>OZ007595.1:107414272-110096772 GCA_963931845.1 Maratus michaelseni
ACACTTAAAACACCATTCTTTTCCGCTCTAGTCGGCTAGCATGTCACGTGATTAGAATGTGGTGAGAGGGGGAAGTTTCAATAAGAAATATTGTCAATCCAACCTATGTGGCATCTAAAAATTGGATGCAATGATAAAAAAGGCTTACGCTTTTCTCTAAGTTTCAAATCAGATTTTTGTGTTCAGAATTAAAACTGATTAACCTATCCTATTCATTTTAAAGAATAATAACATATAAGTGATTATAAGTAATTCATTTGAAGTAAATATATAAAAATTAATTAAAATTTCAAAAATAATTCACCTTAATAAAAATAATTAGTATTTCATAAACATTTCTTTCTGTTTAAAATGCTTGACGCCTAGCGACTGTGTGCACCACACACGTTGGACAATAGTTTGGCTTCGCCCTGGCTTGAAGACAAGTGAATTATTTTTAACACAATTTTTCAAATTGGTAAAGTAATCATACGAGTAGTAAATTTCCAACTGGACGAAAAATGTCCGGGCCAGGACTCGAACCTGGGATCGCTTGGCTGAAGCCGCCACGCTCTACCACTGAGCTATCCCGGTCGAATCTGGAGGGCATAATTCATCCAGTTAACCTTATTGATCAAAGCATCGGTCTGATATTTTAATCAGCTCAACAGAAAAGATCGCAGGTAATGGAACTCCAGTAAACGCTGGATACGTGAATACACTGAATTATTTTTAACACAATTTTTCAAATTGGTAAAGTAATCATACGAGTTGTAAATTTCCAACTGGACGAAAAATGTCCGGGCCAGGATTCGAACCTGGGATCGCTTGGCTGAAGCCGCCACGCTCTACCACTGAGCTATCCCGGTCGAATCTGGAGGGCATAATTCATCCAGTTAACCTTATTGATCAAAGCATCTGGTCTGATATTTTAATCAGCTCAACAGAAAAGATCGCAGGTAATGGAACTCCAGTAAACGCTGGATACGTGGATACACTGAATTATTTTTAACACAATTTTTCAAATTGGTAAAGTAATCATACGAGTTGTAAATTTCCAACTGGACGAAAAATGTCCGGGCCAGGATTCGTCCAGTTGGAAATTTACAACTCGTATGATTACTTTACCAATTTGAAAAATTGTGTTAAAAATAATTCAGTGTATTCACGTATCCAGCGCTTACTGGAGTTCCATTACCTGCGATCTTTTCTGTTGAGCTGATTAAAATATCAGACCAGATGCTTTGATCAATAAGGTTAACTGGATGAATTATGCCCTCCAGATTCGACCGGGATAGCTCAGTGGTAGAGCGTGGCGGCTTCAGCCAAGCGATCCCAGGTTCGAATCCTGGCCCGGACATTTTTCGTCCAGTTGGAAATTTACAACTCGTATGATTACTTTACCAATTTGAAAAATTGTGTTAAAAATAATTCAGTGTATTCACGTATCCAGCGTTTACTGGAGTTCCATTACCTGCGATCTTTTCTGTTGAGCTGATTAAAATATCAGACCAGATGCTTTGATCAATAAGGTTAACTGGATGAATTATGCCCTTCAGATTCGACCGGGATAGCTCAGTGGTACAGCGTGGCGGCTTCAGCCAAGCGATCCCAGGTTCGAATCCTGGCCCGGACATTTTTCGTCCAGTTGGAAATTTACAACTCGTTGAAGACAAGTGTCTGGTACTGAGTTATTACTCAAGAATATTTTAAAATTACATTGCTTGGATTATTATCTACAGTAAATGGAAATGAAAAATCATTAATTGCACATTAGAAGGGTCAGGTATTTTTTTTGCTTTTATTTGCTCTTAAATTCTTATCGTAGATCGTTGGATCGAAAAAAAACCTCAGTTGGCTGCTGATTTCGATTATGTAATCCAGCGCCAGAAAATGTTTTTCTGTTCTTTTTAGCAATGCATATTACATAATAACTCTTGGGTTATTTGGCGAACGTCACAATGTTTAATTAAATTTATTGTAAAATGTCTCATAATAGATGCTGCTAGGTTACAAAATATTTAGAAATAAACTTGAAATTATATTCACAAACAAAAAAACTAAACGTTTATTTTTAATTTGGCAAAACTAAGAGAGTTCGTTAAATACTAATTTTGAAATAATAAAATCAGAATTATTTGACTTTTTGGAATTCGATAGGCCAAATAAGCAAAAAATCGTTCTCCGGCTTCACTATTTTCTCGATACCGTCTCATCAGATATAGATTTTGTAGTGCTCAACTATTTGAACATTTAAAGCATTCAGCAATCAGCATTTCCCGAACATGTCAGTTAATTCAAAGTTTACAAAATCAGCCCCCCCCCTTTTTTTTCAGAGATATATAATTTTGATAAACTTAAATTTAGAAAACTTAGTTTTATTACCTTTTTCAATTATGTGCTATTCTAAACTATACGTATGGAACTAATAATTCTAAACTATGTTTGTTATTATTTTTTCGCATTTCATTCATAAAAAAACGGTTGTGCTTTTCGAAAATCAATAACTGGGTGGGAGGGGGGGGGGGTGTTAAAATATTTTACTGGCGACTAGAATTTATACCTGTCTACTGGATTTTTTCAAATGTGTAAAGCCCTGGTCATGTCAATTTTTCCGGATAATCCTTGTGTAAAACATTCCAAAGTATTTTCAATGTTCGTGAATTCATTTAAACAAACCAAATGCAGAAAAATCCATTGATGAGGGGAGAGGGGTGCGTCAGGTGATTTTACATAAATTTCTTCAACTGAGACACAATTTATTTCCGTGTGAGATTCTTTCTTCGCTAAATATGCGTCAGTTGAGTTATGGAAGAGCGGCTGGGGGACTTTGTTTATATGAAGCTCAATTAATGTCTTTTTCATGTAAAGCTGGCATTTTTTCTTCAAAAAAGGGTTCTAAAATATTTTATGATAAATTATGGTTCTTTCTTTGGCCTCCTTGCCGCAGTACAATTTGCATTAGTTTCTAATTCTGTCCATGAAAATTTAGAATTCTCAAAATGTTCCAGATTTTTAAGTTTCTGAATGTTTATTTGATTGGATTTCACAGGCAGTAGAACTTCTATACTTGATACGATAGCCGGCGATTTTTTTATAATAACAATCTTAAATCCATATAATAATTCTACCTAAGATTATATAATCAAGAAACTTCAATTTTTACAATTCAAATTAACAAAAAACTGTCGCAATTTTTAGTTTTAAGGAAATGGATTTGAAAACTTTTATTTTTATATATAAATATAAGATAAAAAAATTCTATAGGAAAACACATATTTCTAAGAAAATTATTTTTTTTATTTTGAGAGGAGTCTGCACGACCATAGTGTCCAACCTAACTCGAAAATTCAATTTTGAAATCAAACCAAAAACCGACCCGAACCTGACAGAAAAAAAATTTCATCGACTAGCAACCCGACCCGAACATTAGAAAAATGGGCATATCTATATTCTTTAATATTCAAATATAGCAAAGCCTCTGAAAAGTGGACACCTCGGATCTTGAATAGAGTTCTGCATCGGATCGGGTTGACCTAATTTTCTTTTATCGGGTCGGGATAACTAATTTTCTTTCTGCGGGTCGGGTTCATTCTAGAATGTTTCTTGCGGGTCAGATTTAGGTTTTTGCAAGTCAGATTGTTGGGATTTTCACAAAAAGTTTGAGCAGAACTATGTTTCAGTTGAAAATAAATACATATTTGAATATGAATATATTAAATTAACTGCATAAAAAATATAATGCATATAAGAAATGTGATAATAGATTATTCTTTCTTTGCGGTACAGTTAATAATAGTTATTTCTTCTTTCGGAATATGAAAAATATTATCAACATTTCGTTTTTGATGCATGCGAAAACACATGTATGCTATTTGTGATAACTTATGCATGTACACACGTTACACGAGTGTAGATTGAAAGGTGTTCAGTATTCAGAGGTAAAAGCGTATGTGTTAGGAATTAAAAAAGTGTTCGCTAAATAGAGGTGTTCGCTTTTTGGGAGGATCGTCGTTATGGAGGTTTTATTGTAAATAGGTTTTTAATCTGAAAAAAAAAAAAAATATTTTTAATTCTTTTGAAAAATTGGGTCAATACGAACCCAACCACAGCAGTCAAAACACAACCCGAATCCAAAACAATGAAAGTCAAAACCCGACCCAAACCCAACACCAACAAAAAATAGACGTTAACTCGATTCGAACCTGACCTGCAACGAGAAAATAGAGTGCCAACCCGACCCGACCCGATGCAGGAGTCTACCAATGCACTAGGCCGCTGTCCATGGCCTTTTATTTAAAAACAAAATGTACTTATAAACTGAAAATTTTGCAAATTTATGTTTGAGATGAGAAGTAATTTTGAAGAAAAGCAAGGCCTGATTAATACTTTTTTGTTTAGTCACATTTTTGTTTCGAGCACTGTCTAATTTTTGTACCCCCATAAATTAGTTCGTTGGTTGTGTATGAAGCGCTTTAGCCACCAAAAAAGATAGTGAGCTTTCAGAAAATTGATATTTTCCGATTGAAATATTTTTTATGTCAGAATAGTAAATTGTAAATACTGATTATTAGACTATTTTGAACAAAAAAGCATGATATTCTTAAAATAATAAATATGTCTTCATTACAAATTTTAAATTGTGTGTTTTTGACGATTCACCGAATTGTAGAAAATGATCTGTTAATAAGTTTGTAAGTAATACATATTGATACAGTATCAAATAGATAAGTTTAACAGACTGACATTTAAAGGTTTATAGAAGAAAGTGCGGAAGGTTACAATGAGCTTAAAGGAATGTTTACCCTGAATGTGGAACAAAAAGTTTGAAAATGTGAGTTTATGAAAAACGACATTGATAAATTAGATAGATATGTTGCATAAATAGTAGAAGTGCTGACCACGTTTAGATTTTTCAGTGTAAATTACTTAAAAAATATAATAAATTAAATTATGAAAAAAAAAAGTTTAGTGTCCCTTAAATCTCCGTGTCTAGGGCACAGGTTCTATGGGCCCATGCTATAGTCGGGTCCTAGAGATAAGATATTAATATATAACAAATTATCTCACAAAGATATTAATATATAAAAAATTATATATGATATTAATATCGAACTTGCACAGAAGCAGTTTAAAACTAGAACGAAAAATCATGCGTCAAGCATAGATTATGTAACACTTTTCAACACTTCCAAAATAATTTTACAAATATTTACCGTCTAATAAGCTGAAAGATGATATCTAAGTAAACAGTTTGGAAAACGCATAACATATTTAAAAATACAATTTCAGGAATTACCAACAATATTCGGAAAAATAACTCTTTTGTGCAGCCCTGTATATGATCTACAGATTTATATATACACTACATATACAATGCTAAATTTTATTTCAGTTAGGAAAGGCGTAGCAGAGTTTAAAATCCCCCTTCTGGAATTTCTGTCAATAAAGGAAAAGGTACTCGAGAACTTTTGTGTTGCCCTGTGTATGATCTATAGAATTTATACACTCCACATAATATTCAAAAATTAGTTAAATTTGAAAACGATTTCAGCAACTGAAAAAGCACTACCAGTATTTATTGTTAACAGACAGTACCGAATTATTTTGTGTGTCCGTGTAAATGAACGATGAATGCTATACACACAATATTCTATAGTAAGCCTCTTGTAGTGCACCTCAGTGATATATATCAATTTCAATACGTTTGAAATTGTGTAACACCATTAAAATAAATTGCAAATGATTTTTCCCCTAAGACTGCAATGTAACGAAATTCTTTTGAGTGTCCCTGTACAAAAACTACAAGTGTTACACACTTCATTTTCAATACCGAACATGCCATAATAAACCTCAATAACGTTTATCAACTGCATGGCAAACCGAATATAGTTACGTGAGTTAGAGCACGGACAGACAGTCGGCCGACAGACAGACATCAGACAGACAGACAAACCGAATTCATAAACACATTTCAACTATGTTGGATTAAAAAGATAAATGTTTTTTAATATACGAAAATATAATATAACTACGAACGAAAATATACAATAACCGAGTTACCTGTGATTCCGAAAATCGTTCTTTATCTTTAAAAACCTCATAAACCAACATATTTTCGAGATTTAAAGAAGCATTTATCAAAACAAAATTTATTTTGCTAGTACTGATTTTCGAAAAAGTTTACGAGTATTTTTTAAAATGTGGTAATTCGTTTTCTTTAACCAAAATATCAATTTTTAGATGTAATCTATTCTCAATTAAACATTTTCAGCTGTGTAATGTATTTGTTTAATTTGTACGTGCAAGAGTAACAAAATAATGTTAATATTAATGTTAATAATGCTGTTAATTTATCATACTCGTTGAACAGGAAAATGTTTACTTGAAAATTTATATACTGCAAAACAAAAAAAAAAAAAAAAAAAAAAAGTGTTGATTTTACAGTATAATACTGGCACGCCAGCTTTCAGTATTATACCGTAAAATAAACAGTAATAAACAGTAAATAAGCAGTAATACACTACCGCGCACACGCGGCAGCGTACTACTGCTTATTTTATTGTTTATTACTGTTAATTTTACGGCATAATACTGGAAGCTGGGATGCAGTATTATACTGTAAAATCAACACTTTTTTTTTTTTTTTTTTTTTTTTTTTTTTTGCAGTGTACTATCCAAAAAACCCATATTCTGGGTTGAGAAAACTGCTTAATACATTATAAAAACTACTCGGAAACATTTCCGAAAATCAATGACAGCGAAATAAACTCCCCCCCCCCCCACTTTAGATCTCGAATTATACTTTCTGAGATTTCTAAAGATAAAGAATGCTTTCCGGCACGTAACTCGGGAGAATCTATTGTATATTTTCGTTCGTGGAATGTTATATTTTTCTAGATCTAGATTATGAAACATTTGTCTTTTTTTTTTTTTTTTTTTTTTTTTTTTTACAGTTTATGTATTCCAAGCAATAGTGAAATTTCCATAAAGAATAAGCGGAAATCCCCATGAAATTTATGTATCATCAATTTGTTTATAGATAATTATAGTATTTATTTCTATAGAATAAATCAATATATGTAAAGAATTACCGTCCATCGTATTCCGTCTCTATCATTTACATGTATAATTATATTTTCGACATTCCAAGGTCGTGTTTTATCCGTTATAAAATATGGAATTGATCCGAAATCTGTTCATAAATATTAATATTTCTATAGATAAACAAACAAATCGGAAGATTTATTGTGCATAATATAATTTATCTTTTACTTGCAACCAGAATGTATACAGTGCAAAAAAAAAAAAAAAAAAAAAAAAAAAAAAAAAGTTGATTTTACGGTATAATATTGGTTTTCCAGCTATGCACGGCAGCGTATTACTGCTTATTTTACTGTTTATTGCTGTTAATTTTACGGTATAAAACTGGCAGCTGGGCTACCAGTATTATACCGTAAAATCAACAATTTTTTTGCAGTGTAGTAGTGAAATTGTTTGTGGGAAAATATAGCATAAATTTTGGAAATTTACTTTTGAGATGCGAGTCAATTTTGGAGAAAGAAAATCACGATAAACAGGGTATTTACTTACACAGAAGCATGTGTATTTTGAGTAATTAGGGTAAATGGGTAATAAAACTATAAAATTAATTTAAAGAATAGTAAGAAATCGCCACTATATGCATAATTTATCTCACGGATGCTCAACAAATCGATCGATCGACCGGTCGATCTCGAGGTGAATTTTGCTGGATCGCCATCACTTGAATGCAAATTATCAGTATTTAAAATGTGTATCGGTAAAAAGTGGTAAGAAACGCGAAATAATTTGCCAAAAACGCAGAATTTTAATTAAAAATATTTTATAAAGATTAGAAAACGTTATCGAAGATTTTTGTGATTATAAAAAAGGAGATATTGTTTAGTGTTTATTTTCCTATTTTAAGAAGATTTATATATGTAAAACGCATTGCTAAAAAACTTTCTAACATTTTTGATTAAAATAAACTATATTAAGAGAATGAAACTGTAACTGTGCAATCGAAATCAATTTTAAAAGCAAAGGAGTTCGAAGAAAACTTGTGGGAATTGTAGTTATTTGGAGAAAGATGCAAATATTATCAAAAATTATAGAGTAAACATCTGTATCCTTGTTTTGGACCAATGTACTTGTGTGAATCGATATTTTTGTTTCCAAAATTAACATTGACGAAGCATCGTACTGAAGTTATTGCGTACTGAAGATTCACTGTGATTATTTCTATCAATAATATTATAAATGCTTTATAGATGACTAGCTGCGTAGAAACCCGCTGTGTTGCATTTAAATTTGCATGAGGTCTTACTATTGATTGTGATGAAAACAAATTTAGTTTTATTATACACTAGCAGGCTTTGCCCGCTACGCTGGTCGGTTCTCCAAACGAAATATACCCCTGAATTTGGTCATCTTGTGTTTTAAAGCAATATGCACCTTTACTTTGATTGTCCTTTCGCAATGCTGTAAAACGAAATAAACGTCATTGCTCTGTTATATTTTCTATTTTTTGCACAAAATTTGGCTATTAAAGACCAATTTCTTTATTTAATCATTTACAGTATGATTTGCTAAAGAACTATGTAACAATATGCAATATACTAAAATTACCCCTGGAAATTTATTAATGCAAGTTCAATCGAAATCCATTCTGCGGTATTTTTTATAAAGGCTAATGTTTCACGGCTTCAACTGATTATAGAAATTTCAACCCTAGTTCTATAATTAGACAACGTAGAACTATTAATAACGATAATCGTTACAAAAATATGCATTATCTCATTAACAATAGGACTTAGAAGAATGAACTTTATACCATTCTATTCAGCATACAAAAATACATTAAAATATATTGTAATTGTCACTTAACTATAACACTCGATTTTTAAGGAATTTTTTTTTTAAAGTTTGTTCATTTTTTTACCTCCTTTAGGGTTGGAGTTTTTGAAAATCCCGTCTTAGTGCGCCTCCACATACTAAGAAGTATTTTCCCCCCAAGTTTCGTGTTTGTAGGTTCAGTAGTTTGGGCTCCGCGTTGATCATCTATCCAGTCAGGATTTTCATTTATATATATAGATAACAGTTTGCGGGAACAGATTTCGCCGCATTATCTTATAACAATGAAAAGAAGTCCGTCGCGTTTTATCGACAATTTGAATTTCTTCCATTGCTATAATAACGCGCGTATGTACAGAAATTATCATTTGTAATATTAGAATTTTGAGGTTTTGACGCCAAGAACGTCGCCAAATTTGTAAAATATGCAACATCTCACTAACTATAGGACTTAGAAGAATGTACTTTGTACCATTCGATTCAGCATAAAAAAATACATTAAAATTAGTTATAATTTTTTTACTTAATTGTAATTCTCGATTTTTAAGGAATTTTTTTAAAGTTTGTTCATTTTTTACCCCCCACCCCACTTCTTAGGGGTGGAGTTTTTGAAAATCTGGTCTTAGTGCACCTCTACATACTAAGAAGTATTTTTCCTCCAAGTTTCGTGTTTGTAGGTTCAGTAGTTTGGGCTGCGCGTTGATCATCTACCCAGTCAGGACTTTCATTTATATATATAGATAATGCACTACACCAAAACTATCTCTGAAAAATTAACAATGCAAGTTTCATCGAAATCCATTTAGCAGAATCTTTTAAAAAGGATAATGCTTCATAATCGGGTTCAATTGATTATAGAAATTCCCCCTAATCCTATAACTAAGCAACGTAGAATGATATGTTATGCACTATAACCTTGCTTCAAAATTTAGCTAACTAACAGTGCAAGTCCCAACAAAATTCCAGTTATAAGTGGCCGAATCGAAATTCCCCTTTGCATTATATATATACAGTAGATAGGTGAATGTATCTTTCATACTCATCTTGTCCTGATAATAGAAGTGGAATTTTCTTCTTGACCTTCTGGAATTTTCAAAAAGAAACTCTGCACACCCTCCGTAGCTGTAACATATACTCTCTAGTATACACCCTCTGTCTATAGCGTATATGCACAGTTTTTTTACTACACCACTGACAACTTTCTCCCATAGCTCCATAACTAAACAATGTAGAAAATCAATCCCTGAAATATTATCTAACTAACTGTGAAAATTCCATCAAAATCCGTTCAGTAGAACTTTAAAAAAGGTAATCTTTCATAATTGGGTGCACCTAATTTTATCTAAAACTTCCCCCCCGTAGCTCTATAAATAAGCAATGTATAACAATGTGCTTTCTGTTTAAACCTTTCTAAAACAAATTACCTAACTAATAGTGAAATCCTATTAAAATCTGTTCGGTAGAACCTGAGTTTTAATCAATCTGATTGAAATACGAATTTGCGTTTTATAAATATTGAAGATGATGATGACATGATTTCTGTAATCGGATTCGTTGTCAAGCTTTTTCTTCAGAAAAGAAACGCAGAGGAAAACTTGTCTACAGATAATTGCCAACCATCTCCACAAAATTGCGTAACTAACTGTGTAAATCCCACCAAAGTCCGTCCAGCAGTTTTAAAATTATAAACAGTCGGAATGAAATACGAATATGCATTTTATATATATAGTAGATATATCTTTCATAATTGCACTCATCTTTCCCAATCACTTTTCCATTAGCTCTATCACTAAGCAACATAGAATGATATATAATAGGGTCATTAGCCATACTTGAAAAGTCACTTCCATCAAAATTTGTTCAGTAGCATTTTTTTGTAAAGGTAATCTTTAATAATCGGGTTCACTTAATTTTAGAGCTTTCCTCTGTATCACTATAACAGAGTAACGTAGAATAGCTATACTCTATAAAACCTTTCAAAAAACATTACTTAACTAACAGTGTAAAACCTAACAAAATATCATGAATAAACGGATTAAAATATGAATATGAGGTTTAGAGTCATAGTAGATGATAATATGATTTTCTGTAATAAGATTCATCATGAAGGTTTCGCTTCAAACGTAAACGATGCTTTTGCTCATTGGATACTTCTCTATTATCCCGTCGACCACTTTTCATAACAAAAAACTATCGCCAAATTGTAAGATTAAACACTAACAATGCCGTCCCATTTACTTGATGTCAGAAGAATTATACGTGTTTGTTACGTCATCAAGTGGTTTTTAATTCGACATTTGCGTGTATTTTTCATTATGTTTTACTGATTTATGAGTTATTTCATTAATTAAAATAACAATTGTATCCTTACAGTCTTATATTTTATTTATTTATTTTGACATTCCAATGGCAACGTTCTCCCTTTTATTTGGCGTTACAGTTTGGCGATAGTTTTTTGTTATGAAAAGTGGTTAACGGGATAACAGAGAAGTACCCAACATGGTAGCTAAAACTCCAATTGGCGAGGTATCTGATTGCGGGAAAATTAGCCCGAAATCGTATGAATAACTAACAACCCAAAGAAAAGGGGAAACATGGATGAAGACTGAAAACAAATAAAGAACCAATATACTTGTATAATACTAAACAGGCCTTCGAAACTTTATTTTAGCAATCACGTTTTATTTTAAATCGGGGATTTTGTAGAATTAATAATTATACACAATTACATAAATATCCGTAAGAATAATATTCCATTCCCAATTGAACAGTTAATGTTTCTATCTGTAAAAATAAACAAAATAATTAAATAACAAAAAGATCTAATTTGAATTTCTTCCATTGCTATAGTAACGGATGTATTTTTAGAAATTCTCACTTGTATTGTTAGAATTGTTAGATTATGACGTCAAAGATTTCGCCAAATTAGAACAATGTGCAATATCTCACGAACTATTTGACTTATGAGTATTTATTTGATACCATTCGATTCAGCATACAAAAAGACATTAAAATATGTTATCATTTGTCATGTAACTACAATACCCGATTTTTAAGGAATTTTTTAAAAGTTTGTTCCTCTTTTTACCCCCCTTAGGGGTGGAGTTTTTGAAAATCCCTTCTTAGTGCGTCTCTACACACTAAGAAGTATTTTTCCTGCCAGTTTCGTCTTTGTAGGTTCAGTAGTTTTGGCTGTGCGTTGATCATCTAGCCAGAAAGGACTTTCTTTTATATATATAGATTTAAGGTTTAAAGCCTTAAAAATTCCAAATAAATCGTAATTTAGAGGGTTTTTCTGACGTTTTGCGATCATTTCATCTTTTTAAATTTCGAATTTTTTAGAAACCGTTTTTAGAGAGTATTCTTTATTATTAAAAGTAACTACCATGCTAAATTTCAAGTTTTTAGCTGCAGCAGTATCCCAAAAATCACGCGTCCTTTTACATTTCGAATTTTTAGGAAATTGTTCTGTCGCGAGTAGTTATCTCTTAAAAATAACAGTCATGTCAAGTTTCGAGTTTCTAATCTTTACAGTTCCAAATTATTCGTAATATATAACGTATTTAGAACATTTTCTTTTCATTTCACTCTTTTAAAATTCGAATTTTTTTTTAAACCACTCATAGAGAGTATTTACATCTTGAAAGTAACCACACCAGATTTCAAGTTTCTAGCCTCAACAGTGTCACAAAAATCTCCATTTTAGAACGTTTTTAGTTCCTGCACCCTGTTGGGGGTTGTTGTATAAATATAAAATACAATCTTTGTTGGAGAAGAGATGGGCACCAGCATTTTACCACCATTATTTTTTAAATAGGCTCGATAGTTCCAGAGTTTACTCTTACAAACAGACACACAAACGTTACTTCTTTATAATTTTAGTAAAGATATACACAGATATAACCAGCACAAACTCTGTATTAATAAATCTTTCATTATCTATACATTTTTTTTCTTTTTCTGTTTAATTAACCCAAATATTTACATCGGGGTATCCTTACGTTTAACCATTCCACATGCATGACACTGATTTTTAAGGAACTTTTTGCCATTTGTGAATCATAAGTATTTTTACACGAGGATCGCAATCCGATCACTTTCTAAATAGAAAAATTGATCTCAAGAACCAACAAATTAGCCATCTCTTATCTATCTGATTATAAATATAATTGGTATTTCTACAGGGATAAACGAATAAGTGAAAGATTTAATATCCATGGTGTATCTATCTGATTATAACTTTAACTAGTATTTCTCAGAATAAACGAATAATTGGAAAGACTTAATGTCCACAGTGTATCAATGTGATAACAAATATAACTAGTATTTCTACAGAATAAACGAATAATTGGAAAGATTTACTGTCCATGGTGTATCAATCTGATTACAAATATAACTAGTACTTGAACAGAATAAACGAATAATTGGAAAGACTTAATGTCCATGGTGTATCCATCTGATTATAAATATGACTAGTATTTCTACAGAATAAACGAATAATTGGAAAGACTTACTGTCCATGATGTCCCGTCTCTATCAGGTGCCCGTGAAAGTGTATTTTCGACATGATCACGGTTAGGGCCGCGTGTTATCCTCGTTGTGGTAGCAATCCAAAAGGATGGCGAATTTACACTTCGACAACAACAACGATTATTGCTCTGGTTCCAAAGTTCAGGTATTCCGAATGACGGTTATGACCGAAATAATCTGCAGTCAAAGAATGATTGCATGTACTTCAGACACTTCTCCGAGATTTTTACCTGCTTTTCTTGCTTTGGTTGTTTCTTCATACCTGACTATCTAATGAAGTCAGCTGATATACCTTCAGGCCACGGTCAAGTGCTTTGAACATGCGAAGGTAAGGAAAAAAAAAAAAGTGTAGCACTGAAGGATGGTGCCGGTCCTTCACATTCCTTTTTTTTTTTTTTTTTTTTTTTCTGCGATACAGATAGGATAGGATAATTCATTTACATTTATTTTTATCTTCCCTGAAAGACACGTGTTTGAGTCTCCAAAACGTGCACCGAATGCAGATTAAGAGATTACCGACTGGTTTTGGATGCCTGTGATGCATTTTCTGAGAAATGAAATTGCAAGTGAAGACTAATTTCACGGGAATTTCATAATTATTGCATTTCAGACAATAATTCGAAACGCACCATGGTT
This sequence comes from Maratus michaelseni, assembly GCA_963931845.1. NCBI lineage: Eukaryota > Metazoa > Arthropoda > Arachnida > Araneae > Salticidae > Maratus > Maratus michaelseni. The sequence goes on from OZ007595.1 coordinate 107,428,292, forward strand.
CTGATTAAGTTGTGATTATCGGTGTTAAATTTTGATTCACCAAGTAAGGTAATGTAACTGAATGATTTTAAAATGTAATTTCTGAGGAAATAAGAGCACATTATAATTTTCAACACGGTTAAGAAATGATAATATACCACTATCTTTTACTGGCATATCTGAATTTTTGGTTTTAAAATAAAACTAGTTGACCCGCCCGGCGTTGCCTGGGCCCGTGATAAAACCTTAAATGAACCCCAAATAAAAAATACTGATAATAGTGATAAAAGTACTCGTAAGAAAACAAGAAAAAAAAAAGCTTTTGTTGTCCAAACCCTTTGACATTTTTAATAGTTATAAATATAAAGGTTTTACCGCCCGTGTAAAAATTACGGCAGAAATATTGTTATCTGGTGGTAAAATAAATATGTTTTCTTCCCGGGAAAACACCCTTTTTCAAATTCTATAGAAGTGGAGAACTCCCCTCTCCCATTTCCCTTCCCATTCCTTCCTTAAAAAAAAGTGAAAGTGCCCCCTTTCCTTTTCAGTTCCTTCACTCCTCTTGCAATTCCCAACTCCCTTTTGTTCACCCCTCTCTCAAACAAAGCAGGTGGAAGAATGGATGCTCCCTCCAGGAAGTGGAAATAAGAATAGAATTAAGAAAAAAATAGAAGGACTATTTCCTAGCGGTAGGGTTGCGAGCAGTGTAGACCATTAGGCAAGCTATTCTTTACACAGTGCCCTTGATTCTTCTTAATTATATTTCCTTCTATATTTACCGTTCAAAAAAGTTGAGGCATGCGCAGTAACGTCGAATTTGCACTAAAAAATTAAGACTTTTGCTTCTCGCTGTAATATATAAGATAGTCTCGGTCTTTCGCATTCTTCATTGCTATACAGATATGATAGGTTATGGAAATAATTCATTTACATTTATTTGTATTTCTTCTGAAAGATACGTATTTGAGTCTTCATAACACGAGACTAATGCAGATTAGAGATTTCCGACACGTTTTGGATCCCTGTGATTGGAGAAATGGAATTGCAAGTGAGAAACATCTCACGCTGTTTTCATAATAATTGGATTTCAGACAATAATTCGAAACTCATTGGTTTTGATTTAGGGGAGAGCCATTGCTTAATATATGAATTTTAAAATTTAACAAAATTTTCTTTTTCTCTTGACTTTTTAAAATTTAAAACAAGAACGAAAAATCATGCATCAGGCATAGATTATGGAAAATTTCCAACGGGTAATTATTGAGGAATTTCATTTTTTCCTATGACTGAAATGATATATGTAAATACGCAACTTGAAAAGCACATAACTCAGTAATAAAAATCTCTTTTTAAAAAAGTGCACTGAAAAAAAAAATGTTGATTTTACGGTATAATACTGGAACCCCAGCTTCCAGTTTTATACAATAAAATTAATAGTGATAAACAGTAAAATAAGCAGTAATACACTACCACGGATGCGCGGTAGCGTATTGCTGCTTATTTTACTGTTTATTACCGTTAATTTTACGGTATAAGACTGCCAGCTGGGGTACCAGTAATTTTACGGTATAAAACTGGTAGCTGGGGTACCAGTATTATACCGTAAAATCAACATTTTTTTTTTTTTTTTAGTGCGGGCAGAGCACACTGAATCTCGGGGAAGACAATTTTTAGTCCTCTTTTCCTTTTTACATTCATGTGTTTAAAATGTATCTTAAATGGGGCAAACCCCTCTTCCTGAAAAAAAAAAAACCTTTTTTAATTATATGTTTAAAAAAAAGCCGGTAAAAGTCTACTTTTGTATTTCTTAATACTTCTTAATTATTTACACTTCTTTATTTGGATGCATTGCGAAAATAATAGTAATCTCAAGAATTCAGCAAAAATGTCGGACGAATCTGCGGATCAGTCTACATACTTATATTACTGTTAAAAAAAAAAAGACAATTTTAAAAAGACAAATGTTTCTTAATCTAGGAAAATTAAATATAACCATTAAAGAAAACATACAATAACCTCTTCCGAGTTTCTCACGGTTCTGAAAAGTGTTTTTTTTATCTTTAGAAATCTCAGAAACCAATATATTTTCCAGATTTCAAAAAACGTTTCGCTGCAAAATAAATAAATTAATTAATAGATAAATCAAAAAAAAAAAAAAATAAAATAAAAATAAATAAATAAATAAATAAAAATAAAATGTTGATTTTACGGTATAATATTAGTATCCCAGCTGCCAGTATCGTACCGTAACATTAACAGTAATAAACAGTAAAATAAGCAGCAATACGCTACCACGCAACCGTAAAATCAACAATTTGTTTGCAGTGTATAAGTGTATAAGTTTCTTTTGCTGAAACGGGTTTTCGGAAAATTTTCCAAGTTTCTATAGTGTATTAATACGTTTTCTCAACACGGAAGATAGAGTTTTCGGATACTATATCAATTCTCAAGTAAACATTTTCATGTTTAACAAACATGTTTTACAGACAAATATGATGAATTAATAGCATTAATATTAACATTAAAATTAATATTATTACTCTTGCATGTGTAAATTCAATTACGCAGCTGAAAATGCTTAATTGAGAATGGATAGCAGCCTAAAGACATATATTCCGTGTTGAGAAAACGGATTAATACACTATAAAAGCTACCGGAAATCAGTGGCAGCAAAATTAAGTTTGTTTTTATAAATGCTTCTTTTAATCTCGGTTTTTGATGTTTTTAAAGATAAAAAACACTTTTCCCGTGATGCCAAGCTCCCACTAATCTTCCGTAATATGTGGATTAATTTTACCCAGTTTAACAACTTTTGAAACCAGAAAATTTATTTGATGAATCTTTATTTATTTAATTCACGATTTCTACTTGAAACATATTTAATTCCATTTCTTAAAAAAAATTCTGGTGCGAAACGTATTAAACCTGGTCAAATTAACCCCCATATTATGTAAGATTAGTGGGAGCTTGGCCAACACCGGCTATCTTAATAGAACCGGTGTTGGCTTGGCACCTCTGCTTTTAGGAAACGTGGGTAATTTCATGAAGATTACTGTATACTATTTCTGGTTACATATACTTTCGCAAATTAAGAAACATTTGTCTTTTTTTTTTTTTTTTTTTTTTTTTTTTTACAGTGTATTATACATTTTTAGTGTAGTACTAAATAGGCGTATACTTAGGTGTAGTACGCCTAAGTGTAGTACTGAAAGTTAGTGCCGGTCATTTGCATTTTTCATTGAGATACAAATAGGATAGGTTATGAGAATAATTGATTTATATATATACAGGGTGATTCATAAAAGATGGGCAGAACTTTAAGGGGTTATAGTACACTTAAAGACAAATAATATTAAATAGGAGACTAAGGGTCCCAGACGTATTCCCAAGGAGATAGGGGGCATTAAAGTTTAGGGTCCGAAATTTCAAATGCTTATAAAACATGGAAAAATTGGTCGATTCGTTTGCGGTTTTTGCAAAAAATTTTCTTTATGCCAGTATTTTCTTGAAATAAAATTTTAAAGTTCAATTTCAAAAAATGCCGATAGGGGGCGCTTTAGACTTTGGAGTAACAAACAACTATTTTTTAACGTTATTTTTTGTATTTCTTTAAATGATTTCGAAAGCTTAGACTTAAACTTAAATTTTGATCTAAAAATCTGAGTCCTAACGAGTAGTTAAGTAGCGTAAACTGAAATTTGAAATTTGAAACCCTTCTCCCCCCAGAACAAAAATCAGTTATTCCCGATCTTTGTGTCGTAGATTAGGCTCTAACTACTGCCGCGTTTTGCTAAAATTATTCTTTATGTCAGTATTTTCTTGAAAATAAATTTTAAAGAAAATTTTCAAAAAATTCCGATAGAGGGCGCTTTAGACTTTGGAGTAACGAACAACTATTTTATACCGTTATTTTTTGTGTCTCATTAAATGCTTTCTAAAGCTTAGACTTAAATTTTCAGCCCAAAATCTGAATCGTTAGACGTGGTTAAGTTTCTGGGGAGAGGGGTTTGAAATTTCTACTCCTGAGCACAGTTCAGTTTACCATGTCCACACATTGTGTGCTGTGATACGAGGTAAAAAGACACAAATTAGGATTATGTTACCAAAGCATATTTATTAACATGTAATCACAATAAATGTTCAAAATTGTGACCACCAGAGGTTATGCACGCAGAACAACGGCGACGAATGGAACGGCGAACATTCGCGAAAACATCAGGCTTTTCGAGCACTTCCCCTACAGCGGCGGAAAGTCTGGCGACCAGTTCCTCGGGGGATTCAATGGGTGTCTCATACATAAGAGCCTTCAATCGTCCCCAAAAAAAGAAATCGAGGGGTGAAAGATCTGGCGAGCGAGCAGGCCAAGCAACAGGACCACCTCGACCAATCCATCTGTTCGGAAATGTGATGTCCAGATAGTTGCGGACGTCTCGTACGTAATGGGCTGGCGCTCCATCGTGCTGGAACCACATGACCCGCCGGATGCGTGGAGGAACAACGTTTAACAGGTCTGGCAGCACATGTTGCAGAAATGTGAGGTATGTTTTACCGTTGAGGCGTTCAGGAAGAAGGTACGGTCCGATTAGGTGGTCTCCGAGGATTCCTGCCCAAACATTGATGGAAAAGCGTCTCTGATGAGCATGTGGATACGTAGCATGTGGATTGACATCCGCCCATACATGTGCATTGTGTGTGTTAAATGTACCTTCACGTGTGAAGGTACATTCATCGGTGAAAAGCACAGTTCGTCCAAAATGTGGATTTAGCGCGTTCTGCTGCAGAAACCAGCGGGCGAATTCAATACGATTTGGATAATCCCCTGGAGACAGTTTCTGGACTCGTTGCACATGAAACGGGAGCAAATGTTCATCCTTCAGTACCCTCCAAGTCGTGGACTGTGAGGTATCCACCTGGCTAGCCACTGTTCGTGTACTTGTACTTGGCTGCGCCGCTACTACATCCAGAATGGCTTCTGCAACAACTACTGATTCGTCCTTTTTTGCACGACCTGCATTCGACCGGGAAGCGAGAAATGATCCCGTCTCACACAACTGTCTGTGCAAGCGCTCGAAAGTTTTGCGGTTAGGCAACCGCCTGTTAGGAAATCGCTCTCCGTACATTCGTTGTGCCTCTGCACCATTTCCATCTGCCGCTCCGTAAATTAAATGCATCTCAGCCTTTTCCTTATTCGTGAAGGGCACCATCTTCCGATTCATTACTACAGCGACTTACACTTGACTCACCGTTCAGTGGTTTTTATGCCTGAATCGTGTCGAAATTTTGCATACGTGTTCTTCTTCTTCCCCATTTGACATTTGCATACTTTCTGTTTCCTTCTTCACCCGGTGACTAGCGTCAGGAATGGAGCTTTAACGTTTGCATGAGCGACGTTTCCAACTGTGCCAGTGCCTTTATGAGTGAATTCCGACTATGCAGTCCTTGACGAAAGTTGTATTTTTGCCTCGTATCACAGCACAGAATCGTTGGGCATGGTTAAGTAGTGCAAACTGAACTATGTTCAGAAGTTGAAATTTGAACCCCCTCCCCTCGCTACTGAACCACGCTCAGCGATTCAGATTTTGAGCTGAAAATTTAAGTTTAAGTCTAAGCTTTAGAAAGCATTTAATGAGACACAAAAAATAACGGTATAAAATAGTTGTTCGTTACTCCAAAGTCTAAAGCGCCCTCTATCGGAATTTTTTGAAAATTTTCTTTAAAATTTATTTTCAAGAAAATACTGACATAAAGAATAATTTTAGCAAAACGCGGCAGTAGTTAGAGCCTAATCTACGACACAAAGATCGGGAATAACTGATTTTTGTTCTGGGGGGAGAAGGGTTTCAAATTTCAAATTTCAGTTTACGCTACTTAACTACTCGTTAGGACTCAGATTTTTAGATCAAAATTTAAGTTTAAGTCTAAGCTTTCGAAATCATTTAAAGAAATACAAAAAATAACGTTAAAAAATAGTTGTTTGTTACTCCAAAGTCTAAAGCGCCCCCTATCGGCATTTTTTGAAATTGAACTTTAAAATTTTATTTCAAGAAAATACTGGCATAAAGAAAATTTTTTGCAAAAACCGCAAACGAATCGACCAATTTTTCCATGTTTTATAATCATTTGAAATTTCGGACCCTAAACTTTAATGCCCCCTATCTCCTTGGGAATACGTCTGGGACCCTTAGTCTCCTATTTAATATTATTTGTCTTTAAGTGTACTATAACCCCTTAAAGTTCTGCCCATCTTTTATGAATCACCCTGTATATAGATATTTTTTATCTTATTTTGAAAACACATTTTTGAATCTTCAAAACGTGAGCCGAATATAGATTAGATCTTTCTGACATGTTTTCTCATCCCCGTGATGCATTTTTCTTAAGAAAAGAAATTGCAAGTAGAGAACTATGAGCGCCGGCAAGGGAAGACAATGAAGAGCCTTGTCTTCGCTTGTATTACATTACTGATGTAAGCACTCATTTAATAAAATGAACCCCCGAGACAGCCATGTAGAAAATAATGCACGAGTTGTTTACTCATAGCAATATTTTCCCAGTGGCAAAAAGCAAATAAACAAAATGTATGTGCAAAGACTGTTATCAGAGAAATGTCTTCAGTGTGTTTAGTTGTGAAATGATATACTAATATGAAACTTCCATTAGTAAATCTCTGAACGTATGCGTTTGGAAATGATAATTTATAATGTAATATTTGTTATGTAATGGGGCAAATTTGAAATTGCAGAGCATAGCCGAAATCTTTGTGAAGTTATTTCTAAAAATGACTAAAATACAAATGCTGTGAGAATAATTTACAACTTTGCTGTTCTGTGTTAATCATTTTATTTAAACGTAACTGGTTTGTTTATCAATATTACACTTAAATTAAAAATAGTTTTTTTAAACACTCTTTGATAAGAATTCAATGTTAATCATAAAAATCCCGCCTAATTTTATGACTGGAAATTCATGTTGTTCCGAAAAATTCTGTTACAATATGTTAATGTGGGGCCTGACTATTGCAAATTCAGTTATTAAGTTGTTGGATAGTTGGAAGTAAACGAAGTTGCAAAGTTGGCAACATGTAATGACAAATTAAACGTAATCTTCTAAAGGTGGAAATCAATGTGACCTTGAAAAACAGTTGTTGTATGTGCATTTATAATTTTTAAAAAAAGTTAAAAAATATTTCGACTTTTTTAAAAAAATAAGAAAACACTCATTCCCACGGAACTCGATGCAGAGAAAAAATATACCCTTGAAAAGTGTTAATCCAAAATTTCTTATGATTTCAAACAGAAATGAAAATGAGTGTTTTTGCTACAAGTGTCCCTCCCCTCCCTTGATTTAGTTAGGCCCTGAAAATACTTTAAGGTACATTGTCATCAGCATTGAGCATGCACGCAAAAAATGTAACAAAATCGGTTCGTTAGCTATGTGATTTCAATCAATAACGTAAAAGAGAATTTTTCCTTTTGAACTCTGCTCCTGATAAGGTACGACATTAAAACTACTGCTGAGCCAAGCTTTTGAGCCAAGCCAAGAGACTGGTCATGTGAATAACAGGTCTGGCTAAGATGACTCTATTCTTGACAATAGGAAAGTAGGTAATGAAAGGGGAGTCTCTCCTAGTTTTTTTTTTTTTTTTTTTTTTTTGTGGGGATGAATAGGAAACTTCTGACAATTTCGTATTTACTTGTCTCCAAGATTATAAAAAAAAGGATCTTGCTTCTTATGTGGTAATAGAACATAAAAAAATGGTTGCTTTGTCTTCGATGAAGAGGATATCTTTAAGCTAAAGAAACATGTTATGATAATTTAGATGCTTAAATGTGCATTGTTTTTATTTAAAAAATGCATTATCGAACAATTTTAAATGGTATAAAAATAAATAACGCGAATAGAAGAAATATTTTAATTCTTGATTCAACAAAAAATATTTTGGAAGGGTTTAGTTTTGTTTGTAAGAAGTTGCATTCCTATAATTATAATATACGAAAAGGCATTTTACTCCACCCATTTCCTTTTAAATGATTCAGAGTTGTGATCTTTAAATTCATTTTTTTTTAGAATATGTTTTTTTTTCTACTAATCCAATGCTTCCCTACCTTGGGAATGATCTATTTTTTGTGCCAAGGTCTGTTTTTGAAGACTGGACAAGCAGTACACGAATATTGATTGCACTGTTATCGACAATGTGTACAAAATTTGAGAAAAATCGATGCGATGCAAGTGGGTCAAAATTCGATCGCAAGATTTGATCCAAACATTTCTAGACATCCATTCAGACAATAAATGAAGCTAAATAAGAGGGTAACACTGGAGTTTTTAAGACAGGGGCAGACGATATGCGCCAAAAGAGAATTATTGATTGGACATTAACTCTTGAAATTAATTCTCTAATTTGAACTCTTTTACATCCGAAGACGATAATTTGTGACCACAATTGAAATTTAGCTATCTTAGAATAAAATTTGAAAGAAGAAAGAATGGAGATGAAGCGAAAACATTAGCGAGCTATGATTTTCTGTGATTTTAAAATGAGGCTGTATCAGACTTGTATAAAACGAAAAACTTTCTGCGCACATAATTCTCTCTTGAATTAACTCTTGAAATTAATTCTCTAATTTGAACTCTTTTATATCCGCAGACGATAATTTGTGACAACAATTGAAATTTAGCTATCGTAGAATAAATTTTGAAAGAAGAGAGAATGGAGTTGACACGAAAACATCAGCGATCTATGATTTTCTGTGATTTTAAAGTGAGGCTATATTAAGAAAAATGCCTTAAACGTCTGCAATTAGCATATGGAAATGAAGCTCCTTCTCGTGCCACCGTATTCGTATAATTTACAGAATTTAGAAGAAATCGAAATTCTCTCGTGGATGAAGAACACACAGGAAGACGTTTGTCAGTTGTAGTCTCAGAATATGTGTCGGCCATACGAAAATTGTTAATCGATGATAATCGCTGTACCTACCAAATGATACAGAAGGAACTTAACATTGGATCCGCATCTATAGACTAAATTATTCACGAAAAACTGCATATGAAAAAAAGTTTTGTTGTTGGGTTCCCCATAATTTAATAGAACACCAAAAAGCGGAGCGGGTCAGAATCAGTTAAGAAACACTAAAATTACTTGATGGTGGTGGACAACGCATTGTTTTTAAAATTATAACGTGGCGATGAGACATACATATCTTTTTGGGACGTTCCAACACATCAAGGAAAAAAGTATGGGTCTTTAGAGATGACCCTAAACCAACATTGGTGAAAAGACAAACACCAATGAAAGAATTAATGTGTGTCGTATTCTTCAGAAGTACAGGACTGGTCAAAGCCACAAAGTTATAAAGTTATAAGACCTCCCCCCTCCCCCGCTGGTCCCCCTCCTCCCAAAAAATTCAAAAAGCGTTTAAGGCCAACTTCCGACATTGTGACCCACCAACAGAAGAATAGATCCAGTGTTGTAAATGCCAAGAGCGGTGGCATGAGGAATGTTCCAATTATGAAAATGGCATTTTATTTGTGACTGTTGTTAGCTGCACAACTAAACACTTCAACATTGCGTTACACTGCATTATGCTTAGTTTGATACTTTGTAAGATGTAAAAACACAGTTATCATTTGTTAAACCATGTAACATATTCAAAAGATAAAATATGTTCAATCTTTTTCAGTGTTGTCATCTTGCCCCAAGGCCAAAGTCATCTTGCCCCAGTACTGGGGCAAGATGACGATTTGTTAATGTTATGAAAAAATAAAATTATCCTTTATTTTTTTTTATTTGAAAAATTAAATGGTCATGTATTTAATACTACAGAGGTATACTCTATCAGTTCATGTAAAATTAATTTTACTATTACGTCAAAATAAATTAATAAACAACAAAAATTGTTAACATAGTCATCTTGCCCCGGTCTCCCCTATCTCTAAGTGTCTTCCAGAAATTCTTCAAGAGGTGAATGTAAAGGGATTCATGCTTCACCATGACGATACATCTTCTCAGTTAGCAAGGATTACACTCCACTCTCTTGAACAACAACAAAAAAAAAAAAACTTCAAAGTGATAGAACATTTACCTTATTCACCTGATCTTGCTATGTGTGATTTTCGGCTATTTTTTAAAAAAAAAATTTCATTGCGAAGATAAGATTGATGAGACTATAAAAGCATATTTTTCATCTATTCGAAGAAATCCATGGCTTGGTGCATTTAATGTTTGGAAAATTCGCCTACAAAAGTGCATTGATTCTTCAGGGAACTACTTTGAACACTCTTAAGAGTTGGTAAGTCTAACCATTCATTGAAACAGTCAATGTTCAGCCGTAAATAAAAAAATACTTTATAAGAAAAGCTACTATAAAATAAACGCTTTCCATAAATTCAAATGTTTTCTTCAACATCACCATCGAATGAGATAGAAATTTCAAATTATATTTATATTAATAATTTCATCAAACACTCTGTTAAAATAATTAATACAGTAGTTAACGGGATTGTCAATACAAAAAAAGAAAAACAAATCAATAAAAATCACTACTACTGCATCCTTTTAATGTATTGATGTATGAACTGAATATGATGTCTTAACACCATAAACTAAAAAACTAAACTCTGTGACGTTACAATCTCTAGGGATCATGGCCTACAGTGCTCATTTCTGTTTTCTTGACCATGGGTCGGAGTGCTATCTGTTCCTTTCAAGTGGTCAACCTAACGCGGAACCTCCAGTGTGTAGTTCCCAAGTAAGTTTAGTACTCATTTTATCGACCCTAAAGGGATTAAAGGTTGAGTGAACCTTGTCTGGCCCGGAGTCGAACTCTGGACATGTAGCGTGGTAGCGCAACGCGCTGACCACTAAGCTACTGGGTTTCAGAACACCATAAATAATATGTTTAAAATTTGTATAATCATGCGTATACTTCACCAATAAATAAATAAAACACGAATTTAATATATATGTAATTGAACTACTCGCTTAAACACTAAAATAATCAAAATAACAAATGTTGCTAAAAATAGAAAAATGTTTTGAGTTTGACTGCTGGCATGCGGCTCATACTAAAGTTATAAAAATACTCTTTGGTTAAGTTGTGATCAGTCTAAGAAAATATACTAATTGTAAAAAAAAAAAAAAAAAAAAAGTTAGAATTTTTAATTATAAACGATTTTTATTTACTTTCTGTAACATCGGGCAATATATCAGGCATCTTTAACCTGGGTAGCCCCGGTTGAATTGCCTGGTTTATCTAATGAGAAAACAGTACGTAAAGAATATGGAATTAAAAGGAAAAAAAAAACTCATTATTATTATTATTATTTAAAAACTTAATTTTTAAACACAAAACCTTTTTCCGATATAAATTTAAACGTTATGTAAACTTAACTTAAAAATAAAATAAAATAAATGGATTATAACAAAGGCTTTGCAAAATTATTTCTATCGCTTTAATATAAAAATGCAAATTATGCATTCAAAGACTTAAAACACATTAAATCAGTGTGAAAAAGAAGCACATCTTTAATTAAAAAAGGGAAATTTCATGTAACTAGTTATTTTTGTTTTTTAAGAATGTATATTTTATTAAAGGGTTCCCTGGAGTATTGATTAAAGAGCACAGTTTTAAATTAAGCAAAATCACTTCAATTATTTTTAATTTTAAAAAGAGAGGAATAACTATTCTCTCAAATTCTTTCCATTTTGTGAAATGAGTTGTTTAAGGGGAAGATGAAATTACAAAACAAATATTTTTCATTATTTATGTTATTTCGAAAAGAAATTCTTCAAAGAAGTTTTCTGCACAATAAATACCATAAATATCAAACAAAATTTAAATTTTTGAAAAAAAAAAATAGTTATTTTAAATAAACATAAAATATTCCATATGTTCTAATTTTTTTAAAAAAAATACAGTAATCCCTAAACATTCGTGAGGGTTACGTTCGAGAAAAACCTCGCGGATGTCAAATCCGCGAATGTTGAGTCTATCTCTCGGTTCTAAAAAAGGAGTTACGTTCTGTAAAATTTTAATTAGAGTGGCACAGCATTTCAAAGAACAAAGGGGTATATGTATTAACAATACGTTATGCATAACATACATATAGAAGGTGAATGTACACACATATTCATAAATATGAAATGTATTTGTTGAAGATAATTCAAATTAACTGAGTAGAGAAATAATGACAGCTAAAAAAGCATATGTTTTTGTATAAAGTAATTTCGACTCTCTCTATTGGCAAAGAGATGATAATGTATTATTGGGTCGATATGCGATACAATATTAAAATACGATATTTAAATACAGCTAAATGCTTCAGAAATGCTTTTATTTTCTATCTAAGTGCAGCTTCAGTTCCATCTCTACGAGAACCTGCACATTTTAAATTAATAGATTAAAGATGACATTACGTTACAAATTCTAATATTCCCATTGCAATCTGCTATTGTCATTATTTTGCTTTCCTAACACTGCAAAAAATAATTGTTGATTTTACAGTATAAAACTGGCACCCCAGCTGCCAGTATTATACCGTAAAATTAACAGTATTAAACAGTAAAATAAACAGTAATACGCTGCCGCGCAAGCAGTAATACGCTACCGCGCATGCGCGGTAGCGTATTACTGCGGTTATTTAAGCGGTTATGACATAAACATGTTAAACATTCATGTAAACATGTTAAACATTCGCATAAAATCCTGTTAAACATTCATGTTTAACATGAAAAAACTATATACAGTGGAATTTCCTTTTAACGAAGTCTCTATTTAACGAATTTTTCTATTTTACGAAATTTCCTGCAGAACCTTGACTTTACACATCATTAACATGTAAATCAATCTCCATATTACGAAAAACTTATTCTCTATAACTAAGTTTGTTCCACTTTTGTGCGTGTACAGTATTCAAACGGAGAGGTTTGCTGTTGCGATGGGTATATGATTTTATTTAATCGGACTGTATGAAAATGAACTCATTTGAATCATTTAATCGAAACACACACATTGAATTATATTTTAAAGGAAAAAGAGAAGGTACGCTTCGGTTTTTGTTTACTTCTCTTTGTTTTGTTTTTTTAGACATTATTCTAATTAAATTATTCTCATATTTACATTGCATAAAAAAATTACAGCCCGAATTAAAATACGTTTTTCAAATATTTCCATTTTATGTGTACTTTTAATTTTATGTGGATTATATGTATACAAGTTTCATAAATGATTTCTATTTAACGAAGTTTCTTCATAACGAAGTGTTTAAGTGTAACGATGAGACTTCGTTAAATGGAAGTTTCACTGTATATATGTTTTTTTTTCGCAATAAAAAAGATAAAACTTATATTAGAAATATAGCCATAGAGCAATTTTCCACAATTATATTAAAATATGGTTTAATGTATTGAAATACAGTGTTGAAGTTCATCGGGTTCGATTCGGGTTTCAAGTTGACAACAAACAGTGGTGTAGTCGCAGGGGTACACGGGCGGACAGCGCCACCTCACTTTTCATTTTATCTCAAACGTCCCCCAATTTTTTTTATTTTCAAGAGAACGCCAGGGACACGGGAGGAGGCAAACTTTTCAATTTTATTATTTTTTTAAATTCCTACTATTAGCTCACACTCTCTCTATATATATCTTGTTGGAATTTTCAATCGTTAATAAAATATTTTCTATTGATCCATTCAAGTTCACATAAATTTTTTTAAACTTGTACTGGATGACAATTGAAGTTAATACAGTTTTTTCAAATATTAATTCATTCAGTAAATTTAATTAATTAATTTTAATTTTTACATGGGAGAAAAAAACTTCTCCCATTGTTTCATAAATGAAATGAAAGATTTATCTCAAATTTGTGATGCCAACAAAAAATACCGCAACGATGATTATAAAATAATGTTCAATAAAGATAACGTGGGACATTAATGCTGCATGGGTTTATTTTATATATTTATGATTAAAAAGTAGGAATTGACTTAAAAAATTGTTTTTATATTACTTGTTTTAAGGGATAAGCGCTAATAATTGCTACTAAATTAACAATTTTAAGCAATAAAGCACAGATTTTTAATACTTTATATGGGAGTTTTTTATGACTTCGGATAGTCTGTCTGTCTGCCTATATATAATCTGTTTTTAGTCTAACTTCCGTAAATTTTCTTGAATTTCAACAAAATTGATGAATGTTTTTGAGAACTAAAATAACTTCTTAAAAACACCATAAAAATTTCAAAATGCGCTGTTTTTTCTTCTATCATTGTTGTGATCATTGCTTTAGATTTAGAAGCAGGTAGAATTCAATCAGCTGAAATCGCGGGAAGTTTTACACATTTTGCTACCATCAGAGATACCTGATATGAGGTAAAAACGGCCATTACATTATTGGAACCAGTTGTGGTCTTTTCATTTCATTTCTGACTTTCTTTCAGCTATTTTAACTTGCTTTAAATAAAAAGTAATTTGGTTTGTTTGCATACTATTTGTGTTTAGTTTGTCTTCGGAGTTTTGCTGGTCTCATACGCTGATTTGGCATTACACATAATATTATCATTATCATTACAATATTATCATTACAAATAATAGACTGACTGTTTCTAGTTATTAATATACAGGTGCTCATAAATCCAAATGTTAAATATTATTCAGAGGACTAACGCGTTTGCCTTGGTGATATTTTCTTCTCTGTTGAATTCTGAGGTGTTGGACCATTATCGTCTAAATTTAACTCCTTCTCATCTTTAAATTTTAATGTACAAGCCTTTTACTTACTCATCATACGTAGTATAGGGTAAGTCTTGTAATCGTTTTGAAAATCGAAAAAAAATTTTGACGGATTTACACGTTTCAGACACTGGAGATTCCGAAAAACATATTTTTAGAAAAAAAAATTTGCCGTCCGTCTGTGTGTCTGTATGTGTGTCTGTAAACGCTCTATCTCCCGAAAAAATTGAGATAGAGACTTGCATTTTGGTATGTACTTAGTATGTAATAATGGGAAGAAGCCTATTTCATTTCAATAACCTCGATTAACCGGAACTATTTTTTTCGGACTCTCGAAATATTCGTTCTGATAAAAGGTATATAAAATTTTTCGAAATTGTTTATTTTAAGAAATGAATATAAAAGACAATAAAAAAACATAAATTTTGCATAAAGCATGAAGTCGATCGGAAAATTAGTTGCCGAGATATTTGGAATCCTATTTTCCACACTCTTCGATTTTTCATGACCCTGTATTTTATCCAAATTTGACTTTAAAGATATATTTTAATTGGAAATTTGACGCTTAATCAGATGCAATAAACCGCTAGTTAATAGGATTATTATTTTTGGAGTTATAAGGAAAAACCTCTTTCAAGCAATTCAGTAATCGAGCCTTTAAAGTTTATGACGTCATCAAGCCACGATTTTATTTGAATTGCAATGCATTTTATAAGTAGTTTACACATTTTTATTTTAATATTTTACATTATGCATATCCATGATGGGTAAGTATTACGGTGGCCCCCAACGACTAGTTTAATCACTCATCCATATCTTAAATAAAACATATTGTCGAACTATGTAAATATGTAACAAGAGGGGCTGAAATACGAGAAGTGTACTTAAAAATGACAATGACTGTAATAACAATATCGCATTTTTTCAAATGATTTTTTAAAAATGCGAACCGACTTCTATTAACTCTTAAAAACAAATTTCTCACCGCGCATCCTAATTTTTTTTAAATAAAAATTCTTGCACATTGAGAAAGATAAAAAGGCTTATGATTTTTGTAAAGCTTGTTTTAAATCTAAAATTATTAACTAATTTTGGGAGAAACTGCACTTTTAGTAGATTTTAGAACTGTATTTTTTAAATAATAAAATTTACAGGTTCATAGCTTCTGATTTTTGTTTAGAATTAAAAAAAAAAAAAATGTTTCTCTTCCGTTTAAATTTTTCCAATAATTGTAAAACATTGCTTAAGTGAATTTTTAGAATTTATTTTTAATGGAAATTACTTATTAATCCTCCGACTGCTTAATTTTTTTTTCAAAATTCTTTCAACCAAAATGTATCTTATTACATATTTTAAACCATCATGTATTTAAAATATGTAGTACATTTATCATTTGCATTTTTACCCTTTAACTGTGGAATTTTAAAAACAAAATTGCTCTAAAAATTGTGAATTATATATAATTTTTTTCTACAAATGTCTTGCCAGTGGAAATCGCGGGATAAGGGGTCAGAGGGTAAAAAACAAACTTTGCTTTCGTTTTCTTGCAGCAATAAACAGATCATATGGTCATGTCATTGTTACTATGACAGTTCGAAGCATTATTGAAATTGAAAACGAACTAGGGAAAGGGAAAAAAATATTCTGTGAAAATTTTGGCTTACATAGTGATGAGTTCAAAGTGTTGTCCAGGAAAGGGGGGGGGGGGTGGCATTTCAGCTCTGCTGGAGCACTGACATGTGCTCCTCGGAAGATTTGGTGTTTTATGCTTATTAATGGTCTAGACCAGCGCTTCCCAACCTTTTTTCTTTCACGTACCCCTTTTTTAGACTTTTCATTTCGGCGTACCCCCACTTCTCATAAACACTCCCCTCCCCCTCCACTCAACCATATAACGCAAACATGCTTTTCTTCGTTAGTAAACTTCTTATCACAACCAGATAATAAATCGACACAAATTACATTAACATTCCTAATCTTTTATTTGTTAACTTGCATTTTACAATTAATATTGCTTTTTATAATTTTAGCTAAACATTAAAAAAATTAATATGGCATTAAAAGAAATTTTAACTATCTTATGATGATTATTGATAACAACTTTGTCTCAATATATACAAATAATCAAAATGACTTTACATACTCTCAATGGGATCCTTGAGCTTGTTTCATGGAACTGAGTTTTTTAAAATTGAGTTCAAACGAAGACAGATATAATCTCAAGTCAGGAGCAGCGTCAAGCTTATTGCAATATTTATTTTTAATATATAGACGAAAATTCTCTTTCGACAAACTTGATATTTGTGAAAGGCAAGAAGTGTTTTATAGCCTTATTACTGAGTTCTTGGTATTTTTCTTTTACTGCTATCCAAGAAGCAATAATATTTCTTTGGTTGAAATCAGATTCTAAAGAAGAATCAGTCGAAAGGTCCATCACTTTTTCTTTTTCAGAAACTGGTAAATTTTTGTCTTGTTGAAAGAACAAATCATTAAATGGGTTTGAAATCCAGATATTTTCACAACTCTGTTTCGGAAAATATTGTCTGAACGACGTTTTAAGTCCTGTTAAGTAAGCCATTATACTAGATTTTACTTCTTCTGATAATTTTAGTTCGCTTTCAGATAAGAAATTGTAAAGCGTTTGAAAAACTTCTGGCTGGTGTTGTCTGATGCATGATTCCCAAAAATCTAATTTTTTTAATCATAGACTCAATTTTGTCAGATGACTTAAAAATAGTTATGGAACTGTTCTGTAATACTAAATTAACTTTATTTATTTCTAAAAAAAAATTCCGATAAGTATGCAAACATTTGAAGCCATTCTTTTTCATGAAATTTAGAGTTCAGCTCAAAAGGATGATCTTTAAAAGAAACTTAAAATTCATATCTCAATCCAAATAATCTTTCTAGTACTTTTCCTCTAGAAAGCCACCTCACCTCTATATGCAAAAGCAATGTAGTATGCAGTTTCCCACAAAGATTTGAATAGTTTGAAGTTTGTTGAATTGCCCTTAATAAAATTAACAACTTTGACAACTTGGTGGAGTACCTCCTTCAATGAGTCTGGCAGGGGTTTTGTCTGTGTCTGTGTATGCAGCAATGGTTACAAGCTACATGAGGTACAATGTCTTTGATTAGAATAACCCGCAGATATAGATTTTCAATCATCAGTGCAAACCCCACATGAATAGGCTCACTCAATTTCTTTTTCACAGAAATAAATATGAATGGCATTAAATATATCTTTTCCTGTAGATCTTTGTGAGAGGACAGCAGAGTAGCAATTTTCTTCAAGTACATTATCATTCCAATATCTTGCAATAACAAGCAAAATTGACAGAATGGAGATATCCGTACTCTCATCGACCTGAATTAAAAAGTAGGGGCTCTTTTTTAGTCTTTGAATTACTCTAGATTCAATATCGGTAGACATGTCATTAATTCTTTGAGCAACTGTATTGTTTCAGGAAGGAATATTTTTGATTTTGTTCTTTACCAAACAAACATTTGATAGCATCTTTGATACAAAAATATATTAAATTTTCAGCGATTGTATGAATTTTACCACTTTTAGCAATTGATGCTTCAACAGCATTCACATTGTCTGTTTTGTACAAAACACGTAAGATGCTATATTAGTGCCGCTTGATAGTCGCTGAAAGAAACTGATCTCCTTCTGTTTATAAATTGGAAGTTTTGTCTGTTATTGGCGCAATTATAAAGAGGGTTTCATGCTACAATTATACAATATTTCTCCACAAACAACGCATAGTGGTTTTGGAAAATCTTCCTCTCCCGTGAATAAAAATCCATATTTCCAGTACTCATTATTATATTTTCTTTTCTTTAAAGGGGCACTGATGCTTTCAGTTTTATTTAAAGTATTAGATTTATCACTTACCAGAACAAGCCTATTAACAGCTGCACTCAGGTTGTCTTGCACTTCTAAATAATCACATTGTTTCGAAGTACTTGCAGTTCCGGACTCACCAGGTTCAATTTCAATCACAGTAGCAGTTCTTTTAAGAATTCCGGTTTTCAACCACTTATCCATTTTAAACACAAAATAATAAATAAACACTTCAAATTAAACGCTCATTAAAATGAGGGAAGTTTTTCTAATAACTCCGCCTATTCAAAAACGAAAATAACGGCCATCTTTTCGACGTGTTAGCAAAAAACATTTACACCAGAAACTCTGATGTAATTTAGGCATTCTACAATTATTATTAAAAACTGAAAAACAAAAAAAGTGGTGAGAAAAGAATATTGCATAATTATTAATTGAAGTTTATGGGAAGATGGGGTAAAATATATAAGTACTCATGCAATATGCTTAACAGTGGGTGGAGCTTGTGACATTGAATTATCAATGAATTATTAGATCT
Organism: Maratus michaelseni; assembly: GCA_963931845.1. Taxonomy (NCBI): domain Eukaryota; kingdom Metazoa; phylum Arthropoda; class Arachnida; order Araneae; family Salticidae; genus Maratus; species Maratus michaelseni. The sequence continues at coordinate 107,447,390 of OZ007595.1, forward strand.
TGTGGAATTTTCCTTTCTTTTTCAATGTAACATATTGGATTTACACATGAGACTAACTTTGTAATCCAAAGCCATCAATTTTTGTTATGTGTTTACATTTAAACCATTTTTGTGATTTCCGCCATTACCTATATTATTTTCACGTACCCCCAGCAGCCGCGTCACGTACCCCCAGGGGTACGCGTACCCCAGGTTGGGAACCGCTGGTCTAGACTAGCAGTTCTTGTCCTGCAAAACTCCCCCTAAAAGAACTACAGAAATTACTGCAGGAGAAAAAAAATCTGAATTTAGCACTGAGCTTGAGGACCCCCGGCCGTAAGCTCGCGGACCCCCAAGGGTCCGCAGACCACAGTTTAAGAAACGCTGATCTAGATAATTAGGGACATCATTTGATGAAAATCAATAACTAAAACTAGATTTTTAGAAGAGACAAAAGAAAAAGTGGTGATTTTCAGAGACTTGTTAATATTTTTGTATTTGAGTTAAATTGTAGCTTTTGCAATAAAGGCAAAAAATTAACAAGTTGGAAATTGTACGTTAAACGTGACAAATGAGGTGCGTTCGTACTGTTATTATTTCAATGAAATGAATTATATCGTCTGTCATTATGATATGATTAATTTCCGTAATTAAGTAAGTTGGCAACATTTTATCTTTTACTGACATTTACTGAAAATTCAGATGGGAAATTTAAGCCTAGCTTTGAAAATTTCAGAAATTGAAATCCATATTTAGACTTTTTTTTATTTAATATCTATTTCTCTGGAAAAATCTATCCAAAAAACTCTCGGTCGATTATAGGATTGCTATAATTAAACAATTTTAGTGCGGAAATTCGGTTTTTAAATTCAGTAATACGGAAATAATATGACTCCATCTTAAATAGGACGTAATCACCATGGCAACCTAGAATCATTACCAAACAATGACATGGGATATCATTGAATTAATTATGTATAATAGGATTTAATAGAGTGAATAACGTGAATATAATTTTGTCATAGAGGTTATAAAATGTCACATACGTCATATATGACTATAAATTGGTCATAGAGGTTATAAAATGTCATATCGTCATATATGACTATAACGTCATACATGTAAGATAACTAAATGACACATCTCGGTCGCTTGACGATTAATCCTCAGAAGCTGCTATAACAGGGAAGTACCGGTTTTTAAAAAATTCAAATTACTTAATAAATATTTTTATTAATATCCTTTTAAGTTTTGATTTGATTTTTATAAAATTTGAAATGAATCGACAAAATTTTGCAGCGATTATACATATTATATTTCAAACCATTTGGTTGGGTAGTTTTTGCGCTGTTATATGCGGACAGATGGACGGATCAGACGACGGCTATAGGTGCTACGTATTTATATAATTACGAACGCACCTAAAAAGATTACAATTAGGGGACCCAGTACTTCAAAATAAACAAATAACTAAATATAAATGTTATATAGTATATATATATATTTAATTATTGAATGAATTCTAAAATAAACTAATTTAATATGAAAAAGATTTAAATCGTTATTTTATCAGTTTTTTTTTATATAGTCAGATTTTTTACTGCTAATTTTAAAATGTTATTAGTTTATTTTATTATTTGAATATTTTTTGTTTCAATGTCTTTATAGCCTGTCTATAGTTATACAGTCAACAATTTTAAAGATAGGATTTTGTTTAACGGTATTACTTTCTGAAAAAAATCAATATAAGATGCAAAGTAAAGTCAAGAAATACTCAAATAATTTCTGAACAGATGAAGCTAGAATTGTGGGACCTATAGTAAAACGACATGGGCTACCAAATGAAAGGGAATTCAGCGACTGTAGTGGCAAAATTTAGACGTTATCGGCCCGGCCCTTTTTCGGATACTATGAGCGATAGCAAATGTCAGAAAAGTGTAGAGTGCTCTCGATTTAATATAAAAGGGCGGCTTACATGCAAAAATAATTTTATCAGAAGTACTGAAATGTAAATTTTTTGATAGCCAATCACCAGCTTAAATACATCAATAATTGTTTGTAGAAGTGTGACATTATAAGGCATGGATGCATATTTATCTATAATAATAAAGATAAATGTCTGTTTGAGTGTATGTCTGTCTGTGTGTACTGTTTTCTGAAGGGACCGCTATGCGCAGAGCTTACAAGATTCGACAGGAAGGTACCTGTAACGTATTAGTTTTATCAGTAAAAATGCTTCTGCTTTATAATGCTACATACACTTCTAAAAACGATTAGTGACGTTTTTAAGCCGGTGGTTGGTTATTGAAAAATTAACATTTCAGGACTTCTAATTAAATTACTTTTAAATGTAAGAAGTCATTTCATACCATACTAAATTGAGAACGCTCTACACCCAACCATACTCAACCTATTTGTGCTACAGGGTGTATTATACATTTCTTAACCTTCAATACTAATCGAACTTTATTCCAAATTAATTAAATTCGCACTTTATATTTCTACAATTTGAATAAATAAATAAATAAAAGTTTTTGCATTGAGCAAAAGACTAATTTATTAGAGAAAATATTCTGATTTTTCTGCCTTTAAAGCATGGAAATTCTGCATTGTTATATTATTATGTTTTATAGTTATTATAAAGTTAATAACTGCTTTTAAGGTTAAACGTTCCTCACTGAAAAAAATAGCACCAACATTTTTTCCCATCATTATTTTCAAACAAAAAGCTTCGTGGCATATTTCTACAACATTTTCAATAAAAATCTAGCAAGAAGTGTATTGTTTGGAAATACCGGTGTTAAAATTTTTTGGTGACATTTCTTCTTTAACAATAGTAATAATATTATTTTTGGTATACTACCTTACCATACGTTATCTTACTAGTTTATTATTATTTTTTTTTTACCCTTTTATAAGTGTGTTGCGGCCCGCCTAATGTCGCAAATATATGTTTGCGGCCCGTGAAAGTAAAAGGTTGAGTATGGCTGCTCTACACTATATATACTCTATATATATATCCTATAAATGGAAATTTTAAGGTGGATCGCGTAGCAATAGCGTTTGAGAATAGCTGATTTATAAGAATGAGGCCTAAATGTTCAAGTTATTGAAAAACTTTTATATTTTATATTTTCATTGGTATTTTTTTCTTTTTAAAGATTTCTAAAGCAGATAAAAAAAAAAAAAATCTATTATGTACAGAGAGTATTTCAAAACTTTAGATACAACACAGAAATATTCAAATACATAAAATCGATATGAACCGCATAACCTTAACCGGTATGTCATGACATCAGGGATTTTTCTCAATATTATTAAGAAATCGCTTTATTACTCAGTGTATTACAACTATATAAGATGTGGCATCGGATTAAAAGGAAGTTTGTTACAAAGGGACATCTGCTTTATAGGTTAGCGCTAACACTTGCCCTCACTGTGAGCTTTAATTGAGCCCTCGTGTTTCCGGCATGGCATTTTGTTTGTAAAGTCCAAGGATAACTCTTATAGTAACAAGCTTTTAGTAATTGAGTGGAGAGGTATGATTGGTACTGACGTCACGCAATTGACCGTGAATGTGCAAAAAAGGATTCACGTGCTATTAGATCGCTTTTGAACTTTTCCTGCAGATTTATTATTAATAATGACACGTAATATTTTGTATCTACGTAAAATTATTATTTACGTTACGTGTAACGGTCAGGATGGCGCCGTGTGTGCAGTTAGTGTATAATAGTGCGAGTTGCAAGTGAAAATGAGTTTACCTTGAACTCATTTTTTTAAAATGTTATTATGACGTTTAAATGTTTTTAATATGTTGTAATAAGCATCGCGCGTCGTATAAAGGAAGGATAAAATCATATTTGGCCGGTGCGTATACTGGGCGCCAGGGCCGGCCCGTACTTAAAGTGTACTTTTGGGAATTATTTTCAGGAAAATGAAACAAGATATTTGAAAAACTCTTTTTGTATTTTGTTCATTACACTTTAAAGAAAAGAAATTAATTTTTGTAATGACGAAATAAAGATGGGTGTCACCAGCAGACCCGCTCCCTGGAGATGGTGTCGTTTCTGGTAGCCGTCCACGGCGATCACCGTAAATCTGTCAAATGTTATTTGAAATTATAAAAAGCATAATGTCTTTACTCCTAACACTTAACACTAGAGTGTAATCGTTCGGTTTTTGGACAAATTGATTTATAAAAAAAAAAAAAAAAAAAAAAAAAAAAAAAAAAAACTAGCTGATCCCGCCCGGTGTTGCCCAGGCCCGTGATAATAAATAATAATTAAAAAAAAAAATCAAGTTTTTATTATTTTATATTTTTAACCCGATTTTGTATGATATTATATTTCAAAATGAAAAATTCACGAAAAAATATTAATATTTAGTGAAAAAAGAGCTCATTTTCATCTTTCTTTCTTTCTTTTTTTTTTTTAAATCTAAGGTTGTTTCATAGTTTTAAAATAAAAAGTTCATTTTGTCCGAACTCTTTGAAATCTTTATTGGTGATAAATAAAACAATTTTAGAACCCGTGTAAAAATTGCGTGAAAAAATATTGTTATCTAGTTGAAAAAGAAATGTTTTCTTCTCAGTTTTTTGTTTGTTTGTTTGTTTCCGCGTCGGCTCCTTTAACATTGCAATAAAAAAATAGTTCTCATCTTCCGAACTCTCTGACATTTCAATCGGTTATAAATATAACTGTATCCAAGCTCTCTTTAAAATTTTGCGAAAAAATGTGCATATTTAGTAGTGAAAACATGAGTTCTTTTTTAAAAAAAGCTTTAGCTTTCAACCTCAGAGCAAAAATATATTAGAAGTTCTATGCTTTAAAAGCAATGGTACGGCTTCATCCGTTTTCAATCAACCCTTTTCAGGTTAAACAGGTGATGATTAACCAATCAGGTTTCCCGTTTCTGAGAGTAGAAGCAAAAAAAGTTGAACATGCGCAAAGAGACGATTTTCGTGTGGAAAAGATAGTGTGGATTTGATAAAATGCGCTTTTCGTTTTAAATATATAGAAGGCAGCCGTTCAAATTTAAGGACCGATTTTCACAAAAAATCGGTAATAAAAAATAGAAAAATCTCCAGATCGCCAAAAGGAATGGTTACTCTCTAGGTAACATTGTTGTTAAAAATTGGTCAATATTTGAAGAAGATTGGTTGAGATTTGTTCTAGTTACTGTGGTCACTGACTTTAAAAACATAGTTTTGAGATAATCATGGTTTAAAGATTCAAGTTATGATTTATGTATGATAGAGCAAAGTAAATTAAAACGGCCGGCGTAACTTTCTTAATTGTTATCAGATCGACTAGAAAATATAACTGAATATTCTTTACTAATTATACTTTCAGAAAATGCAATAAAAAATGTACTGAAACTTTGCAGATAGATAGAATTCTTTAAGCACTATGCTGCGCTATAGCGTTTTCATAAACTTGAAAGATTATTACAATGACCCAACACTGAATTCCTCAGGGAGAAAAATGTCTGAATTCAACACGGATTTTATGTAGATTTAAGGTTATTATCTCGAGCCTGAGCAACGCTGAGCAAATCAGCTAGTAAGTGAATAAAATGTAAGTAGATGGAGAATGACAGTTCAACCCCAGCAGGTGGAGCTGTGGAGCAGAATTGCCTCCCCCCTTCCCCTACCTCCCCCCCTACCCCATGCCCCCTCCGTTTTTTTTTTAATTTAAAAATTTAAAAAATTGTCTTATAGTACGAGGTATCGGTGATGGTACAACCAATATCCCCCTACCCCCCCTTTTTTTTTTTTTTTTTTTTTTTTGAAGAGAGAAAGTTTAAAGTGGTGTCGCCCTCTATCGGTAAGTATGAAAATTATGGAATTTAAAATGACTGCTTCTGAATTTTAAGTTATAGCATAGTATAAAATATTCTAAAGTATCTCACCACACTGCTTACAATGGAAATTTAAGTTATAGCATGGTGTAAAATAAAGTAACTTACCACTGCTTACAATGGAAATATATAGTTATAGCTTAGCACTTAATAAATAATTTTAAAGTTTCTTACCAAACTGCTTACAATGGAAATATTTAGTTATAGCGTAGCACTTAATAAAAATTTTAAAAAGACACATGTAAATAATTATAGTTATAAACCGACATATAGGCAGATAGGCAGGCACACAGACAAGCAGGCAGGCAGGTAGGCAGACAGACAGACACACAGTGAACTATTTATTACGTACACACACAAGCATGCATATACGAAGTGAACTAATTGTAATAAAATACATGACGTGCATACGTTTTAAAACATTTTTTTTTCTTCACAGAAATTAAGAAAATATTAAATTTCGACTACAACTTTCACTTTGAAATAGCGTAGTCCCTTTTTAAAAAATCATTAGCTTTTAACATACATTTAAATGAAACGAGGTTCGAACCTCGAACCTGACAAAATGATCTCATGATGTGTTGATTTGTAGTAGGTTTAAACGAACACGCCATGAGATCATGTTTCTTAAACGCGATTTAAGATATATAAGAAAAGGTGTCACGTGATTGAACATATTGGATTATTACTGTACAGTACTAATGATATTATAAATTTTGAAAAATAATTTAAGATTTACGATAAACTTTAATGTTAAAACTTACAAACACATTGGAATGTATTTATAACATATAAAATAATCTTGTAAAAGGTTGGTTGGTTTGTTCGTTTCATAAACTTGCAAAGCAAAGCGTATCTTACCAATTTGCATACAAGAGATTTTGTAACATAAATTATATGATATAATACAGCAAATTTTAACTTACTAAGTGGGGTTTAAGGATACTGTAATAGAATTTTTAATTGTATACTTTAAAAAAGAAAGTTTAACTTACCATTATGTTTATGATCGGATTAGAACTGTCAACCTTTTGGCTAGCTTTCCAATGCGCTCCCAGTTACGCTACGAAGGCTCCGTACAATTAATATAAATAATGAAAGCTAATATTACTTCTTTTAAAGATTTTTGAAAAATTTATAAGTTAATAAAACAGGATATGACGACATTTGTAGAATAACATCCTGTTTTACAACGATAAGAATAGCAATATAAGAAGCTTGTACACCATAATGAATTTACTGTTTAAAGTTCTGTAACCTAACTTATACGATTGTTCTTCTAATTACCTAAAACCTTGCTGTATATTTGCTTGATCACCTATCTGTTTACCCTGCTTTTTGGATACTTCTAAACCTGAAAATGACTACTTCGCTTAACACATCTTACTATAAAATTTCAGAAATCAACGAATTTAGTAGAATATTTCAGTATTTTGATGTTTTTACTCCATGCCATTGGGAGTTAGGGGAGGATACAAAGCTTTTACCTGTTTATGTTTTAAAAAACTTAAAAATGTGTAAATGTTCTCACTTTACAGAGGAAGAGACGATGGACTATTTTTTAGAATGTTTCGATCATGAATTAGAGAGATCAGTATATAGCACGTTTGACTGTTATTTATGTTCAATCGGCCAACCAGTTGAAATGGATCATGAATGTATGAGATATAATTTAAGAAAACAGTTTAACTGGTGCGCAGACAGTGCTTTATTAAATTTCAACATTAAGGAATTTGTGAAAAACCTGCTAGAGAAATGTATATGTAATTATACTTATTTATTTTTGGAATCTATGAATGTAGACTTTTATAATAAGCATTTGAGCAATGTATTTATAAATTAACGTAGAAATGTTTTATATTTAATAAATATTTGTTTAGTTTTTCATCATGTGTCTGTTTTTATTTATGTATAAGGAATAAATAAGTTTAGTTTTCGGAAAGTTTTACAATTTTTATTCAGAAAATGTAGAAACTTGTTTTATTTTTCTACAAAAATTAAGGATTTTATACTATTTCATTAAACATGTGTACCATTATTATAATATAACTTACATATTGTATACAAAATACTATCCTTTACTTGATAAATTATTTAAGATTTTAAACCAAAACTGAGCGAATATTATAACGATTATCGAGTTTGAAAATTGATCTGTTGTCTACAAGAGCAAAAACAGGAAACTACTTATTTGCGGATAACATCCCTGTTTTCTTACTGATAACGGTACTTCTTTTGTGTAGTTTAAGGTATAAAAATTATTTCACTAAATTGAATATTATGATTTTATTTCTCGTGATATATAACTTAATTAGCAATACCATGCAATGAACGAGTATTTTCACACATTTAAATTTGCATTTTAAGCCACGATGAATACATAATAAAACATTACTTGTATACTTTTACATAAAATATGAGAAAAAAAAAATTATACTTACCTTATGAAATCTGTCACTATATAATAAAAGATACTTTGCTTAATTACTTATGTTTAACATACAGGCTAATTTCTGTATAAGATATATAACACGTGACGCTATTTTTAATTATTTTAAGCATGCGCGCCCTCTACAATTAAATAAATATTCATGAAAAGTTTTATTTGAAATAATATTCATACTGTTTCTGTGCCGTTAAGACGTTCTAATTTTTTCTCCGTTTAAGTGATCTGTGATTTTAATTGATTTAAATTAAATAAGTACAATGCAAGACATGGTGTTAGACGAACCAACCAAGATAAGAAAAGCCTTGACATCGGAGTTTAAGGAGCAAATAGACTGTACTATTTTAATGAAACCTGTTTTGAATAAGGAACCAATGGCCTCTTCATCAGATCAAGTCGATCAAAAGTTTCCTTTTACATGTGATACGTGTAAAAAAGTATTTACTAAAAAATATATGTTATTAAGACATATGAACTTACATTTAGGAAAAAAACCCTCTAAGTGTGATAATCTGTTTACTACAAAGAGTGCTTTACGAGATGATATGCTAATTCATCCAAAGTCATCTGCCACATATAAGTGTGAGAAATGCAGTAAGACTTTTTCGCGAAAAAATGTATTAGTTAGACACATGAAATTTCATTTAGAAAAGAAACCTTTTAATTGTTAAATGTGATCGAAATCTTTTGTGCAGAAAAGTGACTTACAAAAGCATAACTTAGTACATTCTAAACAAGGAGTTGTGCATAAATGTAATCAATGTGATAAAAAGTTTTTACGGGAAAAAAATTTAATAAATCATACTATGATTCATAACACCTCTCAGCAAAAGCAAAGGAATATTGAACCGTTTACCAGACACTATAAATGTGTCGATTGTTCTGAAATATTTAATCACAGATTTGACTTAGTGAAGCATAGAAAAATTCATTTCTCGCCCAAAGAACATATATCTGAACAGCGTACTGAACTTTTAAACCATTTACAGAATTTATTACTACGTATAGACACTTTACAAAATGCTATAAAAAATGAAACTATTCCTTTTTGAAATATTGACTTTACCAATTTATTTGAACTATACATATTCTTGTATATACTAATGTATCTGTTGAAATAATTCAATAAATAATAGATAAGTGAAAAAGCTTTTGTGTTTTATTTTTCAATATGATTATATTATATCACTATTATGTGAGTTATTGGACTTGTAAATTTATACACTATGTATAAAAATAAATTTATTAAAATTGAATTTTACAAGAAGTAAAAATTTAATACAAATATATTTCAGATTTTTTAAATATATTATTGTTTCACATATGCTACTAAACATTTAATTTTGTATAATCTATATTATTAATTTTCTTTAACACATATTACTTTTTTACAATAAATCAATTTAACTAATTATACATTTGTGTAATTAAACAAACTTATTTTACTAAATATACGTATCGATAATTAATTTTTTTAATTACATACGCCTGATTATACTTTTTATCGTACGCGATTAACTATTTATACATTTAATAACTAACTTGCGTTGCCATACCCGCTTTTAGAAATCATTGAATATTATATGTAACAAGCAATATTCATTAAATGAACAATTTGAATCTTTAACCTATAACGTCAAGTTTACTTTTAAACTTGCTGTAAACTGTAACCGTCACTCTTTAATAACCTATGTTAGTAACTGTTTAGATATAATATAATCAGTTTACTGTTGACTTTCGTTGTGACGGAACCTTTTACTGTTTGTTATTTAAAAAATGGCTTGTGAATTAGATGGGATTAAACGGTCGTGTGAAGAAATGGCTTCTTCAACAAAGTTTCAACGTTTAGATAAACCTATGGAAAATTCTGATTTTTATAAAAATGAATTTTTACCCAAATCTAATATGCAGGAGAACTATGAAACACTATCACCTACCATGGACTTGTATGCTGCAGAGCCTAAGATTGCCAAGGATTTTACAACCCCAATATTTACTAACTGTGATAATGACGAAACGTCTTTCCCTGACACCTGCTGTGAGTCTACCTCTGCTACAGGCTTTTTGGATACAATGTTTAAGGACCTAGATTTTAAAAATTTGGAAACATACCTTACCATACCGACTACGAGTGATTTAATTTCTTCAAATGAACCATCAACTAGCATTACACATAATAGTGAACAATTATATGACATATATCCCCTCCCATCGCATGTGTGAATAACATTTCCAAAACCAAACATGGTAAATCCCGCATTTTTGTCATGTTTCGGATTAAACTTGCTGATTTTATATTTTTAACTTTAAAACGACATTATAAACAGTATTATGTACATATTGAAGAGATCAAACACAATGTATTTACAAATGAAGAAATTTCATCAACAAATAGAATTTTTATGGATATTTCAACATGGTATGAATTCCAATATAAAATTTTTGGATTTAATTTAAAATATAAAAGTTCATCGTTTATTGCTAACAATACAGTATTAGTGTTAAATTATAATAATTCTATTATGCAAATAAAAAATTTAAAGAATTATACACATTGTGTTTTAAACGATTTTCAGTTAGAAAATTTAAAAGAAAAAGCTATTGATTTTAATAGCAAACTTATTAAACACTTGTATACAATTCATCTACCGCAGTTAATTAAGCAAAAATGCACACTCGTTAATTTACCTTCTGAAATCGAGCGTGTTTTACTAACGAAACTTATCTCTTCTATTGAGGATAATGTACTGACAATATTAAATCAAATTTATGAATGTGTAGGATGTATATTTAGACACCAATCCCAAAGTCTACATACATGTTTCACCTTTAATAAACGTGAAAGATTTAATCACTTAGGGGATATGATTTTAATGCTTGTAAATTTTGATTATGTTATTTCAAGGTTTTTAAACGGAGTTGAATGTATCAGCGAAAACTTTTTACGTAACATTAATGTAGAATTTATTCGAAATGTATTGTTTAAATCCTAAAAATAAAATATATATTACATTAAATATTATGTGTGTGTTTATTTAAACAAAATGTGTGTTTATTAATATTGTTTAACTTGCAATTTAAGATTAATAATTTCTCTTATATGTTTATAACAGAAACATGATAACATAGTATGTATACTAAATGTCAGTAACATTCTACACATGGTAGTAAAAATATTTTTGAACTATTTTCCAAGATAGTAAAATTATTTTTTTCAATTAAAAAATTAAGTTGTAAAAGTTTTATAAACTTAATAAAAGTATTCCATAATTTATCAAAGTTGATTCGTCTTGTATGTTAATAATATATAATGCTAACATAGTATATAGTTACTATGTTACTACATATATTTAGAAAAATAATTCAAACATGTTATATTATTATAAAAGTTTTTAAATTTTTTACAAAGTAACTTAATTAAATTCAAAAAATTATAAGTAAACAAAATAATTAATTTTTTTAATTACAATAAATTAATAAAAATGAAAAGTTATCAAAATTATTTTATAAATGTTTTAAAATACTTAATTTTAATAAATTGTGTCTAGGTATACATATATATGTATGCGTGTTTATATATATGTATGTACCTATATATATATGTGGAACTTTAGTTAAGTAATAGAAATTCTCAAATTTTGTCATTAGAAACCCTATATTCTAATAATTAATAACAATTAGCTTTAAATTAAAGAAATAGATTAATTTATACTTACAAATATAGCCCACTTATAATAGCACGTCCATCTTACATAGTTACTTCAGACATTATGCTTGTTACTATCCTAGCAACAAGATGTTTTGTTCACACCACGTGGTTTCCTTAAAAGTCACGTGATCATGAAGATAAGAGAAACATGTTAGACATTTTCACTTCTAACATAGCAGAGGCAAGTTATAATGTCTTGTATTCTTTATTTTACACTTTATTTTACAATTTATTAAGAAGATCTAATTTAAATAACATTTTATATTACAAACGTAAGGTAAAAGCACTAAATTATTGTTTTAAAAGCCTTTTATTTTGTAATTCTATCGACAATAAGATGATGTAATACATTTAAAATCTTGCTAATGGGTTTTATTTAATTTTAGCATAAACATTATTTATTCAACTGGCTATTGCTTTTAGAAATAACTTAATTTTCTTACACAAGCGGAAAATAATATTTCTTCATTAATCTATCATGTTTACAAAATTTTTAAGTTATATATAATATAACCTGTAAATACATAGTGTATTTTTATACTATAAGTATCTATAAGTATATGTATACTTACATGTTATTTAAGTATATAAGTATACTTGTAGTATATAAATACACTATGTATTTACAGGTTATATTATATATAACTTAAAAATTTTGTAAACATGATAGATTAATGAAGAAATATTATTTTCCGCTTGTGTAAGAAAATTAAGTTATTTCTAAAAGCAATAACCAGTTGAATAAATAATGTTTATGCTAAAATTAAATAAAACCCTTTAGCAAGATTTTAAATGTATTACATCATCTTATTGTCGATAGAATTACAAAATAAAAGGCTTTTAAAACAATAATTTAGTGCTTTTACCTTACGTTTGTAATATAAAATGTTATTTAAATTAGATCTTCTTAATAAATTGTAAAATAAAGTGTAAAATAAAGAATACAAGACATTATAACTTGCCTCTGCTATGTTAGAAGTGAAAATGTCTAACATGTTGTTTCTCTTATCTTCATGATCACGTGACTTTTAAGGAAACCACGTGGTGTGAACAAAACATCCTGTTGCTAGGATAGTAACAAGCGTAATGTCTGAAGTAACTATGTAAGATGGACGTGCTATTATAAGTGGGCTATATTTGTAAGTATAAATTAATCTATTTCTTTAATTTAAAGCTAATTGTTATTAATTATTAGAATATAGGGTTTCTAATGACAAAATTTGAGAATTTCTATTACTTAACTAAAGTTCCAGATATATATATATAGGTACATACATATATATAAACACACATACATATATATGTATACATAGACACAATTTATTAAAATTAAGTATTTTAAAACATTTATAAAATAATTTTGATAACTTTTCATTTTTATTAATTTATTGTAATTAAAAAAATTAATTATTTTGTTTACTTATAATTTTTTGAATTTAATTAAGTTACTTTGTAAAAAATTTAAAAACTTTTATAATAATATAACATGTTTGAATTATTTTTCTAAATATATGTAGTAACATAGTAACTATATACTATGTTAGCATTATATATTATTAACATACAAGGCGAATCAACTTTGATAAATTATGGAATACTTTTATTAAGTTTATAAAACTTTTTCAACTTAATTTTTTAATTGAAAAAAATAATTTTACTATCTTGGAAAATAGTTCAAAAATATTTTTACTACCATGTGTAGAATGTTACTGACATTTAGTATACATACTATGTTATCATGTTTCTGTTATAAACATATAAGAGAAATTATTAATCTTAAATTGCAAGTTAAACAATATTAATAAACACACATTTTGTTTAAATGAACACACACATAATATTTAATGTAATATATATTTTATTTTTAGGATTTAAACAATACATTTCGAATAAATTGTACATTAATGTTACGTAAAAAGTTTTCGCTGATACATTCAACTCCGTTTAAAAACCGTGAAATAACATAATCAAAATTTACAAGCATTAAAATCATATCCCCTAAGTGATTAAATCTTTCACGTTTATTAAAGGTGAAACATGTATGTAGACTTTGGGATTGGTGTCTAAATATATATCCTACACATTCATAAATTTGATTTAATATTGTCAATACATTATCCTCAATAGAAGAGATAAGTTTCGTTAGTAAAACACGCTCGATTTCAGAAGGTAAATTAACGAGTGTGCATTTTTGCTTAATTAACTGCGGTAGATGAACTGTATACAAGTGTTTAATAAGTTTGCTATTAAAATCAATAGCTTTTTCTTTTAAATTTTCTAACTGAAAATCGTTTAAAACACAATGTGTATAATTCTTTAAATTTTTTATTTGCATAATAGAATTATTATAATTTAACACTAATACTGTATTGTTAGCAATAAGCGATGAACTTTTATATTTTAAATTAAATCCAAAAATTTTATATTGGAATTCATACCATGTTGAAATATCCATAAAAATTCTATTTGTTGATGAAATTTCTTCATTTGTAAATACATTGTGTTTGATCTCTTCAATATGTACATAATACTGTTTATAATGTCGTTTTAAAGTTAAAAATATAAAATCAGCAAGTTTAATCCGAAACGTAACAAAAATGCGAGATTTACCATGTTTGGTTTTGGAAATGTTATTCACACATGCGATGGGAGGGGATATGTCATATAATTGTTCACTATTATGTGTAATGCTAGTTGGTGGTTCATTTGAAGAAATTAAATCACTCGTAGTCGGTAAGGTAAGGTATGTTTCCAAATTTTTAAAATCTAGGTCCTTAAACATTGTATCCAAAAAGCCTGTAGCAGAGGTAGACTCACAGCAGGTGTCAGGGAAAGACGTTTCGTCATTATCACAGTTAGTAAATATTGGGGTTGTAGAATCCTTGGCAATCTTAGGCTCTGCAGGATACAAGTCCATGGTAGGTGATAATGTTTCATACTTCTCCTGCATATTAGATTTGGGTAAAAATTCATTTTTATAAAGATCAGAATTTTCCATAGGTTTATCTAAACGTTGAAACTTTGTTGAAGAAGCCATTTCTTCACACGACCGTTTAATCCCATCTAATTCACAAGCCATTTTTTAAATAACAAACAGTAAAAGGTTCCGTCACAACGAAAGTCAACAGTAAACTGATTATATTATATCTAAACAGTTACTAACATAGGTTATTAAAGAGTGACGGTTACAGTTTACAGCAAGTTTAAAAGTAAACTTGACGTTATAGGTTAAAGATTCAAATTGTTCATTTAATGAATATTGCTTGTTACATATAATATTCAATGATTTCTAAAAGCGGGTATGGCAAAGCAAGTTAGTTATTAAATGTATAAATAGTTAATCGCGTACGATAAAAAGTATAATCAGGCGTATGTAATTAAAAAAAATTAATTATCGATACGTATATTTAGTAAAATAAGTTTGTTTAATTACACAAATGTATAATTAGTTAAATCAATTTATTGTAAAAAAGTAATATGTGTTAAAGAAAATTAATAATATAGATTATACAAAATTAAATGTTTAGTAGCATATGTGAAACAATAATATATTTAAAAAATCTGAAATATATTTGTATTAAATTTTTACTTCTTGTAAAATTCAATTTTAATAAATTTATTTTTATACATAGTGTATAAATTTACAAGTCCAATAACTCACATAATAGTGATATAATATAATCATATTGAAAAATAAAACACAAAAGCTTTTTCACCAAGAATATGTATAGTTCAAATAAATTGGTAAAGTCAATATTTCAAAAAGGAATAGTTTCATTTTTTATAGCATTTTGTAAAGTGTCTATACGTAGTAATAAATTCTGTAAATGGTTTAAAAGTTCAGTACGCTGTTCAGATATATGTTCTTTGGGCGAGAGATGAATTTTTCTATGCTTCACTAAGTCAAATCTGTGATTAAATATTTCAGAACAATCGACACATTTATAGTGTCTGGTAAACGGTTCAATATTCCTTTGCTTTTCCTGAGGGGTGTTATGAATCATAGTATGATTTATTAAATTTTTTTCCCGTAAAAACTTTTTATCACATTGATTACATTTATGCACAACTCCTTGTTTAGAATGTACTAAGTTATGCTTTTGTAAGTCACTTTTCTGCACAAAAGATTTCGAACTCATTTAACAATTAAAAGGTTTCTTTTCTAAATGAAATTTCATGTGTCTAACTAATACATTTTTTCGCGAAAAAGTCTTACTGCATTTCTCACACTTATATGTGGCAGATGACTTTGGATGAATTAGCATATCATCGCGTAAAGCACTCTTTGTAGTAAACAGATTATCACACTTAGAGGGTTTTTTTCCTAAATGTAAGTTCATATGTCTTAATAACATATATTTTTTAGTAAATACTTTTTTACACGTATCACATGTAAAAGGAAATTTTTGATCGACTTGATCTGATGAAGAGGCCATTGGTTCCTTATTCAAAACAGGTTTCATTAAAATAGTACAGTCTATTTGCTCCTTAAACTCCGATGTCAAGGCTTTTCTTATCTTGGTTGGTTCGTCTAACACCATGTCTTGCATTGTACTTATTTAATTTAAATCAATTAAAATCACAGATCACTTAAACGGAGAAAAAATTAGAACGTCTTAACGGCACAGAAACAGTATGAATATTATTTCAAATAAAACTTTTCATGAATATTTATTTAATTGTAGAGGGCGCGCATGCTTAAAATAATTAAAAATAGCGTCACGTGTTATATATCTTATACAGAAATTAGCCTGTATGTTAAACATAAGTAATTAAGCAAAGTATCTTTTATTATATAGTGACAGATTTCATAAGGTAAGTATAATTTTTTTTTTCTCATATTTTATGTAAAAGTATACAAGTAATGTTTTATTATGTATTCATCGTGGCATCGTCATTAAAATGCAAATTTAAATGTGTGAAAATACTCGTTCATTGCATGGTATTGCTAATTAAGTTATATATCACGAGAAATAAAATCATAATATTCAATTTAGTGAAATAATTTTTATACCTTAAACTACACAAAAGAAGTACCGTTATCAGTAAGAAAACAGGGATGTTATCCGCAAATAAGTAGTTTCCTGTTTTTGCTCTGGTAGACAACAGATCTATTTTCAAACTCGATAATCGTTATAATATTCGCTCAGTTTTGATTTAAAATCTTAAATAATTTATCAAGTAAAGGATAGTATTTTGTATACAATATGTAAGTTATATTATAATAATGGTACACATGTTTAATGAAATAGTATAAAATCCTTAATTTTTGTAGAAAAATAAAACAAGTTTCTACATTTTCTGAATAAAAATTGTAAAACTTTCCGAAAACTAAACTTATTTATTCCTTGTACATAAATAAAAACAGACACATGATGAAAAACTAAACAAATATTTATTAAATATAAAACATTTCTACGTTAATTTATAAATACATTGCTCAAATGCTTATTATAAAAGTCTACATTCATAGATTCAAAAAATAAATAAGTATAATTACATATACATTTCTCTAGCAGGTTTTTCACAAATTCCTTAATGTTGAAATTTAACAAAGCACTGTCTGCGCACCAGTTAGACTGTTTTCTTAAATTATATCTCATACATTCATGATCCATTTCAACTGGTTGGCCGATTGAACATAAATAACAGTCAAACGTGCGATATACTGATCTCTCTAATTCATGATCGAAACATTCTAAAAAATAGTCCATCGTCTCTTCCTCTGTAAAGTGAGAACATTTACACATTTTTAAGTTTTTTAAAACATAAACAGGTAAAAGCTTTGTTAAAAAAGTTTGAATAAGACATTCGCTAATTTGCAGTTTTTCTCTAGTTTGAGAAATTGTTCTTTTGTAAGTAGTAAATAATCAGGTTTCAATAGTTTTTGCAGTATGCATGATTCCTTATCCACATAAATTTTTAGTAAGTCGTTGTTACATACGAATGTTTCTTCTTCTGCAGAGTTAAAATTAAATTTAGCCATTCTCGTTTCAAATTTAACAAAGGTTGCGCACGATATTGTAATTCTTTCATTTGTAGGGTACATTTTACCACTATTCTCAAATTCATTATATTTTTGAATGTGAACGTTTAACTCACAGTCCTTATTCATTTGCACTTCGACAATCGTATCCTCCCCTAAGTCCCAATGGTATGGGGTAAAAACATCAAAATACTGAAATATTCTACTAAATTCGTTGATTTCTGAAATTTCATAGTAAGATATGTTAAGCGAAGTAGTCATTTTCAGGTTTAGAAGTATCCAAAAAGCAGGGTAAACAGATAGGTGATCAAGCAAATATACAGCAAGGTTTTAGGTAATTAGAAGAACAATCGTATAAGTTAGGTTACAGAACTTTAAACAGTAAATTCATTATGGTGTACAAGCTTCTTATATTGCTATTCTTATCGTTGTAAAACAGGATGTTATTCTACAAATGTCGTCATATCCTGTTTTATTAATTTATAAATTTTTCAAAAATCTTTAAAAGAAGTAATATTAGCTTTCATTATTTATATTAATTGTACGGAGCCTTCGTAGCGTAACTGGGAGCGCATTGGAAAGCTAGCCAAAAGGTTGACAGTTCGAATCCGAGCATAAACATAATGGTAAGTTAAACTTTCTTTTTTAAAGTATACAATTAAAAATTCTATTACAGTATCCTTAAACCCCACTTAGTAAGTTAAAATTTGCTGTATTATATTATATAATTTATGTTACAAAATCTCTTGTATGCAAATTGGTAAGATACGCTTTGCTTTGCAAGTTTATGAAACGAACAAACCAACCAACCTTTTACAAGATTATTTTATATGTTGTAAATACATTCCAATGTGTTTGTAAGTTTTAACATTAAAGTTTATCGTAAATCTTAAATTATTTTTCAAAATTTATAATATCATTAGTACTGTATAGTAATAATCCAATATGTTCAATCACGTGACACCTTTTCTTATATATCTTAAATCGCGTTTAAGAAACATGATCTCATGGCGTGTCCGTTTAAACATACTACAAATCAACACATCATGAGATCAGTTTGTCAGGTTCGAGGTTCGAACCTCGTTTCATTTAAATTTATGTTAAAAGCTAATGATTTTTTAAAAAGGGACTACGCTATTTCAAAGTGAAAGTTGTAGTCGAAATTTAATATTTTCTTAATTTCTGTAAAGAAAAAAAAATGTTTTAAAACGTATGCACGTCATGTATTTTATTACAATTAGTTCACTTCGTATATGCATGCTTGTGTGTGTCCGTAACAAATAGTTCACTGTGTGTCTGTCTGTCTGCCTACCTGCCTGCCTGCTTGTCTGTGTGCCTGCCTATCTGCCTATATGTCGGTTTATAACTATAATTATTTACATGTGTCACTTTAAAATTTTTATTAAGTGCTACGCTATAACTAAATATTTCCATTGTAAGCAGTTTGGTAAGAAACTTTAAAATTATTTATTAAGTGCTATGCTATAACTATATATTTCCATTGTAAGCAGTGGTAAGTTACTTTATTTTACACCATGCTATAACTTAAATTTCCATTGTAAGCAGTATGGTGAGATACTTTAGAATATTTTATACTAGGCTATAACTTAAAATTCAGAAGCAGTCATTTTAAATTCCATAATTTTCATACTTACCGATAGAGGGCGACACCACTTTAAACTTTCTCTCTTCTAAAAAAAAAAAAAATTGGAGGGGGTGCGGGAGGGGGATAGTGGTCGTACTCTACCATCACCGATACCTCGTACTATAAGACAATTTAAAAAATTTTTAAATTAAAAAAAAAACAAAAAAAAAACGGGGGGGGGGCATGAGGTAGGGGTGGAGGTAGGGGAAGGGGGGAGGCAATTCTGCTCCACAGCTCCACCTGCTGGGGTTGAACTGTCATTCTCCATCTACTAATGTACTTTTGAATAAAATTTCTTTAAAAACTATAGCTCAATCTAGTGACTTTTTATGGATTTTTAAATAATTTTTAAGATTGATTTTTATCTATCTCAACAATCAACATTTGTTTTCTACAATAATCTGAAGTAGCTGTTATAGAGTATCCAAAATTGGCAATTTACTGCCCAGAGGAAATTTAAGAAGTATCCCCATAAACATTTTCATGTTAAACAAACATGTTTTACAGACGAACATGACAAATTAAGAGCATTAGCATTAACATTAAAATTTAAATTATTTTGTTACTCTTGCATGTATAAATTCAGTTACGCGTGCTAGAAATGTGCATAATTGATAAATCTTAGCATCCAAAATCCGATATTCCGATCTGAGAAAACTGATTAACACACTATAAAAACTCCTCTGAAATACACTGCTCAAAACAATTAAAGGATATTGCAGTTTTAGGTGGATTTTGTATCTGGGAAACTTTTTAGCTGATTGATACATGGTCGACAGACATAGTAGGTTATATGAGAATAAATTACACATGTTTGGCAGAAAAAAATGCATTTTATTGCGCATTTGTGTACAAAAGGAAAAAAACACAATTTGTGCATATGAGAAAAAAAGAATAAGAAAAGGTGTTTTCTTCAAAGAAAATCATTTTCAGTAGGGGGTATGATTTCCACGGGCGGCCAGCAACGTTGAACACCTTTGAGGCATGGACTCAATGAGGCTAGTAATGACGAGTTGGGGTATTCTGCCCCACTCTTCCAGAAGAGCTCTTTCCAGTTCTTGGAGAGTTTGTGGGAGTTGTTGTCGGCCAGAAACTCGTCTTCCTAGAGCGTCCCAAACGTGCTCGATTGGATTCATGTCTGGAGAACACGCTGGCCATTCCATTCGAACGATTCCTTCCTCGAAAAGGAAATCCTCCACCAGGTTTGCACGATGTGGCCTGCAGTTATCGTCCATTAAAATGAAGTTATCTCCGATTGCTGCAGCGTAAGGGACTACAATAGGTCTGAGGATCTCATCCCTATATCAGCGACCAGTCAGAGCTCCATCTCGAATGATGTAGAGGTCAGTGCGCCCGTCAATGGAGATGCCACCATACACCAACACTCCTCCACCGCCAAATCTGACACTTTCGTGCACGAACGCAGGATTATTCCTACTGCCACGGTCCCTCCAGATGAAAATACGCCTATTATCCGGATGCACAGAAAAACGGGACTCGTCAGAAAACAGAATATTGCTCCATTCATTTCTCCTCCAGTTGACATGCTCGGTTGCCCACTCCCTGCGGTCGCGACGATGCCTTGATGTTAATCTAACACATACCATCGGTCGGCGAGCATACAGACCTACAGCATGGAGCCGATTTCGGACAGTCTGAGTTGAAATCGTGGTGCCTGTAGCCGAGCGAAGGTGTTGTTGGAGAAGAGTAGCGTTCATGTTTCGGTGTCTCCGAGCTGTTAACGCTAAATACCGATCTTCATTGGGCATTGTTGCCCGTCTACGACCTTGCCCTGGTCTTCGGCCTGCACATCCACTCTCCAAAAAACTGTTCCAGATCCTGGAAATGACACTTTGTGACACTCCAATGCCTTGCGCTACTTCGGCTTGAGTTTGGCCCCCTTCTAACCTACCAACAATTCTCCAAGCTTCTGAATCTGTCAAATGACTTCGCTGAGACATCGTACTCATCGAAACAAAGTAATCACTGAATGCCGATCATCCTTGTCTTCATTCTCTTTTATCCAGTTGAAAGTCAAATTTCATTCGCTGCCGCTGAAGCGACGTTTTTGACGTCGAACTCAAAATTTGCATACTCCACAGTTTGAAAACCAGAAAAATTTGCATTTGTGATTCTCTTCTTCTATTTTCGGCAAAAAAAATTTCATTTATATCTTTATTTTATATAAAACTTCAAATATCCTTTAATTGTTTTGAGCAGTGTATTTCCCAAAATCAGTGACAGTAAAAGAAACTTTGGTTTTATAAATGTTTGTTTAAATGTCGAAAATATATTGGCGTCTGAGGTTTCTAAACATAGAGAACGCTGTTAGGAATCGTGGGTGTCATGGAAGAAGTTTTTGTATATTTTCGTATGTGGTTATATTATATTTTCGTAGATTAAGAGACATTTGCATTTTTAGGTGCGTTCGTAATTATATAAAACGTAGCACATATAGTCGGTATCTGGTCCATCCGTCTGTCCGCATATAACAGCTCAAAAACTACCCAACCAAACGGTTTGAAATTCAACATATATAATCGTTGCAGAATTTTGTCGAGTCATTTCAAATTTTATGAAAATCGAATCAAAACTTAAAAAGATATTAATAAAAGTTTTCTTCATTCTATTAAATCCTATCATACGTAATGAATTCAATGATATCCCATAATAGGTAATCATTCTAGGTTGCCATAGTGGTTACGTCCTATTTAAGTTGGAGTCTTATTATTTCTGTATTAATGAATTTAAAAAACGAATTTGTATACTAAAATTGTTTAATTGTCGTAATCCTATAATCTACCGACAGTTTTTTGGATAGATGTTTCCGGAGAAATAGATATTAAATGGAAAAAGAGTCTAAATATGGATTTTAATTTTTCAAAGCTAGGCTTAAGTTTTCCATTGGAATTTTCAGTAAATGTTAAAAAAAGATAAAATGTTGCTAAGTTAAAATGTACTTATTTTATTACGGAAATTAATCATATCATAATAACAGACGATATAAATGCTCATTTCTTCAGCGAAATAATAACGATGATTTTTTTTTTTACATTGTCTTGTATTGGATATTCGCGCATAGTATAATTTTAATGTAAGAGAATTGTAATTAATTGTTTGTAAAAGTGTATACTGAAACTTAATTTGAGAAAATAAAATTAATATCTATAATATGAAAATCTGCACGTAAAATAAATTTTGTATTCATGCAATTTTGCATAAGAGTGCAACAGCTATTGCACCAAGATCTGAATAGTTATAAAAGTAGTTATAGTAAGAACGCATCTCATTTGTTACGTTTGACGTACAATTTCCAACTTGTTTTACAATGTATTAAGCATCAAAGTGCAGTAGATAATGGGCTAACGTTTAGGATGAATTCTCTTATTCATTTAATTTCCTTCTAAGAAAAATCAATATTAAACAATTCGAAGAAAATATTTCACTCGTTCGATTTCGACATAAGCGAGTAAATGTGGTATTATTATATAAGAGAAAATTTATTAATGCATTAATCTATTTTTTTATTTCAAGCTAATATAAACATGAAAAAAAAGGAAAAGTTTGAACACAATCAATATTGCATAATTAGTTTTTAATCATTACATTCACAAGTGGTCTGAAAAAGTTTGACGCAATATCACTGGTTGTGCTTTCCTGAGCTCGGCTAGAGGACATAAGTGGCATTTCGTTATTGATCACTACGGTGTAAGTTTAGCATATATATTTTTTACTTTCTTTGTGTGATTTTGACCTTGATGCATGAGAAACAGAAGTTCATCGATTTGTTGTGAAATGAATGTAAAAAAGGATGAGAAAATAAAAACTTCATTAAGAGGATTTTAATCTCTGATGACAAAAAATAAAAATGTTGATATTTTTCTCTTATTTTTATTTAATTATTTATTTTTTGCTTGAATGTATATTCAGAGATTGAAAATAAATGAATGAAGAGCTAACTTTCAATGAGTATTTATACATTTGGCATTAAAAGTTACAGAAATAATTTTAAACAGGTGGAAAATTATCTGGAGTGCTTTTAATTTTAAATCTATATTCAAAAGCAAAAACATGTCCATGAGTAACGTTGACGTCATACTGAAGATGGCAACATTTGGCCAATCAATAAATATCGTCAACATCTGTCCAATAAATTTGTTTGTTATTGTAATTTTTAGGCGCGTTTGTAATTATATAAATACGTTAGCACCTATAGTCGTCGTCTAGTCCGTCCGTCTGTCTGTCCGTCCGTTCGCATATAGCAGCGCAAAAATTACCCAACCGAATGGTTTGCAATTTAATATATATAACTGCTACAGAATTTTGTCGAGTCATTTTAAATTTTATGAAAATCGAATCAAAACTTAAAAAGATATTAATAAAAGTTTTCTTCAGTCTCTTAAATCCTATCATACGTATAATCTATATAATAAAAGCGGATGTCATGTGACTGGGGAAAACAAATACGGGCTAACCACATCTTTTTCCATATGCCAAGTGGCTATTTTTATTCAAAATTATTTTTTCGAATAAAATAGCATAAAAGTTACATTTTTAGACCGGTCGTTCAAAAAAATTGTTTGCTTGAGAAATGAGTTAAATTAAAAAATGTATAGATTCTGAGATAACTTCAGTGAAAATTAGGTTAACATCTCAATCCATTAAAGTAAATAAACTTAAGATTCATTCATCGTGTGTCATAGAAATATTAACCATGGAGATAATCATTCGCAAAGCAAGATCTCCATGGTGAATTTACAGAGCTGTCTGGTGTCAAAAAAAAAATCACATCTGTAAACATGGTATATGTTATAAGAAAAAAAAAAGGCATCCTCATTTCGTTCATAGCAGAATATAATTTACTTCACTGAAATAATAACGATGATTTTTTACATTGTAAAACTAGTTATAGCACGAAACGAACGCACCTCATTTGTTACGTTTAACGTACAATTTCCAACTTGTTTAAACTTCCAAACATTGCACAAAATTAATTTTTACACCGTCGAATAGAAAAATAAATGTCCTTTTCAAATGCAATTTGTTCGAAATCTGTATCTCAATTTACTGATTTTTTTAATAATTTTTTAAAAATCTATCACGTGCAACCCGATTACAAAAGATTAATCCATTTGCATTTAAAGCAATATAAATAGTCTAACATTTGTTTCCGGTTCATATTACATAACGAAATTAAAACTTCATCAATAAATAAATAAAGCAACAAAATAATATAAATAAAACACAAATATAACATACATGTAATCGAACTACGAGCTAAAAACATTGAAAGGATAAGAATAAAAAAGGCTGCTGAAAGCAGCGAAATCTTTGCGGATTTCTTCAGCTATTAACTTCTGACATGCGGCTAATACGAAAGTATCGCTTTTAATAAATTTCAAAACTTTATTCGAATCATAGCTGATATTTTTCATGTAAAAGAGCTTTTGGCTCTTAATGGGCAATAATAATAATAATAAAGTATAAAATGTAAGAAATCTATAAGAGTTTTCAATTAAAAATGTTACGTTGTCTAACTCAAGAACAGGTTGGACCCCATTGTGTTTGTAACGTTTGTAAATCGTTTACAATCAATGATTGACAGAAAAGATTCAGTCGTCCTCTGCTGCCAACTCGCAGCATTGTTAGGCCAATGGCCAATGTTGGACAGTGAAAACAACTGTTAAATCTTTACAGAGAAAAAATATGGACCTAATTCTGAGATTTTTATCTTTTTTCATGCAGCGATAGGCAAAAAAATATAAATACACATAGCTGACGACTATTACGGATTTTTGCTACCACTACATCTTATAGCAAAATTTGCCTTATTTAATCTTAGATTTTCTGCGTTTAAATAAGACAAATTTTACTTTTTAAAATAATGATAACAAAAATACGTAATAGTTGACAGCTATGTAAAATGGCACTTTTCTAAAGAATGAAAATTTAGATTATCTGAAATGCAAATATAGTCGTGTTATCTGCTGTTCTATTTGAGGGTACACAGAAAAAAATAAAACTCAATTTGGGTCGAAAGATTCTTAGGTATGTGCCCAAATTGGGTCATGCCTGTTTTGGTTACCATTATGTATCCATTTTGGACACTGTTAAATACCCATTTTCAAGAAAAAAATTTTTTTTTTAGTCATAGAGGTTATAAAATGTCATATATCATATATGACTATAACGTCATACATGTCAGATAACTTGACGATACATCTCGGTCGCTTGACGATTACTCCTAGGAAGCTGCTATAACAAGGAAGTACAGATTAAAAAAAAAAAAATTCAAATTACTTAATAAATATTTTTATTAATATCTTTTTAAGTTTTGATTCGATTTTCATAAAATTTGAAATGACTCGATAAAATTCTGTAACAATTATATATATTAAATTTCAAAGCATTCGGTTGGGCAGTTTTTGCGCTGATGCGGACAGACGGACGGATCGGTTGACGAATATATGTGCTACGTATTTATATAATTGCGAACGCACCTACAAATAGAAAAAGTAGTTTATTATCTATTAAGGGGGGGGGGGGTTAGAATCCTTAAACATTAAAAAAAGGTAATTTTTGAAAAAAAAATTAAAAAGTAATCATTTGAGAACACTTTAAAACAAAATAAATGACACTTTTAATAGTTGTTAAAATGTGGAATATGTTCTATGAGAGAACTTTAAAATCATTTTTCTCAAAATGTGATTTTGGGGCATTGCACGTAAGGCAGTTAAAAAAACTTTCAATATTTTTTTTCATGAAATTTTCAGGTTAGTGTAATGTAGGTTTTGTGAGAAAAACTTAAATTTTCGTCTTTTTTTTTGCCGAAAAAATATTTTTGTCCTTGGTATTGCTAAAATTTCGAAAATTTTATATAAACGAGAAACAGTTTTGTTTTTAAAACAACAAATAATTTTTTTTTGGGTTCAGTGTAAGCGTAAGACTTTCAAGTATAATTAGACACCAAAAGTTTTGTTTGACATGCAGAAAAATCTTTTGTAATTATGTACAGTCGTGGAAAAAGAAAACGGAACACCCCCCACTAACTCTGCAACAAATTATAGTAGAAGGACGTGACTGGTACCAAACGATTGGAAATAAAGTTTACTTTTAAGTGATGTATCTAAAATTTGCTTAAGGGGCCATCTACATATTAAAACCAGCCTAAACTTTAATTTTTTCAATGGCAACACCCACTTTTGACATGATATTTTAAATCTTCGGTTCAAACTATGCCTAGATACAAAATATTAAGTCATTTGGATGATAAGTTTTTGAGTTATAAACATTCAAATTTTAGAGCTTCTAATGTTAAATTACATTTTCATATTTTTATTAATATCTCCTGAAATTATAATCCTAATGTGCTAACGTTTTGTTTGGTTATAAAACTCAAAAACCCAAACATAACTACGTCAAATTTGTAATTTTTAAAATTTTATAATATGAATTATGAATTATGAAATTAATATTCGAAAAAATTATGAATTGCAACCTACAATTTTTTTGATGGATTTATATTTATTATGTCCTGCTTTATGTGTATTCAAAATTTCAATTTGACAAAATGCTGCTTTAAGGGGCCGTCTATGATGTGCATTAAAGCATAGTTTGAATAGGGATGGGAGCGCTCCGACTCGAAATCCCGATTGACACCACTAAATTTTAATAGTATTTGTTACCTTATTCAAGGACAAAATTTCTGAAATTCTTTACGTTGGAGAATACTGTTAAAATTTAGTGGTAAGAATCGATATTCGGGTCGGAGAGCTCTCATTCCTCTTTGAGAAAATATTATACTCATAGGCTGGGATTATAGTGACTTGATAAACTTAGAGATTAAGTCTGTCTTACACTATAAACAATGCGTAAACCGTATTTCAATGCTTTGTGATCTTACGTTAAACAACTCTGACAAC
The DNA here is from genome assembly GCA_963931845.1 of Maratus michaelseni. Lineage (NCBI taxonomy): Eukaryota > Metazoa > Arthropoda > Arachnida > Araneae > Salticidae > Maratus > Maratus michaelseni. The sequence continues at coordinate 107,474,939 of OZ007595.1, forward strand.
GACCTGCGATTGTAGTAAGATATAAGATAGCGAGGCACCAGAACCCCAGCCTTTATTAGTATATATATATATATATATATATATTTCTTTTACTTTTTCAATGTCTGCTTTAAAATTTTTCATTAAAATTACGTAAAACGTATTTGCATGATATATATGTTTTCATTTATGGAAAATAGTTCGCTTTTATTTTTAAATTAATAAAGCTCATTTTTGAAAAATATGATCAGTTCTACCTTAGAAAAAATCATTTTTGTTACCTTTAAATGGATTTATAGCTTCTTTTCCAGTCTAATAAAGCTATATTGTTTTTTCTGCAGTATATATGTTTGAAGTGAAGTTTATTATAAATGCATATGTGTAGAGTATTTGCTGAAACAAAAGGGCCCCACAATTAACTGAAGCAACGAAAGGCCAAATGATTGGCATCTGGCAAGCTGGAAGAAGTTTTCGTTATATAGCTGGGCATTTTCAAGTGTCTCTTCAAACTGTTTCAACATGGATTAATAGGTAAGGTTTATATTGGTAGTTTATTGCGAAGAAAAAATTACAATATTTCTTCTATAACTTTCGTATTTAAATCTATTCGATTAAACAGGCTAATTGAAAAAAAATTACAAGTTATTTTTATGGTTTTCTGATAGGCAAGATTATTTCCCAATCGCTAGCAGTGTGCAAAAAAATCTAATAATAATAATAATAATAATAAATAATAAATGTCATATGGCAAGTTTTTTTGCCAGGAGGCATTAATGAGTTAATTGTAAAATTTTAAATGAACTACCAGAATAGGTTGAATCATAGAATTATTACCCCTATTCCGAAGGAGAATAACGGATGTAAAGTTATTCAGATGTCTTTATAACATATATTTAGTTTTAGGTCTTCAAATAAATCGGAATGTAAATTCTGCGAACATATATCAAAACAAGACACCCCCCCCCCCCTCTCGCTACTAAAAAAAAAGCAATGTCTGGATTTATTTTCAGACTAAAAAACAATTTATCTGCGTTTTTTTTTTTTTTGTTATTGCGAAGAAAAAATTACAATATTTCTTCTATAACTTTCGTATTTAAATCTATTCGATTAAACAGGCTAATTGAAAAAAAATTACAAGTTATTTTTATGGTTTTCTGATAGGCAAGATTATTTCCCAATCGCTAGCAGTGTGCAAAAAAATCTAATAATAATAATAATAATAATAAATAATAAATGTCATATGGCAAGTTTTCTTGCCAGGAGGCATTAATGAGTTAATTGTAAAATTTCAAATGAACTACCAGAATAGGTTGAATCATAGAATTATTACCCCTATTCCGAAGGAGAATAACGGATGTAAAGTTATTCAGATGTCTTTATAACATATATTTAGTTTTAGGTCTTCAAATAAATCGGAATGTAAATTCTGCGAACATATATCAAAACAAGACACCCCCCCCCCCCCTCTCGCTACTAAAAAAAAAGCAATGTCTGGATTTATTTTCAGACTAAAAAACAATTTATCTGCGTTTTTTTTTTTTTTTTTGTTATTTTTACTTTGTTTCATTACGCTGCTTTATACTATTTTTTTTTTAATTCTAAATTTTGTATCTGTCAATATTATTCACGTTTCTGCCAATAAACTAAAGAAAAGGCGAGTTAAATAGATGCAAAATCTGAGAAAAAGCATTATAAAAGCATCTGTAAAATTCCAATAACATTTACATATTCTAAGACTATTTTAATTACAAATAATCTTATGGTTTTTTAATCCCTTCGTGACGAGAGTCTATTACAGAATTTTTAATAATTTACCACTGGTTTTTCAAAACAGAAATTTTCGTCTAATTGAATTGTGGAAATGCTAAGATATAATAAGGCAAAGCTTGCAATAAAAAATAACTGGTGGGAAAAATCGAGGATTCTGAGCATCTTATGCATCACGCATACGTGTCGCTCGTCCCCATGGGGTTAAAATCGGATAATTCAACACTTGTAAACATTATCTTACAGCATATAACAATAACCGAAACTTATTAAGTGAGTAAAATGGTCATATCGGTAAAACATAATACATTAAAAGGTGACATTCTGCAGCATTTCAACAATGGAGTACCGAACTTCAATTTGGATACAGCCCCTTAAATATGCTCATTATAAAGTAATTAATTTCTCAGAAACGAATCGTAGGAATTTAATGAAATTTGGTATCTAGGCATAGTTTGAACTGCAGATTTCAAATATGTTGCCAAATTTGGGTCTTGCTATTGAAAAAAACAAAGTTTGGGTGTGTTTTTATATGTATATGGCCACCTAAGCAAATTTTATATACATCACTTAAAAGTAGACTTTATTTCCAATCGTTTGGTACCAGTCACTTCCTTCTACTATAATTTGTTGCAGAGTTAGTGGGGGGTGTTCCGTTTTTTTTTTCCACGACTGTACGTAACCTGCGATTCCAATTTTCTGCTCGACATGTTTGAAACCACTTTAACGACTAATTTTCCCAATTATGATCTGAAAGAAAGAAGGAAAAAAAAAACATGAAATGAAAAAAGAAAATATGTTACTGCCTTTAAAAGTTGTGATTTTGTAATGTATTCTTTTTAAGATATAAAATGACAAGCTTGAACATTTTTTTTTTACTTTTCAACTTTTTAAGAGTTCTAAGCCCACTTAAGTGATGTCGAAAAAGCATGAAAAAGTTCGTTATGTTCTTGAAAAAAGTCTGTCATCTATTAAATTAGACGATGAAAATGTATAATATATTTTTTTGTTCTTGGCAAAAAAAAAGTAGCCTATTGTCTATTAAGTGACGAGGAAAAAGTATGAAAAAATTATGCTTTGGGCAAAAAACTAGTCTGTTATCTATTAAGTGACGACGAAAAAGTATGAAAAGATCATGCTTTGGGCAAAAAACTAGTCTGTTATCTATTAAGTGACGACGAAAAAGTATGAAAAAATTATGCTTTGGGCAAAAAACTAGTCTGTTATCTATTAAGTGACGACGAAAAAGTATGAAAAAATTATACTTTGGGTAAAAATGTAGTCTATTATCTATTAAGTAACGACGAAAAAGTATGAAAAAATTATACTTTGGGCAAAAAAGTAATCTATTATCTATTAAGTGACGACGAAAATATTATAACAAAACTAATACTTTGGGCAAAAAAGTAGTATGTTATCAATTAAGTGACGACGAAAAAGTATGAGAAATTAATGCTCTTGACCAAATGTAAATAAATAGAGAAATAAATAAAATAAGATTGCTTCATCTTCCATTTTATGACTTTTGACAGCTAAGCATCTTGATGAAATGAGTTATTAATAAATTGAAATGATTCGCACAGAAGCCTTACTGAACTCTTCGCGGATAATCTAGCAATCCTAATTCACTTATAGCTATGAAAACAAATAAACAAAACAATAAATACCTATTGCGACACGATATGTTTAAACAACATCAAAATTTTAACATTTTTGACAGCTAAATATGTGTTTACGTCCAACGGCTGAGAAAAGGACGGAGACGAGTTGAGAATGGTTCAGCCCGAGTATGAAACGGGTTCGGCTCGGTTTTGATACCAGTCTTCCGGCTCGAACTCAAAGAGAAGATTAGTCGGATGTGCCAATCCCAAAACTCTTTTGTATCTCATACATGTAAATACGTCAAAATTCGCTATCACGGCACCAATAAAATCAATATTTATCGAGTTACCTTCCTACCGAGTTACCTTCGCTGCACGAGCAATCGATTTACAACACAACTACGAAAAATCTAGAAAATCTTACAAAAATGGCTATCACAGCGTCTCCTTCCGACGGAATAGCCCCAAATTCAACTAGGATCTGCAGGCAATAGTCAAAAACATATGCATAAAGTCTGGTTCTATCCTTGACTTCATACACTTTTCGATGATACAATAATGAAAATGGAACAAAAATCGCTATCACAGCGCTCTCTTCCGGCGGAATATCCCCAAATTCAAGTGGGACCTGCTTGCCATAGTCAAAAACATACAAATGAAATTTGGTTCAGTTCTAGGCGTAACTTCATACACTTTTCCATGATACAATGAGGACAGACAGAGATTTTGTATAAACATAATGGTTTTCGGGATCTCTGACATCTGAAACGTGTAAATCCGTAGAGAACCGGAAGTCGAAAAAAAATTTCGATTACAATACTTTCTTCTACTATAAATAGAAGATAGTAAAAAGAAAAAAGGAGAAACAAGAATCCAAGTAATGTAATCGAAGGTTCTTAAAGTGTTTTGCAATCCTATTAATCAGTTTTAAAGGAAATTGAATTGTTATTGATGGGATGTAAGGAGAAATATTCTATCTGATTCTGAAGCCTTTGCACGGTCAGTGTTAGTGACAAAAAGAAGTTGTGGGATATCCCTTGTCTATCCCTGCTCTCGGTTTGAAATCCTTTTCCAGAGTTACTAGAAAACAGATCTCACCTCTTTCCGCTATAGTTGTGCAATAGTATTTTAGAAAAATAAGAAAAGTGACTTCTCTAGATTTCTGCCCAGTGGTTTGGTATAAATAACAAATTTGTTATTTTACACAGATTTTCAGAGGCATGAAAATCACGAAACGTCGTCATAAGGGGGTTAATGCTTACTTCTATGTAGAAAGATAATTTTAAATGATAAAATTAATCTTGAAACAACTTTAAAATGTTTTTAACAATTTTCTACTGCCTACTTTCGGTATCGGACTCTGAGTTTGATGGCACTAATCGTTTCGGGTAAAGGTGAAAATAAGGAATTTTGCTTAGTAGCTACTGGCCTGTAGGTTGATTTTTTTTTAGTAGCCAATTAGTGGCGAGTGAGAATAATTTGTTTAGTAGCATGTAAGTACATTTATGTCACTGAATATTTAATTTATATATATATATATATATATATAATTAGTTTACAGTAAAGTAATTTATGTACTAAATAAAAAATATTTTAATTTATACTGCTTTGAATAAACTTGAGATACTAATTTCAAATCTATTTTAAATTTTAAAATAAGCTAACAGCAAAGTTATGCACAACATGCTTACGTAGATTAAAATTACCTACATAAGTCTCACTAAGCTTAGGCATTTGTGTACCTTTAAAAAAATATATATTTGTCTAGAATTAAGATCTGACAATAATAAGATAGGTATGATGTTTATACACTAAATAATAACCCACAACATGATATACATTACAAATGCACAACCGGAGGCCCGCGGACCAAAAGTGGTCAACATCTTCAGAAATTCATAAAATGTGTATTTCGTCAATTACTCCGGAAAAAATTGCAAATTTCGTCATTCGGGAGTGTAAAAATAATGAATTACCATCATTCAGGAGCGTAAAAATAATGAATTTCCGCCATTCGGAAGCGTAAAAATCATGAATTTCCGTCCTTCAAAAGCGTAAAAATCATGAATTTCCATCATTCGGGAGCGTAAGAATCAAGAATTTCGTTGATCTGGTGCGGAAAATCATGAATTTCGTCGATCGGGTGCAGAAAAATCATGAATTTCGTCAATCAGACGCTGAAAAATTATAAATTTTGATGATCATATGGTATAGATCCATATATATGCTTTTTATTATACAAAAAAAAAAAAACATTTTTAATTCTTTTGTTAAATGTTATCTCTTCTCTTTTCTTTTTATTCTAAAATCATGTCTCATTTATTAACAGATTAATGCTTTATCCTTTTTGCAGGCAGATGCAGTTTTATTCTCTCATATCTTACCTTTTTAATTACGCGTACACCGCAGCTCGAATATTAGAACAATATGTTTCTCGCTGTGTATGTATGCAGTTTGTCCAGTATTATTTTCTTTCTTTTTAATTCTGAACTTTGTGCATCTGCTAGTTATCATAATACATTTACTTTTAGCCTTGTAATTATTTCAGTTTAACACAAAATTTATATACATCCGCAGTTTATGTTTTTACAAATTGTTATTTCTGTCTCGATATTTCGTGATCGGAGATGTTTTCCCAGCACCTAAAAAGCCACAAAAAGGTTACTGATGAACTTTGTAATATTACACACCCCTCTTTAATCGTCAAATTTAAATATATCTATTTCTTATCATTAACGGTTATTTTTGCTGGCGTTAATGGATCTTGCCAATTGCTTTTTTTTTTGGTGTAAAATACTCACTGACCTGTGAACATTGTCATGATTTGAGATGATCAGTCTTTGCTGATCGCCAGTTTTTCAAGTTTAATCGACGAGTGGCGACTGGCGAGTGCTTATTTTCACCTTTAGTTTCCCGGGCTCGGGATTCCGAAACGCATCTCTATACTGTCAATTACATTTGGAAATCTTGCGTGTCTAGTTCAGAGCTATTTGGATGTAGATGGTGACAACTTCTACCCCTTCTCATGATATCGCCACATTTCACACAAAGAAAGATAAATCAGTTGCACATTTCTTTAAAATATCCTCATTATTGTTAAAGTTATTAACAAGAATCCGAGTTAGGATTCTAGTGCGACACTCTGTATTTTTGACTGAATAAATGGATTGTTACCTTGGTTTCCTTAAAACAAAAATTGTTTGTTGTAGTGTATTCTACCCCCTTTCTCTTAAAGTTTGTACGCATCGAATTTTGAATAGCTCTGTATGATGTAATGATATATTTGATAACCCTATCTTCCGTTTGGCAGCGGTTATTTAAAAGATTTGTACTGAAGAGAACAAACTATAGATTGCGAATTTTTATCTCGACAGTTTTCTATCATAAATTTTGATTAATCATATCTAACTACCTAAGAAATCTAAGAAATATTATTAGATGCATACAACTTATTACTGAATAATTTTTACACTTTTTCCCCAATAAAAAAAATATATGTTTGTTTTATTGTAATTTTTCTAAAGGAGAATAAAATATTGAAATAAAATAAATAGTTAAATAAAATAAAATGTTCATTTTTTTGTTATTTTTATTATATTCCATTCAAAGATAATCGACGTTTTCAACAAATCATTGCTTTTGAAAAGGAGGCAAGTCCATTAGCGCATTCCAAAATCATGATTTATTTTTTTCAGCTAACACGGATAACCATTATTGTTTAATAAATTTATAAGACCACAGAAAACACAAAATAAGTCTAGTGTATTCCTGCTTACGAATAATTTCAAACACATTCAAATGCAAACCATTAAGCATCCAACAATAACATAAAATAGATTTGCCCCACTTTCAAAATGAACGACTCATATTATCGCGGATTTTTTTTTCCTGCTGAGTATGTATCGATGCTGGGAAACAACCTTACAAGGCGTGCTGGAGCTCGCATTGCAAGGTTGTTTCTTATTGAAGAAGTACAGGGTGTTTCTAAATGAATATCGGGGTTTTAACGCTAGGTAGTATTTATTACATACAACTTAAAATTATAATTAATACATAAAATGAAAGAGCAACTCAAACAGTTTTACCTACAAGCTTACAAGTGTTCAATGTGAACACCTTTCGTCACACAGCACACAGCACACATGAAGTCGATAGCTCAGTTCTTCCCAAACGTTAATTAGTGTTTGTGGGGTAATTGTTGCAACAGCTGCCCCAATCCTGTTTCTTAGGTTGGGTAGGTCAGCTGGTAGTGGAGGCACATACACTTGATCCTTTATGCACTCCAACAGGTAGAAATCACAAGGTATCACAAGATCGGGTGAGCGTAGAGTGGCGTTTGCGAAGAATTGAGCTATCGACTTGATGTGTGCCGTGTGACGAAAGGTGTTCACATTGAACACTTGTAAGCTTGTAGGTAAAACTGTTTGAGTTGCTCTTTCATTTTATGTATTAAGTATAATTTTAAGTTTTTTATAATAGGTACTACAAAGCGTTAAAACCCCGATATTCATTTAGAAACACCCTGTATTATTTATTGAAGAAGTTTTAATTAGAATATTAGCCGAAAACCAATGCTGAATTATTTATATCGTGTTAAACAGATTCAAAACGAGAGATACATATTTTTTAAAACATTCATGTTTGAAAATTATTTTAAAAACATAAAAAAAAAAAAAACTGTATACAGAGATAAAGTTTACAAAAAAATTGCATTTTAACGTAAAAAAATGAAATTATACGATGGTCAGAAATTAATAAACTTTCGAAAACGCGAAATAGGTTAGTCAATTAGTCAAGGCGTTGCCACTGTTGCTATGACGTCGGCGTTACTTACGGACATGCTTTTTATTTTTTATAATATAGATACATATAGCAAAATTAGGCTCACTTGTCATTTTATTTCAGTGATATCTTATGAAATTTATGAAATTAAGCTTTTTAAATTCATATAGAAAGGCAAAATAGCTATTGTGCTGTCCTCTAAAAAACCCCTATTTTTTGAAATTTTCTCTATATAAAGTCTAATAAAGAATTTATAAAAATTGAACATGGCTAAATACAGCCTGTTCTGACTAAGATTTTAATGTTGAGCATTTTTCATTTTATCACTTTATTACAAAGTGGCAGTCAGTTATGCAAAAATTTGAAAAAAAAAAAAAAAAAAAACACATTTTCCAAAAAATGACCCATGTTACCCAAAAACAACTCACACCTGACATAATCAGCTGAAAATGAAGCATTTTATTACATAAAATTTTAACATAAAAAAATAACATAAAAAACTTTAACATAAAAAAATATATAAATCATTCTGAAATTATCTATTATAAAAAGAAAATCTGTAAAAATGAAGCTCGTATTTTGCCAGAATTCTGCAACTGTTAATTTAAATTATTTTAAAACTAAATAAGAACTCATTAGGTATTTTAAACTATTTTCCTTATTCTAAATGGTGCATGAAAACAGAACAAAACAAAAAAAAATGACTTTAATAAAATATTTGGTGTAGTACTAGGGTGTTTTTTTTTTTTTTTTTTTTTTTTTTTTTTTTTTTTTGAGGACAGCACAACGTATGTCGATGCATGACATTTCAAAAAGAAACAATTTTCTAATGTATTAATTTATGCAATAAAATTCAATACTTCTGATGGTCTGTATTTAATAAACAAAATTTTATTTATTACAAAACAAATCTGTATAATGATTATCAAATGTAATTTCTTTTGCGTGCCAGATAAATTGTGGCACGCGTCAATTGGACATGCCTGCATAGATTCGCCATCCCAAGCCTAAGACTCTAGAAAAGTCATTTGAGAAACAGAAGATGAAAATAAATTAAATTATTTTTAATGAAAAGCAGAAAAAAGCAAAGCAAAGTAAAATTACAGATAAATTCATTTATGTCTCTTGTAAAAATTGACATTTAAATGAGGTTTATAATGAAGTTTCTTTTTTGCCGATAAAAGATTATTTTAAGTGTTTATTTATTTATTCAACTTCTTGTTAGATTGGACTTAGTTGGAGGGAAAAGCACATTACTAGTGATGGGCATAACGATTATTTTGATTATTCGAATGAATCATTCGGGCATGCGCAGAAACATATCTGTCAAACTTCAAATTTTTTTTTTTATTCAATTACTACCAGAAATTTTGAAAAAAAAAAAAAAAAGTTTCTGCAGAAACTTTTTTTTTTCCTTCAAAATTTCTGGTAGTAATTGAATAAAAAAAAATTTGAAGTTTGACAGATATGCTTCTGCGCATGCCCGAATGATTCATTCGAATAATCAAAATAATCGTTATGCCCATCACTACACATTACATTATTTTAATTCGAACTAAATAATTAATATTGTCTTTTTAGAATTAAAAAAAAATCATTTGTTGTTAAAACAAATAAAAATACAAGCAAGGAATTGTCTTAGAAAATTAATTTGCATGGATTCTGCTTAATTAAAGTTTCGCTTAATTTCTTTATTTCTTTAATGATAGTTAGTTTAAAACTTGAATTTTAAATTAGTTGAATATTTTTAGAGTATGTTTTCTTTCTTTGTCGAGATAACAATATTAGGATTTCGAAAAACAAACAAACATCTTTAGGAATAAGCGCATGTTGATATTTATTTTTTCCTGAATGAAAAATTAGAAAAACCAAAAATGTTAAGCAAAATGTTTGACATCTTAATGAATAAAAAAATAATGCTAGTTTAAGTGTATTTTAAATTTAATAACTTCTAAATGGTATATAATTTTAAATAAAGCATTGAATTATCCTTCGTAAGAAATTTTCATGTTTTTTAAAAGTGAAAAAATACATTTGCTTTACAAGAGATATTGTGCTGTCCTCTAAAAAAAAAAAAAAAAAAAAAACAAAAAAAAAACCCCACAGTGAAATGTTTCCTACAAAATCCACTCTAGTACTACATCAAATATTTCACTAAAGTAATTTTTTTTGTTCTGTTTTTCTCCACCATTTAGAATAATAAAAATAGTTAAAAATACGTAAGGAGTGCTTATTTAGTTTTAAAATAATTTAAACTAACAATTGCAGAATTCTGGCAAAACATGAGCTTCCTTTTTACAGATTTTCTTGTTATAATAAAATTTTAGAACAGCTACATAAATTTGTAATTGTTTTTATGTTAAACCACTAATAGGTAATAAAATGCAGCACTTTTAGCTGATTACGTCAGGTGTTTTTTTTTTTTTTTTTTTTTTTTTTTTTTGGGAGGGGGGGGGGGGGGGTAACATGGGTTAATTTTTAGAAAAGTGTTTTTTTTTTTTTTTAATTCTTGCTTAATTGGCTGCCACTTTGTAATAATGTGATAAAATGAAAAATGCTCAACATTAAAATCTTAGTCAGAATAAGCTGTAAAAATCTAGCCATGTTTAATTTAAATAAAATTCTTTATTATACTTTATATACAGAAAATTTCAAAAAATGGGTTTTTTCAGAGAACAGTACAATACTAACTCTTTTTTTAAGTTTACAGGAAAGGAAAAAAATATGTGCCAAATATACTTCTTGCAGAGCCTGGGTTATTTTCCTAACTCCTAATTTTGTTAGGTCAACAAAGGAAGTTAAAAAAAAAATCTAAATAAAGAAAAGCTTTAAGTTATCTATCATCTGCACTGTAGTCCTTATTCCACCCTGACGAATATCAATCTTCTTTAAGTAAATAAATTTAAGCGTTATTTACCTTCCTGACTCGTTTTATTTTAAGAAAATTTCTGTAAAAAACAGACATTTTAATCTCAAAAAGCAGAAAAGAGAGAGAAAAAAAAATCATAAAAATTCCCCGGAAAAACGCAGCTTTTTCTATCTTGTTTCACGTATGTGTTTTAGTGAGAGAGAAGAAAAGATATTTTTTGACGTCTTAGGCAAATCTAGAAATACGATCTCTTCCGAATAAATAAATCATTCAATAAATAAATACAACTTTCCTATAAGATTCAGTCGCATTCAGATTTGACGCTAAGGTTCTCGCTCTCACCATAGAAAATGAATTTTTATTTAAGATTAAATTAGGGGATTCAACCCGGACGCAGAACATAAATAAAAACCATTTTTTAAAATTGAAAACTCTAATAGATTTTTTACATTTAATATATATATATATTTAAAATGCCTACTAACAACGTCAAAAACATTTTTGTATGTATTCAAACAAAGTTTTGAAATTTATTAAAAGCGATACTTTCGTAATAGCCGGATGTCAGGTATTAATAGCGAAATAAATCGCCAGAGATTTCGATACGTACATCAGCCTTCTTCATTCTGATAATTTCAGCGTTTTAAGTGTGTATAGTTCGATTACATGTCCGTTAAATTTGTGCTTTATTTATATTATTTTATTTATATTTATTGATGAAGTTTTAATTTCGTTATAGAATATTACCTTAAACAAGTGCTGGACTATTTATATTGTTTTAAGTGCAAACATATTAATCTTTCGTAATCGGACTGCATGCGATAGAAATGGATTTTAAAATATTCATGCTTCAAAATTATTTTTAAAAACTTTGAAAATCTGTAAATTAAGGCGCAGTTTCCAAACAAATTCTATCTGAAAGACCCCCCCCCCCCCCCCACACACACATACCCTATTCGATAGTGTAAAAATTGAAATTGTGCGATGCTTAGAAATTAAAAAAATGACAATAAAAGCGAAATTTATGGCTCAGGTGTTGCCACCGTCAATATGATGTCAGCGTTACCCACGGTCATGTTTTTGCTTTATAATATAGATCGATAGATAGGTTTCTGTATTCTGTAACAAACTCAAATTATAGAAAATAAATTAATCTACTGTTTTTCTTCCTAAAAGCAGACGATTTTATAAAACAATAAGAATAAAATTGCATTGTGATACAATGTGAGTTACTTTATCATATTTACATTATTAATGTTTAAAATCTTGAACAATTTGAATTCCTTTTTTTTGTAATGCCAACAAAGGAAGAAAAAGTATGAAAATATTCAAATAAATAAGGTACGAATTTTAAACAATCTACTAGTCTTTCATTTAGTAGTCAATCTGTAGTCTTTATTCCATCCTGATTAACCCAAATCTTCCCTAAGCAAATAAATTTAATCTTTACATACGTTCCTTCTGTGTTTTATTTTAAGACATTTCCTGAAAAAACAGCCTTTTTAACATCAAGAAACAGAAGATAGAAAAACAAATGTCGCAAAAACTTCTCGGAAAAAGCAGTTTTTCTATTTTATTCACATTAGTGGTTCTTAAAAGTGATAGGACACTTAGAAAATCCGAATTATCGAATAATTTAAAAGTATTAGAAGAATTTAAAATGATTTCTGCTGTTGTAATAAATCATTCACATATACAGTGTCTCACAAAAGTGATGGGACACTTGTGCTTTATAAAAAGAAACTGCAATAAAATAAATAAACAAACATGTGCAAAAATTTTTTGGGTGTGTTTCATATTTAAAGTTAGTAACAATTATTACATAACATACATTTTGTCAAAATATTAAAATATTAATTTAGTAAAAATACAATTGTTCAGAACGGAGCAAAAAATGGCTCACATAAGTGATGGGACACTTACTTTTCCATCAAATATTTATCCACAAATTTTACTTTTTAAAAGGTTTTAATATTTTGTTGGATTTCCTTTTACTTTTAAAACATGATTTAATCTTTTTGGGATGGATTCGACTATTTTTTTGTGATTTCTGGAGTGATTTTACCCCATTCTTCTTGAAGCACCGATTTTAGTTGTTGTTTTGAAGAAATGGTGTGTTTGCGAATTCTTGATTCCAATTCTTGCCAAATATTCTCTATGGGATTTAAGTCTGGAGATTGTGGTGGTGTTTTTATTATTTCAGGACAGTTATATAGCAGCCAGAGTCTAACGTTCAGAGCAGTGTGCTTGGGTCATTGTCCTGGTAGAATTTAAAATCGTTATGAAGGTTCAATTTTCGTGCTGAAGATTTCAAATTTTGCTTTAAAATATCAATATACTTGTACTGATCCATTATACTGTCAATAAAAACAAAATTACCAACTCCAGCGGACGACATACACTCCCATACCATAACTCCTCCTCCACCATGTTTTACTGTTGGTACCAAGTTCTGTTTGCGAAGTTCTTCCCTGGGTTTTCTCCACACCAAGATTCTACCGTCAGAACCAAATATATTAAATTTACTCTCATCAGCAAATATAACTTTATTCCAGTAATCAGAATTCTTATTTATGTTGGATTTTGCGAAAGCTAGTCTGAGTTTTCTATTCTTTTCACTTACGAAGAATTTTTTCCTGGCTACTCTACCGTGATATCCAGCAGATCGAATTACCCTTCTAATAGTTTCAGGATTAACAATTATTCCATATAATGCTTGTAAATCAGCAGCAACTTTTGAAGCACTAATTCTTGGATTTTTTTTAATATTTCGAACGATAATTCGCTTTATTCCATTGGATAGCTTTGATGGTCAGCCAGGTCTTCTTTTATCCTGAATCATATGATTCTTTTTATATCGTTTAATGATATTGAAAACTGTTGAACGACTCAAGTTAACTGTTTCAGCAGTTTTTCTAATAGATTTTCCACGTTCAATATGCAAATTAATAACTAATTTTCGAATTTCAGGCGAAGTTTCTTTTCGTTTAGCATTCATGACTACACAGAGCTAAAAAACACAAAAATTCCAAAACAAACTGGAGAGAAATACTGCAGACGATTTTATAAATTATTGCCAATTGCTTTTAAGTAAAAATAAAACCCCCAAAAATATTTTTATTGCTTATTTCAGGCGATTTTTGTTGCATATATAATGGTGTCCCATCACTTATGTGAGCTATTTTTTGCTCCGTTCTAAACATTTGTATTTTTATTAAATTAATATTTTAATATTTTGACAAAATGTATGTTATGTAATAATCTTTACTAAATTTAAGTATGAAACACACCCACAAAAAAAAATGTGTACATGTTTTTTTAATTTATTTGATTAGTTTCCTTTTGTAAAGCACAAGTGTCCCATCACTTATGTGAGACACTGTATGTTATGAATATTTTCAGGATCAAAAATAAATTTGATTTTTAAAATTATTAATTTGTATGAAACGGGTAGAAAATTACATGTTAAAAAAGTGATGGGACACTTGTGATCAGTGCTGTAGCCGTGAAAAGAACAGGGGTATACGCTGTAGGCAGAGGGTATGCCCAAAAGAGTATACGCTACACATTTACTTGAGAAACAGAGGATACACAGAACTTCTTATAAAATTCCAGAAGGTATACGACGTATACGATTGCAGACCACCACTACATTTCTCTTTGTGAAACTTTAAACAAAACTATGTGTTATGACTACAAAAATGAAATGTATTATATTATTTGGTATTTAAAGTAAGTGGTAAGTTTTTGAAAATCGTTTGCTTTCTGTATTAAAATAATTTTAGTTAGAATATGGAATTTTTTTTATATATATATATACAGTGTCTCACATAAGTGATGGGACACTTGTGCTTTACAAAAGGAAACTAATCAAATAAATTAAAAAAACATGTACACATTTTTTTTGTGGGTGTGTTTCATACTTAAATTTAGTAAAGATTATTACATAACATACATTTTGTCAAAATATTAAAATATTAATTTAATAAAAATACAAATGTTTAGAACGGAGCAAAAAATAGCTCACATAAGTGATGGGACACCATTATATATGCAACAAAAATCGCCTGAAATAAGCAATAAAAATATTTTTTGGGGTTTTATTTTTACTTAAAAGCAATTGGCAATAATTTATAAAATCGTCTGCAGTATTTCTCTCCAGTTTGTTTTGGAATTTTTGTGTTTTTTAGCTCTGTGTAGTCATGAATGCTAAACGAAAAGAAACTTCGCCTGAAATTCGAAAATTAGTTATTAATTTGCATATTGAACGTGGAAAATCTATTAGAAAAACTGCTGAAACAGTTAACTTGAGTCGTTCAACAGTTTTCAATATCATTAAACGATATAAAAAGAATCATATGATTCAGGATAAAAGAAGACTTGGCTGACCATCAAAGCTATCCAATGGAATAAAGCGAATTATCGTTCGAAATATTAAAAAAAATCCAAGAATTAGTGCTTCAAAAGTTGCTGCTGATTTACAAGCATTATATGGAATAATTGTTAATCCTGAAACTATTAGAAGGGTAATTCGATCTGCTGGATATCACGGTAGAGTAGCCAGGAAAAAATTCTTCGTAAGTGAAAAGAATAGAAAACTCAGACTAGCTTTCGCAAAATCCAACATAAATAAGAATTCTGATTACTGGAATAAAGTTATATTTGCTGATGAGAGTAAATTTAATATATTTGGTTCTGACGGTAGAATCTTGGTGTGGAGAAAACCCAGGGAAGAACTTCGCAAACAGAACTTGGTACCAACAGTAAAACATGGTGGAGGAGGAGTTATGGTATGGGGGTGTATGTCGTCCGCTGGAGTTGGTAATTTTGTTTTTATTGACAGTATAATGGATCAGTACAAGTATATTGATATTTTAAAGCAAAATTTGAAATCTTCAGCACGAAAATTGAACCTTCATAACGATTTTAAATTCTACCAGGACAATGACCCCAAGCACACTGCTCTGAACGTTAGACTCTGGCTGCTATATAACTGTCCTGAAATAATAAAAACACCACCACAATCTCCAGACTTAAATCCCATAGAGAATATTTGGCAAGAATTGGAATCAAGAATTCGCAAACACACCATTTCTTCAAAACAACAACTAAAATCGGTGCTTCAAGAAGAATGGGGTAAAATCACTCCAGAAATCACAAAAAAAAATAGTCGAATCCATCCCAAAAAGATTAAATCATGTTTTAAAAGTAAAAGGAAATCCAACAAAATATTAAAACCTTTTAAAAAGTAAAATTTGTGGATAAATATTTGATGGAAAAGTAAGTGTCCCATCACTTATGTGAGCCATTTTTTGCTCCGTTCTGAACAATTGTATTTTTACTAAATTAATATTTTAATATTTTGACAAAATGTATGTTATGTAATAATTGTTACTAACTTTAAATATGAAACACACCCAAAAAATTTTTGCACATGTTTGTTTATTTATTTTATTGCAGTTTCTTTTTATAAAGCACAAGTGTCCCATCACTTTTGTGAGACACTGTATATTGGTGTTATGGAAACATTACGTTGGATTTTTTGAAATATAGTTCTTGACTTTCATCTAGACAGAAATACATCTATCAGAAAAGTTGCTAAAAGTTTAATTTAAATGGTTTGGCAATCTTTGATCCAGTTAAATGCAGTTTAGTACATCATCGAATTTCTGAGAAAATCTGTCAGACCCTTAAGAATTGACATATGGTTGAAAGCGCATTATTCTAAGAAATGTTTTTTAAATCCCAAAATTAGACTTTTAATATTTTTTAGTAAATAAAAATATCATGCAAGACAGAAAAAAAAAATGAAGAATGGACACAATCTATAAAATTACACAGTGACATTAATCCTAACACCATAATTTCGCCACCTCTTTCGAAACACAGCTTATATCCAATAGTCAAATACGTATAGAGGTGGAAAAATTATGGTGTTAGGTTTAATGTCACTATGCAATTTTATAGATTACGTCTATTCTCCAGTGTGTTATGGCGAGAGAGAAGAATCTATATTTTTCTACGCCTTTGTTTAAATGTGGAAATACAATCTCTTCCGAATAAATCATTTAATAAATAAAGGAAACTTTCCTATCAGATTCAGATGGATTCAGTTTTAACGCTAAGATCTGGTCATAAATAAATATACTTTATTAAAAACATAAAATAAGTTTATGTTTATTTGGCTAACAAAGTCAAATCAGGAAATTGAGCTGTTCTAATGTTTTTCTTCCTAAAAGCAGACGATTTTATAAAATAATATATTTTATGGCTGAATATCATGTTCTTGATTTGAAATGTTATATAACTGTTTTGTTTTACATAAAATCATATGATTTGATTTACTTCCCTTCAAAGCCATATGGAAAATAATGCTTAAAGTCTTGTATAATTTGAATTAATATATTTGTTATGCCAACAAAGGGGATAAAAAAAAAGTGCAACAAAAAAGTTTTATTGTTCAAATAAATAATATGCAAACGTTAAAAGGTCTGTGAAGTTGGCCCCCCGACCTTTTCGGATTTAAAAACCGAAAACGGCATTCGTTTGAGCGTCGTTTGAGCGCGTTTGAGCGACAAAAATTTTCGTTTGAGCGACATTCTGAAAAAAGTTATAAGCAAGTTAAAATTCGAGGCCTTCGTTTTGTGAAGTTGGCCCCCCGACCTTTTCGGATTTAAAAACTGAAAACGGCATTCGTTTGAGCGTCGTTTGAGCGCGTTTGAGCGACAAAAATTTTCGTTTGAGCGACAAACTGGAAAACGTTATAAGCAAAAGAACATTCGGAGGGGCCCACATTTTGTGAAGTTGGCCCCCCGACCTTTTCGGATTTAAAAACTGAAAACGCCATTCGTTTGAGCGTCGTTTGAGCGCGTTTGCGCGACAAAAATTATCGTTTGAGCGATAAACTGAAAAACGCTATAAGCAAAAGAATAGGCGGAGGGGCCTTCGTTTTGTGAAGTTGGCCCCCCGACCTTTTCGGATTTAAAAACTGAAAACGCCATTCGTTTGAGCGTCGTTTGAGCGTGTTTGAGCGACAAAAATTTTCGTTTGAGCGACAAACTGAAAAACGTTATAAGCAAAAGAACATTCGGAGGGGCCTTCATTTTGTGAAGTTGGCCCCCCGACCTTTTCGGATTTAAAAACTGAAAACGGCATTCGTTTGAGCGTCGTTTGAGCGCGTTTGAGCGACAAAAATTTTCGTTTGAGCGATAAACTGAAAAACGCTATAAGCAAAAGAATAGGCGGAGGGGCCTTCGTTTTGTGAAGTTGGCCCCCCGACCTTTTTGGATTTAAAAACTGAAAACGCCATTCGTTTGAGCGTCGTTTGAGCGTGTTTGAAAGACAAAAATTTTCGTTTGAGCGACAAAAATTTTCGTTTGAGCGATAAACTGAAAAACGCTATAAGCAAAAGAACAGCCGGAGGGGCCTTCGTTTTGTGAAGTTGGCCCTCCGACCTTTTCGGATTTAAAAACTGAAAACGGCATTCGTTTGAGCGTCGTTTGAGCGCGTTTGAGCGACAAAAATTTTCGTTTGAGCGACAAACTGGAAAACGTTATAAGCAAAAGAACATTCGGAGGGGACCTCATTTTGTGAAGTTGGCCCCCCGACCTTTTCGGACTTAAAAACTGAAAACGCTATTCGTTTGAGCGTCGTTTGAGCGCGTTTGAGCAACAAAAATTTTCGTTTGAGCGATCAACTGAAAAACGCTATAAGCAAAAGAATAGGCGGAGGGGCCTTCGTTTTGTGAAGTTGGCCCCCCGACCTTTTCGGATTTAAAAACTGAAAACGCCATTCGTTTGAGCGTCGTTTGAGCGCGTTTGAGCGACAAAAATTTTCGTTTGAGCGACAAACTGGAAAACGTTATAAGCAAAAGAACATTCGAAGGGGCCCACATTTTGTGAAGTTCGCCCCCCGACCTTTTCGGATTTAAAAACTGAAAACGGCATTCGTTTGAGCGTCGTTTGAGCGCGTTTGAGCGACAAAAATTTTCGTTTGAGCGATAAACTGAAAAACGCTATAAGCAAAAGAACAGCCGGAGGGGCCTTCGTTTTGTGAAGTTGGCCCCCCGACCTTTTCGGATTTAAAAACTGAAAACGCCATTCGTTTGAGCGTCGTTTGAGCGTGTTTGAGCGACAAAAATTTTCGTTTGAGCGACAAACTGAAAAACGTTATAAGCAAAAGAACATTCGGAGGGGCCTTCATTTTGTGAAGTTGGCCCCCCGACCTTTTCGGATTTAAAAACTGAAAACGGCATTCGTTTGAGCGTCGTTTGAGCGCGTTTGAGCGACAAAAAATTTCGTTTGAGCGATAAACTGAAAAACGCTATAAGCAAAAGAACAGCCGGACTAGACCGTTGAGTTTTAAATTACTTCCTTTTGAGCATACGTATGTGTTGATTCTTTTTCCAGAAGAAAAAGACCTGCTTTCTGTGCAATTAATAATAATTAATGATAAATAAATGTAAAAACATGTAAGTGTTACAAAAGGCTATGCAAATTGGTATTAAACTAAACTGATTTGGCTTACAAATTGATGAATTACGCTAAAATTTGTTATTTTATAAATTATAATTTTACAAAGTTTATAGTTTTTTCCTTAAATTTATAAAATTAGTTGATATTTTTTCTTTACTTTTTTAAAAATAAAGTTTTTAATTTTATAACGTTTTTAATTTATTTCGTTGGCTTATCTTTTTATAAATTAAACTAATTTAATTTAAATTAAATCAATAAGTCTAGATTTAAACCTACCTATCCCAAGATCATTAATTTCAAATTTGTCTCTAAAAATCTTTTTTTTTTTTTTTTTTTTTTTTTTTTAATTATTTACTTTAACAAAACCGTGCGCAAAAGCTCTCAGCATAGCTGAAATATAATAATTTAATTTACTATAAAATTGTTTATTTACATACATTTTTTAAAGTAACACATTAAAAAAAATTATTTTAATAGCATGTAATAAACACGTCTGATTAAGATAATTGTTGTTTTTATTGGAATTGATAAATAGATAATCAGGCAAATAATTAAAAAAAGTATATGTTCGGAAAAAGAAAATGTTGGTACTGTTGCAAAAAGAAGCAATCATTATTCTTAATACAATGTTTTACGCATATAATACATAATAAATTAAAATTTATCTGTTATAAGGTACCAAATAATACAGCAAAATATTGAAAATTATGAAAAGAAAATATTAAAAACATTGGAACTGAAAAAATCCATCTACAGATGAAACCTCGAGTTTTTGCATCATAAAATAACTAACAACATATGAGAAGTAGGCGTGACCACTCATGGCGCATTGGTCTAAGTCGTCATATTAGTATGAAGTAGATAACGGGTTCGATTCCGCTCATGGCAAGGGTTGGTTAATTACTGTAACCTCAGACAGGAATGAAAAAAATGAGCAGAAATGTATGTATCCCTTATAAGGTTGTCCTCGCGAAGTAACTTTTTTTTTTTTGATCCTATAAATTTATTTTAACGACGTAAAAATTTCAAAAAAAAAAAAAAAATACGGAAGATATCTGTTGTAAAACGGAAATTTAAAAACGGAAATTTCAGAAATCACGGAAAATTTCCTGGAATTTACGGAATTTTTTTTCCGTTAAAAATTACGGAAATAGTACTGGCGTCTTGATTGCCAGTTCAATTTCCTTTTTTTTTCAAGAATTTTTTTTACAGTGCAGGAAATATAAAAAAGGGTCCATGGTCATCAAAATTTTATGAAAAAGTGTTCTAGACTGTATAAAAATATGTGTTGCCAAAATATACAAGTGTAATATGTTTAAGAAAATGAATATGTGTCAAATCAAATAAAAGCCCATAAATTATGGCAATTTGTTAACATAACATTTGTCATATTAACCTAGCATAATATCTATACTAATATAAAAGAAATTTGTTTGTCTGTGTTTGAGATTGCGATGACTAGCGAAATCTACTGCACGTAGAAGTCTGAAAATTTCGTTGAGGAAGTCCAAGGCATGTTCTGACGCACCCGAGGCTCAGATTTTTAATTTTTTTAAACCCGTGCCCCATGGGGCCCGTTAAGTTTTTGTGCCTTAAATTGGTCATAACTTGGCCCCTTTTATTCGATCTTCTTCGTTTCTGGGGCCTTTTCTTCATTTATTCCCTCATTTCTACATTCCAGTTAGGACACTGACCCCCTGTGGCCCGATTCGGGGCCCATTGTATTTTTGAGCGCCATTCTTTTTTTAACCCCCTAATTGTGTTACGCTGTCAATGAATATCTTTAAAGTTGAGTCTTGGACTCCTCTCCCTGGGCCACCACCCTCTTACTTTTATTGGGTCCCTAGGGCCTCTTTTTAAGCATTTCTTTAAAATTTTATTCAAATGATTAATTTATACCATATGCTTAATTTCGAATAATTGAAGATCTAAAGTGCTAAGTACTAGGACCTTTTAAGATGTTTTCCTCTTAGGGCCCTGCTCAGAACTATCAGTTGGCCCCCTACTATAGCTCCCTTAAAAATCGTCCGATTCACTAGCTTTTATTTCCTAACTTCTAACGACGAACAATTTATCGGACCTCCGTTACCACCAATTTTGAATATTTATTTCCTTCTTGGTGCGGCTTCTTAAAAAAAAAAAAATCACACAAATTTGAGTTCTGTTTAAGGTTATTACCACGAGTCAGCTAGTGTTACATAAAACATTATATATGTGTAACTGTATATGTGTGCAGAAAATTTTTACTGTTTGTTTATATGTGACAAGAAATTCTTTCTGCAATATGTAAATAAAGAATTTTTAAACAGAATTTAACGGCATATTACATAAAAATGCGCTTCCACTTGCGTGAAAATGTCGTTACATTTGTAAAACTAGGAGGATGTGTCAATCCCAAAACTTTCTTCTATCTCACACAGGTTTCGCATACACTAAAAAAAATCAGCACCAATTTATATCAAGGTCTAACTGAAACTCAAGTTTTATTAAATTCCGTGCATTATTTCTTGGGATAGGACTATCGCTAAAATCGTGTAAATCCTGCAAAATGCTGCATAGCAGCGCCACCTGCTGGGCGATTTTTACCAAAAACTAATCAGCACCAATTTATATCACAGAGTAACTGAACATAAAGTTTTATTAAATTCCGAGCATTATTTCTTGAGATAGAGCTATTGCGGAAATCACGAAAAATGCTGCATAGCAGCGCCACCTGCCGGGCGATTTTTACGAAAAACTGATCAGCTCCAATATATATCAGGGACTAACTCAATCTAAAGTTTTATTAAATTCCGAGCATTAATTCTTGAGATAGAGCTATTGCGGAAATCGCGAAAAATGCTGCATAGCAGCGCCACCTGCAGGGCGATTTTTACCAAAAACTAATCAGCACCAATTTATATCAGGGTCTAACTGAATCTAAGGTTTTATTAAATTCCGAGCATTAGTTCTTGAGATAGAGCGCCCACAAAATTTGTGTCATATACACACAGACAGACTCACAGACAGACATTTTCTAAAAATAGTCAAATCGTGTTCAGGACCTTCTAAATCGTATAAATCCGTCGCAAACCGGAAGTCGAAAATTTTCATGAATCCAATACTTTCTTCTTGTAAAGATAGAAGAAAGTAAAAACTGTTATGGAAATTCTATAAAATTAATTTTGGTAGAGACGGAAACTTTAATTGGTAATATCAGGGATATTGTTTTTTTTTTGTTTTTTTTTGTGTGTGTGTGTGCGTGTTTTTAACTTAAAAAGGTCTCGAAAATTTCATAAACCAAAATTTCATGTTAATTTTTCTCATTTGCTACTCCAATATTTCAAATGGATTACAATTTAATGTGTAAATTTTCATTTTGAATGGGAGGTACAGAAAACGGTCTTGGTGAGAGAAAGCAATTTGTCAACATATTTTCTGGAAACCTATTCATTGCTTCATACATACAAGCATTATTTTCAATAATTATATAATTTATTTAATATAAAGAAGTCATTTATCTATTACTTACCCATCATACGTAGTATAGGGTAAGTCTTGTAATCGTTTTGAAAATCGAAAAATTTTTTTTTTTTGACGGATTTACACGTTTCAGACACTGGAGATTCCGAAAAACATATTTTTAGAAAAAAAAATTTGCCGTCCGTCTGTGTGTCTCTGTGTGTGTGTCTGTAAACGCTCTATCTCCCGAAAAAATTGAGATAGAGACTTGCAATTTGGTATGTACTTGGTATGTAATAATAGGAAGAAGCCTATTTCATTTCAATAACCTCGATTAACCGGAACAATTTTTTTCGGACTCTCGAAATATTCGTTCTGATGAAAGGTATATAAAATTTTTTGAAATTGTTTATTTTAAGAAATGAATATAAAAGACAATAAAAAAAAACATAAATTTTGCAAAAAGCATGAAGTCGATCGGATAATTAGTTGTCGAGATATTTGGAATCCTATTTTCCACACTCTTCGATTTTTCATGACCCTGTATTTCATCCAAATTTCACTTCAAAGATATATTTTAATTGGAAATTTGACGCTTAATCAGATTCAATAAACCGCTCGTTAATAGGATTATTATTTTTGGAGTTATAAGGATGTTTCTTTCAAGCAATTCAGTAATCGAGCCTTTAAAGTTTGTGACGTCATCAAGCCACAATTTTATATGAATTGCAATGCACTTTATAAGTAGTTTACACATTTTTATTTTAATATTTTACATTATGCATATCCATGATGGGTAAGTATTACGGTGGTCCCCAACGACTAGTTTTTATATAGAAATAGAGGTACATTATATTTAAAAACGAGATATGTATAATTAAAATTGCATATATAAGTTCATATATATATAAATAAGCATAAAAGTTCATCAGGTTTGTTTCATCGCTGTGTATCATTTGGCAAAAAATCTCACTTTCTGAAGCCAAAATTGCGACAAGCTTAAAAAAAAAAAATTAAAAAAAAATAAAAACGACAAGACCCCCTAAAGGGGGAAAGTATCTTCAATCGGACCTATGTCCAGAAAAAAAGGAAGAAAGAAACAGATGATATTCAACGCCAGGAAATTCCATGACAAGTGAAGCAATTTACAGTGTTTACTAAGTCGCATCCACGTCACTTGACCCCCGTCGGAAACTACAAAGGTATGCGGTAGTCTATAAGGAATACATATGTGTATAGTGAAATTTTAAGTACTGTAACAGATGTGGGGGAAATATCCTTCATCATATAGAAAGGATGTTACTTGAAAAGCAATTATTTTAAGACAAAATGTCGTGTACCAAATATTAAATTGAACATTTTAATAACAAAATTCTTTAACACAGGATATTAGAGAATTTAAAAAAAATAATACATCATACAGAAATTTATGCATCATAAAATGTTATGCATGACCCGACCCGCGGTCAGGACGGGTTGGCGCTATGTTTTTTCGTTCCGGGTCTGTTGACTTCTACTTTTTTTGCTGCAGTTCAGCCCGAGTCGGGCTGACTTTCATTGTTTCGGGTTCGGATCGGTTTCGTGTTGACCCGATATTTTAAAAAAATGTCCAAAATATTTTTTTCAAATGAAAAATTTATATACACTAAAACCTCCATAATGAACACTCCCGAAAAGCGGACACCACTATTTAGCGAACACTTTTCAATTCCCAACACTATTTATTCCTACGGTTTTAGCTCTGAACAGTGGACACCTCCCAATCTACACACACGTAACATGTGTGTGCGTGTACATAAACGATCACAAATATGATACATGTTTTTTTTTTTTGTGTGTGTGTGTGTGTTTTAAAAACAAAATGTTGATAGTATTTTTTATATTCCGAGAGAAGAAAACGGTATTCTTAACTGTACTGTAAAAAAAGAATAATTTACAATTACACATTTCTTATATACATTTAAATTATAGCACTGTAAACAGAATATATACTAATTCACATTGAAATATATATTTATTTTTATAAGTCAGTTCAAGTTCGAGTTGGAAGTTGAAGTATTTTGGGTTCGAGTTCAAATATGTTTGGTTGCAGGTCGACGAAAATTATTTTGTCGGGTTCGTGTTGATGACATATTTTTTATCGGGTTCTGATCGGGTTGCGGGTTGACTTCAAATGGAATTTTCGGGTCCCGGTCAGGTTGTACCCAACTCGTGCAAGACTCTACAGTACTTTCAGAAAGTCAAAAACGCCTGTATTAGGAACTGTCTAAAAACAGTCAAATTGAAACCTGTTAGAAGAAAATGCCGTATAATTGAACTAAGAATGAGGTTAATTTATTATTATTATTATTTATTTTATTTTTTTGTGGGGGGGGGGGGATCTGAAATGGCCTAGAATAACGCTCAAACGTGCGGCACTTAAGAAAATCAAAACATTTAATAAATATCAAACAAAAACTGACAAATTATATGTGTAAAAAATGATAGAAGCTAGAATTGTCGCAAGAACGAATTATTTTTTTCCCAAGGGCTTAGATAGGCGATCAAATGAATAGCACTTACAGAAAGTAAATACCTTTGTATGAGGAGTTGTATACAAAATATTAAACTGAAACCTGCTATAACAAAATTCAAGATAACTGGGCTAAGAATTCTGATAGAACAAAGATTTTGGGGCCTAAAATGTCCTCGAATAACGCTCAAACGTATGACACATTAAAAAGATTTATAAATTAATAAGTACTATATTATAAAGAAACTGTCAAATTAGGATGTGTAAAAAATTATTATTATATAAAGAAGCTAAAATTGTTGCTAGAACGAATTCTCTTTGTTACACAAATCAATACTCAAACAAACAACACTTATAGAAAATTAAGTATGCTTGTATTAGGGATTGTATGCAAACTGTCAAATTAAATATTGCAAAAAGAAAATTCCAGATAATTAAATTAAGAATGTTGACAGAACAAATTTTTGGGAGTCTGAAATGCTCTTTAATGACGCAAAAACATGGCTGTTATGGTCTTGTCGCCTTTTGCGGTCACCGTAGTACTTCTCCTAGCCTTGAGACCTTAATGGTATGGTATTTGCTGCCACTACCGGTATTAGACTGATACCGGACACATTGTGAAAAGTTCTCACGTAAATAATCAACTAATAATTTATCGATTAAATTAGCCTGAAAAAAAAATGTTACAGTGATGGTCGTTATTGTTTCATACAGATTATTATCACTTGCCGTATGCGACTGTCGAATGACAATTTCCCTGATCGCACGTTTTACTCTATTATGTTACGCACCACTCATACACACCATTCCATCTACGCTGTAATTAGTTCACCCCGGACCAAGCTGTCCGATGCACGTTCTTTCTGCGATTCTACACACTCCTCTTCACACTGGGCTCTGCTCGTCTACCCTCTCCTCTGCACACTGGGCTCTTCTCGCTACCCTCACCTTTACATACTTGGCTCTGCTCTCTACACCGCTACTCTCTCCCAGGACACTGCCTGTACCTACTCACTACACTGCACACCAACGACTGACTCGTCTCACACACTTCACGCCACACTCCAGATGAACGGGGCCTGTCTTTCTTCCTTCACGGGGTTTCTACACCGGTCGAAACATTTCTCTAGAATATTCCTCCTTTTTATTAACTTCTGAACCCAGTTCGCTAGGAATCCAGTGCTCATTGTATTCAACTTCTAAAGCCGGATTAGTAACTTTCACAATGATCTCGTGAACATCCTACAAATATATAAGCGGATCAGGGAAAGCTAATCTGCGCCGCCAAAGGCCTGAGGAGTGCCCGGCGCGTTTCAACCGTCGCACCCAAGTCCTGAGGGACTTTTAACGCACCAGTAGGAGCTGATTCCCACGGCGCTGCGAAAGGTCGGGGCCCGCCATCTGCGGACCCCTCGAACATTTTTACCCAAGTGAGTGACGACATAGGTCGTTACGGCACATGGATGATTCCAAAATCAGAGGAGACCTCCACCCAGGTGGACACTCAATGAATCGCCGGAAACCCCATAAGAGGAACTGGTCGCTAGGCCGTATTGTCGAGTTCTCCCGACGACTCTGGCTTTCCCATGGTGGCCGAACGTCAAATCGTAGGGAAGGACGAGACGACTAGTTCATTTGCCGTGGTTGAAGCGGATCAGGGAAATTCCATTTTCGCTCACATACCGAAGTTTTACAGAAAAAGAAAACTATATATCAGAATACAGTAACATATAATAATGATTAAATATAATTAATTAAATTAATTAGAAATATACCACATAGGTTCTGTCAAAGTCAGAAACCTGTCAATGGCACTTACAGAAAGTAAAATAATATTAAAATAGGGGTTGTATACAATCTGTCACACTGAAACCTGTTACTGTAAAATTACACATAACTGGACTAAGACTGCTGTTAGAACAAATCTTTTGGTATCTGTAATGTCCTCGAATGATTCTCACACATAATGCATTTCAAAAATTTAAATTTAATAAAAAAAATAACATACATATAAATTGTCAAATTAAGATTCGTAAAATATATACTATCTTATAAATAAGCTAGAAATGTTGCTAAGAACGAATTCTTTTACTTCTAGAGATCTTTACTTGACGCTCAAACGTAGAGCAGTTAAAGAAAGTAAAATATCTTTGCATGAGGGGTTGTATACAAACTGCCAATTGAAACTTTTTATAACAAAATTCCAACCTAATTGAACCCAGAATGCGGTAAGAAATTTAAAAAAATGATCTGAAAATGTCCTCGAATGACGCTGAAATCTATGCCACACAAATATAAAAAATAATAAATAAATAATAATATATCATACAGAATTTCTCAAATTAAAAAAATGTTTCTCTACTAAAGAAACTAGAATTATTGCGACGACGAATTATTTTTATTCCAGATATTTTTGATAGATGCTCAAACGAATAGCACTCACAGAATTAGGATTTCTGAAAATCTTAGAGACTGGCGCTTTGTTAGATAAAAATTATAACAAGTGTATTTAAATTTGTGGGGAAATTGGGGGAGACTATGCTCAAAAAACTTTGATTTTAACCACATTGGAAAAAACAATACTTTATAACTATGAAACAATTGCTATACTTAAACGAAACTTTTTGTCGCTCAAACGTGTATTTTATACGCTCAAATGTATAGTATATAAAGAATTTCAAAATATTTAATATAAAGGGCTATATTGAAGCTGTGATTTTATCCCCATGGTTAAAAAAATGTTTAAATAACTATGGAAATATTGCAACTCAAACAAATATTCTTATCGTTCAAACAATGCACAAAAGTATGCCGTTTTCGGTTTTTAAATCCGAAAAGGCCGGGGGGGCCGACTTCACAACATGTGGACCCCTCCGCCTATTCTTTTGCGTATAGCGTTTTTCAGTTTGTCGCTCAAACGCGCTCAAACGACGCTCTAACGAATGCCGTTTTCAGTTTTTAAATCCGAAAAGGTCGAGGGGCCAACTTCACAAAACGAAGGCTCCTCCGAATATTCTTTTGCTTATAGCGTTTTTCAGTTTATCGCTCAAACGAAAATTTTTGTCGCTCAAACGCGCTCAAACGAATGCCGTTTTCAGTTTTTAAATCCGAAAAGGTCGGGGGGCCAACTTCACAAAATGAAGGCCCCTCCGAATGTTCTTTTGCTTATAACGTTTTTCAGTTTGTCGCTCAAACGAAAATTTTTGTCGCTCAAACGCGCTCAAACGACGCTCAAACGAATGGCGTTTTCCGTTTTTAAATCCGAAAAGGTCGGGGGGCCAACTTCACAAAATGTGGACCCGTCCGGCTATTCTTTTGCTTATAGCGTTTTTCAGTTTATCGCTCAAACGAAAATTTTTGTCGCTCAAACGACGCTCAAACGAATGCCGTTTTCAGTTTTTAAATCCGAAAAGGTCGGGGGGCCAACTTCACAAAACGAAGGCCCCTCCGGCTGTTCTTTTGCTTATAGCGTTTTTCAGTTTATCGCTCAAACGAAAATTTTTGTCGCTCAAACGCGCTCAAACGACGCTCAAACGAATGGTGTTTTCAGTTTTTAAATCCGAAAAGTTCGGGGGGCCAACTTCACAAAATGTGGACCCCTCCGGCTATTCTGTTGCTTATAGCGTTTTTCAGTTTATCGCTCAAACAAAAATTTTTGTCGCTCAAACGCGCTCAAACGACGCTCAAACGAATGCCGTTTTCAGTTTTTAAATCCGAATAGGTCGGGGGGCCAACTTCACAAAATGAAGGCCCCTCCGAATGTTCTTTTGCTTATAACGTTTTTCAGTTTGTCGCTCAAACGAAATTTTTTGTCGCTCAAACGCGCTCAAACGACGCTCAAACGAATGCCGTTTTCAGTTTTTAAATCCGAAAAGGTCGGAGGGCCAACTTCACAAAACGAAGGCACCTCCGGCTGTTCTTTTGCTTATAGCGTTTTTCAGTTTATCGCTCAAACGAAAATTTTTGTCGCTCAAACGAAAATTTTTGTCTTTCAAACACGCTCAAACGACGCTCAAACGAATGGCGTTTTCAGTTTTTAAATCCGAAAAGGTCGGGGGGCCAACTTCACAAAACGAAGGCCCCTCCGCCTATTCTTTTGCTTATAGCGTTTTTCAGTTTATCGCTCAAACGAAAATTTTTGTCGCGCAAATGCGCTCAAACGACGCTCAAACGAATGGCGTTTTCAGTTTTTAAATCCGAAAAGGTCGGGGGGCCAACTTCACAAAACGAAGGCCCCTCCGCCTATTCTTTTCCTTATAGCGTTTTTCAGTTTATCGCTCAAACGAAAATTTTTGTCGCTCAAACGCGCTCAAACGACGCTCAAACGAATGGCGTTTTCAGTTTTTAAATCCGAAAAGGTCGGGGGGCCAACTTCACAAAATGTGGACCCGTCCGGCTATTCTTTTGCTTATAGCGTTTTTCAGTTTATCGCTCAAACGAAAATTTTTGTTGCTCAAACGCGCTCAAACGACGCTCAAACGAATGGCGTTTACAGTTTTTAAATCCGAAAAGGTCGGGGGGCCAACTTCACAAAACGAAGGCCCCTCCGGCTGTTCTTTTGCTTATAGCGTTTTTCAGTTTATCGCTCAAACGAAAATTTTTGTCGCTCAAACGCGCTCAAACGACGCTCAAACGAATGGCGTTTTCAGTTTTTAAATCCGAAAAGGTCGGGGGGCCAACTTCACAAAATGTGGACCCCTCCGGCTATTCTTTTGCTTATAGCGTTTTTCAGTTTATCGCTCAAACGAAAATTTTTGTCGCTCAAACGCGCTCAAACGACGCTCAAACGAATGGCGTTTTCCGTTTTTAAATCCGAAAAGGTCGGGGGGGCAACTTCACAAAATGTGGACCCCTCCGGCTATTCTGTTGCTTATAGCGTTTTTCAGTTTATCGCTCAAACGAAAATTTTTGTCGCTCAAACGCGCTCAAACGACGCTCAAACGAATGGCGTTTTCAGTTTTTAAATCCGAAAAGGTCGGGGGACCAACTTCACAAAACGAAGGCCCCTCCGGCTGTTCTTTTGCTTATAGCGTTTTTCAGTTTATCGCTCAAACGAAAATTTTTGTCGCTCAAACGCGCTCAAACGACGCTCAAACGAATGGCGTTTTCAGTTTTTAAATACGAAAAGGTCGGGGGGCCAACTTCACAAAATGTGGACCCCTCCGAATGTTCTTTTGCTTATAACGTTTTTCAGTTTATCGCTCAAACGAAAATTTTTGTCGCTCAAACGCGCTCAAACGAATGCCGTTTTCAGTTTTTAAATCCGAAAAGGTCGGGGGGCCAACTTCACAAAATGAAGGCCCCTCCGAATGTTCTTTTGCTTATAACGTTTTTCAGTTTGTCGCTCAAACGAAAATTTTTGTCGCTCAAACGCGCTCAAACGACGCTCAAACGAATGGCGTTTTCCGTTTTTAAATCCGAAAAGGTCGGGGGGCCAACTTCACAAAATGTGGACCCGTCAGGCTATTCTTTTGCTTATAGCGTTTTTCAGTTTATCGCTCAAACGAAAATTTTTGTCGCTCAAACGACGCTCAAACGAATGCCGTTTTCAGTTTTTAAATCCGAAAAGGTCGGGGGGCCAACTTCACAAAACGAAGGCCCCTCCGGCTGTTCTTTTGCTTATAGCGTTTTTCAGTTTATCGCTCAAACGAAAATTTTTGTCGCTCAAACGCGCTCAAACGACGCTCAAACGAATGGCGTTTTCCGTTTTTAAATCCGAAAAGGTCGGGGGGCCAACTTCACAAAATGTGGACCCCTCCGGCTATTCTGTTGCTTATAGCGTTTTTCAGTTTATCGCTCAAACGAAAATTTTTGTCGCTCAAACGCGCTCAAACGACGCTCAAACGAATGGCGTTTTCAGTTTTTAAATCCGAAAAGGTCGGGGGGCCAACTTCACAAAACGAAGGCCCCTCCGGCTGTTCTTTTGCTTATAGCGTTTTTCAGTTTATCGCTCAAACGAAAATTTTTGTCGCTCAAACGCGCTCAAACGACGCTCAAACGAATGGCGTTTTCAGTTTTTAAATACGAAAAGGTCGGGGGGCCAACTTCACAAAATGTGGACCCCTCCGAATGTTCTTTTGCTTATAACGTTTTTCAGTTTATCGCTCAAACGAAAATTTTTGTCGCTCAAACGCGCTCAAACGAATGCCGTTTTCAGTTTTTAAATCCGAAAAGGTCGGGGGGCCAACTTCACAAAATGAAGGCCCCTCCGAATGTTCTTTTGCTTATAACGTTTTTCAGTTTGTCGCTCAAACGAAAATTTTTGTCGCTCAAACGCGCTCAAACGACGCTCAAACGAATGGCGTTTTCCGTTTTTAAATCCGAAAAGGTCGGGGGGCCAACTTCACAAAATGTGGACCCGTCCGGCTATTCTTTTGCTTATAGCGTTTTTCAGTTTATCGCTCAAACGAAAATTTTTGTCGCTCAAACGACGCTCAAACGAATGCCGTTTTCAGTTTTTAAATCCGAAAAGGTCGGGGGGCCAACTTCACAAAACGATCGCCCCTCCGGCTGTTCTTTTGCTTATAGCGTTTTTCAGTTTATCGCTCAAACGAAAATTTTTGTCGCTCAAACGCGCTCAAACGACGCTCAAACGAATGGCGTTTTCAGTTTTTAAATCCGAAAAGTTCGGGGGGCCAACTTCACAAAATGTGGACCCCTCCGGCTATTCTGTTGCTTATAGCGTTTTTCAGTTTATCGCTCAAACGAAAATTTTTGTCGCTCAAACGCGCTCAAACGACGCTCAAACGAATGCCGTTTTCAGTTTTTAAATCCGAATAGGTCGGGGGCCAACTTCACAAAATGAAGGCCCCTCCGAATGTTCTTTTGCTTATAACGTTTTTCAGTTTGTCGCTCAAACGAAATTTTTTGTCGCTCAAACGCGCTCAAACGACGCTCAAACGAATGCCGTTTTCAGTTTTTAAATCCGAAAAGGTCGGAGGGCCAACTTCACAAAACGAAGGCACCTCCGGCTGTTCTTTTGCTTATAGCGTTTTTCAGTTTATCGCTCAAACGAAAATTTTTGTCGCTCAAACGAAAATTTTTGTCTTTCAAACACGCTCAAACGACGCTCAAACGAATGGCGTTTTCAGTTTTTAAATCCGAAAAGGTCGGGGGGCCAACTTCACAAAACGAAGGCCCCTCCGCCTATTCTTTTGCTTATAGCGTTTTTCAGTTTATCGCTCAAACGAAAATTTTTGTCAGGCAAATGCGCTCAAACGACGCTCAAACGAATGGCGTTTTCAGTTTTTAAATCCGAAAAGGTCGGGGGGCCAACTTCATAAAACGAAGGCCCCTCCGCCTATTCTTTTCCTTATAGCGTTTTTCAGTTTATCGCTCAAACGAAAATTTTTGTCGCTCAAACGCGCTCAAACGACGCTCAAACGAATGGCGTTTTCAGTTTTTAAATCCGAAAAGGTCGGGGGGCCAACTTCACAAAATGTGGACCCGTCCGGCTATTCTTTTGCTTATAGCGTTTTTCAGTTTATCGCTCAAACGAAAATTTTTGTTGCTCAAACGCGCTCAAACGACGCTCAAACGAATGGCGTTTACATTTTTTAAATCCGAAAAGGTCGGGGGGCCAACTTCACAAAACGAAGGCCCCTCCGGCTGTTCTTTTGCTTATAGCGTTTTTCAGTTTATCGCTCAAACGAAAATTTTTGTCGCTCAAACGCGCTCAAACGA
Source organism: Maratus michaelseni (assembly GCA_963931845.1). Taxonomy (NCBI): domain Eukaryota; kingdom Metazoa; phylum Arthropoda; class Arachnida; order Araneae; family Salticidae; genus Maratus; species Maratus michaelseni. The sequence goes on from OZ007595.1 coordinate 107,508,047, forward strand.
CGCTCAAACGAATGGCGTTTTCAGTTTTTAAATCCGAAAAGGTCGGGGGGCCAACTTCACAAAATGTGGACCCCTCCGGCTATTCTTTTGCTTATAGCGTTTTTCAGTTTATCGCTCAAACGAAAATTTTTGTCGCTCAAACGCGCTCAAACGACGCTCAAACGAATGACGTTTTCCGTTTTTAAATCCGAAAAGGTCGGGGGGCCAACTTCACAAAATGTGGACCCCTCCGGCTATTCTGTTGCTTATAGCGTTTTTCAGTTTATCGCTCAAACGAAAATTTTTGTCGCTCAAACGCGCTCAAACGACGCTCAAACGAATGGCGTTTTCAGTTTTTAAATCCGAAAAGGTCGGGGGGCCAACTTCACAAAATGTGGACCCCTCCGGCTATTCTGTTGCTTATAGCGTTTTTCAGTTTATCGCTCAAACGAAAATTTTTGTCGCTCAAACGCGCTCAAACGACGCTCAAACGAATGGCGTTTTCAGTTTTTAAATCCGAAAAGGTCGGGGGGCCAACTTCACAAAACGAAGGCCCCTCCGGCTGTTCTTTTGCTTATAGCGTTTTTCAGTTTATCGCTCAAACGCGCTCAAACGACGCTCAAACGAATGGCGTTTTCAGTTTTTAAATCCGAAAAGGTCGGGGGGCCAACTTCACAAAATGTGGACCCCTCCGGCTATTCTTTTGCTTATAGCGTTTTTCAGTTTATCGCTCAAACGAAAATTTTTGTCGCTCAAACGCGCTCAAACGACGCTCAAACGAATGGCGTTTTCAGTTTTTAAATCCGAAAAGGTCGGGGGGCCAACTTCACAAAACGAAGGCCCCTCCGGCTGTTCTTTTGCTTATAGCGTTTTTCAGTTTATCGCTCAAACGCGCTCAAACGACGCTCAAACGAATGGCGTTTTCAGTTTTTAAATCCGAAAAGGTCGGGGGGCCAACTTCACAAAATGTGGACCCCTCCGGCTATTCTTTTGCTTATAGCGTTTTTCAGTTTATCGCTCAAACGAAAATTTTTGTCGCTCAAACGCGCTCAAACGACGCTCAAACGAATGCCGTTTTCAGTTTTTAAATCCGAAAATGTCGGGGGGCCAACTTCACAAAACGAAGGCCTCGAATTTTAACTTGCTTATAACTTTTTTCAGAATGTCGCTCAAACGAAAATTTTTGTCGCTCAAACGCGCTCAAACGACGCTCAAACGAATGCCGTTTTCGGTTTTTAAATCCGAAAAGGTCGGGGGGCCAACTTCACAGACCTAACGTTAAACTATATATCATCTGTACGAAGTAAAAAAAAAAAGTATAAGCATACTGACCTTCCTTCCGCGTTTTATTTTAAGAGTTTTCACGAAAAAAAAAAAACAAAAAAAAAACAGCCTTTTAATCACAAAAGACAGGAGAGATAAAAACTGCCGCAATAACTTCATCCGAAAAACGCAAGTTTTTCTATACTATTCACGTATGTATTATGGCGAGAGAGAAGAAAATGTTTTTCTATGACTTTGTTAATTCAAGAAACACAATCGCTTTCGATTCAATCATTCAATAAATAAATGAAACTTTCCCATCAGATTCAGACGAATTCAATTTTAACACTAAGACAGAGATGCCAAGCTCCCACTAATCTTCCGTAATATGTGGATTCATTTGACCCAGTTTAATAACGTTTGAACCAGAAAATTTATTTGATGAATTTTTATTTATTTAATTTCAGATTTCTACGAGGATTATATTTAATTTAATTTCTTTAAAAAATTTCCGGTGCGAAACGTATTAGACTTGAGTCAAATTAACCCACATATTACGAAAGATTAGTGAGAACTTGGCACCTCTGCGCTAAGATTTTGTCATAATTAATTAAATAAATATGTATTATTAAAAACATCAATAAATTTATGCTTATTTATCTAAAATATTATAATTATTTCTCTAACAAAGTAAAATCCTGAAATTGAGTTATTCTTGTGTTTTACTACCAAAACCAGGCGATTTTATAAAATAATATACACTATATATTTGCTTCTAACGATAAAGAATGTTTTTGACAGAATATCATGTCATGATTTTGATTTGCGGTGTTATTTAATTGTTCTGTTTTGGATAAGATCATATTTTATTTACTTCACTTCAAAGTCATACGGAAAATAATGCTTAAAGTGTTATATAATTCGAATTAATATATTTGTTATGTCAACAATGGAATAAAAAAAGTGCGAAAAGGTTCAAATAAATAACATATAAACTTTAAACTATATATCATCTGTATGAAGTAAACGAATGAAGCATTACTTACCTTCCTTCCGCGTTTTATTTTAAGAAAATTTCCGAAAAAACAGCCATTTTAATCACAAGAGACAGGAGAAATAAAAACTGACGCAATAACTTCTCCGAAAAACGCAAGTTTTCTATCCTATTCACGTATGTGTTTTGGCGAAAGAGAAGAAAATATATTTTTTGACGTCTAGGGTAAATCTGGAAATACAATCGCTTCCAAATAAATCATTGAATAAATAAATGAAACTTTCCTATTAGAATCAGACGGATTCAATTTTAATGCTAAGCTCCTGTCATAAATAAATAAATATACATGTATTATTAAAAAAAAAAAAATTTATGCTTATTTGTCTAACATATTATAGTTATTTCTCTAATAAAGTCAAACCCTGAAATCGAACTATTCTAATGTTCTCTTCATAAAAGCAGACGATTTTCGAAAATAATATATATATTTTTGTTTCTAACGATAAAGAATGTTTTTGAATGAATATCATATTTTTGATTTGCAGTATTATATAATTGTTCTGTTTTATATAAAATCATATTTTATTTACTTCTCCTCAAAGTCATATGCAAAATAATGTTCAAAATCTTGTATAAATCGGATTCTACATTTGATATGTCAACAAAATAATAAAAAAAGTGCGAAAATGTTCAAATAAATAAGATATAACAGTTAAAACTATGCATCATCTGTACGAAGTAAATAAATGTAAGCATTACTTACCTTCCTTCCGCGTTTTATTTGAAGAAAATTCCTGAAAAAACAGCCATTTTAATCACAAAAGACAGGAGATATAAAAACCGTCGCAAAAACTCCTCGGAAAAACGCAAGTTTTTCTATCCTATTCATGTATGTGTTTTGGCGAAAGAGAAGAAAATATATTTTTCGACGTCTTGAGCAAATCTGGAAATACAATCGCTTCCAAATAAATCATTCAATAAATAAATAAAACCTTCCTATCAGATTCAGACGGGTTCAGATTTAACGCTGAGGTCGTCACCGTAAAAAAAAAGGGCAAAAAACCTGTTTAAACCACTAAACCAGAGACCCATCTACTGTTGCAGTGAGACAACACTGTAATTTTGAATCTCTTTGTTTCGTGATTAAACTTTTTTTTTTTGTTAACCCATGAAGTTTCATTTCATGACTCACTTCACGTGCTAATACACTGCAGGAAAAAATAAGTGAAAAATCAGAACCTTGAATAAAAACATCGCGATTTCATTTTGTTATCCCAGGGAAAGTTGAGTAGCGATAGATTTATGATAAAGATTTCACATAATTAATTGACTGAGCATATAATTAATTGGCAAGTGAGCATTTCCTACTTTATTAAAAAATAAAACTTTTGAAAGACTTAATTAAAATGGCCAGTCAAACTTTTCGGCTTGGCATTTCTTTCGAAGTAACAATGACAAATACTTTATTTTTATTTATTTATTTATTTATTTTACATTTAAAACATAAACATTTTTTTGTCATTTTATATGAATTTTTAAAGTCAGCAATGGATACATATTTCTTCTTTCATTTAATTTTTTTTTTCCAGATCATAATGGAGAAAATTAGTTGTAATGGGGTTTTTTTAACTTGTCGAGCAGAAATGGAATCACAGGTTGCGCGCATGATCGCAAAAGAATTTCTCCATGTAAAAGAAAAACAAAATTAGTATCTAATTATGCTTGAGAGTTTTGTGCTTATACTGAACCTAAAAAATTGTATTTTAGCAATATAACACTAAGAAAATGAATATTTTTTTTAACAAAAAAGATGAAAATTTATTTTTACTTTATTAGAGCCTACATGCACTATATATCCTGAAAATTGTATTATATAATACTAAATTGTATTACATAATATAATTTATAGTTAAAAATATTGAACAGTTTTTTAACAGCCTTGCGCGTAATGCCCTAAAATCACGGTTTGAAAAAAAAAAAAAAAAAAAAAAAAAAAAAAGATATCCCATATTTAACAACTATTAAAGGTGTATACTTTTGTTTTAAAGTGTTCCGAAATGATTTTATATAATTATTAACTCTAATTAACTAATTATATTAACTCTTTAATATATGCATACGTATATATTTCAAAAATGGAATTTATTGAAAGTTTAAAAGTCCAAAGTCTCTTTAAGCGATATGGTCTACGGTAGATAATTTTGAATCATTCTTTCAATTAGTGAGTGATTTTGAATTGATTAAAATTTTGGTACATCAGCGTGATTCTTTTAAGATGGAGGCTACTGAATATTCAACGATTTAAAAAAATCATTAAACATTTCTCTCATTTTAGCAAATTTTTCTTAACTAATACATAAAATTCTGGTTTGGATCAAAATAAATTATTATTCCATCGATTTTCTCAATTATTAACAAACTTCCACGAGAAATTAATGTACCAGGAACAGTGATGGGCATAACGATTATTTTGATTATTCGAATGAATCATTCGGGTATGCTCAGAAGCATATGTGCCAAACTTCAAAAATTTTTTTTTTATTCAATTACTACCAGAAATTTTGAAAAAAAAAAAAAAAGTTTCTGCAGAAACCCTTTTTTTTTCCCCCTTAAAATTTCTGGTAGTAATTGAATAATAATAATAATAAAAAAAATTGAAGTTTGACAGATATGCTTCTGCACATGCCCGAATGATTCATTCGAATAATCAAAATAATCGTTATGCCCAACACTACCAGGAACTGAATTTTTTGAAAAAGCTAGCTTAATGCAAGCAACGTGTAGGTTATTCATCTGATTAGCAAATCTCATTTATATTCAATGCACGAACTACTTAAAAGAAATCTTTCAAGGTTCTTGTTTACCAGTTTGTTTTTTAGAAGAATTTATTTATTTTATTGTTTATGTAAATAACGATCGATGATCAATAGTCATAATCTCTTCATTTTGTTTCAAACTGAAATTATTTTAATAACAGTGAATTCTAGGAAGGATTTCATATTTTCCTCTCCAATATAGTAAACGTAGATAGTATGCATAGTATAAAAAATAAATTAAATTTTAGAAACTATTTTGTATTTTTCCAAGACATTCATACTAATGATTGTTACTAAGGGATCCAACCCGGACTTCCTGGGTTACAAAATGTGAAAATCCCTGTTTAAAATTGAAAACTGTAATAGGCTTTTTACATTTAATATATATTTTTTATATTGCCTAATAACGATACCAAAAAGCATTTTTATATGAAAAATATCAATAATGTATTCAAATAAAGTTTTGAAATTTATCAAAAGATATACTTTCGTATTAGCCACATGCTAGAAGTTAACAGATGAAGACATCACCAAAGATTTCGCTACTTATAGCAACTTTTTTGATTCTGACAATTTAAATGGTTTAAGCGCGTAGTTCGGTTACATGTCTGTTAAATTTGTGTTTTATTTATATTAATATATTATTTTATTTATTTATTGATGAAGTTCTAATTTCGTTTTAGAGAAAAATGCTGAGCTATTTATACTGTTTTAAGTTCAAACGAGTTAATCTACTGTAATCGGGCTGCACACGATACAGAGAGATTAAACAAAAAAAAAATCATTCTTGAAAATATTTAAAAAAAAAAAAAAAAAAAAAAAAAAAAAAATCAGCAAATTGAGATACAGTTTTCGAACAAATTGCATTTGAAAGTTTATTTTATGCGTATTTGACGGTGTAAAAATTTAAATGTGCGATGTTTACAAGTTAAAAAAATTGCCGTAAAACTGAAATTTATTGGTCAGGTGTTGCCATCATGAATATGACGTCAGTGTTACTCACGGACATATTTTTGCTTTATAATATAGATCTGATAATAAATCTCTCTCATGTAAAAAGTATTATGAAAAAGTAAACAAAGTACAATGAAATGAAGCCACTTACATGGTATGTGTGTGTGTGTGTAGGGGACGTGGGGCGTGGGGGTGTTCAAAACCCTATTAATATTAACCATCAATTTATCAAATAGTATTAAATACAAACATTTGGAAGTTGTTGGAAAAATTCGTATGATTAAAGGCGTTTAACAGGTTTTTTTCTTATATCATTTTTCAGGATCGAAAAAATGGCTTCCTATTTCAATGACAAGCTGATTTTATCAACAAAGACTCTATGTGAACAACCGATAATCAAGAATGAATAACATGAAGAAGTGGGGTTTAACTAAAATTTGGAGTCACATTTGACCCTACACATACAATACAATTAATAAACTTGAAAAGTTTTCAAGCAAAGCCACAGCAAGGATGATGACAGTGGTGCACCGGCATCTGGCACCAACCCAGATAGGCGCTTCATTGGAACCGTCAGTTATCACTACTGATACATAGACGATCAACAGGAAAAGAAAAAAAAATTCGCAGCAGGTGCCAAATAAGGTTGCTTTGGTGCTGGTTTCAAGTTCTTTACCAATGCTTGCTAGCACTTTGATCTGAACGACCTTCTTCAGTACTGTGATAATCGATAATACAAGATGTCATATTGAATTCATTCATTAGGATGGTTATTATGTTAAAAAATCTCCTTGATACAATAAACTAGTCGCATACTTTTTAGCTTTACATTTCACACTAGATGAGACTTTGATGTTTAATCATGGTAGGTAGGTTTTGAGTAGTGTTACCAGGTCTAGCATGGCAAAAAGCAGGACAGGGAAACGAAAAAAGCGGGAGACCACTCAATCGGAACATATACCGTAATGTTTTGTCCGTAGTTTCTTATTAATTGCGACTAATTGGAACATTACACGAAATATATAATGGCTCCTAAATATCCCCTCCTTCAATTTAATAAAAGTGTAGATTTCCAGATGTAGTTCACAAACCTTCTCAAGACATACATTAAATATATTATCGAGTAGAGTAAAAAGAAAAAAAAATGCTCACATACAAAACGTGAAGTGATTGTTGTAGTTTTACTTAATTATATTTACGTCTCTTTGGAATTTATAATCTTCAATCTGTCATAAAACTTTCACATTGTTATTATCAAGTCTATAAAAATTAAAAACCATATGTGACTATAAAAAAATCACAACAAGGAGGAATTTAAGGAGAAGAAGGGAAGGAAGGGGATTATTAAATTAAGGAAGGGAATTTAAGGAAAACAACTAGACATTACGTGCTAATTATTTTCCTTAAAATTTTCAATGTTTTAAGAATTTAAAACAGTGTAAGGAATAGCCTGATGGTATGTAGATTTAAAAGAGGTCGTGTACTCTGATACAATCGGGACATTTGGTGTCCCGTGCAGTGGCTCCGCGGGACGCGTCTTTAACTCCTAAATATCGGGACACCTTGTAACACTAGATTTGGGCTACCTTTTAATTTAACCGTCTCTGTTAATTATCTATATCTTCAAGTGAAACACACTGATACTATATTTACTTCAAAGTTGTCACCAATTTTCATGTCTATAAGAGATCTGTAACGCTAAAATTCATGAAAAATTTGAATTTTGAAAGATTTCATGAAAACAAGGATTTTAAGGCGACAGTGGCCTTTAAAAACAAAATTTTTAAATTTTTAATGGATGCTATTGAAATTTGGCAGAATTGTTAAGAACATGCTAAAATTTTAAATTAAAATATAAAAATATTTTTAGTTATTGCATTTTAAATAGTTTAATAGGACAAAAAAAAAAAAAAAAAAAAAAAAAAAACATATTTCAAAATGTTCCATCCACGTTTCTTTTGCATAATATATGAAAAAATTTATTTATGAGATACTTTTCATATATTAAAATGGAAGTTGGCATGAATTGCAAAAGTTCACTGAGTTGTATAAGACGAAAAAATATATACAATTATGATTTATTTTTTCTAAAAAACTAGCTATATATTTCCACATGCACATAAGTTTCAACACTAAAATACGCCTGAAATGAAACATTTTATGTTAACATTTATTTATTATTGTATAGAGGTATACAGTATAGATTTCAAAAGAATGTGATTATTTGGAATGCGCATAGAATATTTCAAAATTTAGAAATGTGTGAAATTTTCAATCTAGAGAAAACAGCATTTTAAGTTAAAAAAAAAAAAAAAATGTATAAATATACAGTTTGCATACAACATAAAAGCTTATATATGTGCGAAGAAGTGTCAGAATTGAAAAATTCTTTTTGCATAAGATACATTTGAGCATTTAGTTTCACAATACTAAATTAAAAACAAATTGATTTTTTAGTCGAATTTCATGTTTCTGAAAGTCTACTGTCCCCCTTAAGTCCAAAGTATTGATTAAAAATATTTTCTAATAATTATATATACATATTAATTAAAACTTTTTTTATGTATATTAATTAGAACTAGAATCCGTCAGGCCGAAATGTCGGAGCATTGAGTGGGATAAACATAAAATATAACATTAACAATATATATAATATATATTTTTTATTTTTATATTTACTGTTTAATAGTATAAAAGAAAATTTACAATAACAGTTGTTGAATCTTCAAGTGTTTATTCGGTCAACAGTTGCCTCAGATACTGCTCAAATGTTAATCTATCAGCAAGTGCCCCCATTCTTCTAATTTGGTCTAGCCTATCCTTTGCGAAAAGCACTTCAATCAGAACATCCTCTAAACGTCGAACCCTGCTAAACGCGACATAAGTTGCTCCAAGTGACAACTCTTTTTGACCAATGTCCACAGCTATTTTTGAGAAAGTTAAACTCTGGGATTTGTGTATGGTGACAGCGTATGAAACTGTTAAAGGTAACTGAGTACGGGAGCATGAGACATTGTTTTCTTTCTAAGACTTTGTAATAGGTGTGACAGGAAAAAGTCTTTCACTGAGAAATGGTCCCCGATAATCATCAAAATGAACCATTACTGCCTGTGGCAAGCCTGGAGGCGGTAATACTGGTCCGTAGACAATACCTTTTACCGTACCAAGTGCACCGTTGACCAATCCTCTCTCTGTCCACAGATTGGTACGCAACATAATTCTGCATCCAATTGCTAAAAAAAGTTCAGCCTGAAGTCAAGACGCGTGCTCATCTTCACTCCATCTTGCTATTTGATTATTGTGGTCTGCTAATATTCTTGCCACTGGCCATTTTGATTTACGAAGTACTTCTTGATTATGTTCTTCAGCTTATTTGAGGGAAAAAGGCGTATGGCATCTTGAAATCTGTCAAGTTCAGCCGGAGGCTGTATAGCTTTACGTCGTTGCATAAGGGATGCGTATTTGTTGCCTGTAACTTCGCCTACGTAAAGCGAATCAAGAGTCTCTCTAAACTGTATTTGCTGATCGTCGCTTTGTCTCACTGACTTTGTTAAGGTGAAACATTTTTCAAACATCTTAAGAACTGTTTGTCCACGTAAAGCCAAAATGTCTTTTATAGAATGTCTCCTATATAGAGATGTGTCTTTTACAGGCTGTAGCTGACTAATATCTCCAATCATGTAAACAAATAAGCTTCCAAAAGGTTCAATGCTGTCTGGTTTACCTTCGCGACATCTTTGCTCAAGTGCAGCCATCAGACGGTATCCGATCATTGAAAATTCGTCAATAATGAGAAATGAAACTGGATTCATGCTGAGCTGTAGATTTCTTGCTGCTTCACTTCCTAAATCAGCGAACGATTTAAAACATGTTGGTACTTTTAGTGCAGAGTGAATTGTTTTGCAGTCGACATTAATTGCAGCAGCACCTGTTGGAGCCAAAACCATAATAGCTTCCGGTCCTAACTGCTCGGTAACTCTTTTACGAATTTCTTTTATTATCGTACTTTTTCCAGCTCCGGCTTTCCCAATAATAAAAGTACGTTTAAGGCAATTTATAAATCTTAATTGCAAAGACGAAAGCTGTTGCGTGCATAAGTGAAGTATTTTTTGCTGCTCATCTGTAAATCTGATCTCAGACGTATCGTAATTTTGATGCACTGTAAGTTGTTGTTCTTTACAGTAATTTAAAAATGAAGCAAAATTGTGATCAGGGTACTTGTAACTCTCACTTTTCCACTCACATGCATGATCAATCACGCGTTGCCCCAAAGTATCCTCGTTTGTCTGCACAGGAACTATGGCAGCTGCTGCCATATATGGATCAATCTCGCGGTATTCTTCTTGCAGGATTTCTGTTTCATGTGTACTACTAACACAGGAAAATTTCTTTCTTCGTGTGCATCAATATTTAGATCATTGAATGCTTCCTCCCATGAGTGATATGCAGACGGCAGGCCTTCTTGCAATAAAGAGTCAGAATTACCTCTCCAAGGATAATTGAGTAATACTTGTTGCCTATAGTATTCTTCGGCTAGAGTTGGGTCGTGGTTGAGTGATATAAGAGGAAAAACTCTGACAACTGCATCTTTTCTTCTTTGGTGATAATCGACTCCTCTTACTGAGAAAGATTTTGCAAACTTAAGAAGCGTGCAGGAAGCAAGTTTCTCCGGCCGCGCGCAATATTTCTGAAGCATGCTTTTTAATGGTCTTTCGTCGCTTGAAAAGTTGATTTCTTCCCAGTTCTTATCATGAAGCCGTATTGTAACTACACTGCTCAAAACAATTAAAGGATATTTGAAGTTTTATATAAAATAAAGATATAAACGAAATTTTTTTTGCCGAAAATAGAAGAAGAGAATCACAAATGCAAATTTTTCTGGTTTTCAAACTGTGGAGTATGCAAATTTTGAGTTCAACGTCAAAAACGTCGCCTCAGCGGCAGCGAATGAAATTTGACTTTCAACTGGATAAAAGAGAATGAAGACAAGGATGATCGGCATTCAGTGATTGCTTTGTTTCGATGAGTACGATGTCTCAGCGAAGTCATTTGACTGATTCAGAAGCTTGGAGAATTGTTGGTAGGTTAGAAGGAGGCCAAACTCACGCCGAAGTAGCGCAAGCCATTGGAGTGTCACAAAGTGTCATTTCCAGGATCTGGAACCGTTTTTTGGAGAGTGGATGTGCAGGCCGAAGACCAGGGCAAGGTCGTAGACGGGCAACAACGCCCAATGAAGATCGGTATTTAGCGTTAACAGCTCGGAGACACCGAAACATGAACGCTACTCTTCTCCAACAACACTTTCGCTCGGCTACAGGCACCACGATTTCAACTCAGACTGTCCGAAACCGGCTCCATGCTGTAGGACTGTATGCTCGCCGACCGATGGTATGTGTTAGATTAACATCAAGGCATCGTCGCGACCGCAGGGAGTGGGCAACCGAGCATGTCAACTGGAGAAGAAATGAATGGAGCAATATTCTGTTTTCTGACGAGTCCCGTTTTTCTGTGCATCCGGATAATAGGCGTATTTTTATCTGGAGGGACCGTGGCAGTAGGAATAATCCTGCGTTCGTGCACGAAAGTGTCAGATTTGGCGGTGGAGGAGTGTTGGTGTATGGTGGCATCTCCATTGACGGGCGCACTGACCTCTACATCATTCGAGATGGAGCTCTGACTGGTCGCCGATATAGGGATGAGATCCTCAGACCTATTGTAGTCCCTTACGCTGCAGCAATCGGAGATAACTTCATTTTAATGGACGATAACTGCAGGCCACATCGTGCAAACCTGGTGGAGGATTTCCTTTTCGAGGAAGGAATCGTTCGAATGGAATGGCCAGCGTGTTCTCCAGACATGAATCCAATCGAGCACGTTTGGGACGCTCTAGGAAGACGAGTTTCTGGTCGCCAACAACCCCCACAAACTCTCCAAGAACTGGAAAGAGCTCTTCTGGAAGAGTGGGGCAGAATACCCCAACTCGTCATTAATAGCCTCATTGAGTCCATGCCTCAAAGGTGTTCAACGTTGCTGGCCGCCCGTGGAAACCATACCCCCTACTGAAAATGATTTTCTTTGAAGAAAACACCTTTTCTTATTCTTTTTTTCTCATATGCACAAATTGTGTTTTTTTCCTTTTGTACACAAATGCGCAATAAAATGCATTTTTTTCTGCCAAACATGTGTAATTTATTCTCATATAACCTACTATGTCTGTCGACCATGTATCAATCAGCTAAAAAGTTTCCCAGATACAAAATCCACCTAAAACTGCAATATCCTTTAATTGTTTTGAGCAGTGTACTTCCCGACTACTGTGATACATTGGCCATCCCATTAATATGTGTACTACCTCTTGGGCTGAGTAATTCCTTTCAGAAACAGAAGACAAAATGAGGTTTTGGACTGCTTGAACCACTGGATTTGTTTCGTTCATCTTATTTAAAATCTCAGATAACAGTTCCTTGTAAGGAACAGAAGCTGATTCTGATTTTGAGACATATTTGGCAATGTAATGCAAAACCGCATCCTTTGATGTAATAGGACTGAAATCCGTGTTAGCTCTCCAAACTTGTGACACGAATCAATTGTAGGTATTCATTTCAGAATCGTTTCTTTTTGGCAAAAAGCTAATTATGCCATTTTCTACTTGAATCTTTGGAGAGTCGCACTCTGCTTTTGGAAAACCAAATCTGCAGCTATAATTATTTGTACCTCTTTTTTTTCCTTAGGCAATAATCTCCATGTCTTGTGTGACGTTGGACTTGATTTAAGAGCTGAGCGAGATCTTTTTCACGATCTTCACTGGAAATGTCTGAAAAGCGAACTCGACAGCGGTGTATATCATTTACGAGGACGTCCTTGTCAGGATTAACAGCGCTGCATAGTTTTTCAAAATATGCTGTTACGGCTGCTACATTTTCAGCGTTAGTCTTGTCTAGTGTTTCCATGTTTGGCGCCCCTCTTAACCACAACAATCCATGCATGTGAGGACTTCCACGCCACTGCCATTCGAAACGAACCCAGTAGTCGTCTATTAAAAACAACGGCGTCAAGATTTTTCTCAAAAATATATCACAACGTTTTTGAAAAAGCCAACCAGTCAACAGAGCGTTGTCGTGCATTAATTGTCTGCGTTCTGTATCAGTCAGCTCATTTGGATCTCTGTTAGGCTCTAAAAGTCTGAAAAGATCAGGCCAGTGATAATCAGCTGCAGACAGTGTAAAAAAAATTGTTGGTGTTCCAATTTGTCCTACCATGGAAAGGAGTTCCCCACAACGTGCACGCCAGTATCCTTTTGTGGATCTTAATTTGCTAGCATAAATCATAATGTGTTTTGCCATTTCTGGTTGCCTATTCAGAATATCACGCATCTGCTCTACCGTCTTATTGCTGAACCTATTTCGTTGAACGAAAAAACGCCTTTTAGCCAAAGACTGCCACCGAAGAATTGAATTCATGGCAAAGTAGCGAAATCGGGGGTCTTTAGCAAATCGCCCATCTTCGTACTTCATTGGGAACTTAAAATACTCATCAGGAGAGACTGCTTTTTGACGAGGTTGTCGTAAGTCAGCTGTACCATGTGGGAAAAGATGAGGAAAAGCACGTGCTATGTAACCCTCTTCTTGAAATTCGTTGATAGGCTGTGAATTTAATGAAGGGTGAGGCACACGAATTGCGTCATTTATTAAGTTGTTTTGATCTACCGGTTCAAGTAGTGGTCTAAATGACTCGCGCCTTATTTTCTCGTTCAAAGTATCAATATCCTCAGTAATATCGGTTGCTGTTGGTAACATTTGAGATACGTCACCATTCTCAGGTAATGTAGCGATCAAATCTTCATCAATTGTGATATTTGAATAATAAGGATTGTGAGCTTTTTAAGCCATCTGAGTGCTTCTAGAAGGCGTTGTGAGCGAACAGAAAACTCTGCACATCCTGATAAAGTATCTTTTGTCACTAACACAGTTGAAGACATATCTGAAGGATTGACAGGCAGGCGCGAAATAAAACTCTCGATATTTTGTTTAAATCTGATTACATTTCCGCTGTATCCATACTGTGAGCCTCGTATACGGTAAAGAGAAACCACTGGATGTATTTGAGCGATGATCATTTGTTCAATGTAGCTCAGATCTTTGAGACAAATAGGAGCTGGACCTGGGTCCATCGAATTAGTGGCAGAAAACTTGAAAGCACCGTCTCTACACTTGCATGTCTGGCAGAGCCCAGCAGTATTTAATATGATATCAGGGAAAGCTCTGTGACACTGTGACACGTATTACAGGACACATAGGTGATTTGCGATACCTCTCTATCAAACCTGATTGCTTCATTCATTTGAGTTGTCAATATACCGGTACTCGGCAAAAAATCTGAAGGTAACTGACTTGTTGTGTGACTTCTCCGCATTGAATTACGATTCGCGATTCTTCTCATTTCAGCTGATTGCTTTCTCTTAACTGGCATCCTTGCAAATTCTATATAATAAAAATATATAATCCGTTCATATATAAAATGTTTCTTAATATAAATTTTTTTTATCCAGGATTGGCTGGACTATATCAAAATAAACAGATTTACTCTCATACTTCTTTTGTACAATAAGCTTGAATGAAAAGAAAAAAAAAATATTTTGAAATGGAAACAAAAAGTTTAATTACACCAATTGCTGAGTTCGATTAAAAAAACTAAATTCATGTACATATTACGATTTAAACTTCATTGCACGTATTTTAAAATAAAAATGTATGGGGTCCTTATTTCAGAAAAGTAAAATATATGTAAAATATATAAAAGTAAAATATATGAGACCAAGATTAAGAGCTTTTACTAAAAGGTTGTTTCCGAGTATATTGTTATTTAAATAAGTTTTTCATGATAAAAATGGCAACAATATAAATTATTTCAATTTTCTTTTTATTTAATTCAAACAATCGCAATGTTATTTCTATGGGAAAATCGAAAAATTTATGGCAGACGTTTTTGGGCGTTAGAGTTGACGAATATTTCTGATTTTCAATCCCCGGCGAGATTTTGGCACTATCGACTTCCAGTCCAATTTTGGTGTTAATGCGGCAAATATTTTGGCCGCTATCGTGTACACAAAAGTGTAATTCTTCACGGGAAGCCGGAGCTTTGTTCCGACAATAAAAGGTTGTTTCCGAGTATATTGTTATTTAAATAAGTTTTTCATGATAAAAAATGGCAACAATATAAATTATTTCAATTTTCTTTTTATTTAATTCAAACAATCGCAATGTTATTTCTATGGGAAAATCGAAAAATTTATGGCAGACGTTTTTGGGCGTTAGAGTTGACGAATATTTCTGATTTTCAATCCCCGGCGAGATTTTGGCACTATCGACTTCCAGTCCAATTTTGGTGTTAATGCGGCAAATATTTTGGCCGCTATCGTGTACACAAAAGTGTAATTTTTCACGGGAAGCCGGAGCTTTGCTCCGACAATTATTTTCTTTAAATTTTTTTAAATGTTTTACAGGAAAAAAAGGTATTATAAAATGATGAAAACAAAAAGTAATTTATAGAAAAACTATTTTAAATATTTCATACAAAGCATAAAAACTGAATTTTTTTTCAGAAAATAGTCGCCTCGGCAGTATGTGTTAAAGAGAAGAGAGGTACTATTGAATTGCCGATACAAATAACAAATAACGTTGCTGAGCTGTTATTCTCCTATCAAAGAGAGATGAGGGAATGGATAAACGCCAGAAAGTTGTTTTCCCCTTGCAAAGGTAAGTATCTATCTGTGGCAGAGCCAAGAGAGTTACTTATCTAACTTTCATACTAGAGCTTAGCAGCTGGGAAGCTCGATTTGGGGTAACCAACCAGAGTTTGCTAATGGTGAAACTGCGCCAAAGTTACACCACTGTATCATACATAGAAGAAGGAATATAAATAGAAGTAGGATGTAGGGTGTTTTCGTCCGTCATTTGTTACGGGGGTTATGGGAAGGTGTTCAAACAGAATGACTCGCAACCCTCCCGTTATTGGCTGCTTATTCCCCGCCTTTGAAATAGTTTCGGAAAATAGCGTAAATAAAAAAAATCCGTGGCAAACGGCGAAAGAGGAAAATGGGCGAAATTACCCTACATCTTACTTCTATTTATATTCCTTCTTCTATGGTATCATATAAAGAACATATTATATAAAGAACAAAAAAGGGCTCAGTAGTTAAATAATTTGGAAAATATGATAATTCTTTAGCAATTTTGTTTTTGAAAAAATAATTTAACCCATTAACAAAATTTGTTTAACTTTTCTCTTACTCTGATGGGTTTGAAGAAAAATAAAATAAAAATTTATTCTTCACAGGTGACTTAAAATAATAAAAACAGTAAAAGAAACAGGAACTAAGAGTTTTTCCTCTGAACTTCCCATGAAAATGGATTTTTAGTTCGGTTTTCTTTTTTACCTTCATGTAAGTTTAAACGGTGTCTTAAACGGGGCCTCATAAAAAAATTATTGCTATTTTTTAAAAAAATATGTACTAT
Organism: Maratus michaelseni; assembly: GCA_963931845.1. NCBI lineage: Eukaryota > Metazoa > Arthropoda > Arachnida > Araneae > Salticidae > Maratus > Maratus michaelseni. The sequence continues at coordinate 107,524,567 of OZ007595.1, forward strand.
ATTTTAATTGTTAAATTTCTTTATTGATTTTTATGTTGATATGTTATAAAAATTGTCTTTTCCGGGGGTGGGGAGTTGTGACAAAATTTTTTTTGTATCAGCTCCGAAAACGGAAAGCGCGAGCTTCAAGCACGGAGCTGGATTTTTGCTTTTTCGGCACGTTGGCGAAAACTCTCCGATGGATCACTGTGATTGGTTACTTGTGGGCCGAGCTTCCTAGCTACTAATGTCTAGTCTTATATCGCTTTCACTCTGTTTTTCACCTGGGAAATGAGGCGAAGCAATGGTTATTTTAAGGATAATAGATTCTCGTTTACTGAGCAAGAAGCGGCATGTGTTAGTGAATAAAATATAGCTACCTTTTATATATGTGCTCGCATTTTAAAATTTGATTATACAGAAACGCTGTTAGTAATTTTTTTAGAAAAACGTTGGCAAAACCAGAAAAGCCTTAAATACATTTAAATCCCTTTGTTTGTATTTTCTGATATGCGACGTATGATATTTTATTACAATGCGCTACAGTAGTATTATACTTGTTGTTTGATTAGAGAAAAAAAAAAAGAAAAAAGAAAAAAGCGCCTTTAACCCTTTCCGGCACACACAAATTCTGTTCGTAAAATGAGAAATTACTGACTGACACCGGAATTTACGAACGACTTTTTTAGAAAATAAGAACTCCTTATTTTAAGCTTACATTGTAGAAACAAAATTTTATTAAAATATTCTTGGTGCGAGATGCAAGTTTGGAATTAAAATTATGTGTGCCCGGAGTGGGACCACTGTGCCAGAAAGGGTTAAGGCTGTTCTCAAATCCAAACTGGCTACTTTTTTTACATATTTTTTAATTCATTTTTGTTCGCAAACGCATGCAATTGGCAGATGGCCTTATTCAGAAACTTTGTATTCGAACTGTTTTTCTATTTTTTGATAAAAACAAAACGCCAACTTAGACAGAAAATTCTGTAGAAATTAGCATTTTGAACGTTTACTGAGCAAGAAGCGGCATGTGTTAGTGAATAAAATATAGCTACCTTTTATGTATGTGCTTGCATTTTAAAATTTTATTATACAGAAACGCTGCTAGTATTTATTTATTTATTTATTTATTTATTTTTTAGCAAAACGTTGGCAAAACCAGAAAATCCTTAAACTGGATTATTAGATTACCGGAATACATTTAAATCCTTTTGTTTTTGTTTTCTGATATGCAACGTATGATATTTTATTACAATGCATTACAGCAATATTATACTTGTTGTTTGATTAGAGAAAAAAAAATGCGCCTATAAGGCAGTTCTCAAATCCAAACTGGTTACTTTCTAACACATTTTTTTAAAAATTATTATTCATTTTTGTTCGCAAACGCACGAAATTGGCAGGTGGTCTTCAGAACCTTTGTAATCGAACTGTTTTTCTATTGTTTGGTAAAAATAGAACGCCAACATAGACAGAAAATTCTGTCAAAATTGGCATTTTGGATGGAATTTCTGGACGCAACAATGCAGGAAAAAAAAAAAAAAGCTATTGCCACTAGAGAACAATTGCTTATAACTCAAGATGTAATTAATATAATGAAAAATAAAAAAAAAACAAAAAAAAACAAAAACAAGTGGGGTAGGTGTGATCGAAGATCACTCAAAGGGTTTCGTTTAATATTCCTTTCAAAACATTTTATCCTTTCTTTAATAAATCCAAATAAATTTCCTTTAACGAAAAAAAAAAAAAAAAAAAAAAAAAAGTCATGTGTTTTATAAAGTAAAAAATTACTGGTCTATTTTTTCTTTTTTTCGAATATCTAAACCAGCCCGATAGCGGGCGAGGCTCGCTATTATATTCTGTCATAATAATATCTGTCATGCGGACTAAATGCGATATTTAAAAAAAAAAAAATTCAAAATTAAACATGTTGTACCCCTTCAAAATGTTAAAATATGCTAATATTTCCATAATCAGATTTTTATCATGATTCAATATGTTTCTCAAACTCATATATTTACTATTCTATTCTCTATTACTCATATTGATACGCGCTTTGTATTATTCTCAAACATTTGAAAAATCCGTTAAACTTCCAATATGACGTCAGATTTTCTTTTTAATTCGCTAATGACGTGATATTAATCTGCTTTGTGTACATACACAGACTCATACTCCTTGTATTATTGAGAAATCTTTGAAAATTTCGTTTTATTATCACTATGACGTCAATCATTTTTATTTCATATTAATATTTTTTTCAATTGGTGAAACTTTTTATTTCATTTTCATTTTACACGTGGAAATCGTCTGATAGAAAATTAATTAATGTAGAAAGAATTTCATCGTGGATTTTTAATTTTTGGCATCTGCAATAACGAAAAATGTTTAAATTTAATAGGAAAAAGCTGTTAGAATTTTGGTTTTTTTTCTTTATTTATTAAAATAATACGAATTTTTCAAATTTTAATATTTTGAGCTCTTCATAGCTGGTATTCAGCTATATACACAAAGTTTCAACTCTGTAAGTTACATAGTTTCTGAGAATAGATCTGTGACAGACAGACAACGGAGCGGGAGTAATCGGGTTTCGTGAGATGAACGAAACCCTAAAAACTGTTCGATTACAAATCAGTTCAATAATCATGCCTACAAGTCTCATACTTTTACGTCTAAAAATGAGTCACAAAATGTGCATTATTCAGCGGAGAAAAATATCTTTTCTCGAACTACTTTAAAAGAAATTGAAGTGTTATTTACGTGAAATGAAGCGAAGAGATCGTTGTACTTGGAATAAAAGATTCTTATTTATCGTCTGAGGAAGCGACATGTGTTAGTGAATAAAATATAGCTATCTTTTATATATGAGTTTACATTTTAAAATTTGATTATACAGAAACGTAGCGCCGCTATGAATTTTTAAGAATAAAAAACTTTGGCAAAAGCAGCGAGAATCAATCGGAGTTATACCATAGATTCTCGTTTACTATGCGAGGAGGCGGCATGTGTTAGTGAATAATATATAATAGTGTATGTATAGCCAGCTTTTATATACGAGTTTACATTTTAAAATTTGATTATACAGAAGCGTTGCGCTGCTAGGATTTTTTAAAGGAATCCAACCATTTTTTGTAATTTCCTTCATCCTACTCTGAATATATATTTAATTTATAAAAAAGTCTACTCGTTATTTTTCTGGAGTTCATTTAAAAAGAAATTTAAGCGTTCTTTATGCGAAAAAAGGTAAAGAGATTTATTCTAGGGATAATGCATTTGAACCTCGATTTAACAATTGCAAATAATTGCTTAAAAATCATCGTTAGATCCAGGTTATCGTTAAATCGGGGAACACATTAGATAAAGTAAAACTGTATAAAAGTTGGTTATTAAATTTTGATTATGGTATTGATTTCGGTTACGTTGCCGTGAAGTACTATAATATTTATAATGTTTTTTAATACAAGCACATCAGGTTTTATAAAGTGTGTCTTGTTTCTGGAAGCTTGACAAGACAGTCAAAGACATCATAATTATATTAAGTAAATTTTAATTGAAAAACATTCTTGATGATATACGGCACCCCGATTTTCCTATAACAACAAACATCCTACATGTTTGTAGGCGGGAGGTCAGAGAGGGAATTGATAAAAAAAAACATATGTAACCAGTTATTTATTTTAAGATTTTGGCATTAGGATTTGGCGAGAGAGCGTGAAACAAGAATTAAGAATATTCGTTAAATAGCAACGCATAGGTAATTTTTTAATTTAGGGAAAGACACGAAATTTATCGACCATGAATCCCAGCTTACTAAAATATTATGCCATAATTATTAAAACCCAGTACAAAGGGATATTATTAAAAATAGTGTTGATACTGATTACTTGACTTATATTGACAGTTATTTGCTTTTAATAAAAATTCGAAAACGTTATATGTTTTGAGAATAGAATTAATAAGTATCTTTTGATATTGATTTATATTTAGGCAATTACAAAACCACTTTTACCGTTGTCCGATTATGACAGAAGATGATAAACATTAATCACACCAGAAATGCTTTTTAATAATTTGGAACAAGGAACTGTTGGAAGGAAATTAATTATTATTATTATTATCATTATTATTATTACTTATTTATTCCGTTAAACGGAAAACGTGTTATAGATGGTAATAGCTTTTTAAAATGAAAAGAAATTACCTGGAGAGTATGTAATAACTTGCACAAGATGGAAAGAACTTGATTACCCTCTTTTTAGATGTGTTCGTAATTATATAAATACGTAGCATCTATAGTCGTCGCCTGGTCCGTCTGTCGGTATATAACAGCTCAAAACTACCCAACCGAATGGTTTGAAATTTAATAATAATCGTTGCAGAATTTTGTCATTTCAATTTTTTTGAAAATCGAATCAAAACTTAAAAAGATATTAATAAAAATATTTATTAAGTAATTTGATTTTTTTTTAAATCGGTACTTCCTTGTTATAGCAGCTTCCGAGGGTTAATCGTGAAGCGACCGAGATGTATCGCCAAGTTATCTGACACATGTATGACGTTATAGTCATGTATATGGCATTTTATAACCTCTATGACCAAGTTATAGTCACATTCATCATTGTATTAAATCCTATCATACATAATTAATTCAATGATATCCCATGATAGGTAATGATTCTAGGTTGCCATGGTGATTACGTCCTATTTAAGATGGAGTCATATTATTTCCGTATTACTGAACTTAAAAGCCGAATTTGTGTACAAAAATTGTTTAATTATAGCAATCATATAATCTACCGACAGTTTTTTGTATCGATGTTTCCGAAGAAATTGACATTAAATGGGAAAATAGTCTAAATATGGATTTCTAGTTCTGAAATTTTCAAAGCTAGGTTTAAGTTTTCCATTGGAATTTTCAGTAAATGTTAACAAAAGATAAAATGTTGCCAACTTAAAATGCATTTATTTTATTACGGTAATTAATCGTATCATAATAACAGACGATATAATTCATTTCACTGAAAGTAGTTATAGTACGAACGCACCTCATTTGTTACGTTTGACGTACAATTTTCAACTTGTTATTTATTTATTTATTTTACAGGAGGGGTGTTAATGCTAAATATCACAATTATTTCTATATTTTATGTAGAATAGGAAAAAATAGGGTTTAAATAAAATTTAATATGTTTTTATCAAGGAATAAGAATAGAAAAAGATATTTTATGAAGTAAACGGAGATAATTTAAAATTATATATGTGATTTCACATCACACTGAATAAAGTATTTAATTATATTTTTCGTTTGGCGGATTAAATACACACTTTAAAAAAATATGTATATATTCATAATTCTTTGCCCTTTTCTTTAAATTTAATAGGTGATATGGATTTTACGATTGTTTCAGAAGCCTTATATAACTGCCCACCCATATCCAAACTAGAGTCCTGAATGGGTTGGGTTATACACGAACCGAATCCGCAAATTTCATTTGGAGTCAACCCGCAACCCATACCCAAACCCGACAAGTAAAAATTCCTCGACCCGCAACCCGACTCGAACCCGCAAAAATAATTTTCGGTGACCCCGCAACCCGACCCGAACCCGCAATGAAAGGACAATAAATCATGTTTTAATGCTATTATTAAAAGTTATGTATAATTATATCTCTTACAACAATTTTATATAGAAAAAGGAACAAATCTGTATTCTTTAGCATTCAAATATAATGAAATCTGTTAATAGCGTACACATCGAGATCGTTGAATAGAGCCCTGCATCGGGTCGGGTTGTCTCTAATTTTCTTTCTGCGTGTCGGGTTCACCCTAGAATAATTCTTCCGGGTTATATTTAGGATTTTTGCAAGCCGGATTTTCAAGATTTTTACAAAAAGTTTGAAAACTATGTTTTAGATGAAAATAAATACGTATTTGAATATGAATGAGTACATATTCAATTTAGTGCATGAGAAAAAATAAAATGTATACAAGAAATGTAAAAATAGATTATTCTATCTGTACGGTGCAGTTCAGAACCATTTTTTCTTTTCTCAGAATATGAGAAACATTATCACTATTTCGTTTATAATACACACAAAAACACATGTATAGTATTTGTGATAGTTTATGCACATATACGTATGCTTACGTGTGCGTCGATTTGCAGGTGCCCATTATTCCAAGGTATAAGCATACAAATATGTGTGTCAGGAATTGAAAAAAAAATATATAAGTGTCAGGAATTGAAAAAGTGGTCGCTAAATAGTGATGTCCGCTTTTCGGGAATGCCCATTATAGAGGTCTTATTGTATATGTATTTTTAACACGAAAAAATTTGTGGTCATTCTTTTGAAAAAGCGGGTCAACCCGAACCCGACCCGCAAGAGCCAAAACCTAACCCGAGAAAGACCCGAAACGCGAAACAATGAAAATCAACCCGACCCGCAGCAAAAAAGTAGAAGTCAACTCGACTTGAACCCGAACCACAACGAAAAACTATAGCGCCAACCCGACCCGACGCGCGTGCGAGTAAAAGCGGGTAACCCCATAGGCGTAGCGTGATCGGAAATTTTGGGGGGGGGGGGGGCACAAATGTTTATTAAACACTCACTCACGCACGCACACATATCCATATATATACAGTGGTATCTTAGTTAAAAACGGCAAATTTACCACATTGGGTAAAAAGAATTCTGATCTTCTAGCCCAATATAATAAATTTTGTCTTCGTTTCAAAAAAGTTTATTAAAAAGTTTCTCTTTCTTAAACATTCGGAAATTGTAGAGAATTTTTTGAAGTTTTCGCGAAATGTTTATCGGATTTTTAGAGTTTTTTCGCGTTTTGCAACATTTTCTTAACATTTGTGTTAGGAATTAAGTTTTGATATTATAACAATATATAGTAAATTTTGTTCTTTGCCTTTATTTAAATTTTCGCGAAATTTGTATGTGATTTTTAGCGTTTTTTAGCTTTCCGCGGCGATTTTTTAAACATTCGTACGAGAAATCTGGTTTAAATTTTTCAGCAGATGTAGTACATTTTCTATTCTGCTATTTTAAAATTTTTTGCAAATTTATTATGCGATATTTCGTGTTTCGTGGCGCTTTTTTTTCACATTTGTAAACTGTATCCAACTTCAATCTTTTAGTCCAATATAGCAAATTTTGTGATCTGCGATTTTTAGATTTTTCACGAATTTTTTATGTGATTTTAAGCGTTCTTTAGCGTTCCACAACGATTTTCTTAAACATTCGTAAATAGATCTGGTTTCAATCCTACAGCCCGATATAGTAAATTTTGTCCTCAGCGATTTTGAAATTTTTCGCAGTATTTTTATGTGATTTTTAGTGTTTTTCTGCGTTTTGCGGCAATTTTTTAACATTTGTGATACGAATCTGGTTTTAACCTTTTAACCCATTATAGTAAAATTTGTCCTTTTAACCCATTATAGTAAAATTTGTCCTTTTAACACATTATAGTAAAATTTTGCCGTTTTTTCGCGTTCCGCTGCGTTTTTTAAACATTCGTAAAATAAATCCAGTTGTAATCTTTCAGTCCATTATACTAAATTTTGTACGCTGCGATTTTTGAATTTTTCATGCAACTTTTGGCCTTTTTTTTTTTCCTTGCGCTTTGTTTCAGTTCTGAACATCTGTAACAGGAAGCCGGCTACAATCTTTTAGCCCAATATAGTAAATCTTGGCCTCTTTACAATAACGTTTATTCGGAATTCGTATAGCGACTTTTGAAAATTTCTCGAATTTGTTATGCGGTTTTTAGCGTTTTTTCACGCTTCGAGGCAATTTTTTGACATTCGTAAAATGAATCCAGCTACAATCTTTTAACTCAATGTAATAAATTTTGTTGTCTGCAATTTGTAATTTTTCGTGATTTTTTCCCCCCACTTTTTACGAGTTTAGCAGTGATTTTTTGACATTCGTAAAAAGTTTTTTAACCCAATAAAATAAATTTCGTTTCTTGCGATTTTTAAGTTGTTCGCGATTATTTTTTACAATTTTTACGTTTTTACAAATTTTGCGACGATTTTTCTAGCATTGGTAAAGTAAATCTGGTTTTAATCTTTGAACAAAATATAGTAAATTTTGTCTTCTGCGATTTTTTAATTTTTCGTGGATTTTTTTAGAGACATTTTTTTTTTCACGTTTTGTGGAGATATTTTCACATTCGTAAAAAAAAGTGGTTTCAATCTTTTATATGTTCTTTTATATTTCTTTAATCTGATATAGTAATTTTTTTACTCTTTTCAATAAAGTTTATTCGGTATCCATACAATGATTTTAATTTTCCATGTGATTGTAACGTTTTTTTTTTGTTTGTTTTTTTCGAGTTTTGCAGCAATTTTTTAACATTTGTTACAGGAATCGAGTTTCAACCTTTTAGCCCAAAATAGTAAATTTTGTCCCCGGCGATATATATATTTAATAATAATAAAAAAAAAATGAGAGAGAGAGAGATAAATTTGTAGCGTTTTTTCACAAGGAATTCCGGTTTCAATATTTCAGCCCAAATACAGTAAATTTTGTCCTCTGAGATTTTTAAATTTCTCGCGATTTAAATTGCATAAAAAATTTTATGCGATTTTCTGCAGTTTTTCGCAGTTAGCGGCAATTTTTTAACACGTGTAAAATGAATTCGTTTACAATCTTTCTTTAGACCAATATAGTAAATTTTGTCCTCTGCGAGTTTTGAATTGTTCATGAATTTTTTAGTGTTTTTTTGCCTTTTGTGACAAATGTTTTACATTTTTTTCCGAAACGGAAAGAACCAACTCACTGTTAAATTTTGCTCTGCTGTGATTAAATTAAAGTTGGAAGCATACAAAATCGTCGTAACGTGAGAGAACTACGAGGCTCAAAATATTAAACTAATCTGGATCGAAATAAAAAATCACAAAAATTCAAGGTTAGTTTTATTCGAGACCAGAGCAGACGTAGCCTGTACGGGTGTGCACTGTTGACGGCAGTTGAGCCTAGAGTCCTGCACGGGTCGGGTTGTACCCGACACGAACCCGCAAACATCATTTGAAGACAACCCGCAACCTGACCCGAACCCGTCAAAAAAATTTCCTTGACCCGCAACCCGACCCGAACCCGCAAAAATAATTTTTGGCGACCCGCAACCTTACCCGCAACCGACTTATTTAAATCCACCCCCGACCCGAACCCGAAATACTTCAACCCGCAATGAAAGGACAATAAATCATATTTTAATGCTTATTATGAAACTAGCCGCCACTGGCGACCAGTTTGGTCTCCCTTAAATGTATGTTAAGCACTGTAACACGTTACTTTTATTCATAATTTATTTTTTTCCGTAATCCTTCGCCAAACCGGAAGATTCTAATAGACAAATCAAAAACTTTTTCGATCATGGTAGCATTTCGCATATTTTTTGTTGTTATGTATTTCATCTTTCTTGACAAAAACCGCTTAACCAACTTAAGCATTTATGCTTCATATCCGTTTGCTTATCAGTTGCAATATGCTTTCTAATGAGGAGATTCTTAAACATATTAAGTAGTTTTCCGTAATTGGATCCATTGCCAAATGGCGTATTTTAGTTAATACGATTTGGTGCAATGAAGTCTATTTTGTGAAAGTCTTTAATGATATCCACCATTTACACTGAACCATATTGTTGCCAATATTTTTTTGTTTGTTTGTTTGTTTCTCGCTAACTTTGGCTGTAGACTTGATTACGGGAGAATCAAGAAGAAAATCTATCATTATTCTCATTTAAAACGTCTTGAATAATGTGACATAATCGGAGTGCATATTATAACACGTAATTTTCGAGTATGGTTTGGTGAAACATTGAACTTTTGGAAGCCAGTTTTGATAATCACGTAAATATGTCACACCAACATTACCGCCTATAATTCTAATTACAGCAACCCGTTTTTTCTCTCTATATTGCAACTCTATAGTTAATATAGTGCCCCGGTGCGTCTACGACAGCTGTTCCATCAGAACATTTGATTTCAAAATAAAAGTATCGTTTCTAATTTGCACACGCGAAAAATAAAAGCTGGTATTGGCGATTTTAAAAATTCTATTGGCGAGATTTGCGCCCAAATAACACAAAAGTACTTAATGATGTTATGTATTTTGTAAATGTATATTAAATTACTGTTTTGAAAGCGATTGGTCATTAATAATGGTAAATATGATTGGTGATTAACAATCATTTTCGGTGGTCTCTCTTCCTTTCACGTATAATACATAAATACCAAATTAACTGACAATTTGTTTCGAAATTTGATTCATTAAATATCATTACATGAGTTGTATTTGTTTACATTCAGCTTACATCAAGAAAAGATAATGAAGTTGAGTTGTATAGCACATAATTATGGTAAACTTTGATTGTGTCACTGGTACGAATTATTTTTTTGACACCAGGCAGCGCTCCAAAAAATCTTTCATGGAAAACTAACTTTACGAACGATTATCTCCATGGTTTAATGGTTTAATATTTTAAACCTTCACGACGAATGAATCTTTTTTTTTTGTTTACTTTCATGGATAGAGAATTTGAACTGCGAAGCTAATTTCAACTGAAGTTATTGGAGAATATATACATAATTGAACGTAAGTCATCTCTCAAATATTAATTTATTTTGAACGATCTTTCTAAAAATGTCACATTTATGAAGTTTTATTCGAAAAAATAATTTTTAATAAAAATGGCCGCCTGGCATATTAAAAAGTGAAACGGACATTCCGGAACTGTTGATGACAGTCACATGACTTACGGTTTTATTATAGAGATGTAATGTACAATTATATCTCTAACACCAATTTTATATTTTATGTAGAAAAATGAACACTTCTATATTCTTTAATATTCAAATATAGTGAAACCTCTGAATAGCAGACACCTCGAGATCGTTGAATAGAATCCTGCATTGGGTCGGGTTGTTTTTATTTTATTTATTTATTTGTTTATTTTATTTATTTATTTATTTATTTTTGTGGAGGGGGGGGGGGTCAGGATGATCTAATTTTCTTTCTGCGTGTCCGGTTCACCCTAGAAAAAGTCCTCCGGGTCATGTATAAATTTTTTGCAAGTCGGATTGTTGGGATTTTCACAAAAGATTTCAACAGTTATGTTTCAGATGGAAAGAAATACGTATTTGAATATGAATGAGTACATACATATTCAATTTACTGCATGAGAAGAAAAATGTATATAAGAAATGTAATCATAGACTTTTCTTTCTTTACGGTGCAAGAACCATTTTTTCTTTTCTCAGAATATGAACCACATTAAAAACATTTCATTTATGATACACACAAAAACACATGTATCGTATTTGTGATAGTTTATGCACACATACACCATACACCTGCTACATGTGCTTAGATTTAGAGATGCCCACTATTCCAAGGTATAAGCGTACAAATATATAAGTGTCAGGAATTGAAAAAGTGTTCGTTAAATAGAGCTTTCCGCTTTTCGGGAGTGTCCATTATGTAGGTCTTATTGTATATATGAAATAATAAAAAATAAACCTTTTTAAAATTCAAAATTAAAAGTAAAGGTTTAAAATTTAATGTGCCCAAAATTTATCTCTAATTTTTAAATACTGTACTTAAGTCTAAATAGGCCCTCCGAGCCCGAAAAAATGAATGTCAACCCGACCCGAACCCGAACCGCAACGAAAAAATAGAGCGCCAACCCGACCCGACCCGAACCGCGGGCCGGGTGCGGGTAAACCGACCCGATGCAGGACTCCAGTTGTGCCCCACTACCAGGTTCATTTAATTCGAGGTTCTCTTGGGAAAAAAAACGACAAAGGAAATGAAGAAAGCTCCGCTGGTTCATTTTATTGAAGTTAATATTTTTGTAACAAATATAATAAATAAAAGACATTTATCGAATTTTTAAGACATTTCAAATAAGTATTAATCATCAATTTTAAGAAGTACTAATCCTATAAGGTATGTGCGCCTGGAAAATTGCATGGAGGATTGCACCTTGGATAGTAACGGTATTTCTGGAACGAATTACCATCGTTTACCAAGGTACGGTTGTATATTAGCGTAAAACATCTCACATCTCATTCAAGAAGGTTCACACTTTGAAAAAAAAAAAAAATCACAATCATTGCATCTCAAAAATACGAAGGTATAGTAGAAGATTAAGTGCCGTCAATAAAATAAATAAGAAAGAGGAACGTATTGAATTATGCACAAGACAGATTTTGGCTGTACTGCCAATTTTTGAAGGAAAATGTCCTGATTTTCATTAACGTACAAGTCAATTCTGAAAAAAATTGTCATCCCATTTCCCCCAGCTTAGTTTTGAACCGGCAATTTTTGGTACCAAACTCATTACTTCAAAGAAAAAGAGCTGTGCTATCTACTGATCCGATATTTGAGTAAGTAAAAAAAAAAAAAGAAGAAGAAATATAAAATTTAAATAAAAGTAGTTTTTTTATTTCCATTTTTGGGCGAATACAAGACAAGTCTTAAATGACTGTATCATATTTTAGAAATTAATCTTCAGGAAATTGGGGGGGCACGTGCCCCCTCGTGCCCCCCCCCCCCCGAGGCTACGCCTATGGGTAACCCGACCCGATGCAGGACTCTAATCCAAACATCATTAAGTATTTTTTCTCTGCATCTAAACCAGAATTCTTTTTAGCTGAAGTGAGTTTCGAGATTTTATCCTGTTCGGTGTCAGATTCATAATCTAAATTATACAGATTTTGCTTGTTTCCATTACAAAATTCTTGAAGAAGCTTGATAAGCTTCTTACAAGAAGCTTGATAATCATAGTCCACAACCGGAAAACGAAAATTCCTTTCAAGAAATGTCATACCAAACTCGTGTTTCAAATTCCTATAAATTAAAACTTTTCATCATCACGCACATTGGTCAATAGATAAATAACAAAGAGAAAAAGGTAATAAATCTCGAAACTAAAATGAGTGTAGAAATACTTGAAATTAATCCAAATTATCGTTATATAGAGGAAAAATTCATGAAAACGAGGATTCTTAAACATATAAATAAATATAGGAGAATGCGGCGATCGTTAAATTGGGGTTGTACTGTAGATTCTCGTTTACTGTTCGGTTTTTCTGTCTGGACACTCAAAAGAATTGCGTTACATTACTGTCTATGGGGAAAAGTCGTTTGAGGTGTATTTTAATGATGTTACACTATTGAAAACATAATGAAATTTATACATAGATAACTGAGGTGCACTACAAGAGGCTTACTATATAATGTGGTGGCCATAGTATTCATCGTTCATTTACAGGGACACACAAAAGAATTAGGTTACAGTACTGTCTATGAACAATAATTGCTGGAAGTGCGTTTTCAGTTGTGGTACGCGTTTTTAAATATAACTAATTTATTTTATATATTACTTGGTGTGTATAAATGCTATAGATCATATACAGGGCAGCACAAAGTATATCGAATACATTTCGGTTTATTGACAGAAATTGCTGAATTGGAATTTTTAACTGTGCTATGCGTTTCCTAACGGAACTAAATTTTAGCATATTATGTAGCATATATACAAATATTATATTACATTATATATAATCTTATATTATATATAATATTCTTATTTTTGATCATATACATGGCTGCACAAAAAAAATTTGGATATTTTACCGACTATTGATGGTAATTGCCGAAATCGGGTTTTCAAATTTGTTATGTGTTTTCCAAATCGTTTACTGAGACATCAACTTAATATCTCCTTAATAATCGGTAAAGTTTTGTTAAAGTATTGTGGAAGTGTTAGAAAGAGTTTCATAATCTATGCTTGACGCATGATTTTCCTTTCTTATTTTGCTTAAAATGTATTTAGACATCCTTAGTATATTCAGGCGAAGTTAGGTTTTAAAATTTAATAAACTTGGTCATTGCGTTTTCTTATTTTTGAAATTTGTTCTTTTATCGTGAAAGCATATGTACTTTTTTAGTTCTAAAACTTTTACTTTTTTAACTTTTAGAATAATTTTAATTTGTTGATAAGGATTTACTATGCAGGGTGTCCTTTTTTATCGTTGACAAATACTAATTCCTAACCGTTTCAATCGCAAAAATGATTCAAATGTTGTTCTTCATATAAAAATCCATTTACGTCAAAATAATTTTTAAAAAGTTACGGAAGTTAACCTTTTATACGATCCCAGTATTATACTTATATGTTATACTTAGAAAAACTTTCTGCATGCTCTAATAAGTAAAACAATAAAAATTGTCATAGATAATCGCGATATTAGTGCCAGAAAACGCGATTTTAGTGCCTTAAAAATTCATAAAATTCGAAGTATCATAACTTTCTAAGTTTTATCGTGCAAAAATGGTATTTTTACTGCGTCAGTGTTTAAAGCATGGAGAAGGTATTCTAAATATAACTTATAGAATAATAGAACCCAGATAAAATTAATTCTAATTTAACAAAATCTAAAATTTAATCTAAAATCTTAATTTCGTAATTTTTTTTAATAAATGAATTGTTTTGACATAAATAGCTTTTCATGTAAAGAAAAGTAACAATTGAAACTTTTCTTTTTTTTTTCAATTGGATTTATACTTCTAAAACTAACGGTATAGGAATAATCTACTGGTGAACAAATAGAAGCGACACCATGTATTGAGAAATATTAGACCAAACACCAGAAATATTTATACAACTCTTAAAGAGAAACGCCTTACAATACACACACGTATAAAGGAAATTACTTTTTCTACGGTAATATCGCTTCCAAATCCTATCTGTTGATCACCAGAAGGAAAAGAAGAATTCAGAATGTTGAATTATTGCGGCTGAAAGGGTAATTACCGCAGCTCTATTACGGTTAAGGCGATGTGGGAATTGTTTGGGTGGAATTAGGTGAAAAGATTACTCGCGACGGCGCAAAATAAAATGTCAAACTCCTGCCCAGTTTTCACGTCTCAAGAACATTGCCGTCTGCAGAACAAAATCCAGTGAGTGGATTTTGGAAGATATGTGCCTGTGTAGTAGGGTGGGCTGAAAAAAACTTTTTTTTATTTTTTTTATTCGCTATACCTCGGAAAACTTGGCTTTAGGGTTGTTTAGTAAAATAAAATGAAAAAAAAATTAATTACATTTTAATTTTAGCGGCAGAGCAGCTCAAATAAATTTATTGAAAAGCAATAGTTTTCCTTCTTTTTTTAAAGCTATAAAAGAAAAAAAAAACGCTATAGTGAAAAATCTTTAAAAGAAAGATATAAAAATACATTATAATAAAAAAAGAAGCAAAATTACTTCATTTGAGGTAGCGCAAAGCATTTAAAAAATCCTTAAATTAACGCAATCAAGTTGTATTCACTCAGTGAATGTTGGCCGGATTGTGGGCCGGGACTTTTTTCTGTTTTGATTCGCTATACCGAAAAAGTCTTGTGTCTAGAGTAGCTTAGTAAAATGCAAAAACAAAATAAATAAAATTTTACTTCTGGTGGTAGCGCAAAAGGCCTAAAATTTGAGAAAATTTGGCCTAAAACTGGCGTTTTTTTCTCAAATTTTAGGCCTTTTGCGCAACCGCCAGCAGTAAAATTTTATTTATCTTGTTTTTGAATTTTACTAAGCTACTCTAGACACAAGTCGTTTTCAGTATAGCGAATCAAAACAGAAAAAAAGACCCGGCCCACAATCCGGCCAACATTCACTGAGTGAATACAACTTGATTGCGTTAATTTAAGGATTTTTTAAATGCTTTGCGCTACCTCAAATGAAGTAATTTTGCTTTTTTTTTATTTTAATGTATTTTTATATCTTTCTTTTAGAGATTTTTCACTATAGCGGTTTTTTTTTCTTTTATAGCTTTAAAAAAAGAAAGAAAACTATTGCTTTTCAATAAATTTATTTGAGCTGCTCTGCCGCTAAAATTAAAATGTAATTATTTTTTTTTCATTTTATTTTACTAAGCAACCCTAAAACCAAGTTTTCCGAGGTATAGCGAAAAAAAAAAAGTTTTTTTCGGCCCACCCTACTGTGTAGTCCCCGCTTACAAGAATACCCTTTTTTCTTTTAGAGAATATAAGCATCAAATAAACTAAACAAGAAAATGTTTCTCAGAACCCTACGCGCAAGACAATTTTTAAGCATATCAACATAAAAAAAAAAAAAAAAAAACTAACAAATAATAAATATTAAAAAGCCAAAACTAAGCCTCTACTTTTTTTTTTTTTTTTTTTTTTTTTTTTTTCAAAATGAAGAATTGAAACAGTTTATTATTATTTTTTTATTAAGGGGTTCCGTTTAAGATTTTTTTTTTTAAATTTAATTTTTTTAACACAAGCGTAAAAAGGAAAACAGAACTGACAACTGTCTTCTACGGCAGTTGAGGACGAACGGAGCCACCCTCCCCCCCACTTCCATCTCTCCTCCTGACGAAAAATCCTTAGTTCTATTTCCCCGTAAATTGCTTTAAATCATTATTTACAATAAATATCCTTACAATTAAAAAAAAAAAATGTATCGTTAAATCATTATTCTAAAACAAAAATTTTAAAATCGCAAGGAAGGAGAAACATTCCTACAACCTTTGAAGAGAAACGCATACAGTAGGATACGACACAATCACACATATACTAGTATACGTATACATGTATACATATACATACATATATATATTGTTTTATTGTTCAGTGCATATAAATAAAAGTTTGGGGCAAAATTATATAAAGTTCTTATTAAACGCTGGTGCCGCAGAGAAAAGGCAGCGATCAGACTTTGAAGCCCCTCCTAAAGCACTTAAAAACTGATAAGATGCAAATCAAACATATTGTATTAAAGTGAATGCATGATGTGTAAAAGCGACTGCTTCTATTAATTAGTGTTTTATATAAGCGGCCTAAGCTCAAATTTCTTTTATGAAAACGTTTGGCACGTTACAATGTCGGAAGATATTGTTTGTGAATTTTTGGCTTGTAAAGAGGTTTGGCATCCCAGAACTACACGTATAAAAGAAATTACTTCAGTGTTGAATTCAGACATTTTTCTCAGGGAGGGATTTCTGTGTCTCACGGGGGGGGGGGGGGGTGGTTCTATAGTTCCGGAGGGGAAATTGCACTTTTTGACCATTAAAAGCAAAAATTCTCAAATCTTCCGGGGGGGGGGGGGATTTCCTCCACGGACCACCCCGTGAATTCAACGCTGAATTACTTTACTATGGCAATATTAATTCCAAATCCTAACTGTTTATCACCCAGGATAAATAGAATGGTGAATTATTGCAGCTGAAACGGAAATGCTGAAATTCTGTTTTGTTTAGGTGTAATTAACTAGAAAGATTAAACGCAAGAATTAAGAGTGGCACCAAAGAGTGAAGACGTGTAGCCCAGTTTTCTCCTCTCAAGCGTGTTATTCGCGTTAAAATGATGACATGCAATGGATATTTTTTTAAAGCTACTAATACAGTTAAATTCGGGCGGGTGTGTTATGTGTTAGTAAATTGCAATTTTTTTTTACTTAAATAATCTTAAATTATTAATCTACTTTTAAATATAAATATTCTTCAAAATACATCCTTTGTGAATACGTATGTTATAAATCGTCGGTCTTCCAAATTTCGTGATTTAGGTTCAAAAGTTCAAGTTGGGCGTTCATATGTCTGTAATGGTCAGTTGTTGACTTGTGATAATATGCCTCAATGATATCTTCATAACAGTGTAACTAAACACTATATAAAGATACTGAACACGTATGAGAAAGTAGTATAAAACCGGGTACCTCTATACCACTATATCTCAGCCATTTTTTAAGATAGAGACAAAACAAAAAATGCTTCGGATTCTCCGGATCAAGGCCATTTAACGGAAGAAACTTTTAGGATTTCTAATTTTTTTGTACATCTTTTTTGAATTTGAAATCTTTAAATGGCTATCACAGCGCCCCCTTCCGGCGGAATATCTCTAAATTCAAATAGGGCCTGCTGGCCATAGCCAAACACATAGAAAAAAATTTGGTTCAATTATCTGCATAACTTCATACACTTTTCGATGATACAAGAGTAAAAATCGAACAAAAATCGCGATCGCAGTGCCCCCTTTCGTCAAAATATCCCCAAATTCAACTGGGACCTGCAGGCTATAGTCAAACACATAGAAAAAAATTTGGTTCAATTTCAAGCATAACTTCATACCCTTTTCGATGATACAATGAGGACGGACAGACAGACATTTTGTAAAAACATGTTTTTCGGAATCTCTGACCCCTAAAGCGTGTAAATCCGCCGAAAACCGGAAGTCGAAAAAAATTTCGATTACAATACTTTCTTCTATTATAGATAGGAGAAAGTAAAAAAGAGGGGAAAAAATACCCCTTGGTATAAATATTTTAAAAAATTGTTTTCCTGTTGTTAAAATAATTTCTTGTTGTAATTTAACTAACAATGGCATTCTCGTCACCTGATCAAGGTTCTAAATTGCGAGACCTATTAAATCTGTCAACAAAGTTAAACAGAAACCTTGAACTGGCAAACAAAGATAACTGAGCAAACCACAAGAGAGCAAGGCCATGCTGTGATCAGGCGATTTTCGCCCCGCACCCAGGTACTAACCCGTCAAGCTGGGTATTCATGCCGGGCAGGTAGGGGCCTGGTTAGCGGTATATAACTAACAATGGTTTTCGAATTGAAATTTTCTGATAACTATTTATTATTAAATACCGTATTACTGAACCGTATGTACTGAATACTTTGTGACACGCGGTCTAGTTTTCGTATTTCGAATTTCATGCCCTGCTCGAGATGGTAGGAAAGGAAAAAGCAGTACGGCGTGCCGTGTCACCTAACGACCATTATCTAAAGTTGGCCACAAACTCGTTTTTTCTCTCTGGCCGGTGTATGGTTCAAACCTTCTTCTACGTTGTTGTCTCGGAATACGGACACTTTGTGTGCTGAAGCCTTACGGCTATGAGAACCAGCTAACACAGGTGAATATTCTTTATTGTTAATACATCAGTTAGACTGCGGTGTAATATAACCTTTGTCAAGTTATATTTATGCGAGATATGACAACATAAGCAAAATATAGACATAGACACTTGGTGCGGTTACTTTGTGACACATCGATATTGTCACAAAGCAATTCTCTCTGAACGAACGTCCAAAAATATCAGCTACATTTGGGCGAAGACTAATCATGAACTAACTGATATGTGATTTACTAACTAGGAAAAAATGTTGGAGGGTGTCTTGCCCAAGAACCAATATCAAAATGACGAGATGAATTTGGTGGACGACTGTGGAAGTAAAAATGTGATCACAAGAAGAGGAGCAAAATACGAGTATCTTGAAATGATTCAAAACTAGTCTAAGGCTTATACTTCAATCATGGTATGCGATAGCGCTATGAGTGGCTAGCACCAACTAGAAAGTTGGTAAATTGTGGTCCACTTGGATCCAGAACGAACAGTATAGCCCGGGAGGCGACCGCATAAACTACCACCTCATCGAGTTGATGGATGAAATTAATGCACTAAATAGAGCTCGATTAGCATATTAAAATGGAACTGGTCTGCCACCTCATATCTTGGTGGAACACACGGGCAGACTGGATTTTAGTGGTTGAATTTCGGGTCCCCAACCACCTCATCGAGATCACGGATGAAATTCATGCACTAAGTAGAGCTCGATTAGCACAATTAAATGGAACTGGTCTGCCACCTCATATCTTGGTGGAACATCCGGGCAGACTGGATTTTAGTGGTTGAATTTTAGGTCCCCAACCACCTCATCGAGTTCACGGATGAAATTAATGCACTGAATAGAGCTCGATTAGCACAATTAAACGGAACCGGTCTGCCGCCTCATATCTTGGTGGAACACCCGGGCAGACTGTATTTTAGTGGTTGAATTTCAGGTCCCCAACCACCTCATCGGTTCAATGATGAAATTCATGCACTAAATAGCACTCGATTAGCACAATGAAATGGAACTGGTCTGCCACCTCATATCTTGGTGGAACATCCAGGCAGACTGGATTTTAGTGGTTGAATTTCAGGTCCCCAAACACCTCATCGAGATCACGGATGAAATTCATGCACTAAATAGAGCTCGATTATCATATTAAAATGGAACTGGTCTGCCACCTCATATCTTGGTGGAACACCCGGGCAGACTGGATTTAAGTGGTTGAATTTCAAGTCCCCAACCACCTCATCGAGTTCACGGATGAAATTCATGCACTAAATAGAGCTCGATTATCACATTAAAATGGAACTGGTCTGCCACCTCATATCTTGGTGGAACACCCGGGCAGACTGGATTTTAGTGGTTGAATTTCAGGTCTCCAACCACCTCATCGGTTCAATGATGAAATTCCTGCACTAAATAGCACTCGATTAGCACAATGAAATGGAACTGGTCTACCACCTCATATCTTGGTTGAACATACAGGCAGACTGGTTTTTAGTGGTTGAATTTCAGGTCCCCAACCACCTCATCGAGATCACGGATGAAATTCATGCACTAAGAAGAGCTCGATTTGTACAATGAAATGGAACTGGTCTGCCACCTCATATCTTGGTGGAACACCCGGGCAGACTGGATTTTAGTGGTTGAATTTCAGGTCCCCAACCACCTCATCGAGTTCACGGATGAAATTCATGCACTAAATAGAGCTCGATTAGCATATTAAAATGGAACTGGTCTGCCACCTCATATCTTGGTGGAACACCCGGGCAGACTGGTTTTTAGTGGTTGAATTTCAGGTCCCCAACCACCTCATCGAGATCACGGATGAAATTCATGCACTAAGAAGAGCTCGATTTGTACAATGAAATGGAACTGGTCTGCCACCTCATATATTGGTGGAACACCCGGGCAGACTGTATTTTAGTGGTTGAATTTCAGGTCCCCAACCACCTCATCGGTTCAATGATGAAATTCCTGCACTAAATAGCACTCGATTAGCACAATGAAATGGAACTGGTCTGCCACCTCATATCTTGGTGGAACACCCGGGCAGACTGGTTCTTAGTGGTTGAATTTCAGGTCCCCAACCACCTCATCGAGATCACGGATGAAATTCATGCACTAAGAAGAGCTCGATTTGTACAATGAAATGGAACTGGTCTGCCACCTCATATATTGGTGGAACACCCGGGCAGACTGGATTTTAGTGGTTGAATTTCAGGTCCCCAACCACCTCATCGGTTCAATGATGAAATTTCTGCACTAAATAGCACTCGATTAGCACAATGAAATGGAACTGGTCTGCCACCTCATATCTTGGTGCAGGGTCGGACTGGGCCAGGGGAAAGGGCGCAGACCTTGGATTTTCAGAGGGCGCGAAAATGTTAAATAACTCATGTCAATCTTACTGATTTTTTCTGTGTTTTACTTGACAAGAGATAACACATTCGCATAGCACTAAGTAAGAAAATTGTTTAATATAATTGGGTTGTCCGGAAAGTTCGTGCCGGTTGGGAAAATCAATTCGTACCGGAAAATTCAACCCGTTAATTATTATACATTTGAATCGAATTTAATGTCTAATATTTAAATGGTAGAATTTTCCGGTACTATTTGATTTTCTCAACCGGCACGAACTTTCCGGACAATCCAATAATATTATTGAGTCTAGAAAGACGACTTCGCTATATTCCTCGTGTATGTTTGATGTTCCATCAAATCTTTACAATGCTACACAATTTTCCAAAACATGTTATGTAATGTTCAAAAACGCTAGAAAGTTGAAAATAGTAGTTGAACACATTGTAGTAGATTGACTATAGGTTACGGCTTTCCTACTTTAGCTTTTTTGTCAGTAGAAGATGCCTTACAAAGTCATGGGAAAAAAGTGATCACCCTTACTAATTATCCTGCAAATAAGATATAAAAAAACATAGGTACCAATTTATTGGGAATAATATCTACTATTAAATTCTATTCATAAATTTTGTTTCGGGGATTGTCTACATATTAAAAAAAATGCACGAACCATGATTTTTCAAATGGTAAAATCTACTTTTGACACTCTCTTTGAGTTCCCTGGATCAAGGTAACTTGGGAATATACTTCTCTTAAATCTCCATAGCCTTATAAAAGAAAATGTGTTAGGGGTTTGTCTAAAAATTTCGAAAAATAAAATTAAAATCCTACAAGAAAAAGTAATGAAAACATTCATTTAGACACCAGTAAATTATACAGGAATTTTAAATTTATAATTAACTTTCTTTCTATAAAAGTAAATACAGCAAAATGTTTCAGGTAATATATTACGATTTATTTTTTGTGGATCTTTTGAAAACAGAAGAAGGTTTTCTATATCTCGAAAACTAATTATTCAAATGAGATGTAAACTTACACACTAGTGATTTTTTTATACAAAAATTAATGCAATTCATTATTTATAATTTTTTAATGTGAATTTATTAATAACTTAAAAAAAATGTCTTTGAATACAATAAAAGCCTGGAATATGTTTAGGTCAATTAAGTGTATTTCATTAAAAAATTAATAAAAATTCAATCGGATGATTTTTATAAGTTTGTTAAATGTATTTAACATTAGCATCCTCAAACTTTAAACTCTTCTAATTCTATGAATATTTAAGATAAATACTATAAACTATACCTTTCCGCCAGCTGTCTCGATCCAAGGAACTCAAATGGGGTTAAAAAATGCGTGTTATGGTTTTAAATTCAAAGTTGGTATAATATTTAATATGTAGACGACACCTGAAACATTATTTATGCATAGCATTAATTAGTAGACATTATTTCCAATCGATTGATACCTATAATTTTTTTTACAAATATTTTTACAGGAATTAGTAGGAGGGGATCGCTTTTTTTTTTGTCCAGGACTTTAAATTAACACTTTAGTCTAGCTTGATTTTTTTTTGTCCAGGAGTGTAAATTAACACATTAGTCCAACTTGGTATATCCATAGTCGTGTCCATTAACAACAACAAAAATAACATTGCTTTACTTTTTTAGCAATTTCAGATTTTATTACAAGCTTAACGATATATATATATATGTATATTACCGTCATCTTTCTGTGAGTTACGACTCTTCCCTTTTATATATATATATATATTTTTTTTACTCAAGCAAGACAGAATTATTGGGATATCATTAGTTCATTGTTTTCTAGCTTCGTTAGCCAACGATTGAGTTTGGCAGTCTTGCGATTGGCAGTTTGGCGATTGACATTGGCCAAAGATTTTTCTATTAGTTGGACCAACAGCTAACACTGCGTCTGAGTCAACGTTTGGCTGATCTTTGGTCTAAAGATATGAGTTGCCATTTGACCAACAGTCATGTTTACTGGAAAAAAACTGCGCTAATAATAACAATAAAATATGATAATAATTGACCTTATTTTAATTAGAAACTTCAACTAATTTGTCGATTTTTTTAGGCAAAAATTAATTATGCTTCTAGAATTACTGATTAAAATTGCTAAATATTTGTTTTTTCTTTAGCAAAGTAGTATATTTAAATGGGATCTCTGCAGGTGTCTACCTCATCACACACACACAGAAAAAGATTTAATATGCAAACTTCGTTCAAAAAATATTTATATCTAAAACAAAAATGTACTTTCCGTATGGAAATGGAAATAGAAATTCTGAAGTTAAAACTCATGCTTGATTTTTATTTTATTTCATTTATTTATTTATTTATTTATATATTTTTGGAAAAAGTACCACACATTACAGCAGTATTTGAATGTTGAACTATATGATGAATGTATGATGTATTACTGTTTGTATGTAGATGCGGAAAGAACACTTACTTGTGAAAATAATATTAGACTTGAAGCATTTGACCTAAGGAGAGACAGGAGGGGGAAGAGGTATTTTATCTGCTTTAAAAATTACTTTATGCATCCGTTAAATACTAAATTGATATCGCACTATAAAAAAGTTTCTACTGAAAAGATAGATCGGAAATAGCTATTAGTAGTCTTAAATCACTGAAATAATTGAGTAAATTTACTTTTTTCAGAACACTCTTACCATGATTTGCAAATTTTATATCACAATTAGAGATCAAGGGAAATATTTAAGTTTCCATAATTGAAATAAATCCCCGGGGATTGCAATCCTGTAAGCTACAGAATTTTGCAGTCAGCGTTTTTTTTTTTTTTTTTTTTTAACCTACAATAGTTTCTGAATAGTAATCATCGCTTTATTAAATGATCGATTTTTCTGTGATGAAATAAAGTAATTTTTTATTGAAAATACATACCAGAATTTTCTATTAGTTATTTAATTACAGAAATGCTGTTATTAAATATATCTAAGATTACTATCCGAAAAATATAATAGGTTTTTTTAATTAAAAAAAAAACAAAAAAAACAAAAAAAAACGCTGCCCGCGGGAATCTGCAGCTTGTTGCAATCCAGAAATGTGATCGAGGTTGTATTCCTCGAAAAGAAAGAGTATGTTTTCCAGTCAACAACAAAATCCACACAAAACGTTTTGGTTTTCTAATATTTATCTCTTTCTTTTATCAAACTGTTTTTCGAAAAGCATACTTTCGATTATAGGGACATTCAGGGACGGCTTTAAAGGGGCGCAAGTTCGGTGACCAATGTTGAATTCAGGCGGTGGCCCGGGGGGGGGGGACATCATCCCTCTGAGCCTGGAAATGTCCACCCCCCGGAAAGATTTGAGATTTTATGCTTTCAATGGGCAAAAAGTGGAATTCCCCCCCCCTGGAGCTACAGAAATCCCTCCCGGACAAAAGTGTCTGAATTCAACACTGTGGGTGACCGCCCTGGGTTGACCGCCTAATAGCTAAGGGACGGAAAATTTCCAAAATATTTAGCCTAAATGTAAGACCTAAAACATATTATTTTAAGAACCAATGAAAAAATTTCTCGCAGGGCGCGGGAGTAATACCTGGGCGTAGTATCCACAGCGCGCCAGGGCTTTTAAAACTTTCCCTATGAACAAGATCTTAAATAGTACGCAAGAAGATTCCTCAATAGTATGCAAACACGTCTGCTTTGGTTTCCTATTCAGGAAATTCCTTCGATGTATCTTCAATTTCTTCATGATAATAAAAATCTCTCTCTTTTGACATTTGTCTTAATTGATGATTATTCGTAAGAAAATTATCCAAATTTAGTACAATAATCAGAATGTATGCTTATAGCCAGGGGAAAACATTGCAGTGGCTTAGGGGCGCAAAATTTTCCCTGGCTGAGGGCGCACCGGCCCTCGGGCCGATGGGCTGGCGGGCCAGTCCGAGCCTGTCTTGGTGGAACATCCAGGCAGACTGGATTTTAGTGGTTAAATTTCAGGTCCCCAACCACCTCATCGTGTTCACGGATGAAATTCATGCACTAAATAGAGCTCAATTAGCATATTAAAATGGAACTGGTCTGCCACCTCATATCTTGGTGGAACACCCGGGCAGACTGGTTTTTAGTGGTTGAATTTCAGGTCCCCAACCACCTCATCGAGATCACGGATGAAATTCATGCACTAAATAGAGCTCGATTAGTACAATGAAATGGAACTGGTCTGCCACCTCATATCTTGGTGGAACACCCGGGCAGACTGGATTTTAGTGGTTGAATTTCAGGTCCCCAACCACCTCATCGAGTTCACGGATGAAATTAATGCACTAAATAGAGCTCGATTAGCACAATGAAATGGAACTGGTCTGGCATGTCATATCTTTGTGGAATACGTGGCAAGACCGATGTTTTGTGGTTGAGATTAATTTGTAGTTACTTCTCTTTTCATAAGAAAGTAATAGATGCTTTTTTGACGGAATTATACGTTTTAGAAGGTTTTTAACATATTTTGACAGTTTTTAGAAAGTGTGTTTCTCCGTTTCTGTCTGTATGTGACAAAAACGTCACACAAAATGACGCTCTATCTCAAGAACTAATGCAGTGCATTTAATAAAAGTTTATATTCAGTAACTTGGTGCATTTTATGTTTTTGTATAAATCGCCCAACAGGTGACGTTTCAATACGAATTCCGCAATTGCTCTACTCAAGGAATAAAGCATGGATTTTCATCAAACTTAGCATTCTGTTAGACATTGAACTTACTTAGTTCTGGTTAGGTTTTGCTGTAAAATAAAAGCTGGCGTTGCTATGCTGCATTTTTCATGATTTTCGCGTCTAGCTATTTATCAAAGACTAATGCACGGAATTTAATCAAACTTCATATTCAGTTACACTTTCAGATAAATAAATTCTTAATAGGTTTGAGTGTATACATCCTAACATGTGTCTCTTTTATTAAATTCCTACTATTAGCTCACACTGTCTATATATATCTGTTGTTCAAATTTTCAATCGTTAATAAAATATTTTCTATTCATCCACTCAAGTTCAAATAAATTTTTTTTAAACTTCTAGTGGATGACACTTTATGTTAATACAGTTTTTTTCAAATATTAATTCATTAATTAAATTTAATTAATTAATTTTAGTTTTAAATGGGAGAAAAAAAATTCCTCCCATTGTTTTTATAAATGAAATGAAAGATTTATCTCAAATGAGTGATGCTACAGAAATAAAATACCGCAACGATGATTATAAAATAATGTTCAATAAAGATAACATGGGACATTAATGCTGCACGAGTTTATTTTATATATTTATGATTAAAAAGTAGGAATTGTCTTTTAAAAAAAATTTACATTACTTGTTATCATTGTGTTGGGATTTTTCATTGCAGACATCTCAGTGTGTGGTTGCTGAAATTTATTGATTTCTTTAAACAATACGATTTTTATATCTCCTTTTTTCAGTTCATACAGTTCTCAAACCTATACTTTTAGTATCCTCATGATGGGCCTAATTTTGGCACTTTGACAGCGAATTTTGAAGTAAAACGTCTTTAAGATAGAAGAAAGTTTTAGCATTTAGACACCCGACTAGTTCTCTTTTGGAGTAAATTATGGGTGACCAATATAAGCTGAACAAATAGCAATCTAAAAAATTGTCTTTAATGAAATAAATAAGTTATAATGAAATTCAAATGCGCAATTAGAATTGGTATACTGCAAATATTTACGAATATTTTATTTTTACAAGTTAAAGAAATGTTCTTATTGTTGATATTCTTAAGACATACAGATGAAAAATCGCAAATATTTATTGGTACCTGGAGAGTAATTTTTATTTAAATGTTTTGCTACTTTATGATGTTTAATATATTAAATCTCTTTTTTATAACAATCATACACATTTAATTTTTTTTACAAAGAAAGTAACAAGTTTGTTTTAATGTAATTAAAAAATAGTTACAATAATTTAAATAAATATAATAATATTTTTAATAATTTGAATTCGTTCAAACCTTTGAATAATATTTTAAGAGGAAATGGCTCTCATCATATTTACTTTAAAAGCATATCGAATCACCTTGTTAAATAAGTAACAATCCTTTTTTGGTAAATATTTAATTATATTTTAACTAAATAATTAATTTTATGTTTTATTTCGTATTGCGTATAATTAACCGCATGGATTTCATATGACGCATAAAAACCTAATATGTACTATACATAAAATAATATAACGCATAATTATAAACCTTTTCAATAATATTCGGGGATGAAAATTAACAAAGCACTTTCCGTTTTGTGTTCACAGTATAAAAAAACAGACCAGTTCCATTTCATTGTACTAATCGAGCTCTATTTAGTGCATAATTTTCATCCGTGATCTCGATGAGGTTGTTGTGGACCTGAAATTCAACCACTAAAAACAAGTCTGCCCGGGTGTTCCACCAAGATATGAGGTGGCAGACCAGTTCCATTTTAATATGCTAATCGAGCTCTATTTAGTGCATGAATTTCATCCGTGAATTCGATGAGGTGGTTGGGTACCTGAAATTCAACCACTAAAATCCAGTCTGCCTGGATGTTCCACCAAGATAAGAGGTGGCAGACCAGTTCCATTTCATTGTGCTAATCGAGCTCTACTTAGTGCATGAATTTCATCCGTGAACTCGATGAGGTGGTTGGGTACCTGAAATTCAACCACTAAAATCCAGTCTGCCCGGGTGTTCCACCAAGATATGAGGTGGCAGACCAGTTCCATTTTAATATGATAATCGAGCTCTATTTAGTGCATGAATTTCATCCGTGATCTCGATGAGGTGGTTGGGGACCTGAAATTCAACCACTAAAATCCAGTCTGCCCGGGTGTTCCACCAAGATATGAGGTGGCAGACCAGTTCCATTTTAATATGATAATCGAGCTCTATTTAGTGCATGAATTTCATCCGTGAACTCGATGAGGTGGTTGGGGACTTGAAATTCAACCACTTAAATCCAGTCTGCCCGGGTGTTCCACCAAGATATGAGGTGGCAGACCAGTTCCATTTTAATATGATAATCGAGCTCTATTTAGTGCATGAATTTCATCCGTGATCTCGATGAGGTGGTTGGGGACCTGAAATTCAACCACTAAAATCCAGTCTGCCCGGGTGTTCCACCAAGATATCAGGTGGCAGACCAGTTCCATTTTAACATGCTAATCGAGCTCTATTTAGTGCATTAATTTCATCCATCAACTCGATGAGGTGGTAGTTTATGCGGTCGCCTTCCGGTCTAGTAGGAAGAGCAAGATACAATCGAACAACCGCCAAGATTGGAACAACCACGAACTTGGTTCAGCTATCAAATTTTTAAGGACTGATTTATATCACTTATACTTCCTATTCTGAAAAAGAAAGGCGGTCCAAAGGCAATCATCGGGTACTGAATGAAATTTTGTATGAAAAGAACGAGGTTTTATTCATCATCGACCCACCAACGACAGTGAGCAACATAGGGCTGTTTGTGATCAAAAACGTAGATTAGGCTGCCAAAAATTTGTAAACATTGTTTAAATTGAAGTTTTAATAAACGTGTTATTGTTTAGCTTTGTGAATGTAACTTTTTTTCTTGCATTTCAAGGCGAAAATACACTTATCACACCCGATGGGGTAACTTTGTGACATATTTAAACCTAAATTTCTCAGTTGATATTAAAGATTTAGATTGACGCAGTTCGTCGTTATGTAGGAAAAGGATACATGAATGTTGAATAGCTGTCAGGTTTGGGTTACTTATAAAACAGATCGGGTGGTGTGAGAAAACCCTCAAAATGTGTCACAATGTAACCCCGCCTTACGGTAATATTATAATCAAACGAAAGATGAAACATTCTTACTTCTCTAAAAGAGAACAACTAAACATGAAAACGAAATTATTTTTTTCTGTGTTAATATCACTTCCAATTGTTGCGGCTGAAACGGTAATTCCGAAGCTCTCTTTCAGTTAAGGAGATGTGGGAATTGTTTGGGTGGAATTAGCTGAAGCGATTACCCGTGAGAAATAAGGCACCAATTACAGAGTCGAGGCGTGTTGCGCACTTTTCTCGTCTCACGAGTGTTCTTTGCATTAAAATAAGGTCATGCAATGGGTATTTTTACGTAATCAATAGTGTTTCATTTAAGAAGATATATATGTCCTGTGTTTGTGAATTGTTGTAAATATTCGAAAAGAGTAAGAAAAACTAATATAAAAATTTGAGCTTTAAACACTTTTAGTACAAAGCTAATTTAGGCGGGAAAGTGTCAACCACGCCCATACCAAAAATAACTGGAAACAATGTCATTTACGCAAAAAAAAATGTCAGAATTTTTTTTTTTTTTTTTTTTTTTGAAAACATCAAGATATCTTTAACATAAGGAGAGAGAGAATGAGGCTTAAATCTTTAACAAAAGTTCCCAGAGGACGCGGAACGATCTGTCAGATGTTCAAAAATGTATGAATATATTATATGCTTTTAGAGCTTCATTATAAATTAAAAAAATAATTTTAAAATCAATTAAAAATTAATAAATTAATTTTAAGGTATTTTATCGTTAGCCGGCCGCAGGAGATAAATCACCAAATATTATTTCAATCGCATCACACTCATTTTTTTTAAAAATTCAAAATAAAAAATGTATGATTTTATTATATACTAGTTGAATGATGCCCACTACAAACAGACACACAAACACATAAACAGATGTTACATCTCAATTATATTACTATAGACATTTAGAACTCAATTATAAATTAATAAATTAATGTTAAGGTATTTGTCCGTTAACCGGACGCAGGTAATAAATCTCCAAATGTTCCTTCAATCGGATTGCACTAATTTCATTACAAATATAAATCTTTCAATCACTTCGTTTAAAATACATACCTTTCAATTTAAATACTTACATTAAATGCATTTATAATATGTATCTTTTTTTAAAAATTAATTAAAATCAATTAAAAAAAAATGTTTTAATAAGAAATAATATCATAAACCAAATAAATTATTTTTGGACATAAAAGTGTTATTTCTTACGTGGGGGGGGGGGGGGAGGAGGGATGGCTAACTTTTATGAGGTGAAAAGGAATCTAGTTTTATCTTACAGTTCAAGTTTCTAGTCTTAACAGTTCCAAATAAATCATAATATAGTCGTTTTTAGAACATTCCGCTCATTTCATTTTTTTGAATTTCGAACTTTTTTAGAAATCGTTCATGTTCATAGCATCTTATATTCATAGCATATTTACATCTTAAAAGTAACCATACCAAATTTCAAGTTTCTAGCCCCAACAATATAAAAAAAAATCGCAGAACGTTTTTTGTTCCTGCACCCTTTTACATTTCGATATTTTTCTAATGCTTTTCTTGCTCTGTTGCGAGTATTTACGTCTTAAAAGAAACAGCCATGTTAAATTTCCAGTTTCTAGTCTAGTTTCTAGTCTAGTTCAGTTCTAAATTAATCGTTATTTAGGACGTTTTTAGAAAGTTCTCGGCTCACTCCATCCTTTTAAATTTCAAATTTTTTAGAGACCGTTCTTTAAGAACATTTACATCCTAAAAGTAACCACCATGCCAAATTTTAAGTTTTTAGTTCTAGAAGTATCACAGAAATTGCAGTTTCAGAACGTTTTTTGTTCCTGCAACCTTTTACATTTCGATTTTTTTAGAAACTGTTCTGTTTCGAGTTATTATGTCTTAAAAGAAACAGTCATGTTAAAATTCAAGTTTCTTGTCTTAACAGTTTCAAATTAAGCGTAATCGTAAGAACTTTTTTAGAAAGTTCTCCACTCACTCCATTCCTTTAAATTTCGAAATTTTTAGAAACTGTTCTTTGGAAACATTCACATCTTAACAGTAACCACCACACCAAATTTTAAGTTTTTAGCCCTAGAATTATCACAGAAATCGCAATTTTAGAACATTTTTTGTTCTTCACCTTTTTACATTTCGAATTTTTTAGAACCTGTTCAGTTGTGAGTATTTGCGCCTTAATAGTAACAGTGTGTCACGTTTCAAGTTTCTAGTCTTCACATTTCCAAATTAATTGCAATTTAGAACGGTTTTCGCACATTTCACCCTTTTAAATTTTAAGCTTTTTAGATATCGTGCATTTTTACATCTTAAAAATAATCACCACACCTAAATTTCAAGATTCTAATCCGAACACTATCACAGAAATCGCAATTTTAGAAAGGTTTTAGCTCCTGCATTCCCTTGGGGTAGTTGAACCGACATAAAATATAGTCTATGTTACAGCCCAGAGGTAGTACCAACATTTTACCATTTTTATTTTTGAAATCGGCTCGGTAGTTCCAAAGATTTCCACCTCCAAACAAACACAGTAACACATAAACAAATGTCACTTTTTTATAATATTAGGATAGATTTTTAGAACTTAATTATAAATTAATAAATTTATTTTAAAGGATTGTTCCGTTAACCGGACGCAAGTGATAAATCGCCAAATATTCTTTCAATTGCATTGCATCCATTCAATTTAAAATACAAATATTTCAGCTACTTCATTAAAAATACACATCTTTCAATTATACTTACATTAAATACATTTAAAATATGTATCTGTCTATACGTTACAGCAGAGGTAGTACCAGCATTTTATCATTTTTATTTTTGAAATCGGCTCGGTAGTTCCAAAGATTACCATCTCCAAACAAACACACAAACACATAAACCAATGTCACTTCTTTATAATATTAGTATAGATTTTTAGAACTTAATTATAAATTAATAAATTAATTTTAAAGTATTGTTCCGTTAACCTGACGCAAGTGATAAATCGCCAAATATTCTTTCAATTGCATTGCATCCATTCAATTTAAAATACAAATATTTCAGCTACTTCATTAAAAATACACATCTTTCAATTATACTTACATTAAATACATTTAAAATATGTATCTGTCTATACGTTACAGCAGAGGTAGTACCAGCATTTTATCATTTTTATTTTTGAAATCGGCTCGGTAGTTCCAAAGATTACCATCTCCAAACAAACACACAAACACATAAACCAATGTCACTTCTTTATAATATTAGTATAGATTTTTAGAACTTAATTATAAATTAATAAATTAATTTTAAAGTATTGTTCCGTTAACCTGACGCAAGTGATAAATCGCCAAATATTCTTTCAATTGCATTGCATCCATTCAATTTAAAATACAAATATTTCAGCTACTTCATTAAAAATACACATCTTTCAATTATACTTACATTAAATACATTTAAAATATGTATCTATCACTCTGTCATTCTTCAGGGCATGTCACTTTTTTTTTAATTGCTTTAATAAGAAATAATATCAAAAACCAAAATTTGTTTGAATTCGAATTTTCTGATAACTATTTGTTTATATTATGAAGGACAAACTTGTTCGTGCTTAACGCTGACGTCATTTTGAGAATGGCAACACTTGACGATGAAATTTCAGTTTTGCGATTTTTGCTACTGATTTTTTTTAAATTTCGAAACATTGCTTAGTTCTAACTTTTACACCATTATATAGGGGAAAAAATCTACTTTCAAATGCAATTTGTTTGAAAACTGTATAGCAATTGACTCATTTATTATAGCATTTAAATTAAATTTCAAGCATGATTTAAAAAAAAAAATCTATATCGTTTGCAGACGATTACAAAATTTTAATAAAGTTTGGACTTTAAACAATATAAGCAACTCAGAATTTGTTTCTAGCTAAAATTCATTAACGAAATTAAGACTTCATTAAGCAGTAAATAAATTAGTATAAATAAAGCAAAAATTTAACAGACATGTAATTGAAATAAGCGCTTTAAGGGTTAAATGCAAACATAACACTTGCAATTGCCAAGCTTTTTGCAACCCAAAATTATAAGTAAACATTACTTTTGCATGTAATTTTCAGTGCAAATTAACATTTATTAGGGTTCAAATTAAAATTAATTTGGGTGCAAATTACATGTAAATGTTACGTTTGCATGTAATTTTGGGTTGTAAAAAGCTTTGCAATTGGAAGTGTTACGTTTGCATGTAACCCTCTGCTTGTAGATAACGAAATATTTAGCGATTTCTTTAGCTATTAACTTCTGGCACGAGGCCAATATGAAATTTCCTCTTTTAACAAATTTCAAAATTTTATTTGAAGATCTAATTGACATATTTCATATAAAAATGCTCTTTGGTGTTGTTAGGGGGCAGTCTAAAAAAAAGAAATGTTAAATGTAAAAAAATTATTAGAGTTTTCAAAAAAAAAAAAAAAAAAAAAGTTTTTTACATATATTCTCTATTCCGGGAAGCCCGGGTTGGATGCCCTAGTTATTAAATAATATTAAAGTCAAACGAAAGAAGAAACATTCTTACTTCTCGAAAAGAGAACATCTAAAAGTATGAAAAAGTGATTACTTTTTCTACGGTAATAATGCCTTTAAATCCTATGTGTTGATCACCACGGAGAAAATAGGTATTTAGATGTTAAACTATTGCAGCTGAAACGGTGATTCGAAAGCTCTATTTCGTTTAAGAAGATGTGGGAATTGTTTGGGTGGAATTAGCTGAATAGATTACCTGTGTGAATTAAGAGTGACAACAATTATTAGAGCCGAGGCGTATTTTGCTCAAGGTGTAGGATCTGAAGAGTGTTCTGACGTGAAAATAAAGCCATTTAATGGACATTTTTAATGCAATCAGTAGTGTTTTATTTAGGCAGACATCTTGTATCGTTGTGAATAAAACAATTCATATGTAAAATATATTAACAGTTGTTGCTTGCATTTGATGCCCTTTAATTTTTTCATGATACACAAAAAGTATAAAAGCTCTTTAATTTTTTTACCTGTTGGAGATGTAAATTAAAAAAATGTTCAAAATAAGATAGTATTTGAGATCATGGTAAGAAAATAGTTCTCCCATTGATTAAAAAAAAAAAAAATAAACTTTTTACTTTTTTATAGCGTTGCTACCATGTCAAACTATCGAATGTGAAGAAATGCATTTTTCATTCCTTTTAAAAATGGGCCGATTCTCACAACAGTATTAAACAGTAAAATAAGCAGTAATACGCTATATTACTGCTTATTTTACTGTTTAATACTGTTAATTTTACGGTATAATACTGGCAGCTGGGGTGCCAGTTTTATACTGTAAAATCAACAGTTATTTTTTGCAGTGCAGTTGGGCCTCCTTTTCCATTCAGAAATTTCAAATCCATACCAGAAATTTCAAATAGAAATTTTTGCTTTATTTAATGACAGACACTTTGTCATTACTTAAATAAATTTTTTTTCTCAAAATTTCCGGTATGAATTAGGCATTTCTGAATGAAAAGAAGGTCTAACTGGCAACCCTGTTCTTCACAGAAATTTTATTAATTTTTTTACTAGGCGAATAATTCTAATAAAATTTAATGGTGACAATCGCCCCATTTTTAAAAGTAATGAAAGATGCATTTTTTTACATTTGATAGTTTGCTGGGTAGCGACGATATGACCCTTCAAAGTGAAATTGGTCACTGCACTGTAGAAAAGCAAATGTTACTTAATCTACGAAAATATAATATAACCATGTACGAAAATATATACAGTAACCTCTTCTGACTGATCCACGATTCCGAAAAGCGTGCTTTATTTGTAGAATCCTCAGGAACCAATATGTTTTCTAGATTTTAAGAAGCATTTATAAAAACAAAGTTTCTTTTGACGCCACTGATTTTCAGAAACGTTTCCGATTAGTTTATATAGCGTATTAATCAGTTTTCTAAAACTGAAATATAGGTTTTCAAGTTGCTATCAAATATTTTCAGCTGCGTAACTGAGCTTATATACCTGCAAGAGTAACAGAATAAGATTAATTTTAATGTTAATATCATTGCTGTTAATTTATCATATTTGTCTGTAAAACATGTTTGTTGAACATGAAAATATTTACTTTAGAAGTGACAGCATTCGAAAAACCTAATATTCCAGATTGAGAAAACTACTACAAAAACTTCTCGGAAGCGTTTCCGAAAATCAGTGGCAGGAAAAGAAACTTTGTATTTATAAATACTTCTTTAAATCTTGAAAATATATTTGTTTCTAAGGTTTCTAAAGAAGAAGAACACTTTTCGGAATCGTGGGTAACTTCGAAGAGGTTATTGTTTATTTTCGATTGCGGTTATATTATAATTTCTCTGATTAAGAAAAATTTGTATTTTTTTAAAGAGTAAATATTATTTTTTCTTTTTGTCATTTTTTTTCCTTTTGTTTACAATGTCATTACAAAAAATTGGATAGCCGTATCTTTAAAATTAACTAAAATATAATGAAATAAAAAGGCCTTATACCGTTTTCACACCATTTAAATAATATTTCATCAGTTAAAATAGGGACCGCATAGAAATTGATGTTGGAGTTCTTTAGATTAAAAATATGTTAACAACTTTGGAAAAATTGCATCACAAAAAGCACCCAAATAAAACATTACGTAGGCAGAGAACATGTAAATAAATATATATATATATATATATAGTTTTAAGTCCCAGAAACAAAACTCGAAAAATGGATTTCGCAAAGCGTTCTCCAAATATTTTCTCTCAACTCCAATACATAATTGAGTTCTTCTAATAATACTTCTATAAATATATCGCCCTTAATAGTCTTGTAAGCCTTGAGTACCCTCTGTTTTAAAGTCAATATCATCTGTGTTTCTCTTTTTCTTTTTGCAGTATCTCACAGGTTTACGTTTCTAATTTGATATATAGTCCCTATTCACAATGGTTAATTTTCAATTGAGCAAAACGCATTCAATTTAGAAGCTTTTTGTAATGTTCTTGTCGTAGAAAAAAGGAAATTTTTCTTATTGGCCAATTTTGTCTACTGGGTTGCATGCTGAAATGTAAATGTTGGAAAATCAATAGGGGCACTATTTTATTAATACACCTTTACTTATCGGATGTAATATAATTATACATCTTATCTTATTTTGAATACTTTTGTATTCACATTGGCTCGGATAGTTTAAAAATTAGTCAACCTTTTCGGAACTTCGTGTGTAAAAACGAACCGGTTTAATGTTTTACACACCAGATCATGGAATTTAGTGGTACCGGAGAAAAGAAAATTCACCTAGTGATGAGTGTTGGAAAATAGGCAAAGTATAATAAGAAATTTTTGCGGAAATTTCACCTACTCCAGAGGTGCCAAGTCCTCATTAATATTCCGTAATATGTAGGTTAATTTGACCCAGGTTTAACACGTTTCGCACAAGAAATTTTCTTAAGAAATGAAATTAAAGAAATTTCACGTCGAAATCTGAAATTAAATAAATAAAGATTCATCCAATAATTTTTCTGGTTTGATGCATTGTTAAACTGGGTCAGATTAAACCACATATTATGGAAGATTAGTAGGAACTTGGCACCTCTGACCTACTCTCAGGGGGAAAAATTAAATCTCAAAATCTATGATGTCGTTAGAAAAGAAGCGTTGCAAATTGGGGAATCTCGGAACACTGACACCGGATTATCAACAGTTTTTTTTTCACTTTTCAAGGGGCACCCATTTCTATAGGGAGCGACAAAATTCAAGATCGTCAACATTTTTGAAATTTTAACCACCAAGATTAGTTCGGAGAAAGCCAAGTGCCAAGTATAAATGAATAATAGTAATACTTCGGCTAAATAACACAATTCGTTCTTCAATTACTTTCGTTAGCTGAAATGTGCGTTCACAGACACTGATTTCCCGTCCAATTAAAATGCAACGCCACTGCTTTATGTTAATGCATTTATAAGGAAAAAACAGTTTCGTAAGCCAAATCTAGGTTCGTTAGCCGAGTCAGAAAAACAGGGAAATCAATTATCGTTAGCCGATGTATCGTAAGTATATATTTTACATATATAAATGCAAATCCTTTGAAATCAAAAGACAACGAACAAGTTCTTATTACTAAATCTGACGAAATCTCTAATTTAGCAATGACATGTAATTAAATTATATGTAGAGTACCTAACTTGAAATTAAAAAGCTAACATATTCGATCAATAAAATGACCGAAAATCCAATTTAGAGACGGCATATAGTATAATATTTCACACAGTTGTCACAGGAAAGTTACAAAACATCATAATGAATAAAGCCCGCTATGAAATTTCAATATAGGAAACAAATAAATATTTTAATAAAAAAGTGTGACAAAAAAATTTATTAAAGAGAAAACTGCCCAGTAAAACTGAAGGAATTGAGCTCACAGGCTATTCACACTAATTGTATATTAAAATACACTTGTTTCAAAGAATTTGAAATAAGCTCTCGAAAAATAAAGAAATTGATAATATATTAACGGGGGTATCATCCCCTCGTTCCCCCCTTATAATTAACTAATGAACCCGCCAAACTAATCAGGGAAGCGCCTTATTACAACGAACATATATACAAAATTTGTAGCAAATCGGATAATTCCGCATGGAAAACCTATTTATCTAAATTAAGGGGGATTAAACCCCCGTTACCCCCTTTATACTTAATCAATGAACCCCAAAACTAATCCGGAAAGCGCCTTATCACAATGAACCTATATACAAAATTTGAAGAAAATGGGATAATTCTGCATGAAAAACCCATTTATCTAAATTAAAGGGAGGATTATCCCCCTCATTTCCCCCTTTATACTTAACCAATGAAACCCCAAAACTAATCAGGGAAGCGCCTTATCACAAGGAACCTATAAACAAGATTTAAAGCAAAACGGTTAGTTCTATCAAGAGTTATCGCGTTACGTACATACGTACATACAGAACCGGCGGGCACATTAGCTCTCAGGCTTTGATAGCCTGTGAGCTAAAAATATAAAACTATATAAAACTGAAATGAATTTTTCCAAGTATAAACCTGAATAACAAAATGGAATATAAATATCGAACAACGATAGAAATTAAAAATACCAATGCGACACGTGGATGGATGTTTAATCGTCAGTCGCTTGAACATCACATGTCACAAATAAATGCATTATTTCATATAATAAACAGGCAAATTTGCTAAGAATGGTCTATCACTGCCGATATAATGCATTGAAAGAATATTACAAAAGAAAACACAAGGAAACCAGAGAAAATCGAAAACTGTACTCACATTCTACAAGACCATTTGGAAGAAAATTCAAGATGCCACGCTTCTTGATTCAAGTGAAGTGTACCAACCGAACTTACTTTAATATCCTTAGTCTGAACAAGTCATAAATTTTGAAAAGGAAGTTCATCAAATATACAATTTCTCAGAATATAATTAAATTAACTCTTTAAATATATATATATATATATATATATAAACAAACTGACGCCATACGGCTAATAGAACATCTGCAATAAGCGAACATATTATTGAATTGTTTATATTCTATTATTGAATTGTTTATATTATTTTAATGTCAGTAATAAAAGAATTATATTATCACTATCTGTATAAGAAGCATATTAAATGAAATAAAATAATGAATTAAATTACATTTAGACAGGAAATCAATAGATTATTAAGATTGCAACTACCTATAAAAGTTGATGCAACATTAAAAAAAATGTTTACGAAATACCATTGCTGGTGATCAAAGGAAATTATAAATACTTACACAGATGAGAAAATTAACTTTTATGCTTTTGTTTATGGATAATGATCGAAGTGTCATCAGACAAATATATAACAAATTTATTGGAAACTGTACAACAAATAATATTTATTATTCAATCAGAAAACTAGGCATAAATTTAAGATAATCAATAAAAAGGATATTAATATTGTAATTCAAAACGTACTCTATCACTATCATATATTCATTAATTCCACATGTAAATCAATTTGATATATATATATATATATATATATATATATATATATATATATATATATATATATATATATATATATATATATATATGTATATATATATATATATATAGACAGCAAATGGGTTAAAATTAGAGTCTTGTATTGGACCGGGTAATTCTATTTTAATCGATGCCGATTTTTTTCATTGCGGGTCGGGTTGGGGTCCGGTTGATTTTAAATGTTTCGGGTTGAGTTTGATTCTTTCGTGTCGTTCAGGATGACCTGGTTTTTCAAAAGTTTCAATATTTTGATTTTTATACAAAAAATATAAAATTGACATTAGAAATAAAATTGTTGGCTATTTTTCCATAATTGTACTGAAACTATGTATTCATTTTCTTTCACTTTGGGTTCGGGCTTGAATATTTCGGGTTCGCGTCGGGTTTCGGGTTTATGTATTTTTTTGTTGGGTTCAGGTTGACTTTAAGCATAATTTTCGGGTTCGAGTCGGGTACAACTAGACCCATACAGAACACCAGTTGAAATGAAAATTTTTGCAAGTATCTAATATTTTTTTTTATTGCTTTCCTTCATCTTATGACGATAACGAAATGGTGTTTCATCAAAACTCTATTAAATTAATCATATTTAAATCATCCCTAGCAGTATAATTCCCACTTCATGTTAGTAGGCTCGCATGTACCACATGGAACATTTCACCAACCACGCGCACAAACATTTGCTAATCGCACATATATATATTATTAATTTCAAGTCAACATTTTATGTCCACCATACTCCGGTTTAAGTGAGACTATAAACACAACGCCACTTACAGTATAAAAAAAAATCTAAGCGATACTTTATTTGCTAACATCAGTCTAGTCGTTCGGCCTCAAAACCGCATAAGTGGAATTAATGAATAAAAATGCATACATACAATGTGAGGACAATAAGTAATTAAAAGCCAATATGCAAATAACATACTTCTCCATAGAGGACAATATGTAATAACATACTCCCTTCTTCTAACTTCGCTGTTAACATGTAAAAAGTATTTTTTTAAATCGTTTTTTTAAATTTAATTTTAATTAAATTTACTGCAACAAAATTCGTCAGCATCAAAATCGGAAAGGCCGTATAGTACGTATTTTTAGATTTTAAAAATAAATATTACTTTTTAAAAGTTTTTAAAAGTTTTATTATTATTTTTTTAAACTTTTTCTTAGGCTTATATTTTAAATCATTTGTAAAAATAATGATGATGAAAATTTAAATGTAATGCAAATTTATAAAGTGCTTCTTTTCCTTCACACTAATGATGAATTTCAACAATGCAGTTGGTTCATTATTTATTGACGCACAACCTCATGTCCAAACAAATCCTAAAACTACATATTCTCATCCTTACTAAATGCAAAGATACCTTGATAAAAATGACACAGTTTACCAATGCACATGTATCGTCTTATACAGCAAAGAGACTGATCAATGCCTGATATCCTATCTCGTATTCATGAAGGCATCGGATGAGATGGGGACAACTTGAATCCAGTTGGATTATTCACGTCAAAATAAGATTTCTGAACATGTTTTCATCTATCAACTAAAGTGCTTTTAGAAATGCACTTGCGGAATACTGATGATATAAATGAAACAAATATATTTCGGTTTAAGACTTTTAATGTGACCTTTATTGATTTTCATCTGCAATAAACGAATTCGGGTATTTCAAAACATAAATAATAATAATCATAATTAAACAAGGCGGGTCGTAGTTTTACGTAATTTAATTAACTTAATTACCAGTCTTTCGCTCATGTTATTGCTTGTGTACAGTTAGGTTAAAAGTAGGAAAATAACAAGAATGAAAAACCATGCGTCAGACATAGAAAATGAAATAATTTCCAACACTAACAGAATGTTATTTAGAAATTTCGTTATTTCATAGAATGAAATGAGATATGTAAATAAGTAATTTAAAAAACACATAACCCAGTAAAAATCCATTTTCAGAAATGGCTATCCATTTTCGGTAATCTGTGAGAATTCTTTTGTGAAGCCCTGTATATAATCTATACAATTTATACACACTACGTAATACACTCAAAATTAGATAAGTGTAAAAAAGTATATCACAGGAAAACGTACGTTAAGCAATTATCGATCATAGTCAGTCCTTTAACCGAATTCTTTTGGGTGTCTCTGTAAATGAAGGATAAATGCTAAGCACTCCATAATCAATAGAAAACGTGCTGTAGTACCTCTCAGTGATCGTTTTAAATTTCGTTATATTTGAAGTATCATAACATGATTGAAATGCATCGCAAAAATATTTTCTCCCATTAATCATAATGTAATGAAATTATTTTGTGTGCCTCTGTAAACGGACTATAAATGCTATTTATTCCATACTCCTGTGAAAGCCTATTGTCATCCATATCAGTGATGCATATCAATCTCATTAGGTTTGAAATAGCGTAACATCAATAAAATGCATCGCAAATAATTTTTTGACATAAGATCATGATGTAAAGATCAAAGTTCATACTTCCGCGTACCACCAAGTAACAATCGTATACGGCTAATATAGAAAAACATGTAGAAAGGAACCTGCCTAAAACTAAATATATAACCGGTCTTTTGTGTTTCCGTCATAGCAGGTTTTTATTGTATTTAAAAATGAATGATTCCATTACTAAATTGGTACTTAGATTGACTGCTGTATAATAATATTCAAGTAAAAAAGTAGTATTATCATTAAATTTTAATAATACATATCATATCAAAATACAGTGTTTTGGTTTAGGAAAAAAGGCCACAATACTTAATGACGTATTGGCGCACATTGATTCATATACTGTTATAGTAGGTTGATTGCACTAATTTGCTTCTATCGCTAATGAAAGGGGTGGAATTGTTATATCAGGCACAGCTTCCTCACGTCTGGCTCAATATTCGATAGTTTTAGTCATAAGTCAAATTCGATGTTTAGTTTATTCTTGTATTTTTTTTTTTCATACAACGAAGGGGAAAAAGTACATTCACAGAGATATGTTGTGCTAAACACAAGCAGAATTTGACGATATCAGACGGTACTCTGATATTCTCGCTAGTGAAAATTCTCTTACAATTACCCTTTTGAATGAAGACTCCAGTAATCCATTATTGGGGAGCTGAATAAGTTCACTTTGTTTCCTCTCTCGAGAGATACAGTGGAAGAATGTCTCAAATAAGAAACAAATTTTTTTATCCAAAGCTTAGTACATTTAACATAGGCTCAATACATCTTCATTAATAATCTGCATACCTTTAAATGCGACAATAATGTCGAGCAGTAGGCACTTGCAAGTATTTTCATACATTTATGTATATACCACCTCAATACATATACACAATGCTTTACCTGAAATCCGCACTGCATATGACCACAGTTTTTGTTTGATTTCAGAAATAAATTGAAATTGTTTGAAATAAAACTTTTATTTCAACTCCTCCTAGAAGCTGCTCTAGTACAAAGAGAACAATGGGTTATAAATTACACTTGTAATTTTGTTTTGTTTTAACTCCTCCGACTCACACAAACTCCTCCTACTTTCAAGGATCCAGACTTTACCTTCAGATAATTCAATTTATGAAACATGTTTAAAAACAATTCTTCCGCTAATTAAAAATACTTCATTCATTAATTTTAAAATTAGGTCTTTATTGAAAAAAATCATTTTTTATCCATCTAAATCTAATAATTTTGTTTTTTAATTCTGGAAAACGGATTGTATCATAAGCGGTGGGTACGAATTTCAGCAAGTCTGCTATTGCAAACATTTCTCGTAACAAAAAAATAATAAAAGCTATTTCAAATCATAAATAGCATTCGATTTTTTTTTCTGAGTTAATAAAGACAAGTAGTTTTTGATTCCATAAAAATATGCTGCCTTTTTACTTTTATTGCACGTACTAGAATCGAACATCGAACTTCTGCGTACCAGTAGCTAGAGCTTCACGTACCAGTACTGGTACGCGTACCATAGTTTGAGAACCCCTGCTTTACATCATATAATAATTTTTTTTTTAAACTGTTGACAAAATTTCAGCTTTTTCTGATACCTGTCTATCGTTTACTGCACCGTAAGAAAAAGTCTTCTTAATCTAGGAAAATATAACATAGCCACGAACAAAAATATACGATTCCAAGCTATTTAACATTTCCAAAAAGCATTCTTTATATTTAGCAACCTCAGAAACCAATATATTTTCGAGATTTAAAGAAACATTTATGAAAACAATGTCTCTTTAGCTGCCACTGATTTTTGGAAACGTTTCCGAGTAATTTTTAGAGTGTATTAATCAGTTTTCTCAACACGGAATGTAGGTTTTTTTGAATGCTATGAAGTCTCAAGCGAACATTTTTATGTTCAATAAACATGTTTCACAGACTTATCATGATAAATGAACAGCATGAACATTAAAATGAACATTAAAATAAACATTATTTTGTTACTCCTGCATGTATAAATTCAATTGAGCAGCTTAAAATGTTTAATTGAGAATGGACATAGCATCCTAAAAACCGATATTCCGGTTTGATAAAACGGATGAATATACTATAAAAAAAATCGGAAATGTTTCTGAAAATCAGTAGCTGCAAAAGTAACTTTGTTTTTTGTAAAAGTTTCTTTAAATCACAAAAAATATTGGTTTTTGAGATTTCTAATGATAAAGAACGCTTTTCAAAATCATGGGTATCATGGAAGAGGTCATTGAGTATTTTCGTCGGTGGTTATGTTAAATTTCCGTAGATTAGAAAACTTTTTTTTTTTAAACAGTGTGAAGCGCAACCTCAGATTCAAACGAATCCTACCGCTACTTATAATTTATTCCCACTAAATGCAAACACACTAGTTATTTCCATAAAAGTGACACGTTTTACTAATACAGGGTTGTTATAATTAAAGTTCGCCTATTCAGAAGACTCTAGAGCCGGTCCTATGGCTCCAAACGAAACAAAATTTCACTAGTACGTAGTTGAAGTGATGCGCTCTGCGAAAATCGAAAAAAAAAAAAATTCGTTGCATTTTTCGTCAGTAGGTGGAGCTGCGCCAATATTTAAGGCGATGTTTGCAGATTCATTATATCAATTTCAGTCAATCCAGACGAAGAACACAAATTTAAAAGTTTCAACAAACTTCGACGAACTGCGAATTGTTATAATTAAAGTTCACCTAATCAGACAGATCTAGAGCCTGACCTATGACTCCAAACATACAGAAAAATGAATATAATTTCGTGTGATGTAATCTGCATCAACAAAAATAAAACATGTCGTTCAGCAGCGAGGAAATAACGAAGAATAACGTTACGCATGCTCAATGAATCCTCCACCATTTTCAATAACGCATTCCATTCTCAGAATTGTGCTTTCTACAGCATTGCGTAAAC
The DNA here is from genome assembly GCA_963931845.1 of Maratus michaelseni. NCBI lineage: Eukaryota > Metazoa > Arthropoda > Arachnida > Araneae > Salticidae > Maratus > Maratus michaelseni. The sequence goes on from OZ007595.1 coordinate 107,569,092, forward strand.
TGTCCTGTTAGATTGGGCGAATATGAAGTCTAATACTGTTTTTCAGATCAGAGATTGTCTGACATCTGTCTTTAGATACAGAATCTTTCAAAAATCTCCACAACCAAATTGCATGGTGTTAAGATCAGGCGATCGTGGTGGCCAGACTATTTGAAAATAACAACTTATGATGCGGTCTTCTGTAAAATGGCTTGTTAAGAAAATCCGAACTGCTCTTGTAATGTGCGGTAGTGCACCGTCTTGCATAAACACGATATTTTGAAGGCAGCCTCGCGGTTGCAGTTCGGGAATCAGAAAATTTGACAACATGTTGAGATACTTTCTCCCATTTACGGATCATGTAATGGGTCCTGTGGATGTTAGTTCCTCAAAAAAAAAAAATATGGCCCTATCATAAACGTAGCTGTGAAACCGCACCGCACCGTCACTTTAGCTGCATACAATGGAACTTCTTTGACAACATTAGGATTCTCTTTCGCCCAAATTCGATAGTTGAGTGTGTTCACGTGTCCGTTTAAATAAAAATGCGCTTCATCAATCCATAGAATATTCCAGGGCCAAGAATTGTCCACATTCATTCGTGCAAGAAACTGTAGTGAAAATGATAGCCGACTTTCGGTATCACCCTGCATTAGTTGTTGCACCCTCTGAATCTTGTATGGATAGTAGCGCAAAATTTGACGCATCACTTTTCTCACAGTGGAAATCGGCATATCGACTTCATTCGCAATAGTTGGCACACTTGCATTACTAAATGATGACTGGTTTGCTAAATCCACGGCAGCAGTAGCAATATCTTCAATGCTAGAAATGTCTACCTTTTTTCGTCCTCTGCCAGGAAGAATGTCGAGTTTTCCTGTTTCCTCGAACTTTTTAATCATTTTGTGAACTCCACGATCCGACATTGTTCCACGTCTAACATCTTTTAGTTTCCGGAATTCTCGAAGAGCTGCAGCTGCGTTGCTGTTATTTTGATAAAATAACTTTACAAGAAGTGCCTTTTCTTTCAAAGTTACCATTCTCCACAAAGCGTAGATTCAAATGCTTTTCAGAAACAATCAACTGTTCCAGTGTCAAAGAAATCACAGACACACTTTATCAGCAAGTTGTAAATTGTCAGGTGGTTAGAAGGGTATTTCAAGTTTTCGAAGTTGCGACGTCACTTTGACGTCGTTCGTCAAAAATTTGAATGAAATGTGATCTTTTTCAAGCGTTGGGTGAAATTTTGTGATTTTGTGTGTTTCATCTGGATTGACCGAAATTGATATAACGAATCTGAAAACGTTTACTTTTACCAACCGCGAAATAAAATTTTCTGTATTTTGTTTTATACAAAATAAAGGAATCTGCAAATATCGGCTTAAATATTGGCGCAGCACCACCTATTGACAAAAATTTTAACATTTTTTTTTTCGATTTTCGCAGAGCGCATCTCTTCAACTACGTTACTAGTGAAATTTTGTTTCGTTTGGAGCCATAGAACCGGCTCTAGAGCCTTCTGAATAGGCGAACTTTAATTATAACAACCCTGTATGTACGAAAAATCTGATTCAGCAAAGAGATGAATACTAACTCTATATACTAACTATAGGCAAGGTTCTGTTTAGGAAAAAATTAGGACCTTTAAAGGACCCTGCACAATTTTTATTTTAAAACACGACTCTTTACAATTGTTTTCATCTTAAAACAGGAACCTTCACAAAATTCTTTGTCTCAAAAAAGAACCTTTCACAATACTTTTTCATAACAAAGAGAAACTCTTCACAAAATTAATCGTCCTAAAATAAAATCGAACTTGTCACAAAATATCTGAAATCACTAAAGAACCAATAATGTATCTATATTTAAAGAGTATATTTGTATACACGTAAAGAAATTTACTGGAGTCCCGGAGTCGTGGCTGACGTTTAATTAATAAGACGAATATGGCTTTTAATCAGTTTATTAACTTCTAAATCAGAGGTAGATATCCCGATGATTAGGAGAATGCATAGCCGCTGCTCCCACACCACAAGATCTGTATGTAGAGTTGCAAAAAAACCCGCAGTTTTTGAGAGATGGAAATAAAACCGGGAATTTTGGGGAATAAACCCAGAGTTTTGGAGAAAATTGGAAATTTTGAAGAAGTTTTGAAAGTAAACAAAAACTAGTAATTTTTCAATTTCAATTTTTTATTTTAAAGAAATTTCAGACACTGTTCTGAAAAGTTTAAAATGTGTTTTTCATTATGAATTCACAAAATTTGCGCTCTAAGTTTTTGTAATTTATACAGATATTTTCTTTAGAACAATGGCGGCTGTGAATTGAAATATTAGCGGCTGGATTTGAATGTTTCTTTAAAAATTAAAATTGTTTGATTTCTGTTAGCTGGCATATTAATTTTTTTGTGAGTTGTAGTGTATTTTTGCATTTATTTCTTTAAGATTTGTTCGTTTTATTTTTTGTTTACATTGTTTGAATCGGAGAACAGGGGTGATGTTTATATTCATGTCAGGCAAGATAAATCTATCGTCTGCCTCTCGCACTTTTTACCTATATACGATTAAAATATCAACTTATTTACCTATGTTATTTTAATTTCTCTGACTTAATATTTCTGCAGCTTAAGCATGTATTTCATTAGTTTTCATGCAAACTGTGCCATTTTTCTGTATTTATGTTATTGGTTTTGATTACATTTGTAAAAAAAATATTTTTTTACAAATTAAAAAAATTCCTGTCTAAAACGTTCTGAAAACTCCTGGGAATTTTTAATATTTCCCTCCCAAAAACCCGGTTTATTCCCGGGAATAAACCCGGTTTTTTCCACCCTTTGCAACTCTATCTGTATGCATAGGCAACTAAGATCAGACTGACTAACTTTTTAAGTAACTACAGGAAACTCAGCCAACTTTATTGCATTACATCTTTGTGAGGTTTACGTTAAACAGATGTTCGCGAATAAATGTTTGATAATTGGATTTTACTTGAGTATATGATACGAGTGGATATGAATTTATAGATTTAAACAGTCATAAATATGGGATAATTATGTATAATTGGCCTTGATATTCAGGCTACTTGTGATTTTAATTGGGATTTAAAGTAGAGGAGAATTTAGGCCACTCAACATCGAAACGAAGCCTTTGGCGGCATTTTGGCTAAGAGAAGTATCTTAATTAAGATTTGAAGAAAGACAAACCCCGGGTTTAATATCGAAGAAACTATTTGGAATGGAGCATCTCATCTATTAACAGACATATAAATTTATATACCTAAATTTAATGCATTTATGTACATTTGTTTGTTAAAGAAGGACCTTGTTAGAATTCAAATGTCTGAAAAGGAACCTGAATATAAGGGTAATTTAAAAATTAAAAAAATTAGGATTCGGTTTATCACAAGTTTAAAACAACATTCACAATTTTCACAAAAACAGGACCCTGCGAGAAAAGTCAGGACAGTCCCTTGATAAGGTATCTGTTAAGATGAGAACAATTTGAATCCAGTTGGACAATATAATAAATTAAGTAATATAATAATACTAGCAAGCTACGCCCGCTGCGCTGGTCAGTTTCTACAAATGAACCTTGAAGCAAACAAAATATATCGTTTAATTTGACCTTGTATTTGAAAGCAATCTGTATATTTACCTGGAATATCCTTCCACATTACTGAAAAATGACGTGATTGTGCTATTATATTTTCTAATGTGCAGTCAAAATTTTAGCTGTTAAGGACCAACTCTTTTATTTGGTCATTTACAGTTAAGGTTTGCTAAAGAATGATAAAACTATATGCAATATACTAAAACCATCACTAAAAATTATCGAACTAACAATGCAAACTAATTAATAAAATCCATTCAGTAGAAGTTTTTATAAAGGCTAATCTTTTATAATCGGGTTCATCTGATTATAGAACTTTTCCACGTAATTCTAAAACAGAACAATATAAAATATACTAAAACCATCCTTACAAATTATCTACTTAACAATGCAAGTCGCAAAAAATAAGCCCAGTAAAAACTTTCAAAAAGGCTAATCTTTCGGAATCGGGTTCTCCTGACTGTATAATCTTCACACAACTGTTTGACTAAGCAGCGTAGAACAATATGTAGTACATAAAAACCATTCCTGAAATAGCATCTGACTAACAATACAATTCTCATCAAAATCCGTCCAGTAGAACTTTTTCAGAAGGCTAATCTTTCATAATCCGAATCAAATACTGAAAAAGCTAATATTTGATAAAAAAAAAAAAAATCACCTGATTTTCGAATTTCCCCCTATAATTCTAGAACTAAGCAACGTAGAATGATATGTTATATAATAAAACTTTCCCTAGAAAGTTATCTAACAGTGTAGGTTTCATCGAAATCCATTCGGCAAAATCTTTTAAAAAGGCTAATATTTCATAAACGGATTGATCTGATTATAGAACTTCCCAGAATAATTCTATAACTAAGCTACGCAGAACGGTATGTTATACAATAAAACCTTCCTTGAAAAATTATCTTATACAGTTTAAGCTCTACGAAAATCCATTCAGCAGAACTCGAGTTATAAGCAGCCGGAACGAAATTTCATATATGTAGAAGTAAATAGAAGTATATTGCCATTAATATAGTTTGCATTTGAATTTAAAAAAAGGTACTTTTCGGTTAGCCGGGCGCCAGTGATCGTACACTTGAAAAAAAAAAGCACCTTTTGGCTTAAAATCTCTCATCAAAACTGTTTTTCTTTTCTTTCTTTTTTTTTAAATTAAATTAATAACAGCTTTTTCTTTTATTTTTCCAGCTGTATAGCCATTTCAATTCTTTCTGCATCAAAAAAAAAAAAAAAAAAAAAAAAAAAGACACCTTTTGGCTTAAAATCAAATTGTTTAGGATCAAAAGTAAAATCAAAATCGCCAAAAACAAAAGATAAATCGCGAAATATTATTTCGATAGCAATCTTGCCCCTTGAATAATTTTTTAAGCATTGCGAACATTCCCAATCATGTTTAAATTAAATATTTTCGTTTTATAATATTCTCTCATCAAAACTCTTTTTTCTTTCTTTTTCTTTTTTTTAAAAATTAATTTAACACAGTTTTTCTTTTATTTTTGGAGATGTATAGCCTTTTCATTTCTTTCTGCAACAATAATGATCGCCAAAAAAATAGCAATGGTAACCTTTTCGGCCAAAATAACAAATGTAAAAAATGAAATTATTTACGACATCACATTAAAAACCTCAAAAATAACAGTATTTCTCCACTGTTTAATGGATGTTATTATACATATAAACCTTCCTCTTGAATCACTCTATCTATTAAAAAAAACCGCATCAAAATCCGTTGCGTAGTTTTAAAGATTTAAGCGTACATAGGGATATAGGGACAGAAAAAGCGACTTTGTTTTATGCTATGTAGTGAAGAGAAACCATTGAGATACTCACGCGCAAAAATACAATATGTAACGATGCGGCATCTTTTAATTTACCGAAACTGTGGCTAGAATTACTCCATGGTCAAAGATATGAAAATAAACAATCAAGTAAAAAAATAATAGATAACGTGCGTAATTTTTAAAAAAGTACATGAAAATAATAACTTCAAAGCCCGTGCAGCTTTAGAATATTCTCATTTTGTTTTTGAAAATGACTCCGAAAGAGTCGAAACATGTAAAACAACTAATAAAAGTTATTTTAATTTATATTATAGTTGTTAATTTTACACCTTTAGCATTTAAAAGTAATATCCAGTTAGACATTCATGTCAAAATACGATTTCAGAACATATTTTCCATTCGGCAACTTAAGTGCTTTTACAAAAGCATTTGTTGAATATTGATGATGTAAACGAAAAAAATATTTTGTAGGTTTACTTTAGGACTTTTAATGGGAACTTTCGGGATTTTCATCAACAATAAATGAATTCGGCTATTTTAAAATAAAAATAATAATCGCAATTAGACAAAGTGAGCTATAATTATGTCTAATTGAATTTCCTAAATTATTAGTTACTAATCGCCAAAACTTCAAATTTCGTTAATAACAGCATGCGATTGAATACTCACTTTTAGGTTAAAACTAGGAAAACAAAAACAGACATGTTATCATTCAACAACTCCAGCAAAGGTTATAATTATTGAAATTGTTTTGTAATGAATAACGTGAACAAAAGAATACGGAATAGCACTTCATTTTGAATTTCGTCCTAATACAGTATTTCCCTTTGAATTCCCTGTCCATACGTTTTCGTATATGTTTTTGGTACTTTTTAATTAAGTAATGATAATCTAAATTGATAAAGCATGTTTTCTCCTTCACACCTAATAGGGAATTTCGGTGCTATCGGATATTGGTCTATCAATTACTGTAGCGCAACGTCATATTCAAACAAATCCCACATCTACTTATTCACATTCCCACTAAATGCAAAACACTTGTTACTTTGATGAAAGAGACACACGTTTTACCAATGCATATGAATCGTCTTATACAGCAAAGAGACTGATCAATGACCGATAACCTATCTCGTATTCATGGAAGCATCGGTTGAGACGGGGACAACTTGAACACAGTTGGATTATTCACGTCAAAATAAGATTTCAGAACATGTTTTTCACAAGACAATTTAAGTGCTTTTTCAAAAGCGCTTGTAGAATATTGATGATGTAAACGAAAAAATATTTTTGCTGATTTCGTTTGGAAATTTTTATGTGACCTTTAGGAATTTTCAGCTGTAACGCGATTTTTTAAACTTAAAATAAGTTACTGAACTTGTTGTGAAGGGAAACGGATTATGAAATAGTGTGATTTGAAATATTTCAATTGCAAATAACAACAAAATCTTTTACTACATGACTTTTTTAAACCTTTATGCAAAAAACTATTTAATAATGAGTAGTGTGAAATATATAAACGTGTTTAAAAGTATATTATAGCTGATTTTTGTTTCGTCCAGTAAAAGTTTATGACACTCTCAAAAACATTCGCGAATTGAACGGATTTTTCTGTATCATATATTATAATACGAGCAAATATTGTGTGTGTGTCAGTCGTTATGAAAAAATTAGCTTAAAAACGGCTCTAACGATTTCGACGAAATTTTGTATCCTACCGTTTTGGGGTATCAGAAGACCTTTGGGCTAGGTCACATGTTCGAAAAAATTCGATTAGTAGGTCATTTTGGGGTTATTTTGGGATCACTACGAGTCAATGCATTTCAATGGCAATAAAGGTAGAAACAATTGTTAATTTGTTGAACAGTTGACAGTAAACAAAGTCGCAAAGTTGGCAACATTTCGCCAAATTTGGCGATATTTAGTGAAATGCCAATGACTTTGACAAGATTTAGCGAGAAATCGACTTTTAAGATTACCAATGTTAAAACACATGCTTGGTGCCAAAAGAAAGAATGTCTCCAAATTTGGCGACATTTGGCAGAAAATTGGCTTTCAGAATCTGAAGGAATTTTCCAGAAATTCTCAATAGGAGCCGAGAAATATGAGTTAACCAATCAGAGTCCCTAGAACGTTCTAGAAAACAGAATTCAACCAACCAGGGTTCATAGATCTTTCTCGCAAAAAAATACTGTTATAAAATAAAATGCTTTATCGCAATAATGCCGTGAGAATTTATTGTTACATCGGGTTGAACGCAAAGCTAATTTTAACTGAGAGTAGCTTGGTCTTCCCCGCTGGTATTTCATTAAAACACGAAAATTTCTACTTTAATTTTCCCATTTCCCCCCAAAATACAAAGAAAAAAAGAGAGAGAGAGAGAGAGATAAAAAAAAAACGTGTTTTTCTATATATTTTTTGGATTTTTTAATTAAGTAATGAAAATGAAAATTTAACGGTTATGTAAATTTATAAAGCCTGTTTTCTCCTACACACTAATGGGGAATTTCAGCGTTATCGATTGTTGGTCTCTATCATTGACTGTGGCGCAACCTCATATTCAAACAAATCTTACAGCTACTGATTCATATTCCCACAAAATGCAAAAACACTCGTTACTTTGATAAAAATGACGTTTTACCAATGCATATGAATCGTCTTATACACCATAGAGACTGATCAATAACCGCTATCCTATCTCATATTCATGGAAGCATCTGTTGAAACGGGAATAACTCGAACGCAAGTTGGTTTATTCAAGTCGAAATAAGATTTCAGAACATGTTTTCATCCGACAACTTATGTGCTTTTACAAAAGCATTTGCGGAATATTGATGATGTAAACGAAATTATATTTCTGTCTATTTCGTTTGGAACTTTTTATGCGACCTTTAGGCATTTTCATCTATAATAAGATTTTTTAGAATTAAAATAAGCTTGTGACGGTCTCTTCGGGCTCGTCAACTGAGAAAGTAGCCATGACACAAAAATCATCAATAACAATGATTTATTTAAACCAATGACCCCATCAGTGTGACCTCACAGGCTGCCTCTTGCTCCTCAACAATGTGTAGCAACTGCAAATTGGATCCATACAAACCACTTTTCTCTACTTGATCTTCAATGGTAAAGCGCATCCAAATTTATTTGGAATACACTTCTCATGATGCGTGGATAAGTTTTAATATGATGTATAAGCGGAATTTACTTCCACATTGTACTCTCTATCCTTCGTACTAGCATGAACTTTTTCATCAATATGCGAATCTCCGTCAAAGATGTAATTTTTTACGCAGTTGGATTCATAGACATTTTTTCCTCTTGCCATTATTTTTACTTCGCTATTAAAAAAGCTGTACATTTGGTGAAGCTTAACGGCACCCTTTATGGCCATTTTGATAACAGAATTAGCACTAAGATATGCTTAAAAATAACATTCGAGAAAAAAAAAACAATCACAACAAATGGCCTTTCAAATAACACTACTGACATACTACTTCGCAACGGTTTGTGTTGATCCAATTTGTGGTTGATACGCAGAGTTGAGGAAACAAGCAACAGCCTGTGACGTCACCACTGCTGGGGACGATAATGAGGATGGATGGCAGTGGAGCAGACATTTTTAAACTGACGGTGATTGAAATTGATCTCGAGGCGAGTGCTAACCTCAAACAATTCACTAAATTCTAGCACTAATTCAAAATAAAGTGGCTACGCTGATTTACAGGGACACAAGGAATAATCACTTCAGCTTACGAAAAAAATATCACTAAGGAAGTCTACTAAGGAAGACTGTCACTGAAAACACTATACATGTCACTCTACAATGTTGCAATTGCATACAAGGGAACCCCGTGGATTCCAAATTTCTTTATTTGGAATACCAGGTTTCAACATCTTACCACGCTTTCAAAGGTATCAATTAAAGATATAACTCAAAAAAGAAAAAAAACTCCGATTTTTTTTTTCTCGAATGTTATTTTTAAACATACCTTAGTGCTAATTCTGTTCTCAAAATGGCCATAAAGGGCACATACGCGGTAGCGTATTACTGCTTATTTTACTGTTTATTCTGTTAATTTTACGGTATAATACTGACAGCTAGGATGCCAGTATTATACTGTAAAATCAACACTTTTTTTTGCAGTGTATTAACCAAAAACGTTTAAAAGACTGATATAATTGATGCTTAGTGACCCTGTGTTTCTTTTTTTGTACGTTTAAAAGCATTGGGTTCGGGTTTCTCCACAACACATGTACGTGAATTATTTTCTTCTTTCGACGAGCTGGTATAAAAATAAATTGTTTACATTGTCTCATGTCTTCTTAATTCTTTTGCTTGACTGCGTTGGTGATGGCTGACAAAATTTGTTTCTTCAGACATACAAAAAATACAATTAAAGAAACAGTAACAGAGTCAAAGTTAATTGCAGTAAAAAATAATATATTTCGATTAATTTATTTTAAGATACGCTAAATTGATTCTGAAAGATTTCTTAACAGAGCTGTAGCTAGAAGTGAATAATAGGGGGGGGGGGGAAGAAAATGTAGGGGAGACTCATATTTTTTCTTTCTGTCTGGCACATGCACGCACAAACAAACAAACACACACTGATATACATGATCAAATTATTATATAGAAATATATATTAGTGTATATACTTATTGTAGGCACTATGTTTCTTATTAAACTGTTTATAATAACTTAATTTTTTACTGAGAAATAAATAAATTATTAAGAATTAAAATTTCCAGTGTATATCTAGTGTATAATTATACTGGTGAAATAATAAGTGATGATGTCAACAAGTAAATAAAAAGCTACAGTTCACCTGTTTCATAAAAAGTTGCAACATTTAATTTTTTTCTGAATATTCCCTGCCCTTAAGAATTGTAAAGTTATGTTTTTATAGGATAACAAACATTAGAAAAACCAAGGATGTATTTTGCATTTTAAAATTATTATTGTTTTTAAAACACTTATTTAAACTAATTTTAAAAACTTATTTTCAGTTTTTATACAAATACTACAGTTTAGTATTTGTGCTAAACTGTGAAAGGGCCCCAAAATTAATTTCGATTTTGGAACAGAGTTTCATTTGGTGACCTTGGAATCTTTTTCAGGGGGAGCTCAAAACTTTTTAGGGGAGACTGATCCCCCCCTCCCCCCATGGCACCCTTCTATCTACGTCCCTGTTCCTTAAATGACTACATGATAGTTATTTCTTGAAATTAGTAAATGACTGTAGTAATATTTTGAAATGATTAATGTCTAAGCGGTATATAATAACTATTTCTACAATTTGAAACATTATTTGATAAGAATTAACTCTTTATTACCTATACCATACACCTAGGAACCTATACAAATCCTTTTTTCGTGTAATTATCGTGTTTATTAGGAAAAAATAGCGGGCAGTTATTATTTTCGGTGCTGAATAAGCAGTGTTACCAAAAATTAAGATACTCTCTATAGTTCTAGATTCCTCAATTTAAATGAATATTTTAAACTTTTAGTTGACTCAGGATTGCGGAATTATTGGAAGATTCTTCAAAAATATTGTAAACTATAAAAAAATACCACATGAAATAGAATAATAATTTTACTTATCTTAAACACAATTAACAAAAAAAAAAAAAAAAAAAAAAAAAAATCTGAAAGAATGGTATAATTAATGCTTCGTGTCCCTGTGTTTCCTTTTTTTTGCGTTTAAGTATTGAGTTCGGGTTTCTCTACAACACATGTACGTGATTAATTTTCTTCTTTCGACGAGCTAGCATAAAAATAAATTGTTTACATTGTCTTATGTCTTCTTAATTCTTTTGATTGACTGCGTTGGTGACGGCTGACAAAGTTGGTTTTTTCAGACATACAAAAAAATAAACGCAATTACAAGAAACAGCAATAGTGTCGACGTTAATTGCACTAAAAGAGCATACCTGTCTATTAATACATTTAAAAATACGCTTTCAAAAGGATTCTGAAAGATTTTTTAAATGACTCCATGATAATTATTTCTTGAAATTAGTAAATCTGAAGATGATACGAGAAGAATTCATAAAAGTTAATCCCCCCATGACGAAAAATGAGAAAGTGACATATGCATTTCGTTTGATCATCATTCGATCATCATTTGATCAGATTTGATCAACAATATTTGTCGTTTGACCAACTTTAATTAATGAGTTATAATTAAAAATAACCAGGGGGCTAACTTTTAAAATACTTTAAAATACGCAAAATTAGAAAAAAAAAAAAGTGATTCTTATCAGAAATTGTTAGATCAGATTTGATCAACAATTTTTAACGTTTGTTCAAACTCGGAAATGCCCGAAAAATCGATATTTATAGGAGCAGATCCCTAAAAGATTTAACAGAATTTCGGAACAAAAAAGGTGTGTCATCGGACGTAAAATCGTTTGATCAGATTTGATCAACCATTCTTAGCGTTTGATCAAACCCGGAAATGCCCGAAAAATCGATATTTATAGGAGTCCTAAAAGTTAGTCACCCCCCCCCCCCCTCCTAGACAGAATTTCGGAACAAAAATGGTGTCATCGTACATAATAAAATCGTTTGATCAGATTTCATCAACCATTTTTAGCGTTTGATCAAATCTGGAAATGCCCGAAAAATCTATATTTATAGCTAAATTTCCTGCTTGCAGACCTCTAAAAGTTAGCCTCGCCCTTGTTATTTTTAATTATAACTCATTAATTTAAAGTTTATCAAACGACAAAAATTATTGATCAACAAAAATGGTGTCATCGTACATAATAAAATCGTTTGATCAGATTTCATCAACCATTTTTAGCGTTTGATCAAATCTGGAAATGCCCGAAAAATCTATATTTATAGCTTGCAGACCTCTAAAAGTTAGCCTCGCCCTTGTTATTTTTAATTATAACTCATTAATTTAAAGTTTATCAAACGACAAAAATTATTGATCAAATCTGATCAAACGAAATGCATACGTCACTTTCCGTTCATGAGGGGGAGGGGGGGGGTGCGGTAACTTTTATGGGGTTACGACAGTTGTAATATTTTGATATAATAAATGTGCGTGTAAGCGGCATTTAATAACTATTCCTATAATTTGAAATTTTATTTGAAAATAATTAACTCTTTATTCTGTTTTATAACTTTTTCTCTTCGGCGAAATAATAAATTGCCAAACCGAGTGATTTGCCCCCCCCCAAACATTATTATTATTGTTTTTATTAACAACTTCCAACATAGATGAAAAGTGATGAATTCGGTTTGTCAGTCTGTCACCTGCCTGTCTATCTGTCCGTGCTCTAACTCGTGTTAATATTCTCGTATAGCCATGTAATTGATATATGTCATTGAGGTTTACTATGTGATGTTCGCTATTGAAAATGGAGTGCGTAACATTTATAGTTCGTTTATAGGGACACTCAAAAGAGTTCCGTTACATTACGGTCAATGGGAAAAAATCGTTGCCGGTGTATTTAATTATATTACTCTGTACTTCTTTAAATCACTAAAAGGTGTAAAATAAAAACTTTATAAACAGTATAAAAAAGTTTTATTAGACAAATTATCAAAACAAATAAGAATATTCTACAATTGCACGGTCTATGAAGTTATTATTTGAAACTCTGTCATTGGATTTTTCGCGTACTTTTTCAAATTACGCGAGTTATTTTTTATTTTTACTTGGATGTTTATTTCCATATCTGTAACCATGGAGTAACTTGGGCCACAATTTTGCTAATTTAAATGATGCTGCATCGTTACATATTGTATCACAATCTCTATGGTTTCTCTTATAATGGATGGGCTAGTATAGATTGCAGGAGAAAAGTTTCGTACTTTCATTGAAATTTATTTGGATGGATTCTTCTTGATACAATCTTACCAGGACTGTGGTTTTCTATTATACTTAATATCAGCTATATGCTCCTTTTTTTTTATAACTAAATTTCCTGCTTAGATAAAGTTATAGCTGTTACCTCATATTAGCATATTTTTTATGCATTGCAACTGGTGTAACGCAAATATTACATACATATCCTTGGCATCTACTGTTATATCAAATGCATAAAATAATCGGATTATCGTGCCATAAAAGTACATTAAGTAAATAAGGAAGAATATCTAACGCATTTCGTTGCTTGTAGTAGCATTGACAGTTTGGTTTCCTTTTAAATATTTTAAGAGTTTTTTTATGGCACTAATCTGCCCATGATTCATAAATGTGTATTCTTTCAAAAGAGAATAAAAGTCATGTAAAATGAATAACTTTATTATTTATTAACCAGTCTTTTCAAAAATATGTAAAAACAACAAACAGAAATTTTGAAGACAAATACAGAATAACCCCGATATAACTATGCTCGATTTATCGATTGCCTTAATTTAAAGATTATTCCTTACGTTTGGGATTCATCTTTATTTATTTCTATGTTATATTATGATCCCCATTTACTTTTCCTCAATTCAACGATAACCTTTATGAATTTATAGAATATTTCAAACACCTTTTCAGTCGATTTTTTTCTTTATTCTTTATCTATTGAACGATCAAAAAATTGTTTGTGGAATTAATTATATTATAGTATGTTGAATGTGTATCTGAAATGGAAATGGTAGAATATATACATATGTGTAATGCTTTTAGAACAAATAAAAAAGTCATGTCACCAGGTTTTTTTTTAAGCACAACAATTATCAACAAGATATTTTTTTCAAAGTGGTAGGTGTACATTTATAATGCACAAATTAAAATAAATCTAATTAAATGCTACTGGTAATTAAAGTTTTGAAAATTTAACAATCAACTTTTAAGTAATTTTGATTTATTTTACGTGTTTCTCTATTTAATAACGATTTAATTGAGAAAATTTTTAAGAGATCCTTTGCAATCTTTAAATAGAGATTTGACCAGTTTAGAATGATTTTTATAGGCTAAATATAGCAATTACGACTCTTATTACGCGCATTACAACATAAAAAAAAGATCTAAAGAAAATATCATATGCATATCCTTGACATCTACTATCATATCACATGCAACATAAAAGAATCAGGTGATCGTGCCATAAAAATACATTATGTAAATAAGGAAAAATTTCTACTCAATTCCTTGCATGTTGTGTATACGTCTACAATTTGCTTTCCTGTTAAATAATTTAAGAGTTTTTTACGGCACCAAGATTCGCTTATATGATTTATTGCTTATTTATTCTGCATGTTGTGACTTTAAAAGTGAAAATACATTATTAATGTCGAAATAAACATTAAAATAACAATCATTTTGAAAAAATATGATTAGTCAGACTAAAAAACGTGTTTGAAAATTAATAATAGTCGGTAAAACATTTTGCTATTCGGATAAATGATAAATTGCCATATAATTTGTCTTTATAAATGAGTCATTTGTCTCAAAATATTATTATTACTACTTTATTACAAAATTTATACAGGTGCATGGAACTGAAAAATAAATTGAAAGAGTTGATTACTAGTTCCAATCAATCAACAGAAAAATGACGTGTTATTTTAATGACAAAAGCACTCCAATCAGGAACAAAAAAGAAAAAAGAAAACTGTATTGCTGTAACGATTGGTGGGTAAGTGTGATCGAAGATCGCACAAAGGGTTTCGTTTAATATTCCTCTCAAAGCACTTTATCCTTTCTTTAATAAATCTAAATAAATTTCATTTACCAGAAAAAAAAAGTCATGTTTTTATAAAGTAAAAATTTACCGGTCTATTTTTCTCGTTTTTTCGAATAGCTGAACAGGCCCGATAGCGGGCGAAGCTCGCTATTATATTCTGTCATAATACTCTGTCATGTGAACTAAATGCGATATTAAAAAAATCAATTAAAAAATTAAACATGTTGTATGTACCTTCAAAACGCTATTATTTCCATAATCGGGTTTCTATCATGATTCAATACGTTCCTCAAACTTATATATTTACTATTCTGTATTACTCATATTGATACTCTCTTTGTATTATTCTCAAACATTCGAAAAAGTTCGTTAAACTTCCAATATGACGTCATATTAATTTTCTTTTTAATTCTCTAATGACATCATATTAACCTGCTTTCTGTACTTACACATACTCATACTTCTTGTATTATTGATAAATGTTTGGAAATTTCCGTTTCATTACCAATATGACGTCATATTAATCTTTTTTCCAATTGGTGACACTTTTTATTGCATTTTAATTTTTCCCGTGGACATCTTTCAATAGAAAATGAATTATTGTAGGAAGAATTTTATTGTGGATTTTTAATTGTTGGCAACTGCTATAACGAAAAATGTTTAAATTTAATAGGAAAATGCTGATAGTTTTTTGTACCTCTATATATTAAAATAATACAATGTTTTCAAGTTTTATGATTTTGAGCTTCATAATAGGTATTTAGCTATAAGTACAAAAAATTTCATGACTGTAAGTTACATAGTTTCTGAGAACCGAATCTGTGACACACAGACAGCGAAGCGGGAGTAATAGGGTTTCGTGAGATGAGCGACACCCTAAAAAGGAAAACTATTGTTGTAACGATTGGTTGTGCTTTGGAGAAGAAAGATTCCTTTCTGTATGCTATTCATGTTAATTAAAAAAACTAGTATATTGTGGTCATCACAAAACTTTCTTCTATCTAAATCAAATTGTCTGCGACAAAAATTAAATGACAACCTATTCGTTCTTGATATATATAGCTATCGCGTAAATCATCAAAACCAGAGCATAGCAGCGACACCTGTTGGGCGGAAAACACCCAAACCTAATTAGGATCTATTTATGTCAAGGTCTAACAGAATATGAAGTTTGGTGAAAGTCGGTGCTTTAGTTCTTGAGATATCGCTACTGCAGAAATCGTGAAAAATGCAGCATCGCAGCCTCACCTGTTTGGCGATTTTCACCGTAACCTAATCAGCGTCTATTTGTTACAAGGCCTAAACAAAATATGAAGTTTGATCAAATTCCGTGGATTAGTTCTTGCAGTAGATCTACCACAAAATTTTGTGGCACATACATACAGACAGATTCACAGACAGATATTTTCTAAAAACAATAAAATCGTATCCAGGACCTTCTAAAACTTATAAATCCGCCGAAAACTGGAAGTCAAAAATTTTCACGAATCGAATACTTTTTTTCTTCTAAATAAATATAAAATACACGTTACCAAATTTTGCATCAGCCTGATGGGTTTATTAAGTTTCAAACGAATGAGGAATATGGAAGATACTTTATTACTCACTATAATTTTATTTAGTATCGAGCATCCAAAAGGAAGGAAAATTAACAATTAAACAGGAGTTTCCAATTTTAACAATTTTGGCAGATTATTGAAATCTGCCAATGACGCACTTTTTAGAAATAAGTATTCTTTCAAAAAGAAATAACAGTCATGCTAAATGAATAACTTTATTAACCAGTCATTTTGAAAAAAATATAAAAACAAGAAATGATCACAGAAATTTCCAAAACAGACATTTTAAAATAATTTTTATAGGATAAAGATAGCAATTATACGATTCTTGTTACGCATATTACATTACATCATAAAAACAAGAGCGAATAATCATGCGTCAAGCATAGATTATAAAACACTTTCCAACACATTCAAAATACATTAACAAAACTTCATCGTTTAAAGAGATGAAAGATGATGTCTAAGTAATTAATTAGGAAAATACATAACACATTTTAAAACACAATTTAAGGAATTACCATCCATAGTCAAAAAAATATCTGAATTCTTTTGTTCAGCCCTGTATATGACCTATAGCTTTGTATATATACTACATAGTATGCTGAAATATAGTTCAAGTTGGAAATGCATACAACAGTTGTAAATTCCTCTTCCGTGAAATATATTCGAGATCTTTTGTGCTGTCCTGTATATCATCTATAGAATTTATACACACCAAGTAATAGGGAAAAAATTAATTTAATTAAAAACGTTATCGAATTTAAAACGCACTTATTGTACTTAGCAATTATTGTATTTAGCAATTATTGTTAAACAGCAATTATTGTACTTAGAATTGTAACAGTAACCGAATTCCTTTGTGTGTCCCTGTAAATGAACGATGAGTATAAACGATGAGTATACGGTACGCACACCATATTCTGTAGTAAGCCTCTTGTAGTACACATCAGCAATATATATCTATTTCAATATGTTTGAAATAGTATAACATTATTAAAATACATTGAAAAACGATTTTTCCCCATTGATCATAATGTAACGGAATACTTTTGAGTGTCTATGTAAATTAACTATAAACGCTATACACTTTATTTTCAAAACCGAACATGCCACTGTAAACCTCATTAACCTATATCAATTGCATGGCAATCGGAGTATATTTACGCGAGTTAGAGCACGGACAAACAGACAAACAAATCGAATTCATAAACACTTTTCAACTATGTTGGAAAGTATTAAAAGACAAAACAAATACAGATATAAAGAAAATATCATGCAACTACCTTGACATCTATTATCATATCACATGCAACATAAAATAATCAGGTGATCGTACCATAAAAGTACATTATGTAAATAAGGAAGAACCTTTATACTCAATTCGTTGCAACGCCGACCTTTAAATATTTTAAGAGGTTTTTATAGAGCCAAATCTGCGTTTTTGATTTATGGTTTATTCATTCTCTATATTGCGGCTTTAAAATTTGCATTATTAATGTTGAAATAAACATCAGAATAACATTAGTTTTTGCGAAAATATGCTTAGTAAAAAAAATTATAAAGACGTGCTTGAAAATTAATGATAGTAGGTATAAAATATTTTGCTCTTCTGAGAAATAATGAATTATGATGTAATTTGGTTTTATAACTCAAGTCATTTGACACAAACTGTTATTATCATTATTTTAAAATTTTTTTTATCATAAACATTCTGGTACATAAGTAAAATAACCTAATAAGGCAGTTTCCTTATATTTCATTACAAATATTTTCATTAAACTTACTGATCTTTATGCAGTATTTAAAAATAAAAAGGAAAGAAAAATCATGCGTCGAGCATAGATTATGAAACAATTTCCACCACATTCAGAATACTGTAACGAAACTTCACCGTTTAATAAGGTGAAAGATGATGTCTATGTAAACAATTTAGAAGACCTAAAACACTTTCCACCACATTCAGAGTTCTGTAACAATTTTCACCGTTTAATAAGGTGAAAGATGATGTCTATGTAAACAATTTAGAAGATCTAAAACATTTTCCACCACATTCAGAATACTGTAACAAAACTTCACCATTTAATAAGGTGAAAAGTGATGTCTAAGTAAACAGTTTAGAAGACGCATAAAACGTTTGAAAACCCAATTTCAGCAACTACTATTACCATTTATAGTCAGAAAAATATCCGAATTATTTTGTGCAGCCCTGTATATGATCTATACATTTGTATATATACTATAAATAGTATGCAAAACTTTTGTTGCTAAAACCTGTTTAGAAGCGCCTAACACAGTCGAAAATTCTGTCAATTCCGTTAATTCTTCAACAATTTTCGTCAATAATCGGAAATGTCCGTCAATGTACTTGAATTACTTTGTGCAGTCCTGTACACTACAAAAAAAAGTGTTGATTTTACAGTATAATACTGGCAGCTGGGATGCTAGTATTATACTGTAAAATCAACACTTTTTTTTGCAGTATATGATCTATAGAATTTATATACACCAACTAATATGCAGAATGATAGCTAAATTTAAAAACGCACACCACAAGTGAAAATGAATTTCTAGCCATAATTACTCAAGACAGTACTATAACCAAAGTTTGTCTTTGTAAATGAACAATAAATGCTATGGACACCCTATTCTATAGTAAGCCTCTTGTAGTGCACCTCAAATGAACGATGAATGCTACGCGCACCATATTCTGTGTTAAGTATGTTGTAGTGCATCTCAGTGATTCGTAAGTAAGTATACAACTTTCAGATGCTGTAAAACAGGAACAGTTTAAGGCACGTTCCTCAAATGCATGCCATAAGGTAGGTATATTTATAAAGTTTTTCCCGCTACTGTGCGATGTGACATAGGCGATTAGCTAGTGTGTCATGCGAATATCAGTAGAAATGGCTGCGTCTGCATTGTCGAAGGCATTTTCTGTTCTTGAATTGAGCAAAACGGAATCTGTCACTATTATGCAACGGCATTTTCGAACATAATTTGGAAAAGAACTTCTAACCAGAAATTCATTTATTATGGGTTAAAAGAATTTGAAACTAAGGTCTGTTTGTGCAAAGTAAACAGAAATGGATTACCGGTTTGATGTGTGTCATAAGATTTTTTAAACCAATCATAAATGAATTTTCTGGTAGAGGTTCTTTTCCAAATTGTGTTCGAAAATGCCGTTGCACAATGGTGACAGATTCCGGTTTGCTCAATTCAAGAACATAAAATGCCTTCTCTACTGCAGACACAGCCTACTGATAATCGCGTGACACACTAGCTATCGCATATGTTACTTCGCACAGCAGCGGGAAAAAAAAAAAACTTTATGAGTACACCTACCTTATGGCTTGTATTTGGGGAACATGCCTTAAACGGTTCCTGTTTTACAGCATCTGGGAGTTGTACAGTGTATACTTACTTATGAATCACCCTGTAAATCAGTGGCGACTCGTGACTGCCTTTATTTGGGGCACTAAATGCATGGTTGTAAAATTTATTATTTTCTTACCACTATTTTGTAAAAGAAATATTTGCCTTATTTTTTGGTAGAGAATCCTGCTATTAACACAAGGAAAAGTTTTGTTTTAAAGAATAATGGTAAGAAAAGAATAATTTTTTCGGCCATGCATTTAATGCCCCAAATAGAGCGAGACACGAGCCGCCACTGCTGTATATAAATTTCAACATATTTTAAAATAGTGTAACGTCATTAAAATACACTGTAAATGATTTTTCCCCACAGACTAGAATGAAACGGAATTCTTTTGAGTGTCCCGGTAAAGAAACTATAAGTGCCACACACTTCATTTTCACAAACGAACATGCCATGGTAAACCTCAATGACATGACAATCCGATTACATTTACACCAGTTAGAGCAGACAGACGGACAGATGAACCGAATTCATAAACACTTTTCAAGTATGCTGGAAAAGGTAAAAAAGTAAAATTTATCGGTTTATAACAAATATCAAGTATATCCTTGACATATTATCATATCACATGTGCATAAAACAATCGCATGATCGTGCCTTAAAAATACATTATGTAAATAAAGAAAAACATTTACTTAACAGGTTGCTTGTTCCAACATCGACAAATTGGTTTCTTTTTAAATATTTTAAGAGGTCTTTAAGGCATGAAGCTGCGCTTTTGATTTATTATTTATTTATTCCATATGTTAAGGTTTAAAGTAAAAAGGAAACACATTATTAATGTTAAAATAATTTTAAAATAATGATTATGTTTCGAGAATATGTTTTGTATAGTTATAAAAACGAGTTCCAAAATTAATGATAGTAGTATGAAAATTATGTTCGTTGCAGAAACAATAAATTATCGACTATTTGTTTTTATAGCTGAGTTTTTTCCTCAAAATATTATTATTTTTTATTAAAGATTTATTTAGTTTTTACACAGAATTCATTAATATATTGATTATCAACCATATATATTTATATATTCGTTAACCCCTTAAGGCAGCTGAAGTTCTTTGCACAAAAACTTTTATTCCAATGAAAAATTTGAATGTATTTTGTTTAAAATAATATAAATGAACAACATTTTAATGCAAATTAATAAAAAAAAAATCGATTTTTTAGGTCGATATTTAGTATGTGCACGACGCCAGTGGCGTAGCCAGAATTTTGTTTTGGGAGAAGATGGAGGGGAAGGGGGGCGAGTGATGAAGATCTTATGTTGACTATGGAAATGGACATAATGTGCCCCTAATCAGATAAAAGAAAATCTCAGATTTCAGGAGAGAAAAAAGCACTAGCGTTCTTAGCTCTTCTGGCTACGCCTCTAGACGACTCTTTAATCTTTTCGTAAAACGTTGTGACTTTTCCATCATGTTCTGTTCGTTCTTAAACTCCCAGCCCAATTCAATGTTACAGTATTTTGGAAAATCATGTACAGCATACCAAAGTCAGTATATCAAAGTTTTCCAATAATTTAAAGTGAATGGGATTTTAAATTAACGAAACTAAACTCAAAGACTCAGCAAAATATAATCTTCTCAAAAACTAGCTTTTCAAAGCTCTGAGTTAATTCTTTTTTACTTCCTTTTAATTCAGATGCAAAACACTTCTTTCAATATCAAAGCATTTGGATATTTCTGAAATCACAATTTCTCATAAAAATAACTCGCCTCCACGAGTCTAAAATAGTTTTCTGTTATACAATAATAAAACTGTAGAACTTTTACTAAACTGGAAATTCAGTAGCTAGAGAAGTATCACACTCAAAAATTAAGGCTAAACTGCAAAAAGACCATCAGCGAAAACTACACATTATATAGAAATTAAACAGTCACGTGCCAAAATTGCTATGCAGTTTTACGCTGTAGCGTCACGACCAATGGACTAAGTCAGGATGGCTTTTTTAGATGTTTTTATTACACCCAGCTACAGGACAGCACAATGTACTGAACAACTTGACAGAAACAATTCTTTAGAAAATAACAACTGCACTAACATCAAATTAGTCTGTCGACAGTATTGCATTCTGCCCGTGGGTTTGGCCTCGCTAAAGTTCTCAGCAATGTTCGTAACTTCTCCGGGGGACAGCTTATTTCTCTCGGTAAAATATGAGCCTACATCCAGGCTTCTACCTGCTAGCGAGAGAGAAAAATCAGAGATGCATCTAGCTCCCTGTCTTTTGATCAAGTCCTCTTTTGGCTTCTTTCAGTCGTGTATATGTCCCGGCTCTACTATTGTATTTCGAGTGGAGGTTGAGTACTTACCATATGGTCTCAAGCATGTGGAAAATTATTACCTTCCCATATCAGAAGAGCCTTCAGATTTTTCAAGTGTTCATAAAATTATGATACTTTCAGCTTGTCAGAACTGAGTTTGGTCCCTCGAAAAAATTTTACGGCCTGCGAATAAAAAGTTATTGACAGAAATTTCCTTCTTATAGAGGGGTAATTCTGGATAGCTTGAGAAAAACGTGACCTTTTACTTTTGTCAGCAAACCGAGGAGAATACCTAACAACGCAATGCAATTCGCAATGCATTCAATAATCTACTTAATAACCCACATTCAGTAGAGCTGAATCACAACTTAAGAGACCTAGAGATCGACAGGATAGTGGCGTTCATTTATGCACACAGTGTTACTTGCGAAAGCAAAACATTAACTTTTAATAAGAATATTTGCACAGGGCCTTTATAATTCAGAGGTGAACGTCTTCCTCCCAAATTTTTGATTATTTTCGATAAATTCATTTTAATACACTGAACACCATGGCACACATGTATGTGTTCCATCAATATTTTCATTGAAGGCAAATTATTGCTATGAAACGGGACTATTGATAATCTATCACCACGTATTTAATAAAAGAACCCCGTGGTCAAATCATGTTCAGAACATCTCAAACGAGTAAATCCATCAGAAGTTGAAAATTTCCACAAATCCGAAACTTTCTTCTTATGTGTTTAGAATAAAAATCTACTTAAATATAGGTAAGTGGCGAATCTGTATAACTGTACATAACTTTTAAGTAAGATACTGAACAAGGCATTAAAAAGACGAAAATATTAGGACAAAGTCAGGAATACCATATTTTTAACTCCATAAAGAAAGAGAAAATGCTTGTAAAATGGATAGAATATCAACCGGAAAACATTTTATATAAAATTCGCTATTTATGAGGAACATTACATGTTAGCATGCTCCGTTTACTGAATTAGTAAACGTTTGATGAAGGAAAGACTGTGGAAGAATTATTTTTTCTTTCCTTGCCGTCAGATGATAAATAAACTAATAGCTATTTTTCGAAGCAAAAATCTGGCTCTAATGAAACCGGGAATACAAAGTATAACTTATAGATTATCCAATACACAGTCAGCATATATTCAATCTCAAGCCAGCTAAAAACATATATTTTTAGCCACACATTACCTACTATATTTTCAATTGTTGAAAAAAATATAGTTACTAAACATTACAGAACAATCTGATTATGGAACATTACTCAATTTAAATGAATAATTATTACGATTTGGTTGAATCAGGCTTATTGAAGATTCATCATGAGAGACAGAGTGGTCATTATTTCTTTCAACCGTTCGTAAAGTGTTGTTTGAATGTATTGCAGATGTTGTAAGTTGTTGTGTGTAAGTAAATACACTGTATAAAAAGACGTGTTTCTGAATCTACACCCAGAAAAAAAGTTTTGTTGAATCAACAAAAATTTGGTTGACCCAACAAAACTTTTTGTTTAAATATAGGTCAATGAAAATTTTGTTTGAATCAACAAAAAAAATTTTTTTGCAATTCAAAAAAAAATTTTGTATCGTCAGCAAAAAATGTTTTGTTAATTCAAGTAAAATGGTTCAATTTTACTTGAATTTTGCTAAAAAAAAAACAAAATGCACTCAACAAAACATGTTTTGTAGTTTTAATCAACTCCTTTCTCTGGGTGTACAAAAATATAATATAACCACGAACGAAAATATATCCATCTGAGCGTCTGAGGGCTTTCCTGCATTTTCATAAAAATACTTGTAAAACTTAAAATAATTAAAAATTTTTTTCCCCGTTTGTTTCTAAAATACACTTCTTATAATTTTATTTTACATATATCTTAAAATACAATTTTGTTAATTTTTTTTTTATGTAGAGCCAATTAAAGTTGTTTTGGGGAAACGTAAAAATACGGGAAAAACGCTTAGAGGGATATACTACTAGCGGCACCGTCCGGACTTCGGGCGGGTGAACAATGTGTCGACTATACAATGTAGGGTAGGAATGGATAGGTAATTTTAAAAAAATGTTCTAAATCGGATAAAAGCGGGAGTGAGACAAAATTGCAGTACTTACAGATTTTAAACTTTAAATAAAAGTTTGTAAAAATGTGATAAATAATTTTTTTCTGTTTATGTGCATATTGAAACAAATAAATTAATTTTAATGTAGCAGAACCACCTGGCTTCGCCCGAGTTAACCTTGGCTTTCCGGGTAACATAAGTAAAAATGTAATATCCTAAAAATACGCCGATCACAATAATGCATTTGTGTCCATAAACCGTCAAAATGACAATCAGAAAAAGCTTATATTATTTTGACGCAATCATACTAAATCCCCCAGCTTTATAAATGATTAAAAAAATTGTCTTTTAAAATGTCTCACGCAAGATATCAAATCAAAATCTGTAATAGTTGCCTTAATCGTCTAATCTTCTATAATCGGGTTCATATCCGATGTTTAACCCCCTTAATGGGTGAATTTTTAAAATCGCTGAAATACGTGTTTAACTATTTTTTTTTCTTTTTAGTAGATTTCTTATCCTGAATTTCATGCTCCTACCTAAGTGCTAAAATATCGCGAAATGACCTAAATCGTTCGACCCCCATTCCCCATTTAACCCCATAGTATGTGATTTTCTAAAATCGCTGAAATACGTGTTTAACTATTTTTTTTTAGTAGATTTGTTATCCTGAATTCTCCTACCTAAATTTGCTGCTGAGATATGGCGAAATGACCTAAAACGTTCGACACCCCCATTTAACCCCCTTAATGGTTGAATTTCTAAAATCGCTGAAATACATGTTCAACTATTTTATTAGTAGATTTATTATCTTGAATTTCATGATCCAAGCTAAAACTGCTGCTGAGATATGGCGAAATGTTCTAAAACGTTCGACCCACCCCTACCCCTTTAACCCTCTTCGGGGGGAGAATTTTCCAAACTCCTTTGTTATTGCTTGCCTAGGTCATAACATCAATCTAATGTCCAAATTTTGTGATCCTGACTTTAGTCGTTTTAGTTTCACGTTGAGGAGTCAGTCAGTCAGGCGTTCTCTCTGTATAGATAACCTTTTTCGAGTTATCCAAGGTTTTGAAAAACGTTCTTTTACCGCAGAAACCAATATGGAATTTGAAGATTTGAAGAAGCAGTTATAAAAACAAAGTTTCTGTTGCTGCCCGTATATTTTGGAAACGTTTCCGAGTAGTTTTTACAAAGTATTAATACATTTTATCAACCCGTAATATAGGTTTATCGGATACTATCCACTCTCAAGTAAACATTTTCATGTTCAACAAATATGTTTAGTAAACAAACATGCTAAATTATTTGCATTAACGTTAACATTAAAAATATTATTTTGTTAATGTTTCTCTTGCATGAAATTCATTTGCCCAGCTGAAACTGTTTAGTTGTGACTTGATAGCATCCGAAAAACCGATATTAGAGATTGAGAAAACTCATTATTAGACTGTAAAAACTACTCCGTAACATTTCCGAAAATTACGGGCAGCAAAAGAAACTGTTTTTATAACTGGTTCTTTAAATATCGAAAACATATTGCTTTTTCAGGTTTTTAAAGCTAAAGGAACGCTTTTCGGAATCGTGGGTAGCTCAGAAGAGCTTATATTATATTTTCGCTCGTGGTTAAATTATATTTTCGTAACATTCAGAAACATTTCTCTTTTTTACTGTATAAAGAAGTTGTTGTATGTATTGTAAGGTGTATGCATGTTGCAAAAAGATGTATGTAAGTATGTTAGATGTATCTATGTTGTAAGATTATGAATGTGGATATTCAAGAAAAATGGGTGGCAATAAAAAGTATTAAAATATAAAAACAGGTTAAAAAAAAAGATTTATTAATCTTAGCCAATCAGGCGCGTAAATAATATCTGACATGAGGGAAAAAAGACACACACACACATACACACAAAAAAAACCTGCTCTTGGCAGTTTTTTTTCGATGTTTTTCAGCATTTTAAAAAAATTTCTTTGTTAAAATTGATATGTTTTTTAATCGCGGAAGAACAGTGTATATATATCCTTATATAGATAATATCTCCATAATATGCATACCCTTTCACACACACACATAAACAACAACAACAACAAAATTTTAATTATGTTTGCGAGAGAATTTATGACTATACAGTTATACTAAAAAGTTCAAATATTTAATTTTTTTCTAAAATTATATGAATTCGAAATATCGATGTTTTGGGGGAATAAATTTTAGGCTGTTTTTGTAGTTGCATATTAAACAATTTCTCTGCGAATATCGTGCTTTGAATTTAGATTTTATACTCCTAATCGGTGCGCCTGAATAAGAATTTGTTATAACTTTTAAAATGTATACTAAACACTGCATTAGAAGCACGAGGCCATTAGGATAAAGTCACGAACTCCATATTTTTACACACACACACGCACACACACACACACAAAATAATAATACTTCTAAAATGGATTGAAAAGCAACCAGAAAACATTCAATATTAAAATTAGCTTATTTGTGAGGAACATCAAGTGTTTCTACACCGTTTACTCAAGGAGTAAATGTTTGACGAAGGAAATACTCTGGAAATAAACTACTATTAGACTTTGCTAATCAAATATTTGAATATATTGAAAGCTATAAAGATTGTATGGGTACGGTAAATGTAACTTATTATCAGAGATTTAGGTATTCGGTAGTGTAAACCATAGGGGACCAGGTGTCTCGATTTACGTGGGACGTCCTGATTTTAGGGATTCCAAGACGCGTCCCACGGAACCATTTTGCGGGACGCCAAAAGTCCCGATATATATATAATACAGTCGAAAGAATATCGTATAAAAATGTACCTGCTAAGATGGAACCTGTCTAAAAACAAAATATTTTTCCAGTCCCTAGTGATTCTATTTCACACATTTTGATGTACGTGGTTCACTAATAAAACCTGGGATAACGGAAGCTTATTTATAACGGAATCCTGTCTTAAATGTAAAAATTTCCTAGCCTCTAGCGATTCTATTTTACACATTTTGATGTATATACTTCACTAATAAAACCTGCGATAACGGAAGCTATTTATAACGGAATCCTGTCTTAAATGTAAAAATTTCCTAGCCTCTAGCGATTCTATTTTACACATTTTGATGTACATAGTTAACTAATAAAACCTGGGATAACGGAAGCTTATTTATAACGGAATCCTGTCTTAAATGTAAAAATTTCCTAGCCTCTAGCGATTCTATTTTACACATTTTGATGTATATACTTCACTAATAAAACCTGCGATAACGGAAGCTATTTATAACGGAATCCTGTTTTAAATGTAAACATTTCCTAGCCTCTAGTGATTCTATTTTACACATTTTGATGTACATAGTTCACTAATATATAACCTGGGATAACGGAAGCTATTTATAACGGAACCCTGTCTTAAATGTAAAAATTTCCTAGCCTCTAGCGATTCTATTTTACACATTTTGATGTACATAGTTCACTAATAAAACCTGGGATAACGGAAGCTATTTATAACGGAATCCTGTCTTAAATGTAAAAATTTCCTAGCCTCTAGTGATTCTATTTTACACATTTTGATGTACATAGTTCACTAATAAAACCTGGGATAACGGAAGCTATTTATAACGGAATCCTGTCTTAAATGTAAAAATTTCCTAGCCTCTAGCGATTCTATTTTACACATTTTGATGTACATAGTTCACTAATAAAACCTGGGATAACGGAAGCTATTTATAACGGAATCCTGTCTTAAATGTAAAAATTTCCTAGCCTCTAGCGATTCTATTTTACACATTTTGATGTACATAGTTCACTAATAAAACCTGGGATAACGGAAGCTATTTATAACGGAATCCTGTTTTAAATGTAAAAATTTCACAGCCTCTAAAGATTCTATTTTACACATTTTGATGTACGTGATGGTTCACTAATAAAACCTGGGATAACGGAAGCTATTTATAACGGAATCCTGTCTTAAATGTAAAAATTTCACAGCCCCTAAAGATTCTATTTTACACATTTTGATATACGTGGTTCACTAATAAAACCTGAGATAACGGAATCCTGTTTTAAATGTAAAAATTTCACAGCCACTAAAGATTCTATTTTACACATTTTGATGTACGTGGTTCACTAATAAAACCTGGGATAACGGAAGCTATTTATAACGGAATCCTGACTTAAATGTAAAAATTTCACAGCCCCTAAATATTCTATTTTACACATTTTGATGTACATAGTTCACTAATAAAACCTGTGATAACGGAATCCTGTCTGAAATGTAAAAATTTCCAATCCCCTAAAGAGTCTATTTTACACATTTTGATGTAAGTGGTTCACTAATAAAACATGGTAGAACGGAAACTATTTATAACGGAATTCTGTCTTAAACGTAAAAATTTCACAGTCCCTAAAAAAGGAATACCATATAATAGAAAATTATAATTGCTCAATTGGAAACTTCAGCAAAAATGAATTTTGCTTCGATCCCTAACGATTCTGTTTTCCCTGATTTTACTGTGCAAGATTATTATGTTTATTTAGTATAATAAAACCTATTAAGAGGAAATCTTAAGTGACCAGAAAAAGATTCCGTCTTAGACAGGTTTTCTTCTTAATATGTATAATTTATAGTATTTATCCCATAGCAAACTTGAAATTTTTACATTTAGGTTAGGATTTCGTTATAGACAGGTTCCGTTTTCATAAGATTTACTGTATTTTTTATGTTCCGATTTAGAAGCCACTGTCCCGCTTTTTTTCTCTCCCTATCCAATTTTTGTGAAAATGGAACTGGCAACACTATATTATACACCTAACTCTATTTTAACTCGATCATAGGTTTAAAGGCTTACGGACATCGAATACTACTATTTTTAAACAGTAATCTTAGCCTTATTTAATCGCAGATTTCCTCAATCAAATAAGGGGAAGATTATTACTAAAAATAGTAATTTTAAATGTATGTAAACCTTTAAATCTATGGTCGTGTAAAAGCAGAATTAGGTATATTGAACTTTTACAAGTCGATTTCAGATCCAGGTATAACTGATCCTTTTTAACACTTTCCAACATAGTTGAAAAGTGTTTATGAATTCGGTGTGTCTGTCTGTCTGTCCGTGCTCTAATGCCTGTATATATATTCGGATTGTTATGCAATTGATATATGTTATTGAGGCTTACTATGGCATGTTCGGTATTGAAAATGAAGTGTGTAGCACTTATAGTTTTTTCACAGGGACACTCAAAAGAATTCCTTTACATTACGGTCTATGGGGAAAAATCATTTGCGGTTTATTTTAATGATGTTAGACAATCTCAAACGCATTGAAATTCATATATATCACTGAGGTGCACTACAAGAGGCTTACTATAGAATATGGTGTGCAAAGCACTTTACAGGGACACTCAAAATAATGCCGTTACATTACGGACTATGAAGAAAAATCGTTTGCGGTTTATTTTAATAAGGTTTCCCTATTTCAAGCACATTGAAATAAACATTTATCACTAAGGTGCACTACAAGAGGCTTACTATAGAATATTGTGTGTATAGCATTCATCGTTCATTTATGGGACACATAAAAGAAATTGGTACTGTCTGTTAACAATAATTATGCTAGAAGTGCGTTTTTAGATGCTGGACGCATTTTTAAATTTAACTCATTTTTTGACTATTACATGGTGTGTATAAATTGTATAGATCCTATACAAAGCAGCACAAAACTTCTCGAGTACATTTCCGTTTACTGACGGAAATTCCAGAAGGGAAATTTTAAACTGAGCTACGCGTTTCATAACTGAACCAAAATTTAGCAGTCTATGTCGTATATATAAAAATCCATAGATCATATACAGGGCTGCACGAAATAAATCAGATATTTTTCCGAATATTGTTCGTAATTTCTGAAACTGGGCTTTTAAATATGTTATACTTATCATATAAAAATTGTTTACTTATCATATTTTACCTTATTAAACGGTAAATATTTGTAAAAAGGTTTTGGTAGTGTTGGAAAGTGTTACATAATCTATGCTTGACGCATGATTTTTCGTTCTTGTTAACTTCATAAAAAAAGAAATGGGCTAATAAAATTGATGGAAAAACAGCCAGAAGACATTTCATATAAAAATATCTGTGTATGAGAAACATTAAATGTTGGCAGACTCCGTTTACTGCAAGAGTAAATGTTTGGCGAAGGAAAGCCTTTGGAAGAATTAATTTATCTTTTCTTTGGCATCAGATGATAAGTAAACTATTATTACATTTTGCCCAGTAAATGTTTGGCTATCATGAAAGCAGAAAATATTGGATTGGAATACAGAAGTACTTGGAATATCCAAGATTCAGTTATTCGGTAGCGTACAAGTCTTTTAAAATTATTTATTTCTAAGGACAAAACAATTGTTATTTTTGTTTGTTGAAATATAATTATAACAAATCATAACACTTTGTAATTATTAATTCTTTTTAATGATTAAAAGGTGTAAAATAAAAAGATTATAAAACAGTAAAATAGGTTTTATTAAACTGTTGACACATGTTTCAGCTCAATCTGAGCCATTATCAAAACAAACAAAATTTCTATAAATTCACGGTCTATGAAGTTATTTGAAACGCAATCATTTAATTTTTCACGTACTTTTTTAAAAAATACGCACGTTGTTTTTGTTACCACAGCCCTAGCAAGATTATATATCAAGAAGAAACCATCCAAATAAATTTCAATGAAAGTAAAATAATTTCCCTTGCAATCTGTATACTATCAATCCATTATAAGATAAACCATAGAATAGAGATTGTAACACGTAAAAGTACAATAGGTAACGATGCAGCATCATTTAATTTACCAAAATTATGGCTCGAGTTACTCCATGGTTACAAATATGGAAATAAACATCCAAGTAAAAAAAAAAAATAACGTGCGTAATTTTTTAAAAAAGTACGTGAAAAATTAAATGTTTCCGTTTCAAATAATTTCATAGACCATTTATTTATAGAATGTTTTTGTTTGTTTTGATAATGGCCCAGATTGAGCTGAAACATATGTCAACAGTCTAATAAAACCTATTTTACTGTTTATAATCTTTTTATTTTACACCTTTTAGAAATTAAAAAGAAGTATGAAATATAATTGTTGTAAAAAATAATAGGATACTTAGATTATGGAAAATTTCTATATTAAATATGAATTTGTTAAGATTTTGTTACGGGGCGGGGCTACTTCACTCACGTGTTGTAGAATTTTTCGCAAATTCTAAATTTTTAACTTATATTAACATAACCCTTCATTTCTCTAAATTTTCAGTTAATTTTTCTTTCACTTTCTTTTTTTTTTTTTAATGTATAACATGGTAAGTAATGCAGTTCTTTCTTCCAAATTCTAGTTAAATGTTCCTTTTTTTTTCCCTTTTCGTAATATCAACCCCAAGTGTAAATTGTTGTGACCTTGTTGTTCAACCCCACTTATTCCAGGAAAAATACCCGCAAAGTT
Source organism: Maratus michaelseni (assembly GCA_963931845.1). Classification (NCBI taxonomy): domain Eukaryota; kingdom Metazoa; phylum Arthropoda; class Arachnida; order Araneae; family Salticidae; genus Maratus; species Maratus michaelseni. The sequence continues at coordinate 107,600,929 of OZ007595.1, forward strand.
TAACCTTGTAGGACATGCAGTCAACCTTCCCCCAGGATTTCGGTCAAAAAAAGGACCATTAGGTGACCCGTTCCTTCAAATATTTTTCTGTTACCATGTAGTTAGCGCATAGTAACAGAAGCGATAGGCCCCCGTTCCCCCTTTTTTTTTTAAATGGGTAGGTCCCATATAGGTTCGAGGAGAGAAAGGTGAGGCGGAGACGTCAAGTCAGTAAGCACAGAACAACGTATGATGTAGGTGCGAGTCGAAAAAATTTGGAGCGGACGAGGGGGATTTTTGGCGGGAAAATGCGCCCCGCTACCCCTGAGCTCCGAAGCATGAGCGCAAAAAAAAAAAGGCATTTGTACTACAGAAGAGGCTAACTAAAAAGGATGCTGGTCCTATAAGTATTTTTTGCTATCTCCATTACAGAGGTTTTTAGGAGATATGAGCTTTCCTCAACTTTGAGCCGAGGTAGTACATGAAAGTTCGGAATGTGTTGGATGAGGATCGAATTAAAGAGCAGAAGGAGGAATTAATGTTATACTTCAAATAATCCTGCTGCTACATTAAAACTTAATTAGTGTAAGCGGAATTTCTTTCGATATTATCAACACGAATGTCATCGGTGTTACAAATACCAACCCCGATAGTGTAAGCGGAATTTCTCTCGACATCATCGACACAAATGTCATCGGTATTACAAATACCAACCCCGAAATAGCATGTGAAAGCAGTACGTGACCAGTGAGATGCGGTTTTAGGTGGTAAAGAATTTCTCTTTCGGCAAAGTGGGGACTGCCGATGAAGTAGAGGCCATCTTCGACGATAATGTGGTGATCTGATATAAAATTGTTAATCTGTCATCCTGATGAAAATCTCTATAGATGAGATAACTGTTGTGGTCTAAGAAAAATATATGTGAGTAAATTTTGGTTTGTCTATAATGTCATACTATAATTATAATATTCTTTCTAGTACTGATATGAAAATGTTTACTTGTAAATAAACCCACAATTAACCAAGAATCTGTTTTTCCCTTATTAATTTGCATCTATTATTCTGATTAATTTAAATACATTTCTCATGTATTATAACAGTAGCTTAAAAGATTTTATTCAAGTTATCAAACTTTAAATGGTAATGTTAAATTCTACTTTAATAGTAGTCTGTTCGATTATAATAACAGCAAGTACATGTGTAAAAAAATTGAATTTAAAATTCTGTTATTGTTTTATTCAAATGTGTTTATAAATATTATTTAATAAGTAATTCTTTTCTACACTTTAAGTTTAAAATATGTAAATTAATAGTAAATTAACCCCCTCCCCTTTCCTTTTTATTAGCTTTGTTGCCCTTATATTTTTATTCTGTGAAAAAGTCCACCTTCATTGGTTTTTTTTAAATTGATAACAGAATTCATATGGAGTGAAATTCAATCACACATGTTTTCTTTAAAAATATTAATTCTGTAAGAGATATATGTATGACAAATATAATTTTAAATTAATGTGGATTTAAGATGAAATATGGTGAAATGTGTAGACCTAATCTAAATATCCAAATGTAAATGGGACTAAATAGCTAGACAGATGATAGTAAATTTTATAGATTAAAGTTTATTGATGCACTTAAAATAAATTGTTTATTCTGAATTAAGTTAATTGTGAAATTTTATATATTTTAAAGAGAGTTAATGAATTTATGAAGTATTAAGAGAATCCTATTAAGTGAAATATTATTGTTTAGGTAATTAAAAATGTGTCCTATCATCTTGAATCACAGCTTTTCAAATGATTTATAAAATACGTAGTGTGCTCAACTATACGATTTCATTGGTCCCTAAATTTTAAAAGTATAAATGTATTCATAAAGTAATGTCATTTTGGTTTTTACTTGCAAATTTTCTGGGTTTTATCCTCTCAAATATGAGAGTTTGTCTCCATTCAGTCATTCAAAATTAGTTTAATTTTCACTGTTATTCGTCATCATTTATGAATACTTTATATTTTTGGGATTTAGAAGTATTGGGTGTTTTTCTTTTTTTTAGGTTGTGAAAGATATGAGAATATTGTTACCTCCTTTGATTTTATTTAAAAGTAAAATTTAAAAGTAAATGAATTTATTTTGCCATTCTCTCCCTTTTCTTATATTTTGTATTATGTGTGTTAACTTGTACTAAATTTTGGTGCCCCTTCTTAAATCTAATTACCTGGTGTTTGTAATAAATTTATGGTAACAATATTCAGTTGATGGTATGTCTTTCTCACCTGGTGTAATGTTAAATTTAAATTCTTGTATAATTGGATTGAAGTTAAATATTGTGAAGTGGTAGAATGTAAGATTATAGTCATAAGATGCATTCAAATAACTTCTTAAAAAAATAGTAACAAGGAAAGGCCCAATAAGATTGGTGCCCATGACATTTCAAACCTGGCTTATGCTTATAGATTTATAAAAATCTAAAAATTTTTAAAAAATATGAAGCTGTATTTTGTGTTTTTAATTTAATTTTCATGGTTGTAAAAGGTATTTTGATTTAATTTTCATGGTTGTGAAAGGTAAGTCTGTGACTCTGTATTGCAATTTGGTTAAAGTTTTGACATCTCTGCACTTAGATAGTTCCAAATTTAAATTCTCTCTTGTTTTTATGCTTTTGTATGTGTATTTCTGTGTATAGTTGCACCCCCCTCCCACTTAATTTTTTTTTCTCATTGATAAAACTTATCATGGCAGAAGATCAGGCAAAAAACTTGGCTAATATTCAAAAGAAAAATTCCCTTATGGAAAATATTTCTTCAATTCCACCTTTTAGCGGTGTTGAAAATTCAGTTTCTTTTAGTGAATTTTTTGAAAAGTGGGATAGCCTTGCTACCTTTTTCGAATGGGGGGAGGATGAGAAAAAATTCGCTTGGTTTAGCAGAGTTACCGGGGGAGCGGCAAGGTTATTTAAGCTTCATAAAGATAAAAAGGTAGATGAAATTGTTAAAATTTTCAGGGAAAGATACACCAGTCATGTTTCTCCAGATGTAGCCCTTTCAAATTTTTTTAGTTTCAAGCAAACCCCTCAAATGTCGGTGCAGGACTTCTATGACAGAGCCTACGACATGTCGCTTAAAGCCCTAGTTATTGATGGATTACAAGGGGAGGTAGTTAACAAAAGTAGAAACGCTATCTTTCACTCAATGCTTTTGGGAAATCTGTCCCCAGAAATAAGAAAAGGGGTCATTACGAAAAACCCACAAACGCCTGAAGAAATCCTCACTGTTGCATTGCTTGAGGAAAAAGCGTGCAGGAGTATAAATCCATTCTATAACCTCCAAAATGAAATTAGTGCTCCATTTATACCTGAATCTGTACCACAAAATTTAGCCTGTGCAGCTATGTATCCCCAAAATGAGTATAAACAATCACAGCAGGACATCAGCAATTTGAAAGACCAGGTAGATTTGCTGTCAGCAAAAATTGACAGTTTAGTTCGAATTCAGGAAAGGCAGAGTGAGGTCCAGAGCCAGGAAAGAGCACAATTCAGAAATTTTCAGTGTCATTTGTGCTCAGAAAGTGGACATTATGCACGAGATTGCCCACAGGCGAGGTACCAGTATAACTTTGGTAGGAGCAGGCATAATAACTATAGGGGCCGTGGAAACTATAACAGTAATTATAGAGGAAATTCAAACCAAGCAGGGAATGGTAACTATAGGGGAAATAGAAATAGAAATGAATATAATTATAGGGGTAGAAATGACTACAGTTATAGAGATAGTGATGACTACATAAATAGAGGAGATAATAATAGGGACAGACATGAAAACAGTAATGGAAACCAACCGAGTAATGATGCTAATGCCCAAGGTACTCCTGCGAGGCCTTTAAACGGTTAGAGGCCGGATCTTTAATGGTCGAATTGATCCCCCAAAAGCCAAACGACTCACCCCCTGTATATAGTGTGTTTTCACCCCATTTATATAGTCTCCCAGTTACTAAAATTACTGTAAATAATAAAAATATTACTGCGTTATGTGACTCGGGATCGGCTATCAATTTGTTGAGTAGCACTATGCTCAATTTGTTCACGGGTTGCCCTATAGAAGAGTGTTGCACACCGATTGTGACAGTAACTGGTCAAAAAGTTCATCTCAATCAAAGTGTACTCGCAACATTTAAAATTAATGATACGCTGTGCAAGGCACAGTTTTTTGTTGTACCAGGTCAGCTGGCGGAGGAATTTTCTGCTATTTTGGGAATGCCTTTTTAAAAAAAGTATCGAGTTCTCATTGATTGTTCAGACAATGCTATCACTCTTAGAAGCCCTGAACAAACCCAATGTAAACAAAAAATTGATATGCAAAGTCATTTCAAATTAGAGACAAACAAGGGTTGCCATAATCTTAGTGAGTCTACTGAGAGTGTGGAAAACGTCGAGGAAAATACTGAACAGTGTCAGGATTCTGTAAATAATGTAGGGGTTATAGTAAATAATTGTAAATATAATTGTAAATATATGTATAATAATGATTCAAAAATGTGTAATTGTGATAATTGTGACCCTGAAAATTCCCAGTGCAAATATGTCAACAAAGGTGAAAGGGAGCAGAAGGTAGACTGTAGTAGTAATGTAAAGACAGTTCAGGGTACCATAAGTAGTATTAGTGGAGAATTCGATAATGGTGGGCAGAATAAGGTGTCAAGTGAAAGTAATAGTGTCTTGCAAAGTGAAAAAGTAGAGGGTACCACAAATAACTACAGTATACCACAGACTACTGAGGCTCAACAAGTAAACCATATTGCACAACATGCGGATAATGCTAGCAAATCTGATGAGACTGTTTTTTATGATATGGAGGAACAATTAAGTGGGAACACACAAAATAATGAGAGTGAAAATAGAATGAGTAGCAATGAGAGTAATGACAAGACTATCATAGGCATTGCCGCATTATGTGACAAACTTACAATTCCCCCCCAAACTAAAATTTTAGCTAATGTTAAGTGTAATAAAGAATTAAATGTAAATGTTAATGACCCTATAATGTTAGAACCCCTTGCTAGAAGTATGCATCAAGGCCTCCTTATTTCTAGAACCATTTGCACACAAGAGCATGGTTTATTTTTATCTTTTGCTAATTTCTCAGATAATTCTATTAATTTAAATAAAGGAACATATGTTGCCAAAATTCTTAAATGTAAAGACAACTTAAATTTAACCCCAGAGATATGTAATTTAAATTGTAATGTAAATGTTGACCCCCCAATTGCAGATTTCGACCATGCAGATTTAAAATGGAGCTCTGAAATTAATTTAGACCACTTAGACACCCCTTTAAAAGCACAAATGCAAGATTTCCTGGATAAGAACAAAGATGTGTTCGCAGCCTCTGTACTAGATTTACCTGGCTGTGACACTATTCCCCATACCATAAATCTAACCTCTGATAAACCAGTTCGTTGCAAAGCATATAGAGTCCCTTATAAACTGCGCCAGGAAATGGAGGACCAATTAAACATTTTATTAGAAGCTAATATTTTGTCACCTTCAATGTCAGAATTTTCTTCTCCAGTCATTCTCGTACAAAAAACAGATGGTACATACAGATTAGCTGTTGATTTTAGGAAGCTAAATAAAAACTTGGTAAAAGATGCATACCCCATTCCTAATATCACAGACTCTGTAGACTCCCTTTCAGGTGCCAATTATTTTTCAACTCTCGACCTTACTAGTGGTTTTTTTCAACAAGTCATTAGACCTGAAGACATGCATAAAACTGCTATTATTACGCATAAAGGATTATTTGAGTGGTCGCGCAACTGTTTTGGATTGTCTAATTCAGGAAATAGCTTTCAGAGATTAATGAATGCCATTTTTGGGGATCTCGGAAATTTGGGTATATTAGTGTATATTGATGACATTGTAGTATCTTCTAAAGACATTGAGTCTCATTTTACCAAACTTAACTTAGTATTCGAAAGGCTTCGCCAACATAACTTAAAACTTAAACCCAGCAAATGTAATTTCCTGACAGACAAAATTCAGTATCTTGGTTTTGAGATTCATGGTGGTCAAGTATCCCCCATTAATAAAAATATTGAAATTATAGAAAAGTTACAACCTCCTACAAATCGTAAAGGTGTCAGATCTTTCATCGGCACATTGTCTTTTTACAGACGCTTTATCCCAGATTTTACTAAAAGAGCAATTAATTTAATAGACCTCACTAAAGAAACAGGGCGTTTTGTCTGGAACGAGGCAGCCCAGCGGGAATTTGATGATCTTAAGAAAGCTCTTATCTCAAAACCTTGTTTAGCTTTACCTGATTTTGACAAAGAATTCATTATATATTCTGATGCAAGTAGTGAATCTTTAGGGGCAGTGTTATCACAATTGGATAATAACAAAATGATACACCCTGTCGCCTTTGCTAGCAGGAGACTGAAAGATGCAGAGACAAGATACTCTGCCACCGAAAGAGAACTTTTAGCCCTTGTCTGGGCCACTGCACATTTTAAGTGTTATATAGCCAGTACACATTTTTCCATTTATACAGATCATGCTCCACTCACCTTTATGTTGAAGATTCAGGATCCCACGTCACGCATGGCCAAGTGGATATGCACTTTATCAGACTATAACTTTACAATAAACTATGTCAAGGGAAAATGTAACAGTGTGGCAGACTTCCTATCGCGTTTTGCTAATGTAGAGAAGCCTACAAGTGCAGTTAGCTGCAATTTTAGTATTCAGGTAGCTAAAGAAACATCTTTTGAACCATACTCAAACCTTATGGGAAAAATTTGCGAGTTCCAAAAATCGGACACGAAATGCTGTGAAATTGTAAAAAAATTGGAGCAGAAATTGGAAATCTCACCTAGGTATATGAAATTCTTTTTTAGAGACGATATCTTGGTATGTGAGGATACTAGAGAATCTTTGATTTTAAACAACCCCATCAAGTTAGTGGTTCCTAAGGAACTGGTTTTGCAAGTGTTCACTCTAACACACGACTCTCTAGCTGCTTGTCATCAAGGTTTCCAGAAAACAATTGACCGCATCCGAGAGCACTTTTACTGGCCAGGGATGTCGGCAGATGTCAAACACCTGGTAGAATCTTGTGTTAGTTGTCAAGAGAAAAGAGCCCATAAGGCAAATCAGCTTGCCCCCCTTCAGCGTATGCCCACCCCTGAATTTCCTCTAAATAAAGTACACTTAGATATTATAGGCGTCTTGCCACAAACATTTTCAGGAAATAAATATATAGTCACATACATAGACTCTTTTACCAAATGGCCAGAGGCGTATGCTGTCAGTTCAATTACTTCTGATGTAATAGCGGACACGTTGGCAGATTTCATATCCCGATATGGAGCACCGTGTTATATAACGACAGATAATGGAAAAAACCTAATATCGGATGCGATTGAGCATGTATACAGTATGTTTGGCATAAAACATATCAGAACATCTTCTTATCATGCACCCGGAAATGCTCAGGTGGAACGCCAAAATAGAACGTTAAAGAATGCACTTTCTCATATTGTAAATCAAAATCAAACAGACTGGGACTCTAAACTTAAATTTGCTCTGTTAGCAATGCGGACCGCTGTACATTCATCAACAAAGTTAACACCGGCAGCTGTCATGTATGGTAGAAACTTAAATCTACCCTATCATGTATTTTCACAACCACCTAAACTTAATTACAACGATGCACCGTCTTTCTGTGAACTTGTAATTCCTGCTCTCCAAAAAGTATATGCAGAAGTCCATAACAATCTAGTTAAAGCAGCTGAAACTCAGGAGAAATACAGAGAAAAAACAGCAGTGTGTAAAAATCTAAAAGTAGGTGATCTAGTGTGGCTTTACACACCTAGAATTGAGCCAGGACAGACTAAAAAGCTAAGTAAATTAAATAACGGTCCTTTTACTATTATTGAACAATTAAATAATGTAAATTTTAAGATCGCTTTAGTTGCTAACCCGAAAAATACCCAAGTTGTCCATGTTGATAGACTAACGTTATTCAAAGACAGGAAGATTACTAACCAAAACAATCCACAACAACAAACGACTAACGGAAATTCGATTCACAATCCGCCCATCGATGAAACAGAACCGATTCAGAGTGGCGAGCAACCAACCCACCTCCGTACTACTAGACATAGACGATATTTCGCATGGGTTCCGCCCCCTTTAGCGCAAGAAAACGAGAATGATTGCAACACTGAAACCGTAACTAAGGAAGACGAGGAGGAGGCGCGCAGCGTTTCAACCGAAATTGGTGCTCTTTCCCCACAACCACAGGTCAGTCCGGGAGGGGAAGAGTCACATCCACAGATTGCTCCGGTAGGGTAGCACACAAGAGGAGCCTAATATTGCTGAAAGAGGCAGAGAGGTTGATCAGTCCGATAGCAACGAAAAAGCAACTGAGGGTGATTCGATACGGCCTGTCGCGAAATCGAAACGCCTCGGTCGTTCTAGATCGACTCCACGGGTCGATTATTCCTTTCGGGACAGAAGCGTTCGTCCCATTTATAAAGAGTAACGACTTTATCTGTTTTTCACTCAATGTTTTCTGTATATAGTCTAATTAATTTGTATTTATATGTGTTTTAGAGGAAATTTATCGAAATTAAAACTCGGAATTGAAAATTTTTCAACTTAAAATGGGTTTGTTTTGATTGCTTTCCGGAAGTGTTAGTAAGCGTTTTTGGAGCTTTATATGTACCTTTTTTAGAAGGGTATTGGGTATTATGTTATATTTTGGCATGCATACCGCTCCGCACCCACTTTTTGTAAATTTTTATAAATTTTTAACCAAAATTCGTGCTATTTCTGGGATGTTTGGAGTTTTTTGGGGGATGTTTTGAAAATTACGTGATGCAAGCGAAGGGATTTGGGTAAATTTTTTTTTTCCCCTTTTTTACTTCCTTTTGAAAATATAATTGTATTGTATATATATAGCTAATTCTAACACTTATTTAGTTTACTTATTTGTGTTACCTTCTCGGATGTTGTAATTTGTTGGGTATATGTGCAAATCTTACAGAGATATTTTATACATTTCTGTATGTGGGGTGTGACTTATTTACAGCCGTACATATACACTTTCGGTGTGTACATTTTTATGCCTTCTATATTCTATTCTCTTCTGTAAATTTGGGTAATTGTGTTTATATTTTCTTTTTTCCCTTTTTTTTTTTTTGCATTTTTTTTTTTTTTAATTTTCCCCTTTTTATATCTTGTTGGCAGAGTTACCTGGTAGTAGTGGAATTTGTTTTTCACATTTTTTTTTTGCATGTTGTTTTTAGTTTCTGCATTTTTAAAGTTGTCTAGGCTATGGTAATTGTTCCCATAGGAATACAGAGTTGCAGACATACACTAATGTATGCACAATGATCTGTAAGTGCATTTGTACACTCCAAGTAAAACCCCAACAATCAAAATATGAACTTTTCAAATGAATAGGGGTTCCCTGCTAATACAATGAACTTGCATTCATGTATTTTTTTTTTTTTTTGTAAAGCATTTTAAACTGAAAATGAAATATTGCATCTCTGTTGTGTTTTTTTTTTGTGTTATGCTATTTACCTGTATGTAACCTAGTGCTATTTCTATGAATTTGATTTAAATAGTTTTTTTTATTACCTTTGACTCACACACTGTTATATGTCGAGTAAAAGATTTTATTTGTGTATTATGTATATATATATCTACATCTGCATCTCCAACCTGTGTCTTGATGTGTATGTAAATTGTGAAAATTACCAGTTGGCAGTCCTTCACATGTTAATTAACCTTAAACTTAAATTTATTTAATTTTAGCAACAATTTTGGGGCCTAGCTGCAGTTACACATGGCAATTACGGTGGAGTGGCATACTCACTTGTAGAAAGTAGTAGTGGTGAAATGAGAGTTCACCGTCTGGATATCTGGTCTGTTTCGGGAAGTTGGTGAAAATTTTCAGTAGGTATCATCTAATACAGATAACTGTAGGCAAATCTGAAGGCAAGGATAGAGGCTCAGTTGGTTGTGATAAACCCCATGGTTACTTATATGGCTCACAGCTTTTACTTATGTATAAATTCCTTTTTAAACTCAATTCCATTTTTCTTTTAGGGATGTGGTCAGGTGGACGGTTCATTGTGTGCAGCTCGAATTGCACATTCCGGAGTGTGACGAGCGGGGTTTCAACTATGTGATGCTTGGAAGCTCTTCGAGTCGCTGTTTGATTTGTTCGAGTATCTTGGACCCACGTAGGTGTTTCTCCAGCAGGCAGTAAACCATTTTACCTTCATTTTTCCAATTTTTTGGTTTTAACCAGTCTAGGTTAACTAACTTGGAGTAGGAAATCGAGTTCTCCATTGGGAGTTAGCTTTATACTTTCTTCTTTTTTTTGTTTAAAAAAAAAAAAAAAAAAAAATTTTTTTTAGTCAAAAATTTTTTTTTTATTCAGGATAGGGGAGTCTTGTTGTAGAATTTTTCGCAAATTCTAAATTTTTAACTTATATTAACATAACCCTTCATTTCTCTAAATTTTCAGTTAATTTTTCTTTCACTTTCTTTTTTTTTTTTTTAATGTATAACATGGTAAGTAATGCAGTTCTTTCTTCCAAATTCTAGTTAAATGTTCCTTTTTTTTTCCCTTTTCGTAATATCAACCCCAAGTGTAAATTGTTGTGACCTTGTTGTTCAACCCCACTTATTCCAGGAAAAATACCCGCAAAGTTTAACCTTGTAGGACATGCAGTCAACCTTCCCCCAGGATTTCGGTCAAAAAAAGGACCATTAGGTGACCCGTTCCTTCAAATATTTTTCTGTTACCATGTAGTTAGCGCATAGTAACAGAAGCGATAGGCCCCCGTTCCCCCTTTTTTTTTTAAATGGGTAGGTCCCATATAGGTTCGAGGAGAGAAAGGTGAGGCGGAGAGGTCAAGTCAGTAAGCAGAGAACAACGTATGATGTAGGTGCGAGTCGAAAAAATTTGGAGCGGACGAGGGGGATTTTTGGCGGGAAAATGCGCCCCGCTACCCCTGAGCTCCGAAGCATGAGCGCAAAAAAAAAAAAAAGGCATTTGTACTACAGAAGAGGCTAACTAAAACGGATGCTGGTCCTATAAGTATTTTTTGCTATCTCCATTACAGAGGTTTTTAGGAGATATGAGCTTTCCTCAACTTTGAGCCGAGGTAGTACATGAAAGTTCGGAATGTGTTGGATGAGGATCGAATTAAAGAGCAGAAGGAGGAATTAATGTTATACTTCAAATAATCCTGCTGCTACATTAAAACTTAATTAGTGTAAGCGGAATTTCTTTCGATATTATCAACACGAATGTCATCGGTGTTACAAATACCAACCCCGATAGTGTAAGCGGAATTTCTCTCGACATCATCGACACAAATGTCATCGGTATTACAAATACCAACCCCGAAATAGCATGTGAAAGCAGTACGTGACCAGTGAGATGCGGTTTTAGGTGGTAAAGAATTTCTCTTTCGGCAAAGTGGGGACTGCCGATGAAGTAGAGGCCATCTTCGACGATAATGTGGTGATCTGATATAAAATTGTTAATCTGTCATCCTGATGAAAATCTCTATAGATGAGATAACTGTTGTGGTCTAAGAAAAATATATGTGAGTAAATTTTGGTTTGTCTATAATGTCATACTATAATTATAATATTATTTCTAGTACTGATATGAAAATGTTTACTTGTAAATAAACCCACAATTAACCAAGAATCTGTTTTTCCCTTATTAATTTGCATCTATTATTCTGATTAATTTAAATACATTTCTCATGTATTATAACAGTAGCTTAAAAGATTTTATTCAAGTTATCAAACTTTAAATGGTAATGCTAAATTCTACTTTAATAGTAGTCTGTTCGATTATAATAACAGCAAGTACATGTGTAAAAAAATTGAATTTAAAATTCTGTTATTGTTTTATTCAAATGTGTTTATAAATATTATTTAATAAGTAATTCTTTTCTACACTTTAAGTTTAAAATATGTAAATTAATAGTAAATTAACCCCCTCCCCTTTCCTTTTTATTAGCTTTGTTGCCCTTATATTTTTATTCTGTGAAAAAGTCCACCTTCATTGGTTTTTTTTAAATTGATAACAGAATTCATATGGAGTGAAATTCAATCACACATGTTTTCTTTAAAAATATTAATTCTGTAAGAGATATATGTATGACAAATATAATTTTAAATTAATGTGGATTTAAGATGAAATATGGTGAAATGTGTAGACCTAATCTAAATATCCAAATGTAAATGGGACTAAATAGCTAGACAGATGATAGTAAATTTTATAGATTAAAGTTTATTGATGCACTTAAAATAAATTGTTTATTCTGAATTAAGTTAATTGTGAAATTTTATATATTTTAAAGAGAGTTAATGAATTTATGAAGTATTAAGAGAATCCTATTAAGTGAAATATTATTGTTTAGGTAATTAAAAATGTGTCCTATCATCTTGAATCACAGCTTTTCAAATGATTTATAAAATACGTAGTGTGCTCAACTATACGATTTCATTGGTCCCTAAATTTTAAAAGTATAAATGTATTCATAAAGTAATGTCATTTTGGTTTTTACTTGCAAATTTTCTGGGTTTTATCCTCTCAAATATGAGAGTTTGTCTCCATTCAGTCATTCAAAATTAGTTTAATTTTCACTGTTATTCGTCATCATTTATGAATACTTTATATTTTTGGGATTTAGAAGTATTGGGTGTTTTTCTTTTTTTTAGGTTGTGAAAGATATGAGAATATTGTTACCTCCTTTGATTTTATTTAAAAGTAAAATTTAAAAGTAAATGAATTTATTTTGCCATTCTCTCCCTTTTCTTATATTTTGTATTATGTGTGTTAACTTGTACTAAATTTTGGTGCCCCTTCTTAAATCTAATTACCTGGTGTTTGTAATAAATTTATGGTAACAATATTCAGTTGATGGTATGTCTTTCTCACCTGGTGTAATGTTAAATTTAAATTCTTGTATAATTGGATTGAAGTTAAATATTGTGAAGTGGTAGAATGTAAGATTATAGTCATAAGATGCATTCAAATAACTTCTTAAAAAAATAGTAACAAGGAAAGGCCCAATAAGATTGGTGCCCATGACATTTCAAACCTGGCTTATGCTTATAGATTTATAAAAATCTAAAATTTTTTAAAAAATATGAAGCTGTATTTTGTGTTTTTAATTTAATTTTCATGGTTGTAAAAGGTATTTTGATTTAATTTTCATGGTTGTGAAAGGTAAGTCTGTGACTCTGTATTGCAATTTGGTTAAAGTTTTGACATCTCTGCACTTAGATAGTTCCAAATTTAAATTCTCTCTTGTTTTTATGCTTTTGTATGTGTATTTCTGTGTATAGTTGCACCCCCCCTCCCACTTAATTTTTTTTTCTCATTGATAAAACTTATCATGGCAGAAGATCAGGCAAAAAACTTGGCTAATATTCAAAAGAAAAATTCCCTTATGGAAAATATTTCTTCAATTCCACCTTTTAGCGGTGTTGAAAATTCAGTTTCTTTTAGTGAATTTTTTGAAAAGTGGGATAGCCTTGCTACCTTTTTCGAATGGGGGGAGGATGAGAAAAAATTCGCTTGGTTTAGCAGAGTTACCGGGGGAGCGGCAAGGTTATTTAAGCTTCATAAAGATAAAAAGGTAGATGAAATTGTTAAAATTTTCAGGGAAAGATACACCAGTCATGTTTCTCCAGATGTAGCCCTTTCAAATTTTTTTAGTTTCAAGCAAACCCCTCAAATGTCGGTGCAGGACTTCTATGACAGAGCCTACGACATGTCGCTTAAAGCCCTAGTTATTGATGGATTACAAGGGGAGGTAGTTAACAAAAGTAGAAACGCTATCTTTCACTCAATGCTTTTGGGAAATCTGTCCCCAGAAATAAGAAAAGGGGTCATTACGAAAAACCCACAAACGCCTGAAGAAATCCTCACTGTTGCATTGCTTGAGGAAAAAGCGTGCAGGAGTATAAATCCATTCTATAACCTCCAAAATGAAATTAGTGCTCCATTTATACCTGAATCTGTACCACAAAATTTAGCCTGTGCAGCTATGTATCCCCAAAATGAGTATAAACAATCACAGCAGGACATCAGCAATTTGAAAGACCAGGTAGATTTGCTGTCAGCAAAAATTGACAGTTTAGTTCGAATTCAGGAAAGGCAGAGTGAGGTCCAGAGCCAGGAAAGAGCACAATTCAGAAATTTTCAGTGTCATTTGTGCTCAGAAAGTGGACATTATGCACGAGATTGCCCACAGGCGAGGTACCAGTATAACTTTGGTAGGAGCAGGCATAATAACTATAGGGGCCGTGGAAACTATAACAGTAATTATAGAGGAAATTCAAACCAAGCAGGGAATGGTAACTATAGGGGAAATAGAAATAGAAATGAATATAATTATAGGGGTAGAAATGACTACAGTTATAGAGATAGTGATGACTACATAAATAGAGGAGATAATAATAGGGACAGACATGAAAACAGTAATGGAAACCAACCGAGTAATGATGCTAATGCCCAAGGTACTCCTGCGAGGCCTTTAAACGGTTAGAGGCCGGATCTTTAATGGTCGAATTGATCCCCCAAAAGCCAAACGACTCACCCCCTGTATATAGTGTGTTTTCACCCCATTTATATAGTCTCCCAGTTACTAAAATTACTGTAAATAATAAAAATATTACTGCGTTATGTGACTCGGGATCGGCTATCAATTTGTTGAGTAGCACTATGCTCAATTTGTTCACGGGTTGCCCTATAGAAGAGTGTTGCACACCGATTGTGACAGTAACTGGTCAAAAAGTTCATCTCAATCAAAGTGTACTCGCAACATTTAAAATTAATGATACGCTGTGCAAGGCACAGTTTTTTGTTGTACCAGGTCAGCTGGCGGAGGAATTTTCTGCTATTTTGGGAATGCCTTTTTAAAAAAAGTATCGAGTTCTCATTGATTGTTCAGACAATGCTATCACTCTTAGAAGCCCTGAACAAACCCAATGTAAACAAAAAATTGATATGCAAAGTCATTTCAAATTAGAGACAAACAAGGGTTGCCATAATCTTAGTGAGTCTACTGAGAGTGTGGAAAACGTCGAGGAAAATACTGAACAGTGTCAGGATTCTGTAAATAATGTAGGGGTTATAGTAAATAATTGTAAATATAATTGTAAATATATGTATAATAATGATTCAAAAATGTGTAATTGTGATAATTGTGACCCTGAAAATTCCCAGTGCAAATATGTCAACAAAGGTGAAAGGGAGCAGAAGGTAGACTGTAGTAGTAATGTAAAGACAGTTCAGGGTACCATAAGTAGTATTAGTGGAGAATTCGATAATGGTGGGCAGAATAAGGTGTCAAGTGAAAGTAATAGTGTCTTGCAAAGTGAAAAAGTAGAGGGTACCACAAATAACTACAGTATACCACAGACTACTGAGGCTCAACAAGTAAACCATATTGCACAACATGCGGATAATGCTAGCAAATCTGATGAGACTGTTTTTTATGATATGGAGGAACAATTAAGTGGGAACACACAAAATAATGAGAGTGAAAATAGAATGAGTAGCAATGAGAGTAATGACAAGACTATCATAGGCATTGCCGCATTATGTGACAAACTTACAATTCCCCCCCAAACTAAAATTTTAGCTAATGTTAAGTGTAATAAAGAATTAAATGTAAATGTTAATGACCCTATAATGTTAGAACCCCTTGCTAGAAGTATGCATCAAGGCCTCCTTATTTCTAGAACCATTTGCACACAAGAGCATGGTTTATTTTTATCTTTTGCTAATTTCTCAGATAATTCTATTAATTTAAATAAAGGAACATATGTTGCCAAAATTCTTAAATGTAAAGACAACTTAAATTTAACCCCAGAGATATGTAATTTAAATTGTAATGTAAATGTTGACCCCCCAATTGCAGATTTCGACCATGCAGATTTAAAATGGAGCTCTGAAATTAATTTAGACCACTTAGACACCCCTTTAAAAGCACAAATGCAAGATTTCCTGGATAAGAACAAAGATGTGTTCGCAGCCTCTGTACTAGATTTACCTGGCTGTGACACTATTCCCCATACCATAAATCTAACCTCTGATAAACCAGTTCGTTGCAAAGCATATAGAGTCCCTTATAAACTGCGCCAGGAAATGGAGGACCAATTAAACATTTTATTAGAAGCTAATATTTTGTCACCTTCAATGTCAGAATTTTCTTCTCCAGTCATTCTCGTACAAAAAACAGATGGTACATACAGATTAGCTGTTGATTTTAGGAAGCTAAATAAAAACTTGGTAAAAGATGCATACCCCATTCCTAATATCACAGACTCTGTAGACTCCCTTTCAGGTGCCAATTATTTTTCAACTCTCGACCTTAGTGGTCTCTCGAGTGGTTTTTTTCAACAAGTCATTAGACCTGAAGACATGCATAAAACTGCTATTATTACGCATAAAGGATTATTTGAGTGGTCGCGCAACTGTTTTGGATTGGCTAATTCAGGAAATAGCTTTCAGAGATTAATGAATGCCATTTTTGGGGATCTCGGAAATTTGGGTATATTAGTGTATATTGATGACATTGTAGTATCTTCTAAAGACATTGAGTCTCATTTTACCAAACTTAACTTAGTATTCGAAAGGCTTCGCCAACATAACTTAAAACTTAAACCCAGCAAATGTAATTTCCTGACAGACAAAATTCAGTATCTTGGTTTTGAGATTCATGGTGGTCAAGTATCCCCCATTAATAAAAATATTGAAATTATAGAAAAGTTACAACCTCCTACAAATCGTAAAGGTGTCAGATCTTTCATCGGCACATTGTCTTTTTACAGACGCTTTATCCCAGATTTTACTAAAAGAGCAATTAATTTAATAGACCTCACTAAAGAAACAGGGCGTTTTGTCTGGAACGAGGCAGCCCAGCGGGAATTTGATGATCTTAAGAAAGCTCTTATCTCAAAACCTTGTTTAGCTTTACCTGATTTTGACAAAGAATTCATTATATATTCTGATGCAAGTAGTGAATCTTTAGGGGCAGTGTTATCACAATTGGATAATAACAAAATGATACACCCTGTCGCCTTTGCTAGCAGGAGACTGAAAGATGCAGAGACAAGATACTCTGCCACCGAAAGAGAACTTTTAGCCCTTGTCTGGGCCACT
The DNA here is from genome assembly GCA_963931845.1 of Maratus michaelseni. Taxonomy (NCBI): domain Eukaryota; kingdom Metazoa; phylum Arthropoda; class Arachnida; order Araneae; family Salticidae; genus Maratus; species Maratus michaelseni. The sequence goes on from OZ007595.1 coordinate 107,618,121, forward strand.
GCACATTTTAAGTGTTATATAGCCAGTACACATTTTTCCATTTATACAGATCATGCTCCACTCACCTTTATGTTGAAGATTCAGGATCCCACGTCACGCATGGCCAAGTGGATATGCACTTTATCAGACTATAACTTTACAATAAACTATGTCAAGGGAAAATGTAACAGTGTGGCAGACTTCCTATCGCGTTTTGCTAATGTAGAGAAGCCTACAAGTGCAGTTAGCTGCAATTTTAGTATTCAGGTAGCTAAAGAAACATCTTTTGAACCATACTCAAACCTTATGGGAAAAATTTGCGAGTTCCAAAAATCGGACACGAAATGCTGTGAAATTGTAAAAAAATTGGAGCAGAAATTGGAAATCTCACCTAGGTATATGAAATTCTTTTTTAGAGACGATATCTTGGTATGTGAGGATACTAGAGAATCTTTGATTTTAAACAACCCCATCAAGTTAGTGGTTCCTAAGGAACTGGTTTTGCAAGTGTTCACTCTAACACACGACTCTCTAGCTGCTTGTCATCAAGGTTTCCAGAAAACAATTGACCGCATCCGAGAGCACTTTTACTGGCCAGGGATGTCGGCAGATGTCAAACACCTGGTAGAATCTTGTGTTAGTTGTCAAGAGAAAAGAGCCCATAAGGCAAATCAGCTTGCCCCCCTTCAGCGTATGCCCACCCCTGAATTTCCTCTAAATAAAGTACACTTAGATATTATAGGCGTCTTGCCACAAACATTTTCAGGAAATAAATATATAGTCACATACATAGACTCTTTTACCAAATGGCCAGAGGCGTATGCTGTCAGTTCAATTACTTCTGATGTAATAGCGGACACGTTGGCAGATTTCATATCCCGATATGGAGCACCGTGTTATATAACGACAGATAATGGAAAAAACCTAATATCGGATGCGATTGAGCATGTATACAGTATGTTTGGCATAAAACATATCAGAACATCTTCTTATCATGCACCCGGAAATGCTCAGGTGGAACGCCAAAATAGAACGTTAAAGAATGCACTTTCTCATATTGTAAATCAAAATCAAACAGACTGGGACTCTAAACTTAAATTTGCTCTGTTAGCAATGCGGACCGCTGTACATTCATCAACAAAGTTAACACCGGCAGCTGTCATGTATGGTAGAAACTTAAATCTACCCTATCATGTATTTTTACAACCACCTAAACTTAATTACAACGATGCACCGTCTTTCTGTGAACTTGTAATTCCTGCTCTCCAAAAAGTATATGCAGAAGTCCATAACAATCTAGTTAAAGCAGCTGAAACTCAGGAGAAATACAGAGAAAAAACAGCAGTGTGTAAAAATCTAAAAGTAGGTGATCTAGTGTGGCTTTACACACCTAGAATTGAGCCAGGACAGACTAAAAAGCTAAGTAAATTAAATAACGGTCCTTTTACTATTATTGAACAATTAAATAATGTAAATTTTAAGATCGCTTTAGTTGCTAACCCGAAAAATACCCAAGTTGTCCATGTTGATAGACTAACGTTATTCAAAGACAGGAAGATTACTAACCAAAACAATCCACAACAACAAACGACTAACGGAAATTCGATTCACAATCCGCCCATCGATGAAACAGAACCGATTCAGAGTGGCGAGCAACCAACCCACCTCCGTACTACTAGACATAGACGATATTTCGCATGGGTTCCGCCCCCTTTAGCGCAAGAAAACGAGAATGATTGCAACACTGAAACCGTAACTAAGGAAGACGACGAGGAGGAGGCGCGCAGCGTTTCAACCGAAATTGGTGCTCTTTCCCCACAACCACAGGTCAGTCCGGGAGGGGAAGAGTCACATCCACAGATTGCTCCGGTAGGGTAGCACACAAGAGGAGCCTAATATTGCTGAAAGAGGCAGAGAGGTTGATCAGTCCGATAGCAACGAAAAAGCAACTGAGGGTGATTCGATACGGCCTGTCGCGAAATCGAAACGCCTCGGTCGTTCTAGATCGACTCCACGGGTCGATTATTCCTTTCGGGACAGAAGCGTTCGTCCCATTTATAAAGAGTAACGACTTTATCTGTTTTTCACTCAATGTTTTCTGTATATAGTCTAATTAATTTGTATTTATATGTGTTTTAGAGGAAATTTATCGAAATTAAAACTCGGAATTGAAAATTTTTCAACTTAAAATGGGTTTGTTTTGATTGCTTTCCGGAAGTGTTAGTAAGCGTTTTTGGAGCTTTATATGTACCTTTTTTAGAAGGGTATTGGGTATTATGTTATATTTTGGCATGCATACCGCTCCGCACCCACTTTTTGTAAATTTTTATAAATTTTTAACCAAAATTCGTGCTATTTCTGGGATGTTTGGAGTTTTTTGGGGGATGTTTTGAAAATTACGTGATGCAAGCGAAAGGATTTGGGTAAATTTTTTTTTTCCCCTTTTTTACTTCCTTTTGAAAATATAATTGTATTGTATATATATAGCTAATTCTAACACTTATTTAGTTTACTTATTTGTGTTACCTTCTCGGAAGTTGTAATTTGTTGGGTATATGTGCAAATCTTACAGAGATATTTTATACATTTCTGTATGTGGGGTGTGACTTATTTACAGCCGTACATATACACTTTCGGTGTGTACATTTTTATGCCTTCTATATTCTATTCTCTTCTGTAAATTTGGGTAATTGTGTTTATATTTTCTTTTTTCCCTTTTTTTTTTTTGCATTTTTTTTTTTTTTAATTTTCCCCTTTTTATATCTTGTTGGCAGAGTTACCTGGTAGTAGTGGAATTTGTTTTTCACATTTTTTTTTTGCATGTTGTTTTTAGTTTCTGCATTTTTAAAGTTGTCTAGGCTATGGTAATTGTTCCCATAGGAATACAGAGTTGCAGACATACACTAATGTATGCACAATGATCTGTAAGTGCATTTGTACACTCCAAGTAAAACCCCAACAATCAAAATATGAACTTTTCAAATGAATAGGGGTTCCCTGCTAATACAATGAACTTGCATTCATGTATTTTTTTTTTTTTTTTGTAAAGCATTTTAAACTGAAAATGAAATATTGCATCTCTGTTGTGTTTTTTTTTTTTGTGTTATGCTATTTACCTGTATGTAACCTAGTGCTATTTCTATGAATTTGATTTAAATAGTTTTTTTTATTACCTTTGACTCACACACTGTTATATGTCGAGTAAAAGATTTTATTTGTGTATTATGTATATATATATCTACATCTGCATCTCCAACCTGTGTCTTGATGTGTATGTAAATTGTGAAAATTACCAGTTGGCAGTCCTTCACATATTAATTAACCTTAAACTTAAATTTATTTAATTTTAGCAACAATTTTGGGGCCTAGCTGCAGTTACACATGGCAATTACGGTGGAGTGGCATACTCACTTGTAGAAAGTAGTAGTGGTGAAATGAGAGTTCACCGTCTGGATATCTGGTCTGTTTCGGGAAGTTGGTGAAAATTTTCAGTAGGTATCATCTAATACAGATAACTGTAGGCAAATCTGAAGGCAAGGATAGAGGCTCAGTTGGTTGTGATAAACCCCATGGTTACTTATATGGCTCACAGCTTTTACTTATGTATAAATTCCTTTTTAAACTCAATTCCATTTTTCTTTTAGGGATGTGGTCAGGTGGACGGTTCATTGTGTGCAGCTCGAATTGCACATTCCGGAGTGTGACGAGCGGGGTTTCAACTATGTGATGCTTGGAAGCTCTTCGAGTCGCTGTTTGATTTGTTCGAGTATCTTGGACCCACGTAGGTGTTTCTCCAGCAGGCAGTAAACCATTTTACCTTCATTTTTCCAATTTTTTGGTTTTAACCAGTCTAGGTTAACTAACTTGGAGTAGGAAATCGAGTTCTCCATTGGGAGTTAGCTTTATACTTTCTTCTTTTTTTTGTTTAAAAAAAAAAAAAAAAAAAAAAATTTTTTAGTCAAAATTTTTTTTTTTATTCAGGATAGGGGAGTCTTGTTGTAGAATTTTTCGCAAATTCTAAATTTTTAACTTATATTAACATAACCCTTCATTTCTCTAAATTTTCAGTTAATTTTTCTTTCACTTTCTTTTTTTTTTTTTAATGTATAACATGGTAAGTAATGCAGTTCTTTCTTCCAAATTCTAGTTAAATGTTCCTTTTTTTTTTCCCTTTTCGTAATATCAACCCCAAGTGTAAATTGTTGTGACCTTGTTGTTCAACCCCACTTATTCCAGGAAAAATACCCGCAAAGTTTAACCTTGTAGGACATGCAGTCAACCTTCCCCCAGGATTTCGGTCAAAAAAAGGACCATTAGGTGACCCGTTCCTTCAAATATTTTTCTGTTACCATGTAGTTAGCGCATAGTAACAGAAGCGATAGGCCCCCGTTCCCCCTTTTTTTTTTTAAATGGGTAGGTCCCATATAGGTTCGAGGAGAGAAAGGTGAGGCGGAGACGTCAAGTCAGTAAGCACAGAACAACGTATGATGTAGGTGCGAGTCGAAAAAATTTGGAGCGGACGAGGGGGATTTTTGGCGGGAAAATGCGCCCCGCTACCCCTGAGCTCCGAAGCATGAGCGCAAAAAAAAAAAGGCATTTGTACTACAGAAGAGGCTAACTAAAAAGGATGCTGGTCCTATAAGTATTTTTTGCTATCTCCATTACAGAGGTTTTTAGGAGATATGAGCTTTCCTCAACTTTGAGCCGAGGTAGTACATGAAAGTTCGGAATGTGTTGGATGAGGATCGAATTAAAGAGCAGAAGGAGGAATTAATGTTATACTTCAAATAATCCTGCTGCTACATTAAAACTTAATTAGTGTAAGCGGAATTTCTTTCGATATTATCAACACGAATGTCATCGGTGTTACAAATACCAACCCCGATAGTGTAAGCGGAATTTCTCTCGACATCATCGACACAAATGTCATCGGTATTACAAATACCAACCCCGAAATAGCATGTGAAAGCAGTACGTGACCAGTGAGATGCGGTTTTAGGTGGTAAAGAATTTCTCTTTCGGCAAAGTGGGGACTGCCGATGAAGTAGAGGCCATCTTCGACGATAATGTGGTGATCTGATATAAAATTGTTAATCTGTCATCCTGATGAAAATCTCTATAGATGAGATAACTGTTGTGGTCTAAGAAAAATATATGTGAGTAAATTTTGGTTTGTCTATAATGTCATACTATAATTATAATATTCTTTCTAGTACTGATATGAAAATGTTTACTTGTAAATAAACCCACAATTAACCAAGAATCTGTTTTTCCCTTATTAATTTGCATCTATTATTCTGATTAATTTAAATACATTTCTCATGTATTATAACAGTAGCTTAAAAGATTTTATTCAAGTTATCAAACTTTAAATGGTAATGTTAAATTCTACTTTAATAGTAGTCTGTTCGATTATAATAACAGCAAGTACATGTGTAAAAAAATTGAATTTAAAATTCTGTTATTGTTTTATTCAAATGTGTTTATAAATATTATTTAATAAGTAATTCTTTTCTACACTTTAAGTTTAAAATATGTAAATTAATAGTAAATTAACCCCCTCCCCTTTCCTTTTTATTAGCTTTGTTGCCCTTATATTTTTATTCTGTGAAAAAGTCCACCTTCATTGGTTTTTTTTAAATTGATAACAGAATTCATATGGAGTGAAATTCAATCACACATGTTTTCTTTAAAAATATTAATTCTGTAAGAGATATATGTATGACAAATATAATTTTAAATTAATGTGGATTTAAGATGAAATATGGTGAAATGTGTAGACCTAATCTAAATATCCAAATGTAAATGGGACTAAATAGCTAGACAGATGATAATAAATTTTATAGATTAAAGTTTATTGATGCACTTAAAATAAATTGTTTATTCTGAATTAAGTTAATTGTGAAATTTTATATATTTTAAAGAGAGTTAATGAATTTATGAAGTATTAAGAGAATCCTATTAAGTGAAATATTATTGTTTAGGTAATTAAAAATGTGTCCTATCATCTTGAATCACAGCTTTTCAAATGATTTATAAAATACGTAGTGTGCTCAACTATACGAATTCATTGGTCCCTAAATTTTAAAGGTATAAATGTATTCATAAAGTAATGTCATTTTGGTTTTTACTTGCAAATTTTCTGGGTTTTATCCTCTCAAATATGAGAGTTTGTCTCCATTCAGTCATTCAAAATTAGTTTAATTTTCACTGTTATTCGTCATCATTTATGAATACTTTATATTTTTGGGATTTAGAAGTATTGGGTGTTTTTCTTTTTTTTAGGTTGTGAAAGATATGAGAATATTGTTACCTCCTTTGATTTTATTTAAAAGTAAAATTTAAAAGTAAATGAATTTATTTTGCCATTCTCTCCCTTTTCTTATATTTTGTATTATGTGTGTTAACTTGTACTAAATTTTGGTGCCCCTTCTTAAATCTAATTACCTGGTGTTTGTAATAAATTTATGGTAACAATATTCAGTTGATGGTATGTCTTTCTCACCTGGTGTAATGTTAAATTTAAATTCTTGTATAATTGGATTGAAGTTAAATATTGTGAAGTGGTATAATGTAAGATTATAGTCATAAGATGCATTCAAATAACTTCTTAAAAAAATAGTAACAAGGAAAGACCCAATACACGAGAAAACACCTGCTCGATAATGTTAATACTATAGGTGAAAATTTTTAAGATATCTCGTTTATATTTCATTATTTTTAAATGATTGCATATATTTTTGCATTGCATAGCTGAAATTGATCTCTACAAAGGACTTTTTTTACTTTTTCGATTTTGTTTGCAGGTTTTTATTATGAGGAAACTTTCATTTTCGAAACCGCTTCCGATACGGAATATTGGGGAATTCAGCGATACTTTACTTTCTTTAAAGTGTTAGAGTTGTTTCTTGCAAAGTGCTCGCACATTTAGAGACGGAAGTTTCTGCGATTCCTTATTTTCTACTAGTTATATTGGGAATTTTTTGTGAATTTTGTCATGCGAATTTTAATCAGTGTGTCGTGTTTGTACAATATCCGCTGAATAAAGCGCAGTCTTTCAATAAGCATGAACTTGTTTATTTACAAATCTCTTTTCAGAGTACCAAATGTCAAAAAATTCGAAAAAATATACTCGTAATGTTGGAAAGTAGTTTCATAATCCGTGCGTGACAGACTTTTTTTATTTCTTCTTTTAAATTTTGTTTTTAACGTATTTTTGACAACAGCTAATTATGCTATATTTTTTTTAATTCTGATTATCCGAATTTTCTAAATGCCGTTAAAGACAATGGTTTTAAAAATTGGACATTATTTTCATCAATTTTTTTCTCATAATTTTGGAAAGTGGTTTCATAATCCGTGCGTGATAGACCTTTTTTTATTTCTTCTTTTAAATTTTGTTTTTAACGTATTTTCGATAAAAGCTAATAGTGCTATAATTTTTTGTTTCTCCGAATTTTCTAAATGCCGTTAAAAACAATGGTTTAAAAAATTGGGCATTATTATCATGAATTTTTAAAAAATCCAAAGTAAATTCGTTCTTAATAATTGTATTAATTAATAATTCATATTTAGAATTCTTATGTCGGAAATCCTGTCCCTCTTATAATCTTTTACATTTCCTATAATGTATTGGCAAACTCAATGATTGGATTGGCTGATTGGTTGATTTATGACGGCCGATTATCTACTCGAGTGATATAGGCACTAGGTGGGGGGGGGGGGAGTGCTCTCCATGGGGTGGGGTCTTCCTAAGGGATCCTAACCCGTATCTACGGCAAGGTTAGAAGAAAACCACGGAAAACTCCGAACGCTTAGGTCGACGAGCGCGACAGGGGTTTGATCCCAGCACCTCCCTTCTACCAGCTTTGAGAGCAGAACCTCTTAGCCACTGGTGGAGCCTCAACGATTGGAAGTAGTGAAACTAAAGTAGTCATTCTGTTTTTAGTAGTTTGTAGTGCAAAGCCCTACATTTTGAAAAATATGATGTCGTGAGTAGCATGATACATCAAATATCAGTGGTTTGTAGCGAACATTGATGCTACTTTTAACGCTATTTCAGAAAAAAATGTGCCATTCTTCAAATCGCGTGTTCATAACTTGCTTCTTTTGTGCAAAAATGTGTCCTGCGTGACAATTTATGAATGTCAGCGACACATCTCAGCTGCAGTGTTTAGAAAGGCATAATACATTTTCCACTGACATTTTCAGATAAAATGTTAGGTACAATAGTAGCCTCTCGTTACATTACTCGTTAAGATATATAGCTCTATTTTCATGTCTTCCGAAGAAATAAATATAAGTTGCAATTTAACAGCATGTTATGTAACTATATTTAAATGTTGATTGTATTACGTATATCTCTTTTACTTTCATTAAGGAATTTGTAATTTGTGTATAAACTAACATTTTCTAGACAATCACAAAACATTCGTTTTGTATATTATGTTTCGTAATTTTTTTTTAATTCCTTCGTGTATATAGCGCTTATCCCGGCGATATAACGAGGGGCTTAATCTTCAGCCTCAATTTCGAATGTAGATTTAATCCTTAGATAAAATATGCATGTATTTGTGACTACTTTTGTAAAATAGTTTGCAGTCGGTACTTTTTAAAACAAGTAGATGTAGTTGTAATTAACTACATTTTGGATAAAATAGTTGCAATTCGCAGAAAAGTGAGAAAAAAAAGAGTAGTTTTTCCGATCACTATCACTGGGCAAAATGTAGCATCTTTAAAGAAATAAAGTTAAAAAAATTGCTGTGACTTTTCAGTTGTAGTTATTAAATAAGACACTGTAATAATAATAATATTCATTTTCCAGTTATTCTATTTATCTATTTTTTAGGTTCGGGAAGAAGTTCCGTTTTGAATTGCAATGAACAAGACTTCTGTCACGTTTATAATAATAGAGTTCCGTACGTTGGCAGTTGGCAGTGCAAACAACTGATTTATGAAAGTTTACACTGACGAAGACGAAGAAATATTATTACAAAGTATTGGAAAGAGCCATCTCTGCGCGGAGACTGTACTTGCTGTAAAACCTGTTTTACAGACAATATTGAATAATGGTATAATTAAAACAACTAAGCATTTTTTAACGTCTGATGAATAAAAGTCTTAAATAAAATATCACATTTAATCAGGCATAAAAGTTACATAAAATACACTTAAAACATTAAAAACTACTGCAAACGTTTCAGGCTATAATTTAGCCCCTCATCAGTGCAACTACGTACGTTGACTGGAGAATTTTCAACCATGTTTACAGTTAATCTTTCAACGTACCTAATTGCACTGATGAGGGGCTAAATTATAGCCTTAAATATTTGCAGTATTTTTTAATGTTTTTAATGTTTTAAGTGTATTTTATGTCTGATTAAATGTGATATTTTATTTAATGGTATAATTCAGCGTTAGATTTTTTTTTAAAAAAAGGAAGTTGATGGTCTTAACCCATTTATGCCTAGCGTCCCAATTTTGGGACACTTTAGTATAATGGAAAAAAGTGCATTTCACGCTACTGTTTTTTAAATAGAAATTTGGTGTTTTATTTTATCGAGGAGTCCATGATAAAATAAGACACCAAATTTCTATTAAAAACAAAGTGGTGTGAAATGCACTTTTTCCTATTTTACTAAGTATGGACGCTAGGCATAAATGGGTTAAGAACCAGTAAGCATGGGAATTGCCTGGTACTCAATGCGCTGCCTATGTTTCGGGAATTTAAATACGATATTAGACTTATACCTGAATTAATTACATCAACATTGAGCAGGATCAAACATATTAAAATCTATTCCAAAGTCTAATTATATGTATCTTAACTCATTTTCTGCTCTAAATTATTTTTTCAGTTAAAATAATTTTCAACAGACTTTAAATAAATATTTGTTATTAAATAAAACTTTCATTATTTCAAAAAATTTTCTCTTTAAAATAAGCTTTTGAGCCACATTTTTAACATTTTAGAACGTAATTGTTAAAATGTTGTACTTAAAACACTTTTGTTCTAAATAAAAAAAGGAAGAAAGACAAAAAACCACTTTTAAAGTAAGGGGAACAATAAAAGTATTTTTAAAAGAAAATCTTCTATGTCTTGTCACGACATCTTTATTTACACATACACAGGTAGATATGTAAACATCACGTCAAGGTTAAGTGCAAGGTGAAAGAAGCCTAAAAATATTTACATTTGAAAAGTATGTATAGCTCAATTGTGTATGGTTTTAACTGTAAATAAAGTTTTGTGCTTTATCTGGTGCTTCGTGACAATAGCTTGAAAGTTTATATATATATATATATATATATATATATATTTTTTTTTTAACCTTTAAAGATGACAATTGTTTACATTGAAAATATATAAAGTAGAATGAATTACATCGTCATAATATTTATTTAGGGACGCCATTTCCAGAATTCCTTGTGTGTGTGTGGGGGGAGTTTACTTTGAGGAGCAGGATTTTAAATAGCATGCGAGAATGCGCAAACTGCGCACAGAATTGGAAAATCCTGCATAATGAAAAATGCTGTGCGGTATTTTTCCCATTTAACTTTCGAAGCTTCTCCCGCAAATACTTTTTAATTTTCGTGGAAGTCCGTGATTTTTTTCTTCTTTTTTGGCAAAATTCTGCAAAATCAGAGCTTTGTCTCGCTCGGGTCGGTTTCGGGATTACTCGATTTTTCAAAAGGAAGACCTGAATATTTTTCAAATTAAACACAACTATATATTATTGGTATAATTAATGGTCTGAATATTTTGGTTTCGGGTTTACGAAATTATTTCTGTCGCGTTCGGTGCGAAGGATTCTACTGAAAATACAATTTTTGGGGTTAGGTTAGATCTAACACGACCCACGGAGGACTCTAGACCCAGGCTGGGGAGATTTTTGAGAATGTATTGTATATAATATGATTAAATAAAGCAAATGATTTGATAGTATTTTAATGATTGCAATACTTGTAATGTGACTCTATTGATACAAAAGAAAAAAAAAATCAAATAATTAATAATTTGATTTATAACTCCCGTCCCCCAACTCAACTCAACTCAACTCAACTCAACTCAAAAAAAAAAAAAAAAAAAAAAAAATCTAAATTTTGAACTAAAGGGGGAAATTTACCATTGAAGTTCTAGCCTTGAGGGGAACAAGTTTTCTTTTGATCTTGTTGTACGCATTTGAGGAGCAATTGATTACAGTTTTTTCTCACATATATTTTTAAAATTAGCCAAAGTACTCATTAATGATAAATGTGTGTCACTTTAAGAACGTTGGAATAGCAAGGCTTTAGCAAAAATTATTGATAATTATTAATTTATTTGCTTAAAGTGTTTGTTTAATGCTTATGTTTTTATAGTATCTGACAAGTTTTTTTTTTTTTAGCTTTTGAGCAATTTCTGAAAAACATTTTTGAGTCTGATCTGTGATGACTGATAAATTTTCTGAAATATCAAATTCCTGCAAGGGGAAACCACCTCCCCCAAATGACACCCCTGTATATATCAATATTCGGTCACATTTCCTCGTGGATTTTCCTTATAGAATCGGTCGTAAAATGGTTTGAAAATGGCTTAAAAATGGATTAAATACCTAATCCGTTTGCTTATTCGAACGAAAATTTACACAACTCTTGGAACAGTGGTTTATAACATACTAGCAAACACCGCGACTTTGCTCGCGTAATTTTTGAAAAATGCCAAGTGGTATTCGTTGGCCTATTTTCATTAGAGGAAATTTTACTGCCACAGATAATTCAGAAATTACTAATTAAACCACACTAATGTCGAAAAAAAAAAATCGAAATTATAGAACGTTTTTCGCTATTGCTTTCGTTTGAACGTTTCGTTGTGAACGTTTTGCGTAGTGTCACCGTGTGTAGCCTATATTAGAGCAGGGACTGTTACCATCACTTTTGAAAATGGTTCTGTAGTTCCAGAGATTCCATAGAAATTGTAATTTAGAATATTTTTAGACCACTTTTCGCTCATCTCACCCTTTTAAATTTCGAATTTTTTTAGAATTTGTTCTTAGAGAGCATTTACATCTTAAAAATAACTACCATGTCAAATTTCAAGTTTCTAGCTCCTTCAGTATAAAAAAAAATCGAAATTTTAGAACGTTTTTCGCGCTTGCACCGCCCTGTGGTAGTGGCACCGACATAAAATATAGCCTATGTTACAGCAGGCACTATCACCATCAATTTGCTACCATAACTTTTGAAAAGGGTTCGGTAGGTCCAGAGATTCCATAGAAACTGTTATTTAGAATGTTTTTAGAACGCTTTTCGCTCATCTCACCCTTTTAAATTTAGAATTTGTTCTTAGAGAACATTTACATCTTATAAGTAACTACCATGCCAAATTTCCTGTTTCTAGCTCCTTCATATAAAAAAAATCGAAATTTTCGAACGTTTTTCGCTCTTTCACCCCTCCCCTTTGTGGTAGTGGCACCGATATAAAACATAGCCTATGTTGGAGCAGGGACTGTCACCATCAATTTGCCACCATCACTTTTGAAAACAGTTCTGTAGTTCCAGAGATTCCATAGAAATTGTAATTTAGAATGTTTTTAGACCGCTTTTCGTTCATCTCACCCTTTTAAATTTCGAATTTTTTAGAATTTGTTCTTAGAGAGCATTTACATCTTAAAAATAACTACCATGTAAAATTTCAAGTTTCTAGCTCCTTCAGTATAAAAAAAATCGAAATTTTATAACTTTTTCGCTCCTGCACCCCCCTGGGAGTAGTGGCTTCGACATAAAACATACTCTATGTTGGAGCAGGGACTGTCGCCATCACTTTTGAAAACGGTTCTGTAGTTTCAGAGATTCCATAGAAATTGTAATTTAGAATGTTTCATGTTTCTAGCTCCTTCAGTATAAAAAAAAATCGGAATTTTAGAACGTTTTTTGCTCCTGCACCCCCCTGGGAGTAGTGGCTATGACATAAAACATAGCCTATGTTGGAGCAGGGACTATCACCATCAATTTGCCACCATCACTTTTGAAATCGCTTCAGTAGTTCCAGACATTACCCCTACAAACAAACAAACAAACAAAAAAACAATCTTTACTACTTTATAATATTAGTATAGACAGGGACTGACAAAAGTTGAAAAATCTTAGGCGCCAGAAAAAATTCTCAGGAGCCAGATTGAAGAATCATTTCTCTGACATTAAGGCTTCCGTTGAGCAAGCGTTCGGGCATACGGTGCTAATGTTAATCCAATGGGGCATTAATGTGCTAATATCTCGCTTGCATTTGAATATTTTTAAACGATTTTTTTTGCACTGGATAGCAGAGATCAATCTCTATTTCCGCCGTTGATTACTTTTACGATTTTCTTTGCGTATTTTTTTTACGAAGATAGTTTCACTTTCGAAACCGGTTCTTCTTTCACACTTCTCTTCATTTTTTAATCGTATCTTCTTAAAAGGAAAATAAATATTGGGCCAAAAAAAAGTAGATCACATGGAAAAGAACAAAATACGCGGGCGCCACCTCGAAAAACAAACCAGTCTTGTCGTCTCGGGAATGAATGAATCACGAAGCAAGAACATGTAAGAGTACATCGAGCGGGAAAGGCCGAAAACCAGAGAGCTAAAACGAACAGTTACTTGCCTGGACGAATCACGGTGCAGTATACGTCACAAAGCAGTAAGACACACGCAAACAGCCAGCGCCTATAGACCTTGCAAAAATGACTTGCCTCACGTTGAAGCAGCTGCGAGACAACTCAACTTAGAGAAAAGGTGTCGGAGAAAATGTAAACAAACAGCAATGGCACTGATAAACGTACGTGCGTTTGCTGGCAGAGTGGACGAAATAATAAGTTTTTAAAGGGGGAAAACTAAACTTAAAATATTCTAACAGTAGGTAAAAAAGTTAGTCGCCAAGGAGGAATTTTTTAGTCGCCCGGGCGACCTGGCGCCCGGGATTTGTCGGACCCTGAGTATAGATAGATTTGTCAAATCGGAGGTCAGTAGGAAATACACTTTGAGAGCTAACGCGTTCACTCACGCACACAAATTATGATCACACACACACACACACACAAGTTACCCACTATTATGAAAAGCGTTCTTTATCTTTAGAAACCTCAGAAAACCAACATATTTAAGAGATTTAAAAAAGTATTTATAAAAACAAAGTTTTTTTTGCTGCCACTGATTTTCAGAAACACGTTTCCAAGTAGCTTTTATAGTATAACTCGGAATATAAGTTTTTAAGATGCTACCAATTCAAAATTAAACATTTTTCAACTGAATAATTGATTTTATTCATGCAAGAGTAACAAAATAATACTAATTTGAATGTTAGTTTGTAGTGCATGTTTGTAGCACATGAAAATGATTACTTAAGAATGAATTATCATCCTAAAAACTAGGGTTGGCAGGTGTTTGACTTGTGTCAGTTTTTTACAGTTTAAACCATCACGTCAAAAACCTCTTGTCAAAAACCATTTGCCAAAAACCTAAAATACTACATTGATATGTAAAATTTCACATGAAATGCCACACATATACAACGTTACATGTAATGTTTAAAATGTCACTATTACTGTATATCAATAATTAATATCTAGTAAAGTACTGTTATTAAGTGCAATTTTTAACACTTTCCAACCTAGTTGAAAAGTGTTTATAACTTCGGTTTGTCTGCCATATGGCCGTCTGCCGTCTGTCCGTGCTCTAGCTCCCGTAAATATGCTCGGATTGCCCTGCAATTTTTATATGTTATTGTCGCTATCTATAGCATGTTCCCTATTTCAACTGAAGTGTGTAGCACTTATAGATTTTTTACAGGAACACTCAAAAGAATTCCGTTACATTACGTCTATGGAGAAAAATCGTCTGCGGTTTAATTAAATAATGTTTCACTATTTTAAACGCATTGAAATTTATATATATCACTAAGGTGCATTACAAGAGGCTTACTAAAGAATAGTGTGTGTATAGCAGTCATTGTTCATTTAGAGGGAAACACAAAAAAAATTCTCTACTGTACTGTCTGTTAACAATAATTCCTGAAAGTGCGTTTTAAGTTGCTGAACGCAATTTTAAATTTAACTCACTTTTTGTCTATTACTTGGTGTGTATAAAGTCTGTAGATCATATACAGGGCAGCACAAAAGCTCGCGAACACATTCCCGTTTATTGACAGAAACTCCAGAAGGAGAATTTTAAACTGTGCTGGGCGTTTCCTAACTAAACTAAAATTTAGCATCCTATGTAGTATATGTACAAATCTATAGATCATATACAGTTCTGAATAAAAGTATTCGGATATTTTTCTGAATATTGTATATGTTGGAAATTCCTGAAATTACTTTTTGAAATATGTTATGCGTTTTCGAAATTGATATTTACTTAGATGTTATCTTTCAGCTTATTAAACGGTAATGATTTGTAAAATTATTTTGCAAGCGTTGGAAAGTGTTACATAATCTATGCTTGACGCATGATTTTTCATTCTTGTTTAACTTGGTAAAATTTTTATTTAAAACTTTTTGGGGTAAATTTTTTTGGGGGATAAAATTGTGCTTTTGTTTTTTAAAAGTAAATGTAAGATTTGAAAGTCGTCACTTGAGCTGCACATTTTTTCTCTTAAGTTAAAATACATTTTAAATATCCTGGCAACAATAATGATATTGAACAATATTAGAATGCTATTAAATAATACATCAATATTGAAACATTTCTTTTATCTTCAAAAATAAACAAGTATTAGAATTAGAATTCATAAAGAAAGAAAAATTTGCAACTGATCAGAGATTAGCTAGAAGATTTATTGATGTAAAGTTTCTCTATCCGGAATATTAATTGTACAATGATTTTCTTCTGATTCAAAAATTCCCAAAATTAAAAAATATATGTATTACAATAAGTAATTAAAAAATTGTAATCATTAAAATTACTATAATTTTTTAAATAACAGATTACATAAGTCATATTACGACTTATTTAATGCATTAATCCTATTGTTGTTCAAATGTTTGAAAGTGTGTTACATGTTTCTGACAGTTTTTGACGGTTAAAACCAGTTTATGAGAGTTTAAACCAGTTTTTGACGCTTCTCATGCCGAAAACAACTTTTTGACGTCAAAAACCCATCCCTGCTATAAACCTATTGTGACAAAGTCTAATTAAAGGAACTGTGAGAAAGTCTCACTAAAGTAATTGTAACAAAGTCTAATTAAAATAAGTCTGACTCACTAATTGGAAGACTTAAGTTGTGTACAAGAGGTTAAGAATTACTTCTTTCAGCTGATGCCGCAAATCGATTCCGGATGCATCCGTGCTAATAATCTCAAGAGTTTAATAGACTTGCCAAGTAGATATAAATTTTAGGTCGCTTCTTTGATCTGACGTTATACAGACGGTTATTACACGATAAATTCATGGTACTTAAGTCCATAAGTTCAATATCTATCAGCTACGTCAAAAGCCGCCCATCTGCTCAACATGGGATGTTAAGCCCTCGAAACTACTTGAAATTTTTCAACGAGATGTACTCAAACCTTGAGTTGAGGGGCCAAGGAAGGTATTCTGTATTCTGTTGCTAGCCATGCAGAGACGCTCCTAGCTCTCTCCTGAGAGAAAAAGTCTTCGGACCTTGCGCTGTGAACTCCAAATTTTGCCCGAAAAGGCAAATGGACATCCTGTCGAATTTAATAACTTTAGAACTCACGAACTGAAAGCTATATGTGTGCCACTTCTTGTTTTTGTAAATTTTATGTGTACTGAGACGTAGTTAATTAAATTCAATGTTGCATCAGCCGTTCTTTTGATTTATTATGCTACACTATATTTCAGATTGAGAAAACAATATATCTATACATTATAAAAATTAACTCGGAGACTTTTTCGAAAATAAGCGGCAGTAAAAGACATTTTGTTTTTATAAATGTTTCTTTATATCCGGAAAAATATATAGGTTTCCGGGGTTTCTAAACATACAGAACGTTTTTCGGTATCGTGGTAACTTGGAAGAGGTTTTTGTATATCTTCGTTTGTGGTTATTTTATATATTCCCAGATAAGAAACAGATTTCTTTCTAGGTGCGTTCGTAATTATATAAATATGTAGCACCTATAGTCGTCGTCTGGTCCGTCCGTCTGTCCGTCTTTCCGCAAAACAGCGCAAAAACTACCCAACCGAATGGTTTGAAATTTAATATGTATAATCTTGGCAGAATTTTGTCCAGTCATTTTAAATTTTATGAAAATCGAATCAAAATTTGAAAAGATACTAATAAAAGTTTTTTTCATTCTATTAAAGCCTATCATACGTAATTAATGCAATGATATCCCATGATAGGTAATGATTCTAGGTTGCCGTAGTGATTACGTCCTATTTAACATGGAGTCTTATTATTTCCGTATTACTGAATTTAAAAACCGAATTTGTATGCTAAAATTGTTTAATTATAGCAATTTTATAATCTTCGACAGTTTTTTGGATTTATATTTCCGGAGAAATAGATATTAAATGGGAAAATAATCTAAATATGGATTTCAAGTTCTTAAGGTCTTGGTGAAAACGCTCGCCCTGCTCGTTATTCACGGAGGCCAAGTTTTCAGGAAAACAATCCGGGTGTAAATGGAGAAAATGTACCTTCAGAGACATGTTCACACCCATTGCATGATAGTTTTTTAATAAAACAGCAATATGTTTTTCATAATTTTCATCTTTATGATTTCCTAAGAATCCATGGACGACCGTCCTTTTTGGGGAAATAACTGCTGAAAATTTGACTTCGATTTCGGTAATAAGTTAATTTGATATTTGGTGTCAATAAGTTCCACTGTTATAGACGAGAGGCAAGACTCTCTGCCTTAGATCTAGATAATTGCAAGTCTTGCACAAGGTCGTTCAACTCATTTTGGTTTATTAAATATGGCGTTTTTTCATCGTCCATAAACAGATCGTCGCTATCTTGGCAACTCGCACTTGACATACCGGGACATACGAGATGTGCCAGAGTTTCCGAATGTGATATCGGTTTTGAGACTGATGGAATGTCAGGATATTGAATTTTATCTTTATTTTTTTAATTAAAGCCTGCAGTTTTTGTCAAACAAAAATAAGTCATGTTCGTGATTTGAAGGTTCTCTCCACTGCATTGGTGATCCAAATTGAAGATGCTTTTTTTCTCCCGAAGGCCAGCATATAAGAGTAAGCCTACAGCTTTCACAAAAAACATGTGGGACCCACTTTTTATCTTGATTAATCACTGATAATCCAAAATAATGCACATATGCTGTTTTAGAACATTCCGATATCGGTCTTACTTTTTTTGCGAATATAAATTGTCCACAAACGTAACAAAAGCGACCAGAATTTAATTTACACAGTCTATCAGACATTTTATCAAAAACAAAACCACTTTAGTTCACAAAAACACAAGAAAACAGAATATAGAATAAAAGTTGACAATGCCGGTGAGGAGAATGAGACGTGATAGATATAGCATAGAATTAAAAATGTGAATATTAAAAAAATTTAAAAATTTAAAAATGTGACGTGATAGATTTTTTTCAAATACCGCCTTTCATTAGTAAGAGGTAGTATAATAAGAAAATAGGTGTTTCATCAAAAGTACATAAAAAAATGTTTAAATTTGTAAACCAGTGTAACAGATGATATAATTAATTTCACTGTAATAATAACGATGTTTTTTTTTACACTGTCTTGTATTGGATATTTGTGCATTGTATAATTTGAATATAACAGAATTGTAATTAATTATTTGTAAAAGTGTATTGAAACTTAATTTCATAAAATAAAATTAATAATATGGAAATCTGCACATGAAATGAACTTTGTATTCATGCATTTTTGCATAAGAGTGCAACAGCTATTGCACTGAGATCTAAATATTTATAAAACTAGTTATAGTACGGACGCGGCTCATTTGTCACGTTTGACGTACAATTTACTACTTGTTTTACATTTCAACACTTTCCTCACACTATTTGTTCGGAAAGTAAAAAGCGTAACAGATAAAGATACGAAAGAGCGCTGTAATCTACATGAAGTTTTAAAGTTTTATTTCTAGTATAATTTTGTAACTGTTCGGAAATATGAGAGTTGAAACAATAAAGTTTTCTGATAAAACTATAAAACTGTAAATGGAAAGTGAACTTCAAATTTGAGGAACACTTTTCCATTGTTAAATGTCATTTATGCAATAAAATGCGATAATACAGAACATAAAATTTTATGTCGGTTTGAGTTTAATAATTGTAAAGTTTTTCCTTTTGCAAAGAGTTGGTTAAACTTTATCGATGAAATTTAATGACGAAGAAATTTACCGAACCGTACAGAAAATTAAAAAGGCCACCACATTGTAACACATTTCAATTAAATTAAGGTAATAATTTGAAAAACTATTTTGCCGTTTAATATATTTAAAGTTTATGAAAATGTAGAATAATATTATTTTCATATAAATGAGCTGTAATATGTGCTGTATAAAATGTCACGTAAACAATAATAAAAATAAAAAGTAATGTAAAGCTGCCATGGGTAACTAATTTTTTTTTATCATCTTATCCGCCACTTTTTTTCCAAAAAATAATCATTATCGACGATACGTCAAGTGAAGGGTTACTAATATATGGACACGGAAATATTTTGGTGTGCTCTTATCTGTGTCCAGCGATAATTGTCCAATTAGCTGGATATTTGGCAGATATGTTGGTGAGATACCTAAAATTAGCTGTATGGTTTTTCATTTAATTTGGTTCATTCGTTCGAAAAATATAGAGCATTTTCTGTTACGTCATAGTGTTTTTCTATGGGAATTCAGACGATATTAAAACTTTATCGTTCACTGAAAATAAAATGGCGGATTGAATAACTGATTTAAATGTTAAATTTTGGATAATAAAGTCTTAATCGAGGTCTTAAATTACACCGATTAGTTTGATTTTGTCAATATATATGTGAGACATTCTAAATTATCTGTATATATTTTTTGATGGGATTGTAAAGTCGTTAAATTAAAATGACTTATTGGCGCAAAATTTATTTTAATAACACTTACTTCACAGCACACTTAAACAGTTACAAGCAACATACACATTTAGTTCTTAAAGTTTTTTTTTTCAGGAAAGTCTCGAGTCTTGGTTTCGATCCGAGGTGGAAATCCTTTTTCCGGCAACTCCAGGTCATATCTTCCGTTCTCCTTTGAGAGACGTCTCCAACTGCTCTGCTGAGAGCTTGCAACAAATTACCTTCTGTAACTTCTCAAATTTTGAGTATATATCGTAGATGAATTTCAAGTAGTTCAGTGACTTAATAAGCGAGGTTATGCATCTAATGCGGCTTTTCAAGTGGTTGAGAGATGTGAAACTCCTGGTATGGTAAAGAAACCATATATATTCTTTTCCAAATTAAAGAAAATCTATATTTAAATTATTTTAGTAAATATAATTTTCTTTTTCTGCATTATCGCATTTAATATATATTCCGGCATTTAAAGACGCGCATGTTTCCTTTCTCTCTCAACGAAAAGATATGTAGTCAAAATCATATCTATTTTTATAAATTCATCGTTAACGTATTTTAATTTCCCCTGCCAGTTACCACTTTAAAAGAAATAACACAATGTATAAAATGTTTCTCTCACGGTCAAATTTTGGTTTCCTAAAAAGTCCCAAATGTCCTTTTCAAAGAAGCCGCGACACCGTGTCGCCATAACATGCATGCTCAGGCCTGCTATTCACATAACCGTCAAAATTCAGAATCATTTCCATTTTTAGCCAAAGTGTGCTGTAAGCCAAATAAATGTACTCTTTCGTGTCGCCAATTATAAATTTAACATGTGTTTGTTTTAACGGTTCTGGTAACCCGTTCAAAAATTCACGCATCTACACTCAAAAAGTCATTTGGCAAGATTCGTAACGCGTGCTTATCCATCCTCGTTCTGTACTTTGCCTCTCGTCACCAACCGTAAAAATCCTCTAAGATGATCCGGACCCCAGTGCCACTCTTGTGGAAATACTTCAATTTCTTCTTTCTGCCGACAAGATTACATCAATGCTCATTCGACACCTTTGGAAATACTTTGCATTCTTCTACATACAGTAAATGAAATCCTCTTTCACTATTCACCCCTGATGATACGTTTTGAATGTCACTTTTTAATGATCAACTATTATTGCACGCTCTGGAACAACTAATGTTAGTGAGGTATGTAATACTGTAAAAGAAATGTTCAAGATGTGATATTGTGATGCTTGTTTTTCATTAAAAGACTGTAAACAATTCTGCTTCGCTCTTCTTCTTCATACGCGAACTCCAGTTCAGACTCCAGGATATCGAACCATCTGTGTATTGCGTAAAACACACAATGTGCCTTTAAATTCGTTTCACGTGCCCATTGTCCAGCTATACTGATTTATTCTATATTGTCCGCTGCAATATTTTACGAGTTCACCAACTTTGACGGCATTTTCTACCACCTTCAATGCATCCGGACATCATCGTTACCATACCTGGTCTCAAGTACTACGAATTTATCGTGCAATAAATGTCTGTATATAGTCATATCACACGAAGCGAGATAAAATTTATATGCACTTTGTAAGTTTAATAGTCTCTTGAGAATCTCTCCTGTACATCTGGAACTGATTTCCAGTGTCTTTTTGAGGGAAGTAATACTTAACAGTCTTTTAGTATATAACTTATTCTTCCAATAAGTGAGTCAGACATAAAGCTTTACAGGATTCTGTGCTTGCGTTCGAAAAATATAAAACACTTTAACTCTTCAATTTTATGTTTTTCCTAACATAAATAATTATTCTTTCTGTTTTACTTTAACAGTTACATAGAAACTCTATTTCATAACAAGTAGAAAAAATAAAATTTATTAAAATAATTCTTTTATTGGGATTTTACATGTATCTTATAATTGTGACATATCATATAACTTTTTTAATAATATTCTAAAAAAAAATCCAATAATAAGTAGTTGAAGAGTATAGTTGTAAGAAATTGCATTTAATATGACAGTTCTTAAAAGTTAGATTTTCTGAATTTTTGGGATATCTTATATGCTTAGAAATATACATACAGGTTGTCCTAAAAACATTTATCACGGTTTTTATTCCTTAAATATTGTACACATACCATATTCTACAGTAAGCTTTTTGTAGTGCACCTCAGTTATATATATCCATTTCAATGTATTCGACATAAAGTAACATCATTAAAATACATTGCAAATGATTTTCCCCCATAGACCATAATGTAATGGAATTCTTTTGAGCGTCTGTAAAAAATAACTACAAATGCTACACACTTCATTTTACATATCGAACATGCCATTAGTAAACCTCAATAACACAAATAAATTAAACGGTAATCTGAGTATATTTATGTGAGTTAGAGCTCGGACAGACAGACAGATGGTCGGACAAGTCGAATTCAGTAACACTTTTCAACTATGTTAGTAAATGTTAAAAAGTATTGCAACCGCTTCAGTAGTTTTCGATAAAAAAGGTACGTGAATGTCAACTGTTTTGCATGTGATTTTGTTTTTGTTTTCGAATTCGCGTATCTATTGTATTTCGTATTTTTATTTTTTGCCAAACGGCCAATTTATAGTTTAGTTATTGCCGAAACTATATAAAAAAATATTGAAATCGCTTCAGTAATTCTCGAGTAAAAGGTACATCAATGTTTGATGTGTTACACGTGATTTTGCAATTGTTGTTGGCTCCTTCATTCATGTTTTACGACTTATTATAACTAAACGTACTTTATACCTTATTTTAACGTGTTTCACTAACATTTCATTCTTTTTTTTAACTCTTTGAAAGATAACTTAAAACTAGTCGGATGTGCCAATCCCAAAACTTTCTTCTATATCATACAGGTTCACATATACCAAAAACAAATCAGCACCAATTAATATCAAAGTCTAACTGAATCTAAAGTTTTATTAAATTCCGTGCATTAGTTCTTGAGATATAGCTATCATGATAATCATGAAAATGTAGCATAGCAGCGCCACCTGTGTGGGTTATACACACCAAAACGCAATTAGCGTCTATTTATGTCAAGGTCTAACAGAATCTGAAGTGTGATGGAATTATGTGGGTTAGTTCTTGAGATAGCGTTGTCGTGAAAATCGTAAAAAAATGTAGCATAGCAGCGCCACCTATTGGGCTATTTACAGCAAAATCTAATCAACGCCAATTTATATCAAGGTCTAACTGAATCTAAAGTTTTAT
Source organism: Maratus michaelseni (assembly GCA_963931845.1). NCBI lineage: Eukaryota > Metazoa > Arthropoda > Arachnida > Araneae > Salticidae > Maratus > Maratus michaelseni. Next base: position 107,641,346 of record OZ007595.1, read on the forward strand.
TAAATTCCATGCATTAGTTTTTGAGATAGAGTGCCCACAAAACTTTTGTCTCATACAGACAGACTGACACGCAGGCAGAGAGACACACGCACACACACAGACAGACTCACAGACAGACATTTTCTAAAAACAGTCAAATCGTGTTCGAGACCTTCTAAAGCGTATAAATCCGTCGAAAACCATAAGTCAAAAATTTTCATTTATACAATACTTTCTTCTTTTACAGATACAAGAAAGTAAAAAGAAAATACAATCCATCATAACACAAAACACTTTTGCGCTCAGAAGCACTTTTATGTGTCCTTTGGTATTTCTCAAAACTTTTATCAATATAAAAATTGCTATTTTAGATGATTTTGATCCATCGTAGACAGAATATTTTATATTCCTTTCTATAAAACACAGTGTTACTTTATTGAAGAGATTATTTTGAAAGCGAAACCACAAAGCGTTGACATTTCTTATAATCTCATGTCTAAACTTAAAAGCAGCTCTAAATTCTCTGTTGGATTGTTATTTGACTGAAGAATCCTTTTTAAGCACCTGTTGTGTAGTGTTTTTCTCAGAGTATGGACCAAAGGGGGATACGTTTGCTCTAATCTAATCCAGTGATTCTCAGCCGGCGCTGTGGTCCCAAGTCGCGATCATGTGGCCAAAAATCATTTCTGGTTTCCATAGTGGTTGTATGTGATTCATTTTTGATTTTTCAATAGTCTAAATGACATTACACTGTGAATTTAAATGAAATATAATTGAGGGTGCTGGGGGAGAGGTTTGTGGTGCAATAGATTTTTTTTATATTTAAAAATTATTTAAAAATTAATATTATTTATTATTTATACATTATTATTATTAAATTTTATTTATAAACTAGCTAAGGATAACCCGTTTCGCTGTTTTTTTTTTTTTAAATATTTTAAAAGGAAGACGCTTATTAAAAGACATTTCTGTTTTTGTTTCTTCTTTTATTTTTTAGAACACTTTGGTCGAAATATGAAAATGCCCTAGGTTGATCACTTTCAACCACCGTATCTTCCACACCCCCTAAGAATGGGCTTCGAACATTCCGGAACGTTCTCAATACTTCCGGTCCATATGTAATCCTAATAAAAAATATGTATATGTATGTATGTTTATATATATATGTAAAAAATATATATAAAGAACATTTTAGTACATTATAGAAAATTCTAGTACATTCAAGAACATTCTAGCACATTCTAGAAAATTCTGAACATTTTTAGAACACTTTGGTCGAAATATGAAAATACCCTAGATCGATCACTTTCAAGACTTTTTAATAACTTCAATAACTTTTTATGAATAAAAAAAGACTTAAAACTGTGTATTTAAAAAAAAAATCCCCTCTTTTTAACACTTTCCAACATAGTTGAAAAGTGTTTATGAAATCGGTTTGTCTGACTGTCCGTGATCTAATGCCTGTATATATACTCGGATGTCTTGCAATTGATATATGTTATTGAGGTTCACTATGTCAAGTTCGGTGTTGAAAATTAAGTGTGTAGCACTTATAGTTTCCTTAAATTGACACGCAAAAGAATTCCATTACATTACGATTTATGGGGAAAATCATTTGTGGTTTATTTTAATAATGTTATACTATTTATATCTAATAAAATTTACAGCAGGGCTGAAATCACGTCGAAAATAATATACTATAACCAAGGCTGTGAATTTTCACTTTGCTACACAGCGTACAATCAACAGAGCGTCAACAAAATGTCACTATTTGACACATATTGAAATTGATATATATCACTGAGGTGCACTACAAGAAGTTTACTATAGAATGTGGCGTGCATAGCAATTATTGTTCCTTTATAGGGAAACTCAAAATAATTCCGTTACATTACAGTCTAAGGAAAAAATCATTTGCGGTTTATTTTAATATTGTTTCACTATTTTAAACATATTGAAATTGATGTATGTCACTGAGGTGCATTACAAAAAGATTACTATAGAATATTGTGCGTACAGAATTCATCGTTCACTTACAGGGACACACAAAAGTATTTGGTAAAGTACATTAATGTTAATGATAATTATGGAAGTGTGTTTTCAGTTGCGGTACGCGATTTTAAATGTAACTAATGTTTTTCTATTATTTGGTGTGTATAAATTCTATAGGTCATATACAGGGCAGTCCAAAACATCTCGAGTTACATTTGCGTTTATTGACAAAAATTGCTGAAGGGGAATTTTCAACTGTGCTATGCGTTTCATAACAGAAATAAATTTTGGCAATCTATATAGTGTATGTACAAATCTATAGATCCAACACAGGGCTGCACAAAAGAATTCGGATATTTTTCTGAATATTGTCGGCAAATCCTGAAAATGGATTTTTAAATGTGTTATGCGTTTTCCTAATTGTTTACATAGACATTAGATAGACCTGATTCAACGGTAAAGTTCTCTAAAATTATTTTGGAAGTGTTAGAAAAGTGTTACATAATCTATGATTGATGCATGATTTTTCGTTCTTGTTTGTTTTTGAGATATTTTACAATACAAAAAATCAAATTAAACAGGAAATTTAATGGTGTTTGAGATAATTATAAAGAAAAAAACAATAAAGTGTGTGATAAGGGGTTAAAGCGTCTGAATGAATCAAATTTGGATGAAATTTAGCCACAACAAGAATCATTCTAAACTTTCAACTTCACTCAAGCATTGTGAATTCCCGTTTGCGTATAAAGCTAAAGTATTTAACAGTATATAAATCTACAGATATTTCTGAATATTGTGGAACCTATTTCATTTCGAAATACGTAACTTCGATTTTCCGATTTTTGACCACATGATCGCGATGTGGGACCATTATGCGACGTCTCACGGCAGTACAGTTGCCAGATGTCAGACTTACGTGGGACGTCCCACATTTTTTGGGATTGTAAGTCCCGTCCCACGGAACCACTGCGTTGGGCACCAAAATTCACGATACACAAATTCTCTTTGCATCGAGTGGATGTAGAAAATAACACAGTAAAAACTATGTAAACAGGACCAATCTATAACGGAAAATCTTTTTGATCCTGCCGAAATGAACATCATATAAATCTACTTGCTAAGACGGAAACCTGTATAAAAACAAAATATTTTTCTGGTTCCTATAGCGATTTTGTTTTTACACGTTTTAATGTAGGTAGTCCAGTAATTAGTAATTGCTCCGTATTTTAAACAGATTTTGAGATGACATGAAAATCACAAAACTTTGTCATGTGGGAGGGAGTCTTTAGGATTCATACTTATTTGTATCCAAGAAAATATTTTTAAATAAGAAAATTAATTTTAAAATAATTTTAAAATGCTATTATCAATTTTCTTTTCAATCCGATACTTTCGCTATCGGCCTCGGTCTCAAATAACACAAAAATTTTCGGGTTAGGGTGAACTCGGATTTCAAATTGGCGGATTCGGGTTCTGGAAAAAAAAAACCCGAACGCATCTGGTAAAAGAAACGATTGCTGTACCGCAGTTGCATCTTTGTTGTAGCGGATTCCTTTCTGGGTGCTAATTCATCTCAAATAAAAATTGAATACCACCAAATTTTGCATCAGTCTGATGGAATTTTTAACCATATTCTACATTTATTTCACTTTACGAATCTGCTACGAATCTGCTACTGAGGTTTTAGGGATACCTCAAAAATAAATAAGATTTTTGATCGAAGGGTTATCGAAAATTCCTCATTATCATATATTCTAATACGAGCAAATCTTGTGTGTGCGTGGTTATATATATGCAAAATTTTATCTTAAAAATGGCTCTAACGATTTTGACGAAATTTTGTATCCTACCATTTTGAGGCACCAGCAAACGATTGGGCTAGGTCACATGTTCCAGGAAATTCGATTAGTGGGTCATTTTGGGTCACGGGTCAGGGTCAAGCTAATTGTATCCAAAAAACGGTTTAAACGATTTTGACTAAATTTTGTATCCTAGCATTTTCGCCCACGAGAAGACTATTGGGCTGGGTCACGTTTTCGAGAACTTTCGATTAGTGGATCATTTTGGGGTCAACGCGGGTCCAGTTAATTTCTTCTAAAACGCGGCTCTAACGATTTTGACTAAATTCTGTATCCTACGAGTTTCGGGCACGAGAAAATCATTGGGATAGGTCACATGTCCGAGAAAATTGGATTAGTGGGTCATATTTGGGTTATTGTGGGTCAAGATAATTTATCGAAGAAGCGGTTCAGACTATTTACACTAAATTTTGCACCCTATGGTTTTCGGGCACGAGAAGACTTTTGGGTTAGGTCACATGTTCGAGAAAATTCCATTAGTGGGTCATTTTGGTCATTGGTCATTATGGATCAAGCTATTTTAATCTTAAAACGGCTCTGAGGATTTGAACAAAATTTAGTATCCTACAGTTTTAGAGAACAAGAAGACTATTGGGCTAGGTCACATGTTCGAGAAATTTCGATTAGTGGGTCATTTTGGTCATGGGTCATTATGGGTTAAGCTATTTTTATTTTAAAAATGGCTCAGGCAATTTGAACTAAATTTTGTATCCTACGGTTTTTGGGGCACGAGAAAATCATTGAGCTAAGTCACATGCTTAAGAAAATCCAATTAGCGGGTCAAGCTAATTTTATCTAAAAAACGGCCCAGACTATTTTGACTAAATTTTATATCCTACGGCAGGGTCGGCGAACCTTTTCACATCCGCGTGCCAATTTCCTTCCGAAAAAAATTCAAGTGAACATGGCGTGCCAACCCCCAAACCCCACCCATCCGTGCCAAAAAAAACTATAAAAATAATGAATAATATTACTTTTATTATTATTAGATTAAGATATAAATGGATAACATACCTGCAGGTAATATTATTAATATCAACATGCATATTAAACTAAATGATGTATAATATTGAAAACTCAAACTAAAACAACTTGTCATATAAAAATATTAATTAATGATAGTAATAATTATAGAAAGAAGATAAGTATAAGAAATAATTATATAATTATAGCAATCGTAAAAAATATTAAAAACTCAAATCGAAAGAACTTGCCAAATGACTGCAATAATTACGGTAATAGATGGTGTTGCCCCTTGAGATCTGTTGATTTTGACATTTTAAGCAACGTGGTGGTTTTATAATTGAGGTAATTTTATTTCAAAATAGACAATGAGAAAAGAAACATCGAAAAAATCATTTACAAATCATATCTGCAAAATATTTGTTTTACACCTGCTATTAAATGGAAAATTATTATTTTAAAAATATATTACAGTGCATAAGAAGAAATTAGCAAATAAAACATTACCTGAAAAGTCTGCCAAAGAAATCTGTTTTCTCTTAGTTTTTCGCTGATTCAATTTTATTTTCTAATTTCATAAGCATTGCAAAATCTTCTTTCTTTCAGAAGAAAATTAAAAACTTTGTAAAGTACGTAACGCAGCAACAGCATCTGGGAATTTGGGTGTTAGCTTCTCTTCACCGAGTTCGTAATTACTCTCATTTAACTCCTTGCCATAAATGTTTGTTTCTTTTATCAATTTTCCGCTATCGTTTGTATAAAAAAGGTAAATCGTAAGTCGAAGATAAAGTAAGTGAAGGTTTAACAGATCTCATATTTTCGAGTCAAGATTTATTAGGATTTTTTACCACTATTTCCTTCATTGGGTGGGACCTTAATAAACTGGCGTAATATGCAGAGTAATGGTTTAACAATGTCTAACTGTAGTTACATTTTTAAAGTAATGAAAAACAGAAGAAAGTAAAGCAATTAAACAAATTAATGTGATTTCTGATGTTGCATCTTGGATGCCATATGATGGGCTCATAATTGTTTTTCTTTTTAATAAAATACATGATGAACTGCGGTCATCTGACAAGTTGATTCGATTAGAATTTTTAATATTGTTCATCTCTGATAATAATGATTCACAAGCATAAGTAGAGGGAGAGATTGTCAACATGGCAAATGCCAACTTCTGGAATTAAAATCAGAATGTACATAGTTTTGATATCAACATTTTTGTTTATGATGCCTTGGTAGTCTTTCTTTTTCGATCATCTCCAAATCCTCTCTCAATTTGACAAATTGCTGAGTCCATTTTGAGCTGGATTGGAAGTCGATAAGCTACATTTTAATTTCTGAAATTTTCAACCAATCGAATACAATCAAGATCAGTTTATCAATTGGAGTCACATCTGGGAAAATAATAAAAACATAAATGCATGATTTTTTCTTTTAGAATTGAATTTTTTTTATACTTATATTAAGGATTAGACACCAGAATTTTTAAGACAGATTTTTAATTTTGTTTAGTAGCATATTTTATGTGATTTTTTGAAGACTAATATATCTGTATAAATATAGTGGTGGTGAAGAACTTAATTTATATATTAAAAGTTAAATAAAAAGTTATGCAAATTTGCATCACTACGCATTTAAGGGTTAAATGATTCCGAAATGGGTAATTCATTGATATGACAAGTACACAAGTACTTATTATAACAAACAAAAGCTGTTTCCAGTCAAGCTCGTGTATTAATGGAAGAAAAATAATGAGGTGTAGAATTTTAGGGAGTTTGACTGAATTTTGATTTAATCAACGGCGTGCCAAAAATATCTTCTCGCGTGCCAGCTACGGCACGCGTGCCATAGGTTCGCCGACCCTGTCCTACGGGTTTCGGGCACGAGAAAACAATTGGGCTTGGTCACAAGTTCCAGAAAATTTTATTAGTGGGTCATTTTGGTCATAGGTCATGATATTTGAACTCAAAGCTAATTTTGACCGAGCATAGCTCGGTCCTCCCTGCTCGTTCACCAATAACTTTCACTTGTTGAAACAAGGGATGCTCTAAATTATCTCTTTGATTGGTATTTGTCTCCATTAATTAAGAACGTGGTATAGGATTGTTCTCACCTATCAGTTTACTCTAACACATCAAGATAAAAGCGCATTTCAATATTTATCTGTACCCATTTCATGACGTTTATTTTATTTAAAGTTCGCACGAGATTGCACGTGAAAAACAGCGAAAATCCATTTTCAGAAAACGATACCTATAAATATCTCCCCTTTTTCTTAGGGAGGCCTCTGATAAGATAATAAAAATTGCTTTCTCTTTCGTGAGAGCATGTGTATTCTAATAACTACAATATATCTTCCCAAGTGCTTACGGAGATAGGGAAGGAAGTTATTAAAAATAGATTGATTAGAGGTCTGTAAAGCGTTTCACAAAGGCAGGATCAAACAATAAATGTTCAAGTGATAAACTGATAAGAATACGAGGTTGGATATAAAAGATACGTTTTTATAGGTTATTTTCGAAATATTATTTACTAAAATTCCACCAAAGTTATTTACATTCTCTTATTTCTGGTTTATTGTATGTACAGTTGAAATTTTGTAATCTAATTTTCAATCTTTTCCTGATAGGCTATAACTATAGAAATTATGTAAACATGTGTATTTTCTATGACAATACAACATTTTAATATTTTTAGAAACTTAATTATAAATTAATACATAAATTTTTCCGTTAGCACGTCACAGGTGGTAAATCGCCAAATATTCTTTATGGATACAATTTTATACGAGTTACAACAACAATGGATTTTATTATATACGACAAACCACGCTCGTCAAAATATTCCAACTGGCTGTGAAACTGCAACAGCGAAATATTTTAAACATTAAAATGTAGAAAATATAAATAAAAAATAAAGAGTGTAATATATATTTTTTTCATAAATACGCTTTAATCAATTAATAGTTTCATATTAAGTACATTATGATTATACGATGAGAAATAAATTTAGAAATCTTAAAAAGATAGTTTAAATGGATTTTATTTTCCCTGTTAGCCATATATTATAAAAGAAACAGAGCAAAAATCATAATTCTTCTCAATAAATTCACTAGTTCGCGCTTTCTACAATGCGTAAAAAAAAGGGTGAATAGTACATAAACGGGTTCGGCGCCCATGCCAAATTAATATATTGTAGCGATTTTTTTTTCTTGAAAAATCATGAATTACAGTGATTAAATTAAGCGTGATTTCGCAAGATAAACATTCAAGATAAATATTGAATGCTTAATAAAAGAGTGTTTTTTAAAAGAAATTCTTATATATTATATCTATCTAGAAATTACTTATATATTTTTTGCCCAGACAGCTTTTAGAATCTACGCACTTTCTTCAACATAGTGGGAGTTCTTTTACTCTTCTACAATAAAAAGAACTCGGACGTGTATTAATCATACTGCACAAAACTTCTTTGAGTTGTTTATCTGATGAAAATCTCTAACTTACTAATGCTTATTTAAAATGATTCGAATAAATCAGAAGAAGATAAGTTCGGACTATAAAGAAGATGATCAAGAGTGATTTACAGTGAAATGTTATTTATAATACTCTAAACAACGGTTTGCCCGTATTTTTGCGTTTTCCCGAAACAACTTAAACCGACTGTAAACAAAAATATTTTTAACAGGATTATATTTCAAGATAATTGTAAAATAAAGAGATATGAAATGTATTTTAGAAATAAACAGGATAGGAAAATTTAAATAAACACTAATTTTACGAACATATTTTTTTGTTGCGGCAGTAATAGGAATTGAGCTGAAGTGAAGTGATGACCGTCTTTAACAAATAAAAACTAAAACTTTTTTATTATTATCCTCTGTGGTATTCCATGTTGTAATGTGTTGTTTTTCGTGATCGTGAATGAAATGTTCTTTAGTTAAAAGTGAATGTGTTTATTATTTCACGACAATTGTAATATCATTGGGTAGATCTCCCCATAATCAAAATTACACAAAAGGTGTTTTCTAAGAAATAATATTCAAAACTAGTTTAGATTTTGCCTGGTCAATTTGTGAAAAAATTGTCCGCATTATCCATACGTAACTAAGCAATATCCTTAACATTAATTGCAAATAGAACATGCTGGGGGGAAACACAACTGTCAGATTAACCGGAGGTACGTCTTAAGCGGATACGCATTAACGAGAGTCCACCGTATTTACAAAGAAACGCCAATATTGTTTAAATTTCGGTTTTACATTAGAAATATTGCCAATGAGATAGCGAAACATTTATTGTCAATATTGCACCAATGCTGGAAAAAAATGTCAAAACTCCAATTCTAGGACAATATTGCAAAATATTGACCGCAAGATATAGCCTATAGAAACAATATTTGCCTAATATTGTTTTTGCTACCAGGTTAGGGGCCGTCCATAAATGATGTCACGCTTGGAGGGGGGGGGGAGGGGGTTCATGAAATTGTGACAGTTTGTGACAAGGGGGGAGAGGGGGTAAGAAGAAGTGTGACCTCACACATTTTGATTAAAATAAAAGCATTTAAAATCAGCAGATTGAATTTTGAAGTTATTTTGAAATTACCAGAATTTGAGGGTATTTCTTAATCGGGGCTAAAACAACTTTCATGTGATTTGTTTATACTTATATTCCTTTCTTTTAAAGAAAAAATCAATTGTTCCTTCATATTAATATTTTATTACTATTGTATATTAATTATACTTTTTGTTGTAAACCTTAATCTTATTTCATACAAAATAAGTGCACGAATCATTTTTATTGTTATGCTCACAAATTTCATTAAAACATGTTTTAATGACATTTATTTTTTAACTATGTGCACATAGTTAAAAAATAAAATTGGAAATCTATAACGTAGTGATTTGTTTCTAAACTGCAAGTATATGTTTATGTAATATAGTGTGACATGTGACAAGAGGGGAGGGGAGTATGGTGAAGTGTGACACTTTGTGACAAAGGGGGAGGGGTGAGGAGGTCAAAATATTAAAAATGTGTGACATCATTTATGGACAGCCCCTTATATATAAACATACTGTATTATCAAAATTTATTAATACGGATTTGTTAAAAACGCATATTAATAACATTTTTTGTATTATTAGTACAAATTTCTCAAAATGATTTTCTTTTATCTTGGAGGATTTTTTTTTTCCAATTTCATTTTATAATGAAGTTTCACGACAAGGTCATTACGCGAGCTATTTTGTATCGACAAGGACATTTCTCCGTTATCAACTCACAGGTTTATACCTCCGTGTAGAAGCAATTTTATTTTGGGTAATGTGCCAGGGCTATGATTATGTAGGGGTACTTAATACTTCAAAATATCTTATGTTTCATTTTATTATCGCCTTTAGGTAAATACTTTTTATTAAGAAAAAAGTCCATTGATGCAAAATAAATATTTTTTATGTTGCTGAAAATGGTATTTGATACGCGAGTCAGCCTTTAATATTACAAGTTGAAGGTTGAATAGCGTTTTTGTTTTCTTTTCTTTATCACCGATTGATGTTTTCAGGAAAAATATAGTGAAAAATTAAAGTATCTCAATATACAGAACATTTTGTGGGTATTGTAATATGTATTAAAAAAAAAAAAAAAAAAAAAAAAAAAAAAAAAACATGGGATAGAAACATGGGCTGCCTGGGTTACAGAACATACGTATTGCGTGGTGTGCAGATTATACACTGAAAAAAAAAATGTTGATTTTACAGTATAATACTGGCATTCCAGCTACCAGTCTTATACCGTAAAATTAACAGTAATAAACAAATAAGCAGTAACACTGCTTATTTTACTGTTTATTACTGTTAATTTTACGATATAATACTGGCAGCTGGGATGCCAGTATTATACTGTAAAATCAAAAAAAAAATTTTGTAGTGTAGGTGAAAAACATTTTTAATTGACAACTCTAACTTAATATATATATTTCTTGATTGCTCACGAACAAAACCTAAAACCATTTTCATAAAAAAAATATGAATTATGTATTCAAATAAAGTTTTAGAATTTATTAAAAGCGATAAAGATTCTTACATTAACCGCATATCAGGGTTTAAAAGTCGAAGAAATCACCAAAGATTTCATTATTTACAGAAGTTTTTTTATTTTTATTATTTCAGTCTTTAGGTTGCGTATAGTACGATTACGTATCTGTTAAATTTGTGTGTTATTTTATTTTATTTATTTATTTATTTATTGATAGTATTCATTACTTATAAATTTTACAGTGTTAAGTAATTTTCTATCTAGCTAACAACGCTGCTGTTATTTTCTTAAGGACTGAATACGAAATGTAATTTTTTCTTTATCTTGATGTAACTGCAGTGTGCAAAGATGTTCAAGTGGAAATTATCAGGTCACGAAATTTCGTGTTTTTATCGCAAAACAACATATTCTTGGAACGTAGTTGAGCGCTTCAAATGCTAATTATTAGAATATCGATGAATCACGCCAATTTTCTCAACACCAAGGGCGATCCCTAAAAAAGGGATATTTGAGATCCGGCTTCACCTTCCTTTCACGTTTAATTTCTTAAATTTAAACTTAATAACTTTTATCAGAAGGCCTTACTGGCCACTTGCAGTATTTTTTTTTTTTTTTTTTTTTTTTTTTTTTTGAAAATATGCCAATCCTGTGTATTCACAATTGGCTTGATCTCTCAAAGAATTGGCGAGTTTTATTCATCGGAAACAAAATTTTTTTGAGTCGCATCTATTTTTTTTAATAGGATTAAAAATATTGATGTTGTAAAGAATTGCATTCTTTTTCCTTATTAAAGAAATGTTATATTGTTCCCAGGATCCCCTGAACTCTCCTTCAAACAAGAGAGCCAACTGCACATAAAAATCTTTATCACGCTCTCTAAAAATCCATTAATTTACCTCCAAACTCTTAGATCTGACGTTACAGAGATTGTAAATATCTAAGTTTTTCAGATTTTGACACTATATATTTGACATCATGAATGTATGTATCCCAGCACACTCCAGAGGCCAGATGCGGCACTTGAAACCTCTTAAAAGCCGCTTAGGTATAGATACGTTGTTCCGGAGGCCTAAGTTAGGGTTTTCGAAATTGAGAAGCTGAAGAGAACAACCTTCTAGTTTTCGCTAACTCAGAGCGAAAGGTTGTCCGGAATAAATGTACATTTTTGCTTCAGAGTTTAACACTTTTAACGGACACCAAACATGGGGGTAGCCGTGACCAGCAGTCTGCTATTTCAAGATTTTGGAGTGGACACTTGAGATGCTTGAAATTTGACAATGGTTCCAATATTTTCCCCATTTGTAGAAAGTGCAAGACTGCGCCATCCACCCCTGACCATCTCCTATCCTGTTTGGACTAGACTAGTAGTGACCTTTTGGAGTGTCCATTCATCGTTTTGGACTTTCTCCAAATTTTTGGGCTCATGGACTTGGTCTAGCCTATTGGCTAGATCATTTAGAATTAGAAACAATAACAAACAACAAACAACAACACGGACACCACTCTTCGTTAAGTTCGGTAAAAGTACTGGTTTGTACTTGAAGCCCTAACCTCAAGAGCCATGGATAGCCCTAGAACTATCGACACGACCGTTTTTTAGTCTTCACTTAAAGTTTATCTGTACAAATTTCTACCCAGGTTTCTATTTGTTGTGTGTCTGTGTTGCGAATAAAAAAAAAAAAACGTTAAAAAGAAGTTCGATACTCTGCAATCAATTCACAAGATGTCCCAATGTATATTTGTGGTGAATCTAATTACTTTCAAACTTTTGACTGTATAGAAAGATAATCATACTTAGTTGAATTAATTTATCATTTCCTTTACAAATAAAAGTAATTTCTTTTCTTGGAATGATGATATTATTTCTTTTACTGATTAAAAAGAAAAGGGAAAAAAAACTTTCAGTTGAACTTCTTTATTTCATCATTTTTCATTCCACGTAAAATACTATGAACAATATATATATATATATATTTGAACAATATTAAATAATTTAAATTTAAATTTAAATAATTTAAATTTTTATGCAATTGTCACAATCTGAAAAAAAAAAAAAAAAAGTCAGTAAAAAAAAAAAAAAAAAAAAAAAAAAAAAAAAGGTCTAAATAACATAGCGATAAATATGTCAGAAGGATTACATAAGAGCGGAAAAAATGTTTTGATATTTTGCAGTGTAGCTTCGCCCTTAAGGTATAAATTTTATTAGATGGCGTGTGTATATTGGTGGTGCGAATTAACAATTTGGCCAATAAGAATGAAACAGAAATTTTATTTAAATCCCTTTGACATATTTATCGCTATGTTTTTGCACACTAGGGGGTATTTTCTTAGAAGTAGAAATTCTCAGATTCACAGACAAATTCCGAGCATATACTAATCCCTGTGATGTCTTCATTCGACGATTGACACAAGACAGTGGCATCGTGGAGGTCTCAGAGCCAAGGATCCCCAAAAACAGCTCTGAACTTTCCACTACCGGTTGTTTGTTAAGGTCAATGACTTGACAAATTGCTTCGTATTAATGATGAACAAAATTCATTACATATGCTGCATATATGAAATATGGTATGAGAGGCCACTGCTCAACACACTAAATCCCGAATTGAGTTAAAACATGTTTTTAATATTTTCCAACATAACTGAAAAACGTTTATGAATTCATTTAATCTGTCTGCGGTATGTATTTCCGGACCCTAACTCTCGTAAACATACTCGAATTGTCATGTAATTGATATATGTTATTGAGCTTCACTATAGCAGGTCCACTTCCGAAAATGGAGTGTGTAAAATTTATAGTTCGTTTACATGGACACTCAAAAGAATCACATTATGGTGTATGGGGAAAAATCGTTTGCGGTGTACCTTACTGATGTTTTACTATTTTAAGCATAATAAAATTCATGCGCATTTCTGAGGTGCACTAAAACATGCTTTCGGTAGAATATGGAGTGCAAAGCATTTATCATTCATTTACAGGGTCACACAAAATAATTCGGTTACAGTACTGTGTATGATTAATAAATGGTGGAAGTTTGTTTTCAGTTGTGGTATGCATTTTTAAATTTAAATAATTTTTTGCATAATAGGTGGTATGTATAAACTCTATAGATCAAAAATGAAGGACGACATATAACAATTCGTAAGCATTTTTATGCACGAGCGTGAGTTGCTTAAGGGTGTTTTTAGGGTTTCGTTCATCTCACGAAACCCTATTACTCCCGCTCCGTTGTCTGTCCGTCACAGAGCCGTTTTGAGAAATTATATAACTTACAGGCATGAAAATTTGTGTAGTTATAGCTAAATACCTACTATGAAGCTCAAAATATTAAAATTTGAAAAAATTGTATTATTTTAATAAATAGAAAAAACCAAATAAAAAACCAAAATTCTAACAGCCTTTTCCTATTAAATTTAAACATTTTTCTTTATAGCAGTTGCCAAAAATTTAAAAATTCACAATAAAATTCTTTCTACAATGATTAATTTTTTATTGAAAGATTTCCACGTGAAAAATGAAAATGAAATAAAAAGTTTCACCAATTGATAAAAAGATTAATATGACGTTACATTGGTAATAAAACGGAAATTTTCAAAGATTTCTGAATAATACAAGGAGTATGAATATGTCTATGTACAGAAAGCAAATTAATATCACGTCATTAGAGAATTAAAAAGAAAATTAATCTGACGTGGAAGTTATATCTGGAAGTTTAACAGATTTTTCAAATGTTTGAGAATGATACAAAGCGAGTATCAATATGAGTAATAGAGAACAGTAATTATATTAGTTTGAGGAACGTATTGAATCATGATAAAAACCCGATTATGGAAATATTCGCATATTTTAACATTTTAAAGGTGTACAACATGTTTAATTTTGAAATGATTTTTTTTTAAATATCGCATTTAGTCCGCATGACAGATATTATTATGACAGAGTATAATAGCGGGCTTCACGCGCTAATCGGGCCTGTTCAGATATTTGAAAAAACGGAGTTTGTTATAAAGAGAGTTACATAAGTTTTAATTATCGGGGGTGAAAGGTTTTCCTTAATTAATGCATTTATTTTTCTTTTAATGTTATGTGAACGACGTCACGGGTAACCACTAGTAAAATATAAAATAACTAATTTTCCTTAATCTGTGGGCAAGGTTAGCTCCAAATGTGGGCGTTTGCTAGCAACAATATAGTTTAAAATCAATGTAGATACTTTTAAAGAACTGTCACAAAAAGTCTCACTTCTTAAATACGCAATTTGGCAGTAGGACTTGGATTACAAAGGATTAAATATCTATTTTATATAAACTATTTTTTTTAAAAATATCTTATTTAGTCCACATGACAGATATTATTATGAAAGAAGGGTCACGGGTATAGAAGGGTCACGGGATAAGAAGGGTCACGGGAAAGCGGGCTTCGCCCGCTATCGGGCCAGTTCAGATATTCGAAAAAACGAGAAAAATAGACTGGTAAATTTTTACTTTATAAAAAACATGACTTTTTTTTGTTGCTAAATGAAATTTATTTGGATTTATTAAAGAGAGGATAAAGTGTTTTGAAAGGAATATTAAACGAAACCCTTTGTGCGATCTTCGATCACACTTACCCATTTATTCAATTGAGTTATAAATTTTCCAGTTGACCTATATTTAGTATAGTAAGAGATGTTTGTGTAGAATATAAATAAATTAATATACAGGGCTACGCAAAGAACTGAATACATTGCCGTCTATGGATGACAAATTTCTGAAAGTGCGTTTTCAATTGTTATGCGTTTACTAAATTGTTTACTTAAGGTTTCTTCTTTCATCTTATTAAACGAGGAAGTTCCGTTATAGTTAGTGATGGGCATAACGATTATTTTGATTATTCGAATGAATCATTCGGGCTTGTGCAGAAGCATATCTGTCAAACTTCAAATTTTTTTTATTCAATTACTATCAGAATTTTTTTTTTTTTTTTTTAAAGAAGTTTCTGCAGAAACTTTTTTTTTTCAAAAATTTCTGGTAGTAATTGATTAAAAAAAAATATTGAAGTTTGACAGATATGCTTCTGCGCATGCCCGAATGATTCATTCGATAATCAAAATAATCGTTATGCCCATCACTAGTTATAGTATTCTGAAAGACAGAGAAGGTGTTTCATAATCTACGCTTGATGCATGATTTTTCTTTCTTGTTTGTTTTGGGTCCAAGTTACACCAAATTACGGTACTATTGTATTTAACTTTGTTTAAGAATGTTCCGTTTCAGAATAGAAAATTCGAATTTTTCAGAAAATTCTTTGAGGCAACGAGCCCTTTAGTATTCCCCCAAGAACGTTTCTGAATATTGTTACAATATTAAAATCCCTGACGGCTCGATCCTACAGGCACAGGTAGATTTCGAAGATGCAGACCGTGGGGTGCCTGTCTGTTGGGAATTCGGAAGAAATGACCTTTTTGCCATGATACGGCAGATGGGAACCTCCCATTTCGAAACCTAACTTGTTTGCAGGCGGAGCCGGCAGGGATTTTTTTGTTTTTAATTTTTTTTTTTTTGCTATAAGGGTTGGTCCTATAAAAAACTTGCCAATATAACAGTTTTAGGTAATATTAAGAGGATTAATAATAAATTTAAGCGGATTTGATATCTTGTGAATGGACGAAGTAATGATTTTTTTCTTCTAAACCCCCCCCCCCTTTTCCCCCCCTTGGGGCCATTTTTAATGATATCAAAAATGTGTCATACATAAATTTTCGACCCTTTTCCTAGAAGTAATAATAACTTTAAACGGATTCGATACGTATCATAATTAAGAAATTATGGGTTTTTTCTGTTTTCACAAAAAGCCCCCCTCCATTTCCCCCCCCCCTTTGCTTAGATTTTGCCCATTAACGAACTTGACCGAGATTTTATGCCCCTTGATTTTATGTATCAGTTTGGAAGAGATTTATGCAGAATTTTTCCAGTTTTCGTGTCCATACAAAAGTGACATATATATATATATATATAAAGTTTTGAACTGGGGGTGGTTTTGGGTTCTGGGAGTCATGATTGGCGTAGATCTGCAAAAAATTTTTCAAAAATTTCAACTTAGGTGAGAATGTAATAGGTAGTATTTCTTACAAAATCTATCTAAAAAAAAGTCCACAATCTGTATGTAGTTTTCATTTCTTAATCGAACGAAACACGACGCAGAAAGAAAATTATTCGCCGTATGCGAAGGACATTACTATTAAAATGAGTCTTAGTGAATCATGGAAATAATGAGACGACTTACAAATGTTAAAGTCGTACAAGTGTCAATCAACTATACTTTGCACTAATTTTTTTTATCCTTATTCAAAAATTTAATAAATCTGTTTTAAATCTATTAATTGCAGTTTTTACTTATCCAAAGAATATTTAGACGATTAATCTATGCTTTAATAATGCAAAAATTTGAAATAATTATTAATATCTTTGTTTTTTCGTGGTAACATATGTGACAAAACAAAAGTTTTTGAGGACGATAAATAAGCTTAGGAGGCAACATAAGAGGCAAATGTAGATTTTAATGAAGCGAAAAATGGCCTTAGAACCAATAGAGTGCACTGCTGGTTAGCGCATTTCAAACTTTATTTGGCAAATAAAATTTTTAATTAATTATACATATGCATTATAATTAATTATACATAGCAATTTTTTATTCCTTCATTATTTTCAAAATGCGCTCGTGAGTGTCGAACAAAATACTAACAAATATTTTAGCAATTATTGGCTCGTATTTATCGTGTACGGACGTTATATTCCGAACTCCTGATTTTTCCCGGTAAAAGGCGAAACTTAAATTTAATTGGATAATTAGCTTTTAATTGATATCTGGATTAGACTGTGCAAAACCTCTCGAAAAATGTCCCTCGCCGATCTAACTGCAGAAAAGTGAAAGTTGCGCTAACGTCAGTAATTTCTCTCTTAAAGTTACTTCGAATTTAAGGATTTAACCTAGAGTACTACAGCGGGTCGGAATATCTACTTTTACCCGCACCCGACCCGACCCAACCCGACCCGTGATTCGTGCGGGTCGGGTTGATTTCTACTTTTTACTGCGGGTCGGGTTCGGATCAGGTTGACTTTCATTGTTTCGTGTTCCGGTCGGGTTCGGATCAGGTTGACTTTCATTGTTTCCTGTTCCGGTCGAGTTCGGATCAGGTTGACTTTCCTTGTTTCGTGTTCGGTCGAGTTCGGATCAGGTTGACTTTCATTGTTTCGTGTTCCGGTTGAGTTCGGATCAGGTTGACTTTCATTGTTTCGTGTTCCGGTCGAGTTCGGATCAGGTTGACTTTCATTGTTTCGTGATCCGGTCGAGTTCGGATCAGGTTGACTTTTAATGTTTCGTGTTCCGGACGGTTTCGGGTTTGGTTTTGATACTTGCGGTTCGACCCAATTTTTAAAAAGAATGTCCAAAATATTTCTTCAGATTAAAAATCTACATACAATAAGACATCCATAACGGTCACCTCTTACTTAGCGAACGCTTTTTCAATTCGTAAACACACTTAAAAATTTGTACGGTTTTACCTCTGAATAGTGGACACCTCCCAGTCTACACACGTGATGTAACATGTGTATGTGTGCATAAACTATCACATATATGATACATGTGCTTTTGTGTGTTTCCAAAACGAAATGTTGATAGTATTTTTCATATTCCGAGAAAAAATGGTTCTTAACTGTACCGTAAAAAAAGAATAATCTATGATAATATTTTTTATATAAAATTTTATTTCTTTTATTTACTTCCATCGGAAATACAGTACTGGTCAAACTTTTTTGTGAAAATCCTAACAACCCGACTAGCCAAAAAAAAAAAAAAAAAAAAAAAAAAAAAAAAATTGAGTCACAGAATTTGAGTTACAAGAACTATTCTAGGGGGTAACCCGATTACGCAGAAAGAAAATTAGTCACCCCGACCAGGAAAAAGAAAATTAGGGACAACCCGATCTGATGCGGTACCCTATTCAAGGATTTCGAGATATGCGCTATTAACAGGTTTTACTGTATTTGAAAATTAAAGAATACAGATATGTCCATTTTTCTATTTAAAAGATAAAATTTGGTATTAGACATATAATTGTAGCTTACTTTTCATAATTGCATTAAAACATGAATTTCTTTCCTTTCATTTCGGGTTCGGGTGGCGTCGATAATTTTTTTTACAGTTTTCGAGTTGACTTTAAATGGAATTTTCAGGTTCGTTTTACAATTCCATGCAAGATTCTAGATTGAACGCAATAATGGGCCGAGAAACACACATAACAGTTACAAATTAAGTTTTAAGCTTAAGATTTAAAATTTGAATAAAGATGCTGGGAATTTTAACTTTAAATGTAGAATTTTAATTTTGTGTTTTAAATATTCTACATGAGAAAACCACATGAGAAAAACAAGAGAAACAAGAAACAAGAAAAACATGACAAAATATATAGATATATAAGGAAATAATTAGCTAGTTTTTGGTGCAAAAAACAATTGATTCACTAAATGAGAGGCTTAAATGATGTTCTATTGTTAGAAATTTACGCTTTCATATAGATTTTTTTTTCTATTGCACGATGTATTAAAATCCTACCGATTAATAAAAATACGTATATTAACAGTAAATAAGTAATAGAAATGGCAAAACCTTTTTTACTATTCAAAGCATTACTTTAAGTACTGCATAAAATAAAAGAATCTATGTGGGTGTTATGCTGATATAAATTACCTATTTAAATGATAATGCTTGAAATATATTTTGAATGTTTTAAATATATACATAAATAATAAATTAATACTAATATTCCTTCAATTAGAGTAAGTGAAAAAAAAACCTTTTTTTTTTTTTTTTTAAATATTGTTTGTTATGATATGAAGAAACGCAGTTAAAAAGCGGAGTATTATCTTTTTGTGTGCCGATTTATCTTAAATGTAATTTATCAAAAGGCTTTTTGAAATTAATTATTTATGCTTTGTTCACTAAGAAATAGTAAAAAGAAATAAAACAGCGCTCTTTTACTATAATTAAATTTAAGAACAACAGTCAGCGGAATAATAAGAAGAGACAGTATATAAAAGGAAAAATGTGGTTTGAGAAATGTAGCAATGTCTTTCAGCTTTGGATGTCTGAGTTCATTTTTAAACAATGAAAAAAATTACTTTTTTTGCAGATTTTATTTACACGCTTGATTGGTTAGTATTATAAACTACTTTTTAAATTTTAACTTAATTCTGAACTCTTCAGACTTACATACATTGGTATCCAAACATTAAGCAACAAACACAGAATGCTAATAAATTTTTCGACCATTAAAGATAATTGCGGTCAATGTGATGTTACTTTGATGTCACAAATGGTCAAAAGTGTCACAGTCACTTCGGTAAACTAAAATGTTATATCTTACATTCGTTACATTATTACTCTCAACTGATAGTCATATGGTGACTCCACTCACCGTGAAGAAGTCGCCGTGACTATTGCTTTGTGACAAGTGAACAGGTGACGTTACAGTGAAATCACTTTGAGGTTCTCATTTGACAGTCATTTGGAGACTCCATTGTGAAGTTATCATGAGCGTCGCATTGTGACGGGTCACGAAATAACGTTACAATAAAGCCACGTGTTGATTCTTAAGTGATGAACATTTGAAGAGTCTACTGTGAAGTGTGAAGTCACAGTGAGCGCTTCTTTTTGACAAATTACCAGATGACTTCACTTTGCTGTCACTTGGAGATTAATCACAAAACAAATATCATTGTGACTTTACAATGAAGTCTCCAAATGACGGTCACATGAGAGTCGCCTAGTGACTCGTCACAAAGTAGCAGTCGCGGTGAATTGTCAGTCGATCCACCAAATGACGGTCAATTTAGAGTAATAATGAAACGAATGAAATATATCACATTTCACTTCCCTCTAGTGACTGTGTCACTTCTGATCATTTGTGACGTTAAGCAGACGTCACATCGACTGGTTGTGCGGTTAGGGTAGTAAATATTTTCTACACCTCTCGTTTATCATTTTTTTCTTTTTAGCACTCACAATTACCTTTTATGTTCGAAAATTAGCATTTTATGTTTGTTGCGTAACTTTTCATCACCAGTGTACATTCATTTGTTACTTGGTGATGAAAATATATCACATTTCACTTCCCTCTAGTGACTGTGTCACTTCTGATCATTTGTGACGTTAAGCAGACGTCACATCGACTGGTTGTGCGGTTAGGGTAGTAAATATTTTCTACACCTCTCGTTTATCCATTTTTTCTTTTTAGTACTCACAATTACCTTTTATGCTCGAAAATTAGCATTTTATGTTTGTTGCGTAACTTTTCATCACCAGTGTACATTCATTTGTTACTTATATGTTTAGATAATATAATATTCACAATTCATTTCCTTACATTCATCTTGTGATATGCATACATATTTGCATACGATGTGTTTTTGTCGGTTTTGTTTTATAAAAAAATAAACATACACTTACATATTTATATTCAAATCTGCAGTTTTCTCGTATGAAACGATTTGTAGATTTTATTTTTAAAGGAGAAAAATAAATAAACAGATTAAAAAACCTGATCGGCAAAAAAACAACACCCAATTTGAAGCCGCCGTGACGCAAGAATCAGAGTTTAACCGAAACATTTGGAGTTAACCCGAACCGCAACGAAAAAAACAAGACCATCTTCATTTCAAATTCCACTGTTGTCAATTGCTCATGTTGACGCGTAGAAGACAATATATTGATATTTTTGACGTGTTCTTGCAAACAAACCGTATAATATATATATATATATATTACTTTAATGTAATTAGATATTCCATTTATTAATTAATTTCATCTATTTATTATTTAACTAATTGCTATCATTTAAGATAGTAATTTGGTTTAATTATTAAACATTAATTTTCATCCAATACTCATTATATTCACTTTTACCAGATGGCAGCACTAATGTTCCTGTTTGCTTTACAATATTCACATTATTCTAACATCATTTCTGGCAACATTGTGAAGCATTTTCTATTTCTAAAATTGGCAACATGTAATGATTTTTTTTTTTTTTTTTGCAATTCATTCCCTAGTTTTGGTTGTGTTTCATGTGTAGTTCTTGTGGTGCACAGGTATCTTTTTTAATCATAATGGATTTTATACTTTCTGACTCTATTTAATGTTTTCTCTGTATATTATTGGTATGGCTTCTTTCCTTTTTAATATTGTATTTTATTTTTTATTTTTTCACAGGTTTGATTCAATGTTTATGAGCAGGTAGTCCCAAAATCATATTCTTTAGCAATGTATGGCTAATATGATGATGAAACCTCTCATTTCATTTTATTTGTGGTATTTAGGCATTTGGGACTTGATAATTCTGTCTAAATTCCACAAATTTCATTTCATTTCATTCATTTAATTCCATTTATTCAATTTTTAATTTAATTTCTTATTCTTTTAATATGTTTTTGTTTCCATATTCAATGTGTTGGGGAATCTTTCATTGTCAACTAATTATTACATACATAATTACTATTTCATTGTTTAAGTTGGTGTTATGATAATGTTTCATTTATGGTTATATATATATATGATGATTATTTTAAAAACGCAAAGTAGTACCATGTATCTTAAAACCATGTTCAAAGTTCGTGACGATTGGTCATTTTTTTAAAAGTTAAAGCCTATAAAGTAAAAAAAAAAAAAAAAAAAAAAAAAAAAAAAAACTGACAGAGATAAATATTATTATTAGATCTTGATGAAATTGAAACGGCATTATCAGCAGAAGGGAACCTTTCCAAAATAAATTATGATAATGGGAACATACATTCTAGACTTATGTGTACATACCCATTGCCGCCTAGAATAAACATACCCCCCCCCCCCCAAAAAAAAAAAAAAAAAAAAAAATCCTACACACACATATAAACGAATTGAATAACTTTCTTTTTTGAAGTCAGTTATAAAGGGAATAAAATTTTATATATAGCAAGCATGACAGTTTTGAATAATACGATGTTAATTTATATTCTAATTTGTAAATTATGAAATATTGTTTTTTAGATAAGCACATTTCAGTAATATTTCTTATTATCCCGCCTAAGCATTTTACATGGTTAATAAAAGACAAGAGTTTCTTATTGTCTCTCTGATAACATTTGAGATTTAAGCCCTTATTTCAGGCTATACTTAACGTGTGTAAATTCATATTTTGCACCAATTATATATCTAGGACTGTATATTAATTTGTAGGGAAAATAAAGAAACTTTGTTGTGTAATCCAAGAAATCTATTTTTTTAGTCTTCTCTAACTCAAAAGTGAAAATTTATTATTTTTTAAAAATCTGACAAGCTGTGTTAAAGTTTTTTTAAACATATCTTTTAGAATACCATTTAATTTAAAATGTCTAAATATGAATGTTGGAAGACCGGTCTCTTATAACCCCAAAGCGGCTGCTTTCAGAAAAGACCGAAGATTTTGAAAAAAAAAAAAAAAAATCGAGAAATAAAAAATTAAACACGAATTAGCTTTAAAATTTTGAAAAATTGCAAAGCTTCATGAGAATTGTGAAGTATAATGTATTTTTTTGGTTAAACTCTTTTCTCATTATCTAGCCTATATATAGGGGAGATATTGGATGAATGGGACATTTTCACAAAAATATTTATTTTAAATATTTTATGTAAGTTATTATTAATATTATATATCGCATTTCATACATTAGGTGTTTATCTACATCTTAGGCACAATATTTATTCAAGATTATTATTATACAGACATATATTACGAAATTTAAAAAAGGTTCCTCTCTGTCCCAATCATCCCCACAGCAAAGATGGATGGGACACAAATATTTTTCTCCCTGTATTCAATGATACCAAATTAAAATTTATAATTACAAACTTATATGTAATTAATTTGTAATATATGACCTTATATGTCTGTTATATATCAGTGTTAGTAATCTAAGAAGTGAAAACACAGTTAATTATGAATTAAAAAACTGTAATTTATATTATATATTTTAACTGAAATTTTAATGAATTACAAAGTTAAAGTTACACGGATGTACAAATATCAGTAATACAATAAATGTTTGTCTGTCTAAATTGTTCTAAATGTGGTCTGTCAGTCGCATAAAATCAGTTTCAGTGAATGTATTGCTGTTAAAAAGGAAAATGACAGTTTTCCTAAAACCACTGGTTATGTTTATGTTGCTAGTACTAAAAGCTGACAAAAATGCCTGCTTGGCAAAAGCTGAGAGGTTATAAATTGTAATATGCTCTCCAAGATTATTTGTCAGTCAATCATCTTTTGAGTGATCTCAGCTTTGCTTTTAAAGGCCCATAAATAGAAACATCCAATGGCTGAAGACGACTGTTTCTAGAATGAGGAGGAAATGTTAAAAGAATAATGAACATAAATTATTAATTTATCAACTTATATAATATTATTTAGTTAATAAAAAAATTTCAGTATCCTCTAGGGATGAATGAAGCAGTCCCATTCATCCCCATTTGAAATGTCCCAATCATCCCCATGATGCATATATTCAATTGTCAGCCATTTTGTCTCAGAAATTATTTTGCCACAATGGTTAATATTCATTAATTTTAATTACCAATATTGAGCCTTGAAATAAATAACTATAACATATCTTAATTCTTTATAATGCATAAAATATGTAAACAACTTCAAATATAAAAAAATTACTTTTAAGCACAGTTTTCATGAAATGCAACTTTGAAGGAAATTGAAAACAGCCATGTGGTCTTGTTTTTGGTTCTGAAGCACACTATGATAGTGTCATCTATGAAAATAGGAAGCAACTAAAAAAAAAACATTTTATTGCCTGAAATATTGAGAATGTCCCATCCATCCCTTGTCCCATTCATCCCCCAGTTCCCCTATATAATCCTAATGAAACAAATTTATGAAACGACTTTATGAAACGACTTTATGAAACGATTGATTAAATTAATATATGTTGCCGAATATTTCACAGCTACTTTCACCTCTAATATTGAACTTTGGACGATCAAATTAACACCAGTTATCCGCATTGATCCGTGGATGTCAAAAGTGGTCTTATAATTTTAAAATTTGAATTAGTATTCGAGATATTTTTTTTTTAATTTTTAATGACTTTTGTGTAATAATGGCAACTGAATTACTCCATTTTTGTGGATAAAAGAGAGAAAAAGGAAAACGGTAGGGATTATTAAATTTAGTTTTTGTCGTCATTTTCAAATTGAAATTACCTTATATTTGGATATAGAGGGAAAAAAAATATTGTGATTGAATGATGTTTTTCAAGAAAATTTAAAGAAATAAAATCTTATTTTCACATATTCGATCTTCAGGAATCAGTTTATTTTAGAAAGACAAAAATCATCTGCCATCTTGAACATTAACATAAATTCCATTAACGTAAAAAATAATAATTCCATTGTAGCTTTTTTCAGTATTCCCTTCATCAAGTTCTTCAAGTAATTATTTCTTATAGATGACGATCAAATCTTTTCACAAATGCGCTAAAATCCGAAATGGTGTAGCGAGAAAATTACAATTTTTTAAGCATTTATTTCAATAAACTGGAAATATTTTGAGCAAATTCGTCCAAATGACGTCATTTCCGTAAACGCTTTATGGAAAGGAGGAAAATTTAATTAATAGGGATTATTATTTATTGATGTCATTTTGTCAATCAAATTGATAAGAATATATGTATTTAATTTGAGCAGATGGTGAAAACAATACAGTGATTAAATTAAATTTTAATAAAATTTGAAGAAATAAAAACTTATGTTCATATATTTAAGCTATAAGAATAAATTTACCAAGTAAAAAAAAAAAAAAAATCCGTCGACAAATTGGCTAGACATTATTGTAATTTTTTAAAGGTTACCTTTAACTAAAGAGGTAAAACAAAAACCAAATTAATATCCTTGCATTTTAATTAGAGATTTATTGCACCCTATTTAGAAAAAAAAATTAAAGAAGAAAACACATTTTCATCTATTTTCTAACGATGGCGATTGAAACTTTTCACAAGGGTGTTAAAAGTAAAATGTTTTAGCGAGAAAAATTACATTTTTGTGAGAGTTTATTTTAATTCATAAATATAAAATGCTTTTGAATAAATTTGTCAAAACGAAGTCATTTTTGTATAAGTTTACCCAAATGACATCATTTCTGAAATCAGAATCGGAATCTTGGAAGAACGAAAATCTTTTGGCAAACAAAGTTATAGAAAATGTGCATTTTTATTGGGTAAGCATTTGACTTAAATTGTAAACATAATTTATTATTTGAAATATTGTATTTAACAAAATTAATATTATAATTGCCTTCTAAATTTACAATAAAGTTATATTTAACCCAAAAAATCGAATGATCTCATGCAATGCAAAAGCAACACATCGAGTTGCCACGCAGCTAGTATATATGAATTAAAATTTACATGCGGGCAAATTCTATAATTGTTGTTATGATTATATGGAGTTAATATTATTGGGGTTGTAACAAAAGTTAAAATTATCAAGGATGTTACAATGGGTTAATCAATACAATATAATATTAATATGTTAAACATATTTAATTTTAGTAAATATTAAATATTTATTAAATATAGTACACTAATAAACATATCTCTTAGTTTTATATTATTTATTTTATTTTATTATTAGATCATTTAATTTAATTAATATTTATGTTTTTTATATATTTTTTTTCATGGTAGATATTATTTAAATAGCTGGATTTAAATTATAATAAGTGCATTACCATATTGAATAATCTATGTTATTTCTAAGTATAATACTAATTTATAAAATGAAAGCATCATATGGATTCTACATTAATGTTTGGGTTAAATTAAGATATATTTTAAATGGGTTAGTTAAAATATAAATTATATTATACTAGTAACTCTTATTCTCTATATATATCATTAATATTAACTAGTAAAATTAATATATTTACACTACATTACAGCTGCATATAAGTAATTATACATACAATATTAAAGTTTTAGTAGAATATCTGTACACCAGATGTCAGCAGCAATGTATTTGATAGTATGCTAAAATAGTCTAATATTTTTACAATAGATAGCAGTAGTATAGCTTATTTAAAATATTAAAACTTGGAAATTTAGTATGGAGGTAATAATATCTATGAAATACTTTCAAATTATCAAGTAATATTATATATTTTAATTTATTAAATTAAAATTAAAATAAAATAATTAATGGTTTTTATTTATATGTATATCATAATTTTTTTTCTACATTTTTTTAAATGTTGTAATCTATTTAGTTAAATAAAAATAACTGTAACTGTAGGTTACAATTTATGATCTGAAGGATTCTCTATTTAACTGTGAATTTAACCTCTTCTTTTGGATACAACTTTGTACATGTGCTCACAATATACTAAATATCTTGGGATATTATCAATATAAGTAATATATATATTTTTTAATTTTTTTAATTCTTTTTCACACTCCTTTTCAAATTGTATGTATAATTTATAATATTCCATTGTAAAGGTCTTGTTATTCAATATTGTTTCAGCGATTGTTCGGGCAAGATATGGCACTATATTTAGCAAAAGCTGGTGTCATATACAGAAAACAATCGTTCTTTGCTTATAAATGTGATTTTCTTGCCCTTGAAAAAGTAAATTACTTTATAAGCTTTTATTTGTGTATATACTCGTGTGGTTTATATTTCATTCCATATTTTTTTTTTTTCTTCTTCTTAATTTGAATTAATAATGTTACTTTTATTAGGACTACAATTTTAATTTGTAAATTGACAGGGCTCTTTGGTATCGGGATTTCAGTGTATGTGGTCAGTTTCTTATGTTTCAATGGTTAAATTTTACTTAAAGTTTTATATATATATATATATATATATATATATATATATATATATATATATATATATATATATATAATATATATATATATATACTGATCTTAGCATAATTGCTAGTATATTTTTATGAAATATTGTATTATTTTAAAACACGTGTGGATACATCCAGGCTGAAGATTAATATCTACACGTGTTTTTTCATTTCCAATTCTATTTTAAATCTCTTGTTATCCAAATTTCCATTATATTACATTTTGTGTCATATTAGATCATTTTTCATTTCAAAATCCATTTGAATTCACTTGATATCCAACTTCTAATTATTTTACATTTTATTGTATATTATATATATATATATATATATATATTCTTTAAATATTCTTCACAAATTTCAGTATTTTTGGCCGCTTACCATCGTTGCAAATGTTATGGTAATATTATGTTTGTACTTGTTAATTTATTAACCTTGTGGTATTCTGTCTACACTCTATTACTAATTATCTCATTGGAGATTTGGTTAGAATGTTGCAAGAACTTGATTAATGTTTTTTGAAATTCAAAGATATTATAATTATATATATATATATATATATATATATATATCTTATTAACCTATTTGTCTCTTATTTCTCAAACCCCCTCTATTAAAATTATGAAAACACCTTATTCGCTTTAACATCTTAAAATAGTAAACGAAAGGATTGTGTATAAAATTATTTAAAAAAAAATTAAATGAAACACATTAAATTCATACGATTGATTTTAGTTTTTCAATATTTTGTATTTTATTTATCTAGATGGTTCATTTATATCTAGATGGTTCATTTAGAGCAGATTCCGTTTCCTTGTCAGCCGCTTTAGCAGAAGGAAGTAAATGTTTTAATTGTTTGTGCACATAAAAAATGATGGATGTCCCCCCACTCACCCCTTCCGAGGTGTAGGTGTTATAAAACTAGCCACTAACCCACACTGTAAAAGAAAACTGTATATATGGGTGATTTTATGGAAAATTTCTGTCTTTTAACGGAAATTTTCTATTTTGTGTGGAAATCGTATATTTTCTCGGAATAAACGGATAATTTCCTTTTTTTAATCCTTACTCGTTGAATGTTGAAAACGGAAATGTTCTTTTTCAACTGAGAGAAAACGGAAAAATCTCCATTAAATTTTCGTAATTGATGTTTTGGCCTATAACCAAGTCGTTGGATGTGGCCAGTTGGTGTAACAAAATGAACTTTCATCCTCTAATTATGAGTACCCAGGTTCGAATCCGGAGGAAGGCGAGGCCATAAAAAACACGTGTGATAATAGGGTATTTGCAAATGACGTCATGATGTAGGTCACAGACAACAAATAGGCAGTTCTGAACAACAAATAGGCAGCCTTGAGCTTCACTTGAAGTACAATGGTTGCTCAGCTGATTGCAACTTCCTTATATTCAATACAAATACATTTCCCGCGTAAATATGCATCAGTATATATAATTATTATTTAGATTTAAAAAAAAAATACTACTCTGTTGCTCTAATTTGTTTCTAAAAATAGAAATTTCCTGTCTTGAATAGCAAAAAAAATTCATCTTGTAAACGGGGAATACCAAGATGGAAATTTTGTGAAAAAACGGAGAATAGAGGAACAACTTTGCTGCCAGTACATTTTCCGTTTTTTCACGGAATTTTTTTTTACGGTACAGCAAAAAAGCAGATGAATATAATCTCATCCTCTTCTCACGTCCGGTTTTCTGCCCCCCTTCTCCGCTACCAATCACAAAACATCTTATTTCGCTATTTCGGCTTCTAGAACTGTTTTATTACCCCAATCCGACATAAGTAATGTTTTCATTACAATACTTCCACATTACGACAAACAGTTCTTCACTTTTGCGTTAAGAATAAATAATGTTCAACCAAGTTTTAATCTGTTTTCCTTCACTTTTTTATTAAATAGAGCAATACATGTATAATTTTTCTCCTATTTGAATAAGAAAGTTTAGCATTTCGAACTTAATTAATTTCAAATGAATTAAACTCTAGGTTTTAAGCAAATCTGATATTAAATATTTATAGAAAGACCATGTTGACTGCATATTTTAAACTTATGAATGATTTTAAACATTGTAGGTAGAGAGTACACACATGCGCAGTATTTTCTTGATGAGATGTTTCACCTTTCTCCTAAACTGCTCGACTGTAGTATCGATTGCGAATTGTGACGTCACAGCGTTTTCTATTGACCCTCTCCAACGCTTGTGCACAAGCGCCCTGAGGACTCTGATACACCGTTACTTATTTCATTCTGAACTGAAATTTTACGGAGAAAACACCTAAAGTACTTTGTTTGTGCATTTCTGCTTTCCAAACAAGCGGCTAGCCTTTGCGCGCCAAAAACTGCAATTAAATTTCGAAATTATAAAATTTGAATTGGCAACGGGCCCGTCTTTTTAATTCCAGGCAAAATGGACGAAAGCGTAAAGTAAGTTTGGAAAAGTAATTGCTTGAAAACGTTTGCGGGATAATAAAAGGAAAGAACTGAACGAATACTGTAAAAATAAATACTGACTTATAATCGAAACTACTGTTGCATCGAATCACCACTGGGACTATCGGCCCGCTTAAGAATATGGCAGGTGTAATGGATACACAGTCATCGAAATACAGGTAGGCAACTTTCTCAGAACTTACTTTGTTTTCGGACTTGGGAGTGTTTCGGACAGTGCAGTGAAGTTAGATTGCCGGGAAGTTTTGTGCTGCGTTTAGTTATTTAATTAAAAAACTTAATGTTGTTACTTTAAATGACATACTCATATTTTTAAAAGAAGTTATTTACATTTGTTTACTCAAGATTCAGTACATGTAGATTAGATCGCTTTAAGCGTATGAACTGAATGCATAATAATTTCTGCTTTAGTAACTTGTGTTTAGCAACTCTTTTTAAGAAAAAGTTGCATATTATTATTAAAATATATAATTTTTAATATACAATTATGATTTGAGAGAATAAAAAATGTGCATAAAAGTATTTTTTCTTTGATTTGAATCGATATTGATTTTTGCACATTTTTCTATTGGATGTAACCGTATTTTCAAAATATTAAACAAAAGTTACATTTGACGACATTTTTTTTCTTTTGTTTTAAATTACGATCAAATTTTTAAATCAGTTTTAGACATAACAAAGAAAGTTCACAATGTAAAAATAAATAAATAAATAAATGATAAATAAATAAAATAAATAAATAATAATAAAAAAAATAAACCCTTTCTTAGAAAAATTTTAGAAATTTCTTTCGAAAGATAAGATTTTTTAAAAAAAAATTGTTTTTAGAAGTGTACTGTATATTTTTTGAACTGGTTAAGTATCTGAATAGCTTTTGAATAACACATATATAAAATAATTGCATAATTTAAAAAAAAAAAAACATATATATATATATATATATATTTGATTTTGAAGTATGTTTTTATTGCAAATTTGTTATAAATAACTAACGACTTTTCTTAAATACACAGCAAAAACGAGTAAGATTTATATTTACGCGATTTTTAATAAAGATTTTATATCACATAGTTACTAAAAATAAATTTATTATAATAGTATATTTTGTGTTAAAATGTAGATATTACTTACACTATTCATAAAAAAAAATCAATAGATTGTTATGAAACTTTTCGTAAATACTCTGTACTTATCCTTGTACAATAATGTCATCATAAATGTATGATTTGTTATCGCATTTTTCTTAGTAAATGCTTTTCTAGAAAAAATCAAATCATTCGGTCTTTTCCCGACAGTGAGGTACGTCCGCATATATATGTTAATACAGTAAAGCACCGATTATGCGCCTTTCAAAAGACCGTTCTAAAAAGACGTATAACTGAGAAAGATCATTAAAGCAGTAAAGCACCGACTATACGCCTTTCAGGAGACCGTTCTAAAACGACGTATAACTGAGAAAGATGTACAATCCAAATTGCAGTCGCCTAAGGTGTAAAATTTTTGACTGTAGAAATATAATGCTGCAATCATGCAAATTTAATTTTGCTATCATTTTCAGTTGTTTAAGATGCATTTTATAATGAAAA
The DNA here is from genome assembly GCA_963931845.1 of Maratus michaelseni. Taxonomy (NCBI): domain Eukaryota; kingdom Metazoa; phylum Arthropoda; class Arachnida; order Araneae; family Salticidae; genus Maratus; species Maratus michaelseni. The sequence continues at coordinate 107,673,138 of OZ007595.1, forward strand.
AAAAAAAAAAAACATTAAAAAAAAATTAAATAATCATTTCCAAAATTGAAAAATAAAATTAAGAATTATCAAACCTTATATGTAATAGTATGTATATCAGTTGCACACCTTGAATTATACTTTTTAATTCTATTATTGAACGTAGAAACATAATTTAAATAAAATAATCTTTTATCGTCGTCTGACGTTCGTCTGACAAATTCTTTTAAAATTTCAATTTTCTCTTTTAATGAAAGTGCCTTTCGTTTTCGGGACATTTTAGGAGAACGTCATATGTTCGAAAGAGACCGAAAGAAAAAAAAAAAGAAATCGCCCTCAAACGCGGTCTAAATTGTAACGACATCAGGAAATGAAGCGACGGTTACTAAGCTCAAACTTGTCTCACGAGCAGACTACCCACTGCCCATTCTTTTCGCCCCACTTGAAATAACCCCTGTAGCAGTCACACATGTTCTTTGTCTTCCATCTTTCCTCAAATATTGCTATCAGAAAAGTAAAAAAGAACGACGCTGGAGAAAAAAATTCTGAGAAAATTGCATGGAAAAAACGACGTATAACCTAAGTTATGCGTCGTCTATAAACGAAACATTACAAGATTAAAATACATAGAGATGAATTGGGACCGCACTGAAACGACGTATAAATGTAAAAGACGTATAAACGAGAAAAGTATATTAACGTAAACGTAACTTACTCCAAGCGCTTTCAGGTATACACATAGCCATCATCAGGGTATAAAATACAAACTAGTACAAAAATGTAATACAAAATACTACAATACAAAGTTTGTATTTTGTCCCTGATGATAACCTCTGATGTGTATAGCCTGAAAGTGCTTGGAGTAATTGACATTGAATAATATTAATGTAGTTTAACATATTTTTTTAAATAATTTTATCATCTTTTAAGTAATAAAACACATTAAATATAATTTTATTTTTTTATAATATTTTATTCTACTTCCCCCTATGTTTTCTATTGTATAAAATCAGTTTCAATCCAGAGTAATTTATCTTATTTAAATAAATTTATTTATGCAGCGCTACAATGAAATTTTGTCTTCATTTTTTAAATATTTCAATCTTTGTAGTGAAAGGTTATTTGACCAGAGTTAATTATTTATTTAAAAAATTAAGTTTAAACACTTTGTAAATAAGGTAGATGTAAATAAGGTAAGTGAAATGTTTTTAATCAGCATTAACCAGCTTTGGTATATTTGTTTTACCAGTATCATAAACCGCCCACTTGCTCCTGAAAATGTGCATTTTTTTAAAACAAAACTTTACATTAAAATACTCAGAATATTGCAGAAGTTTACATTTGATCTATTTAGAAAATAATTAGATTATCAACAAACTAGTAAAAATGACGGGACAAAATCATCTGAAAACCGATGATGTAATCAGTTGCTGTAATTTCTAGATATCAGTTATAAATAAAGTAATTGTAGTTTCTAAGTTTTTTTTTTCTTTTAAAAGTGCCCATCAGAATTCATAAACCACTGAACCGACAACTTGAAAATATGTTGCTCTTCTATATTTTAAACATTATAGAAGAAAAAAAAATTCCTAGTTTAAATAATCAACAAGAAAATTAATGTAAAAAAAAGCATGTAGATAATATGCATTGTTTTCAGGTTTCAAGAAGAATTTTATTCCTTGCAACAAGAGGAAAACAGGAGTAAACAACCGATAGAAGAAACAAAAGTGCTTACTAAAAAAGCCAAACAGTTATTCCGATTCTAAAATAATCTATTTGTACATCCCGAAAGCAGGTGTATATTACCAACCTGTTATTGTTTCTCTGAATATGTTGTCTAAAGCCACTTACCTTTTCTAAAAATCACAATGCTTAGCATTTAAAGTTTAAACAACACTTTCGTTTTAATTGTTAAAAGCTTATAAAGTTTAAGGAACGCTTTCTATTTAATTGTTAAAATACAAAATTAACTGAAAATTATTATTTGTTAAAACAAAATTACTAATTATTTTAAACGTTCTTTTTTATGATTATTATCTGTTTCCTATTTTATAAATTCGTTTTAATTCACAGTAATTTATCTTATTTAAATAAATTTATTTATGCAGCACTATAATGAAATTTTGTCTTCATATTTTAAATATTTCAATCTTTGTAGTGAAAGGTTATTTGACCAGAGAGTTAAATGCTCATTTAAAAATTTAACTTTAAACACATTGTAGATAAGGTATTATTGTGTGAAATTTGTTAAGCATCAATTACCCTGTGCTTTGGTATTTGTTTTATCTCCATCATAAACCTCACATTTGCTCGTCAAAATGAGGATTTTTTAAACAAAACATTCCATTAAAATATTTAGAATATTTTATTTACGTTTGATGTATTTAGTAAATAGTTACAACTATTATTCAACGAGTAAAAATGACATGACAAAATAATCTAAAATATTATGATGTAAATCTAAATTTAAGAAATTATTTCAGTAATTTATCTTATTTAAATAAATTTATTTATGCAGAGCTACAATGACATTTTGTCATCATTTTTCAAACTTTTCAATTATTGAGGCGAAAGTTATTTGACCAGAGAGTTAATTATTTATTTAAAAAATTAAGTTGAAACACATTGTAACTAAGGTATTATTGCGTGGATTTTTTTAATCAGCACTAACTCTGTGCTTTGGTATTTATTTTATTCATATCATAAACCGCACACTTGCTCTTCAAAATGAGCATTTTTAAAACAAAACTTTCCATTAAAATATTCAGAATATTTTATTTACTTTTGATCTATTTAGTAAATAGTTATAACTATTAATGAACGAGTAAAAATGACATGACAAAATAATCTAAAATCGTGATGTAAATTTAAATTAAAAAAATTATTGCAGTAATTTATCTTATTTAAATAGATTTATTTATGCAGAGCTACAATGAAATTTTATCTTCATTTTTTAAATATTTCAATTTTTGTAGTGAAAGGTTATTTGACCAGAGTTAATTATTTATTTAAAAATTTAAGTTTAAGCACTTTGAAACTAATGTGCTTTGGTATTTGTTTTATTCGTATCATAAATCGCACACTTGCTCCTCAAAATGAGCCATTTTTAAAAAACGCAATCCAGTAAAATTCTCAGAATATTTTGAAATTTTACTTTTGATCTATTTAGTAAATAGTTACAACTACTAATCAAGGAGTAAAAATAACTTGACAAAATAATCTAAAATCCAATGATCTGAATCTAAATTTAAGAAATTATTGCGAACAATTTCAAATCAGTGGTTATAATTTCTAGAAATCTACTATAAATAAAATAATTTGTATATTTTTAAAAGTTCTTATTAGGGTTTACAAATCGTTGGACAATTTGAAAGCATGCTTAATTTTACTCTTCTATTTTTTACACGTTATAGTCGTTTTATTTCTTCGGTTGTAAGAAAATTTCCTATTTTGAATATTTATAAAAATAAATTATATAAAATTATTGAAATTTATTATTATTTAAAAAAGCACGAAGATAATAAGCGTTGTTATAAGGTTTTAAGAAGAATTTTATTCCTTTCAAAATGGAGAAAAAGGGTAAACAACCAGCAGAAAGCCAAATAGTTATTCTGATTCTAAAATAAATTATTTGGACCTCCTGAAAGCAGGTCTGTTACCAAGCTGTTATTGTCTCTCTAAACATGTTGTTTAAAGCAGCTTATGTTTGTATAAACTTTTATAAAAATCATAAATTTATGTCGAAAAAATACTTTTTTACGAAACTGATTTTCGAAAATAACATATGAATTGTAATTCACAATTTTTTAAAAACAGAAATCGATTTTTAAAAGCTTTAAATACACTGCAAAAAAATGTTGATTTTACAGTATAATACTGGCACCTCAGCTGTAAATATTATACTGTAAAATTAATAGAAATAAACAGTAAAATAAGCAGTAATACACTGCCGCGCTTTACTGTTTATTACTGTTAATTTTACGGTATAATACTGGCAGCTGGGATGCCAGTATTATACTGTAAAATCAACATTTTTTTCCAGTGTATACAAATACAGAATTACAGCTCATTCCGCCATGTAGTTTTTGAGTTATGTTTAAAAAAAAAAAAAACTACTTGCATTGCAATCTGTTTTGCAACGACCTAATTTAACCTTATGAGTTCCAAACTTTAAACATTCATAATTCCTAAACGACTGAATGATTTCCCGTTTAGAATCCAAAAGTAAAATTTACTGAAAATGCTAAATATGATGTCAAAATTAGGTGTTCGTATTGATAATTTCAGAGTTTAGTATAATTTCACTATAAAGGTGACCCCTTAAGCATATTTTTACAGCACAGATTGAAAGAAAACATTACTTTCGAATGTTGACATTACTTTTCTTACTTAGTCGAATGGTCCTTTCCGTTTTTCCTGTGATAATTTTCAGATTAAAATGTAGGGGTGTTCTCTCTCTCTCTCTCTTTTCTTTTCTTTTCTTTTTTTTTTTATTTACGATTCTACAATCAATTATAAAAGTTATAAAAGGTCCAAAATAAACATTAAGGTAACGTTAAGTATATAAAAACAGTTGCAAGCGAAAATTAGTTTCATATAAAAAAGAGGTTTAAAGTGGAAAATGGTTTCATGTAAAAACAGTTTCACGTAAAAGTAGTTTCATGTAAAAATTGTTTCATGTAAAAGTAGTTTCATGTAAAAATACTTTAATGTGCGTGTAGGTTTCATGTTACATATAAACTAAGATATTTCACATCAAACTATTTTAGAAAATACGTTCTTTTTTTTTCTTTTATCACCTATAAAATATAATACTAGTCACCTTTTTTGAATTAATTAATTCTTTAATGTGAAAAAAAAAAACCCAACAACTGCAAAAAGTAAATAAATAAATTAAATTAAATTAAATTAAATTAAATTAAATTAAATTAAATAAAAATAAAATTAAATTAAATTAAATATGAACATAACATATTAATTTTACAGGCGCAAGGAGATAAAAGAAATTCACGGTAGACTAGACAATTTCACGCTGATGAAAGAATTCTATTAGCCGATGAATTCCAAACTTCCTTATGGTATTTTAAAGATCTTTAATGCAAGAAATAAACGAGTCATTGGGGGCCACCGTAATACTTACCCATCATGGATATGCATAATGTAAAATATGAAAATAAAACATGTGTAAAACTATTTATAAAATGCATTGCAATTCGAATAAAATTGTGGCTTGATGACGTCCTAAACTTTAAATGCTCTATTACTGAATTGCGTAAGAGAAACATCCTTATAACTACAAAATTGATAATCCTATTAACTAACGGTTTACTGTGTCGGTCATTTCCAATTAAAATATATCTTTGAATTGAAATTTGAATGAAATACAGGGTCATGAAAAATCGAAGAGTGTGGAAAATAGGATGACAAGTATCTCGGCAACTCATTTTCCGATCGACTTCAGTCTTTATGCAAAATTTATGTTTGTTTTTTTGTTGTATTTTATATTCATTCCTTAAAATAAACAATTTCGAAAATTTTTATATAACTTTTATGAGAACGAATATTTGGAGAGTCTGAAAAAACTAGTTCCGGATCAGCGAGTTTACTGAAATTGAATAAGCTTCTTCCCTTTATTACATACTAAGTACACACCAAATTTCAAGTCTCTATCTCAATTTGTTCGGGAGACAGAGCAGTTATAGACACACAGACGGACGGCAAATTTTTATTTTCTAAAAATATGTTTTTCGGAATCTTCAGTATCTGAAACGTGTAAATCCGTCAATTTTTTTTTCTATTTTCAAAATGATTAGAAGACTTACTTATACTACGTATGATGGGTAAGTAAAAGAGCAGTCATGTTAAGTTAATACAAATATTCAGACAATACCTAGTACAGTGGAACCCCGATTATCCGAATCCCGGCTATCCGAAAATCGGCTTAACCGAAAGACCTTAAAACTCTTTTTTTTTTTTTTAAATATGAAAAAATTATTTTTAAACAAGCATGCTGTTTATGAAATAAATAAACAGCTTCAACTTACTTATTTGGACTATTGCATTTGCGTAAATGCAGGCATTTTATTGCATAGACACATACAACACTTCATTTCTTTAGAAAATATGTTGTGGGTTTTTTTTTTCAACTTCGCACTGCTTCAATGCTATCTTATCACGCCACCTTTTAAACAACAGCAAATCTGACGCTGTTGCATCTTCCTGCACTTCAATATATTGAGGTGCCAATATCAACGTTTTTAATTCGTTGAGCTCTTCATTCTTTTAAAAACCCGTTTGTATTTTAAAATATTACTCATCGTAAATAAAGTTTGGAGGAAATTAAAACACATGTAAATAGTAAGGGGAAATCTAATAGAATACAGACGCTTGCAGCACCTGCAAGAACTAACGCTTTACCTAACTGTGGGGAAGTGAGAAGGGCGAGTAGTGTCATCTGGTAGAATAAAATTAGGAAGCCTCCCGGTTATCCGAAAATTCCTATGGAGCGCCGGTTAACCGAAAATCCTTTGGTCCCATGTTTTTCGGATAACTGGAGTTTTACTGCATATACAAAAAAACCAGAAGAGCCGTGCGAGGATTTCGCACTGCAGTCTAATATTTTTTAGCAATAACTAATATTTTTTAGATACAAGTTTAAACTTCTAAAGAAAAATCAAGGATAAAAATATCTGCAAACAACATTAGCCAAACCAGAATATCATCCCATTTATTCCATCAAAGTTACAGTCTGATCGAAGATTGAAAAAGACAGGCGCGAGGGGGGAAAAAAATAACAATCGTATTTTAACTGCATTATAAGATGACGTCATCCGATTAAAAAAAATGAATATTTGTAAAATACAATTTAATTTAATATAACACAGCATAATTTTAAGCTACACGTGAAATACCACTGCTTCCGGTTGGTGTCCTTTTTCTTCTAAACATTTGAATATTGCTTTTCAGTCATACATATAAAATAAACTAGTGTGGAGAAGTGCCACTTTATTTAATTTGTGCTATTTATTCTTTTTAAACCATCAAAGCCAGAAATTTTGTTTAAAAAAAATTAAGAACATTTCTTTCTTTCTTTATTTTTAACAAAATCTCTAGTTTTGTTGGATTAAAAAGAATAAGAAGGTTGGCAGCTATGCTTTTGAGCATGCCCAAATGATTCATTCGAATATCAAAATGATTCATTATGTCTATCACTAATAGGAATCAAGATGTTTTACACTATAATTTTTCAAAAATATCTAGAAACATTATTTTACTTTTACGCCTTTAAATAATGTATCCATTTCTTTTTTAACGATTATATTAATCGATTTGCAGAATCTATAAAAAGGAACAACAACATATAAATGTAAGACATTAATCGGATGAAACAAAATACTTTTGATTGCATTATACTACTACTATCGACCGTTCTTTTGACCCGGCACACCACTCTTGTTGGATCATTTCCGTACACCCGCATTTCATCAATCGACCAATGCAGATGTAACGAAATACCTACAATGCTCATCATGGCATCGTTAACTTTCCATCAAAAAATCCAAAAATCCCTTGCATTGGAATTGGTACGCAAAGCTATTGAGGGTAAGAGAGGGAAAAAAGCCCCCAAAGCCATACATTTTATAAAATTTTCGGAATATAAATTAAATACAGTAAATTAAAGTTTTGCAAATACAAATAACATAAAAAGAAATATATGAAAAATTATAAAAAATTTTTTTTGTTTACAGAAATTAAATTTAAAAGGGATATTTATTGGGTTGTTCAGAAAGTTCCTACCATTTGGGAAAACCAATTCGTACCGGAAAATTCAGCCCGTCAATTATTAGACATTAGATATCAGAATTAATGTCTAATAATGAAATGATAGCATTTTCCGGTATCAACCAACTTTCCCAAACGGAAATAACTTTCCGAACAACCCAATATATTAAATTATGAAAACGAATGAGAGAAAAGCTAAAATACAAAATTTACGCTCAAGGATTCAACTGTCAATTTCAACAGCCAATCAAATTTCACTGGCGAAAAATATGTCAGAAAGGAGGAAACAACTTGAAAATATTGAAAATAAAATAAAATTAAAGAAAGTGGATGAATTCCGGTACCAAATGCAAAGGCAGGAACGGTATCATAATAAATAAGGCTAATTAATGAGTAGAAATTACAAAAAAAAAATTAAAAAATTTAAGCAAAATTTAGAATTTTGAAATTCAACAAGGCGTCTAAGGAGGTTCGTGCCGACGTTCTTTGGAAGGTGGGGCGAATGCGAAGAGGTATTTTGTTCAACAACAACATTGTTTAGGTTTTACTGTTTAATAGCTCTCAACGCATCGTTTTGTATACGATCATTATAGAAACGCACTTTATCGTAATATCAGCTACGACAGCTTATCAACATGAGTGATATTCGAAAGAGCAAAGTACTTTTAAAACAGCTAAGAAAAATAAGAATTCGCGGAAGACAAAATAATTCCACCTTTATTAAAGAACTTCGTTAACCGCGAGTTTCAGCAAATATCTTTTGATATTTACCATATGTATTTAATATAAGAAGTAATAATAAGAAAAGTAACTATGTTAACTTAAAATAAATATTAAGATTATATTATATTTAAAAAGTTTAGGTAGCAAATTTTCATATTAAATATAAACTGAGATGTTATTATCACATTACTTTCAAAATTACGCAAAACAAAACATTTTGCTTTTAAATATTTTTACTATTACTCTTTTTTTAAGGAATAGTTTCATTAACTGGAAGAACATCCAACAGCAATAATAAAAGTAACCAGTTGACCCATGCGAGAATTTCGGACTGCAGTCTAATATTCTTTTAGCAATATCTAATATTTTCTAGATGCAGGTTTAAACTTCCAGAGAAAAAATATGGATTAAAAATATCTGCAACCAACATTATTTAAACCAGAATATCATCTCATTATTTCCATCAAAGTTACAGTGAAAACGAAGATAGCAAAAGACACGCGCGAGAACAAAAACACAACAACAATTGTATTTTAACTGCATTACATGATGACGTCATCCGTTTCGAGAAAAGCACATGACACAGAAAAATAAATTGAATACATATAGAATACAATATTATTTCATATAACAAAGCATATATTTTAGGCTACACGTGATATACCACTGTTTCAATCGATCGATGGTGTCTTTTTCTTCTTAACATTTGAATTTCAACTTTATCTTTTAATCATAAATATAAAATAAACACGTTCCACTTTATTATTATTAATTTTTTTTGTATTATTTACTTATATATATATATATATATATATATAATCGTTGTTGGGCACGATATAATGCGATATTTTATTTTTGTGGCAACATTGATTTGAGGAAAACCTTTCATTTCACTTATGAAAAAAATGCTGATTTATTTTTAATTAACTGCAATTTTTAATCAAAAAACATGTTTTAAAGAAATGTGAGTGTACTATGTCAGAAGCCGGTTCAGAAACTTTTCGAATGATATCTCATTTATTGTTGTGCGTTTTGTAAATGCTTAGAAAAAGGGATGTTGACAACAGAAATAATATATATGATAATAGTAGAACATTAATCGCGTCAAACAAAATGTTTCTGAATGTTCACTATTATGAACCGTTCTTTTGACCTCGATCACCTTTACTCGATCATTTCCGTACACTCGCCTTTTATCGTCCTATCAGTTTCACCAGCTTCTCAACATGAGTGATCTTCGAAAGGAGGAAGTACTTTTACAGGTGCAAAGCAAAAGGCAAAAATCGTGGTAGACTAGATCATTTCACGTAGACTAGATCATTTTCATATATATATATATATATATATATATATACGTGTAGGTTCTTCCAGGCTGATGATTAAAATTTACACGTGTTTTTTCATTTCTAATTCTATTTTAATTCTCTTGATATCCAATTTCCATTTTATTACATTTTGTGTCATATTATATCATTTTTCATTTCAAATTCCATTTGAATTCACTTGATATCCAAATTCTAATTATCTTGCATTTTATGATATATATATATATATATATATATATATATATTAAATATTCTTCACAAATTTCAGTATTTTTAGCTGATTACCATTGTTGAAATTGCTTTGGTAATATTATGTTTGCACTTGTATTAACTTTGTGGTATTCTGTTTAGATTAGGTTAGAATGTTGAGAGAACTTGTTTTTTGAAATTCAAATATATTATAATTATATATATATATCTCACTAGCAACACCAGAAAGCCATCTTATATGAAAAATATCAATTTTGCATCCAAATAAAGTTTTGAAATTTATTAAACGGTACTTTCATATTATCCTCATGCCAGGAGTTAATAGCCGAAGAAATTGCCAAAGATTTCGCTACTTACAGCAACCTTTATGAGATTTTTTGATAATTGCTGTGGTTTAAGCGCATAGTTCGATTACATGTCTTTTAAATTTGCGTTTAATTTATATTATTTTACAATTATATTAGTTAATTTATGAAGATTTAATTTCGTTATAGAATATTATCCAGAAACAAACGCTATTTATATTGTAGTAAGTGCAAAAAGTTTAATCTTTTATAAACGGGTTTTACCAGATAGAGATAGATTTAAAAAATATGATGTCAGCGTTACTCACGGATATGTTTTCGCTTTATATAGATTTAATATAAAAAAATGAAAATGAATAAATCTTCAGACAATATTAAGTATATAGAAATTACTTAATATGAATTTGATTTTTATATTTTTAATATGAATTGCGATTTCTGTTTAATATGAATTGCGATGTTTTATAAGATATTATGAACAACAACAAAAAAAGGAAAAAAATGGATATTGTAACGTTAAACGTGACAAATCAGGTGCGTCCGTACTATAACTAGTTTTATAAATATTCAGATCTTGGAGCAATAGCTGTTGCACTCTAATCCAAAATTTATTTTATGTGCAGATTTTCATTAGATATTAATTTTATTTTATGAAATTAAGTTTCAATGCACTTTTACAAACAATTAATTACAATTCTGGTACAAACAATTGAGGGTGTCAAGGCAAGAGAGTGCTAAGTCACATTTTCGAACTTCTGAGATATTTCCATTTGAAAATTTGATCAAATACTCAAATCAAGATATATAACATAAAGTTTTTTCGCTAATGTCTTAGTAACATTTGAGATATTCTGAGTAACAATATGGCATTACTTTAATGATGTTACTATTACGTTCTTTGTAAATTATCTATCTTCATTGGGGGCATAAACGTCTGGGGCAAAATCGAAACCTGGGACATATGCTGCCACCAAGCGACATTAGAAACAAATTATATGTAGGATATTATAATTTTGAATATTAAGCAACAGATTACAGTGTTAGATTTATTTCACAAAAATGTGGCTTGGCACTTTCTTGCCCCGACCCCCTCAATTATACTATGCGCAAATATCCAATACAAGACAATGTAAAAAAAAAAAAAAAAAAAAAAAAAAATCATCGTTATTATTTCACTGAAAAAATGAATTATATCGTCTGTTATTACGATATGATTAATTTCCGTAATACAATAAGTACATTTTAAGTTGGTAACATTTTATCTTTTATTGACATTCTCTGAAAATTCCAATAGGAAACTTAAACGTAGCTTTGAAAATTTCAGAACTTGAAATGCATATTTAGATTCTTTTTCCATTTAATATCTATTTCTCCGAAAACATCTATCCAAAAAACTATCGGTAGATTATCGGATTGCTGTAATTAAACAATTTTAGTATACAAATTCGGTTTTTAAATACAGTAATACGGAAATAATAGGACTCCATCTAAAATAGAACGTAATTACCAATGCAAACTACAATCATTACTTATCATGGGATATCATTGAATTAATTACTTATGATAGGATTTAATAGAAGGAAGAAAACTTTTATTAATATCTTTTTAAGTTTTGATTCGATTTTCATAAAATCTGAAATGACTCGACAAAATTCTGCAACAATTGTATATATTAAATTTCAAACCATTCGGTTGGGTAGTTTTTGCGCTGTTATATGCAGACAAACTGACAGATGAACGGACCAGACAACGATTATAGGTGCTACGTATTTATATAATTACGAACGCACCTAAAAAACTCTTAAAAACTAATTATTTTCCTTTCCCGTGCTTATAGTTATTTTGCACTGTTTCCTTTTAATGATTAAATTATTCAATTTGAAAGGAAAAAAAAAAAAAAAAAACAAGTTGGAAATTGTACACCAAACGTGACAAATGAGGTGCGTTCGTACTATAGCTAGTTATATAAATATTCAGATCTTGATGATTTTTAATTCTGTGAAATGAATTATATCGTCTGCAGATAATTTCTGTCATAAAATAAATATCTCGGTCGCTTGACGATTCAACCTCGGAAACTCCTATAACAAGAAAACACCGATTTCTTTAAAAAAAAATTCAAATTTCTTAATAAATATTTTTATTAATATCTCCTAAAGTTTTGATTCGATTTTCCTAAAATTTGAAATGTCTCGACAAAATTCTGCAACGATTATATTTCTTAAATTTCAAACCATTCGATTGGGTAGTTTTTGCGTTGTTATATGCAGACAGACGGACAGATGCACGGACCAGACAACGATTATATGTGCTACGTACTTATATAATTACGAACGGACCTAAAAAAACTCTTAAAAATTAATTATTTTGTTTTCCCGTCCTTATATTTATTTTGGCACTATTTCCTTTTAATGATTAAATTATTCAATTTGAAGAAAATAAAAAATATGTAGAGAGATGGGTGTAAGATAAATTAATCATTAGTGATGGGCATAACGATTATTTTGATTATTCGAATGAATCATTCGGGCATGTGCAGAAGCATATCTGTCAAACTTCAATTTTTTTTTTTATTCAATTACTACCAGAAATTTTGAAACTTTTTTTTTTTTTCAAAATTTCTGGTAGTAATTGAATAAAAAAAAATGAAGTTTGACAGATATGCTTCTGCACATGCCCGAATGATTCATTCGAATAATCAAAATAATCGTTATGCCCATCACTATTAATCATGTCTAACGAAGTGTTTCTAAATGCTGTATATCTACCGTTCTTTTGACCCGCATTCTATCGTCATATCACTATACACAAGTTTTTCAACACGAGTGATCTTTTAAAGGAGGAAATACTTTTACGGGCGCAAGATATTCGCGGTAGACTAGACAATTTCACGCTGATCAAAAGACTCTATTAGCCGTGAATTTCCACAAACTTCCTTAGGATGTTCTAAAGGTATTTGATAAAAGAAATAGAAAGAATAATCAAATGAATGATTTTTAGGAAATTCAGAATATAAACATTTACAAATAATTTCCGATAGTCTGCATTATACTTTCGAATTACACCAATATTAACTTATCAGCACGCGTGTTTTACAAAGGAACACTGCAAAAAAGTGTTGATTTTACAATATAATACTGGCAACCCAGCTGCCAGTATTATACCGTAAAATTAACAGTAATAAACAGTAAAATAAGCAGTAATACGCTACCACGCAGTATTATACTGTAAAATGAACAATTTTTTTTGCAGTGAAGATGTACTTTTATAGTTGAGAAGTTTAACTTTATATTTCTTTTTAACACTTTCCAATCTAATTAAAAAGTGTTTATGAGTTCGCCTTGTCTGTCCGTCTGTCTGCCTGGCTGTCCGATCTCTAACTCGCTCAAATATAGTCGGATTCACCTATAATTGATATATATTATTGATATTTACTATGGCATATTGGGTATTGAAAATGAAGTGTGTAGCATTAACAGTTCATTTACAGAGATACTCAAAATAATTCATTTGCATTATGGTCTATGGCGAAAAATCGTCTACAATGTATTTTAATGTTACGCTATTTCAAACATATTGAAATTGATATATATCATTGAGGTGGGCAGCAAGAAGTTTACTGTTGAATATGGTACACGTAGCATTTATCATTCATACACAGGGACACATAAAAGTGTTCTGTTACAGTAATGTCTAATGAGCATAATTGGTGGAAGTGTGTTTTCAGTTGGAGTACGTGTTTTAAATTTTGTTAATGTTTGCATATTACTTGGTGTATATAAAATATATAGATCATATACACAGGGTATATTTACGCTTGACGGAAATTGCTGAAAGGGGAATTTCCAATTGTGTTAAGCGTTTCCTAAGTGAACTAAATTTAAACCATTAAGGCCGGAATCATTTTTCTCTTTAAAATGCAAAACTGGATTTCATACCAATTTTTCAAAATCGCAACTTTTGTCTCCTTTTATTACGGAGTTTCTGTCATCAGTTAAAAAGAATATTTCTCTTAAAAAGTACTGGTATACAAACAACAAAATGGATGTCTGCTATTCCGGTACCGTAAGGTACCGCTTATAGGTCTCACTGGGTTAATCATAATCTGTAGTATATACAAGGGATATATCTTATACAGGGATTCATAAAATAATTTGAATTATTTTTGGATATTTGCATAGTATGTAGTATATATACAAATCTATACATCATATACAAGGCTGCATAAAAGAATTCGGAAGCTTTTCCTATTATTGACGGTAGTTCCCGAAATTGAGTTTTCAAATAATTTATGCGTTTTTCAAATTGTTTACTTAGATATCATCTTTCCCGTTACTAAACGGTGAAGATTTGTTAGAGTATTCTGAATGTGTTGGAAAGTGTTTCATAATCAATGCTGGATGCATGATTTTTTATTTCTTGTCCCAGAAATGGATGGAAGGATAACTCTTATCCCCCTTCATTGGAAGCATTATGAGTTATTCTGATTCCTCTTTGAAAATGGCATTTTTCCACGTACTAGCTTGTTTACACATGCAATTGGAGATTTTTTGAACAAATTCCAGGTATTTAAAAGATGGAATGCACTGCTTCAGGGTAATTTGCCCCTTAATTAGGCCAAAATATGTACGATTTCAAACATTATACCTACAAATGGAAAGGATTCAAGGCTGCTCTCAAATCCAAACTGCGGCTACTTTGTGACACATTTTTTAATTCCTTTTTGTTTACAAATGTATTAAATTGGCAGGTGCAATTATTCAGAAACTTTCTAATCGAAACACATTTTCCCGTTTTTGGTAAAGGCAGAAGATCTTTCAGAAAAGACTGCACTGAGAAAAATGACACTTTCAAATCTGAGTAAATCGATGTTTTCATTTTGTTATGAAACTTTTGTTTCAAACAGGACGACCCAATGCATTCAATTCTGAAATACCAGAAATACTCACAATATTGAAACATGGATATATTCAAAACTGAGCACATAGAGGTCAGTTCATACTCATTTTTGAAACATGGGTTTGCTCAAAAATGATTAGAATCAATTCAATCTCATTTTTGAAACATGGAGATACTCAAAAATGAGCACATGGAGGTCAGTTCATACTCATTTTTGAAATATGGACATACTCAAATGTGAGCACATGATGTTTTATTCTTGAGTGTGTGCATGTTTTCAGAAATGAGTATATACATGTTTAAAACTTGAGTCATTTGGATTTGGAGCCATTTTGAATATGCGACCTACTCAGATTTGAGTATTTTTTGCTCAATTTTGAAAATGTCGTTTTTAGAGTGTGTCAAAGTCAATGTTTTGTACCGAATTCCCGACCCAAAAAACCTAATTATGTTAGGCTTGCGATCGCAAGCATACCTACATGTCTTAAACTTTTGGATCAGATTTTAAACTTTTAAATTTAGTACTGATGATGGAGCTTTAGGGGCTTCGAAACAGCTGTTAGCCCTTTTACATATTTTTATTTATGCTATTTTTACATTGATCATTTATTTTAATAAATCATGTTGCCAAGCACATCAGGGATGCATATAAATTTCCTTATGTTTGAAACAGTGCAACATCATGTATTCAAACGATTTTTCCCCATTAATCGTAATGTAATAGAATACTTTTGAGTGTCCCTGTAAACAAATTATAATTACTACTTATTCTATACACTTTAGAAAACATGTTGTCATCTACCTCAGTGACGCATATCAGTTTTGTTATGATTAAAATAGTGCAACATTATTAAAATGCACTGAAAACGATTTTCCCCATTGACCGTAATGTGTCGGAATACTTTTAATTGCCCCTTTAATCTAATCCTAAATGCTACACACTTCATTTACAATACCGAACATACTATAGTCAACCTTAATAACATATATCAATTACATGGCAATCCGACTGTATTTACGCGAGTTATGCGCGCGAACAGACAGACAGACAGACGGCCAGATAAACCGAATTCATAAACACTTTTCAACTATGTTGGAAAGTGTTAAAAAGACCAAGGAGGCTAGAGGATAGAAAGTCACTGAAGACTATCATTAATTAATGTAATTTATTAATGTAATTCTCTGTTAGTTTGAACGAAGAGGAGGCAGCAGCGGAAGTTAATATAATCATAAGGCATAAGATATTGCACAGAATGTTTTGAAATTTATCTTAAGAGTACATATAATTTATAGAAGTTAAGAAAGTTAACAGGCAGAGTATGATTAATGTAATTATTTATTTAAATGAGAAAATGCAAATCAGAATTGCGGTTCAATTATACTAAATAGTTATGCAAAAGCGAAATGATAGAAAACAGAACAATGGCTACATTACTTATTTTATTGATTAAATTTAATGAACAATTGCGCATTACTTTTTAATAATGTCCAACATTATTGAAACGTGTTTATGACTTCGATTTGTTTGTCTGCCGTCTGTCCGTGCTCTAGCTTTCATAAATATACTCGAATTACCGGGAAATTGATATGTATTATTGAGGTTCAGTATGGAATGTTCTGTATTGAAAAGGGAGCGTGTAGCATTTATAGCTCGTTGACTGGGACACTAAAAAGAATCCCGTTACAGTATAGTTTATGGAGAAAAATTGTTTGCGGTGTCTTTTAAAGAAGTCACACTATTTCAAACATAATAAAATTAATATGTATTTTTGTAGTGCACTAAAACATGCTTACTGTAGAATATGGAGTGCTAAGCATTTATCTTTCATTTACAGGGTCTCAGAAAAGTATTAGGTTAGATAATAGTCTACGGGGAAGAATTGTTTGCAGCGTATTTTAATGCTGTTACGCTCTTTCAAACATAATGAAATTTATATACATTACTGGATGCACTAAGATTCTTACTGTAGAATATAACGTGCATAAAAGGTGTCACTCATGCGTCGGGACCATAGACTTAGACATCTAATATAAATAGACCGCGGACTAGTAAAATTTTCTTGAATTAAGCATCTCCCTTCCAACACTCATATGACTGTTGAAGGATAACGCGCAAAACTGGATTTTTCCCTTCAAACTTGTGGCAAAGGTATTCTTAGGCTGGAATATTTTACCGAAGTGATTGTGTATTAACGATAAATTAGAATAATATTTACGAGCTGTAACTTCGTACACCATATGCGTTGAAAATGCAAATACTACAGGGTTCGAAATCCAGGGGAAAGGCAGACAAAAAGTATTGAATTAAGACGAAGTCATCTCAGTTGAAATTTTCTTTATTGAGATATATAGAAGACATAAGATAGTGAGAATGGAGGTGGCCTCTCTAGCAGAGAATCAATTAGATGCTGGCAGGCTGAGAGCTCGGAGTGATCTGATATTTTTGGTAATAGATTGTCTCGCCAACATTCGATGGACATTGAGCCAACAGATCCCAGACACACAGCAGAATTTCTTTGTAAGTTACGGGTAATTAATGTAAATATTTGAGTGGGAGGATTGAAACAGTTACCACATTTGGCAAAATGATAATGTTAATGAATTTTGGCAGACAACTGCGGGCAACCCCATGGGAATGTGGAATGTAGACAAAGGAAACAGGTTAACTCGCATCTGCGAAATTGCATTAATTTGCACAATTGTTTATGGACAGAAAGAGGTAGAGCGGCGATGCAGCTGTAAAAATGAACGTCTGAAAAACATTCCATTACATCTACCGATATAACCGCAGTTGAAATCAAAAATAGATTTTTAAAGTACATGCCGCATTTAATTAAGATAGCATTTTATACGAGGAAAGGAAATATCATTTGAGGTTTTAGAATAAAGAGATATTTTAGCGAACAGAATATTAATTAATGTATTAAAAATTAGGTTAGGAAGAAAATAATTTTGAATAAAAAAATATATAAAAGATTCTATATCATAAAACCGTCATTGGAATTCCAGCTCTCGTAGCGCTACTGAGACGTGTTGCCTGTTCATTTCACCTGCGTTTGAGTTGATATTGATGTTTTCCTTACTTTGATAGCCTTTCAAACAGCTCTTTTAAGAGCTTATTATTTTTAAAAAATTGTATATTTCAGAAAATATTCTACTAAAATGCCGCAAATTTCCAACTTTGACTCCATTTTTTGAAAGATTCTTTCCCTTTATTGAAAGAATGAGAAATACTCTTCTATTTCTTATTTAAAAAGAATGCCTGCTGAATTTAATTTTTATAAATCCCTCCTATATGGCCGGGACACACAAAAGATTATGTATATGCTGTTGTCTATGAGCGGTCAACGCTGGAATTGCGTTTTCAGTTGTGGTTTGAGATTGCAAGTTACTTTTTTATTCTATGTGGTGTGTATCATTTTTATTGATCATATCAGCAAAAGAAACTTTTGTGTAAGAAATGCTTCTTTAAATCTCGGAAACTTATTGGTTTCTGAAGCTTCTAAAGATAAAGGAACTCTTTTTGGAATCGTGGGAAACTCAGAAGAGGATATATTATATTCTCGTAAACCTTCTTTCTAGATTAAGAAACTTTTTTCTTTTTTACAGTGTACAATAAAACATATTTTTTGAAATACCTACTCCTTTTTATTTGGTCATTTTATTCTTCAAATTTTATGTAGTAAAAATATTTTGTTTAGCATTACTATAGAACAAAATAAAAAAAGTTAAATACAAAATAATGGAAATTGCATGAAAATAAATAAGTTAATAAAAATGTTGGTTCATTCATTCGAAAGCGAATCGGAAACACAATCGAATCTGAAATCATTATTTTTAAGGGAACGAAAACTGGGACTGAAATGAAATCTTTGATTTTGAACTCAACTGGAACGAAATCCGGAACTAAAATTATTATGGTTCAAGACCCCTGTATGAATATCTCCTATAGGGATAATTAATAATAAAATATTATTATTATTCAAGATCCTTGTATGAATATCTCCTATCGGGGTAATTAATAACAAAAAATATTAGGGTTCTAGATACTTGAATGAATGTCTCCTATTGGGATAATTAATAACAAAAAATATTATGGTTCTAGATCCTTGAATCAATATCTCCTATTGGGGTAATTAATAACAAAAAATATTATGGTTCTAGACCCTTGTATAAATATCTCCTATTGGGGTAATTAATAACAAAAAATATTATGGTTCTAGACCCTTGTAATATGAATATCTCCTATCGGGGAAATTAATAACAAAAAATATTATGGTTCTAGACCCTCGAATGAATATATCCTGTCGGGATAGTTAAGAACAAAATTTGTTAAGGTTGAAGACCCTGCAGGAATATCTCCTGTCGGAGTAATTAAAAAATATTATGGTTCAAGTCCTTGATATGAATACCTCCTGTTGGGATAATTTGGGTATAAATATAGCATGTTCATAATTTTAAAATAATTTCCTTTTTTTTCTTTCATTTTCATTTAAGAAATGTGTTCTCCTAGAATTAAACTGTGTAGGGGAGAGTAGGGTAAAACCGGGCTTCCTGTGGCAACAGGTGTGGTTTTTCAATAGCCCAGATGTTCCGAAACACTTTGTGGGGTGTTCCGATTTTTCTGCCTTTCTAGATTCTTGTCAAAAAAGGAAAACCGTTAGGTACCCAGTTTTACCCTACTTTCCCCTAAATGTTACCTTTATTGCTCCTTTTATTACTTCAAAATAAATAAACAAATTACTGTACTCAAACATCCCTGGGGGTAGGGAAATTTGGGTATAATGTGTATTAACAAAGAAATATGTGACATTAGCTATACTTAAGTTACTGCTCCATAGATAACTTTAGGGATGTCAAGAAATAAAGAGTACATTTTAGAGGCATGCGTAAAAAGCTTTCACACTTAAACAATGCGAATTAGGGTATAAACATATGATATAAATGAATAATTCTAAAAGAAAATAATGTTAGATTTTATAAAATAAAATTTTTATTCAAATTAACCCAAAGTACCCAAATTATCCTAGACAAGAGAAATGCAATATAAATTTAACAAAATTAGTCTCAACTTTTAAAATTTTATTTAGGAAAGCTGTTTATCAAACAAGGTTTCTTGGGGAAAAAAATAATTCAATTTCATGGAACCAAATATTGGAAAAGATTCAAGAAATATTTTTTGGCAAGATACTCATAAATGTAGAAGTATAAAGAAGTTTCATTTTGGTGGCAATCCCTGAATTTAAAGAGAACGGTGTTAAACTCGAGCTTTATTATGCCAACTCTTTTTCTCGAATTCTAAAAGACGAGATTAATTACTAGACGAAAGTAAAATTATGTACTTTTACTCCTCCGCTAAAGTAATCTTTAACCAAATAAAAAGAGAGATAAATAAATAAATAAGTGCATTTAAAATATTTCTCATCAGAATAATAATAAAAAAAATTAATTCAGTAATAACTTTTAATTAAACGTCGCTTGTAAAAACGGTTGAATATTTGTAATTTTGCTTCTTTTAAAATATCCCTATTTCTTTTTCTTATCTTTATTGTTTTTTTTTTTTTTTTTTTTTTTTTTTGTAAATCGACTATTCTCGGCTATTTGACAAATTGTCTTTACAATCATCTTTAAGTAAACCAAAATTTTTTTCTAAATAATTATTAAATTATTAAATGTTAGAATTAAACCATTAATTAAATTCTTCTGAATGAATAAATTAATAAAGAAATTACTGAAACTGTTCTATAGCATGGAACTTTTCCTGGTTATATTACATTCATCTTTATAATATTAATTACATTAAATTTTTACGATCAAAATCTATTGAATCTATAATTTAAAAGATTACAATAATTCAAATTACAAAGACACTAATAAAAATCATGATGATTCTGCATTTCAAATTTATTTAATATAACATTTGAATCTAAATTTTAATTAAACGACAAGCATACAGATTAATCTTGTATGTTAATTTCTTTTCTAACTTTTTTTTTTTTTTTTTTTTTTTTTTTTTTTTTAAATATGAACTTTACTTTTAACTAACTAAACTTGTAAACTAACTTTTTTTTGTTGTTGTTTGAGTAATTTGTTTTTAAAAATTCGAAATGATGTAAATTATTATTATTCCGTCATAAAATAATATAGGCTCTTTTTCCATGAAAGTAATCTAATAAGAAATTGAATAAATAAATAAATCGCATTTAAAATAACTATTCATCATCAAAAAAGTAAATTCATTAATAAAACTCATTAAAATGTCACTTATTTTTTTAAAAAAAAATGAATTCTGCAATTTTCTTTTTTTTTTTTTTTGCTTTATTTTTTTAAGAAAAATACTTTTATTTGTCGTTTTTGTTCTTTTCCCCCATGGCCTTCGAAGTTGTTTGATAAATTGCCCTAACAATCACCAATCAGATAAATTATGAAAAATACTACATTATTATTACATTTTTAAATGTCAAAAGGGAATTATTACCTAAATATTTTCTAAATTATTAATTAATAAACGAATTACTTAGAAAACATTACTGGTATATTAGACCAATGTTGTAACGATATTCCCGCGATACTGGATATTTTACGCTTTTAAATTATCAATCACGCGGGACAACAATCATCTACGATCAATAATTTAAATTTTACTAAATAGGGTTGAACAAATCTCTAGAAGCAAACCAAGATTTGGCTAATGGCTATATCTTGGCTAAATATCAAATCCTTGGATACACATAGGGTGTCCCTGAATTCATGGGCCAAACTTTAAGGGTTAGTACAGGAGACTGTAAACAAACAATTTTTGTATAGGAGAACAGTGTCGGAAATCTATTTATTTAGTCACAAATACAGAGCGTCTCACCCCAATCCGAAGTTGTGTTTTCGTTCATAACTTTAACAGTAGTGAAGATATATTTTAACCAAATCCTTAGAATATGCTTACAATTCATGCAAAGATGAGTCTGTTGCAAATTTCGTTAAAGTATATTCACTACTTTTAAAGTTATGAACTAAAACGTGATTTCGGATTGAAGTGAAACGCCCTGTAATTGGGACTAAATAAATAGATATTTGACCATGGTTTCCTATACAATAAATGATTTTTTGAGTGGATTGGTACAGGACACTGAATATTAATGTTATTGTTAATGATGTTATTTTATCACGTTTGTCTATAAAACATGTTTGCTGAACATGAAAATGTTTACTTGAGAATGGATAGCATCTGAAAACCGATATTCCGGGTTGAGAAAACTGATTAATACGCTGAGAAATCTACTCGGAAACATTTCCGAAAATCAGTGGCAGCAAAATAAACTGTATTTTATAAATGATTCTTCAAACCTTATATTAGTTTCTGAGGTATCTGGAGATATAGAACGCTCTTTGGAATCGTGGGTAAGTTGGAAATGGTTATTGCATATTTTCATACCTGGTTATATTATACTTTCGTAGATCAGGAAACATTTCTATTTTTTTCCCCAGAGTATCTCTTGTTGGAGGCGATACTTATGTGAATACTATTCAGCTTGATTTTCCCTACCTCTCCTCATAATTTGTACATTTAATTTTCAAAACACACTGTAAACCCTAGATAATTGCTATAACTACAAAATTTTAAGCTTTTTTTTTTTTTTTAAAGTTTAAAAAACATTTTGAACCAGAAATTTTAATTAATAAATGACATCGGACTAGTACCACAAATAAACAAAAAGCGTTTTATTAAATTAATTTTGTTGTTACAAGCAAGTTTATTTGACATGAAAAAAGTGTAAAGGTTGGAAACTATGAATGTACCTTAATAAGCCGCTTCGACTTTTTTTTTTTTTTTTTTTTTTTTTTTTAATATTCAAAATAAATTGTGGGTCATAAATTACACTCTGCGGGCCACCTGTGTCTCGCGGGACACGGGTTGAAGACTCCTTCACTAAAGTTCCTGTATAGAGAAATGAGCTCGAAAGCGGAACATACGTTTTTGCAGTCATATGTCTATATAAAATGATCAGCTATTATTAATCAGATGTCTCTGAAGCGCTTATGCGTAAATAAACTGATAAAAAGTCTTGCATTATTTGCCGGGATTTCTTCCCCCCTTCATAGTGGAGTCGAGTTTCTCTATTGCGCTTGAATTCCCCGAATTCTCAAAGGTGTGTTGGGCACACAAATGACGAAACATCTCGGTTGACACTGTTGTGTCTGGATATTTGGAAAGCAGCCAATCGACGTTTTGCAAAGGTAATCCGGGATTATTTGATATGCCGAATAAGTCTGAAAGAATGTCTTCCAGGTGACATCCAGTACGCTTCAGGTGCGTGCGTGACTGAATTAGAAAAAAAAAATTATCACGAAGTCAGTTGTATCGGCATAATTAAAACGGTTCTCAAATCCAAACACGCTACTTTCTAACACGGTGATGAAATAACTTTCACTCGTACATTACTCAAAAGATTAAATTATAAATAAGTCTTTTTTTTTTTTATTATACAGTTTTTATTATACAGTAATAAAAAGGAAAAAAAAAATTCTGAAGGGAAAAATGATTGAAATAAATACCCTTTTTAAAATAAATAAATTAAACTGCGAGTGATTTTTTTATAAGTTTGTTTAAAAAAAATTAAAATGGATATTCAATTTTAAATCCAGTTTCCTGGCAAGAAAAAAAAATTACCAATGTCCTAATGAGGGTCGAACCCACATCCATTCCCCCGTTGAGCGGAACTGAAAAATGGCGCATTTAATAGCCATGCCACGGTTCAATCGAAAAACATAAGCTTATTTCTAAATCAATTAATAACATTCACGCGATGACATACGTCATGACATTTACGTACCCTTATTGGACAAATATTTCTTTTTCAAAGTTTTTAAAGTTCTTTTTAAAGTTTAAAATTATTTAACTTCTTTCAAAGTCGAGATTAATTTCAACGAAAAATTTTTTTCACTTCTTTATTCAAGCCAAATTATTTGCAGATTCTACTTAGAATAAGTGTTGCAGTTGTTTCCTCTCGGTTTGATTCAGATTTAGCTCGAAAAGAAATAAATGACCATTTCCAACAATACGGCTTCATTAGATTTCAAAGTTAAATCTTGTAGTTTGTAATCTTTTGTAGTGCTTGAATGTTTTGTTTCAAAGAAACGCTCTTTTTCTTTACGCATCGCTTTGTAAGTACCATTAGTAAGAATAAAATACATTTTAAGAAGTATTCTTCGAAATCGTTGAATTTAAACTAAAGTATAACACAAAGGAAATACGTAGTTATTCGAAAATAATGATTGAATTTCAGAAAGTTCTTGCGATATTTTTGATTAAGAAATGTCATTTAATCTTATAAAATAAATTAATTCACAAAACGTTAATGATTATTATTATTTTTTTTTTAAATGTATTCCTGTAAAACTTTATAAAGATAATTGGAAGCATTCCTTACTATGATATCTGAACTTTCTTTTATTAAAATAATCATTTGCTTAGGTCAATAAATTTATATGAATTTAATCATTTGCATTTTTTATACAAATCAAATAACAAATGCTGTGATATATTCGGAAGCTGTACAACAACGTTTTTGAAATAATCCCATTTTAGAAAAAAAAAATTATACGTCGCTGTCATATTTTCTAAGATTATACATAGTAAAAGACAAATATTTCTTAATTTAGTTCTTATCTTTCTTAAACTTTTACGGAAATACAATATAACCTCCTCCGAGTTACCAACGTTATCGAAAAGCGTTCCTTTATATTCAGAAACCTCAAAAATCAATAGTTTTCCGAAATTTAAAGAACAATTTCTGAAACAAAAGTTTTTTTTTTTCTGCCCGTAATTTTCGGAAACGTTTCCGAGTAATTTTTACAGTGTATTAACAAGTTTATTAAAATAGAAATATCGATTTTTCGGATGCTATCAATTATCAAGTATATACTTTTAGGTTTAACCAACATGAAAAATTAACAGGATTAACATTAACATGAAAATTAATAGCATTAACATTAACATAATTTTGTTCCTTTTGAATGTATAAATTCTGTTTGAGAATTGATAGCATCAAAAAAACTGATATTCCGGGTAAAGAAATCTGATTACCGTATAAACTACTCGGAAACGTTTCCGAAAATTACGGACAACAAAAGAAACTTTTGTTTCAGTAATGCTTCTTTAGATATCGAAAATAAATTGGTTTTAGAGGATTTAAAAGATAGGTGAAGGCTCTTCGGAATCGCGGACAAATCGCAAAAAGTTATACAGTAGAATCTCGTTACAACGGATGTCACTTTAACGAATTTTTCAGCTTAACGAATATTTTTTGGTGTGTTAAAAAAGGCCCTATACTTTCACATTATAAAAATATTCCATTAACGAATTTCTCAAATTAACTAATTCATTTAAGGCTTAAAAAGAATAGTCATTCCAGTTCTACGAATGTTCAGTTAGCAAGAAAAAATATCTCTATTGAGAAACTAGAATTTGGAAGCAAATTTTCGTCGGGGGACACAAAGAAAAAGAGGCAGACGACAGTTAAAATGAAGCTGATACACTGCAAAAAATAATTGTTGATTTTACAGTATAAAACTGGCACCCCAGCTGCCAGTATTATACCGTAAAATTAACAGTATTAAACAGTAAAAAAAAGCAGTAATACGCTGCCGTGTAAGCAGTAATACGCTACCGCGCATGCGCGGTAGCGCATTACGCGCGTTACAGTACAGTTTTATACTGTAAAATTAACATTTATTTTCTGCAGTGTATGATGATTGTCCATCAAGAACCGAATATTGTGTCCTCATAAAAAGGGGCTCTATAGAACATTGAAACTCTTAAAAAGTAATTATCCAAGCAAAATAATGCTCCGAAAAAATTTTACACAACTTGTTTTTAAAAATTCGCTGCCAACTTCAGGGCAAAAAAAAAAAAAAAAAAAAATATATATCTGATTTTTTTTTTTTTTTTTTTTTTTTTTAAGAAATAGTTACATTAACGGCAGATGTCAGCGGTTTTTTTTTAATCCGTCAGGTATCTAAAGTAAATTATAATTTCTTTATCATACGATTAAAATATTGAAACTTAATGAACTTAATAAGGATCTTATTTATAACTAGTAAGCTCACAATCCTAATATACTGTATGTTTATTATTAACTGACATGTTTGCATGTTAACCGAAATTTAATATTAAGTATGGTACATTTCTTTTAAATGCTAAAAGGTGTACATTAACAACATAATACAAATTAAAATAACTTTTATTAGGTTGTTTTACATGTTTCGACTCACTCTGAGTCATTTTCAAAAACAAATGAGAATATTCCATAATTGCACGGGCTTTGAAGTTATTATTTTCATGTACTTTTTTAGAAATTACGCACGTTATCCTTTTTTTTTTACTTGGTTGTTTATTTTCATATCTGTGACCATGGAGTAACTCGAGCCACAGTTTCGGTAAATTAAAAGATGCCGCATCGTTACCTATTGTATTTTTTCGTGTTAGTATCTCTATGTTTTCTCTTATTATGTATGGATAGTATAGACTGGAGGGAAATATTATTTTACTTTCATTGAGATTTATTTGGATGTTTTTTTTCTTGATATAATCTTGCCAGGGCTGTAGTTTTTCTATTATACTTAATATCAGCTATATGCTCATTTTTTCTGTAATTAAATTTACTGCTGGTCATGCCTATGTAGTAATTATTGCATCCGTCTTCTTTAATAAAAGGTATTTCAAAGGTAATACATTAATTTATTATATTATTATATTAAGTATAGTAATAATATTTTTTTTTTCAATCTATATGCAAATTTTCTTTTTAATCCTCTCACTGACAAGCCCATGTTAATACGTTCACTAAGCTCCAGGTTTCACTGCAATACAAGTATTTTTTAAAATTGTTGTAATTCTACAAATATAATACATTTTTAATACATTAACTAATGATTGATACTCTCCAGGTTTACATTCATATATATATAATTAAGTTTTTTCATATAATTTTGGAAAAATCACCTTTTCTTTAAGCCTGTAAAATAAAATACAGAGAAAACAACATTACAAATTTGCCCTTTTGCTTGACTGTCTGAAGGTTTTAATAGCCATATCGGTTGGTTGGTTGGTTTATGACGGCCAATTATCTATATGAGGGATATAGGCCCTAGGGGTGAGTGACCTCCGTAGGGGTCTTTTTAAGGGATCCTAACCAGTATTTACGGCAAGGTTAGAAGAAAACCACGGAAAACTCCGAACGGTTAGGTTGACGGGCACGACAGGGGTTTGAACCCAGCACCCTCCGTCTACCAGCTTTGAGAGCTGAACCTCTCAGCCACTGGTGGGGCAATAGACATATCGAAATTTCAAATTAAAGAATTTTTCAGTATAACGAATTTAATCGGTGGTCTCCAGAAATTCGTAATAACGAGATTTTGCTATATTATATTTTCGTAAACACTAAAAAAAGATAAAGTCTAGATTAAGAAACATTTGTCATTTTTTACAGAGTAGATATGGCAACCACATAATAGTTTCTGTTTCTGTTGTTGTGGGGGAGGGGGGGGGGGTCAGCATTTTAATTAAAAGATATTCTAAAATAATAGAATTCTAAGAAGGAATAAAAATATTATTTGAATATATAAAGTAGCAACTTAGGATGAATGTTTATATTCAAAGCTAAGAATTAGATCTATTAGTCAATTTTTACTTTCTTCTACCTTTACAAGAAGAAAGTATTGGAATCATGAAAATTTTCGACTTCCGGTTTTCGACCGATTTATACGTTTTAGAAGGTCCTGAACACGATTTGCCTGTTTTTAGAAAATGTCTGTCTGTGACTCTGTCTGTCTGAATGTGACAAAAATTTTGTGGGCGCTCTATCTCAAGAACAAATGCACGGAATTTAATAAAGCTTTATATTCAGTTAGTCCCTGATATAAATGGCTGCTGATTAGTTTTTGGTGAAAATCATCCAACAGGTGGCGCTGCTATACTGCATTTTTCGCGATTTTCGCAATAGTTCTATCGAAAAAACTAATACACTCATTTTCATCAAACTTCAGAATCAGTTAGACCTTGACATAAATAGATGCTGATTACGTTTTTGTGTAGATATCCCTACAGGTGGCGCTGCTATACCACTTTTTTCATGATATTTACGATAGCTATATTTTAAGAACGAATGCACGAAATTTCATCAAACTTCATATACCGTTAGACCTTGACATAAATAGATGCTGCTTACGTTTGGGTGTAAATAGCCCAACTGGTGGCGCTGCTATGCTACTTTTTTCATTAGTAACACGATAACTATATCTCAAGAACTAATGCACGGATTTTCATCAAACTTCAGATTGAGTTAGACGTTGACATAAGTTGTTGCTGGTTAGGTTTTGGTCTAAATCTCCCAACAAGTGGCGCTGCTATGCTGCATTTTGCACACTCTAAATAAGAAAGAGTCACTATTCCCTCCGGAAGAGTGGATATTCACTCTATCGCAGAGTCAAAATTTGCCCAACCTCTTTAGAGTGACTATTCACTCTAGGAAAAAGTGAAATTCTTGACTCTCTGAAAGAGTGAATACTCACTCCTGAGAAGTGAATATTCACTCTGAACAGGAGTGGATACTCACTCTTTCAGAAGAGTGACTATCCACTCTTGCAAAAGGAGTGAGTTTTTTCACCCCTGATAGGAGTGAATAGTCAGTCGCTTAGGAGTGACTAAAAAAAATTCTTGAATAAAAAAGAGAAACTCATTTTACACACACACGCTTGCTCGCAGGCGGTCACCCTCCCAAATTCTAACCGAGCTCGTTGCTGCTTGACTTGTGAATAGTCACTCGCTTATGAGTGACTAAAAAAAAATTCTTGAATAAAAAAGAGAAACAAACTCATTTTACACACACACGCTTGCTCGCAGGCGGTCACCCTCCCAATTTCTAACCGAGCTCGTTGCTGCTTGACTTCTGCGCTCGGACGAGAGCTGATACCTACAGCATGCTACAGCCGCTAACGGTAAAAAAAAAAAGCTCTTATTACATTATTTTAGCTTTGTTTCTTTTGTGATATTCGAGCACACTTATTAAATTTGGGTAGAAATCACAAATATTTACGGTGTTTCTCAACTGTGTAAATAAGAAAACTGAAACTTTCTTTTTGTATCATATAATACAGAGACTGTTCGCACATTTTTTAGACAAATTTGATAAATGATTTAAAAAAATGGAATTATTTTAGAGGAAAAAAATCTGACAACAACTTATTATGTGTAATTTATATTATCGTCTGATACTTTCAAATTTATTCTTATTTCAAGATTGCGCATGCAAAAAAGCTGTGAATGGGAAGATGCGTTTTTTTTTTTCTTCTTCCGAACAGAAGTATGCTAATTCGACAGTCTAAAATGATTGCAAAGCGCATAATATAAAAACTTTTTAGTGCGAAATAAACATAATAATTGATTGGAAAGTGCTATTCCAAAAATCAGTACATATACATAGTAAAAAGATACCAAATGGAAAAAAAAAACAGGAAAAAAAAGAGCCCATTTCAAGGCGGAAAACGAAGTTTCAGGTAAGGATTTATGACTATCGCAAATTTATCTTACAATGGGAAAATAAAAATAAGAATATTGGACAAAAATGTTACAATCAATTCATTATATTATTAAGAGAATGTGTTACATCCGATATTTACAGAAAAAATGCCATTTTCTTTATTACAATGACTTTTAAAGTGTGAAACTGCATCAAAGCAAAGCTACTGCTCATACTTCAAAAACTACCGCTGTATTCGTTGAAAACATTAAAAACTCACACAGGTATTGTATTTATACCTTTCAACATATTCCTCCAGTCACTTGACGTTTCTCTTATAGTTTATTGTGCATTTGGTCTGCTGAAAAGAGCTCTTTCAAAGGGCAAAACCACCACGATTGATCGAATCTGGAAAGTTTTTAAAGAGGCATGGGAAGCAATAACCCTGTAAATTTTACTAAAAACCTTTTACCATCGAAAGCATTACGCAGAATTAGAATCAAGAAACAAGATTATCATATAGATTATTTTAGAAAGCAATATTCATATTTTAAACGTTAAAAACAACAACGCCGAAATCGTCTAAAAAATGTCGAATACCCGTCTGTACATTTCTGCTATGACAAAAATTCCGTTACAACAAAGCAGTTATTTATTTATTCATTCATTTTTTTCTTGCTAATAATGTTTCCATAATTAGAGCCCGATTAAGATTGTCCGAGGCCCAGGGCCTGTTTATCAAATAGGCTCGTGAAGCCGAAGCTTACCCACTGAAATACAAAGGTGCCCCCAAATTTACTTTTCAAAACTAATTTTTAGGGGGCAAATTTCAGTCAGGGTAAAAAAAGTATTTTTTTTTTCTTAAATTATAGCTGTTAAATTTTTCCTAAGACTATTACCGACACATTTATACTCTTTCTTTCTTTTTTTTTTTTTTTTTTTTTTTTTCAAGCTATAATAAATGGTATAAAATCAGTGATTAAATGCAACGTTTATCATTTCATACATAACATTTTCAACATAAGAATGTTTTACATTTTAATTTCAAAAGTGCTAAAAATAACAGAAAATTTAATCTGTATAGTTATATTTTGTTT
Source organism: Maratus michaelseni (assembly GCA_963931845.1). Taxonomy (NCBI): domain Eukaryota; kingdom Metazoa; phylum Arthropoda; class Arachnida; order Araneae; family Salticidae; genus Maratus; species Maratus michaelseni. The sequence continues at coordinate 107,703,971 of OZ007595.1, forward strand.
ATATTCATAAAGAGGTTAGAAATGATATAAAATATGCAGAATAGGTTATTTAAATAAAGAGGAAAATAATTAGCATTCAGAGATATTAAATTTCTGTTTATAAAATAGAAGCAAAATTGTGTTGCAGCTAAGCATAAATTTACTTCAAATATTTGTTTTCCCTGCCCTGTTCTTAGCACTGGCAAATCCTGCAATTTGTAAAGCATAAAATATATTTCCTGTCCATAATTCTATCGATTCATTTATTATTTCAATGCCTTTTTCAGTTTTTTTAAAATTGTGCTACTATATATAAAGGATTTCATTTTAGGCGTTTCGTTTCGATAACGGGGGATCTGAGAGCTGGCGCCATCTTGTGGTTTTGTTGGAAAAAACTGTTTTTCTTCACTCTCAACGGAGTGAACTATTCACTCTTGTCAACGGAGTGAAACAGTCACTCTCGACAACGGAGTGAGATATTTCACTCCTTTCTAGAGAGTGGAAATTTTCACTCTTTAAAGAGTGCATATTTATAAAATTCACTCCTAAAAGAGTAAAAATGCCTCTCACTCTTCCAAAGAGTCAACTTCTCACTCCTTCCAATTTTAGAGTGCAGGATTTAAACGATTTTAGCAATAGTCATGTCTCAAGAACTCAAGAACTCGCATGGAATTTAACAAAACTTTAGATTCAGTTAGACCTTGAAATAAATTGGTGCTGATTTTTTTAGTGTATGCGAAACCTGTGTGAGATAGAAGAAAGTTTTGGGATTGACACATCCGACTAGTTTATTTTGAACAGATTTAATCTTATTATGTACGATTTTTTCCTGAGCCATTTCTTTTGTTAAACTCTTTTCCTTTACATATGAACTCTTTCCACTGCTAGTAATTTGAATGACATCTAAAAATTCTTTTCTAATTTATTTTCTAAAATTACGACAAGATTTGAACAAAATTCGTGGTGAATTTTTATATTAAACTTTTATTTAATTTTCTGGTACAGTGATAAACAATTAAATTATTTATTTTCAAGTTATTTAACTTCGTTCAAAGTTAAGACTAATTCCGACAAGATAATTTTTCACTTCTTCATTCAAGACAAATCCATTAAGGATTCTACTTAGAATAATTGTTATGGCAGTTTGATTTAGAATTAGCATGAAAAGAAATAAATGACCATTTTCGACATAATACGACTTCATTAGATATGCTTAAATCTTTTAATTTGTAAATATTTCTAATGCTGGAATCTTTTGTTCCAAAGAAATAATCTTTTTCTTTACGTCTTGTTTTGTAAAAGTCGTTGAAGGAATAAAAGGTATTTTAAGAAGCATTATTGTCTAGAAACTTTGCATTTAAGCTAAACTGTAACGAAACAAAAATACATAGTTTTGAATGACATCTAAACATTCTCTTCTAATTTATTTTCCAAAATTATAACAAGATTTGAGCAAAATTCGTGATGAATTTTTGTATTAAACTTTTATTTAATTTTCTGGTACAGAGTTAAACAATTAAATTATTTATTTTCAAGTTATTTAACTTCTTTCAAAGTTAAGATTAATTCCGACGAGACAATTTTTCACTTCTTCATTCAAGACAAATTCATTACGGATCCTACTTAGAATAATTGTTATAGTTGTTTATCTCAGTTTGATTTAGAATTAACGTGAAAAGAAATAAATGACCACTTTCGAGATAATACGACTTCATTAGATATCATGCTTAAATCTTTTAATTTGTTAAATATTTCTAATGCTTGAATCTTTTGTTTCAAAGTAATAATATTTTTGTTCACGTCTTGTTTTGTAAAAGCAGTTAGAAGGAATAAAAGGTATTTTAAGAAGCATTTTCTAGAAACGTTGAATTTAAGCAAAACTGTAACGCAACAAAAATACATAGTTATTCAAAGATAATGACGGTTTTAAGAAAGCTAAATTCTTGTAGGGAGGGGGTAAAATTAAATAACTTATTGTATTATTGCTTATGAAATTTCATTTAGATCTTTTAAAAGAATCTAATACATTATACATTATTTAAGACTGACTTTTTAAATTGGTTTTAGATAACCTTCCAAAAGACAAATGATCACATTTCATTCTACTATGAAAATGTCACTTGGTTAAAGAAAAGTGATTTATATGCATTTAAAATGTTTTCTTTTATCCAATTGATATCATCGATATCTTCTGTCAAAAATTCGATTGTTGCACGACAATACGCTTTAAAACAGTTTCATACGTATTTACTATATATATAAAAAAAAAATTGAAAAAAATGTCAATCCTCTTCTAATATGTTTCCCAAAGTTACGACAGGATTTGCACAAAAGTCGAAATCAAAGGAGGTTGTATTGATATTTTATTTAGTTCTGTAGTATCGAGCTAAACAATTCCACAATTTACTTTTAAATTATTTACCTTCCATCAATGTTCGGATTAATTTAAACAAAATAATTTTTTCTTCTTTATTCAAAGCAAGATTCTACTTGAACAAGTTTTGTAGTGATTTCATTCCAATTTGATTCAGATTTTCACGAAAAGAAATAAGTGACTATTTTCAACAATACGACTTCATTAGATATCGAACTTAAATCTTGCAGTTTGTAAATTTTTCTAATGTTTGATATTCTTTTGTTCCAAATGTTTCGACTATTTAACAAAATAAATTGTCTGTTCTTGATTTAATGCATTTTTTTTTTTTTTTTTTTTACCGATTCTACCCAGAATAACTGCTCTAGTTGCATCATCCCAATTTGATTCCAATTTAGAACGAAAAGGAATAAATGATCATTTCTAACAATACGATTTCATTCGGTACCAAACTTAAATCGTGCAGTTAGTAAATCTTTCTAATGCATGAATTTTTTATTTCATAGAAATAATCTCTCTTCATGTTTTGCTTTGTAAGCGTATTTTAAGAAGTACTCTCTAAAAACTTAAGCTAAACTGCTACGCAACAAAATTACATAGTTATTCAAAAACAGTGAGCGGGTTTTATAAAATTAAATTCCTGCAAGGAGAAAAAAAAAAGTTCCAGTTAGGTTATTTTCGTTCATAAAATTTCATTTACATCATGTAAAACAATATAACGCACAGGTATTCTATAGAATAGATTATTTATGAATGATTCTTAGACCAGATTTAGAACGTCTTTTAAAAGATAATTCATCACATTTCATATTATAGTAACTCAACTTTTCTTTTTATTAAAAAATCTCCTAGTTAGATAAAGTCGAATATATATGCATTCAAACGTTTGCTTTGTTCAATCGATATCTGGCTGTGAAGGATTGGATAGATGCATGAAAACACGCTTTCAAAACAATGCCAGTCTTATTTACAGTAAAAAAGAAATTTTGAAAAAAATCTAAAATCCAGGATTTGTACAAAAGTTGTAATAAAATGACATAGTATCTAACTTTTATACAGTTTTCAAGCGCAGAGATAAACAATACAACATTTAAAAAATTATTTAACTTCCTGCAATGTTCATACTATTTTCAATAAGAAGTTTTTACTACTATATTTAGTGGACGACTCTATTTTAGATATGTGATACAGTCATTTCATCTTAGTCTCTTCATCTCAGTCTGAATCTGATTTAGCACAAAAATAAACTAGTCTTTGGGGGCAACAGTAATACTTACCCATCATGGATATGCATAATATAAAATATGAAAATAAAACATGTGTACACTATTTATAAAATGCATTGCAATTCGAATAAAATCCTGGCTTGATGACGTCCTAAACTTTAAATGCTCTAAAACTGAATTGCGTAAAAGAAACATTCTTATAACTCCAAAAATGATAACCCTATTAACTAAGAGTTTACTGCGTCGGATTAAAGGTCTCATTTCCAATTAAAATATATGTTTGAATTGAAATTTGAATGAAATACACGGTCATGAAAAATCGAAGAGTGTGGAAAAAATGGATTACAAATATCTCGGGAACTAATTACCCGATCGACTTCATCCTTTATGCAAAATTTATATTTTTTTATTATCTTTTATATTCCTTTCTTAAAATAAACAATTTAGAAAATTTTTATGTACCTTTTATCAGAACGAATATTTCGAGAGTCCGAAAAAATAGTTACGGATAATCGAGGTTACTGAAATTCAATAAGATTCTTCTCATTATTAAATACTAAGTACTTAACAAATTTCAAGTCTCTATCTCAATTTGTTCGGGAGATACAGCGTTTACAGAAACACACACAGACACTGACAGACGGCGACAATTTTTTTTTTCCAAAAATATGTTTTTCGGAATCTCCAGTGCATGAAACGTGTAAATCCGTCAATTTTTTGTTCGATTTTCAAAACGATTATAAGACTTACCCTATACTTTGTATGATGAGTAAGCAATAAATGACCAATTTCGACAATACGATTTTATTAGATATCATACTTAAATCTTGTAGTTTGTAAATCTTTCTAATGCTTGAATCTTTTGTTCCAAAGAAACAATATTTTTCTTAATGTCTTGCTTTGTAATTGCCATTAGAAGGAATAAAATACCTTTTAAGAAGTATTGGTTAGAAACTTTTAACTTAAACTGAACTGTATCGCAAATAAAATACACAGTTATTGGAAAATAATGATCGAATTCCAGAAATTTCCTGCGAAAGAGTAACAATGAATTGACAAATGATATATTTTGATTAAATAATTTCATTTAATTCCTTAAAAGAATCTAATACACAGTGTGTTTATAAATTATTTAAAACTGTCTTTTAAATCAGTTTTAGATAACCTTCCAAAAGAAAATTGATCACATTTCATTCTACTATAAGACAAGTATTTTTAATTAAAGTATCGTCTGGTTAGGAAAAAGGATTTATATGCATTTAAGTGTTTTATTTTTTTCCAATCGATATCATCGATATCATCTCTCAAGGAATCGATAGCGGTACGAGAACACGCTTTCAAATAATTCCATTCTTATTTGCTACATAGAAAAAAAAAAATACTCTTCTAATTCTTTTATTATAAGTTCAAAAAAGATTTGCACAAGAATCGAAATCAAATGAGGTTATTGAAATTTCATTTAGATTTCTAATATCGAGCTTAACAATTCCACTATTTACTTTTAAATTATTTAAATTTCTTCAATGTTAGTACTAAGTTCAACAAAGTATTTTTTTACTTCTTTATTCAATGCACCATTGTACTTAAAGAAGTTTTGTAGTCATTTCATCAGAAATCTGACTCAGATTTACACGAAAAGAAGTAAATGACTATTTCCAACAATACGACTTCATTAGATATCTAACTTAAATCTGGTAGCTTGTAAATGTTTCTGTACTTGAATGTTTTGTTCCAAAATAAAATAGTAATCTTTTTCTTTATGTCTTGATTTCTAAAAGTCGTTAGAAAGACTTTTAAATATAGTATTTAAAAAAGTATTCTTCAAAACTTTGAATTAAAACAAACTAAACTGCAACTCAACGAAAATACATAGTCATTGAAAATAATGACCGGGTTTTAAAAAGCAAAAACATCTGTAAGAAAAAAAGGAATGATGAACTAAATTTTTATAACCAATGGTTGGAGTATCATAGTTGAGATTTTTTCCAACAGAGCGAAAATATGCCGGAACCAGGACTCAAACCTGGGTACTCGGTTGGAAAAAATCTCAACTATGATACTCCAACCACTGGATATAATTTACCTAATTGAATATATTTTCCTCTGTTCATTATAATTTTTTTATATTTCTGGGTATCAAATTTCATTTACATCTTATAAAATAATCTAATACAAACGGATTTTATGGATTGTAAAAAAATGATCCTTTAAATCAGTTTTAGATAACTTTCCAAAAGAAAATTGATCACATTTACTCTACTGTAAGACAACTATTTTTAATTAATATAACTTCTGGTTAGGAAAAGTGATTTATATGCATTTAAATGTCTTTTTTTATCCAATGGATATCATTGATATAATCCATCAAGGATTCGATAGCGGCACGACAACACGCTTTCAAACAATTCCATATTTATTTACTTTATAAAAAAGAAAAAAAAAACTTTTCTTCAAATGCATTTTCTAAAGTTACAAGAGGTTTTGCAAAAATATTAAAATCAAAGGAGGTTGTATTGAAATTTTATTTAGTTTTGTAATATCCATCTAAACAATTTCACTATTTTATTTGATATTATTTAACTTTCTTCCATGTTCCAACTAATTTTAACTTAATAATTTTGTACTTCTTTATTATATACACAATTCTACTTGGACAATTTTTATAGTCATTTCCTCCCAGTTTGATTCAGATTTTCACGAAAAGAAACAAATCACTATTTCCAACAATACGACTTCATTAGATATCATACTTAAATCTTGTAAGTTTGTAAATCTTTCTAATACGTGATTCTATCTTTTTTTTCTTTTTCAAAGAAATAATCTTTTTCTTTGTATCTTGTTTTGTAGGCGCAATTATAAAAACTAAAATATATTTTAAAAAGTATTCTTCAAAACTTTGAGTCTAAAATAAACTGCAACGCAATGAAAATCGGTATTTATTCGAAAATACTGACATGACTTTAGAAAGTAAAAATTTCTGTAAGAGGAAAAAAAAATTTAATGATAAACTAACTTACGATATATTTGGTTATGGAATTTCATTTACATCTCACAAAAGAATCTAATATATAGCAATTTTAAGGATTGTTTAAAAATAACCTTTTAAATCAGTTTTAGATAGATAACTTTCCAAAATAATAATAATAACTGATCACACTTCTTACTATTATGATTCAACTATTTTTTGCCAAAATATAGTGTGCTTCGGTAAAGACACCGAATATGTGCATTTCATCTTTTTCTTTTTTCTATTCGAAATATGCTGTCAAAGATTCGATAGCTGCACGACAGCATGCTTTTAAACTATATTGCCATTTGCAGAAAAAAGCAAAAAAATTTAATTAAAATTCTCTTTTAATACATTTTCTAAAGCTACAACAGGTTTTAAACAAAATTCGTAATCAAAGGGGGTTGTGTTGAACTTTTGTTTAGTTTTTTTTTGCACTTGCTGAACATTTCCACAATTTCTTTTAAAAAAAAGAAAATACTAATAATAAAAAAATCCAATTTATCTTCCAATTTATTTTTTAAAGTTACAACAGGATTTCCACAAAAGTCGAAATCAAAGGAGGTTGTTTTGAAATTTTATTTAGTTTTGTAGTATCCAGCTAAACAATTCCACTATTTCCTTTGAAATTATTTAACTTCCCTCCAAGTTCGGACTAATTTTAACAAAATAATTTTGAACTTTATTAAATGTACAATTCTACTTGAAAAAGTTTTATAGTAATTTCCCCCTAGCTTGATTTAGATTTTCACGAAAAGAAAAAAAAAATCACTATTTCCAACAATACGACTTTATTAGATATCATACTTAATTCTTGGAAGTTTGTAAGTATTTCCAATGCTTAGTTCTATTTTTTTTTCAAAGAAATAATATTTTTCTTTATGTCTTGTTTTGTAGGGGCCATTAGAAAGACCAAAAAATATTTTAAAATGTATTCTTCAAAACTTTGAGTCTAAAATAAACTGCAACGCAATGAAAATGCGTAATTATTCGAAAATAATGATCTGACTTTAAAAAGTAAAAACTTCTGTAAAGGAAAAAAAAAATGAATGAACCAACGAAAATAAACTAACTTACGATATATTTGGTTATGAAATTTCATTTACATCTCATAAAGGAATCTAATACATAGCAATTTTAAGGATTGTTTAAAAATGACCTTTTAAATCAGTTTTAGATAGATAACGTTCCAAAATAATAATAATAATTGATCACATTTCATACTATTATGATTCAACTATTTTTTTTGTCAAAATATAGTGTCTTTCGGTAAAGTGATTTATGTGCATTTCATTTTTTTCTTTTATCCAATCAAGATATGCTGTCAAAGATTCGACAGCTGCACGACAGAATGCTTTTAAACTATATTGCCATTTACAGAGAAAAGCAAAAAATTTTAATTAAAATTCTCTTTTAATATATATTTTTTAAAGCTACAACAAATACTACTACAGGTTTTGAACAAAATTCGTAATCAAAGTGGGTTAGGTTGAACTTTTGTTTAGATTTTTTGCACTTGCTGAACACTTCCACAATTTCTTAAAAAAAAAAAAAAAAAAAAAAATACTAATAGTAAAAAAATCCAATTTAACTTCCAATTTATTTTTTAAAGTTATAACAGGATTTTCACAAAAGTCGAAATCAAAGGAGGTTGTTTTAAAATTTTATTTAGTTTTATAGTATCCAGCTAAACAATTCCAGTATTTCCTTTGAAATTATTTAACTTTTTTTCAAGTTCGGACTAATTTTAACAAAATAATTTTGAACTTTATTAAATGTACAATTCTACTTGAGCAAGTTTTATAGTAATTTCCTCCTAGCTTGATTTAGATTTTCACGAAAAAAAAAAAATCACTATTTCCAACAATACGACTTTCATTAGATATCATACTTAAATCTTGGAAGTTTGTAAATCTTTCCAATGCTTGATTCTATTTTTTTTTCAAAGAAATAATATTTTTCTTTGTGTCTTGTTTTGTAGGGGCCATTAGAAAGACTAAAAAATATTTTAAAAAGTATTCTTCAAAACTTTGAGTTTAAACTAAACTGCAACGCAACGAAAATGCGTAATTATTCGAAAATAATGATCTGACTTTAGAAAGCAAAAAACTTCTGTAAGGGGAAAAAATGAAGGATGAACGAACTTACGATATGTTTGGTTATGAAATTTCATTTACATCTCATAAAATAATCTAACACACAGCAATTTTAAGGATTGTTTAAAAACGACCTTTTAAATCAGTTTAGGTAACCTTACAAAATAAATAAATAAATAAAAGATCACATTTCAACCTGTTCTAATTCAACTATTTTTTGTTAAAATATAGTGTGTCTCGATAAAGTAATTTATGAATTGTGAAGAATCGAATTCTTCTTACTTTCTTTTTACTCATTAAAAGAAATATTTCACAGCTCGCAAAGAACGCCTACATTTTCCCTCCATAAGAGAGTTCGTCTGGTATATAACATTTTATTCTCGAACTCATAAATTCCATTTCTAGTACCTAAAAGGCTTTTGATCTGACACTATAGAGAATCGTAAGTATCTGTGCATTTTACAATGTGACGTTAAATCTGACATCAGAATCCAATAACTTTGAGACTACTTGAAAACCATATGCCCTACTTATCTTCTTCAGATAGTATTCAAAAAGCACTAGGTATATATGCCGTTGACAAGAGGCGAAATTAGGGATTCTTACTCCAGACCTGCCACTGAACGCATCTCTAGGTTCGCTCTTGGAAGCGAAGAAAGTCTGGCCAAGGACCAGATTTGCATGGGTTAATCCCATGGACGACGTTAGCTAGAAATACTTGAAGTCCCTTGCTCGACCCACAGACAGCTAGAAGCTGTTGATAGGCTAAACTTAATTCCGTTTTTTTTTCATAAATTAAATTTGTAATAACGTCCACCATTGTGTATTTATGTGTCTGTAACTAACTGTATTGTAATAAAAAAGCATAAAAGGCCAGTCGAGTGTCCGGACGTCTCTATTCCAGTACGTTATAGTGTATTTGAACGTTTCCTTTTATCGAATCGAGGTATGCTGTCAAAGATTCGATAACTGTACGACAGCATGCTTTTAAACAATTCTATAATGTTATTTACAGAAAAAAGCAAAAATTTAAAAATTCAAATTTCTGTTTGAATACATTTTCTAAAGTTAAAACAGATTTTAAATAAAATTCGCAATCAAAACGGATTGTACTGAGCATTTATTTAGTTTTTTAGCACTTGCTAAACAATTCCACCATTTCCTTAAAAAAGAATATATTATTTATTAACTTTTTCCAGTGTTCGGGTTAATATCAACCAAATAATTTGTTTTGCATCTTTATTTAAGAGAACCGATTGTACTTCGAATACGTGTTGCAGTTGTTTCACCCCATTCAGATTTAGCACGAAATGAGAATTTATAAAAATACGCCTTTATTAGGTATCGGACTTAAATCTTGTAGTTCTTTTAAATCCTTCTAATGCTTAAATATTTTGTTTCAAAGAAATAGTCTTTTCCTTTACGTCTTAATTTGTAAGTGGCATTAGAAATAATTAAATATATCGTAAAAAGTGTAATTCAAAACTTTGAATTTAAACTAAGATGCAACGCAACGAAATTACTTAGTTATTCGAAAATAATGAACGGTTTTCAGAAAGTTAAATAACATGAATGATGAATTAACTTATGGGAGTTTTGGTCATGAAATTTCCCTTACATATTATAAAAAATTTAATACTCAGAAATTTTATAGATTATTTAAGAATGCTTTTTAAAAACAGGTTTAGATACCCCCCCCCCCAATAGAAAATTGATGACAGTTCATATTACTATTTTCATTGAAATACCTGTCAATTACTTTCTATATATAAAAAAAAGGAACTTCTCCATTATCCCGTCGATCACTTTTCATTAAAAAAAAAAAAAAAAAAAAAAACTATCATTAAATTATAGGATTTAACGCCAAAAATGCATGATCGTGGCATCATATTCACTTGACACAGATGCGTGTTTGTTATGTGATCAAGTGATTTTTAATTTGACATTTATCTGTATATTTAATGATATTTTACTGATTCATTAGTTTTTTCGTTAATTAAAGTAACAATTATGTATTTAAACTGCGAAGCCATGATATGAAAAGAAAAAAAAGCATTGAAAAAAATGTTGCGACGCGTAGTTACGTACAATAAATCAGTTTCAACTGACGTCACAAACATTTATCCACCAGTATAATTATGAAAAATAATGTAATGAAATAAATATCGAAGACTATGCTTTCTTTTTTCACTAATATATTGTAAATTTTATTGTTAAAAGTTACAGAAGCAGACACATTAGTGAGTGAGGCTTTTCCGAATTATTCGTATTTGTATTTATTTATTTATTTATTTAGATTCCAACGACAACTTTCTTTCATTCGTTTATTGGGCGTTACAGTTTGACAAATAACTTGGCGATTTTTTTTTTTTTTTTAAGAATGGAAAATGGTCGACGGGATAATAGAGAAGTACCAAGGATAATAACTGCAGTCAAACAATGGTACTTAACGTAAAAAATTCAAGAGTGCGACGTCACATTCATTGGACATCACATTAACCCGTCAAGCATTTTATTTCTCACTTAGACCAACCAATCAAAAATTGTTGCCCACGCGGCTAGAAGTATCGTGGCCAATCGTTCATTTACGGGCAATTAAATGGCGCCGTGAGTCAGCCCGAATAGTAGGAGTCTTAACATTAGTTACACGTTCACGATTTTCGGCCAATAACCGTGGCCGAATGCCCTATCTGTGTATCCCGATTACGGAAGATTATCAGGCAGGTACCCCACCGAAAATAAAAATAAAAAATACTAGGTATGACATCCACCCTAAAAGTCGTAGGATAAAGCTCTTTGAATCAAAATTCCTTGTTTATGGTTTGATATAGTACTGTTGTAGGTTTTCTGGAGGGATGTAGTAAACGCCAATAGTAATGAGAGAAGATTGGAAGGTACAGGTTGCTTTTTTATTTTATCAGTAAATGATAAACAGATATAACATATACGGCAATCGTAAATAACAGATATAACACACAAAACGTACATAAACATGAGATAAAGCCTTTGAAATTAACAGCCAAAAAAAGTTTGAACCGTCAAGTCACGCTTCTTTTTAAATAGATATTAGCTTATCACAGTTTGTAACATCTTGCCATTGCTTATCCATTTGCTGATAAAGTCCCCATCATGCTATTAATGTATACGCTGTTTTTGATGGCAGAATCCCATAATCTTGAAAATAGTTTACCGCATCAAGTTTTGTAGATGAAAAGATCCCAGATATTTATATACTTTTTTTCGAACTGCGAGAGAAAACAGAAAAAAAATAATAGTTAACTCATATTATTTAATAGAAGAATTAAACTGGCTTATACGCAAAATAAAAAGAAATGGAATATGCTCAGTGCGTGCTAGCTCTGCATTTGAAATCAAACGTGACGCTACACTTTTGTATTATTGGTGTTAAATCACATTGTTTGGCTACAGTTTTTTTAAATAGAAAGTAGTCGATGGGAAAGAAGGCAAGTGCCAGAGATTTATATGTATATAAATGTATGTTTTTATTCAATCGATATCTACTGTCAAGCATTCGATAGCTGCACGAAAACGCGCTTATAAACTATTTCATTCTTATTTATATAAAAAGAAAACTTTCAAAATTATTTTGCAATTTATTTTCTAAAGTTATGACAAAATTTAAACAAAATTTATTATAAAATGTCAAAGTTTTATTTAGTTTTCTAGCACTGAGCAACAATTCCCTGATTTCTTTTAATTTTTGTCCCCTATGTTCGGACTAATATCAGCAAAATAGATTTTCATTACTTTATTCACCAGAAATTCTTAACCGATTCTTACTTACAATAAGTGTTATAGTTCTTTCATCCCAGTTTGATTCAGATTTAGCATGAAAAAAAAAAAGGAATTTCCAATACTTTTTAAATTATTAAATTTATTTATATGTTCAGACTAATATCAGCAAAATAGTTTTTCACTACTTTATTCACCACAAATTCTTAATCGATTCTACTTAGAAGAAGTGTTATAGTTGTTTCATCCCAGTTTGATTCAAATTTATCATGAAAAAAAAAAAAAGGAATTTCCAATACTTTTTAAATTATTAAATTTATTTATATGTTCAGACTAATATCAGCAAAATAGTTTTTCACTACTTTATTCACCACAAATTCTTAATCGATTCTACTTAGAAGAAGTGTTATAGTTGTTTCATCCCAGTTTGATTCAAATTTATCATGAAAAAAAAAAAGGAATTTCCAATACTTTTTAAATTATTAAATTTATTTATATGTTCAGACTAATATCAGCAAAATAGTTTTTCACTACTTTATTCACCACAAATTCTTAATCGATTCTACTTAGAAGAAGTGTTATAGTTGTTTCATCCCAGTTTGATTCAAATTTATCATGAAAAAAAAAAAGGAATTTCCAGTACTTTTTAAATTATTAAATTTATTTATATGTTCAGACTAATATCAGCAAAATAGTTTTTCACTACTTTATTCACCACAAATTCTTAATCGATTCTACTTAGAAGAAGTGTTACCGATGTTTCATCCTAGTGTGATTCAGATTTAGCTCATGGAAAGAAAAAAAAAAAAAGACTATTTCTAACAATACGTCTTCATTAGATTCCGAACTTAAATCTTGTATAGCTTGTAATCTTTCTAATGCTTGAATATTTTTGTTTGAAGAAATAATATTTTTTTCCTTTAGAATTATTTAACTTTTTTTTAATGTTTGGATTACTTTCAATATTTTTTTAGTTCATGATTTAAAGCATTTTCTTTTTTACCCATTCTACTTAGAATAACTGTTACACTTGTTTCCTCTTAGCTTGATTCAGGTTTATCACGAGAAGAAATAAAAAACCTTTTCTAACAATACGTCTTCATTAGATATAAAACTTGAATCTTCTAGTTTACAATTTTTTTAAATGCTTGAATGTTGTGTTCCGAAAAAGCAATTTTTTTTCCTTCATGTCTTGTTTTGTAAGCACCATCAGAAAGAATAAAATACCTTTTAAGAAGTAATTTTTAAAAATTTTGAATTTAAATTAAACTCTACAAGCGAAACACGTAATTATTCAGAAATGATTGACCATTTCTAACAATGCGTCTACATTAGATATCGAACTTAAATCTTGTAGTTGATAAGCTCTCTAATGCTTGTATCTTTCTTTCCAAAGACACAAAAAGTATTTTTTTCATTTTAAATTATTTATCTTCTTTTAATGTTCATATTATTTTCAGTAATTTTTTTACTTCTTTGTACAAGGCAATTTTTTACCTATGCTACTTTAAAGTATAAGTGTGGAAGTTGTTTCAACCCAATTTGATTCAGATTTAGCAGGAAAAGAAATAAACCACTTCTAACAGTAAGTCATAATTAGATATCTTAATCTATTTTGTAGTCCTTGGAATGCTTATATCTTTTGTTTTAAAGGAACAATCTTTTCTTTGTGTTTTTTTTTCTTTATGTTTTATTTAAAGCTGCGTTAGAAAGAATAAAATGTATTTTAAGAAGAATTCTTTAAAACCTTGAATTTAAACTAGATTGCAACGTAACGGAGATGCATAGTTTTTCAAATATAATGACCGGATTTTAGGAAGTTAAACTCCTCTTAAAATAATAATAATAATAATAATAATAATAATAATAATAATGATAATAATAAAAATACGAATTAAATCATAATATTTATGATTATGAAATAATTTCATTTACATTTTATGAAATAATTTAAAACGCAGAGAATTCATAGATTACTTTGCTTTTTTCAATCAGTTTTCAATAACTTTTCAAAAGATAATTGATCCCATTTCATACCATTTTAATTCGACTATTTTTTGTTAATATATTGACTGTTTATGTAAAATTAATTTATATACAGTTGAACGTTTTTTTTTATCCAATCGATATTGAGATATGCTGTCAAGGATTAGATAGCTGCACGACAACACGCTTTTAAACAATTGCATTTTTATTTACAGAAAAAAAAAAGTTCCAAAATTGCTTGTACTTAATCATTTGTTTTTACCACAATCAACATCTTCTATCATGGATTAGAAAGTTGAACTAGGGTAGATGTGCCAGTAATGGACCGCCTTCCAGTAATGGGCCACCTTCAACGTTTTTGGTTTATAAAAAAATAACCAATAAAAATTCAGCTTTTTTTATTTCATTAATATGCTCTCTTTAAATTATAGTTTTAAATACAATCATAATATTAATTATCTATTACTTTTTGTGGGGTGTCCATTACTGGAATTTAGGGTGTTTTGATTTATTTCTGTTAGTTACAATTAAATTTCGATTCACATTGGGAAATGTGACTATGAGCATGGTTAAATATTGTTGGTAGATTAATATAAAATTAAAAAATGTGGAATATAACAATTATAACTATTAATTAAAAAATAATTTTTAAAGAAACTCCTTAAGGGTGTCCATTACTGGCACATCTACCCTACAATGTGTTTTTAAACAATTCTATTCTTATCTAGAGTACAGAAAAGAAACTTTCTTCATCATCCCTTTTATTCTCTAGATTTCGTACCTGCTGACTAATTCCAATTTTCAAAAATGAAGTCTCACGTTAAAGGCTATTATTTAAATAGCACTAAAGAAGTTTTAGGGGAATCGTTGGAAAAATTTAAATAGCATTTAAAAAAATGAGTTTTACGAAGTAATCAAGGTAAATGTGAAGTGCCAAGCAATGTATAGACTTAAAATAAATGAATATTGAAAAAAATGAATGTCTGCTTCTACAGCATGGCACACAGGGCAATGCATTAAAAAACGTTTTATACATGCGCTGGTATGAGCGAGATAAATCATACCTGGTGTTTGTGATGTTCACAGTGGGCAATTGCTGAAGCGTGCGTTTTGTTAGCGAGCGGCGACTTAAAATAAAATACCGTTACATTGGCAGGAAAGGTCTAAAATCAATGTTTTAGTCATAAAAGAACTAAAGGGTATACGTTATAGGCAAAGGATATACGCTATAGCTTTATTTGAGAAACAGGGGGTATAGCGAGCTTATTAAAAAAAACAGAGGACATACGGTCTATACCTCCGTATACTCTCCACTACACCCCTATCTGAAATCACGGTAGTTTGAAGCATTCGTCTGAAAAGCTTCTCATATGGCATGCAATGTCATTGCATGGTGTTTTGGGCCTTTTTTTTTTTTTTTTTTTAATGAACTATGCTATAATATTGTATGCCATATGAGATTTTCTCAGACGAAGCCTTCATACTACTGTGATTTTAGACCTTCCTATGACACAGTAGCAAAACATTTATAATTAGGTAACAAATTTTAAAGTCATCTCTCACTAACAATATGTACGCATCAATTACTCACCATGAAGATCACGTGCACTACACTGAAAAAAAAAAGTAAATATTTCTTAATCTAGGAAAATATAATATAACCACAAACGAAAAAATATATACCTCTTCCGAGTTATCTACGATTCTAAATTGCGTTCTTTATCCAGAAGAATTTATGAAAACATAGTTTATTTTGCTGCCAATGATTTTCGAAAACGTTTCCAAGTAGTTATTATGGTGCATGAGTCCGTTTTCTCAACGTAGACGATGCATTTCTGGTGATATCAATTCTCAATTAAACATTTTCATGTTCAACAAACAGGCTTTACAGTCAGACATAATAAATGAACAGCATTAACAATAATATTGAAATTAGTAATTTTGTGTTGCTCTTGCATGTATAAATTCATATACGCAGCTAAAAATATTTATTCGAGAACGGATAACATCTTAAAAACCGATATTCCAATTTGAGAAAACGGATTAACGCATTATAAAGGCATTATAAAGACTGCTCGGAAATGTTTGCAATGACAGCAAAATAAACTTGTTTTTATAAATTCTTCTTTAAATCTCTAAACTGTATTAGTTTCTGACGTTTCTAACGATAAAGAAAGCATTTTGGAATTGTACTTAACTAGGAAGAGCACTCTAAAAACGATATTTTTAAAACTGAGCAAAAAATACCCAAAATCTGAGTATGTTGCATAGTCGAAATGGCCCCGAATCAAAGTTACTCAAGTTTGAAACATGTATATACTCATTTCTGAAAACATGCACACACTCAAGAATAAAACATCATTTGAGTATGTCCATGTTTCAAAAATGAGTATGAACTGAACTCTATGTGCTCAGTTTTGAGTGTGTCCATGTTTCAAAAATGAGTAGGAACTGACCTCTATGTGCTCAGTTTTGAGTATGTCCATGTTTCAATATTTCAGGTATATTTCTGTTAATTCAGTATTTCTGGTATTTCAGAATTGAAAGCATTTGGTTGTCATATTTGAAACAAAAAGTTTCATAACAAAATGAAAACATCGATTTACTCAGATTTAAAAGCGTCATTTTTCTCTGCGAGGTTATCGTATATTTTCGTAGATTAAGAAACATTTGTCTTTTTTTTGTCTTTTTTTAGCTTTTACATAATGATTTATCTTGCCTGTTCCTAGCACCATCTATAAGATTTTTTTTTCAAACATTACCTTCTGTGTCATTCTGTATATCATGGTGTCACTCTGATAACATATTAAGTCAGTCAGTCGCTGATGATAACAAATACTCAACATGTTATTATTAAGTCACATAGTTAGTCTTGTAATTATGAATTATTTTTAGATAACCTTCTATCATCATCATCTTTAATAATATAAGCTTACATCATCGCTAGCCATTCAGCAAAATGAGTAAAAACATAGAGTGAAGCGATTTTGATTTAACGAACTTGACCAAAATAATAATCATTAAAACTAATGACATACAAAAGTCGATAAATTAACATGAAAAAAGGTAACTTTTATTTTGAGCGCTTTCATAAATGTTAAATAAAGAATAAAAGAGGCAATCAATATGAAACAGGAAATTTTAAAGAACTAAGAGGGAGAAACTGATGAATAAAAAAGCATATTAATGATAAACTGAATTAGAGAGAAGTTTAAATTAATAATTATTTTTTGTATGTTTTCCCTAGATTCAAACACATGAATGAAAAGTCTGAAATGTTATTTAAATATTTCGTATGTTATAAGTCCTTTGAGTTTAATTAAATTTCATAAGTCCCAATATTTTATCCATTCTTTGTAAGAGTGGCAATTAATATGAAATAGAAAGCTTTTAAATATAATTATTTAATAATGTGTCTTGTTTCTATATGGTACTTATATGATTTTATTTACACATTAAAATTTCCGCTTCAAGCTACGTTTATTTGACTTAAAACGGTAGAAAGGTACGAGAAGACTTTCTAAAGTGTATTCAAAGACGTTCTAAAAGGTATTCGTATATGTTCTAAAGGGTACGCGAAGACGTTCTAAATGGTAAGTGAATACTTTCTAAAAGGTACGCGAAGACGTTCTAAAAAGGTACGCGAAGACGTTCTAAATGGTACGCGAAGACGTTCTAAAGTGTAAGAGAATACGTTCTAAAGGGTAAGCGAATACGTTTTAAAAGGTACGCGACAAGTCTCTTTCAACAATCAAGATACGCCATGATGGCACATACAGACTTGCCAAGTCTCCGGCTTTTTGAACACCAGTATTATATTAGAAAAAATGTTGTTCTTTTAAATCGCCGAATGTTTCGATTACATAAAACAACATTTTCTGTACTAAAATACTGGTGTCCAAAAAGTCGGAGACTTGGCAACTCTGCACATTTGAGTGAATTAGTGAAAAAGTTTTTTCAACTTATTGATTATGGGCGCCGTGCCGGCAGAACGAAATCCAGCTAGAGAATATTGAAATAAATGTGCCACGTTTTCTTTTTTTAAAGGAGAATATAAACATGAAGTAAGGTAAACTAATATTTTTTTCCAGAACCTGCGTGCAAGACAATTTTTAAACACATCAACAGAAAAAAACAATACAGAAATTTAATAATACGGAGATATTAAATTGTAAAAGATAAATACAATCAGAATTATTCTAAGTGAAAAATTGAAATTGTTTTTTTTATTTCGTCGGGGGACTCTGTTTCCCCGAAACCCAGTTTCAGACAAATTTTAAACACATGGATGTGAAACATAAAGCAAAAATAAAAATTGACTTTCAAGATTAATCATTTCATGTAAATCTTTCATGTTTAATCATTTTAAGTCACTTGAAAAGATTAAATTTTACTTTTTTTTTTTTTTTTTTTTTTTTACAAACACCAGAAAAAATGTAATTAATTAAATTTCACAATCCAGGTTAGCGGCAATACTCATTCCCTCTGTCTCACTCTGCCGGTGCCTTTGGTATTGACTGATTGATATGAAAACAAAATGTAAAAATACACTAGGTGTTTAAGATGACTTTCGACTCTATCTCAGTAAATTGACTCCAAAAATTCAACAAAAAGCCAAGAGAAAAAATCCACACAAGTAACATTAAAAATTTGCTGCCTGTAAAGATTTTCTAAAAAGAATAATAAAAGTTATGTTTACTTGTATCCATTCGTCGTTATCTTTGTTTACTTTTTTTCTATTTACTAATCTTCACAGTAAAAAATAAGGATACATTAGGTACAAGTTTTCAAGGGATACTCGAAGCATACAAGTTTGAGAACCACTGTATGCTCAACATTTTTGCTACTACACTGCAAAAAAAGTGTTGATTTTACAGTATAGCAGGGCAGCGTATTACTGCTTATTTTACTGTTTATTACTGTTAATTTTATGGTATAATACTGCCAGCTAGGATGCCAGTATTATACTGTAAAATCAACACTTATTTTTGCAGTGTAAACCATATAGTCAGTGTCTGCTATTATGATTGTCGGATTCCACTTCTCCGTCCACACAACTTCGAAATAAAATCCGGTCTTTTGATATGCTGCCACCACCGATATGAATACGTGATATCGGACACAATACGTGATGTATATTCAAGAAAAACCTAACTCTTTCTATTACACTTAAACAAACACTTTATTAACAATATTTACACTTAAACTCGGAGGTAAAGTATCCGGTTTAATATTAAATCAAAATAATTATAGAAACGCTTTACGTGTACCGTTATACACTGCTCAAAACAATTAAAGGATATTTGAAGTTTTATATAAAATAAAGATATAAACGAAATTTTTTTTGCCGAAAATATAAGAAGAGAATCACAAATGCAAATTTTTCTGGTTTTCAAACTGTGGAGTATGCAAATTTTGAGTTCGACGTCAAAAACGTCGCTTCAGCGGCAGCGAATGAAATTTGACTTTCAACTGGATAAAAGAGAATGAAGACAAGGATGATCGGCATTCAGTGATTGCTTTGTTTCGATGAGTACGATGTCTCAGCGAAGTCATTTGACAGATTCAGAAGCTTGGAGAATTGTTGGTAGGTTAGAAGGGGGCCAAACTCAAGCCGAAGTAGCGCAAGCCATTGGAGTGTCACAAAGTGTCATTTCCAGGATCTGGAACCGATTTTTGGAGAGTGGATGTGCAGGCCGAAGACCAGAGCAAGGTCGTAGACGGGCAACAACGCCCAATGAAGATCGGTATTTAGCGTTAACAGCTCGGAAACACCGAAACATGAACGCTACTCTTCTCCAACAACACCTTCGCTCGGCTACAGGCACCACGATTTCAACTCAGACTGTCCGAAACCGGCTCCATGCTGTAGGTCTGTATGCTCGCCGACCGATGGTATGTGTTAGATTAACATCAAGGCATCGTCGCGAACGCAGGGAGTGGGCAACCGAGCATGTCAACTGGAGGAGAAATGAATGGAGCAATATTCTGTTTTCTGACGAGTCCCGTTTTTCTGTGCATCCGGATAATAGGCGTATTTTCATCTGGAGGGACCGTGGCAGTAGGAATAATCCTGCGTTCGTGCACGAAAGTGTCAGATTTGGCGGTGGAGGAGTGTTGGTGTATGGTGGCATCTCCATTGACGGGCGCACTGACCTCTACATCATTCGAGATGGAGCTCTGACTGGTCGCCGATATAGGGATGAGATCCTCAGACCTATTGTAGTCCCTTACGCTGCAGCAATCGGAGATAACTTCATTTTAATGGACGATAACTGCAGGTCACATCGTGCAAACCTGGTGGAGGATTTCCTTTTCGAGGAAGGAATCGTTCAAATGGAATGGCCAGCGTGTTCTCCAGACATGAATCCAATCGAGCACGTTTGGGACGCTCTAGGAAGACGAGTTTCTGGCCGCCAACAACCCCCACAAACTCTCCAAGAACTGGAAAGAGCTTTACTGGAAGAGTGGGGCAGAATACCCCAACTCGTCATTAATAGCCTCATTGAGTCCATGCCTCAAAGGTGTTCAACGTTGCTGGCCGCCCGTGGAAACCATACCCCCTACTGAAAATGATTTTCTTTTAAGAAAACACCTTTTCTTATTCTTTTTTTCTCATATGCACAATTTTTTTCCTTTTGTACACAACTGCGCAATAAAATGCATTTTTTTCTGCCAAACATGTGTAATTTATTCTCATATAACCTACTATGTCTGTCGACCATGTATCAATCAGCTAAAAAGTTTCCCAGATACAAAATCCACCTAAAACTGCAATATCCTTTAATTGTTTTGAGCAGTGTACTACGTTCATTTATTCCACACTGAGATTTCTATTCATCTCCCACCCGCTCTCAGCGCTCATTCCCCGAGCAACCTTCACACTTCGCTGCTTCGTCCGAACTCAACACCGGTCTCAGGGCTCCAACTCTGAACGACCTTACACCTTCGCTTCCTACGTTAGAACTAACCATCTCTCTCTCGTAAACGGCAGAGCACCCTCCTTTCTACGGGGTTTCTCCTCTGTTTCCAAGGGTCCTTGACAACCCTTCCTCCCTCTTGACGGATCTGTCTTCCTAAATAAAGGAGTACAATAGCTTTCTTATCTATGAAAGACCACATTGCATTGGAAATACTGCTTTCATTCTGTTCCACCTTCCTTCCACTCATATTCTGAGTCGCTCCCCTTCGGATTAAGATTCTTCTTAAACCAGCCTCTAACGGTACACAATAGATACATATACAATACATACAATATGCTAATCCCTTAAGAATAGCTTTCAACTCTTGCACCTGTGAGAGAAACCTGACAATGATATTTTTTAAATATTTTTCTGGCAATATCTTTCTAACAAGGGAAAGTATATCATGGTTGCAAACTCAAATGGAATGAGTAAAAAAAAAAAAAAAAATTGGTTAACGATCGCAGCAGAAAAAAAAATATACTCATTAAAACTAATGACATACAAAAGTCGATAAATTAGCATGGGAAAAGTAACTTTTACTTTGAGTATTTTCAAATTCTTTTAAAATATATAAATCAGGATTAAAAGGAGCAATTAATGTGAAAGAAAAAAAAATTAAAGAACTGAGATGCAGAAATTAATGAATGGAAAGGATCTTAATTATACGTTAAACAGAATTTTATATTAATAAAATATTTTCTCTTTTTCTCTCATGAGTCTATCACATGAATGCAAGAACATTATTTACATATTTCGTTTGATGTCGCGCATTTTACTTTAACTAAAGAGCATAAACCCCAATATCTGAGTCTTTTTGCAAGAGAGGCATTTAATATGAAATAGGAAAATTTTTGTTTGTATATTACAGTATCATTCATGTAGCAGTTTAAGTCAGTGAGTCGATGATGCTTAACAATGTTTTTTATAATACTAATCTCTGCTACCTTTTCCAATTAATTTTTGCTACTGTCAATTTCTGCTATTATGATTATATTCTTAAATAAATTAAGTGATAATGATGCGGGCAACAATGTTGTTAAAATGGATGAATGCAGCAACAATGAAGCTATTTTTTTTCAATTAATATTAAACAATCGTAACAATATTTCTATGGGGGAAATGCAAGTTTTGGGCCGAAATTGCAGACCCCCCATTCCCCCTTTAGGAATCGAATTTAAAAAAAATCAAGTCCAATTCATGTATTGCCCTCAAGAATACATGTATACTCCAAATTTCCAAGCTCTATATCAACAGGAAATGGTTGAAAAATGAGTAACAAGATTTGATTGCCACATACATACAGAAATGTAAGTGAATCCTAGATGAAAACTCAAATAAAATAAGTAATAAGAGCAAAAAATCATGTATCAAGCACACGTTGTGAAACATTTTCCAACACTAACAGAAAATTATTCAGAAATTTAATTATTTAATACAATGAAATTAAATATCTAAATCAACAATAAAAAAAAACAACACAAAACTCAATAAAAAATTATTCCCAGCAATTGCTGCCCATATCCGGTACTGTGCGCGAATTCCTTCGTGCAGCCCTGTATATGATCTATAGACCTTACACACACCTCGTAATACACTAAAAGTTAGATAAGTTTAAAACTGAATACCACAGCTGAAAATCGGCTTCCATCAATTATCGATCATAGTCAATCCTGTAACCAAAAAAAAATTTTTTGCGCCTATGTAAATGAATGATTATTGCTACGCTGTCCGTAATGAATAGAAAACATATTGTAGTGATCCCTTTTAATTTCATTATGTATTATAACATCATTAAAATGCACTGCAAACATTTTCCCTGTAATATACTTCTTTTGTGCGCCCCTACGAATTATAAATGCGAAAACATTATGCGTAACGATGCGTAAACGAATTATAAATGCTATTTATTCTATACTACTGACAGAGCATATTGTAATCCACCTCAGTGATGCATATCAATCTCATTATGTTTGAAATATCTTAACATCAATAAAATGCGAAGCAAATGATTTTTAACGATAGACCCAAATGTAAGGGAAAACGTTTGTGTGTCCCTGTAAATGAACTATAAAGGCTACACACTTCAATACCGAACATGCTATAACAAGCCTCAATAACATATAAAAAATACATGGAAATCCAAGAATATTTACGAGAGTTAGAGCACGGTCAGACGGCCAGACGACCAGTCAAACCGAAATCATAAACACTTTTCACCTCAAAGTGTTAAAAATAGAGTGAACATTTTTTGATTAACGATCTTGGCTGAAATCATAATCATTAACGGTAATGACTTACAAAAGTAGACAAATTTGTACGAGAAAGTTAACTTTTACTTTCGACGATTGCTTAAATATAAATTTGGTTTAAATGAAGGAATTAATATGAAATAGAAAATTTGAAAGAACTGAAAGGGGAGAAATTAATGAATAAATAAAGTTTATATTAATGAAATTGTTTCTGTATGTTTTCATCAGATTAAAAGAATAATAAATGAAAGATCTCAAATATTATTCAGCTATAGATATCGGTCTTTTCAGTTTATTCTAAGAAAATATATCTGAATATCTCATCCCTTATTTGTAAGATAGGCAACTATTTGAAGTAGACATTTTTTTGTAAGTATGTCATGGTATCATTCTTGTAGCATTTTAAGTCGGTCGGTCGGTGACGCTATAATTAATGCTCAACATTTTACTATCAAATGATATAGTCAATTTCTGCTATTAATGATATTTTTAGCTAACGATCTTGGCTAAAATCATAATCATTAACGGTAATGACTTACAAAAGTAGACAAATTTGTACGAGAAAGTGAATTTTTACTTTGAACGATTGCTTAAACATAAATCAGGTTTAAATGAAAGAATTAATATGAAATAAAAAATTTCAAAGAACTGAAAGGGGTGAAATTAATGAATAAATGAAGTTTATATTAATGAAATTGTTTCTGTATGTTTTCATCAGATTAAAAGAATAATAAATGAAAGATCTCAAATATTATTCAGCTATGGGTATCAGTCTTTTCAGTTTATTCTAAGAAAATATACCTGAATATCTCATCCCTTATATGTAAGATAGGCAACTATTTGAAGTAGAAATTTTTTTTTAAGTATGTCATGGTATCATTCTTGTAGCATTTTAAGTCGGTCGGTCGGTGACGCTATAATTAATGCTCAACATTTTACTATCAAATGATATAGTAAATTTCTGCTATTAATGATATTTTTAGCTAACGATCTTGGCTAAAATCATAATCATTAACGGTAATGACTTACAAAAGTAGACAAATTTGTACGAGAAAGTTAACTTTTACTTTGAACGATTGCTTAAACATAAATCAGGTTTAAATGAAGGAATTAATATGAAATAGAAAATTTGAAAGAACTGAAAGGGGAGAAATTAATGAATAAATAAAGTTTATATCATGATTATTATATTAATGAAATTGTTTCTGTATGTTTTCATCAGATTAAAAGAATAATAAATGAAAGATCTCAAATATTATTCAGCTATGGATATCGGTCTTTTCAGTTTATTCTAAGAAAATATACCTGAATATCTCATCCCTTATTTGTAAGATAGGCAACTATTTGAAGTAGAAATTTTTTTGTAAGTATGTCATGGTATCATTCTTGTAGCATTTTAAGTCGGTCGGTCGGTCGGTGACGCTATAATTAATGCTCAACATTTTACTATCAAATGATATAGTCAATTTCTGCCATTAATGATATTTTTAGCTAACAATCTTGGCTAAAATCCTAATCATTAACGATAATGACATACAGAAGTAGACAAATTTGTACGAGAAAGGTAACTTTTACTTTGAACGATGCTTAAATATAAATCAGGTTTAAACGAAGGAATTAATATGAAATACCGAGATTCTTGTAACATTCTAAGTCGGTCGATCTTTCTAACAGTATAATTCAAATAACTGAACTAAAATGAGAAAAGAAAATAGTGTGAAGAGATTTTGATTAACGAAGTTGGCTAAAATAATAATTATTCAAGTTAATGATACACGAAAGCCGATAAATTAGCATAGGAAAGGTATATTTTACTTTGAAAAGTTTAAAAACGTTTATAGGTACATGGAGATTAAAAGAGGGCAATTTATATGAAATAGATTTTTTTTTGTTTCCATGTCATGATGACATACAATGTCATTATGTAGCATTTCAAGTCAGTCTGTCGATGACGCTATAATTAATGCTCAACATTTTACTATTGAACCATATAATAAATTCTGCTATTAAGGATATTTTTCGATAATTTTCTAACAGCATAATTCAAATAACGCAACTAAAATGAGAAAAGAAAATAGAATGAAGGGATTTTGAATAACGATTTTGGCTAAAATAATTATCCAATCTAATGACATACAAAAAATCCATAAGTTAGCATAGGAAAGGTATATTTTACTTTGAAACGTTTAAAAACGTTTAAAGGCAGGGTTCGGAAAACTACTTTTTTATTGTAGCGAACTAGAACTACAACTACTTTATCGGAAATGTAGTTGAACACAATTACAACTATACTTATTTTTAAAATTCGTGACTACAAACTACTTTTCAAAAATAGTCACTACGTCGCTACTTTCAGATTTTGTAAAGAATTTAATTTACACTCAAAACTAGAGACATGGATTAAATAATACAGTGACCCCTCGTTATGTCACCTCTGCCGGGATACAATCAAATAACTGCAATAAAACCGAGGGCATTAAAAAATTATGAAAGATAACATTCAAGAAAATGTTTTGTGTTTGTCTCCAAAATGTTAGTTATACACATAATACACTTAACGAAATTAAAAGATACACATAATACTATCACTATATAAATACAGTTACATAAAAAAAAAAAAAATGAAGTGACTTCACTCGTTTCCAACTAGAAAATTAATTCCTTTGGTGTGTTAGTACTTGATTTTAGTAGCAAGTGTCAATGATGAAAATCCCTGACTTCATGCGATGCCTTTCTACACACTGCAACTGATATTTGACGTTGAGATTTACAAATCGTTGAGCAGAACACATTTCATCCAAAATAAGCAAGTTACAGCCACCAGATTTGTAGAATGGCACATTTTCAGCCTGAAGTAGCATTAAAAATATCGCCTGTTCTCGCTACAAACTACTGATTTTTTTTCATCGCGCTACTCGCTACACTACATTGTTCAAAATAAAGCACACTACACTACAAACTACTGTAAAAAGTAGTGACTACTGTAATTTCGCTAATTGTAGCGCAGATTAAAAGAGGCAATTAATATGAAACAGAATTTCCTTTTTTTGTTTGTTTGTTTCAATGTCATGATGTCATTATGTGGCATTTTAGATCAGCCACTTGATGGATGCATGGATGCTGTAAGTAATGCTCAACATTGTACTACACTGAAAAAAAAAATGTTGATTTTTAAAAAATACTGTAAAAACTGAATGTTCGGGAAATGCTGATTGCCGAATGCTTCAAATGTCCGAATAGTTGAGTGCTATAAGACCTATATCTGCTGAGGGGAGCATCGATGAAATAATGAAGCAGGAAAACAAATTTTTGCCTATTTTCCTGTGTCGAAGTCAGCCAAATAATTCTGATTTTAATATATTAAAATTTGCATTTCATGAACTTATTTTTACCAAACTAAAAATTCCAAAAAGAGAAAACACAAGGTGGAAATTGGGCGTCAAACGTGACAAACGAGGTGCGTTCGTACTATAGCTAGTTATATAAATATTCAGATCTTGATGATTTTTAATTCTGTGAAATGAATTGTATCGTCTGCAGATTAATTTTTGTAATAAAATAAGTATCTTGGTCGCTTGACGATTAAACCTCGAAAACTCCTATTATAACAAGAAAGCACCGAATTTTTTTTAAAAATCAAATTCCTTAATAAATATTTTTATTAATATCTTCGAAAGTTTTGATTCGATTTTCGTAAAATTTGAAATGTCTCGACAAAATTCTGCAAAGATTATATAGATTAAATTTCAAATCATTTGGTGGAATAGTTTTTGCGCTGTTATATGAGGACAGACGGACGAACGGACAGACAGACGGACGGACCAGACGAAGACTATAGTTGCTACGTATTTATATAATTACGAACGCACCTAAAAATGTCATTTGTGCTCATTTCTGAAGTCAATTTTGTACAGAAAAAAAAATCGTCAGGGGCATCCTGGCGACCGCATTTGTTAAACCCTTGTCTTGACTAAAATAATAATAATGAAAGCTAATGTCATATAAAAGTCGATAAATTAGCATACGAAAGGTAACCTTTACTTTGAACATTAAAATAAATAAATAAATAAATAAATCAAAATCACGATTAGAAGAGGCAATTAATATAGACCTGAAAACTTTAAAGAACTGACAGGTAGAAATTAATGAATGAAAAATCATTTTAATGAAGTACCTTAGAGAGAAGTTTATATTAATGAAATCCTTTCTGAATGTTTTCCCCAGACTCCATCAAATTAATGAAAAGTTCAAAAATATTATTTAAATATTTCGTAAATTATCAACCTTTTGAGAGAATATTAATTAAGGAAAATAAAAATTCAGAATTCCATCTCATAGAAAGCTATTATAAAAATTTAAATTGAATAGAAATTGAATAAAATGAAATAACATCAAATTTGGCGACTCTTTTTATATTTTAATTAGGCACAATATCAAGTTAAATTTTTTAATTTATTCAACATCAGATTATTTTTTTTAATAATGTATTTGAAACATTTAGTAGAGATGAGTTTACTTTAAAGAATATTTGCTGTGATAAATTATCATGTTAAACGTTACAGTACAATAATTGAGATCACAATTTTTAATAATAATTAAAATTACTTAAATATTAAATTCTTTAAATATTTTCAAATCCAGGCATTAAATTTAATCAAAGGACAGAAGAAAAAAAAATCGTCCAGTCCATTAAAGCTAAAATTCCAATCTTTAAATTTATAAATGAATGTTTTACCTTTATTTAAATATTTTCAAATTTCATGAATAGTAAAACATTTCAATCATTTAAATACACCTGTTTCATTATTTGCATAAAATTTCATCAGAAGTATCCTTCATTTTAAAATGCTTTTGATTTACTTATGGTAGTATTTTTTTTTAATATTTCATTAAATTTAAATAAATTTAGTAGTCTACAAATTATTAATTAACCTTTCAGCGGGCGCGCTTTAACTTTTCTCGCGAACGGGCGCGGGTTGTATTTTTTTAGGACACGGGTATTTCGTTTAGTTACGCTGTTAAAAATTCAAAAATAATAGTAATAAAAGAGGATAAAAGAGGAAAGTTAGAAAAGCAATTGCACATATCAAAAGAAAATAAAATTTTAATGTATGCAATCATACAAACATAAGAAAAATCTATAATTTTCAAAAATTGATCCAATTTTACTGTCTATATTTTTCGCAAAATTTTTACGCCAGGAAGATTTTTTAAATGTACCACTTCCTTGTATTTGACCCCTTGTCATATTCTGTTTTACACCATTTTGTAGTTTTATCTGTGCCAATATAAAAAGAAAATTCTTCAACTGATTTTTCTGAATTATCGTAAGATAACTATTGAATACCTTCCATTTTTCCAGTTTTGAGGCCTTAATAATAAAAATTCTACTATTTTATTATCGTTAAAAATTCTTCTAAAGTTACAGAATTTCGTTAAAAACGCTTAAAAATGCTTAAAAATTAAAGTGACGACGTCAAGAGGTCCATTCTCGACCGAAAACAACAACCATTTTCCCAATAGTTTAAAAAAAAAAATGGTTAAAAAATTAGTTTTTCTTCGTCTTAGCATCTGTTTATTTATTTTACATGATTTGCGGAGTATAAATTTAACTTTCTTTTTCAAAATCATGAGAAGTAAAGAAATTTTAGTTAATTAAAATTCAAAATCGAGAAGGGGCAATGATCCTCCCCTGCCGTTGCATATGATGTATCACAAACTATCGAAATCAGTGCATTTAATGAAGTCTTTTATACATTACGTATAACTTTACCGAGTAAATCTTTATGTTCTCTAGCATTAATTATTACGTACCAATCCTCAGATGGGATTGTGACATCGTCTCTCTCTGACACTTCAGCTAATCCCCCTCTGTAGATAAGACTCTCCAGCCTCTCTCCATCCTCTGTTGACACGCACAGGTTGTTTACATATGGCTGGTTAGCTGGCACAGATCCAATTCTCGAAACTTGGGAATTCAGTTGTTTGAGAAAGGAGGGGGAAATAAAATACTTGAGACATTTTTATTGTGTTAGTGCAAAGGTACGGAGTTATTTTTTTCTTTTTTCATCGATATTGAATATGATTATTGGTTTAAGATGTGAACCAGGTGGTCATAGTCGGTATATTAAATTTAAGACATACGATGTTCGTCGTAAAGGATTTATTTTTTGCATAGTTTTTCCTTCTTTCAGATGAAAATAACGATAAAATTTTGGGGAAAACCAGAAAAATATGTAGATTTTGCCGAATAGTAAGTACAACGGCTTATTTTATTCAAAGATCATTTCTTAACTTTTAAAAAGAGGCTCTTTTAAAAATCCATAGTGAAGCGTGGCAACTGCTGTCACAGTCCCTGTTTAAAAATTATAATTATTCATCCTTAAAAAATTCGCTTTATAATTACAAAGGGTATTTCAGTACCAATATAAAAAAAACAAAATTAAGACGTTTTAGAGTTCCTACGAACATTTTCTGTACAGGAAATCGTGGTCACAATCAAATTATACACTGACAAAAAAAAAAAAAAAAAAGCTAGTCGTTGGGGGCCACCGTAATACTTACCCATCATGGATATGCATAATGTAAAATATGAAAATAAAACATGTGTAAACTACTAATAAAATGCATTGCAATTCGAATAAAATCGTGGCTTGATGACGCCATAAACTTTAAATGCTCTATTACTGAATTGCGTAAAAGAAACATCCTTATAACTCCAAAACTGCGATAATCCTATTAACTATTGGTTTACTGCGTCGGATTAAAGGTCTCATTTCCAATTAAAATATATCTTTGATTTTAAATTTGAATGAAATACAGGGTCATGAAAAATCGAAGAGTGTAGAAAATAGGATTACAAATACATCGGCAACTCATTATCCGATCAACTTCATTTTTTAAGCAAAATTTATGTTTTTTTATTGTTTTTTATATTCACTCCTTAAAATAAACAATTTCGAAAATTTGTATATACCTTTTATCAGAACGAATATTTCGAGAGTCTGAAAAAAATAGTTCACGATAATCGAGGTTACTGAAATTCAATAAGCTTCTTCCCATTATTACATACTAAGTACTTACCAAATTTCAAGTCTCTATCCCAATTTGTTCGGGAGATAGAGCGTTTACAAACACACAGACAGACAGACGGCAATTTTTTTTCTAAAAATATGTTTTTCGGAATCTCCATTGTCTGAAACGTGTAAATCCGTCATTTTTTTTTCTTTTTAACACTTTCCAACCTAGTTGAAAAGTGTTTACGACTTCGGTTTGTCTGCCGTCTGCCGTCTGCCGTCTGGCCGTCTGGCCGTCTGCCGTCTGTCCGTGCTCTAACTCCCGTAAATATGCTCGGATTGCCTTGCAATTTTTATATGTTATTGTCGTTATCTATAGCACGTTCCCTATTTCAACTGAATTGTGTAGCACTTATAGTTTTTTTACAGGGACAATCAAAAGAATTCCGTTACATTACGGTCTATGGGGAAAAATCATTTGCGGTTTATTTTAATGATGTTACACAATTTCAAACACATTGTAATTGATATATATCACGGAGGTGCATTACAAGAAGCTTAATATGGAATAGGGTGTGAATAGCACTTATAGTTACTTTACAGGGACAGTCAAAAGAATTCCGTTACATTACGTCTATGGAGAAAAATCGTTTGCGGTTTAATTAAATAATGTTTCACTATTTTAAACGCATTGAAACTTATATATATAGCTAAGGTGCATTACAAGAGGCCTACTACAGAATATTGTGTGTATAGCAGTCATCGTTCATTTACAGGGACACACAAAAGAATTATCTACTGTCTGTTAACAATAATTCTTGGAAGTGCGTTTTAAGTTGCTGAACGCGATTTTAAATTTAACTCACTTTTTGTCTATTACTTGGTGTGCATAAATTCTGTAGATCATATACAGGGAAGCACAAAAGTTCGCGAACACATTTCCGTTTATTGACAGAAACTCCAGAAGGAGAATTTTAAACTGTGCTACGCGTTTCTTAACTGAACTAAAATTTAGCATCCTATGTAGTATATATACAAATCTATAGATCCTATACAGGGCTGAATAAAAGTATTCCGATATTTTTCCGAATATTGTATACGTTGGAAATTCCTGAAATTATGTTTTTTAATATTTTATGTGTTTTTCAAATTGTTTACTTAGATGTTATCTTTCAGCTTATTAAACGGTATGATTTGTAAAATGATTTTGGAAGCGTTGGAAAGTGTTACATAATCTATGCTTGACGCGTGATTTTTCGCTTTTGTTGATTTTCAAAAGGATTACAAGACTTACCCTATACTACGTATGATGGGTAAGTAAAAGTGTTGATTTTACAGTATAGTACTGGCACCCCAGCTGCCAGTATTATACCATAAAATTAACAGTAATAAACAGTAAAATAAGCAGTAATACACTGCCGCGCATGGGATGCAGTATTAGACTGTAAAATCAACACTTTTTTTTTGCAGTGTACAAGATCAAAAATACAGACTGTCTTATTCTGTACATAAGTGTCAGAATAATAAATATATTTTTATGATATTTTTATCAACTCTATCTTATGTGAAATGCAATGACGTCACGAAAAGTGCTGGTAATTCCTAGTAATTCGGCCAGTGACACCGTATGTAATGTCAACTACATTCCTAAATTATAAAGCAAAATTGGGACCGGACATTTTTATTGCGTTAGGGAAAGAGTACAGAGGTCAAAGTTTCTTTCCTTTATCCATATTGAACATGGTTCTGTGTTCAATATATGAACCAGTTGGTCATAGTCAACATACATAAGGTGTTCTTCGTAGCTAATTTCTCAGTTTCTCCCTTAGTCCCCTCCTCCCCTCTTTTTTTTAGTTTGAAGTTTATAATTTATTTTTCATAAAGTTTTGTTTCCTTCAAAAATTGAGGGGGTCGGGGCAAGAGAGTGCCAAGCCACATTTTTGAACTTCTGAGATATTTCCATTTGAAAATTTGAGCAAATACTCAAATCAAGATATATAACCTAAAGTTTTTTCGTCAATGTCTTAGTAACATTTGAGATATTCTGAGTGACAATATGGCATTACTTTAATGATATTTCTATTACGTTTTTTGTAAATTAGCTATCTTCATTGGGGCATAAACATCTGAGGCAAAAATAAAACCTGTCACATATGCTGCCACGAAGTGACATTAGAAACAAATTATATGTTGCATATTAAAATTTACAATCCTAAGCAACAGACTACAGTGTTAGATTTATTTCACCAAAAATGGGGCTTGGCACTTCCTTGCCCCAACCACCTCAATTCTGAATAAATAAGAAAAAATATTAAATGGTGAGAAATCTAGAAAGTTCTTTATATGCCTACCCGACTACGGAAGACAACCGAGAAGATACCCCAAACTACAGAATATCACACAGGAAAAAATTAAATCCATAAAAAGGGGTTTAATTCATACGATAGGACATAAGTGGCTTTGTGCTCACTTATTACTGAGCACTTTAGCTTAGTTGTTTGAGAAAAAAGGAACAAAATGCTTGTGACATTTATATTGAGTTGCGAAAAGAGTTGCAAAGGTACATTTTTATCGATATTGAATACGGTTATGGGTTTAAAATGTGAATCAGTTGGTCATAGTAAGTACATTGAATTTAAGACAGTCATAAGATGCCGATTACATAACCGATTTCCCAGGCCCTTTTGTAGTTTAAAATTCAGAATTTACTTTTCACGTAGTTTTTTCCTTCAGTAATTCTGAAAACTAGGAAATACTAATAAAATGTTTAAAAAAAACTGTGAAAACACTTTTGGATTTCAACTGTGCACTGTATTGCCTTATTATATTTAAAGATTATTTCTGAAAAATGCTTGTTGTAGCATCACGGTAAAAGGACTTCATCTCAGGATGGCCTTTAAAACTTTTTTGGTACTTCTCTATTACCCCGTCGAACACTTTTCATAACAAAAAATTATCGCCAAACTATATGATTTAACGCCAAAAATGCTGTCACATTCACTTAACGTCAGAAGCATTACACGTGTTTGTTGTGTCACTCCTCTCTTCCTGAACCCTCCCGATTAAGACATAGATCATAATTTTTTACCCTTTCGGTTCGGAATGGTACAAATAGGTACGAGTGGATTACTTTTTATTCTATTCATAACACTTTTTGTTATCTAATCTGTGTTGCCAGTTCGCTGCTTCTTTATTTTAAATTCCTACTATTAGCTCACACTCTCTCTATATATATCTTGTTGGAATTTTCAATCGTTAATAAAATATTTTCTATTGATCCATTCAAGTTCACATAAATTTTTTTAAACTTGTACTGGATGACAATTGAAGTTAATACAGTTTTTTCAAATATTAATTCATTCAGTAAATTTAATTAATTAATTTTAATTTTTACATGGGAGAAAAAAACTTCTCCCATTGTTTCATAAATGAAATGAAAGATTTATCTCAAATTTGTGATGCCAACAAAAAATAAAATACCGCAACGATGATTATAAAATAATGTTCAATAAAGATAACGTGGGACATTAATGCTGCACGGGTTTATTTTATATATTTATGATTAAAAAGTAGGAATTGACTTAAAAAATTGTTTTTATATTACTTGTTTTTAAATTCAGGTTGATTGAATGGCACTTATTATTATTTTTTTTTTAATAGAAATATTTGCCTTATTTTTTTACAAATTGAATAATGCGAAAATTCTTTACGTATTTCTTTACTACATTTAAATATTTCCTTACGGTTCCCCATTTGCCTTGCAAGTCGATTTTACCCTTATACTGGATGTCAAGTTGCTTCGCAACTAGGTAATCCATGCATCTAACTACACTGTTTCATTGTTACTTACCCATCATACGTAGTATAGGATAAGTCTTGTAATCGTTTTGAAAATGATTTTTTTTTTTTTTTTTTTTTTTTTTTTTGACGGATTTACACGTTTTAGACATTGGAGATTCCGAAAAACATATTTTTAGAAAAAAAAAATTGCCGTCCGTCTGTGTGTGTGTTTGTAAATGCTCTATCTCCCGAACAAACTGAGATAGAGACTTTAAATTTGGCATGTACTTAGTATGTAATAATGGGAAGAAGCTTATTGAATTTCAGTAACCTCGATTATCCGGAACTATTTTTTTCGGACTCTCGAAATATTCGTTCTGATAAAAGTTATATAAAAATTTTCGAAATTGCTTTCTTAAGGAGTGAATATAAAATACAATAAAAACACATAAATTTTGCATAAAGAATGAAGTTGATCGGACAATGAGTTGCCGAGATATTTGTAATCATATTTTCCACACTCTTTGATTTTTCATGGCCCTGTATTTCATTCCAATTTCAATTCAAAGATATATTGTAATTGAAAATGAGACGCTTAATCAGACTCAGTAAATCATTAGTTAAAAAGATTATCAATTTTGGAGTTATAAGGATATTTCTTTTACGCAATTCAGTTTTAGAGCATTTAATGTTTATGACGTCATAAAGCCAGGATCGAGGTTAACGAAAAAGACAGGCTACCGTGGTGCATTCCACTTATCTTTTTTTACAGACCGCTAAAGTGACGTGATGCTCTTTTCGTACACCTGCATTGGTGCATTCGAGCATCACATGACTCTGGCGGTCAGTAAAAAAACATACCCGTAAAGCACAGCTGTAGCCTTGCTTTTTCGTTAGCCTCGGCCAGGATTTTATTCGAATTGCAATGCATTTTATAAATAGTTTACACATGTTTTGTTTTCATATTTTATATTATGCATGTCTATGATGTATTACGGTGGCCCCCAACGACTAGTTTTAAGAAAGTGGTGGAAATACAAAAGTCCTAATTAAAAAATAAGTAGCCAACTGGCAACACATAAAGGTTTCATAAACCTATTATAAAAGAATTCAGCACGAAACAGGGTCTTTCATAAAATTGCGAAATATTTTTTAATATTTTCTTAAAAATATAGTGATATTTTAATCTTATTTGTAGGTTATTTTCTATCTATCATTTCGTGTCGGCAGCATTATTGTTTTTTACATATTTTCACTAATTATTCCAAGGAGAATAATTAATTTCATCATTACATCTCACATGTTTATTCTAAATAATTCATTAATCAAATTATCTTAAATATTAAGGAAAAATATCACGAACATTTCGTTTAATTGCAATAGACAGGCGGAAAGTTTTAATTTAAATTTTCAAAGTAAATACGCTTTGATTTCGAAGAATAAATTACCGGCAATCTCTGCGATAATACAAACATTACTTTACAAAGTTTTCTAATAAACATAGTTTATAAGACTTTCGTGTTTCCTAGACTGTCAGCTACTATCAGTAGAAACGATGTTGAAATTCTAATTTTCTTTCTCTAACTTCGAATATATTTAGGAAGGATTTCTTTATAGAAATTTAAGTTCAAACGATCTTCCATTATTGAGAAATGTTGCTAGGAAATTTTTATTTAATTAAATCAGACAAGAGGAAGATTTTAATTTAAACATTCGAAATAAACACACTTTGATTTTGTAAAATAATGACAATTTCTGTTATAAAAATGATATTTCTTTTAAAAAAATTCTATAAAGAATTGCATGTAAGATTTTTGGATTTCTTTGGCTCAAAAAAGAACGATGCCGAAGTTTTAAATTCCCCTTCCATATGTTGAATATATTCACTGAATGTTTCGGGATTGGAAATGTAAGTCAAAAGGATATTTTGAAAGAGTTAGAGAATTTAATTATAAGAGGTGAATACTTCATTGAATTCTTCAAATAGATTGTAGGCTTGATTTTGGCTTGAATTCTTGAAACTATGTTTTTAAAGGAATGGTATTGCAGAATAGCAAATTGATGAACTTGTTTGAAACATTTAAAATGAAACCAGGAAATTTTCATTTAATTCAATTAAAAAAAAGAGAAACATTTTTAATATAAACTTTCAAAATAAACACATTTTGATTTTGTAGGTAAATTAATGGCAATTTCAGTTATCAAAACGAGATTTCTTTAAAAACTTTTCGTGAAAAAAGAAAAAAAAATGGCGTCTTTAATTCAGTTATAAACAGAAACGCCGTCGAAATTCTAATGTTCTCCTTCAGAGTTGTGAAAATTTGTAATTGGAATTATCTATAATGTAATTATAATTTAACTTTATGTAATTAAATATAATTACAATTTCATGCTGTAAAAAATTCTTGCAGCATTGTAGGCGGAAACACGTCCATTCCATTATTTAACGAAATTTATGTGCTTGAATGTGTGCAATTATAATCAATTAATTGCAATCTTATATATTAAAACGAAAAGGGATTTTCGTCAAATCCACTTTTCACACGAAAATGACTCATTTACGCATGCGTCATAAATGGGAAAAATAAATCTAGGATCTAACCAGTTTTAGAGTAGAATCGAGCGAGAAAGGGGTGGCCGAGTGGTATAAGGCGTGGTGCTTCTCTATTCAGATCATGGTGTCGGTTCGAAACCCATTCCAGACAGCAATATTTTATTGGCAATAATTCATTTTAATAGTAATGCCATATTTAATTTAGGAGTAAATGTTGTATAATTTATATATTTTTTTTTTTATTCGAATGCTTTATAATTAAGTAAAATTTAACACCCAAGAATATTTTGTTTTAATTACTAAATTTATATTAAAAGTATTTAAATTAAAAGATCGTGCATGTAACTATCGATTAAATAAATTGAACTGGCCTGCAATTTTTATTATATTTGGTATGACCATTATCAAGATGTAATATAATAAGATAAGTATGTGATTATTTTTCGTAAAAAAGGAAAAATAAAAGGAGAGAAAATAAAAAGAAGGAAAAATATTCATACAGGAACTCTGAATTATCATGATATCCATGATTTAACAATTAAATAATGTGTGAAAATGGAAAATATAAATTCAAGTAATTAAAAAACATGTATTATAAATCGTTAGCTGCAAACAGGAAAGTTTAAATTCAGAGTTTTAAAATCAGACTGATAAAAAATAATTTAATAAAAAATTTTAAAGGTCGTGTAGTTAAAAAAAATCAGAAATACAAAATATTGTTATTTTTTCAAAATATTGAGACTGTGGCGAAACTGAGTTACGCCGCTAGGCGCCTGAGTGTCGGCCGTCAGCGTCTCAACCGTCATATTCATGTCCTGAGGGACATATAACACGCACGTCTGTGCACCGTCAACTGCGCATCACACCGATTCTACCTAAGACTCCAATATGGGGGAGCTGACGCATATCCATCTTGTTGTCCAAAATAACCCCCATATTGTAACCCAGCTCAGCTTTAGGAAACCGCCCGAGCAGGTGTTTGCCGTCCCTGTCACTCGCCGTCCACTACTACGGTAAGCTAACCGGTTTTAGCTTGGTATTTGGTCCGTTGGGTAATTAAATGGCGGTATGATTCAGCCTGTAGTATAGGAGCTCTAATTCTACCAAGTGGTGACGACAAAGGTCGCTACGATACGCGGAGGTTCCCATAATCAGAGGAGACCTCCACGAAGACATCCGACGGCTTCGTCGCCGGAACCCCGTAAAAGGGACCGGTCCCTAGCCCATATGCCGAGCTCTCCTGACGACTCTTGCATTACCGCGGCGTCCGAATATCGAGTCCTAGGGGAGGAGGAATCGACTAGCTCTTCTGCCGTGGTTATCACTTGTGCGATAAGAGGGGTTTCTCGCCACCCCGGGACCGCGAAGAAACTTGGTCCCTGACGCATACGCCTTGGCTAGAGTCGCCCCCTCCCAAATGGCTTTGTTTCCGGTGAGCTCCTGGGACTGTAGTAAATAAAATTTAACAATATATTTTTAATTACTTATTTTATATTATAAATATTTAAATAAAAAAATTGCAGTAAATAAAGTATTTCATCATATTTCTGTTTTTGTAAATAGTTCAAGAATTCTTTTGTTATTGTGTTATTGATCCTATCCTTCAAGTATTTATCCAAGTTCTATATTCCATGTATATTTTTCATCTAATAAATGTGTTTTGTTCATCTTAAAAAGAATATATTCTTAATAAATAATTCACAAGACATAAAGGTAAAATTTTTAACTTTTTAATTATTTGCTATTTGATGAATCACTTACTCATGCCTTAATCCTCTTTAATAAAAAGGTATGTGTTGCTGACGACTGGGATCGTTGCCACAGATTATCCTCTTTAATAAAAAGGTATGTGTTGCTGACGACTGGGATCGTTGCAACAGATTAATCTCAGAAAATGAAACATTTGAAGTTACTGAAAAATTAATTGCTCGAAAAGTATTTGTCAGAAAATTGTTAGACAAACTGCGTTAGAAAGGTAAAAAATTGTATTTTTCTTGATATAAATTTCAAATCCACTGATTATGCCATTTTTCAAATATTGAATTTCAAAAATGACCAAATTTCACAATGCATTACCATAGCGAAAACTTCACGCGTAAAAAAATAATAATAACAGCAATATGTCAGCACGAGTCACAAATTATAGTAACCGTATTATTCTGTTAAAATATAAAAGTGAATTATGATGTCACGAGTGCATGATTTTTATTTAATTCTCGACAAATACTAGATGCGCCATTTCTATTTAGTTGTGAATAATATAAGGTTTATTTCCGTTATTAAAATATGTAGCTATAAAACATATAAATCAATGGAAAACGGTAGGTAATAAATTGTAAACGTAATAATAAACCGTATTAAAAAAACATAACTTAGTGAAATAAGTATCCGTTTTTATGTATGTTATTATAGGATATCTAGGTAAAGGTACAGATTACTTTAAAATACAAGGTTAAATTCACCGATATATTTCGTTTGATTCAAGGTTCTTTTGGAGAAACCGACCAGCGCAGCGGGCGTAGTCTGCTAGTATGGAATAACATTTCAACAATAAGATATATTTGTATAACTAAGAAATTATTATTCTCCTTAAAATAAATGAAAAGAAAAGAAGAAGAAAATGAAAGAAGCAAAAATATCCATATAAGAATTATAAAAGAAATCACCTTGATATCCATATCATCTGGGTTTTAGAGTCAGGCTGATAAAAATAAAATTAATGAAACATTTTTAAGGTCGTGTAATTTAAAAAAATTAGAAAATACTAAATATTGATACATATTTTTTTTAATTTTGAGACTGTAGTAATAAAAAATAAATCATTCAATTAATATTTTTAGTTAAATTCTTACTAAATTAATTCAATTATAATAGGATGTAAATTATAAGCTTAAAATTATTTCACTTCATTAGTTGAGTAGGCTGGACTGACAACACAATCTATCGTCTTATATCTATAGGAATAGCTTACACAATATAACAATTCATAAAATATTCAATACTTAATTAATTTAAAAGCAGCTAATTAAAAATAAAAGCATATTTCTAGAGGAACTTTCAAGTTATTTATCGTCAAATCTTGACGGGTACCATCTAGTTCTAGTTGAATTTTAATTACAATGCAGATAATTATAAATTTGTCTAACTCTGTTTTCCTTCTTTAAAGTTGAATGTATTCACTGCAAAAAATAATTGTTGATTTTACAGTATAAAACTGGCATCCCAGCTGCCAGTATTATACCGTAAAATTAACAGTATTAAACAGTAAAATAAGCAGTAATACGCTGCCGTGCAAGCAGTAATACGCTGCCGCGCATGCGCGGTAGCGTATTACTGCTTGAGCGGCAGCGTATTACTGCTTATTTTACTGTTTAATACTGTTAATTTTACGGTATAATACTGGCAGCTGGGATGCCAGTTTTATACTGTAAAATCAACAATTATTTTTTGCAGTGTTGCAAAAGATTCCGGAATTGGAAATATAAATTCAAACGTATCTGAAATATTTAGAAAATATACTAGGAAATTTTCACTTAATTACATCAGATAATCAGAAGGTTTTCATTTGAAATTTCAAAGTAAATGCAATTTGGTTTTGCAGAGTAAATTAATGACGGTTTTTGTTATAAAAATGGAATTTCTTTACAAATGTTTCTAATAAAAATTTCTCATAAGACTTCCAGATTTCTTCGGCTCAATTATTATGAGAAGGAACGATATCGAAGTTCTAATCTCTCTCTCTCCCCCCCCCCCCTCCTTCTTGTTGAGTATATCCAGAAAGGATTTCGGAATTAGTAATGTAAATCCAAATAATATTTTCATATAATTTGATAAGAAAGTCGGGAGGGATTAACTTAAATTTTTAGTCTAGGGAAGGAGGGATTAAAAAGATTTTCGACCAAATTTCCAAAAATAAAATTGTCACATTTTATTACGTTATATTCTATCCTCCTTTTGCCACAAATCGTTTGAAGAATACGTTTGCTATTTAACATGCTTTTACACAGTGTTCGGAAAAACTACTTTATTTTTGTAGCGAACTATACAACTACAACTACTTTATCGAAAACTAGCTGTGGGGGCCAGATGCCTTCTGCAGCGTATAAACTAAACTTCGTTTGGGACCGAGAAAGTGCATTTTACTTTCAACCCAAAATATAAATAAAATACTTTGTTTTAAACTATACGAAATATTTAATAAGAATATAAAAAAAGCACGTAAGTAAAGATTTCGCTACATAAATAATATATATATATATATATTTTTAT
The DNA here is from genome assembly GCA_963931845.1 of Maratus michaelseni. Lineage (NCBI taxonomy): Eukaryota > Metazoa > Arthropoda > Arachnida > Araneae > Salticidae > Maratus > Maratus michaelseni. The sequence goes on from OZ007595.1 coordinate 107,745,225, forward strand.
GAGACCCCTGACAAAGACCCTCTTCCCCTGCCCGTGATTATCTAGGGGAAAAGGGAGAGCTTTGAAATAAAATAATCAAATATGGGATAGACTAAGATACATGACGATCATTGTCAATGAACACTATTGCTTCACGCCCATAAATTGTTAATATGGTAATCAAAATATGGGGACTCTGTGTGTTTCACAGCCATATGTCGTTAACACAGTGATCCCTATAACGGAGCCCTGCATGTGAATTTTGCATGCATGTGAATTTTACATGTGAATGAATAAAATTTTACATACATGCACAAGCGAATGCATGTGAATTTGCGTGCATAAATTGTTAAAATGACAATAATTTTAACAGAGTGCTGTGGGTTTCATGCCTATAAACTGATTATACGGCAATCACTATAACGAAGCCTTCTGGTTACCCGAGCCCAATATGTATGGCGATCAGCATTTAAATCGCAAATCTTTACTTAAAATAATGCCTTTTGAAAAGAGGAGGAAATGAACTATATTTTGTATTAAAATTTAAATCCGATCGCTAAAAGACGAACAGTAAAAAAACAATTTATAAAATATGAAAAAAAAAAATCTTTGGAAAAATGTCACGCAAAATATCTAATAAAAAATCAGCAATGATTGTCTTATTCGTATAATCTTCTATAATCGGATTCATAGCCAATGTTGACGGCAAAAGCGCTGAAATACTTGTTTAACTATTTTTAGTAGATTTGTTATGCTGAATTTTATGCTTCTAACTAAAACGACTGCTGAGATATGTCGGAATGACCTAAGACTTTCGACCCCCCCATTCAACCCCTTTAGTGGCCGAATTTCTAAAATCGCTGAAATACGTGTTTAAATATTTTTTTAGTAGATTTGTTATCCTGTATTTCATGCCTCTACCTAAAACTGTTGCTGAGATATTGAGAAAAGGCGAAATAACCTAAAACTTCCCATTCAACCCTCTTAGGGAGTGCATTTTCAAAAATCCTTTCTTAGTGGGTGCCTACATTCTGTACGGAATATATCCTTCAAATTTCATTGTCCTAGGAGCAATAGTTGAGGCTCGGCGTTGATTAAGAGTCAGTCAGGACATGTTATTTTATAAGTATAGTTAAGTACAATACAATTACTACTTGTTTTAAAAAGTAGCGAATCGAAACAACTTTCCAAAACTAATCACTACTTTGTTGCTTTCAGATTTTGTAAAAAGTTTCAATTGACATTTAAAATTGCGGACACGGATTAAGTAGTAGAATGGCCCCTCGTTATATCCCGTTTGTTGGGATACAATGAAATAAATGCGATAAAACTGAGGACATTAGAAAATTAATAAAGATAATATAGTATACGAAAACGTTTTGCGTTATTCTCTAAAATGCTAGTTTAAGCACACATTACTCATTATATGCCGACCAGGGAGATTCAATATTTATTTTCTCTGTCACAGTATCAAAAAATAATAAATCTGTAAATAAAGTAATTCCAAAATTATTTGTAATTGCTTAGGTGGTGAGGAAGATTAAATAACGATCTTATCTTACAGATTTAGAAAGATGCCAGGAAATGTCTATTTAACTAGATCAGTTAGACGAAAAGTTTAAAATTAAAAGTAATCAAAATATGTAAAGTAAACATATTTTGATTTTAAAGATTAAATTAATGCAAATTTCTTTCTTTCTTACTTTTTTCTTTCATTTCTTTCTTTCTTTTATTTATTTTTTAATAAGCTTTCATTATTTACCTCTCTAAAAAATTAGAACTAACTGAATCAACTTTTGAATCAACTATTATGAAAAGAATCGATATCGAAATTCTAATTTTCTTTCTGTAGTGTTGAATATATTCAGAAATGGTTTCGCGGATTAAAGATATAAATCCAAACATTATTTTGAAAGAATTAGAATGAATCTAATTATGAAAGATGAATACTTCCATGAATTCTTGTTCACATAATTTTGAAATTAAAATACGTTACTTCTGTGACGACGCCATATAATTAGGAGTAAAAATTAGTAGAAATATTTTTGAACGGGAGAAAATGGATTTTTGAAAGAACGTTGGTATGAAATAATTATTAGCAAAATTATCGTAAATATTTTGAAATGCTACCACGCTATTTTACATTAATTAGATGAGAAAGGTGAAAGGCTTTAATTAAATTTTGAAAGTATTATACAAACTTTGATTTTGCAGATTAAATTAATAGCGATTAAATGAAAATGAATGAAAGGTGAATACTTCCATGAATTCTTCAAGTGAATTGTATACATATTTTAGAAATTAAAATATGTTATTTCTGTAACGTCGTCATAATTAGGAGTAAAAGTTAGTAGAAATATTTTTGAACGGGATAAAATGGATTTTTGAAAGAACGTTGGTATGGAATAATTATTAGCGAAATTATCTTAAATATTTTGAAATGATACCACGATAATTTACAGTTATTAGATCGAAAAAGTGAAAGGTTTTAATTAAATTTTGAAAGTATCGGACAAATTTTGATTTTGCAGATTAAATTAATAACGATTAATGTTCTACAAATGAGATTTCATTTGTAGATTGTTCACTCATTTGATTGTTAATTCATTTGTTTGTGATTGTTCATTCATTTGAGAAAGTACAAACTTTTTCTAAAAAATTGTCTACAGAACTGTTGAATTTCTTTGAATAAACTGTAATGAAAATAATCGATCTCAAAATTCTAATTTTCTTTCTATAACGTTGAATATATTCAGAAATGATTTCGCGATTAGAGATATAAATCCAAACATTATTTTGAAAGAATTAGAATTAATCTAATTACGAAAGGTGAATACTTCCATGAATTCTTCAAGAGAATTGCACGCATAATTTTGAAATTAAAATACATTATTTCTGTAACTCCAGTATAATTAGAGTAAAAATTAGAAAAAATATTTTTGAACGCTATAAAATGAATTTTTTAAAGAACGTTTGTAGGGAATAATTATTAACGAAATCATATTAAATTAGTGTAATTATTGCCTAAAGTGATAAAAATATAACAGAAAACGTTTAAAAATACCTTTTAATATAGATGACACATGTTTCCTTCGTTCAAACGGCGACATCTTCAGATCAAAATGATATATAAAATATTCTCGCAAATTTTTGAAAATGGTAAACATAAATCACGAAATCACATGTCCAAGGCAAGCAGGTGCTTAAATGGGTCAAACTGGAAAATGTGAAAATTATTACTTATTTTTATTTTTATTGCTTTTTCAATCTGTAAAGCATCGCGTGCCAAGTTTTAGGTAATTCAAAAGAAGCAGATTCGTTGCAAATGTTATCGTTTCACAAATATATTTATATTTATTCACGGATAATGGATGGGAAATAAACTCTTGGAGGAAAAATTATTTTACTATTCTTGAAATCAATCTGCAACGACTCTATTCTATGTTGTCTAGCTAAGGCAGTAGTTCTTCTGTCATATTTGATATCTGCCATATTCGAAATCATATTAATCATTTTCAAAAGATACTACGATATTTTCCATTAATTAGATTAGAAAGGCAAAAGATTTTAATTAGACTTTCAAAGTATTAAACAAACTTTGATTTTGTAGGTTAGTAAATAAATAGCGATTATTGTTCTACAAATGAGATTTTATTACATACTTTTCTAAAATAAAGAAAAAAAAGTCTTTAAGGGATCATTTATGAATTAAGTCACACTTCACGAGGAGGAGTAGGGTGTCCACAAAGTATGACACAGTACGACAAGTGGAGGAGGTGAGTTAAGGGTGTTCGTCAGTCAGATATCAAATACTCCTCACTAATGTTAAATCTATGGGCGTGGATTGGATACTCATTTTTAACTTTATATTTTCTGTGTACTCTTCTTAAAGGATGTCTATCTCTTTTTTAGTTGTCAAAATATTTCTAAAATATATACTTAATATTATTTGAATAAGTGTGAAAATCTTACTCTCAGCACGTCAGCTTCGATAAGACTTTAACACATGGGGGGGGGGGGGAGGCACCAGGATTAAAAATAATTCCACAGCGTTCCAATGACAATCTAATTGTAATTAGTTAATTATCACTTCGTTGACACACCAATGCTAGCCGATGCAGCAGGTGGGAAAGGCAGGGCTTGTGAGGTACCAAGGCCCTCAAAAAGTTCCTAGGACAACAAATCACTGAAAACTTTAAACAAGTGCTTATTTCTGCAACATAAGGCCACATATAAGAATAAGTGCAAAGAGTGGAAAATATGGTATTCGATTTATCTCCTGCCGAAACAAATTAATTACCTAGATGATAGGAAAAATACATCTTTTCCGTTTTCACCCCATAATGCTTCTCATCAGACAACACCACATTCTTAGTTACATTGACATAAATAATAAAAAACCGTTAATATCTTGTGTGCTTTTGCTTCAAGCTGTTGAAATTCAAACTAAAAGTAAAATATTACCTAATCCTAACCCGGAATAAAAACACATATATTTTTCAATGATTTTTATTATGGCACTAACTTATGTCTAATTAATTGTTTTCACATTTTATGTGTGATATCACAAAGTGTTAAGGGTGTCAGATATCCTCTCACCAGATATCCTCAGTCGGATATCCTCTTTCTCTCTCCAATGTTAAACCTATGGAAAAGGAATGCATTCATATTTTTAAAATATATCATCAATAAATTAATATTTATAGAGGAAATTAATATTTATGTATCAGGAAATTAATATTTAAATATTTTAAAATTAACAGATTTCTCTTGTACAGGAACTTTCATTTAAATAGGCTAGACAAGCACAAGCTTTTTAATTTAAACTTTCAAAGTAAATACATTTTGATTGGGTATAATGTTTATTGTCTATTAATAATTTTTTGTAGTACTAAAGGAAAAATCACTCCTGGCTTTGCTTTTATATATTAAATTAATATGAATGTTTTTAAACGATTTTTTAGACGTTTAAAATGATTCCAAACTAAATTTCTTAATAAAAATACCTATTAAGAATTCTGGTTATTTTTGTAACATTGCATCACAATAAAAAAATCCCATTACTTCCGCATACTTGGAAACTTTTGGAACGAGAATAATCGTAATAAAAATAAATGAATATGCAAATAGGAAAAAAAAATAACACCGGTGAGAATAGATATTAAATTTCAGCGTAGGCACTAATGTTTAATTGACGATTTTCGCACTTTTTCACTCTAATTCTGGCTGTTTAACACATAATTTGAATTTCAAATGTTTTTCGCCTTTGGCTTTTCGCAATCAGCTAGTCGCCGCGTATTTAATGAAGGCCTCTCACAGATGTTCTACATAACTTATTGCATCAAAATATATTTACGGATTTTTCCAAATAAGCATGCCTTAGGGGCACCGTAATTAAACAAGAACAAATATTTATGTTTAAGAGTTGATTATGTATGTTTTCTTATATTTTCATAACTTGCCAGCATATAATTTGACTTTTTTTTTTTTTTTTTTTTATGATAATGAAAATATTTATATTGAAAGCTTATATAAAAAGCAAGTAATACATTCTGAATATTTAAGGATGTATATTTTTGTTTTATGTATAGTTTATCAAAAATTCGTTTATTAAATTCGTTAAATTCGTAATTAAACAAGAACAAATATTTATGTTTCAGAGCTGATTATGAAAGTCTTCTTATAATTTCATAACTTGACAGCATATAATTTGACATTTTTTTTTATTGATAAAGGAGTTATTTATATTGAAAGTTTATATACAAAAGCAAGTAATACATTACGAATATTTAAGGATGTATATTTTTGTATAGCTTATCAAAAATTTGTTTATTTTATTAAGTTTTGTTCTATAAAATACACAAAGACAAAAACACACTAAAACAAGAACGAAAAATCATGTGTCAAGTATAAATTATGCATAACTTCCCAACACATTCAGAAAACTATAACGAAGCTTCACTGCTTAACCCTTTGAGGGGCACGCACTTGTGCTCCTGTTACGTTGAATTCCCACCGGAATTTAGGAAAGAATTTAGTTCAAAATACGAATAAGCAATTTTTCAACTTTTTCTCGTCAAAGTTAAAAAAGTAAAATTTAATTAAAAGTTTCTGGTTTGAATCGGATTAAAATTAGGTGGTATAAAATATATACCACTGCCCCTCAAAGGGTTAATAAAGTGGAAGGCGATATGTAAGTAAACAGTTTAGATAAAATATAAAATATTTAAAAATCCAGTTTTAGCAATTATCTCCCATTTTCAAGAAAGTAGTCTAAATATTTTGTGCAGCCTTGCATATGATTTATAGAGGCATCTATACTACATAGCATGTTAAAATTTAGTTCAATTAGAAAAATCTCTTTTAGCAATTTTCGTCAACAGAGGGAAATGCACGTGAATTCTTTTGTACAGCCTTGTATTTTATCGAAAGACTTTCGTACCCACTTCATAATAAGCTAAAATTTAATTCATGTAAAAAGCACATAACACAATTTAAAACGCACTTTCATCAATTACCAACACAAAAACAGCAATGTATCTTGTTCTTCGCGTAGTCTCATTATTTTAGCGCTTGAGCTTATAATTTGATCATCGTTAATTTAACTGTCCTGCTCCACAGCTGAAGTCATTTGCTACTGATTTTAAGTAAATTGTTTTTGACACTTTCCAGCATTGTTGAAAAGTATTTATGAATTCGGTTTGCCTGTCTGTCTGTCCAGATAAATATTTGTTCTTGTTTAATTACGGGGCCCCTAAGACATGCTTATTTGGAAAAATCCATAAATATATTTTAATACAATAAGTTATTTAGAACATCTCTGAAAAACCTTCATTAAATACGCGGCGACTAGCCTAACACTGTCCGTGATCTAACTTGCGAAAATGTACTCGGATTGCCATGAAATTGATATAAGTTATTGAGGTTTTTCCATGGCATGTTTGGTATTGAATATGAAGTGCGTAGCATTTATGGTTCGTTTACAGGGACACTCAAAAGAATTCCGTTACATTACGGTCTATGGGGAAAAAATCGTTTGCAGCTTATTTTAATAATGTTACACTATTTTAAACATATTCAAATTGATACATATCAATGGGGTGCACGACAAGGAGCTTACTGTAGAATATAGTGTGCATAGAATGTATCGTTCATTTACAGGGACACTCAAAATAATTTATTTACAGTTCTGTCTATGAACAATAATTGTTTGTAAGCTCGTTGTCAGTTGTGGTACGCGTTTTTAAATGTAACTAATATTTTGCATATTAATTGGTGCATATAAATTCTATAGATCATATACAGGACTGCTCAAAATATCTCAGGTACATTTCCGTTTATTGATGTTGAAAGGGTGTTTTCAATTGTGCTATGTATTACCTAACTGAAGTAAATTTTAGCATATTGTGTAGTATACATACAAATCTATAGATAATATACAGGGCTGCACAAAAGAATTTGGATATTTTGATCAACTAAGGATGGTAATTACTGAAATTGGGTTTCAAATGTGTTATGCGTTTTCTAAATTGTTTACTTAGTGAACTGTGAAATTTTGTTGAAGTATTCTCGACGTGTTGGAAAGCTTCTTATAATCTATGCTTGACTCAATATTTTTCGTTCTTGTTTATTCTTAATTTCTGTCTCATGGTTACCTTCTTAGCTGACGATCCCGAAAAGTCCACCACGCGTTTACTGAACTGTAGAAGTATTACATAGTTTTCAATTTCATATAAATTTAATTTGCGCACAATGAAGAATGGCAATAAAGTTGTTTTTATGATTTTCTGTACATTTTTCCTTTTACGCTGTAATGTAACACAAACCATGCCGGCCGGGCCAGCTATCACAGTGCTGAATTTGATAGTCATCGGCGGAACAGATTAGGAGGCGTAGCGTCACAAAGAAACCATTGAAATGAATACAAAAGAGCTTTTATAAATGCAATTTGATAATAATAATAATAACAATAACAGAGATGATGGTGATGCTAATAACATAATAACATTGATGACAATAATTGTTATATTACGTAACTCTATACACATTGAAAGTTTTTTAAATGTGATACTTAGTCTTTTAACGTTCCTTAAATAAAAATTATAAAGCGCACATAATAATAATTAAAAAAGTAATTATGTAATCTTTTTATCTCAAACTATCGTCATCTTTGAAAATGACTTACAGGATTTCAAATTATAATAATTACACACAGATTAGCATTATCATATTCTCATTAAAGGGCTAGATAACCTACTTTTCTGAAAAAGAAGATTTTTTTTTTTAATAAAGGAAAGTTTTTTTCATAAAAATAATGGAAGATTGCTTTAGATAAAGTAGCAAATTTTTCGTCATATTATTTTTTTTTCTCGCTTTCTTTAAGCTGAAAAAAAAGTATATTAATTTATAGTCTTTAGCAAAAATCTTAACGTTAATAATGTAACTTAAGAGGGAGTTTTAAAGCTGACGTAAAACATTTTCTCTGACACATGAATTGTTGAATAAAAAAAGAAAAAAAAAAGAAAAAAAAACAACTCTGGAAAATACATATAGTCAAGGGCTGTAGCATTCGTTATATAGAAGTAAAATTTAGTCTGTAAATAACATTTCTTTTATAATAGCTCAAGGAATATTGAAATACCTTTGATTCACAAAACATTATTAAAATTGAAATATTTGCAAATAATTTGTAAACAATAATGTAATTTAGGAGACTTTAAAACAATTTTTTGACACATGAATTGTTAAAAAAAAAAAAGAAAGAAAAAAGAAAACTGCCCAATTAAACTGAGGGCATTGAGCTCACAGGCTATTCACACTAATTGTATATTATATTCTTATTTCAAAGAATTTGAAATAACCCCCTTGAAAAATAAAGAAATCGACAATATATTAAGGGGGGATCATACCCCCGTTCCGACCCCCTTATATTTAACCAATGAATCCTCAAAAAGAACCAGGGAAGCTCCTTACCACAATGAGCCTATATACAAAATTTGAAGAAAATCGGATAATTCTGCATGAAAAACCCCTATTTATCTAAATTAGGGGGGATTAGCCCCCCGTTTTCCCCCTTTATACTTAACCAATGAGCCCCCAAAACTAATCAGGGAAACGCCTTATCACGATGAACCTATATTCAAATCTTGAAGCAAAACGCTTATTTCTATCAAGAGTTATCGCGTTACGTACATACATACGTACATACATACATACATACATACATACATACATACATACGTACATTACAGAACCGGCGGGCACATTAGCTCTCAGGCTTTGATAGCCTGTGAGCTAAAAACAGCTGATGGCTATAACACTCCTTATATAGAAGTAAAATTTAGTCTCTTCATGACACTTCTTTTATACAGCTCAAGAAATATTGCAATATCCTTGTTTGGAAAAGCGTTATTAAAAAGTAACATATTTGCAAATAATTTGTAAACAATAATGTAATGATCAACAAATATAAATTACACACTTGTAAACAAATAATGTATAAAATATACTTGTAAACAGTTTTAGTGGTTTAACAGATTTTATACATGCCAGAATAACAAAATAATGTTGATTTTACATTGTTAATTTACCATATTATTTTATTAAACATAAAAATTGATAGCATCCGAAAGACCAATATTTCGTGTTCATAGCGTATTGAGAAAACACTGTAAAAACTACTCGAAAACGTTTCCGAAAATTAAAGGCAGTAAATGAGAATTTTGTTTCAGAATTGCTTCGTTAAATTTCAGAAAACTATTGGTTTCTGAAGATAAAGGAACGCTTTTCGGAATCGTGGGTAACTTGGAAGGGGTTATATTATATTTTCCTAAATCTTCTTGCTATATCGAGACACGTTTTTTGGTGCTTTCGTAATTGCATAAATACGTAGCACCTATAGTCGTCGTCTGGTCAGTCTGTCTGTCCGCATATAACAGCGCAAAAACTACCCAACCGAATTGTTTGAAATTTAATATGTATAATCGTTGCAGAATTTTGTCGAGTCATTTCAAATTCTACGAAAATAGAATCAAAACTTAAAAAGATATTAATAAAAGTTTTCTTCATTCTATTAAATCCTATCATACGTAATGAATTCCATGATATCCCATGATAGGTAATGATTCCAGGTTGCCATGGGGCTTACGTCCTATTTAAGATGGATTCATATTATTTCCGTATTACTGAATTTAAAAACAGAATCTGTATACTAAAATTGTTTAATTATAGCAATCCTATAATCTACCGACAGTTTTTTAGTTAGATGTTTCCGGAGAAATAGACATTAAATGGAGAAAGAGTCTAAATATGGATTTCAAGTTCTGATATTTTCAAAGCTAGGCTTAAGTTTTCCATTGGAATTTTCAGTAAATGTCAACAAAAGACAAAATGTTGCCCACTTAAAATGTATTTATTTTATAACAGAAATTAATTATATCATAGTAACGGACGATATAATTCATTTTTTCAGTGAAATAATAATGACAATGTTTTTACATTGTGTTGTGTTGGATATTTGCGCATAGCATAATTTTAATGTAACAGAATTGTAATTAATTGTTTGTAAAAGTGTATTGAAACTTAATTTCATAAAATAAAATTAATATATATAATATGAAAATCTGCTCTTAAAATAAATTTTGTATTCATGCATTTTTGCATAAGAGTGCAACAGCTATTGCACCGAGATCTGAATATTTATAAAACGAGTTATAGTACGAATGCACCTCATTTGTCACGTTTGGCGTACATTTTCCAACTTGTTTTATTTTACTGTGTAGAAGAGAAAATTAGAATTGCTATATCATTTATCTTATAACAATTCAGTCAAAGAAATCCGAAAGTTTCATGAGTAATTTTTATTATAAAAGTCTACAATCAAATTCTATTAAAAAAAAAATAGAATTCGCTATTAATGTAATCTGCAGAATCAAAGTATGTTTACTTTGAAAGTTTAAATTAAAAGCTTTCATCCATCTGATCTAATTAAATGAACATTTCCTAGTGTACCTTTTCAAAACTTTTAATATAAGTTCGTCAATTGTTTATAGAATAAGATATTCTATCAATGAATTACAAATTACAACTTTGATATATGCTTTTTAGAAGTAATTATTCCTTTTTAACCTAATTTTTTCCCCCAATTTCAAGACTGCCTTTAAAAAATTCTTTCTCCAGTTCAAAAATATTTCTTCTACTCTTAGGTATGTCAGAGCCACACAAATACCGTACGCTGTAAAAAATAATTCGTAATCTAGGAAATATAATACAATCACGAACGAAAATATATAATAACCTAGAAAGTCACATGTTCGAGAAAACTCGATTAGTGGGTCATTTTGGGATAATTACGGTCAATGAATTTCAATGGGAATGAAGGTTGAAACAATTATTAATTTGTTGGCAGTAAACAAAGTCGCAAAGTTGGCAACATTTCGCCAAATTTGGGTATATTTAATGAGATGTTGGTGACATTGGCGAGATTTGGAGGGAAAATTGAATTTTAAGAAGACCAATGCTAAAACGTATGCTTGGCACCAAATGTAATAATGTCGCCAAATTTGGCACATTTGGCGAAAAGATTGGCTTTCAAAATCTGAAAGAATTTTCTATAAATTCTCAATAGGAGCCAAGATACATGATTCAACCAATCAGAGACCATAGAACATTCTCGAAAACCGAATTCTATCAATCAGGATACAAAAAACTTTCGACACATGATTGGCTCCAAATGAAAAAATGTCGCCAAACTTGGCGAAACAATTGGCTTTCAGAATCTGAAGGCATTTTCTAGAACGCGACAAACTAAAAATGTAGTTTGTAAGGATGTTCTTTCAATGTAAATATGTACGTAATGTAAAATTTAGAAATATGTACATAGTTTTAATATTAATTGTTTCTGTAAATAATACTGTTATAAAATAAAATGCTTTCTAGCAATAATAGAGTGAGATTTTTTTGTTATATATCGAATTGAACGCAAATCTAATTTTGACCGAGCGTAGCTCGGTCTTTCCCGCTGGTGCTTCTTTAAATCTCGAAAACATATTGGTTCTTGATGTTTCTACAAATAAAGAACGCTTTTGAGAATCGTGAGTAATTCGGAAGAGGTTATTGTATATTTTCATACATGTTTATATTATATTTTCTTAGATTAAGAACCCTTTGTCTTTTATTACAATGTACCATTCCTGTAAAAAATACTTTCTCCAATTCAGTGGTATTTACTATTTTACTCTGAGTTATTTCAGAGTCACAGAATTACCGTGTGTGAAGCTCGAAATTACTTCATGTGATGAACCATTCGGTATTCGTAATTAGAATCATTCTAGTTCCATCAAAGTATTCTTTGAACTTAAATTTCCAATGCTGAAACCCCTTTCTGAATAGGAAGTTATTAAGCATCAAAGTGGATTGATGCAGAGAAATTTGAATGTAAAATTAATGGGTTCTGATCAAAACTGTAAGGAGAAGTGTAGTTTTAAAATGTTCTTAATCTATATGGTAAAGCAAAAAAATGCCGCCAGTAACGCTTACGTCATATTAATGGAGGCAAATTCCTGACCAATAAATTTATCTTTTACTGCAACTTTTTTTAAAACTTCTAAACATTGCACACTTTCCATTTTTACATCGTCGAATAGGGAAAAAAATGTTATTCAAATGAAATTTGTTTGAAAACTGTATCGCAGTTTGTTGAATTTTTATGGGTTTTAAAATAATTTTCCAGCATGAATTTGTTTTAAGTCTATCTTTATCGAGTGCAGCCCGATTACGAAAGATTAACCAATTGCACTTAAAACAATATAAATAGTTCAGCATTTATTTCTTTTATATGCCAAAAGGTGTAAATTAACAATATAATACAAATTAAAATAATTTTTATTAGGTTGTTTGACATGTTTCGACTCACTCTTATGAAAAATCTTTAGGCTGAAATTTTGTATGTAAATGGAGAACGTGGCGTTATTTGGTAAGGTAGATTGGTTAGCCATACTTTTTCGGAAAAGAGCTCTGCTGATAGATTTATTTGTTCTGGTTAACATTACATCAAGGAATGGAAGTATTTTATTATGTTCAGTCTCAATAGGGAATTTAATGTTGTTGTATATTAAGTTTAGCTGATTTATAAATATTTTAAGTTCATCAGGACTATACTGCCAAATTATAAAAATATCATCAACATATCTGAGCCAAGTGTGATGCGTTAAGTCAAATGTGCCAAAAACTTTAGTTTCCAATGGGCGAAGAGTATATTCAGCTAATAAACCTGAAATAGGTGATCCCATTAGGGCTCCATGATTCTGCTTATAATATTATACTATTTCAGGTTTATTAGCTGAATATAATGGCGAGTTTAAGAACTGAGGAGAAAAAAAAAAGGGGGGGGAGACGAAGAGAATGAATTAAATGAAAAATAGCTAGACGTTTGAAAAGTTTGGTGTACTGGACATATCAAATACTGCGTCACATGTGTTTCCTGACTCCGCTGTTGTTTTTGAAAAGGTCGCCGCCATTAAATCTTGGACGCATACGAGAGACGCAAGCATATGGCTTAAACTTTTACATGGCTTAAACTTTTGAATCGGTTTTAATCTTTTGAATTGGCACTGATGATGGAGCTTTAGGGGCTCCTAAACAGCTGATGTTTGCCATTTTATATATTTTTATTTGTACTATTTCACGTTGTTCATTTATTTTTAAGGATATAAATATAGTTTTATGCGTATGATTGGGAAAATGGTTACAACAATGAAACATAATTAATTTGCGAGAAATCGCGTTCAATAAAACTCATAAATAAATCCCAGATTTGTTTTAATCTGTTGTCTTGTTTGAAAATGTCAGCCACCCTAGTATATCAAACTGCTATATCTCAGCCATCTTTTAAGATAGAGGTAAAACAAAAAATGCTCCGGAATCATTTTATCAAGGCCTAACACTTAAGAAAAAAGTAAATTTGAATTTCTAATTTTTTTGTATATGTTTTTTTTTGTTTTGTTTTAAATCTTTTAGTGGCCGTCCTTTTGAAACAAGATGGTGGACCAAGCTGGCCAAAGAACTCGGTCGAGATATTGGTGAGTCTAATGCACATAATTAGTTTCATCCAAATCGGTTTATAAATACGAGTGCTTATCGTGTAACTAAAACTTATAGAAATGCGAATTGTATGTATTCGTTCGTAAAAATATAATTTTCTATATTCCTATTATACCAACGATATTATTTATGTTTAATTAGAATTTTCCAAGTCTATATTCGGAAAATTCCAAGGCGGTATTTACGAAGGGCACTCCCCACCTAGGGCCTCTATCCCTCGTGTAGATAATCGGCCGTCATAAATCAACCAACCAACCAAGTCGGTGTTTCATCTATTTCAGAAATACAGTAAGTATTTATCTATTTTCATATTGTTAAGGAAATACGAACAATTTATTTGCATCTTAGAAATTTTAATTGGATTTTTAATTAGAATACATACTGTAAAAAAACTTCTTAAAAAAAAACAAAAAAGAAAAAAAACCGGAAATTGTACTGGCAATCGGGACGCCGCCAGTACTATTTCTGTATTTTAACGGGAAACAAATTTCGTAAATTCCAGGAAATTTTCCGTGATTTCTGAAATATTCGTTTTTAAATTTCCGTTTTATAAAAGATATCTTCCGTATTTTTTATAAATTTTTATGTCGTTAAAATAAACTTTAAAAGACTAAAAAAAAAAAAATACTTCTCAAGGATAACCTTGTAAGGTATAGATACATTTCTGCTTTTTTTTCATTTCTGAATAAGTTTTCAGTAAATAACCAACCACGAGGAGAATCGAACTCGGAATCTTCCATTTACTAAACTGGTGGTCTCGACCACTACACTATGACTGGATACACTGTAACAGGTACTGGATACACTGTAACAGGTACTGGATACAGTGTGATTTTTAAGATAAACATTGAATACTTATGAAAGAGTGATTTTTTTTTATTATTATTTGTTTTAGATTTTATTATTCTTAGGAATACGGTTGTTTTTTTTCTCCCGCATCAATAAATCTTGAAGGTTTTATTATTTCATTGAATTTTAAGAAGTGTTTCTAGTAAAACATTTTACTTTTTACATACATTATATCTGCCTTTAATTCTTTCATTTTCTTTTCTCAAAAAATAAAAAAAGAATAAAAGAATAATAAAATAAAATAAAAAGTGTTTAGAGAATTATTTTTTATACAGCATAACCTTTTTAGTTTAATGGTTGCACCAAAACTCCGGACTTCTAAAATCCAGACTTCCAAAAGACACTAGACCGGATAAATGGAATGTCACTGTAGCTTCGTCCAATTTCTTAAATAAATCGATCACAATATTTTGATGGCAGTTTACAACATCTGTTTAGTTCCAAACGATATGTTTAATTACCCCATAATTATATGTAAGTAGCCTTGTATTTGAAAAGTATGTTTTGCAGCGAACTGTTAAAACATTAACTGCGATTCATGGATAGCAGTGTCTTTTAATACTCACCATTTATTTCGGAAATTTCGTATTTTCAATTCGAATAATGTTGGTGGTTGTTAGAAATTATTTTCTCTCATACTTCATTATAGTATATATTTCAACTGCGAAATAATATACATTATTTAGAATCATCGAAAAGTTTTAATTGAAAAGCAATACCTTTATATATAACGTAAGCAAAATCTGCATTTCGTTTTATCATATATGCCTGCATTATGCATCGGTATCTATATTTACGGAATTGGCACAGAAATTGAAAAGTATTTTTGAAAAGAGGTGTAAACATATTATTTGAGATTCATGGGTAGCGAAATCTTTTATTGGTTTTTCATTTATACGAGGGTAAGTCATTAAGTAAGTCACAAAAGATAATTAAATAATAACTTACAACTATGACTTACAACAATAACTAACAACTATACTAACTTACAATGGTATTCGCTTCAAAACTATTTTTATTTCTCAACATATTCTCCACCAATATTTATGCACTTATTTCACCGTTTTATCAGTGCCCCAAACAACGGCTGCATAACATTCATTGGGTTGCTGTCTCAGCCACATTAGGACTTCAAGTTGAACCTTTTCATCATCTGTGAACATCATCTTGCTTCAAAGATGATTTTTTAGTGGACTAAACAGATGAAAATCGCTTGGGGCTAGGTCGAAGCTGTATGGTGGATGTTGAAGAAGTTGCCAACTAAACTTTTGAATTGTATCCTGTGTTCAACTTGAAGTCCTAATGTGGCCTTGATGACAGCAACCCAAAGAATGTTATGCAGCTAGTGTTGGGGCACTGATAAAACGGTGATATAAGTCCATAAATATTGGTGGAGAATATGTTGAGAAATAAAGATAGTTTTGAAATAAATATTATTGTAAGTTATTATTTAATTATCTTTTGTGACTTACTTAATGACTTTCCCTCGTATATTAGCTATTTCGTACTTTCAGTTGAGGAAAATGTGATATTTGTTTGTGAAATGGTAATTTATCATGGCTTACTTATAGTCCGTTTTTCAACTGTGGTGCAACATTCTCAGAATCATCGAATTATTATAAACAAATAAAAATATAAAAAAAGTGGAAAAGATATTTTTGTACACAATTTATGCGAAAATTTTGTTTTGTTGTGTATGGAAGACAGTAAAAAATGCAAGGAAGGCACAATTAATAACAAAGATAAAACATTTTCAAAATAATGTGCTGCTCTATGATATAAAGAACATCGAAGGAAGGACGCAACAGTTTTATACCGCATTACTTTTCTGACAGCAGCCAAATATTGTGAATTGTTATGCTTGCAATTTAATAGACTGTAAATTTAATTTCTTAACGCAATCAATAATCCTAAAGTAACTGCAAATTAATGTCTTAAACCAATTACTTATTATTAAACTTAGAAGAAATAGTTTATATTGTTTACACATCAGGAGAAAGTTCAACACTACTATGACGGATGAAATATGTGTGTAAGTGTTTGCATAAGCTTGCAAATGCGTAAATATATGAGCCTGTGCTTGAGTATGTATATGTGTTAGTTTAAATATAAGTAACTATGTGTAAGTGTTTGAGAGGAAGTATTACAAAGGTTTGTTAATGTATTTTTAATTCTTGATATTAATTATGCCTGGGATTTTATACTACATGCCTAATAATAATTGCAATTGGTTCGATTAAAATGCCTTAGTTGAAGGTATATATATATATATAAACTGAAAAAAAAATGTTGATTTTACAGTATAATACTAGCAGGGTAGTAGGGGTATACTAAAATCAACAATTTTTTTTTCGATGTATATATAAATAAATATATGAAACAATATTGCTTGGAGTCGTGGCTGGTGTAAAAGCTATTTAAAAGGAAACATCTGTCGTGCGTATATGACTTTATTTAATTCGGAATACATCCTAGGATAGGAGACCACACTATGCTGTGCGGTACTCCGGGATGCGTTACCTACGAGTTCCTGACACCGCAAGGTAAGGCTCCTACCCCGAGGTATGTACACATAGGCGGTTAATATCAGACTGACTAACTTTTTAAAATAACTACAAGAAACTCGGCCACTCGAGCAGATACTTTATTGCGTTACATCCTTATGAGGTTCATGTCAAACAGATATCCAAAAATAAATCGTTGATAATTGGGTTCTACTTGAATATATGATACGAGTGGAGGATTTAAACAGTCATAAATATGGAATAATTATGGATAATTGGCCTTGATATTCAGACTACTTTTGATTTTAATTGGGATTTAAAGTAAAGGAGAATTTATGTCACTTAGCATCGAAAAATAAGCCTTTGTTAACATTTTAGCTAAGAGAAGTATCTTAATTAAGGTTTGAAGAAAGTCAGACCCCCGAGTATAATATCGAAGAAACAATTTGGAGTTCATTTATTTAATGGAGCATCTCATCTATTTTATAACACACACACACAAACATATATATGTAGGATTTCAGTTTAAACACTTCATTTCCTTTATGACGTGCATGATCATCAAATTAACTGACGCTCTAGTACTATTATTATCCATGATTTAAATGCACGAGTTATAAATATTTTGGATCGCGAGATCAAGATTTGAATATCTTCAAAATTGGAAAAAGAGCCAGTCTTCTAATTTTTATTATGAAGCAAGCGTCGAAATGGAATATAGCCAGGAAAGGTGCTGTTAGGCCTAGTTGGACTATTGGAAAATAAATATATTGTATATGTTGGGCGAGAAGTGTATTAACTGTGAAGAAATTATTAGTAAAGTATTGTAGAATTATCTGTTTAGGACTGTATTAAAGTTTATATTTTGTATTCAACGTCTAGTCGTTCATATAATTCCAGCAAAGCAACTGTTTAAATATCATCTTCTTACATATATATATAGAGAGAAACAAAAGGAAACATTTAATATAGATTCAGAAATAACGTATGGCCAAATTGACGAGTTGGTTCCCAGTTGTAATTGTTTATGATGATATGTTTTTTTACAAAATTTAACAATATTTCATCTAGAACATTAACTTTAGCGATCATTTCCTCCATGTGTGTAGTGTGTATATAGGTAATTACATACACGCGAAAATTAGTAATATGCATATAAATACACTAAAAAAATGGAAACGTTCTGGAGTCACTAGTACTATGTCTATCATGGTCATCTATATAAATTATAAATTTATTAGAAGACAATTGCAGGAACTCTCGCATTTCACGGAATTTCCGTGATTTGAATGGCTTCAGGTAGTTTTTAGCTCAGATTGGAGAATTTTCCGTGCTTTGAGGGGAAAAAAAAAAAAAAAAACATGCACAACATTCAGTTTAAGAAAAGAAACATTGCGGGTAGCCCAGTTGCTAGAACACCATGCTGTGATACAATCAAAACACACCTTAGATTGGAAAATTTTCAATCATTTTTAGCTTAGATTGGGGAAATTCCCATACTAAGGGAAAATAGACAAATCAAAAAAGAAAATGTCTATTATACAACGAGAAAATGCAGCATGTCTATTGACTGTGTTTTCAGAGTGTAAAAGAGCATTATGTTCCAAAGATTTACGTGATTTTCCTTCGTATCCAAAAACATCTATGCCGTTAAATTCGGACTTTACATTCGATTCAGTCTAAAAAATTTCGTAAAAGTAAATTTTGTAAAAGAAAAGAATTAAATTAAGAGCCACGGGCATAATGAAGCAATTTCATATTCGAATGAATCATTCGAGCATGCGCAAAAGCATAGCTGCCGCAACCTTCGTATTGTTTTTAATCAATTGAAACCAGAAATTTTGTTTAAAAAAATGTACCAATGTACTAATGCAGAATTGAAGAAATACCTGGAAAGTTCGTATAGACTTTGTCTACGTTCATTCGAAGTTGATCAATTGGCAAATATCTTGCTGCGTATAGATGTTAAGCATGTTTTTGGATCTTGCTAACAAGATCCATTGCACTGGAATTGGTTTGCTAAGCATTGAGAGTAAGTGAGGTAAAAAACACCCCAGAGCCATACATTTTCAATCATAGAAAAATAGTTATTTTATATTAAGATTTTGCAATGAAACAAATAATAGAATATTAAGATTAAATAAAAAAGAGCTATATTACAATATTAACAAACATATTTATTAATACAAAATTTACATTAAAGGACTGGACTGATAACTTCATCAGCCAATCAGAAGAGAGTAGATAGCCAATCAAATTTCACCGACAGTAAAAAAGGAGAAAAAGCTTGAATTTTGAGGAAATTTAAGAAAGTGGGTTTTTATAAGCAAAATAACAATTAATTATGCAAATATATTAAAAAGAATTAGAAAAAAAAAACTATAAAACAAAAATTACACTAAGGAATTGGACTGATCACTTCACCAGCCAATCAAACTTCATCGACTAAAATATCATGAAAAGAAGAGAAAAGCTTCAATTTCGAAGAAATTTAAGAAAAAGGTTTAATTCAGGTGCTAAATCTAATGGCAAGAACGATATCGCAAGCTAAAAAGGTAGCTAATGAATAGATATTACAAAAAACGTGAAAAATACAAAACCAAATTTAGAATTTGGAAGAACTTAATAAAGCATCTAAAGTAGTTCGTGCCGACGTCTTTTTTTTAATTTCTTTTTTCAATTCCTACTATTAGTTCACACTCTCCCTATATATATTTATATATCTTGTTCAAAATTTCAATCGTTAACAAAATACTTTTTATTCATCCACTGAAGTTCAAATACATTTTTTTAAACTTGTAGTGGCTGACACTTGATGTTAATACATTTTTTTCAAATATTAATTCATTAATTTAATTTAATTTAATAAAAAGTAACTAAAATAAACTTTTTCTTTGTTGACCTAAGTAGGAATTGACTTATATATACTGGGTATTTCACAAAGGACCCCTAACTTTAAAAATCAATAACCCGGAAACGGTGATAGATAGAAACATGAAACCAGTGGTATGTTTATTAAAAAAATCGTAAGAATCTTATACACAAATCTCAAAATTTAGTTAGAAATAGCACCGATAGATGGCGCTGTGAGTGTTAAGAATCCTTCTAAAGAGAGTTCAGAAGCATAGAAAGACTAGCCGTCGAAGATTTCGCCATTGAAATCTGACCGCTATTAGCGTATAGTGAAAATAATTCCGAAAGTGATGTATACCGTGGTGGAACGTGTGTTTATTGTGTTGGAGTACCACCGATTAAATCAGAGTCTTACTGACACAAGGAGGAGTTTTCAAACGTGATTTCAAGTCGCAAAAGGCCCAGATGGGAAAACAATTCGTGAGCTTTTCAAAAAAGTTCAATAGACAGGCAACATGTCCGATGCGAATTATTTTCACTATACGCTAATAGCGGTCAGATTTCAATGGCGAAATCTCCGACGGCTAATCTTTCTATGTTTCTGAACTTTCTTTAGAAGGATTCTTAACGCTCTCAGCGCCATCTATCGGTGCTATTTTAAACTAAATTTTGAGATTTATGTATAAGATTCTTACGATTTTTTTAATAAATATACCACTGGTTTCATGCTTCTGTCTATCACCGTTTCCGGATTATTGATTTTTAAAGTTAAGGGTCCTTTGTGAAACACCCTGTATATATATATATATTACTTGTTATTTTTTAAAAATAAAACAATAAGAGCAACATTCATATTTTAATTGTTTTCTTTTAAAAAATTGATTTAAATTTATTAAAAATAATACGAAGATTCGCAGCTATATACTTTTACCTACGCCCGAATTATTCATTCGAATATCAAAATCATTCATTATGCCTATCACTACTTACCTTTCCTTATTTTCATCCTGATAAATAAAAATGACAAAATACCTTTACAACTTCTTAAATAAATCAGCCACAATATTATGATAGCTATTTACAAAATTTATCTCCTTGAAACTTTGCACGTAATGATTTTCTGTTTATGGAAGTAACGCAATCTTTGAAAAGTATATTTTGATACGAAGTGTTAACACATTATTTATGATTCATGGAAAGCAGTATCTTTTAATGGTCTCCATTTATTTTGTGTTTTCGCTTCATATAATGATGATAGTTGTTTAAAATGGTAGTTTGTTCAATGCTTGTTTATGGTTCATTTTTCAGCTGATAGTATGTATTTCTTATAAATATCGAATGGGTTATAAAGAAAACAAAATATTTTCATAAAAAACGTAAACAAATATTTTTTTGTTCTGTATGAATAAAAAAATGAAAGGAGGAGACATTTAAATTCCTATATAAAACTTATTATTATTATTATTATTGATTATTTTATTATTTATTATTTTTTATTAATGTTGTCATTATTATTATTAATAATATTATTATCATCAACATTATTGTTATTATTATTATTATCATTATTATTATCATTATTGTTATTATTATTATTATCATTATCATTATCATTATTGTTATTATTATTGTTATCATTATTATTGTCATTATTATTATTATTATTATTATCATCATTATCATTATTGTTATTATTATTATCATTGTCATTATCATCATTGTTATTATTATCATTATCATTATCATTATTGTTATTATTATTATCATTATCATTATCATTATTGTTATTATTATTATTATCATTATCATTGTCATTATTATTATTATTATTATTGATTTTTGTATTATTTATTATTTTTATTAATGCTGTCATTATTATTATCATTATCATTATTGTTATTATTATTATTATTAACATCATTAGCATTGTCATTATTATTGTTATTATTATTTATATTATTATTATTATTATTTTAGAATAGTAGATTTAAAGTAAGGGGCGTGGAAGACAGATTTCTAACACTTGATCTCGTCTTACTTTTCGGAGAATAGAAATGGAATATGGGAATCGTTATGTGCATTTTAATAGCTTGTAGTTGAGTTGATTGTATGGTTCAATTCAAAGTAACAGAAACGAAAAGGATGCAAAAAACGTAAAAAATGTAAAACAGATATCTGGAATGTTTTTCGTCCCCGTCTAGATATCATCAGTAAAAACAATGATTAGGAAAACTAAGCAACAAATATCAAAAAGTGGCCTCTAAAGTATTTCATCCATAAGGATTATCATGCCTGGGAAAGAGCTGTTAAAGTAAAATAGGTTGTAGTTATGTTTTAAACAATTATATCTATTTTGTAATAGTTCTTTATTTAAAGGCTAAATTAAAGTATCGTTATTTATGACGTTGGATTAATATAAAAGTACACATGTGTGTAAGCGGCTCTTTGCAGTCTGTATGTATATGTGTGTGTGTGTGTGTACTAAAGACCTGAGATTTTTTTTTTCGGTCGACCCGACCCGATCCGGCAGGTCAAGTTGACGCACACCTTTTTTATTACGAGTCGGTATCGGGTCGACTCTGTTTCGAGTTAGGGTCGGTTTCTGGTTGAGTTTTGATTGTTTGCGAGTCGGGTTCAGATTAATCCGTAAAAAAAAAAAATCTAGAGTAATACGCTGTAATACATTGTAAGGTAATACGTGTAATACGTAGTTATACGCTGCCGAGCATGGGCAGTAGCGTATTAATGCTTATTTTACTCTTTATTGGCAGCTGGGATGCCAGTATTATAACGTAAAATCAAAAAACGTTTATTTTTTGCAGCGTAAGAATTATAAATAGGCATTTAAATATTGAAAACGAAAGTCATTATGCACACCCCATCCTTATTGGTATATAGTTCTTTTTTTCTTTTCTTTTGTTCCCTAATACGTGGAAATTTCTATCATTAAGTATCTTGCATTTGATATAATTCAACTAGAAAATTGAAAAACATTTTCACAAATGTTGAGTTTGACTTAACAGTTTAAACTCAACACATCAAGAAAAACTCAATAAAATTAAATGTGTCTCTTATTTATACAAAACAAATTGTTGTATATTTTAGTTCGTGGTTACGTTATACTTTCCTAGATTAAGAAACACTTTTTTTACAGTGTAGAATACATTATTAAATGAAAAATTACTAAGATGAAAAAAATATGATTGGGAAAATTGATTAATACACTATACGAACTACTCGGAAACGTTTCCGAAAATCGGTGGCAATGAAAAAAACTTTGTTTATATAAATGGTTCTTTAAATCTCGAATATATGTTGGTTTCTGAAGTTTTTAAAGATAAAGCATTTTTTTATGAAATCTTGGGTAAGTCGGAAGTGGTTATTGTATATGTTTGTGGTTATATTATACTTTCGTAAGAAACATTTTTTTTTTCATTTTTAACAGTATACGCGTCACATTTTAGATATATTATTCAAACTGTTTTCTGACGATATTCGAGATATCCCATGCAAAATAGTTTACAATGTTATAAAATATAACTTTAAGCCTTAAAGTCATATTTTATAAGTGGTTCTCAACCTTTTTTACCTAACGACACGCTTAAACCCGCGTGAAAACTTCCACGGCACATTAAAATTATGATCACAAGAAATATAAAAGGAATGTGTATCATTTTAATTTTAGTTACAAATATGAACAAAATACTCCATTAGGACAAGCAAAAGACCAAAATAACTTATGAAAAATTTTAATAAAAATAATGTTAAAATTCTTATATATAAATATATAAATATATATATATTTATTTATTTATATTTCTTTTAAATGTACATTAACTTTTATAGAAATATAGCTTTACTTTTTTTAAATTAAAATATTTTCTTTATAAGGTAGAATGTTCGGATAGGCATAATTTTAAATCATCCAATGCGATCATTTATAATATTTCAGGAGGCATTTTTTTTTTTTTTTTAGAAGAATGAAATTTATCTGAAGATGCGAAATCATCTTCACGATTTTCTCTTATGAAAATAGGGAAATAAATTTTTAAATAATGCAATTTTATGACGCTAAACGTCATTTCAAAATAAATCCTATAATATGAATGTTAAAGCATCGGTAGTTTCGTCAGTTCATAAAATCTTGATATCACTTGACTGAAAATTTTTGTAGCACACCTGAGAACCACTACTTTAATGAATAAAAGTACAATTAAAGGAAGAAAAAAAAATAAGAATTCCTACCTGACATCTTGAAGTCTCGCCAGCGACTTGGATTTGAACATCGGCATGCCTTTTACCTTATCTGTAAAGACAAACAAAACACTCATTTAGCTTCTGCACAGATGTATTTTTCTCATTCACTATGTCTGCCACAACAAATGAAAATGGGAACAGGAAAATTTTATCAGGAATTCCATAATCCTAAACCTCATACGTATACACACTATTGTTGGGCAACTGAGCAAACAAAAAGAGTTTAAACTGTACGGCGAACCATTTCTGACTAAGTTAGACAGGTGTACAACCGACTGTATACGAATAGGAATTCTGATCTACTATTTTGCAATTCCTAGTATCCGTTCGGTTTTTGATTACTCTTTTGTCAGTTTTAGTTTAAAATATAAATGAATTAAACGAACTTCAAAAACTTTATAACAATTCCGAAATAATTGTAATTAATGTATAAATTGCAAGGCCGTTGTGTTTTTTAAGTTCAATTATTAATGTGTTTTATATATATAATAGATGAGTTTGTAGAAAGTGTATAGCATAAAAGAGTTTTTCCGCAATAGAATTAATTATTTTCCTTCCCGAACCGAAAGTATTTTTGTTTCAAAATTTGAAATTATTTCTTTACATTTAAAGAATAGTTTTCTGTGAAAATCGAAATTAAAAAAATTACGAATAACTTATTTGTTTTACCGCATATAGGCCTTGTATATTTTTGTAGCTACCAATTTATAATTGTTGTGTTTGTTGAAGGGATATTGCATAACAGAGTTTTTTCTCAATGGAATTAATTAAATTTTCTCCGAACCGAATGTAATTTTATTTCAATTTGAAAATTATCAATTGCGATTGATCTTGCATTTTAAAACAGATTTTCTGCAACAATCAGAAAAGAAAACTTTCTGAATATCTTTGTTTTTCCGAATGCGAAGTCTTTACATATTTTTTTATTACTTATTTATGATTGTTGTATTTATTGAAGGGTTATTGCATAACACAGTATTTCAAAATAGAATTGATCGCTCTTTTCTCAGAACTAAATATAATATTTTATTAAATTTTAAAATTATTGATTTAGTACTTTATAACAAGTTTGGTGTGAAAATCGAAAAAAAAAAAAAAAAAAAAAAAAACCTGAATAATTTCATTGTTTTTCCGAATGCAAAGCCTTTGCATGTTTTGCAGTTCTGATTTATAATAGTCGTGTTTGTTAAAAGACTATTGCATAGTTAGAATATATATCTCAATTAACTACAAAAACATGTAAAAGCTTTGCATTCGGAAAACTGATTAGAGTAACATATCTCAATATAATTAATTCTATTGAGAACTATTGAATTAATTCTTTTAGAATTATATATAATTTAATTTCAAGTTAAAAAAATATTTATTGTAATCGATATTGTACTTTATAACAAGTTAAAAAGTACATTTAATACATAATTTCGTTGTTTTTCCGAATGCAAAGCCTTTACATGTTTATGTAGTTACTAATTTATAATAGTTGTGTTTGTTGTAAGGATACTTCATAATGCAGTATATCGCAATAGAATTAATTATATTGAGAACTATTGAATTAATTCTTGCAGAACTATATATAATTTAATTTAAAAATCTTAAAAATATTTATGGTAATTGATTTTATACTTTACAATAAGTTTGGTATGAAAATCGAAATCACAACATACCTGAATAATTTCGTTGTTTTTCTGAATACAAAGCCTTTATATCTGTTTTTGTATTTACTAATTTATAATAGTTGTGTTTGTTGAAAGGATGTTGCATAATAGTGTGCAAGTCAATATAGTTAATTACTTTTCTAAGAACAAAATAAAATTTTATATCAAATTTAAAAAATATGTATTGCAATTTATTTTGTACTTTATAACAAGTTTGACCTGAAAATCGAAATAAACAAATGCCTGAATAATTTCTTTGTTTTTCCGAATGCAAAGCTTTGATATGTTTTTGTAATTACTAATTTATAATAGTTGTATTTGTGGAAAGGATATTGCATAAGAGAGAATTAAACAAGAATCTCAAAAGAATTAAACGGTTTACAGAGAGCTAAATATAATTTTGTATATATATATATAAGGAAAAATAATAAAAAAACATTTATTGTAATTGATCTTGTACTTTATAACAAGTTAGGTGTGAAAATCGAAATAAAAAATGTCTGAATAATTTATTTGTTTTTCCGAATGCAAAGCCTTTACATGTTTTTGTAGTTACTAATTTATAATAGTTGCGTGTGTTGAAAGAATATTGCATAAAAGGGTGTATCTCAATATAATTAAATGCTTTTTTAAAAATTAAATATAATTTTTTATGAAATTTAAAAACATTTATTGTAATTGATCTTGTACTATAACAAGTTTGGTGTGAAAATCGAAATAAAAAAAGCCTGAATAATTTCTTCGTTTTTCCGAATGCAAAGCCTTTACATGTTTTTGTAGTTACTAATTTATAATAGTTGTATTTGTTGAAAGGATATTGCATAATAGGCAATAGAGTACATCTCAATAGAACTAATTACTTTTCTAAGAAATAAATATTATTTTATATTAAATTTGATATAAAATAAATACTTTTAATTTAATTAAAGGTATTCATTGCAATTGATCTTGTACTTTATAACAAGTTTGGTGTAAAAATCGAAATAAGAAAAAAATGTCTCAATAATTTCTTTGTTCTTCCTAATGATGCAAAGCCTTTACATGTTTTTATAGTTTATAATAATAATTGCGTTTGTTGAAAGGATGTTGCATCATAGAGTATATCTCAATAGAATTAATTACTTTTCTCAAAACTAAATATAAAGTTTTATGAAATTTTAAAATTATTCATTCTAACGGATCTTAAATTTTAAGACAAATTTGTTTTAAAAATCGAATTCGAAAAATTCCTGAATAATTTTTTTGTTTTTCCAAATGCATTT
This sequence comes from Maratus michaelseni, assembly GCA_963931845.1. Lineage (NCBI taxonomy): Eukaryota > Metazoa > Arthropoda > Arachnida > Araneae > Salticidae > Maratus > Maratus michaelseni. Next base: position 107,772,684 of record OZ007595.1, read on the forward strand.
ACATAGTTTTGTAATTACTAATTCATAATATATGTGTTTGCTGACGAGATATTACATAATACAGGGTTTCACAATAAAATTGATTGCTCTTTTCTCAGAAATAAATATAATTTTATATAACATTTTAGAAATATTTATTGTATTTGATTAACACTTTATAGCAAGTTTGGTGTGAAAACCGAAATAAAAAAAGGCTGAATAATCTCTTTGTTTTCCGAATACAAAGCCTTTACACGTTTTTGTAGTTACAAATTTATAATAGTTGTGTTTGTTGAAGGCATAAGAGTTTTTATCTCAATATAATTAATTGATTTATCACAGAACCGAATGTAATCATGTTTCAAATTTTAAAATTATTTATTGTAATTAATCTTGCATTTTCAGATAAGTTTTATAGGAAGTCGAAATCGAAAAATTTCTAAATGACCTTTTTTTGTTTTTTTCCGAATGTAAAGCCTGTACATATTTTCTGTAAACACTAATTTTGAAACTGTTGTATTTTTTGAAAGAATATTGCATAGCAGATATATATTTCAGTAATAACTTATACAAAATACAGATTATAACGAAATATTAAAAGACAAACAATCAAACAAACGAAATGGAAAAACTTTTTAAATAACTTCTTTGTTTTTCCGAATAAAAAGACTTTTTATATTTCTTGCACTTACTAATTTGTGGAAATTGTGTTTGTTACAAGATGTTTTGTCAAGGGAATTGATTTTTCTTGGAACTGAAAGTAATTTTATTTGTGATTTTAAAATAATTGTTTGTAACTGATTTTGCATTTTAAGTCAAGTTTCATGTAAAAATCGAAATCGAAAAATTTCTTTGGTTTTTCTTAACGAATTTCTTTATTTCATTGATATCCTTTATTTGATGATTTTTCCTTTACATAGTTTTGTCTTAGTTCTTTGAAAAGTATATTTCAGTAATAATAACTTATACAGAATACATATTGTGAGGAATACATACTATATTAAAAAACAAACGAAAAAATTTTGAATAACATCTTTGTTTTACCGAATAGTAATGATTTTATATATTTTTTGCAATTATTAATTTTTAGAACTTGTGTTTGTTAAAACGAAACTGCGTGTAATTCTATTTCTTATTTATTTATTTATTTTTGTAATTGATCTTGTATTTTAAGACAAATTTGATAAAAAAAAATCTAAGTCTAAAAATTTCTCAATAATTTTTTTTGACTTTCCTATTCTACAATCTTTACATACTTTTGTACACTAGATCTTTGAAAAAATATATTCAAATAATAACTTACACAGAACGAAGATGGTATTGAATGCATACTATATTAAAAATTCTAGCCGCAACATTTATTTATGGCTATTACGGAATAACGCTATAACTAGTGATGGGCATAACGATTATTTTGATTGTTGAATGAATCATTCGGGCATGTGCAGAAGCATATCTGTCAAACTTCAATTTTTTTTTTTTATTATTCATTTACTACCAGAAGTTTTGAAGAAATAAATAAATAAAAAGTTTCTGCAGAAACTTTTTTTTTTTTCAAAATTTCTGGTAGTAATTGAATAAAAAAAAAATTTGAAATTTGACATATATACTTCTGCGCATGCCCGAATGATTCATTCGAATAATCAAAATAAGCGTTATGCCCATCACTAGTTATAACTATAAACGGAATGTTACACACTAAATTTACTTAATTAAATACTTAACATAGAGATTTTCTATTCATACTATGAAATGTAATTTTGGCGCCAAATCTTTGTATAAAATGTAAATTAATACAATGAATTATTTGATGAAACGATAACGATATTGGTTATAAAAAATTACAATTTAAATAAACACTTAAACGATTACATACTACTTAAGCTCGGCAACTGTAAGTTAATTTATAAAGTTCGTATTTGTTAAACTATATTAATTCAGGCTATTTCGCATATTTCCTGATTATTTACTACACCTTATTAAATGTAATCTTAGATTTTCTGAAATGAATAATCGTGATAAAATAAACATATTATGCTGAAATCCATTTCATATAGTTTAGGTAAATGTAGTACGAAATTTATCAATAAATGGAAAACGCTCAATATCGCAAAACCAATTAAGTAACATGAAATATTACTGTTTGCCAAGTTTTATCATTAGACAACTACCATTACGCAATATTATTTGGTGCTAGAGTGCAAGCATCAAGAATTCTTCATTATCTGAAGCATACGAATTGCATTAAGGTAGTAAAACGGATGCTGCGATGATAACGTCTGATTAAATATTCGATAACGCATTTGTTTTTATTCTTCATCAAAGAAAGTTTTAGAGCTAAATTGCAAAAGTTTGAGTAAATGAATTAACTAATATACATGAATTTGTAGACAGGGTATCGATTTATGCAAATATGCAAATTATATTTTATATTAAATCAAATATTAAGTTTAAGCGGGAAAATAGCAGATAGTTGGACATGCACTCAGAAAAAGTCTAAAAAGTCTAAAAAGTCAGATTAAAACTACAAAACATTTTTGTTGAGTACATTTTGGTTGTTTTAGCAAAATTGGAGTAAAATTGAACCATTTTACTTCAATTAACAAAACATTTTTGCTGACGATACAATTTTTTTTTTTTTTTTTTTTTTTTTTGAATTGCAAAAAAAGTGGTTTTTAACAAAAAAAAAAAATGTTTGTTGATTCAAACAAAATTTCCATTGACCTATATTTAAACAAAATTTTTGTTTAAATATGGGTCAATAAAAATTTTGTTTGAATCAACAAAAAAATTTTTATTTTGCAATTCCAAAAAAAATTTTTGTATCGTCAGCAAAAATGTTTTGTTAATTGAAGTAAAATGGTTCAATTTTACTCCAATTTTGCTAAAACAACAAAATGTACTCAAAAAATATGTTTTGTAGTTTTAATCAGTTTCTTTTTCTGAGTGTAGCTTCTCAATAAGAAATTCAATGAGAATCTATTATTATATTGAAATCTAACTTTCTTTTTGTATTTCACAACTGCACCTCTTAGAATATAGAACGCATCGAGATGAAATTAACACCAGTTATCCACTTGAATCCGAAAATGTCATAGACGCTATCAGAATTTTAAAATTTAAATTTGTTTCTGAGATATTAATTTTTTTAGATTTAAATCTAACTTTCTTTTTGTATTTCACAACTTCCCATCCTAGAATATAGAACGCATCGAGATAAAGTTATCCGCATGGATCCGCACCAGTTATCCGCATGGATCCGAAAATGTCATAGAAGCTCTCAAAATTTCCTTTACCTGAGGTTTATTCTGCCGAGCTGTTTCAAATAACAGGCCAGATGTGAGTACCACATGATTGTCTGAGTGAATTGTGTTGGCTGAGATATCGTTCACGTAGCACAATTGAAAGAGGATTAAAATCCGAAGGTTCTGAGTTCGAGTCCCAGATTGCACACATTTTCTCTTAGTTGGAAAAATTATAATTCGTTTTATTCATTTGTGACGGCCATTGCTGTTAGTAAGAGTGAACCAGGCCGTTCAGTCTTAAAGGAGAACACCAGAGGTAAGGTTTAAAAAGTCAAGTTTATTCAAACTTAATCCGGCGGCAGTTTGAGAAAGGACACTACTAAATTTTCCTTACTCCAAAAATTAATTCACTTTCCCGAACCGGTATACTAAAATAAAACTGCAATATATTAAATGTAAAGTTTCAAAACGAACTTACAACTTTGAAGATAACGGCAACTTAGGATACCTTCAGTAAGAATCCAACTCCACGCTGAATTAAAAAGAAAAATAATCTGACGTCATATTGGAAGTTTAGCGGACTTTTTCAAATATTTGAGAATAATACAAAGAGAGTATCAGTATGAGTAATAGAGAAAGCAAGTAGATATGATGTCTGCAAGTGATTATAACGTCATATGAGTTTGAGGAACGTATTGAATCATGATAAAAACCCGATTATGGAAAAATTGGCATATTTTAACATTTTGAAGGTTGCATGTTTAATTTTGAAATTGTTTTTTTTTTTCCTTTTAATATCGCATTTAGTCCACATGACAGATATTATTATGACAGAGTATAATAGCAGGCTATCGGACCGGTTCAGATTTTCGAAAAAACGAGAAAAATAGACCGATAAATTTTTACTTTATAAAAAACGACTTTTTTTTTGTGGAAAATGAAATTTATTTGGATTTATGAAAGAAAGGATAAAGCGAGTTGAAAGGAATATTAAACGAAACACCTTGTGAGATCTTCGATCACACTTATTCACTTGTTTATTGAATGTAATTGCCTGTATACGGAAAGAGGAAATAAGTTGTTATTTGAGAAGAAATTAAGACTTTGTTTGCATTTACATATACAGTGTCCATTTATCAACTTCGTACAACCATTATGTTTTAATATCTGACTTATTTACGACAAAAAAGTAGCCAGAAAAAAGCTATTAAAGTAATGACAGCTAATGATTTTGTTATAAGCTAAGGATAAAAGGCGAGTTTTTTTTTCTTTAATCACTAAAAAAGAAAACAGGGAGGACAGTTGAAGGTCCTAATAAGCCAATATCTATTTCCTGACTCGCCCTTTTATGTATCTTAAATGAAAGGTAAGACATTAAAGGCCGGAGGTGACTCACACCTGCAGATGGCACGGCCTTCAGTGTATCACTAAAGCTATGACTCACTTCAAATTAATCATTTTCTAAAGGAAAACTTTCATAAAGCATACAGATGGTTAATTAAAAATTGTAACACTTCAAAAAAAAAAATCCATTAAAAAAAGTGAATATGAACATATTAGTTTTCCTAAGCACAATTGTGTCGAAAACGAGTACATAATATGTTCATATTTATAAAAAAAATCTTTCTTATTAAAATTAATCTTGTCAATAAATATACTCTATTTTACTACATTGCTCAGAGTTCAACTAGATACTATTTTTCTTTTTTTATTCTTTTATTTAACGGAATTTGGTTTTTATATGTAAAAACGGAATTTTGTAATCGATTTTTCATTTACTTCTTGATACTCTAGAATTATAAAAAAAAATACTAGTTGACCTGCCCGGCGTTGCCCACAGGCCCCTGATAATAAATAAATAAATAAATAATCAAGTTTTGTTATTTTATATCTTTAACCCAATTTTGTATGAAATTAGATTTTAAAATGAAAAATTCGCGAAAAAATATTGATGTTTAGTGATAAAAGCGCTCATTTTCTCATTATTTTTGTCCGAACTCTTTGAAATCTTTATTGGTCATAAATAAAAAAAAAATTACAGCCCGAGTAAAAATTTCGTAAAAAAATATTGTTATCTAGTTGTAAAAGAATTTTTTTTCTCGCTTTTTGTTTGTTTGTTTATTTTCGCGTCGGCTCCTTTAACATAGCAATAAAAAAATAGTTCTCATTTTCCGATTTCTTTGAAATTTCAATCGGTTATAAATGTAACTGTATCCAAGCTCTCTTTAAAATTTTACGAAAAAATATGCGTAATTAGTAGTGAAAACATGAGTTCTTAAAAAAAAAAGCTTTCAACGCAATGGCCATATTACGCCATCCGTTTTCAATCAACCCTTTTCAATCCCCTAGTAGCCTATAGGCAAAACAGCTCTAGGCAAAACACTAAACAGGTGAGGGCTAAACACGTTTTCTGTTTCTGAGGGTATTAACGATAGCCTTAAAAAAACGTTGAAGCATGCGCAAAGAGACGATTATCGTGTGGAAAAGAGAGTATGGATTTGACAGAATGCGCTTTTCGCTTTATATATATAGGTACTCACATATGTGTTTCCTATAACAATACAACATTTTAATATTTTTAGAACTTAAATATAAATTAATAAATTCATTTTAAGGCATTTTCCGTTAGTTTGGATACAGGTGAATAAAGCGTCAATTCTTCTTTATGGTTACAATTGTATACGAATCGCAACACCAATGGATTAGTAGTCCCGCCCCAAACCACGCCATGTTATGCGCCAAACCACGCTTACAAAAATAGTCCTACTGGCTGTGAAAAACTGCAACAATTTTAAACAATAAAAAGTAGTAAATATAAATAAAAAATAAAGAGTGTAATATATTTTTTTTAATTTTGTTTTAATCTCGTAATAGTTTCATATTAATTAAATTATGATTATACGTAGAGAAATCAATTTAGAAATCCTTAAATTATAATTGAAATAATGTTTCATTTTCCATTCCTTTCGCTATATCTTTACAAAAGAAACAGAGAATTTTTTTAATAAATTCACTAGTTCGCGATTTCTACCAAACTTAAAAAAATAGCTGTTAATTTTCCATAATCGAATTCGGTACCCACTCCAAATTAACTTATTGGAACAAATTTTTGGGGAGAACATATGAAGTGTGGTCATTGTCAGGTTTTTATGCTTCTGACGTCAACGAGAAGTATATTTTCTATAAATTACAGGTTAAATAATGAACTTTATTTGTTTATTATGTACTGTAGTTATTTATATATTGGTTGTCTGGAAAGTTCGTGCCAGTTGAGAAAATCAATTCGTACCGGAAAATGCTATTATTTATTTATTTTAAATTGATTCTGATATCTAATGTCTAATAATTAACGTTCAGAATTTTCCGGTACGAATTGGTTTTCCCAACCGGCACGAACTTTCCAGACAACCCAATATTTTTTCTCCATCGTACTTGGTTAAAGTAGATTTTTTTAAAAGAAATTCCAGAATGGTTATAATCCCTTGGAATGTGGGGGACATAGGAAAGCACTGTCCTTGGTAGTAGAAGCAGGAACTTAGGGAAAAAAAGACGAATAGAGTGTCTCACATTGGGGGTGCAATAATAGCACGTGAAGGTGGTCGTGCAAATAGGGGACAGTCCCATTGACATCTCACAAAAATGGCGGCTGTTGCCGGCGGATTTTTTTTTTTTTTTTCAGCGTTTGTACAGTCCCTCGAACTTCAACACCAATAATATCTAAAATTTATCTTTGACTTATTTGATCTCAGAAAAACAAAGCGAAGAAAACTTTTAGAAATTATTGGTGTTGAATTCGAGGGAGGATTCGAACGCTAAAAAAAAAAAAAAAAAAAAAAAAAAAAAAAAAAAAAAAAAAAAATCGGCCTGCGACAGCCGCCATTTTTGTCAGCGCGCAGGCCTAGTATTCAGGGGGCGGTGGTTCTCTGTTCAGTGACGTAAGATTGACGAGGTCCATTGGTAGTAAAAGTAAATACGTATACTTGAAATATACGCGTATACTTGAATTATACGTTTACCCGATAAATGCTTATACGTATCCGGAAACGTTTAAACGTATTGTTTAAGGTAAGCGCATTTCATTTCGACGTATTATACGTAAACACGTATATCTGTTAAATGTATAACTGAAATACGTATCGCGTCGGGAGCTCTAATTAAAATGCAACAGCCGATTGCTACGCAGCTAGTAACTTATAGTTAGAAAAATTCTCTTAATACTCTAACAATTAAAATAGTTTTTTTAGGACCAAAACTTATGATACTTTGAATTTTATGAATTTTGAACGTTTTCTAACATTAAAAACGGAAAAAAGGCGTTTTTAAATCCAATGCAAACAACATTAGCCCAACGTTGTCTCACAACTAGAATATTAAACGCACCGTTTTCCTACAATTTAAAACATCATTCTTTTAAAGCAGAACTAATGACATCATAAAATTATATATGCAATGGCTAATTTCTTTATGTAATAACTAAGGCTGAAGCGCGCTTTTTAAAATTACTACATTTCATTCAGATACCGTATATGGAAATATCTTGACTGAATGCACTTTAAAGAGTTTCGTGAATTCATAAATAGGAAAAGGGGGAATAAGAACCGAAATTATTATTCATGTCTCATAGGCACACCGTGACTTTCTTTAGAATTACAGCCTTGTGATCATTTGAAAATTCATGCTTATCGTTTGAAATTAAGTTCACAAATAATTTACATCATACGTGCGGGTTTATTTGGAATGCCAAACAAGTTATGTAAGGCCTGGAATTTACAAAAAAAGCTAATTTTTTTTTTAAGAATAAACAATCGTTCTGAAAGAAAAAAAAGTAACTATAAGACTAGTAGATTACATTATCAAGTGGAAAACTGCCATGAATTCTGAAAGTAGTATATTGACAATCTATATTATTAAGGACAAACGTGTCCGTGCGAAACGCTGACGTCATTTTGGGAATGGCAACAGTTGAGGATGAAATTTTGGTTTTGCGATTTTTGCTATTGCAATTTTTTTAATTTCTAAGCATCGCACATTTTTAATTTTTACACCTTTATATAGGGAAAAAAAATCTACTTTCAAATGCAATTTGTTTGAAAAATGCATTTTAATTGACTGATTTATTATAGCATTTAAATTAAATTTCAAGCATGAATTTTTAAAAATCTATCTGTATCGCTTGCAGACGACTGCAAAATATTAATCCGTTTGCCCTTTAAACAATATAAAAAGTTCAGCATTTGTTTCCAGCTAATATTCCATAACGAAATTAAAACTTCATTAAGCAATCAATAAAATAGTATAAATAAAACGCAAATTTAACAGACATGTAATTGAAATAAGCGCTTAAAACCGCTGAAATTATCAGAATTTAAAAAAAAAAACTGCTGCATATAACGAAATTTTTAGGGGTTTCTTCGGCTATTAACTTCTGGCAGCACAACGCCAGTACGAAATTAAGGCTTTTAATAAATTTCAAAATTTCATTTAAATATATAATTGACGTACTTCACATAAAAATGCTCTTTGGTGTTGCTAGGGGCAATCTAAAAAATTATTAAATGTGAAAAATCTATTAGAGTTTTACAAGCAGGTTTTTTTTTTTCAGGCAATAAGAAAAATAAATGGTTTTCACCTATATTCTCTATCCCGGGAAGCCTGGGTTGGATGCTCTCAGGCCCTGACTATCGCACGGGCACCAGGGGCCCATGCCCTGGGCACAAAATTTCTGAGGGGTACGCAAATTTTCATAATTTAATCTAAATTACCATTAAAAAAATCAGAATTGTGCCAATGTTTTTATTTCTTTAAGGGCTTTTGTTTGCATTCAGTAATCAGTTTGGTTTTATCATTTAATATCAATATCATCATTAATAAGTAGACTTCTTATCATTATTTTCTATTAATTAACGTACAGTATTTATCAAGTCATTCAATTTTATCATATGAGGGGTTTAGAATGACAGTGGAGTAAGTCAAAAATTTGAAAAATCTAGATAACCATAGTTTTACTGAACGTATATTACTTTCTGGTTCAGTGCGACAGTCAAATAAGTGATAGTTCAGTTTGGGAGTCGCTAGAAGGCAAAACAAGTTGGACCGCTTAATGCAACGGCATTACGACAAGTTTCACAAAACCCTCCATTTCTCAAATTACTAAATATTGACTTACTCCACTGTCATTCTAATCCCCTCATATTGCACATTTATTCGAAAAGTGACACAACTGAAAAAATGTGATATTTGAGACATTAATACGATAAAATGACAAAAATATATCTCAATCTATGGTTAAAAGCCTATTTTAATAAATTAATAGAAAAAATATTTAATTTTTGTTCCTGGAACCTTTTTTAATTTTCCGGAAAACGTATTTTTTTGAGTTGACACTTTTCGAATATGAAAAAATGTGCAATATGAAAAAAAAAAAAAGTAGTATCAATAAATCAACAAATCTAAGGGGGCACGAAAAATTGAAAGTGCCCTGGGCAGAAAAACTTGCTAGTCGGTCCCTGGATGCCCTAAGTTATAATTAATAGAGGATCGTCTCCGGGGTTCCCAAGTTGCAGAACATAGGTGAAAACCCTTTAGTAAAAAAAAAAAAAAAAAAAAAAAAGAAAAAAAAGAAAAGAAAACTAATAGAGTTTTTTTAAATTTAATAAGTATTTTTTAAATTGCTCACTAACAAGTTGGAAATTGTACGTCAAACGTGACAAATGAGGTGCGTTCGTACTATAGCTAGTTATATAAATATTCTGATCTTGATGATTTTTAATTTTGTGAGATGAATAATATCGTCTTCAGATTTATTTCTGTAATAAAATAAGTATATTGGTCGCTTGACGATTAAACCTCGGAAACTCCTATAACAAAAAAAAAAAAAAAAAAAAAAAAAAAAAAAATCCAATTTTTTAATAAATATTTTTATTAATATTTTCTAAAGTTTTGATTCGATTTTCATAAAATTTGAAATGTCTGGACAAAATTCTGCAAAGATAATATATCTTAAATTTCAAACCATTCGGTTGGGTAGTTTTTGCGTTGTTATATGCGGACGGACGGACAGACAGACGGACGGACCAGACGACGACACTAGGTGCTACGTATTTATATAATTACGAACGCACCTAAAAAGCAATTGCATACGAAAAATATCAATAATGTATGTACATAAAGTTTTTGAATTTATAAAGGCTATTCTCAAATCCAAAGGCGCTACTTTCTGAGACATTTCTAAATTCCTTTTTATTCAAAACACATGAAATTCGCATGTGTTCTTACTCAGAAACTATGTAAGCAAACAGCGTTTTCTATTTTTTGGTAAAGGCAAAATATCTTTCAGAAAACACTATCAAAGTTGTCTTTTTGAACCGAATTTCCGGACGCGGCAGTGGGGGAAAGGAGAAAAAATCATTCATCAAGTCACAAAAATCGTTTATTACCCAATAAGTAATTTATTAATCAAAAAATGAAAAACACTTTTCGATTCCAAACCGCTTTAATAGTTAGTCCTGTCAGTTACATGCCTTTACGTTTAAAAATGAGTCAGAAAATGTGTCAAAGTTTCGCGTTTGTTGAACAAGGAATTCGAGAACCGCCTTAAAAACGATATTTTCGTATTAGCCGCATGCAAGGAGTTAATAGCCGGAGTAATCTCCAAAGATTTCACTATTTACAGAAACCTTTTTCATTCTGACCATTTCAGTCGTTTTAGAGCTTAATTCGAATTCATGTTCCTTAAATTTGTGTTTTATTTATATTATTTTATTTATTTATTGATGAAGTTTTATTTGAGGAAGTTTATTTATGAAGTTTATTAATGAAGTTTTATTTGATGAAGTTTATTTATGAAGTTTATTGATGAAGTTTTATTGATGAAGTTTATTGATGAAGTTTTATTGATGAAGTTAGAACCGGAAATAAATGCTGAATTATTTATATGGTTTTAAATTCAAACAGATTAAGCTTTCGTAATCGGGATACATGTGATACATTTGAGAAAAAAAATAATGCTTGAAATTTATTTTAAGAACCGTAACAAATTAGTAAATTGAGATACAGTTTTCAAACAGATTGCTTTTGAAACAACATTTTTTTCCCATATTCGACGGTGTAAAAATTGAAATTGTATAACGTTTAGAAGTTAAAAATTGTAATAACTGCAATTTATTGGTTAGGTGTTGTCATTGTCAATACGAGTCAGCGTTACCCATGGGCATGTTTTTTCTTTATAATATAGATATTCTAAAAGCAAAACAATAATTGACCAATATTGGATATCTTAGATACCGGAAATATTGGCATAAAATGTTACTTCCAACATTTTATTTTTCAATATTGTACCAATATGAGCAAAAATTATTCCGCCTTTTCACTGAAAATCCAAAACCAATATTTTTATAATATTGGCATTAAGTTTAAAATATTGTCAATGTACGTAAAGCTAACATTTCATCACTATTGATATTTAATTGCAAGTATTTTAAAATTATATAGTTATTCAAACAAAATTTATTAAATATTGTTATTAAAATTTGTTAAGTCTAAAATCTGATAATATATAATGAAATATTACTCTCTGAAATATTTTTTATTTGACTGCTGCAAAAAAATACCTGCCCATCAAAATAAGGGCATTTTTAGAAATCATATCAAAAAGTATTATTATGCCACATTTCATTCCAATAACTCTCCACTAATGCGAACTAACACCGACTAAAATTTCAAATCGTCTTAGTTTTTTAATCTCATTAAATTTTATCAGAGTCACCTGTTATATTTCATTATCACCATATTTCCACGCAAGTTATACGCAGTTGAATTGATGGAATCTCAAATAAACTCAAATCTTTGTAAATATTAAGTTTATTTGGGCCTAGTGTGGAGTGCGCAAGTGCTGAACCGAAGTGCGGTGTCCAATCCATTGTTTAAAGCACCAATCTTGTAATCACACCTAATGATACGGTAAAATTATATAGACAATTGCTAATTTGTTAATATAGGAGAAGGTGGCCTAAAATGATCCTAACGGGCAAAACGATCCACATATGTTTTCTTCCAGACATGTTGCGCTATCTACAGGATAACATATGAACTAGTTGTGATAAGTGAAGAAGAAGCAATGGCGGTATTCAAGCGATCGCAGTATTACACGTCTGAATAGAATTCTTTAAAAAATTGAGTTTTATAACATCTGTGATAAGGTAAGCACTAACTTTCATATTTATTTAGATATGCAGTCTTTCATGTATAGAAATATGAATTGATTTACTTAATGGAGTATGTTTTTAGATGTGAATTGCACTTATGTATTGTCATAATTACTTTCATATCCTTTATTTTGCCGATAAAAAGCAATTTACATTTGCTTTTTAAATGAAGGATCATTTTGCCTTTTAGTGAGTGTAAAATGATTCTTCGGACACTTTTTAAAAAATCAATTTTTTTTCATTACTCAATTTGGGTTTAAAATATTATTAAAATATGTTTCTAATGCAAAATATAATGTAAAACATACTAGCAAAGGGCCAAAGTTTTATTTAAACAGTTATGTTATTTTACACAAGTTTTTCCCTTAAGGGGATCATTTTAGGCCACCTTCCCCTAATAAATTAAGAATAAATGGCTTCTTTAAAATTATCACATTTTGTTAAAATACCGTATATGTAAATATCTTGATTTGTCTGCAATTTAAAAACTTACGCGTATGCAAAACTAGAAAAGGGAGAATAAGAACCGACATTATTATTCATGTCTCATAGGCACACTGTGATTTTCTTTAGAGATTAGAGCCTTGGGATTATTTAGAAAATTTATGCTTATCTCTTGAAATAAAGTTCACAAATAAATTTTGCCCTACGTAGGTTAATCGGAATGCGAAACAAGTTATGGAATTTACACAGAAACCGGAATTTTTAAAGAATTAGAGATTATTCCGAAAGAAAAGAAGTAATAATAAAATTCGTGGAATACATTATCAAATGGAAATAGTGGCATGATATACTACTTCCAACATTATCGACATATTTTTTCAATATTACAGAATTATGAACAAGAATCATTCCGGCATTTCATTAAAAATGTTTCACATGTACACTGTGAAAAAAGACAAATGTGTCTAAATCTATAGAAAAACACATAACCACAGGCGGAAATGTACAGTAACCTCTTCAAAGTTACCTACCAAAGTTGCTCCAGAAAAAGCATTTGTTATATTTAGCAAGCTCAGAAACCGATATATTTTCGAGACTTAAAGAAACATTTATAAAAACAAAGTTTATTTTGCGATGTATGACAATTCTTACCAAACATGTTGTAATGTTTCTCTATTAACTGTTTGTGAAGCATCACAAATGCGTTGTTTAAGCTCGGGCAAACTTGTTGGCAAAGGTGGTATGAACACAAGATCTTTGATATATCCCCAAAGGAAGAAGTCCCAAAGAGTTAAGTCAGGTGACCTAGAAGGGTAGCTGTGTAGGAACAAACCAACGGCTGCACTGTGACCAATCCAATGGTGTGGTAGTTCTCCATTTAGAAATTTACGAACCTCCAAATGCCAATGGAGTGGTGCACCATCTTGTTTAAAATTGAAATTTTGCATATATTCCTTCAACTATGGTAAAAGCCAAACTTCCACCATATCGAGGTAGATAATACCACTCACTGATTTTTCGGCAAAACAGAGCGTTCCGTAAACCTTTGGTGAAGTTATAATGTTACAAACTAAAAATTTAACATTTTTCTTTTACAATGACATATTAATTAAAATTTTCTGTTTGTAATTATGGAAAATATTAAATTTTGTAATAGGATGATTCTTTCCTGATAATCCTCTATAGTTATCCAAACAAAATTTATTAAATATAGTCATTGAAATTTGTTACGTCTAAAATTGAATAATATGTAATATAATCATTCACTTTTATTCTCTGATGACTGGTACAAAAAATTCCTGCTCATGATGATAAGGACATTTTTAGAAATGATATCGAAAAGCTTTATCATGCCACATTTTACTCCATGAACTCCACACTAGTGCAAATTAGCACCGACCAAAATTTTAAATCGTCGGCGATTTTTTTTAAACAGGTTTTTACTAATGTGAATTTTTCATTAACAAAATTAATTTTTTGATAAAAATAAGTATCCCATTTCGAATGCCCATTAAATTTCGTATAGGAATCAAATATTAGTCGCGCTTCACACCAAGGAGACAAGCGACGCGGCACACGTTGCATGTCTCATGAAATCGCGAGTCACGACAGAGGCAAGTTGCATTTTCAACTTTTTCATCCTTACACCAGAGCGACACGAGCACTCGAGATACAATCGTTTTGGCACTATCTATCGGCAATTAATATAAAGAAATCTTCTCTTGAGTAGTATTTTAGATGCATTTAAAATAAAAGCCATCTAACTTTAAAATTTTATTCAATGCAAATAAAATGAGAAACAATTTTTTTTCCTATAATTTTAATTTAGTGTTATCATTTTTTTTAAAACTTAGCTTATATCCACATAAATTTTGCTTGCATTGTAAATAAAATTAATATTTCTTTTCAAATGTAATTCAAATATGAGGAATATATAATACTATTTTCTCAAATTGATAACCCTAAATTAAAGTTTTATATAAAAAATATAATAATAATTTTCATTTTATGTATACTGAATAAAATTTTAAAGTTATATGGCTTTTTTTTATAAATGCAACTAAAATAGAAGTTTTTTTATATTAATTGCCGATAGATGGCGCCAAGACGATATTTTCTTGAGGCACAAATAAATGAAAATTGCAGCTTGTATAGCTTAGCTGAGAGGAGAGGCGAAAGTGTGACGGAAGCAAAGAATACGAGCAGCATATGTGCTTCATCGCATGCGTTTTCGGTGTGTGGGCTTAGAACTCCTATAATAGAGGATAGATAGATACCTCCTCGCAGATTTGATACCCGAATTACAATCCAGTCGAAAAACCAAGCTAATCAGAACCGGTTCAGCCAATCAGAACCGAGTTTTAGGCAACCCCAACTCCGGCTGCGGTAGATTGCTGCTGAGCTGTGTACCAATAATGCGAAACAAAATGGATATGCGTCAGCTCCTATTATAGGAGTCTTATGTGGGCTCAGTGAAGAAACAATAGGCTACAACCGTAGATTTGTCGCACGAGTCGCAGAAATGTCTCTTGTCCTCTCGGTGTGTGGCGCACCTTACATTTCATTATCAATATACAGTAGACTTCCGATTATCCACCATTCGATCAACCGCCACCTTCGGTTAACCGCCACCCCTCCTTTCCACTTTTTTTCAATCAGAAACGAACAACCAAAACACGCATGTTCAGTGAACCCGAGTGAGGCGGCGCTATTCCGAGAAAAATGCTTGTCTGACGTCAGCTAAACTGCAGCCACCACCCCCTGAATACTAGAGCTTTTAAGAATATTAACATGAAAGCACTGCCTGTCAATTATTACAGTAAAAAAAGTTCCTGGATGACGCAAGATATTTTTAAGAAGTGGTTTTTTTATATCTTTGTTCCCGGAGTTAAAGCACATTTAATAAAAAGTAATCTTCCTCAGAAAGCAATCTTGTTGCTTGATAATGCAAGAGCACATCCGGGAAATTTAGAATCTACTGACGGTAACATAAAGTGCTTATTTCTTCCACCTAATACAACATCACTGATACAACCAATGGACCAAAGTGTCTTTGAATCGATGAAAAAACGTTATCGGAAAGCTTTTATTCAAAAGCTGCTACTCACTGATAATGAATCAAATGTCTTCGTTTTTTGGAAATCATACAGTATCAAAGATGCCACATACAACTTGGCTGATGCCTGGAATGATTTATCTGAACAGATTTTCCAGAGAATCTGGAGAAAATTGTGGCCCAACACTATTGATACACCGGAAGATGCTACCAATACTACCAGCACAGAAGATGTACCTGATGATGATACAGAGATACTGACCTTGGTATCAAACGTACCATGTTTAAAAGATATTTCTGCAGATGAAATGAAAAACTGGCTTAATTGTGATAACAATGATATTGGTTATGAAAAATTTACGGATGACGAAATTATCCAAAATATTTTGAATCCAGGGAAACCTGAAGCGGATGAATCTGATGAATAGGAAAATGATGACCCAGGAGTCAGTCATGCAGAAGTGGAAAAAATGCTCTCGAAGTGCATTAATTGGTTTGAGATGCAAGATGAAGCCGATGCAACTCAAGTACTTTTATTACGTAAAATTCGCAATCTTGCTGCTGTAAAAGGACAAGCAAACTGCAAACAAACATGTAAAACGAATTATTTTAGATGAAAACAGGTAATTTATTTACTCTGTAAAATTTTAAATTACTCTCATAAATTTATTTGTTATTATTAATTGTGTTTTCTATTCATGAAATACACAGCGAATAAAAAAACAGGCATTTAAATATTGTTATTTATAAACCAGCAAATAGAAATGTGATTTTAATAATGGACTTTCGATTATCCGTCTATTTCGATTATCCGCCACCCCGTCGGTCCCGTGAGTGACGGATAATCGGAAGTTTACTGTATTGCCAATAATGTTACACGCAGTCGAAACTACAGAATCCCAAATCAGTGTGGAGTGCGCGGGTGCTGAACTGAAGTGAGACGTTCACGGATTAAAACACCAGTCTCGTAAGCACAACTAATGATACCGAAAATTGATATAGGTAGTTGTTAATTTCTTTCTATAATAAATTAAGACTAAACGACATCTTTAATATTATCACATCATGTTAAAATACCGTATATGGAAAATTTCTTGGTTGACTGCACTTTAAAAACTTGCACGAATGTAAAACTTGAAAAAAAGAGAATAAGAACCGACATTATTATGCATGTCTCATAGGCACATCGTGTCTTTCTTTAGGCATTACAGCCTTGTGATTATTTAGAAAATCCATGCTTATCTCTTCAAATAAATTTCATCATAATCTGGGTCTATTTGGAATGCGAAACCAGTTATGTGGGACCTGGAATTTACACAGAAAACTGGGTTTTTTAAGAATAAAATATCGCGAATAAGAATAAAATATCTTTTATTCTCTGAAATTTTAGTTATTTGATTAGTGCGTAAATTTCTTGCTAGGATGTTAAGAACATCTTTAGAAATAATATTAAACAGCATTATTATACTGCAATTAAGACATGAACCTTGAAAGCATCAGATATAATATAGTAAAATTACGCATGCAATGGTTAATTTCTTCATGTATTATTTAAGACTAAACGACCCCTTTAACCCTTTCCGGCACAGTGATCCCACTCCGGGCACACCTAATTTTAATTCAAAACTTGCAACGGGCACCAAGAATATTTTAATAAGATTTTGTTTCTATAATGAAAGCTTAAAATAAGGAGTTCATATTTTCTAAAAAAGTCGTTTGTAAATTCCGGTGTCAGTCTGCAATTTCTCATTTTACGAACAGACTTTGTCTGTGCCGGAAAGGGTTAAAGTTAGCGCATTTCATTAAAATATACCGAATTTTAAAATATCTCGGCTAAGTGCATTTTAAAAACTTGCACGAATGCAAAACTAGGAAAAGGGGAATAAGAAGCGACATTATTATTCATGTCTCAAAGGCACACCGCGACTTTCTTTAGAAACACAGACTTGTGATCATTTAGAAAATTCGTACTTATCACTTCAAACAAAATTTACAAATAAATTTTAACGTACGCGTGTTCATTTGAAATGCGAAACAAGTTATAAGGGGTTTGGAAACTAGGCTTAGATTGCTTAGTTTATAGATTTTGAAAACTAATCGCTTGAAAAAAAAAGTTAAAGATTGCATACATTAAATACATAAAATATACATTATATCAAGTGGAAAACTGTTGTGAGTTGAGAAAGCAGCTATATTATAATTGACAAGTATATTTATAATGTTTTTAATGTAAGTGAAAAAGACAGTTATTAAAAGGCAGAATTACTCATTGCTTTCAATCGCTGAAAAAAACATCATGCCTTTCATGAGCATTTTGGTCATGGAAAAAAAAAATGTTGTATAGCGATTTTCATGTTGTAAATTGGGATTATAGAAAATTCCTCAATAATCTCTGATATATTTTAATTTGTCGGAAAACAGATTGTTATATTTACAATGTGTTTAAAAAATGCGCCAGTTCTGCTTATTTACAAAGCCGTCCTGGTAAAAATACGTTTTCATTGGGAGAACAAAATGTTTCCCACATCGATTTCGCCAGCATCTAGCTGATGCAGCATAGCATTTGCAAACGTGTCGCGTTCATTAATGGCAGCAGCATTAAAGGGTTGGCGTGCTTGAATTCTGTGTGGAAGCACAGGGCTGTGGCGCACGATACGGTGAGGGGATATACGTCCAACACGGCGATTGGAAACCCTGGCCACTGTTGAATTACTTGCTCAATGACTTCAACATTCGGCTCTGTAACTGCTGTACGCGGACGCTCGACGTTTCCAGCCCGATAATCGTTAACGTTCCCAGTCCGTTCAAACAGAACCTTTATTGTCTCCCTTTTCGGTTCTTTTGTGACATTAATCTTTCTCTTAAAACTGCGCCTTGTTTCAACAATACTGTGGTGCAGGCGGTGAAATTCAAAGACAAGAAATATCCACTGTTCCAACAAATAAATCATTTCTGCGCAGCAACTTTCAATCTCTGAGCAAGCAAATGCTAGCAGCAGAACGATGAAGTACAGAACACAGATAGTTTGTAGTATACAGAATGGAGATCTGACGGAGTGCGTTTCTCTACAGCTCTCGAGTATTTCCTGCAGAGCCATTTGTTAGCGAACTTCGTAGTTAAAGTAATTATCTGCGACTGAATATTTACTGGTTTCCTAAGTAGAATGTAGTAAACAGTACATTTCTATCGCTTTCAATTTTTGAGCATCATTTCAATACATTGTTAAAAATTACTGTTAACACTAGATTTATTAAAGCAACAATTTGATCGGATCTTGATTTTGGGTTTAAAAATTCGGGAAACAAAAAACTTGTTTTTTGGCTCTTTGGTTTTTAATACCGTTGAAAAATGTTTAGGACTTAAGTTTGTCTGTCTGTCTTTCTGCACTCTAATATTTGTTATAACATAATTGGATTGCCTTAATATATTTAACTGAGGTTCATTACAGCATATTTCCTCTAGAAAATAGTGTGTGAAGCATTTATTGCTCATTTACAAGGATTTACACAAAATATATTCGATTGTACGACGGTAATTGTTTGAAGTATGCTTTCATGATGCTACACTAATATTTCTGACATACTGAAATTGTTACACGTTATTGAGGTGAACAGTAACATATTCCTTATAGAAAATGGTGCATGTAACGTTCAATATTATTTTACAGGATTGCGCAAGGGAATTCAGATATATTATCGCCAATGAGCGATAATTGCAGGGTGAGCATTTTCAATTGTGTTATGTATTGTCAAGCTTACGTAAATTTTAATATATTACATGGGTGTCTAAACTCTATAGATCACATAAAGGCCTGCCCAAAAGAATTAATTCTTGTTTATTTTGTGTAATTTTTTTCACTGTAAAATGTTCAATATTTTGTCTTTTTTTCAATAAATATATTAAATATTTGTCATTTTTATTTGCAGGTAAGATTGTTCCTCTGATTAATGTTTTGAAAGTCATGTAAAAATGAAAGGTATTTATTACATTTTTTTCTGTAAAATATCAACTATTCGAATAGTTTCGATTATATAGTATATATACCATCTCATAAAAATGAAAAACATAGGAAGAGATGTTTTCGTTTTGCATAACATTTATGACACTTTCGTGTTTTACTACAAGTGCCAAACAAACTAACAGTTTTTATATTAGCAAGAAATAAAGTAATGTATTATAATGTAAATAATGTAAATTATTTTCTGTAAAAGTTTTGATTTATAACTGTCATTTAAGAAGCAATTTTCAACAAAAAGCTACTTTTTAAACGATGATTTAACAAGAGCTACATTTGCACGTATGTATCGGATTATTAACTGTTTAGAACTTTTTATTGAAACCTAACACATACATTGCGTTGCTATATCTAGCATCTTCCTTACAAAGGAAGTTTTCAGTAAAGTATCGATATACGTTACATGAAAGCCCAATATTAAAATATTAGCTCACTTTTTGTTGGAAGGAAAAAAAAAATAAGGATATGAATGAAATCTAAGCATAACAAAGTGTCTCAAAGTTCCATGTACACCTTTTGGGAGGTGGTGGAGAAAACTGATATTAGAGTGACTCTATATGAGAGTGGCAACATACGGCATACGGGGTTATAAAATTTAATTGGTTGAGACGATTTTGGACAAAAACAAATCGCCAAGCATATTGGAGAACCTGCTAATATTGCCAAGCTAATGTTTGTTAGCCTTTTTGAGTATTATTGCATTTTTATTTTACCTGTAAGTCCCTCATGGTTAACATGAGCAAAGCCAGGCGGTACTGCTGATTATATAATATTTTTGCTTATCAGAATGCTAGGGATGAGAAATACAAGATAAAAATCATGACATTTTAAAATAGTTCTTTATTCCACGATGAATTGGGTTTATGAGAGAGGGATTTTAAGTTCTTCGACTGGTTGCACCAAATTGCCTTTTGAGAAATTGCCATCCAAAAACCTTAATTGCATACAAACCTACTGAATATACTTTTACAAAAAAGAGAGACAAGTATTCTCAATTATGATAAGATTCTTCAAATAATGGTAATATTTTTTTACCTCATTCTTTAGAGTAACTTTTTTTAATAGTCCTAAAAAGGCTATTTTTAACACTGTTTGTAAGGAAGGCTTCGCGAATTTCATTATTATTTCATTGAGATTGATGAAATCCTGCAATTAGTTAGTATTTGTATTAGGCAAACCGGCTTTCAATTAATAATTCTGTCTATTCTCAAACTGATGGTTTGGCCATGGGTAATCCACTTTCTCCTCTTTTATGTGATATTTAAATGCATTATTTTGAAGAAAAACCCTTCAATTTGTATAAATTTTCTTTCTGGTTTAGGTATGTTGATGATACGTTTATTTTAGTTCCTTCTGACCTGGATGTTTCTAATCTTCTTTCATTTGTCAATTCTATTGATCCTTATTCAATTTATTCTCGAAGTCGAAGAGAACAGTTTTCTTCCTTTCCTTTATATCTTGGTTTCGAAACACCCAGATCGGTTCTCTACCTCTGTTTAAAAAAAACCTTTCGCTGTATCTCTCCCTCTGCATGTTCTTTCAAACCAGCCCCCCCCCCCCCCCCAAAAAAAAAAAAAAAAAAAAAAAGTGGCGTCCTTTTATACATTTGTTTTCAGAGCGTTACGCATTTGTTTTGGCCTTTTTGCTCTGAATAATGAAATGAATTATCGCAAATCTCTTGCCTTTGCTCGTGGTTATAATCCATCTTTGATTGATAAAGCTCTGAATAAGTTCAACAATCCTAAACGTCCTGTTTCGGAATCCTGGTAATTTTAACTCTATTGTTCTGCCATTTTATTCTCCTCTCTGTCTGAAAATGTCCCAAATCCTTTCTCGCTTCAGTTTTAAAGTTATCTTTAAACCTATTAATAAAATAAAATTATCTTCTTTGAAAGATCCTATTCCTACTAAGAACCGGTGGGGAGTGTGTTTTATTTTTTGTTTTTGCAATTTAGGTTATATTGGTCAAACTAAGAGAGCATTAAAGTTTAGATTAAGGTATATATCTAATCACGAATTTTACAAATCTTCGATTGCCTTTCATTGTTGGACTTCAAGTCACTCTTTGAATTTTTCCATGGCCAGAATAATTTCTTCAGCTGTCTCTCCTACTCACTTGGATTTTCACTTAGCATTTTTTATTTTTAAAAAGTCCGACAATCTTGTTAATGATCCTCTCATCCTCTCCTTTTCTCCCTTCAGCTTGGAAAATACTTTTGTAATTTTTCCCCCTTGTGTCCTTTATTTTATTTATTTATTCTTGTTATTTATTTATTTATTTTTAATGTACTGTTTTTGATATTTTTATTCATTCTCTCTCTCTCTCTTTTTCTTTTCTTTGCCACTTTCATTTTGGCTACACTTTTCTCTTCCGCATGCTCTCCTCTATGATTGGTGTTTTCTTTTCAGCTAGCGCCACCTGCCGCATTCTTTGCAAGCTCTCCTCTCTGCCCTTCTGTTCATTTGTGACGTTATCCCCTTACGGGCACATGTTTATTTTGGCTGACGGCGGACTGTTAAAAATTTCCAACTCGAAACGCGTCCTGTGTGTTGTTTTGTTTTTAATGGTGATTGGTACAAAGTTTTCATTATTTAATTGCGATTTATCACCAGTTTGTCGGTGCTGTTTCATCTACAAGAAATGGGGTTTATGAGATTGTGATAAAAATTTTATATACCAGGCGACTCTCTTATGGAAATATAATCTAGGAGTTCGTGGGAACGCTATGACCTCAGGTTAATGAGGAAAAGAAAGTAAAAAAAGAACTAGTTGACCCGCTCGGCGTTGTCCGGGCCCGTGATAATAACTTAATAAATAAGAAATTTATATTATTTTATATCTTTAACCCGATTTTGTATGAATTTATATTTGAAAATGAAAAATTCACGAAAAAATATTGATATTTAGTGGTAAAAGTGCTTGTAAGAAGACATTTTCTTGTTTTTTCACGTACAATTGGATACCTTTAGTATTAGGCAATAGATGGCAGCACTACCAATTCAATCAGAAGGTCTTTTTCAAATTTCCTGTCCGTTTCAAATAATGATTTTCACTATCTTTATATTTTATTTTAATGTTTCATAAACTATAAACTAAAAGTTTTTTTCTGTATAACTTGAAATTATAGATTATGAAGGCAATTTTTTAAAATTTAAATATTTTCAATACAAATATTTTTTATTTATATTATATTTTTAATACAATTTTAATTTGTAAAAATATTGTTGGGTGTTAAACCTTACTTAATTCAAAAGCATTCGAATAAAAAAAATACAAATTATACTCGCAATTTCTTTTTCTAAAAATGTGACAGTAATTGAAATGAATTACAGCCGAAAGTAATGAAGAAATCATTCTATCGGAAGCGGGATTCGAACCAACTTTCTTTGCAGAGTGCCAGAGCTTAAACTAACACCTTAGACCACTCAGCTACGTTGGTCATGTTTAAGTGCACCTTAAAACTAATCACGTTTTAGATTTAATTTCACGCATGAGCAAAAACATCGAATTTACGCTGAAATGTTTAGCTTGTCGCTTTGATATATAGGATTCAATACTTCACAGTTACGACGATGCATTTTGTGGTGATTTATTATTACCTAACAGTGTCCTAAACGTCTGTACTAATAATTCCAAGCCACCCTGTATATTTTAGTTTTATAATATATAAGTAAACTGACGAAGCGTACCAGACTCAAATACATAAGGTATAAAACATTCAATCGTTCCAATACTAATTTTGATTTTGATGATTATTCAACCTTTAAAACTTAAAATATTTTTCACAATTTTCGTATGTTTTGTAGCGAAAATTATTAAACCTTAATTCATCCTATAAAATAATAAATTTTTATTATTCCAATTAAAATTTCTGCAGTTAATTAAAATTTGTCTCGAAATCTATTTTATATTTTTATCTGTTGGCATTGTGAAATTACTGATTATGTAATTTTTGAAACTTAGGAATTAAAAAAATTCTGCTTCATTTAAATTATGTAAATATATCATTTTTCAAATGTTTTGACTTTGACATTTTATTGAGAATATAATGTAATAACTCAATATATTAGTTTTTTTTTATTAAGTTGAACGTTAATTTATATGCATCTAAATATCATACAAAGTTCAGTTGTTATTTGTACTAAAAATTGAAAAAATTGCATTCACATAATATTTTAGGTATCTGTGTCTCACATTTAATTGACAGTAAAGAACAAAACCAAATATTTTCTTTTTTCTTTTTTTAAATGCATCTTGTTTTTATTATAATTGTTATAATAGAATCTATCTCCCCACAGACTATAAATGTAATAAAATAATTATTTATATATTTTTTTATTTTTTAAAAGTTTAAAACATATTGCAGTAATGTACGATTTGAAATAATAAATCGTTACGGTAATAAATGAGCTCTAAAAAAAAAGACAAATGTTTGTTAATTTATCAAAATATACTATAACCATGAACGAAAATATACACTAACTTTTCCGATCTACTCACGATTCCGAAAAATGTTCTTTATCTTTAAAAACATAGGAATTTTGGACGCTTGCGTTGAAATGTGGGAAACCAATATATTTCCGAGATTTAAAAAAAGCATTTATGAAAACAAAATGTCTTTTACTGCCATTGACTTTTGGAAACGTTTTCCAGTAGTATAGTGTATTAATCAGTTTTCTTCACACGAAATCTCGGTTTTATGGATGCTATCAATTCTCAAGAAAACATGTTCATGTTTTACAAACAAACATGATAAATTAACAACATTAACATTAAATTAATATTATTTTTTTGCTCTTGGATCTTCAAATTCAATTACACAGTTGAAAATGTTTATTTGAGAATTACCATCATCGTAAAAACCGATATTTTAATTTGAGAAAACTGATTAATACACTATAAAAACTACTTGGAAGCGTTTCCGAAAATCAGTGGCAGCGAAAGAAACTTTGTGTTTATAAATGATTCTTGAAATCTAAAAAAAATATTGTTTTCTGAGGTTTTTAATGAAAAATGACGATTTTCGTAATCGCGGGTAAGAGGTTATTGTATACTTTCGTTCTTGGTTATATTATATTTTGTTAGAGAAAGAAACATTTGTCTTTTTTTACAGTATGTGGTTTTTATTTCCTTAATTATCTAAGATATCTCTAACACTGAAATTTGAATTATATCGTCCTGTATAAAATTTTCAAGTTAATCTGTACATGAATTTATATCTCAAGTTGTAAAATGTCGATCTCAATTTAAATAAATTGAAGCCGCATTTTTAAAATTTAGACTAGATTCCTTAAATAGATTGGATAGTTACATCGTTCCTGAAATGTATTTAACCAAGTTTCATTGTCTTGTGCAAGATTTTCATAAAAAGTAGAATTAAATTTTAAACAAAGAACAGATAATTACAGAAACAAACAACAGATAATCAGAATGTAAAACCATAATGATTAGAATCTACTGATATTAGTCCAAATTTTCTAAAATATCGATTTATATGTGTTATAGAGTTTAACTCGTCATTTTGTCTCTTTAGCATAAGTGATGTATGACGAATCTGATTTGTCATTCTGCATTATAGTACAGTATATTAATGACGAGTCAAACTCGTCATTCTTCACTTTGACATTCCATGCATGACGAATCTGAGCCATCACATGCAGCTAAGTCGTTAAGATGTTCTTTCGAAAAGGGTAAATTTTAGAGTGATATAAAATCTAGCATATTACATATATTTTTTAATAAATATAAAAGTAAAAATAGATTTTTTTTAAAAACACTGTTTTATACGCATCAGTGTTTATCTTGAAAATATATAACGCCTAATTTCATGACTGTAATTCGTGATTTTTGATTTACGTTTGATAGAAAATGTCAGATAGAGAATTTATTAAAAAAAAATTATGATTTTTGCTCTGTTCCTTTTTTAAGATATGGAAGCCTGTCTTTTTCGTTAGCCTCGGGCTAACCATGATGATACCAACAGCTGACCGATAAATTTCGTTTTCACTGCAATTTTTTTTTTTTTTTTAATTTCTAGAACTTGTATATTTTTACATTTTTACACAGTAAAATAGGAAAAAGCATGTTCTTTTAAGTGTAATTTGTTGGAAAACTGTCTCTCAATTTACTGATTTTTTTTATGGTTTTTAAAATAAGTTTCAAACAAGATTAAAAAAAAAAAAATCTATCTCTATCTCGTGCAGCCCGATTACTAGAGATTAACCCGTTTACACTTAAAACAATATAAATATAATAGTTCAGCATTTGTTTCCGGCTAATATTCCATAACAAAATTAAAATTTCATCAATTATTAAATAAAATACTATAAATAAATCAGAAATTTAAAAGACCAATCGAACTAAGCGCCCAAATCACTGAAATTATCAGAATCCAAAAGGGTGCTGTATTGTTCTGTCCTCTAAAAAAAAAACCCATTTTTTGAAATTTTCTCTGTATAAAGTCTAATAAAGAATTTTAAAAAGATAAACATGGCTAAATTTTAACAACTTGTTCTGGCTAAGATTTTAATGTTGGGCATTTTTCATTTCATCACTTTATTACAAAATGACAGCCAATTAAGCGAGAATTAAAAAAAACCCCACTTTTCCAAAAATCAACCCATATTACCTGAAAATAATTCACACCTGACATAATTAGCTGAAAATGAAGCTTTTTAGTACATTTTAAAGGTTTAACATTAAAAAAAAAAAAAAAAAAAAAAAAAAAAAATGTAGATCATTCTAAAATTCTATTATAATAAGAAAATCTGTAAAAATGAAGCTCATGTTTTGCCAGAATTCTGCAATTGTTAACTTAAGTTCTTTTAAAACTAAATAAACACTCCTTAGGTATTTTTAATTACTTTTATTATTCTATAAATGGTGCAGAAAAACAGAATGAAGCAAAAAAAAAAATTGACTTTAGTGAAATATTGGATGTAGTACTAAGGTTTTTTTTTTTTTTTTTTTTTTTTTTTTTTTTTTAATGAAACATTTCACTGTGGGTTTTTTTTAGAGGACAGCACAATACATAGCGAAATTTTTGACGATTTCTCCGTCTATGAACTCCTGGCATGTTTACTTTTATCTAGGCAAATACGAAAGTGTCAAATTTAATAAATTTCAAATCTTTATTTAAATGCCTTATTGATAATTTTCATATACAAATACTTTTTGGTGTTGTTGGGCAATCTAAAAAAATATATTCAATGTAAAAAACTCTTGGAGTTTTCAATAATAATAATAAAAAAGAGGTTTTCACCTATTTTCTGTAATCCGGGATGCCCACATTGTTTCCGCTATTATATATAAATTCATATACAAGGCTACAAAGAATTTGCATAGAAAACCGATTCTGGACAGCAATTGCTGAAAATGTTTTTTTAAATGCATTGTTTTTAAAATTGTTCATTTAGATAGCACGTATGAAAAAAATGAAAATTCTTATTAATATTTTGTTAGTGTTGGAAAGCGTTTCACAATCAATCCGAGATTCATGATTTTTCATTGTGCTCCGTTCTAAAATTGAAACACTTTTTTTTTTCTTCCGTTTATTGTATATAAAACGAGTCAAAAAGAATTGTTTTGGTATATTTTTAAAATACTGTTAATAATTTTCATAATATTCAACTTTTTTTTTTTTTTTTGAGAGATGACATTTGAAAAAAAGAACAAACATTAATTTTAGTTTTCTAAAATATATTTTCTATAAAATTATATGAAGCTCAAAAGAAATGTCAAAAACAAAACCACCTAACTACTTACTCATGCCGATGTCAATTTTATATTGGAGGAAAAAAAAAAAAAAAAAACCGGTCAAGTTCGAGTATAACTCGCGCTCAAAGTGTTCCGTACATGAAATTTGTTAATTACTACTTATTAATTAACTCCTACTACCCCTATTTGTTTCATAATTTTAGTTTCAGTAGATCCGGAAATAGGAGGGGGGGGATATTTTTTCTGTACACTTTCGACGTATTTATCTGAAAATACAGGGTGTTTTTTTTTTAAACTGACACTATTCAGAGCCGCCTGTAGCTCGTTCTAATAACTGGATTGACACAAAATTTTGTGAATGGACTAAGAAAACCATGGGAAAAAAGATTCCAACAAAAAAAAAAAAAAAGTTCCAATCACCACCGATAGGGGGAAATGTGGCGCTGTGGTAAGTTATGCAACTGAGAATTAGTATAAAATACGGGCAATAAATGAAAATGCAAATTTTTACTTACGCAAGCGACAGTAGCGCCAATAGTTTAAGTTATAAATGCATGCGAAAAACACCGAGAAACAATTTCAGCTCAGGTTGAAAATGAATCTCACTTACCGCAGCGCGCGTTACTTTTGTGAAGTTCTATTATTGTAACCAGTGCAATGCACCAGCCGCTCTTCGTTTACTTAGAACACGCCATAAACTGCGCAAAGGACCTTTATCCGTTAATGTATTGAAAGCAATGATTCTGAAATTCGAAGAAACAGGCTCGCTAGCAGTTCGGTCAGGCAGAGGACGTAAAGCGGTGGCAGAAAAAGTGATAATGGATGTTTCAACTGCGATCAACGAAAGGGAAATGATGAATAAAACATGGCATTTTATCCAAATTATTAATTTTGTCTGTTTCTGATGTTTTTTTTTCAATGTACAGCGCCACATTTCCCCCTATCGGCGGTGATTGGAACTAATTTTTTTTTGTTGGAATCTTTTTTCCCATGGTTTTCTTAGTCCATTCACAAAATTTTGTGTCAATCCAGTTATTAGAACGAGCTACAGGCGGCTCTGAATAGTGTCAGTTTAAAAAAAAACACCCTGTATAATACCTAAAATTAAAACAAATATATTTTTGAATTCGGTGTTACGAGATCTTTCGAACAATGCCACACACGATATACAAATAATAATAATAATAATAATAATAATAATAATAATAATAATAATAAACCTTAATTATCTCAGCTAATCACCGACAATTTTTTTTCGAAAATCATTACCAACAATCCTTGGATAATTCTGCGTCGATAAGTACCTTAACAGTCCCTCAACTCTCCCGCAAAGTAAATTTTGTGTGAAATGGAAAAATACGATTTTCTCAAAAACTATATGACCAAGGATAATCGCCATAGTTTTTCTGCAAGATTTGAATACACCCTTATCACCCCTAATTTTTTCATTGAGAGCCAGCCCCTCAACTCTCCAGCAAAGTAAATTTTGTGTGTAAAGGAAAAATACGATTTTCTCAAAAACTATATGACCAAGACTAATCTCTATAGTTTTTCTGAAACATTTAAATACAACCCTACTACCCCTAATTTTTTCATAACTTTAGTTTCCGAAGATTCGGAAATAGAGAAGAGAGGGGCATATTTTGGCAGTGCATTTTCGACGACATCTCTGAAAATATAATACCTAAAATTAAAAGAAATATATTTTTGAGTTCGGTTTTACGAGATCTATCAAACGATATCTTACACGATAGACAAAAAGAATTTTTTTCAAGCAACTTAATTATCCTCCCTCCCCCCCCCCCCATTTCGAAACATATTTGTGAATGGCTAATAATCTATAATATGTGAGTCAGTAGGCTTTATAACTTTCCCAAGTTTAAGCTTTCTACGTTTCATAGTTTACGAGAAAAACGACAGTGACAGACGGACAGACAGACAGACACACGAGTGATCTTATAATACTTTTTAAGTACGGAACCCTAAAAACGCAATTCATATTTTGAAAGTGTCAAATTGTAAGAGTACTACACGGCCAGTATAAGATTATTTAAAAATTCACAATGAACTAATATTATTTAAAGTCGTAAGACAAACCTTGTCTAACAAAAGCTAGACACAAAATTAAAATATTTGCACAAATAATTCTTATTTTTTATAGTATTCATTAAAAGCATGTTAGCTTCAAAAATAACATTTGATATTTTATTTATTTAAAAATTTATTTTTGTATAACCATATAAAAATGTCAAAATATGTGCAAATCTCAGGAGAAATCTCAATACAAAACCACTTACGTAACCTCTTGTGGATGAAGATTGCATATTGAAAAGAGAAATACCATTCACATTTTGAAAGAGACATATTGTAAGAGTACAATTGTACTCTTCTTAAGAAGACCAGAATGAGATTATAGAAAAAGAAACCTCAAAGAACTACGTTATTTAATATCGTAAAACTAAACATGTTTAACAAAAGTTAGCCCAGAAATGAAGTAATCGATATAGAAAATATGATTTTTTTAAATAGCATTCCTTATAGCATATTTTTGCGAAAAATATTGTTTGAAAAGATAACATTTGACATTTTAATTCTTCTAAAATGTATTTTTGTATATTAATCTAAAAGGTCAAAACTTCTGAAAATCCTCGAAAAATTAAAACAAAAACACTTACATAAGCTCTTGTGGACATTGATTTAATATTAAAGAGAAAAATACGATTCATATTTTAAAAGAGTCAGATTGTAAGAGAAATAGAAGACAACAACGTCAGATTATTTAATAAATTCACAATGAACTACGATGTTTAAGTTTGTCTAAAGAAGCTAGCCCAGAAATAAAATATTTACATCGAGAAAAATCTTATTTGACATATTATTCGTTATAGCATATTTTTGCAAAATGTATCATTTGAAAGGTTAACATTCGACATTTTGATTCTTCTAAATTTTTTTTTTCTATGTAAAAATATATAAAGGTCAACATCTCCGCCAATTTCCTAAGAAATGTCAAAATAAAACTACTTACGTAACTTCTTGTGAATATTTATTTTTTATTGTTGAAAAAATAAATTCATATTTTAAGAGTCAGATTGTAAGAGTACTAGAAGACTAATGTAAGATACGCTCTGTTCTAAAAAAGAGTAACTAAGCCTACTTCAATGCCTTAATTGAATTTATTGTAACCGGGGCTCTTTTATTTCTCGGCTTTAAAAACAACTATTGCATATAAAAATATGAAAACTGGTAGTTTTATAAATAAATGAATGTTAAAAGCGCTGAAAAAGGCAGTTTTCAAATAATCTGAGAATTATTTTAAGCGCTATTTAATGTTGAAATAGGTAAAAATAGTTCAGTTAAATTTTTTTTATAGGATCAAAAACTATGTATGGTAATTTAACCATCTTTCACCGGCACATACTTGTCGACATTGTTATGTGCAGTGGCTAATCTTTTTTTTTATATAATTTGTCTAATTTTTAAAGATTTTTTTTCCAATTTTTTATTCAAAATTTTATTATCGGAATAGAGATTTATTTCATGTTTCGAATTTTTTTTTTTTTTTTTTTTTAACCTAATGTTAGCAGATTTTAAAAATGCGCAAATAATAATATTTTACAACATTTTGAAAAATGCATGAACACGTGAATGTTAAAAAGGAAAGAAAACTTTAAAATAATTAAATTATTACGTGCGAAAAGCATTAAATGGGGAGAAATTATGTCACATTTAAAACGATATATTTAAAACGATTTTCTTTTAGCATCTAAAAAGAAAACTTTTTAGACGTTTTTATAAATGTCCGGTATGCAGCGACATTTTTTACTTAACCTTTTTATACAAGCTGATTTTCAAATGTGTGACAGATCTTACTTTATCAATCACGAAATAAAGCGTCAGCAGTCGGGACAGTGGAGGATTCGGCCTTGGGTACCAAAATATCCCTTAGTCGAAGGGAAATTAATGGCAATCCTATTACAGAAAATCATCACTGGTTATAATAATATCACTCAATCCCCCGTAGTCAGGTAATCTTTTTTAAACAGAGCAAATTAGCGTGATTTTAGAGCCTACGGGGCTTGAACGGGGGCAGGTGAGCTTACCTACTATTTAAAAAAAAAAAAAAATAGCAATGAACTATGTTCTTTGTTGTAAAATAAAGCTTGTTTAACAGAAGCTAGCTCAAAAACAAAATATTTCAGTTGAAAAAATTCTTACTGTCTTCTTTTTATAGAATTTATTAAATGTATATTTTTTGGAAAAAAAAATTGTAAGTAAATATATTATTTGACATTTTAGTTCCTCTATAAATCCACTAAGAAATGTCAAAACCAAACCACTTTCTTAACTTCTTGTGGATATCGATTTTATAATTGAAGAGAAAAACACAATTCATATTTTGAGAGAGTCAGATTGCAACAGAACTAGAAGATCAACATGAGATTATAAAAAAAAATAACGTTATTTAAGGTCCTGCAAACTTAAAAAAAAAAAAAAATCCATTTTTTATTGCATATGCTGAAAGTACAATTTGTAAAAAATATTCAGTTACATTTTCTAGTCGATCTGATAAAAATTAAGAAAGTTACGCCGCTTTAATTGACTTTGTTCTATCATACATAAATCATAACTTGAATCATTAAACCATGATTATTTCAAAACTATATGTTTTTAAAGTCGGTGATCACAATAACTCGAACAAGTCTCAACTAATCTTCTTCAAATTGTGACCAATTTTTAACAACAGCATTATCTAAGAAAGTAATCGTTCCTTTTGACGATCTGACAATGTTTTCTATTTTTTTTATTTTATTTTTTTTATAAACAATTAAATTTCAAAATATTTTGTGGAAATCGGTACCTTAACTTTAAACGACCGCCATTTTGTGCAAAATCAATTTCCCCAAAAATCGAACGAGTACTTTCTAGTTTTAACCCTCTCACTCACACGCCCGTGTTAATAAGTTCACTAAGCTCCAGATTTCACTGCAATACAAATAACATTATTTAAATTAATATAACTCTATGGGTATAATGCAATTTTATTACAGTGAGTTATGATTAATACTCGCAAGAATTACATTCATGTATATAATTATGTTTTTTATATAACTTTGGAATAATCATTTTTTTTATTAGCATTTAAAATAAAATACAGGTAAAACAACATTACAAATTTGCCCTTTTGGTGGACAGTCAGGGGATTTTAATGGGCCGCTTCACTGAAATTCTTCGATCGCAAAATCCCACGTTAACCTATGGGAAAACTTAAAAGCGCGATGATTCATTACCTAATATAATTATTAAAATGCGGTTTTCACCATCAGAAAGTAGACACCAGATACCAAAGATTTACGCTTTTCAAAATTGTCTCTATAAATTTTAAGTATTTTTAAAAAGATGATAAAATTTCATAATGTAGAAATTTTAAAATTTAAAAGAATTTATTAAATACTGAAAATTTAAGGAGATAATACTTTTTAAAATCGCACAACTTCGGCATCTGACGTCTACTTTCTGATGGTGAAAACCGTATTTTAATAATTATATTTGGTAATGAGTCATCGCACTTTTAAGTTTTCCCATAGGTTAACGTGGGATTTATGATCGGGGAGTTTCAGTGAAGTTTTGGCCACTTAAGGGTTCGGAATAAAGACATTATATGCTTTTTATAATTTCGGATAACCAGTGCCTGATTTACGACAGGGCATTCGGGGCACGGGCCCAAGGCCCAAAATTTCAGGTGCCCCCAAATGTTATTGAAAAATTTTCAATTATTGGTCAAAATCTGATGAAGTTTTAACTATTACAAAAATAATATGGAAAAATCTGTCTATCGTTTATTTCATTCAAAAATAACTTTTTAAGGAGCTACTTTACTCAAGTGAAAACATCCGCTTACTAATGTTAATCCTATGTGAGACATTTTTTTTTTTTAATATATCGTTTGTACTTCAATATTTTAAAATAATTTATTTTTTTTTCATCGGATAGTTGAGGTCAATCTCTAAAAAGCAGTTTTTTTTCTTTTTCGATTTTGTTTACAGTTTTTTTTTTATTATTAATATTTTTTTTACTGAAGGCATCTGTAAGTTTTGGTGCAATGGGGCCCCCATAAGCATCTGTGTCCGGGGCCCCTAAGCTTGTAAATCGGTCCCTGCTGATAACATTCGGCAGAGTTATGGTGATCATTATGGGCGGCTATACCAGAACGACACCTTCTCCGGGAAGTGGGTCTGCTAGGGAACTCAGCTTTATTCCGTTATTACAAAAATCGGTTTATTTTCTTTAAAGTGTAATAAATAAAATATAATAAGAGTGTTTCAAATATCTTGTTTTATTTTCCTGAAAAAAAAAAAAAATCCTTCAAAATAAAACGTTTTATTTCGATTATACAAGTAGGTGATAACCTTTTAATATCGTAAACTAAAGCTTTTTTAACAAAAGCTGACTTAGAAAGAAAATGTCTAGATAAAAATATTGTTAGTATCTTTCTTCTAGTATTCATTATAAGCATTTCCTTTTCTAAAATAATACATTAAAACCTGTCAAAGCGGAACCTATCTATAATGGAATCCACTACATTTTAAATGGAATGGAAATTTTATGGTTCCAACGGAAGGATTAGCATACAATTGAATGGGTCGAAAAAATGTTTTTTTTTTCTTTTAAATGTATAATTTGAAGCGTCTGTGGTGGGAAAAGTTGGGTATGGTGACAATAAGCTCACACACCAATTTTTATCAAGATCGGAATATGACCTGTCTCCAGAGGTCCAGGGAAATATTGGGGAAATACAGGGTACAATTTTCAGTGCATTATGCTTTATGAAACTTATCACAGAAGCATCTTCTGATGTTTGTGGTTTCCCCGTGATAGTATCATCAGTGATACGCTAGAGTGCAGGAGTACATTGAAAAGTTCGAACACAAATCACAGTACAAAAGGCAATAATAAAGTTTGTATCAATAATTGGAAAAGTTCAATGACCTGAAGGAAGGCCTTACCATATTCCTATCCTGATAAAAATTGGTGTGTGAGTTAATTGTCACCATACCCAACTTTTCCCACCACAGTCGTTTCAAAAAAAAAAAAAAAAAAATTCCTTAAATGGAATAACGAAAGTTCAATCACCTAGAGGCAGGCCTTACCAAATTCCGATCTTCATAAAAATTGGTGTGTGAGTTAATTGTCACCATACCCAACTTTTCCCACCACAGTCGTTTCAGATTTAAAAAAAAAAAAAATCCTTAAATGGAATAACGAAAGTTCAATCACCTAGAGGCAGGCCTTACCAAATTCCGATCTTCATAAAAATTGGTGTGCCAGTTAATTGTCACTGTACCCAATTTTCCCCACTACAATCGTTAAAAAAAAAAAAAATAATAATAATAAAAATAATAATCCTTAAATGGAATGACGAAAAGTTCAATCACCTGGAGGCAGGCCTTACCATATTCCGATCTTGATAAAAATTGGTGTGTGAGTTTGTCACCATGCGTCCTTTGGGGTTTTGTTTTCACTTTTTTTTTTTTTTTTTTTTTTTTTTTTTTACAGAGTTTGAAAAGATAACATATCGAAAAATAACATGCATTCCAAAATGTATTTTTTATATATAAATCCCCAAAAGGTCAAAATCTCAGTAAATTCTTGAAGGAATGTCAAAATAAAATTACTTACGTAACCTCTAGTGGATATCGATTTTATAGCATGGATGGCTCTAATAGATCCATTCTAATAGGCCATCCATTTTAAAATATCAATTTTATAGCATAAAAAATTTAAAAAAAATCAGAATGAACTACGTTACTTAATGTAGTAAAATAAAGATTATCTTACAAATGCAAGCCGAAAAATAAAATATTTACAGAGAAAAAGAAGAACCGAACTAAATATTTGAGAGTAATCCAATCCTCTGGAGAAATTATGTAAAAGAAAGAAGAACAAAAATGATTTTTTTTTCTATTGAAACAAAGAAACGTTCCGTACATAAATAGAGTAGGCTGATGTAAGAGTGCACATTTTTTGGAATAATTGACTATAAAGGGAAAAAAATAAGTGTATCAAAATTCGAAGTACTTATTATTAAACCTTTATAATCAAGTAACAAAATATCATAAACATTTCAGAATAAAAATTTTATTTTTAGGGATAATCAACAAAATATTACGAGGCGGTAAAATACGTACTCTTACACATCCTACACTATAAACAAAGGCATATAATGCTCCTTAATCTAGCAAAATATAGCATAACCACGAAAGAAAATATACGCAAACCTCTCCCGAGTTGCTAATAATTTTCAAAAGAGTTCCCTGTCTTTAGAAAGCTCATAAACCAATACATTTTCAAGGTTTAAAGAAGCATTTATAAAAACAAAGTTTCATTTGCTGTCACCGATTTGCGTATACGTTTCCGAGTAATTTTTATAGTGCATTAATCAGTTTTCTTACACCAGAATATCGGTTTTTAGGAGGCTATTAATTCTGAATTAAACGTTTTCCAGCTGCGTAATTTAATTTGTACATGCAAGAGTAATAAAATAATACAAATAAATTTTGTTTTCATAAATGATTATTTAAATCTTGGAAATATATTAATCTGAGGTTTCTACAGATAAAAGACGCTTTTCAGAATTGTGGGTAACTCGCAGTTGGTTATTGTATATTTTCTTTCGTGGTTATATTATACTTTCCTAGATTAAGGAACATTTGTCTTTTTTTTTACAGGGTATGATGTTACTGGTAAAATAGAAGCGATTTGAAATACTTTTTTATGGTTTATTAGGCACCGTAGATATTCAGTTTCTTCCAGTTATGTATACATTGTAGACTGTATACAGGAATCGATAATAGATCTTTGAGGCACACGCAAAAATATTTCTTCTATAATTTCTTGAAATTGTTACATAATTATTTGTCAACTTTCTTTGAAAATGCTGCGTCAAACGTACTTAACTTAGTAGCACAATTATTATTTTTTGAACGTTTGCGTAAAGCGAATTCTTGTATTTCCGTTGAAGAAGTAATATACAGGATGATTATAATTAAAGTTTAACTTTCAAACAGCTGTCAAAAAAGAACCATTGGTCAGAATGATCTTAATATACGCGAAGAGGGAAATGATATGGCATAAGAAAAAATAGTTCTAAATTTTAGCAGTAGGTGGCGCTTTATTTGTCATAACGTAAATGGGTTCGGTTACCAGTGACATTGGAATCGTAATGCGGCGATTATTGCGTCATTGCGTGAGTTGTTTGTAGGACAAACCAACTGAGCTGTAATGTTTTGCGTAATTTTCTTATTAATTACTGCTGAGTGGATCATAATAAAAAAATGTATAAAAGCTCCTAAATATCCCTCTCCTCTATAATAAAAAGTACAGTTCTACAGATTCCATCTCATAAAACCTTTTCAAGAAACCATTTGTTTTCAGCTAATAGCCTTTTTTGACGTTATAGAAACTATAATTCTTAAAGGAATTTCAAGTAGTGACAGTACAGAAACACTAATGCGTTAAAAACTTTCAGATACTTATATAATGAAGTTATTCTCAGGCCACTCTAAGCCACTTAAACTCGAATTATTCCATATATACGGAGTAAATTGGAGGCCCAAATAGGATATGCTTGAGAACCGTTTAGCACAGAGCAGATCGTCGGTCTCTCTACTGTTACGTGATGTTCGAACAGTAAGACTGAACTACGAACCCGAGGCCATGACATATGTATTGTGATGCACAATTACCGTATGTGAAGTCTAACCATTAATAAATTAATATTTGTTCGTTAAAAAGGTCTTTTTAATTTAAAAGTGGTACAGTACCGTTCAATGTGCACGACTGTATCGACCATTTACTGAAAAAATGGCTTCCAAGTGACTCAACAGGTGTGGCACTCTTAGTAGAAAGCCTATCCACCACGACAAGCAGAGCGCCATCCAGGCCTTGACTATCGCACGGGCACCCGAGGCCGATGCCCTGGGCACAAAATTTCTGAAGGGCACGAAAATTTTCTTAATTTCATCTAAATTTCCATTTAAAAAAATCATAATTGTGCCAACGTTTTTATTTCTTTTAGGACTTTTGTTTGCACCCAGTATCAGTTCGGTTTTATCATTTAATATCAATAATATCATTAATAAGTAGACTTCTTATCATTATTTTCTAGTAATTGATGTACTGTATTTATAAAGTCATTCAATTTTAACATATTGCACATTTATTCAAAAAGTGATACAACTGATAAAAAAAAATTGATAAAAGTGATATGATAAAAGTAACACAAAATATGATGTTTGAAATATACGATAAAATGACAAAAATATATCTCAATCTATGGTTAAAAGCACATTTTCAATAAATAATAGAAAAAAAAATATTTTATTTTTATTCCGGGAATCGTTTTTCAGTTTTCTGGAAAACGTAATTTTTTGAGTTGACACATTTCGAATAAGCGTGCAATATGTGTAAAAAAAAAAAAAAAAAAAAAAAAAAAAAACTAGAGTCAGTAAATTAACTAATCTAAGGGGGCACGAAAAATTAAAAGTTCCCTGGGCACAAAAATTTGCTAGTCGGTCCCTGGCGCGATCCTTCATTGAGAGAGTCATGACGAGCTGCTCAGACGCAATAAGAGGGAAACGGCAGGTACCCCGCATTTTTATAATAAATGCAATGTGTGCTGCGCATGACACGTTTTTTATTTTGCATATTATGACAAGTAAAGCGCCATCTATTGCTAAAATTTTGAACTATATATTTTTTTCTTATGCCATACCATTTCCCTTTTCTTCGCGTATATTCAGGTCAAATTTTAGGTTATTCTGACTAGTGGTTCCTCTTTTACAGCTTTTTGAAAGTTGAACTTTAATTGTAATCACCCTGTATTACATATTTTTAAGAATGTTTTTCCTCCGTCTATTATAATAAAAGGTGCACAAATTAATCGTTTGGATTTTCGACCATCATTTGACATTTTGTAAATAATAAGGAACGCAAAGAAACTCTAATTATACATAATTTTTAGTGTTAAAATGATTCCTAATATAAAATTTTTTGATTGTGTAAGAGTGCGCGCGTACTCTGACACTTTTTACCTTTAGTGCGAAATTTAAGTTGGGACCAGTGCGTTGTCATTTAAAAAATCAGGGAATTTTCACGTTTGTTCCTAACATCTTCATGATTTTCTGATTCAAAAGAACCACGAAATCATTAAAAACAAGTAAAGTTTAGAAACAGTAACGATTTCAAATTGAAGAAAAATAAGATCAAAAGTGGTTAGAAACTTTCAGCTCACCTCTTGCGTATATTTTTAATGCACACACAATTATTTTTATGCAGCACTATCTAGTTTCCAACCGCAATCGAAACACAATTGCAGTTAGCGTTGTAATATTTTAAGTATAATTTCCTTATTAATTGTATTAAATTCGATTAATTAGATCATAAAAGAAGTGCATCCATGGCTCTTTAAAGGTACCTCTCTTCAAGTAATGAAGAGCGACGTTCTCCAGATGCTCCCTCATAAACATTTTCGAGAGACCTATTCATATTCTGTAATGACGTTATAAATTCTTATAATTCTACATGGAATTTCAAGTACTGACACTATAAAGACAAAAATTACTCCATAAATTTACAACACTTGAGAATAGTGCTATCATCTTAAGATGTACTTGAAATACCGTAGCTTCATATATACAAGACACGGAGCCTTTTTTGGTATATATGATTCTGAACTGCTAGAAAGCAGAAGGACTTGCGTCTCTCTTGTCAGAGGGAATGTTTACGGCAAAATGTTGCCGAGAAATTGATTTTGCGTCGGATGAACCTCGGCATCCTGATACAAACTTTTAAAAAGAACTGTAATTAATTGTGTGTCGCTTAATTTAATTTCCGTGTGCTGCGAAGTCATATCGCTTAATAAATTAATGTTGTTCGGTAACAAGTCTTTTAATTTTAAGTGATACAGCATCATGTTTCACACCAGTATGTTCTTTTGACAAATGCACACTCTTATCTACTGCACATATTTACTTAGACTAACCTACCCTATACTCAAAGCAAAAAATGAAATTTAAGACTGTGACTAGAAGCATTTAAAACCAAAAATTTTAAACTTCTGATAATAAAAAGCATGTATACTAAAGTAAATTTATAGATTTGTAAATCGACTTTAAATTGCATATGGGGGGAGGGATGTGGAGCATTTTGATATAAAAATAAATGTACCGTTTCTTACATTAAATAATTCCGCATGTTAATCACTACATCATGCTGTTGTAAATATAAGAATTTATGATTCTTAATAGCTTAGAACAATTATTGTATTCCTTTATTTGTTTGCTTTTTAACTTTTTAAACAGGTATTATACCCATAAAGGCATAAAGTTCTATCGAAAGATTCCATCAATTTAAGGTATGAGAAAATGCGTCTAGAAATAAGTGTAATTCAGTAGCTTTCCATGTACTTATATACAATAGTTAGAAGTTTAACATTATTTATCGAAAGGATTTTTATCTATTTATATTTTCTAGAATCTGTCAGATTACTGAAGTTCAGCAAACTTATTGTTTGTTTTGCTTATGTATTGGAGCTTTCTTTCTGCTTGTTTACCATAAAATAGAATTTATGTTCCAGTACAGTCAATTGATTTCTTTCTGTAAGAAATGACCTGCGTTTCAGAAATCTTCAGAGAAGACTGATAAGATGAGTATTAAATAATAATTTTTTTAAAAACAAATGATTTTGTAAACCTATTGTTTTAAATGCGAAGGAAATTAAACGTATTGATAAAATTTCTTGTCAAAGAATTTTCTTATCTAAACTCTTTTAAACAATTGAAGTTAGAAAAATCGATACAGTATAAAGTCAGGAAAAACATCACCATTTGTGTAAATAAGGAAAGCTTTGTTATTGAGTATTTGTTATTTCTAAAGTCATTTAGGCCATTATATCAACAACACTTGACCACTATTTCAGCAACACATTAAATTTTAAAAACATAAAATAAATATAATTTTATTTGGGTGAATTAATCGAAAATATCAGATTAACAAACATACTGGATTGTAGCGCATTGGTGAATAGAGATGTCTGGATGCCGATAACCTTTTAAATGTTTTTTATTACGAACACAGCTACAGACACATATAGATACATATCTTGGAATATTACAGCATTTAACAAAACTAGGGCATCCAACCCGGTCTTCCCGGGATAGAGAATATAGGTAAAAAGCATTTATTTATTTATTTTATTTTTATTAAAAACTTTAATACATTTTTTACATATAATAATTTTTTTAGATTGTCCCCTAACAACGCCAAAGAGCATTTTTATATGAAATATATCAATTATATATTCAAATAACATTTTAAAATTTATTAAAAGCGGTCGTTTCGTATTGGCCTTATGCCAGAAGTTAATAGCCGAGGAAATCGCTAAAAATTTTGCTATCTACAGGAGCTTTTTTATTATTATTATTCTGATAATTTCAGCAGTTTTAAGCGCTTCTTTTAATTACATGTCTGTTAAATTTGTGTTTTATTTATACTATTTTATTGATTGCTTAATGAAGTTTTAATATCGTTACTGAATATTAGCTGGAAACAAATGCTGAACTATTTATATTGTTTAAAGTGCAAACGGATTAATATTTTGTAGTCGTCTGCAAGCGATAGAGATAGATTAAAAAAATCATGCTTGGAATTTAAATTAAATGCTATAATAAATGAGTAAATTGTGATAAATTTTTCATGCAAATTGCATTTGAAAGTAGATTTTCTCCTATAACGGTTTAAAATTTAAAAATATGTTATGTTTAGAAATTAAAAAAATTGCATTAGCAAAAATCACAAAACCGAAATTTCATCTGAAAGTGTTGCCATTCGAAAAATGACGTCAGCGTTACGCACGGACACGTTTGCCCTTTATAATATAGATACTAAATAATATAGCCTGTCGACAGCTTAGAGCCATCCGTGGGTTACGTGATTGAGGAACTTAATAACACTCTCGTTAGCTGTCCGTGAGAATATAACTTCCATGAATGTTTAGTCCTTTAACAGACTATGTTTGCTTCAACCAGCGAACTTGAAAAGATGCTTACAGCAGCAGATCTGAAGTAAAAGTCCCTGTAGGGCCGCAACTCTGACAGTATTTAAGCATAACGCTTTTTGAGTGGGTTCTGAAGTAGAACATCTGGTTTTCGAGCACCTTGATAGCTATTGCACACTTACTGTCGATGTAACGTCAAAATCCCAAAGTGCTCTAAGACTTACGATCGTTATAGTGTCAGATCAAAGTTTTTTGTAGTACGGGCAAGAGAGTTTATGAGAGTGTGATAAAGATGTTATATGCTGGTCAGATCTCTTATGGATTGAAAATATAGGAGTTCTTGAGAACTCTGCGACCTTTCTTTTAATGAGTAAAAAGAAAGTAAGAAGAATTCAATTCTTCAGAGAGTATATCATACTGGGTCTCACTAAATTGTTAGTTGAATTACGAGGCTACGGATGGAGTTAGCGTTGCCAAATTTTGTGCATATGCGCAAGGGCCCAAACGAAACTTATTTAAACAGTCGATTTTTTAAATTTATATTTTTTGCACCTAAATCAGGTAATATTCAATAGAGTACCTTTTTTAAAAAATATATAAAACATTTTATTTTTGTCAACAGATACCTGACGAAACATTCACGAAGTGGTCATTTAAATTTTTATAACGGAAACAATATACACTGCTCAAAACAATTAAAGGATATTGCAGTTTTAGGTCGATTTTGTATCTGGGAAACTTTTTAGCTGATTGATACATGGTCGACAGACATAGTAGGTTATATGAGAATAAATTACACATGTTTGGCAGAAAAAAAATGCATTTTATTGCGCATTTGTGTACAAAAGGAAAAAAACACAATTTGTGCATATGAGAAAAAAAGAATAAGAAAAGGTGTTTTCTTCAAAGAAAATCATTTTCAGTAAGGGGTATGGTTTCCACGTGCGGCCAGCAACGTTGAACACCTTTGAGGCATGGACTCAATGAGGCTATTAATGACGAGTTGGGGTATTCTGCCCCACTCTTCCAGAAGAGCTCTTTCCAGTTCTTGGAGAGTTTGTGGGGGTTGTTGGCGGCCAGAAACTCGTCTTCCTAGAGCGTCCCAAACGTGCTCGATTGGATTCATGTCTGGAGAACACGCTGGCCATTCTATTCGAACGATTCCTTCCTCGAAAAGGAAATCCTCCACCAGGTTTGCACGATGTGGCCTGCAGTTATCGTCCATTAAAATGAAGTTATCTCCGATTGCTGAGCGTAAGGGACTACAATAGGTCTGAGGATCTCATCCCTATATCGGCGACCAGTCAGAGCTCCATCTCGAATGATGTAGAGGTCAGTGCGCCCGTCAATGGAGATGCCACCATACACCAACACTCCTCCACCGCCAAATCTGACACTTTCGTGCACGAACGCAGGATTATTTCTACTGCCACGGTCCCTCCAGATGAAAATACGCCTATTATCCGGATGCACAGAAAAACGGGACTCGTCAGAAAACAGAATATTGCTCCATTCATTTCTCCTCCAGTTGACATGCTCGGTTGCCCACTCCCTGCGGTCGCGAAGATGCCTTGATGTTAATCTAACACATACCATCGGTCGGCGAGCATACAGACCTACAGCATGGAGCCGGTTTCGGACAGTCTGAGTTGAAATCGTGGTGCCTGTAGCCGAGTGAAGGTGTTGTTGGAGAAGAGTAGCGTTCATGTTTCGGTGTCTCCGAGCTGTTAACGCTAAATACCGATCTTCATTGAGCGTTGTTGCCCGTCTACGACCTTGCCCTGGTCTTCGGCCTGCACATCCACTCTCCAAAAAACGGTTCCAGATCCTGGAAATGACACTTTGTGACACTCCAATGGCTTGCGCTACTTCGGCTTGAGTTTGGCCCCCTTCTAACCTACCAACAATTCTCCAAGCTTCTGAATCTGTCAAATGACTTCGCTGAGACATCGTACTCATCGAAACAAAGCAATCACTGAATGCCGATCATCCTTGTCTTCAGTCTCTTTTATCCAGTTGAAAGTCAAATTTCATTCGCTGCCGCTGAAGCGACGTTTTAGACGTCGAACTCAAAATTTGCATACTCCACATTTTGAAAACCAGAAAAATTTGCATTTGTGATTCT
The DNA here is from genome assembly GCA_963931845.1 of Maratus michaelseni. Taxonomy (NCBI): domain Eukaryota; kingdom Metazoa; phylum Arthropoda; class Arachnida; order Araneae; family Salticidae; genus Maratus; species Maratus michaelseni. The sequence continues at coordinate 107,816,523 of OZ007595.1, forward strand.
CTTCTTCTATTTTCGGCAAAAAAAATTTCGTTTATATCTTTATTTTATATAAAACTTCAAATATCCTTTAATTGTTTTGAGCAGTGTATATATATTTTTTTTAATTTAGCTTCATAAACTATGTAGATATTCTAGCGTTTATTTCTTCTGATTTTCAGTTCAAAAAGTTCATATTATCAATATTAATAAAGAAATACATGTTTTAATGCTTCGATATCAGTAAATATAAGATTCAATTTTTTAAATAATGTTCGAGCATTCTACAATTTATATTTCTATATATTTTTTCAATGAAACAGAAAACATTTACAAATAAATGTGTGATAAAATTCGTGTGGGACATTTCTTCCGAATTTCACTTTAGAAAACCTAATCGTATTTAATTATAATTTAAACATACACCTTTTAATTCTTGGGCTACAGAGAAACTAAAATGCATTTCGTTTAACCAAAACTTAATTATTCAAAGCAGAATGCAAAAAAAGATGAAAACAGAAAGTTCTTTTTATATGCTTGAATAAAAAAGGATATTTCAAAAGCTTCAGAGAGATAAAACTTACGTGAGTGTTTTCAAACATGAATTAAAGCACAAAGGGGATTTAGTTTTTTCCCCAAAAAACTTTCAGTTTCTTTCTTTCTCGTTCTCTAAATCGTCATAAATTGACGCTTTTGTGATTGCAGTTGAAGATGTTGAAAATTTCAAGCGTGTCAAGGAGCCCCCATAAAATGATCCAGTCACCACGGAATTAGAATATGTTGTTAAGGTATACACTAGCACTCTACATACTAAAATTAATAATCGCATCTTATATATACAGAGACACGTCAAAATTTTTCTATAAAACATTTCTGACGCCTTGCATTCATAATATATAGAATTTCAAAAGGCGTATAGCCAACATAGTGAAAAAGGAACCAAGCCGGGACTCGAGCCCGGGTCATCAGTATAGAGAACTGACGTTCTACCAACTGAACCACTTTGAACGACACCCAGCCTGGCACTTTTCACTATCACATCATTTTAGCAAGGCTACAATCGCAGCACAAGATGGAATATTTTTCCGTGAGCCACCAACCCTGGGGCAAACACAAAACTAAAGAGAATCCAGCATCGATGATTGAATAAATCTATTTTAATACTTGGAAATTTTTCCATACAAAATTTATCGTCTTGCATTCATAATATTTCAAATTTTAATTGCTTAAAAGGTGTATAGCCAACATAGTGAAAAAGTATCCAAGCCGGAAATCGAACCCGTGTCACCAGTATAGCGCACTGACGTTCTACCACTGAACCGCTTGGAACGACACCCAGCCTGACACTTCTGGCTATCACATGTTGGAAAGGCTACAATAGCAGCACAAGATGGAATATTTTTCCGTGAGAAGTTTTTCTGTGGAAAAATTTCCAAGTATTAAAATAGATTTATTCAATCATCGATGCTGAATTCTCTTTAGTTCGTGCTTGCCCCAGGATTGGTGGCTCACGGAAAAATATTCCATCTTATGCTGCGATTGTAGCTTTGCCAACATGTGATAGTGAGAAGTGCCAGGCTGGGTGTCGTTCCAAGTGGCCCAGTTGGTAGAACGTCAGTGCGCTATACTGATGACCTGGGTTCGAGTCCCGTCTTGGATACTTTTTCACTATGTTGGCTTTACGCCTTTTAAGCAATTAAAATTTGAAATATTATGAATGCAAGGCGTGAGAAATTTTCCAAGTATTAAAATAGATGTAGAAAAATTCTATTAAAAATTGTGGTAAAAGCGTACGAACCCTGCTTTACTATTGATTTTAAATAAAACGTTTTTATTGTTAATTTCTGTGTTATGGCTACTTTTTTAGCTGTCAGGTCCAAAGGGTCCGATACACTGTATAACGAATACTTTTTCTATTTTTACAGGGACGCATGGAAAATTAAATAAATTTGGAGTATTCCATACTTCAAGATTTCAATTATTCAGTAATGAACTGGAAAAGTACTTTTCCTAATCAGCACAATTTTATGGCCCATGGGCAAAAATGCTGCCCGTATGGGCCCATAGTTCTGTGCTACCTGAGTTTACAATGAAATGTTAAATATCATTTATAAGACATGCCATTACTTTTTTTTCTCCATGCCACTTTAGAAAATTTAATTGTGTTAATATTGTTTAGACAGACCATTAGAAGGCTATGCCTCCTACGAGCTATTCTCGTCAACCCCCTTTCATACACCGCAGGCTCTAAAAACATGCCAATTTGCTGTGTTTTAAAAAGATTAACGGAATATTGAATTATAATTAAGCGACCAGTTGCGATCTTCTGTAATTGGGTTGCGATTTATTTGCCTTTCATTGAAGGATTTTTCTTTTCTTAAGGCCAAATCAACTGCTGTCACGAAAGTTAATGTCTGTTTTCGTGATCGATTAAGTAACATAAAAAAATAAATCAGCTTGCATAAAACAATGTCGTTGAATTTTAGTAAGCAACGTCGTTGAATTTTATAACGGCGCTATAACAAAATTATTTTAAATAAGATGTTTTAAATATGACGTAATTTTCACCAAAGTTTTCTTTCTCTTTTCAATACTCACGTGAAAATACATTTTTCAATTGAAAGGAAATATTATTATTTACGTTGTTTTAAATTTAGCAACAAGAGTTAAAAAGACTTTTTCGAAATATAAATCTCTCGTGTAAATATATTTTTAAATTACATTTTATTAACTGTTTGGCAAAATTATTATTTGACCATTTTAAATATGACGCAATTTTCTCCATCGCTGCTTTTAACGCGTAATAATTAAATTTTTATTTTAAGGTTTCTTTTTCTTTTTAATATTCATGTGTAAATACATTCTTTAATTTAAAGGAAATGTTATTATTAGCGGTGTTTTAAAATTTGGCAATAGGGAAAAAATGACTATTTCGAAATATGAAATAAATATTTTTTCAGATAATGAAAATTTAAGTAAACAATAATAATAATTTAAAAACAAACATAAAAAAATTAATAATAATAATAATAATAATAATAATAATAATAATAATAATAATAATAATAATAAAGATTGTACACCGCGCATTCTAAACTCGTCAAGTTTGTCCCTACGAAAGCTGGTTAGACTGCTATGCATAGTTTTTGATCCTATAAAATTTATTTAGCAAACTATTTTGACCAAGTTCAACATTAAATAGTGCTTAAAATAATTCTTCGATTTACAAACTGTCTACTCCAACTATATTGAACATTTGTCTATAAAACTACCAATTTTCATATTTTTACATGCAATAATTTTCTTAATATTAACTGAGAAAGACCTGCGGTCTCAAAAAAATCCATTTAGGGCGGCAACAGCAGCGTCAGTTACTTGTTTTAAAATAGAGAAATACACCTTTTAATGCCTGGGTTTCTGAGGTACATTTTGCTTAAGCAAAATTTAAGTATTCAACGCAGGACTCTAAAAGAGATGAAAATAAAAAGTTATATTTATGCTTGAAGAAAATAGGTGTTCCAAAAGCTTTAGGGAGATAAACTTTACGTGATTGCTTTCAAACATGAATTCAAGAACAAAGGGGATTTCATTTTCTCCCCAATGACTTTTATTTTCTTTCCCTCTGGCACTTAAACTCGTCATAAACTGGCGATTTTATGACTGCAGTTGAAGATCTTAAAACTTTCACATGTGTCAAGAAAGTCCCATAAAATATTTTTAAAGCCTTATTGTTTTTATTTTTAATGCTCTGTTTCTTTCAATAGAAGACAGCTTAGTGATTTTTACAGATGCAAATATAATGATTTATGAAGAATTCGAATCGTAAAAATAAAATAAAAAATGCAATTCTTATCGTTCGGATAAAATATTTGAGATATTTAAACAATATTTAAATAAGGAAGATATTTAAGAATACGCAATTCCAATCTGTTTAGTTTATGTTTTTTTAGTTATATATTTTATATTTCGTTTTCTTTACATCATACCCGTCCTTAAGTGAAACTTATATATTTATTATTAGATGCCTATATAAATCATTGATATTTTGCTCTAATAGCAAAATTAAATTAAAGTCTACTTAATGCTTAAAGTGATAAAAACATAACGCGAAATGTTTAAAAATACTTTTCAATGTAGATTACGTATGTTTCATTCGCTCTATTGGCGACATCTTTCAGATCTAAATGATAAATAAAATATTCTCGCATAGTTTTTTGAAAATGGTAAACATAAACCACGAGATCGCATGTCCAAAGCAAGCAGGGGCTTAAATTGGTCAAATTGGAAAACGTGAAAATTAATTATTATTTTTATTTTTATTGCTTTTTCAATTCCTACTATTAGCTCACACTCTCTCTATATTTATATATCTTGTTCAAATTTTCAATCGTTAATAAAATACTTTGTATTTCTCCACTCATGTTCAAATACATTTTTTAAAACTTTTAGTGGATGACACTGGATGTTAATACAGTTTTTTCAAATATTAATTAATTAATTAAATTAAATTAAATTACTTTTAGTTTTATATGTGAGAAAAAAATTTCTCCCATTGTTTTCATAAATGAAATGAAAGATTTTCCTCAAATTAGTGATGCCACAAAAATAAAATACCGCAACGATGATTATAAAAAAAATTTCAATAAAAATAACGTGGGACGTTAATGCTGCACGGGTTTATTTTGTATATTTATGATTAAAAAGCAAAATTCAAATTCAAATGCTCAAAAAGAAATTCGCTTTCTATTTTGCCACTTAATATTGTGATTCTGACATACGTATATACATATTTATATTAATTGTAATTATTTAATAAAAAGTAACTAAAATAAAATTTTTCTTTATTGACCTAAGTAAGAATTGACTTTAAAAAATTTATTTTTATATTACTTGTTCAATCTGTATTATTTATCATTTAGATCTGAAGATGTCACCGATAGAGCGAATGAAACATATGTAATCTACATTAAAAGGTATTTTTAGACATTTCGTGTTATGTTTTTATCACTTTAAGCATTAATTAGACTTTAATTTAAAGTTAACAAGTGATTCTATTATATTATTTGTAGCAAAATTAAATATTTATTTTAGAATAACTCCTAAACACTAGAAATTAAATACAGGATATTTAAACACTCTTGCCACGAACTCTAATGGGAGATAGAACACATCAAGACAAAGTACAAACCGTCATACAATGCATGGTGGTAACTCGTAACTTTAGCGGTGAAGCGCCAGAGCAGTGGTGAACAGTGAAGCGCTTCGCTCATACTTAGAGCGTAATTAGAGCATAATTAGAACGAAATAACTTTTATTTTTTCCTATAATAAATCCAATGTTTCGCATGCCCACGTGCAAGAATAGGCCATAGAATAAAGAATAGGCCATAACTACGATCAGTACAAACGGAAATCTCTCGATTACTTACCGGTTCAAACGAAGTACTAACGACTTACATAATTAGAGCGATATCAGAGAGCTTTCTTTTCTTCCTATGGGAAATATCCTCAGCTCGCACATAGGAATCAACCATAACTCCGTAACGAAAGCGGACAAACGGAAATCTCTGGGTACTTGCCGGTACTAACGACATACATAATTAGACAGAGATCAGAGAACTTTCTTTTCTTCCTATGGGAAATCGCACATGTCCTGAGCTCACAAAAAAGAATCGGCCATAACTTCGTAACGGGAGCGGACAAATGAAAATCTCTTCATATAGTGTTGATTTCAAGAATAGTAATATAAGTTTTCCATCAAGAGTTTATTTCCCATCCATTATCCGTGAATCAATAGAAATATATTTACGAAACGAGAACATATGCAACGAATCAACTTCTTTTGAATTACCTAAAATTTGGCACGCGATGATTTACAAATTAAAAAAGCAATAAAATAATAATTTTTCACGTTTTCCAGTTCGACCAATTTAAGCTCCTGCTTGCATAGTAGACGTGTGATCTCGTGATTTATGTTTGTCATTTCAAAAACTTTGCGAAAATAGTTTATTTATCATTTTAATCTTCAAGAAGTCGCGTTTGAGTACATGAAGCATATGTCATCTATATATTAAAAGGTATTTTTAAGCCTTTTGTGTTATGTTTTTATCACTTTGAGCATCACAAACAGTATTTACACTTTCATTTAAAGTTAACAAGCGATTTTATTATATTATTATTAAAATAATAAAATGCATAATAATAGTTATTAGTTAGAATGAACTTGTTACTATTCATTAACTTTCACGTTCCCTCTTACGTTAACTTTCTCGTTGGGAAAATAAATAATATGTATAAAAACGAATCATGAAAATCATATATATATATATATATATTTCTACGCATTTTAAAGATTAAAATCTCCAAACATTAGAAACATTCACTCTGAGCATTAGAAAGTGAAATATGAAAAAAAAAAAAATTAAGTAATTGTCTGAGTGCAACGAAGACTCATACACAGCGCAGTATTACTTTGCCCCATATATAGCTACGATGGATATTAAAACATTTCGTCAAGCATAACTCAAAAAATATTTAACGGATTTCGTTCAAATTTTTACAGCAGGTACCTATAAAGGTGACAACGACGTCTATTTATTACCAAGATTAAATGTCAAACCGTTTGGAAATTATATTAAAAAAATAGATAAAAAAGCACAATTAAAGTACATACGTCACGGAAAGTTTGTGCGTACGTCATTTTCATCGGCGGGAGATTTTCGTAGACAATCGGAATTGAAAAGTTCATGGAGTACATGGAGCAAAAAAATATGCACGCACTAATATTCAGCACAATAAAATATATTTCAATTTAGTAGAAATCGATAATTAATCTGAATTTTTTTCTGTTTGAAAAAAAAAAAAAAAAAAAAAAAAACCCGCAATAACTTGGTATTAGAGATTTGGCGCAAATCTCAGCAATAGCAGCTTTTTTTATTTTGCGTGTGTAAATTAAAAAATAAAATCTTTGGTGTTTAAATAAAAGGTTTCGATTTATGGCATTATTTCTTTTTTTTTCTTTTTAGCATTTTAAATGGGATTAATGAAAGGCATGTATTTTAAATTAAATGAGTGAAAGGTTTATATTTAAATGAAATGTTATAGGAACAATATTTTGCGATTTATCAACTGCGCCAGGATAACATAAAAGTACCAATATATCAAACGGTATGTTGTATGTGAAATGAAACAATTATATTATAATCACCCATCGTACAAGAAAAAAAACTAATATTCTGCATTCAGAGGGGAAAATCCATCTCCTGTGCCGTAAGATTTGGCGATTTCTTTTTTAGTGATAAGTGTTTTGATGTGATTGTTGGGATCTGCAGGATTTGGCTTACTTTTTCTAAATCTTATTTTTTTGCAGATGTAGTATTATGTAAATATATTTTTTTGCAGATATTTTTCTATTTTGTATATTTGGCGTTCTATTTTGTATATTTTCTATTTGGCATTTGGAAAAGAGATTTTTTCCTTTTTATATGTGCCTTCGGAAATATTAAAAAATAAAAAAAGTTTTACATATATCAAGCGTTTAATTTTTATACGGACTACTTCTCCATTTTTAGATTTTAAATGCTATTTATTATTTACTAGCCGTTTATTAATTGTTTACAATTTACCCCCCTGACAATAACAATTATTTATCACAAAAATGCCTCTTAGGTTTGTTAAATAAGTTTGTTTATGTATTTTCATTACTTATTAAAATATCGAATATGGCGATAAAATTTTATTTTAGCATCGTGCTTAAATTTTTAAGATGCTGCAAAAACATGCTTTAATAAACGTACGTTTGTAAATATTTGAAAAATAGGTTTTACCGCTCTCTTGAAAAATTTTGTAAGATGCTAAAACTACCTTTTGGCACTATTTAAAATTTTTTTCGTCAACCGACATAGGATACGAAACTTTTCCCCATTCAGATACACAGGCAAGGCTGGTCTCAAACAAGAGTAAAGCTAGCAACAATATTGTTTTAACTCTATAAGAGTTACAATAATGATATTAAATGCTCCAATTGGCTTTGGGCCCAATTACGAAAGTTTCTCCTAAAAAAGCTGTAGAAGAAGTCTTTTACATTTGTTTCAAATGAAGCTCACTTTACAAGGTATTAGTTAATAATACAAACAACAAACAACACTAATAGCATGGAGGCAAAAGTTTTAATTTAAATGTATATATTTGAAACCCTTCCCCCCCCCCCCCTCAAAAAAAAAGTTACAGTAATGAATTTAAAATGGCGTTAAGCCACGCTTTCTGACAGAAGCAATTGGCTGCAAACGCGATAACGAAACTTTCACTTAACTTAATAACATGTAGCTAATATAGCCCTCAGGGTACTTTGCAGTTATACAGACCTTGTGGGTTTTTTTAAAAAGCTTGAGACAATTCAGGTTTGAGAAGTTGAGATTTACTGTCAAATGATATAAACAACTATGAACACAAAACTGATGAATTATTATTCAGGTTTATGTATGTATTTAAAAAAAATTGCATCTGATTACACTTATTAGATAAATTACTTCTGTTTGCATTTAATAACTGATAAACGGCTTCTGCATATTAAATGAATTGTTTAAATATTGGGAAGAGGTGGCGAGCAGTAGAAAGACGAGTAAACAAACGGGTAGACAAACTGGTACTGAGATGGGTAGAGAGACGAGTAGCGACATAGGTAGTCTGACGGGCAGCGAAACGAATAGACAGACGGCTAGAGAGAAAGGTAAAAAGAGGGTTGACAGAGGGGTAGCGAGATGGGTCACGAGACGGGTAGCGACACCTGTAGACAGGAATGTAGCGAGAAAGGTTGCGAGACGCGTAGCATGGTAGATAAAGAGACGAGTAGAGAGATGAGTACAGAGACGAGTTGACTGACGGGTAATGAGATTGGTAGCGAGACGGGTAAAGAGTCGGGTACAAAAACAGACGGATAGTGAGACGGGTATACAGACGAGTAGAGAGACAGTAGATGGGTACGGAGATGGGTAAGAAGATGGGTAGAGAGGCGTATAGCCAGACGGGTAGAGAGGCGTATAGACAGACGGGTAGAGAGACAGATAGACAAGTTGTCAGACAGATAGACAAATGGGTAGCGAAGTGGATAGAGACACGGCTAGACATACAAGTAGTTAGACGGATAGACAGACGGTTAGAGAAATAGATTGGAGGGTAGCGAGACCGGTAGAGAAATATAGAGACAGGTAGCGAGACGTGTAGAGAGATAGACAATCGGTTAAAGAGATTGTTTTAACAGCAGATTGTGGAGAGACAGACAGACAGGCAAAAGAAAAGTCTGCGGATTGGCGCAGTAAAGGCGCATTAAAGGCGCAGGGGGCAGAGCCTCCTAGAGAATAATCAAGAAGTATCTGTTAAGCTTAACTTTGTAATATATATAATTTTTCAATTTTGCCGATGTGGAGATTTAATGTAAAAGTTATTTTACAGAAGTCATCGAAATATTTTTTGTATTCTTTAATAGTAATTTAGACTATAGTTTTGCAATCTGGTTTGTAGCAAAGCATGCTATCAATGTGGTTTGAAGTGTAAGAGTTTCTATAAACAGTTATACAAATAATAGATATATAATCAAGGAAGAAAATTTTTTAATTCACACACAAAAAAAGGTGCAACAATGAAATTAAATTTGCGTTAAGCCACGTTTGATAGAATAATCTATTGGCTGCAAATCCAATTACGTAACTTTAAAAAGCTTGGCGTTTTAAAAGATCCGGCGTTTTTTTTTTCGTTTTTTTTTTTTTTTTCAAGTTTTGCGCAATACGCGCTTAAGAAAATGAGATTCTTTGTCACATGTTAAAAAAAAATTATGACAACACATCTGATGAACGGTACTTCTTTTCTATTTTTTTAACAGTGTAATATGAATTTATATATGATATTTTGTAATTCTATCATTTATTTGCTCTTTTTCTTTATATTGTAATTGTTAACCCTATGTTCTCAGCAATATCACTCAGACTAATCCCTTTGAGGGAAGTCCTAGTAACAACACATCTTTTAAAATCCCGTATTATATTTCATCAATTTTTATATGTATCAATATGCTTTAGGGAGAGTAATTATTAAATATCGCTCTTTACTGTTCGAATTTTTCATATTAAATGTATATCCATAATATAACAAGCTTAGTAGAAAGAAATAGATGTAAGTATGAAATATTGAGTACGTGAAATGGATAAAGGAAAAAAATAATATGAATAAAAAATTGATATCTTCAAAGAAATCGCCAAAGAAATCTTATAACATCACGTTTTTTATTGAATAGAGCATACGTTCCATTTTGAATGATTTCTTGGGAGGTTATCTACATTTATATATTTTTAAAAGAATTTGAAATTTTGGGGAAATGTTTAACTTTTCCCCTCTATTTAATTGATGACTGCAAAGCTATTTACAGTGGTGGCCAAAAGTTTGGACATTTTTTGAAAGTTTCATGTTTTTCAACTTTGTGTGCTTGTAGAATATATTAATTTTCACTTAAATACAAACGTTTATAAATCAAATTGAAGGTAATTTAATGTAGAATTTAATAATAAAAACAGTATTACAATATCTGTATTACAAAAAAAAGTAAAGCTCATTTTAGTAGAACAAACAAACACAAATCGCTTTGAATAAGGACGTGTTTTGTAATAAAAGCGTATTAGCCAATCACAAACACTGTTCTGAGGACCAATCAAATGTCTGTAACTATAGTTTAGGTTATTTGGATGGTAAAAGAGTTATTGTTGTGTAAATATTTTCCGGAATGATGCATACTAGTACAATTAAATAGGGTATTGCTGTTTATGAATATTTAAAGTCTTTTTTTTTCTCTCATGCTGAAATTGCAAGACAAGTTGGTGATTCAGTGACTTGTTCTGGTGTACGAAAGTTCTGTTTACGTTATGAAAAAACTAAATCAGTGGAAAATAAGGCCAAATCAGGCAAAAAAAATGCACAAGTGCTACTGCCGATAGAAAAATTAAACGGCTATGCCTTCAAGATAGAAAAATTTCATCAGATGCCATTAGATGTGAAATGAATGCAGCGGGTATTGCAGTAAGTTCAAGAACAATAAGAAGAAGGTTATCAGGATTTGGACTACAAGCTAGAATTCCAAGGAAAAAACCATATTTAAATCAAAAGAAACGTGAAAAACGAGTTAAGTGGGCAAAAGAACACATTAAATGGTCAGAAAATCCATGGAAGCAAGTAATCTGGAGCGATGCGAGTAAAATATCGCTCTTTGGTAGTGATGGTAGAAAATACGTGAGCCGTAGAGTAGGAGAAGCACTTCATCCTGATTGCATTGAAGCAACTACAAAAAACCCAACAAATGTCATGATTTGGGCATGTATGTCTGCAGATGGTGTGGGCCGAATTTAAGTGATTGATGGCATCCTGAATGCCAAAAAATGCATCGAAACTGTCCTGGAACCAAAATTGATATCTTCCATCAGGGATCTCTTCCCCAACAACGCACCATTTATTTTTAAGCAGGATTCAGCTCCATGCCACACAGCAAAAGTATGCAAAGCATGGTTTCAAAATAAAGGCATAGATATATTACCATGGCCAGGAAACAGCCCTGATCTCAATCCAATTGAAAATTTGTGGCGACGTTTGAAAATTCTTGTACGAAAAAAACGTCCATCCAATAAAAGACAACTTATTGAAGATATAATTGATTCTTGGCACCATGTGATTACGAAAGATGAACTCCAAACACTCGTTCACTCGATGAAAAGACGCTGTGAAGCTGTCTTAAAAAATAAGGGTTATGCTACTAAATATTGATTGAGTAAATATCACTTTAAAAAAATGTAAATCTAAGATAGATCTTACTATTAGTTGCATAACTTTTTTGTAATACAGATATTGTAATACTGTTTTTATAATTAAATTCTACATTAAATTACCTTCAATTTGATATATAAACATTTGTATTTAAGTGAAAATTAATATATTCTACAAGCACACAAATTTGAAAAACATGAAACTTTCAAAAAATGTCCACACTTTTGGCCACCACTGTAAAGTGTAACATCCCGTGGATTAATTTTAATCCATGAATTGAAGTATTGGATCATTAGTCAGATTTGATTTTGAAAGATTCATAAAAACACTAAAACGCTGAAAATAATTTTCTGCATTAAGATGAAGAAGAAAATTTCACGCTGAATATTGACATTAAAGCAAAACTAGCTGACCCCCTCCCGGCGTTGCCCGGGCCCGTGATAATAAATAAATAAATAAATAAACATCGAGTTTTTATTATTTTATATCTTTAACCCAATTTAGCATGAAATTATATTTTAAAAGGAAGTATTATCGAAAATATATTGATATTTAGTGATAAAAGCGCTCATTTTCTTGTTTTCTCTCTCTCTCTCTCTCTTTTTTTTTTTTTTTTTTTTTTTTTTTACCTAGGTTCGTTTCATAGTTTTAAAATAAAAAGTTATTTTTGTCCGAACTCTTTGAAATCTTTATTTGTGATAAATAAAACGGTTTTACAGCCCGTGTAAAAATTGCGTGAAAAAATAATGTTATCTAGCTGTAAAAGAAATGTTTTCTTCTCATTTTTTTGTTTGCTCGTTTTTGCGTCGGCTCCTTTAACATAGCAATAAAAAAAATAATTCTCCTCTTCCGTACTCTCTGACATTTAAATCGGTTATAAATATAACTGCATCCAAACTCTCTTCAAAATTTTGCGAAGAAATATGCATATTTAGTAGTTAAAATATGAATTCTTTAAAAAAAAAAGCTGTACTTTCAACCTCAGAGCAAAAATATATTAGAAGGTCTATGCTTTCAATGCAATGGTATGGCTTCATCCGTTTTCAATCAACCCTTTTCAATCCCCCTTGGCTAAACAGGTGAGGGTTGGGTTAATCAATCAGGTTTCCCGTTTCTGAAGGTATAAGCCTTAAAAAAAAAAAAAAAAAAAAAAAAACGTTGACGCATGCGCAAAGAAACAATTTTCATGTGGATTTGGCACAATGCTCTTTTCGTTTTAAATATATAAATAGTTCAGAAAAAGCGGAAAAAAAATCTAAGCTTGAAATCAATGAAGATTAAATGTTATATTTTCTAATGCCCCTCGACCCCTAGCCAGACTAGGGTGTTCTTCCCTTCTCTCCCCACTCCCTCTTTTCATCTTTTCTCCCTTGAAACCATTAAAAAAATTTTGCACACTGCTTTCCGCCGCGTTTCTATGCAACACCAATAGCAGTCTGGTAATTTGTCGATTTGTATTAATAATTACGAATTACGACTACATTTATAATTTACCAACAGACAAAAATTCTCGATTTGTGTCGAATAAATACACTGAAAAAAATAAAAATAAATAAAAATAAATAAAATAAATGATTTTACGGTATAATACTGGCATTCCAGCTGCTAGTATACCGTAATATTAGCAGTAATAAACAGTAAAATAAGCAGTAATACGGTACCGCGCGTGTGCGGCAGCTGGAATGCCAGTATTATACCGTAAATGTACCGTATTATACCGTAAATAGAATGGTCACCAAAAATCGGCCGTAGTTGTGACCATTGCTGAAATAGAAAAGTACCTGCCGCTTCGTTCGAAAGGGAAATAAAAGCTTTAAGGGCCGCTTCGCTGAAACTCTACTATCACGAAATCCCATGTTAACCTATGCGAAAACTTGGAAGTGCGTAACATAATTATCGAAATACGGATTTCACCACCAGAAAGTAGAAGTCAGATGCTGACGTTGTGCGTTTAAAAAAAAAATGCATCCTTAAGTTTTAAGTATTAAAAAAAACCCCATGAACTTTGAATTTCCATTTGATGAAATTTCATCATCTTCTTTGAAATACTTAAAATTTAAGAAGTCAATTTTAGAAAACGCACAACGTCGGCATCTGACATCTACTTTCTGATGATGAAAACCGTATTTCGATAATTATGTTAGGTAATGAATAATCGCGCTTCTAAATTTTCCCATAGATTAACATGGGATTTCGCGATCGGGGAGTTTCAGTGAAGCGGCCCCTTAAGGAAAAAGTTTGATCTTAAACCTCTGTTATCACCATTTTTAAATGTATATATATATATATATATATATATATATATATTTATTATTTTTAGTTTTAATGCTGAAATTATTTAAATGGTATTCTTTTCTAATGAGTATTATATTGGATAAGAAAAAAAAAACAGTGACTCTATTCGTAAATGCTTTTGGCCCCACCAGTGGCCGAGAGGTTCTGCTTTAAAAGCTGGCAAACGGGAGGTGCTGGGTTCGAACCCAATACTGCCCGTCGGCCTTATCGTTTGCATGTTTGGTGCTTTTCTTCGAACCTTGGATTTCATTGCGTAAATACGGATTAGGTTCCCTTAGAAAGACCGGACACTCACCCTCGGACCTATACCCTTGTGTAAATAATCGGCCGTCATAATGACACCAACACCGTAAACACTTTTCAAATGTGGTGAAAAGGGTTTAAAAGAGTTATTGTCATAAATCAAATGCCTTCTAACTTATCGACGCATGTTAGAAAGAAATGCATTATTTCCTCCTGATGAAATAATATGCTGCATAAATAAGTGAGAGTATTTAAATTTTTGTTCAGTTTTTTTGTATAATCATTATAATTTAGACAAACAAAATAATCATCAAAAATTAAATTACTGAGATTTTCTGTGAGCTAATTATTCGCACCGCTGCGTATCCGCAACGCAAAATTTTCCGGCACATATCCTGCAAACATACCATCACGATCTGGCATTCCTAACAGCTGTCTGTTTCCAAGCAAGTTAACCGAAATCGTTAATTTCCTCCTGTCAATATTAATTTTTTTTTAAATTATCGGAGAGAAACACCAATACCGATTGTGGATCTACTTTTAATATTGGATTAATCAATTTTCTCAACTCGCAATGTAGGTTTTTCAGATGTTATCAATTCTCAAATAAACAAGATTCATGTTCGGTAAACATGTTTTACTGACAAACTTAATAAATTAACAGCAAACATTTTAAAATAAATATTCTTAAGTAAACATATGCCTGTTCGATAAACATGTTTTACTGACAAACCTGATAAATTAACAGCATAAACATTAATATTAAAAATAATATAAATTTTTTATTCCTGCATGTATAAATTCAATTGCACAGCTGAAAATGTTTATCTGAGATTTGATAACATCTTAAAAATCGATATTCCATTTTGAGAAAACTTGATTAATATACTATAAAAAGTACTCGGAAACGTTTCCGAAAATCAGTGGCAGCAAAAGAAACTTTGTTTTTATAAATGGTTCTTTAAATATCGAAAATATATTGATTTGGGGGGGGGGGGGGGGTTCTAAAGATAAAGAATGTTTTCCAAAATCGTGGAAAACTCGAAAGATTTTATTGTATATTTTCGTTTGTGGTTATATTATATTTTCGTAGATAAAGAAACATTTTTCTTTTTTTTTTTGTTATATTGTAGTTGATGATGTTTATACATTGTTTATTGGTGAAAAACATATTCAATACTACTGTTCAATATATACAGGTACTATATGTAAATGTTGCTAATTTTTATTTAACCTGACGGATTTTCACCTTACAAAATTATCATGCTTAAAACAACCAAAATTTAATACAATAATGTAAGTGAGATGAAGCAAAAGTTTGATCATAATCATAAAAAATGAGAAATGTAAAACTCACAGAAAAGGGATAATAAACAAAGGCTTTCTTTAATATCAAAGCATATCAACATATTACAGAATAAAATTCGACATTTCCTCCAAATGAAATAATGTGGGACATAAATATGTAACATTTATTATTTTTTTTTTAGTTTAGTGCATAATCATTAAATACAGACAAAAGAAATAATCTTCAAAAATTCGATTACTCAGGTTTATAAGAGCTAAGTATTCGTACTTCTGCATATCAACATATTACAGCATAAAATTCGACATATCCTCCTAATGAAATGATGTGTGACATGAATATGTTTCATAAAAAAATTCTTAGTTTATTGCATAATTATTAAAATACAGACAAAGAAAATAATCTTCAAAATTTCAATTACTCAGGTTTATATGAGCTAAGTATTCGTACTACTGTATATCGACAACATAACACTCCCCAGCCGCCGTCAAGGTATGTCAGCGGAACCCCTTGATTTTTTAATTTAATTAGTTAAATTTTCTTTTCCTCTGGTGGTTTAAAAACAATAATAAAAAAATATTCTTCATAAGTGATTTAAAATATTTAAACAAAGAATAGGAGGAACTAAGAATTTCTTGCATAGCTCCCCTGACGAAAATATTATTATAATTACTGTTTCAATTCTATCTTTTCAAAAATACTAGAAGAAACGAAACGTCTTTTCTTTAAATATTTAATATTTTTAATTGATCTGTGAGGTGTTGATATGTTTCAAAAATTGTCTTCTACCGAGGTTCTGCCAAAAAACATTGTTAATTTAGTTTATTTCATGTTTACATTAAAAAACACGATCTTGGCCGCAGAATCCAGTTAAATCTTGCTCTTGGCTGGATTCCGCAGAGATTGGTAAAATTGACATGTGAATATTCTCCCCATCTAATTCGCAGTTAAATAAGTATTTATTGATGAAACATATTCAGTATACAGTAGTGTAGAAATGTTAACAATTCTTATTAAGCGACAAAAAGAATATTTCGTTTTTCGTCGTTATTTATGTATGCCTGTACTGTGTATTGTATGTACGTCCTCAATGTTCTCAACAACTACTGAACAAATTTGAATGTAACTTTTACACTACAATTCTAGTACACCAAGAAAGCTTTTAAGCTAAAAGCATTCATCGTATAGTGCAGTAGTTCACAAACTTTTTTCTCCCATGTACCCCATTCTTAGAATGATTATTTATGCGTACCCATTCTCACATAAACCCGTTCCCTAGTATTTTTGTTTTCATTCATTAGTAATGTTCTTATGCTAGTTACTAATCTTAGATGCAGTTATCTTCAGAATTCTAATTTTCAACCACTTATCCATTTTAAACCACAACATAAAGTCACTCGAAACACTAAATATTAGCTGAAGAATTCAATTTATGCGCTCACAAAGAAGGGATGAAGCTACGCCTATTAATACAAGTTAAGGAATTTATGCTAATGCTGACCAGTCGAACACTAAAATGATGACCTGTTTTCAAATGGGTTTTAAATGAAATCGCCGGAACCAGAAGGCCCGATACGATTCATGTTTTTTCTAGATATTTCTAGAATTACTAGAAAGAAAAGAATAACATAATAAAAGGAGGGACACGTGCAAAATAGCAAGACGTTATTAATAGTGGGCGGAGATAATGGAGACATATTGTAAACGAAAAGTTTAGAGTTTTGTTTTTATGTTTTCATTTTAAATTCTATTTTTTGCGTTATCCGCCATTACGTAATTTTCACGTACCCCCAGCTGTTCTATGACGTACCTCCAGGGGTACGCGTACCCGAGGTTGGGAACCGCTGGTATAGTGTATAGTTTTTTTTTCCTTAACCCTTTAACGGACATTGGTTTCCCTATGAAACCACAAAATTTTTATTAGAAATTCAACAGTGACAGCAAAATTTTAATAGAAATGTTTTCCACTTATTATGTATGTGAAATATATCTTTTTTATTATATACAAATAAATCTGTTCATAATTTCCGGTGTTAATCATTTATTTCAACATTTTAGCAACTGAAGTGCTTTATCCGTTAAAGGGTTAAATAGGGACACGTCAAATATCTTAATACAGGGTTCGTACGGCTTCTGGAATTTTGCGACCTGGAACTTCTTCGTTACCAGTATTTTCTTACAGAAATCTCTCCTTAAAAGAAGGCGAAGTTTCGCGAATTTAACCTAGATTTCTTTTTTTGTAAAGAAAATACTGGTGAAACTCCTGGAAAATTCCCTGATCCGTACGAACCCTGTAATATTAGATTGTCTACTTTGTTTCAAACTTGAGCAATGAGCAATAGCAAATGCACTTCGTGCCTTATAAATAAGAAAGTGGCGAGCACTAAAAAAATTAAAAAGAATTGAAAATGACACAAAAATCAAAGAATTTATATACGATATAAAAGCATATCGACATATTTCAGAATGGAAATCGATATTTCCTTCAAAAGAAATCATGCGTGACATTACTTGAATTTCTGATAATTTTGTGCATAATCATTAAAATTGAGACAAACAAAAAATCTTCAAAATGTACTGAGATTTTCCAAAAGTACCATTGCATAACAACAACGTAACATTTCCGTAGATATGATCTTACAGTGCGAGCCCGAGCATGCCATCACGATCTTGCAATACTAACAGCTGTCTGTTTCCACGCAAGTTAACCGAAATCGTTAATTTTCTCTTTAAAGATACAGCCAATGTTTAGCACGATCATAAAATTATCGGATAGAAGCATCACTATCGATTGTGTTTACCCAAGAGGGGGGTAGGGGTTATTAAAACTGATTATGAATTATGTCCAGATTTAATGCGTAGTCAGCTAAGTGTTTATTGATGAAACATAGTCAATATATGTGAGTAAAAAAGTGTTCTTAATTCTTATTTTAATAAAAGGTTTTTCTTTCATAAAATTATCTAATTTAAAATAATTGAAAAGGGATGGGTAGATAGATACCATAGATTTTTGCCTCCCCGCTTCCCTGTAAGTTAATTTTTATTTTAAAAGTGCGTCGATTGTTTTAATATAATTTAGGATCTATATTTATTGCCTCTTTCATTGATTTTTGTTTGGAGATTGTTCAAATGCGTTGTAACGCTATTAATTATAAGACTTGTTTAAATAACAATACTAATTTATTTAGCGAAAACTTCACAGCACACTTAAACAGTTACAAGCAACATATACGTTTAGTTCTTAAAGATTTTTGGCAGGTAAGTCTCGGATCTTGGGTTCGATCCGAGCGTAGAAATCATTTCTCAGGCATCTGTAGACCTTACCCTATGTTCGCCTTCGAGAAAACTTATTCATTCTACTCTCTGGACAGAGCCTGTCACGAACTACCCATCAAAGCCTCTCAGTATTTTTAGTATATATATATCGTAGATGAATTTCAAGTGTGGTTATAGAGTCTTGGGAAAAATTACACGTGCAGTGCATGCTAAGGCATTTCCAGTGTTCTCGAGAGTCGCGGCCTGGATTCAAGTGCTACAAATTTATAGTGTAATAAACACCTCTATATAACCAGTTAACAGGATGAGATAGACATAGAGAATTATAACCTCTTGAAAATGGTTTACGTGCGCACATCTGGAAACTTGCTTTCAGTTTTTACTTTGTAGGAGGTAATATCTAACAGTCATTAAATACATCTTATTCACATAAGTAGTGAGTCATTTACACATAAAGCTTCACAGAAAGCTTCACAGCGTTATACAAGATCAGAAATATAGTTTTATTTAGCATTTCTTTTTTTTACACCGCCGAATACGGAAAGCAATGTTCTTTCAAATGCAATTTGTTACATAATTATATCTCAATGTACTGATTTTTTTATAGTTTTTAAAATAATTTTCAAGCATATATTTTTTAAAAATCTATCTGTATGGGTGCAGCCCGATTACAAACGATTAACCTGTTTGCACTTAAAACAATATGGATATTTCAGCATTTGTTTCCAACTAATATCTCATAATGAAATTTAAACTTCATCAATCAATAATTAAAATAATAAAATAATATAAATAATACACAAATTTTACAGATAGGTAATGGGACTATGCCACAAAGCACTTAGATTATGAGAATCAAAAAGGCTGCTATAAGTAGCAAAATTTTTGGCGATTTCTTTGTCTCTTGCCAAAAACTATAACTCTTGCCCTGCGGCTAATGTATTGCTTTTAATAAATATCTAACTTTATTTGGATGTATAAGTGATATTTTTCCCAAAAAATGCTTTTTGGTGTCATTAGTGCACAACATAAAAAAAAAAAAAAAAAAAAAACTAATAACTGTAAAAAAAATCTATTAAAGTTTTCAATTAAAACAAGTTGGAAATTGTAGGTCAAAATTGACAAATGAGGTGTGTTCGTACTATAACTAGTTTTATAAATATTCAGATCTTGGTGCAATAGTTGCTGCACTCTTATGGAAAAATGCATGAATACAAAATTTATTTTGTGTGCAGATTTTTATATTATAGATATTAATTTTATTTTATGAAATTAAGTTTCAATACATTTTTACAAAAAAATAATTACAATTCTGTTACATTAAAATTAGACTACGCGCAAATATCCAATAACAGACAATGTAAAAAAAAAAACATGGTTATTATTTCACTGAAAAAATGAATTATATCGTCTTGTAGCGTAATTAATAAATCATCAAACAGTTTTTAAGCAAACACGGATTTAATTTCGTTACTTTCACAGTACACACAACAAAATACATAAGCAACATGTAATGGGCTTCCATTGGGAATTTTGTATCAGGATTTCCGTATAGTTCGACTCGGCGCCGGGTGCCGAACAAGAGATCGACCGAAATTTCGGTTTCGGTTTCGGTTTCGGCGCAAAATCGGAGTTTCGCCGAATATTCGTTTTCGGCGAAACTGCTGCCAAAATTTAGGCCTGACAGAAACTTGACCGAAACTATCTGTATTTCAAAATCTCGTTCCTTCTTTCGGAAATTTTCAACTTTACTCATTGATATGAGTTGTATCGGCTCAAATGAGACACTGTTTATTGCTGCGAACTCCACTGTTTATCATTATCGGTCATGACTGATCCATGATGCGAGTGTAAATTATAAAGCATATATGACTAAACTTAAAAGACGTTTATCACTTGACCTTTAAAAGCTGAAAACGTAACAGTAATATAATTTTTTTACTTTATAACTCCAGATTGTTTCGAATGCTTTATGAGAAAGGTGCTGTTAAAACATATAAAGATTTACGAAATTTATTATAAAAGATATATCGAGGTATGTATACTTAAAATAATTTTTTATTAGATGAAATTCGTATAATTGGAAATCATTTCTGTCTTATTGCTAAATTAATTGCGTTTTATTTTATATGAACAAAAAATTTTTTTGGATAGAGGCACAGAGAGTCAACTTGGCACCGGAGATAAAATTTTCAAACAGGGGTGCCATTTCAATACTTTCTTAGGGAGGCAGGGAATGGCAACGCTTTTTTTTGGAGGGGGGGGGATGAGTGAGCAAAGATTTATTTTGATCTTATTGTGCACATCCTAAAAGAAAATTAACAACTGTTACATTTTTATCCTTATATATATATATATATATATATATATATATATATATATATATATATATATATATATAATTAGCTAAAGTACAAAATGGTGTTAAACATGTCTCACTTTGAGAATATTGAAATGGAAAATAAAGTTTATATTTAATAATTTCTAGGCTTAAAATGTTGTCTTAATGCTAATTTTCCTTTTTTAGTCAAATTAAACAAATTAATTTAGCTTTTGTGCCCTTTACTTATACTTTTACTTAAACAATTACTTCTACTTAACCAATACTTAACTCTATACTTAAACAATTTAAATTCAAAATATTAACAAACAGAAAATATGAATATATTTAAAAATGAAATATTCATTATTGAATTTGTTTTACATTATTTAACTACATTGTTAATTAATTATTGATAAATGCTTATAATTATTGGTTGTTATAAAATAATAAAATATAAAAGTTGTATTACTCATGTTTCATTTTTGTTTGAAACTTATACACACACATATATATGTACGTTTGTTTGTTAGAAATGTGGTTCAATGCACGTATAATTAATAAATTAATTAGTAACGTAATTAGTTATTATTAAGTAATTATTAATTAATTAAATAATTAATAATTATATGCAGTTATGTATGTATTAATCAGTTTTTAAATTTTTTGACACTTTCGGTTTCGGTTTCGGCCGAAAATGGGAAGATCACCGAAATCCGGTTTAGGTTTCGGTTTCGGTCTTAAAACCTGTTTCGGTCGATCTCTACGAACAACACAGTCTCACTAGAGAGAGGTTTTTCAAGAACAAACCGCTCTCTTACACTCAAGGAATCAGAGTACTTTCAATTACACGGCAAGGTTCTTGCCTAACCGGCACCTGGGCCGCATACATAGACCTTCTCACACTAGAGAAGTCTAGGAGCTCGTTGCTTGGCCGCAAGTGAAAACAGACTACCTACTCAGGCCTCCGCCCGTTGAGTATATAGGTTGGGTAGATTTGAAGTGTTTGCATGTGTTCAGTCTCTCAGAGATGAACAGTTCTTTGATATTTGTAGTGCCTGAAAGACATACGCTACCGCGCATGCGCGGTAGCGTATTGCTGCTTGCACGGCAGCGTATTACTGCTTATTTTACTGTTTAATACTGTTAATTTTACGGTATAATACTGGCAGCTGGGGTGCCAGTTTTATACTGTAAAATCAACAATTATTTTTTGCAGTGTAACAGCTGTTTGTTTTCACCGCAAGTTAACCAAAATCGTTAATTTTCTTTTTAAAGATACGGTCAGTATTAACGCGTTTAACAACACGATCATAAAATTATTGGAGAAGCATCACTCTCGATTATGTTTACCCAAGAGTGGGGTAGAGGTTGTTAAAACTGACATATGAATAGTGTCAAGTTTTAAAGTGCAAATTCGATAAGTATGTATTGTTGAAACCTAGCCAATACAGAGGAGTGTAGAATCCTGATTCCTTTTTTAATTACAGGTTTTTCCCTTTATAAAATTAAACTACTTAAGAGGAAGGTGGACTTTAAAAAAGTGGAAAATATACATTTTTTAACACTTTCCGACATAGTTGAAAAGTGTTTATGAATTCGGTATGTCTGTCTGTCGTCTGTCCGTGATGCTCTAAGTCGCGTAAATATATTGTGATCGTCATCCAATTGATAGATGATTGTTAAGGTTATGTTATTGAGGTTTAATATGGCATGTTCATTATTGAAAATGAAGTGTGTAGCACTTATAGTTTTTTATAGGGACACTCAAAAGAATTCCATTACATTACAGTCTATAGGGGAAAAATAATTTGCGGTTTATTTTAATGATGTTACACAATTTTAAACTCATTGAAATTTATATATATCACTGAGGTGCACGACGTGCACTAGAAGAAACTTATTTTAAATATTATGTTCACTTATATTCCCTTACAGGGACACTTAAAAGAATTCCGTTACATTACGGTCTATGGGGGGGGGGGGGAATCGTTAACGGTTTATTTTAATAATATTTCATTATTTCAAACATATTGAAATTGATGTATATCACTGAGGTGCATTACAAGAGGCTCGTTATAGAATATTGTGTGTATAGCAAAAGTATTCATTCATTTACAGGGACTCAAAATAATTCGGATAAAGTACTCTGTGTTAATAATAATTGCTGGAAGTGCGTGTGCAGTTGCAGTACACATATATAAATTTAACTATTTTTTTGCCTAATACTTGGTGTGTGTAAATTCTATAGATCATATACTGGGCAACACGAAACATCTCGAGTACATTTTCTGTTTATTGACGGAAATTGCTGAAGTGGAATTTTCAAATGTGCTATTCGTTTCATAACTGAACTAAGTTTTAGCGTTTGGATTGGTTGTATGATTTCAAACAATAAATACACACAGTTTTCATCTTCGTCATCAGATTCATTCACTATTTTCTTTTTCCCAGAGTGTCCCAACTTTTTCCTTTTTGCAGTTTTTGGTTTCATACTTTTTTTGCTGTCTTCTTGTTCTACTTCCATAGAAACTAGTAAATTTTTACGTAATTCCTTCTTTTTGTTTGGTTGTGCCATAATTTTTTTTTTCTTTTTCGCTTCTAACTGCCCTTGTCTGAGGGCTTCTTTAACCGGGCTATCAATTAGGCTTGCGGATTTCCTCTCTTTCGTCCCTTTCTTAGTGCCAAGCCGTGGTCCTGCATTTTCAAATGTTCTCAGTTGTTCAGGTGTTAGGTAGTCCACATGTGACGAAGTGGAAGGCTTACTGGGAGAAATACTTGGAGGATCGATAGGCATGTAAGTCTCAGAGACTTCTGCTGCAGTGCCAGAGGCGTTAGTAGGCCTATTAGTAGAGGGCGATGTTGGTTCTTGTCTGTCAGTCACGTACGATGGCATGAAATCAGCCTCAGAAAATATCAGTGGGTTTAGCGGTTGAATCCCTGTCACTTTAAATCCAGCCATTATGTTTGCTGGAGTAACTGCTTGGTGTAAGGTTGATGCCAAAATTGAAGAAATGTCATGCATTGTCTTTTATGTTACTCAAACATTAAATGATGATTTGCAAAACTAAATAGCCTGAAAATACTAAAACGTTTGAGACAGTACGGAGCAAAAAATCTTCAGGGGCACATTTACACAGTAAGAACTTGCGTAAACGTGCCCCGTCGCCATGTTTGGATTTATTTTTAACGTGCAACGAAAATTAATCACATTTCTGTTCATACAAATACTGTTCTCTAAAAAGGATAAAATTCTGCTAATTTTCATACATTTGTTTACCCTTAACTAAGTATTATTAGTTCACTATAAGTTTCAATAAGCACAACACAAAATTTAGTCACCTTGACAGAAAACAGGTTATCCTTTCCGCATGCTAGACCAAAGCTCGACTGACTCTCAAAATCTTGTGTGAATACCGGCTAGGGAGCAGCATCAATCTGTCATGACTGATGGCGCTGTTGTGGGTTTTTGTGTTCTTTCTAAAATAACTTACTTAAACTTAAAAAGCTCATTTATTACTCAATCTTCACTTGACAATTAAATATTTAAAAAAAAATAAGTATACCCTGATTAGCTCCACTGAAATCTGTTGCCATGGAAAAGGGAGCAAATTATATTAAACTAATCAAAATAACCAAATTTAAAACAAACCCGAATAAATTAAGACAACATGATACTTTTGAATTCATAATTTTAAAATAATTCTAAATGTAGAAAGGGCAACAGATTTCTAAATCAAGTAGTATACTGAAATACGAAAGAACACCCAACTCCACTCCAACCCGATCAAGCTCAAAACTCCACACACATTAGATTAATAAAGATGTAATCATCATTCAATTTGGAAAAATGAAGACAACCTGAAATTCCTCCAATGTGAGGACCAAAAGGAGAAAGAGTTAAATCCGTTAATAGAATAGGGATATGATGATATACAAAACTTTTAGAACAAAATATGGAGATTCTGAACAAGATCAGATTGGTTAACCAAAATCGTATAGTGGCTTATAAACAAGGAATACAATCCTTTCCTTTTTTTTTTTTTTTTTTACTTTTTAAAATAAAACATTTTAGGTGTTTATTTTAGAAAACAATATCTCTGAGAGAGGAAGGTTAAAGCTTAATTTAAACAATTATGAAATTAGAATTAATATTACTGTTTCACTTATTAATCTATCCATCCTTAAATCAAGATCACAAATACGATTGTATAACATTGAGTGAACTTCAATTAATGTTCATTAAAACAGTCAGTTATGAATTTAAACTTAAGAAATTTTAAAGTCCTAATTTAATAAAGTTGGATTTTATCTCCTTTTTTTTTTTTTTTTTTTTTTTTTTTTTTTAACACTCACAGAAAGGTTAAGCCTTTCTTATAGGTCTACTGTGAATATAAAAAAATTAATTATTTAGAGATTTATACAAAGAAAAACATATCATCTTTAAGAACAAACAAATCTTTTATTCAAACACTTAAAGTTATAACAACGGAGTTACTTCAAATTATTATAAAAACACAATCTAAACGTTGATCTGTAATATGGGGATTAATTACTTAAATATATTTTATACCAAACAACACATTTCTAAAATTATCACACTATCATGCTTTTAAGGTTGATCAACTTTGCTGAATTCACTTATTATTTTAATTGCAACTAGGCACAGAGAATCTTAAAAATATAACATTACATTAAAGCTTAACAGTCTAAAGTTTAACAGTCCATCAATTGTAAAAACATTATATAATAGTGTTTTAAAATACACACTTATCATTCTTAATCTCTCCAAATAGCCATAGATAATTTAAAGTGGGAGAACATACATTTATGAGGAAATAAAGAACTACTTACAAAGTTAGCAGGTTTAATCGAATCATCAGTGGGCAGACTCTATTTCCCTTCCCTCTTGAGAAGAAACAAAACTGTGGACGGGCACCATCTGACGTAATTACACCTCAGGGGGATGGTTTCCTAAATCACCAGAGCATCAGTCAAACTTCACTCCTTCTCAGCATTTCTTGTAACATTCGCGAGCATTTGAGTTGAGTCTTTTGCTTGTCAACTTTGCGATTCAACCGAACACCTCATATATCTCCCGACGACGGAGGTTTCTCGGACTACCCATATCTTCACAAATCCAGCTCCAACACACACAGCGATCAGTCTTCCTTATTATAAACAAGACAATATTAACGTCTCATATATAGTTGAGACCTCTCTGGACTGCACAAGGAAAAAAAAACAATCTCTACGCATCTGGAATCGTTGACGCTCTTTCACTGACCATCATTTTCATTTCTTTGACCAGTAGCTTTTCGCTCATTATCACAAGTGCCGCTACGCAACGTCCACTAATTTTTCGAACCAAACGACAGGTATTTCAGCCAAGCAGCAAGTGTCGTAAACATTCACTCTCCCGCGCTGCTTGAAAAACGGGACCGATCCACTCTGCCAGGGGTACGGGAATGGAAACAAAAGGAAAAATGGACTCTTCCTGAAGACTACAGCTTGCCGCTCCACTCTGCCGGCCGCTTCATGGGGGAAGGCAGCCATGCATCACCCCCATGGCGTGTGCTGAAGGGGGGGTCCTGTGAGCCTCTGTTTACATGGGCGCCAGCTATCCGCCTGATAGCAGAGCCAATTGAAGCCTGTCGTAAACTTACAAAGCCTAATTGCGTATATAGTACACTCATAAGATAACGTAATTCTTATACAGGGCGGACGGTCTTTCTTTTAACCAAAACCAGACTAGGTGACTACAAACACATGATTCAAGGGTATGGGAGAAAACGTACACGACTGCCCAATACAATATGTGTGGTCTTTTACTGAGAAACCTCCCTCCCTGCTATATATCTTTCGTATTTGAAAACAGGAAGCAAAGCTAGACTATAAACGTTGAATTTACTTTGCAAAAAGAAAAAGAAAGAAGAAAAAATAAAAACTGATTTTATTATTATTATTACAATTACTTTTATTTATTTAAATTTTTATTAGAAACAGAAAAAAAAGAGTGCTTTTAAATAAATGTTGAGAAAGTGATTTAAATAATTAATGTAGATTAAAAAAAAATTGGTTGAAACCAACCGTAACAAGATTGCTCCCCCCGGCTAATTAAAAATTTTTTTTTTGAGAAAACAAATTATTTTTTTGAAAGGTAACTGGGTACCACATGGCATGCTGGGACCTCAACACTGAAAAAACTGACCCACAAACACAAATCATACATCGATCCGGGACGGGATCCAGAGAGTTCACCGCTGAAATACCACCCTGACAATATATTCCGGATATATACAACCAGAGCTCGCACATCCGTAGAAACCGTTACCTAAAATATTACCTGAAACATGACCATAAAAGAGTACTACCAGAGAAGGGACCACAAGGCTGATTTTACCACTAAAATGACCAAGATATTTTCTGCACCTGTAAAAGAACACATGTTCCACCTGACTGTGAAACCTCACTTCCCTACTACTGTCATTCCTACGCATAACTGCATCCTACCTGAGACTTCTGGCAACAGAACTGTAAACAATACATAAATTGAATTTTGAGAAAAAAAAAATTAGCCGAAAAAGAAGAGAAGTGCCCACTGATTAATTGTCATTACACTGCTTATATACATAACTTCAATAATTGGCATCACAGTATATTACAACACTATCTATTAATGTAAATAAGTACTAGTAATATCATAGTTACAACACTGTAAATGTCAATGAAATTTGTAAAACACATATTAATTCTATTATACAAAAATACACAAGAGCAACTGGTGACACACAAAAAAAAATATATACATATACATCTGTAAGACACATATTATGGTATCACAGACCATGGTAGAGAGTTACGCACACATTTATAACATTTTTCTACATGAAGCCATGTTGTTTTTGAAAAAAGTCCAATGATTCGGTTCACTGTGCAGATTTTACAAATGCACTTACAAGTAATGTGCATGGGAAAGAGTATCTCTGCCTCTGTGCTACTTATAGCAAAAGCAGTTTCGGGCCTTTGGGCACTACAGGGAAAACATTCCACAAAATAAAATAAAAAACAGGGGTGGTGACATATATCACCAGGAAGGAAAACACACACTCCACTAAAATAGGAAATAGAAATAAGAAAATAGTTAATTTTAGCACTTTTAGCCACACACAACAACATACAGGCATGTACATGAGACAGTATGTACAAGAAAAAGAAAAAGGGCCCACACTCCTTAAAGTTTAAGCTCAAATAAAACCACAAACTGTATAGTAAATAATAAATCTATCTAGTTAAAATGTAGAAATTAAAGTAAACACATACTTAAAAAGTTATATACAAAACACTGATGCATTAAAAAAAACTGAACTAAACAGATCTACCTCGGCAAAAGGGCATACAAAACACAACATCCTAAAAAAATTTTAAAGTAACAAAAATTACATTCGTTTTTTTTTTTTTTTTGCAAAAATACACCCAAAATCTACGAAAACGGGGTGCGGACGGGTATATACCACATAATCTACCATAAAACAGACAAAAACCTTAAGTATAGGCATAAAAAGGGTTAAAAATGCCTACATGAAAGTATCAACACACAACCAAAACAAACCTTTAATACGCTAGAAAAACTAAGTTCCGTTTTAAAAAATGCCAAAAAAAAATAGTTATATATACATACACATTAACTAAACTACAAATAAATACAAATAAACAAGGTAAAATTGAATAAAAATGCCTGAATAACGAAAAAAGGTAGTTAGTATTTATAACTCGGACGGTCTCGTCTATCCCGTAGCGAATAGTCGGTTCTAGAAATCGATATTGAACGACTACATCTATTCGATTTAGCAGCTGGACGAATCGATGAACGAGACCTGCGCGAATCGCTGTGCTCAGCAGTTGAACTGCTTTCTGCCGTGGCTGAATTTTTACCTACGCGCATTTCGCTGCTTTCTGCCGTTGCTAAATTTTTATTTACGCACATCTCGTTATTCTCTGCCGCTGCAATCTCCGGAGAAATGGGAGGTGGGGGAGAGGGATTTATGACTTCAGTCGCGTCGCTGTCTGTTTCCTCCACTTCCGGCGCTACCGGAGTTTCGTTATTGTTGATATTCACAACTGCTGGTGCGCGGTTACTACCATATGGTGCCCAGGGAATGAATCGGTTGCGTTTACACCTGCGTACAGGAGGAGAAACGCGCGGTTGGTGTGGTGAATCGATGGTCACGTTTTCAGTCGATCCCAGGTCAATTGTTTGTTTTGGTTCACTGGACCAAATGGGGAGTCTGTCTTTGAAGGAAGACAACCTGTCAACATGGACAACCTGACAATTTTTGGGATTAGCAACTAGCGCTATTTTAAAATTAACCTCATTTAGCTTCTCAATTATAGTAAAAGGACCATTATTTTGCTTGCTTAATTTTTTTGTATTACCAGGGGCGACTGTGGGTGTAAATAACCACACAAGATCTCCTATTTTAAAATTTTTATCAACAGCTGTCTTTTCACGGTATTTTTCCTGCTGCTCAGAAACTTTAATTAAATTACTATGTACTTCAGTGTATACTTTTTGAAGAGCTGGGATTAAGAGTTCGCAAAAAGAGGGTGCATCATTATAATTAAAAGAAGGTGGCTGGGAAAAGAGATTATATGGTAGATTCATATTTCTGCCATACATAACTGCAGCTGGGCTAAGTTTAGTTGAAGAGTGGACAGCTGAACGCATAGCTAGTAGCGCAAATTTTAGTTTAGTGTCCCAGTCCGATTGATTTTGGTTGACTATGTGACAAAGTGCATTTTTAAGAGTACGATTCTGTCTCTCCACTTGCGAGTTGCCAGCCGGGTGGTAAGATGAGGTCTTAATATGTTTAATACCAAACATTTTATATACATGCTCTATCGCATCTGAAATTAGATTCTTCGCGTTGTCCGTCGTAATAAAACAGGGCGCTCCGTAGTGTGAGATGAAATCAGCTAAAGTGTCCGCAATGACATCTGAAGTGGTTGAACTAACCGCATATGCTTCTGGCCACTTAGTAAATGAATCTATATATGCGACAATATACTTATTTCCCGAAAAAGTTTGCGGTAAGGGTCCAATGAGATCCAAATGAACCTTGTTCATTGGAAACTGGGGGGTCGGCGTACGTTGCAGAGGGGCGAGCTGGTTCGCTCTATAAGCTCTCTTCTGCTGGCAACTAATACATGACTCCACTAGATGCTTGACATCTGACGACATTCCTGGCCAATAGAAGTGCTCACGAATGCGATCAATGGTCTTTTGAAAGGCTTGATGACAAGCCGCTAGGGACTCATGTGTTAGTGCAAAAACTTGAGTAACCAATTCTTTTGGCACGACTAACTTTACAGATTTATTCAAAATAGCTGACTCCCTTGTATCCTCACAAACTAAAATGTCATCTCTAAAAAAAATTTTCATGTATTTAGGAGCAATTTCTACACCTTGGTCTAGTTTTCTTGCAATCTCGCAGCATTTCTTGTCTGATTTTTGTAATTCACCAATTTTTTCAAGTAGATTGGAATGAGGCATAAAAGTAACTTCCTTTTCGACTTGTATACAAAAATTACAATTAACAGTATCATTGGAGTTATCATTGTTGACATACCTCGAAAGGAAATCTGCGACACTGTTACACTTACCTTTAACAAACTTGATTGTAAAATTAAAGTCTGAGAGAGTGCAGATCCATTTAGCCATGCGAGATGTAGGGTCGTGAATTTTTAACATAAATGTTAGAGGCGCATGGTCTGTATAGATGAAAAAATGGGTATTAGCAATGTAACATTTGAAGTGGGCAGTAGCCCAAACTAAAGCTAGTAATTCCCTTTCAGTGGTGGAGTAGCGGGTCTCAGCATCTTTCAATTTTCTGCTGGCAAAGGCAACAGGATGGAGCATGTTATTTTCATCTAATTGTGATAATACTGCCCCTAATGCTTCGCCACTGGCATCACTATATAAGTGGAATTCTTTCTCAAAATCAGGGAGTGCAAGACATGGTTTTGAAATAAGAGCCATTTTAAGGTCTTCAAATTCTTTCTGTGCATCTTCATTCCACGAAAATTTTCCTGTCTCTTTCGTTAAGTTGATTAGATTTTTAGCTCTCTTAGTAAAATCTGGTATAAATCTCCTATAAAAGGATAGAGTTCCAATGAATGACCTAACAGCCTTTCGTGTAGTTGGAGGTTTAAAATTTTCTATTATGGCAATATTTTTATTGATAGGTGACACTTGGCCACTACAAATCTCAAAACCTAGATATTGTATTTTATTCGAAAGGAAAGTGCATTTACTGGGCTTAAGTTTCAATTTATGCAGTCTTAACTTTTCAAAGACCATGCTAAGCTTCTCAAAATGAGAATTAACATCACTGGAGGCAATTACAATGTCGTCGATATAAACAAGAATTCCAAGATTGCCTAAATCACCGAAAATAGCATTCATAAGTCTTTGGAAACTGTTACCTGAATTTGAGAGCCCAAAACAGTTACGGGTCCACTCAAAAAGTCCCTTGTGGGTGATTATTGCAGTTTTATGCCTATCCTCTGGGCGAATAACCTGTTGAAAAAAACCACTAGTTAGATCTAGCGTTGAAAAAAATTTAGCCCCACTTAAAGCATCAACAGAGTCGGTAATGTTAGGTATTGGATAAGCATCTTTAACAAGATTTTTATTTAGTCTTCTGTAGTGAACAGCAAGTCGATAGGAACCGTCTGATTTCCGAACCAGAATAACCGGAGAAGCAAATTCAGACATGGAAGGGGAAATTATGTCCGCCTGTAATAAAGTATTAAGTTGGTCTTCCATTTCTTGACGTAGTTTGTAGGGGACTCTATAAGCTTTGCCTTTTACTGGTTTATTTGAAGTTAAGTTTATTTCATGCGGGATTGTATCACAGCCGGGTAAATCTAAGACCGATGCTGCAAATACATCTTTGTTTTTGTCTAGAAAATTTTGCATTTTAAGTTTTAATGGGGGTTCTAAATGATCTAAATTAATTTCAGAGCTCCAAGTGAGATCAGCGTGATCAAAGTCACCAATTGGAGGGGCCAAATTTATATTATAGGTTAATTTATTATCAGTTACGGGTATATTTGACTGGTCTACACATTTTTGAATTTTGGCAACAAAGGTTCCTTTATTTAAATGAATACTATTGTCTGAAAAATTTGCAAATGAGATATATAGGCCATGTTCTTTAGTGCAAATGGCTCTGGAGGTAAGGAGACCTTGATTTAAATTTTTCGCCAAAGGTTCTAACATAACAATATCATTTTCCTTAATAAAATTTTCCTTATAACTTTTAACCTGGGCTAACATTTTTGACTGCGGGGGAATTGAAATTTTGCTACATAACACAGCGAAACTTATACTTTTATTTTTATTGGTTCTATTACTACTGCTATCTTCATTGCTCTCCTTCTCGACTTCAGGTACCTTATCCTCTATACTTACCAAATCTTCACTTTCATCAGTATTACAAATTTCAGTAGTATCTTCAGCTAAATTTCCCTGGGTTACCTGATTCGCTGCTGAAAGAATATTGTCGACACTTTGAATACTTGAAAAAATTGCAGTATTATTACCCTCAGAGCTACCGCCTGATATTGTTTGCATGCAAAAGTTCTGCGCAACACTTTCAACTTCCTTATTTGACTCAGTTTGAATGACTATCTCAACATCTTTTCCCATATTACTCAACTGCGGGTCCTGAACTACCATATCTTCACTACTATGATTCCCATTTTCAACACTGACTGAGTCATGAACATTAATACATGCAAAACTTTCAGGGGGGCTATTGGCATTACTACTTTTTGAATTCTCCCCTACTTTGTTGACACATTTTATATTTACAGAACTATTTTCAACACAATCATTATTTATACAATTATTATTTGAATTTACATTATATACAGAATTAGAAATATTTACAGAATTAGTAGCAAGGCAAGTATTAGACACTGAAGTATTACTTGGGGTTTCTACGCTTTGTTTACTTTGGCCTGTAACTGGCACTTTAAGAGCGACAGCATTTGTATCACAATTTATACGTGCCCGGTACTCTTTCAAAAATGGCATTCCCAAAATCATATTAAATTCCTCTGCTAATTTACCTTCCACTACATAGAATTCAGCTTGACATTGAACATTATCAAAAACAAATTTTAAAAATATTTTCTTATTTAGGTGAACTTTCTCACCGGTGACAGTCATAATGGGGATATTGCAATTCTCCGTTTCAAAATTCTCTAAATAGTTACAATCAGTACCACTCAGGAGATTAATTGCCGAACCAGTGTCACATAATGCATTTAGGCAAACTTTATTTATGTAAATTCTTGCAGTTGGTAATGTATATGATTGGGGCTGAAACATACTATACACAGTTGGGGGGTCCGGGGCCTGTTGGGGATCGACTTGACCACATTTGATCCGGCCACTAATAGTTTAAAGCCTCACTTTCACTGTTAGCTACTGGGGTGTTATTTACCGCCTGCACTTCATTTCTGTTCGCAGCTGTGCTCCTATTGTTTTGGTAATAACCACCTCTTCTTCCCCTGTATCCGCCTCGCTGATTGTGGTTCCCTCTAGGATTTTCTCCTCTGTTTCTATAATTTTGCCCACGGCTCCTGAAATTTTGACCACCTCCCCTTCTAAAATTATAGTCGACAAAATTTAGTGGACAATCTCTGGCATAGTGGCCTTGTACGGAACACCTATAGCAGGTTACGGGTCTTATTTCCTGGTTTATTTCCTGTACATCCCTAGCCCTAAGATCAACTAAACTGTCTATCTTTGCTGCTAAAACATCAATTTGTGATTTCAGCTGGTCTATCTCCTTCTTTTGTGAGCTATCTTGCTGAAAAACTGCAGCACAGGGTAGGTTTTGGGTCAAATTTGGGTTGAGAATTTCCTCGCGGTGGTTGTAAAAAGGGTTAATGCTTCTATAAGCTTTTTCTTCCACAAGCGCAATTTTGAGAACCTCTTCTGGGGATTGCGGATTTCTCGCAATTACTCCCTTTCGCACTTCTGGTGTAAGATTGCTCAACAGCATGGAGTGTAGTAGAGCCGTTCGGCTTTTATCGACTACTTCACCCTGGATACCTTCAATTACAAGGGCTCTTAATGACATATCATATGCCTTGTCATAAAACTCCTGAACACTCATATTGGGTGGCTGTTTAAAATTTAAAAAATGACTGAGGGCAACATCTGGTGTGGCCTGTGAAGTATAACTCTCTTTTAAGATTTTTAATAGCTCATCAGATGTTTTTGCTTTGTGAATTTTTATTCGCCTAGAAGCAGCTCCTGAAAGTCTAGCTAACAAAACGAATTTTTTTTCCTCCTCATTCCAGTCGAATAATTTGGCAAAACTCTCAAATTTCTCAGAAAAATCTGAGAAGCAGACTGAGCTGGCCTCTCCATTGAATGGGGGAATATTAGACAAATTATCCACTAAAGCATTTTTTCGCTGAATAGTGGCAATTGCCTCCGAGTGCTTATCAGCCATAGTTAGAGTTAGAAAATGACAAACAAACCAAAAAAATGAAAAATGGGGGGGGGGGGGGGCAACTTGAAAATGAGAAAAAGAGAGGGGAAAGGAAAACCTTATAAATACATAAAACTTAAGTACAGGACTATGCTTTTAGTAACTAAGCTAAAGTTATGTACACAAAACATAATTTTGACTGGGGACTGTAACTAATAGCACAGAGAGAGAGCCTAGACCTCTTTTTACACTTGAACATATAATAAAATTTTAATTGCAAAAACACCCAGTTGCTCTTTGATACATAAATACATACAAGTAAAAAAAAAATCAATAACCCAGAGACCGAATTGTTACGGCTCCATTTGTTGTGGGTTTTTGTGTTCTTTCTAAAATAACTTACTTAAACTTAAAAAGCTCATTTATTACTCAATCTTCACTTGACAATTAAATATTTAAAAAAAAATAAGTATACCCTGATTAGCTCCACTGAAATCTGTTGCCATGGAAAAGGGAGCAAATTATATTAAACTAATCAAAATAACCAAATTTAAAACAAACCCGAATAAATTAAGACAACATGATACTTTTGAATTCATAATTTTAAAATAATTCTAAATGTAGAAAGGGCAACAGATTTCTAAATCAAGTAGTATACTGAAATACGAAAGAACACCCAACTCCACTCCAACCCGATCAAGCTCAAAACTCCACACACATTAGATTAATAAAGATGTAATCATCATTCAATTTGGAAAAATGAAGACAACCTGAAATTCCTCCAATGTGAGGACCAAAAGGAGAAATAGTTAAATCCGTTAATAGAATAGGGATATGATGATATACAAAAATTTCAGAACAAAATATGGAGATTCTGAACAAGATCAGATTGGTTAACCAAAATCGTATAGTGGCTTATAAACAAGGAATACAATCCTTTCCTTTTTTTTTTTTTTTTTTTTTACTTTTTTTTTTACTTTTTAAAATAAAACATTTTAGGTGTTTATTTTAGAAAACAATATCTCTGAGAGAGGAAGGTTAAAGCTTAATTTAAACAATTATGAAATTAGAATTAATATTACTGTTTCACTTATTAATCTATCCATCCTTAAATCAAGATCACAAATACGATTGTATAACATTGAGTGAACTTCAATTAATGTTCATTAAAACAGTCAGTTATGAATTTAAACTTAAGAAATTTTAAAGTCCTAATTTAATAAAGTTGGATTTTATCTCCTTTTTTTTTTTTTTTTTTTTTTTTTAACACTCACAGAAAGGTTAAGCCTTTCTTATAGGTCTACTGTGAATATAAAAAAAATAATTATTTAGAGATTTATACAAAGAAAAACATATCATCTTTAAGAACAAACAAATCTTTTATTCAAACACTTAAAGTTATAACAACGGAGTTACTTCAAATTATTATAAAAACACAATCTAAACGTTGATCTGTAATATGGGGATTAATTACTTAAATATATTTTAAACCAAACAACACATTTCTAAAATTATCACACTATCATGCTTTTAAGGTTGATCAACTTTGCTGAATTCACTTATTATTTTAATTGCAACTAGGCACAGAGAATCTTAAAAATATAACATTACATTAAAGCTTAACAGTCTAAAGTTTAACAGTCCATCAATTGTAAAAACATTATATAATAGTGTTTTAAAATACACACTTATCATTCTTAATCTCTCCAAATAGCCATAGATAATTTAAAGTGGGAGAACATACATTTATGAGGAAATAAAGAACTACTTACAAAGTTAGCAGGTTTAATCGAATCATCAGTGGGTAGACTCTATTTCCCTTCCCTCTTGAGAAGAAACAAAACTGTGGACGGGCACCATCTGACGTAATTACACCTCAGGGGGATGGTTTCCTAAATCACCAGAGCATCAGTCAAACTTCACTCCTTCTCAGCATTTCTTGTAACATTCGCGAGCATTTGAGTTGAGTCTTTTGCTTGTCAACTTTGCGATTCAACCGAACACCTCATATATCTCCCGACGACGGAGGTTTCTCGGACTACCCATATCTTCACAAATCCAGCTCCAACACACACAGCGATCAGTCTTCCTTATTATAAACAAGACAATATTAACGTCTCATAAATAGTTGAGACCTCTCTGGACTGCACAAGGAAAAAAAACTTAATCTCTACGCATCTGGAATCGTTGACGCTCTTTCACTGACCATCATTTTCATTTCTTTGACCAGTAGCTTTTCGCTCATTATCACAAGTGCCGCTACGCAACGTCCACTAATTTTTCGAACCAAACGACAGGTATTTCAGCCAAGCAGCAAGTGTCGTAAACATTCACTCTCCCGCGCTGCTTGAAAAACGGGACCGATCCACTCTGCCAGGGGTACGGGAATGGAAACAAAAGGAAAAATGGACTCTTCCTGAAGACTACAGCTTGCCGCTCCACTCTGCCGGCCGCTTCATGGGGGAAGGCAGCCATGCATCACCCCCATGGCGTGTGCTGAAGGGGGGTCCTGTGAGCCTCTGTTTACATGGGCGCCAGCTATCCGCCTGATAGCAGAGCCAATTGAAGCCTGTCGTAAACTTACAAAGCCTAATTGCGTATATAGTACACTCATAAGATAACGTAATTCTTATACAGAGCGGACGGTCTTTCTTTTAACCAAAACCAGACTAGGTGACTACAAACACATGATTCAAGGGTATGGGAGAAAACGTACACGACTGCCCAATACAATATGTGTGGTCTTTTACTGAGAAACCTCCCTCCCTGCTATATATCTTTCGTATTTGAAAACAGGAAGCAAAGCTAGACTATAAACGTTGAATTTACTTTGCAAAAAGAAAAAGAAAGAAGAAAAAATAAAAACTGATTTTATTATTATTATTACAATTACTTTTATTTATTTAAATTTTTATTAGAAACAGAAAAAAAAGAGTGCTTTTAAATAAATGTTGAGAAAGTGATTTAAATAATTAATGTAGATTAAAAAAAAAATGGTTGAAACCAACCGTAACAGCGCGCCAGTTGTAACTCGTTTCGAGAAAAGTGCACTGCGCAAACGTGCCCCATGCGTAAACGTGCCCAGGTCTACCCTATATAGATGGTCGCTCTAAAAAATTAACCCCTATAACTAGAATATATAAAATTATAAACAAGAATTTTCAGTTAAGAAAAGTGCTTAAAAAATTGTTATCTATGTACTACTTACATGCTTTTTATTTCCCTCTTAACTTGAAAGTTTTTTTTAATCACATTTAACAGAAATAATTTCTCAGTGTTACCCTACTAGAGTTACGTAGCTAATTTCCAATTATGGGATTACAACTAGAAATATTTCATAATCACATAATAAGATCACTAAGTAATTATAATTAAAATATAGATAAAATGCTTAAGTGATACAAAGAGGAACACAAAAGGCTTATAAAAACCTTATAATGTTTACATATGTTTCAGCGATATATGTTTTTCATATACGGCGCCATTTTAAAGTTATATAACGATAAACAAAAACATTCTTGCAAATTTTTGAAAATAACATAAATCACGCGATCATATATGTAAAAAAATCGTTATTATATTTTTCTTTTTACATATATAATCTTGTGATTTATGTTTTCAAGTTTATTTTTGAAAATTTGCGAGAATATTTCTGTTAATCGTTATATATCTTGAAAATCGCGCCATATATGAGCGCTGAAACATATGTCGATCATCAAAAGGTTTTTATAAGCCTTTTGTGTTTCTCTTTGTATCACTTAAGCATTTTATCAATATTTTAGAAATATTTCGATAACATTTTTATTAACATAGACTTGGAATTTAAAAGATTATCACATCATTCAATGACACAGAATTATCTAAATTAGTATCCATCGTAACAATATCGCAGCAAAATTTATTTCCAAATTACACGAATTATTCGTACAACAAAATTCTTGAAATTTAGTAGCAGTTTTTTGTTATATTTTGAAAGCGTTGGTTTTAGGTGGTTAATTAAACTAAACTATTCAAAAAAGCTGCGAAAATATAATGTAATCACGAACGAAACTATACAAGAAATGTACTCTTCCGAGTTACCTATGATTCCGAAAAGCATTCTTTCTCATTAGAAACCTCAGAAAATACATTTCGAGATTTAAAGAAACATTTATAAAAACAAATTATCTTTTGCTGCCACTGATTTTCGGAAACGTTTCAGGGTAGTTTTTCTTCAGTTTTCTCTACCCGAAATAAAGGTTTTTCGGATACTATCAATTCTCAATTAAACATTTTCAGCTGCGTAATTGAATCTATACTTTCAAAAGTAACAAAATAATATTAAATTTAATGTTAATTCTGTTAATTTATCATGTTTGCCAGTAAAACTTATTTGTTGAACATGAAAATATTTTCTTGATAATTGATAGTATCCGAAAAAGGGATTGAGAAAACGGATTAAAACACTGTAAAAATTACTCGG
Source organism: Maratus michaelseni (assembly GCA_963931845.1). Classification (NCBI taxonomy): domain Eukaryota; kingdom Metazoa; phylum Arthropoda; class Arachnida; order Araneae; family Salticidae; genus Maratus; species Maratus michaelseni. Next base: position 107,855,716 of record OZ007595.1, read on the forward strand.
AAACGTTTCCAAAAATCAGTGGCAGGACAAGAAACTTTGTTTTTATAAATGTTTCTTTAAATCTAGAAAATATATTGGTTTCTGAGGTTTCTGAAGATAAAGAACACTTTTCGAAATCGTTAGTAACTCGGAACAGGTTATTGTATATTTTCGTTCGTCGTTATATTATACTTACCTAGATTAGGAAATATTTGTCTTTTTTACAATGTACCTCGCATTAATGTTAATTTCCCCAAATTCAGTCAATAACCCTGAAATATAGTAATTAAATAAATGATGAAAACATGAAAATGTAAAAGAATCCTTATTCTTGTTTCTTCGCTCATTAATTATGTATACTGTAACGCTTATAATTAAAAGACTTGTTAGGCACAGCATTAATTTATTAGTGATTACTTCACAGCACACGGAAATTTCACACGCAGCGACATACAGTTGGTTTCAGTTCATTTTTAATATTTCTATCAGGATGGCCCGGCTTGTCCGGGGCAAAAATTTACTTCCAGGACAACAGCTTGCCGTAAGAATATTCTCTCTCGCTGGAGAGATATTTCTCAGTTAACTTCTCTCAGCTGTTAAAAAATCGAATCTCCTTCTAAAGGCTTCACATATATAGAGTGACGGAATTTCAAGTGTTCTTGAGGGTCAAACCAAATTTTTAGTGTAATAAACGTATTTATATAGTCAGATCATAGAATGAGGTAGAGAATTATAGGCTCTTGAAAATGTTTTACGCGCGCACATCTGGAAACTTGCTTTCAGTTTTTATTTTGAAGGAGGCAATATCTAACAGTCATTATATACCTCTTATTCTCATCCAATTAGTGAATAATTTAGATATAAAGATTTACAAAACATACCCATGTCATTTTAGCGCATAAATTGGATTAAGTTTTTAACATTGTGAATTCCCCGAAATTAACAAGGAAAATTCTGAATTATCCTTATCCTATACAGTACAAAACTCAAATTGGCTTGATTAACAGAATTATTTTATAATTGGAAATATTTCAGCAAAGTATTTCCTGACATACTTCAGGAAATTAAACGAAGACCACACAGACAAACATACTTAACTATCTAAATATTTGTAAAGTTTTAATAAGGTCATAATTACATTTATTTTCTATTATCAAAAATTACTCATGCAACACAAAAAATTACAATTTAGCAAAATTTCGTGCCTTTGAAAACGTGGGGTTTTAGGGCAATTCATTATGCTGCACTGAATCATTATAAATATTCCAAAATTCAGTTGATAGCCCTGAGATATTTTAATTAAATAAAAGATTAATTAATAAAACATGAACTAAATATAATATCCCCTGTTCTTGTTTCTTAGCTAATTAATTATGTACATATCCGTGGCATTTTAATTTCTAAATTGAAATGAATCTGAAACATTGTTAATCTTACTACATAAATAAACGAGAATCTTCCGAATTGTTATTAGTGACTCATTTAATGAATTGCCTCCGTTTTCATATGCATATTAATGAGATCATCTTGAATTTGAACAATGATATTAGTATTTCATTAATTTGAGGGTAGTTTTGAACGTTTGCTTTGTTATTGTAATTAAAATTATATAGGATTATTACTTTTCATCATTCATTTTGTTTTTTGCTTATGCATTTGTGCTATTTTAATAATAGAAACTAATTAATTAAATGATTAATAATTTATTTAATTTTTATAATTATGTATTTGTACTCTTTTAAAATAACAAGATCATAAATATATATATTTTTTAATGAAAATATAATTTATGATGGAGAATTGCGAACTTAGATACCAAATATATCGAATGCAATGAAAATATGTAGAGGCTCACGTTGAAAATTGCAAAATGCGAATAAAAAATTATACACTGATTGATGTCCCGAAATTAAGAGGCACTGACCAATTTCAGACGTTTCGTCAAATAGCTACTGAAACTTGTGAGGAATTGCCCGAAATGACCTTGAACTTTGAGGATGTAAAGAACATGTTTGACTTCATGTTTTTCAATGAAGATTTTGTCGCGAGGACAATTAGGGGGGGGGGGGCAATAATAATTTTAATAATAAAATAATATTTTCGATCACCTAAGTAACAAAAAAATGCTAAAAATAATGGTCTGTCACTGCAGCAAATGATTATGTAGGTCCTGTTCAGAATTTGTGTGCATTTGTGTAAGCATAGCACGTATAGTCGTGAAGATGTTAACGTTTCTGTGAAACATTCAAAAGTTTTTTTCTTTTTTTCTTTGTAGCATACAGAGTTTTTAGTCGAATTTAACACCGCTTTCCAAAAACTTGACAAAAAATCGTAGAAATAGTATACTGTGCTTAAAATATTAATATATTGAATATTTGACTAGAAATAGGTATTTTTATGAAATAAATTGGTACTGCGCATGGGCGAACTACTGCAAAGATGATTTGATAGTCCATACTATAGGGCAACTCATATAAAAAGACGAGTGAAATATCGTGTAAACTCACAAAGTTACAGCAATAATTGAAAAATTGAGGAGGAAATCCCATAGTATTATATGGGAGTTCCGCCTCAATTTTTCTCCCAAACGCAAATTGCGAGAGTAGCAGAATTCTTTTGCAGTTGGAAATTATATTTCAATAACTTATTTTCTCATGTAATTTTATATCTTAACGGAATATGGAGTTGTTCAACATTTATACAACATAAATATATTTTTTAAATAAAACTTTTGGTTTTATAAGGGGCACTTAAGCTGCATTGCATTATTATAAATTTTCCTATATTCAGTTGAGACAGTTCAGTTAAATAAAACCTATATTATACAACAAAAACATGTTCGTGAGTAACGCTGACGTCATATTGACGGTGGCAACTCATGACCAATAAATTTCGCAACTTTATTAACTTCTAAATACCGCACACCATTCAAATTAATATTAAAATTAATATTAGTTTGTGACTCCTGTATACATTCAGTTACGCAGATGAAAAAGTTTAATTGAGAATTGATAACATCTGAAAAACTGATATTCCGTTTTGAGAAAATGGATTAATACACTATAAAAGTCCAAAAATCAGTGTCAGCAAACGAAACTTTCTTTTTATAAATGCCCCTTTAAGAGGCTACTTAACTCCGGCGAAAACACCCGCTCGCTAATGTTAATCCTATGGGGGAAATAATTTACGATATCTCGTTCGCATATTTTAAATGATTTTTATTGCATTGGATAGCGGAGGTCAATCTCTATGCACGCTCTTTTGTACTTTTTCGATTTTTGTTGCAGTTTTTTTTTATTATTATTGAAGATACTTTCACTTTCGAAACCGGTTCCGAAAGTGAAAGTATCTTAATAAAAAAAAACTTGTAATCAAAATCGAAAAAGTACAAAGGAGCGTGCATAGAGATTGACCTCAGCTATCCAATGCAAAAAAAAAAAAAAAAAAAAAAAAAAAAATTCATTTAAAAATATTGAAATGCGAACGAGATATCGTAAATTATTTCCCCTATAGCATTAACATTAGCGAGCGGGTGTTTTCACCTAAGTGAAGTAGCCTCTTAAATCTTGAAAATATATTGCTTTCTGAGGTTTGTAATCATAAAGGACACTTTTCGGAATCGTGGGTAACTCGAAAGGTTATTGTATGTATTCGTTCGTAGTTATATTATATTTTCATAAGATAAAGAAACATTCGTCTTTATTTTACAGTGTACCAGATTTTTTATTCCCTAAATTTAAAGAAACACAGTTTACTTGTTAAATGAACGCTTCTTTTAAAGATGAATTGTGAAACTTTATGTAATTTTCTCCATGTCATTGATTTTAAATAAAATATCTAATCCCATACCCAAATTGAGTGAGTAGCTTAATTCTTTCTAATTGAAAATATTTCGATAACAAGTTTTCTGATATATCTTTGAAATTTAACGAAAGATCACACGTATTTATAGAAAAGATTGGTTAAATATTTTTAGGTGCGTTCATAATTATATAAATACGTACACCTATATTCGTCATCTGGTCCGTCGGTGTGTCCGCATATAACAAAGCAAAAAGTACCTTTTGTCTTTTAAAATTTTATGAAAATCGAATCAAAATTAATGAAAGTTTTTCTTTATTCTATTAAATCCTATCATACGTAATTAATTCAATGGTATCCCATGATAGGTAATGATTCTAGGTTGCCATGGAGATAACATCATATTTAAGATGGAGTTATATTATTTCCGTATTACTGAATTTAAAAACCGAATTTGTATGCTAAAATTGTTTAAGTATAGCAATCCTATAATCTACCGACAGTTTTTTGGATAGATGTTTCCGGAGAAACAAATATTAAAGGGAAAAAGAGTCTAAATACGGATTTCTGAAATTTTCAAAGCTAGGCTTAACTTTCCCATTGGAATTTTCAGTAAATGTCAACAAAAGATAAAACGTTGCCAACTTAAAATGTACTTATTTTATTACGGAAATTAATCATATCTTAATAACAGACGATATAAATAATTTTTTCTGTGAAATAATAACGATGATTTTTTTTTTAAATTGTCTTGTATTAGATATTTGCGCATAATATAATTTTAATGTAACAGAATTGTAATTAACTGTTTGTAAAATTGTATTGAAACTTAATTTCATTAAATAAAATTAATATCTTTAATATGCATTTAAAATAAATTTTGTATTCATGCATTTTTGCATAAGAGTGCAACAGCTATTGCACCGAGATCTGAATACTTAGAAAACTAGTTATAGTACGAACACACCTTATTTGTCATGTTTACCATACAATTTCCAACTTCTTTATCAATCCACTTCTTTTCAATGTCGCAATTAAATTTACTTTCTAATATGAAAAATAGTTCATATAACATAAATAATTAAAAATGCTTGTTCCATTCAGAATCTTGGTTTAGGTGTTAATCAAATTGCATTGGACTAAATATTTCCAATTTCTGAGATATTAATTAATAAAACATGAACAAAATATAATAACCCCAACTCTTGTTTCTTAGCTGATTAATTATGCATATATCCATGTCATTTTAGCGTCTAAATTGAAATGAATCTTGTACCCATTGTTAATTTGACGACATAAGCAAGCAAGATGTTTCTGAATTGTTATTACTGATTCACTTAATGAGTTATCTAGGTTTTCATATGCATATTAATGAGATTAGCTTGAATTTGAAGAATAATATTGATATTTCATTAATTTAAGTGCAATTTTGAGCATTTATTTGCTTTTTTATAACAATATTATTGAAATTACTCGGGTTTATTATTTTGCTTCGTTTATTTTGTTTTCTGATTATGCATTTGCGCTATTGTGAAAGATTAAGATTTTTTTTTTTACTTAATTAAATGTGTTATAGAAATGTAATTTATGGTAGGAAATGGCGAATTTATAGATACTAAATATATTATTTTCTCGAAATGTTTAATTTTTTTTTCATATTTTTATTGCATACTAACAAGTTTTGATAAATTATGTATTATCAATATATATGTATATTGTAAATGTGTTATAAAAATGTAATTTATGATTGAAAATGGCGAATTTATAGATACTAAATATATTATTTTCTCGAAATGTTTAATTTTTTTTTTTGATATTTTTATTGCATACTAACAAGTTTTGATAAATTATGTATTATCGATATATAATATATGTATATTGTAAACGTGTTATAAAAATGTAATTTATGATTGAAAATGGCGAATTTATAGATACTAAATATATTATTTTTCCGAAATGTTTAATTTTTTTTTTCATATTTTTATTTACTAATAAGTTTTAATAAATTATGTATTATCAATATATATGTATATTGTAAATGTGTTATAAAAATGTAAATTATGATTGGAAATGACGAATTTATTGATACTAAATATATTAATTTCCCGAAAAGTTTATTTTTTTTTAAATGTGTTATAAAAATTAAATGTGTTATAAAAATGTAAATTATGATGGGAAATGGCGAATTTATAGACACTAAGTATATTAATTTCCCGAAATGTTTAATTTTTTTTCATATTTTTATTGCATACTAACAAGTTTTTATGGGATACACGTTAACAGACAAATTTGTTTATTATTGTCTTAGAAAACATTATTATATTCTATATAAAGACAATTACAAGAATTTACGGCGAAATGGAACGTTTTAGGTACAAGGTTAGAAATGTAAAACTTCTACTACTTAAAACGTTCCATTTCGCTGTAAATTCTTGTAATTGTCTTTATATAGAATATAATAATGTTTTTTAAGACAGTAATAAAAAAAATTGTCTGTTAATTTGTATCACATAAAATAAATAAATAAATAAATAAATAAATACATAATAATACATAATTAAATGTTTTACAAAAATATAATTTATGAAGGGAAATCTCGAATTTATAGATACTAAATAATATATTAATTTCCCGAAATGTTTAATTTTTTTAAATATTTTTATTGCATACTAACAAGTTTTTATGTGATACAAATTAATAAACAAATTTGTTTGTTAATTGTCTTAAAAAACACAATTACATTCTATATAAAGACAATTACAAGAATTTATGGCGAAATGGAACGTTTTAGGTAGTGGAAGTTTTACATTTCTAACCTTGTACCTAATGTGTGAAAAACAATGTGAAAGCACAAACAACTATAATAAAAATAGTAAACAACTGATTAAAGAATTCTGAAACTTCTTTATAGAAAAGAGGAATAAAAGAGAGGTGAAAAAAAAACTGACTCGACAAAATTCTGAAACGACTTTATATATTAAATTTCAAACCATTCGGTTGGGTAGTTTTTGCGCTGTTATGAGCGGACAGACGGACGGACCAGACGACGACGATAGGTGCTACGTATTTATATAATTACGAACGCACCTAAAAATTGGACTTGAATAACAATTTTTGTTTATATCATTTACTCATTTTCTGTTTTCATCCGTTTTTCCTAGATTTCCTTCTAAAAACGGAGTTAGACGGTATGTAAAGTTAAAAAAACATAAATGGATTCTCATACTTTAGGACTTATAGAACAGCTCAAGATAGGTGACAAACCTTGGGAAAATAACATAGGATTTTGCCTTATGTCGCGTAAATTTGCCATTTCGGCAGATTGTGTGGAACAGAGATATTTGTTTGTAACTCTTTTCTAAACTGTCTCTAAACTTCAGCTACGTTTTCAAACTTTTAGTGTCACTTTAGAATAAATTTCCTTTTCTCAAAGCTTAGTCTTATTTAAGCCATTATTTCAAGTTAGTTAAACCTGAAAGAATAAGAAGAACATACCAGTTACTAGGAACTAAATTGTGTATGCATATTTTGAAACACCTTAAATTATCACAGATTGCTAAAATTGCCGATAATTATTTATTTAGTTATTTGTGTTTAGATGTGACTTCTTTCATTTCACAGTGTGAAGATTTGAATTCTGCTTATTTCTTTCTACTCATTAAAAGAAAGGACGCCGAGTTCTCAAAAACTCTTATATTTCCCCTCCATAAGAGAGCTGACCAGCATGTAATATTTTTATCACAAACTCATAAACTCTCTTGCCGGTACTACAAAAACCTTTTATCTGACACTATAAAATTCGTAAGTCTTAATGCACTTCAAATTTTTGACGTTACATCGACAGTAATTGTGCAATAACTTAAGATAACTTGAAAACCTGATGTCCGACTTCAAAAACTACTCAAAAAACCCTATGCTTAAATATTATCAGCGTTGGAGCCCTACAGGGACTTTTACTTCAGATATGCTGCTGTACGCATCTTTTCAGGTTCGCTAAAAGGAAATGCATGAGAGATATATTCTCATGGACAGCTAACGAAGCTTGTAAACTTAGAAAAATTAAGTCCCTCAAATGTGAAACTCGTGTATAGTTGTAAGCTGTTGACAGGCTAAACTTATTTAGTCTTAATTTTAAAGTTCAATAATATTGCTCAAAATTATGTGTCTGTATGTTTTGTTTCTGTATACGTAATAAAAACATAAAAGGCCATCGGCATTCAGACATCTCTATTCCCGATACGCTACAACAGCAAATTACTTTACAAGGAAATTGTTTCCCTCGACCTCTGTTTTCATCTTGGTATTTAACCCTTCCAATGGTAATTAACGTTTCTTTTTTTCCCTCTCTCATTCAGTTTTCAATATATTATTATGCAACTAAAAAGACAGCCGACTTCATTGAACCTATTATCAAATGAGCGTACATAAAAAAAAATTGTTACTATGAGATACATTAACAACATTCTGTGCTAGTTTCATGCTAGTTTTTTCGCCTTTTTTAATGCAATTTTACCCTATAATTGTCGTGCGACAAAACATGATTAAGATAAATGCCAAAAGCAAAATAGAAAACTATTACGTAAATAAATACAATATTGTATGTTATAAGTGTAATTTGATTTTTTGTATTAAGGACCTTTCTTTGATCATTAAAGGTGAATGGACCTGATAAGTGGTTTTTTTTTTTTTTTCACCCCGTTTATTTCAAGTTGTTAGAAGAAATAAAGCCTTTTAAGCAAAAGAATTGTTTATTGCTGTAAATCGTGAAACAATGTCGTGCAATTAATGAAAAAAGCACTACCATCATGGAAAGAATTCGTTGCTCAAACGAGTGTTCTGATCAGAATTATGGTTGTGGACGATTTCTAATTAGTTCCTAGTATATTCATTTTTTGAAAAGGGGGATTTTACATGTATTGTATGTATGTTATACACAGAAAAAAAATAAAACCCAATTTGGGTCGAAAGATTCTTAGGTATGTGCCCAAATTGGGCCATGCCTGTTTTTGTTACCACTGTGTATCCATTTATGGCACTGTTAAATACCGATTTTCAAAAAAAAAAAAAAAAAAAAAAAATCATCAGTGCCCAAAATGGATATACAGTGGTGACCAAAACAGGCATGACCCAATTTGAGCACATACCTAAGAATCTTTCGACCCAAATTGGGTTTTATTTTTTTTCTGTGTAAGACGTAAATATATAATATATATGTATGTAATCAAATAAGAAAAGAAAGGATATGTGTTAGCATGTTTATAATGTATTGAGTATAAGGTAATTCAAAATTCTGATCCGTAGATGTTGAATTCTCTTTCAAATGAAAAATTATGGACATCCAGTACATTTTTTTCTTTTGCAAAATCAAGTAATTTCTTATTATTTTTGTTGCATATTCCGGTAATAAGAGAAGAATAATTTTAAAAAGACTGCATGCGTTCACCTGAATTGTTTTGAATATCATTTTTAAATTTTAGCATCTATTAAATTTTTACTACACTTTTCTCACGATTATCTAACTTTATAGATCCGTGCACATATAAACATAGCTGCCCAACTTTTGTCTAGGTTTTAGAATTGCTTTTAGCTTGGAGCTTTTTGATGACTTCCTGCATTAGAATTTTACTCATTATTATAGTAATCGGCAGTCGTATTTTCTTCTTTCTACAGCTTTTTATTAAATCTTGTGAAATTTCGACGTGAAATTTTAATCCATAAGAAAATCGTACAAGTTAAGGTCCAACTTTGGAAAATTATAAGAAAGCTTTCGGAGCTATCTGTATATTAAAAATAAAGTATTAGGAACAAAATTTATCCCTTTTTATAGTTCATAATCTTGGAATTTTTCAGAGAATGTATACTTACTTTTATAATGTAATTTTTTTTTTTTTTTTTGGTGTAAAAAGACCTAGAAAATACACAGAGAAATTACTATCTATATTATAAAGGACAAACGTGTCCGTGCGTAAAGCTGACGTCATTTTGCGAATGGCAACAGTTGACGATGAAATTTTGGTTTTGCGATTTTTGCTATTGCAATTTTTTAATTTCTAAACATCACGTATTTTTATTTTTTATACCGTTATATAGGGGGGAAAATCTACTTTCAAATGCAATGCGTTTGAAAACTGTATCTTAATTGATTGATTTATTATAGCATTTAAATTAAATTTCAAGCATGATTTTATTATTTTTTATTTTTTTAAATCTATCTCTATCGCTTGCAGACGATTACAAAATATTAATCTGTTAGCACTTTAAACAGTATAAAAAGTTCAGCATTTGTTTCCAGCTACTATTCAATAACGAAATTAAAGCTTCATTAAGGAATAAATAAAATAGCATAAATAAAACACAGATTTAACAGACATGTAATTGAAATAAGCGCTTAAAACTACTGAAATTATCAGAATAAAATTTAAAAAAAAACTGCTGCAGATAACGAAAATTTTTGCGATTTCTTCGGCTATTAACTTTTGACTCGAACCAATTACCAATACGAAATTATCGGTTTTAATAAATTCCAAAATTTTATTTGAATATATAATTGACATATTTCATATAAAAATGCTTAGCGAGCAATCTAATAAAAATTATTAAATGTAAAAAATCTATTAGAGTTTTCAATAACAAAAAAAAAAAAAAAAGGTTTTCACATATATTCTCTATCCCGGGAAGACCCGGGTTGGATGCCCTAGTTCTATTAATTGCCTAAACGTCAGTTGAAGCTTACTGTTGAGACTCGAAAAGTTTTTGTTATATGTTTGTTTAAAAATATATAACAAATTATAACACCTTCTAATTCTATACTTTTTTATATTTGCTGAAAGGCGTAGAATAAAAAAATATATATATAAACAGTAAAATAAGTTTTATTAGACTGTTGACATGTTTCAGCTCAATTTGAGCCATTATCAAAACAAATAAGAATATTCTATAATTGCACGGTCTATGAGGTTTTTTGAAAACGTTATCATTTAATTTTTCACGTACTTTGAAAATTACGCACATTATTTTAAATTTTTATTTGGATGTTTATTTCCATATTTATGTAACTCGAGCCACAATTTTGGTAAGTTAAATGATGCTGCATCATTACATATTGTATTTTTGCGTGTTACAATCTCTATGGTTTCTCTTATAATCCATTCATCATATAATCTGAAATCCATTATAAGAGAAACTATAGAGATTGTAATACGAAAAAATGCAATATGTAACGATGCAGCATCATTTAACTTACCAAATTGTGGCTTGAGTTATTCCATGGTTACAAATATTGAAATAAACATTCAAGTAAATATAAAAAAATAACGTGCTTAATTTTAAAATTACGTGAAAAATTAAATGATAACTTTTGAAATAACTTCATAGATAGTGCAATTATAGAATATTCTCATTTTAATATTCGTCGAAAGAAAAATGACACATTGAGATAATTAATTTAAACGCTAAATTTTCTAAATGAAGATCTTAAATTAATCGATCGCTGTGAAAATTTGCTAATACATTTATTACAATTTTGAAATTAATTGTATAAATTATTGGGAAATTTTACGCATTAATTTGAGAGATATAAAACATTTTAATTTCTCATTTTCAATGCAGTCTCAAATTTCCAATGCATTTCTGTTTTTTCCTGTCTTTCAATAAATGGTTGCCTAGCAACTGCATTTCAAAAAATATTTTTAAAAAAAATCAAGTAAATCGCATTGTTTTGACGCAAACTTTAACGAAAATTATAAAATCGTCGAATATGTAAATTGAATATAAGTGACATAAAAGGAATTTATATTTGTATAAGTGTAATTTTTAGACGAAATTTTATTCAAATTCAGCAACATATGATGATGTTTAGTGATTGAAATAAGTATTTTTTAAGGATAAGATAAAATCTCCTGTAGAAGGAGATGGTTAATCTAATAAAATTACAATAGTAAATGCATTCAGAGATATACTTAAATAATGAAACAGCACAGTTACTGGAAATTGAGAACATAAAATTAAAATAACAACGGGGAACTAAGGGGGCAGTGTTCCCTGAAGGAATGTATTCTTGTTCTGAAAAAAATACAAGAATAGGTAGTTTATCATATCATTGCTTAAAATTGCGTTTAATATGATACTTCTAAAATTTTGGAAGCTTCGATAAATCTTACATGTTTATAAATGTACATTTAATTTAAAAAAATCGGACTGTAGGATATAAAATATTATGCAGTTATATTAAAAATTAGCAGATTAATAAACAATGATTTGTAGAGCTGACGTTAAGGCCTCTGATCTATAGATTGACTAGTTTATGGTTTTACAAAGCTCAAGTCCAAGCTAATACGAAAGGTTTGTCTCGTTTTTAATAGAAAAATTTAGATTTTATTATTTTCATTCACACTTTTGTAACTAAATGTATTTCACGATCTTTAATTTAACAAGATAGATAACAATTTCTGAACATTTCCTTAATTTTAAAAATGCGTTGTAAGTTATTTTGATTTGTAAAAATAGTTGAAAAACTATCACTTGACATTTAAAAAATTTGAGCTTTTTTCATCTCATGCCATTGAGTGATAAGTTAACAAAACTCTCTTTTTAAAATTATTTCAATAACTAAGTTTTCATAATATAATATTATTTATATGAAGCTTAATAACTCGATCTACTATGTCAAGAAAAAAGTTGTTTTCGTTTCAATTTGCACGTAGCTTCTTGTTGCCGCATAAATTAACAAAAATCGTTAATTTTCTCATTAAGGATCTGGTCAATATTAACGTATTCTGCATGAACATGAAATATAGTCGTAGGGAGAGCATCTGTACTGTATCGATTATATCTTGTAAAGAAGAAGACCAGGTTTATTAAATTTGACGTGTACAGGTGTTGTCTAGATACATAAACAGGCTCTGCCGTGCTTACAAGGAAGAATGAATGATAAACGGGTGTGTTGGAATTTTCTTAATGGTGATTTTTATTGGAAGATCTCATCGTTCTTAAGTTATTTAATTAAAGAAGATTGATGTTTAAAATTGCAACACCTGAGGTGACAGATAAGTGATTCGGAACACATGATTATAGCTGACTTCACGCAACTTGTTATTAAAAGGACATTTTTTGATTTTATGAAGTGTATTAACAAAGTTTTTGGAACATTATGCAATTTTTAAATATTGTTCACTTGCTGCAATCATAATAAAGATAACACTAGTTTACAAAAAAAATTTTTTTTTTTTTGTTCATGAAGTGAAACATATATTATTTATGTAGGCTATGGACGGTAGTTAAAAAAAAAAAAAAATTATTTTGTGTAGCACGTCACAATTCTGAGATATGAAGGTCTTTGTTTTCTATCTACCTGCAATTGTTTAAATGCGTTTATCGTTTTATTTTGTAAACAACTGTGTGATTCAAAAGTCTTATTTGTAGATAAAAATGTCATCTAGAGTGTGTAAACTACATCCAAACCGATTTTGTTATGTTTGTGGCAAAATTGTCCAGTTAAATCGTGGTTTTTCTATAACAAAATCATTGCAAGAAGCCTATTTACATTACTTTGGATTTGCGGTGTCAAATCAAGATAATAGTTGGGTTTCTCATGTGATTTGCACTAATTGTAGATTGGTCCTCAGCTCCTGCGGTATTCAGGTAAAAGTACATCACAGAAATTTGGTAAACCAATGATATGGAGAGAGCCAACTAACCACGTAACCAATTGTTACTTTTGTTTAACAGAAACTTTTGATTTTAACTCAAAAAATAAAGATAGCATAAAATATGCAGACGTTCCATCAGTGACTAAGCCGATCCTTCATTCAGGGGATTTACCAGTTTCCACATCACCTGGCAGAAGTGACCAAAGTTTGGTCACTTCTGCCACTTTTTGGATAAATCCAAGCCTGTCTTTCAATACCTTTGCTCTGTATTTACGAATCTTTCTGCGGCTAAACTAAAGAAAGGAATATTTGTGGGTCCTCAAATCAGGAGAATATTGGACGATACAAAATTCGAGAGCCTTTTAACCGAGGTAGAAAAAACAGCCTGGAACTCTTTCAAAAGTGTCGTTAAAAATCTTTCAGGCAATAAAAAAGTGATAATTGTAAAGAGATTGTTGAAAATTTATTGCAAAATTACGTGCGATGGGTGTAAATATGTCACTAAAAATTCATTTTTTGCATTCCCATTTAGATTTTTTCCCAGAAAATCTTGGTGGTATGAGGGATGAACATGGTGAGGGATTTCACCAAGATTTAAAATCATTTGAGCAAAATTATCAAGGTTTTTGGGACGAAAATATGCTAGGTGGCTATTGGTGGTCTGTTGTGAGAGATACAGATGAAAATATTTAAAAAAAAAGAGCAAACATTACCGATTTTTAACTGTCTATTGTTTAGTTAGATGTAGTTTTTTGTAAAAATCTTCTTAATAAATATTTCAAAAAACTAACGTGCTGTATTTTTTAAAATATTTTTTCCTAGATGTAGATGCCCAAAGTAACGTAACCGTATGTATTTCATTTCATGAACAAAAGTCATGTAAACTAGTGTAATTACCGGAAACAAAGTTAGAAAGTTTTATGTAATAAGGCTTTAAAAAGTTTATATTTTAAGAATGTTAATATGTTAGAAGAGAAAGTTTCATTTAAACTTACTGGTGTTAGGATACTGTATCGTACCAATGCTTCGATATGTACATAAAAAAAAAATTTGAATTTAAAAAACATCGCCCGATTTAAAAACAAAATTGATATTCAGAACGATACCGCGATTTTGATTTAAGAAAATGCATTAAAAAAAAATACATTAAAAGTGCATTTAATTTTTAACACGTTCCAACATATTTGAAAAGTGCTTACTAACGTCAGTTTGTTTATCTGTCTGCCGTCTGTGCGGTTCTCTTACATCTCGTAAATATATTCGAAGTGATATGTAATTGATGCATGATATTAAGGTTTATTATAGCATGTTCTCGATTGAAAATAAAGTGTGTAACATTTATAGTTCTCTTGCAGGGAAGTACGACAGAATTGCGTTACATTATGGACTATGGGTTGTGTGTGTGGGGGGGGGGGGGAGGGGACGTTTGCAGACCATTTTCATAATGTTACGATACTTCAAACATAATTAAACGGATATGCATCACTGAGGTGGCTTACAACATGATTTCTATAGAGAATAGATTTAGTAGAATTTATGTACAGATCTGGCAGACGCATCGGGGTTTCCTTTTGGCGCCAAAATGGCCAGTGTTTGCCTCGCCTGGCAACCTGGCGATATTGGTGATATTTTGCTTCGTATGGAAACCCGCTAGAATAGATTGTGTGTATTTTATATTAAATTAAACATTATTGTGTGTGTTTTATATTAAATTAAACATTGTATGTGTTTATAGTAAAATAATTTGTCTGTGTTTATAACAATAATTGTGTGTGTTTTATAATAAAATAAATGTGTTTTATAATAAATTGTGTGTTTGTAGTAGAATAAAATTGTGTTTTTTTATAGTAAAGTTGTGTGTGTTTTTTATAACAAAATTGTGTGTTTTTTTAAATAAAACTGTGCGTTTTTTATAATAAAATTGTGTGTTTTTTATAACAGAATAAACTGTTTCATAATAAAATAAATCTGTATAAAATGAAACTTTAAAACTATAAAACTATAAACTATAAAACTGCATAAATAAAATTTCCTGATAAAATAAACCTGTTTTCGCAAGCTAGGCCTAACAGGTATCTCGTCAAAATGGCGCAAAAAAATCGTCCCAATTCCAATGCGTATACGACACCTGTTCTTATTATACACTGCTCAAAACAATTAAAGGATATTTGAAGTTTTATATAAAATAAAGATATAAACGAAATTTTTTTTGCCGAAAATAGAAGAAGAGAATCACAAATGCAAATTTTTCTGGTTTTCAAACTGTGGAGTATGCAAATTTTGAGTTCGACGTCAAAAACGTCGCTTCAGCGGCAGCGAATGAAATTTGACTTTCAACTGGATAAAAGAGAATTAGGACAAGGATGATCGGCATTCAGTGATTGCTTTGTTTCGATGAGTACGATGTCTCAGCGAAGTCATTTGACAGATTCAGAAGCTTGGAGAATTGTTGCTAGGTTAGAAGCGGGCCAAACACAAGCCGAAGTAGCGCAAGCCATTGGAGTGTCACAAAGTGTCATTTCCAGGATCTGGAACCGTTTTTTGGAGAGTGGATGTGCAGGCCGAAGACCAGGGCAAGGTCGTAGACGGGCAACAACGCCCAATGAAGATCGGTATTTAGCGTTAACAGCTCGGAGACACCGAAACATGAACGCTACTCTTCTCCAACAACACCTTCGCTCGGCTACAGGCACCACGATTTCAACTCAGACTGTCCAAAACCGGCTCCATGCTGTAGGTCTGTATGCTCGCCGACCGATGGTATGTGTTAGATTAACATCAAGGCATCGTCGCGACCGCAGGGAGTGGGCAACCGAGCATGTCAACTGGAGGAGAAATGAATGGAGCAATATTCTGTTTTCTGACGAGTCCCGTTTTTCTGTGCATCCGGATAATAGGCGTATTTTCATCTGGAGGGACCGTGGCAGTAGGAATAATCCTGCGTTCGTGCACGAAAGTGTCAGATTTGGCGGTGGAGGAGTGTTGGTGTATGGTGCGGGCGCACTGACCTCTACATCATTCGAGATGGAGCTCTGACTGGTCGCCGATATAGGGATGAGATCCTCAGACCTATTGTAGTCCCTTACGCTGCAGCAATCGGAGATAACTTCATTTTAATGGACGATAACTGCAGGCCACATCGTGCAAACCTGGTGGAGGATTTCCTTTTCGAGGAAGGAATCGTTCGAATGGAATGGCCAGCATGTTCTCCAGACATGAATCCAATCGAGCACGTTTGGGACGCTCTAGGAAGACGAGTTTCTGGCCGCCAACAACCCCCACAAACTCTCCAAGAACTGGAAAGAGCTCTTCTGGAAGAGTGGGGCAGAATACCCCAACTCGTCATTAATAGCCTCATTGAGTCCATACCTCAAAGGTGTTCAACGTTGCTGGCCGCCCGTGGAAACCATACCCCCTACTGAAAATGATTTTCTTTGAAGAAAACACCTTTTCTTATTCTTTTTTTCTCATATACACAAATTGTGTTTTTTTCCTTTTGTACACAAATGCGCAATAAAATGCATTTTTTTCTGCAAAACATGTGTAATTTATTCTCATATAACCTACTATGTCTGTCGACCATGTATCAATCAGCTAAAAAGTTTCCCAGATACAAAATCCACCTAAAACTGCAATATCCTTTAATTGTTTTGAGCAGTGTAGTTTGTTTACATTGATGCATAAAATAATTCCATTACATTATGATCAATGTAAAAATATTGTTTCATTGATTTGCATGACTGAGGTTCCTTATAAATTACATGTTTTCTATAGCTTATGTTGTGAACAGTATTTATTTATTGCTGATTTACAGAAACACACAAAAGAATTCAGTTACATGACTGACTATGAGCGATAAGTGCTGGAAGTACGTTTTCAGCTATGACTCACGCCGCCATTTAATTGCCCATAGGAGAAGAATGATTGGCCCGGACACTTCTAGCCGAGTGGGCAACAATCGCTGATTGGTCTAAGTGGGCAACAAAATGCTTGATGATTCAACCTGTTTTATAGTAGCCCTAAGTTAGGATATACATTAAAAAAAAAAAAAAAACAATTTTTAGTGTATTGCGTGTGTATCAATTTTAAAGATTATATACATTGCTGCACGAAGGAGTTTGTATAGATAACCAGCTACGAACAGCAATTCGTGTATGTAAAATTTTACTGCGTAAATGTGTTTTTTTAAATTGCTTATTTAAATATCCCATTTCATTGTATGAAAAAATGAAATTTCTTAACACTATTCCATTAGTGTTGGAAAGTGTTTCATAATCTATGTCTGATGCAGGATTTTTTTTGTTTTTTGTTAGTTTAAGTTTCTAATTAGTAAGAGAGCGAGACACAATACAATGCAATGTTGTTTATGAAATTGAAACACAAATGAACGTTATTAACGTCTTAAGTTATAATACGTGAATATGGTGCTGCTATGCCTGATGAAATTAAGAGACAAATTAAGAA
The DNA here is from genome assembly GCA_963931845.1 of Maratus michaelseni. NCBI lineage: Eukaryota > Metazoa > Arthropoda > Arachnida > Araneae > Salticidae > Maratus > Maratus michaelseni. The sequence goes on from OZ007595.1 coordinate 107,873,607, forward strand.
AATTAAAAATGGAAATTCATTTGTTTAATTATTCTAATAACAAAGTTTTTACACCATTGCGTGTCAAAAACATAATAATAATTCGGTATACTCATAGGTGAAGAAAAATTTGTTTTACTTGAACTTGCACGAAGTAGCCCTTGAACGAAGCTGCCCTTGCACGAAACATTGGCACGAAAAAGAAAGATTGAAACACATTTTATTTAATTTAACATGTGCTGGGGTTTCGAGATACATAAAAGCAGGCCCTGCGTTGTTATATGTATGATTATACAGGGGAGAATGGTTTATAAAAAACTATAAAGGGGGTTTTGTATTTTTAACACTTTCCAATATAGTTAAAAAAATTATGAATTCGGTTTGCCTGTCTGTCGGTCTGCCGTCTGTCCGTGCTCTAGGTACACACGCAAAAGAAAAAAAATCTTGTAATGTGTTGTCAAATGGTGCTACACGACAATTTTTGATATTATGCGTAATTTTAACAAAATCCTTTGGAACTTCATCCAAATTTGTTTGTTTGTATGCTTAAAAAATATAAACAAATGTCTGAGGAATTTTAGGTCTCTGCTTGAGAATATTTGTTGCTGAAATTTCTGCTTTATTACGCATTGAATGTAAGTATTTTTCTTTTCATTATTTTTTGTTTTCTCCTGTAAATTCCTGGCGTTTCTCTAATACTCCAAAAATAAACATTGCGATGTCCCATGGTCAATTTTTAATCAATTTTCAACCACACAATATTCTAAAATGGACTGAAAGTTTTTAAAATCCAAGTAAATTGTGACAGTTAATGAAGTTATCCTTGTATGAAAGTAATGTGTAATATCGAGAATTTTTTCACAACGTTTCTTTGTTTCAATTACAAATATCACCGATAAATATCGTTGCACTGGCTCGGAAATATTGCTCAAAACAACCTTGCAATTTCACAACCAAAACACTGAAAAAAATGAAGTACACTGTTAAAAATTTGCAGCAAACTGTCCAGTCATGTGACCGTTTTTATAGAAAATGGTGACATAACCGTAATTTAACGCTATTTTGACCATATTATTGCCCATATTATGGTCATAATAGAGTTAAATTGCAATCATTTAACCGTTTTCTATAAAAACGGTGAAATGACTGGACAGTTTGCTGCAATTTTTAACAGTGTACTCAAAAATGAGCAAATCGATGTACCTCATATCGAATGGAGTATGTTTGGAAGAAAAATGAACTTATTCTTTCTCAATTTGGAAACATCACATTTGATCAAACTCAAACGAAACGATAATTTTGTACTTTGTAATGATTTATTTCATTCACGACGTTATAAAGTATGTTAATTACTAGGAAAATAGTGCAACATACCCTGGAAATATGGGAATAATATTACATTTTTATTCCTGAGAAATAATTATATCTTGCGCCTCCATTATAATGCGTAAGGTTACATCGCATTGTTGTTATCAGTGCTTCGTATATTCATACGCAGTCGGCCCGGTCTGTGCCCTAAGTGACATGGATATTTGTGAAAAGAAAATTTAATTCAAGATTTCTCCGACAACTTTGAAAGTAAGTGCTGTTAAAAATTCAATACATTTTTTTTCTTATTTTATGTAATCAGCTGTACCTTCTGTAAATATTAAATTAATGTAAATGTTAAGTTGTGCACAATATTTTAAAACAATTTAAAAGTGCTTGAAAACAATTCTCTTGTCATAAAAATATTTGATTTGGGTATCTAGATAATAATTTTGCTATATTCCCTAAATAAATAATCAATTAAATGTTTCTTGTTAATACTTTTGAGCGGGATATAAATATCAGTACATCTGTAAGAACCGGGAGAAGGGGCGGAGGGTTCGGGGCAGAATCCCCTTGACAAGAAAAATATTTTTAACCATTTAACTTATTTTAGTTTTGAAAGTGTTTTATTAAATGTTTTTTAGCCCACGTTTTTACCTAAATTTTGATTTATCACTTGTTACTAATCGGCCAGCTTGAACGTCATCTTGTTTTACTTCATATTTTTATGACCAAGAGAATTGTTTTCAAGCACTTTTAAATTATTTTTAAATACTGTGCATAATTTAATATTTACGGAAGGTAGTGCTGATTACATAAAATAAGAAAGAAAAATGTATTGAATATTTAACAGAGATCAAACAGAATTTATATTTGAATATATCCATGGATCAAAAATGAGTACATCACAGTTGACATTTGAATACATCTATGGTATCAGTACGCGTGTTTCTCAATTTTGAGAACATTTGGATCGGAACTAATATTTTGAGTATGTGACGTATTTAAAATTGAGTACTTTGTACTCAATTTTGAGAACTCACTTTTTTCAGTAATAAACATTTCAACAGCTAAACAGAATGAAGGTAAAAAGTTGAATGGATTTATCAATTATTATACGTCGTTTTGAGTATTATTACAGTTTTAGACAGCTCAGCGAGATCTATCGGTGATAATTGGAACTAAAGCCAAGAAGCATATAATGAAGAATTTTCCGACTTCAAACATCCCTCTACTGCAAGAATAACTTCAATAGCGGTCGCCTTTTATACTTATGAATTTGAAAAACCTTAAGTCTACGTCAGGACACTCTGTACATGAAACCCATAAACGCCCACCTACTTATCCTGGTTAGAGTACAGGCTACTGGACAAGAGCTGCTGGATTCTACTTGTAACTAGGAAATGATGTTTTTATCTGGTCGGATTCCACTTTAAACGAAGGTCTCACGTGCAAAAGCTGACCGTAGAGCCCGAAACCAACCAACTATTTGGAACAATATGAAGAATGCTTGACGAAAATATTAATAGTTATTTTGATTTAGTTATTTAGTTATTTGTTGTTTACGTCTAATATAACTAAGATGCATATTAACTAAATTGCGTGCAAAATCCGTTTACATAATTACGGAAGCTTAACAGTTCTGCGTATATCTAATTCTGTTTTCACACGATCATACATTTAAATGTTTACAGACATTGAATACTACTTATTTTGTTAATATTAGTCTTCGATTTATTTAATCACATATTTTAAACAATGGTCTAGGTCTCGCGTGCAAAAGATGAAAATAGAGCCCGAACCAACCAACCAACTGTATTTGAAACAATATGAAGAATGCCTGACGAAAATATTATCCATTATTTTGATTTAGTTATTTATTTATTTTTTATTTATTTGCTCTTTGTTTATATTGTTTATTTATTTGCTATTTACGTATAATACAACTGAGATGCATATTAACTAAATAGCGTGCAAAATCTGTTTACAGATTTATGGAAGCTTAACAGTTCTGCATACACCTAATCCTGTTTTCACACGATCATAGATTTAAAGGTTTACGGACATTGAACTTATTTTGTTAATATTAATCTTCGATTTATTTAATCACATATATTTTTTTACGATTAAATAAGGCAAAGATTACTATTAGAAAATATTTGTATTCAATGCTCGTAAAACTTTAAGGTGGGTCTCAAATGACCTGCTGAACAACGCGAAACTTTCTGACTTATTTTTAAACGCAAATATTAGCAGGCCTGAGTATGGAAGCGATTTGGAATCGAAATGAGTTTTCCATTTTTTGATAAATAGATTATTTATCGAGTTATAAGCGATTCTGGTCACGTAGCGACACGTTTTTCGGGCATCTCAGGCTGCCGCGTCTGGAATTCGGTTCAAAATGCCTACTTGAGAATATTTTCTGAAAGATCTCCTGCCTTTGCAAAACATGGGAAAACGTGTTTCGATTGCATAGTTTCTGAATAAGAACACTTGCAAATTTCATGCATTTGCGAACAAAAATGAATTTAAAAAAATGTGTCAGAAAGTAGCTCTTTTAGATTTGAACCTATAAGCCTATGAACCCTTAAACCTATGGTCGTGTAAAAACAGAATCAGGCGTATTGCGTTAAAAACACAAATACGTTTCACTTTCACTTGTATACTCTTGTTGCCTGTTTCTTCGTAAACTAAAATCGTTAATTTTTCTCATTAAGGAGCTGGTCAATATTAACTTATTCTGCATAATCATAAAACAGTTGGAGGAGAAGCATCAGTATTGATTATATTTTCTGACGAGAGGAGTTCAGGTTTGTTAAAGGACCACGCACAAATTGTACGGCAGGATGAAAAGGTGGAATTGGATGAAATTTTGATATGTTGCAGTTGATGCAATGTTGCTGATCAAATGCCTTAGTTGGCACAATCCTGAAAAATGGCTAATTTTGATGGTATGACCAGAGGAAGATCTTAATTTATATTACATAGCTGCCAACCTTCTGTTTTTTTTTTTTCAAGTCAAAAGTAGTCAGTTTGAAGTAGAAATATTATTTAAGGTGGTTTTCAAATGACCTGCTTACAAACGCTAAACTTTCTGACTCATTTTCTGACTCATTTGTAAACGCAAAGGCATAAAATTAGCAGACCTGACTATGGAAGCGATTTGGAATTGAAATGAGTTTTCCATTTTTTTGATAAATAAATTGCTTATCGAGTTATAAGCGATTCTGGTCATGTGACGATGCGCTTTTCGCGCTTCTCTGGCTGCCGCGTCAGAAATTCAGTTCAAAATCGCGACTTTGACAGTATTTTCTGAAAGATCTTCTGCCTTTACCAAAAAATGAAAAAAGTGTTTCGATTATATAGTTTCTGAATAAGAACATCTGCCAATTTCATCCATTTGCGAACAAAAAGAAATTAAACAATGTATCAGAGAGTAGCTTATTTGGATTTGAGAATGACCTTAGCAAATATTTCCCGCTTCTATGTGATTTTTAATTTACTTTATTATTTAATAAAAATTATGGTGTCACTTAATTTGAAAAAAAAAATCATATTGACATTATAATATTATAACTTCAAACCTTACGTTTTCTTCTTTTTTTCAAATCAATTAACACCAGAAATTTTATTGAATAGTAAAAGCTAATGGGGCACCAACATGGAAAAACTTTCTGCTAAGAATTCTAATGATTTTATGTAATTTACAAACATACTGCTACTGATATACCTCAGCGAGGTGCACTACAAGATGCTTTCTGCAGAAGGTGCCATAGTATTTATCGTTCATGTACAAGGACGTACAAAATAATTCGGTTACAGTAATGTTTATGAACGATAATTGCTGGAAGTGCATTTTCAGTTGTGGTACGCGTTTTTAAATTTAACAAATTTTTGCATATTAATTGGCGTGTATAAATTCTATAAATCATTTACAGGACTGCACAAAAGAATTCGGATACTTTTTGACTGTAGATGGTAGAAATTGTGTTTTCAAATTCATTATGTATATCCAAATTGTTTATAAGCGAATTACAATTAATTTTTGAATTAATTTTCAGGAGTGAAATTCGCCCGAAACCAATGAATAATAAACATGTGAATTTTTACATTGCTAAACTGAGCATAAAACCGACAGAGTAAAAAATGTCCCAGCTGGGAATCGAACCCGGGCACTTAGAATAATGCTCCAAGGCTCTACCGCTGAGCTACGAGGACGATACCCAACTGGGCATCTCTCACTCACATATGTTGGTAAGGCGCAACCACAGCTCAAGATGTCATCGTGAGCACACAAATCCTGTGGCCAATTTGAGACGACATATAAAGCCACAAAAAGTCCAGCACATATAAATACATATAAGATAAATACATGATGACATTTTCGTCTTGCGCTGCGGTTGCAGCCTTATCAACATATGTTACACTGCAAATTCCCAGCACACATTGGGAACACATTTGGAACACTTTGATTCAAAAAAAGTGTTCCAGTTACCTTAATGTGTACTGAATGTGTTCCCTTAATGTGTTCCGAACATGCTCCTCTATAAAGAAAGTGTTCCGAAAATATTCTGCTCATGGTATCTATTAAATCTAAACTTGGGAACACGTTTGAGAACTTATTGGGAGCACATTTGGGCCCACTTGTGAAATCATCGCTTTCAAAAAGTGCACTAGAAAGTGTGCTAAACAAAAGAAGTGTCCTCAGAAATATTCTAAAAACTGTTCCAAAAAGTGCGCTTCAAAGTGTTCTAAAAAAGGTGACAAAATAATTGTTCTAAAAAGTGTTCTGAAAAGTGTGTAAAGATTTGTATTGTAGTGAGAGATGTCAAGCTGGGTATCGTCTTCGTAGCTCAGTGGTAGAACCTTGGAGCGTTATTCCAAGGGCCCGGGTTCAATTCCTGGCTTGGACATTTTTCACTCTGTCGGTTTTACACTCAGTTTAGTAATGTAAAATTTCACATGTTTATTATCCAACTTGTTTATTTGGCTATCATCTTGCACGTTACTAAACGGTGAAGTTTTTTTTACAGTATTCGGAATGTGTTAGGAAGTGTTTCATATCCTATGCATAACCAATGCAGGATTTTTCTTTCCTGTTATAAATATTGAAAGGTCCCTTTCCTCTTAAATTATTAAATTTAAGAGGATTAACATCTCAAACTATAATGTCTCCGTTAAAGGATGATTTATGAGCTAAAAAGTTATATTAGATCATCAACAAGGAGAAATTTAACTCGTAAAATAAAGCTGTTGTACTTTGCTGAAGAGAGAGATTAAATTTGGAGATGATTTATTATTATAACTAATAACGTTATATAACTCTAAATGTATATGAGTTAATAGATGTGGATATTACAAATGATTATTTTATGGAAATGTGATAGCTTAGTTTATAAACTTCTATGTAAATTAGCATTATAAGTCCTGCACATTTGTTATAGTATGTTATTTAAATAATTGGTATTTATTTATTTAGAATTATATTATTATAGGACAAGATTTCTTATTACTTTTAATTACCAAAAAAAAAAAAAAGCCAGTTTATTTATATTCAAAAGCAGCCCAATCATGGGAAAAAACATTATAACGATTTTTGTGATATGGATTAGCACTGTGGAATTTTAGAAATTTGGCAGAAAGATACTCCAAGCGGGGACCGAAAAAACTTTCAAAAGTTTTTTTTTTTTTTTTTTTTTTTCAAAAATCTCTTTAGATTTAAAAATAATAATTTCGAAGGAATTTTAGTATTTATTGGTTATTCTATCTCACACAGCCAAGAAAACAGGTAAGTACCGAGATTTTTCTCTGTTTTTGTTTCCTTTTTTCATAATCGAAGTGTCAACTTTTTAAATACGAATAAAAACCAGGGAAAAATTTGTTACCGAATTAGTAGCATTTTGGTTCTAGTTCTAATCTCAATCGAATGAAGTCACGGGCAACAGCTAAGTTAAAAAAAATTGAAAACTGATATCTTTTGAGTCAAACTAATATTTTTTTAAGTTTTAGTTGAATACAAATTACGGAGGATTAATCTTTAGTCACTATTACTTATGTTTCTTTTAAAAAAAAGTAATATATGTTGTATGCATTTCTTATACATAGCTCATTCTAATAAAAAAGGTACAAAACAGCAATATATATATATATATATATATATATATATATATAACTCATTGTAAAATTAAACCATTGAAACATAAGAAACTGACCAAGTATGTAAAAAGTCTTAAAATTTGCATGGATGTTTTCATTTGTGATTAATGGAGTTTTTTAATAAGTGGTTAAGTTTTCTAATTTTTTTTCACAAGTTTTTTATTTTTTTTAAATTCTGACAAGGTTACGGAGACCAGGGTAAGGAACATTTGCATTTAAAAAAAAATAAATGAGTTGAGTAACATAATTGAGTAATTATTGGGCGTAGTTGGCACATATTTATTTCATTTTTTATAATTAAAGTGTCTCACAAAAAAGGCAAAATTGGCTAAAAATATTGTTTTTAAACTGTTGAACCCATAGAATGTAACTATCTGAAAAAACAATAGTATCCGGATTTCATTACTTATCAAACTTCTCTTTGTACTTGAGATCTCCTTATACTGAACAAAATGTTTGATAAATGACCGATAAAGTGGTTTTAATTTTACTGTAGTAAGATTCTACTGTAGTAACGATAAGTAATTTTACTGACAGTATCAGTAAAAATGGATAGGCCTAGTCCACGGAGGAGACTTTGACTTAAGTACTTTGGTTTTCAGGTTGTTAAAATGGTGCTTTTATTTTTATAAAATGCAATGTTAAAGCTGTCTAAAATTCGTATTATAATATAAATTAGCTTTTTCTAACCTTATTTATGAGGATCACGAAGTATACACTGATAACTTTGCCAAAACTCCAAATGGAAATAATAAAATGGAAAAGGTCCAATAACTTTACAACAGAACAAAGAGTTATATCTAGAAGACAAAATGGCTTTCTTTCCCCCAAACTATCTAATGATGATTTGGCATCTATGGCACTTTTAAAAATTTATTTTCAGTGAATACAGATGGAGACTATTTTCGCTAAGAACAAAGTTTATCAGTTAGTGAAAAAAATATTAAGTTAGAATTTAACTACAGACTTTCAACTAGTTATTATTGAAAAGAAATTGTAAAAAAAAAAAAAAAAAAAAAAAACTTTAGTGAAATAAACGTGGTGTTTTATATAAAGATTCCCGTCCACGAAGGTAACTTTCCACTTATATTCTTTGAAAGATTAAAGTTAAATATTAAAATTATTTTGTCAGAAATGTATTTAATTGACTTAAAATTTAAATATACATATGAATAAAAATATCAGGAAATTTGCAACTTTTCCTAATAATTTTCTCTTTGGGAACTGTAAAAGTACCTTTTCATCAGAATGACCCATATATGTTATAAGATGGGTTTAAATATACACTGATGTCCAGAAATGAAGGAGTAGTGACCGATTTCAGACGTTTCGTCGAATATCTATTAAAATTCTTATGAAAATGCCCGAAATGCCCTTGAACTTTGAGAATGTAAAGAACATGTTTGACTTCATGTTTTTCAGTGAAGATTTTGTCGCGAGGACAGTTGGGGTGGGGTGGGGGGGGGTGAAATAATAATTTTAATAATGAAATAATATTTTCGATCTCCCAAGTAACAGGAAATGTTAAAAATGGTCTGTCACTGTAGCAAATAACTATCTAGGTCCTGTTCAACATTTGTGTGCATTTGTGTAAGTATAGCACGTATAGTCGTGAAGATATTAACGTTTCTGTGAAACATTCAAAAGATTTTTTTTTTATAGCATGCAGAGTTTTCAGCCGAATTTAACCCCGCTTTCCAAAACCTTGACAAAAAATTGTAGAAATAGTGTACTGCAATTAAAATATTAATATATTGAATATTTGATGAGATATGGGTATTTGTATGAAATAAATTTTAATTGCGCCTGCGCGAATTACAGCAAAGATTTTTTGTCATGATTTGTTAGTCAATACTATAGGGCAACTCATATGAAAAGACCAGTCAAATATAGTGAAAACGCAAAAAGTTACAGGCAATAAAGTGAGCTAATTGATAAATTGGAGAAAAAAATCTCAGAGAATTATGTGGGATTTTCTCCTCAATCTATCAATAAGCTCACTGTATTGCCTGTAACTTTTTGAGTTTTCACTATATTCGACTGGTCTTTTTATATGAGTTCCTCTATAGTATTGACTATTGCTGTATAGTATAATAAAAAATCTTTGCTGTAGTTCGCGCATGCGCAGTTAAAATTTATTTCATACAAATACCCATATATTATCAAATATTCAATATTTTAATATTTTAATTACAGTATACTATCTCTACAATTCTTTGAAAAGCGGTGTTAAATTCGGTTTAAAACTCTGTATGCTATTTAAAAAAAAAAAAAAAAAAAAAAAAAAAAAAAAAAAAAAAAATACGTGAATTTTTCACAGAAACGTTAACATCTTCACGAATATACGTGCTATGCTTACAAATGCACACAAATGTTGAACAGGACCTACATAGTCATTTGCGGCAGTGACAGAATATTTTTAGCATTTTCTATTACTTGGGTGATCGAAAATATTATTTTATTATTACAATTATTATTGCCCCCCCCTAATTGTCCTCGCGACAAAATTTTCACTCGAAAACATGAAGTCAAACATGTTCTTTACATCCTCAAAGTTCAAGGGCATTTCCTCACGAATTTCAGTAGATATTCGACAAAACGTCTAAAATCGGCCACTGCCCCTTAATTTCTGGACACCAGTGTATATATACATATATATTGAAGTAAGATGGATGGATGTATACGATGGATATAATTATAAGATATGATAATAATGGATATTATATGATGATATGATATTTAAACATATCAGTAAGGAAAGTATGTATGTCAGTATAATGTATTAAATATGTTGTATTCAGATGAAGATAATTAAAAAATTAAATGTATGTATTTATTGATTTTAACTATTCTCGCAGGTAAATAAATTAATAAGGCAGGTTTTTAAATCTTGTTATAGACTGCTGTGCATAAAACAATTGAAAATATAAATATAACATGCAGTTATTAGATACATTTGTAGGCGGAAGTCAAAGTTTCCCCATAGAGTGAAAGTATCTAGGCCAAGATTCGAACCTGGGACCTTGGTTATACGCGCCTATGTTCTACCATTGAGTTATCCAAATGCCATCTAGTCTCACACAATTCACCCATTTGTTGGTATCATATTAGACAAACTCGTTGGTATTACACCAACTTGTTGGTATCATCATGTCTGATGTTTCACTCTGTTGGGGGGAAATTAGGCAGATTACCGTTATAAACACGTTGCACGTGGAAATTCCATTATTTTATGGATATTAATTAGCTAATTATACATATGAGATTTCAACACGAAATAGTAGATGCATTTGCAGGTGGAGATAAAAGTTGAACAAATTTTCCTAACTGAGTGAAACATCAGACATGATGATACCAACAAGTGAATGAATTGTGTCAGGCTGGATGTCATCTGGGTAAGTTCAGTGGTAGAGCGTTGGCGCGTAAACTTTGTATGAGTTTCGAAAATAATTTTAACTATGTATCGTTTACGAGGTTTCTAATATCATTAATTATTTCTCAATATCACTAATTCATTATAATGTTTATTAATTGCTTCTCTTTTATTTATTAAGCGGTGTATTTGTGTTATAAATTAGGCAGTAGATACTGCAAGTTCTTCATTTATATTTAGCAAAAATCAATTTCAAATATAAATGACCACGATCAAAATGGATATCAAAGCTTCATTGCGAAATAAATTGAATAAAATTTATGCTGAAATATTCATCTTTGAGAAAGAATTTTCTAAATCTCGTTAAATGATGCATATACGTGAATTTATTTATAAAGTATTCTAGATATAACAAATAATATAGATTTATAAATTATTCTAGATGCTTACTTTATTTAGATTTTAAGGGACTTCACTTTTTAATAAAGCCCTAAATTGAAACTGTTTCAGTTGGCAAAAATCATTTTCTATAGAGAACATGTTAGTTCTATTTTTTTTTTTATTATTCGACTTTCTTTCTTAATCAATCATTTTCGTAAAATTTAACGTGAGCAGATTTACAGATGGGCGCATTCACAACATCTTGTTAATCGAACCTCTTCTTTTCTACTTCATTTCTGAATTTAAAAAGCAAATATTCCTAGAATAAATTTCCATGTAAAACTCTTCTTAGAAGAGAAACCATATCTGTAATCACGTGAGAAAAGACGTTTTTCTTTTCCTAGATTGAAATATCAGATGATGTTTTTCAAGAAATTTCTCCAATAGGTTTTGATAAATAACAGTCTTAAAATGAAAATGTTTGCAAGCATTTTTCTGAATTTTATTACTTCGCTTTCTAAATGACAGTAATATTTACATATATTCGAGCTTTTAGAGTAACGCATATATTATGTATTAAATCGATAAGATTTAGTTTGATATTTAGTTTAGGTAGAGCTTAATGCTTTTCCAGCCTTTTACATATAATTTGTCTTTCAAATATGCACAACTTAATATAAAAAATTCGGAATACGTAATTGTCTTTAATGGTTTTTTGATAACTCTATGCATTATTTTAACTAAAAGTTAATTTAAATTTGTTATTTTGTTGCGGATCCGAAGTTTTAAGAGAGTTTTGATGTGATGTCTTACTGTAAAAAAAAAAAAAAAAAAAAAAAAAAAAAAAAAAGTGTTCATTTTATAGTATAATACTGGCACCTCAGCTGCCAGTATTATACCGTAAAATTAACAGTAATAAACAGCAAAATAAGCAAGTAATACGCTGTCGCGCATGCGCGGTATTTGCATGACATTTTCGCAACCAATGTTAACAACAATTTTAAGTGTAACATCAAAAAAGTAAGTTGTATCGTTAGTATCAATCAGTAATATCAATTTGCAATTCATTTCATATTGCAGGGAGGTGTGGGATGTTGTTATAACAACGCTGTCAGTTGGTATACCAGCTGACCCAGTTTGGGGAGAGGGAAGAGGATGGAGAAGAAGCAAAAATAAAAATGAACTTTCTTAATAGGTTATTAAAGAATATTTATTCATGATATATTTTCTTAATTCCCGTATATCGTTCAAAAATTATTTTTGTTTATTTTAATTAAATTTAAGTTTATTTTAATTAATTTTAAAAATAAAAAAAAATCGAAATAACGATCTTGAATATCATCGCGTCCAAATTTATCCATCACTACAAGCGCTATACATTTTTTTTTAAATTTCATTTTAAACTATAGATATTGCCAAAGAAAAACTGATGATTGAAAAAAAAGTCTACATTTCTCATAACTTAGTTAAAAAATAGAGTTAAGCACGTACTCAATGTACCTGTTTATTAGCCACATTCCATCACTAAATTCAAAGGCAACAAACAACGCACCCGCCCTTTCTGTATCTCGGAACATCTGCCACATCAAATGTAATAAACCTCTACTTCCTCTTATTAAAATGTAATCGATTTCGATGCTCTCTTTTGGCTATTCCACAATCCAACAGAATACGCTATTGTGATTTCTGATGACGGTACTTTAATGAGATCTCATTCTCGCGGATATCATCAGCTGCGGCGAAGTGGGAGGATTAACATATTGACGTTGAATGACATGATATACAAGAGTGTTACACAGTCAATACGTAATATCTAGATATATCTAGATCACGCATTCAACTCTGCAAACAAGACAACTTTTTGCAAGAAAAGTCGTCATGAAGCCGTTTTAGATTTTGATTTCATGGTTTAAAAAAAAAAAAAAACTATTTTAACCCCTTTACTTCCTAGTGGTTACGTGCTACGTAGAAATAATTCCATCTACGGGTGAATGGGTTACTGACAAATTTTATTTTCTAGTCCCAGAGTGGTAGCGTTAATAAATGCTTTTTAACACCTTCCAACATTGTTTTTAACAGTTTCCAAGAATGTTTAAAAGTGTTTATGCATTCGGTTTGTCGGTCGGTCTGCCGTCATTCTGTCGTTTGTCCGTGCTCTAACGTGCGTTTAAATATACTCGGATTGCAATGTAATAAATATAAGTCATTGAAGTTTACCATGGCATTTTCCGTATTGAAAATGAAGTGTGAAGCATTTTTAGTTCGTTTACAGGGACACTCAAAAGAATTCCGTCACATTACGGTCTATGGTGAAAATCGTTTGCAATGTATTTTAATGATATTATACTATTTCAAACATACTGAAATTGATATACATCACTGAGGTGCACTACAGGATGCTTACATGGTACGTCTAGCACAAATACTTTTTTTACAGGGGCATTCCAAAGAATGCCGAGAATGCCGTAACACATATAAATTACATGACAATAACACATATCAATTACATGACAATCCAACTATATTTACGCGAGTTAGAAATTGGTCAGACAGACAGACGGCCAGACAAACCGAATTCAAAAACACTTTTCAACTATATTGGAAAGTGTTAAAAATAGATTTTCATTTCATTTTAAACTGCAGGAAAGGTTAAAGTAGAAGTAGATATTAAAGAGAAAAAAAAATTAAAATCGCGAATTTCAGATCATTTCTGTAGTTAAAGATTAAAGAGTTAAGAACGTAGGCGGTGCACCTGTTTATTAGCCAAGCTTCGTCAATAATAAAATCAAACGCAACAACGCACGCGCCCTTTCTGTATCTCCATCTCGAAACATCTGCCACATCAAATGTAATAACCCTCTACTTCCTCTTATTAAAACTTAATCGATATCGATGCTCCCTTTCGGCCGTTCCGCGATCAAACAGAATACGTTATTCAGATGACGGCGCTTTAATGAGAGATCATTCACGCGAAATCGCCAGCTGCGGCGAAGAAGGGAGGAGGATTGATATTGATGTTGGAAGACACGATATACAGGGATGTTATGCAGTCACTGCGCTGTGTTTTTTAGGTGTGATTTCGTAAAAAATACTACCTATTACATTCTCCCCTAAGTTAGAATTTTTGAAAATTTTCTGCAGATCTACGCCGATCATGACTCCCAGAACCCAAAAACCACCCCCAGTTCAAAACTTTATCTATCTATCTATGTCACTTTTTTATGGATACGATAAACTTCAATAATTCTGCACAAATCTCTTCCAAATTGATACATAAAATCAAGGGGCATACAATCTTGGTCAAGTTCGTTAATGGGCAAAGTCGAACCAAGGGGGGGGGGGGCTTTTTGTGAAAACAGAAAACCCCCATAACGTCTTAATTATGATACGTATCAAATCCGTTTAAAGTTATTATTATTTCTAGGAAAAGGGTCGAAAATTTATGTATGACAGATTTTTGATATCATTAAAAATGGCCCCAAGGGGGGGGGGGGAGGAAAGAGGGTGTTAGAAGAAAAAATTCATAACTTCGTCAATTCATAAGATATCAAATCCACTTGAATTTATTATAAATCCTCTTAATATTATTTAAAACTTTTATATCGACAAGTTTTTTATAGAACCAACCCTTATAGCAAACAAACATTAAAAACAAAAAAATCCCTGACGGATCCGCCTGCAAACAAGTTAGATTTCGAAGTGAGCAATCCCAACTACAGCATCATGGCAAAAAGGTCATTTCTTCCGAAATTCCCAAGAAACAGGTGCCCCACAGTCTGCGTTTTCGAAATCTACCTGTGCCTGTAGGCCAAGCCGTCAGGGATTTTTTTGAAAATTACGTTACGGAATCTCAAATAAATTGAATTTATATTACGTAATAAAGAAAGATTAGAAAAAATTCTACCTTAACCCTTTCTGGCGTCGTGAAATTTCTGAATTCTGTAGATGATTGATGCAGTGAAAATTAAGCATCGATAATTGTCCTCGTTGCAAGCTTCATCTTTAATTGGTTTAACTAAATCGTTTCTAACCTCAGCTTGCCGATCCGAGTTAAACAGGACACAGGAGCCGATTTAACGAGGCTGTGCTACGTGAATAAAATTTATTAAGATAATAAAATTTCAAATAAAAATATCGAAAAAATAAATAGACAAAAAATAAAAAAAAAGATTGGACATTGCAGACCACAATCTAGTCACGTACAGTCGTGGGAAAAAAAAAAACTGGACACCCTCACTAGCTCTGCAACAAATTATAGTAGAAGGAAGTGACTGGTACCAAACGATTGGAAATAAAGTCTACTTTTAAATTATGTATCTAAAATTTGCTTAAGAGGCCATCTACATATTAAAACCAGCCTAAACTTTATTTTTTTCAATGGCAACATCCACTTTTGACATGATATTTTAAATCTTCGGTTCAAACTATGCCTAGATACAAAATTTGAAGTCATTTGGATGATAAGTTTTCGAGTTATAAACATTCAAATTTTAAAGCTTCTAATGTTAAATTACATTTTCATATTTTTATAATATCTCCTGAAATTATAATCCTAATGTGCTAACGTTTTGTTTGGTTATAAAACTCAAAAACCCAAACATAACTACGTTAAATTTGTAATTTTTAAAATTTTATAATATGAATTATGAATTATGAAATTAATATTCGAAATTATGTCCTGCTTTATGTGTATTCAAAATTTCAAATTTTTCTTCCAAGTAGTTTTCAAATTATGCTTAAAAAACGGCAAGATGCTGCTTTAAGGGGCCGTCTATGATGTGCATTAAAGCATAGTTTGAACAGGGATGGGAGCGCTCCGACTCGAAATCCCGATTGACACCACTAAATTTTAATAGTATTTGTTACCTTATTCAAGGACAAAATTTCTTAAATTCATTACGTTGGAGAATACTATTAAAATTTAGTGGTAAGAATCGATATTCGGGTCGGAGCGCTCTCATCCGTGTTTGAGAAAGTATTATACTCATAGGCTGGGATTATAGTGACTTGATAAACTTAGAGATTAAGTCTGTCTTACAATATAAACAATGCGTAAAAAGTATTTCAATGCTTCGCGATCTTATGTTAAATTGAAAGCTAGCTTAAACTGAAGAGTAAGTGAATGATCGCGGGAGCACAACAAACCTGACAACGACCTGTGATTGTAGTAAGATATAAGATAGCGAGGCACCAGAACCCCAGTCTTTATCAGTATATATATATATATATATATATATATATATATATATATATATATATATATATATATATATATATATATATTTCTTTTACGTTTTCAATGTCTGCTTTAAAGTTTTTCATTAAAATTACGTAAAACGTATTTGCATGAGATGTATGTTTACGTCATTTATGGAAAATAATTTCGCTTTCATTTTTAAATTAATAAAGCTCATTTTTGAAAAATATGATCAGTTCTACCTTAGAAAAAACTTAATCATTTTTGTTACCTTTAAATGGATTTATAGCTTCTTTTCCAGTCTAATAAAGCTATATTGTTTTTTCTGCAGTATATATGTTTGAAGTGAAGTTTCTTATAAATGCATATGCGTAGAGTATTTGCTGAAACAAAATGGCCTCACAATTGAGTGAAGCAACGAAAGGCCAAATGATTGGCATATGGCAAGCTGGAAGAAGTTTTCGTTATATAGCTAGGCATTTTCCAGTGTCTCTTCAAACTGTTTCAACATGGATTAACAGGTAAGCTTTATATTGGTAGTTTATTGCGAAAAAAAAAACATTTACATTGAACTTATTTAAATTTAAATTTAATTTACATTACTGGTATTTTTTTTTATGTTTAGCAATACAAATTTGATAAACCGTCTTTGTAGTAGTGGTCGGCCAAAGATCTTATCAGACAGCCAAGCTCGAGAAGTTGTTTCAATGGCTATACAGTAGTTCCCTATATGTCTTCTAATCAAATTAAAGATGATTTGTAACTTCATATATGTATATATATTTAAGGCATACTTTCTTTTTATTATGTATCATCTTGTACCATTCACAACACGCTCAAAGAAGCAAATTTTCAAATTCGGATGGCGGCTAAACTATTTTTTACTATTTTTTTTTTATTTTAAATTTTGTATTTGTCAATATTATTCACGTTTGTGCCAATAAACTAAAAAAATAAAAAAGGCGAGTTAAATAGATGCAAAATCTGAGGAAAAGCAAGCACCTGTAAAATTCCAATAACATTTACATATACTAAAACTATTTTAATTACAAATAATCTTATGGTTTTTTAACCCCTTCGTGACGAGCGTCTATTACAGAATTTTTAATAAATTACCACCGGTTTTTCAAAACAGAAATTTTCGTCTAATTGTATCGGCGAAATGCTAAGGTATAATAAGGCAACGCTTACAATAAAAAATAACTGGTGGGAAAAATCGAGGATTCTAAGCATCTTATGCGTCACGTATACGTGTCGCTCGTTCCCAAGGGATTAAAATCGGATAATTCAACACTTGTAAACATTATTTTACCGCATATAACAATAACCGAAACTTATTAAGTGAGTAAAATGGTCATATCGGTAAAACATAATACATTAAAAGAAGTGACATTCTGCAGCATTTCAACAATCGAGTACCGAACTTCAATTTGGATACAGCCCCTTAAATATGCTCATTATAAAGTAATTAATTTCTCAGAAACTAATCGTAGGAATTTAATGAAATTTGGTATCTAGGCATAGTTTGAACTGCAGATTTCAAATATGTTGTCAAATTTGGGTCTTGCTATTGAAAAAAACAAAGTTTGGGTGTGTTTTTATATGTAGATGGCCCCCTAAGCAAATTTTATATACATCATTTAAAAGTAGACTTTATTTCCAATCGTTTGGTACCAGTCACTTCCTTCTACTATAATTTGTTGCAGAGTTAGTGGGGGGTGTCCAGTTTTTTTTTTCCACGACTGTACATGCCTGCGAAAGATTGTTACATTTCTATCCATAGTTTTTGATCGTTTAAAACTTGTGTAGCTGGACAATCTTGATCAATTTCAACATTAGAGCTTAGAATAATTCTTCGATTAAAAAACGGTTTGCTTCAACATGTTTATCATACATTTCACTATAAAAGTACTATTTTTTATGTTTTTATTTGCAAAAGTTTTTGCATTATAAGCCGAGAAAATGAAAAGGTCACATTAAATTCAATTACGGCAGCAGCTTTAGTTACTTTTTTTTTTTTTTTTTTTTTTGCATAGAGACATAAATTGATTTCATATGTACAGTGTTTTAATTTTATCCAAATCAGTTCCGGTTCATCTAATCCTGTCAGTAACACCCTTTTTTTCAACGCTAATTTCACGAACACTCTAGGCCACTGAGGCCTCTGCAATGAGATTCATCAACATTTCCATAATTCCCAACCCACAATAGGTGGTATTATATAAGAAATATTATCAACAAACATCATAGGACTGTGACGCATATAAGTCGTTTAAGGAACACCAGCTCAACAAGCACCTGTGGCGCGAAAACACCCGCTCGTTAAAAAAAAAAAAAAAAAAAAAAAAAAATATTTAAAAACATTTATTTTGATTCAACTTCGACATGCAGGGTAATTTTCCAAACTTTAGTAGTCTCCTTTTTTTCTTAGATACCCTTACATTGAAGTCAGATGTTTTTCTCCTGGGGAGAGAGGGGGACACTGTGGAAGTACCCTATGGGAGATTTTTTTTTTTTAATATCTCGTTTGCAATTTTAATATCTTTAAATTTAAATGCGCTTTTTTTTCTTTGCATTGGATAGCTGAGGTCGATCTCCACAAAGGCCGTTTTTTACTTTTTTGATTTTATTTACAGCTTTTTTTTTATTGGATAATTTTACTTTCGTAACCGGTTTCGAAAATGAAAATATCCCCATAAAAAAAAAACAAGCAAACAAAATCGAAAAAATAAAAAACGGCCTTTGTAGAGATCGACCTCAGCTATCCAATTCAAATGAAAAAATAATTTAAAAATATTGAAATTCAAATCAGACATTTAAAAAAATTTCTCCCATAGGATTAATGTTTTCGCGTGAGTGAAGTTGCCACTTAAGTTCTACCAATTGAAAGTTTTTTTTAAACAGCTGAACTTTCTGAAATCTCTGTAAAACTAATAAACAAATCTTGCTTATTACTTCAAGAACATTTTAACCCTTTAACGGATAAAGCATTTCAATTGCTAAACTGTTGAAATAAATAATTGACACCGGAAATTATGAAAAAATTTATTTCTATATATAAAAAAAGCGATATTTCACATACACTGCTCAAAACAATTAAAAGATATTTGAAGTTTTATGTAAAATAAAGATATAAACGAAATTTTTTTTGCCGAAAATAGAAGAAGAGAATCACAAATGCAAATTTTTCTGGTTTTCAAACTGTGGAGTATGCAAATTTTGAGTTCGACGTCAAAAACGTCGCTTCAGCGGCAGCGAATGAAATTTGACTTTCAACTGGATAAAAGAGAATGAAGACAAGGATGATCGGCATTCAGTGATTGCTTTGTTTCGATGAGTACGATGTCTCAGCGAAGTCATTTGACAGATTCAGAAGCTTGGAGAATTGTTGTTAGGTTAGAAGGGGGCCAAACTCAAGCCGAAGTAGCGCAAGCCATTGGAGTGTCACAAAGTGTCATTTCCAGGATCTGGAACCGTTTTTTGGAGAGTGGATGTGCAGGCCAAAGACCAGGGCAAGGTCGTAGACGGGCAACAACGCCCAATGAAGATCGGTATTTAGCGTTAACAGCTCGGAGACACCGAAACATGAACGCTACTCTTCTCCAACAACACCTTAGCTCGGCTACAGGCACCACGATTTCAACTCAGACTGTCCGAAACCGGCTCCATGCTGTAGGTCTGTATGCTCGCCGACCGATGGTATGTGTTAGATTAACATCAAGGCATCGTCGCGACCGCAGGGAGTGGGCAACCGAGCATGTCAACTGGAGGAGAAATGAATGGAGCAATATTCTGTTTTCTGACGAGTCCCGTTTTTCTGTGCATCCGGATAATAGGCGTATTTTCATCTGGAGGGACCGTGGCAGTAGGAATAATCCTGCGTTCGTGCACGAAAGTGTCAGATTTGGCGGTGGAGGAGTGTTGGTATATGGTGGCATCTCCATTGACGGGCGCACTGACCTCTACATCATTCGAGATGGAGCTCTGACTGGTCGCCGATATAGGGATGAGATCCTCAGACCTATTGTAGTCCCTTACGCTGCAGCAATCGGAGATAACTTCATTTTAATGGACGATAACTGCAGGCCACATAGTGCAAACCTGGTGGAGGATTTCCTTTTCGAGGAAGGAATCGTCCGAATGGAATGGCCAGCGTGTTCTCCAGACATGAATCCAATCGAGCACGTTTGGGACGCTCTAGGAAGACGAGTTTCTGGCCGCCAACAACCCCCACAAACTCTCCAAGAACTGGAAAGAGCTCTTCTGGAAGAGTGGGACAGAATACCCCAACTCGTCATTAATAGCCTCATTGAGTCCATGCCTCAAAGGTGTTCAACGTTGCTGGCCGCCCGTGGAAACCATACCCCCTACTGAAAATGATTTTCTTTGAAGAAAACACCTTTTCTTATTCTTTTTTTCTCATATGCACAAATTGTGTTTTTTTCCTTTTGTACACAAATGCGCTATAAAATGCATTTTTTCTGCCAAACATGTGTAATTTATTCTCATATAACCTACTATGTCTGTCGACCATGTATCAATCAGCTAAAAAGTTTCCCAGATACAAAATCCACCTAAAACTGCAATATCCTTTAATTGCTTTGAGCAGTGTATATAATAAATGGAAAACATTTCTATTAAAATTCTGCTGTCATTGTTGAATTTCGTAATTAAAGTTTTGTGGTTTCCCAGGGAAACCAATGAACGTTAAAGGGTTAAACATGATTATTCAAATACTTTTTTCGTATTTTACCTGAAAGTTATTATCATTATGCACGAAATACAAAATGTTCAGCCTTTTTTAATTATCTGGCTCTGCGCCCCATTCAGCCAAGCAAAGATAAACAGACAGTGTATCCATTTTTCGCATAATTTTGAAAAATCAATATGCATTAATATGCACGTCTGAAAGAGAGAAAAAAAAGTTCGTTATCAATCCAAAAAGAAACAATTTATTCTGCGCTGAAATTTTATACGGGATTAAGCTACACAATAGCTTGTAAGATTTATTCTGGTAATATTTTTTGCTCATAAAACAACTCAAATATCACGAGAAATCATTTAAAAAATTGATCAAATGTTTTTTCTTTCCCTAGAGCATTTTCAAAACATGTACATGGAGGCATACAAATATATTCGCTTTGGCACTGCTTTTGATATGTAATTGTGTAAAGAAAAATAAATAAATACCAAAATGTATTTTATAGCTGTTATTTTTAAAGTTTTTGTGTACTTTTTATTTAATCGCTTTGTTTTAAAGCTTCATTTTTTAACTTTTTTATATTACATTTTCTGCCTCTTGAAAGGACGATGACTTTAACAATTATTTTCCGTTATTTGTGTTATCGCAATAATAAATAAAAAATATTTCAAAGATGTTATTCAAAGATTGAATTTTTTTTTATAGAAATTTCAATCTGTGCCATGTATTAAAAAAAATGTTTGAGACAATATATCAATTTACTGAAATATATATTTTTTAAAGCTATTATTTATTATTTTTTTAATTAAATCCTCCATCGCATCACTTTTCAAGTTACTTTTTCAATTTTTTTTTAATGTTATTACTTAAAAGTCTTCATTAAAAAAATGTATTTCCATTTTATTAATCCAACAGAAAATTATTTTATAATAAATAAAAAAAATTGTATGGAACTGAATTTTCATTAAAAATGTAGATGTTAATATACTTTATTACAAATATTAGAACCTTAATAGATCGAAATTCCAAAAAGTATATACAGATTTGTTGTAGTATGTATCAAGATAGTTTCTAAAATATAATCCGTCTTATCTATATTATAAAGCAAAAACATATCCGTGAATAATGTCATATTGATGTCACATTGACGGTGGCAATACATTTCGTTTTACTGCAACTTTTTTTAATTTCTAAACATTGCACAAATTCGATTTTTACGCCGTCGAATAGAAAAAAAAATTGTACTTTCAAATACAGTTTGTTTGAAAACTGTATCTTAATTTACTGGGTTTTTTTTAATGGTTTTTAAAATACTTTTTAAGCATGAACAGTGCAGTCATAAATGGTATTTAATAAAAACAGAGGAACCTTCCCGAGTTACAGAAGATACTGCCTAGTATGTGGAAGATGAAAAAAAAACATTTTATTATTGGGAAACTCTAATAGATTTATATATTTAATATATTACATTAAAGTATTGAAAAACTGATGTGATGACAATAAAAGCATAAAAACTTCTTAAAAACACCATAAAATAAGGATTGCGCAAGGCCTTTCGAAAGAACTTTGTCTTTCTTCATCCGGCACAAAAAAGACGTGCTACTACTTTGAAAGCAGAAGCAAAACTCAAAAGTCTTGCTTTTGCCTTCAAAGTAATAGCACGTCATCTTTGCGCTTATTTTATGGTGCTTTTAAGAAGTTTTTATGCTTTTATCTCTATAATAAAACTGTAAGTCATGTGACTGTCCTCAACAGTTCCGGGATGCCGCATCGCTTTTTCATATGCCAAGCGGCCATTTTTATTCAAAATTATTTTTTCGAATAAACTGCATAAAAGTTACATTTTAAGAAAGATCGTTCAAAATAAATTAATATTTGAGAGATGACTTGCGTTCAATTATGTATATATTCTGCAATAACTTCAGTCGAAAGATTCGCAGTTCAAATTCTCTATTCATAAAAGTAAACAAAAAAAAGATTGATTCGTCGTGAACATTTAAAATATTAAATCATGGAGGTAATCATTCGCAAAGCAAGTTCTCCGCGAATGAATTTTTGGACCGCTGCCTCGCGTCAAAAAAATAATTCGCACCAGTGAGACAATCAAAGTTTACCATAATTATGTGCTATACAACTCAACTTTCGGACCTTTTCTTGACGTAAATTGAACTCATGTAATAATATTTAATGAATCAGATTTTTAGCATTTTTAAAATCGCTAATACAGCTTTTATTTATCGCGTGTACAAATTAGAAATGATACTTTGATTTTGAAATCAAATGTTTTGATTTATGATATTATTTCTTATTTATTTATTTATTTTCTCTTTTAAATGAAAAGTGTGAAGTATTTTAAATTTATGTAATATAAGCATTTTAGATTAAAGTTAAGTATTTTAAATGAAATGAGTGACAGGTTTATAATTTAAAATTAAATTAATTGTAGTATGAATGACGGTGATGGGAACGATATTTGGCGAATTATCATCTGCTCCCGGCTAACAAAAATACTCATAATTAAAAAAAAGAATAAAAATAAATAAATGATAGTTTGTTGTAAATAAATATTGATATACATATCAAAAATAATTTATAGAATTAAAATAAAAAATAAAAGTAAATAAACAACAATTTCCATAACAAAGTTTTCGCCAAATTGGCGGGGGAGGGGAGGGGGGGGGGGAATCGCGCCAACGTGCGTATGTGACATTTGTGCCAAAAAAATATGGGAAATGCTACCATGATCGCAAAAGTTCATGATTTGTCTATTAGAATCTTCCGATTTGGCGAAGGATTAAGGGAAAATTAAATTATGAATAAATGTAACGTGTTGCAATGTTTAACATACATTTAAGGGAGACCAAACTGGTCGCCAGTGGCGGCTAGTTTAATATATTAGTTCAAATTACCCAGTACAACACCAAAAAGAATTTTTATTTTTATATGCGAGACATCTAAGTATTTTAGCTATTCAAATAAAGTTTTGTAATTTATTAAAAGCGATACTTTCGTAATGAGCTACATGCTGGAGGTAAATATATGAAGAAATCGTCATAGATTTTGCTACTGAAACTTTCTGATTCTGGTGATATCAGTGTTTAAGAGCGTGGTTCGATTAGATATCTGTTAAATTTGTGTTATTTATTTATTTATTTATTTATTGATGAAGTGTTAATTTCGTTATAGAATATTAGGCAGACGCAGATTTTAAACTATTTACACAGTTGTGTAAATAGACTTGTATAGACACCATAGTTGTGTAAAAAAAAAAAAAAAAAAAAAAAAAAAAAAACAGAGTGTAACGGCTTAATTTTCCGTAACCGAGTTCCATGCGACAGAGATACATTTTTTGATAAAAATTATGCTTTAAAATTGTTATATAAACCATGAAAAATCAATAAAATGAGATACAGTTTCCCAAACAAATTGCATTTGAATGTGCATTTACCCCCCTATTCGACGGTGTAAAAAATTTAAACTATGTGATATTTGGGATTAATTAAATTTGCAAAAGAGCTATATGGATTGCTTAGATCGTTGCCATCTTCGAGTCGATATGACGTCAGCATTACTCAAGGACATGTTTCTGTTTTATAATATAGATAGATACTATTGCCAAAATACATTCTTCGTGCATTTTTGAGCTATTTATTCATATTAAATCATAGTTATTACAAATGCATAATTGATAAATTGACAGCAAGAATAATTAGTCTTCAACGACAGTGTTCCCGTATAATGCAGTGTGTCCGAGAATTATTGGACACATTATAAAATTAGTTAAAACCAAACTAGATGATAAAGAAACAAAATATCTTTACTAGCTTAGAATAGAGGTACAAAAGTTAATACATCTCGATGTGAGATGGCTTGGTAGTATGTCCGCGTACTCGATTTCATTCTATGTAATTGTAAGTACCTGGGGAGTTATGAATTGATTAGCAGCTGTGATCAGCTGATTAAGTTTCTGCAAATTAGCACAAGTCGTCTGTTACACACAATTCTTCAAATAACCTCACATTGAAATATCAAACGGAGTTAAACCTGAAGATCGAGGAGGCCAAGGAATCGTACCAACACGACCAATTCATTTGTTTAAGGAATATTCTAGGAATAATGATGCTGCGAAAAAAACTTTCGGAGGTTTGTTATTAATACGTGATACCGAAAAAATGTCACTGTTCTTAGTTTTTTTTTTCCAAAATTTTATAACCTATCCAATAATTCTCGAATAATAACTCTCTATTTATTTATTTTTGTCGTGTTTCCTTAAGCAGAATAAACTTTTCAAATATTTTTCATTCACGTAATCAAAAGCAAAGCATTTTTATTAAATCCAATTTATATGTAATTGAAAGTCACAGTATTCTACGCTGAAAAAAAATGTAGAAAAAAGTTAGTTAATGACCCTTTTTATGGTTATCGGAAAAAAAATCTTTGAAAAACTTTATAAAAAAAAGTCTTTATAAAAACTGCAGCTAATGATCTTGATCTGTATTTTTAAAAATCATTGATAAAGTTCAGACAGCGACTCCTTACGACTTACAAGTCACGAGCTCATATTTTTATCTTTTCTTTCGTGTCTTCCTAAAATGGAGTCGACGATACTATCTGACATTTGAGAGTCCTTCACCAGCAGATGTGAAATGATATTCTGAGGGAGTGCAAGGGCGGTCATTGCTGATATCTACTAAAGATTTGAAGATAAAATTCTTTTTTTTTTCTCTTTTTTTAAATTCTATATATATATTTTATTTTACAAAGGGAAAAATTAATATGTTTCTATCTACACTGCAAAAAATAATTGTTGATTTGACAGTATAATACATATACATACACTGCAAAAAATAACTGTTGATATGCCAGTATTATACTCTAAAATCAACAATTATTTTTTGCAGTGTATGTATGTATATTTTTTTTCAGCTATTGTTCTTATTTATTTAACAAAACTTTTGGAATAAATATGTCAGTAACTTTTATTTGAGGAAATATTAGATTTTAACTGTCAGAAATTATAAAGTAAAACTTTAAAAATATATACAGGGTGAATCTAAAAAATGTACACTCTAAAAACGACATTTTCAAAACTGAGCAAAAACTACTCAAATCTGAGTATGTCGCATAGTCAAAATGGCTCCGAATCAAAATGACTCAAGTTTGAAACATGCATATACTCCTTTCTGAAAACATGCACATGCACACACTCAAGAATAAAACATCATGTGCTCCTATTTGAGTATGTCCATGTTTCAAAAATGAGTGTGAAGTGACTTCTATGTGCTCATTTGGGGCTTCCGTGGCCGAGTGGTTTAGACACCATTCCGCTAATCGCTTGTGAGCGTAGGAGTCAGGTCGGCGGGTTCGACTCCCGCCAGCTCCATTGCACACACTTTGTGGAGCTACCGGATGTAACTCTCTGGTGTTGTAAATTTCCTTGTGGCTATCTCGTCCCTGTATATTGACGATGACTTATAAGCGGGCACTTGATGTCAAGCACACAAGTCAGATATATGTTCTCAATAAACAAACAAACATGTGCTCATTTTTGAGTATTTCCATGTTTCAAAAATGAGTTTGAACTGATTCTAATAATTTTTGAGTATGTCCATGTTTAAATTTTTTTCAAAAGTATTACCTAATTTTATCAAGTCTATACGTACAATGAGGTATGGGGGATCTCTCTTTTTCTCCGCCCTCTCCAAATAAAATAAAATAAATAAGCGCCAAAAAGATCTATTTATATACTTTCAAAATATGGGTATTATAGTTGAAATCCTAAGGTCAACCCCTCACAGTAAAAGCTTGAATTTGTTAACTTTTTTTTTTGTTTAATATTGTTGAATTAAAAATCTGGAGACATTGAGTGATTATATAAGCACTCTACTAGTCAGTGACAAAGGTCAATCTAAAATAAAATTACAGTTTGTACAAGTAATAAAATATAATGAAAAACTTTAAAACAAGACTATCGTACAATTAAATTGCAATCATGCAATAATCAATTCAATCACAATCACAAGCAACTTTTTATATTTACACTCTCCCAGTAGTTTTTAAAATTCTTACTTTTTTAAAGATTTATGGGGGGGGGGGGGGATCATATACATATACTACCCTATGACATATACGTACTATCGCATATACATACACTATACATACGCTCTATGGCAATGCCTGCATGTTATTATAACTACATTATAGGTTGTCCCAAACTTTCTATTCCAAATTTCACTTTCTTAAAATATTTATGGAGTGGTATATCTTGCTAAGAAATTACGAAATTTTTGAATGGAGCCTTTCTAACAAATTGTTGAAGTTTTGAAAAGATGGCCTGATGCCACATTAAGAGGGAAGAATAGAGATGGAACATAATACATTTTATGTAACTCGTGAAATATAAAACATCTCTTATACAAACTATTATTATAACGTATTTCTAATAAAACGACAAAAAAAAAATATGGGTGGCAACTAGTGTTACCTGGTCCGCTGTCACAAAAAGCAGGACAGCGAGATAAAAAAGGTGGGACAGTTGCATCTAAATCGGGACATAAAAATACACTAAATCCAATGCACTCTGAACCTGTCTATAACGGATTCCTTAGTGAAACGTAAAAAATCCATGCTTCTTATAGAAGGAATACCATACACTTTTACAACAAAAAACTGTTTAAAACGGAATATTTTTGCTTTCCATTTTTCGTCTTAGTAGGTTTTACTGTACTAAATGAAAACAATCTCATACAGTAAAATTTGTGGAAGCGGAATCGTTATGGAGTGAAACAAAATTCCGTTTTGGAAGTGATTTCCGATTTAGCAGTTACTGTATGATATTCCTTCCACAGGGACTATGAGATTTTTACGTTAAAGACAGGATTCCATTATAAACAGATTCTTTTTCAAAGGTTATACCAAATAAAGTACATCTAAATCTGTAAAAACAGAATATCTAGGGACCGAAGAAACATTTCGTTTTAGTACGTAGGTTTGTACAGTAGTCCTTTCTGCGGAATCACAAAAAATGTCCGTTTTAGTCAGGTTATCTTTTTACAGGTTTTACTGCATTAAGTTCAAATTTGTGCAAATGAATGAAAGAATGATACTAAATGGGATATAAAAGAATTTGTGCATCATGAAAAATCGGGACTTCCGGTGTCCCACGCTGTAGCTCCGCGGGACGGGTATCGGAACATCTAAAAATTGGGACTTTTGGTGTCCCACGCTGTAGTTCCGCGGGACGGGTATCGGAACACCTAAAAATAGGGACTTTTGGTGTCCCACGCTGCAGTTCCGCGGGACGGGTATCGGAACACCTAAAAATCGGGACGTCTCGCGTAAATCGGACACTTGGCAACACTATTAGAAACAGTCAAACACACAGTCCGATTTAACGAATCTCATCTAATAATACATTAAAACACACATAAACAACGCCTGAATTCAGCAATTAAAGATATACAAATATTATAATACAGACATACATACAATAAATACAATAATCCAACATGGAGTGAAAAATTAGCCAGAGGCAGGACCAGCTGTGGACCCAGGTTCGATTCCTGGCTCTGGCTAATTTTTCACTCCATGTTGGATTATTGTATTTATTGTAATGTATGTCTGTATTATAATATTTGTATATCTCATCTAATAAATTTGTGAATCCGATGAATTTGACAAATCTAATAATTTTATCTCTGTATATTAAATATGTACTTATCATAAAAAAATCTTAATTTTAACTGTCGACAATTTTGATATTCTTATTCAAATCAACATCTTATTTCAAGATTATTTATATTTATTCCTTAATTTCATGTTTCTCGAATGTCCTTTCAAATTTAAATCCACAATGAATATTTTTGGAAAACGTAAGAATTAGAAATAAAAGTGGTATTAAAAGATTAAATTGTTTACAAGAAAAATCCTCGAAACCTTATAGTTAAATTTTATTTTTCTCGTCACCAGAAATGTATATTTAAATCCTCCATAGTAACCAACATTTGAAACTAAGACGACTTGATTAAATAGTTGCTTTATTTTCTCTCTTTCGGTATTACCTGCTTATTATTTTCTCCGAAGTTTTCTCATTATGATGGAAATTGTTTTGAAAATGAATTTTAAGTTACGTTTATCCTGAGCAATTAATTTTTAAAATAGTGGACAGAATTAGTTGTTTGAAATCTTTGTTAGACGTTATCAATGGATTGACATGATTCTTCAAAAACTATTTACTCAAGATTTAAATATATATATATATATATATATATATATATATTGCATTTAGCATTAAAAAAAATGTGACTTGCTATGTTTTTAGTAATTTTGCTACATAAAAATAATACTACATAATAATTTATATCAAATTACTACCACTTAGTAATCTCATTTTTTAACACTTTCCAACATAGTTGAAAAGTGCTTATGACTTCAGTTTGTCTACTGTCTGTCTGTCCGAACTCTAACTCTCGTAAGTACAGTAATCCCTTGATATATCATGCTACTTGGGAGGCTACTTGGGAGATAAGAAAAAAGCGCGATATACCGGGGGAAGCGATATAACGAGGAGGGGGGGGGGGGCGAGAAGAGTGTTTATAAAGTAAAAATAAAGATCCCTAAATTAAGCTACGAGATTTTCTATTTAATACTGATTTCAAACAAACTACAAGTTCCACAAAAAAGAGATGGTAAAACGTTAAAAAAAATACAAAACCGCACATATACAGTACGCATTTTTACTTACATTTTATAGTATTTTCTGAAAATAAGATCCAGAGCTCTTTGTTTTTGATTTTCTTTGATTATATGCTTGCCACTGGAAATTAAAGAACGAAAATGTACTAATTCCATTTCAGTTATATGATTAGATTTCGACGTTTCAAAAGTTTTATATGCTTTTCGAGAAACTAAATTTATCGGGGGACAACTGAAAAAGCGCGAAATAGCCGAATACGCAATATACTGAGGTGCGATATAACGAGGGGTTACTGTATATTTTGATTACCATATAAGTGAAATATGTCATTGAGGCTCACTATGGGTATGTTCGGTATTGAAAATGAAGCGTGTAGCACTTATAGATCGTTTATGGGTACACTCAAAAGAATCACATTACAGTCTATGGGGGATAATCGTAATCATTTCTTATTTCTGAAACATCCTTGTTTTCTGTAGTAATATTTTTTCTAACGCACACGCACTTAAAGGCATGTGCATGTGCGGTTAGAATTTCTATTCTAATCTGAAGATGCATTCTTCAAAATTTATATAACATATAAAACTTAAGTTTATAACATTTCTTCAGTAATATTTTTTCTACATTACACTGTATAAGTACTTCAAGTATTTCTAGTGCATTTTTCTATTGTGTCCATTTTTTAGAAAGAAATTTTCTCTGAAAGTCTCTATAAATTTATTTAAAGACGTGGGATCATTTTTTATGATGTTTCTACATACAAGGCTTAATTTCTAACAAAAAAAAAAAAGTACCAGAACTCTAATATTCTGCGGTAATAACAACAATAGTATTCCCCCCCCCTCCCCCCAATACCCGAAAAACTTATATTTCTAACATTATTTGCAAAATTTAAAGAATTTTCGTCTTCAGCAAAAGAAAATTTTTAATATATTTTGGCTATACCTGTATGCATTTATATATGATAAAATCTAATAAATGAACAGATCAAAAATATCTAATTCAGGAATGGGGAATTTTCAGATGCTTCTACTCGTCAAGGTTTTATTTGTATCAACTTGCAAAGCACGACACACAGCGATTCCGATGGGCTAAGGAGCGCAGTATTTATGAGCTCCGGTGAATCCGACCAATATTTAAATATTCAGTAAAATCAAAGAAGCTCCGGCGCAAATTAAGCACTGATCCTACAAGCGGTATACTGACATTGTAATACATTTCCAAGAAATACAATTTTATTAATATGAAATGTGTGTTCTAAGTAACTATACTTCTGTTAATTCATGCAATATTGATGTAATTTCACTGAGAATTTTCGCGGAACACCTGCGGTTCTCTCACAGCACACCAGTGTGCCGCAACACAACGGCTGAGAATCACTGCTATGGAATGAGTGAGATTTATAGTTCGCTTACAGGAACGCACAAAAGAATTTCCTTACATTATGATCTATGTGAAAAATCGTTCGTGGTTCATTCATTTTAATGATGTTATGATTATTCAATCATAATGAAATTCATATGCATCACTGAGGTGGACTGCAAGATGCTTTCTATAGATTGTGGAATGCGTGGCATCTATGATTCATCTACAGAGACACACAAAGGAATTCTTTTTCAAAACTTACATGAGAGATAATTGCTGGAAGTTCAGCTGAGGTATGCATTTTAAAACTTTAACTCACTTTTAGTGTATTACGTGATATGCATAAATTGTAGGGTAGACCGTTGCACATTTACGCGGTTTTTTTTTTCAATGAATTTTCTAATTTTTATGTTTTAACTTAGGAAATTTTAGACATTGTGGTTTTATAAAGCAGTTAATAAAGTCAAAATTTGTGCATTCAGTTGCTGCCCTATTTTTATTTTTAACCGTAAAAAAAAATGTTTAGGGCCAATTCTTTTGCGTAAACTTGCCCCGGGAACGGGGCAAGTTTACGCATCAAGTGGGGCACGTTTACGCCTATTATAAGTGATACCAAGGAGTAAGTGAAATAAATATTTAATCAAATTGAAATGTTTTATTTATACCTTAAAACATTGTTTAAAAATAAAATAAATAAAGATAATTAATTAAATAACATTTTATAGGTTAAACTGAAAACATAGGGCTTATTGCTAATTATAACCCGAAACTATTTAGTCATCTTCATCATCACTGTTACAGTTTTTACTAATAAAAAATAAAGTATTTCCTTTTGCACTTTTGTCATGGGAGCACCTTTTGCATCTAAGACATTGAACCCAGTCTTGTCCTATTTTGGATTGGTTGTATGATTTCAAACAATATATACACACGCAGTTTTCATCTTCGTCATCAGATTCATTCACTATTTTATTTTTTCCAGAGTGTACTAACTTTTTCCCTTTTGCAGTTTTTGGTTTCATACTTTTTCCTTTGCTATCTTCTTGTTCTGCTTCCATAGAAACTAGTAAATTTTTACGTAATTACTTCTTTTTGTTTTGTTGGGCCATCATTGTTTTTTCGCTTCTAACTGCTCTTGTCTGAGGGCTTCTTTAACCGGGCTATCAGTTAGGATTGCGGGCTTCCTCCTTTTCTTTCCTTTCTTGGTACCGAACCGGTTCAGTGGAATTTCACCCAAAATTTTCCAGGTGTCAGACTTTTGACAGCTGAGATAAGAGTTGTGACACGCCTACTCTTCAGAATTTTGAAAAAAGCAAATGCAGCGCCATTTTGTTGTCTAATTACTTTTTCAACAACTTACAGTTTTGAGATATATATCAGCGGATATAAGTCATTACAGAATGACTTAATGAAAATGTTACTCGTTTACGAATAAAAATTATTCAAAGAATTCTCGAAATCTAAATTAAATTTGGAAATTATTTTTAAAAAAAGAGTGATATAATAATTTTGACTACCGATACATTAAATAATTCTCAATCCTTTGAAACTCAAGTTATCACCATTTCTAGGACCTTTTACTAAACAATGTTTAAAAATAGCTCAAGGAAAGAATGCACCGCGTAAGGGGGCGTATAGCAAGTTATTTTTCGTTGCGCCGTGAGTGTTAATTAGCAGGTGTCTTAATGGGGTTTCACGGTAAAGGGGTGACTCCACAGGGTTCGTACGGGTACAGTTATTTTCCAGGTGAAATACCAGTATATTTTTCTAAAAAAATACATCAAATACAAACGTGCGAAATTTCATATTATTTAAGAAGATATTATCTATAATAAAATATTGGTACCGAAGAATTTTCTGGTCTTAAAATTCCAGGACCCGTACGAACCCTGCTCTATTCGAAGGGCGAAAATCCTCCTCCGAATACTCACAAATCTCAGAGGTAAGTCCGAAAATGGTGTATTTTAATGGCCTGGTTTATCGCATTTATTTGACTGTATCGATCATTGATCATTCGTGTACTTCCTGTTGTCTCGCACTGTTTGATTGATGGATTTTGGATCTAAGCGGAAGACACCGCCAAACCTTAGTCCTGCCTTTTCAAATGGTCTCAGTTGTTCAGCGGTTGGGTAGTCCACATGTGACGAAGTGGAAGGCTTACTGGGAGAAATACTTGGAGGATCGATAGGCAAGTCTCAGAGACTTCTACTGCAGTGCCAGAGGCGTTAGTAGGCCTATTAGTAGAGGGCGATGTTGGTTCTGGTCTGTCAGTCACGTACGATGGCATGAAATCAGCCTAAGAAAATATTACTGGGTTTAGCGGTTGAATCCCTGTCACTTTAAATCCAGCCATTATGTTTGCTGGAGTAACTACTAGGTGCAAGGTTGATGCCAAAATTGAAGGAATGTCATGAATTATCACTTATGTTACTCAATCATTAAATGATGATTTGCAAAACTAAATAGCCTGAAAATACTTAAAATGTTTGAGACAGTACGGAGCAAAATACTTCAGGGGCACGTTTACGCAGTAAGAACGTGCGTAAAGGTGCCCCGATGTCAATACGTAAACGTGCCCCGATGTCAATGCGTAAACGTGCCCAGTCGCCATGTTTGGATTTATTTTTAAGGTGCAACGAAAATTAATAACATTTCTGATCATACAAATACAGTTCTCAAAAAAGTATAAAATTCTGCTAAAGTTCATATATTTGGTTATCTTTAACTAAGTATTATTAGTTTACAATAAGTTCCAATAAGTTCAACACAAAATTTACTCACCTTGACAGAAAACAGGTTATCCTTTACGCATGCTAGACCAAAGCTCGTCTGACTCTCAAAATCTTGTGAGAATACCCGCTAGGAAGCAGCATCAATCTGTCATGAATGGTGGCGCGCCAGTTATAACTCGTTTCGGAAAAAGTGCACTGCGTAAACGTGCCCAGGTCTACCCTATAGATCTTATGCAGGGCTGCACGAAAGACTTCGAAGACATTTCCCGCCAGAGACAGCAAATGTTGAAAATCAATTTTTACTGTGTTATGTTTTATTTTTTAAACTGTTTATTTAGATATGTGATTTCATTGCATACAAAAATGAAATTTTTTTTGACAACATTCTGTTTGTGTTGAAAAATGCTTCATAATTCATGCCTGATACATGATTATTTGTTCTTGTTAAAACAGGAGGCGCTATATTTTCTGTGGTATCATTTAATGTATCATGCACATCTTGCACACTCCTTTATTAAAGTGGTAAGAAAATTTCAGAACATCTGAATAAGAGAAATTCTAGATATTTACGATTTGGGACAGCAGAACTGTGCACTGGAAATAAAAATTTAAAATATAAATTATCATTTTAACAATATTTTCTTCCTGTGGTATAATTAATACATCACATAGGCGCATATTTATAAAAACAAAAAGAGATTAATTTAAAAATATTATGAATTAAAAAAAATAAACCTTAAAAATGACCAAGGCACAATCACGGACTTAAAACGCTGTGACAACTCCTCGTTAACAGGACTCTAAGTCCAATTAAAACCAGTCTCACTCATAAATGAAAGTCTGGACTGGTATACAAGATTTTAAGCATTAATTCCTTCAGTGGAAGCCGCAAGATCTCTTCCAGATGTAAGTGCTAGAAATCTCGAGAATAATTGCCTTCTGAAGGAGTTATAAATTTTAGACGATTCCTTTGATATGACGTTACACGGACATAAATGATCCAATTAATTCTGGCTACTTGAGTCCAGAAGTTCTGCATTTTTAAAACACTTCAAAACCCGCCAGCTTCTCATCCCCAGGAGACTAAACACTCACGAACACTTGAAATTCACTGAATAGATATAACCAACTCGTGAGAGGCCATAGAGAGGACTCTGATTTCTGTTGCAGCAGAGCGTACAAGCAGTTAGACTTCTCGCTTGTGAGAAGGTGTCTTTTTCGGCCCTTGCGCCGTTAACGTAAAGAACTGTCCTGACTATACTAAACCCCACAATTAGCTTATGTGTGCTGCTTTTTCTGTAACTGTAATGTGTTAGTGTACTGAGACGTAACTTGATTAAAGTCCATGTTGCTTCAACTGTTTGTTGGATTTAATTTGTTACAACGCAATTAATTTTTTTTTTTAATTCGCATTTTATTAAGCACCAGTGTTACATATTACTTTCAATCTCTGGGAAGATATTGTGCAAATTATGATAAAAGTATCACAACCGTACAGAAAGAAATAATTTCTATAGCATTGTTTTATTACGAAAGAAATTCTATTAATGATTCATTTCTGTACTCTTATCTATCGCAAATGAAAATTAAACTTCCCCCAATTCTTATTCAAATTAACATCTTACAGTAAGACCATTTATTTTTTCAGTGAAATTCGTGTTTATTGAATAACTTTTTCAATTTAAAGAAGAATATTTCAGGAAAATATGAATTAATGAATTATAGTTATAATTAATTAAAGTCAGAAAAATGTAAATATTCAGGATAATACAATTCAGAAATAAAAATGGTATTAAAAAATTAAATTATTTACAAGAAAATCTCTAATTCTTGTACTCTTCGTCATTTCTTATCACTAAAAATATCTCGTGGCAACCAACATTTAAACTAAGATGTCTTAATTAAATAATTGAGAGGTTTTTTTTGTTTGTTTGTTTTTTTTTTCTTTTTCCGCTGCTACACTTTACTTTTTTAATTTTTCTCCGAAACTTTCTCAAAGTTTTTTTCATTATGATGGGATTTGTTTTCAAAACAATTCCCAAATTATGTTATCCTGAAAACTTATGGTGAAAAATAGTTGATTTAAGCCTGTATCAAAACACATTAACGGTTTATCACCATTCTTTAGCAATTGTTTACTCAAAAAATTTTTTTTTTAAGGTATGAATATTTTAAGGTAAGGTATCGTGTATTTTAGCACTTTTACATATTACCCATAACAATTTACATTCAATTCTTGATTTTTTTCCCATTTAAATTACAACTCTTTTTAATATCAGACGGCGCAGCATTTTCTCAGATACCTCTATATACATAAAACGCCAAGGTACGTGGCGGCGAAAAAGCGGTTTTGTCTTTTACCAATGGCAACAAGTGGTTTGTTTTCACTAATTTACAAATATTAAGAAAAGTATTTGTGGTATCGATTTAAAACTCATCACACATATGTAGAACATTTTTTTGCATCCGAAAATACAATTTTTGTAAAAATCGGCCGCTAATTTTTCCTAATTTTTGCAAAAAACTAATCCAGACAAAAAAAAAAAAAAAAAAAAAAAAAAACGCGCCGTTTTGTTTCTGTTTTAAAAGTTACCGATATTTGTTAAAGGGGGTGGGGGGTGGAGTTCGGCCTAATTTAACTATCGCGTTAATGTTAAAGGTTTATAGATCTGGTGCTCCTTGGTGGGGGAAGGTAGAACTAATTTATTTTGTAGGCGAGTGCAGCACGCTTGCTATACGGTGCCGTGTGCAGCGGAGATCCGTGCCGGAGGTTCGTTCGGAAAGAGGTTTCTGTAGAACAGACTGAACTTCTGGCATATTTTTCGAAAATTGCTTGCTTCTACGGTATAATGCGCCAATACAAAACGGAACAGGTATTAAACATTTGCACTCAGTTGTTGAATATGACTCAATAATGCTTGTCGCTACCGCTACTTCAGAATTAAGCTTTGGTAACCACTAATTAAAATAATAATACTAACAATAATAATCTTTGTAGTACATTTCTACAACATTTGTAATAGTGATTTATCAGAAAGGTTTTAGTATAAAAATAGTGGTAGCAAAACAGTGATAGCTATTTCGAAACAAAAATTTTTAGTGAAAAGGGTTAAGTATCATAACTAAAGAGTGTAAAGAGTTAATATAACTTTCTCTTTCTCACAGTATGAACTACAAAACCACATCATCATTCACATGTTTTGTATACCACAATGTTTTTTGTTTTTAAGCATGTAAATTTAGGCAGTCATGGGTACTTTTATAGATGGATACATACAGAGCCTACGATAAATTTACAAAATAGTGTTTCTGTGTTTGTTTTTTGTTTTTTTTTCTTTTGGAAACAGTATTCTCAAATTTCTGTTCCCTTTAAATTTGCATAAGACTTAAGATAAATGTTCTAGATGCTCTAGATAGATACTCTGTTTTTACACAGAAAATTTGTAACAGTGTATCATGTGTATCATGAGCATACATCAAATCTTCAATACGTCTTATTTGAACATATTTCAAAGACTCCTTATTTCAAAGACTTTTTATCTATTCATTGTAATTCATGTTTATCGAATCGAATATCCCTTTCAATTTAAAAACTTCAAGA
This sequence comes from Maratus michaelseni, assembly GCA_963931845.1. NCBI lineage: Eukaryota > Metazoa > Arthropoda > Arachnida > Araneae > Salticidae > Maratus > Maratus michaelseni. Next base: position 107,911,099 of record OZ007595.1, read on the forward strand.
TAAAATATGTAAATTAGAAATAAAAGAATGGTAATAAAAGATTAAATTACTTACAAGAAAATATCCTGCTCCTTATGAAAACCTTATAATTAGATTTCATTTTCCCTCTTCTCATCGCTAAAATAGAAATGTAAATTTAAATCCGCCATCGTAACAAACATTTCAAACTGAGATCCTTGAATAAATAATAGTTTTTTTTCATCGGTACAGTCTAATTTTTAAATTTTCTTCGAAATTTGGATGTTTTCTAGTTATGATGCAAATTTATTTTGAAAACAAATTTCAAATTACGTTATTTTGAACAATTACGGCGAAAAATGTTTGATTGAAATCTGTATCAAAATACATTAACGGATTATCATCATTCTTTAGAGAATGTTTACTCAAGACTTTAAAAAAGATGAATGCATGTGGCATTTATGTAAGTTTTTAGTACTTTTGCATGGGATCCATAACAATTTAAATCAATTTCCAGCCGTTTATTCTTTTCTATTTAAGGCTGTTCTCAAATCTAAGCTGTCTACTTTCTGACACATTTTTTAATTCATTTTTGTTCGCAAACATATGCAAACATATTAAATTAGCAGGTGCTTTAAAAAATAATAATAATCAAACTGGGTTTTTTTTTCCTTTCTTCGGTAAAGGCAGAAGATTTTTCAGAAAATACTGTCAAAGTTGGCGTTTTGAATCAAATTTCTGGACGCTTCCTTTATGGCGCAGGAACAAAAAACTGCCGTCCTGAGACGATAAATCATTTTTAACTTAAGATGTAACTCCTTTATCGGAAAATGAAAAAAATTCTGTTCGATTACTAACGACTACAATAATCATGTTTGTAAGTATCGTACTTTTACGTTTAAAAATGAGTCAGAAAATATGTCAGAAAGTTTCTCGCTGTTCACCGGGGGAAATTTTTTTTTTCAGAACTGCCTTAAGGCTGTTCTCAAATCCAAAATGGCTACTTTATAACTTATTTTAAAATTCATTTTTGTTCGAAAACGCATGAAATTGGCAAGTGTTGTTATACAGAAACTATGTAATCGAAACGCTTTTTCCATATTCAGGTAGAGTCAGAGTCAGAAGATCTTTCAGAAAGTACTGTCAAAGTCGACATTTTGAACCGAATTCTCAGGGGGGGGGGGGGGGGGGGACGCGTTGTCACGTGACACTATTAGCTTGTAACTTGATAAGTAATTTATTTATCAAAAAAGGGAAAACTCATTTCGATTCCAAATTGCTTCCATAGTCAGGCCTGAAAATTTTATGCCTTTGCGTTTAAAAATGAGTCTGAAATTGTGTCAGAAAGCTTTGCGTGGTTCAGCAGGTCATTTGAGAACCACTTTAAACAAGAACTATTTTTTATATCATAAAATGCTCTGTTTTTTTTTTTTTTTTTTTTTTTTTTTTTGAAATATCATTTAATATATATCATGAGTGTCATGCACAAGGCAATTATTTGGTACAATTACTTTTCAGAGCAAAATTGTAAAATTACATAAAAATTTTAATTTAAATTTTTTTTAAGTTCAGTTTTCTGAAAGTACAATTGCTGCACACTGAAAAATCAAAATAAACACTTACAACAATTAAAAAATATATATAAGTTAATATTTGGAAATTTTTAAATGCTCGGTAGCGGAATTACATGAAATCCATTTCTTGTAATTCCGTTATCAAGTATTTAAAAATTTTTAAATAATTCTTTTATATATTTTTTAATTGTTGTAAGCGTTTATTTTGATTTTGCAGCGTGCTCCAATTGTCCTTGCGAAAAACAAAACTTGTAAAAAAAAAAAAAATAATTTTATGTGAATCCGAAAAATTTTTAGATTTTCTCTGAACCGTAATTCCGTTACACTTGAAAAAAAAATTGAGGCTCACTATGGGTATGCTCGGTATTGAAAATGAAGCGTGTAGCACTTATAGATCGTTTAAGGGTACACTCAAAAGAATCACATTACAGTCTATGGGGGATAATCGTAATCATTTCTTATTTCTGAAACATCCTTGTTTTCTGTAGTAATATTTTTTCTAACGCACACGCACTTAAAGGCATGTGCATGTGCGGTTAGAATTTCTATTCTAATCTGAAGATGCATTCTTCAAAATTTATATAACATATAAAACTTAAGTTTATAACATTTCTTCAGTAATATTTTTTCTACATTACACTGTATAAGTACTTCAAGTATTTCTAGTGCATTTTTCTATTGTGTCCATTTTTTAGAAAGAAATTTTCTCTGAAAGTCTCTATAAATTTATTGAAAGACGTGGGATCATTTTTTATGATGTTTCTACATACAAGGCTTAATTTCTAACAAAAAAAAAAAAGTACCAGAACTCTAATATTCTGCGGTAATAACAACAATAGTATTCCCCCCCCCCTCCCCCCAATACCCGAAAAACTTATATTTCTAACATTATTTGCAAAATTTAAAGAATTTTCGTCTTCAGCAAAAGAAAATTTTTAATATATTTTGGCTATACCTGTATGCATTTATATATGATAAAATCTAATAAATGAACAGATCAAAAATATTTAAATCAGGAATGGGGAATTTTCAGATACTTCTACTCGTCAAGGTTTTATTTGTATCAACTTGCAAAGCACGACACACAGCGATTCCGATGGGCTAAGGAGCGCAGTATTTATGAGCTCTGGTGAATCCGACCAATATTTAAATATTCAGTAAAATCAAAGAAGCTCCGGCGCAAATTAAGCACTGATCCTATAAGCGGTATACTGACATTGTAATACATTTCCAAGAAATACAATTTTATTAATATGAAATGTGTGTTCTAAGTAACTATACTTCTGTTAATTCATGCAATATTGATGTAATTTCACTGAGAATTTTCGCGGAACACCTGCGGTTCTCTCACAGCACACCAGTGTGCCGCAACACAACGGCTGAGAATCACTGCTATGGAATGAGTGAGATTTATAGTTCGCTTACAGGAACGCACAAAAGAATTTCCTTACATTATGATCTATGTGAAAAATCGTTCGTGGTTCATTCATTTTAATGATGTTATGATTATTCAATCATAATGAAATTCATATGCATCACTGAGGTGGACTGCAAGATGCTTTCTATAGATTGTGGAATGCGTGGCATCTATGATTCATCTACAGAGACACACAAAGGAATTCTTTTTCAAAACTTACATGAGAGATAATTGCTGGAAGTTCAGCTGAGGTATGCATTTTAAAACTTTAACTCACTTTTAGTGTATTACGTGATATGCATAAATTGTAGGGTAGACCGTTGCACATTTACGCGGTTTTTTTTTTCAATGAATTTTCTAATTTTTATGTTTTAACTTAGGAAATTTTAGACATTGTGGTTTTATAAAGCAGTTAATAAAGTCAAAATTTGTGCATTCAGTTGCAGCCCTATTTTTATTTTTAACCGTAAAAAAAAATGTTTAGGGCCAATTCTTTTGCGTAAACTTGCCCCGGGAACGGGGCAAGTTTACGCATCAAGTGGGGCACGTTTACGCCTATTATAAGTGATACCAAGGAGTAAGTGAAATAAATATTTAATCAAATTGAAATGTTTTATTTATACCTTAAAACATTGTTTAAAAATAAAAAAAAATAAAGATAATTAATTATATAACATTTTATAGGTTAAACTGAAAACATAGGGCTTATTGCTAATTATAACCCGAAACTATTTAGTCATCTTCATCATCACTGTTACAGTTTTTACTAATAAAAAATAAAGTATTTCCTTTTGCACTTTTGTCATGGGAGCACCTTTTGCATCTAAGACATTGAACCCAGTCTTGTCCTATTTTGGATTGGTTGTATGATTTCAAACAATATATACACACGCAGTTTTCATCTTCGTCATCAGATTCATTCACTATTTTATTTTTTCCAGAGTGTACTAACTTTTTCCCTTTTGCAGTTTTTGGTTTCATACTTTTCCCTTTGCTATCTTCTTGTTCTGCTTCCATAGAAACTAGTAAATTTTTACGTAATTACTTCTTTTTGTTTTGTTGGGCCATCATTGTTTTTTCGCTTCTAACTGCTCTTGTCTGAGGGCTTCTTTAACCGGGCTATCAGTTAGGATTGCGGGCTTCCTCCTTTTCTTTCCTTTCTTGGTACCGAACCGGTTCAGTGGAATTTCACCCAAAATTTTCCAGGTGTCAGACTTTTGACAGCTGAGATAAGAGTTGTGACACGCCTACTCTTCAGAATTTTGAAAAAAGCAAATGCAGCGCCATTTTGTTGTCTAATTACTTTTTCAACAACTTACAGTTTTGAGATATATATCAGCGGATATAAGTCATTACAGAATGACTTAATGAAAATGTTACTCGTTTACGAATAAAAATTATTCAAAGAATTCTCGAAATCTAAATTAAATTTGGAAATCATTTTTAAAAAAAGAGTGATATAATAATTTTGACTACCGATACATTAAATAATTCTCAATCCTTTGAAACTCAAGTTATCACCATTTCTAGGACCTTTTACTAAACAATGTTTAAAAATAGCTCAAGGAAAGAATGCACCGCGTAAGGGGGCGTATAGCAAGTTATTTTTCGTTGCGCCGTGAGTGTTAATTAGCAGGTGTCTTAATGGGGTTTCACGGTAAAGGGGTGACTCCACAGGGTTCGTACGGGTACAGTTATTTTCCAGGTGAAATACCAGTATATTTTTCTAAAAAAATACATCAAATACAAACGTGCGAAATTTCATATTATTTAAGAAGATATTATCTATAATAAAATATTGGTACCGAAGAATTTTCTGGTCTTAAAATTCCAGGACCCGTACGAACCCTGCTCTATTCGAAGGGCGAAAATCCTCCTCCGAATACTCACAAATCTCAGAGGTAAGTCCGAAAATGGTGTATTTTAATGGCCTGGTTTATCGCATTTATTTGACTGTATCGATCATTGATCATTCGTGTACTTCCTGTTGTCTCGCACTGTTTGATTGATGGATTTTGGATCTAAGCGGAAGACACCGCCAAACCTTAGTCCTGCCTTTTCAAATGGTCTCAGTTGTTCAGCGGTTGGGTAGTCCACATGTGACGAAGTGGAAGGCTTACTGGGAGAAATACTTGGAGGATCGATAGGCAAGTCTCAGAGACTTCTACTGCAGTGCCAGAGGCGTTAGTAGGCCTATTAGTAGAGGGCGATGTTGGTTCTGGTCTGTCAGTCACGTACGATGGCATGAAATCAGCCTAAGAAAATATTACTGGGTTTAGCGGTTGAATCCCTGTCACTTTAAATCCAGCCATTATGTTTGCTGGAGTAACTACTAGGTGCAAGGTTGATGCCAAAATTGAAGGAATGTCATGAATTATCATTTATGTTACTCAATCATTAAATGATGATTTGCAAAACTAAATAGCCTGAAAATACTTAAAATGTTTGAGACAGTACGGAGCAAAATACTTCAGGGGCACGTTTACGCAGTAAGAACGTGCGTAAAGGTGCCCCGATGTCAATACGTAAACGTGCCCCGATGTCAATGCGTAAACGTGCCCCGTCGCCATGTTTGGATTTATTTTTAAGGTGCAACGAAAATTAATAACATTTCTGATCATACAAATACAGTTCTCAAAAAAGGATAAAATTCTGCTAAAGTTCATATATTTGGTTATCTTTAACTAAGTATTATTAGTTTACAATAAGTTCCAATAAGTTCAACACAAAATTTACTCACCTTGACAGAAAACAGGTTATCCTTTACGCATGCTAGACCAAAGCTCGTCTGACTCTCAAAATCTTGTGAGAATACCCGCTAGGAAGCAGCATCAATCTGTCATGAATGGTGGCGCGCCAGTTATAACTCGTTTCGGAAAAAGTGCACTGCGTAAACGTGCCCAGGTCTACCCTATAGATCTTATGCAGGGCTGCACGAAAGACTTCGAAGACATTTCCCGCCAGAGACAGCAAATGTTGAAAATCAATTTTTACTGTGTTATGTTTTATTTTTTAAACTGTTTATTTAGATATGTGATTTCATTGCATACAAAAATGAAATTTTTTTTTACAACATTCTGTTTGTGTTGAAAAATGCTTCATAATTCATGCCTGATACATGATTATTTGTTCTTGTTAAAACAGGAGGCGCTATATTTTCTGTGGTATCATTTAATGTATCATGCACATCTTGCACACTCCTTTATTAAAGTGGTAAGAAAATTTCAGAACATCTGAATAAGAGAAATTCTAGATATTTACGATTTGGGACAGCAGAACTGTGCACTGGAAATAAAAATTTAAAATATAAATTATCATTTTAACAATATTTTCTTCCTGTGGTATAATTAATACATCACATAGGCGCATATTTATAAAAACAAAAAGAGATTAATTTAAAAATATTATGAATTAAAAAAAATAAACCTTAAAAATGACCAAGGCACAATCACGGACTTAAAACGCTGTGACAACTCCTCGTTAACAGGACTCTAAGTCCAATTAAAACCAGTCTCACTCATAAATGAAAGTCTGGACTGGTATACAAGATGTTAAGCATTAATTCCTTCAGTGGAAGCCGCAAGATCTCTTCCAGATGTAAGTGCTAGAAATCTCGAGAATAATTGCCTTCTGAAGGAGTTATAAATTTTAGACGATTCCTTTGATATGACGTTACACGGACATAAATGATCCAATTAATTCTGGCTACTTGAGTCCAGAAGTTCTGCATTTTTAAAACACTTCAAAACCCGCCAGCTTCTCATCCCCAGGAGACTAAACACTCACGAACACTTGAAATTCACTGAATAGATATAACCAACTCGTGAGAGGCCATAGAGAGGACTCTGATTTCTGTTGCAGCAGAGCGTACAAGCACTTAGACTTCTCGCTTGTGAGAAGGTGTCTTTTTCGGCCCTTGCGCCGTTAACGTAAAGAACTGTCCTGACTATACTAAACCCCACAATTAGCTTATGTGTGCTGCTTTTTCTGTAACTGTAATGTGTTAGTGTACTGAGACGTAACTTGATTAAAGTCCATGTTGCTTCAACTGTTTGTTGGATTTAATTTGTTACAACGCAATTAATTTTTTTTTTAATTCGCATTTTATTAAGCACCAGTGTTACATATTACTTTCAATCTCTGGGAAGATATTGTGCAAATTATGATAAAAGTATCACAACCGTACAGAAAGAAATAATTTCTATAGCATTGTTTTATTACGAAAGAAATTCTATTAATGATTCATTTCTGTACTCTTATCTATCGCAAATGAAAATTAAACTTCCCCCAATTCTTATTCAAATTAACATCTTACAGTAAGACCATTTATTTTTTCAGTGAAATTCGTGTTTATTGAATAACTTTTTCAATTTAAAGAAGAATATTTCAGGAAAATATGAATTAATGAATTATAGTTATAATTAATTAAAGTCAGAAAAATGTAAATATTCAGGATAATACAATTCAGAAATAAAAATGGTATTAAAAAATTAAATTATTTACAAGAAAATCTCTAATTCTTGTACTCTTCGTCATTTCTTATCACTAAAAATATCTCGTGGCAACCAACATTTAAACTAAGATGTCTTAATTAAATAATTGAGAGGTTTTTTTTTTTTTGTTTGTTTTTTTTTTCTTTTTCCGCTGCTACACTTTACTTTTTTAATTTTTCTCCGAAACTTTCTCAAAGTTTTTTCATTATGATGGGATTTGTTTTCAAAACAATTCCCAAATTATGTTATCCTGAAAACTTATGGTGAAAAATAGTTGATTTAAGCCTGTATCAAAACACATTAACGGTTTATCACCATTCTTTAGCAATTGTTTACTCAAAAAAAATTTTTTTTAAGGTATGAATATTTTAAGGTAAGGTATCGTGTATTTTAGCACTTTTACATATTACCCATAACAATTTACATTCAATTCTTGATTTTTTTCCCATTTAAATTACAACTCTTTTTAATATCAGACGGCGCAGCATTTTCTCAGATACCTCTATATACATAAAACGCCAAGGTACGTGGCGGCGAAAAAGCGGTTTTGTCTTTTACCAATGGCAACAAGTGGTTTGTTTTCACTAATTTACAAATATTAAGAAAAGTATTTGTGGTATCGATTTAAAACTCATCACACATATGTAGAACATTTTTTTGCATCCGAAAATACAATTTTTGTAAAAATCGGCCGCTAATTTTTCCTAATTTTTGCAAAAAACTAATCCAGACAAAAAAAAAAAAAAAAAAAAAAAACGCGCCGTTTTGTTTCTGTTTTAAAAGTTACCGATATTTGTTAAAGGGGGTGGGGGGTGGAGTTCGGCCTAATTTAACTATCGCGTTAATGTTAAAGGTTTATAGATCTGGTGCTCCTTGGTGGGGGAAGGTAGAACTAATTTATTTTGTAGGCGAGTGCAGCACGCTTGCTATACGGTGCCGTGTGCAGCGGAGATCCGTGCCGGAGGTTCGTTCGGAAAGAGGTTTCTGTAGAACAGACTGAACTTCTGGCATATTTTTCGAAAATTGCTTGCTTCTACGGTATAATGCGCCAATACAAAACGGAACAGGTATTAAACATTTGCACTCAGTTGTTGAATATGACTCAATAATGCTTGTCGCTACCGCTACTTCAGAATTAAGCTTTGGTAACCACTAATTAAAATAATAATACTAACAATAATAATCTTCGTAGTACATTTCTACAACATTTGTAATAGTGATTTATCAGAAAGGTTTTAGTATAAAAATAGTGGTAGCAAAAAAGTGATAGCTATTTCGAAACAAAAATTTTTAGTGAAAAGGGTTAAGTATCATAACTAAAGAGTGTAAAGAGTTAATATAACTTTCTCTTTCTCACAGTATGAACTACAAAACCACATCATCATTCACATGTTTTGTATACCACAATGTTTTTTGTTTTTAAGCATGTAAATTTAGGCAGTCATGGGTACTTTTATAGATGGATACATACAGAGCCTACGATAAATTTACAAAATAGTGTTTCTGTGTTTGTTTTTTGTTTTTTTTTCTTTTGGAAACAGTATTCTCAAATTTCTGTTCCCTTTAAATTTGCATAAGACTTAAGATAAATGTTCTAGATACTCTAGATAGATACTCTGTTTTTACACAGAAAATTTGTAACAGTGTATCATGTGTATCATGAGCATACATCAAATCTTCAATACGTCTTATTTGAACATATTTCAAAGACTCCTTATTTCAAAGACTTTTTATCTATTCATTGTAATTCATGTTTATCGAATCGAATATCCCTTTCAATTTAAAAACTTCAAGATAAAATATGTAAATTAGAAATAAAAGAATGGTAATAAAAGATTAAATTACTTACAAGAAAATATCCTGCTCCTTATGAAAACCTTATAATTAGATTTCATTTTCCCTCTTCTCATCGCTAAAATAGAAATGTAAATTTAAATCCGCCATCGTAACAAACATTTCAAACTGAGATCCTTGAATAAATAATAGTTTTTTTTCATCGGTACAGTCTAATTTTTAAATTTTCTTCGAAATTTGGATGTTTTCTAGTTATGATGCAAATTTATTTTGAAAACAAATTTCAAACTACGTTATTTTGAACAATTACGGCGAAAAATGTTTGATTGAAATCTGTATCAAAATACATTAACGGATTATCATCATTCTTTAGAGAATGTTTACTCAAGACTTTAAAAAAGATGAATGCATGTGGCATTTATGTAAGTTTTTAGTACTTTTGCATGGGATCCATAACAATTTAAATCAATTTCCAGCCGTTTATTCTTTTCTATTTAAGGCTGTTCTCAAATCTAAGCTGTCTACTTTCTGACACATTTTTTAATTCATTTTTGTTCGCAAACATATGCAAACATATTAAATTAGCAGGTGCTTTAAAAAATAATAATAATCAAACTGGGTTTTTTTTTCCTTTCTTCGGTAAAGGCAGAAGATTTTTCAGAAAATACTGTCAAAGTTGGCGTTTTGAATCAAATTTCTGGACGCTTCCTTTATGGCGCAGGAACAAAAAACTGCCGTCCTGAGACGATAAATCATTTTTAACTTAAGATGTAACTCCTTTATCGGAAAATGAAAAAAATTCTGTTCGATTACTAACGACTACAATAATCATGTTTGTAAGTATCGTACTTTTACGTTTAAAAATGAGTCAGAAAATATGTCAGAAAGTTTCTCGCTGTTCAGCGGGGGAAATTTTTTTTTTCAGAACTGCCTTAAGGCTGTTCTCAAATCCAAAATGGCTACTTTATAACTTATTTTAAAATTCATTTTTGTTCGAAAACGCATGAAATTGGCAAGTGTTGTTATACAGAAACTATGTAATCGAAACGCTTTTTCCATATTCAGGTAGAGTCAGAGTCAGAAGATCTTTCAGAAAGTACTGTCAAAGTCGACATTTTGAACCGAATTCTCAGGGGGGGGGGGGACGCGTTGTCACGTGACACTATTAGCTTGTAACTTGATAAGTAATTTATTTATCAAAAAAGGGAAAACTCATTTCGATTCCAAATTGCTTCCATAGTCAGGCCTGAAAATTTTATGCCTTTGCGTTTAAAAATGAGTCTGAAATTGTGTCAGAAAGCTTTGCGTGGTTCAGCAGGTCATTTGAGAACCACTTTAAACAAGAACTATTTTTTATATCATAAAATGCTCTGTTTTTTTTTTTTTTTTTTTTTTTTTTTTGAAATATCATTTAATATATATCATGAGTGTCATGCACAAGGCAATTATTTGGTACAATTACTTTTCAGAGCAAAATTGTAAAATTACATAAAAATTTTAATTTAAATTTTTTTTAAGTTCAGTTTTCTGAAAGTACAATTGCTGCACACTGAAAAATCAAAATAAACACTTACAACAATTAAAAAATATATATAAGTTAATATTTGGAAATTTTTAAATGCTCGGTAGCGGAATTACATGAAATCCATTTCTTGTAATTCCGTTATCAAGTATTTAAAAATTTTTAAATAATACTTTTATATATTTTTTAATTGTTGTAAGTGTTTATTTTGATTTTGCAGCGTGCTCCAATTGTCCTTGCGGAAAACAAAACTTGTAAAAAAAAAAAAAAAATTTTATGTGAATCCGAAAAATTTTTAGATTTTCTCTGAACCGTAATTCCGTTACACTTGAAAAAAAAATATGTTGATTTTACAGTATAATACTGGCATCCCAGCTGCCAGTATTATACCGTAAAATTAACAATAATAAACCGTGAAATAAGCCGTAATACACTGCCGCGCATGCACGACAGTGTGTATTACTGTTTATTTCACTGTTTATTACTCTTAATTTTACGGTATAATACTGGCAGCTGGTGATGCTAGTATTATACTGTAAAATCAACAATTTTCTTTTGCAGTGTACCAAATAATTGACCAAAAGCATACATATCTATTTCGATATTTCTTATTAAAATTATTGCAATTTGAATTATTGCCGTCTTATTGCAAGACTTACTTATTTATTCATTGAAATTCATGTTTATCGAGCACTATTCTTTTTAATTTAGAAACTCAGATATTTCAAGAAGTGCATACAAATGTGAAATAACAACGGTATTGAGAAACTAAATTGCTTGCAAGAAAATCTAATCTAAACTGTATAATTAGATTTTATTTTTCCCCATTTCTCATCGATAGAAATGTAAATTTAAATCCTCTATCGTAAACCGCATTGAAACTAAATATCCTTGATTAAATGATCGTTCCTTGTAATATGTAATAATCTTCTTTATAATAAGTAAGAAAGTTTTCCAAACATTGTGACTAACAGAAAATTCTGAATTTTAAAAGTAATCGAAGCAAAGTTATTCACTTGTAAAATTTCAAAAATTTCCATCTTTTATTTCTATTTTTTTAAAAAGATATCATTACTACAAGGTACGAAATTTCTGGTTGCTAGTTTGTATTGTAGGTACTTCTCCATTATACCGTCGACCACTTTTCATAACAAGTTGAAAATTGTACGTCAAACGTGACAAATGAGGTGCGTTCGTACTATAGCTAGTTATATAAATATTCAGATCTTGATAATTTTTAATTCAGTGAAAAGAATTATATCGTCTGCAGATTAATTTCTGTCATAAAATAAGTATCTCGGTCGCTTGATCATTAAACCTCGGAAGCTCCCATAACAAAAAAGAACCAATTTTCTTAAAAAATTCAAATTTCTTAAAATTTTTATTAATATCTCCTAAAGTTTAATAATTGATTCGATTTTAATAAAATTTGAAATGACTCGACAAAATTCTGCAAAGATAATATATCTTAAATTCCAAACCATTCGGTTGGGTAGTTTTTGCGTTGTTATATGCGGACAGACGGACAGACGGACGGACGGACAGACGGACGGACCAGACGACGACAATAGGTGCTACGTATTTATATAATTACGAACGCACCTAAAAATAAACTATCGCCAAACGTGGCGCCAAATAAACAAATGGAAGAATGTTGCCATTGGAATATCAATGTAAATAAATAAATAAAATACAAGGAATTCGGAAAAGCCCCACTCATCAAAGTTCCAACTATCAGTAAGTTTAAAGAAACAAACAAACAGAAAAAAATACAAGATATTAATAAAAACAGAGAAAAAAATCTTGTATATTTATTTATTTACATTTTTTTTTTTTTTAATTATCTCTCTCGGCTGGTGAATAAATGTTTGTGAAATTAGTTGATACTGATCTATTGCACGTAACTATGCATCCCAACGTTTTTTCAATGCTTTTTCTCTTTTAATATCATAGCACAGCTGTTAAAGGACGCAATTGTTATTTTAAATAACGAAATAACTAATAAATCTGTAAAGCATATTGAAAAATATAAGCAAACGTCGAATTAAAAACCACTTGACATAACAAACACATGTAATGGTTCTCCCCACAAGTGAATGTGACTGCATTTTTGGCGTTAAATCTTATAGTTAGTTTGGCGTGCGTGTTTTGTTTTGAAAAGTGGTCGACAGGATAATCGAGAAGTACCGTATTGTGTCAGTGCTAGTGTGATCTCAAAGTTTGTAGGATTTTTTAAAAAGTACTTAAAATTAATCGATACATTTTTTTAAAAACGCACTAAATGACCATAGTACGTCTACATTCTGATGCTGAAATCGGCATTTCAATAATTTTGTTTGATAAGTTTCATTAAATATTTAATATAATTAAATTTTCTCATTTCGCAATTTGATCATTTAATCGAAGTACGGTTTTCACCAACAGAATTTATACGTCCTATGCTGATGTTGTGCTTTTTTAAAAAATTGTTTCCTTAAATTGTAAGTATTTTTTAAAAGATGATAAAATTTGGAAAATTTTCCACAAGTCGAAATTTCAATGTTTGTAGGATTTTTTAAAATATACTTTAAATTAAAGGAGACATTTTTTAAACTGGTCGTTGGGGGCCACCGTAATACTTACCCATCATGGATATGCATAATATAAAATATGAAAATAAAACATGTGTAAACTATTTATAAAATGCATTGCAATTCGAATAAAATCGGGGCTTGATATGTCATAAACTTTATATGCTCTATAACTCCAAAATTGATAATCATATTAACTAACGGTTTACTGCGTCGGATTAAGCGTCTCATTTTCTATTAAAATATAATTTTAATTGAAATTTGAATCAAATACAGGGTCATGAAAAATCGAAGAGTGTGGAAAATAGGATTATAAATATCTCGGCAACTCATTATCCGATCGACTTCATGCTTTATGCAAAATTTATGTTTTTTTATTGTTTTTTATATTCACTCCTTAAAATAAACAATTTCGAAAATTTTTATATACCTTTTATCAGAACGAATATTTCGAGAGTCCAAAAAAATAGTTCCGGATAATCGAGGTTGCTGAAATTCAATAAGCTTCTTCCCATTATTACATACTAAGTACATACCAAATTTCAAGTCTCTATCTCAATTTGTTCGGGAGGTAGAGCGTTTATAGATACACAGACACACAGACAGACGGGTGGCATTTTTTTTTTCTAAAAGTATGTTTTTAGGAATCTCCAGTGTCTGAAACGCGTAAATCCGTCAAAAAAATTTTTAGGGTATTTTTTACCGGTATTTTTTATTTACGGTAAGTAAAAACCGTACTACATCAGCATAGGACGCCTACAGTCTGATGATGAAAACTGTATTTCAATAATTTTATTAGTTACCGTGATTATCTAATTAAAATTTATCATAGGCTAACATGGGATTTTGCGAGTGGCTAGGGAAAAACATGAATTGATGAAGCATCCCCATAAATATTTTTAAAATAAGCAACATGTCACCCTTCCCCATAAAAAATAATTATAAAATTCAGTATATTCAAATTCCCTATCAAAAATAATTAAAAAAAAATAATTACAAGAATTCTAAAGAAATCCGCTTCCATCCAAAAAAGCTCTCAACTTTACGGATAAGTACATAGACAAGTACATCAAAATCAAATTGGAAAAGTTGGAAAAGAAAAAGTTATTAAATAAAACGTGCATTTAATTACGCAAGTGAGCATCGAAATTCAACGTTAAAGATATTCGTCTCATTACCTCAGTTTGTGATGACAAAATTTTAACATCCATAAAGTACGATATAGTCACAGACAAACAGTACATAGACCTATTCTTATTTATATTATCTCAAATAAAATGTTATTATTCAAAATTATTCGTAAACTTATTCAAACATTTAGCGAAAATTAAAAAGATTAAAAATTAATTTTACATTAAATTTAAATAAGTTAGATTTTCGAAAATATGCAATGTTTCTACCACAAAGTAGTTACTCGTATTTTATCATATTTAATCACACATTATATTCAAAAGCAGTTAAACTTTACACTCCTTTCTTTGTTTCGACCTTTAAAAAAATTGTTGGGAAATTTCCGGTGAATTTCAAATAAGTTTAATTAAACCTTGAAAAGAATTACTGAAAGAGATTTTGAAATACAATAGGAATAAAAATGAAACTTTTTCGGTATTTTCTGAGACACTCTCATTAGCATAGCAAGTGCATAATTACGTTGAAAAGTCGCAAAAAATGTAATTTGTTCGCTTATTAGACACGGAAATTCGAAATGATAATGAGGGAAATCTTTGTTTTTAAATTAGTCTGCTTTACGTGTTGGGAAATGCTAGATAACAAATATAAAAGAAAAGTATTAATGTACTTTAATTAAATTCTAAACATTGCGCAGTTTTATAATTTAAAAAATATTTTCATGTGTCCCATATGTTTTCTATCGTTATCTATTGGTTGTCAGATTTGAAACTGTCAATTTAAGGGGAGTTAAAACTCTTAAACCCACAATAAATTCGTTTTTTTTTTCTTACAAATAAATGTATTAAAATAATCATTTCTGAACACTTTAAAACAATAGGAATAGTTGTTAAATGGGGAATTTTTTTAAAGGGAGAACTTTCAAGTCATTTTTCTTAAAATGTGATTTTGGGACATTGCGCGCGATGTAGTTAAAAACTTTTCAATATTTATTTATGAAATTTTCAGGATATATGGCAGTGTCTGTAAAGTAAACTTAAATTTTCATCTTTTTTTTTTTTTTGTTGAAAAAGAGTTTTTCATTGGTGTTTTATTGCTAAAATTTTGAAAAATTTATATAAGCAATATACAGTTTGGTTTTTAAAACATAAAAATACTATAAATAAGATTTTTTCAAGTTCAGCGTAAGCACAACACTCTCATGTATAATTAGATACCATAATTTCTGTTTTATATACAGAAATTATTTTGTAATCATGCGCACAACTTGTGATTACAATTTTCTCGTCGACAAGTTTAAAAACCCATATAAAAACTAATTTCCCCCCTTATGTTCTGAAAAAAAATGTATAAAATGAAAATTGCTGCTTTAAAAAAAATTGTTAAGATAAAAAGTGCCAAAAATTGTATTTTGTTTTCCCGTTTCGACATTTTATGAGTCTTAAGTCACCTTAACCCATTTTAGGCCAAACATAAAAATTTTATAAAATGTGGTATTACTTGCATTGAAATTTGCTTAAATTACATTCATTAAGACGCCAAAAAAGTTCCGTGCATGAAAAATATTTTTTTTTATTTAATTTGACGTTACCATTATTAATTTACCATTAAATTTAAATAAAAAAATTATGTTTTCTTATGGCATTCGTTTTAGTTTTATTTTATTTAAAGAACTTGCAACTTTACTCCATTATAAAAACATATGATTAATCTCAAGTGGAATAATATTATACATTTTCAAAAAGTCGAATTTGTCAATAACCGTTTCAAGTAAAAAAACAGCGTATTTTGGAAATTTCTCAACAGAAAGTGATTACTTCAATTGAATTACTAATATTTTAGAGATGTCTCCAGAACCCTTAAAAATAGCAGAAAAATAAAATTAGTGAAAAATATACGTCACAGTGTTAATAAAAATATATTTATTGAAATGGTGCGTTTACGCACCTTTGGCCGAAAATGGGTTAAGTTAATGTTATCCACAGTAGTTGAATATTTAAAAACACTGACTCATGTCCTAGATAGTTGAATATTTAAAAACACTCACTCATATCTTGGAAGGTCGTTCTAAGCTCAGCCGTTTAATTCTGCACCGCTTAGAGCAAGAATGTGCACGTTAAAAATGATGAACAGAACGTACTCGAGTATTTTTATGCGTTTATACGTTGTGAAAAAAGAACTCTGAACTATGCGTTCACCTCTATAGGTTCGAAATTGTGTGAAAACTTCCGGAAACCAATTTTCGATACTCACGAATCTTTATTTGAAATAGAGATCGAGCCTTTACCTGCTGTCTCTCTAAGAGGATTAAAAAAAAAAACTCAACAAAACATAAAATAAATGAATTATATATATAAAAAATACTGAGCTATATTGCAAAATAAAATAGGAATAAAAAAGAAACTTTTTCGGTATTTTCTGACTCATTCTCATTAGTCACAAAAAATCGGTATTTTCCCATTATCCCGTTGACCAATTTCCATGAAAAAAACTATCACCAAATTATTTACCAAACTTTAGCACCCAATAAACAAATGGAATAATGTTACCATTGATATCACAAAAAGAAAAGAAAAGAAAAGAAAAATAAATTAAGAAAAGCCCCATTAACTAAAGTTTCATTTATAAGTAAATTTAAACAATAAAATTTACATTATATTAATGAAAACAGAAACAAAAATAATCTTGGATATTTATTTATTTACATTATTTTTCTTAATTATTCCTTTCGAGTTTTGGATAAATGGTGGTGACGTCAGTTGAAATTGCTCTATTATATATGTAACTACGCATCACAACATTTTTTCAATGCTTCCTCTTTTAATATCATGGTGTCGAAGACGTAATTTTTATTTTAATTAATGAAATAACTAATAAATCAGTAAAACATTATTAAAAATACATTAAACGTCGAATTATAAATCACTTTGTGAGATAACAAGCACGTGTAACGCATTTGACGTCAAGTGAATGTGACGTCACAATCATGCATTTTTGGCGTTAAATCTTATAGTTTTGCGATAGTTTTTTTTTTTTTTTTTTTTTTTTTTTTTTTAAATGGAACGTGGTCGATGGGATAGTGGAGAAGTACCGTAAAATCCATTTTGTTCTCTTAATACGAGTCATGTGTCATGCAAAGACATTCGCAAGCTAACGTTAAACCAATGGCAGCGTTCTTTTCATATTTCTTCTTCTTGCGCATTTCAAAAATAACAAGAAATTGCCTGCATGCGAATATTTCAAATTAATTTTTTTAACGCCACCGTTAAGATGATTTTAATATTGTTTTAGTTACATCTAATGACATATTTTACAGTAAGAAACATAAGTTGTATAATTTGTTGTATTTCCTTGAAAAGCTAATAAATAAAACTCCTTTTAACGTAGATTTAATGAGAGAGTTATAAAAGGAAATTTCTAAAAAAAGCAATTGTAAGCTGTATATAATTAAGTGCACTTGCTTAAAATGGTGAAAAACATGATGTAAACTGCGTGTGATGCTTGATTTATCTCTCTCTCGCTTCCTTCATCATATCTATTTTTTTCTTTTTACACATCATAAATAATACTATTTTAGTTGTTTAGAAACTATGTTTACATCATCCTCTTTTCATATTCCTTTGAAAACGAAATATGAAATGAAATTTTGAAAATTCAATTCATATGAAAATTCCCAAGATTCACAGTCTGCTTTTAAATAAATAACGAATAAAAATGTATCTTTTTATTCTCTTTGTATCGTAAAAATAATTATGCACATATTTATAAGATGAAGTTGGTAAAAATCTAATTTTCTATTTCAAAACACTGTAATGCTTAAAAGATCGAGGAAATTTGACAAAGAGCGCGATTTGTATTTTTTTTTTAAATTTTTTCCTTTTATTTTTTATACCTATAAATAGAATGAAATATTGATATATATATATATCATTTTGCGTATTACTA
Source organism: Maratus michaelseni (assembly GCA_963931845.1). Lineage (NCBI taxonomy): Eukaryota > Metazoa > Arthropoda > Arachnida > Araneae > Salticidae > Maratus > Maratus michaelseni. Next base: position 107,929,500 of record OZ007595.1, read on the forward strand.
CACTAACATGTCTGACTTAGGTGCGTCTTGCTACAGGAAAAGTGTCATAAGTGTAGTTATCCGGAAACCACTAGGTTACGCTACAGTATTGAATTCAGACATTTTTTCACCCGGAGAAAATTTTGCAGCTCCGGAGGTACAATGCGGATATCCGGGAGGAAAATTACATTTCTTAATACGTTGACTGCGAAGCATTATCTGCAAGTCGCGATCTATACCACGGCCTACGTTATACACGGCCGGCTCCTGACATTTAAAATGTCACACAGAGTGGATAATCTTTACACGGCGATTGGCACAAAACGATGGGCGCGAAGCTTGTGCCAATCGCCGTTTAAAGATGATCCACTCCGCGTGACGTTTTAAACGTCATGAACCGGCCGTGTATAACGTAGGTCTCGGCTGGAGCTCCTATACTACAGGATGAATCATTCCCGCCATTTAATAACTCGCGACCAAAAATCAAGCTAAAACCGATTAGCTTACCGTAGTGGTTGACGGCGAGTGACAGTGAGAGGGACGGCAAACAACTGTTCTGGCGGTAAACTAATGTTGAGCTGGGTTACAATATGGCGGTTATTTTGGGCATCAGGAGGGATATGCATCAGCTCCTCTTATAGGAGCCTTAGTCGCGTCAAGACGCGATCTGGTTTTCAAGCCAGAAAAACTCTTAATAGCTATAAAAATTTTATTACCATTACATAGACGGCACATTATGATAACTCTTTTTGACGAATCTTACTACTTGTGCGAAATGAACGATTTGTTTTCATTATTTTGTTCAGCAAAATTGAAAATATTTCGAACATTAGATCATATCATATATACTTTGATTTATAATGTCCGACCACTGTTTATGGTTCTTTTATTTGATTATTCTATTGTAGAATTTATCTCATTTCTTTATATAATTAAATGAATAAATTAATAAATGTCCGAAGTTTATACATGTAAGTAGCATCTTAGAGATGCTTTCCGCAATAACCGATATGACAGGAACGTGGCGTGGTCGACTCTGAAAATTAAGTCATAATAAACAAGAATCAAAATTTAAGTTATTGATCCACTTTTATTAACAACAAATTCACATCTACTTAGATTTAACAATATGCAAAATAAAATATAAAATAACGTGAATTTAATATGACTGGGATGCCCTAAACAATATTCAATAACTCAAGATTATTCCCTAACTGGATTGCTCGGACCACCAAAATTTAACCCTTATATAACATTCCACTCACCTGGTTTTCTCCGTTAGGGATTCGCACTCAGTCTTCTGCCGTCATCTCATTCCTTAATCGACGCGGCTTCCCAGGCTTTCGGCTCATCTTGTTCTCCCCCTCCTCTAAGAAAAATTCATCCCTTCAGACCAAGTTCCCCGAGTGTCCGTTAATTTTTCAGAGTGAACCCTCTCTCCAACCGTCCACGCCTTTTTGTTTCTCGCATCCCCCATTTTCTTACCATTCTTATTGGCCAAACACTATATCCTAGCTCCCCTTTTTACACGCCTTGTTACATCATTTGTACCTCAAAAGTCGAAGCCAGACTCCAAATATCAAAACATCCTTTCCACACTTACATAATCCCTCTTGACTTGTATATTGCTCTGTTTTTTCGTATACCACGGAGGTCCTTTTCCACGAACAGAACCCCCCAGATTCACAGATAAATTCCTAGCATCTGGTAATCTCTTTAATGTTCTCATTCTGTCGATTGACATAAAACAGTGTCTTCGCGGTGGTCTGAGCTCTAAAATTCTCCAACACCTCTTTGTATTTTTCACCATCGCTGCTTGCTAGGTCAATAACCTGACAATAAAAATCAAAAATACAAATAAATATAGAGAACAAGAGGGTTGGGAAATACCAGTTAGCTGAGGGTCGCAATTTTTCGCATGACACGAATACAGAAAAACAAAGCAGTGATAAACACGGCCAGCGGGGCGCTTTATTTATATGCTGACAAAATTTTGTTCGCTCAATGTGAATTCCGTACTAAAACCAATGCAGTATATGCAATTCTGGACAGGACGCGAATCTGTTTCCGCCGCACCCCTCTAATGAACGACGGGACGCGAATCCGCGGCCTACACTTTGCCTACCGGCTTTTACACTTTTATGTGATTTGTAAACTTACACTTTACAGCTGTAAACTTACACTTTTATGTGTAAGTTTACAGCTGCATGCAGATATAAGTGCTATAGTTTTATGTTACTGTAAAACAATACTAATCCTGTTAAATTTAGTATTACTCTCCTGTTAAATTTAGTATTTTTTAGTTGTGTTACTTTGCTTGTGGGGGAGTGGTATAGCTCATTTTTATGCATTTAAAAATTAATATATTTTCAATTATATGTTTTCAATCATACTTGAATTGTAGTTTGAATTAAAAAACTGGGAGTACAAATAAATTTTTAACTCCGACTGTTACATTTCATACATTTGAAATCATACCTTATTTGATAATTTATGGATGCAATTCAACGAGTTGACATAGTTCACATGATTTTGAAACACGCTGTATACGCTTGATACCTGATAAATATTTCTTTCTCTTTTCTTTCTTCATATATGTTTTTAACAGACCACAAAATAACAATATTTTAAAACTGTTTAGTGAGTACGTTTACATCGTTTTCCATTTGAGTCGCCTTCTGTTTTGAGTTTATTTTTTCGTAAATTCAATATGAATTGAATTAGGGAGAAAATTCCCAAGCTTTACAATCTGCTTTCAAATAGAACATGAATAAAATATATTTCTTTTTATTCCCTTTCGTATTGTAAAAGTAATTATGCACATATTTATAAGCTGAAGAAGTCGGCAAAGAATTAATTTTCCATTCACAAAGGCCGAAATGCTTAAATGACCGACGGAATTTGACAATGAGCGTCATTAGTATTTTTTTCTTTTCTTGTCTTTTTTAATCGACTGTCATTTTTTGTACCTATAAATAGAATGGAAATTTGATATTGGAAAACATTCTTTTTGTTTCTGCTGAACCTACAACATAAGGTTATTTTTAGTTACTTCTTTTTAATGCATTTGCGAATTAAATATCTTTGCAATTATACCTGAATCACGGAATTTTTGTAATTTAGCGTTTAGCTGACTTTTAGAGTGAAAAATATATGGATTAGAAAATATATATTAAAGGTTTATAAAACTTTCCAACATAGTTGAAAAGTTTTTATGATTTCAGTTTGTCCGTCTGTATGCCGCCTACAGTCTGTCCGTACTCTAACTAGCGTAAATATACTCACATTGCCATGAAATTGAATTATCTACAAATAAAGAATATCCCAATAACTTCACTTGTTTTGTTCATTCTTTTCCCCCCGAAATCGCAAATATGTTCCTTAGAGGTGAATAACACTTATTTTTTATTTATTTATTTATTTATTTTTTTAGCTGCTGCTATTGGTCCATATATATTGCGATATATCAAAGCTTGATATATCATGGTCAATGGAATGAGCTTCAATATGTGCCAGTTATTGCCGATACCATTGATAATAATTGCTAGAACGTGTTTTATCCGAATGAATTTATATATCTCCTCTTAAAATGAGTGTCAGGAATCGGATAGATTCAGTATTTCTTCATTGCCCGGCGATAAAAAAGAGATTTTAAATGCATTGAAAATTTTCATGGGGAATTTCAATGGATTATCGAAAATAATGTATTCCTTATTCTAGTGAATTTTATCAGGAAATTAAATTTCTGTACAGTGTGTATACTATCTATCAATTAGTCAGTAAACAAGAAACTTAAAAAAAATGAATACATTAAAGAATTTAACTCAAAGAATTTAACTCAGTAATATATAACTCAAGAATTGGAGAAAAATTTAAATTGCAATTTTGCCGAAATTAATTTTTGTACTAAATCGTAAGAATTTCAAAATATGCGATATTTTAAAAATTTCTTAACATTTCAAGTATTTAAAACCTTATTTTGATATTTTAAACATAAACTCAGAATAAAGGTCTGCACTGCAGTCCTGCACATGCAAACCGAACTAGAAAACTTTATTTCAAGTTAACCCGAACTCAATAAAATGATTTTCGTACACCTAAATCCTAAATGGTAGTGAAAATGAAAAGTTAAAAAAAAAAATTACTACAATAAAATGAGAATAATAGGGAAAACACTATCTTTAAAAACAGCTTTATGAAAGTAATGGTGTAACTGCAAATAGGTATGGGCCAATTGTTCATTTTTTTCTATATTTGGTTTCCTTTTTAAATAAGAAAAATAGAAATTATGTTGAAGGAGCAAATAAATATAAAAACGATGATTCATTGCTTTCTACTCCGTTTTGTGTTTAAAATTCTGCTATACAATATTATTTGTCTTTCAAAAATAGTAAATATCCCTCGCACTCCCACTTTAAATTACTATCGCAATATATCACCAATATTAATATTAACTTGCTGATATATTGCGATATAAAATTTCAGATATTGCCCAGCCCAACTTTACTCGTAGAATCTTTTTTCATTCTCAAGAACCTTTACTTTTTTTATCTATGGCTACGTCATATCTTTTACCACTTATATAAGGACTTGTCATATAACCTTAGTCGACGTAAAAATAAGATTTTGTGAAAAGATAACATTATTCACTCGATGAAATACTGATGCCTATAAAACTATGAATTTTTCAGCAATATCAATATCCCTAAAAGCTTTATCTTTTATCCTTAAGGGGACAGTGGAATTTAAAAGTTATTTTTCATTCTTTAAGTTATTCAAACAAGAAATTCTTCAAACAAGTGTTTGTACCATGAATTCAATAAATATTAATAAATAATACAATAAATAATATGAAGTAAGAAATTCAACAAGTATTATACATTTATATGAAAAAAAAAATACTGGAAATTTTAAAATTTGAAAGCTATTAATAAGTTTCTAAAAAAAAGTTTTAAAATGCTACTCGAGATTTTTTTTATTAAATATTTTCTCTCTTTCCTTTTTATTTTATCACTGAAAGGACTTTGATTTTGTGTATTCATTTTTAACACTTCTTAAAATATTTGAAAAGTGTTTATGGCTGCGATTTGTCTGGTCGCCTGTCTGTCTGTCCGTGCTCTAACGCTCGTAAATACACTCGGATTTCCATGTAATTGATATACGTTATTGAGGTTTAATATGAAATGTTCAGTATTGAAAATGAAGTGTCTAGTATTTATACTTCTTTTACAGAGACACTCAGTAAAATTCTGTTACAATAGTCTATGGGGAAATATCGTTTGTAATGTATTTTAACAATGTTACGCTAGTTCAAACATATTGAAATTGATTTAAATCACAAAGGTATCCTACAAAATGCTTACTGTAGAATATGGTAGTCACAGCATTTCTCGCTCAATTACAAATACAGTAATACATCGGTTTTCGTTGACTTCGGTTATCGTCAGTTTCGGTTTTCGTCGACTTTTTTTCGGGAAAAATTTGTTTCGGTTTTCGTCGGTTACCACGGTCTTCGTTTATTTCCAGTGTATTTTTGTGGTTTTTTTTTTTTATTGCTTGCGAGTACTCAATCATGGAACCAAAGAAAGTTTTTTGTAAGCAACTTGTTTAATGATGATTAATTGCCCCATTTTTAGCAAATCTTAAAGAGGTGGCAGAAACAGACCACTTTGGACAGCTTTTCTGAGGTGACATCGCTCTTTTGACTTTGAATCAAGTCCTACATCCAAAATATCAAAAAGGGAAGTGACCACAGATAGCATGCCTTGATACCCATACACAAAGAACACTATATTAATTTCTTATTGTTTTTAGTATTAAACGCTTGATACCATACAGAACACTATATTAATTTCTTATTGTTTTTAGCATTAAACGCTATACTTATTTTCTGTAAAATGTGCTTTTGGTACGTATTTTGGAGTGTCTAGCAGGAATTAATTGGATTTACATAGATTCATATGAAAATAATTGCATCGGATTTCGTCGGTTTCGGATTTCGCTGATTGTTTTCGGACGGATTAACGACGAAAACCGTACATACAAAAGGATTCGGTTACAGTACTGTCAATGAGCGATAATATTGCTGGAAGTGTGCATTCAGTTTTGGTATTACATTTTTCAATTTAACTATTTTTTTGCACATTGCTTGGAGCATATAAATTCTATAGATTATATATACAGGGCTGCACAAAAAATCGAGTATTTTTCTGGTTAATGACGGAAATTGCTTAAGAGTCTTTTTTAGCTGTGTGACGCGTTTCTTAACATAACTAAGTTTTAGCATGTAGTATGTAGTATGTAAATGCAGTATATATACATATCTACAGATCATGTACAGGATTGCACCAAATATGTGTGATACTTCTACGATTATCGATGGAATTGTTGAAATTGGGCTTTTAAATGTGCTATGGGCATTCCAAATTGTTTACTTCGACATTATCTTACACTTTATTAAACGAGGAAGTTTTGTTATGCAGTATTCTGAATGTGTTGGAAAGTGTTTCATAATCTATATTTGACGCATGATATATATTTCTTGTTTCTTTTTTTAAAATTAATATTACGAATGATATTTATTTTAAAACAAATAAATAAGTAAACAGACATAAAACTCAAAAGCCATTACAAATTCACAGTTTTTTACTAGCTTGCGAACATTAATATATCAACATTATAAAACATATGTACATGTATGTTATAGATATCGAGATTTTATATGGACATATTGAGGCTTTTGAACAAAATTTAAAACACATGAAGTATTTTGAAAGTGTAATATAGATTATAAAAATTCTGTTTTGGAAAAACATGCATTTGCAATACATTACGATATGTTATTTTCATTACTACTTTAAAAAAAAAAAAAAAAAAATTAAAACGTACTTTCAGCCAAGTATGTGCCAATAAATATTTATTTTTTAATTTTAACTAGTTAATGACTCAAAAACAAAAAATCATATTTTTGTCGATTTTGGTCTTTTCGAAGTCTTCTGAACCCTTAAAGTAACTTTTATAGTATATGACTGCGAAATTTTCCCTAGCACATGACTTTATATTAAAGACAGGTTTTTAAAAAAAAAAAGTTTAAATTGATTATCCGTTACTTTTTCTGCCAGCTGATAAATATTGCAAGACTTTTTAAGTCACAAAGTATTCAGAAGGAAATTATTTTTCACGCCAGGTGAGCTTTCTGAAAGTATCAGTGGCTTAAGTTCTTGAAGCGAATTGAAGATGTATGACATTCGCATTTTCCTAGCTAAAACTTCCTTAGATAAATATTAGGTAAACATGAATTAATTTTAAATAGTTTAGAAAATGTAAATTTATGCAAGACTATAAAGGTATACACAATAGAGGCATGGGAAAAGGCCTTGTTTTTAAGTCACAAAGTTTCGGAAGAGAATTAATTTTCACGCAAGGTGAGTTTGCTAAAAGTATGGGTGACTTAATATCTGGAGCTGAATTTAAGATGTATGACATTCACATTTTCCAAGCGAAAACTTCTTTCGGTAATAATTATATAAACATGAATAAATTTTAAATAGTTTACAATGTATTAAGTTATGAAAGTTTATAAAGATATATATAAGAGAGGCGTGGGGAAAGCATTTATTGTTTTAATGTAGTTTTCTTTTAAAGGGTATAAAATCTCTATTTTATTATTAACTTAAAAAAAATATATATTGTTACCATTAAATAAATGCTTAAAAAATAATTTAATGTATTTTTTTTAAATATTGATCAATCATTTCAGAAAATGTTAAAAAGCTCAAATATTAAACCCGATTTTATAATGATGCTTTTTTAAAAATTTATTTCATTTTTTGCATCAGCTTTGTTTTATTTATTGTTTGTAGCAATATAGTCAACAAAGATGTCATTCTCTTTAATGCCATTTGTTTCACACAAAAACAAATAAAATAGAACAGTATGCGGCAGAGTAGAAACAAATCATGAATAATCACACACTTGATTTTTTTTTTCTTTTAATAAAGAGTTTTTTAGATTTTTCAAATCTGGATCTTCTACCTCTTGTGTGTAAGAAAACAATAAATTTTAAAAAAATTCGGAAAATTTCATAAACATTTGACAAAGCTGCTCTTTAAATTTTTTCGCGTTTTTACAATCGCGTTAGAAAATTTGTTTCAGGTATTTTAATTCAACCAAATTTCTGTTTTGTGAAGTTGTAAGCATTTGCTTTCACACGTATCTTATTTTAGAATTTCGTACTTCTTGAAAATCTTTTACTTTTATCCTCTATGACTTATATATTATTACCACTATAAAAATTTGTGATATAAGAATCTAGTCGATTACCGAAATGAGATTTTGTGAAAAGATAACATTATTTACTTGGTAAAGTATTGATACCAAAAAAAAAAAAAAAAAAAAGAGAGAGAGAAGTGTATTTTTGTTTAAAATTAACATTCCTAAAATCCTTATCCTCAAATAACTTTTATAGCATCTGACTTAAGAAAATTTTCTAGTATATGTGACTTTATAGTGAAGACAGGTTTGACAGATAGATTAATAAAACGGATTATCCGTTGCTCTTTCTGTGAGCTGTGAATAATTACAAAACTGTTTATGTCACGGGATACTCAGAAAAGATTTAATCTTGATGCAAGGGGAATTTACTAAATTTATGGATGGTTTAAATTCTTTGGGGAGAATTTAAGATCAATGTCATTAGCATTTTCTTAGTGTTGTATTGCTTTTAAAAATTATTTAAACAACCATAAATTTTAATTAGTTTTCAGTACATATAAATCATAAAGTTAATACAAGCATGGGGAACAAGAAACTTTTACTTTTCATTAATTTCATGTTTTAAAAAATTATTATTAACCCCTTAAACACCATATTGAATTTAGTGGTAGCATGCTGAATACCAGTTATATTAAATTTTGTCAAAAGTAGTATATATCACTATTTTATCTGTCAGAGATAGAAAAAACACAAAACCGAATGCGAAACACAACAATTTACGAAACATAACTGAACAGAATGACCAACACATAAACAAATGAACAAAGAAGAAAGAAACAAGACAGCGGGAAAATTAATGAGTTTTTCTTTACGTAACGAGATCTATTAGGTACGAAAATAATCATTGCTATAAAGCCCGTGCAAAACCAATCACATTAGCAATTAGCGATGCAAAAAAATAGATGTTTAGAACATTGCAGTCTGGACTTAAGACGAGGACATACGCACGTGCGTCCTGGTATTACAAGTAGACGAGTTCATGACGTACGCATGTAGTCGTTGGGGGGTGGGGGGGGGGGGCACCATAATACTTACCCATCATGGATAGGCATAATATAAATTATGGAAATAAAATATGTGTAAACTACTTATAAAATGCATTGCAATTCCAAAATAAAATCGTGGCTTGATGACGTCCTAAACTTTAAAGGCTCTGTTACTCAATTGCGTAAGAGAAACATCCTTATAACCACAAAAAGGATAATCCTATTCACTAACAGTTTACTGCGTCGGATGAAGCGTCTTTTTACTAATTAAAATATATATTTGAATTGAAATTTGAATGAAATACAGGGTCATGAAAGATCGAAGAGTGTGGATAATGTGATTACAAATATCTCGGCAATTCCTTATCCGCTCGACTTCATTCTTTATGCAAAATTTATGTTTTTTTTTATTGTCTTTTATATTCATTCCTTAAAAAAAAACAATTTCGAAAAAATTTATATACCTTTTATCAGAACGAATATTTCAAGAGTCAGAAAAAAAAAACTTTCGGATAATCAAGGTTACTGAAATTTAATAAGCTTCTTTCCATGATTACATACTAAGTACGCACCAAATTTCAAGTCTCTGTCTCAATTTGTTCGGGAGATAGAGCGCTTACAGACACACACACAGACACACATACAGACACACATACAGACACACACACAGACACACATACAGACACACATACAGACACACACACAGACAGGTGGACGGCATTGTTTTTTTTTTTTTTCTAAAAATATGTTTTTCGGGATCTCCAGTGTCTGAAACGTGTAAATCCAGCATCGATATTTATATAACAATATAATAAAATATAACACCTTGTAATAGTATATTACTTTTAAATGCTAAATGTGTAAAATTAACAACTATAATATAAATTAAAATAACTTTTATTAGTTGTTTTACATGTTTCGACTCTTCTGAGTCATTTTCAAAAACAAAATGAGAATATTCTAAAGCTGCACGGGCTTTAAAGTTATTATCTACATGTACTTTTTAAAAAATTACGCACGTTATCTATTATTTTTTACTTGATTGTTTATTTTCATATCTTTGAGCATGGAGTAATTCTAGCCACAGTTTCGGTAAATTAAAAGATGCCGCATCGTTACATATTGTATTTTTGCGCGTGAGTATCTCTATGGTTTCTCTTATTATGGATGGATAGTGTAGACTGGAGGGAAATATTATTTTACTTTCATTGAAATTTATTTGGATGGTTTCTTCTTGATATAATCTTGCTAGGGCTGTAGTTTTTCTATTGTATTTAATATCAGCTATATGCTCTTTTTTTCTGCAATTAAATTTCCTGCTGGTCATGCCTATGTAGTAATTCTTGGATCCGTCTTCTTTAATAAAAGGTATTTCATATACTCCTGAATAATATTAGATTAATTAATTAGATAATTAATTAGATAATATTCGTAAAATTGCCTATAATAATGGTTTTACAGTACACCATATTAATAAATTAATCACAGATATCACCAATAATAAGTATTCAGAAAAGAAATTTGATTCACAAAAATACAAACTTTATACTCTGCAATATTATACAAGCTTTTTCGAAAAATTAAAACACAGCCTTAAACGTTTCAATATCTGCTTAATAGCCAAACCACCTAAGAAATTAAAGAATATCATTTGCAGTAAAATTGACCCAATTAATTTTGAGAATTATTCAGGAGTATATGAAATACCTTTTATTAAAGAAGACGGATCCAAGAATTACTACATAGGCATGACCAGCAGGAAATTGAATTGCAGAAAAAAAGAGCATATAGCTGATATTAAATACAATAGAAAAACCACAGCCCTAGCAAGATTATATCAAGAAGAAACCATCCAAATAAATTTCAATGAAAGTAAAATAATATTTCCCTCCAGTCTACACTATCCATCCATAATAAGAGAAACCATAGAGATACTCACGCGCAAAAATACAATATGTAACGATGCGGCATCTTTTAATTTACCGAAACTATGGCTAGAATTACTCCATGCTCAAAGATATGAAAATAAAAATCAAGTAAAAAATAATAGATAACGTGCGTAATTTTTTAAAAAGTACATGTAAATAATAACTTCAAATCCCGTGCAGCTTTAGAATATTCTCATTTTGCTTTTGAAAATGACTCAGAAGAGTCGAAACATGTAAAACAACTAATAAAAGTTATTTTAATTTATATTATAGTTGTTAATTTTACACCTTTAGCATTTAAAAGCAATATACGTGTAAATCCGTCAAAAAATTTTTTTCGATTTTTAAAACGATTACAAGATTTACCCTATACTACGTATGATGTGGTAAGCAATAAATGTAATTTTGAGGGATTTTGTTTGTAGAAAAATTTAAAAAGGTTAAATCCTTAAAACCAATTTTAATTTAATTTAATTTAACTTTTTGCCTCATTTTTTTACACATCGTTAGTTTTATTATGACCATTAAATTTAAAGATAGCATTTTGTTTAATGACATTTGTTTCAAACAATTTAAATTATAACCATGTGAGACAAAGTTGAAACAATCAATACCTTGGATTGAATTATCTTTTAAATAGTTTTTAAATCTTTCAAACTTTATCCTTCAATCTCTTATGTGTGGTATAATAATAAAATAATAATAAATGAGAAATTTTCAAATATTTGGTAAAGCCCTGTCACTTTGGGGATTTTCCGCATTTTTACAATCGCACAAGATAATTTTAGAAAGTTAGGACAGATAAATCCAACTAAATCTCTAGTTTTTAAAGCTGAAAAGATATATTTTCACACACGTCTCACTTTAAAATATTTTCTATCCTAAAAACTTTTATTTTTTATCATCTACACCTTATCTTTTTAACACTATAAGTATTTGTGATATAATAATATAGTCGATATAGAAAAAAGAGTTTGTGATACGATAACATTCTTAATTCGATGGAGCATACTTACAAATGGATGGATACTTATAAAAATATGGATTTTTTCTGTAAAATCAATATTCCTAAAAGTCTTATCTTTTATCCCCAAGTAACTTTTATAACACATGACTCAGAAAAAATTACTAATACGTGGTTTTATATCGCAGATATATTTTGAAAAAAATATTTATAAAATGGATTATCCTTTACTCCCTCTGTGAGTTGTGTGATTGATTTATCTTTAAAATCAGTGTTCCTAAAAGCCTTATATTTTATCCTCAAGTAATTTTTAAAACACCTGACTCAAGAAAACTTCCAAACACATGGTTTTATATTGAAGACATATTTTGAGAAACAGATTTATAAAATGGATTATCCCTTACTCTCTCTGAGATCTGTGTGATTAATTTCTCTTTAAATTCAGTGTTCCTAAAAGCCTTATCTTTTATTCTCAAGTAACTTTTATAACATCTGACTCAAATTTCCTGGCACATGGTTTTATATTGAAGACATGTTTTGAAAAACAGAATTATAAAAGGGATTATCCTTTACTCTCTCTGTGGGCTGTGTGATTGAATTCTCTTTACATTCATTGTTCCTAAAGGCCTTATCTTTTATCCTCAAGTAACTTTTATAACATCTGACTCAAATTTTCTAGCACATGGTTTTATATTGAAGACATGTTTTGAAAAACAGAATTATAAAAGGGATTATCCCTTACTCTCTCTGTGGGCTGTGTGATTGATTTCTCTTTAAATTCAGTGTTCTTAAAGGCCTTATCTTTTATCCTCAAGTAACTTTTATAACATCTGACTCAAATTTCCTAGCACATGGTTTTATATTGAAGACATGTTTTGAAAAACAGAATTATATAACGGAGATTATCCCTTACTCTCTCTGAGGGCTGTGTGATTGATTTCTCTTTAAATTCAGTGTTCCTAAAGGCCTTATCTTTTATCCTCAAGTAACTTTTATAACATCTGACTCAAATTTCCTAGCACATGGTTTTATACTGAAGACATGTTTTGAAAAACAGATTTATAAAATGGATTATCCCTTACTCTCTCTCTGAGCTGTGTGATTGATTTCTCTCTAAATGTAGCGTTCCTAAAGGCCTTATCTTTTATCCTCAAGTAACTTTTATAACATCTGACTCAAATTTCCTAGCACATGGTTTTATATTGAAGACATGTTTTGAAAAACAGAATTATAAAAGGGATTATCCCTTACTCTCTCTGTGGGCTGTGTGATTGATTTCTCTTTAAATTCAGTGTTCTTAAAGGCCTTATCTTTTATCCTCAAGTAACTTTTATAACATCTGACTCAAATTTCCTAGCACATGGTTTTATATTGAAGACATGTTTTGAAAAACAGAATTATATAACGGAGATTATCCCTTACTCTCTCTGAGGGCTGTGTGATTGATTTTTCTTTAAATTCAGTGTTCCTAAAGGCCTTATCTTTTATCCTAAAGTAACTTTTATAACAACTGATTCAAATTTCCTAGCACATGGTTTTATACTGAAGACATGTTTTGAAAAACAGATTTATAAAATGGATTATCCCTTACTCTCTCTCTCTGAGCTGTGTGATTGATTTCTCTTTAAATGTAGCGTTCCTAAAGGCCTTATCTTTTATCCTCAAGTAACTTTTATAACAGCTGACTTAAATTTCCTAGCACATGGTTTTATATTGAAGACATGTTTAAAAAAACATTTATAAAATGGATATTCCCTAATTTTCTCCGTGAGCTGGGAATAATTACGAGACTGCTTACGTCACAGAGTACTCGGCAAAGAATTTATTTTCACAAAAGTTTAGTTTGCTAAATTTACCCGTGACTTGACTTCTTCGTTGTAACTTTACGATGCATACTATTTACATTTTTCTATCGAGAACTGATATCGGTAAAAGCTAGGTAAACATTAATAAATTGTTAATAAAATTGTAAACTGTAAGTATTTGTGATATAATAATGTAGCCGATATGTATATGAAGGAGAAGGATAGAAAAAGCCTTCACATTTTCTGGTATTTTTATTTATTTAGTTACTTTTAATGGCATAAATAGCTAATTTTTTATTTTATTTTCAACTTTAAAAATATATATGTTTTGTTATCATTAAATAAATCTTAAAAGGAAATAATTTAATGCAACTTTTTTTTTAAAATGCTTAACTATTTTTTTCCAGAAAAAAATAAAAAAGCAAACTATTAGCAGACAATTTAAAAATGCTAATGCTACTAATTTCAGTTAAATTTTTTCATTCAGTTTTCTCTTTATATATTGTTAGTAGTAATATGGTCAACAAATTTAAGCATGGCATTTTTTTTAATGTGATAGTTTACAAACACACACACACAAAAAAAGACCATATGCAAAAAACAAGTTACATTTGTTTTTTTGAGATTTTTTTTTAAGTTCAAAATCTTTAAAATTTGGTATTTTAATATCTTATGTGTAAGAAATTTAAGGATGACATTTTCGTTAATAAGATATTTTCCACACACAGACACACAAAAAAATAAATAGAACCATACAGCACCGAATCAATTCTATTTGGTGCTTGGTGCGAAACATTTTGTCCCTTTCTCTACCGATTATCCTTATATCAGTGGTAACTACAAGCGCCTACGAAGCGCGTATCTGGCTTGGCGCCTGGTGTCGTCGCACCACTCGCACCACACTTGCTGCTGCTCTGGGACCATAATGCGTAAAAGTAGAAACAAATTATGAATTGATTGATTCACAGTTGATTTTTTTTTCTTAATACTAAAACGTTTTCAAAATCTTCCAAATCTGATCATACAATCTTTTATGTGTAAAATTACATTACTTTTGTAAAATATTCAGAAAATTTCATAGACATTTTCAAAACCGTGGCAGATATTTTTTTCTCATTTTTACAATCGTATTAGAAAAGTTTATGAATTTAAGACAGCTAAATTTCTGTTTTATGAAGATGAAAAGATTTATATTCACATGCATCGCACTTTAGCATTTCGCACTACTTCGAAAACTTTCATCATTTATGCCATTATACATTTTTTCCCATTATAAAGATTTGTGATATGATGATCATAATCTTGTCGACATCGAAATGAGATTTTGTGAAAAGATTACATTATTCAATCGATGGAGTACTGATAGAAAAAATATGGATTTTCCAGTAAATTCAGTCTCTCTAAAAGCCTTATCTTTTATCCTCAAAGTAACTTTTATAGCATCGCACTAAAGAAAATTTCCTACGATATTGGCTTTATGTCAATGACCGGGTTTGTAAGACAGATTAATAAAGCGGATTATGAATGCCTTAATCTTTTTGTCATCTGTGAATAATTACGGGACTATTTAACTCACAGCGTACTTGGTAAAGAATTTATTTTCGCTATTTGGCTTGGCACCTGGACGCTTGATTTTTCTCTAGGAACATATGCGTAAAGATAGAAATAAATTATGAATTGATTGATTCACACTTGATTTGTTTTTCTTAATACTAAAGAGATTTCAAAATGTTTCAAATCTGGTCCTTCAATCGTTTACGTGCAAGATAACATTTATTGCTGGAATTAAATTCAGAACAATTTATAGACATTTTCAAAGCCGTGGTAGATTTTTTTTTCCGCATTTTTACAATCATGTTAGAAAAGTTTAAGAATTTAAAACAACTAAATTTCTGTTTTTTTTCTTTGTTTTTTTTTTTAAGTTGAAAAGATTTATTTTCACATGCATCGCACTTTAGCATTTCGCACTACTTCGAAAACTTTCATCATTTAGGCCATTATATTTTTCCCCCCATTATAAAGATTTGTGATATGATGATCATAATCTTGTCGACATCGAAATGAGATTTTGTGAAAAGATTACATTATTCAATCGATGGAGTACTGATACTTGAAAAAATATATATTTTCCAGTAAAATCAGTCTCTCTAAAAGCCTTATCTTTTATCCTCAAAGTAACTTTTATAGCATCTCACGAAAGAAAATTTCCTACGATAAGGCTTTATATCAATAACGGGGTTTGTAAGACAGATTAATAAAACGGATTATGCCTTAATATTTTTGTCATCTGTGAATAATTACGAGACTATTTAACTCACAGCGTACTTGGTAAAGAATTTATTTTCACGAAAGTTTAATTCGCTAAATTTAAACGTGATTTGACTTCCTGACTTTAAAATGCAAATTATTTGCATTTTCCTATTGCGAACTGTTATAGGTAAATATTAGGTAAACATTAATAAAGTGTTACTAAATTTGTGAATTATAAGAATATGTGATATAATAATGTAGTTGATATATATACAAGAGAGTGATAAAAAAACATTCACATTTTTCCTGTATTTTTATTTATTTATTTATTTACTTATTTTTAATAACAACATATCTAAATTTTTATTGTATTTTTAACTTTTAAAAATATTTGTTTGTTCGCATTAACTTAATCTTAAAAACAAATAGTTTAATGTAATTTTTTTTTTAATGTTGAACTAGTTTTTTTTTTTTTTTTTTTTTTTTTTTTAAATAAAAAGAGTCAAATATTAGCAGGCAATTTTAAAGTGCTATTAATTTCAGTTTAAATTTTCTGATTCAGTTTTCTCTTTATATATTGTTAGTAGTAAAATGGTCAACACATTTAAGGATGGCATTTTTTTTTAATGGTATAGTTTTCAAACACACACACACAAAATAATAAAAAAAGGACTATATGCAGAAAACAAATTATAAATCCACCCCCCCTTTTTTTTTTTAAAGGAATGAATTGTTCTTTTTTTTTCAGAAAAAAATATTGGCAGTTTTAAAGTGCTATTAATTTCAGTTTAAATTTTCTGATTCAGTTTTCTCTTTATATAATGTTACTAGTAAAATGGTCAACACATTTAAGGATAGCATTTTTTTTAATGGTATAGTTTCCAAACACACACACACAAAATAATAAAAAAAGGATTATATGCAGAAAACAAATTATAAATCGATCTTTTTTTTTTAGTAATGAATTGATTTTTTTTTCTTTTTTTAGAGAAACAAATTGATTTTTTTTTTTTTTTTGTATTTTTACAATTGCGTTAGAAAACTTCATTCGTTTAAAACATATAAATTCAACAAAATATCGGTTGTTTGAATATTAAAAGACACACGCATCTCATTTTTTACGTACATATCACTTTAGCATTTTGCATTTCCTCAAATACTTTCATCATTTATGGCACTATATTTTTTTACCATTATAAAGATTTGTGATATGATAAAATTAATGTAGTCGACATCGAAATGAGATTATGTGAAAATATTACATTATTCACTCGTCGAAGTACTGATACTTTAAAAATATATGAAATTTTCATTAAAATCAATATCCCTAAAGCCTTTTCTTATATCCTCAAGTAGTTTTTTTCAGCATCTCACACACACACACACAAAAATCCTACTTTATGGCGTTACATCGATGACCAGTTCTCTAAGATAGATTACTGAAACGGATGTGAATAATTATGACACTATTTAAGTCACAATGTACTGGCACATATAAAAAAGATAAATGTTTTTGAATCTATGAAAATATAATATTTACGAACGAAAATATAACAATAACCTCTTCTGAGTTACCCACGATTCCGAAAAGCTTTATTTATCTTTAGAAACCTCAGAAACCACTATATTTTCGAGAGTTAAAAAAGCATTTTTAAAAACAAAGTTTCCTTTGCGGCCACCGAATTTCGGAAACGTTTCCGAGTAGTTTTTATAGTGTATTAATCAGTTTCCCTGGAATGTCTGTTTTTAGCATGCTATTGATTCTCAATTAAACATTTTCAGCTGCGCAATGGAATTTATACATGCAAGAGTAACAAAATTCTATTAATTTTAATGTTAAAGTTAGCGCTGTTAATTTACAATGTTTGTCTGTAAAACTTGTTTGTTGAACATGAAAATGTGAGAATGGATAACACCCGAAAAACCAATATTCCGTTTTGATAAAACTAATTAATACATTCTAAAATTTCTCGGAAACGTTTCCGAAAATCAGTGGTAACAAAAGAAACATTTTTTTAATATATATATATATATATATATATATATATATATGTTTCTTCAAATCTCGAAAATGTGTTTTTTTCTGATTTTTCCAAGGATAAAGAATGCTTTTCGGAATCATTATTAACTCGGAAAATGTTATTGTATATTTTCTTATGTGAATACATTGCATTTTCCTATGTTAAGAAAGATCGATCCTATTCTAAAGTGTTTGTATAAAGATTGTCTCTAAGAGAATTTTGAACAAAAACTTAAACGCATGGGACATATGACATGTTAAAGGTGTATAGACGGCGAAAATTCACTGCTATCCAAAAATAAAGGGGCAGTGACCAGATGCTTTCGCTTTTTACACGGTTTATCGAATATCTAACTGAAATTCTTGACGAATTATCCTTGAACTGCGAGGATGTAAAGCACATGTTTGACTTCAAGAACAGTGGAAACATTGTACTGCAATTAAAAAAATAATATATTTAATATTTGATGAGATATGGGCATTTGTATGACATAATTTTTAACTGCGTATGCGCGAACTATACAAAAGCTTTTTTTTTTTCTTTCATAATTTGGTAGACAATTTTATAGAGCAACTCATATAAAAAGACCAGTCAAATATCGTAACAACTCAGAAAGATATCGGCAATACAGTAAGTTAATTGACAAACTGGGGTATGAAACCCTTATCATCCAATTGGATTCCCCCCCTTCCCAATTTGTTTATTAGCTCACTGTATTGCCGATATCTTTCTGAGTTTAAACGATATTTGACTGGTCGACATTCCTTTTGTTATAAAGTATTCAGAAATGATTATTCTTTAATGTATATATATTTTTTTAAATTGAATTTTTTGTAGATTTACGAGTCGTATTTCCCCTTAAGAAAAATAAATAACAACATTGTATTTTATTCTTATTTAAACATGCTTTTAAATCACACTACTAGTGTCAAACTCATATTTTATTTATAACACATTGTATTCCGTCGTAATTTACTTTTAAAATCTTGCATACATTTCTTTTTATACTTCAAAATATATCTTTATTCGTTAAGATGTTTGCTGATTTTTATCAGTAAGAAATTCGGCATCTAACAAAAGACGTAACTTCTTTCTAAGATTTTGTAACAAGATCACAATCATTATTGGATTTAGCTGAGATTTAGATTCACTTCAATCTGTTCGCGGAATTACTTTTATTTTAAAGTTTTTTTTTTTTTTTTTTTTTTCGGAAAAAGTGAAAAAAATTTTTTTGAAATAAATTGTACTTTTTGGCTATGATTTTATCAGAAAGTAAAGTTTTGAGAAACGTATTATCCATTTCCTGGGATGCTTTTATTTTTCTTTCTAATGTCTTTTTTAGATGCGTTCGTAATTATATAAATACGTAGCACCTATAGTCGTCGTTTGGTCCGTCCGTCTGTCCGCATATAACAGCGCAAAAACCACCCAACCGAATGGTTTTAAATTTAATATATATAATCGGTGCAGAATTTTATCGAGTCTTTTCAAATTTTATGAAAATAAAATCGAAACTTAGAAAGATATTAATAAAAATGTTCTTCATTCTATTAACTCCTATCTTACGTAATTAATTCAATGATATCACATGACAGATAATGATTCTAGGTTGCCATGGTGATTACATCCTATTTAAGATGGAGTCCTATTATTTCCGTATTACGGAATTTAAAAACCGAATTTATATACTAAAATTGTTTAATTATATAACTGTTTAATTATAGCAATCCTATAATCTACCAACAGTTTTTTGGATAGATGTTCCCGGAGAAATAGATATTAAATGGAAAAAGAGCCCAAATATGGATTTCAAGTTCTGAAATTTTCAAAGCTGGAATTCTCAGTAAATGTCAACAAAAGATAAACTGTTGCCAACTTAAAATGTACTTATTTTATTACGAAAATTAATCATACCATAATAACAGACGATATAATTCATTTCACTGAAATAAAAATCACCAAGATCAGAATATTTATAAAACTAGTTACAGTATGAACGTACTTCATTTCTCACGTTTGACGTACAATTTCCAGCTTGTTTAACTCAATTTGGCTTTAATATAAAAAGAAAATTTTGTAATCCATTTTTCACCCACTTCCTGATAGGATCTAAATATAAAAAATTGTACTCAGAGGTGTGTTTCTGATAAGAATAAAACTTTTTAATATTTTTAGAACTTAATTATAAATTAATACATTATTTTTAAGGCCGGCCGCTGGGGATAATTTGCAAAATTTTCGTTATGGTTATAACAGGGCTTGACAAATGCGGTCGCTAGGTCGCCACTGGCTACCAATATTTTTGATTTGGCGACCAAGTTATTTAATATTTCAGGGAGATTTCTGAAAAAAAAAAAGATATAAGAAATGAGCACAAAAGGCTTTTTTTTCTCTCCCCCACCCCTACTCCTGCGCGGCAAGCAGTGATCTTCCTCTTCTCTCGTACTTTTAATGGATGAACCAAGTTTAAAAAGCACTTTCCAACTCATGCACAGAAAACACCCTTCTTTTCAGCTGTAGCCAGCCAATATATGTCACATGATTAGAATGCGGGGGAGAGAGGATATTTCAATAAAACAGTAAGAAATAGTGTCAATCCTGCCTCTGTGGCATCTAAAATTGGATACAATGCTAAAAAAATGGCTTGAGTTTTTTTTTTTTTTTAAATCTGATTTTTGTGTTTATATAATTTGTCAACATAATATAAGTGATTATAATTTTTATAAGATTCATTAGAAAATATAGTATATATTATCTTTCTAAATTATGCACTATTTTAAACTGTATAACTAATAATTCAAAATTATGCTTGCTATTATTTTTTCTCAATTAATTCATTAAAAACCTTTTTTTTTTGGTCATTTATTTTATTTTTAAATCAATGACGGGGAAGATGATGGGGATAAATATTTTTTACTGGCGACTAGTATTTTTTGCTGGCTACCAGATTTTGTCAAATTTGTAAACCCCTGGTTATAACTGTATAGGAGTTTTAATAACAATGGATTTAATGATGCACCAAACTACGTTCGCTAAAATATGTCAACTAGCCTTGAAACTACAACAATAAACTAGTTTAAACACTAAAAAGTAGAAAATGTAAATAAATAAATATAAAAAAGAATCATATATTTAAAAAAACATTTTAATCAATTAATAGTTTCATATTAATTAAATTATGATTATATGTTGAGAAAGAAATTTAGAAATCCTAAACAGATAGTTTAAATAGTGTTTCATTTTTTTTTCTTTCTGTTTGCCATAGATTAAAAAAGAAACATAGAAATTTTTTTTCATTTTTTTAATAAATTTACTAGCTTGAGCTTTCTACCAAGAGTTTTTTCTTAAAAAAAAGCAAAGATCTTTCATAATCTAGTTCTTTGCCCATGCCCAAATTAATATATTGTAACTGAAATGCTTTGGGAAAAATACGAATTCCTGTCATGAAGTTAGGCATGATTTTTCAGATAAACATTGAATGCTTAAAAATTCATATTAATATTTTCCAGCATAGTTGAAAATTATTTATGAATTCGGTTTGTCTGGCCGTCTGTCTGTCTGCCCGGTTGTCTACACTCTAATTCGCGAAATGATGCTCGAATTTCTATGTAATTGATATATGTTATTGAGGCTTACTATGCTATGCTCGGTATTTAAAATGAAATGTGTTAGAATTTGTAGATCATCTACAGGGACACTCAAAAGAATTTTGATACATTATGGTCTATGGAGAAAAATCGGTTATAATGTATTTTAATGATAAGAGACTATTTCAAGCATATTGACACTTATAAGGGAACTTCGGGTATAATGGAATACCATTTATGTTTGAGGCAATATCACAGCTCGATATTGTTCAACACCCGAAAATCGAATACAATCACAAACTTCAACTATTTGTGATTAGTTATTTGTAGACAAAAATTATTTTATGAAATTTCATCACATGGAAACAAATAATAATAATAATAATAAACTTTTTTGGAAGATATTGTGAGATAGTCGGGTAATATGGAGTAGAGCCTTAAAAATAAAGAAAACGAACAAAATTTGGAAAAATAGAGATACATAATGAAAAATTATCAAGAGAGCATGATCAAAATATACTGTCTAGGTAGTCA
Organism: Maratus michaelseni; assembly: GCA_963931845.1. NCBI lineage: Eukaryota > Metazoa > Arthropoda > Arachnida > Araneae > Salticidae > Maratus > Maratus michaelseni. The sequence goes on from OZ007595.1 coordinate 107,951,828, forward strand.
GCCAATATACTTCTAGTTCATACTACAGATTTGCACTAATCACAAATATAAGGATCTATCTTTGCGCCATCATAATCATGGCGTTTAATGAGATATTAATTTTCCATGTAACCGGACATCGCTGGTTTCGGGGGAAAATTACCCTATATTGGTGTGAATCGCGAGCTAAAAAACGAGTATTACATCATAAACTGTTAGTATTTCGGTGTACGTTATGCTTAATTTCAATGAAAAAAATATCACTTCTAATAAAGAATTAAAAAATATTGAAAAATCATCTTCTGAAACTTTCCAAAGACCAAAAACAAGTATTTATTCACACAACGCACCTGACGCCGAACGATGCACTGCGCTTTCTTGGGGACATTTTGGAAACGTACTTAAGTACTTTATGATATTGCCACTTGGTGGCAGCACTTTACCAAACAGAGTCCTTGGTATTCCATATTTCCCGACTATCCCATAATACCCGAAGTTCTTCCATATACACTGCAAAAAAGGTGTTGATTTTATAATACTGGCATCCCAGCTGCTAGTATTATACCGTAAAGGTAACAGTAATAAACAGTAAAATAAGCACTGCTTATTTTACAGTCTATGAACGATAATTTATGAATTTGCTTTGCGTTTTTAAATTTAACTAATGTTTTGTATATTACTTGGTGCGCATAAATTCTATATTAGATCATACACAGGGTTGCACAAAATAATTCGAGTACATTTCTGCTTATTGTCAGAAAATAATAAAGGGGAATTTTCAACTGTGGTGTGCGTTTCTTAACTCAACTAAATTTTGGCATACTGTGTAGTATATATACGAATTTATAGATCATGCACGGGGTTGCACAAAAGAATTTGGTGTTTTTTTTCCCACTATAGATGGTAATTGCTTAAATTGAGTTTTTAAAAGTGTTATGCGTTTTCTACATTGTTTATTTCCGGGCATAGCTTCCTGGGCTGGGGCCTTGCCACATAGTAAACAAACCTGCTGGGCTGGGCCTAGCTGAACTTAAGCCGAAAGGTTGTCCTCGCCGCCCGGTTTAACTTTGAGCTTGTTTATTTAAACATTATCTTTCACTTTATTAAACTGTAAAGCTTTCTTACAGTATTCTGTGTTGAAAAGTGCTTTATAATCCATGCTTGACGCCTGATTTTTCGTTCTTGTTTACTTTTATAGTTATTTTTCCTTGGTTTATAATTAAGATTTATTTTTCTAACTAGAGGAATAAATATTTTAATTTTATATACACGTTTGATGGTTTACTGGAATAAACAATTCTTTGAAAAGCACATGAATGGTAATAATTATCTTTCATTCTCATTGTTAATACGAATGAATATGAACCTTTTGGAGCCAGAAAGGTTTCACTAAATTATTAATTTTCCCGCTAGACGAATACACAGAATTCATGAAAGATTTATTACTGCGAAGCAAATTAGAAATGTGATTCATTTGCATTTTTGTGTATTGTCTTGCATCGGAAAATACTTTCGCCGAACAGGATTAATTAATTTTGCTCAGGATGCTCATTTTCTGAATATTTCAATAAAATCTGTTTATATATATATACATATTCAAGAAAAAGAGGAACATTAGTGCATATTGAAATAGCTATTATCTTTTTAAATACTTATAGAAAAGTTAAAAATAGTGTGATTTTAATTAAAAAAGAATTTTTTGAAGAAATTTTATTATGAACTAGCGGAGCTTCGCCCGCTACGCTGGTCGGTTTATTCCAAACGAACCTCCAATTAAACGAACTTAGTATTGGGCGCCCAACTGCATTCGGATCCGGTCTCTGAAAATTGCTGCAAAACTCGGAACAACGTACAAAAATAGAACATTTTATCTTTTTCCGCTAAAAGATAAATCAAGCATTTTGAGTCGATTTTATGAAATGGCGATCGGCAGCAAGAACAATAGACACACTACGAACACACGCACTCAAGCACAAATGACCTAAATTTCAGCCAAGCTTGGCGATATTACGTGGAATAATGCCAAAATTTGCGCCAAAAATAAGGCCTTTTTGACAAAATTCGCAATAAAATGTGTTATTACACTAAACCGTTTTTTTTCCCAGCAAGAGCTAACTCTAATTAAAATCCTGTCATACTAAATGAGCTTTTATCTATTAGTTACGAAATATTTTATTTCATTTCATTAGTTACATCGTAAAAATTCTACATTGATATCATACTTTTCAATGCATAAAAAGAATTTACTTTTACTACTATTATAAAAAGATAATTAGAGATATTTGGCGCACCGTTGAATTTACTTTTTTTATTTTTATTTTTTCAAAAGAAACTGGATTTAAATGTTAAATCAAGGGATATTTCACTTACATTTACGAAAGATAATTTTTCAATTTTATACGAAGAAAATTGAAAACAGATAATCTCTCTGGATTCTTTTTAGTTAATATTTTACGGTAGTTTTTTCATATGCAAAGCCATTTTCTAAAAAAAATATAAAAAAAATACATTTTACTTATTTTTCGCATGAGAAGGTAAACATTCTAACATCTCTGGAGAAAAGATGCATTCGATTTAGGAGCATGGAAAAAAAATTTGATTTTTGAGGATAAGGTTATACATGATTTCTCTAAGGTATTAGTTTAAAAAAATTGTACAATAATCCAGGAGGACAGATTTTCTTGTTTAAGAGTTTATTTTAAAACATATCTTTCGATTAATTTAAAAACAAGAAAATTAAATACAATCTATTAAAATAATGTAATGAACTTTAATAAACGTTTTTTTTTCTTTCGATTTATATATAAAAAGGTTGACAATAAATGAGGAGCTTTTCAAAATTTCCATTAAATTCTTCTATACAGGGTGTCCTAAAAAGTTTGAAACACGCTGTAATTTCTGAGATGTTGAATATACGCAGGTAATGTAAATTGCAAAGGTGTTCAAGATAAGGTGGGAATTATGAATATGCGGATGATATAGTCCTACATTGCATAAAAAAAATTGTCGATTTTACAGTATAATATTGGTATTACTGGTATATTTCGTATTTCAAGCATTGGAAGCATTCTAGAGAAGAAAGTAAAGTATACTTTCTTCATGGAAAATGTTTTGCCGTCTAATTAATATATTCATATTTACGTAACTGCCACTATGTTTGTGGGAAAAATATTTAGGGAATATCAAATTGTTATTTGCTATCAATTTTCAAAATAAATTAACGCTGATGGTACTGGTAGTAAATTCTTTTTCTTCTTTTTCCAACCAGTGCATGCGTTTAATCACTCTTGTCAGGCTTCAATTACTCGTGAACATAATCGTAAAAGGTATACTCATTATTACGGCGATGCTTTCTTTCTTTTAAAGTTAGTAAGACATTACAGTACAACGATTAGCCAATTGTTGTACCTGAAGAATGCCTATTTTACACCAACTAACAGTAAAATGTGGAGATATTTGTTTATGTATAACAACAAAAGGATAATTTTAAATTTAAAATTAAAAATCTCCATTCCTCTCCATTCTTTTGTGTTTTAAAGATTTATTTTAAGGTTTCAATTATTTTTAATTATTTATTTTCACCAAAATATACACCTTAAATTTAACTAATGTATCATGAATTCTTACCAAAGACAATCAAATAATGAAAAGTAATTTGAAAATAAAGAAAATCCCTTTTTTATATTTCTTTTAAATGCTAAAAGGTGTAAATTAACAACACAATAAATACACGGTAAAATAACTTTTATTAGGTTGTTTGACATGTTTCGACTCACTCCGAGTTATTTTCAAAAACAAATGAGAATATTTATTACTAGCCGCCACTGGCGACCAGTTTGGTCTCCCTTAAATGTATGTTAAACATTGCAACACGTTACATTTATTCATAATTTAATTTTCCCTTAATCCTTCGCCAAATCGGAAGATTCTAATAGACAAATCATGAACTTTTGCGATCATGGTAGCATTTCGCATATTTTTTGGGCACAGATGTCACATACGCACGTTGGCGCGATTCCCCCCCCTCCCCTCCCCCGCCAATTTGGCGAAAACTTTGTTATGGAAATTGTTGTTTATTTACTTTTATTTTTTATTTTAATTCTATAAATTATTTTTGATATGTATATCAATATTTATTTGCAACAAACTATCATTTATTTATTTTTATTCTTTTTTTTAATTATGAGTATTTTTGTTAGCCGGGAGCAGATGATAATTCGCCAAATATCGTTCCCATCACCGTCATTCATACTACAATTAATTTAATTTTAAATTATAAACCTGTCACTCATTTCATTTAAAATACTTAACTTTAATCTAAAATGCTTATATTACATAAATTTAAAATACTTCACACTTTTCATTTAAAAGAGAAAATAAATAAATAAATAAGAAATAATATCATAAATCAAAACATTTGATTTCAAAATCAAAGTATCATTTCTAATTTGTACTCGCGATAAATAAAAGCTGTATTAGCGATTTTAAAAATGCTAAAAATCTGATTCATTAAATATTATTACATGAGTTCAATTTACGTCAAGAAAAGGTCCGAAAGTTGAGTTGTATAGCACATAATTATGGTAAACTTTGATTGTCTCACTGGTGCGAATTATTTTTTTGACGCGAGGCAGCGGTCCAAAAATTCATTCGCGGAGAACTTGCTTTGCGAATGATTACCTCCATGATTTAATATTTTAAATGTTCACGACGAATCAATCTTTTTTTTTGTTTACTTTTATGAATAGAGAATTTGAACTGCGAATCTTTCGACTGAAGTTATTGCAGAATATACTAGTCATCTCTCAAATATTAATTTATTTTGAACGATCTTTCTTAAAATGTAACTTTTATGCAGTTTATTCGAAAAAATAATTTTGAATAAAAATGGCCGCTTGGCATATGAAAAAGCGATGCGGCATCCCGGAACTGTTGAGGACAGTCACATGACTTACAGTTTTATTATAGAGATGGAATGTTTACTTTTATGAATAGAGAATTTGAACTGCGAATCTTTCGACTGAAGTTATTGCAGAATATATACATAATTGAACGCAAGTCATCTCTCAAATATTAATTTATTTTGAACGATCTTTCTTAAAATGTAACTTTTATGCAGTTTATTCGAAAAAATAATTTTGAATAAAAATGGCCGCTTGGCATATGAAAAAGCGATGCGGCATCCCGGAACTGTTGAGGACAGTCACATGACTTACAGTTTTATTATAGAGATGGAATATTCTCATTTGTTTTCCAAAATGACTCGGAGTGAGTCGAAACATGTCAAACAACCTAATAAAAGTTATTTTACCGTGTATTTATTGTGTTGTTAATTTACACCTTTTAGCATTTAAAAGAAATATATTATTACAAGGTGTTATAATTTATTATATTGTTGTATAAACCCTTTTTACTTAAGAATTTATAATATGTTTACTAAACGTTTAGATTTTGATTTATTCACGATTTTCGAAATCTAAGTTTAATTTCACTTTATTATATATATATATATTCTGTTATTAATGTATAATTTTTTTTCTCTATTTTGTTTAGGTAAGTCTGGATGATAAGAACAAATATCCTTTTTTTTTTCCTTCAAAATATTATGCTATTTAGAGCAATGTCTTTTCTGGTATGTATTATTGACTTTTATTAATTGAGCTTTTAAATAATTTTAACTTGTATCAATAACGACAAATTAGGAACTTGTGCTCCATCTGAATATTTCCAAGAAGGTACTAATCTCCATTTGACAATTCGAATTTACATATAATTGGCTGTTATCAGTTAAAAAACGTAGTACGCAACAACTCTTTAAAAATTTGAAAACACAGAACCTACAGTTCAATGTACTAAACAGGAAAAGACGTGAAATAAAATATCCAACTTGTGAAATAATTCTACCGGGTCCACGCACGTAACTTCTAGGAAAAACATTCTCCATTTACTATTAAAAATGAACTAAATGATGGGACCATTACATATAATAAGAATTAGGATATTTTAACAAAGGATACGGTAATTTCTTTACAAAACTTGATTTTTTATGATATTTTACTCCCAGTTTTTATGAAGCATTTGTAGTTTCTTCCTAATAGCAAAACCAGTCTAAGTGACGTAACTGTGATCCCAAAAATGGTTATAGCCTCAATGGGAACCAAAGGGTGTTCTTTAATTCATATTCATCAATGTGACTCTCAGGTGACCATCACTCCTTGATTCCGCTGTAGTAAAGTCACTGTGGCCTACTGTTCTTTGTATCAAGTTTTCGGAAAATGGTGTTAAATTCGCTTAAAGCAACCAGAAAGAAAAATCATGCGTCACGCATAGATTATGAAACACTTTCCATTTCCAAAATTTCCAGAATATTGAGACAAATCTTCACTGTTTAATAAAGTAAAAGAAGTTATCTAAATAAACAAATTAGAAAACGTATAACACACTTCAACATCAAATTTCGACAATTAACGCTCACAGGCAATAAGATAGTCCAATTCTTTTAAGTATCCGTATACAATTTTTTTCCGATGTAAATTTATTATTGCCAAAACGTCAGTTAAGGCTCACTGTGGAGACGCAAAAAGTTTTTGGTTTCTGTCTGTCTGTTTGTCTGTCTGTTCCGCGATAACTGCCGTAAAAATTATCCGATTAAGTTGATATTTGGTAGCTATATTGGCGAGGTATCCGGAATTAGCTGCATAGTTTTTGGTTAAATTTGGTTCATTCGTTCGGAAAATATAGAACATTTTTTTTTAGGTCATAATGATTTCCTATGGGGGTGTAGACGATTTTTCAAATTTTATTTTCATCTGAAATGAAAATGGAATATTTGCATAATAGATTTAGACGTAAAATTATTAATGCTAAATTTTGATATAGATTTCCAATAGTTTTAAAATTTTGCCGATAAATTTAATAGAATTTAGAAATTAATTGCTTAAAATATTTGAAAATGTTTTTTGCATCTGTTCGGGAATTATAAACATCTTATTTTCATATTTTTTACAATTTTTAAAAGCGTTTATTTTTACTTTTCACTTTAATTTAATTGTTGCTTAGCAACCGAATTTCAAAGAGTGTAAAATAATAAAATTCCAGTAACTCGCACTATTTTGGGTATCGCTTTAAAATATCTTTTTCTTTTATTAATCAAAATGAATGTAAATTTAATGAGACTACGGAGAGATGAATAACTATTTATTTTAAAAAATTAAAAGAATAAGCAGTTCATCAGAATTTAAGAATATCATTGTATAACACCGTGTTTACTTTAATGCTTCTAATTTCTGGAACATTCGAAGAATTTTATATGCTTATAAATATTCATGCAATTAAAAAAATAATAATTGCGGATTGTACGATGTTAAATGATATTAAAAATGAGATTTAAGAAACAGATGAATTGCATAGCTGACGTTGAGGCTCCTGATCTGCAGATTTACTAGTTCTATTTATAGTTTATGTAAGTTTTTATATCCCCAATAAATGTCTCGTCTATTATACTGTGTTCAGACATTCCTTTTAAAAAAAAGAAGCTGAACTTTTCTATTTTTACATTTCCTCTTGCAGCTCCATTTTTATTCACCGATCAGAAGAATCATTGGAGCGAAATAAATGTCCATTAGAGTATTCTGTGTAGGTCACCTTGCGCCCTTGCCTCTGGCTTTAGAAGTACGGCCATTTCAAAATAAAGAATGGGTAACATGATACCCGCGAAAAAAATTCAATATCTCTTCCAGACCGAACATAAATGCAATAAAAAGAAATGTAAGAAATAATGTGGGGTGTGGTTATACTTAAAAAAAAAAAAAAAAAAAAAAAAAAAAAAAGTAGTGTAGGAAAAAAATATGTATTTAAAAAATATATTAAAAGAGATCTTTATTTGAAAATGCATTTCAAATGTCTCATTGTGTTTGCGTTAATCATATTTTTAGGGGAAAACTTTCTACAAGGTTTATATGTGACGCATTATTATTATTATTTTTATTATTATTATTATTATGTACAATCGGTCAAAAATAAAGGAAATATTTTATAGCTAAATAAACGCAGAAAAAAACAAATCGGAAATAGCGATTCGATATGGATTTATGTCTTCTTTATATGTGCGTTAAAAAAGTAAGCTTAAGGGGTCACATTCAGAGAGAACTTTCAAATTTTCAAAATTAATCCTTTCGGGTCTGGTGTACTATTAATAGTACATGTCTTTTTATTGAATATTATTTTGTCTTATTAATTATTTTTGTTATTATCTTTCTGTAATAAGATTAGTATATGTCTATACACTTATAATTATGACTTCTTTTATGCTTTATTATTCAGTAATAATAATAATAATAATAATAGTTTTCTTAATTCCCTTTGCATCGTTGGCGATTCTTTTATTTCAACCATATACATGTCACTCTTTAAATTTAAAATTGGGACTACTTTACCGAACGTATAAATTTTGATAAAATATAAAAAATATTAGAAAATGTTATGCATGTTTAATACTGTTGTAATAAGACATTTTTCCAAACTTCTTCAAAATTTCTTCCTTAGTCTATTGTCACATGAATAGCACACAAAATAATGTTATTTTTGTTAGATTTCAGTAAATGACATATACGTTAATTTCAGTAACCTTTAAATTTTGTGATTTGGATAGCTACTTTTAATATTATTAAGATAAAAGTAAATTTTCACAAAAACTAAAAAAAAAAAAAAAAAAAAAAAAAAAACGGACCCGAAAGGGTTAAAACCTAATTTTGTGATCATATTTTGGATTTATCAGCAAATTTTATCTTCGGACACAAAACAGCAAGTAATCCGGTGAAGTAGTTCAGGAATTATGTACATGTAAAATTTTGAACTTTTACATTGTAAAAAAATTGCATTAAACTGTATAATCATTCAACCGCTTTTGTAGAAAACGGTTACGTATAACTGTAATTTATCTGTATTCTACCCAATGAGAACTCTTCATAATATGGTCCTGTAACCGTTATCTATAAAAGCGGTTGAATGACTCGACAGTTTACTGCAGTGTTGTACAGTGTAGTGTTAAATAAAAAAAAATTAGTTGCAAAACAAGCTGAAATGCAAGCAGTGTTTTAAGCATAACTCAAAAACTACTTAGCAGAATGAAATGGAAATTTAGATTTGGATATTTAAAGCTTTTAAAAATTGATTTATGCTCAAAAATCCATAGGTTATTATAATTCACATTCATTCGTTTGGTATACTCAAGGAAAATTTTCCGGAGAATACAAATATGATGCCAAAAATAAGTGTTCGTATTTTTAATGCAGTTTCACTTTGAATACGACCCCATATGCTTACTTCTATAACATACATTTAAAGAAGACATATTTCCCTATTGTATGGAGGTCACATTGCGCCCTTGCCCGCGGCTTTAGAAGCACTGTCATTTCAAAATAAAGAATGGTTAACATAATACCTCCAAAAAAATTCAATATCTTTCTAGACCGAACATGAATGCAATAAAAAGAAATGGGAGAAGTAATGTGGGGTGTGGTTATACTTAAAAAATAAATAAATAAAATAGTAGTGTAGAATAAAAGATGTATTTAAAAAAATATATTAAATGAGATCTTTATTTGAAAATGCATTTTAAATGCATTTGTCTCATTGTGTTTGTTGAAGTTTTGTTAATCATATTTTTACGGAAAAACTTTCTACAAAGTTTATATGCGACTCATTATTTTTTGAAACTTTTTTCTTATTATGTACGATCGGTCAAAAATAAAGGAATTATTTTACTGCTAAATAAACGCAGAAAAAAAATGAAAATAGCTATTCGATAGGGATTTGTGTCTTCTTTATATGTGTGTTCGAAAAAATATTCTTAGGGGGTCGCAGTCAGAGAGAACTTTCAAATTTTCAAAATTAAAACCTAACTTTTGGGATCATATTTTGGATTTATCGGCAAATTTTACCTTCGGATACAAAACAGCAAGTAATCCGGTGAAGTAGTTCTGCAGAAGCATCCCTTTTTTTTTTTTTTTTTTTACAAAATTTCTGGTAGTAATTGATAAAAAATAAATTGAAGTTTGACAGATATGCTTCTGCACATGCCAGAATGATTCATTCGAATAATCAAAATAATCGTTATGCCCATCACTAAAATTAATATGCATCATGGAGATACACGGCAAAATGCTTTCTATTAGATTATGAAGTGCGTAGCAATCATCGTTCATTTACAGAGAGCACGTAAAATAAATTGAGCTATATAGGACTATGAGCGATAATTACTGGAAGTGCGTTTTCAACTATCGTATGCATTTTTAAATTTAACAAAATTTATGTAGTGTGTATAAATTATATAGATCATTTACAGAGCTGCACATAATAATTTGCAAGTATGCTGATGTTATTTTTCTAGGTGTAGCAAAGGCCGTGTAATTTTCTGGTACTATAAGTAATTTTAGAGGAGTTCTTTGCGAAGTTTGTTTAAAATGCAAAACTTCGTGTCCTGGAAATAGCTAACATCTGAAAAACTACAACGGATGAAAAGCCTCAGCAGAAAGCATCTTTTATTAGGATTAAAGTATAAGTTGAAATTATTTAATAATGAACTGCTGATATATAGATGGGATGGCCCGAGAATTGCTTCCTTACAAGACGAGAAATTACATACCAAGTCAGATCAAATACATTCTTTCTTATCGCCAATATAATATTTTTATTGAGCCGTGGTGAAATAAAAAAAAAAAGCGAAATGAAATAACCGTTAAGAACTAGCAATATAAATTTCAAACAAATACAGCGCTGCAATTTGGCACTTTATCTGAAGATTAAAGATGAAATAAATCATGGTAAACCTGTACAAAGCAGTCATTTAGCCATGAAATAATAATTATATTTTATCGAAATGCTCATAAACAATTCAATTGATTGAATTCTGACATATATTATCGACATAAATCTGTAATATTTGATTCACAAAGATTTATGAATGTACGAGAACGGTTTTCAGAGCTGTGAGTAAATACGAGGTTCCATAATATATAATTTTTAATATTTCTTCATTACAAAGAAATATTTCTGTAATATTTTTACAGTGTAAGCATCGCTAAATGTATAAGTTTTTATCCAGTCCAAGTAAGGATGTTGCAATCTAAGAAAGGTTTATTATCGCTTTCAAAATATATGTGATTGGATAAAATCTTATGTCTCTTCATACGTTTAGACAAATTAAAACGCACTTTAAACACACTTTCAAAATACGTTTATACTGGGTTTTACTATGGCTTACAACCTTGAATTATTTTATAGGTGCTATGGCGATACCATTGATAAGATGTCACTTTTCATATACTACCATTGTAAAACTTGACTTAAAGAATTTAATTTAAAACAAAATAAATCACAGTGCAAAAGTACCTTGAGTATTTCAGAAATGCTTATAATTTGTCCCAAAAAAATTAAGTAAAATTATAATAGAATAATAATTTTTCAACTGTGTATATTTTGCAAAGGAAATACACTTTTAAAATTTGATAAATGATTTAAGTATGTGTGGATTATTTATTTTTGCAATCGCGTTTTAAGTGTGGTCTTTTTCCCCCCCCCCCGTTTCGGTTAAGCGGAACTACTTTTAAGTGCTTTAAGTATGTCATGTTTTAATTAAAAAATATATCAGATTAGAAGGAAGCTGGAAAAGAACCCTCTCATCAGATATAATTGAAATGGAACAGGATTTAATAGTTAATTTAATTTTCTTTATTGTTAATTTTTAATTTCTGTTTTCAATACTGTTGTGAAATGAAACTTTCCCCCCCGCATTCCTATACTTGCTACGGTAAAAAGTGTTTTAAAGGCTTCGATGTCTAATGATTGTCGCTACGGACATCAACCTTTTTTACGGGTTTACTGATTTTTGTCGTTTAAACTTGATGCATAATATTTATCAGGAAACTATACTTATAGTTTTTTAGTAGTATTTTAGAGTTACTATGGCGATACCATTGATAAAATATCATTTATCTTATACTACCATGGTAAAATTTCACTTTAAGAATTTAATATAAAACAACAACAACAGCAACAACAAAAAATCGCAGTGTAAAGTACCTTAAGTATTTTAGAAGTGCTTATAATTTGTCCCAAAACTTTTAAGTAAAATTATAATAGAACAATAGTTTTTCCACTTTATTTATATTTTGTAAATGAAAAAAAACTTTTTAAAGCTGATAAATGATTTAAGTATGTGTGTACTAGATTATTTATTTTTGCACTCGTGTTTTAATTGTGGGCTCTTTTTTTTTTCTTTTTTTTGTTGTTGTTGTTTGTTTGTTTGTTTGTTTGTTTGTTTCGGTTAAGCGGAACTACTTTAAGTTTGTCATATTTTAATTAAAAAATATATCTAGAAATGAAGGAAACTATAAAAGAACCCTCTCATCGGATATATTTACAACGACATAGGATTTAATAGTTAACTTAATTTTCTTAATTTTTAATTTTTAAATTTTTTTAATGTTGTTCCAAAATAAAAATTTTCCTCCCCACGTTTCTATACTTGCTGGTTGCTGGGGTAAAACGTGTTTTAAAGGCTTCGATACTAGCTAATGATTACATCTACGGACATCAACCTTTCTTTCGGGTTTAGTGATGTTGGCATTAAATATGATGCTTAACATTTATCAGGAAACTTTCATAAGCCAAAGTTCTAGTTAAGTGAAGTAGAAATCGAAATCTTGATTATATTAGAGAGGTAATTTGAGAGATGTCATAAAAATGTTTTTGCACTCCCAAGGGTATATATAGACAGCTACGCAGACCATTAGTAGCTTGTAAAAGAGATATTCATAATAAATTACATTAGAGGCTGTGTTTTTGGTCCTCTGTATTTTTTATCCTTCCTTACTCTTTCTCCCCCTCGATTTTGAAATATCAAAATATTACTTTTCTCTAATTTAAAAAAAGAAAGAAAGATAAAAAAAGACAAAATTTATAATAAAGAAGGCCTTTACGTTGTATACTCAAATGTGAAAATAAAACAACGAGTTGCTAATCAACGTACACTTTATTCCTATATTTTGAACAGAGATGTAAAAATTAAATTCACAAAATTAAAAATTACTCTCGACGCTTCGGTTTATCTTTAATGAGTACAGCTTCAATAATGTAACAAGTAAAATATTTTTTGATGTTTTGTATTTAAAAAAAAATTATCTCTGATGATCATGAGGGTTTTAAAGATAAACCGTAATGTCGAGAATCATTTTTTGGGGATTTAAATTTTTAGATCTCTGTTTAAAATTTCGAATTAAAGTGTACGTTGTATAGCAACTTATTGTTTTGTTTTCACAGATATTTTTTTTCGCGTTATTTAAATAGATTGCACGCACACGTACACACACACACACACACACACACACACACACACACACACAGAGAGAGAGAGAGAGAGACAAAATAACTAAAAAAATTTATTCAGGTAGCTCTGCCTCCTGAACCCCCGTGGAATTAAATTTTTTAGTTCTGTTTTTTTTTTCTACGTTCTTGTGTTTAAAAATATAATTGTATTATCTGGACGGTTTAAGGGGGTGGGGGGGGGAAGAAATAAAGGAAAAACTGTTTGAAGTCTTCATTTCTTAAAAAGACGTCGTAAGTATGCTTTTGAACTTTTCATATTTCATATTTGTTACAATTGCTTAATTATTTATTTATTTATTTTTACATTTACATGTTTAAAAATTTACTTGCACGAGGAGGGGGGGAGGGGTCTGAGAAAGAAAGTCTTACTTTATTAATGTTTCTATTCTCCATTTAAAAAAAAAATACTCTGAATCACAGGCACATCTGTTCCAAAACCTTGATTCTCTCTGGATTTCGTTGTTCTGCTGGTGATCACAGTTACACACAATAAACATTCAAATCTATCAGATATCCTTATTCATTACTTTCTTTCCAATACGCTTCCAAACTATTATAAAATTTAAAAAATGTGCTTTCAAAAGTTTTTTTTTTCTGGCATCAAGTTTTCAAATCAATCGAAGGTTGAAAATCCCCCCCCCCCTTTCATTTCGATTCTTTCTTACAAATGTCACTTTCGATTTCGGAGACAAACTGAACTCTTCAGTGAACACTACGTCTCCAGTGTTAACTTTTTTTTTTAAACTTTCCTATTTTCCGTCTAGATCGTATTACACGAAACTCTTTCAAGGACGCAACGTGACCTCGAAAAGTTATTTTTGGTTTGGAAGGTGTCAAGTTTGAGGATTTTTACAGATCGAAGTATGATGAAGATCATATACATATTTTCAGTATTATTTAAAATTTATAGTTCCCTTATGTTTCCTAAAGATTAATTAAATTTTTATTTAAACCCTTTCTATTTTAAAGATGAAAAGCAATTATATTTCATCAAATACATTAGCGTTTCTTTTCTATCATTTTTATGTCTGGCTTCTAACAGCAAAAATGATCTGCCTTTTCTGCAAAAATGCAGCTGCAAAATTATTCAATATGTACATTAGATATTTTCATTATCCTTTCAAACTTTGCTTTCTGTCTGGAAAACTTAATGATAAATTCAAAACGTTTTTACATTTACGCTTTGGACCAAGCAGAATATTAACTTCCTGGTTTCAATGTAAATGCTGTCTTTAATTAATTCCCAACTGCCAAAATTCTATATGCTCATCAAATAATTCATATACAGAAAGCCACGTCTGACTTCTTTCTCATAACATTCATTAGTTTGCTGCTCAAAAATTACGAAAATAGCAATAAGTAGCCAGACATGGCACTCCTTTGATTCATTCCCCCCTGTAAATTAATATGCCAGATGCCTAACTGTCCGAAAATCTTTCTGGCGAAAAATGTGCGATACACATGTATATTTGGTGTGGAAAACAAAGCATCGGCGAATGTATTGTAAAAATTAGAGAGATCCTTTTTATCTCTGGTACGGAGAAGATCGGAATTTTTCATGATGTGAACTACGTTCTGAGTGCCGAGGGTGCCACCTCAAACTTTCAACTCTCTTTCTCTTAGAATAAAAACATTCCATGGAAATCATCTGTTTATTTATTATCCTTGCCATGCATCTTTACACGGGAGGAGAACTATGGGTTATCTGCTAAAAAAAAAACGACGCAAAGTTAATATGCTTATTTCCTTCAGAAACGGCCAGAAGACACTTGGACTCAAAACAACGCCATACGAAGGAAAACGAAAAAATATATATTAAGGCAATATTCTTCCGCTTTGTCTTCTGAACCTCTTTTAAATGATGTTTCTAATGAAAGGAGAAATAAATCGTGATGCAGAAAATACTCCGAAAAAGATGAAAGGATGAGGCACGAGCGCTTGCTGGCAGAGGGGGCAATTTCTCTTCTCTAGATTTTTAAATTTAACTAATAGACCGGGAGGCGGCAGCACAGACAATCACCTCATCGAGTTCACGGCTGAAATTCCAGAATTAATTAAAACTCGATTCGCATATTAAAACATAATCGGTCTGCCAAGTCATATCTTGGTGGAAAACACGTGAAAACCCGATTTTAGCGGTTGACTCGTTGGTTTACCATTGTGTTTTTCTGCACCCAAAAGTATGAAAACATGGAGAACTGGGTGCAGGAAAACACAATGGTAAACCTACGAGTCTACCGCTAAAATTGGGTTTCCACTTGTTTTCCACCAAGATATGACTTGGCAGACCGGTTGCTTTTTAATATGCGAATAGAATTTTAACTAATTCTGGAATTTCAGCCGTGAACTCGATGAGGTGATTGTCTGTGCTGCCGCCTCCCGGTCTATAAAGCCACTATGGAATCCCCTTGGAAAATATTTTTCAATCCTGTGTTTCTTTTCCCTTTCATGTGTTAAAAAATAATCTTAAATGAGAGGTTTAAGAAAACTGAGCTTTCCTCTTGAAAAAATAAATTAATTAATTAATTAAATTTTTTTTTTTTTTTAATATTGTTTTAATTCTTTATTTTCAAAATAAACCGATTTTTGGGATTTTTAATGTTTTATTTGTTATTTTTATGTATTATCATTTTTTTAATGTTGATATGTCTAAAAATAGTGTAGCCTTTTTAAACATCCCGATCTTATGTCTAGATCGTATTACACGAAAGGACGCAACGCGATCTTGGAAAACTGTTTTTCGTTTCAAAGGAGTCAAGTTTGTGGATTTTTACAGATTGAAGTAAAAATTAAAAGAAAAAAAAAAAAAAACATATAACGCAATTTTTCTGCTTTTGCGTCTGATCCTTTATAAAAGATAAATAAATCGGTATGCACAGAAAATACTTCGAGAACGATGCATGGGCAGTCGCAAGTACACTGCAAAAAATAATTGTTGATTTTACAGTATAAAACTGGCACCCCAGCTGCCAGTATTATACCGTAAAATTAACAGTATTAAACAGTAAAATAAGCAGTAATACGCTGCCGTGCAAGCAGTAATACGCTACCGCGCATTACTGTAAAATCAACAATTATTTTTTGCAGTGTAGGGGAAGCTCTTCCCTAGATTTATTTAATATAATTAACTGTATTTGCTTTTTCTCTCATGATTTTCAAAAATAAAATAAATTTATTCTTCTCAAATGATATAAAACACTAAGAGAAAAGGGAATTAAGGATACCCCCCCCCCCCCCCCACACCCCATGAGAAACATTATTCCTCCTGGATTTCTTTTCCCATGCATGTGTTAAAAAATAATCTTAAACGGGGGATCAGGGGAACTGAGCTTTTCTGAAAACAAACCGGTAGAAGCCTATTTTTGGATTTTTAATGTGTTTTATTTGTTACTCTTCTGTATTATCTTTTCTGTTTATATGTTTAAAACTTATGTTTTTTTTTTGTTTTTTTTTTAACTTCTCGATCTTTTGTCTGGATCATATTACACGAAAGGACTTAACGCGACCTTGGATAGCTATTTTTGGTTTCGAAGGTAGCAGGCATGTGAATTTTTACGAATCGAAGAAAAACTTAGAAATATATAAGGTATTTCTTCGTCTTTCGCGTCTGATCTTCTGTAAATCAAATATAAAGAAAATACGTTGAAAATGAGGAAACGATTGAATATAAAATAAATGAACCAATAAAAACATGGGTATCGGCAGGCGTGATGGCTCAGGAGAGTATTTGCCCCTCCCTGGGTTTTGAAATTTAGTTAGCTAAATTTTCTGTTTTCCATTGTTTTGACTGGTTTTGAAAAATACTCGAAAGAAAATATTTAGTTATATTTTCCTTCTCCGTCCATGTGTTTAAAAATTATCTTAAACTGGGGATTCACTAATTCTTCATTTTGATAAAATGCGGTAAAAGTTTATTTTTGCTGCATTTTTAATTATTTCTTTTTTATGCATTTCTATCTCGCTTTTTGCATTGATATGTTTAAAAATAGTCTCGCACTGGGTTTTTTTTTTTAATAAAAAATTCGTAATTTAGCATATTTCAAGTTTATGTTTCTTTCAGCGACAAACTACTTCTATTCCTAAAATGCTGAAATGATTGAGTGACAAGAGAATTTGCAAACAAATTTATTTGAAAATAAGTAAAAGCTTTTCTTCACGTAAAAGCTTTTCTTACTAAAAGAAAAATTTTCATTCCAAAATTCTGGTTCCAATGTGTGCATTTAGGGATTGAAATTAAGAAAAAATGAATTGCCGTCCTATTGAAGTCCTAATTGAAGTCCAAAAAATGAATGGCCGTCCTTCGAGGGGTTAAATAACGTGTAATATATTGTTAACCTCAAGCATTTCTGTCTGAAAATCTTGCCCTTCCCTGGAATTCATTCTGCTGGCACCTATAAATAAAAACTTTATTCTAAAAAACTTTATCCTTCCGCCTGAAACTTTCCATCTTTGCTTTCGAAGGTTGGAAGCTTGGGGATTTTTACGGATCGGATAAAAAAAAATATATATATATATATATAAGGCATGTCTTCCACTTTCGTGTTTTATCTCCTGTAAATCATACATCCAAAGGAAAGGAGAAATGGTGATGCAGAAAATACGTCGGGAACGATGAAGTATAAAATTCATGAACTAATGAAAATTTTTATCATGACAAAAAGTCTTCTTTCACTTCTATAATAAATAGAGATTATGGTTTTTTTTTTTTTTTTTGTTGTTTTTTTTTTTTTTTTTTACATTTCTTATGGAGATGAAAGAAGAATTTTTCGTGTTATTGGCTTTTTTTTTTTTTTTTTTTTGGCGGCTTCCAGTCTATATTCAACTTGATAGAAAGCTAGTTGCTTTGCGAAATGGTAAAAATATATTCGAGCTATAATATAATAAATTATAACACCTTGTACTAATATATATTTTTTAAATGATAAAAGGTGTAAATTAACAACGCAATAATATACTATAAAATAACTTTTATTAGATTGTTGACCTGTTTCCGCTCACTCCGAGCCATTTCCAAAAACAAATGAGAATATTCTATAATTGCACGGTCTTTGAAGTTATTATTTGAAATGCTTACATTTAATTTTCATGAACTTCTTAAAAATTACGCATGTAACCTGCTGGAATGAATGGGCCATGAAATGGGCTGAAAGCTTTCTTAAAACGCATTACAATTTATTTGGAACTATTAGGGTTAGAAACATTAAATTTGACATGAATGTTACATTTTTAAGACATAAATACTCCAAACAGAACAGTTTCTAAAATATTCAAAATATAAAAGGGGTCAGGAACAAAAACTGTTCCAAAACTGCAATGTTTTACTCTAATTCAAACAACTTTACGCAATTTTCAAAACGAAATTGTCCTGATTTTACATTGTAAGTATAATTTCTTATTTATAAGGAATTTAATAAAGTTAATTTTATAAATATGTCCCAAATGCAAAAATAAATTAAATTTATCCCCCCCACCCCTTCTCTCTTTCTCACACACACAAAAAAAAAAGGAAGAAAAAAGAAATCGAACAAGAAATTAAGAAAGCAAATTATTATGCAACGGATGCAATTGCAACACACCACGTTAAGGAATCACGTTCTGGCGGGTGAATGTTTTGCATTAAGAATGTTTGTAAATATAGGTATGTGCAAGTTGAATTTCGAAAAATTATTAGCATTTTTTATTGCTTTTATTGTTTACGGCAAGGTAGAATTTTTGAGACTTTAAATAGCATAAAGCGAATAATATGCACGTATTAATATAGAACATATAATGATATTTAACAATGTTTTTGATACCATTTTTCAATATAAAACTTTTAATTTGAAGGGTGGTGGGCTTTGAGGCCTATAGCTACAAGGCTGTCGTCTCGAATGATCCATATACACTTATTTTATTCACAAAAACATATACATGACTTCAACAATTACATAAATCTTGACGAGAAAGTACAAGGAAATTTACAACACCAAGAGTTACATCCAGAAGCTCCACAAAGTGCGTGCAATGGAGCTGGCGGGAGTGAAACACCGCCGGCCTTGCTTCCTACACTTTGAAGCGATTAGCGGAGCCTTAACCACTCGGCCACGGAGGACCCGACTTTTAATTAGTCGTGCTAATTAAAAGTGTAAACGTGTACGCTAAATAAACATTTAGCGTTATTCATAGTAGCACATTTCTTAAATACAGAACTTTGAAATATATTTTGCCTAATTTGTCACTTTTTTTTCAATGGGATTTTCTATAGGATTTTTAAGTATATTTACTATACTTAATCGTCTCATCATTTTTAATACAAAAATTTTGCGTACATTTAGTGTAGTGACTCACCGCATTTCTTTTAAATACAGAACCTTTAGACACACTTACCATTGTACTTATCCTTGTATCTTTTTAAATATTCATACCAGTAATTACATATATAAAGAAAAATATATGCGCGAGGTGAATATAGGATATTTTTTATCTATCGAATTCCGGTTTAGCTGTTCTAGTATTGATTTGATTTTCTACATAAACACAACAAAAATGGTAATCTGATTCTTATAGAAACGCTTTAACGAAAAACTTCCAAGCATTACCGAAAGTATTGAAAATTGCTATTAATAACATCTGACTTATTCATACAATACTGTAAAACCTGTAAAAACGGAATTTCTAGGGACAAAAAAAAATCCGTATTAGACAGATTTTCCTCTTAGCTGGTATAATTCCTTCCGTCGGGACAATGAAATCTTTCCATTATATACAGGTTCCCTTTTCAAATATTTTAATACGTAACCAAAAAGTAACTTTAACAAAAAAAAGTAATTTACTTCATTAGAAGAAAAAGTACTTCTTTGTTTATCGATATTTGCATTACATTAATATTTGCACTGAAAAAAAAAGAGCATTGTGATGTTTGTTTATTTCTTCCGAATGTATTAATCCAATTCAAGATGTATATTTTGCTTTCTTATCTTTCCGAATTGTTTTAAAATCTGATAACCACCTCTCGAACTAAAAAATTAGATCTATTTGGAAATATTAGATCAAACGAATTTCGTAATTTGTGTTTTTTATTGGATTGGAAGTTCTTGATTGAGTACTTGGGCAATTAAGTAATGCGAAACAAGAGTCTGCTAGAAAATTTGCTATAAGACAACAATTGGGAAACTATATATTGAAGAAAAATATTTGAGATTGCATTTATAGTGAATGTGCTTTATGTTTTTGCTGTTGATATTGAAAGCGGAGCAAGTGCATTTTGTGAAAAAAAGTTAGTTAGAGCTAAATCTTATTAAAACTTAACATAAAATGTATGTTTTTATTCAATTCACAATGAATATTTTTAAATATAAGTATAAATTTGTTACTGGTAATTTATTTAGTCAACGCTATTTCAAATGCATTCATTTTGAAAGTGGGGCATGTGTACTTCGAATAGAATTATTTGTTATCTAGCATAGATAAAAACACATCAAAGAGCAGTGTACATGTCCAAAAGCTTCAAAAATATTTTTTGAATTACAATAAAAACAGTCATTTTGTTAAAAGTTGTAAAAATAGTTTCACCTATTGTTCTCGAGGCATCCTCAGTTACTGATGTTATGTTTCTTCCTTGTCAATCAATCCATGAAAACCCCCATTTTTTCATTTCCTAATAACATATGGCGCCATCTATTATCGATTTTTGCGTGTATCATATCATTGCACGTTTCTGAGTTTGGTGTAAATATTTCTCTGTCTTCCCTCTGTAATGCGCAGTTTAAATTATTACAATTGGCTAATTTATATAACAACAGTAACTGAGGATGCCTCGAGAACAAGAGGTGAAAATATTTTTACAACTTTTAACATATTGACTAGTTTTAATGCAATTTTCAAGTGTTTTTTTAAGCTTTTGAACATTTTAAAAATAAATTAGTGTCTGTTTTAATGGGTAATGCAAGTAATTATTATATTAAAAAATGACATTATGGACGATCATATATTAAAAAAACTAAATAATAGAGATTTAAAATGCACACTTTTAGCACACTTCCCTCTGTAGTGCGTAGTTTAAATTATTATAATTGGCTAATTTATGTAACATCAGTAACTGAGGATGCCTCGAGAGCAAGAGGTGAAAATATTTTTACAACTTTTAACATATTGACTAGTTTTAATGTAATTTTTCAAGTGTTTTTCGAAGCTTTTGTACATTTTAAAAATAAATTAGTGTCTGTTTTAATGGGTAGTGCAAGTAATTATTATTTTAAAAATGACATTATGGACGATCATATATTAAAAAAACTAAATAATAGAGATTTAAAATGCACACTTTTAGCACACTTCCCTCTGTAGTGCGTAGTTTAAATTATTATAATTGACTAATTTATGTAACATCAGTAACTGAGGATGCTTCGAGAGCAAGAGGTGAAAATATTTTTACAACTTTTAACATATTGACTAGTTTTAATGTAATTTTTCAAGTGTTTTAGGAAGCTTCTGAACGTTTAAAAAATAAATTAGTGTCTGTTTTAATGGGTAGTGCAAGTAATTATTATACTAAAAATTACATTATGGACGATAGATATCATAGATTAAAAAAACTAAATAATAGAGATTTAAAATGCACACTTTTAGCAAAGCACATTAAGAAAAATGTAGCAAAGGTAGAAAGTTTAAAATTTTGACTTCTACAGGCAAAAACAAACTTGCTAACAGACAAAAACAAACTTGCGCGCTCACTAAAGATATTATACGATTGCACAATAGTGAGATGCTGATACGGAATAAATATACGCAATGAGTAATGAAAATCTCAAGCTAAACGAGTTGAAATTTATTACATTCACCGAACTTGATTGGTAATTATTAATAATAACAGGTTAATTTGATAAATTCTCATAAATTAATCATATTAGCAGGTTTATTTGGATATTATTTGGTAATTATTAATAATAATCGGTTGTTATCAATAATTACCGATTAATCAAATTGACCGTAATACATATGCAATTACAGTTAATTTTTGTAGTTTTTTTTTCTTTTAGCTTCTCTAAAATTACTTTTAAAACTGATACTTTATAGCCATGCAAATATATGAGAAAATTGAGACTGGGTATTCAGAGTATCTTTTTAACACTTTTCAACCTCGTCGAAAAGTGTTTATGAGTTCGGTTTGTCTGCCGTCTGGCCATCTGTCCGTGCTCTAACTCGCGTAAATATTCTCGGATCGCCCTGAAATTTTTGTATGTTATTGTCGTTTATTATAGCATGTTCCCAATTTCAACTGAAGTGTGTAGCACTTTTAGTTTTTTTACAGGGACAGTGAAAAGTATTCCGTTACATTACAGTCAATGGGAAATAATCGTTTCAAGTGCATTTTAATGATACTACGTCATTTAAAACAAGATGAAATTGATATAATAATTATGAAGTGCATTAAAACATGCTTTTTGTAGAATATGGGGTGCAAAGCATTAATTATTCATTTACAGAGTCAAACAAAAGAATTCTGTTACACATTGTTCTATGGGGAAAAATCGTTTGCAGTGTAATTTGGTGATATTTCACTATTTCAAACATAATTAAAATTATATGCTTTACTGAAGTTCACTATAAATTGCTCTCTTGAAATTGTGGTGTGCATTGCGTTTATTTACAGGGACACACAAAATATATCGGTTACAGTACATGTGCGATATTTACAGTCTATGTGTGATAAGTGCGTTTTCAACTTCGGTTTGCGTTTTTAAGTTTAACTAAATTTTTTCATAGTACGTGTGTGTTTAAAAACTCGGTTGTTCATATAAAGGGCTACACAAGGAAATTCGTTGTATTACAGACTATGGGAGTGAATTGCTTAAGGATAGTTTTTAATTCTGTTGCGCATTTTTCTGCTGAACTACACTTAGTAGACTAACATAAGTTTGTGGAATATAAATAAATTCATATACAGGGTTACGCAAAGAAAAAGATACATTGTCGTTTACGGTTGGTAATTACTGCGAGTGAGTTTTAAGTTGCCTTTTAGCGTAATATGTGGTGTGTATAAAAAAGTCTTCAGATAATATACAGGGCTGTACAAAGGATTTCGAGTGCAGTTCCATCGATCGGAGAAAGTTGCAAAATTTGAATATTCTAACTGAACTAAATTTTATCATGCTATATATCCACATCTATTGATCATATACAGGGCTGCACAAAAAAAAAAAATTCGACTACTTTTTGACACTGGAAGGTAATTTCGAAAACTGTATTTTTTTAATGTGGAATATGTTTTCTAAACCGTTTACTTACATATCTTCTTTCACCTTGTTTAACTGTAAGTTTCGTTACAGTTTTCTGGCTGTGTTGGAAATTGTTTCATAATCTATGCTTGACGCATGATTTTTCGTTCTTGCTTCATATCTGAAATACATTTTTAAACTAATTTGACACATAATCTGTTTCTATTCATTTCAAACAAATAACAGCTTCATATCGCTTTTGAAAAGGACGTTTAAAATGAAATTTCCAATAAGCGATAACTCATTTTAGAATGCCAGTATTCATGTTTATAAATTCCGTATGGCATCTTTGCCTTTTTCATAAACACTAAAAATCTCAATGCAATATATCGATCAATCCGAGCTTCTTACATGAAGTTAATAATAAATGTGTAGCGACACGACGGATTTTTTTTCATTTTTGAAGGAACGAGGAAAGAGAAATTTCTAAAATGATTAGTTTTTGTGTAGTAAAATATGAGCTCCAGAAAGTGCAGACGGTATAAAAATAGTTGCGTAACACGCAAACAGAACATTTTCAAAAGGTACAAACCGATAAAGAAATCATTAGATGAAAAATTTTTTAAGATGTAATAGGTTTAGAAAACTGCTTTATTTGGTAAAATGTAGCATACCAGGTTAATAGCTTAATATATTAAATCTGACTATAAAAATAAGAATGTTTATAAATATATTAAACTAGCATTTTCATGGAGGTGAAAGACTTCGGAAAAATTTATTCAGATTTCTTAAAATTTAATACTTATATATTAAATTTTGAGATATCTGAATAATTTTTTCCCGAAATTTTTGAGATTTTCATTTTCTATCATCTCTTTATTCAATTTTTGTTTCATTTTATGATTAAATCCTTTTTATTTCATTTTTTGTTTGGCATCATCTATCTGTTAAATGTTTATGATTCATAAATATATTGAGATTTCCTGGTAGGTTATATTTTTTAAGATGTTTCCTATACATATTATTTTTTACTATAGCAATTAATGTAAAATATTATTACATGCCAACTCTAAGTTACAGATTTGGTCATTTTTGTTATACGAACTTGTAGATATTTTTTTTTATTTCAAAGATACTTTATATATATATATATATATATATATATATATATATATATATATAAATTAATAAAATTTCTCCCCCAAAAAATTATAAAATCGAAATACTATTACGGAGGATTAAGGTGGGACTGGTTAAAAAAAATAAAAAATTAAATGGAAAAAATTAAAAACAAATAAATAAATAAAAATAAAGCAGAATTCATGCATCTAACACAATCACTTTATCATTTGTATAATGTACATGGCTATATATTTTCACTCCCTTAAATTATTAATATGTCATTTTCATATTAATATATCATTTACATATTTATCTCTTTTTTTCTTTTTTTTTCTCTTTATATATTTTTAATTAATATTATCTTTTTTATCTATTTAATTTTTAAGTTATTGCCTATATCATCTTTCCATATTTTTAACATTGATTGCGTAAAGTTCATCATATTTCACGCATGGTAAAAAGCGCGAGTTAGTGAATTTATTAAAAAAAAAATTTCTATGCTTTTTATTTTTATTATTATTTTTTTAAGAAGTGGCTAACAGGAAAGAAAAACATACATTATTTAAGCTATTTGATAGTCTTTGATTTGATACATCTGAACTAATTTCTCAACGCAATCATAATTTAACGAATATGAAACTATTAATTGATTAAAACGTATCTTTTAATTTATTATCTTAATTATAATTAATTAATTATCTCTTTAATTTTCATTTATATTGTCTGCTTTTTAATGTTTAAAATAGTTTTCTCTCGGAGTTTCACACGATATCCTGGCTGGCATAATTCACTCTGGGGGAATTATGCCAGACATTATGCGAACATTCAAGTGAATTATGCCAGTCAGGATATTGTTCGGGTAGCTTAGTAAGAAGAGCATTGGCACGATAAGCCATGGTACCCCGGTTCATGTCCTGGCACCGACATTTTTGGCTCTGTTGGAAAACCTCAACTTATGATAATCCAACCATTGAATATGAATAATGTAAACTAAATCTATTGCTACGCATGGATATTTTAAAACCCATCCAAATACAAGCCATTAAATGCTATCCAGCAATAACTTAAAATGAACTTGCCCCTTTTACTTACCCATCATACGTAACCGTGACTACCTCTGTAGGTTTTCACACCCCTCGAGTTGTGGTAGAGCAAGTACAGGTTGGAACATCCCGACTTTGGTTGGAACATCCCGACCAGGCCTAGGGCCTGGTTCCCTTTTGGGTTTCCAGCTCCGAAGCTGTTGGGGGACGCCGGCCCGTCTCCAAGTGTCTCGCGGTGACTCCCCGTGGTTTCACCGCGTATCGCAACGGCCTACGTCGTCGACACGTGGGTTCAAGATTAGAGGGTCCGTAGGTGACGATCCTCTGACCAGCCGAAGCGCCGCAGGGAGAAAAACCTGCTGGCGCGATAAAAGTCCCTCAGGACTTGGGTTCGGTGGTCGTCTACGCGCAGGGCGCTCCCTCAGGGAGCCTGCGGCGCGGCTTAATGTTCACCATCATACGTAGTATAGGGTAAGTCTTGTAATCGTTTTGAAAATCGAAAAAAAAAACATTTTGACGGATTTAGACGTTTCCGACACTGGAGATTTCGAAAAACATATTTTTAGAAAAAAAAATTGCCATCCGTCTGTCTGTGTGTCTGTAAACGCTCTATTTCCCGAACAAATTGAGATAGAGACTTGAAATTTGGTATGTACTTAGTATGTAATAATGGAAAGAAGCTTATTGAATTTCAGTAACCTCGATTATCCGGAACTATTTTTTTCAGACTCTTTAAATATTCGTTCTGATAAAAGGTATATAAAAATTTTCGAAATTGTTTTTTTTTTTTAAGGAGTGAATATAAAAGACAATAAAAAGTCATAAATTTTGCATTAACAATGAGGTCGATCGGATAAGGAGTTGCCGAGATATTTACAATCACACTTTCCACACTCTTCGATTTTTCATGGCCCTGTATTTCGTTCAATTTTCAATTCAAAGATATATTTTAATTAGTAAAGAGACGCTTCATCCGACGAAGTAAACTCTTTGGTTAATAGGATTATCATTTTTAGAGTTATAAGGATGTTTCTCTTACGCAATTCAGCAATAGAGCATTTAAAGTTTATGACGTCATCAAGCCAGGATTTTATTCGAATTGCAATGCATTTTATAAATAGTTTACACATGTTTTATTTTCATATTTCATACTATGCATATCCATGATGGGTAAGTATTACGGTGGCCCCCAACGACTAGTTTAAAAGATCAACGGCTCAACTTTAGAACTTCGCGGTTTGTTCATCTAAGAAATTCGATATACCATCTTAGACTTTTCAAAAATTCTAGCGATCTCCGTGAAATATATCGATCAAAGCAAGTTTCCTTTGGCGAGGTAATAATGAATGTTTAACGTCCGGTGCTTTTATTTTTGAAGAAACTCGGAAAAAGCAATTTCTAAAATAATTAGTTTGTGTGTAGTAAAATACGATCAACGGAAAGTATGGACGGGATAGAAATAGCTGCGTAACACGCAAATGAAACATTTTTTAAAGGTACAAAAACCATTTAAAGAAATCGTTAGATTAAAAACAAGAAAGAAAAAACATGCGTTAAGCATATATTATGAAACACTTTCCAACACATTCAGAATACTGTAACAAAAGTTCACCGTTTAATAGGGTAAAAGATCATGTCTAAGTAAACAATTTGGAAAACGCATAACATAGTTGAAAACCCAAATTCAGCAATTACCATTAATAATCGAAAAGATATCCGATTTTTTATTTATTTTTATTTTTATTTATTTATTTATTTTTGTACAGACCTGTATGTGACCTATACTTGAGTTGCAGCGTTTGCTAACTTGCATCTTACTAAATATTTCCCATATTGTTTATATTTCAGTTAAAAATAACTTATCTGTGTTCCATAGAATCAGTTTTATATAATTATTGTGCCACATTAATACTTCTAGTACCATTGGGGTCTATTTTGAACCCCCCCCCCCTTCTTCTCGTTTTTTGAAGTGGTTAATGTTTCGAACCAGAATAAGTAGTGAATTGCACGTCAAACGTGAAAAATGAGGTGCGTTCGTACTATAATTAGCTTTATAAATAATCAGATCTTGGTGCAATAGCTGTTGCACTCCTATGCTAAAATGCATGAAAACAAAATCTATTTTATGTGCACATTTTCATATTATAGATATTAATTTTTTTTTTATGAAATTAAGTTTCAATACACTTTTACAAACAATTAATTACAAGTGTATTACATTTAAATTAGACTATGCGCAAATATTCAATACAAAACAATGTAAAAAAATCATCGTTATTATTTCAGTGAAATGAATTATATTGTCTGTTATTATGGTATGATTAATTTCCGTAATAAAATAAGTACATTTTAAGTTGGCAACATTTTATCATTTGTTGACATTTACTGAAAATTCCAGGGGAAAACTTAAGCCTAGTTTTGATAATTTCAGAACTTGAAATCCATATTCAGACTCTTTTTCCATTTAATATCTATTTCTCCGGAAACATCTATCCCAAAAAACTGTCGGTCTGTTTGCTATAATTAAGCAATTTTAGTATAAACCCTTTCACCGTTTGAAGATTTTCCAATATTTCTATAAATATGCTTGTAAATCGCAGAATATATATATTTTTTAATCGCTGTTTGATGCTATAATATCTTTTATATCTCCTCATTCTATATACAGTTCAAAAAAGTATTATGTTAAAAATAATTTTGTCTACAGCAATTTTAACATGACTACATGGAACGGAAAAACACGGGCCTAACGCTTAAATTCAGTAATACGGAAATAACATGACTCCATCTTAAATAGAACTTAATGACCATAGCAACCTAGAATAATTGCCTATCATGGAATATGATTGCATTAATTACGTATTATAAGATTTAATAGAATGCAGAAAACTTTTATTAATATCTTTTTAAGTTTTGATTCTATTTTCATAAAATTTGAAATGACGCGACAAAATTCTGCAACGATTATATGTATTAAATTTCAAACTAACCTGTTGAGTAACTTTTGTGCTGTTATATGCGGACAGACGGACGGACCAGACGACGACTGTAGGTGCTACGTATTTATATAATTACGTACGCACCTAAAAAAGAATAATTTAAACTCAATAAATAAAATAGTATACAAATAGACACCTTGTAGACACCTTGTAGAAAGAAGGAATGAAGCAGACAATCAGTAAAATGAAATTTTACTGCGTTATGCGTTTTATTTTTTAATTGCGTATTTAGATTTAGATATCCCATTTTATTCTAGGTAAAAATAAAATTTCTTAATAATATCTGTTAGCGTTGGAAAGAGTTTTATAATCTATTTCTGATGCATGATTTTCCGTTCATGTTACTCATTCCATGTAATTTTTATTATTTTCCATTTAAATAAACAACACTACTCAATTCACTATTGCAGAATAATGAAATTTGCCGATTTACATTCCGTATCATCAATTCAAGTTTTCACATTATTTAATGGAATGTAGCATATATTTCTACCAATTTAATTTATTCACAAGTTACTCTATACTCTTGTCAGAAAATTAATTTTACAGGAAAATGAAAGCCAGCTGGCTGAAAATGAAGTAAATCCCACACATGCATTTGTTAAATTCTTATCCCAGTTTAAGGTTAAACTTTCGGTAAATATGGAAACAAATGTAGGAGGATAAATTTACATAAATAGATTAAAATTTCAAAGTCCAGGAGCATTTGCATATAAATTAGAGCAAAATGCATCAGCAATAAAAGAAAACGCCATATGCTTCTGTAAATTCCATTATTTTCAAATATATTTTTCCTTGATTTTCAACACTTTTTGATATAATTCTTCTTTAGTCATTTATATTTCTAGTGTTGTTTTCAAATAAATCATTAATTCGAAAAAAAAAAACCACTTAAAATACTTAGATTAATTATCACGTTGTTAATTAAAGATTTTATGTTAAAAAAATTCAACCTTTTTTTGTAGCACTCTTGTGATGAGAAATCTTTCAAAAGAAGATATAGTATAATGACTAAAGTAGCAATTTTATGATTTTTATAAATTAATGATGTCTTACAGTTTTTAAAATAAAGTTTTCGTTATAACGGGAAATAATTTTATAATCGATCGAAATTTCATTTTCTTTCTCGAAGACTTCTACTACTTCTTTTTTTTTTAAGAAAGAGAAAAAATGTAAAGATAAATATCACTAGCACATCATACAAGTTAATAGGAATAAAAATAAATATATTTTTACATACAAACAACATTTTATGTTAGTAAATCTGCGATCAGGAGCCTCAACGTCAGCTCTGCAATCATTTGTTTTTTAAATCTCATTTTTGATATCATTTAACATAGTACAATCCGCAATTATTATTTTTTTCAATTGCATGCATATTTATAAGCATATAAAATTCTTCGAATGTAAGATATTTCACCAAAAAATGCGAGTTCCTTGAATTTTATTATTTTACACTTTTTGAAATACGGTTGGTAAGCAACGAATACATTAAAGTAGAAAGTAAAAATGGACGCTTCTAAAAATTGTAAAAAATATGAAAGTAAGCTGTTTATATTTTCCGAACAAATGCAAAAACATTTTCAAATATTTTAAGCAATTAATTTCTAAATTCCATTAAATTTATCGGCAAAATTTTAAAACTATTGAAAATCCATATCGAAAATTTATCATTCATAATTTTACGTCTAAATCCATTATGCAAATATTCCATTTTCATTTCAGATAAAAATGAAATTTGAAAAATCGTCTGCATCCCCATATGAAAGCATTATGACCCAAAAAAGAATGTTCGATATTTTCCGAACGAATGAATCAAATTTAACCAAAAACTATACAGCTAATTCCGGATACCTCGCCAACATACCTACCAAAAATCAACCTTATCGGACCATTTTTATGGCAGTTTATCGCGGAACAGACAGACAGAAACCAAAAACTTTTCGCGTCTCCACAGTGAGCCTCAACTGACGTTTCGGCAATAAATTTCCCATACAGTTTTTTCATTTTAATTCTCTGAGCAATTCTATAAATTACCATTATTTTATTTTTTCAAATTCTTTCGGTAAAATGATGATATTGAGGTCGCAAAATCTAATTATTCACTTTTAGGATCTATTTAATTTTACTTTTACAAAGTGTTGTTGATTAACCAGGAATCTGATTTTCACGATTAGTTTGAGAGATAATAGCTTAATTAGGTTTCTGTGGTCGTCTAGCTGGTATAAATACGGCAGTAGGAATCTGATCCAGGGTATTTTGTCGAATCTCGTCCTTTGTGGAAAATCAAGACTAGTTTTGAGTTTTTATCGTGCCGTGCACGAGCCGATAGTTAATGGCGTTCTATTTTGACTGAGTTTGAAATAAAATTTTTCAGCTAAAAGTTTGTCTACTTGGGAAGGTATTAATACACCAAATAAATGTATATTGGAATCCATGGAGTTCCAATTCAGTTAGTGGCATTGGCGAATTTGCTAGTGATAGTGTACTATTTCAGAGTTACTAGTGACATTTTCGTAGCAAGCTGAGGTAAACATCTATTAGGTTCCGGAATACCAGTGACGTAGCCATCTTACTTTACACTAGCGTTAGTATTTAGAGAATTTATTAGGGTTAGCATCCCCCACTCTCATTATTTTAGTGCTTGAGCTTATAACTTGATCATTGTTAAGTTAACTGCCCTGCACCAGTGCCCAAAGTTCTTTGCTATTGATTTTAAATATATTGCTTTTATTGTCAATTTCTATCTTAGGACTACTTTCTTAGCTGACTGGCTCGAAGGGTCTGCCACACAATATTTACATAAGTATCGCCGCCAACAAGAAATACAAAAAAAAAAAAAAAAAAAAAAAAAAAAAGACACATCAATAGCACAAATCAGAAAGCAATTCAAACGTTTTATTAGGTTAAATTTAGCATCACAACCACTGTTAGACACAGAATGCAGTTTCAAAAAAAAGTGTTCAAATTTCCGAACATATTTAATTTCTGACACCGACGCTGCATGGATTGAGGAACATTTTGAAAAGATATCTGGAGTTTTGTGAATATTAGCGGATATGGAGATTTTTCACAAGATACATTATGTCATAAGAAAAGAGCGTCTCATGCATAATGTCCTTGAAGATCAATCATAGAAAAAAAAATCATCGTGAATTACTGGCAATTAAAACAAGTTGTAAATTGTACGTCAAACGTGACAAATGAGATGCGTTTGTACTATAACTAGTTTTATAAATATTCAGATTTTGGTGCAATAACTGTTGCACTCTTATGCGAAAATGTATGAATATAAAATTTATTTTATGTGTAGATTTTCATATTATAAGATATTAATTTTATTTTATGAAATTAAGTTTCAGTACACTTTAACAAAAAAATAATTACAATTCTGTGACATTAAAATTATAAGATGTGCAAATATCCATTACAAGACGGTGTAAAAAAAATCATCGTTATTATTTCAGTGAAATGAATTATATCGTCTGTTATTATTATATAATTAATTTCCGTAATAAAATAAGTACATTTTAAGTTGGCAACATATTCCCTTTTGTTCACATTTACTGAAAATTTCAGAACTTGAAATCCATATTTAGACTCTTTTTCCATTTAATATCTGTTTCTCCGAAACATCTATCTAAAAAACTGTTGATAGATTATATGATTGCTATAATTAAACAGTTTTAGTACACAAATTCGATTTTTAAATTCAGTAATACGGAAATAATATGATTCCATCTCAAATGTGACGTAATCGCCATGGCAACCTAGAATAATTACCTATCATGGGATATCATTGAATTAATTACGTAAGATAGGATTTAATAGAATGAAGAAAACTTTTATTAATATATTTTTAAAATTTTGATTCAATTTTCAGAAAATTTGAAATGACTCGATAAAATTCTGCAACGATTATATATATTAAATTTCAAACCATTATACATGTTAAATTTCGGTTGGGTGGATTTTGCGCTGATATATGCGGACAGACGGACAAACCAGACGACGACTACAGGTGCTACGTATTTATATAATTACGGATGCACCTAGAAACGGGGGAATTTTTTAAGTAGCATATATTGAAACTTTTTTCCTTAAAAATGTACTTATAATTTATTCTGAAGTACAATATAGTTACTGGTAAATTTTATCATAGTGCTGAAAATTCATAAAGTTGTCTGAAAGTTATGAGTCTTCTTAAAGTTATTCAAAATCTACGTGCAATATACTTTTTAAAAGTTAAAAACTAACAATAAATGTATGTTTGAACGTTTAATCTATTTATCTGTTCAACTTTCAACTATTTAATATTTAAAACAGCTCTACAAAAGAAAAATTTTTTGAAAAGAGAGAATTTATTTCTACGTACTGTATCAGCCTATGCTCCTCCCAGCTGTTCCCTTTAGTCTCTATAATATAGATTTACGTTCTTTTGTGCAAAGATTAACGAGTATTTTATTCCTTCAAAGTTTTATTCTTTGGAGTCTAGGGATTATAAAGTGGGGAATTAAGAATAATTTTACAGTAAATGTAAGATACTTAAAATTTTCAGAAAAGAAACTAAATGCTCTCTTCAAGTAAAAAACTATAAAGTATGATAAGTGTCTGCTCATTTGAGTTGATTTAAAGCGCTTACCAAATTAAGTACTTACTATGCTTTTTTTTTACACATAATAAATACTACTTAATTTAATTTTACTATTGGGTTACTATATACAGAGTGTCGTAAAATGAACAGAAAGTTTGTAAGATACAATAATAAGTAAACATTGAAGTCAGTAATTTGTTTACACCGCTTTTTTTTGTTTTAGTTCCAAATATCACCGATAGATGGCGCTGGATAGTCTTAACATATGAGGCTGTCCAAAATAACCTTGCAATTTCAAAACAAACTTTTTAATTATTATTTTTTTATTTTATTTTACAAGTATTGTTGAATTAATAGCAAAATAGTTGTGAATTTTAATCCATCGTTAAACATTAGTTTGAGCCTTCTTACCGTTTGAGACGCACACGCCATCTGTTGCTAACATTTAGTACTAAAACAAGACAGCATATGAAACAAATTCTTGACTTTGCACAATGATCTATTGCAAGAATAACTTTAATAACTATCACCGTTCGGTTGTTATTAATTTTTTTTAAATGTTCAGCCTACAGTAGTAGACACCCTGTAGATATAGATTATATCATAGTGCGGAAAATTTATAAATTTTCAGAAAAGATAACGCGTCTGTTTAAAGAAATACAAAATCGGAGTATATGTAATATTTTTTTACACAGTCAAAAATGTTATAAATGTATGTTTCAACGATTAATGTATCTATCTGTTGAATTTTCGAATCTTTATTATAAAAAAAAAAAAAAAAAACTAGTCGGATGTGCCAATCCCAAAACTTTCTTTTATCTCACACAGGTTTTGCAGACACTAAAACGAATCAGCACCAATTTATATCAAGGTCTAACTAAATCTAAAGTTTTATTAAATTCCGTGCATTAGTTCTTGAGACATGACTATTACTAAAATCGTGTAAATCGTGCAAAATGCAGAATAGCAGTGCCACCTGTTGGGAAATTTAGACCAAAATCTAATCAGCAACAACTTATGTCAACGTCTAACTAAATCTGAAGTTTGATGAAAATCCGTGCATTAGTTCTTGAGATATAGCTATCGTAAAAATCATGCAAAAAGAGGTATAGCAGCGCCACCTGTTGGGATATCTACACCAAAACGTAATCAGTGTCTATTTATGTCAAGGTCTAATCGAATCTGAAGTTTGATGAAAATAAGTGCATTAGTTCTTTAGATAGAGCAATTGCGGAAATCGCGAAAAATGCAGCATAGCAGCACCACCTGTTGAGCGATTTTTGCCAAAAACTAATCAGCACCAATTTATATCTGGGACTAACTGAATATAAAGTTTTACTAAATTTCGTGCATTAGTTCTTGAGATAGAGCACACACAAAATTTTTGTCACAGACAGACAGACAGAGTCACAGACCCACAGACAGACATTTTCTAAAAACAGTAAAATCGTGTTCAGAACCTTCTAAAACGTATAAATCCGTCTAAAATCGGAAGTCGAAAATTTTCATGTATCCAATATTTTCTTGTAAAGATAGAAGAAAGTAAAAAAACTGTGAAAAAAACACATTTTTGTAAGAGAGAATTTACTTCTCTGTACTTACATCAACCTATATTCCGCCCAGCCGTTCACTTTAGTTATTATAATATAGATTTACGATCTTTCAATGCAAACATTGATATGCATTTTATACCATCAATGTTTTATATTCTTTGAAGACGGAATATTTTAAAGTCTGGGATTAAGAACAATTTTACTGTAAAAGTAAGTTACTTAAAATATTCAGAAGAGAAAGTAAATGTTCTCTTCAAGCAAAAAATGATAAAGTATGATAAATCTCTGCTCAGCTGGACTGATTTAAAGCATCTTCGAAGAAGCACTAAAGGAGGTTTTAAATTTAGTACTCACTATGTTTTTTTATTTTATTTTATTAAGCTTATGTATATATTAATGTTTTGTCGTTACGATACTTGAAAATAAATTTAGATTTTTGTAGAGAATCAAAGTCTTATTATTTCATTATAAATAGAAATATAGCATAAAATATTTTTTTAATTAGTAGAAGACTGCAGCTAATTTTGTGTAGTATAGAAAATTAATTGGAAGCATAATAACGATTAAATTTCTATTAAAGCGCTAAATTTCTCACTGTATGTAATTAAGTTATTGATAAATAATCTTCAGACAAAATTTTAGGCCCATTTGGGGTTCCTACACAAAAAGCCATTTAATAAGGCATGCTCCCTTCACAAAAATCCATTAAATAACAAAGTTTCCCTTCATAAAATTCCTTTTAATGAAACAGGACCCTTCACAAATTTTTCTTAATACAATTGATCCCTTCACAAAATTCCATTCAATAAAAACATACTCTTCATTAATTATTATTATTTTTTTTAATGTGTAATTTGCAAACGAAACAAGTTCATCATAAAGAAAAACTTTAGCAGAAGGACTGAAATAAGTTATTATTAATAAACACTTGGTTCGAATTTGATTTCCCTTCACAAAATTCCATTCAATAAAAACATACTCTTTATTAATTATTATTTTTTTTTTTAATGTGTAATTTGCAAACGAAACAAGTTCACCATAAAGAAAAACTTTAGCAGAAGGACTGAAATAAGTTATTATTAATAAACACTTGGTTCGAATTTGATTTCCCTTCACAAAATTCCATTCCATAAAAACATACTCTTCATTAATTATTTTTATTTTATATTTTAAAATGTGTAATTTGCAAACGAAACAAGTTCACCATAAAGGAAAACTTTAGCAGAATGACTGAAATAAGTTATTATTAATAAACACTTGGTTCGAATTTGATTTCCCTTCACAAAATTCCATTCCATAAAAACATACTCTTCATTAATTATTTTTATTTTATGTTTTAAAATGTGTGATTTGCAAACGAAACAAGTTCACCATAAAGGAAAACTTTAGCAGAATGACTGAAATAAGTTATTATTAATAAACACTTGGTTCGAATTTGATTTCCCTTCACAAAATTCCATTCCATAAAAACATACTCTTCATTAATTATTTTTATTTTATGTTTTAAAATGCGTGATTTACAAACGAAACAAGTTCACTATAAAGGAAAACTTTAGCAGAAGGACTGAAAGAAGTTATTATTAATAAACATCTGGTTCGAATTTGACTAACTTGATTTTACCTTTTGTTACAAAATTTTATTTTTCACAAAAATAATGTTTACTTTTCAAAAAATGGGCCCCTCCTGTTCGCGCTTTCTTTCAAGCGCAATTCAAAGCAGTGAATTTTCAATAAACGTAACCCTCACTAAATTAACGTATTGTAATGGAAATTTTTTGGAACTACATGAAATGCAATGATGACTGTAGGCATCATTTTTAAGATAAACATTAAATGTCTATAACAGAACGTGTTTTTTTTTCCTCTATTTTTACTTTTTTAAACTTTGAAGTGCATTTTTTTAGATAGTTTAAAAAACAAAATATCCTGTTTTTGTAATGCCCGTGTTGAAATTATGTATTACATTAGTTTACCAGGTCATCAGGCATTAGTACTAACTGTGGAGAGTAACACTATAGGTTTATCTTTTCATATCATTTTGATTTTTAAACACACATTACTCCTTTTAAAAAATGCTATTATATTGTCAGTATAAAAACATACATTATCAGTAATCCTTAAAAACATATTGATGATGCCTCAGGAGAAAGATGAAAACGTTTTTCGATTCGAAGAAGCAACGTAGTGTAGATATATCAATATGCCTGGAATGAAGTTTATGTTTTTTTGCAGAAGAATAAAGACACGGGAAATATGAAATGTAAATTACATGAGGTTAGGATAAGAATTGTAAAAGAATTTGTACAGGATATTGGGTATGTAATATACTTTTTTAAGACGTCATACTGTGTCTATATGTGTTTTAGAAGAAATAACTAAATATGTTTTTAATGTTTACTGATAATGTATGTTTTTACTGACAATATAAAATATTTTTAAAAAGGAGATAATGCGTTTTTTAAAGATAAAAATAATATGTAAAGATAAATATATATTAGTATTGCTCTATACAATTAATACTAATGTCTGATGATCTGGTATACTAATATAATATGTAATTTGAAATGGATTATTTTACAAAATTTATTCATTCTTAAATTGTTTATTGCAAACATATTATCTTATACTTTTAATCTCACGACTCGTTGTTTTCTCAACATTACTTAGCCTTCTTGAAATTTCTTTATTCACTTATCTTTTTGGAGATAACAATGTCTTATAAAAGAAAGCAGGTTAGTCTAAAAAAAATCTGAGGAAGAAAAAATTTCCGATAAAGAACCGTCT
Organism: Maratus michaelseni; assembly: GCA_963931845.1. NCBI lineage: Eukaryota > Metazoa > Arthropoda > Arachnida > Araneae > Salticidae > Maratus > Maratus michaelseni. The sequence continues at coordinate 107,989,481 of OZ007595.1, forward strand.
TCCGCATCTAAATCTAAGATAACACGTGTTCACTGAGCTCAGTTTATTTTGTCATTTATTTAATATTTTTTAAGCTTCCGATATCGATATTCTCTTGAGAAAAAAGAAAGGCGAGTAGAAAATTAAAATATAAAATATGAATAATTTGGGGATAAAAGGGAAAATATATTTGTGAAAGTAGTATTAAAAGTCTCGCATGAAATCATTAAATACACAGTTATTAATTTTTTTTTATGACACTACATCTTTTCTTATTTAGACTTTCTAATTTGAAGTAAAACACAAACTAAAAAATATTATATTTTTTACGAAATATATATATATATATATATATATATATATATATATATATAACCATAAATGAAACATTACCATAACACCAACTTAAACTGTGAAATAATGATTAAGTATGTAATAATTAGTTGACAATGAAAGTATTCCCCAACACACTGAATATGGATACTAAAAACTTATTTAAATAAAGAAGAAATTAAATTAAAAATTGAATAAATGAAATTGAATGATTGAAATGAAATTTGTGGAATTTAGACAGAATTTTCAAGTCCCAAATGCCTAAATACCACAAATAAAATGAGTGGTTTCATCATCATATTAGCCATAACATTGCTAAAGAATATGATTTTGGGACTACCACTCAAAAACAATGAATCAAACTTAAAAAGGAAAGAAACCATACCTATAATATACAGATAAAACTTGAAATAGAGTCATAAAGTACATAATTCATTTGGATTAAAAAAGATACCTGTGCACCACATGAACCATACATGAACACAACCAAACAGAGGGAATGAATTGCAAAAAATCATTACATGTTGCCAAATTTAGTTTTAGAAAATGATTTACCATGTTGCCAGAATAGGTGTTAGAATAATATGAATATTATTGTAAAGCAACAGAAACCATAGTGCTGCCATCTATTAGGGTAAAACGTGAATATACGCTGAATAAAATAGCATTGAATGAAAAATAATATTTAAAAATTAAACCATATACTATCTAAAGATGATAGCAATTAGTTATGTTCTATTTTCAAATATTGAATGCCTTTTTTCATCTGATTGGATTTCAGTTTTCCTAAATCTAATCTATTTATTCTTCCTTGGTTCGATCTAATACCACTTTGGTTTCTATTTTTACTTAACAAACATTTCTTTTAATACTTGTACAATATAGCTTATTCAGTATTTCGATTTAAAAAAAAGATATAGTATGTTGAAGAAAAGGAAGACGATAGCCAGAAAAGTATTTAAGAGGGGTATTTGGGGCCCAAAACTTTATTCTTGTCTTATTTTAGATTTGTCTTTTACTAACTGAATAGAGGCAAGTATAGTCGACACCGGTTATAACGTACCTGGGATATAACGTACTTTCGCTTATAATGTACCCAGATGTTTGGTCCCGAATGAAATCCTATATAGTGCAATTATTTGCAACTTTAGCTATAACGAACTATCCAAAAGCCTTAATCTGGTTAAAACTTATTTTTTAGAGACGAACGAAAAACCAAATTTGGATGTCAACCTTGCATTTCCGATTTGGAAATCGGTAAACTGTCTTGGACGTTCATCCCAGTGAGTTCTAAATCCCTTTTCATGGAAGAGACATTTTAACTTCATTCACTACTCGAAGGTTGTCATGGATTATAGTCCGATATTAAGAGTATTAAGAGTCTTTATTAAGACTTTATTGTGAATCCAAATAATTCAATTTAATATAATTACAAAAGAAAATTTAAGCCCTTTTCATTGCATATGAAATTATAATCTCATTTAAAAGCTTCTTCGGTGACGTATTGACATTAGTTTCGATCACATTAATGTTTGAAATTTTGTGCATATGTTTTCCAATCTGTTGGGTTTGAATCGAGCAAAACATTTTTATGTGCGTACTCAAAAGCGCACTGCCAGTGCAGTCTGGAAGAAAATGCAAAGAACGGAATGCTGTGTGACGGTCTGAGTGAAAATAATAATAATAATAATAATAATAAATGATAAAAAAAAAACTGTGTAGATTTTTAATTTATATTCTTAGTGTTTTAGTCCTCGTCTAAGAAGGTTTTGTGTCTGAAGATCCGGGATTTTGTGTGAATATATGGTAGCAGAGCGTTGTTGCTATATTTTGAACATTTCTGTTTGAAATCGAAACGGACAAACTTAACGTTCCTGAATTAACTGGTAATAATTATTTCATATGGAGCTTAAAAATTAAAGTAGGTTTAAACTTAAAAATATTGGACTCTGTTATATCCGAAGTAAAACCGGAGGGATTAAGTGAAAATGATTCTAAAGAATGGGACCAAAAGAACAGCGACGCTGTAGCATACATTAAATTGTCGTTACCAGGCGAACCAGGCGCAGCAATTCGCTCACTGTTAAAAATTTGCAGCAAACTGTCCAGTCATTTGACAGTTTTTATGGAAAACGGTTACATAATCGTAATTTAACTCTGTTCTGACCGTATTATTGCCCATATTATGGTCAAAATAGAGTTAAATTATGGTTATCTAACCATTTTAAAGAAGAAAATGCCAAAACGCTGTGGGAAAAAATAAAATTTACTTTTACGGACCAAGCAGAAGACTTCGATCCAGTTTTACACATCTGCTAGAGCATTCTTACAGGTTGAGACACTATAGCGCCATCTATTGACGAAAATTTGAACTTTTTTTTTAATTACTGTATACAAATTTTATAAGTTAACTTATAAACGTTTCACTTATTTCATCTTTATATTTATTATATTCAATAAATTATTGAATTTTAGATTTATGTTATCCTATCTGGGATGCATTATATATTCGCTTTCGTAGTATACACAAATAATATACACACTCTTGCGAGTTCTTTTTTATTTCTGAAAACATATCGTAGACAATGGAAGAATAAATAACGAAAATTTCCGTAAGAAAATTAAGATTGCATATACTGAAAAAGATTTTTACTTCTTTTTTTTTAAACTCAAGGACATAAAACTTCTAAAACTAAAAAAGAAAAAATAATTCGTTACTTTAATTACCTTCGTTTTTGTACACGAAAGCTTTTAGCCTAGAAAAATGTCTACTAAAAAGTAATAAAGAAAACATATACAATGTAAAGAAAAAAAAAGTAAATATTTATTTCTCTGCAGGAAAAATATAGAGCTGTTCAATTAAACATTTTTATCATTACTATCGCAGTGTGTACCACATTCGAATTTTTATTAACTAAAGTATATTATTGCAATCAATACAATAATTGTATTTCTTATGCATTATCATAAAATAATATGTGTAATAAACATTTTTATCATTTTATTACAGTGTGTAATCGCATTCTTATTTTTATTAACTAAAATATATTATCACAAGAATAAGTGTATTTATTTATATGAAACATCATCTATGAAAAAAATAAAATGAGCAAACATACTTTCGGGCGCGTCATTTCAGATTTTGCTTGAAGGGGGCAAATATTTTTTCGTTGCAGATACTAAAGCCAGGCTTTTTGTTAATTTTTTTTTCTTTAATTTTGCATACATATATTTTCAAATGAATATTTTTAATGTTAAAATTCATTTCCATGCAATTATTAATATATTGGTAAAAACAATCGCAAACGAATAATAAGAAAGTAAAGGGCACTTTTATGTTAGCAATTACTTTTATGTTAGTGCAAAAATTGCAGCATAGTGCCTTGCTACTCTTTCATAAAGGTGCTCTGCGGTGTTGCGATTTTGCGTGCAATCGTGGAATCCTGAATTCTAACATTTGTACGTGAATGAGCTATCTATTCTGTCATTTCTTTGAGTTTCGCAAAGTGTGCCTGAATCCCCGGGAATCTGATTGTTATGGTTATTTCTTGCAATGATATGTTAATTAGGAATGTGTGGTTGTATAGTTGCTATATATATAGGGTGGTAGGATGTGGATTGGACGGGTTTTGAACGCATCTCACCGAAAGGATATCTAGTACTGGATTGTGAACGTTGAATTCTCCACTTGTCTTCTGCAAGCGGAGTTTTCCCGAGAGCGGTTTCAGATTGAATGTACGGTTGTGAGATTTACCACCGTCGTAAGAAGTTTTACTTCGTGTTTATGAAAAAAGGAATGTTGGAATCCACGGGATTCTATTTGGTAATGACATTATAGTGATTATCCTCTTCAGACCTGAAGTTAAAATAACACTACAAATACATTTTCTTTGTTTTTGCCCAAACAAAATGACAACGTAGATGACAGAAAGAATCCTTTTTCTGAAATTGATACTTTAGGGAACTGGTAATTTAGGTTCACAAATATGGATATAAAATTACTAGCGCCCTTAAAATATGAGTTTAATTTTCGATAACCTAAATTCATGCAGTAACAAATTTAAGGATGTAAACAAGTGAATGATCTACAAATCCTCAAAATATTTTATTTTAAAGGGTATAAGTTAAATAATTACTGAAATGTCTTACTTTCTTGGCCATACTGTCTTGTTGGCATTTTGAAAACTCAAGATGAAAATAACATTTATTTTATGAGGAAATAAATATCAGTGCTGCCGTTTATTGGTTTTGTTCGAAATCAAAAAACATTCAGCTGTATAGAACTAAAGTAAACTAGTCGGAAGTGCCAATCCCAAAACTTTCTTCTATCTCACACAGATTTCGCATACACTAATTAGAATCAGCACCAATTTATATCAAGGTCTAACTGAACCTAAAAGTTTTATTAAAATCCGTGCATAAGTTCTTGAGATATGACTATTGCTAAAATCGTGTAAATCCTGCAAAATGCAGCATAGCAGCGCCACCTGTTGGGAGATTTTGACTAAAACATAATCAACATAACTTATGTCAACGTCTAACTGAATCTGAAGTTTGATGAAAATCCGTGCATTAGTTCTTGAGATATAGTTATCGTAAAAATTGAGAAGAAAGTGGTATAGCAGCGCCACTTGTTGGAATATCTATACCAAAAAATAATCAGCATCTATTTATGTCAAGGTCTAACAGAATCTGAAGTTTGATGAAATTCCGTGCATTCGTTCTCGAGGTATAGTTATCGTAAAAATAGAGAAAAAGTGGTATAGCAGCGCCACCTGTTGGGATATCTACATCAAAACGTAATCAGCATCTATTCATGTCAATGTCTAACTGAATAAAAATTCTCGCATTAGTTCTTGAGATAAAGCTATTGTGGAAATCACAAAAAAGCAGCATAACAGCGCCACCTGTCGGGCGATTTTCTCCAAAAACTAATCAGCACCAATTTATATCAGGGACTCAGTTTTTATTAAATTTCGTGCATTAGTTCTTGAGATAGAGCGCCCACAAAATTTATGTCACATACAGACAGACAGAGTCACAGACTCACAGACAGACATTTTCTAAAAACAGTCAAATAGTGTTCAGGACCTTCTAAAACGTATAAATCCGTCGAAAACCGGAAGTCGAAAATTTTCATGAATCCAATACTTTCTTCTTGTAAAGATAGAAGAAAGTAAAAATGTAAAAAAAAAAAAAAAAAAAAAAAAAAATCAAACAGTTTAGTTTTTATGAGGAAAAAAAAAATATAGGTCTATATTTGTGTACCTCGGATCGTAAACTGATTGATATTTTTTAAAGTGCTATTACAGTGATTATAATGACATTTTATAGTGAGTTAAAGTGCACTTCTTGTGAACCTGCAAAAAAGGCCAGTGATACCGTTTTGATTTGAATTAAGTGTTTTGAATTTAATAAACCTTTTGGGAAAATACCCCCCCCGCCCCGCCCACTTAATCTTTAATAAATTTGAGCTTATTTTTTGATCCCTTATAATTAAGTCTACACGCTTCACTGTCAAACACCCTTTTTATCATTTTAAATAAATTGTTGTGTCTTTGTTAAGATCTGTGTCATAAGCTATCTTTCAAGTGAACCGCCCGGAAGGGTTATTCACAAAATTAACTCATTCACTTAAATAACTTTGTAAAGTTCACGAAATTCTTGATTTAACATTTTTTCTATAGTCAAGCATATCATGAGAAATCAACAGGATAGCATAATTTTTTTTTTGAGATTTTATACAAAGACGAGTGTTTGCGTAAGGTATTATCGATAATAAAATGTTAAAAAGACGCGAGATTTTTTGTATTCGCGTAAAAATATATCCACACTGAAAAAAAAAAAATAGGCACTCGGTCTGATGTATTAAAAGAAGCATTTGAATAATTTTTACATTTTTATTCATAGATTCTGTTTTGAAAATTGAATATTTGTTCTTTGTTTGTTGTATGTTTTGCAATTTAAAAGGAACGTGAAGTTGGGGATTACAAAGCCGCCGAATCTCAAGGAGATTCAAAAATTTTATTGATGTATAAATACATTTCGCAAACGTAAATATGTATAAATGGTTTTAACGAAAAAAAGAAACTGAGACAAAAAGGAAAAGAAAGAAAGAAAAACTGTTAGATAAGACTCATTGAGGTTTTCAATTAAGAAAAAAGTCGAAATAAAACGGCCTTATAGAGAGAGTCAAGGTCAGACTAAGACCTAGTAGACCTTACAGTACATGTAGTTTATAGCTTCTGTGCTCCACCAGTATTTATTTATTTATTTACTAGTATATAACCCTCGTCAAAAATGACGGATTGTTGATCTGCGTTTCATTTTCGTAAGACTTCATACAAACAGCATGAATATTTTATTATTGAAAGGTTTGTATTGTTTAAAAGTACATTTTAAAGCCGGTAGATGGCACCAAAAGAATCTAGGTGTCAACGATTTTAATCAGATGATTTAAATCAACTGATTTTTTTAAAATCATAAATTTACTAAATGTTTAAAATGACAAAAAAATAATAAAATCTAAGATTAACATAATTTGGAAAGTTTCTATGGATATTTTACCTTCTGAATAAACAAAAAAACTTTGAATAATTGTTTCTAAACTTAATTCCTTAGGCTTGTAAAAAATTAAGTACAGTAAGTTTGTAAAAAGCTAGTAATATAACCCCCGTCAAAAATGAAGGATGGTTTATCTGCGTTCCATTTTCATAAGACTTCATACAAACATCATTAAGATTTTATTATTCAAATGTTTGTATTGTAGAAAAGTACATTTTAAAGCCGGTAGATGGCGCCAAAACAATATTGTTTGCAAAATTTTGCTTCTATCCGGGATTCCGATATTAAATCTTGATTTTTAATTAAGAACTCAAAACATTATAATAGGATATGATATACATGTTTTACAGGAAAAATATACTGAACAGACATGATTTCAAGTAGAAGATATTATCATTTACTGTCATACGTTAGGATAGGTTTTCATTAAGAGTGGTCCAGCCCGGAATGGTTACAGACACTTTCTTGCCTTCGGATTTTATTATAAGTAGATTTTAATTGCAATTTTATATATAAATTTTAGCACTTGACATATGATCATATAAGGCATCAAAAATTCAATATTGGACATGCAGACATTTAAGTCATGAAAACTTCAGAGAATGTACAGACTATGTAGTTCAATAAGGTTAAAGTTCAGTCTCTGGAAGGATTGAAAAGTCATTTAAAGTACATATTGAAAATGAAGACGCATTATGAAAATTATGTTGGCTATTATCTGTTATTTTGATTCTGGTAATTATTTTATCTATTACATCATTTCTTTTTAATAAACATGGAAACCAATATGATAATATCTGGTCTCATGGCTTCTTTATATGGGATGTAGAGATTAGAGGACAATTTAATAAATAATTCAGATAAGTTGGCATATACCCACATACACAAAGTGGAGTTAGGATTGCAAAAAAATTGAGATATGATGAAAACAAACTCACAAAATCTAGATTCACCTTATAATATAAACAAATAACTAAAAACTACATAAATGTTCCAAAAAAAACATACATATCATTTTATAAAAACTTTAAATATTATATTTTATATGCAAAACTTTATTTTCATATAAAACCAAGCGCTATCAAGCAAATACAAATGAACACAAATACACAATGACAAAAACCAGTGAAATACATCGTTTAACTGCTGGAGAATGGAACAAACTATTAAACCAAACCAACAGAGGGAAGAGGGGGAGGGGTGTGATAATGACATTTCATCTCGATCAAATAGTCTATACCATAATTTGGGAATATTGTAGGACAATGAATCATTGTATGTTTTATCTTTTTAACATAAAATTTCTATGGATTCATTAATTATTGATTCATAATAGGTTGACGTATGTTTAATTATTTTAGCTTGATCAAAATGCACTTTCAAGACTAAAACAAGAGGAATCAATCAAAATATATTTCAAGCTAACATAGTCAACATATTATTAAACGAAAGGAATGTATATTGACTAATGATTAATATCCCATAATCCGCATCCACGTGGCAACAATCGCAACAAAAATTATCTTTTCTGTCTTCTGGATTCGGGGTACTTTGACATGCCTTTTAACACTTTTTAACACTTTACAACAGATTTGAAAAGTGTTTATGAATTGGGTTTGTTGGCGCGTCTGCCGTCTGTCTGTCGGTCCGTGCTCTAACTCGCGTATATATACTCGGATTAGCATGCAATAGATATATCTTATTGAGGTTTAATATGGCATGTTTGGTATTGAAAACGTAGCATGTAGAAATTATGGTTCGTTTACAGCGACACTCAAAAGAATTACATTACATTATGGTCTAGGGAAAAAATTGTTTGCGGTGTATTTTAATGATAGAGCACTATTTCAAACATATTGAAATTTATATATATCACTAAGGTGCTATGCAAGACACTATAGAACAGGGTATGTGCATAGCATTCATCGTTCAGTTACAGGAACACACAAGAGAATTCGGTCACAGTACTGTCTATGAACAAAACTTGTTGGAAGTGCGTATTTAGTTGTGATACGCATTTTTAAATGTAACTAATTTTTTGCGTATTACTTGGTGTGTATAAATTCTATAGACTATATACAGGGCTGGGCAAAAGATCTCGCGCACATTTCCGTTTATTGGCGGAAATTGCGGAAGGTCAATTTTCTACTGCGCTATGCGTTTCCTAACTGAACTAAATTTTAGCATACTATGTAGTATATATACAAATTTACAGGTAATATCCAGGGAGGCAGAAAATAATTCAAGTTTTTTCCAACTATTGGTGGTAAGAGATGCAAAACTATAGATCATATACAGGGCTACACAAAAGAATTTTGGTATTTTCCCGCCTATAGACGTTAATTTCTGTTAACGGGTTTTCAAATGTGTTATGCGTTTTGCAAATTACACTCGATGCTACTGTTCAAACTATGATTACTTTCTTTGTCAATATCGTATTTATTAATTGTTTATCGTTCAATAAAGGAGCTATTAGTATTATTTTGTATTTATAGTTTTCTCTCAACTTTAATTATTATCTTGTAAAAGCTCTACATCTCCTTATATTTATTTATAATCACAAGTGTTCATTCAGCCCATTATTGTATCTATCTTGGATCTTCCAGTATAATTGGATAGCCTTTGTGATTGACATTGTGATCTTTGACAGGCAATTTTCAATAGTGAGGGGTCCCCTTCCCGGGTGGTCCTTCCGGACATCGCTCCCTGGGCTGAGGCCTGGCCGCATAGTAAACAAACCTGCAGGATGGGGCTAGTTGAGCTTAAGCCGAACGGTAGGCCTCCACGCCCAGTTTGACCTTGACCTTGTTTACTAAGACATTACCTTTCACCTTATTAAACTGTGATGTTTTGCGACAATATTCTGAATGTGTAGAAAAGTTTTTCATAATATATGCTTGACGTATGATTTTTCCTTCCTGTTTTATTATTATTTCTTTTACAATTGAAATTAATAAACAACTTTGTCGCTTAAAAATTAACTTAACATGAAGAATTACTGTCATTTGGGAATAGTTAACTTATTCAGTAAAATAGCTTTATTGAATTCACGAAATCCTCGGTTTAATTTCCTTTTCCAGTCAACATTACTACGAGAATAGCAAGAGAGATTACACAATTTTTATTCGATATATCAGACAATGTTTACGTAAGATAACATGAATAAAAAAAAAATGTATAAAGACTTGAAATATTACGTATTTGTGTAAGAACATATCTATTTTAGTGATAAAAAGAGAAAAGTAGTCATATATAATGTATTATAAGAGGCATTTGAATAATTTTTGCTTTTTTATATTCATAGATTCTGTTTTGAAATGTGACTATATTCACTGTTTGTTCTGTATTCACTAAAAATAAGATGACGCTAGGGATTACAAATTCACTAAATTTCAATGAGATTCAAATTTTTTACTGATGTAAAGGTATACAGTAAACTCTGTCTAAGGCGGAATCAATCGGGACCGAGAAAATTTTCCGCCGTAGACAATATTCCGCCTTATGCAAAACAGCCAAAATAAATAGATAAAATACATATGCGCAAGTCATATTTTTACGTTCGTAATCTTTAGTACAGTTTTTTAAATAAAATTATACGTCTTATTAAATTTATTATTAATCTCAAAAACATTATATGAATAATAAAATAAATTGTAGTACCAATGATAAATTTCTTCCATTTTAAAAGTTAATGAAAATTATTTACCTTAACAACTACTTCATATTTCACATCGTGGCATAGAAGTTTTTAAACAGTCGAAAAATAATCTTTTATCGATGCTTGTTTTGTCTTTCTTTTTACCAAGCATTTTTCAGTAGCACATTGCATGTCCGTTATTATGGGTATCAATTCTTCATTTTTTTGAGCAATAAATTTTTTTCGAGATACCTAATGCTTCTCAAGGCGTTTTGATACGTTTGATTCCTCCATTATCTTCATGGTTTTCATAATCGTGCTCATCTTCATTTTCAATAGCACTTTCCAAATCTTGATATCGCTGAATTAAAATGTCCACAGAAGTGCTAGCTTCAGTAGTACACACTATATTGTCAGCGGATACGTATTCTTCTTCATTAATTTTTTCATTGCTGTGAACACATTTTAAGTCATCTATTAGATTTTGTAACTCATTTTCCTCCAACTGGTCAACTGATTCATGGCCATTTTCTAAAACAAAACCAGCTTTTCTAAAACAATGAACAATTTTTTCAGGCGACATTTCCGAGTAGGATTTGGCAATCCATTTGACAGCATCTAAAACACTTATATTTTTTGCCATTTCGGTGGCAGAAGAGCAATTATCTAAAGACGCAATAATGGACCGCAAGAGATATTTTTTGTAATGGGTTTTCATCATTTTTATAACTCCTTGATCCATAGGTTGTGTTACTGTAGTAGTATTTGCGGGAAGAAATTGTAATTTTATATTCGATAGTTCAAAACTGGCATTACAAGGTGCATTGTCGAGAAATAACAAAATATTTCGATTTTCTTTGATCATACGGTTATTGAATTGTCAGCTACCACTCCATTATGGCAGTCGACATCCACGATTTTTTTTTTAGATCTCCAAATCACAGACAGTTTATCAATCAATGTTCACATTCTAAAAACATCGCGGCTTTTGCGATTTTCCTATCACTAAGGGATCTTCTAAACTGCCCTCCATATTCGCGCAAAGCAAAACAGTGACACGATCTTTGGAGTTTTTATCACCGTGGCATTTACTTCCTCTTTTTGCAAAGGACTTAGTGGGCAACGCACGATAAAATAGTCCCGTTTCGTCGCAATTGTATATGTCCTTAGCTTGATATCCTTCAATCAATAGAGGAAAATTTATTTTCCATTCCTGAATTTCTTAGTCTGGAACGTCTTTCGACTCTCCGCAAACTTGCTTCATGGCAATATTGTGTCGATTACGGAAACTCATTAACCATCCAGTAGAAGCCTTGAAATCCGTTTTACCTAATTTTTCGGCTATCTCTTTCGCCTTTTCATGCAGCAATGTTCCAGGTATGGGCAAAATTTTAGCTCTAGCGTTAGAAAACCATTCAAGTGTCATCAATGTCTTCATTATTTACAGCACTTTTCTGCTTTCTGTTGGATGATTTGCTTTCCAATTCCTTTTCCAACTTTGTTCTTCTTTATATAAGATCATAAATTTGTGTTTTACCGCATTTAAATTTAATACAAAATCTTTTACAGAATATTTTTTTCTTTTAATTTAATAACTTCTATTTTATCCGCAGAGATAGCGTATTGAGTTTAGATTTTGAAGCCATTTTTTACTATCAGTTAGTTAATATCAGTAGACAATATAAAATGAGGAAGAATAAATAACACGTGCAACGGCCTTGTTTTCTGACCATGTGATTTGTTGAAATAAAACATACGTCACTTCGAATTTATCTTCCATCCCCTTTCCCCTCTGAAACCACAACCAGCGTCTCATACAGAAAGTAAATTATTGTAGCTTCCCCCCCCCCCTCTCCCTCTCACATTAGACAAAGAGTTATTGCGACCAAGTGACTGATTGCCATAAACAATGATGAGAACTCAAAATTCGAAGCAAGCAAAAAAAAGTGACATTCTTTCGCTAATACAATGAAAAAGAGAGAAATGTTAATGTATAGGGATTTTTTTTAACAATTTTTTTTTTTAATAATTAATTCAGACAAATGTAAAAAATGTACTTGGTACGACTTTTTTCTTTCTTTTTTTTTAAGAGGAAAAACATTTTGCTTATATATGAGAAATAATGGAATAAAAAGTTATTCCTTAAATATTTAAACATTTTCCGTTCTGATGAATCAACTTTATTAATCTATTGCGAATGTTGAGCATTTGATGTATGTATATCAGTTTTGAAGTTTCACAAACCAAATGCCTTTCATTTTTTTCCGTCTTATGCAAAATTTTGATTTCGATGGGACTTTAAAAACCTTTCCGTTTCCGCGTTAGGCAAATTCCGGCTTATGGAGCATGAATTAATGTTATTTCCTATGTGTTTGCCGGGACTTGAAAAATTTTCCGCGTTAGGCAAAATTCCGGCTTACACAGAGTCCGCCTTAGACAGAATTTACTGTATTTTAAAAAAGCTAAATATACTGAAGTGAATTCGCAAGAAAAATATTTTGTTGGTGATTTAGAATATCGTATAAAGGAAAGAGGATGCAAAATAAAAACTGCTTTATTGGCTGTAGAGTCCTGCGCGGACCCGAAGCCAATAATTCTGCTTTAGTCAACCCGAACACGACCGAAAGAAACAATCATATTTTACACTAGTGTGCAAAACTTAAGCAACAAACACAAAATGCTAATTTCTGAACACGTGAGTACTCAAAAGGAAATTCTATAAACAGCAAGTGTAGAAAATAGGTACTACCCTAACAGCAGAGACAGTCGATATGAAATCTTCTTGGCATCACAAATTGTCACAGTCACTACAATGAACAGAAATCTGATATCTTTCATTTGTCTCATTTTGATTCTCATTTGGTGACTCCACTGAACAGTCACCATGACTGCTGATTTTTGACGAGTCACCAGGTGACTTTACAATGAAGTCATGTTGTGACTCTCATGTGACTGTCATTTTGACACTCCATTGTAAAGTCATTATGATAGCTGTTCTGTGACGAGTTCCCAAGTGACAGAAAATGAAATCATCTGGTGACTTTTCACAAAGGAGTGCAATGATGGCTTCACAATAGAGTGTCGATCACCGGAAAGTCACCATGCGACTTCATTGTGACATTATTTGGCGACTCATCACAATGCAATGCTCAGAATGACTTCAAAGTTCAATCTTCAACTGACAGTGACTTGAGAATCACAAGGTGACTGCATTATAATATCACCTGGTGACCCATCACAAAGCGACAGTGACAGTGACTTTTCAGTGTTAACAATCATTTGAGAGTAATAATGAGACAGTGAAATATCCCATATTTTGATTCACCGTAGCGATTGTGACACTTCTAACCATGTGTGACGTCAAGGGGACTTCACATCGACTGGCCGTGCTGTTAGAGTAGTACCTCTTTTCTACACTTGCTCTTTATGGAATTTCCTTTTGAGTACTCACGTGTTCAGAAATTAGCATTTTGTGTTTGTTGCTTAAGTTTTGCACACCAGTATAATACAATAATTGTAATGTAGGATCAAATTATATCTCTAATATCAATTTTATCTCTTTTGTATAAAAATGAACACTTACATACTTATTAATATTAAAATATATTGTTTTATTTCATTTGAAAAACATTCATGACTTTTTCAAAAGCGGGTCAACCCGAACCCGACCTGAAAGTGTCAAAACCAAACATGAAACATTTTAAGACAATCCGATCCGATCCTGATTTCCAACGAAAAAAAATAGCGTCATAGCATCAAAATTAGCGTAAAAAATCTCCGTCAATCCTAACCACATGGTCAGGTCGGGGTTGGGTAAATTAAGGTTAATCATCCTGATGCAGGTCGTTATTTAGTAGATATTGTTTAAGCGTCAGAACGGTTAAAATTAATAAACTATTTTTTTAATTACATTCTTGCTTAATTCTCAATACATTTGTTGATAATACATCATGATAATAATCTCCGCAAATTGATTTTTATGACAGTTCACTTAAAAACTCATCAATATAAATAGTGTTTATCCAATTTCAAAGAGGAAATGAAATATGAAGAGGTTTTTACAGACTCGTGAACTGAACAAGGAAGTAAGAGACTAAAATACGAATGAATGACGTACATTGACTTTACGTCATATCCATCCAATGAAAGAACTGTAAAATGACATCACTTGATAAGGACTAAAGACTGATTTCATTCTGCTATATAGAACTTTAATAGAAGCTTTTTCTCTCGCGATGGAGATGGATCATGTATACTCCGATCTCCCTTAAACTTATCAAATTTAATTAATGTTTAAGATTAAAATTATGTAACTATTAAATATAAAATTGTAAATTAAATTCTTTAATCAGTATAATGAATGTTTTATTAATCAATAACTTATACACATTGCTTAATCACATGGATATTCTTCAATCAAGGATTTACATATTTTGTGTGCAAAAAGTAATGGATACATCAATTTTCTTAATGGATTAACCAGTGATTCTGGCGGACCTACTACGCGGTATAATGAGGAGTGTGGATGATTGCTGAAAAATGGAGGTAAGCAATATCTTACCTATCTTTTGTTCCAAAAGTACAATTGTTTATTATATACCTTATTACTTTAGAGCGCGCAAAATTACTGCCTACCGACAAAATTTTCCTAACAAAGATTATGAGACTGAAATATTCTAAAGTATATAAAGGATAAAAATAAAAATAAATATAGTGTCCTTAAATCCTCGAATACTTAAAAGAAATTAATTAATTTTAGATATATTCTAAAATAGAAAAATGGCAACCTTCAAAGAAGGTAGTATAATTGAAAAATTAAATTCCAGTAATTATGCAAACTGGAAATTCAAGGTGGAGATGCTCTTGATAAGAGAAGAGCTCTTTGAAGTTGTCACAGACGACCCACTTAATCCAATTACAACGGAAATGGTCTAAGAAAGATAAAAAAGCAAGAGCTCTTATCAATTTAAGTATTGAGGATAATCAAATAATCCATATTAAGCATTTACAAAATGCACGGGACACATGGAACACGCTAAAAAACATCCATGAGAGATCAAATCTCTCCAGTAAACTATTTCTCCTTAGGAGACTTTATGGAACGAAATTATCTGAAGGAGGAAATATGATTACTCATATAACCAAAATATTAGAAATTATCGATAAGTTATCAGCCATAGGCGAAGAAATTAAAACAAATCATATTTCAGCATTACTGCTCTGCTCTTTACCTCCTTCATACGACATCCTCATAACCGCATTAGAAGCCAGGCAGGAAGACGAATTAACTCCAGAGTTTATAAAGAGTAAATTAACAGACGAATTTAATAAAAGAAATGAACATTCAAATACAAGTGATAATACCAACAAAGCCTTTAGAGCTGAAAGAAAATTTAAACCCACAGGTTTTAAAAAAGAAGAAAAATACTGCACGATTTGTCGAATAAAAAACCACAACACAGTTAATTGCTGGCATAACAAACATAAAACAACTAACTTTAAACAAAATGTAAGAAAAAACTTCTCTTCTTCATTAGTCTTTCAAAAGGACGAAAACAGGATAAAAAGCGCGGACTCAAATAAACCGAACAATAAAAGCACAGCTTATTTCGGAACCGAAGAAAAGAAAAATTGCGCATTTATAGCGAACAAATCGCAAAATAAAGCATGGATCATAGATTCTGGCTCGTCCTCCCATATATCAAATGATGAAAACTTATTTTCTGAATTTACAAATAAAGAACATACCAACGTCGTAATTGTCAACGGCAATAAACTAAAATCCTACGGGTCGGGTAATGTAAACATTACCACAATAACCTCCGACGGTAGAACACATGAAATAACATTAAAATATGTTCTACTAGTACCCGAAATTGAAACTAATTTATTTTCGGTAGCTAAAGCTACGAAAAACGGATGCAAAATAATGTTCGAGAATGATAAATGTTTTCTAGAATATGAAGGATTAATTCGCTTGGAAGGTACAAGAAAAAACAATTTATACGAAATTCAGCAAACTAACGAAATCACAGATGAAAATTTCGTAAATATGATAACAAATTGCAAAAATAAAAATTGCGTTGAACTGTGGCATAGAAGATTAGGACATAAAAACGTCGCGTCAATGAGGGAAATAATGACTAAGGAATTAGCATGCGGAATAAACATAAATAATTGTTCCCATAGTACCGAATGTGAGCCTTGCATCAAAGCAAAAATAACTGAAGCACCATACCCCAAAAAGACGGAATTTAGAGCAAATAAAATTTTGCAGTTGGTGCATTCAGACGTATGTGGTCCTATTCAAACTCCAACCATAGGTGAGAAAAATTATTTTTTAACTTTCATAGATGATTACTTTAGATTTACGATATTATATCTCCTACAAAATAAAAGTGAGGTATTTGAGAACTTAAAAGAATTTGTTGCCCTGGTCAACAATAAATTTGGCAAAAAGCCTACAGAACTCAGAACTGATAATGGGAAAGAATTTAAAAATTCTAATATAGATAATTTTCTAAAAGAAAATGGAATTAAGCGACAGCTAACAGTACCATATTCTCCCAGCCAGAATGGTGTTGCTGAACGAAAGAATAGATCATTAATTGAAATGACAAGAACATTGTTAAGTGACTCTAATTTACCATTACATTTCTGGGGAGAGGCGATCTGCACCGCAAATCACCTACAAAATCGACTGCCAACTAAAGCCAACGAGAAAACTCCATATGAGTTATGGTCAAACAGAAGACCAAATCTAAAATATTTAAGAGTCTTTGGCTGCAAAGCTTATGCATATATTAACAAACCAAAAACACAGAAATTAGATAATAAAGCAGTAGAAGGGATCTTTGTGGGATACGATAATTATTCCAAAGGATATCGTATATACACAAGCGGCAAAGATATAACTATAGCAAGAACTGTGAAGTTTTTGGAAAACTATCCGAAAAATTCAAATAAAGAAAAATTGCTAGAACTAAATACAGATGAAAACACTAATGTCGAAAACGAAAAGTCGGAAAACCCAAATCTGATAAAAATCGAAATTTCAAATGAAAATGATAATCAGAATGAATCTGAACTAAATCAAACCGAACCGAGAAGATCAGATAAAGTAAATAAAGGGGTTCCCCCAGATAGACTAATTTATTTGGTTAAAGATGAAAATATAAACGAACCGAAAAATTAGCAGGAAATAATAAACATGGAAAACCCAGTAGAAAAAGAAAACTGGATCAAAGCGACACAGGAGGAGATAGAATCTCACAATCAAAATAAAACTTGGATGTTAGTTGACCCCCCGCCAAATACAAAAATAATAGGTTCGAAATGGCTCTTCAAAACAAAATTAGATGATAAAGGAAAAATACAAAAACATAAAGCGTGTTTAGTGGCAAAAGGCTATTCTCAAAATTTTGGCATTGATTATTATGAAACTTTTGCTCCAGTGGTTTCACATACTACAATTAGAACATTTTTAGCAGCCGCCGCCTATCATAAACTAAACATAAACCACGTTGACATTAAAACAGCATTTTTGTATGGAAATTTAGATGAGGATATATACATCACTCAGCCGGAAGGCTATGTCAAACCTAATCAGGAAAACAAAGTGTGCAAATTAAATAAGGCTATATACGGCTTAAAACAGGCAGCTAGAGCCTGGCACACAAAAATTTCAGAATCGTTAGAAAAGTTAAATTTCAAACAATCAATTTCAGACACGTGTTTATTCATACGTAATACTAAAAACAGTATAGCATATATTATCGTTTATGTTGACGACATTTTGATATCTGCAAAAGAAAGTGAAATTAAAGAAATTATACAGAAACTTAAGATTGAATATGAACTAAAAGATTTAGGTCAATTAAACGACTACCTAGGAATTAAAATTGAAAAAACAAACGAAGGATATAAACTAAATCAAAAAATTAAAATTGAAGAATTAGTTCGAAAATTTAAATTAGAAGAAGCACTTACAATACGCCCATGGAAACAGGCTACGTAAATTATGAAAATGAAGAAATACCATTGCCAAACAACATCAATTATAGAAAGACAATTGGCGCTCTTTTGTATATCTCAACTGCCACAAGACCAGATATTTCAGCTGCGATTAACATCCTAAGTAGAAAAAACGAAAACCCTTCACAGAAGGATTGGAAAGCAACTAAAAGAGTAATTTCCTATTTAAATCACACTAAAAACTTTAAGTTAGAAATAAATACAACACACCAACCTATACTAGAAGTATATTGTGACTCAGACTGGGCTGGAGACATACAAACTAGAAAGTCCACCAGCGGAAACCTATTTTTATTAGGGAAAAACCCAATTTTGTGGATTAGCAAAAAGCAATCATGCATAGCCATGTCAAGTGCTGAAGCTGAGTACATTTCAGCAGCAAATGCGACACAAGAAATTTTATGGTTAATTAGACTCTAACAAGAATTTGACTTAGAACAAACATTACCCATAACTATGCATGAGGACAACCAGTCCTGCATAAAAATGATCGAATCAGGAAAATATTCCCGTCGCACGAAACACATTGATATTAGGTATCATTCCATTAAACACTTAAAGGACAATGGTACAATCAATCTAAAGTATTGTGAATCTAAAAACATGGTAGCGGACATCCTAACGAAGCCCACTCCCAAGCCTATCTTCGAAGTTCACAGGAGAAATTTAAATTTAAGAAATCAAATTCCAGAGATTAAGGAGGAGATTGTTGATAATACATCATGATAACAATCTCCGCAAATTGATTTTTATGACAGTTCACTTAAAAACTCATCAATATAAATAGTGTTTATCCAATTTCAATGAGGAAATGAAATATGAAGAGGTTTTTACAGACTCGTGAACTGAACAAGGAAGTAAGAGACTAAAATACGAATGAATGACGTACATTGACTTTACGTCATATCCATCCAATGAAAGAACTGTAAAATGACATCACTTGATAAGGACTAAAGACTGATTTCATTCTGCTATATAGAACTTTAATAGAAGCTTTTTCTCTCGCGATGGAGATGGATCATGTATACTCCGATCTCCCTTAAACTTATCAAATTTAATTAATGTTTAAGATTAAAATTATGTAACTATTAAATATAAAATTGTAAATTAAATTCTTTAATCAGTATAATGAATGTTTTATTAATCAATAACTTATACACATTGCTTAATCACATGGATATTCTTCAATCAAGGATTTACATATTTTGTGTGCAAAAAGTAATGGATACATCAATTTTCTTAATGGATTAACCAGTGATTCTGGCGGACCTACTACGCGGTATAATGAGGAGTGTGGATGATTGCTGAAAAATGGAGGTAAGCAATATCTTACCTATCTTTTGTTCCAAAAGTACAATTGTTTATTATATACCTTATTACTTTAGAGCGCGCAAAATTACTGCCTACCGACAAAATTTTCCTAACAACATTATATGCATATTTACATAGAATCGTTTTTACTTATAAGCTTACAATTATTACCTCCCACGAAAACGTGGCCGATAAGTAAGGAAAATTTAAATGAAGTTATTTGTTAATTTAATGTAACAATTACTACTAGCTATCTGAATCTGTAGTTTCATAGTAACGGCTTGGAAGGATAAAGACGGTTATTTAGCAAACAGAGAATGAAATTTTTCCCTCGCTTTCTTTTTCCTGTTTCAGAGAGAAAACAGACACCCTTACTTTCTTTAATACTTTTAATACTTAATTTTAAAAGAACTATTTCATATTTTTTCAATTCCCTTTTTAAAATCGATTCTTAAAAGCCTTCTCCATTCGCGGGTATAAGTTATAAGATTGGATGCATAAGATTTCAAATAGAAATTGGTTGATAAAAACAAGCTTCTCATTTTTGGTAATATGGAGACTTTTTAAAAAATACAACGAAAAATTTTAAAATCTTTGTAAGATTTCCGAATAAACTTTATTGAAAAGAAGAAAAACATTACTATATCGGGCAAAAAGATTGAATTTGGATTACTTTTATGAGTGGCTCAGAATTTTTGACGAACTGGGAAGATCAGGGAATTACGATATTATAAAATAACAAAAAATCCAAAATATGAGACACAGAGGCATTTGGAGCTATATTCTTCTATCTGAAACAAAATTTTCAGACACCCCTACCCTCAATGGATTTGTCCTATCCGTCGCTCACAGACAGACATACACACATACACACACATCTTTCTTTTATCAAGTATAGATTTCCATATTAGTTACATATCAGGAGATTTTCTGGGACTTTTCCATAAATTACTAGACACTTTACTTCGCAAGTAACCGTACAACTTGATTTTTGCATATATAGTGCAAAATTCAACAACTTCAACGCTGTAACTGTCAATGAAACTGAAATTTTAATTAAAACTTAACAAAGTGGAAAGAGTTTGTGATCAGTCGCACTATATTTAGCAGCAGGAATACATTTTGATTGATTTTAAAAGTCGGAAAAGTGTATGATGAACAAAATTATTAAAATAAAATCACGTGATATTTACATTACAATAATAACTAAACACGTTAAATAAAATTTCCATTTTGTTTTTCAAATTGATATAGTATTATAAATATATATATGTCATACCGGCTTATATATATATATATATATATATAATTATAATTATAATATCTATGAATTTCAAAAAACATATCAAGTTCTATTATCATTCTACATAAATCTCCAAAGAGATAATTAATGATATTGTGTATACAGAATACCACATAGCTAATAATTAACATGTGCAAACATAATATTACCATAGCTTGTGCTTCAATGGTAATTGGCCAAATTTTACTCATACCTAAAGAATATTGAAAAAAGAAAAAAGAAATAGAGAGAAAGGGGAAAAAAAAATTATAAATTGGAGTTGCAATTAAGTAAATACAAATGGATTAATAAATTAAAAATGAACCATATACAATGGAAAATTGGACCACATGAGAATTAAATATGAATTGGATATGAAAAAACACATGCACATGTACTCATCAGCCTGGATGCACCCACATGTGTTTTAAATAATAATTCAGTGTTTCATAATTCTACTGGCATAATGCTAAGATCAGTAGAATCATCCAGGTACACTGAATTATTACCAGACAACAATTGGAAATATTAAAATTTGGAAATATTTAAATAGGAAATAAAAAACCATTAAGAATATACAATATATTTCACTCACATCGATTATCCCAAAAACTGTATTTAACACCTCACGAAATTACCACGAGATAACAGTTTTGAAATAATAAAATTGGAAATATGAACGTGTAAAGTGTAGATAAAATATTTTACTCACAATAATTATACAGAATCCTTAAAATGTCACAACTTCTGCATAATATTCACATCCACATGGCAATGCATCATACATGTTGACTAAGTCGAGTTGAGAGAAATGATTTGAAAGACAAGTATATATATATATATATATATATATATATATATATATATAGGGTGATTATATACAAATAAATATCCCAACTTTGAAGGGCTATATCTTCTGAATAATAAAAGGTAGTGTTCCATTTCACACATCAAAGTGAGTGAGAAGTTATGAAGTTTCATAAATGTAAAGGTTCGTTTTTTTGGCGAGATATGGCGCAACGAGCGGCGGGTTGAAAGTGAACCGGCATGTTCCGTTGCGAGTTCATCCAACAGGATGGTGCACCACCCCATTGACACCTTTCTGTACGAGAGTTTTTGAACGAGCAACTGCTGCAACGGTGGATTGGTCGCAGAACAGATTTCGATGGTGCTCTTCATCAGTGGCCCCCACGAAGCCCGGACTTAGCTCTGTGCGATTTTTTCTTTGGGAATACATAAAAGATAAGGTGTTTTTTCCGCTTCTACCAGCTGACACTGCTGAACTGAAAACGAGGATAACTGCAACTTTTACAACTGTAACACCCGACATGCTGAAAACCGTATGGGACGAATTCCTCTACAGAATGGATGTCGTTCGTGTTTCTGCTGGTGGTCACATGGAACATTTATAAATTTTTGCTATTAGTAATTTCACAATCTTTTTTTATGTATTTTTCAAAAATGCGTGTATATTCTATACTTTTGTTAATAAAGCCCTTCAAAGTTGGGATATTCATTTGTAATCACCCTGTATATTAAATGAATATGGCATATCAAATGCTATTATTTCACGGATAAAAAAATATTTTTCTTGTTCAGTTTATTTTGCATTATGAGTAAACAACTCAATGCACATCACTGATTTTATATCTTACATGAAAAAAACATTAATATCTACTTCTACTATTCCATAGAAAATTTAAAAAACGACACACTTATTATTCAAAAATTTATCTAGGTATGAAAACAGTGAGAATAAATTATGTCTGGTACATGTCTGGTTTCGTAAAAAAGATGACATCATACATTTTTGTTAAAGTTTTTTTCTTTTTGCGACTAATCAAACATATCTACAAGAAATGTACTTTATTTATTAATGTAAATTTATTCATAAAATTTCGTCAATAAAAGTTTCAAATTTAGAGCATATTCTAAATAAACAGGATCATGTTCAAAATGTTGCAGTAGAAGAATTCCTGTGCATTCTAATTTTTTATAAAATTTTAGGTTGATTTCTTTAGAAATTAGCCTATTGCAATCGTCTATATATCTATACATAAAGCAAAACGGATCATCACGATAAAGTACACTGAACCAATTTCAACTTAATTGGGACAATACATTGATATTGCAAGTATCTTGGATGAGTTCGTTAAACAAATGTGTATGTAGCTCATATAGTTCGTTTACACAGACACACAAAAGAATTACGTTATATTATGGTGTATAGATAAAATCGTTTGCGGTGCATTTTAATGATGTTTAATGATTATAGCTCTTTCTGGCGAAGAGTAGGTTTTTTTTTTTAACCTCTTCGCGACCAGCGTACGTTCTTTATGGAATTTTTAATATTTTGCTACCAGTTTTTAAAATTAGAAATTTTCACCTAATTTTATCGAAAAAATGCTTTGATTGAATAAGTCAAAAATTTCAATTGAAAATTACTGATAGGAATTATCAAAGATTTTGAGCACTTGATGCGTCACGCACGCGTGACGCTCGTCGCGAAGGTGTTAAGATAAAATATCTTGGGTGAGTTCGTTAATCAAGAAGATTCGAAAAATCGGTATTTCGTACGTAAATAACGGCTCTTGCAAAATAGGAATAACATTACGGTCAATGCGGCTGTTTTCAGGACGCCATGTGTCTATTTTCTGTTCACTATTTATACATATTAATTTTCTTTGAAATTTCAGTGAAATGTTTAGGAAAAGTTTACTTTGTTAGGCGAGACATATTAAGAATTTCCAATGACATCTTTTGAATGGTTTAAATTCTAACTTTGTTTAGAGTCGGAAATTTTAAGAGTAGGAACGATTTTTAAATTGTGATTTCAACAATCTTTTAAGTTTTTTGATAGAATTACCTCATATACATTCAATTACATTGGGTAAGTCAAATTTTAAATTTTTGTAGAATTACTTTTCTCGAACAAATAACGAGCTTAGAAAGAGTTAGATAAATTTGTTTAACTGTATTAAATCTGATGTATGTATCTTAAAATAAAATAAAAACACAAAGAAATCAACACCTGTATTTCCGATTGAACCGGGAGGTCTTGTATGACGTTTATGTGCCGTACCCGATTATATTTTTAGCTCACAGGCTATCAAAGCCTGAGAGCTAATGTGCCCGCCCATTCTGTATGTGTGTATGTATGTACGTATGTATGTACGTAACGCGATAACTCTTGATAGAAATAACCGTTTTGCTTCAAACTTTGTTTATAGGTTCATTGTGGTAAGGAGCTTCCCTGATTAGTTTTGGGGGGTTCATTGGTTAAGTATAAAAGGGGGGAACGGGGGCTAACCCTTCTTAATTTAGATAAATGGGTTTTTCATGCAGAATTATCCCATTTTCTTCAAATTTTGTATATAGGTTCATTTTGATAATGCGCTTCTGTGAATAGTTTTGGGGGTTCTTTGGCTAAGTATAAAGGGGGGATAATCCCCCTCCTCTTAATTTAGATAAATGGGGTTTTCATGCAGAATTATCCGATTTTCTTCAAATTTTGAATATAGGTTCATTGTGATAATGCGCTTCTCTGAATAGTTTTGGGGGTTCATTGGTTAAATATAAAGGGGGAAAGGGGGGGTAATCCCCCCTTAATTTAGATAAATGGGTTTTTCATGCAGAATTATCCGATTTTCTTCAAATTTTGTATATATATATTCATTGTAATTAGAGGCTTCCCTGATTAGTTTAAGGGGTTCATTAGTTAACTATGAGGGGGGTAACGGGGGGATGACCTCCCTTAATATATTGTCGATTACTTTATTTTTAAAGGGGCTTATTTCAAATTCTTTGAAATAAGAGAATAATATACAATTAGTGTGAATAGCCTGTGAGCTCAATGCCCTCAGTTTAACTGGGCAGTTTTCTTTTTATTTTGATTAGAAGCGGCCCTGGCAAACCAGGTAGGAGGGCACTAAAGACTGGTCTCAAAGATGCTTTAAAGTTGTTCTAAAATCCAAACTGGCTATTGTATGACATATTTTTAAATTCATTTTTGTACGAAAACGCATGAAATTGGCATGGTGTTTTTATTCAGAAACTTTGAAATCGGAACACGTTTTCCATTTTTTGGTAAAAGCTGGAGATCGTTTAGAAAATACTGTCAAAGTCGGCGTTTTGAACCGAATTTCCGACGCCTCATCCCCAGAAGCGGGAAAAATGCGTCGTCACGCGACACGAATTGCTTATAATTCGAAAATTAATTTATTTATCAGAAAAAGGAAAACTCATTTCGATTCCAAATCTTTTCCACAGTCAGGCCTGCCAATTTTATTCCTTTGCGTTTAAAAATGAGTCAGAAATTGTGTCAAAAAGTTTTGCGTTGTTGAGCAGGTCATTTGAGACCTTAAATTAATTTTACGCAATTATTCTAATTGGTAAATAAGTCGTATGAGTTCCTGGTCCGGACATTTTTCGGTTGGAAAATTACAGTTGAAAAAATACCAACAGTTGGAAAATTACCAGTGGAATTTTACCAGTTGGAAAATTACATTTCAACGATGCTTTGCTCGTTCGTGAATATATACTGTTTATGAAGATATTAATACGCAATACAAGTATCAATGTGTTCAATGGGATTAAAACAAAATAATAAGAAAAATATAAATAGGTGCAAAAAAATAATAATTTTCAAAAATTAGAAAAATAAAAGGAAGAAGAGTTACATTCACAAAAATTCAAGCAATGATAATTTAAATAAGTAAAAAATAACTCATATTGTAAAATATTTGAAAATATCAACAACAAAATAAATTACCACTAAATTTGCCTTCCCCCAGCCCTCCAAATTATGTAGTGCATTGGAATAAGGCGCGCTTTTTCATGCAAAAATCAGGGTTTTGCGTCCTTTGTATCTTTTGAATAATTGTGTCTTTAGAAATAAAAAATGGTGAGCAGATAAGTTTAGTCATGCAGTCTATGATGGCACTTCTAAATCTATTCACTTGAACATGGTGATATTTTTTCATGTTTCATAAGTAAATATATAAGTAAAATTTGACAGTGTTAAATCTTGCATTATTAATATGCATATCAAATGTCCTTTCATGGGTAGAAATCGTTTTTAGTTATTCAGTTTGTTTTTTATTATATAAGTAGACAACTCAATATGCATCATATACTTTACATGTTTTTCGTAAAAAAAAAAAAATCTGCTTCTGTTTTTCCAAAGAACTTTCAAAAACAGAGTTTTTATTAGTCAATGATTTATTTCAGGGAATCAATGAAAAATGCTGTCTGGCACATATATGTTTACTAAAAAAAAAGCGACACCATATACATTTCGTATAAGGTTTTTCTTATATTTAATAATTATTAGTGTTTACAGAATATACTTACAGACATAAAATTTGTTCAAATATTTTTGTCAGCAAACGTGTAAAAATTTAGAGTATTTTATAAATAAATCGAAACATTCTCAAAATAAAGCACCTTTAATATTTTGCTTAAATTTTTTTTGAGTTAAATTGAAATACTAAAACAATCTCTTTGCTTTAATTTTCGTCAAGAAGAGCTGATATACAGTTTGTCTCAAAAGTCTAGGTACAACAAGAAAATGTCGTTTATATAGCAATATAAAATTAAACAAAAAGAATCATGTAAAAATGAACGAATGAGTTTATTATCATAACTTTAAAAAACAAATAATAAAAATCTGTAACTATACAATTTCTCAAAAGTTTAGGCACAATGTAAAAAAAAAAAAAAAAAAAAAAAACATCATTTAACACTTTTACTTGATGCTATTTATTAATAGGATTTTCCTGGTTTCGGATAGCTCCCAAATAATCGTGTTTCCATTGAATCAATTAGTTTTTTAAATATTAGTGGTGGCAGAGAATAGCATGCTTTTTTAATGGTCACTTTTAGTTCTTTAGTAGAGTCATATTGCTTTCCATTCTTGTATACTTCACGGATTAAGATACTCCAAATGTTCTCTATTGGGTTAAGTCTGGACTTAAAGCTGGCCAATCTAAAACTTTAACATTTCGGGCGGAAAGCCACTATTTCGTATGTGAGTTGGGGATTGAAGCACTGTCGTGCTGAAATATCCGCTCAGAGCACCCTAATATGTCAACAAATGGTAACAGATGCTGCTCTAGTGTTTCTTGATACCTTGTTGAATTTGTTTCTCATGGTGAAATGCAAGGTACGTTTGGCCATTAAAGTCAATCGCCCCCAGAACCATCACAGAGACTTACCTCCTTGTCGTCTACTAAAGAAATTACTTATTTATGTACGCTAAAGACGCCTGGTGCATGTAAAATCCGTCGTGGGTGCAAAGTCCTCCAAGTTCTCTGTGAATTATACCTCTGGGGGTGCCTAGTCAGGTGAAGGTCTCGTCACCTGATCAATGTTCTAAATTACGAGACCAATTACTATCACTTCCTTAATTTTTGCTTTTTTAAATCTGCCAATTCAACAAAGATAAATAGAAACCTTGAATCGGCAAACAAAGAGATCTGTAGCAAACCACTAGAGAGCAAGCACTGCAGAGATGCCAACAAAACTATAGTCAAGTGGATCACAGCCATGCTGTGATCAGGCGATTTCCACCCCACTCCCAGGTACTAACTCGTCAAGCTAGGCACTAATGCCGGGCAGGTAGGGGCCTGGTTAGCGGTATATATATACATTAAAAAAAGAAATGACTTAGCTATTTCCTGCGGTCAATGTCAGTTACAATTTCAGCCAACAGGATAATACAGGTTCCACTTATTTTCGTCGTTGAATAATATGGTGAGCCACATTTCCCCGTACGACATGCACTTTCGAGCCTAATCCATTCTGATCTGTTTATTGGTTGATTTTAGGCGCGGTTTGTAAGATATATATATATATATATTTAACAGTGTTCTTGTAGTCTCTTATGCGTCTATATATTACGTCCTTTGAGACATTGACGCAGAAATTATTTTGAATTTGCCGTATGGACATAGTTTGCTTTAACACCAAAATTCCAATTTTTCTGTTAGTCTGAACACTTGTTACACGTGGTCACCTGCATGTCAATATTCGGACGAAATTGTTGTGACGAGCAAGGACTCTGTATATCCCCAGCTTTGAACGATTTAATGCTCTAGAGATTTCAATAACAGGCCTATTTTTCGAATTCAACTTAAATATATTTAAAAATTCCACTTTTGTGAATTCCGTAGCTATCGGCATCTTAAATAATCAACGAAAATCGAATATTTGCTGCTATACTGCTCAGAGAAAACGGTTTGTTGGTTGGAACGGTTGGTTAGTTGAAATCGTTCTAGCATTTGTTACCGCCTTAACGTGCCTAAACTTTTGAAATAGTGTTTTTTTTTTTAAACAGAAATAAAAACAAGCATATTTTTTAAATAAATATTGCTGGTAAAACCATTATAATATCCCTACTATGTTTCATTTCAATTACATTTTGAATATTTAATGTGAAATTATTCCCTCTATTCCTCTTTCCAATTTTTATTATCATATTTTAGTGTATACCTAAAATTTTCAGACAGACTGTACAACTTAGAAGATGAAAGTCAAAATTATTAAATGTATCTTTTGCAAGGTAGTATTTTTCAGTATATCATAAATAAATATATAAATGAAATTGACAAAATATTAAATGATATATTATTAATATGACATATCAAATGCTCTTTCACTGGTTGGAAACAGTTTCCTTAGTCTGATTATTCTTCATTCTGAGTAGACAACTAAATGTGCATCAAATTCTGTATTCCAGGCAAAAAAAGAAGAAAAATCAAAATCTGCTATTATTATTCTATAGAAATTTCAAAATCGACGCATTTGTTATTTTATTATTTACTTAAACAGCGAATTTATTCAAACAGTCATGAAAAATGCTGTCTGGCACATGTCTACTGCCTTTAGAAAAAGGCAATATTGTACATCTTTATTAAAGGGTTTCATTTTCGTGATTATAATCAAATATATTTTTAAGAAATGTATTTATAACAACAAAATTATTCAAATAATTTTCACAATAAAAGTTTCAAAGATGATATTCTAAGTAAATCGGAACAGGTTCAGACTGAAGCCCAAAATGGCCTCTTGTATTATTTTGCTTTTAACATTTTGGCGTTTTATTGTGTGAAGTGTTATTTCGATGTGGATGATAGCCACTTCTACAACTTTACCTAATATCGTTACATTTCATAACAGGAAAGAAAATTAGTTGCATCAAGCGTAGATTATGAAACACTTTCCAACACATTCAGAATACTGTAACTAAACTTCCCCGTTTAATAAGGTGAAAAATGATATCTAAGTAAATAATTAGGAAAATTCATCAAACAATTAAAAACCCACACTGTAAAAAAAAAAAAGTTACAAATTAACAGAAAAAAAACTGTCAATTTTGGCGCTATTGGAAAACCGTTTAATTTACAGAAAATATCTGTATATTTTTATTAAAACAATTTTTCTCTGTAAAAAAAAAAAAAAAAAAAAAAAAAAAATCTGTAAAATTTAGAAAATCCACATTTTTTTTACAGGAAAAAACTATTTTTCTTACAAACAGTTTTATCTGTAAAAAATACAATATTTTTCTGTCAGAATTACAGATTTGTTTTACAATGCAACTTCAGCGATTATCATCTATAATCGAAAAAGTATTCAAATACTTTTGTGAAGATGTAATCTAAATATTTGTATGTATGCTAAAATTCAGTTCATTTAGAAAACGCATAACACCGTTGAAAATTATCTTTCAGCAATTTCCGTCAATAAACGGAAATGTACTCGAATTCTTTTGTGCAGCCCTGTATATGACCTATGGAATTTATGCACACCAAGTAATACGCAATAAATTAGTTACATTCAAAAATGTATACCACAAGTGAAACCGCACTTCCTACAATTGACCGTATTGTAACCGAATTCTTTTGTGTGTTCCTGTAAATGAACAATAAATGCTATGCATACCATATCCTTCAATATGCAGTTTGTATTGCACTTAAGTGCTGAATATCAATTTCAGTATGTTTGAAATAGTCTAACATCATTAAAATACATTTGAAAACGATATTTCCTCGTAGACCATAATGTAACGAAATTCTTTTGAGTGTCCCTGTAAGCGAAATTTAAATGCTACGCACTTCATTTTCAATTCCGAACATACCATGGTAAATCGCAATAACATATATCAATTACATAGCAATCCGCGTACATTTACACGAAATTAGAATGCAGACAGACGGACAGACAAACCTAATTCATAAACACTTTCAATTACGTTGGAAAATGTTGTAAAAGACTGCAAATTTTGTTAAAATATTTTCGTTGTTGTTAAAGTTATGAGCAAAAATCCGAGTTCCAACTAAGAGAGATTGTATTGATTGATTGATTTACCTTGTATGTCTGACTGAATAAATGGCTCATGACCCTTTTTTCTGTACAAAAATTGTATGTTTTAGTATGTTCTAGCATCTTTTAAAGTTTGTACGCGGAATTTTGAATTCCTCGTATATATCAGGCAAAAAAAATAATATTTGAATCCTGCTTGTATCGTTTCGTAAAAATTTTATAAATGGGGCGGTTATTTATCAAGGATTTATTTCAATACAAAAACAGCAAGAAAAATTGCCGTCTGGTGCATGTCTGTTTCCTTAAAAGAAAAGCGCTACCATATACATCTCTGTTAAAGGTTTTTACTTTTCATGATTAATCAAATGAGTACTTCGTTTCGTGATTCATCAAGAAATACAAGCATTTATAATGTCATTTATGATGTAAGAGATTAAAAATTTACAAGCACTAGAACGCTGATATGGAAATTTTAATAAAGTAAAGTGCTCTCTCTTTTTTTTCTATGTTTCTGAAAGTAAAATTAATTGTATAGTAAATCTAAGTTGAGAAAGAGAGATTATTTTAGAACTTTTTTTTCTGTAGATTTTTTTTGCCTCATTGTAGAAATTCTAATCACTAAAAGAGGAATTCAGAAGAACTTGGTAGGATTCAATACCTCTCATTTTGACAAAAAAATGACATAAAAGTCGAGTTTCAGATTTTCGTCCTAAGACGAACCTTGATATTTCTAGAAAATTTTACTCAAAATTCTGCACGATCTGATAAATAGTAAAGGAGATATCGTTAATTTTACTTATCTCTCTTACTATTATTATTATTATTATTATTATTATTATTATTATTATTATTATTATTGCCGAAACGTCAGTTAGGCTCACTGTGGAGACGCGAAAAGTTTTTGGTTTCTGTCTGTTTGTCTGTCTATGTGTCTGTCTGTTTGTCTGTCTGTTCCGCGATAGATGCCGTAAAAATCGTCCTGTTAGGTTGATTTTTGGTGAGTATGTTGGTGAGGTACTTGGAATTAGCTGTATAGTTTTTAGTTACAGTTGGTTCATTTGTTCGAAAAATATAGAACATTTCTTTTTAGGTCATAATGCTTTCCTATGGGAATGCAGACGATTTTCAAATTTCATTTTTAACTGAAATGAAAATCGCACATTTGAAAAATGGATTTAAACGTAAAATTACTAATGCTAAATGACTCAGTGCAACAGGCCATTCTCCAGTCTTTTTATAATAGTTGTCACCCTCCTGCTGCTAGCTCCCCAAGGCCTGTGCCTTGGTGGTCTTCTGAGCTTAGCACACTCAGGAGAATTACCCGCAGGGCTTTTAATAAAAAAGAAGGGTGGTGATTGACAGCAGTACAATATTGCACTCACCACATATAATAAGGCCATCGGAAAGTCTAAGTGTGATTCTTGGAAAAACTTCTGTGATGGTATTAAGGATGTCTCAACTAGTGCTAAACTTATGAGAATTATGGCTAGAGATAAAAATAC
Source organism: Maratus michaelseni (assembly GCA_963931845.1). NCBI lineage: Eukaryota > Metazoa > Arthropoda > Arachnida > Araneae > Salticidae > Maratus > Maratus michaelseni. The sequence continues at coordinate 108,021,444 of OZ007595.1, forward strand.
TAATCTCAATGCTATTAAATTGTCAAATGGGCAATATGATGAAACGGGAAAACAGATTCTCTCAGAAATGATGAGGATTCACTTTCCTGATTCTACTAGTGACGACCCAGATGTAGCTCAGGGTACACATACTGCCTTCAATGGCAATAGGGAGTGCTGGAATCTTGCTGGAGTTATCATCACTCACGATAGGATCTTGTGGGCAATCAATTCGTTCGACCCTTACAAGACTCCTGGTATGAACGGAATCATACTTGTTTTGTTACAAAAAGGGAAGATGATCTTAGTCCCAGTGCTTAGTCAAATTTATAGGGCGTGTCTTGCTTTTGGATACATATCAAATCCATGGAGACATACTAAGGTGATCTTTATCCCTAAACCTGGGAAAGACACATATTTTGAAGCAAAATCTTTTCGACCAATCAGTCTGACATCATTCATACTTAAGACATTGGAAAAGTTGATGGATAGGCACATCAGGGAGCGCATTTTGAGTGTAAGTCCGCTATCATGCTCCCAGCATGCCTATCAGACCGGCAAGTCAACTGACACTGCTCTTTATAATCTTTCCTTCGTGCTTGAGAAAAGTATTAAGGCAAATGAAACTGCTTTTGCAGTTTTTCTTGACATTGAGGGTGCTTTTGATAAGGTATCTATGGATTCCATCCTCAGGGCATTAACTAATAGAGGTGCGGATGAGTGACTTTGAATTGGATCAAATGCCTGCTCAGGGATAGGTCTGTTCATGCTGAGTTGTTGGGGGATACAATTCAGGTTAAGGCAAAGAAGGGTTGCCCACAGGGTGGGGTTCTCTCTCCTGTGCTTTGGTGTCTGGTGGTGGATGGACTCCTTGTGGAGTTACATCTACTTGGTGCATACTGTATTGGGTATGCTGATGACATTGTCATCATCATTAGGGGTAAATTCGAAAATATTATTTCGGACATCCTCAATAATATCCTTAAGCAGGTAGAGTGGTGGTGCAAGGAGGTTGGTCTTTCTGTTAATCCAGAAAAGACGACTCTCGTTGCCTTCACTAGGAAAAGATTACTGAAATTTAATGAGGTAGTGTTCTATGGGCACACTTTAAGTTGCTCAAAGGAAGTGTCTTGGTGTCTACTTCGATGAGAGACTGTGTTGGAAGAGGCACATGGATTATTGCATCAATAAGGCCAAAAAAGTTTTCTGGTCATGCAGAAACGCCATTGGCAAAACATGGGACTTAGTCAAAGGTGATCTGGTGGATATACAATATGGTGATCTGCCCTATGATCAATTATGGCAGTATAGCTTGGTGGTCAAGAACTATGACTGACATTGCCAAGTCTGAATTAGCAAAACTGCAGAGGATGATCTGCATGATCATGACAGGTGTACTTAGGACAACGCCTACATCTGCTATGGAACTGCTGTTGGGTATGTACCCACTGCATATGAATATTGAGGCAGAAGCATTGATCTGCTCACATAGGCTCATTTTACATGGGCAATAGCAAAGTTACTCGAGATATCTTACTTGGGGTAGGCTTAGCTGTAAAATCAGCAAGCACCCAGTCTTTATCATGAAGAGTGATGGTATGCCTTTAAAACATGTATTTGACAAGTCATTTAGAATTAGCCTTCATTCTAGAGCTGACTGGAAGAATATTTCTGCGATGGAACTTGAGACAGGTATGACTTGGTTCACTGATGGTTCCAAGATAAATACTGGAACAGGAGCTGGTGTTTGCTACCCAGCTGATGGTACCTCTCTCTTTTACCCACTAGGTAATACCACTGTCTTTCAAGCAGAGGTCTATGCAATACTTATGTGTAGTTATATCTGCATTGAGAGGAAGTATAGAGGCCTGTCTGTCAATATTTACTCTGATAGTCAGGCAGCGTTACTTGCACTGGAGAAACATAAAATTATTTCCAGGATTATTTGGGAGTGTTACTGCTCTTTGAACAGGCTTGCCAGAAATGGCAACAATGTTACTATACATTGAGTGCCAGGTCATACTGGCATCCCAGGTAATGAGCTTGCTGATAGTCTAGCAAGGAAAGTGTCGGTTACTCCCTTTGTTGGACCAGAACCAGCTATTGGCATTTCTAACGACTGCATCAGAACTACTGTTTTTAAAATTCTAAGAGAGCAGCAGTATCAAGAATGGCTTGACTCAAGTGGACATAGGCAAGCGAAAGAGCTCAACAGTAGCTGCCCTAGTAAAAGGGCACAGGAACTTGTTGGGCTCAGAAGGAATAGTCTACGAAATATGGTGGAACTGTTAACAGGGCACTGTAGACTTAATAGACACCTTTGCATTATGAAGGTGGTCAGTGATCCTCTTTGTAGGGGTTGTAAGTACGAGGAAGAGACTGCTTCCATGTCCTTTGTAACTGTGAAGCATATGCTGCTTATCCTGGGTCGACATCTGATTGAGCCATGGGAAATTTAGGATATTTCTATCAAATGTCTGCTGAATTTTATGTCAGCTACTGGCCTGTTTAGGGACTAAGTGGGAATGGTTTTTCCTCTTTCATCTTTGGGGGACAGTACAATAGACCTCTAGTCGCGGTGCTTTGGCTTTCGAGCTACCCCCCTCCCCCAGTAATACAGTAATACAGTAAATGCTAAATTTTCGATATGGAGGTTTTACATATATACATTAGCGTTGAAAATTTGGTGATACATTCATTAGAATTTAGAAATCGATTGTTTAAATTATTGGAAAATTTTTTGCATCTGTTCGGGAAACATAAAGCATTTTATTTTCATTATTTTCATTATTTTCATTTTATTTCAAAATGTATTTATTTTTACTTTGCTCTTTAATTTATTAGATGCTTAGCAACCCTATTTCAAAGAAATAATAAAATTCAAGCAACTCGCACTATTTTGCTGCAATATTTTACTAGCAAAATAAATTAATTTTGTATTCTATTGACATAAATGAAGAATATATTTTAATACAAGTTTATTATTTTTTTTTATCTTAAAAGTTACATGAATAAGAAGTTCATAGGAATTTCAGAATATCTTTGCATAAACCATGTTTAATTTAATGCTTCTAATTTCTAAAAACTCCGAAGTATTTTTAATGTCTATAAATATGTATGTAATATAAAAAAATTAAATTGTGGATTGCAAGATGCTAAATAATATGAAAAGTGAGATTGAAAAACAATGACTTTTAGAGCTGACGTTAATGCTCCTGATCTGCAGATTTACTAGTTATTATTTGTAAATTTATCAGTTTGCATTTTTTTATATGTAATTAAAATGCTAAGGCTTTCACAATGATTGAGTAAATTATCTCATTTTTTTAAATCTATATTTAGATTCTCTGAGAGATAACTAAGTAACGATTTTTTTATATCTTTGAAATTTTTGTTTAAAAAAAATCTGAACTTAAAAATATATTATTTTTATAGATTTATTCTATATACGTCCAATTGTTATTGTTTTTCATCTGATCTGATCTTTGTATCGAAAATCCGATACTTAGATTTGTAGAACAAAGTGCCTGAGTATAAGATAAAACAAAAATGTAGTTTGAAATACCAAAATTAGAAAGAAGAAATTGTTTTTTAATTGTTAAATTAAAAAAAAAGAATCACTTAAATATATATATATGTAAGATAAATATATGTAAACAGCTGATTTACTGGAATTATATGAACAAATAGACGTTGAATAACAAAATATGAACTTTAATACAGTCCTAGACAGATAACTCTAGAATACTTGACTAGCAATTTCTTTTCAACTAATACACTTCTCGCCAAACATATACAATATATTTATTTACCAAAAAACAACTAGGCCTAACAGCGCCTTTACTGGCTATTATTCATTTCGATGCTTCAAAAATTACAAGACTGGCTCTTTTTCAATTTTGAAGATAGTCTGATCTCGCAATCTAAACTCTTTATAACTCGTGCATTTAAATCATGGATAATAGTAATACTAGAGCGTCAGTGTCATAAAGAAATGAAGTGTTTAAGCTGAAATTCTACAAATATATATATATATATATATATATATATATATATATATATATATATATATATATATATATATATATATAATATATTAACGATTTAAGGTCTTTTGTTATCGGTAATGGTTTTGCTTTATTAAAACATGATCTAAAAACTTTAATATATATGTTGTTTACAAAATATATTTTGTTTTTGATACCGAGTCCCGTTGAGTAAGTAACATCAGAACAAAGGTATTATTATTTCATTATATTATTTTTTTAAATAAACCAGATTCATTCAGATTAAAACACACAGAAATCTCTTGTGTTCCTTTACAACTTCTAAATCTTTGGCGCATAATAGTTTGTAATATTGAGTTAACCTTTTGAGTTTAAATCTCATAAGCGAGAACCGACATTGAAATGAACCCATTTTTTTCCAAATGGCAGGATTTCCTGCCAACATTTATTTTCAAGATTCATACCACTGATTTCAAAACGTTATGTTTGCCTTATTTAATGACATAAATTTGCGATTAAATAGGCCGATGATTGCTGATTTAAAATAGTAGTATTGAAAAGATAAAACATTACGAATCCTGTCTTTTTTACCTATTACATTTAGATGAAATAGAATGTAAAATCGGCATTTTTTTTTTGCTACTTACTTGTAATTCTCCACTGTTACATTTAGACTTTGTTTTCTGCATACAGTCTAATTACTAGATTTGCTGATGTCTCATGAACTTTCACATCATTTGACTGTGTTTTGCCCCGCTAACAAATTTTCCTGCCACGGAAAAAATAACTAATAATCTTCTATCTACTATATGAATCCTTCATTTTAGAAAAGGTACAAGTCACATTTTTTTTTTGGAAATCGATGTTTTGATAAAAATATATCCTATTGGGTTTGCCGCATTATTTTTTAAAAGAGCACGTTTCTAACTCGACTCCATTCATTGTTATGGTCGCTTGAAAAACACGTTTATTTACGAAAAGGCACATAATCTGTTATGTGCCCTTTTCCCAATCACTTTTTGTATTATTTTTTTTCCCCAATGAACGAGCCTTTGAAGACAAAAGTTCTATTAACGAAAGAAACCCGAAGATATCAAAAAGTTCTGAAATATGTATCGTAAGAGGCAAAGTCCTTTTACGACAGCATTGTAAACTGGCGGACTCCAATACTAGACAGTGCAGAGTAAATCTTTTAATGGCAAAAGTGGAATATTTCAATGTTTTTCATTATTTTGTGCACTTATTGTTTATTAAAGCATTGATTTTTCATATGTCCACTGTTTGAACTTTCAGTTTCCCTGTGTTTAATTTAGAAAGGGAACATGTCCAAGACTCAAAACACATCACAGAAATCACCCTTTTCATTCAAATAATCTGAAAAGCGTGTGCAAAGAATATTTCATTATCCTTCCTAACATGAAATTCAAAGAATTGCAAAAAACAAAAAAATCCTGCCATATAAACAGTTTTTTCATGTCTTTTGTAATATTTAAAAAATGTGCCTTTTCTAAAATAAACGATCCTTATATATGTAATGCAAATGGGAATTTCCGGTTGCTTTAAACTTGAATTCTACTTGACGGATTTCGATGATACTTACACTGTTAGATAATTTTTCAGGGAAGGTTTTAGTATGCAGCATATATCGTTCTACGTTGTTTAGTTATAAAATTCTGGGGAAAAGTTCTATAATCAGGTGAACCCGATTATGAAAGATTAGCCTTTTTAAAAAGATTCTGCTGAATTTCGATGAGACTTGCATTGTTAGTTGCATAATTTTTAGGGATGGTTTAGTATATTGCATATCATTCTACGTTGCTTAGTTATAGAATTATGATGGAAAGTTCGATAAACAGGTGAACCTGATTATTAAAGATTAGCCTTTTAAAAAGTTCTACTGGACGGATTTTCATGAGACTTGCATTGTTAGTTAGATCATTTTTTATGGATGGTTTTAGTATATTGCACATCGTTCTACCGTTTTTTTACCATATACTACTATAAATAATCAACTAAAAGAGTTGGTCCTTAACAGCCCAAATTTTGTCTGACACATTAGAAAACATAACAGCGCAATGGGGTTTGTATCGTTTCAGCTATGCGAGAGGGAATTCAGGGTAAAGGCCCATATTGCTTTAATACTATGTCAAATTGTCCGATATATTTCGTTTGTGTGGAGGAGTTTATTTGGATATGGGAAAAAGTAATGGTTCTGGATGTAGCAGATTTTTGCTAAAATTATAAGTATAGAATATCATAAAGGGCCGTAAAATGTTAACATTAGCATGCGTTGAAAATGCAGCAAACAAAGCGTTCCAATATTGCGGCTGTTTAAACACAGAAAGCAATGAAGACAAGTCGCCCCATGGAAAAAGTTTTACTTAAAATACCACAACGGTGAAACGAAGGGTAAAATTAATAGTAATAAGCAGTAAAATAGGCAGTAATACGCTGCTGCGCATACGCGGCAGCGTATTACTGCTTATTTTACTGTTTATTACTGTTAATTTTACAGTATAATACTAGCAGCTGGGATGCCGGTATTATACAGTAAAATATTTTTTTTTTCCTTCAGTGTAGGTCGAGAATCAGAGATGATCTGATTACATTTTCATATCAGTTACACTGCCAACAGAAATACGGTCTGAGTTAAGGTGTCCGTTTAGATACAGCAGTTAGGGAGAAAGCAATTTAAATTTTGAACGGTAGACATGCCAAGGGCTTACCATAATTGACAACTTAATAAAGTACGTTAAATGAAGCAGTAAACTTAGAAAACAGCTACAAGAGCACTTGGGTGCGATGGAAATGTAGTCTTATATCCACTTAGTGTATCTATTTTAATGATTAAGTCAAGAAACAGCAGATGAAAATTCAGATAGCAGTACCTTTTGTTATAATTATGAACAAGGCATAAAAGACATGTGTACGAGCTAAATGGATAGCTGTAAAACCACAGAACACATCTATTAACTAAAGTGTTAGCAAGAATAAAAGATTTAAGTTACCAGCCAAAGCATTAAAATAAAGGATCTAATCTGAACAAACGTATAAAAAATATAGGAAATAATTTAGTACGAAATAATTGTTTTATAAATTTAGAAAGATATTAATATATAAATAAATTAACCTAACAATATATGAGCATCATCAGAGTTCGGGGAGAAACCGATCAGCGTAGCCGGCGAAGCTTGCTAGTTCAACAATTAAAAAAATAAAAATAATAATAAATAAAAAATATTCTGAAAAATATTAGTGCAACAGGGACACTTTTTGACATGTATTGCATCTTAACACCGATTAGATTTCTAGACCCGAAAATAGTGATGATTGTTAATGTTCGATAAATAAGTAAATAAAAATTAATTTAATAATTCTTATATCAACTCAATTAATTCTCGGCATAGCGAATGTTACCATTTCAAGGGTTGATTCAGTTTTTTCTTATTCAATCTGTTTTACATTATGAGCAGACAACTCAATCTGTGTCACAGATTCTATATATTTCAGAAGAAAAACATGTAAATCCTGCTTTATTATAACATAGACCTTTCAAAAGGACACATTTTTTTAAATCTAGAATTTATAAATTTAACGAGAAAAGATGCTGTCTGGTACGTGTCTGCTGCTTCTTCTTCTTTCTTTTTTCTTTTTTAAGCGACATTATATATCTCTGTTAAAGGCTTTTTCTTCTCGTAATTGATCAAATGGATCTTCAAGAAATGTATTTATAACTTTTCATTCATGATGTAATAGGTTAATAAATGACAAACACTCAAACTGTTATGTGGAAAATTTAATAAAGTAAAGTGCTATCTTTTTCCTGTTTTCTGAAAGTAACATTAATTGGATTGGATGGTGAATCAAGTTGAGAACAAAAGGTCTTTAGCACAGTTTTTTTTTTCAACTTTGGATTTTTTTTCGTGCCGATTGGAGAATTTCTCATGATTTAGATGACACTCTCTGATATCTTTAGGATAAAAAGAAAACAAGTCGAAAATTGTTCGTTAAACGTGACAAATGAGGTGCGTTCGTTTCGTGCTATAATTAGTTTTACATGGTAAAAATCATCGTTATTATTTCACTGAAATGAACTATATCGTCTGCTATGAACGAAATGAGGATGCCGTTTTTTTTTTCCTTATTACGTATGCCATGTTTACAGATGCGAATTTTATTTTCGGCACCAGACAGCGCTGTAAATTCACCATGGAGATCTTGCTTTGCGAATGATTACCTCCATGGTTAATATTTCTATGACTCCCGATGAATGAATGTTTTGTTTGTTTACTTTAATGGGTTGAGATATTCGTCTGTTAATCTAATTTTCACTGAAGTTATATCAGAATTTTTTAATGCAACTCATCACTCAAGCAGACAATTTTTTTGAACGATCTTTCTAAAAATGTAACTTTTATGCACTTTTATGCACGACTTGCGCTTTTATTATATAGATTACGTATGATAGGATTTAATAGAATAAAGAAAACTTTTATTAATATATTTTTAAGTTTTGATTCGATTTTCATAAAATTTGAAATGATTCGACGAAATTCTGCAACGATTATGCATATTAAATTTCAAACCATTCGGTTGAGTAGTTTTTGCGCTGTTATATGTGGACAGACGGACGGACGGACCAGACAACGACTATAGGTGTTACGTATTTATGTTAGAGGTAATTTAATCTAAATTTTTATATTTATATTTTCATTAATATCTTAAAACATTTCTTTTTTATAAACTCATTCTATTTTAATATTTAATCAAACCCCCCTCCTCCTTTTTCTTATTTTTCTTAAACATTATTAATTAAAACTCTTATTTTCAAAATCCAAACATTTGTATTTTTCTATAAGTCAAGACCACCCAGGTGCTTCCTTTTTCACTATGAGATAGTTTCCACGCAAACAACTTTTACTTGAAATTCTCACGTAATTTAAGGGATCGTAAATTCGGAACACACACAGGCAGATTGGATAAAGTACAAAAGGCCTTTATAAGAAGTCATGGGAATAACTGAAGCATTATTGTCAGTTGTATTGTGTGCAACTTTTATTACCCTAAGTAAAGAGAGTCATAAAACTATTTCGAAGGCTTGTTACGAAGATACATCAGTATATTGCTTTCGAGTCGTTGTTTACGAAATAGCAGGTGCAAGCGTGCACGTGGTTTCTTTTTTTTCGTGGGACCCAACAGACGGCTAATTTCCAGGAATTGTAGCTAGGATTTTTCACCTAGCAACAACTAATCCAATAGGCGTGTTATTTACTCCCCCCACTCAACCAATCAGCGTTGACTTTTTTTACCCCCTGGTCCAGCGTTACCAAGGAAACAGAGAGCTAGTTAGGAGAGGCAGTCATGTTTTGAAGCTCGGATAGTTTGGGTGTGTGAGGGTGGAGGGTTCCCTCCCTCACCCCGCTGGTTAGGCAGTGGCGAAATTTTCGAGAGAGAGACACTTCTCTCCCGGTAGTAGACGAGTGATGTTTAAAACCACGAACAGTGAGGTTGTGGGTGCGTGTTAGGTGTCCATTTTCCCCCACCGCCGCCTGCTTGAGCGGTAGATTGTTTTTTTAGTGAGCAGAAAGACGGACGATCGCTAGGGAGTTGATAGTAACTGGTTGTATGCTACGCGGCCTGAAATGACGAAAAGAATTCGAGAAAGTTTTTAGATGTCGAAGTATTAGGATGTGCAGATTTAGTGGTATATCGAGAGATGCGTCTGCCCTGGTAACAGACTCTGCTAGCGTTCTGCAACATGAAACGAATAAAAGAAAACATTCTTTTGCAGCCTTTAAAGACTGATGTTTAAGAATAATAGTTACCAGAGATTAGCACCACTGCTCGTATTTGGAGCCGGTGTGTAACTGAAGATTCACACGGAGTGGCAGAAGCGTGTTATAAATAGTCACAGAATAATTATTAGAATCGACTCTCGGTGTGGGAACAACAACTTCTTGTGAATAGTTTATTCCTGACTAACTTCATTTACATACATTTCTTTGTGCATATTGTCCTCTACCGTCTCGGAATCTGTTTAGACATTTTGGACTACTTAATGTAGTAGCCAAGCATTGTAGTCGTTACCAACAAGCCACTATGACTTGAACTATTGTACCTTAAATTCCCGAACTCTTGTTAGTGCAATAATGGAGGGAAACCAAGCCTACCAAAGAATAGCCAAAGCACCTATAGCATCACTATGTACTTTCTGTGGTAAATATAACTTCAGTATTTTTAGTTAAATTTATCTGATTATAGTATATGATATTTCTGATTTTTGGATTAACCAATTTATTAATGTTTTTATCTATTATCATGACTTCAATACATTAGATTGCTATTTTAATTCGTGAAAGCTATGAATAATGTGTTTCTGTAAATAAACAAAATATCTAAGTAAATTCCATCTTTGTTTTCTTTATCTTATTAATTTATTTTAAATCATTTCAATAAGATTCATGTTCAGAAATTTTACTTTTTGTTAATCATTAAAATTTAATTGGGAATACTATGTATAGTTTGAATTATCAGTTTAAAATGCATAGTAATTTTTAACTTAATTTATTCTATTGATTTAAATATTAATTCTGGTAAAATAAATAAATAAATAAATTGATTAATTAAAGTAAATTATTGTATTCTCTAGTCATGGAATTTCTAAATATTATTTTAAGCATTAAATCTAATAAAAAAAAAATAAACTGCTAATTTACTGGATGTTGTAATTTTTAATATTCAAACTTATTTTATTTAATTAACTGAGACCTTTTACTATTCTTTAATTAATTACAGGACATACTTATCTGAATTTTTTAAATAAAGTAATTTTAACATTTTGATCTAAAGTCTTATGAAGAGCATTTTATAATAATGAATTACTTATTCAAAATTTAATTATTCACTCATGGTCTCTTAAACAAGGATTAATCTATACGATCACAGCTTCAGTGTTGTGAATTCTTGGAATTGATTTTGCTTTTTTTTTTTAATATTGGTCAAATATTATTTTGTTTAACCTATCTCATCAATTTTATATCCCCCTTTTTGTACTTTCTTTAAAAGAAAGATTTTGTCCCCTTTATTCCCAAATTTTCACTTAGTCTAAATTATTATGTCTATGAAAATTCCTTGTTGTTACCCTTCATATTAATTCTTGAATTCACAATGCTGATTGTTGGGGAATTGGATGTAGTGCAAATTGAGAATCTTGTCAGTGCTTTTAAATAATTAATTCTTATACTATTTTGAATTCAAAACTTAGAATTCAAGTAAATTTAAATTCTTTAAATTTTAATTGTTTCTGTTTAATTTAATCCATTTACCTTTTTTCTAAATTTATTTTTGTTTGAGAATAATTTTGTTAGTATGCATATTGACAGGATTCATTTCAATCTTTAGTCATAGGTAATTTGCACTCATTCATAATTTTTGCAAAAGGTAATAGTACCTAGGCAAGAAAACAAAACCCCAACAAAGAATTGATGCCGTGACACTTACCTGTGTGGCACAATTCAAATTTTTAATGTTTATCTGTGTATACTTAAAGTTCAGGGTATAAGGCAACTATTTTTTTTCAAAATGTATTGTGCATTATGTCTTTGAGTATATATTATGAAGTGTTAACCCTCATATCTGTGCTGTTCAATTTTTTTTTCATAATACCCAACCCGCACTGAATTTTTAGAAATTTTAACATACCTTTCCCATTTGTTTATATTTATTTGCAATTGATTATATATATTGACAAAGGCGACTAGTGTATACATGGGTGTAGCTCTCAGTAATTTTATTTAGATTTTGCATTTGTGTAAATTTTTTTTTCTTTGCTTAAGGTTTAGGTAGGGTTAATTATAAATTTTTTTTTATCGCTGAATTTTTTGTTGACAAAACATTTCATAATTATGGCGGAGACCCTTACCAAGGAGATGGCTGAGTTGCAGAAGAAATCGTCTTTGATGGATAATTTATCCAACATCCCACCTTTTAGCGGGGACTCTACTATATCCTTTTCCGACTTTATTGAAAAGTTCACAGATATTTCCACCTTCTTTAACTGGGATGAAAAAGAAAAAATTTTCGCCCTGTTTAACAGACTGTCAGGGAAAGCAGCCAAATTAATTAAGGCTAATAAAGGCAAAAATTATACGGAATTAGTGGAAATTATACACGACAGATTCACGGAACAGGAGTCGCCAGATGGGGCATTATCGAAGTTTCTTAACTTCAAACAGACACCTTCAATGCCTGTCCAAGATTTTTTCGACAGAGCCTCTGATCTGTCACGCAGAGCTCTTGTCATTGATGGAATTGCTGAGGGCATTGTAAATAAAAGTAGAGATGCTATACTGCACTCTATGCTTCTAGGTAACCTATCTCCAGAAATTCGGAAGGGTGTCATTTCAAAAGATCCAAAAACCCCTCAGGAAATACTAACGTTTGCCTTACTTGAAGAAAAGGCTTGTAGGAGTGTTAACCCCTTCTACAGCTATGAACCAGCAAACATTGTCCCCCAGGTCCCCTCAGGTGTAGCATGTGCTGCTGTTTACCCCCCTACACCCCAGGTTAGTCATCCCAACCGTGAAATTGTAGAACTCCAAAACAAAATGGAAATCTTAAGGGCTAAAATTGATAGTCTGGTTATGCAACAACCAGCTGCAGCGAGAACACCAGCCCAGGAAAATGTCCAGTACAACCCTTTTTTCTGTTTTGGATGTGGCGACCCCAACCATTTTTTTCAGGACTGCCCCCAAAACCCCAGAAATCAAGGCTGGCAAGATTATAATGAAAATCCCTATGGTCGTAGAGGTATGGCCAGACCTAACAATAACTACAGAGGCAGTTATAGTAACAGGGGATATCAGAATCAAAGAAACTATAGGGGAAATGGCAATAACCAGAGAAACAGAGGTACCAACAATGGCCAGAGAGGTAATTATAGGAATAGGGGTAATCAAAATAATGTAACCCAGCAGAATAACAACACTGCCAATGACCACAATCTTCAACAAAATTTAAACGGGTAATGGCTGAGTCTGGAGTAGTCGGACTGACTCATGAGAAGCCGAACGACAAAACCCCCTCTGTATATAATGTTTTCCCACCATCAGCATGCAATCTCCCTACCGCAAGGATTGCTGTCGGTGATATTTTTATTACTGCACTATGTGATACGGGATCAGGTATCAATTTAATTTCTCGACAGGGATTGTGTTTATTCCCAGGTGTAAAAACTGAGGCATGCAATGTACCCATTCTAACTGTGACAGGTGAATGTGTCCCTCTCACTGAGAAAGTTAAGTTATTTTTCAATTTCAGTAATGTCAGCTGCCAAGCTGAATTTTTTGTAGTAGCAGGTAAACTCGCTGATGAATTTACTACTATTTTAGGTATGCCCTTTTTGAGTGAGTACAAGGCTATCATAAAGTGTAGTGACAAATCTATTAGTCTTGGTATTAATGAGCAAACTTTTTGTAAATATGTTCCAAAAATTTCAGAATGTCATGTAAATATTAAACCGCCAATTATTGTAAATAACAAAATTTCTTGCCTTAAAAATGTGTCATGTCAAACTGAGGGTAATGTAGAATGTTTTTCTAATGTTTGTAATATTTCTGAGAAGAATAAGAACAGTGAGAACAATTGTATGGTAGTAAAAGCCAATGTAAGGGATAGTAGAGAACAAATAGAGATTCGAGATAATGAAAAATGTAGTAGCGAAGATAGAAATAATGTGAATTTAGATAAATGTGAAGGTAATGATAGCAATTCTTCTGTTCAAAAATCTTCTGAAAGTGTTTCAAAATTAGAAAATGTTAATAATACAAATAATCATGAGACCTGTAGTTATATGTGTAGTGATAAATTAAATGAAAATAAGGCAATTGGTCGGGATAATAAATGTGAAACAAATGGTTGTGATCTTAGTGTAAATACTATCAGGGATGTGAAAAATAGTGAAAATGAAATCAATGTCCCTGTATGCCAAGTGATTTGTAATGATAGCGAAAAGTCACAATCTAATGATGTCGAAACTGAAGTAAGTGATACATGTGAAAAGTCTAAGATTATTAAAATTAGTTTTGCTGTTTTGAAAAATTTAGTAACTATCCCCCCCCAATCTAAAATTTTAGTTCAAGTAAACTGCTCGAGAAGCAATTTTATTGATAATAATGATGTTGTTATTTTGGAACCCCTAGTAAAAAAATTTGGTAATGGTGTTTTAACATCTAGAAAAATCTGTTCTCAGGAACACGGGTTATTTATTTCATTTGCTAACTTTTCGGATGATGAGGTTACTTTGAATAAGGGAATGAGGGTTGCTAAAATTCAAAAGTGCATCGATGATTCTGAGTGTAATTCTAATAATTGTAATTATGCCCTTAATGTTAATGTGCCCACTCCACTAGCTGATTTTGATCATGCTGATCTCAGCTGGAGTTCAGATATTAATCTTGACCATTTAGACCCCCCTCTTAAACTTAAAATGCAGGATTTTCTTAATAAAAATAAAGATGTGTTTGCAGCATCAGTCCTAGACTTGCCCGGCTGTGACACTATTCCCCATGTAATAAATTTAACTTCTGATAAACCTGTAAAATGTAAAGCCTATAGAGTTCCCCATAATCTTAAACAAGAAATGGAAGATCAATTAGATATCCTGTTAAAAGCTAATATAATATCCCCCTCCATTTCTGAATTTGCGGCTCCAGTCATTTTGGTTAAGAAAGCAGACGGATCTTATAGATTGGCTGTCGATTTTAGAAAATTAAACAAAAATTTAGTTAAAGATGCATACCCCATCCCTAATATCACAGATTCGGTTGATGCACTATCCGGTTCAAATTTCTTTTCTACACTTGATTTAACAAGTGGCTTTTTCCAGCAAGTTGTGCGTCCTGAGGACAGACACAAAACAGCAATCATAACTCATAAAGGACTATTTGAGTGGTCGAGAAATTGTTTTGGCTTATCAAACTCAGGAAATTCTTTTCAACGACTCATGAGTGCAATATTTGGAGATCTGGGAAATATGGGAATTCTTGTATATATAGATGATATTGTTATTGCTAGCAAAGATGTAGAATCCCACCTTGAAAAATTAACAACTGTTTTTGATAGACTTCGCCAGCATAATTTAAAATTAAAACCCAGTAAATGCCTTTTTCTATGAGATAAAATTAAATATTTAGGTTTTGAAATCCATAAAGGTAAAGTCTCACCCATTAATAAAAATATAGAAGTAATTGAAAAATTTCAACCCCCTGATACCCGCAAAGCAGTTAGATCTTTTATTGGTACAATTTCATTTTACAGGAGATTTATCCCTGATTTTTCTAAACGAGCTAAAAACTTAATTGAATTAACTAAAGAAAATGGTCGTTTTTCATGGAACCCTGCAGCGCAAGCAGAATTCGAAGATTTAAAAGCTGCTTTAATTTCTAAGCCATGTATTGCCCTCCCTGATTTTTCGAAGGAATTTTATCTTTATACTGATGCGAGTGGTGAAGCTTTAGGGGCAGTTTTATCTCAACTGGATGAGAACAACTTTTTACACCCTGTGGCTTTTGCTAGCAGAAAGTTGAAGGACCCTGAAACAAGGTACTCAGCCACAGAAAGGGAACTTTTAGCTGTTGTCTGGGTAACCGCCCATTTTAAGTGTTACCTAGCTAACACCCACTTTTTTATTTTCACTGATCATGCCCCCCTAACTTATATGCTTAAAATTCAGGACCCAACTTCTCGTATGGCAAAGTGGATTTGCACCTTATCTGATTTTACTTTTTCAATTAAATTTATCAAGGGCAAATGCAACAGTGTTGCGGATTTTCTTTCTAGATACACTACTTCTAATGAAATCTCTGTAAATACAGTAAGTTGTAATTTTTGTGTACAAATAGCAAAGGAGAATGTTTTTATGCCCCAAACTGATCTTCTTGAAAAAATTCAAGAACTCCAAAAGACTGACAAAAAGTGTTGCCAAATTGCTCAGAAGCTAGATCAAGGAGTGGATATAGCACCAAAGTACATGAAATTTTTCTTCCGAGATGATCTCTTGATGTGCGAGGACACTCGAGACTCTCCCATTTTAAATAAATTGCCCAAACTGGTGGTGCCAAAAGAACTAATCCCCCAAGTGTTCGCACTAACACATGATTTTCTAGCAGCTTGTCATCAAGCCTTCCAGAAAACTATTGATCGCATTCGCGAAAATTTTTACTGGCCAGGTATGTCTGCAGATGTCAAGCATCTAGTAGAATATTGCATTAGTTGCCAACAAAGAAGAGCTTATCGACCTAAACATCTAGCCCCTTTGCAGAGAATGCCAACACCAGAATTTCCATTGGCAAAAGTGAATTTCGACATAATTGGTCCTTTACCGACAACCTTTTCGGGTAACAAGTTCATCGTGACATATATCGATGTTTTTTCTAAGTGGTCTGAAGCATATGCTGTATCCTCTATCACCTCAGACGTTGTAGCGGATACTCTAGCAGATTTCGTTTCAAGGTACGGTGCTCCTAGCTATATTGTTTCCGACAAGGGTAGAAATCTTATATCAGAAGCCATTGACAGAGTCTATAAAAACTTTGGAATGAAACATATTCACACGTCAGCTTACCACCCAGCAGGAAATTCTCAGATTGAACGTCAAAACAAAACTCTAATTAATGCCCTATGCCATGTTGTCAATGAAAATCAGTCGGACTGGGATACAAAATTAAAATTTGCTCTTTTAGCTCTCAGGACAGCCGTGCATTCTTCTACAAAATTAACCCCAGCTGCAGTAATGTTTGGCAGAAATTTAAATCTCCCCTATAAACTTTTTTCCACCCCCCAAACTTTAAATTATAATGACGCCCCCACCTATTGTGAACTTTTATTCCCTGCTTTGAAGAAAGTGTATGCTGAAGTGCACAGTAGT
Source organism: Maratus michaelseni (assembly GCA_963931845.1). Classification (NCBI taxonomy): domain Eukaryota; kingdom Metazoa; phylum Arthropoda; class Arachnida; order Araneae; family Salticidae; genus Maratus; species Maratus michaelseni. The sequence continues at coordinate 108,038,355 of OZ007595.1, forward strand.
TTGGTGGAAGTTTCAGAGAAGCAAGAAAAATACAGAGAAAAAACTGCTGTTTCAAAGAATCTTAAAATAGGTGATTCAGTTTGGCTCTTTACACCAGCTGTTAAACCAGGACAATGTAAAAAACTATCTAAATTTAATAATGGTCCCTATACAATAACTGAAAAAATAAATGAGGTAAATTTTAAAATCGCCCTCCAATCAAATTTAAAATTAACGCTAGTGGTACACGTCGATAGACTGACTGAATTTAAAAACAGGCATGTTGATTTCCAAACAAATGACAAACGGCCGCAGAGTCAATTCGATGATCAATCGAATATTCAGAATCCAACTACTCTCATTCACCAATCGATTAACGATAACCCAGAACGGCGGACGAAAAAACGCAGGCGCGCGTTTATCATACCAGCAGCATCAGCAGTAAACAGAGATGAAGCATTGCCCATGCAATCAACAGCCAACACGTTGCCTTCACTAGCCACCAGCAACGAACCCCTTTCCCCCTCTCTTCCTTCAGCCGAGTTCGAGAACTCACGAGCTGAAACCACCCCCTCCCCCTCCACGGCTGAAAATCCAGTTACGGACACGCCAGATATCGCGGTAGCTAACGAAGTTGTTGAAGCTCAATCCTCTGTTATTCCTTCAACCAGTCGTATTCCGACTTTAATCGAATCTCAGCGCAAACCGACTGATTCGATTCCTTCGTCCAGAAATACTTATGGATTCAGGAACACGGACAAGCGTCCCAATTATAAACTTTAAGTTGTATTAATTATAGTATTTTTATTTTAATAACCTTATATTTTGTTTGTATCATGTATATAGATAGTCTAGAGTTAGTTTTTATTGTATTTTAACGTGAAAAATAAGCTTTTTAGAGTACTTGTACCGTTTGTTTTGGTTAGCGGTAGCGATCTGAGCGGTTGTGTTTTCATCACATTTAATGTTCTATATAGCTAATTTTAGTGTAAATAAGGTATATTTCGATAGTTATAGTGCAAATAACCTCTCCGCAGGTATATTTTGGAATTATGTTACGTTTTTTCTCGATTTTTGGGTAATTTCGAGACTTTGAAAATTTTTTGGTGCATTTTGAAAATGGGAATCCAAATTTTTTTCCCCCTCCCTTTTATTTTCATATAGTACTCCCTGTTTGTGAAATACGATAGTATCCATCGATTTGCATATTATTTATATTTTAATTGATGTTCTAGTTAAGTTCTCAGTAGATGAGTATAAGTGGATTTACAGGATAATACTATATTTGAGGGAACTATTAATTTTACTCATTACTAGATATAATATGTAGGTATTTCGTAGTGTAAGGTAATATTAGTGTACTGTTTTGTATATATTTTTTTTTAACCTGAAAATTTTTGAGGTTATTAATTTTGTTCTTGAGTACATTACTTCATTAAAGTATAGTGGTGTGGTTTTATTGAGAAATTTATAAAAATTTATCTGGTTCTGTGCTATTTTTTTTCCTTTTTTTTAAAGGATTTCTTTTGTCAAAGTTTAAATTTTTACTGTATAAATTAAGTTTCTGATGGTGATAATCTTCACCATAGCTTTTGGGTCTTCTTCGCCCCATTATGCTTTTATTTTGGCAATTGTTTATAGCACAGATAAATGGGTTGCTCTTCCAATATGCACAGTGTCGCTGTAAGTGCATATGTAAATAACTTACTTCATAGTTTCAACTTGCATATCAATCGACTGGAGAAAGTGTTTCTCAATTTTTACACATTGATACAATTTGTGTTAACTGAATTTTAATTAGTGAAATGTATTTTATTGTGAATTAACTGTATATTGTGCAAATTGCCTTTTACCCATTTTTATTCTTTTTGTTTGTGTTTTTATATGCATATGCATTACTAGTTCGTATGTTTTTATATATCTGTGTACATCGAGCTAACAATTTATACCTATATTGATATGTATTATTATTGTAAAGGATTTGGCGATTCTTTCGGTTGGCAATGTTCTCTCCCAAATTTTTATTTGGCTTTAAAAAAAAAAAAAAAAAAAAAAATATTTTGGCAATTTTCAAAATTTTTTTCTGTGGTTTAGCAAACAGTGTTCAGGTAAATACTTTGAATGGAACCTTCCCGATTGATAAGGTTAGTGGTGACAAAAGCAATGTCCAGCCTTGTGTTCATCTTTTAATTTTTTTTTTGTTATTCTACAGGTGTGTCTAGGATTTTGTTGACAAGTGAGGAGAGTTTTGTGTATGCAAACTCAGGTTATGCATTCCGGACTGTATACCTTGAGGGGTAGGCTTGCTAGGTGTTTCTTGATAATTCTTCGGACCGAAGTCTGGTTTGTTTGAAATGTTAGGCCCCATTTAGTGATCTCTCCCGCATCCATTGAATTTTTACTCACACTTTTTACTTAAAAAACAAAATTTTTTTTTATTTTTCAAAAAATTGTGTTTTTTAAATAGAGACGGGGGATTCTTGTTAGAGGTAATTTAATCTAAATTTTTATATTTATATTTTCATTAATATCTTAAAACATTTCTTTTTTATAAACTCATTCTATTTTAATATTTAATCAAACCCCCCTCCTCCTTTTTCTTATTTTTCTTAAACATTATTAATTAAAACTCTTATTTTCAAAATCCAAACATTTGTATTTTTCTATAAGTCAAGACCACCCAGGTGCTTCCTTTTTCACTATGAGATAGTTTCCACGCAAACAACTTTTACTTGAAATTCTCACGTAATTTAAGGGATCGTAAATTCGGAACACACACAGGCAGATTGGATAAAGTACAAAAGGCCTTTATAAGAAGGCATGGGAATAACTGAAGCATTATTGTCAGTTGTATTGTGTGCAACTTTTATTACCCTAAGTAAAGAGAGTCATAAAACTATTTCGAAGGCTTGTTACGAAGATACATCAGTATATTGCTTTCGAGTCGTTGTTTACGAAATAGCAGGTGCAAGCGTGCACGTGGTTTCTTTTTTTTCGTGGGACCCAACAGACGGCTACTTTCCAGGAATTGTAGCTAGGATTTTTCACCTAGCAACAACTAATCCAATAGGCGTGTTATTTACTCCCCCCACTCAACCAATCAGCGTTGACTTTTTTTACCCCCTGGTACAGCGTTACCAAGGAAACAGAGAGCTAGTTAGGAGAGGCAGTCATGTTTTGAAGCTCGGATAGTTTGGGTGTGTGAGGGTGGAGGGTTCCCTCCCTCACCCCGCCGGTTAGGCAGTGGCGAAATTTTCGAGAGAGAGACACTTCTCTCCCGGTAGTAGACGAGTGATGTTTAAAACCACGAACAGTGAGGTTGTGGGTGCGTGTTAGGTGTCCATTTTCCCCCACCGCCGCCTGCTCGAGCGGTAGATTGTTTTTTTAGTGAGCAGAAAGACGGACGATCGCTAGGGAGTTGATAGTAACTGGTTGTATGCTACGCGGCCTGAAATGACGAAAAGAATTTGAGAAAGTTTTTAGATGTCGAAGTATTAGGATGTGCAGATTTAGTGGTATATCGAGAGATGCGTCTGCCCTGGTAACAGACTCTGCTAGCGTTCTGCAACATGAAACGAATAAAAGAAAACATTCTTTTGCAGCCTTTAAAGACTGATGTTTAAGAATAATAGTTACCAGAGATTAGCACCACTGCTCGTATTTGGAGCCGGTGTGTAACTGAAGATTCACACGGAGTGGCAGAAGCGTGTTATAAATAGTCACAGAATAATTATTAGAATCGACTCTCGGTGTGGGAACAACAACTTCTTGTGAATAGTTTATTCCTGACTAACTTCATTTAGATACATTTCTTTGTGCATATTGTCCTCTACCGTCTCGGAATCTGTTTAGACATTTTGGACTACTTAATGTAGTAGCCAAGCATTGTAGTCGTTACCAACAAGCCACTATGACTTGAACTATTGTACCTTAAATTCCCGAACTCTTGTTAGTGCAATAATGGAGGGAAACCAAGCCTACCAAAGAATAGCCAAAGCACCTATAGCATCACTATGTACTTTCTGTGGTAAATATAACTTCAGTATTTTTAGTTAAATTTATCTGATTATAGTATATGATATTTCTGATTTTTGGATTAACCAATTTATTAATGTTTTTATCTATTATCATGACTTCAATACATTAGATTGCTATTTTAATTCGTGAAAGCTATGAATAATGTGTTTCTGTAAATAAACAAAATATCTAAGTAAATTCCATCTTTGTTTTCTTTATCTTATTAATTTATTTTAAATCATTTCAATAAGATTCATGTTCAGAAATTTTACTTTTTGTTAATCATTAAAATTTAATTGGGAATACTATGTATAGTTTGAATTATCAGTTTAAAATGCATAGTAATTTTTAACTTAATTTATTCTATTGATTTAAATATTAATTCTGGTAAAATAAATAAATAAATAAATTGATTAATTAAAGTAAATTATTGTATTCTCTAGTCATGGAATTTCTAAATATTATTTTAAGCATTAAATCTAATAAAAAAAAAATAAACTGCTAATTTACTGGATGTTGTAATTTTTAATATTCAAACTTATTTTATTTAATTAACTGAGACCTTTTACTATTCTTTAATTAATTACAGGACATACTTATCTGAATTTTTTATATAAAGTAATTTTAACATTTTGATCTAAAGTCTTATGAAGAGCATTTTATAATAATGAATTACTTATTCAAAATTTAATTATTCACTCATGGTCTCTTAAACAAGGATTAATCTATACGATCACAGCTTCAGTGTTGTGAATTCTTGGAATTGATTTTGCTTTTTTTTTTAATATTGGTCAAATATTATTTTGTTTAACCTATCTCATCAATTTTATACCCCCCTTTTTGTATTTTCTTTAAAAGAAAGATTTTGTCTCCTTTATTCCCAAATTTTCACTTAGTCTAAATTATTATGTCTATGAAAATTCCTTGTTGTTACCCTTCATATTAATTCTTGAATTCACAATGCTGATTGTTGGGGAATTGGATGTAGTGCAAATTGAGAATCTTGTCAGTGCTTTTAAATAATTAATTCTTATACTATTTTGAATTCAAAACTTAGAATTCAAGTAAATTTAAATTCTTTAAATTTTAATTGTTTCTGTTTAATTTAATCCTTTTACCTTTTTTCTAAATTTATTTTTGTTTGAGAATAATTTTGTTAGTATGCATATTGACAGGATTCATTTCAATCTTTAGTCATAGGTAATTTGCACTCATTCATAATTTTTGCAAAAGGTAATAGTACTTAGGCAAGAAAACAAAACCCCAACATTTATATAATTACGAACGCACCTAAAAAAACATTATTTAAGGCGTTCAATCACTTGCCGATAAATTTTGTGAAATTTCTTGAACTTTCTTATTATAGCCATGTAATCTATAATATATAATCTAGGCCTTCAATAAATATCTTTCAGATTTCCATACGAATATCATAGCATTTCAGGCATTTCTTTTTTCACAATTGTGCGCTTTTTATACTAAAATAGAATTAAAAACTAGGGCAAAAACGAACACTGAAACTCTTACAAAAATGTTTAGAAACAAAAGTTTAAAAAAAAAGTGCTCTTAAACATAGGAGCTTAAAACTAAATAAATTGATGCCTTCCAAATTTTATACTCATAATCATTACCAGTGGCGCAGCCAAGGGGGGGGGAGGGTTAACCCCCCCCAGAGCTAAAAAAATTACTATAATTGCCGCTTATATGAATCAAAACTACTAAAGTTAAAATTAAGTTTTTTGGCCTTTCCGCCTTGGCAGAATCCACCGCTTTCTTAAATCAAATTCTATTCAATAATGCGATTCAATTAAACGGCAAAAATTCTACTTAAAACTGTGAAAGCGCATATTACACGCATAGGTTATGTCATAAACTTGATTTTTGGACTGCGTCACTTTGTCGAGACGTCTTATAGTAAAAGATGGGTCATATACTCTCACACAGACGCTTTGAGTTATATAGTACACAGTGGTCTGTTTCTTAATTGCATTTCTGTCTTTGTTCCACGTTCGAAACAATAACAGATCATCGAATTCCAGAGAAAGCTTTTTTGCTCTCAGTTATATCTAATACCAAGCTATGTGCGTACCCAGGAAAAAATATTTGCAAAAGTAAGAATTTAAAAAAAGTACTTAAAGTTATAAAAAGCTATTTTTCGATTATGAGCAGATTTTTGCAATCGGTGTTTCTTTCGAATCATTTGTTTCGTAGGGGGTCTGTACACAAATTTAAAGACTATATTTCATTTGTTGGTAATGTAGCAACGACGTCTTGCTTATGATGGAGATTCATATATTTATCGTTAAAATTTTATAAATTAGTTGTGGTTCCTCTTTTAGCTATTTTTAATTCTATCGCGCTTCTGTGAAAAGAAAATCTCTTTCCTTTCTATTTAAAATTCAATAATTCTTAAACTCTTTTATCGCAGCTTGAAGTGATCCTTTTTCAATTAATGTACATGTCTAAATTCTTTCTTTCGTATGTGTTTGCGGTTTTCGTATGAGAAATGAAATTATTTTCAGTTTGGCATCTGTGTGCCTTCCTTATGCATACATTTTGGATCACAGAATAAATAAAGAAAGATAAAATTCAACGTCTATTTCTCGATACATCTGCATGCTAAAATTCCTGCAGATGTTAAGTTCGGACAGTTAGTTTTCTGTTGTTATAAAGATGCTGATATGGTAATCTGGTTTGGCGGTTTGCGTTAAAAAAAATTAGAATGTGTTTCTCCCTAACGAATTTTCCTCTGTACCCTATGGGTCGACGCGGATAAATTTGTGGCATCTCAAAAAAAGGCATTCGATTTTGAGTTTTCATGATGTGAAGATATAGACGTTCTGAGTGCTGGGGGACCGCCTCATTTTTTCAATTATCTTTCTTCAAATAAAATAATTTTATTTCATGGAAGCCTCAAGTCTCTGATATTTGTCTTCACAGGATGAGAGCCTTCGGGTTGTTGCTTATAGCGTATATGTATGAGCTCCGGTACTCTTTTTTCCGAGAATTGAAGCCCTGCCTGTGAGTATAGATTTAAAAAAAAAAGCGTTAAATGTGCGTTAAATGCATTTAAAAAAAAAATACTATTTATAATTACACACAATTTTACGCTAACCATGCATTAATTTAAATTGATCAGCAATATATTAGTTATGCATTGATTTACACTTATTACATTTTAACGAATGCTATCTACATGTCATTAAAATTATACTAGCTGACCCGTCCGGCGGTTCCTGGGCTCATGATAATTACCTCAAATCTGTATGATAATATATCTTATATCAATTTTATATTTTTAAATGAAATTTTCACTAAAAAAATATTGATTATTAGACAGAAAAACATTTTTAAAAGACACCTTCTTGTTTGGTTGGGTTTTTTGTTTGTTTGTTTTCCTCGTAAGGGTCTCTCGCTTCATAGTTTACAAAAAATAACCCCAGTTGTCTGAATTCTATAAATTTTTCATCAGTTATAAACAGGTTTTGACAAATGCAGTCGCCAGGTCGCCACTGGCGACCTAGTTTTTCTATCTATCCACCAAGTTATTTAACCCGATTTTTTTTTTATTATTATAATTTTTTGTACAAAAATTGACCTGAGAAATGACCATAAATGGCATTTTTTCTCATTTTTGGCATTTTCAATTAGGGAAAAATAAGTTTAACAAATGCAAATTTTAAATTAATAAAAAATAATTATTTAACTGACTTCGACACGAAAATAGGCAGAAATTGTTTTCCTGCTTTACTGTTTCATCCATGCCCCCCCTCATCAGATATAGATTTTGCAGCACTCACTTATCCAGACATTTGAAACCTTCGGCAATCAGCATTTCCTGAACATACCGGTTAATGCAGCCTTTACATTTTTTTTCACAGATAAATAATTTTGATAAATTTCATTAGAAAACTTTGTTTATACCATCTTTTTAAATGATGTAGCTGTTCTAAACTGTGTAACTAATAATCCTACAATAGGCTTATTATTTTTCTCAATTAATTGATAAAAAACTTTTGTGCTTTTGAAAATTAGTGACTTCGGAGGGGAGCAGGTTATTTTTTTTACTGGTAACTAGAATATTTTACTGGCTACCAGATTTTATCAAATTTGTAAAGCCATGGTTATAAATATAATGGTTTTACAGACCGTGGGAAAATATTGATATCTAGCTGTAAAAGAAATGCTTTCTTCTCGCGTCTTTTTTTTTTTTTTCCTTGCGACGTGTCCTTTAAAATAACAACACAAAAAAAGTTACTATCCGAAATCTCTGAAATTTTATTCGATGGTAAATATAACTGTATCCAACCCCTCTTTAAAATTCTGTGAAAAAGTCTAAGTCTTTGACTAAAGTCGAAGAGAACAGAGTCACGTCAAAAAAGACTAAGTCACATTTAATACTGAAAACATGAGCCGACGCCGAGCATACCCACGCCAAAATACCCAACTTTCTTTTTGCAATGTCATCGAAAAATTCTCAGATTTTTTAAATACTTTTATTCATCAGAGCGTTTCCAAATTTTTGTAGGCGCTGTAATTTTGATCTTCCAAGACGCTTTTAATGGATTGTGTCGAAATACAGACGTTTAGTTACTTTTAGCATAGAAAAAAGATCGTCTTCGAAAGGCCCGATATGACGTGAGGTCTAAATAAATCGTAATTTAGAATGCTTTCAGCTGTTTCACACCTTTAAATTTCCGATTTATAATAAATTCTTTATGCCAAGCATTTCCATCTTAAAAGTAGTCTCTATACTAAATTTCAAGTTTCTAACACTAACAGTTTCAGCTAAATCATAATTTAGAACACTTTTAGAAAGTTTTCAGCTCATATCGTCCTTTTAAATTTTTAAATGTTTTTAAAAATGTTATAAGGAAGCATTTACTACATAAAAGTAATCATCATGCCAAATTCCAAGTTTTCATACCAATTGTGTCACATAAATCGCAATTTTAGAATGCTTCTTACTCTTGCATTCAATTAAATTTCGAATTGAAAAAATAAATTCTGTGGAGCATTTACGTCTTTTAAGTAACATCCATATAAAATTTCAAGACTCTAGCCCTAAAAGTTCTAAATGACTTGTTACATTTGGCAAAAAGCAAGGTAAGTAAGCCTATTGAAAATTTTGTTAAAATTGCTTCATTATTATTAAAGTTAGGAATAAGAATTCGTGATTCTCTTCTAATGAAACCTTGTGTATTTTTGATTGAACAAAAGGATTCCTGCTCTGTTATTTTCTATGTAAAAATTATTTGCTGTACTGTGCTCTTCCATCTTTAAGTTTTCCCCTCATCATTTTTAAACACTTTATAAATCTAACCTAGTTTTGTGTTATTTCATTGGTGCATTTTATAGTTTGTAACTCTAATATTGTAAACGCTGTTTAAATGAATCATAACCAACGTGATTTCGGAGAAAAGCATTATGATTTCATTAACCGATGATTCATATAACCGGCGACCATCTTTATTATAAACTCAAAACCCCCCCTAGAACCAAATTCTGGCTGCGCCACTGTTTGAGAAGGGGGAAGAAGAATGGAACAATAAAAAAATTAAAATATAAAAACGGAGAAAAGCATTATGATTTCATTCATTTAAAAGACTGATTCCGTTAACCGATTATTCATATAACCGGAGACCATCTTTATTATAAACTCAACCCCCCCCCCCCCCCCTAGAACCGAATTCTGGCTGCGCCACTGTCATTACAATATGTTAGTTTAGGAAATAGTTAAAATACACATTTATGAAAAAATCCTCAGAAATCAGCCCAAAAATATATAAATTTTAACACTTTGGCTTCTAATTAATTTAATTAATCTATGCCTTCAATATAATATCTTTCAGATTTCTATACAAATTTCAAAGCATTTCAGGCATTTTAATTTTTTTTTCATAATTTGGCGCTTTTTGATACTATATCTTAAATATTTATAATTATTTATAGATTACATGTGTTCACAGAATTTAAATTATTTTTGCTCATACTACTTCTTGTGAATTACATCGCATTTTTCCGTAGTCGCGCACACAGCTAAACTTATTGCATCAAATAAATTTAAACTTTGTTTTCGAACACTCCAATATTATTAGACAATTAGGCATAAAATTCACATTCCGAAACAATGGATAAAACCTGCAGCCTATACAAAAGAACAATGTACATTTTAGCAAAACCTATCCATAACCATACCGAAGTTATAAAAAACATAGACATTGTTAAAAATATACTAGCGTTATAGCGAATTCGCTGATTCCCAATGCCAAGTAGCATATATTAATGGCATGTAGACGTCCACGAGCGATATTTTATTTAAAATAATGTATACAATTTAAATTATTCTGAATAATTAATCATCAATTTTCTAGTTTTTAAATGAAACCTATATAAGTGCGTAACATAAATGATGAGCATTCAATGCTACGCCACAAAGTTATCTGAAATAAAAACCAATCTGTCCATGTTTATATAAATTGATATATGTTGGATATCGGGTGGCCCGGAGGGGACACCTCCCCCCCCCCCCCCCCGCATCAAAACCCTCCTTACACACCTAAACTTTTCAGATTTTCTATTTTAAATATAAGAAATACATTCTTCTCTAGATATTTTTTTCTAATTTAAAAGGATAAATTAGATCAGTATTGAAATTGCCTTGAAATTTTGTATTGAAATTTATTTGGTCTCAAGTTTATACAATTATATTCTCAATATTAATTCCATTTTCGATATAAATAACTCGATAACTATAATAAGAAGATGACACTTGCAGATTAAATATATAGATGAATTTATTAGAAAATAGTTCTTTTTTCAATTTTGTTTTACAAAGTACTCAAAAATCCAAATAATTAAAGTAAAACAGACTCAGTTTAAGTAAAATTCGAGCGAAATAGAAACAACATATTCAGTTCTAGTTGTTTAGATTTAAGAAAGAAAGAAAACAAACAAAAAAAAAGAAATATATAAAGTTCTTAAATATTCAAATGTCTATTTGTATAATTTAAAAAATAAATAAATACAGCTCAAGCCAGTATTTTATTAAAAAAGAAAATATTCGTGAGCAGCGCATATCTGGGGACGGTAATAGGTATTTACATTTCTGCTCATTTGATAATGATCAGAAAAAATCGAAACATATTTGTATGTCTTCTAAAATATTTCTTTCTTCGACTTCACTCTGCAAAGTACTTACAAATCTAAGAACCAACATTTTCTTAAACTTTAAAAAACTTGATACATCTGCTTTTATTTGTGCAACTAATTTGAGGTATTTTCTAAAGGTTTCGGTAAAAATAAATGTTTTCGACTTTTTCTTTCAAATTTTCATAAACACTGCAAAAATAAATAAAACTTCCCTCAAGTATTATTGAGAAAATTCTTTCGCTAACGCTTACCACATAGAATAAAGAACTTCCGCTGCATATTCATTCTTCCTTTGCTTTTTGAAGTAAATATGGGCATTTTATTAAAAGGTTCCTATTTGGGTTTTATTAAACCTCGGGATTTATTTAAGACTGCGTTAAAAAATTCAAGAGGCATTCAAAATCTCGACGTATTTGAATAAAAAGTATTTGATAAAAGGACGTTTTCAAAAGTCCTATTGTCATTAAATTAATGCCAGCACTTATTTTATAAACAGATTTAATATCTTCTGGTATGTCATCAATTATTAGGTACTTAATATGTGCATTTCGTGTTTTAGAAAATGTTTGAGTACATATTGGCTGTATTTTAAGAGCAAATATATTTAATTAACTAAACCTAATTTTGGAAAATAAAATAATAAAAAAATTATAACGACTGTGAACAGTTAAAAATTGAGTTATATAGATTATCTCTATTATCCCGTCGACCACTTTTCATAACAAAAAACGATCGCCAAAGAAACGGGAGAACGTTGCCATTAAAATATCAAAATAAATAAAATATAAGAATTTAAGGGCACAATTGTTATTTTAATTAATGAAATAACTAATCAATCAGTAAAACATTAATGAAAAATACACGCAAATGTCGAATTAAAAACCACTTGAAGACATAACAAACACGTATAATGCTTCTGACATCAAGTAAATGGGATTGCATTTTTGGCGTTTAATCTTACAGTTTGGCGATAGTTTTTTGTTATGAAAAGTGGTCGACGGGATAGTAGAGAAGTACCTATAGATTTAATTTAAATTGCATAGCAAACATTCGAGTGCATTAAGATAAAATAAATATATGTGTTATTCTAGTTTGAAGTCTTAAAAACATATATGGTTTAAAAGATAAATATCACCTTCGCTCTCTTTTAACAACTCCTATATAAATAGAGATCAAGGCAATATTTTATTTTAAACAAATTTAAGAACAGCACATATGTAGAAAAAAAACTAATTGATGCGCAAATATTTTATCGTTTAATTAAAATATTAATATCAAAACAAATTCAATTTATGCTTCTTTCTTGAGTTCTGTTTTGGAAAGTACTCGAAAATACACGAACCAATATTTTCTTAAACTAGGAAAAACTTGGTATAACTCTTTTTATTATGCAATTAAATTAATGTATTTCCTCGAAAAAAATAACTCTTTTTTTTCTAATGTTTAATAAGTGCAATAGGAAATAAATAAAACTCCCTTCAAATATGATTGAGAAAATCTTTTCTCTAAATCTTACCATAGAAAAAAAAAAAACTTCGTTAAGCTTCCTTAGCTTTTCTGAAGTAAACAGTCATGCAAAAGATTCCTTTTTGAGTTTTATTAAGCTTCAGAAATGTTTTAATGTTTTATTGAGTAAGAATTTGAAGACGCATTTAAAAACTGGACGTGTATTTGAATAAAAAAGGATTTGGTTAAGAAAGTTATGTCATTAAATTAAAGCCAGCAATAAGATTTTATGTTTTCTAATCGTGCAGCAATTATTAGATATTCCATATGTTTGAAAAAAATGTGCATTCCATTTTGTACTTTAATAACAAATATAATTAATCATTAAAATATTTAAACCAAAATCAACAGCAAATTTTAAAAGTTAAGTGATTAATCTATGAATCAAGTAAAAAGTTTTAATTTAGCTATAATTCGATTAACAGCCTAATGCTAATATTAAAAACTTAGCAATATATTTCATTCCAATTATTTTCATTTAAATAATTTGAAATCAATAAATCATGAAGTTTTCTTCATTTATTTAAAATTTCGTTTGTAAATGCAGTTCACGTCTGAATTATGTGTCCATGTCTGAATAATCATGTAAAATTATATTTATAAGCAATACATATGTGATAAAGTAATTAGAGTTTATATTTTTGATTTATTAATTAATTTTAAAAATGCATTTATTAGAAAAATAACACTTCTCTCTTCAATTCCTTTTATTGCAAAGCACACGAAAATTCACGGACCAATATTGTCTTAAACTAAAAAAAAAAACTTTATGTATTCCTTTTTATTATTCAATTAAATTAAGGTATTCTCAAAAGTTCCCGGTAAAAATAAATCTTTCTGACTTTATCATCTACATTTATATAAGCGTAATAAAAATAAATAAAACTTCCTTCAAATATTATTGAGAAAATTCTTCCTCTAAATCTTACCGCAGAAAAGTGAACTTCCGATACATTTTCAAGCTTCCTTGATTTTCTGATGTAAACAGTCGTGTAAAATATTCCTTATTGAGTTTTATTAATCTTCAAAAATTACTTAATGGTTTTATTTATTAAAAATTTGAAGGCGCATTTCAAAACTCGACGTATTGGAATAAAAAGGAATTTGGTTAGGAAAGTTTTTAAAAGCCTTAATGTCATCATATCATTAAATTAAAGCCAGCAGTAATTTTATAACAAAGGTTTATACCTTCACATCGTGCAACAGTTATTAGGTACTGGTATTCCATATATTTGAATAAAATATGCATTCCATTTTGTACTTTAATAGCAAAAATAATTACTTTATAAAATATTTAAACAAAAATCAACAATGAAAATTTTAAAGGCGAATTATTAATCTATTTTCAGATGAATCAAATAAAAATGATTTAATTTTGTATAATTCGGATTAACAGCCTAATGACAACATTAACATGGACGCCTTTTTAAAATCAAATAAAGATATTTGAATCAGCAATTTTAATTAATAAATAGAATAAAATATGTAATACACTTCATTAATAAATGCAGTACATATTTTATTTAATACATGTTTTGCTCAAATAATGTTTATATATGATTTAAAAAGCGCAGAAGGTGGCAGACATGGATTGGCAGCTATGTTTTAAAACATAGCAGTATATTCTTTTCTGATTGTTTTAGTTTAGATAATTTAAATTCAATAATTACTTGAATTCTGTTTATAAATGCAGTTTACGTCTGAACCAGCAAGGAAGACCGAGCTACGCTTGATTAAAATTAGCTTTGTGTTCTATGTACCCTGATTGGTTGAATTTTGTTTTCGAGAACGTTCTATGGACTCTTAGTGGTTGAATCATGTATCTCTGCTCATATTGGGAATTTCTAGAAAATTCCTTCAGATTCTAAAAGCCAATTTTTCAACCAAATATCGCCAAAATTTGGCGAAAAGTTACAAAGTTGGCGACATTCTTTCATTTGTCGCCAAACATGTGTTTTGGCATTGGGGTCATTCCATGCAAAATGAGCAAAAATTAAAAAAAAGTCGTGGCCACATAGTAACCGATTTTAATAAAATTTGGTACACAGATTCAATTCATATTTAAATAGAGCTATTCAAAATATCTTGACAAAAAATTAAATATTTTGGAAGTTCTGGACATTTTAAAAACTTGTGACATAGAATGGCTTGTATGCAGTGCTGTAGTTGGAAAAAAACATTTGTGGGAAATCATCTTTTCATAGAGTAAATAAGGAGTGAATTTTTCGCATCGGTCATGATGTTATTTATACAGATGAATGCTCTTTTGCATTCAGACATTGAAATGGGTATAGTTTTCACAGTCTGGAGAAAAAAAAAAGGCTTGTGCTCATACACATTATTTTTTTTTATAGTAACAAACCAATTATTTCTGGGAACGGCGTTCCCAAGCGTTTCCCACCCAACTACAGCACTGCTTGTATGGAATCGTTCAAAGTTGCAAGTTTAAAGTTCCGTATCTTGAAAATTATTTAACATAAATAAAAAAATTTCATAATATTGTAACCCATGGACAGTTATTATCATATTTATTTAGTAATAATAATTTCGTAACACCATGGTTAACCCTAAATTGGTTGTAAAAATTGAAAAATTGAAAATTTTGAGAAAATTAAAAGCGTTAAAAAAATTGAAGAAATTTAAAAACATATGTGAAATTGATGTACGATGTAATGTTACATATGAAAACCAAATTTCTCAAATTTGGAAGTTGCCATTTATTTTCTTCATCTTCAAAATAGCTTAGAAACTTTTAAAAAAATTACAAAATCACAATTTTTCCCTCTTATGTATATTTAAAAAATCAAATGAAGGAAAAACCTGACATTAACAATATTGCTGAAGCATAAAGTTCAAAAAGCCCATGGTATGCTGAAAAAAAATTCAAGATTGCCTTTTGATTCCTAACATAAGAGAAATGAGTTCAAAAAGGTAATATTTGTTATGTTCTTTGGGCTATTTCACTTCAAATTTATGCGCCTTTCCATGCTCTTCTGCCATCTTGCAAAAAAAAAAAAAAAAATGTAGTGCTGCCATCTATCCGGAGGTTTGATTACTATATAATTGTTTACCCCGCTTAAATCCATAATTTATTCTACTCTAATTTAAAATATTGTTGATGAAAAATAAACTGAAGGCAAGAATGGAAGTTTCTATATTTAAAATATACACTTTTATATATATTTCTCAAATAATTTAAAAAATTTAAGATGTTTCCTTCGTGTTCAAACAAATAATAGAAATATTGAATTTTTTCCCTCAAAATTTTTCTTTATTTATTTTTTTCTCATTAAGGAATAAAAAGGCAAGAATGAAAGTTTCTATATTTTAAATATATACTTTTATCTATAACGTCAAACAATTTTAAAATTTTAAGACCTTTCCTTCATGTTCAAAAAAGTAATAGAAGTATTGCATTTTCCTCTCAAAATTTTTCATTATTTATTTTTTTTCTCATTATGGAATAAAAGGACAGTTACTAAATCACTCTAATCTACTTATTATTCAGTCTTAATTATAAATAATTTCTGATATAGTTTTTCCACTCCTACGGCTAATAATGAAAATTGAAATTTCAAGCATGTAGACACAACCTCGATCTTATATCAACTTGTAATGTAAGTTTTAATACTTAAATAAACAATCCTGAAATCTGTTATTTTACATTTATTCGTAAATAAATATGATCTACTTATATGCTGATTTTCATTAAAATCTATGACATGTCAGCCACAGCTGATTTGCTCATTTAGCATGGAATGACCCATTGGTAATCTTAAAAGTCGATTTTCCCGTCAAATCTCGCCAATCTCGCCAACATGTCACCAAATTTGTCGAAATTTTGCGAACTTTGTGACTTCGCTTACTGCCAACTTTTTAATAACTTAATAACTGTTTCAACCTTCATTCCCATTGAAATGCATTGACTCATAGTGACCCCAAAATCATCCACTAATCGAATGAATTTTCTCGAACATGTAATCTAGCCAGATGATCTATCGTACCCCAAAACGGTAGAATACAAAATTTAATCAAAATCGTTAGAGCCGTTTTTAGATAAAATTAGCATACACACACACGATATAATATATATGGCTATACGAGTTCAAGTCTGCAGTTCATGTTTGAATAATCATGTCAAAATATATTTGTAAGCCGTACATACGTGGTAAAGATACTTAATGTTTACATTTTTACTCTATTAATAATTTTTAAAAATGCATTTGTATAACAAAATTAAAACTTTTTTCTTCAATTCATTTTTAGAAAGCAACTGAAAATCCCCGAACCAAAATTCTCTTACACTAGAGAAAACTTTATATATTTATTTTTGTTGTGCAATTAAATTAAGGTATTTTTAAAAAGTTCTCAGTAAAAATAAATCTTTTCGACTTTTTCTTCTAAATTTGCATAAGCACAATAAAAATAAACACAACTTCTTTCAAGTATTACTGAAAAAAATTCTTTCGCTAAATCTTACCGCAAAAAGAGAATGCATTTTTTAAACTTACTTTGCATGTTCGTAGTAAAAATGTATTATTTTATTAAAAGGCATCTTATTGACTTTTATTAAGTTAAGGAACTTTTTTAATGGTTTCGATTAAATAAAAATGTTGAAGAAGCATTTAAAATCTCGACGCATTTGAATAAAAATAATTTGATTAAAGAACATTTTTCAAAACCTTAATGTAATTACATAATTAATTAATACAAGAAATCATTTTATAATGAGATTTTATATCTTCCGATCTTGTACTTATTTTATTTATTATTTATCTATAAGCTATTATTTATTGGAGCAAAATTGCATTCTAATTCTAATAAAGTATATGGCTTAAAAAAAAGTTTTATTAAGTACAAAAATGAAACTTAAAAAAATATTTGTACAAATAACATTAAGCAAAATTACTAAAAATGTAAAGTGATTAATTTTTAAAAATTATAAAAAATGTAGCAAAAGTTATATAGTTTAAACTAACTACATAGCAAAAATTCAAATACACTCTAAAAAATATAGATGTTTGTTAATCTATTGAAATATACTATAACCACAAACGAAAAGATACAATAACGTTTTCCGCATTACGCACGATTCTGAAATGCGTTCTTTAGAAACCCCAGAAACTAATATATTTATGGGGAAGTTGTCGTGTTCCTTTATGCATATAGAAGAGTTATCGTGGGAAGTAAGTTCAGGGGGTGATTATTGAGAAGATGTCAAAGTTGGCGAATCCTTTGAAAAGACCTAAAGGATTTACTTTTACGGAGTGAAACAATTTGTTAAAACAAGAAGGTATAGTGGCACTTGGTTGTTTTGGCAATCCGCAGAGTGCGTTTCCTGGGTACTGAAGTACTAAACTGGAGTGTAGTTTTCCCTTTTATTTTGTATGGTGAAGCAAGGAAGACGAAAATCACATCACTAGAGTTAATGTTCTTTAATTGGAGAATGATGTCACACTTCACAATCTTCCACAATAGTGATATTTTGATCAATCAAAGTTTCAGATTTTTTTTAAATGAATCTGATTAATATTGGTGAGGTGACATTTTAAATTTAAAGCCAGAGGTGAAGAACACAAACGCGATCCAAAGAATAATCCAGAAATGCTGTTGAACAGGTCCGATCAAGTTCACGTAATCCAAAGAGTTTTTAAGCCATCAAGAGGATTTTTCATTATAAAACCAAAGGGTGGCCAAAGGGGCCAAGACATTTTTAGATGTTTATGAGATGAAGATCAGAGGGCAAGTGTTCTATCCGATATGAAAGTGGGCGCAAGGAAAAACACGCCAAGCGAGATACATTTCAAGCCAAGAGAATCGCATTTTTTTGCGTGGGAAATGTAACCGTTACTTATATACATATCAACTTCATAATTGACGTCATTGGAAGGGAAAAATCTTTTGGCGAAGATTGCACTTTGGCTAAAAAGAGAGATTAAGAATTTTACCGTTAATTATTGTTTTGGGAATAGGGCTTTCGAGGAATGCAGCAAAGGCGCCGTTTAAATGCTATAGACATCTGGAACAATATGCGAGACAAAGCTGACCATGAAAAGGAAAACACTTTATGCCTTGTATAATTTCATTTCTTTTGATATGTGGGAGACCGAATAAGTACGTTAATGATAATTTAAAAACAATATGCATGATTTTGACTAAAAGTCTTTCGTTGAAAGAGAAAGATAAAAAGGGTGCGCTTTTTAACAGCCGGGAATGTATATGAATTACGATTATGCAGAAAGGGGAAAATATATTTGATAAAATACATAAAATATAGATTGCTTTAATTTTTTGAAAGGAATATATATGGTATCTTTACCATATATATATCACCCCTTCACAAGATTTTGAAAAATTTAGAATGTCACCCTGTAAATATAATACAAAATATCAAAGCAGAAAAATAATAATAAAAATAAAATAAGTATGCATACAATAATGTAAATAATAATATGTAGTACTACAATAATATCTTCATATTAGTATGATAAATGGCCATACATTTTCAAATTGCAGCAAAATATATTTTTAAAGTCTATGAAAAGTCTTTTATCCATATTAGTACAATTGTTAGCTGCAAACATATTTTTTGTTTATTTTATAAATATAATGGTGCACCTATATAAATGAATTTTTCGTTGTTCTTTTTACACAGTCCTTAAAAAGAGTTCAAGAATGAAAAATTACAGCTGCATTTTTCTTTGAAGGTTTTCTCACGTGATTTTATTTATCAACAAACATGAGCATGATAAATGAGTCTTTAGTGCACAAAATTTTTTTGTATTTGCTTAAAAAGTTCACAAGTTTGCACTATATTATTAAAAATCTTAAATGAAATGTAAATACAAAAATTTCAAAATAAAAGAAACACAATTACAATTATACAATGATAATATAGAGATTATAAAGATTATAAAGATACATATATAAAATATTAAACGTAAAAAAAGTTTTCGTGTAAAGACACAGGAGAGATAATAATGATGCAAGACATGGGCATCGAAAAAAATATCTCCCCTTAAACTTGTTGTAATAACAAGGAAGAGACCGCAGTTTAGGACATTGGTCATATTCGCGACAGGGCGTATTTAGGGAGAGGGGTTTATTTTTGGTAACCCCCCCTTGCTCCGCACATATTTGGAAACTCCGCCTATGATTGGAGCGACTCGGGTTCATCTACGGGTTTGAAAAAATAGTAAAATTGGGTATACCAATTTTATCAAAGTTTTGCTCTCATACACAATGGAATAAAGACCCCCACATGGGTAATAATTTTGAACGGGGCTTATTCCGCAAGGGCGAATAAAAACTAAAAAAAAAATGCAAAATAAATCAAAGTTTTTTTTGTTCAAAAACCTAAAAATCCTTCCATAGACACGTTCTAGAGTGAAGAGAGCATAAAGTCACATTCGGGATAAATATATATTGTTTCGAAAATTAAATTCTCAAAATAATTCATTTATTTTAAGTTATTTAAAAATTCAAAGATTAAATTAAAAGGAAAATGAGTATTAAATTCAAATGAGATAATTAATTTGATTTTTTTTTTTTTTTTTTTTTTTTTTTTTTTTTTTACAAAATGCTAAGTATACTTACAAATGCAGAGAGTGTTAATAGAATTATCAAATGTTTAAATTTATAACAATACCTATTATTCTTAATTTATATTATCTATATATTTTATTTATTTATTTATTTATCCATTTATTTATTTATTTTTATTTTTATTTTATTTTTTTAACAGGATTTTAAATTATACGAACTTGCTAAACAAGAATATGGGTGGGAAAAAATCTTTTGCCAAATAAACAAGTTCTGCAGTACTGCTACATAACACATAAACAATTGACCAGCCATATCACAATAAAAACAAATAATACAATACTACATAACATGCATGCATAAATACACCTGTTACCATGGATAAGGAGCATTTATGAATCTGGCAACAGAAAATTTTATATTCATATTAATATTTTATCACCTTTCGAGGACGTAAATTATAGGAATGAGCACTTTGTTCAATATTGTTATTACTAGGAGTATTGTTATGAACATTATGATAATTTAAGTCAAATAAATGGTTATTTCTAGGAGGTGCAAGTAAAAGTCTGTCTATATGAACTCTGAAAATTGAATTGTTAATATGAGAATTCAGTTGTTGAATTGAAAAAGAAACAGGTGAGTGTTTCTTTACAACTACATAAGGTCCTGTATACCTTGGCTTAAATTTATCTGATGATTTTAGGTATACAATGTCTTTCTCAGTAATTGGCCTGAGTTTTGCCTTTTTTTTATGATATTCGTTTCTTTTAATTTGAGATGCTTTTATGTTGTCATAAGCTTTGTTGTAAATACCATTTAAATCATGAAGGAGATTGTAAAAGTCTACATTTTGGTCTAGAAAGGGTTGATTAGCATTTAAATCATATGTATCAAATATTAGAGATAATTCGCGTCCAAAATGTAAAAGATTCGGAGAGAAAGAAGTAGAAGAATGTTTAGAACCATTATAGAGATTTTTATGAATAGCAATGGCATTTTCAAAGGAATGTCCTTCTTTCATTAAAGTATTGATTGAGTATTTAAGAGATGTGTTTATCCTCTCGCTTATAGAATTGCTAGCTGGGTGTGAGACAGAAGAGTGATTTATTTTAATACCTAGAGTATTATTTAAAGTATTATACACATAAGAACGAAATTGGGGCCCAAGGTCTGATAATACGCAGGCAGGGCGCCCGAAAGTTGTCATATAGGCAAATAAACACTTTACAATTTTAGGTGCAGTTGTATTGTAGAGAGGGTACAGTTCAATATGTCGAGAAAAATGATCCGTAACTGTGAGAATAGTTTGACCGTTTTTAAAAGGACCAATAAGATCAATTGAAATTGTGTTTCCTGGTTGTTTAGGGGTATATGTTGGTTGAAGTGGGGCATTAGGTATACGATGATGTTTAGCCTGAAGACATAATAAACAAGAAGATACATAATTTAAAGTATCGGTGTACATACCTTTCCAACAATACCGTGAAGAGAGGAATTCATATGTTTTAGCTAAACCAAAATGAGATAGATGGGATATTGTTAAAACTTTAGGTTTTAAAGAATTGGGAACCATAATTACATACACGAAAGTATTATCCGCAACATTACTTTTTTTTAACATTAAAACTTTAGAATCAGGATGAATGAAATAAGATGGAAATTTTTTTGAAGAACCTGATTTTAAAATCTCTTCATATATTGGAGCTAATTGTGGATCTTTTAATTGTTCTTGGACAAAAGTTTCATTAGAAATTTCAAGCAAAGCATCTTTTTTATTTTTACTATTAATGATTAAGCAATTCACAATTTTGTTGTTGTTATTTTCCTCAAAATCATTTTCAACAATAGGTAATGCCTGTTTATCTTCAGAAATGAGATTAGGATTAGAATTCAAAGTTTCAATATTTTCTTCAGTAAATTCGCATCGGGATAAATAATCTGCTAGAACATTAGAAACACCTGGAATATGTTTAAAAGTAAAAGTGAATTTTGATAGCTGCATGAGCCAGCGAGTGGTGATATCTGCCGGATTAGTGGTTTTTTTTGTATTTATCAAGAGGTTTACTGTCCGATAAAATTATGAAAGGACGATTATAGATATAGTAATTGAAAGCATTTACAGATTTTACAATGGCCATAAGTTCTAATTTTAAAGCTGGATATTTCTTTTCGGAGGGTTTGAGAGATTTTGAGAAGTATGAGACAGGAAGCAACTGATTATTATGCTCTTGTAATAATACACCAGAAATAGCGATACCCGAAGCGTCCGTGTTCACGTAAAATTCTTTGTCCCAATCTGGTAGACGTACCATTGGTGGTTGAAAAAAGATTTTTTGAATATTATGAAACACATTTTGATGCACCTCTGTCCATTTAAAAGTTGAGGATGGTTTTGATAAGTCTATGAGGGGCTGAATAAGTTTAGAAAATTCTGGAATTAAACTCTTATAAAAAGTAGCTAGTCCTACAAAACTTCTTACCTGCTTTTTTGTTTTTGGAACAGGAAATGACTTAATTTTTAGAATATTAGCTTGAATTGGAGAAATAGTGTGGTTATGAATATGAAAACCAAGATAATCAATATTATTCTTGTGAAAAGAACATTTAGAAGGTGACAAAGTCAAGTTGTATTTTCCTAAGATTTCAAGAATTTGTTAGTTTATCGTACGTTTCCTGAAATGAGTTAGAGCCAAAAATTAAATCATCTTGATAGGCATAAATTCCTTCTAACTGCATTTCATCCAATAAACTATCCATAAGGGCTTGAAAATATGCACTTGCATTTTTTAATCCAAAACAGAGTCTTTTATATTTAAATGAACCGAACATAGACGTGAAAGTGACCTTATCCTGATATTCTGAAGGAAGGTCAATTTGATGGTAGGCCTGTTGGAAATCAAGGGACGTGAAAAATTTATATTTAGATAAGTTGGAAATAATATTTTGTATTTTAGGGAGAGGGTATGAAGAAGATTGTACAACTGTGTTTAACATCCGTAAATCCAAGGCAAGACGAAATTTTTGTGTACCTGATCCATCAGGTTTTTTTCTGACAAGAAGGATTGGACAAGACCTTTCCGAACATGAGCGTTCAATGATACCTGCATCAACTAATTGGTTTATTTGTGTTAATGCTTCTTTTTGAAGTGCTTGAGGAATTGGAAAAGGAAGTGTTTTAATTGGGAAATCGTTAATAAATTTAATGTTTGGTTTAAATTTATCAGTATGACCTAACGTTTTCATAGATTTTGAGAAAACAGCAGAATTATTCAATAATAACTCTTTCAATAGTTTAGCTTCAGTATTCGGTAAGTGTTGTAAATTAAAGTCATCTTGTGAGAGATCACGTTTTCGTTGATTCAAAATATCAGTAGAAGCCTGAATGAAATTTACAAATTGTTTGGTTTCTTCTTTGAAATTACTTTTAACAGCCTCTAGCTGTTGGGCATCTTCCACAATCTGGTCAATTGGCGTTAAGAAACCAATATTTGCTCTTTTATTTACATGAACATTTTTAGTTGTCATATTTTTTACATAAATTTTAAATTCATGTGGGTTTGATTTAACATGTGAACCTCACGGCCGATGAGCCCAGTAGCTTGCCCATCCATGCATGTCTATGATCGGAAGCCGTGGGAAAGCAAGAGCCGTCGGAGTAACTCGACATATGACCGAGGGACCGTTTCCCCCTGTGGGGTTTCGTGAACGAGGCCGTCGGGGGTTCTTCGGCGGTTCATCAGGTGTATGTTCCACGCGGAAGTTTCCCCAGAGCAGGGTTACTGCCGCGACGACCTATGGGGTCGATACCTGGTAAAATGGTCTAGGGTTCGCAGAGGGGCGGCCCATGACCGGTCGCAGCGCCGGACGAGACAAAGTCCTGGTGCATTAAAAGTCCTTCAGAGACTTGGGCGCGATGGTCGGAAGCGTGCCGCGGGCTACCCCCGAGGGCCTCTGGCGGCGCAGGATAGTTTTATCAGTTTGAATAATCGAATCAAAAGCAAGAATGTCTTTTACAAGCATGTCATTCTGAAATAAATATGGGGTATCATGAGAAATTTGTTTTGCGCGTACAGAAATACATTTTACCTCATTTGGAGAAATAACCAGTTTGTTTACTAGACAAACATTATGAGAGATATCAGTTTGTACATTTACGTTATGTCATTCCGCTGATTTTGAGTTATCATCTATGTAGATAAAGGGAATTCTCAGATTATCAAGTTGCATTATTTTGTTACCTAGATCTAATGTGATGTTAAATTTCTCAAGAAAATTTAATCCCAAAATACCATCAAATTTATACTCTTTAGGAATGTCAACAATGTAGAAGTAATGCGAAAAGTGTTTTTGTTCAATTTTGAATGAAATTCGAATACATGCTGTAAAATCTATCTTAGAATTAACTGTAGTTAAAGTTACATTAGTCCCTAAACGTTTATACTTAAGCACATGTTTAAGTTTATCAAATAACTGTACAGATAAGAGGCTAGTTGTACTTCCAGTATCCACAAGTAAAAAGGTATCTTGTTTTGCGATGGAGGCTTTTATAAGGGGAAGTGTGGGAGAGTACTTATTGACATTCAAAAGAATTTCATGAAAAGAATTATCGGTCGGTGCTGTATCAGTGACACTGTGAGAATCAATAGAATTTTGGGGAAAATCAGTTTGTACAGCAATTGTATTTGCAATGGAAATATGCTGAGAAGTTTGAGAACCTGTTGAATTAACCAGTCTCTCAGCCGACAATTTTGGAAGAGAATTATCAATGTAAAAACATTTATCACTGTGTGCTGACTCATTTTCACATGCAGACATACACTGGTCAGCCTTAGCATACGTCTCTAGGGGTTTAAATTTTTGTTTTGTGGAAACCTGTCATTTCTATCACTGTTATATTTACTAAATTTTTTATCATAACGCGCGTTCGCTCTTTGCCATCTGAAACATTTCTGCGCTATATGCCCAAAACGAAAACATAACTGGCAACAATCATTATTTCTGGCCCAATTATTTTGTCTAGTTTGTGGCGCTCTATGAAATTTTGACTTATAACGAGCCTGAAAGTTTTGTCTGTTGACATGTTTACATTGTTTTGGAGACTCCGATTTTCTTGGTGTTTGAGCAAAATTTAAGTTATTAATTTTCTCTGTTAATTCCTTAATTTTACTTTCTAATTGATTGCATTCTACATGCGCCGAACTGCTAGCAGACAAAACATTGTTATTTATGAAAATCTCTTGTAGAGATTGTCCCCTGTCAATTGCTTTATCATATGTGTGGATGCCTTCTTCTTGCAACTTAATTTTAATGTCCGAAGGTAAACAAAACATTAATTTAACGTATTTTATTTTATTTAATGCATCCCTGTCATGAATTTCGGGATATACCTTTGATACAAGGACATTAATTCTATGAGCAAAATTTTTTACTGTCTCCTGTGGTAACATTGTTAAACAATTTAAATCATTTAAAGTTGCAGCCGAAGAATTCTGTGAAAAGAATTTTTGAATGCGATCGCGAATGAACTCAAAATCTTGTGCGTTATAAAGTACAGGGTCCTCCAAATAATATTTTTTTGCGGGACCTTTCAGTTTAGTTTTAAGATAATCGACAGTTTGTTCACTAGTTATTTCCTTAATTTTCTGATAAGTTAAAATTTGGTTAAAGAAATGGTTAAGTAACTCGGGGTCGCCGTAAAAATCATCAACAACGTACTCAAAATTCTTAGAATTAGCCATGATGATATCACCTTAAAAGTTTAACTTTTTTTTTTTTTTTTTTTTTTTTTTTTTTTTTTTTTTTTTTTTAGACACAGGTAAAATATCATAAAATAAGCAAAATAAAAAAAGCAACAATTTTAAACAAACCACACATGATAATTTATTTAAAAATCATTAAATATTTAATCTTAGAAGTATTAAAGAAAAATTAACTATAAATCATAAATAGTGGTTTCAACTACAAAAATAAATATAATATACCAAAATATAACACGGAGAAAAATATACTTTTCCGTCATGAAAAATTTTAGCTATAAAATGCAATGTTTATAAATAACAAAATTTGAAAGTCTATGAATATTAAAAAGCCATTCTGTCTTACCTGAACACAATTACACCTTTTAAAACCTTATTATTATATTTTTAAACATCTACAGCAAAAAAAAAATTATTAAATAAATAAAATTCAATGAATGCTTTTTAATCGTCTAACATATATTGCTCATATTATATATCTAGATCCTTTTAAAAATATAAAAACATTACTTGAAACTATACGGAAATAATATTTCATCAATGTAAAAGTTCTAGCAAAATTGAAAATTTCCTTTTTTTTATCAACCTTTTACAAAATAAAGACTTACCTCTATAAAAAAATATCCATAGCGCTTTTTTTTTGCAAAACATATTAATAGAAAAAGAAAGCACAAAATACTGTATTTAAATTCCTATTCCGGATCGTATTCGCTAAACTTTAAATCACTGAATGAATTAAAAACGAAAACAAAATTTTTCTTTGTGGTTATTCATTGAGAAAGATATTTCTTTCGTAACGTGAATTTTTATCTTGTAACTGTATAAATTTGGATTGTCTGAAAACAAAGTTCACAAGAGTTCGCTAAATTGTGGTACTCAGCTAAATACTAAAGGTCAGAATGCAGCGTTGAATTAGATGCAGATAATATTCATTTCTTGTGTTTTAATTGTTGCACAGCGATGAAAATCAATTTTTGGATGACTGAGAATAGTATAAATAAAATAACACAATCAGAAGTTCACAAAGTTCAAGACAAAATAGCATATTCACTTTAGGTGCGGGCGATAGTTTTATGAATGAAACATCACTCATTGAAGAAAACCACATGTTGAAAATCACTGCTTCCATCAGGGATTGATTATCATTTTTCACAGAACAATTATGCAGCATAAAACACTAAGATGAAATAATTCGATGGTGCTCCGACGCTGAATAATTTGCGACGAATAATTAAATTAATTTACTTCGATGAAAATCACATCGCATATCTCACACAAAAAGGATTAAGTTTGAAGTTAGCAACTTTCGATGATAGGTAAAAACCACAGTCACAGGCAGGCTCCAACAAAGCATTCTCAAAATGAAAAAATATAGTCAGAAAAGTTGCAAATTAATAGGAAATTTTTTTTTCGTTTCGTGGCCCCAATGACACACCCTTTAGAAAATGTCATGCTAAAAAGATCACATCCAGTTCAAAAGTCAGGCACCATTATTTAATATGGGGAAGTTGTCGTGTTCCTTTATGCATATAGAAGAGTTATCGTGGGAAGTAAGTTCAGGGGGTGATTATTGAGAAGATGTCAAAGTTGGCGAATCCTTTGAAAAGACCTAAAGGATTTACTTTTACGGAGTGAAACAATTTGTTAAAACAAGAAGGTATAGTGGCACTTGGTTGTTTTGGCAATCCGCAGAGTGCGTTTCCTGGGTACTGAAGTACTAAACTGGAGTGTAGTTTTCCCTTTTATTTTGTATGGTGAAGCAAGGAAGACGAAAATCACATCACTAGAGTTAATGTTCTTTAATTGGAGAATGATGTCACACTTCACAATCTTCCACAATAGTGATATTTTGATCAATCAAAGTTTCAGATTTTTTTTAAATGAATCTGATGAATATTGGTGAGGTGACATTTTAAATTTAAAGCCAGAGGTGAAGAACACAAACGCGATCCAAAGAATAATCCAGAAATGCTGTTGAACAGGTCCGATCAAGTTCACGTAATCCAAAGAGTTTTTAAGCCATCAAGAGGATTTTTCATTATAAAACCAAAGGGTGGCCAAAGGGGCCAAGACATTTTTAGATGTTTATGAGATGAAGATCAGAGGGCAAGTGTTCTATCCGATATGAAAGTGGGCGCAAGGAAAAACACGCCAAGCGAGATACATTTCAAGCCAAGAGAATCGCATTTTTTTGCGTGGGAAATGTAACCGTTACTTATATACATATCAACTTCATAATTGACGTCATTGGAAGGGAAAAATCTTTTGGCGAAGATTGCACTTTGGCTAAAAAGAGAGATTAAGAATTTTACCGTTAATTATTGTTTTGGGAATAGGGCTTTCGAGGAATGCAGCAAAGGCGCCGTTTAAATGCTATAGACATCTGGAACAATATGCGAGACAAAGCTGACCATGAAAAGGAAAACATTTTATGCCTTGTATAATTTCATTTCTTTTGATATGTGGGAGACCGAATAAGTACGTTAATGATAATTTAAAAACAATATGCATGATTTTGACTAAAAGTCTTTCGTTGAAAGAGAAAGATAAAAAGGGTGCGCTTTTTAACAGCCGGGAATGTATATGAATTACGATTATGCAGAAAGGGGAAAATATATTTGATAAAATACATAAAATATAGATTGCTTTAATTTTTTGAAAGGAATATATATGGTATCTTTACCATAATATTTTCGAAATTTAAAGAGGCATTTATAAAAACAAAATTTCTGTTGCTGTCACTAATTTTCCGAAACGTTTCCAAGAAGTTTTTCTATTTTATTCAGTCTTCTCAACCTGACATAGAGATTTTGCGGATACTATCCATTCTTAAATAAACATTTCACGTTCAACAAACATGTTTTACAGACAAACATTATAAATTAACAACATTAACATTAAAATTGATATTATTTTGTTATTCTTGCATGTATAAATTCATTTACGCAGCTTAAACTGTTTAATTGAGAACTGATAGCATCCTAAAAAACAATATTCCAGTTTAAGAAACTGTGCACGATTGATGAACTTGAACACGATTTGATTGTTTTTAGAAAATGTCTGTCTGTGAGTCTATGACTCTGTTCGCTGTCTGTCTGTCTGTATGTGAGAAAAATTTTGTGGGCTCTCTATCTCTAGAACTAATGCACGAAATTTAATAAAACTTTATATTCAGTTAGTCCCTGATAAAAATTGGGGCTGATTAGTTTTGGGTGAAAATCGCCCAACAAGTGTCGCTGCTATGCTGCATTTTTCGGGATTTCTGCAATAGCTCTATCTCAAGAACTAATGCACTGATTTTCAACAAACTTCAAATTCAGTTAGACCTTGACATAAATGATGTAGTGCAAGCGGTGTCACTTCAGATTTTTGTTAATTGTTTGTTTCTGTTAAAAAGATGAAGAAACATTTAGAATCTCTACTTAATAAAAAGGGATTTAATAAATTACGTTTTAAAACTACACTATAAATACACTATAAAAATTACTCGAAAACGTTTCCTAAAATTAATGGCGGAAAAAAACATGATAAATGCTGTGAAAATGTCATAAATATTGCGTGATAAATGTAAAGTGATAAATATTGCGATGGTGTAGTGCAAGCGGTGTCACTTCAGATTTTTGTTAATTGTTTGTTTCTGTTAAAAAGATGAAGAAACATTTAGAATCTCTACTTAATAAAAAGGAATTTAATAAATTACGTTTTAAAACTACACTATAAATACACTATAAAAATTACTCAAAAACGTTTCCTAAAATTAATGGCAGAAAAAACTTGATAAATGCTGTGAAAATGTGATAAATATTGCGTGATAAATGTAAAGTGATAAATATTGTGATGATGTAGTGCAAACGGTGTCACTTCCGATTTTTGTTAATTGTTTGTTTGTGTTAAAAAGATGAAGAAACATTTAGAATCTCTACTTAATAAAAAGGAATTTAATAAATTACGTTTTAAAACTACACTATAAATACACTATAAAAATTACTCGAAAACGTTTCCTAAAATTAATGGCAGAAAAAACTTGATTTGCGTGATAAATGTAAAGTGATAAATATTGCGATGATGTAGTGCAAGCGGTGTCACTTTAGATTTTTGTTAATTGTTTCTTTGTGTTAAAAAGATGAAGAAACATTTAGAATCTCTACTTAATAAAAAGGGATTTAATAAATTACGTTTTAAAACTACACTATAAATACACTATATAAATTACTCGAAAACGTTTCCTAAAATTAATGGCAGAAAAAAACTTGATAAATGCTGTGAAAATGTGATAAATATTGCGTGATAAATGTAAAGTGATAAATATTGCGATGATGTATAGTGCAAGCGGTGTCACTTCAGATTTTTGTTAATTGTTTGTTTGTGTTAAAAAGATGAAGAAACATTTAGAATATCTACTTAATAAAAAGGGATTTAATAAATTACGTTTTAAAACTACACTATAAATACACTATATAAATTACTCGAAAACGTTTCCTAAAATTAATGGCAGAAAAAAACTTGATAAATGCTGTGAAAATGTGATAAATATTGCGTGATAAATGTAAAGTGATAAATATTGCGATGATGTAGTGCAAGCGGTGTCACTTCAGATTTTTGTTAATTGTTTGTTTGTGTTAAAAAGATGAAGAAACATTTAGAATATCTACTTAATAAAAAGGGATTTAATAAATTACGTTTTAAAAGCGTCAATCTTAACACTTATTAAATTACTAATAGCAATCATTTTATAATGAGGTATTATGTTAATAGGTAACTCGATTTATTGGAATAAAACGTGCGCATTTACTTATACACTTACTATATACAATATATTTGAGTAAATATTAGTTGTACTTGAAGGGCAAAAATAATTATTTAATCCAGGAACCACTCGAACATACCTTGGTACTGTTGTTATTTATCATTAGTGTTTCCAAATAATAATCGTCCATTATTTACTTCTGCGATAAATAAGTCGAAGATTATTTTTCAAAAATATTGGTAACAAAGGTATAAAACACACGCACGGGTATGCCATATCCCTGCGCGATTGTTCCCGGGTAAATAGAATATTTATACAAATAAAATACTGGAATTTTTTGTTAATAAACGTATAATTAAATTTTGTTCAGATAAATGCAGTAAAAAAATTCAGTTTAACTATAATTCGATTATATTAAAATAAAAGCAATACATTCTAATATAGTTAGATTCGTTAAGTCAACTCGATCAATGCTAAACTTTTCTCTTCCTCTTTTTTTTTTTTTTTTTTTTTTTTTTTTTTTGGTATCTTTTATGAATAAAATTTATGAGCGTAGTTTATTCAAAAAAAAAATTATATGCAGCGGGGTAAGTGGAAAATTTTTTGATGCTTACATTTTTGCTCATTTAATATATAAACGTATATAGATGCATTATTAGAAAATACTTCTTTAAAGAAAGTATTGGATTCATGAAATTTCCGACTTCCGGTTTTCGACGGATTTATACGTTTTAGAAGGTCCTGAACACGATTTGACCATTTTTAGAAAATGTCTGTCTGTGACAAAAATTTTGTGGGCGCTCTATCTCAAGAACTAATGCACGGAATTTAATAAAACTTTATATTCAGTTAGTCCCTGATATAAATGGGTGCTGATTAGTTTTTGGTGAAAATCGCTCAACAGGTGGCGCTGCTATGCTGCATTTTTCGTGATTTCTGCAATAGCTCTCTCTATCTCAAGAACTAATGCACTGATTTTCATCAAACTTCAGATTCAGTTAGACCTTGACATAAATAGACGCTGATTACGTTTTGGTGTAGCTATCCAACAGGTGGCGCTTCTATACCACTTTTTTCATGATTTTTACGATAGCTATATCGCAAGAACGAATGCACGAAATTTCATCAAACTTCATATTTTGATAGATTTTTACATAAATAGATGCTGCTTACGTTTTGGTGTAAATAGCCCAACAGGTAGCGCTGCTATGCTACTTTTTTATTATTATTAACGCGATAACTATATCTTCAGAACTAATGCACGGATTTTCATCAAACTTCAGATTCAGTTAGACGTTGACATAAGTTCTTGTTGATTAGGTTGTGGTCTAAATCTCCCAACAGGTGGCGCTGCTATGCTGCATTTTTCAGGATTTACACGATTTTAGCAATAGTCATATCTCAAGAACTAATCCACGGAATTTAATAAAATTTTAGATTCAGTTAGACATTGATATAAATTGATGCTGATTCTTTTTAGTGTATGTGAAACCTGTGTGAGATAGAAGAAAGTTTTAGGATTGACAGATTGGCACATTCGACTAGTTTCCAATCCGTTTCAGAAATTACCCGAAAATCCGCGAATATTTTCCTTAACTTAGAAAAAGGATGAATATATCTATTTTTATTATGCAATTAAATTATTGTATTTTTAGAGTTTCTCGAGAAAAATAAAATTTATTTTGACTTTTCTTTTGAATTTTTATAAGCGGAATAAAAATAAATAAAATTTTCTTCAAGTATTATTGATAAAATTCTTTCTCTAAATCTCTTTCCAGAAAATAAAGGACTTCCGTTGGATATTATTTAAGCTTCCTTTTGCTTTTTTTAAAAATAAAAATGCATGTTTTATTAAAATGCTCCGTATTGAGTTTTATTAATTTTCAGAATTTTCGTTTATGGTTTGATTAAATTAAAAAGTTGAAGGAGTATTTAAATTCTAGACGTATTCGAACAAATGATTTAATAAAATATATATTCAAAAGCATTAATGTTACCAATTGTTAAATTAAAAGTAACAATAAATGTATAATGAGATTTTATTTCTCTACATCGTGCAGCATTTATTAGTTACTACATTTATTGGAATTAAATGAGATTTTTAATTTTAACAGTATGTTTGAGTAAATATTGATTGTACTTCAAAAACAAAAATAATTACTTAACAAAATATTTATACAAATAACATTGGAGAATTTTCTTAACAAGACAAATTAATAATATTTATACAAATGTTATTAATTGGAATAAAATGAGCTTTTTATAATTTTAACAGTATGATTGAGTAAATATGGATTGTACTTCAAAAACAAAAATAATTACTTAACAAAATATTTATACAAATAACATTGGAGAATTTTCTTAACAAGACAAATTAATAATATTTATAGAAATGTTATTAATTGGAATAAAATGAGCTTTTTTAATTTTAACAGTATGATTGAGTAAATATTGATTGTATTTCAAAAACAAAAATAATTACTTAACAGAATTATTTTTTACAAGTATCATTGGATAATTTTGTAATAAGGCAAATTAATAAAATTTATACAAATATTTTTAATTGTAATAAAGTGAGCTTTTTAATTTTAACTGTATGATTGAGTAAATGTTGATTGTGCTTCAAAAGCAAAAATAATTGCTTAACAAAATATTTATACAAATAACAATGGAGTTTTTTTTTTATAAACTAATAATATTAATAAAAAAATATTATTAATTGGAATAAAGTGAGATTTTTAATTTTAACAGTATGTTTGAGTAAATATTGATTGTACTTCAAAAGCTAAAATAATTACTTAACAAAATATCTATACAAATAACTTTTTTTTTAAATAAGACAAATTAATAATATTTATACAAATATTATTAATTGAAATAAAATGAACTTTTAATTTTAACAGTATGTTTGAGTAAATATTGATTGAACTTTAAAAGCTAAAATAATTACTTAACAAAATATTTATACAAATAACATTGGAGAATTTTCTTAACAAGACAAATTAATAATATTTATAGAAATGTTATTAATTGGAATAAAATGAGCTTTTTTAATTTTAACAGTATGATTGAGTAAATATTGATTGTATTTCAAAAACAAAAATAATTACTTAACAGAATTATTTTTTACAAGTATCATTGGATAATTTTGTAATAAGGCAAATTAATAAAATTTATACAAATATTTTTAATTGTAATAAAGTGAGCTTTTTAATTTTAACTGTATGATTGAGTAAATGTTGATTGTGCTTCAAAAGCAAAAATAATTGTTTAACAAAATATTTATACAAATAACAATGGAGTTTTTTTTTAATAAACTAATAATATTAATAAAAAAATATTATTAATTGGAATAAAGTGAGATTTTTAATTTTAACAGTATGTTTGAGTAAATATTGATTGTACTTCAAAAGCTAAAATAATTACTTAACAAAATATCTATACAAATAACTTTTTTTTTAAATAAGACAAATTAATAATATTTATACAAATATTATTAATTGAAATAAAATGAACTTTTAATTTTAACAGTATGTTTGAGTAAATATTGATTGAACTTTAAAAGCTAAAATAATTACTTAACAAAATATTTATAGAAATAAAATTGAAGAATTTTTTTAATAAGATGAATTAATAATACTTATACAAATATTATTAGTTGGAATAAAATGAGCTTTTTAACTTTAGCAGTATGTTTGAGTAAATATGCGAAAATGATTTCTTAACAAAATATGTATAGAAATAACGTTGAAGAATTTTTTTAATAAGACAAATGAATAATACTTATACAAATATTATAAGTTGGAATAAAATGAGCTTTTTAATTTTAACAGTATGTTTGAGCAATGAGTAAAGTTGAGTTTGAGTAAGTATTGATTTTACTTCAAAAGCAAAAATAACAAAATATTTATACAAATAACATTAGAGTTTTTTTTATAAGACAAATTAATAATATTTATACAAATAAATGCAGTAAAAGTGTATAGTGTAACTGTAATTCGATTACATTAACCCATTTGTTCCGAGAATTATTTCTTGGGTTTTTATTCAAATTGGTGGATTGCTATCACTTTTTTGAAATAATAATATTCGCTGCATTTATTTATTTTTTTAATCTGTCATTAAATAAGTGAATATAACTATATCAAAAAAGTGGTAGCAATCAAGCAATCTGAATAACAATAATAATAATAACAATAATAAACGCCCGAATGGCAACAGTGCTTGGCAGGATATCCTAATATTCGGATAGTTTGGGATAAAATAAAAGCAATATATTCTAATCTAGTTGAATTTAGGTCAACTCGATCAATGCTGAAATATTTCTCCCTTTTTTTAATGAATAAAAGTTCACATAGACATAGACCATTGGCTTCATATATAGAGTAATATGCCTCTTGTAAATTGTATAAAAAATATTTCCGTTTGCATAAATCATTTGTAACAACCATACATCATTAACTTGTAAAGGATTTACTAATGCTATAACTTAAAATTAAATAAAAAAATTGAGAGAAAATATGAATGCCAAAAAATTATTTATTAATCTCTAATGACTATTTAGTCTGTTTTTACGTAGTAGTTAAAAGTTATTATCAAATGAAAGATGTTGAAATTTTATAGCATTTATTTTAATATTCATATTTTAAAAATTCGTTTTAGTAGTCAGATTATATATACACAATAAAAAAAGTTTCACTCTGTGTGTCTGTTTGTCTTTTGGCGGTGTCTAGCTAAACCTATACCACACGTAGAGGTCTGAAAATTTGTGTGAGGATAGTCCAAGGCAGGTCCTAGTGCACCTGAGGCTCATATTTTTATTTTTTGATAATTATCCGGTATATTAATTAAAAACTTTTCAAAAAGCAATCTTTTTTTTGGGGGGGGGGGGGATTCGTGGAGGCGCGTCCGCGCATGTTCAGTATTTCGTACTTTTACGTCTTAAACACTGCAATCAGTTCGAAAAAATATTGTTTTTAACCCTTTGATTTTGTTTTTTCAAAAAGTTTCGTTGTTGCAATTGACTTTTTCTCCCTTTCGAGGACTCTATCCTAGGGTTCGATTTTAGAAGTACCAATTCTCAAAACACACATATTTAAAGCTGAGACCTTTTTCTTTTCGACGGTGTTAATTGGTTTTCAAATATACGAATTTTTACCCTTTAAAAAAATTCGCGCCTCCCGGAGACGATATATTTTAAAAAATAAACAATATATCGTCTAAACATCTGTATTTTGACAAAATCTTTTCAGAGCATTTCAATAGACCTTATTTACATTACCTACAGAAGTCTCGAAACATTCGGACTTGTACAAGTATTTATAAAAAAATAAAATCTGAGAAATTTTCGATGAAAACGGCAAAACGAGAGCTGTTTCGGCGCGACTTCGGTTCATGTTTTCACTACTAAATGACATATTTTTTCCACGAACTTTTAAAGAGAGATTGTATACAGTTATATTTCTAACAGATTATAATTTCAAAGAGTTTGGACGATGAAAACTACTTTTTTTTCGTTATGTTAAAGGACCCTATCCGAAAGCAACAACAACAACAAAAAGGCGAGAAGAAAACATATTTATTTTACAACTAGATAACAATATTTGTTTACGAAATTTTTACATGGGCTGAAAAACCATTATATTTATAACCGATAAAAATTTCAAAGAGTTCGGAAAGCAAGAGGTTTTTTTTTCTTAGTTTTGAGACGACCCTACGTGAAAAGGAGAAAAAAAAAAAAAAAAAAAAAAAAAAAAAAATGCTTTCTTACGAGTTCTTTTTCCACTAGATATCAATATTTTTTCGCAAATTTTTCATTAAGAAATATAATTTCATACAAACTCGGGTAAAAGATATAAAATCATACAAATATTTGAGGTTTATGTAAGGTTATTATCACGGGTCCGGACAACTCCAGCCGGGTCAGCCAGTTATAAAATAATAAAAAATATTAATATAATTCTATGCATAAAATGATCAATAAATAAAAAAATAATCCTCCCTTCTTCCTTCACTAAAATTTATAATTATTTAGCCTAAGACTAAACTTAGGCTTTTTTTTTTTACTGTTTACTAAGCTTTTGTTGCTATCTTTTTAAAGCACCAAAAAATAATTGCTAACGAAAAGATTATTTTTCTAACCTGCACTTCTAATTTGGGGGATTAAGTCTAATTGCTTGGAATTTTTCAGAAAGAGAAAGAAAAAAGAAGTAGAAGTTACGTTGGGAATTGAAAATACATAAGAAACGGCTATAATTAGTATAAAGAATTAAATAATAAACTGACATAAGTGCTTTACTGTTTGCGCAAATATTTTTATTTTAACTATACATCATTACTTTAGTATTTGTAAAAGATTTCGGAATGCTAAAACATATATATTTATTTATTTAGAAAGAAATGCATTAACCTTTAAGATTTATTTTGTCCTTTTTATCATTATTAAAAATTAAAAAACATTAAAAATATAATAATTAAAAAATATTTTTATGAAATTATGATACATATTCCATTGTTGGAATGCTGATATTGTGCCAGAAAACGTATTAGTATTAGCTTTAATATACAGGGTGTCCGAAAAGCCTGGAAACGGTCGAATAACTCGAGAAATATTGAAATATAGAAATATTTAAATATATGAAATCGAATATCGAGAAATATTGAAATATAGAAATATTTAAATATATGAAATCGAATATCGAAAAATATTTGAAATATATGAAATTGAAAAACAGAAAAATGCATGTTCAATATTTTTGAAAAATCTATTTAGGGATATCAAAGTCGCCCCCCAACTCTGCCCCCTAGTTGGAAAAGGGGGGGGGAACTTTGAAATCTTAAATGATAACCCCCTTTTTTATTGCAGATACGAATTCTACGGGAAAAAAATACGCAACTTTTGTATTTAACATTTTCTTCGGAAAATCGTAGATGACGCTGTAATCGAGTAAAATGCAGTGAGAATCGTTTCCATTGAAAAATCTGGAAACGGTCAAATAACTCGTGAAATATACAGAAAACGGAAAAAATACTTGTACAGTATTTTAGAAAAATGGCAACTTTTATATCCCTAAATAGTTTTTTCTAAATTATTGAACATGCATTTTTCCGTTTTTCAATCCTTTGTATATTTCTCGAGTTATTCGACCGTTTCCAGACTTTTCGGACACCCTGTATATTTAAAAAAAATTCTTATATAGTTGGAGAGGATTTAAAACTTTATTTTTTAATAATTTCCAACACAGTTAAAAAGTGTTTATGAATTTGTTTTGTCTGTTTGTCTGTCTGTCCGTGCTCTAACTCATGTAAATATACTCGGATTACCATGCAATTGATAAATATCACTGAGGTTGGCATGTGCGGTATTGAAAATGAAGTGAGTAGCATTCATAAATCATTTACACGGACACGAAATAATGGTACTAAACAAAATTCGGACTATGGGGATAAATCGTTTGCGGTATATTTTAAAGATGTTACAATACTTCAAACCATAATGATATTGATATTTATCACTGAGGTGCACTAAGAAGAGTCTTACTATAAAATATTTTTGGGTCACTATACGGGTCAAGCTAATTTTATATAAAAAACTAACAATTTAGTCTAAATTTTGCATCTTACTGTATTGGATTGCGAGACGACCATTAGGCTAAGTCACATATTCGAGAAAACTTGATTAGTGGGTCATTTTTGGATCTCTACGGGTCACTGCATTTCAATTGAATGAAGGTTGAAACAGTTAAGTTGTTGAACAGTTGATAAGAAGGGGGGCCGCAAAGTTGGCAACGTTTCGCAGAACTTGGCGAAACGTTCGTAACATTGGTGAAATTTGGCTGGAAAATTGACTTTCAATATTACCAATGCTAAAATATCTTCATGGCGCCAATTGAAATAATGTCGCCTATGAAAAAATTGGTTTTTAGGACTGAAAGAATTTTCAAGAAATTCCCAAAAGGAGCCTATATAGATAATTCAATGAATAATTCACAATACAACAGAAAACACGATTCCGTTAGTTCAGAGTAGTCTGCATTGAATTTATTGTTATATTGAACACAAGGCTTAGTTCAACAGAAAGCTAATTTTAACCGAGCGTAGTTCGGTCTTGCCAGCTGGTATAGTTTTATGCACTCATTGTTTTCTTTCGTAATTTGTGTACGATCCCTGAAACGCGATCATCCGCCATGATTTTCCCCTTTGCAAACTCATATCCAGGCATCAAAAAGTGGTTTAATTTGTGTATTTTCATATTTGTGAGACTTTTAATGATAAAATGCTGAAATTTTGTACATGACCTTATTAGCGTATGGGGCACATTTTACTCATTGTGAAATTTTTTGTACGATGCCGTATAAAAATTTAAATTTTGTATTTCTTTAAATTTAATCCCCTTAAAATTTTAATCGATTTCGTAAAATTCTGTACCTTTTTTTACGTAACTTTGTAATTTATAACATATGTCTATGATCAATATTTAAAGAATAAAATCCGAGGTCAATCTTTTTGGGACACCCTACATATATTATACAATTAAAATAAAATCATACATGCAAAAACAAGTGGAAAAGATACAAAAATTAAACACAGGTGAGTGAAAATGCAAAAGTAAGAAACTATAAATTTGTTATGGATTCATCGGAGAAGCTTCATAAACCCATTTCATAGTAAATATATGTTATTTCGTCGAATATTTTCTGTATTAAACCTAAAAATGAACAGGTTAAGCTCCTTATAACATATAAAAAACAGGACAGTTAAAATAAATTAAGATATTAGAAAAATGAATTAAAAACTACAGTAATAATAGATAAAAAAAAAATTCTCTGACGGCTCGGTCTACAACCACAGGTAGATTTCGAAGACGCAGACCGGGGGAGGGCTTGTGTATTGGAAATTGCAGAAGAATGACCTTTTTTCCATGATGAGGCAGTTGGGACCGCCCACTTCGAAATCTACCTATGCCTGTAGGCGGAGCCGGCAGGAATTTTATTTTTATTTTTTATTTTTTATTTTTATTTTTTTTCTGTAAAAGTTGGTCCTATAAAACATTTGTCAATATAAAAGGTATAGGTAATATTAAGAATATTTATAATCATTTAAGCGGATTTGATATCTTGTGAATTGATGAAGTTAGAATTTTTTCTTCTTAAACCCCATTTTTTTCCCCTCCTTGAGGACATTTTTACTGATGTCAAAAATCTGTCATACATAAATTCTTCGCCCTTTTCCTAGAAGTAATAATAACTATAAACGGATTCGATATGTATCAAAATTAAGAAGTTATGGATTTTTTTTTTCTGTTTTCACAAAAAGCACTCCCCCCCACCCCCACCCCCACCCCTCCCTCATTCCATGGCAAGAAAGCTAGGTAAATCTCAGCCAGGGAAGAGAGAAAATAATAATATTTAAAAAAAGGAAAGCTAGAGCTGCATACATATATGAGTGTTTAGAAGAAAATTAAAAAAAAAAAAAAATAGTTGTTTCAATAATAAAAATATTCATGCAACAGGAGAACGCAGTTAAGCCAATTTTCTGATCTATCATTTTTTTCCGTATTTCTAATCAAAATGGTATAGTTTTCGTCTTTTTTCTGCAATTCTGCATTCTGTGATCATTATTAAAACACAGAAAATTAGCATAAAATATTAAAAGAAAAACTTTCCTACTTAAGTTTAGACTAAGAGCAACCTCACTTTATCGCCAGACAATGTAGCAATTAAAAAAAAATAAACCAACGTACGCCAACACATAAATCTTCCTGAATAATAAGGAACTGAATTCGTCCAATTAAGAACCTGTCTCAGGCTAAAGACTTAAGTGGGAAAGAGCTTAAAACAAATAATTGAGTTTTTTGAGACAGTACAATGGGAAACACTTTAAATTGCTAAATAGGAATAAATCTTTTTTGTTCTGGAAGTGCTTTAAATTGTGTCGGATGGTGGATTTGGAGGAACGAAGAATAAGCTTTAATTTAGTACAAAAAAGGTTGCTTCTGATGTCAAAAGATTTAATTATGTCTTTAATGATAGAAAAATAAGAATCAGTACAGTTTGACGTTTTCAGAAAATATCAGAGAAAAAAAATAAGACGTTAAGGCTTTTCTCAGATTCAAATTGGTTACATTTTTACATATTCACAAAGGCAATTTCATTTATAAATGCGTACAACACTGCAAAAAAAAAGTGTTGATTTTACAGTATAATACTGGCATCCCAGCTGCCAGTATTATAACGTAAAATTAACAGTAATAAACAGTATAATAAGCAGTAATTTTACGGTAATAAACAGTAAAATTACTGCTTATTATACTGTTTATATTACTGTTAATTTTACGGTATAATACTGGCAGCTGGGATGCCAGTATTATACTGTAAAATCAACACTTTTTTTTTTTTAGTGAACTTGCATTTATTATTATTCAAATTTTAAGAAATCTAATAGCGAATTCCATTTTTAACATTGTTGAAAAGTGTTTATGTCTTCGATTTATCTGTCCGTCTGTCTGGCTATGCTCCAACTCGCGTAAATATACTCGGATTTCCATGTAATTGAAATTTACCATAACATGTCCGGTATTGAAAATTAAGCGTGCAGCATTTATAGTTTATTAAATGCTACACACAATAATGCTTACAAAGTTTCATATTATTCGTTTACAGAAATTCTCAAAACAATTCCGTTACATTATGGTCTACAGCGAAAAATCGTTTGCAATGCATTTTCATGGTGTTACACCATTGAAATATTTAGAAATTGATATATATCATCGAGGTGCACTATAAGATACGCTTACTGAAGAATATGTTGTGAATAGCATCTATCATTCATTTATAGGGACTCAAAAGAATTCAGTTACATTACTGTCTAAGAGCGATAATTGCTTAAAGTGCATTTTCAGTTGTGGTATGCGTTTTTAAATTTAACTAACTTTTTATATATTACTTAGTATGTATAAATTATATAGATCATATACAGGGTTGTACGAAGGAATTCGAGTACATTTCCGTTAGTTGACGGAATTTATTAAAGAGGAATTTTTAATTCATGCTTATCCTAACTGAACTAGATTTAATAGCGAAGCATTTTTTTTTAATGCAAAAGTGTGTTTTAATGCAATAATGTCTATTATTTTGTGGAATTTTTCTTTATTTAAGGGAGGGCATGATTCTTTCCTCCATAAACCAAGAGAAAAAAATCAAATCCACCCTTGTTAAAATTTCATATACGCCCTTGTCAAGGAAATAAGCTGGTAGTTTCGTAACATTATCGAATCCCATCAAATTTCCATTTGAATCTATTATTTTATGGGCGGATGTTTAAACTGTTTCTTGTTTCATCAAGAATTATACACTGAAAATAATGATTTTTGTTTGTTTGTTTGGCTGTTATTTATGATCATAAACGGAAACTTAGATACATGTACAGAAACGTCTGTATGTAAGAACGAACGTACAATGTTGTTCAGATATTTAAAGTATTCTCATAAGAATCAGCTTATTTTCAGGAATTGAAGGACGCGAACTTTAGTAAAAGGGGCATAGGAAAAGGAGCGACTCATGGGGCTCAAACACTGCAAAAAATAATTGTTGATTTTACAGTATAAAACTGGCACCCCAGCTGCCAGTATTATACCGTAAAATTAACAGTATTAAACAGTAAAATAAGCAGTAATACGCTGCCGTGCAAGCAGTAATACTGCTTATTTTACTGTTTAATACTGTTAATTTTACGGTATAATACTGGCAGCTGGGGTGCCAGTTTTATACTGTAAAATCAACAATTATTTTTTGCAGTGAACCCTTCCCATTCGAGAATTTTTTTTTCAGTCGCTTGAGTTTCAAGGGATTTGAGAATTTTAGCGTAAAATACTGATACTCCAAGATTCTTTAATTTGTGTGAAAACTTTTCATTACGTAAGTTCGACACGAAACTCCCCATTATATCAAAATAATATTCGAGTTTCGAATCTAACACACACGCACATATGCTCATATACAGGCTGGATATAAAATAACATTTTCCATTTGGAGGCATTTGTAGCTAAAACTAATGAAAGGAATCAGATCGTTTTTTATATTTATACTTCTGAAGGCAGGGGGGGGGGGGGTGCGAATTCTGCGAAAAAACAAATAGTATCAGAAATTAAATACCAAAGTGATTTTTTTTATGTACATTTTAAGTAATTCATACGAGCATTACAGCGAGGCTGGAACAGTAATCGGAAAAACTTCGTTTATTTTGTAGCGAACTGCAACTGCAGCTACTTTATTTTAACTGTGATTAATTACAACTACAACGGCTTCTTTTAAAAACTAGCGACGACAATAAACTTATTTTCAAAAGTAGTCACTACTTTTCTACTTTTCTTTATTACTTAGAAAAAATAAAATTTTCAGTTACACTTTTTGTGTATGTATATGTTTGCTTGCGGTTTGTAATAGCTTTAACTCAACACTTAATGCAACGTCCTTAAAAAATTCGTATATAAATTGATGGAAACAACAAATTTAGATTCTAACTTACGTTGTCACATCAGAGGTCACATTTACCGCAAAAGGAAGGTCGTATTGACCTGCGAAGATCGATATGTTCTACGCTGTAATCGACCCGTGATTTGTTCTATAGTCTTCGAATGCATTCGATCAGATAAGTCGATGAAAAATTCATTCTATAAATATGAATTACATGCATCCGAAGATATTCGCATAGACTCTTAAGTATCTCTATAACAAATATTTTTTGGAAAGATCTATAAAGCTATAATACATTGGCAAAAGAAAAAGGAAGAAATTCCGGAAAAGGAAAGGAAACTTCATATGAGGCTTATAACTTAATATTTCATAAATTTAAATTTATTTTATTTTAACACTTTAGAACTATACCTCTACTTTGAACTTTTTAAGCCCAATTATGAGGATTCATTTTTTTTTTCAAATTTTGATTATATCTTGTTTCGAACGGCTGTATTACTTCGAGATTTGAAATAATAATAATAAAATTATTTTATAGTTCGAAACTTTTAAACATATGGATATATGGATGTTAACCTTAAATTCAAAAAGATTTTTCTCCCATCTGGAAAATATTCACCATCGGTGCTAAAGGATTGCAGAATAAACCACCCCAAAATGTAGTTATAAACATTATTAAGATTAGGAAAAATTACAAAACAGATTGCAAAGCAGGTAGTTATTTTAACCATAACTCAAAAACTACTTGGCGGAATACTATTAATTTTGGATTCGCATATTTGAAGCTTCTAGAAATCGATTCATGTTTTAGAAAAATCATAGATTGCAGTTCATATTTTTGTTTCGAAAATTAATTTCGAAAAATTATATATTTTGAAACCGCAAATTCGAAATGAAAGCAACCCGTAATCCGATTCGAGCCCGGCAAGAAAATTTTCATCGACCCGCTACTTGACCCGAAACCCGAAACCAAAGAAAATTAATCCAAAATGTAATGCAATTATGGAAATATAATGTATAATCATATTTCTGATATCAATTTTCCGTTCGGTATCGCGCAGCAATCCCTATTTTCTAGAAAAAAAAAAAAAAAAAAAAAAAAAAAAAGCCGTGAGATCTACGTAGATTTTCATTGGTCCATTTCCAAATCGTTTGGCACATTTCCAAGTCGTTACT
Source organism: Maratus michaelseni (assembly GCA_963931845.1). Lineage (NCBI taxonomy): Eukaryota > Metazoa > Arthropoda > Arachnida > Araneae > Salticidae > Maratus > Maratus michaelseni. Next base: position 108,082,706 of record OZ007595.1, read on the forward strand.
TTTTTTTTAATATAGAGGGATATATACAGTATAAATTTCAAAAGAATCTAATAATTAGGAATGCGCATGGAACGTTTCAAAACAACATTTTAGTTTAAAAAACTGTATAAATATGTAGAGTTTTTACAAATATAAAAGCTCATATCTGTGCGCAAAGAAGCATCGTAATTGAAAAATTCTTTTTGCATCAGATAAATTTGAGCATCTAGTTTCATAATTCTCGAAATTAAAAAAAAATCGATTTTTCAGTCGCATTTCGTGATTTTGAATGTCCACTTACCCTTTAACAAGACCCAGATACTAATTAGAGCTGTTTCTTGTTAAATATATTTCTAACGCAGCCGCCCCTTTCTTCTACTGTTATTCTCTTTCTCGAAGGTTGCCGGCCATCGGGTTTAATCGCATTAAGTACATGCGTAAAAGAAATTTATGAAAGATATTAAAGAACGCATTTATGAAAGATAATGTTTTCGTCAGCAATTATTTTCCGGCTCTTTTCTTTTTCACCAGTACTGTTAGGCTTTATTTATTTATTTATTTTTCACTAATGATACATTGATAGCAACAAAAATCTAGTAAATAACCAAAAGAGCCGACACCCAGAAGTGTTAAACTTTTGATGTAAAGAAAAAATAATCTAGTCGGATGTGCCAATCCCAAAACTTTCTTCTATCTCATAGGTTTCGCATACACTATAAACAGAATCAGCATCAATTTATATCAAGGTCTAACTGAATCTAAAGTTTTATTAAATTCCGTGCATTAATCCTTGAGATATGACTATTGCTAAAATCGTGTAAATTCTAAAAAATGTAGCATAGCAGCACCACCTGTTGGGAGATTTAGACCAAAACCTAATCAACAACAACTTATGTCAACGTCTAATTGAATCTGAAGTTTGATGAAAATCCGTGCATTAGTTCTGGAGATATAGTTATCGTGATAATAATGAAAAAATAGCATAGCAGCGCCACCTGTTGGGCTATTTACACCAAAACGTATCAGCGCCTATAAGTCAAGACTAAATGAATCTGAAGTTTGATGAAAATAAGTGCATAAATTACACCAAACGTAGCATCTATTTATGTCAAGGTCTAACAGAATCTGAAGTTTGGTGAAATTCCGTGCATTAGCTCTTGAGATATAGCTATCGTAAAAAACATGGACAAAGTGGTATAGCATCGCCACCTGTTGGGATACCTACACCAAAACGTATCAGCGCCTATAAGTCAAGACTAAATGAATCTGAAGTTTGATGAAAATAAGTGCATTAGTTCTTGAGATAGAGCTATTGTGGAAATCGCGAAAAATGCAGCATAGCAGCGCCACCTATTGGACGATTTTCCCCAAAAACTAATCAGCACCGATGTATATCAGGGACTAACAGAATATAAAGTTTTATTAAATTTCGTGCATTAGTTCTTGAGATAGAGCGCCCAAAAATTTTTGTCACATACAGACAGACAGACAGACAGAGTCACAGACAGACAGAGTCACAGACAGACATTTTCTATAAACAGTCAAATCGTGTTCAGGACCTTCTAAAACGTATAAATCTGTCGAAAATTTTCATGAATCCAATATTTCCTTCTTGTAAAGATAGAAAAAAGTAAAGATAGAGATTAAAGTAAAGTCTTCTATTTTTACTTTCTTTCTATCTTTACAAGAAGGAAGTATTGGATTCGTAAAAAAATTCGACTTCCGGCTATCGACGGATTGATACTTTTTAGAGGATACTGAACACGATTTGACTGTTTTTAGAAAATGTCTATCTATATGTGAGAAAATTTTGTGGGCGCTCTATCTCAAGAACTAATGAACGAAATTTAATAAAACTTTATATTCTGTTAGTCGCTGATATACATTGGTGCTGATTAGTTTTTGGAGAAAATCACCCAATTGGTGGCGCTGCTATGCTGCATTTTTCGCGATTTCCGCAATAGCTCTATCTCAAGAACTAATGCACTTATTTTCACCAAACTTCCGATTCATTTAGACTTGACTTATAGACACTGATTACGTTTTGGTGTAAATAGCCCAACAGGTGGCGCTGCTATACTACTTTTTATATGATTTTCACGGTAGCTATACCTCAAGAACTAATACACAGAATTTTGTCAAATTTCAGAAACAGTTACACATTGACATAAGCTGTTGTTGATTAAGTTTTGGTGTAAATCTCCTAACAAATGGCGCTGCTATCCTGCATTTTTCAGGACTTACACGATTTTAGCGATAGTCATATCTCAAGAACTAATGCACGGAATTTAATAAAACTTTAGATTAAGTTAGACCTTGACATAATTTGCTGCTGATTCGTTTTTGGTGTATGTGAAACTTGTATGAGATAGAAGAAAGTTTTTCAATTGGCACGCATCCGACTATTTTTTCATTAGGTAATTTGAGATATTGTTTATTTATTTATTTAGTTATTTATTTTGAAAGCTGTATGAACGTGAATTACAAAACAATACATCAATATTCAAAGTAAAATCTGTTTAAAAGAAAGGTAATGATAATTTAATTAACAGATTGTTGCTTGTTGCAAAAAACCTTTTAAACTGTTATTAAAAAAGTCAACTAAACTTTACTGGAATTTGATAAATCAGACTATAATTAAGATACAAAAGAAAAAAAATCAATAAGGTCGTGTCAATGATAATGCATGACGAGATTTTAACGCAATCCTGCCGAAATTTATTTTCACTATTGTGGGGAATTTCTGTAACAAATACAATGATATGAAATTTTGAAAATGTATACATATACACTTTCAATTAGTGTTATAGAATGCTTTTACAAATCTATATTGAAAATAATATTTGTATATTAAATTCAACGTTCGTAATTAAAATTCTACATAACCCTTTCTATGTTACTAATTTAAATTCTATTTACCCAACAGGTAAATAATTAAATTTTATATTGGTATAAACCTATATTGTATGCTAAATTTGAAATTATCTATATTAGAACTAATTTTAAACATTGTATCAATGAAACATCTTTCATTTCATAATAATCTTTTCTTTTAAACATCTTTAATATCTTATAATTTGCAATTATTAAAATGAGATGAAATAATAATTCCATATTTATAAGATTTTTTTTTTCTACTTAAATAAATATTTTCCATTTATGCTTTAGCTTTTCGAAATCTTTTACAAATAACAACTAGTTATTGGGGGCCACCGTAATACTTACCCATCTTGGATATGCATAATATAAAATATGAAAATAAAACATGTGTAAACTATTTATAAAATGCATTGCAATTCGAATAAAATCGTGGCTTGATGACGTCATAAACTTTAAATGCTCTATTACTGAATTGCGTAAAAGAAACATCCTTATAACTCCAAAATTGATAATCATATTAACCAAGAGTTTACTTCGTCGGATTAAGCGTCTCATTTCCAATTGAAATATATCTTTGAATTGAAATTTGGGTGACATACAGGGTCATGAAAAATCGAAGAGAATGGAAATAGGATTAAAAATATCTCGGCAACTCATTATCCGATCGACTTCACTCTTTATGCAAAATTTATGTTTTTTTATTGTCTTTTATATTCACTCCTTAAAATAAACGATTTCGAAAATTTTTATATACCTTTTATCAGAACGAATATTTCGAGAGTCCGAAAAAAATAGTTCCGGATAATCGAGGTGACTGAAATTCAATAAACTTCTTCCCATTATTACATACTAAGTACATCCCAAATTTCAAGTCTCTATCTCAATTTGTACGGGAGATAGAGCGTTTACAGACACACAGACACACGCCTTTTTTTTTTTTTCTAAAAATATATTTTTCGGAATCTCCGGTGTCTAAAACGTGTAAATCCGTCTTAAAAAAAAAAAAAAATCGATTTTTAAAACGATTACAAGATTTACCCTATACAACGTATGATGGGTAAGTAAAATGATGATGAAATAAAAGATTTGTGCAAACAGTGAAATTGTTAACGTTTGTTAACCTAATTGTTTCATTATTATAATTATTACTAGTAGTAGTATTTTTTTTTTAAAACAAGAGCCAAATACTAATTACAGCTGTTTCTTATTGAATATATTTCTAACCTAGCTCTTGCTTGAGCTTTCGTTTTCTCTCTCGAGGGTTGCTGCCAATCAGACTTAATCGTCCCTAATTACAAGCGTAGGTTAGAAAGATAATGTTTTCGTTAGCAATTATTTTCTGACGTTCAGAATATTTTTTTTTTCTAGGTAGTGTTAGTCTTTAATTTATTTTACTCTAATGATACGTTAGCAACAAAAGCATAGCAAATAATAAAAAAAAAAAATGCCGACTTTCGGCTGTTGTAAATTTGAGATAAAGAGAAAGTATAAACAAGTAAAAATGTAAAGATAGAGGGATTCTTTTTTTTTTTTTTTTTTTTTTTTTTTACGATTTCACATTTTAGGTAGATTTTGTAAGAAATACTACCTATATTACATTCTCCCCTATGTTGGAATTTCTGAAACATTTTTGCAGATCTACGCTGATCATGACTCCCAGAACCCAAAACCACACCCAGTTCAAAACTTTATCTATATATCTATCTGTCTATCTGTGTCACTTTGCGTTGAAAACTGTTTCGTAATTTATGATGCCCAGTGTTGGAAAAACTACTTTTTAATTAACACTTTACAAATTACCGTGGATTCAAATAAATAGTAATGTAACAATAAATGAAAACTTAGATCCTAGCTTTACAAAGGTGAGGTAGAAGGACCTGAAAACGTGAGAAAATTTTAATATACACACATACTGCAAAAAAAAAAAAGTGTTGATTTTTTTAAATTTTTATTATATTTTATATATAATATTTGATTTTTTTAATTTTTAATTTTTTTAAAATTTTTGTAATACGCTACCGCGCATGCGCGGTAGCGTATTACTGCTTATTTTACTGTTTATTACTGTTAACTTTACGGTATAATACTGGCAGCTGGGATGCCAGTATTATACTGTAAAATCAACACTTTTTATTTATTTTTTTATTTTTTTTTTTTTTTTGCAGTGCACGCATACATCCACACATATATAAGGAGTCATTATAATAATAGTTAAAACGGATTCAGGGCACCTCAGAATGTCAATATATACCAATATTTCTATAATCGAGTTTTATCATGATTGCAATACTTTTCTTACACGGCATGTGTACGGAAGGTAAAAAGAATATTAAACTACAGCTTGTTTTTTCAGGAGGCTCGAAAACAGAGATATATATTTCAACGAGCTTTATAACGAGGAGCCATAACATATTTATTCATAATCATACCACAGCATACATTTTATTTACTAATTCTTACAATAATTTTTGCATTGGGATAAAAAATTAACGTTAACATATATTTATAAATTGATTTGTTTATTTAACTCTGCAGTACACTCTTAATATGTTAATGGTATTGAGTTCTGTGGAGAGTTAATTATAATGAGTTGTCTAATTTTATAATCTAGAAAATTACAGAAAAGCAATTCTAAATGCAAACAATATATAAATCTCTAAATAAAGCAATTCCAAATAATAAGAAACCCGGCATTAAAACATAAACACCTGCTAACGAGTAAATAGCCAAATAAAGGTGCCAGCAAGAAAATTAATCCCTTTGGTGGGTTAGTACTTAATTTTAGTACCAAACGTCACTGGGAAAATCTATGACTTCATTCAATTCATTGCTATACATTGCAGCTAAGATTTGCAGCTGAAATTCGCAGATTATTGAGCAGAACAAATTTTGCATAAAAGAAGAAAGTTACGGCTACAGCTTACATGTGATATTTAGAATGACATTATTTTTTCCTGAAGTAGCCTTAAAAGTAGCGTCTGTTCTCACTACAAACTGCTGATTTTTTGTATCTCTCTACTCTCTACACTACATTATTCGAACTGTAGCGCGCTACACTACAAAATACTGTAAAAAGTAGCGACTACGGTTATCGCTACTTCCGACCTCTGTCTATGTCTTATGCATTATTTTTCGTTCTTTTTTTGTTTTCTTTAATAATATTATTTAACTTAAACATTAATAACACTCCTAAAATCTAATTAAAATAACCGGATTCATTCATGAAATCTAATAATATTAAATAACAATTGATTTCAACTTTCCTTAACTGAGCAGACAATTTCATTATATTATTAAAAATTTCAACGATACAAACACTAATCTTCACACGTTTCAAGATATCCAGCGTATGCAAAGGGTTTATCTTTCTTATTCAAAGCAAAACATGCGTGTGTTTCCGATTCTCATAAAAATAATAGACTCGGTAAAACTTAATATTTTTAAAAATAAATCTCGAACAATATTCTGGTGAAAAATGACCTCCGTAATCTTAATAGTTTGCCTTAAATGTGAAAAAATCCCTGACGGCTCGGCCTACAGACACAGGTAGATTTCGAAGACGCAGACCGTGGGGCGCCTGTTTGTCGGGAATTGTGGAAGAAATGACGTTTTTGCGATGATGCGGCAGTTGGAACCGCCTATTTCGAAACCTAACTTGTTCGCAGGCGGAACCGGCAGGGATTTTTTTTTTTTTTTTTGCTATAAGGGTTAGTTCTATAAAAAACTTGTCAATATAAAAGTTTTAGATAATATTAAGAGGATTTATAATAAATGTAAACGGATTTGATATCTTCTGAATTGACAAACTTATGAATTTATTTCTTCTAAAATCCCCCTTCCTCACCCCCTCTTGGGGCCATTTTTAATGATATCAAAAATCTGTCATACAGCAATTTTCGGCCCTTTTCCTAGAAGTAATAATAACTTCAAACGGATTCGATACGTATCATAATTAAGAAATTATGGGATTTTTCTGTTTTTACAAAAAGCCCCCCCCCATCCCCCCCCTGGTTCGATTTTGCCCATTAACGAACTTGACCGAGATTTTATGCCCCTTGATTTTATGTATCAGTTTCGAAAAGATGCGGGAGTTGGAACCGCCTACTTCGAAAAATAACTTGTTTGCAGGCGGAGCCGGCAGGGATTTTTTTGTTTTAAATTTTTTTTTGCTATAACGGTTGGTCCTATAAAAAACTTGTCAATATAAAAGTTTTAGATAATATTAAGAGGATTTATAATAAATTTAAGCGGATTTGAAATCTTAGGAATTGACGAAGTTATGAATTTTTTTCTTCTAAAACCCCCCTTTTTTCTCCCCCTTGGGGCCATTTTTAATGATATAAAAAAATCTGTCATACATAAATTTTCGGCCCTTTTCCTAGAAGTAATAATAACTTTAAACGGATTCGATACGTACAATAATTAAGAAATTATGGGTTTTTTTCTATTTTCACAAAAAAAACCCATCCCCCCCCCCCCTTGGTTCAATTTTACCCATTAACGAACTTGACCGAGATTTTATGCCCCTTGATTTTATGTATCAGTTTGAAAGAGATTTATGCAGAATTTTTCCAGTTATCGTGTCCATAAAAAAGTGACATAGACAGATAGATAGATAGATAGATAGATAGATAAAGTTTTGAACTGGGGGTGGTTTTGGGTTCTGGGAGTCATGATCGGCGTAGATCTGCAAAAATTTTTCAAAATTTCTAACTTAGGTGAGAATGTAATAGGTAGTATTTCTTACGAAATCTACCTATTAAAATTTTCAAAAACGCTGCGAAAGCTTAGAAAATATTTTCATTAATTTTAATCTTTAATGTATAGCGAAGTCAAAACCAGTATATTTATTTTACAAGCGTGCATTGTAATAAAAGTGTTACATATATCTTTAAAACATTGTTATCTTTAAAACAACTCTTTTTCCCAAATTTATTTTCGGTTTAAATAGTTTTGTGAAGTTGTTTTGGTTCATTTAAAATACAGATTTAAATGCTAAGTGATAAAAATAGAACACAAAAGGGCTTATAAAAACCTTTTAATATAATGATCAACATGTTCCGAAAGCACAAACGGCGCTATTTTAAAGAGCTACAAGATATATGCAATGAATCAGCTTCTTTTGAATTACCTAAAATCTGGCGCGAAGTATTGTTCAGTTTTAAAGCAATAAGAAAATATTAATTTTCACGTTTACAGTTGACTATTTTAAGCACCTGCTTTTATTATACACATGGTCTGACTTATATTTTTCAAGTTTATTTTTAAATATTTTGTTTATCTTTTAGATCTTTGTACGTTCGAAACATGCCGATAATTGTATTAAAAGGTTCTTATAAGCCTTTTTGTGTTCTACTTTCAACACTTAAGCATTTAAATCTGTATTTTAATGATAATTAGTGATTTTAATATGTGATTGTTTTGGTTTATTAGAAAATATTCTTTTATGAAAATAACAAGGATATCTAAGTAATGGTTCAGTTTAGATTACGGTGCGAGTCGGTTTATACCTGATCCAAACCAGAAAATTCTATTTCAAACAACCCGAACGAAAGCGACCCTAACCCGAAATAAAATAAAATTAATCCACATTTAAATACAATTATGGAAAAGTAATCTACGATTATATCTCTAATATCAATTTTATCTCTTATGTAGAAAAATTAACACGTATAATATTCATTAATGCTTGTTGTTTAGGGATGGGAGAAGGGGAGGGGGGGGGGTAATCTGAAAAATATTCAGGACATTCTCTTCAAAAATCGGGTCAACCAGTGCCCGACTCGCAAGAGTAAAAACCCAACCCGAACCCAAAACGATTAAAATGAACCGGACCAGCAACAAAATAAATTAGCGTCAACCCGATTCGAATTGTTTCGGGTCGGGTAAAATCGGATTACCCAACCCGGAACAGGGCACTATTTCCAATATGCATGGATTTTTTTCAAATGTGTCATCGTATGTAAGTGCTTAATTTTTGATTTATATATTTTTTCTTTGTATTTTTACAATTCTGCACTTTCATTTATGTTTTAAAACTATTGTGCTAAACTGTAGCAAAATCTTACCGCAATCTGTACTATTGAATAACTAAAATTATTTATTATAACGAAATAAATTAGCGTCAACCCAATTCGAATTGGCTCGGGTCGGGTACAATCGGATTACCTGACCCGGAACAGCGCACTTTTTTTTAATACGCATTGCTTTTTTTTTTCGCTTTAACCCATTCGGGACCATGGGTGCATATATGCACCCTCAAAAAAAGCACACAGAATTTGTTTTAGGCACCAGTAAAAAATAAAAGTAATATTTGCTTTCTCTAAATAGAACATTTTTGTGATAGTTTAAGTAAAGATAGCTTTTTTTTAAAAAGTGGTACCAACCGAATAAAATTTGTGTGAAAGCCTCCGGTCCCGAAGGGGTTGAAAAGCTCTGCACTGCTTTAGTGCATATGCATGGTTTTACTACATAGTGCATATAATTATTCTAGACGGGTTTTATTTTCCAGATGGCGAGTAAATACACACGGCTATAGTTTGGAGAGCAATTAATTAGCAACTCTCATCATCAGGTGATCAATAACTGAGAGTAGTTAAACCAACGAGCTTAAAACACCTTCCGAAAGGTGTACTCTTTTGTTGCGTTAACTACTCTTTGTATACTTTCTTGGAACCTTGCAGTAAATATAGTTTGGGATCTCTTGAAAAGACCCCCGAAGGAGGGCAATCCCCCCTCCTCGGTCTGTATGCCTTGCATAAATAATCGGAGGTGACAACACACCACCCCACCGCCACAAGTAATAGTATATATATATATATATATATATTATCTCTAAAAGAATCGCGGAGAAAATGTTAAATAAGACATTCAGTATCTATCTATATTATAAAGGACAAACTTGTCCGTGCGTAACCCTGCGTTATTTTGACGTTGGCAACACCAGACGATTAAATTTCGCTTCTACTGCAATTTTTTTAACTTCTAAACATCGTACATTCTTAATTTTTACAACGTCGAATAGAGAAAAATGTACATCTAAATGCAATGTGTTTGAAAACTGTATTGCAATGTACTCATTTTGTATGGTTTTTAAAATAACTTTCAAGCATGATTTTATTTTAAAAAATCTATCTCTATCGCATGCAGACGATTACGAAAATACATTCGTTTGCACTTAAATTAATATAAATAGTTCAGCATAATAATAAATATATAAGATAAAATAAAAACAATTAAATACCTTGGCAGAACTTGTAAGAAATCTTCAATGTATCGTATTAGTGCTATATTAAACAAATAGGAATATAGTACATGAAATATCCGTATCACTCTGAAATTAGCTCTGTCATGGAAAGTGTATGCAGTATGGTAAAGATAAGGTATGACAGTAACAGGTGCATAGTGTGACAGTTGCGTCACTTGCCTTCCTTAACATGCTATGATGCAAAACAATCATGTATTCAGAATCTTGTTTTAACAGTAAAAATGCTAAGCACGACTTTTCCTCCTTAAAAAATGTTTACACAGAATTGCAGTTATGACATATTTTTATGTATTTATATAACCAAGACGTTGCTTAAGATTCGGGTTTGAATTATGCTTTCTAAAAGGTAAGGTGCAAAACTTTTAGCTGAAGAAGATTAGGCAATGTCTTTTGAGAATAAATGACAGTTTAAGGTCAATTCTCATGCTTTCCAAACATCTTTTCTCGATTATAGGTCCATCTTTTTTATATCTTTTTTATTAACACTTTCAGTCATACTTGAAAAGTATTTAAGAATTCGGTTTGTCTGGCCATCTGTCCGAGCTCTAATTTGCGTAAATATACTCGAGTTGCTTTGTAATTGATATATTTTATTGAGGATTGCTGTGGTATGTTCGGTATTGAAAATGAAGTGTGTAGTGTTTACAGTTCGCGTGCAAGGACACACACAAAAATTCGGTTACAGTACTGTCTATGAGCGATAATTGCTGGAAGTGCGTTTTCAGTTGGGGTATGCATTTTTAAATTTAACTAATTTTTCGCAAAAATAAATCACAAAAAATTTCGAGTCCAATTCCGTTTATTGTTGGAAACTTCTGAAAGGGAATTTTCAGCTGCGTTAATGCGTTTGATACTGAATCAAATTTTAGCATACTATGTAGTAAGTAAATATACAAATCTTTAAAATCACATACAGGGTTTCACAAAATAATTTGAATATTTTTCCTATTATAGAGGGTAATTGCTGAAATTCGGTTTTCAAATGTATTATGCGTTTTCCATATTGAGGATGAAGTGGACTTCTAATATGCATAAGGACCTTTACACACTACATAAACTCTAACCTTAGAAATTTAGTTATTCTTAATGGTATCATACAGTGTTATTTAGTATTTTTAGCATAATTTATCATTGTTTATTCAAGTATTATTATTCATTCATTATTGTTCATTTAGTATTTATTTCCATCCATTATTATTATTTACTTCAGCATCTTACAGTATTATTACATGATAGTATTATTGCTCAGTATCACATAGTAGTATTTAGTACTGCTAAGTAGGATTGGTAAATTGTATTTTCAGAATTTGTATTTTTGGAATTTTGTATTTTTAGAATTTGTATTTTTGGAATTTTGTATTTTCAGAATTTGCATTTCAGAATTACATAGTATAATTATTGCTCAATATTACGAAGTATAATTTAGTAATGCTCAGTATAATTAAACAAACCTGCTGGGCGGGGCTAGTTGAGCTTAAGCCGAAAGGTAGGCCCCGCCCGGTTTGACCTTGACCTTGGTTACTTAGACATAATTTTTCATATTATTAAACTATGAAGTTTTCTTACAGTATTCTGAATATGTTGGAAAGTGTTTCATAATCTATGCTTCATGCATGATGTTTCTTTCTTGTTTAATAATAATGATAGATATTATTTAGAAATAAATAAAAAATAAACAAACAAATAATAAATAAAATATTTCTAAATAATAATATGTAGATTTTCCTCGCTAATTTCTCCTAATTTTACCTCAATTATTTATATGAGCGCAATCGTACAACACTTTCTTCTTTACATATATATTATAAAATACATCAACATGTACAAAATATGTAAAAATAAAAGTGTTGCAAAGCTGCGCTCATAGTAAAATATTAAAAAAATATATTAAAAATTGAGGTAAAATTAGGAGAAATTGCGTATTTTTCATCAAAAACTACGAACAATACGACCTTTGAGCTTGTGTAAGTTATATAAAAACGAACAAAATGCAAAAAATATTGTTGAAATCGTAGAGGATAAACCTTCTAATATTAAAAAGTGAAATAATTTAGTCAGTATAACAAAATAGAATTTTAGTCTTATTTCATGGGCCAAAAACACGGCTTAAGGACCGTGATCCTTTCTGGTGTCAAATATTTTTATAAAATTTCATTAGAATTTCCCGCGGTTCTAAGTATTAAAAAAAATCGAAGGAAACCTGCAGTTTAAAGAATTTTATTTTTGAATTTTTTTTTACTCATATTTTTTTATTGATTTTATTGAAAATTAAAAATAGAGATATCTATAGCCCACTAGCAGGAAATTTTAACGTTTTTCATATTTAAAGAATCGAAAATACATATTTTAAATTTTCTCATAAGTATGGTACTTTTTTTTATTGTAATTTATTTATAATGAAAAGTCGCATGTTAAAGAATTTCGTATCCCTAAACTCGATTTAAAACATTATTGTTGACTGCACTTTCTGAAAGTTTTTTTTTTTTTTTTTCATTTTGTACGAAAATAAAAACAAATAATCTTTCTATTCTTTTAGAACATTACTGAGAATACCGCAAATTCCTATGCATTTAATAATGAAAGGGATTCCGTAATGACGTTGGAAAATAATGAGTTTGTATTAGGAAAACAAACTTATTTAATACCATCGTGCATTTCCAGGGACTAATTAAAGCTCTTCATGTAGTGCTCATATATGTTTTTTTTTTTTAATCTTATAAGAAAATAATTTGATGTTTTTCAATAATAATTTGATGTTTAAAAAAAAAATGATATGTTTTTATATCATCATATATTATAATAAGAGCAAATCTTGTGTGTGTATATATATATATATATATATATATATATATTGTATCCTACCGTCTTGGGGCACAAGAAGACCATTGGGCTAGGCCACATGTTCGAGAAAATTCGATTAGATTCGATTATTTTGGATCACAATGGGTCAGGGTCAAGATAATTTTATCTAAAAAACGGCTCAAACAATTTAGATTAGATTTTGTATCCTACTATTTTGGGTTACGAGAAAAGAATTGGGCTAGGTCCTATGTTCGAGAAAATTCGATTAGTGGGTCATTTTTGAGTCACTGTGGGTCAAGCTAATTTTACCTAAAAAACGACTAAGACAATTTAGAGTAAATGCTGCATACTACGGTTTTCGGGCACGAGAAGACTGTTGGGCTAGGTCACCTGTTCGAGAATATTTGATTAGTGGGTCATTTTGGTCATGGGTCATTATGGGTCAAGCTATTTTTATCTTAAAAACAGCTAAGAGGATTTGAACTAAATTTAGTATCCTACATTTTTAGGGAACGAGAAGACTATTGGGCTAGGTCACATGTTTAAGAAAATTAGGTTAGTGGGTCATTTTAGTCATGGGTCATTATGGGTGAAGCTATTTTTATCTTAAAAATGGCTGAGACGATTTGAACTAAATTTTGTATCCGACGGTTTTTGGGCACGAGAAAATCATTGGGCTAGGTCACATGCTCGAGTAAAACCTATTAGTGGGTCATTTTTGGGTCACTGTGGGTCAAGCTTATTTTATCTAAAAAACCGCTCAGACTATTTTGACTAAATTTTATATCCTACGTTTTTCTGGCACTAGAAGACAATTAGGCTTGGTTACATGTTCGAGAAAATTTGATTAGTGGGTCGTTTTGGCCATGGGTCATGATATTTGAACTCAAAGCTAATTTTGACCGAGCATAGCTCAGTCTTCCCTGCTCGTGAAATTATATGATGAAAATAATTCAATATTTTTATTTTAAAAGGTAATGAAAACAAATATATTTCGATTATTTTAGAACATTAATAAGAATACCTCCAAATGCTATGCATTGAATAATGAAAGGGATTCCGTAATGACGTTGGAAAATAATGAGTTTGTATTAGGAAGGGAAACTTATTTAATACCATCGTGCATTCCCAGAACCAAATTAAAGTTCTTCGTGTAGTGCTAATATATGTTTTTTTTTTCATTTTGTAAGAAAATAATATGATTTTTTAAAAATAATATGATGTTTTTTTCAAAATAATATGTTTTTATATTAAAATAATATGATGTTTTTTCAAAATTAATATGTTTTTATATTAAAATAATATGATGTTTTTTCAAAATTAATATATTTTCATATTAAAAATAATATAATGAATATAGCACATTATTTTCATTTTGTAATATAATGAAAACAAATAGTATTTTGATTATTTTAGAACATTAATAAGAATATCTCCAAATGCTATGCATTGAATAATGAAAGGGATTCCGTAATGACGTTGGAAAATAATGAGTTTGTATTTGGAAGGGAAACTTATTTAATACCATCGTGCATCCCCAGAACCAAATTAAAGTTCTTCGTGTAGTGCTAATATATGTTTTGTTTTTTTCATTTTATAAGAAAATAATATGATTTTTTAAAAATAATATGATGTTTTTTCAAAATAATATGTTTTTATATTAAAATAATATGATGTTTTTTTCAAAATTAATATGTTTTTATATTAAAATAATATGATGTTTTTTCAAAATTAATATATTTTCATATTAAAAATAATATAATGAATATAGCACATTATTTTCATTTTGTAATATAATGGAAACAAATAGTATTTTGATTATTTTAGAACATTAAGGCTGCTCGTCAGTAAACTTCCCGATTCCCATCGCAATTGTTAACCCCACGGGCATCGTACATTTAAAATATATCCTCAGGAAATTAATATTTGTAACTTCTGTTTTCTGTGTACTGTTTTAAAGGCATGTCTCTTTTTTTTCTTAATTGTCAAAATATTTCTAAACTATGTGCTTAATTTATAATTTTATGTGTTAAAATCTTAGCAAAACTGAATAAGATTTTTACACTTCGCATAAAATTAAGTATATGTTTTAGAAATACTTTTACAACTAAGAAAAAAAAGAGACATCCTTTAAGAAGTGTACACAAAAAAAGAGAAAGTCAAAAATATTAATTTCCCGAGGAGATATTTTAAATATACGACTGCATCCTAGGCCCAGTGGATTAACATTATTCGAGAGGAATCGGAAAGTTCACTGACGAGTCGCCTTAATGAGAATACCTCAAAATGATGTGCATTTAATAATGAAAGGGATTTTATAATAATGTTGGAAAATAACAAGTTTGTATTAGTAGAACAAACTTAAATATTTGCTAGTTAAACCGCAGTGCAAATATAAATAAACGTTTTCTCATTATTATTTATCTAAACATGCTATCAAATATTCTCACTGATACATTATCTCTCAGAAGGACCAGGATTAAATGGCCCATTAGAGCATTGGATAGAATAGTATTTAATACCATCGCGTATTTTCGTAAACTAATTAAATCTCGTCATGTAGTGCAAATATAATTAAATTCTTTATTTTTATTAAGACCGACAGTCCCTTTCGGGATGGATCCAATGCATCGCCGACTTTTATGAAAGACAACTAAATGTATTTTGGACGTATTTTAACATTAAAAATTGTCATGAGAAAATAGCGGTTTATTATGTTTGAAATTTAATTATACCACTACGCGCTAATTTATGCAAAATATTACTTCTGTGATAACACTACTGGGATCAAAAAGTACCAGGAATAGTGCATAAAACAGAGGGTATCAATTTATTGGTCAAAATTTATTGCATCTCATTCAAAATAATCACTTCTCACTGCAATGCGCTTCTGCCAACGTTTTTTTACAATCATCAAAACATACCTTAAAGTCGTTTTTGTGAAACCCCTTCAGAGTTCGTAAAGAATTTTCTGTTATCGAATTAAGGGACTCAAAATGGTGGCCACGAAGAGGCAATTTCAACCGTGGAAATAAGAAGAAATCAACTGGTGCCTTATCAGATGAATACGGAGTTTGTGGAGCCGTATTGGTTGAGTGTTTGGTTAAAAACTCTCGCATAATAATTACACTGTGAGAAGGCGTATTATCGTGGTGCAAAACCCATGAGATTTCAAGCCGTTTTCGACGAATTGCTTTGCGCAAACGGCGCAAACCACTCAAATAATAATTTGTGTTGCCTGTCTGGCTAGTTGGCAACACATTTATTATAGGTATGAATTCATAATGCACAACACCACGGCAACCAAAGAAAACAGTCAACATTACCTTGATTTTTGAGTACTTTGACGTGGTCTTTATAGTATTGGCCCACTTTTCAAGCACCATTCGCTTGATTGTTGAGCTGTTTCTGTATCAAAAGCATATATCCAAGTTTCATCACCAGTAACAATGCGTTATAGAAATAAATTGCTTTGACAAAGCATCTCTTGGGCCACTGGAGCACATTGTTGCTCTTGGAACAAATTCAAAATTCTTGAAAAAATTCGAGAAGCGACGTAAACCCTAATCGCAACCCTAAAGGCTCTTTTAAAATTTCTTGAGAGGGACCAAAAAATAAAGGAACTTGTTCAATAATGTCTCTTATTGTCAAACGATGATCACCAAGCACCAATTGTCTGTCCATATCGATATCTTGATCATTAATCGAAGTGGATGTTCTACCAGACCGCGGATCATCTATGACGGATTCTCTACCATCTTTAAACTTTTTATACCACACAGACACTATTGTTTATGACAAACAGTCATCTTTAAAAACTTTTTGCAACATTTCAAATGCTTTTGCAGAAGAAATTTCATTGAGAAAACAAATTTTAAAGCATGTTTTTTGCTCAATAACATTCGCCATTTCGGAAAATTGACAGAGTGAAAATTCTTATCTCATTAAAAACAAATTTATTTTTCGACGATAAAATGAAATAACTTCCTGACTATTGCTAGATATTTATAGAAGTCGTTAATAATGTTTGCTAAAAGTTTGCAGATGATATCTACTAATAGATGTATTTTAAATGAAGCATTCCGGATACTTTTTGATCGCAGTAAACTGCGTGTGCGAATCGAAAGTTCTTGCGCATTGCCTAAAACTCTAAGACTGCTTAAAATAATTTTCTAATTTGAAGAGCCAAACACTTTGCTTTGGCGTACCAACATCAATTAAGCAGAATGAAGGTAAAAAGCTGAGAGAAGTTTGATCCACTTTTAACACTTTTCAGCATAGTTAGAAAGTATAAATGAATTTTCGATTTTTCTGTCTGTCTTTCCGTACACTGATTTTTGCAAATATACTCGGATTGCTATGTTATTGAGGTTTACTACAGTATGTTCAGTATTGAAAATAAAGTGTGTAGTATTTTAGTTCGTTTACAGGAACACATAAAAGAATTCCGTTACACTATGGTCTATGGGGAAAAATGTTTGCGGTGCATTTTATTGATGTTACGATACTTCAACCTATATGCTTCACAGAGGTGGACTCCTTGTCAGGATGCTTTGTCAGGAATATAGAATAAGTACTGCAATTTTACAGTTTTTGATTTCATATATTCTTTTCATTTTAATAGTTCAATGACAAGCAGGAAAAGCTGGTCATTGTAGGCTAGAGACCGGATTTGAAGAAAGAGACAATCAACGGTTTTCTTATATACTCCTTCTTTTCAGTGGCTCAGTTGTAAATCTTACAAAGTGACTGTATTTAAAACGTCCTTGTCTCTCTCTTCTTTCTTTCATTGTTTTGAGTCCTCGGAACATTTCATTGCATTTTCTTGGGTGTGGAGGGATCATTTCTCTTTGTCTTGAGTGTGGAGGGGTAAAATATTAAAGCATGTTTTAATCATTTTGGGGCGTCATGTATTTGACTTAAAAAATGGTAGATGTCTGTAACGATTACACATTTTTCTCCTAAGATGTACGTGTTTTCTCTGTAAATGTAACGATATTTAACTGTTAAAAAAACAGAAAGTTCGTTAAAATGTACAGATTTTTCTTGTCAAATTTGCAGGTTTTCTCTGTAAAAATCACAAAATAATTCTGTTAAAATAACAGTTTGTCCCTGTAAATGTAAATGTATGAAACTGTTAAAAAAATAGTCACTTCGTTGAAAAATTACAGGTATTTTCTGTAAATTAAACTGTTTTCCATTGGTGCCAAAATTAACAGTTTTTTTTTTTTCGTTAATTTGGCAGATTTTTTTTTTTTTTCATTGTTGGAGGTTGAAATTTTGCTTGGTAATATTGATAAACTGCTATATTTTGACAAACAATTGTAATGAAGACATTTTATTTTTGGGAGAGAACGGTATTCGATAAGAAAGAGATTTCTTTCCTAATTCTTTCTACCTTACTTTTGACCAAAAATCACATTAAAATGAACAGATATTTTTTTCGTTTCATCCGTGACCCAGTTTTTTTAGCTCGTAAAAAGCGTTAAACTATTAATATAGTTTAAATAATGAACTATTTCAATGTGCAAATTGCTCGTTTTAACTGTGTCCTCGTTTTAACCGTGGTCGTATTCAACGAGTTTGACTGTAAATAACTTTCACTACTCAACTAACTGTTTTCTCTTGCATTTTGAGGTCATGGCTTTCACAATTCTTATCATAATTTGAAAGTCAATCAAAATTTGGTAAACATCGATGACAAATAAACACATAAACCTTAAATAAATTATACAGGCCAAATTACTGAGTTAGACTAATTTGGCCGAATTAATGATATACCTTGATCATATCAACGTATATGTCGAATGACAGATAAAATACAACTAACCTCTGGTATAAACAAGAAATCAGATGTCATAATTCAGGATTAATGCTTGAAGTACGATAGTTAATTTAGAACGGTCAAATCATGAAATAAGTTTTATAGATCAGTCGTTCTACCCATTATCATTGAGAAAAACAAGAATTGTGATGTTTATTTCCCGTCTTTACTGTTGTCATACAAGTGATTAGGCTAAAGGTCTCTAACAGTAATTATTAGCATGGCAGCCTTTCACATGATTTAATGGTACCAGAAAGGTTTGAAATGATAAAATTTGATCGTGGATTAGAAAGCCTGTAATTAATTTAAGCTATTACTTCTTTTTGCATCTATTTAGTTATGTTTTACATAAATAAAAACATGTTTGTTAAATTGTAAAAAAAAAAAAAAAAAAAAAAAAAGTTTTAATATTGTACGAGGAAATTTATGTTGTAAAACTACTTTTATCACGTTTTTGAAGTTCAGGTTTCATATTTTTCAGTCGTCATTTGTTTTTTACCTGCGGCATGTATCGCCGGCCTGCACAGTTCAACGTTGTTGTTGTTGCTAATCCTAAATGATCTAGCCAATAGGCTAGACCAAGTCCATGAGCCCAAAAATTTGGAAAAAGTCGAAAACGATGAAAGGACACTCCAAAAGTTCACTCCTATAGTCAAGTCCAACAGTTCAACATTTCCGGCTCATACGACTGTAATTTTAAGAAATTTCTTATCAGACGAATTGTACGAAATTCTTAAAAATTCAAACATTGTAAAAACAATAATCATAAAAATTATTATTATTATTTAACATTTCTCGTTCCCCTAAGAAATTTTATTGAACCAGACATGCAATATGACAATTTTTCTGCACAATTTTTTCACTGACAGATTTTAATCTATGGAATGAAAAGTTTAAAATGCGAAAATTTCTGACATTTATATAATCGTGGAAAGGATTCTTACCGATAAGGAAATTTATTCGAATCCTCAAACATTCACTAATTAAGTGATAAACACATTAATCAAACTGGTTTTTTTTTAAGTAGTGGTGATCGATTTTTCTCACAAAATTTCAAAACCAGATAAAATAAAAAATTTTAGGGTTTGTAAAATTTAGAAAATGTGCGTGTTATTTACTATGTTTATGTTAACGTAGAAGAAGAGTTCTGTTGCTAAGGAAATCTATCTATATTATAATGCAGAAACATATCCGTGAGTAACACTCACGTTATATTCATCACGGGACAACGCCTGAATCCATAAATTTCGTTTTACTGAATTTTTTTACTCTTCTACACCACAAAATTTCCAATTTTACACCGTCGAATAGAAACAAAAATGTACTTTCAAATGCAATTTGTTTGAAAATTATATCTCAATTTACTAATTTTTTACGGCTTTTAAAATAATTTTCAAGAAGAATTTTTAAAAATCTGGTGCAGTTCAATTACGGAATATTAACCAATTTTCACGTAAAACAAAGCAATTAATTCAACATTTTTTTTTTAATTATTATTTCCGTGTAATATTCCATAACTAATTCGTTTATTCGAATATACAGCGTTTATCAAATCCATCTAAACCCGGATTTACGTCCATAGCTTGATTAATAATGAAGCTATTGAAGCAAAAGTTTCCTTATTACAATAAAATCTACTAAGACAAAATCACAAGGTACCTGAAAAATCCGTTTTAGACAGGTTTCCTTCGTAGCGTATATGATTGCATGGTATTCTTTTCGCTGGGGGACATGAAATTTTTTCTTTAAAGTAGGATTCCGTTTACATACAGATTGCATTTTCACAGATTTTAAAATAATTTTCAAGAAGAATTTTTAAAAATCTGGTGCAGCTCAATTACGGAAGATTAAGCAATTTTCTCGTAAAACAATGCAATTAATTCAACGTTCCTTTAAT
This sequence comes from Maratus michaelseni, assembly GCA_963931845.1. Lineage (NCBI taxonomy): Eukaryota > Metazoa > Arthropoda > Arachnida > Araneae > Salticidae > Maratus > Maratus michaelseni. Next base: position 108,103,355 of record OZ007595.1, read on the forward strand.
TAGTATTTCCGTGTAATATTCCATAACTAATTCGTTTAGTCAAATATACAGCGTTTATCAAATACATCTAAACTCTGATTTGCATCCATAGCTTGATTAATAATGAAGCTATTGAAGCAAAAGTTTCCTTATTACAATAAAATCTACTAAGACAAAATCACAAGGTACCTGAAAAATCCGTTTTAGACGGGTTTCCTTCTTAGCGCATATGATTGCATGCTGGATCCATGAAAATTTTCCTTTAAAGTAGGATTCTGTTACATACAGATTTCATTTTCACATATTTTACTTATTAACTTACTTAATTAATTAATCCTTTTATTTACCTATTTAATTTTGTAGAATTTAAGAAAAATAACTTTTTAATCAATTAATTAATCCTTTTACTTTTCTATCAATTTATGTGTTTATTTTTGTAGAGGTTAGTAAAAGTAAACTATGTAATTTAGAGGCTGAATCATTTTATAAAATTTCCATGATAAATATTTCAAAAGAAAAAAATATATAATTCAAACATTTCAGAATGTAATAAAAGTAAACTATGTAATTTAGAGGCTGAATCATTCTATAAAATTTCGATGATAAAATATTTTAAAAGAAAAAAATATATAATTCAAACATTTCAGGGATTCAATTTCAATGGATCCAAAAAGAATTCCGCACAAATAATCACCTGGAAACTATCATAAGAGAGTCTCTAGAAATAATATCTAAAAAAGAAATTGTAACGATGTATTATCATATGATATCCACGCAGTCTGGAATGAATTAATACATCATTGATTACCTTTCCCATCCCACCTTATATTCCAAACCCTTGAAGTAAAATAGTTTATAGCAAGCAACAAAAAGGCGAAGAGACAACAATTCAACTCAACAATTAGTTTTTCACTGATGATGACCGAGCAGTTCGGTTGAAAACGTTTTGAATTTTTAAAAGGACTTTAATGTGCTTTTAAATGTTTTATGTATGTTTTTACGCACCTTCAAGCATTATATTTACATTTAGTTGTATATTTATGAATTTCAGAATGTATATACGATTTAAAAAAAATTAAACATTACGGTTAAAATTTAAACAATATCAACATTTCGTAAATATTAAATCCTATTTTGTTAAATTAGTAAAATAAAATTACTAACTAAAAATTAATTAAATTTTTATAACCTTCTATTGTTATTCGAAATAAAATTAATGAATAATGAACCGCCCAAAACAAAATGCAGTTAATTCTAGCTAACAGACATTTATATTTAATTTTATCTTCAATAAATCACTGGATACCGCCGCCGGGAGGTATAAAAGTCTCAAAGTTTCTCACATTTTTCATTAATTTATTCTTGAAAAACGCAGGCGCGCTCTTTTATAGTAGGAACTTTAACATGAAAAGGCTTTTTTGAAACAGTAAAGTAGAAGGTTTATTAGTTTTAGTTAAATTAATGTTTTCGTGTATATCGTTCTGAGAGTAAATATTTATTTTTTGCTCGGATAAATGATTCAGATTACATCATGTGGTTCACATATCTTTGCATGTTTATGATATCCAACAAAATAGAGAAAAGACTACCGTTTATAAAATTTGACATTCATGTAAATTTGAAAGTATATCACACACTGAAAAAAAAAGTGTTGATTTTACAGTACACTGTTAAAAATATGCAGCAAACTGTCCAGTCATTTGACCGTTTTCATAGAAAACGGTAACATAACCGTAATTTAATTCCATTCTGACCATATTATTGCCCATATTATGGTCACAATACTGTAAAATTACGGTTATGTAACCATTTTCTATAAAAACGGTCAAATGACTGGACAGTTTGCTGCAAATTTTTAACAGTGTATAATACTAGCACCCCAGCTGCCAGTATTATACAGTAAAATTAAGAGTAAAAACAGTAAAATAAGTAGTAATACGAATAAATATTAACTGAAATCATGCAATTAAAATTATTTTAAAAACGCTAAGTGAAAGACATATTATTAAAAATGACTTAATATAAATTTATTCTAAGTTGTAAAAAAAGAGACAGATCTTTCATAATTTAGGAAAATATAATATAACCATGGATAAAAATATACAATAACTTATTTCGAGTCACCCACGATTTCAAAAAGCATTCTTTTCTTATAAAACCTCAGGAACCAACGTATTTTCAAGAATTTATAAAAACTAGAACTTTAAACCAAAGGCTTCCCGGAATAGAGAATGTATATGTGAAAACTATTTTTTTTCTTGGAAACACTAATAGATTTTTCACATTTAATAATTTTTTAGATTAATTAGAGCTGCACACGAAAGAGACAGATTTAAAAATATTCATACTTGAAAATTATTTTATAAACCATAAAAAATCGATAAATACAGTTTACAAAGAAATTGCATTTGAAAATCCATTGTTTACCTATTCGACGGTTTAAAGATGGGAAATGAGCAATGTCTAGAAGTTAAAAAAAAAAATGCAGTAAGAGCGAAATTTATTGCCAGGTGTTGCTACCGTCAACATGACGTCAGCGTTACTCACGGACATACTTTTGCTTTATACTATAGATTAAATAAATATATTAAGAGATAAAAAAAAATAAAAATAGTAAATTAGAAGAAACTTTTATGTTTCCCATTGAAGGGGCATTTTCATAATCTAGTGTAGCGTAATTATTAAATCATCAAACAGTTTTTAAAGCAAACACTGACTTTTATTACGATACTTTTCCACAGTACACTTAAAACAATTTACATAAAGCAAACATGTAGGCGTTCTATTGGGGTTTTGTGGTCAAGATGACTGAATCCATTCAAGATAGATTCTACATACGAATCTTCGGCACGGGCGGCCGGAAAAAACACCGTCTCACAAGAGAGGCTTTTCAGAGCAAGGCGCTCTTTCACTGCAGGAATCAGACTACCATCAAAAGGCAATGTTCTTTCCTAACCGGCACAAGGGCCGCATACAGAGACTTTCTCACACGAGAGAAGTCGGAGAGCTTGTCGCTCGGATGCAACTGAAATCAGACTGCTTCCTAACGCCTCCCGCCAGTTGGGTATATCTGTTCGGCCAAATCTTAAGTGTTCATGAATGTTTAGTCTCTCAGTGAGGAACAGATGTTGATATCTGAAGTGCTCGAAGGACATAGCTATCTGGTCTCGAGTGGCCAGAATATATGGGAACATTTATGTTCGTATAGCGTCACTTCAGAGGAAGCGGTCCAAATTTATAACTACTTGAAATCGCAATGAATATCAAGATTGTTAAGAATTATATCTGCTAGGGATCTTGCGGTCTGAACAGACGAATTTTTATGCCGAACACATGGTTGCGGCTTCCTCTGTAGATTACTGCCCACATCTGGTTTACCACTTCAGATTTCCTTAGATGAGTAAGATTAAAATGAGTGAGAGTAAGATTTAATCGGACTTATTAAAGCCCGGAAGGAAGGAATTGTCACACTAGCTATGTATCGAATAATAAAAATGCCGAATTCATATTAAGCAGTCATTATTTTTAATTATGCAGATTAAATTACATGAATATTTTTATTTATTTTGAATTCATAGCTGAAGAAGATGAAATTTTGTCAACTTTTTAAAATATTTGTAATTTTATTTTCAACTTGTAGCAATGAGATATGAGTTGCTGATAAATAACTATATTTACTTTATGGTTTATAATTTTCTGCATATGAAATGTAGAATAATACGTATCCGCATGCGAATTTGAATACATTCTGCTGATAATTGTGAAAATAACGTGAAGATTTGTTGAACTGTATTAATATAGAAAACTTTATCCTGGAATGACATTTCGTATTCAATAATTTTCCGTGATATTTGTCACTGTCTGCCCATAATTAAATGAATTTCTCAATATTTTAATAATGAAATCTTTGAAACATTTCAAAAAATATATGAGATAGAAGAACATTTCTAAACACTATGGTTACAATTTAAACAATGTAAAATTTTAGTAACTATATCTAATATTATTTCTAAAATAATGTAAAAATTTTCTATTTCAAATGAATTAGCTTCAGTAACGTACCCGGGTCGTTCGAAATAAAATTAATGAATAATAAACCGCCCAACACAGAATAATCCTAACAAATATTTTTTTATTCATTTTGAATAAATCATTGGAAGCTACAAAAAAAATATAAAAGCTTGAAGGATTTTACTTAGGACATTTACTTATTTTTATTTATTTTTGAAATAATAAGGTTTGAAGGAGAATTTTAATACCGTATTTGAAAATGATTTTTGAAACAATTAATTAGAAGTTTCATAATTTTATTTAACCCTTCATGTCCAAAATAGGGCTCACCTGTTTTTCTATATTGGTTAAGGCGCTGGTTACTAGACAAGAGGTGCTGGGTTCGAGTCCCAACTCAGACATGGATATTTGAAGTAGGTTGGATTCCCCTTTAAATAGAGGTCCCAGTCTGTTTAACCCTCGTGAACAAGATATCACCGTAGCGCTCGTAATCTACCAACGGACGTAGAATCTGCCGTGGCTTCGTTTTTTACCATTCTTTCTGTTATTTAGCCTCTAAATAAGACAATTTTATGCAATTTTAATGTTTTTTGGTACTTTTATGTTATAAGTGTTTTGGCGAGATTTTTAATGCATATTTTCTTGCACCTATTCACTGTTTCATATACACAAGCAATTTTTTCAATATTTTTACGATTTATTTAATATAAAGAAATCGTTTATCTATTGCGTTATTATCCAAATTGAGTTTTACTTTTTTATATGTATAAACAGAAGTAATTTCTATGTAAAAGATATTAATACATAGATATATACATATAAATAAAATGTTTATGTGTATGTAAATGTATATATACAAATAAACAAGCATAAAATCTCATCAGGCTTGTTTTAATAGCTGTTTATATCATTTAGCAAGAAATCTCACTTTCTGAAACCCGAATTGATGCAAAGTTTTTTAAAAACGCCAAGTCTCATATAACAGAAAATTACCTGTTTTATTATTATTAATATTACTGTCGTCTTTATTTGATTATTTAGTACCACACACTGTAATGTGCATAGATCATTACCGCAATACTTCTTTGTCAATTTCCATACCCAAGACGACTAAAACTGTTATACTAACGTTGCATCATGAAAAAATTGTCAGTACTAATAAAATTTCGATGTAAATCATTTTTCAAAAGCTTTTCAAACATTTCTTCAAAATGCATACAATATAATATAATTTTAAAGATTATGCTTAAAATTCAAAAATACATACATAATTACGTCTGAATAATAATTAACTATTAAATAAAATATATAATTACAGACTTTTAATGATAAAAGACACTAAAAACATTAAAATACAGGTTAATATAAACGTTTCGAGTACTTTTCGTACTCCTCATCAGTATACGTACATAATTACAAAATTATTTTAATAAAGGTACTTTGAACTCAAGATTGGTTGCATATGCACTTTAATAGGACCATGTTTTTGATTTTAATAATGGGTAAGTTGCTAAGTCTAACTGTTGCTTATACAGTAATCGTATTTTCCTAGAGGATTGGCTGACTGTTCTAGCTGAATCTCCAATTAATGAAGCTGCTCAGGTACCAGCTGAGTATGATGTCCTAATTAAACTGTAATTTTACCTGTTTAATTTTTTGGTTTTTCGGTGTTTTGTAATCGTGTACGTATACTGATGAGGAGTACAAAAAGTATTCGAAACGTTTATATTAACCTGAATTTTAATGTTTTAGCGTCTTTTATCATTAAATGTCTGTAGTTATATATTTTATTTTATAATTATGTTAAATTTTAAGCATTGAAAAACTTAACTAAATATATTCAATGTTATTTATTTTCAATAAGTAAAAAAGAACAGCTAATTAAAAATGAATTACATTTTACAACGTACTTTGCTTTTTCGAAATAAAGATTAATGAATAAGAGGTTGCCTAAAACAAAATGCAGTTAATTCAAACAAGTACCTCTTTATGTTTATCTTTAATAAATCATTCGAGGCCGCTGGGATGTATAAAAGCTTCAAAGTTTCTCACATTTATCTTTAATTACTCTTAAAAGAATCAGGTGTTCTTTTAGAAAGATCTTTAACATAGCATTTGTAAATTATTTTTGAAACATTAAGTTAGAAGCTTCATTAATTTTATTTAAATTAATAGTTTTTCGTGTAAGATTCGTGTTTTTCGTAATGTATGTTCTATTAATAAATATTTATTTTATTTCCCAGAATGTGATGCAAGAGTGAATCGAATCCCGAGCATAATTCTCAATGCCGGGATTTCGGGATTATATGAATGAAATCCAGGGATCCTTGGATTTTGCCAAATTTTTTTTTTTCAATATCACTATTCTCAATCTAGAGATTTTGGGATTATAAAAATGAAATCTAAGGATCGTTTGATTTTGCCAATATATATATATATTTTCAATAACAGTATTCTCAATCCAGGGATCGTTCGATTTTGCCAACATTTTTTTTTTTAATATCAGTATTATCAATCCTGAGATTTCCGGATTGTAAAAATGAAAGCCAGGGATCCTTGGATTTTGCCAAAAAAAATTTCCAATATCACTATTCTCAATCTAGAGATTTTGGGATTATAAAAATGAAATCTAAGGATCGTTTGATTTTGCCAATATATATATTTTTTCAATAACAGTATTCTCAATCCAGGGATCGTTCGATTTTGCCAACATTTTTTTTAATATCAGTATTCTCAATCCTGAGATTTCCGGATTGTAAAAATGAAAGCCAGGGATCCTTGGATTTTGCCAAAAAAAATTTCCAATATCACTATTCTCAATCTAGAGATTTTGGGATTATAAAAATGAAATCTAAGGATCGTTTGATTTTGCCAATATATATATTTTTTCAATAACAGTATTCTCAATCCAGGGATCGTTCGATTTTGCCAACATTTTTTTTTAATATCAGTATTCTCAATCCTGAGATTTCCGGATTGTAAAAATGAAATCCTGGGATCCTTGAATTTTGCCAACAAGATGTTTTCCAGTATCACTATTTTCAAGCTTTAGATTTCGGGATTGTAAAAATGAAATCCAGCTATCCTTGGATTTTGCCAACAATTTTTTTTCGATATCACAATTCTCAATCCTGATATTTCGGGATTGTAAAAATGAAATCCAGCGATCCTTGGATTTTGCCAACATTTTTTTTTTCAATATCACTATTCTCAATCCTGAGATTTCGGGATTGTAAAAATGAAATCCAGGGATCCTTGGATTTTGACGACAAAATTTTTTTCCAATATCACTGTTACTTTATTTGATAACTAAATTAAGTAATCTTTTAAAAATGACAATCTTTGTAGAATATAGTTTAAGCTTCGGAATAACTACGTCATTCTCTTTTAATAGTACTAAGGGATCCAATCCGGGATTCCCGGGTTACAGAACAAAGGTGAAAATTAAAAAAAAGCTTTTTTTTTCTTTTATTGGAAACACTAATAGATTTTTTACATTTAATATATTTTATTGAATGCCTAAATAACAACACCAAAAAAGTATTTTTATATGAAAAATATCGATAATGTATTCAAATAAAGCTTTGAAATGTATTAAAAGCGATACTTTCATGATGCAGAATATGTGTGGGTTTACACATGCGTTTCATTACTATGTAGGCGTTCTTCACACACACTTGGATAGGAATAGTTTTCTAAAGAAACATAAAAAATAATTTTATAATATAACGTTAAATCGAGAGATAAAAATACCAGATTGATATTATGCAATCGAAATAATCTTATAGGTTTAGATATATTTTATTTATGCGAATTATACTTTATTAATTTTAAGTTTATATCTAAATGAGTGAGAAACTTTGTAACATTGTGAACATTTCTAGCAGTTCTATTTTTAACCTTTTTGAAACGATATATTTACAAGTTACTCTTAAATAATACAGAAAATTCATTTCATGGTTAACAAATATCTGCATACAAAAGCTGAATACAAAATATAAAGTATCTTAATATATTTTCAATATATTCTACTATTAAATCTAAAAATATCTTCAAGGCTTTTAATGTAATAAATTTATTAAGTTTATCCTGGAATGCATTTCGTGTTCAATAGATTTTCATGATATTTGTAACTATTCGTCAATATTTAAATAAATATACATAGTTCAATAATTAAAATTTTAAAGTATTTCGGAATAAATATGTGATAGAATGACATTCCAATTTTTACGTTTACAATTTAAAATATATAAAACTTTATAAATAAACATAATTATAATGAAGAAAAGGAATTTTTTTTCAACTAGATAAATTAATATTTCTTTTGATGTTGTAAATTTATGCCTGATGTACTATTTACCTAGGAAGCCAAGGTACCCAAGTTCGAGTCCTGGCCTGGACTCGAACTGTTGGAATAAACATTAACTATGATACTCCAATCTTTAACATACTTAATTATTTAACACAATCATAGTGATTAGTAAAGAAATCATAAAAATTGTAATTTATGCAACTTTGTCAAAAAGTGTAGACGCCGAGATTCAAACCCAAGGCTTTGGCTTAAGCTGAAAACGCTCTTCCAGTTAAGCTAACCTGGACAAATCCGGTAGACACATTTAACTCAGGAAACCTTTTTGACAATGACATCTGTTACCTGAACCAGTTTAATAGAATAAACCGCAGCTAAAGGAACCCCAATAAACATTGGATGCGTAATGACACTTAATTATTTTAACACAATCATACTGATTGATAAATAAACCACACAAGTTGTAATTTAATTAAGTGTAATTACGCATACAACGTCTATTGGGGTTCCTTTACCCGCAGTTTATTCGTTTCAGATAACGGACCAGATGTCATTGTCAAAAAGTTTCCTGAGTGAAATGTGTCCGCCGGATTGTTCAGGATAGCTTAGCTGGAAGAACGCTGGCAGCTTAAGCCAAGGTCTTAGGTTCGAATCCCGGCCTGAGCACCTTTTCGCTCAGTTGGACAAATTACAATTTTTATAAATATAGCCAATGTTATTTCTAAATAAGGAAAAAACTGCTAATTAAAAATGAATTCGCTTTTCTGCTCCTTCGAAATATAATGAATAACAAACTACCCAAAACAAAATGCAGTTAATTCTAACAAATAATATATTTGCGTGTAATCTTTATCTGCGATAAATCAATGCAAGCCAATGGGGATACAAGCTTCAAAGTTTCTGACATTTATCTTTAATTATTCTTCAAAGATTCAGGCATTCTTTTAAGGAGAACAACACTAACACTGTATTTCTAAATGCTTTTTGAATCAGTAAGTTAAAAAGTTTCATTAATTTTATTTAATTCGTGATTTTCGTGTGTATCGCCTAGCGAATAAATGTTTATTTTATAGCTCAGGAAAATGATGCCGTTATACATGTGGGTGTTCACAAAACAGGTAGGTGTTTCAGGAATGTGGGTGTTTACACACTTTTGGAGGGTTATGATTTCTAAAGAAATATACAAAAATAATTTTATAACAGAACGTTAAGGTATACGGCCTCCTTTATAATTCAATTTTACGTTAAAGGATCGATTTTCTATTTTTGGCCTAGTACTAAAGCCTGCTTTCTATGTCAGTTTTAATTTTATTCTGTGTTGCTTAAGAACGTGAATACTAATAATTAAATAGGTTGAATATTAAAGTGAATTATATTTTTACACTACAAAAAAAGTGTTGATTTTACAGTATAATACTAGCATCCCAGCTGCCAGTACACTCTCAGAAAAAACTGTAAATTTATGAGCGTTTGACCTTCAATTTTCACGGGCAACAGCCTTATTTGATGAAAAACGGTCTGATCCACTAAATAAGCGGCCTTATCCTTTAGATACTTAGAAAATTAAGAGCAATCCACATATTCTTAAAGTTCTAGCCCATATGTTAGCAAAAATACGGTAAGATCCCATACATTGTCCTCCGCTAGGGTGTAACCGTTCATTTTACTCGTGTTTTGAAAATTTTAACCCGCCAAAACAGCGATTCTGTGATGATTGTCTAACGTGCTACGGGCTACGGAACAGTAAGCAAAGTGTTATTGTGTTTTAAAGTGCATTATATCCTGTGCATTATAGTGCTATATTACTTTGCCCCGTAAAATTACGGGCTGCACAAAATGATGGGCATGATTTTTTTTTTTTTTTTTTTTACGGGGTATGACTGGAATCTCTGCTGCCGGCCTCTGTCCGTAATTTTACTGCAATTTTTTTTTACAGTGTATTATACCGTAAAATTAACAGTAATAAACAATAAAATAAGCAGTAATACGCTTCCGCGTCTGCGCGGCAGTGTATTACTGCTTATTTTACTGTTTATTACTGTTAATTTTACGGTATAATACCGGCAGCTGTGATGCCAGTATTATACTGTAAAATCAACATTTTTTTTTTTTTGCAGTATAGCTTTTTCTCAAAGTAACATTTTTAATGTTTTTACTTTAACTCAAAACAACATAATGCAGAACGTTATACATGTAATAGTATGAAATTTTATTGTGATATTTTAAAGGGATTGATTTAGGAAATAAACTACAGCTATAATTATAATTATATTTTCATGCAAGTTATAAACTGTCACAAAATTGGAACATTTTATTATGTGTTATGCATATATGTACAGGGTGATCATAATTAAAATTTCACTTTGAAACCTCTATAAAATGAAAACTAATGGACCAAAAGTTACCAAACTTTTAAATATTATGAAAAATGTCATTGAATTTTACACCGTGGAAAAAAGTTCAAGAAGTCACCAATAGGGAGAAAATGGCGCTGTATACTGCATTCAGGACCAGAGATTTTCCTTATGAACACCCAAGCATTTATGCCAAATCGCAATGTCTTGTAAATGGCTCACTACAGCTAAATGCCAGTTTTTATGCGAATAGCTTGCAAAATTCACACCGGAAAAATATGCAAATTAGCATTGCATGTCATTTCCAAGTGGTTCACACCTCGTGGCTTTTCAGCTATAAAGCTGTCCATTTTCTCCAGAACTTCAGTTGTTGCAAGTGAGCGATTCCTTTATTGAAAGTCCACGAAGAGCTATTATCAATGCTTTAAGCTACTGTATAGAGCGCGAAATTGCGTTTTAACCTGGAAAATGATGGATATGGTAAAGATACCATATATATTCCTTTCAAAAAATTAAAGCAATCTATATTTTATGTATTTTATCAAATATATTTTCCCCTTTCTGCATAATCGTAATTCATATACATTCCCGGCTGTTAAAAAGCGCACCCTTTTTATCTTTCTCTTTCAACGAAAGACTTTTAGTCAAAATCATGCATATTGTTTTTAAATTATCATTAACGTACTTATTCGGTCTCCCACATATCAAAAGAAATGAAATTATACAAGGCATAAAATGTTTTCCTTTTCATGGTCAGCTTTGTCTCGCATATTGTTCCAGATGTCTGTAGCATTTAAACGGCGCCTTTGCTGCATTCCTCGAAAGCCCTATTCCCAAAACAATAATTAACGGTAAAATTCTTAATCTCTCTTTTTAGCCAAAGTGCAATCTTCGCCAAAAGATTTTTCCCTTCCAATGACGTCAATTATGAAGTTGATATGTATATAAGTAACGGTTGCATTTCCCACGCAAAAAAATGCGATTCTTTTGGCTTGAAATGTATCTCGCTTGGCGTGTTTTTCCTTGCGCCCACTTTCATATCGGATAGAACACTTGCCCTCTGATCTTCATCTCATAAACATCTAAAAATGTCTTGGCCCCTTTGGCCACCCTTTGGTTTTATAACGAAAAATCACCTTGATGTTCTTAAAACTCTTTGGATTACGTGAACTTGATCGGACCCGTTCAACAGCATTTCTGGATTATTCTTTGGATTATGTTTGTGTTCTTCACCCCTGACCTTAAATTTAAAATGTCACCTCACCAATATTCATCAGATTCATTTAAAAAATCTGAAACTTCGATTGATCAAAATCTCACTATTGTGGAAGATTGTGAATTGTGACATGTTTCTCCAATTAAAGACTATTAACTCTAATGATGTGATTTTCGTCTTCTTTGCTTCATCATACAAAATAAAAGGAAAAACTACACTCCGGTTCAAGTACTTCAGTACCCAGGAAACGCACTCTGCGGATTGCCAAAACAACCATGTGCCACTATACCTTCTTGTTTTAACAAATTGTTTCACTCCGTAAAAGAAAATCCTTTAGGTCTTTTCAAAGGATTCGCCAACTTTGACATCTTCTCAATAATCACCCCCTGAACTTACTTCCCACGATAACTCTTCTATATGCATAAATGAACACGACAACTTCCCCATAATGGACAACACATTGGATATGTACTTCTATGACTGTTATTTGTAAAATCTCTGCTATGGAGCCACTACTTGTAATAAACCTTGATTTATCAAATAAATAGATCATTCTCAGCGCTGCTGCGAATAATTCGAATACCTCATCGAACTGTTGCCTTTAATTGCTGAAACTGATTGCTCAATTGTTCTGTGCGTTTTCTAAAATGTTTATTTAGATATCTTATTTTACTTAATAGGTATTGAAGCTTCGTTACAGTATTCTGAAAGTGTTTCGTAATCTATGCGTGAAGCATGATTTTTCTTTCTTGTTTCATTTTTATATTTATTACAGTCAAAGAATTATTGAATTTTAGTAAATAGTACATTTATAGTTATGAGAGTACTTGCATTTCCTGAAGAAGGTTTCAATCTTTATAATAAAATTTACAAATAACACGACTTATCTTGATTTGAATTTTATTATTGATGTTTTACGTAAGTGCTATTTTATTGCTATTTTATATACTTTTGTAGATCATTTTTGTAGATCAATATATATATATATATATATATATTTCGAAAAATCTATTTAGGGATATCAAAAGTGCACCCCCAACTCTGCCGCCTGCGTGGAAAGAGGGACAACTTTAAAAACTTAAATGGTAACGGATTTTTTTATTGCAGATTCGGATTCTACGCAAAAAAACACGTAACTTTTGTATTGAACATTTTCTTTGGAAAATCGTAGAGGGCGCTCTAATCTAGTAAAATGCAGTGAGAATCGTTTCCATTGAGAAGTCTGGGAAACGGTCCAATAACTCGAGAAATGTACATCGGATTGAAAAACGGAAAATACGTGTTCAATATTTTAGGAAAATGGCAACTTTGATGTCCCTAAATAGATTTTTCAAAAATATTGAACACATATTTTCCGTTTTTCAATCCGATGTACATTTCTCGAGTTATTGGACCGTTTCCCAGACTTTTCGGCCGCCCTGTATATATATATATATATATATAGAGAGAGAGAGAGAGAGAGAGAGAGAGAGAGCTATTTTACAAGTTATTTCAAGTTTTAGCCGTATTCTGTAATAAAATGCAGATAAGAATTAATTTTGTTAAAATGTTAAAGAAACCCTGTCTGAAGATTTTACCTTATCAAGTGATAAAAATTTCAGATATTTATTGGTTAGTCAAAATACTTTTAAAAATTTCGTCAGATTAAACTATACGAATCATTTTATTAATTTTTGAATTCATATCTAATGAAGATAAAAATTTATGAATTTCAGGAAGTTTCTGTAGTTCCATTTTAACAACCATATGGCAGCGAGATATTTTTAAGCTACTGATAAGCAGTTTTTAATATTTATTTTGAAGTTAATAATTTCCTTTGAACGTCTGTATGCATAATTTTGAATATATTCTGCTAGTAAATATAAAAATTACTTGATGGCTTTAAATGCATCAAAAATATAAACTTTATCTTGGAATGGAATTTCCTATTTAATAATTTTTCTTTATATTTGTAACATACATCAATACTTAAATAATTATTCATAGTTTAATAAGTAATAAAGTTTATTCTAAAACAACTTATTTACTTGATTTATCAACCTCTATAAATATGTATTTTACAAAACTTTATTAATAACATAGTAGTTAATAAGACGATTTTTTATCAGTTAAAATTATAGAATTTATCTAGCGATGATGTATCAATGCAATACTTTTCTAAGTATTTAAATATTTATATTTTGAAATATAAACAATGAAAATATTGTACACTTTTAAATAAAATATTTGTATTTAAAATGAAATATGCGAAAAATGGTAATGGAAAAAAATGGAGATATATATTAAACGAACAAATATTTTAGAAAAATGTTTTATTAAGAAAAAGTAAACTAAAAAGATTTTATAATTTTGAAACAAATTTCATATCAAATATCTAATTGGAATTCTAGTATTGGGAAAAATATTTATATAATTTATCTAACGATGATGTATCAATATAATACATTCCTAAGTATGGGTTTGGTTGATTTATGACGGCCAATTATCAACACGAGGGATATAGGCCCTAGGGGGGGAGTGCCCTCCGTGGGGTCTTTTTAAGGGATCCTAACCCATATTTACGGCAAGATTCGAAGAAAACCACGGAAAACTCCGAACGGTTAGGTCTACGAGCGCGACAGGGGTTTGAACCCAGCACCTCCCGTCTACCAGCTTTGAGAGCAGAACCTCTCAGCCACTGGTGGGGCCCTAAGTATGTAAATATTTATATTTTGAAATATAAATAATGAAAATATTATACACTTATGAATGAAATATGAGGAAAATGGTAATGAAAAAAAAATGGAGATATAAATTAAACGAAAAAATATTTTAGGAAAATGCTTTATTAAGAAAAAGTAAACTAAAAAGATTTTATAATTTTGAAACAAATTTCATATCAAATATCATACTTGAATTCTAGTATTGGGGAAAATAATCATTTTTCTGTTTATTAACTTACAGATAAAAAAAGTACATATGCATTAAGAGTTTTCTTTCAGCATTCTTTCAATACATTATTGAAGTCAAGAGTTGTGTTGAGAGAATACAGCTGTTCACGTTTTCATAAGGAGAAAGGGTTAAAGTTATAGATATTGAGTATACTTCTTTTAGTTGATAAAAGGCGTAAAATGAAAACCTTACAAACAGCAAAATAAGTTTTATTAAGACTGTTGACATGTTTCGGTTCCGTTGGAGCCATTATCAAAACAATAAGAATATTTTACAATTGCACGGTGTGTGAAGTTATTATATGAAGCGCCATCATTTAATTTTTCACGTACTTTTTCAAATTACGCAAGTTATTTTTAATTTGTACTTGAATGTTTGTTTCCATATTTATAGTAACTCGAACCACAATTTTGGTAAGTTAAATGATGCTACAACGTTAATAGAAAATTAAATGATGACGTTTCAAATAATAAATTCACAGACCGTGCAATTGTAGAATATTCTTATTTGTTTTGATAATGGCTCAAATGGAGCCGAAACATGTCAACAGTCTAATAAAACTTATTTTACTGTTTATAAAGTTTTTATTTTACACCTTTTAGCAATTAAAGTAAGTATATTATTACAAGGTGTTATAATTTGATATATATTTATATTTTAATATTTGTAGGTATCAAGATCGAAGAAAAAAGTCATGCGTTACATAAACCGTAGAAATTATAAAGAATATTTGCATGTAAACTGGAAAAAAATAACCCGCTTAATGCATATAAATATGTGCATATTTCTTTATAGTATTTTTTAAAAAAAAAAGGGTTTAAACCGTAAATCTCTAATGTAATATGTTTATAAGTTCAACATATAAAGCACCACATAATGTGTAGACAACACAGAACTAACACATAGTCTAACACATAATGTGTCAAATTTTCTCACAAAACACAACTGCAGCTTTTATTATTATTATTATTATTATTTACTGATATCCATTTGTGAGTGTGTATGCGTGTGGGTGCAATACATAATTAATAAAGTTTAAAGTTATTTTTTACATATGTAAGGAAAAAATTAAATTACAAAATAATATAAAATAAAATAAAATGTGCAGCGATGACTATCGCTAATTAAAAACATTTTTGTTTCATCAGACATTTAAATTGGATTAATTTTGTAACATGACCCTTTTTGTAAATAATTAACAAATTCTGCTAATGATATGTTTTTTTAATAAATATAATCTTTACTTTAAAACCAAGAGTATTATTAACAAAATTGTACTGAAACATGCCACTGAAATGGTATTTTTATTACAATCATGAGCCAGATAACGTTATTTTGCAAACTCCTATTACAGATGATAAAAACTAAAGCAGATTGACCTGTCAGAAAGTTTTTTAAGCAAAATTAATTAACAATTAATTAACAAAGTAAATTTACTTTTCATACGCTTTAATTTTATTAACAAAATTCATTAAAATTCTTGTCATTAATTAGTAAATTTAATGTTTCTAATTCCCATTTTGAAATATCTTTTGTTCCTTAAACGATTCAGTTAGTAAACTTATATAAAACTTGAGTAATTGTAATTATTAGGGAAAGATGGGATACAATAGACTGCTTTTGAAGTTTTAATTTTTTTTTCCGAAATTTACAGATCAGTCTACATAAAACAAATTCCTGAATATACTTTAGTTCCTTATCTTGAGTTATTAATTTTCTCAAAGCATAAATCTTAATGGTTTATTAAAGGGGAAAAAAGTGCTTTTTAAGGCTTAAAAAGGTACCCCACTGTATCCCATGTCTGGGATATACTGGGGCTCGGCATAAAGTATAGTAATTCATGCTTTGAAAGCAAAATTATATAAAGCCCCCCTCTTTAGGTTCCTTTGAATAAATTTTCATTTAAAAATATAAAATTATACATATTCAAAGGTGCACGCTGCCGAAGGGAATCGTTCCCATAACATTAGGTTCGTTTGGAATTTCATTTTAAAATATTAAACAGATCCTAATGCTTAATGTGCGCTTAGCGAAAGCAGTGGTGTCCCCAACTCTAGTTTTGTTTGGATGCATTTTCATTTAAAAATATAAAATCAAACAAATTCAAGCGTGTGCTCGTGAGCTAGTAATAATTAATTGAATATTTAAAATGAATATTTAAAAGTAAACAAACTGTACTCATTTATTAATATTTTTTTAGTTTATAATAGCTTCGAGTATTTAAATCTAAATTCTGAAAAACTATTTTTTTCCTTTTTTTTTCTAGTGTATACTTTGCTTTTATGTAACTTTGCTAGCATAATGACACATAGATTCGATATATTCATAATAAGATAGAGGTTCTTTACGCTTTAAGGGCGTAATTGCTATTCCTTAAATATTCAAACAAAATATTTTCATGATGATTATTGATATTTGTGAAAAATATATAATCAATTTTTCTTCAAATCAATGATATGTAATGAGAGGAATATCACATTACATATATATGTTTATCGGCTAGGTTATTTTTCAGTGCATACATTTACTTATACAGTTGTTTCAAAAAAGTCTCCCTAATTTAAAAATTCAACAATACATTAATTATCTGCACAAAATATAAAATTGGAGTGTCTGCCTGAGATTTTCAGATAAACGCCTATTTCTAGGTTCATTAGAATATTTAGACGACGCGACGTATAGTCAAAAACAACATTTAAGAAATATTTTGTGTGTCTGTCTGTCTGAAATAATCTCAGCAACGGTTGCAAAACAAACGTTAAACTTATCAGAGGCAGATAGAAATTTCTTCTGGCTGCAAAATGCAGCTTGTCGCTTTTTAACACTTTCCTGCCTAGTTGAAAAGTGTTTATGACTTTGATTTGTCTGGCAGTCTGGCTGTCCGGGCTGTAACTCCCGTAAATATGCACGGATTGCGCTGCAATTTTTATATGTTATTGTCGTTATCTATAGCATGTTTCCTATTTCAACTGAAGTGTGTAGCACTTATAGTTTTTTTACAGGGACACGCAGAAGAATTCCGTTACATTACGGTCTGTAGGGAAAAATCATTTGCGGTTTATTTTAATGATGTTACACAATTTCAAATACATTGTAATTAATATATATTTCTAAGGTGCATTACAAGAAGCTTAATATGGCAGAGGGTGTGCATAGCACTTATAGTTACTTTACAGGGACAGTCAAAATAATTCCGTTACATTACGTCTATGGAGTAAAATCGTTTGTGGTTTAATTAACGCATTGGAATTTATATATATCACTAAGGTGCATTACAAGAAGCTTACTACAGAATAGTGTGTGTATAGCAGTCATCGTTCATTGACAGGGACACACAAAAGAACTCTCTACTGTCTGTTATCATTAATTCCTGGAAGTGCGTTTTAAGTTACTGAACGCGATTTTAAATTTAACTCACTTGTTGTCTATTACTTGGTGTGTATAAATTCTGTATTTCATATACAGGGCAGCACAAAAGTACGCGAACACATTTCCGTTTATTGACAGAAACTCCAGAAGGAGAATTTTAAACTGCGCTACGCGTTTCCTAAACTAAACTAAAATGTAGCATCCTATGTAGCATATATACAAATCTATAGATCATATACAGGGCTGAATAAAAGTATTCGGATATTTTTCCGAATATTGTATATGTTGGAAATATATGTTGGAAATTCCTGAAATTAGGTTTTTAAATACGTTATGCGTTTTCCAAATTGTTTACTTAGATGTTGTCTTTCAGCTTATTAAACGGTAATGATCTGTAAAATTATTTTGGAAGCGTTAGAAAGTGTTACATAATCTATGCTTGAGCATGATTTTTCTGTCTTGTTTATATCTAAATAGTTTCTTAGAAAACAGAGAAAAAGCCGGGAGAATCAGTCAGCCAACCTATATTTCAATGCTCACAAACTCGTTAACTATAATTGACTGATTTTACACTCTAAATGAAAAAGAGTGACTATTTACTCTATCGTAAAGTCAAAATATACCTAACCTCTTTAGAATGACTATTCACTCTAAGCAAAAGTGGAATTGTTAACTCTCTGAAAGAGTGAATACTCATTCTAAACAGGGGTTAATAATCACTCTTTCAGAGGAGTGACTTTTCAGTCTTGCAAAAGGAGTGGTCACCCTCCCAACCGTACCCGATGCTGCTTGACTTCGATGATCGGACAAGAACCGGTATTTTCAGCATGGTATGGCCGTTGGCAGTTACAAAACTCTTATTACATTATTTTAGCTTTGTTTCTTTTGTGATTTACTTTCCCAATCATTTAGAAATTGCAAATATTTGATATGATTCTCAACTGTGTGAATTAAAAAAACAAAACCTTTTTTTTTCTATTATGTAATACCGGGTGGTTATAATATAAGTATCTCTATTTGGAGCTGTCTGTAGCTTGAAGGAATAACCCGAATGAAATCAAAATCGGTACACTTACTATTCGAAAAGGAGGAAGAAGAATGGAACAACAAAAAAATAGTTGCAATAATCAACAACAGATGGCGCTATTGCGTGTGAAATGTAACGTGTAATACAAGAACAAAGAATTAAGGCGTAAAACCGGATGGAATACATAATTTATTGGAAAATGTCACAGTGAATGTTCGCTTTCGCATGGCGGTGCCGATCATGTTCAGGTTCCACATGGCCATTCCGCTGGAGGACACAATCTAGGCGGTGCACGACGAACTCAGCTGCGGAATGTAACGCATCAGGAGTGATGTTTCACACATATTGTGATATGCGGTAAAGTCATTGAGGTTTGTGACACCTCTACGGTACACAATATTACACATTACACTTCACACTCAAAAGCACCATCTGTCGGTGATTACTGTAATTATATTTTTATTGTTCCGTTCTTCTTCCCCCTTTTCGAATAGTAAGTGTACCGATTTCGGTACCATTCCGGTTATAACTTAAAGCTACAGACAGCTCCAAATAGAGATACTTATTTTATAACCACCCTGTACATTTTCGCACGTATGGCAAAAATTCCATTATAATAAAGCAGATAGTATTTATTTATTCATTCATTTTTTGTTGCTAATAATGTTTGCATACGTACGTACACACAGACTCCGACCTAAAAAGGAAAAATCCGCTGTCCTTTTTGTCCCAGATGCCTCCTTCCATAAATACAACTTTTCGATTTTCTAGCAATCACCATACTTCCATTTTTATGGAAGTGAAAAGTACCGTAAAAAAATAATAAGAAAGAAGTGATCATTTTGTTTCTCTCAGTAAATAAATATGGACAAAATTATATAATGCCAGGCTTTCACTGTCGTCAACGGAGTGAAATATTTCACTCTTGTCAATGGAGTGAGATATTTCACTCTCGACAACGGAGTGAAATATTTCACTCCTTCCTAGGAAGTGGAAAATTCTACTTTTTAAGGAGTGTATTTTTATAAAATCCATTCTAAAGATAGTGAAAAGTCAACTTTTCACTCCTCCCAATTTTAGAGTGCAAGGCATCTTACGACGGTTGAAACTTCTAATTAAGATTTATAAATAATTACAATGACATTTTTAGACTATGACTTATACCTTTTTAATTAAAAAAATTAATTAGTAAATAATTTTCTTCAAAAAATGTGAAGATCTTATAAGATACAAATGCAATACAACGGGTTGCTACGCAACTAGTAATAAGAACAGGTGATGAAATCAGTAACATGTATACCAGAAAACTCGTAAATTTTGTACACAGCAATTACAAAAATAGTTAAATGTTTCGTCAGTAGATGGTGGCGCGCTATCTCATATTGTAAGAATGCTCATACTAATATGTAAAATTACGTCAAAGATATCTCATTTTTATTTTCTATTCTATTATAATTACCAATGAAAAATAATTTTGTATTTTGAAAAGAAAACAATCAGTTAATTTGAGCATTCTTACACTTTGAGATAGCGCAGCACCATCTGTCAACGTTTATGAGGCAATAACTTAAACAACAAGCGAGTAGGTTTAGATTAGAGTCCTGCACGTGTCCGGTTTTTACCCAACCTGAACCCAAAATCCGACCAGAACAAGAGACACCTCAACCCGAACTCGTAGTGAAAGAAAATTAATCCATTTTTTTTAATTCAATCATAGAAAGAATGTCTACAATTATATCTCCAACATCAATTTTATCTTTTTCTATAAAAATGAACACGTATACATTCATTACTGTTCAAATATGTAGTTTTTTTTTTTTTTTTTTTTTTTTTTTTTGTTAATATTCAGGACTTCTAAAAAGTCAAAACATAACCCGAAACTGACCCGAATCCGAAACAGCCAACCCGAACCCCGACAATAAAAGATTAGCTTCAACCAGACACAAACCGAACTGCGGGTCGGGATGAGTTCGGATAAAATCGGATTAACCAGCCCGAAGCAATGCTCTAATTCAGATTTTTACTTCCCAGGCTAATTTTCGCGATTTTCCTTTTCATATATTTATCAAATGCTGCTAATGATAGGTGTATATTCTCCTATGTAAATAAAAGCATTATAAGCGAAAGACTTAATAAGATTATGCCTATGAGAATATAATTTTATTATATTTTTAGTCAGATTCAATTGATCTGGAGAACATGCATAAAAGATGATCAATACGTAAAACAGATTGGATTTGTTGAAAAATGTTTTATGATATGTTAAGTAATAAAGTTAAGAGCTAATTAATGAAGTAAGTTTTTGTCTCTCGTGACTTTGATAAAAAATGTTCTGGTTAATTAGTAAACTTATTTCCGATTTCTATTCATATTCTGTCTTCAAAATATCTTCTTTTCTTTATAAATATTTACTCTGTAATTTTATATGAAAAATAGTTTGTCCAAGTCTCAATTTGTTTATTAAAAATAAGTATAAAAGTAAAAATAGATTTTCTTTTTCATTCATTTATAAGCATTGAATTTTTATGCTGAAAATTACGCCCAATTCATCACTGCAATTCATGTTTTTACCCTCACATTTTCGTTAAAATACATTAATTTGGCGTGAGCACAAAACTCGATTATAGAAAACTCACTGCTTTCTTTTACGCTTGGTAGAATGCACGGCTCAGTGAATTTATTTTTTAAATTATCATTTTTGCTCTGTTTCTTTTTTAAGATATGGCAAAAGGAAAGAAAAAATAAAACATTATTTAAACTATTTTTTTTAGATTTTAAAATTGGTTTCTCAACGTATAATCATAATTTAGTTAATATGAATTGATTAAAACTATTTTTAAATGAAAGCTATTTTTTAATTTTAGCTCTTTATTTTTTATTTATATTTGCCACTTTTTAGAATTAAAATATATTTCGTTATTACAGTTTCACTGTCTGTGGCCGGCTAACGAAGAGATGCCTTAAAATTAATGTATTAACTTACAATTAGGTTCTAAAAGTTCTATTGTCATTGGAAACACATCTGTGTACGTCATTTTTATAATTTTATAGCCTGTCAGGAAGTGAGTGAAGAAAAAGATTACAAAATTCTATCTTTACGTACAAAAAACAATTTAAATTAAATAAAAGAGTGTACTTAGTTGGATGATTCATCGGAATGTAATATTTCTGTTTTACTTTATTCATACTTTTACCAAAAAAAATCTGTAAAAATATATTTCGATTTTATTTCTTGTTTTCAATCAATAAATGAAAAAAATATATATATGTATTATGCTTTTGCAACTTTTAAATAAAGCTCAACTTGAGTCGTATGAGTGGTCAATTTATTAAGATTCTTGGACTTCACTTAATTCAAGTACATTATTGGAAAAATTCTTTTTTTTCCCCCTGGCAGGAAGATACAAAAAAAAGTAAAACAAAAAATGAGGCATCACAAATTGAGTTGCAATAGTACTTTATTAATATAATGTTGGAGTCAAAACTATTATATAAAAAAAAAAGCAGCTGGTGAAGTTTTAAAAAAAAAACATACTGAAATCTCCCAGTTTCTACACATTTCCAATAACGAAAATAGTTATAACTTTTAGAAACTATAGATTTTTTTTCTTCTTTTTTTGTATTTTAATGGAAAAAGTAAAGGAAGAAGTTTAATATGTATGGTATGGATAAGTGCATACTTTTATCTAATATTAAATAATCAGTTTTGAAACAGGAACACTCTTAGTATCAGATGTTTGTTCTCAAGTTCAACATAGTATACCCTTCCAGTATACCCTGTAAGAAAAGACAAATGTGTTTTAATACAGATCTTATCTTTCTTAAAGTTTACGAAAATATAATATATCATTTTCCGAATTATCGACGATTCCGAAAAATGTTCCATTATTTTCTGAAACTTCAGAAACCAATATATTTCCGGCATTTTAAGAAGCCTTTCTGAAGCAAAAGTTTACTTGTAATTTTCAGAAACGTTTTCGAAACGTTTAATTTTTTTACATCGGTTCCCTCAACACGGTTTTTCGGATGCTAACAATTCTCGAGTAAACATTTTTATGTTCAACAACAACGACAAATTAACAGCATTAATACTGACATTAAAAGTAAACAGCATTAACAACATTAACAATAAAATTAACATTATTTTGTTATTCTTGCATGTATAAATTCTGTTACGCAGCTGAAAATGTAATTAGAGAATTAATAACATCCAAAAAAGTTACATTCGGGGATGAGAAAGATGATTAATACACTGTAAAAAATACTCGGAAACGCTTCCAAAAATTACTGGTAGCATACTGGTACCAGACATCTATTGACTTTAGAGGATTCTAAAAATAAAGGAACGCTTTTCGGAATCGCGTGTAACTCGAAATAGGTTACATTATAGTTTCGTAAACCTTAAGAAAATAAGAGCTTGATTAAGAAACATTTATTTCTTCAGTGTATCATATATTCTAATACGAGCAAATCTTGTTTTTCTTTTATACAAACATGCCTGCAATTTCTGTTTACTATTTATTTTTTTAAGTTACGTATATTTATTTTTAGGGTTCCGTACTTAAAAAGTAAAAACGGAACTAACATAAGATCACTTTTGTGACTGTCTGTCCGTCTGTCACAGCCGTTTTTCTCGAAAACTATGGAACGTGGAAGGTTCAAACGTGGCAGAGTTATAAAGGCTATTGATCTACATATTTACAGACTATTACAGCTATTCACAAATATGTTTAGGAAAAATTTAGTGGGTTATTAAGTTATTTGAAAAAAAAATCACTTTGTATATCGTGCGGGGTATTGCTCGAAAGATTTGCGTAACACTGAATTCAAAATCGCACATTGCCAAGTTTAAACTTTGTACAAGGTCCGTGTTTTAGAAATAAATGAAAAATTTTCATAACAAATGTTATGAAAATTTAGGTAAGGTGAATCATAGTGATAAATAGTCAACGTTTTCTATTCCAATTAAATTCAATTATTGAAAAATAATTCAATGAATAATTCCAACTTTTTTACAACTTTTTTAGAAACGATTTTTTGTAATATTGCAGTTAGTAATTAATAAATTGATTGTACGGAACCCATTGTACGCTTGTAAAACTCGTACTTGACCGATTTTAATTTATTTTATTTTTTGGCAGATATACTTACCACTTTCTAACGCTGCACAGTCTAAATGCGAAGTTTACGAAATCGTGGTCAAAACTCAAATATTTTTCTCAAAAATAAGCTAATAGTCAGCATAGAGGATTGACTGAATAGCTATGTGTCTGCATTTTGTAAAAAGTGTAGCTCACGAGATACAATATATATATGTGAACTTTTATGAACACCAGAGCAAAATTCAAGCAATTTCGGGCATTTATCAAGTAATAATAATAGTAATAATAATAATAAAGCAAAAAAAGCAATTAAAACAAAAAATAATGTAAAGGTATGATTACAAACTGTTTCTTCCATTTAGTATTCCGACAGAATTTGGTAGGCTATAAAATTTTCTTCATAAAGATGTGTAAAAGATGTATGAAACAGCTTAATTTTTGGTGGCCTTTTAAAAAACTTTTAATTGCTTACGATCAAAGCCTACTGATAAATGTTTTCTAAGACACATTCCATCATAAAACGTTAACAAGAACGGAAAATCCTGCATCTTAGGCATAGATTATGAAACACTTTCCAACACTAACAGAATATTATTAAGAAATTTATTTTTTCATGCAATGAAGTCAATCATAGTAACATCATTAACTGCGTCACAAACGATTTTTCTCCATAGATCATAATGTAAAGGAACTCTTTTGTGCGTCCCTGTAAACGAACTATAATTGCTTCTTATTCTTTACTTCTGAGAAAGCAAATTTAAGTCCACCTCAGTGATGCATATTAATTTCATTATGTTTGAAGTTTTGTAACATCATTAAATGCATCGCAAACAATTTTTCTTCATAGGCATAATGTAATGGAATTATTTTGTGCATCCCTGTAAACAAACTATAACTGCTTCTTATTCTTTACTTCTGAGAAAGCAAATTTAAGTCCACCTCAGTGATGCATATTAATTTCATTATGTTTGAAATTTTGCAATATCATTAAAATGCTTCGGAAACGATTTCCCGCACCAGACCGTAAGGTAACGGGATTCTTTTGTGGTGCCTCTGTAATAGGACCTTACAAATGCTACACACTTCATTTTCAATACCGAATATTCTATATTAAACATCAATAACATATCACAATTTCATGGCAATCCTACTATATTTCACCCCTTAGGGACGAGCGACACATATACGTACCGCATAAGATGCTCAGAATCCTCGGTTATCCCACCAGTTACTTTTTATTGTAAGCTTTGCCTTATTTAATGATAGCATTTCTGCAATTCAATTAGGCGAAAATTTCTGTTTTGAAAAACCAGTGGTAAAATATTAAAAATTCTGTAAAGACGCTCGTCGCGAAGGTGTTAAGGGAGTTAGAACACGAACAGACGAGAGACAGACAACAGACCAAATTCATAAAAGTTGGAAAGTATTAAAAATTATGAAAATATTAGATTTTCAGTGTATCATTTTGAACAATCGTGGTCGTTAATTTTCGAAATATTCAACATCACGAAGGTATGAACTAAAATAAACTATAATGCCTTTACTCTACGTAATAAGGTTAAGCTAAACGTATTTTACGGTCATTAACCTGAAACTGCTGTCGGTCTGACAGATCGCTTGAATACAAGTACAAAATAAATGAATAAAATCAGGTAACTGACATGTAACACGCGTGGAATCGGAATTTGAGTGTTTGTTTTAGGAAGGTAGGAAATTAGGAAGTTGATCAATATCTATTTTAAGGTGTTTAAAGGATCGTTAAAAAATATATAGCAGTCTCATAGACCACTCACAGCAGTTAAGGCTGCTCTCAAATCCAAACTGCCTATACTTTCTGATACATCTTTTAATTCATTGTTTTCCGTAAATATATCAAATTGGCAGGTATTCTTATTCAGAAACTATGTAATCGAACTGTTTTTTCAGTTTTTCAGTAAAATTAGAAGATTTTTCGAAAAATGCTCTTAAATTTAGCGTTTTGAATCGAATTTCAGGACGCGACAACGCGGGAGAGGGAAAACAAACTGCTGTCACGAAACATCAATCGCTTATAATGTAAGATATAATTAATTTATTGGAAAATGGAAAAAAACTGTTCGATTATAAATCAGTATAATAATTATGCCTGCAAGTGTTATGTTTTTAGGTGTAAAAATGAGTCAGAAAATGTGTCAGAACGTTTCCCTTTGTTGAGCATGGAAAAAAATTGTTTGATAAACTATAATGTCTTTACTCTACGTAATAAGGTTAAGCTAAACGTATTTTACGGTCATTAACCTGTAACTGCTGTTGGTCTGACAGGTCGCTTGAATACAAGTGCTAAATAAATGCATAAAATCAGGTAACTGACACGTAACACACGCGGAATCGGAATTTGGGGGTTTGTTTTAGGAAGATAGGTAGGAATTTGGGAAGTTGATCAATATCTATTTTAAGGTGTTTAAAGGATCGTTAAAGAATGTCTAGCAGTCTCACAGACCAACTCATAGCAGTCAAGGCTGCTCTCAAATCCAAACTGCCTATACTTTCTGATACATCTTTTAATTCATTTTTTTTTCGTAAATATATCAAATTGGCAGGTATTCTTATTTAGAAACTATGTAATCGAACTGTTTTTCAGTTTTTCAGTAAAATTAGAAGATTTTTTCGAAAAATGCTCTTAAATTTGGCGTTTTGAATCGAATTTCCAGACGCAACAACGCGGGAGAGGGAAAACAAACTGCTGTCACGAAACATCAATCGCTTATAATGCAAGATATAATTAATTTATCAGAAAATGGGAAAACACTGTTCGATTATATATCAGTATAAAATTTATGTCTGCAAGCGTTAGGTTTTTAGGTGTAAAAATGAGTCAGAAAATGTGTCAGAACGTTTCCCTTTGTTGAGCATGGAAAATAATTTTTTGAGAAACACTTTAAAAGTTTACAATTATGCAAAGTTGAGCATGGAAAGTATACGACTTTTTTTCCGTGTTTTGTGCAGCAATTTGGGAAATTCTGCCACGGTGCGCCGTAGAAAGTTTTGTCATTTAGGATAAAAGATTTCCGATAATGGAAAAAAAAAAAATGTTGTAAGTGATTGTAGATAAAGGCTTATGAAAAAATCCTAATTAGTCTCTCCTATCACTTTTATGTGTTGAATTTATATATATATATATATATCTATTGTATGTATGGAAAATTGTTCAATGAACAATTAATATAAACTCTGCTGATACTTAAAAAAAAAAATTGACACAAACCATAGGAAGTGTTAACAAAAAACATTTAGTAAGATATGACACCGAGAGGATAGTTTATTAAAATCAAGGATCATGATTTGATAAATTTTGTAATAGATGATCAAATTATAAAACAAATTTGATGTATTGAAAAGTATTAAATGCTAAATTAATAATTAATAAGTGAAGTAATTGTAATGTAAAATTTATTTCACATTTGACAATGGTCAAAAAAGTACTGCAATTATTCTATAAAACTAATTTTCTAAGTTCCTTCTCAAAATGTTTGTTTTGTTGTTGTTGTTGTTGTTGTTGTTCTTTATACTTTTGTAGTTCATTAATCTATATTAAAATTAATTTGTTAGAATAATAAATCTTTGTTTAAAGTTAATTGCGATATTCATCAAAATAAAATATTCTTTATTTTCCAAAATTTATTTTGAAATATTTTGTATTTCATTTGTTGTAGATAATGAATAAGTAACAAAAAAACAAGGATTTTAGATATATAAAAAGATTTTATCATTTTGAAATAAATTTCATATAAATCTTAAGTCGAACTATAGGATTCTCAGATTATTTCGATTAAATTAAAAAATTCAAAAAAAAAAAAACGTTATTTTAAAACTTTTTGTTTTCTGTAGTTAATAAATAAGTAAAAAAAAAAAAAAAAAAAAAAAAAAAAAAAATTATGATTTTAAAATACATTTTACATAAATATTTCGGAACTTAAATGTAGGATTCTCAGATTATTTCGACTGAATTCTAAAAAATAAAAAAATAAAAATAAAAATCGTTATTATTATTTTTTTTTTTACATTAATAAATAAGAAACCAAAAAACAAAGATTTTAGACGAGTAAAAATATTTTATGATTTTGAAATACATTTCATATAAATCTTAAGGAACATGAGTGTAGAATTCTCATATCATTTCAACTGAATTCTAAAGTTCAAAGAAAAATCATTATTTTTATCTTCTACAGACGATAAAATAAAAGGGAAAATTTTAGTAAGACAACAACTAAATGGGTGTCTGGAAGGAGAGCGAATGTTATGTTGCAAAGAAAGTTAGGCTTTCGCTGGAAAAGGGGCCTATGTGGAATGATTGATCGCCAGTGTTAAAAATTTTGTATAAAGAAATGTTTTTAAAAAAGTTTACTTTAAAAAGAAAATTAAAACAATAAACTAAAAATAATATTATTACTTTCCTCACCCACTTAACTAATTTTAACTTACTTGTCAATGCTCAGCACGAAGACAAAAGCACTGGATAATTAAGATCGGAAGAAGGGCCTATGTTGCATTAGGTTGCTCAGGACATTGCTAATCAATGAAATTAATAGTTTTTTCCTCATTTCTGTAAAATTTTTAATTTGTAGCATAGGTCTTTCTTCCAGACACTCTATTCAGTTATTGTCTTAGTAAATTAGAAAAATTAGTAAAATTAGTAATTTATTTTATACATTTATTTAAATAAATTTAAACTGAGAAATTTAATTTAAATTTAATAAATGTAATTTAAATTTAATTACGTTTCATTTAGAGTTAATTACATTTAATTTATATTTAATTTAATTTAATAAAATCTCACTTTATTTTATTTATTTTTTTCTGAAAACGTAGTATTTAAAAATCGGAACGAATAGGAAGCCTGTGCATAAGATCAATTTTTTAAATAAAAAAATAAATAAAAAAACGTGTTTGAAGGCTATTGGAAATCCAAAAATATTTCTGCTTTCGGAAATACATTAGCTAAACTTGATTAATTTTGAAACTGAACATTTTTTTTTTCAGATAATTAAAAAAATCTGTCATTAATATGCTTCTATTCCTTTGTGAAAACGGAATTATTGTAAGCGAAATAATTTTGGTAAAGCATAACAATGAAATAACAATTATATTTTATGATAATCATGATAGCAACAGATATCATTGTTCCGAGAGCTTCTAGTTGAAATTATAAGCATATAAACCAGATATGATTTCTTAAGAAGGGTTTTAACGCTAAACTAATTAGCTGCTATTTAATAATGTAAGTTTTGTTTTGAATGGCTTTTATTTTATTTAGGGCTCTCATGAAAAAAGTATTACAATGTCTTAGCAAAATTATATTTTCCAACTTCTATTTTTATCATAATTTTTTTAGTAGGTGAATATTAATTAGTTAGAATCATAATTTGATAATTTCTTTGAAATATTCATGAAAATGAGGCATTGCTTCTTTTTTTAATTATTACCATTCATTTAAAAATAGTTTACATTTTATTTTGTGTATTCAAACAATAATTTAGAATAAAAGTTTTATATAAAAACTTGCGTAAAAGTCAATTCAAAATAAATTACTTAATTTGAAATAACTGAATGAATGAAAAAAAAAAAATAATAATGCGTTCCGAAAGTTAAGTCTTTCTTCATGAGGCGCAATAAAAATGTGTTACCTCTTTGAGTCAGGAGAAAACCAGTAGTACGCGTAGATTCTGTTACAAAAAAAACAAAACTAGAAAGTATTTTTGCGTTTGATGGAGAAAAATTGAGTTGCTTCGAAATGGGTTGCGATTTTCTCATTTTCTGGTGATTTTAATTAGTTCTGTCCTTCGTTTTATTCTATCTTCTATTTGTCGTTTGGTCATATGCTTTCTTTTCCTTCGCTATTACTGAAATTTATTTCATATATTCCTGCTGTCTGTAAATGATTGATTTTTTCAATGTCTTCACTGATTAATTTGAACATAGAGGGATTTGGAGTAATGGGTACATTCATTCCAAGTTTCATAAATTATCTTTTTATCTTAAGGGAACCTCCACTCATAAACGGAATTGAGTTCGTAAATTATTATACCGTGTTATATCTTGACGTCGACTTATCAATTAACTTTCTTGTTATTTTAGTAGGGTATCCTTTCTTGGCTACTTCTCCAATCTTGTTTATTGCTTTATTTAGAAGTTCTTCCGATGAACACACTTTCAGAGCTCTGTATTTATTGCTGCAATTTTATATGGAAAAGATGTTTTACAGTATTTGGAGGTTATATAAACAATTGAATTTGATTTTCTGAATACCGTCGTCTAGAGATTATCGTCTAAACGTATAACTTGAACATCTAGAAACGCTAGAGTGTGATCTTTAGCTGCTTCTACAGTAAATTGTATAGTTTGGTCATAGATGTTGAGTTTATCTAGCAATGGTGGGGAGATCGGCAAATCTATTAGTTATTTAAAAACTGTTATCTACATATCTTATCCATATCTTAAACAACTTTATTCTTTGAATGAAGTTTTACACTTTGAATGGTGTCTTATATGCTATTTTAGAATTTTTTTAATGTCTAAATAAATGGGTAAATCGAATGAATCTGCTTATCTGAGTATGAAATTATTATTGCTTACATATAAACAGCATATGAAAATTTTATAAATTTCACAGGAATTTCTTATTAATATAGAGAACATAATTCGTTAGATTCTTGAATTATTTTGACTAGCATTCTTATATTGGAAAAAATCATTTTTTTTCTTTCTGGACTTAGAAAAAAAAAAAAAAAGTGCATTGAGACAACAATAAGAAAAGTATTCCAAAAGCATATAATGTTTCGAGTCAAAACTAATATTGGAAAAACGCAGTTGTGCAAATTCTCAGAAATTAAATGAAATCGCTATGATTCCAAACATTTGGATTTAAGAAAATTATCAGAATTTCAAGAAACTACAGTAAATAAATTTATTATTCGTGTGTTAACTGAAAAATAAAGCAGGGAATAAATGTATTCATGTATGAATTAGAATAATGTTATGCTTTCAAAATTGCAGTAGATATTGAACTTAAACTATCACATATTGAAGTTTAACTATTGATTTTAAGAAGTTCTGTCCTTAGTATTAATAAATAGAATTTTTTTATTTATAATTTTCAGATGAATTTCTAGATTAGACTAGAGAACGTAATTCTTCAGATTATTGAATTATTTCAACTAAAATTCTTATATTGGAAAAATCATTTTCCTCTTTCTGAATTTAGAAAAAAAAAAGAGTGCATGGAAACGACAAGAAAAGAATTCCAGAAGCATTCAGTTAATATAACGTTTAGAGTCAAAAGTAATATCGGAGAAACGCAGCTGTGTAAATTTTCAGAAATAGAATTAAATCGCTATGTAGCTTTCTGATATCAAAAATCTAGCTCGTACTTTTGTATTTATTGCAGAAAGACTAAATTGTTTCGAAACACTACGTTTTTCTCACTTTCTGATGATTTTAATTAGTTCTGCCCTTTGTATTAATAAATGAAAATTTTATAACTTTCAAATGAATTTCTTATTAATCGAAAGAACGTAATTCTTTAGATTCTTGAATTACATCAACTAGAATTCTTATATTGGAGAAAACGTCACTTTCCCCTTTCTGAACTTAGGAAAATAAAAATAATGCATTGAAACAACAAGAAAAGTACTCCAGAAGCATTCAATTAATATAACTTTTGGAGTCAAAAGTAATATCGGAAAAACGCAGCTGTGCAAATTCTCAGAAAAAGAATTAAATAGGTATGTAGCTTTCTGCTATCAAAAATCTAGCTCGTACTTTTGTGTTTATTGCAGAAAGACTAAATTGTTTCGAAACACATTACGTATTTCTCACTTTCTGATGATTTTAATTAGTTCTGCCCTTTGTATTAATAAATGAAAAGTTTATAACTTTCAAATAAATTTCTTATTAATCTAGAGAACGCAATTCTTCAGATTCTTGAATTTCTTCGACTAGAATTCTTGTATTAGGAAAAAATCACTTTCCCCTTTCTGAACTTTGAAAGAACAAGAAAAGTATTCCAGAAGCATTCAGTTAATATAACGTTGGGAGTCAAAAGTTATATCGGAACAACGCAACTGTGCAAATTCTCAGAAATAGAATTAAATCTTTATGTAGCTTCTGCTATCAAAAATCTAGCTCGTATTTTTGTGTTTATAGAAGAAAGACTAAATTGTTCCGAAACACATTACGCTTTTCTCACTTTCTGATGATTTTAATTAGTTCTAATTAGTTTTAGAACTCCCTTTGTATTAGTTTTAGTTCTCCCTTTGTATTAATAAATGAAAATTTTATAACTTTCAAATGAATTTCTTATTAATCTAGAGAACGTAATTCTTTAGATTTTTAAATTATTTCGATTAGAATTCTTATATTGGAAATAATCATTTTCCTCTTTCTTAACTTAGAAAAAAAAATAAGATTATTGAAAAAAAAAATTATTGAAATAACAAAACAAGTATTCCAGAAGTATATCCTATTAATATAATATCTGGAGTCGAAAGTAATATCAGAAAAACACATCTGTGCAAGTACTCAGAAATAAAAGGAAATCACTATGTTTCTAGATATTTGGATTTAAAAAAATAGTCATAACTTCAAGAAACTACACTAATTAAAGTTATTTTGTGTTAACTGAAAAAAAATAATGCAGGGAATAAATGCTATCATGTGTGAATTAGAATATATCATACTATCAAAATTGCAGTACATATTGAACTTAAACTTTTACATATTGAACTTAAACTTTTACATATTGAACTAAAACTATAGATTTTAAGAAATTCTGTCCTCGTTATTAAAAAATATGAAAATTTTATAACTTTCAAATGAGTTTCTAGATTAATCGGGAACATAATTCTTTAGATTCGTGGATTATTTCGACTAGAATTCTTATATTGGAAAAATCCTTTTCCTCTTTCTGAACTTAGAAAACTGAAAAGAGTGCATTGAAATAGAAAGAAAAGTGTTCCAGAATCATTCTATTAATGTAATATTTGGAGTCAAAAGTAATATCGGAAAAACGCAGCTGTGCAAATTCTCAGAAACAGAATGAAATCGCTATGTTTCTAGACATTTGGATTTAAGAAAATAATCAAAACTTCAAGAAACAACAGTAATTAGATTTATTATTTGTGTGTTAACGGAAAATATAAAGCAGGGAATAAATACGTACATGTATGAATTGGAATAAAACAAATGTAAGAAACATGTATGAATTGAAATAAAACAAATTCGATCCATTCAAAGTATTAAATGCTAAATTAATATTTAATAAATGAAGTAATTGTAATGTAAAATTTATTTCGCATTTAACAGTGGCGAAAAACAAAATATTGCAATTAGTTAATAAAACTAATTTTATAAGTCCGTTTTAAAATGCATTTTATTCTTTATACTTTCTATGTTTATTAATTTATATTAAAATTAATTAGTTTGACTAATAATTCATATTTTATATTTTGTTTGTAAATTATAATTGTGTTAATTATAATCACAATTATATAAACATACAATTATAGATGTTTATATAATTGTAATTGCAATGAAAATAATTATCAAAATTGCATTTCATATTGATCTTTTGCATTAAAATTGAAAATACTTCTATGGTATAGTAAAACATTTGGAATAAAAAGTTTTTGTAATAAAAGTTGTAAAATATGAATAAATATTTTTGTAAAGGCAGTTAAATAGTTCAACTTAGAACAGGCGTTTTGAAATGAACTCTGTATAAATTAAATATTTTCTCTTGAAAATAAAATACCAAATAAAGTATTGAGCTTGTTGTTTATTTTTTGTGAACTTTAAAGCTGTAAAAATAAATTTTATGGTGCATGCTATTTTTTTTACTTATTTATAATTAACTCTTGTTCTTAATAAAATACTGTAAAAAAAATAAATAAATAAATAAAAGAAAAGAAAAGAAAACGATTTTACAGAAGAAAAAAAACTGTCAGCGAAGACTCCAGTCAGATATTGTATATTTTACGCCAATAACCTATATTTAATAGAAAATTTCTGTTCTTTTAATAGATTTTGTCCGTATTTACGTAAGAAATACAGATTATGTCCGTAAAATGTTGTTTTGGGTGGTTTTTTTTTTCTGTAAAATAAACATTTTTTTTTTTTACAGAAAAATTATCTATAGTAAACAATTTCCTTGGATAACTATCGAATAACACATTTTCACAATATAAACAATGTTATAGACGTGTCATAATTATCAAACCAAATCGTTTCAAATGTGTTCTGTGTTAAATCGACATTATAAATGTGTTCTTTCATTTATACATGACGCTGTCGTCTAACATATCATAGAATGAAGTTTAAACTGCAAAAAATTCCCAAAATATAATAAAGTTACAGAAGAACCGCGATATTTAAATTTTAGAGTATGCGCAATTGTTTTACGTACTACAAAATTTGTTATTTTCAGGTTATAGAGTTTGGCCATATCTAATAGAAAAAATACGCTAGTGATTTTTTTTTTAAACATGTTCTTACAAAAGGCTAAGCAGGGATAATACAGAGATTTTAGAAACTTAGTTGAAATTGATAAAAGTATAATTTATTTGCTTCATTATTTTATTTAAATAATTATTACTAACATGTATTTACTAATGGATTTTTTATTCGTAGGTAAAAAGCAAAAGAAAACATTTTTCATATTTTTTATCTAATTGAAATTAATTTTTCTAAATGAATGAAACTTTTTTATATCGATACAAATTTGTTTTAAAGTAAAAATGACATTCAAATTAATTTTTTAAAGCATTTTAAAAGCGAAAAAGGATTATTAACATACATGCAGCAATTAATAATGTATACATCGAGTAACTCAAACATGAAAATTTTTATAAAACATTCTTCTGTCCATATCAATATATAATCTCACAAATCTTTTTTTCATAAATATATTTAAAAAAACTCAAGCAACATTTTTAAAATTGAATGCTTACCGTATGTCAGCGTTATTATACTTTACAATAATCTTTATTTATTTATTTATTTATTTATTATTATTATTATTATTATTATTCTGCAATGCATCTCATAGAGGTTTCTATACAAAAAAGGATATACATGGCGTTACAAATGTAAAGCAAAAACATGTCCGTGAGTAACGTTTACTTCACATTGACGGTGGCAACACCTGAAGAATAAATTTCGTTTTTAATGCAATTTTTTTTAACTTATAAATATCTCACAAATTCAATTTTTACATAGTCGAATAGGGGAAAAATGTTCTTCGAAATGCAATTTATTTGAAAACTATCGTAATTTACTGACTTAATTTTCATGTATGATTTTTTTAAATATCTGTTTCTATCGTCTGCAACCCGATTACGAAAGTTTAATCCGTTTTCACATAAAACAATGTAAATAGTTCACCATTTGTTTCCGAC
This sequence comes from Maratus michaelseni, assembly GCA_963931845.1. NCBI lineage: Eukaryota > Metazoa > Arthropoda > Arachnida > Araneae > Salticidae > Maratus > Maratus michaelseni. The sequence goes on from OZ007595.1 coordinate 108,139,082, forward strand.
TAATATTCCATAAACGATATTAAACTTATCAATATATATATAAATACAGAAAATAATGTATAAAAAACACACATTTAACAGGCATGTAATCGAACTACGCGCTTACATCACTGGAATTATTTGAATAAAAAAGACTGTTGTAAATAGAGAAATCCTTGGTGATTTCTTCGGCTATTGATCCTTGACATGCGGCTAACATGAAAATATCGATTTTAATAAATGCCAAAACTTTATTTGAATACGGATAATTCATATTTTTCATATAAAAATGCTTTTTAGCTCACAGGCTATCAAAGCCTGAGAGCTAATGTGCCCGTCCGTTCTGTATGTATGTATGTATGTATGTACGTACACTGTTAAAATTTTGCAGCAAACTGTCCAGTCATTTGACCGTTTTTGTAGAAAACGGTTACATAGCCGTAATTTAACTATATTCTGATCGTATTATTGCTCATTTTATGGTCAGAATATAGTTAAATTACGGTTATGTAACCGTTTTCTACAAAAACGGTCAAATGACTGGACAGTTTGCTGCAAAATTTTAACAGTGTATGTATGTACGTAACGCGATAACTCGTGATAGAAATATCCGTTTTGCTTTAAATTTTGTTTGTAGGTTCATTCTAATAAGGCGCTTCCCTGATTAGTTTTGAGAGTTCATTGGTTAAGTATAAAGGGGGGAAAGGGGGGGTAACTCCCCCTTAATTTAGATAAATGGGTTTTTCATGCAGAATTATCCGTTTTTCTTCAAATTTCGTATATAGGTTCATTGTGATAAGGTGCTTCCCTGATTATTTTTGGGAGTTCATTAGTTAAGTATAAAGGGGGGAAACGGGGGGCTAACCCCCTTAATTTAGATAAATGGGTTTTTCATGCAGAATTATCCGATTTTCTTCAAATTTTGTATATAGGCTCATTGTGATAAGGCACTTCCCTAATTAGTTTTGGGAGTTCATTGGATAAGTATAAAGGGGGGAAACGGGGGGCTAACCCCCCTTAATTTAGATAAATGGTTTTTTTTCATGCAGAATTATCCGATTTTTTTTTCAAACTTTGTAGGCTCATTGTGATAAGGCACTTCCTTGATTAGTTTTGGGGGTTCATTGGATATGTATAAAGGGGGAAACGGGGGGGCTAATCCCCCTTAATTTAGATAAATGAGTTTTTCATGTAGAATTGTCCGATTTTCTTCAAATTTTGTATATAGGTTCATTGTGGTAAGGCGCTTATCTGTTTAGTTTTGGGGGTTCATTGGTTAAGTATAAAGGGGGTAACGGTGGTCTAATCCCCCCCCCCTAATTTAGATAAATGAGTTTTTCATGCAGAATTATTCGATTTGCTGCAAATTTTGTATATAAGTTCATTGTAATAAGACGCTCCCCTGGTTAGTTTTGGTTGTTCATTGGTTAATTATAAGGGGGGCGGGTGGATGATCCCCCTTAATATATTGTCGATTTCTTTATTTTGCGAGGGGCATTATTCTTTGAAATAAGAGTATAATATTAAGTTAGTTGTGAACAGCCTGTGAGCTCAATGCCCCCAGTTTAACTGGGCAGTTTTCTTTTTTATTGATGTTGTTAGTGGACAATCTAAAAAGTATATTAAATTCAAAAAAAAAAAAAAAAGAGAGAGAGAAAAATCTATTTAATACTTGGAAATTTTTCATAAAAAATTTCTCACGCCTTGCATTCATAATATTTCAAATTTTAATTAATTAAAAGGTGTATAATCAACATAGTGAAAAAGTATCCAAGCCGGTACTCGAACCCGGGTCATCAGTATTACTAACGTTCTACCAACTGAGCCACTTGAAAAGATACCCAGCCTTGTACTTCTCACTGTCACATGTTGGCAAGTCAAACAAGGTTAAGCAATTAAAAATTGAAATATTACAAAAAAAATATATATTAGAGTTTTCAATAAAAAATGGTTTACATCTATATTATGTAACCCGGAAAACCCGGGTTGGATTCCCTATTATATCTAAAAATAGAAAATTGAAGTATGGAAGCTTAGGTGCACGCTATAGGCTGGAATATGGGTATTTAAAAGGAAAAAATATATTTGTTCTTCAAAAAGCGAGTGAAAACTTAATTATACTGTCAAACAAAACAAAAATCAGTTTTAAAAAAAGAGTAAAAAAATTGTACAATTATAGCAAACATTCAATACCTATTGCACAAAAGTCTGAACGAAACCTTCTTTGATGTTAATTAAAAAGTGCTGTTTATGCTTTATTCAGAAGAGGAAAATTTACTATGCAAAAATAAATGAGGTAGTTCCTACTAATAGTATGGCTGTATATTAGAAATTTATTAACTAACTTTTATTCATAACATTGTTATTTTAAAGATTAAAAATGCATACAAAAGATGTTTTCTTTTAAATATTTCTAAAATCTTGTAAAATAGAATTGTTGCACGCGTATTTATTACTTTATTTTGACTTTACATATAGTTTTTAAATGTTTTATTCCTTTATTTTAAAGAACTAATATATTTTCTGTTTTTAATTAAATATTTTTTAAAGAAATTTTCAGTTAGGTTTAAATATATTTTCTTTAGCATGAAAAAAAAATAAATCTAATATCATTTTACTGTCTCAGATAAAATAAATAATTATTTTCCATAAATTTTCTATGAGTTTTCTTTAAAGATTATAAAGTGATATAAAAGTCCTATACATAATTTAAAATAGCAAGCGTAGTTTTTTCTTTCTTTTTTATCTGGAAAAAAATTTATTTCGTCCATACCTAGAAAGCTGAAAAAAGATTCTATTCATTTTTTCCTATGAATAATAAAATATCATAAACATAAAAATTATTCAGTTATTTCTTTTGTAAAATGCAAATATAAATTAATAAATAAATAAAATTCTATTCATATTAGGGAAATTTTGTTATAAGCATTTTGATCTTTTTGATAAATATTTATAATTAAGGTCTGGATTTCGTTGACCTAAAAATTTCCTATGAAATGGCTTAAAATAATGCACGAATTGCATTGAAAAACAAGTCTGAAATATTTACAATTGCTCGAATTTTATAATTCTCTCTCTAAAATACTTACGACTTACATAATCGTTTAAGTTATTTCTGTTATAAAATATATAAAATAATAAATAGATATACATATATGTTTAGGGAATTCAATTAGAAGTACTTTGAAAGACTTCAATAATTATTTAAAACTACGAGCCGAATATCATTTACCTAAAAATTATTTAAAAAATATCCTAAGATAATACAAAAATAATTAAAATATATATATGAATGTCCGTAAAATATTTTCTTATGTTTTAATAGTATTTCAAAATTATTTAAAACTACGAGCCGAATATCATTTACCTAAAAATTATTTAAAAAATATCCTAAGATAATACAAAAATAATTAAAATATATATATGAATGTCCGTAAAATATTTTCTTATGTTTTAATAGTATTTCAAAATTATTTAAAACTACGAGCCGAATATCATTTACCTAAAAATTATTTAAAAAATATCCTAAGATAATACAAAAATAATTAAAATATATATATGAATGTCCGTAAAATATTTTCTTATGTTTTAATAGTATTTCAATCTATGATCTTTTCTAATGTCATTTTTTTAATTAATAATTCTTCGAACTACCTGTTATTTCAGACATTATTTTAATCTTTAAAACATATAGACAGACACTGTACATTCTTAAAAACATATTTAAAAACACGTAAAACCAGTCCACACGCTAAAAGTTTCATAAAAGTGGAATATTTTCGCCTGTTGGCCCAGGCATCTTCAATACTGATGTTTCGTCTTTCTGCTCTGTCAGTCCGATTTTTCTGAAACTCCCCTTCTGTCCCTTCCTAACAGCATCTGGCGCCATCTGGTGTCAATTTTGGCATGTCCTTGCAAGTTTTTGTATCTGATGTGTATATCTCTATTGCCTCTCTCTGTAATGCGTAGTTTAGATTATTGTAATTAGCTAATTTTTCAACATTATTAAAGTCTATTTTAATTGGGGATGTATTGTTTAATCGGGCTATTGCAGTTGTCTATATTTAGATAAATCAACCACTGCAATAGCCCGATTAATACCTCCTTAAATTTTTAAGTATTTTTAAAAAGATGATAAAATTTTATCAAGTGGTGATTTCAAAGTTTATAGAAGTCTATTAAATACTTAAAATTTAAGGAGACAACTTTTAAAAACGCACCTCGCCAGCATCTGACATCTACACTCTGAGGGTGAAAACGGTATTTTGATAATTATATTAGGTAATTAATAATCACGTATTTAATTTTTTCCATAGATCAATATAGGAAATTCGCGATCGGGAAGTTTCAGTGAAGTCAAAATTAAATCAAAAGTTATGAGGCAAGACAACCTCGTCAATAATTTATGGACACCCTGCGTACGCATAATCAAATTAAATGGACATGCTTTTGTGTCGTAATCGATGCTGAAGTGCAACTTTTATTCCTCCCACTCTAAACGAATGGAAGTTTATTCCATTATTAATGAATGCAATAAACAAAAACAAACGTTGTCACGGCTTTACTCTGAACAATTCCTTTCTAACTACAAAAAGAAATACGGTAGCTGATTTTATTAGAAAATTAGATTTTCCTGTTTCACATCTTTTATTTTTTTCTTGCATGTTAACTCGATTATTTATTTATGACTGTACTGGCTAATTTGTCACGCATGTTTGAAGATGTTCAGTAGCGGTGTATTTCCTTTTGTTGTTCGATAAAGGATGTTAGAGGCTATTGTGTATAGCACAGAAATTTTATTCCTTCATTAAACATTTTGGTCGGTCTACTTTAAATAATTGAATGCAAATCAACAAAAATTTCACAATTTTGTCTGTCTTCCAATTCAGATAATTTTACCATTGTTGCTCAAAATAAAAGTAATGCAGATTTTTTTTTTCTTCCAGTTAAACAAAATCTTTTATTATTACTTAAATAAGCAAAATATATTTAAAAGATATTTTTTTTAATGATCTAATTTCTAAATAAAAAGAAAATATCGCAAATATGAAAAATATGCAAATGTCAACAATATCCCAGCTCTATTTGTATTTCATTACCCCCCCCCCCCTTTCCCCTCTCTGACTTTAAAGCTTATAATACGGGTGTCCATAAATTATTGTCGCTGTTTCCTTACCTCATATTTTTAGGGTTTCGTTCATTTCACGAAACCCTATTACCCCCGCTCCGTTGTCTGTCTGTCACAGAGCTATTCTCAGAAACTATGTAACTTACAGAGTTGAAACTTTGTGTATATAGCTGAATATCAGTTATAAAGAACTCAAAATATTAAAATTTGAAAAATTCATATTATTTTAATAAGTAGAGATAAAAAAACAAAATTCTAACAGCCTTTACCTATAAAAATTTAAACATTTTTCGCTATAGCAGATGCCAAAAATTAAAAATCCACGATGAAATTCTTTCTACAATAATTAATTTTCCATCAGACGTGAAAAATGAAAATGAAATAAAAAGTTTCACCAATTGAAAAAAAATATTAATATGAAATAAAAAGGATTGACGTCATAGTGGTAATAAAACGAAATTTTCAAAGATTTCTCAATACTACAAGGAGTATGAGTATGTGTATGTACACAAAGCAGATTAATATCACGTCATTAGAGAATTAAAAAGAAAATCTGACGTCATATTGGAAGTTTAACGGATTTTTCAAATGTTCGAGAATAATACAAAGCGCGTATCAATATGAGTAATAGAGAATAGTAAATATATGAGTTTGAGAAACATATTGAATCATGATAAAAATCCGATTATGGAAATATTCGTATATTTTAACATTTTGAAGGTGTACAAAATGTTTAATTTTGAAATTATTTGTTTTTAATATCGCATTTAGTCCGCATGACAGATATTATTATGACAGAATATAATAGCGGGCTTAGCCCGTTATCGGGCTGGTCTAGTTATTCGAAAAAAAGAAAAAATAGACCGGTAATTTTTTTATTTTATAAAAAACTTTTTTTTTTCTAAATGAAATTTATTTGGATTTATTAAAGAAAGGATAAAGTGTTTTGAAAGGAATATTAAACGAAACCCTTTCAGCGATCTTCGATCACACCTACCCACTTGTTTTTATTTAAGATCATGACGAAAAGTACTGTTACATATTCGTAAAGTTACAACTGAAAAATTTTTTAATAACACAAACAAAGTTACATATGCGCAATGTTTCGTCTCACAGCGCTATAATCAAACAATAATTTATATTAAAAATTTATTATATTTATCAAAAAGTTATTAATGAATTATGAACACAAAATTAGATAGTTTCCACCATCTCTTTTTGATAAAATTTTAATATTAATTATTGTTTGATTATAACCGTCGTTTGATTAATAACGTTTTGAGTTGCACATTTACGCATATGTAACTTTGTTTGTGTTATTAAAAAAACTTTTTGTGTTGTACTTTGCGAATATGTAATAACATTTTACGCCATGTTCTTAAATCATAAATTATGAGGTAAGGAAACACCGACAATAATTTATACATACCCTGTACTAATACACACATAATCAAGTTAATACATATTAATATGGACATACGTTTGTGTCATAATCAATGGTGGAGTGCGGCTTTTATTCCTCTCAGTCTCCGTTGGAAGTTTATTCCATTATTAATGAATGTAAGAAAAAATAAAAATAAAAGTAAAAAAAATTAAAAAAAAAACGTTGTTCCGGGTTTACTTTGAACAATTCTCCTTTCTAACTATTAAAAAAAAATCCCTGGCGGCACAGGTAGATTTCGAAGACGCAGACCGTGGGGAGCCTGTTTATTGGGAACTGCAGAAGAAATTACCTTTTTGCCATGATGCGGCATTTGGGAACGCCCACTTCGAAATCTACCTGTGTCTGTAGGAAAAGCCGGCAAGAATTTTTTTGTTTTTAATTTTTTAATTTTTATTTATTTTATTTATTTATTTTTTTTTTCTGTAAGGGTTGGTCTTATAAAAAAAAACTTGTCAATATAAAAGTTGTAGATAATATTAAGAGGATTTATAATAATTTTAAGCGGATTTGATATCTTGTGAATTGGCAAAGTTAGGAATTTTTTTCTTCTTAAATCACTATCCCCCCCCCCTTGAGGCCATTTTTAAAGATATAATAAATCTGTCATACAAAAATTTTCGACCCTTTTTCTAGAAGTAATAATAACTTTAAATGGATTCGATACGTATCATAATTAAGAAGTTGTGGATTTATTTTTCTGTTTTCCCAAAAAGCCCCTCCCCCCCATTCTCCCTCCCCCTTGATTGATGTTGCCCATTAACGAACTTGACCGAGGTTTTATGCCCCTTGATTTTATGTATCAGTTTGGAAGAGATTTGTGCAGAATTATTGAAGTTATCGTGTCCATATAAAAGTGACATAGATAGATAGATAGATAGATAGAGATAAAGTTTGAATTGGGGTTGTTTTTGGGTTCTGGGAATCATGATCGGCGTTAGATCTGCAAAAATTTCCCAGAAATTCCAACATAGGGGAGAATGTAATAAGTAGTATCTACCTAAAAGAAATACGGGAACTGGTTTTATTAGAAAATTAGATTTTTCTGTTACACGTTTTTTTTTTTTCTCTTGTATGTTAACTCGATTATTTATTTATGGTTTGTACTGGCCAATTTGGCACGCAAGTTTGAAGATGTTCAGTAGGAACGTATTTTCTTTTGTTGTTCGTTAAAGGATGTTAGAGACAATTGTGTATAGCACCAAAACTTTAACTCTTCATTAAACATTTTGGCCGGTCGACTTTAAATAATTGAAAGCAACTCAACAAAAATTTCACAAGTTTGCCTGTCTTCCAATTCAGATAATTTTTCCATTCTTGCTAAAAATAAAAGTAATGCAGATTTTTTTCCTTCCGACTAAACAAAATCTTTTATTATTACTTAAATAAGCACAAAAAATAAATAAATAAACGCTCTTATTAAAAAGAAAAGATCTCAAATATGCAAAATATGTAAATGTCAACAATATAATGTCCAAGCTCTATTTGTATTTCATTTAAAATGTTTTTGAGAATTGATAGCAACTGAAAAATCTATATTCCGGGTTGAGAAAACTGATGAATGAGGAATCTGAAATACATTATTACTCATTACCTAATATAATCTGAAAACAGTTTTCACCATCAGAAAGTAAAAGTCAGATGCCGATGAGGTATCGTTTTTAAAAGATGTCTCCTTAAATTTTAAGTATTTCTAAGAAGATGATAAAATTTTATCAAATGGTAATTTCAAAGTTTATAAATATCTTTTAAATCCTTAAAATTTAAGGAAACATTTTTTAAAAAGGCATCTCTACAGCATCTAACATCTACCTTCTAATGGTGAAAACGGTAGTTTGATAATTATAGTAGGTAATTAATAATCACGTACTTTCCCATATGTTAATACGGGAATTTCGCGATCGGGGATTTTCGTTGAAGTCAAAATTAAATCAAAAGTTATGAGGTAAGGAAATCTTGACAATAATTGCCAAAACATCAGTAAAGGCTAACTGTTGAGACTCGAAAAGTTTTTGGGCTTCTGTTTGTTTGTTTGTTTGTCTATCTGTTTGTTCCGCAATCACTGCCGCAAAAAGGGTCCGATTAGGTTGTTTTTTTGGTGGGCATGCTGACGAGGTTAGCTGTATAGTTTTGGTTAAATTTGGTTCATTCGTTCGAAAAATATAAAACATTTTATTCTAAGTCATAGTATTTTCAATGGGAAGTCAGACGATTTTTAAATTTTAACATTCATCGAATAGGATACATTGGGATAACTGACATGTAAAATTATGGATGCTAAATTTCTGGAATGGAGATCTTAAATTAATACGATCGCTTTAAAATTTGCCAATAATTTCTTAGAATTTCTAAATTAATTGCATACATTATCGGGAAATTTTACGCATCAGTTGCGAGATATAAAATAATTTTAATTTCTCATTCTTTACAAAAATGTCCAATGCATTTCATTTTTTTCCCTTCAATCATTAAATGGTTTATTAGCAACATATTTCAGTATTTCAAAGAATATATATAAAAAATGAAAATTCGAGTAATCGCATTACTTTGATGCAAAACTTTATAAACAAAATAGCTGATTTTCGGATGATTTTCGTTTTCAATATGCTATCTTACTTATAATAAAATCCGAAGGCAAGAAACTGTCTGTAACTCTTCCGGACTGCGAATGGTTTGCGAATTGACCATAGTTAAACGCCATGTTAGGCTTAATGAAAAACTTATGCTACATCCGATTCTGCTGTTTAAATATTTGTAAAAGCATATTAAAGCTTTTAAATATTTTAATTTTGTTTAAAACCTTCAAAATCTATTTCCTAAAAAAATTACATATCAACATTTCTGCAAACATTTTTTTCTGTAAGCACTTTTTTTTTCAGAAGTAGCGGTGATTTATTTCGTAGGGAGAGATTTGAGGCTGATTCAGTATATTGGCGCCATCTACTGGCGGATTTTGAAATTCACTTCCATCGTAAAAACTCATTATCCGGAATCCTCGGGACCAAAGGCTTTCCGAGTCTTGGATTTTTCCGGATTTCGGGTCCTCCCGAAGTTCACGATTATTTGACAAAATTTATGCTTTTTTTCTTTGACAATTTTTTTTTCTGCTATTCTTTGACAAAATTTGCGTTTTTCTTCTACGATCCTTTGACGAAATTTCATTTTTTCGTAGTTCTTTGACGAAATTTGCCTTTTATTCACGATCCTTTGACAAAATTCGAGTTTTTTCTGAGATTGACGAAATTAGCGTTTTTTTTTCTTTTTTCGATCCTTTGACGAAATTTAACTTTTTTCGCGATCCCTTAACGAAATTAGAAATTTTTTCGCAGTGCTTTGAGGAAATTTGTGTTTTTTTTTTTTCTAGACCCTTTGAAGAAATTCATGTTTTTCCGCGATTATTTGACAAAATTCGCGGGGTTTTTTTTCGATCCTTTAACCAATTTTTTTTTTTTTTTTTTTTTTTTTTTTTTGTGTGATTCCTTGATGAAATTTTACAGTTTTTTGGAGTCCTTGGAAGAAATTTGCGTCTTTTTCGCAAGCCTTTGACGAAAAACGTCATAATAAGTAGTTTATCTTAACATTGCATAACATTGTGTTTAATGTGATACTTCTAAAATTTACGGAAGTTTCGATAAGTCTTATATGCTTATAAATGTATAAATATCTTAACAAAATTGAATCAAATATTATTCAGATTATAATAAAAATTAGTGATATTAAGGAACAGTGATTTGTAGATCTGACGTTGAGGCCTCTGATCTGTAGATTTACTAGTTTATGAATACCTTGTACTAATGCGCACATAATAAAGTTAATCTATATCAATATGGACGTGCTTTTGTGCCATAATCAATGGTGAAATGCGGCTTTTATTCCTCTTTATTCGTAAAGGTTGGAAGTTTATTCCATTACTAACGAATGTAAGAAACAAAAACAAACGTTGTTACGGGTTTACTTTGAACAATTCCTTTCTAACCATAAAATGAAATACGGGGACTGGTTTTATTAGAAAATTAGATTTTCCTGTTACACGTTTTTTTTTTTTTTTTTTCTCTTGCATGTTAACTCGATTATTTATTTATGGTTTGTACTTTCCAATTTGGCACGCATGTTTAAAGATGTTAAGTAGCGGCGTATTTCCTTTTGTTGTTCGTTAAAGGATGTTAGAGGTTATTTGAGTAACACCAAAACTTTATTCCCTCATTAAACATTTTGGCCGGTCTACTTTAAATAATTGAAAGCAACTCAACAAAAATTTTACAATTTTGCCTGTTGTGTAATTCAGATCATTTTTTCACTGTTACCGAAAAGAAATATTAATGCAGACTTTCTTTTCTGTCTGTTAGGCAAAAACTTTTATTATTTTTAGTTCTGTATTTAAGAATTTCGATTGTTTTAAATTAATGCAGGAAAAGTAATCACATAATAAGATCACTAATTATAATTAAAATATAGATAAAATGCTTAAGTGATACAAAGAGAAACACAAAAGGCGTATAAAAACCTTTTAATGATCGACATATGTTTCAGCGCATATAACATGTATAACGATAAACAAAAATATTCTCGCAAATTTTTGAAAATAAACTTGAAAACGTAAATCACGAGATCATATATATGTAAAAAAATCCAAGTGCCTGAAATAGTCAACTGTAAACGTGAAAATTAATATTTCCTTATTGCTTTTTTAAAACTGAAAAGTACCTCGTACCAAAGTTTTGGCTTTTACCTTACAGAAAAAGGATTTATATTATGTTGTACTTATTTTTTTTTTTTTTTTTTAGATTGCAAGACGTTTTATATTGAATCCGTACATTGAATGATATTTACCGATGCATCAACTTGAAAAATCTATCTTGAAAACCATTTAATGAAAGACTTTCTGAAGAGGGTGGAGCTTCTACTGTTTTAAAATCAAAATTTCAAACAAAATCGCCGATCAACAAAGCATTAAATATGATTAATTTAATTTTTGTAAATTTTGATTATTTTGTTTACTTTTATACTCAAAAATACAGTTCTTATCAGTTCCATGTGATGCTGTAAGTTGATACAATTGTAACCATACAGAATATTTGGCGGTTAATTACCCGCGGCGGGATAACGGAAAAATGGATTGAAATCAGTGTATTAATTTATAATTAAGTTCTAAAAATATTAAAATATGGCTTTGTCATCGGAAACACACCGGTGTACAATATTTTAATATTTAACGAGTTAACTCGTGTTTGCTTCACTAAGCATCATTGACGAAGGGCGTGGTTTTTACCTTACAAAAAATGCATTTATATTATGTCAATTTTTTTTTAGATTGTAAGACCCTTAATATTGAATCCGTACATTGAATGATATTTACCAATGCATAAACCTGAAAAACCTATCTAGAATCATTTAATGAAAGACTTTCAGAAGAGGGCGGAGCTTCTACTGTTTTTAAATCAAAATTTCATACAAAATCGCCGGTCAACAAAGTATTAAATATGATTAATTGCAATTTTGTAAATTTTGATTATTTTGTTCACATTTATACTCAAAAATTCAGTTGCTGTCAGTTTCATGTGATGATATAAGGTGATATAATTGTAACCATATAGAATATTTGGCGATTTATTTCCCTCGCTGGGCTAACGGAAAAATGACTTGAAATCAATGTATTGATTTATAATTAAGTTCTAAAAATATTAAAATATTGTTTTGTCATCGGAAAAACACCTGTGTACAATATTTTAATATTTTAAGAGGTAACTCGTGTTTGCTTCACTAAGCACCATTGACTAAGGGAGTGGTTCTTACCTTACAAAAAATGCATTTATATTATGTTGTCCATACTTTTTTTATATTGTAAGACGCTTTGTATTGAATCCGTACATTGAATGATATTTTCCGATGCATAAACTTGAAAAACCTATCTAGAAAACCAGTTAATAGAAGACTTTCAAAAGAGGGCGGAGCTTCTAAAGTTTAAAATCAATGTTTCATGCAAAATCGCCGGTCAACAAAGTATTAAATATGATTAATTGAATTTTTGTAAATTTTGATTATTTTGTTGATTTTTATACTCAAAAATCCAGTTCCTATCAGTTTCATGTGATGCTATAAGGTGATACAATTGCAACCATAAAGAATTCTTGGCGATTTGTTATGGCTTGAAAAAATGGCTTGAAATCAATGTATTAATTTATAATTAAATTTTAGAAATATTTAAATGTTAATTTGCCATCGGAAACACACCTGTGTACAATATTGTAATATTTAACGAGTTAACTCGTGTTTGCTTTACTGAGCATCATTGAATAAGGGCGTGGTTTTTACCTGACAGAAAATGGATTTATATTATGTTTTCCATACTTTTTTTTATTAGATTGTAAGACGCTTTATATTGATACCCTACATTGAATGATATTTACCGATGCCTAAACTTGAAAAACCTATCCCGAAAACCATTTAATGAAAGACTATCAGAAGAGGGCGGAACTTTTACTGTTTTAAAATGACAATTTCATATAAAATCGCCGATCAGCAAAGTATTAAATATGATTAATTTCATTTTTGTAAATTTTGATTATTTTGTTCACTTTTATACTGAAAAATCCAGTTGCTGTCAGTTCCATGTGATGCTATAAAGTGATACAATTGCAACCATAAATAATATTTGGCGATTTATCACCCGTGGCGGGCTAACGGAAAAATGACTTGAAATACATGTACTAATTTATAATTAAAGTCTAGAAATATTAAAATGTTGTTTTGTCGTCGGAAACAGACCTGTGTACAAAACTTTAACAATTCTAACATATCAGGAATGGGATGAAAAATCGATTACAAAATTCCATCTTTACAAACAAAAATAAAGTTGAGTTGAATAGAAAAGTGTTATTAGAGACGTTTGTCGAAACTTTCGAACTATAAAAGGAGTTTAGATGTTTAAAAGAAAATAAACTTATTTCAACCTTTTAAAATAGTTTTAATAAATCTTTGATTTCAAACTTCGCCTGTTTGTGCATTAAATAGATGCCGACATTGGATTTCAGGTTTAGAAATTAACACAATGCACATTGGTAGTTATTCATGTACTAAGCTGAATTATAATGCTTAAGAGCGTAATTATACTAAAAGTTTGAGATGTTTTCCAATATAATTAAAAGTCTTAAGCCTTTGTTGGAAGTTCTGTACTTTTCTATGTGAGAATAATCAAATAAATTTGCGAATCAGAAGTTTCAGTTTTCATTATCTGGTTGAATAAACAATACAGATTAATTAGCGGTTAATTCGATTTGGCATTATTCGATATTTTTCGACTTATTCTAAGTCTGTTTTTGGCAAGATAATTATGGAGCTATTTTGTAGTTAAAAATAGTAGTTAGCTGGCCTTCGTTTCGAAAGCTCTTAAATTAAGAAAAAAGATAGTTAAGCGTCTCAAAAGCATCCATCTGTAAATAAGGATTATTTTCAACTCTTCGATTCGTTTGATCAAAATTCCCGATATAAATGTGAGATAAAATGTGATATTTTAAGGAATTGTAATAAGAAAATTTGCTTGCGGAAAAGTTTTTATGGGATAAGTTTTAAAAGATTTTCAGTAATTTTATGTTAACCGGACGCAGGTGATAAACCGTCCAATATTGGTCCCACCGACATCATCCGTATTGCATTTATTTCATTTAAAATACAGTAAAACCCCAGTTATCCGAAAAGCATGGGACCAAAGGATTTTCGGTTAACCGGGATTCCATAGGAATTTTCGGATAACCGGGAGGCTTCCTATATTTATTCTTCCAGATGGCATTACTCACCCTTCTCACTCCCGCACAGTCAGGTAACACGTCCATGCCTGGAGATCGAGCTAGAGCTCTGTAATAGCATTATAGTAGTAGCCTTAGATGTAGTAACAGCTAATGTTTGTATTCTATGCGCTTTCCTCCTCCTGTTTACACGTGTTTTAATTTCCTCCAAACTTTATTTATGATAAGTAATACTTTAACCTTTTGATTACAGGGTTGGAAGTTGGGACATATGTCGTCCCAGAGACTATTTCTATATTCTATTCTCGCCATTTTTTTCAATACCAATACCTGCCATACACTTATACAAAGAACAAGGTGAACAGGTGATATGTTCAATGGGATACCTAGTTAATAAAACTCAACTCCCAGAATATGAGTAATTGTGTATGATATCTTGAGAGAGCCATTTAAATAGAGTTTAAAATACTTTAAAGTAACTAAAATGTAAAGAGAAATGTACCACAAAGAAATTCTTTTGTAAATTGTGGTATGAGTGAATATAAAAACAGTCGCCAGTCCAAGCCCATAATCAAAAGGTTAAAGAGCAAACGGGTTTTTATAAGCATGGACATCTCAACGCCTTGAAAAGTGTTAATAATGGAACTTCAATATATTGAAGTGCAGGAAGAAGCAACAACAGCATCAGATGTGTTGTTGTTTAAAAGGTAGCGTGATAAGGCACATTGAAGTAATGCAAAGTTGAAAAACAAAACGCAACTTATTTTGTAAAGAAATGAAGTGTTGCATGTGTCTATGCAATAAAATGCCTCCATTTACGAAATGTCCACATAAGTAAGTTGACTTTTTAATTATTTTATAAACAATATGCCTGTATAAAAATAAAATTTTTCTTTAGAAAAAGAAAAAAAAAAAAGAGTTTTAAGGTGTTTCGGTTAAGTCGATTTTCGGATAACCGGAATTCAGATAATCTGGGTTCTATTGTATTAACCTTTCACTCATTTCACTTAAAATACAAAACTTTAATTTAAAACACATACATTTTAAATCAGGGCCGAAACTAGTATCCTTTTCATCCAGGGTAAGCATGAACTTTACCGCCCCCCCCCCCTTCCATTCCAAAATAAATTTATTAACAGAAGCTTTCGATTCATTGCTTTTATTTTTTATTTTAAGTCTGACATCATTGCTAGAAAGTCTATTCATCTTACATTTTTAGGTTGGTTTCTTTAGAAATCGAACCTATTGAAATCATTTCGCTGGAATCATTTCATCTTATCATCACGATAAAGTCTAGTAATACTGAACCAATTCGAACCTAATTGGGACAGTAAATTGATCTGCCAGTATCTTCGATGAGTTCGTTAATCAAGTATGCAGCTGTTATAGTTCGTTTACAGGAGCACACAAAAGCAAAAAAACATTCAAAGCTTGTCATCACGATAACATGCGAAATATACTGAGCAAATTTAACCGAAATTAGGACAGTGTATTGTTCTTGCAAGTATCTTGGAAGAATTCGTTAATCAAGTATTGTTTTGTTGCCCCTATGTGATCACCTAATGAAAAAAACCAGCCCTGTTGAAAGCAAAGATAATAAAATGAACGAATAAGTTTTTATTTTAGGTTGCCCGATTACAAGACTTTTTTTTCAAATTTCGTTATTTTTTTTTTTTTTTTTTTTTTGTACCGAAAGAAGAATCAAATCCTATTTTGGCACCATCTTCTACACTGGCGCTCGGGACATATGCTCTCTTTGCTCCCCCCCCCCCCCCTAGTTTCGGCACTGTTTTAAATACACGCGTTATATTCATTTAAAATACACACTCTTCACTCATTTCATTTAAAATATATAAAAAAAAAAAAAAAGAAAGAAAAAGAAAAAAAGAAAAGAAAAAAGAAAAAGAAAAAAGAAAAAGAAAGAAAAAAGAAAAAGAAAGAAAAAAGAGAGAGAGAGAGAGAATGAAAATAATAAGAAATAATACTGCACACCAAGACATTTTATTTCAGCCATTGTTTCTAATTTATATATACACGAAAAATTAAAACTGCAATTGGCGAGGGAAAAAAATGCTATTGACGAGATTTGCCCACGTGTAACATAAAAGTACCACATTTTCCCTCCTATCATTTTCGAAGGAAGTTACCTAAGAATTTTGGTAACCAAACAGACCTCAACTAAGGCTGAATCTAATACCTGTCTAATAGTACCTGATATTTTCTTTAAGAATCAATGTATCTAGATGCGATTTTTTCTATTTTCTACAATTTTACAATATTGAAAATATATATATATGTATCCCTGGAAAATGTAATGGAATCTATATAGTTTTGGCAGCAATTAATTTAGTGGGTCTCTTTTTTATGTGTAGCATACAGCAATTACTCCGAAATTGTAGTTTCATTAGTATTAAAATTCCTGTAGGAAAAAATGGACATCCTTCGATAGTTTTCCTTTCCAGTATATTTAGCAGTAATATTTTAGAATGTTTTGGTCTGCTTGACTAATTAAAAATTGGTGGTATTTTGTGTAATTAGCAATTATTCAGTTGTGACACAAATCTCTGTATCACTTAATTTTTTGAGATCCATCTCGGCCTGCCATCATGGCCTGCCATTCTGGTCTGCCATTTCGGGTGGCAGCTAATATGCTGCCAACTAGAGATGAGACAGGCTCAGCCCAAACCTGTGATTTCGATATCGAGCCCGTACGCAAAACGGGCTCGGAAGAACAAAACTTTCTGTTTGAGAGACAAGAATGTAGTCTAAGTTTCTTAAAGGGTTTTACAATCCTTTAAAAATCAATTTGAAAGGAGTGTTGAATTCTGTATTCATGGAATATAAGGAGAAATATTTTGTGTGACTCTAAAGCCTTTGCATGGTCAGCGTTAGTAACATAAAGAAACCGCGGATTATCCCTTGTCTGTCTTCGCTTTCTGTTTAAAGTCTTTTTCCAGAACTACTGGAAAACAGAACTCATGTCTTTCTACCGTAGTTGCACAACGATTTTTTAAAAGAATAAGAATTGTGACTTTTGCAGATTTCTTGTGGCTGAGTATAAATAACAAATTTGCTATTTTAAACAGATTTTCAGGATCATGAAAATCACGAAATGTTGTCATGAGAGAGTAATTTAGGATTAATTACTAATTTTTATGTAAAAAGTTATTTTTAAATGAGAAAAATAACCTTGAAACAATTTTAAAACGTTATTAACAATTTTCTACCTGCGTACTTTCGCTATTGGCTTTGACTTTGATGACACAAAATTTTCGGACTCTGGCGACTCGGATTTCAAATCATCGGGCTTGGGCTCCAGGAAAAAGAAACCGAACTCATGTCTATTACCTACTAGTTGAGCATAATCGGAGTTTGATTCCGCAGAGTACATCTTTGTTGGTCGTAGTGATTCTTAATCCATATTCAGTTGCGCTCGCGTACCGATGTGATCAAAAGACCCAGGTTCAGGTTCAGGTTCAGCTGCGCGAAGTGGCCTACCGATTGGCTAAAGCTCTACAAGCCCCGCTCAGCGAGGATATCCACTCTCCAAGGACCCTAACCAAAGGCAGAGCCCGGCCAAACCACCAAGAAGCCGGCCCATCTTTAAACTATTTATACAAATATAAACAAATATAAACAAATACAAAACAGAAATATATATATGAATGAAGTAAATGAAAGTATCAAATTAGTTTCAATAAAAGTCTAAATTAAAATATCTTTAAATAAAAACTTGTTTTAAAGTCGAGATTTCTACTAAAGTCAGTAAACGGTGTTTTTTTTTTAAAGTCAATAAAATCACATGTTACCAATATCATAGAGAGTAGGACCAGCGTCTGCTGCATTTTGAAATAATACCTGGTTATTTTCTAACACTTTAACACAGTCTATTGTATTGTGAAAGAGATTAGTTCGCGTTATAACCAATTGGGTAAGGAAATTGTAGTAGGCTTGATCAAAGAACTCAGAAATTATTTTTTATAAAATGTCTAAATCTTAGAATAATGATTTTTTTTCCTCTTTTGTGTGCAGACGACAGCTGTAGTTACACTTCGCCAAGCAAATGACATAATTTTATTAAAATAAAGATAGAAAAGGGATTATTGCTATCGCAACAAGTTGTATAAAAGTTTTCAATCTCAGTTTTTAAAGTCGTGAGTCATCAAAACTATCTCTCAAATCATTATTTTCTTTTGTGAGTGAATTCAAAAGGAATATAAGAATATAATAAGCTTGGATTCACTTTGGCATTCCTAATTTGAAATTTCCATCATTATGATTCGATGCATGACGTTCATGTCTTTAAGCACCAAATAATAATATATTTTGTTTATATTTTATGATTTGTGTCACGGTCAGTAATGCGCAGTCCACAAATTCTCATCAACATCGTTCTCTGCTTGCTTGTAAGTCAATTTATAAAATATAATATATATTTTTTTAAATGAAGTCAGTGAAGCATTGATAATTCGACATAATGTAGTTTACACTCACGATATATCAGCACATGCAGTTTTTCAAAATTCAGAAGAAATTCGATAAATGAAAATCAGTGTTATTTAATCAGTAGTCAGAAGTAGAGCACTATAAGTACCGAAACTACAGTAGTCGCTACTTTTTCCGGTATTTAGTAGTGTAGTGCGATTTGTTTTGACAAGTGTAGTGTAGCGAATAGCGCGATATAAAAAAAGGAATAGTTTGTAGCGAACACTGAAATTACTTGTAATGCAACTTCAGGGGGGAGGGTGTCATTATTCTAATTACGTAGAGAAAGTTGAAAAATAAGTGCAACAATTATACTTTTTATTTAAATATAAGTTTTACCTTCTTTTAAAGATGCCCTATTTGCAGTGTATTATAGATGTATAAGTTATGATTATCAATTGTAATATTAAATATCGAAAACAAGAATTATGCTGTCCCATAGTTTGTAATGCAAAAATTACTTACACAATTTTCTTTTGAGATTTAAACAAGTTGGAAATTGTACGTCAAACGTGTCAAATGAGTACAATTGTTGACAAATGTAACGAAAACTATTTATAGTGCGAACGCACCTCATTTGTCACGTTTGGCATACAATTTCCAACTTATGATTATTATTATTACTATTATTATTGAATACACTAATAGATTTTTTACATTTAATGTATTTTTATCTACATTGCTCACTGACAGCACCAAAAAGCCTTTTAATGTTAAAAATATCAATTATCTATTCAAATAAAGTTTTAAAATTTATTAAAGGCGATACTTTCATATCAGCCGCATGCCAAAACTTAATTAACGTAAAAATAATCAACGATTTCGCTACTTATAGCAGCCTTTTTTATTCTGAAAATTTCAGTGATTTAAGCACGTAGTTAGATTACGTATCTGTTAAATTTGTGTTTTATTTATACTATTTTATTATATTATTTATTTTTTATGAAGTTTTGATTTCGTCATGGAATATTAACCAGACAAAAATGATGAACTATTTACACTGTTTTAAGTGCAAACGGGTGAATTTTTCGTAATCTGGCTGCGCGTGATAGAGATAGATTTTTTTTTTTTTTTTTTAATCATGCTTGAAATTTATTTTAAAAACCATAAAAATTCAGTAAACTGGAGATGCAGTTCTCAAACATATTGCATTTGAAAGAACATTTTTCTCCATTTCGTCGGTGTAAAAATTTTAAATAGGCGGTTCGCTTAACAGTAAAAAAAAAAAAAAGCAGTAAAAGTTAAATTTATTGGTCAGGTGTTACCACGTCAATATGACGTTAGCTTTACTCACGGACATGTTTTTGCTTTATAATATAGATTTAGCGTAGTATAAACATAAACGATTCCGCAGCATTAAAATATATTTAACTTCATTAAAAACAGACTAAAATATCCATGCCTCAAATAAACTGTAATAAATACTTCAACCAATTTAAGTTAAATTTTGAATATTTCTATATTTAACTTTCAAAGCGTAAATATCAAATCTAATTTTTAGAACAGTCTAACTGAATTCTACTGCTTTTTTTAGAACATCTAACCTAACTGGAATCTAACAATAAAATAGTGTTGAAAAAAAAATCACCGTGTTATTGTTGCGCAACATCTATCACCACATAATAAATAGCTGATCTGGCTCAGTTGCTACTGTTTGACAACGACAGATAATGATCTTTTTGTAACACCCTCCATATCTTATACGATATCACCTAATGTTTATTTTTATAATAACCTGGGTAACGGCGTAAAAGAAACAGAAAGTGTATATCTCTCTTCATTATGTCAATCCTGACACTATTTGGCGAGATAGAACCGGCTTTAGGATACAGAAGGTTGTGTAACAATAGTTTACCTTAAAATAACGGGCCAGTTTGTAAACTGATAATAAATGAAATGTTAAGATGTTTATCGCTTGTGTAGAAAGGTGTGATTTTAGATTTTAAAGCCATGATAAAATTATTTGCTATTTTAAACATAGCATGTTCCAAGTATTTTTATTATCAATATTATTTTTTTTCTCTATTAATATTATACAGATTAGCAAATTTATCAATCTAAAACTTAAAAAATAATATAGCAAATAAGGTAACCAAATTTAATTTTTTTTTTAAATGTAACAAATTACAACAACTATTGGGAAAATGTTCCAAAAGCTTTAAAAATATTTTTTTTTCAACGCCCCTGACACAGCGTTGAATGCATTCGTCATTCGATTGTAGGCAATGCGCCTTTCCATCATCGCATGTCGATGTCACAGATGTTTCAACCAGCAAACGATAAACGTTGTGCAATACATAGTAATATTTAACAACATACTGTCTGGAAGAATTTTTAAACGAGTAGATTGATAAGAGAAGCAACTGAACGCTATTGAGTAACATTAAGTCGTGCAAATAAAGGGAAAGTGCTAACCAATATATATGTTAACCAATATACCTTAATATTTTGTCGGGTCCTTCCTACAATAACTTTAACTCTTGTTTAGATTGATATCTGAGCTAAATGTATTTTGAGGAAATTAAAGTTGAAGACCACGCTTTTTGCTTTATCAGACGATTTCTCATCCGGCGTCCATTTTTGATTTTTTTTTTTTTTTTTTCATATCTGATAGTTTGCATCTATCCTTTTTGTAACTTAACATTTTTGTAACGATTTTATGCATTTCTGTTGCCTATTGAAAGAAAAATTCTTCTAAAGTTACAGAATTTCGTTAAAAAATCTTCTAAAGTTACAGAATTTCGTTAAAAACGCTTAAAAAAATAAAGCGACGACGTCAAGAGGTCCATTCTCGACCGAAAACAACAACCATTTTCCCAATGGTTAAAAAAATTACAAGAACAATAAATCATGCATAAGGCATTATGCAGGTAAGGGTTATAAAACACTTCACTGGGGTGACTTACACCATACCTTCTCTAAATAAGTATAGCGTTTATAGTCCGTTTACAGGGACGCATAAAATAATTCCACCAGATTATGATCTATGGAGTAAAATCAGTTGCGGTGCATTTTAATTATGTTATACCTCAAACATATGAAATTAAAAAGCAGCACTGAGGCGCACTACAACACGTTTTCTATAGATTATGGAGTTCCTATCATTTATCATACATTTACAGAGATGCACAAAATAATTCAGTTACTGGACTGACTATGATCGATAGTTGCTGGGAGTGAGTTTTCCGCTGTGATATGCATTTGTAAAATTATCTAATTTTTAGTGTATTACGTGGTATGTATAAATTCTACAGTCGTATACAGGGCTGCAGGACAGAACTCCACACATTACCACTTACGGACAGAAATTTCGGAAAACTGATTTTTACTAAGTTAAGTACTTATTCAGATGTCTCATATCCTTGTATGTAAAAATTAAATTTCTTAATAAAATTCCATTACTGTTGGAAAGTGTTTCATAATCTCTGCTTGATGAATGATTTTTCGCTTTGGTTATTATTAATTAGAATACTTTCTTTGTAAGAAATAATAAATTATTTCTCAACAATCCTTTCTATTGTATTTTATATTGTTCTTCAGGAGGTATAATTTTTCCCTGAAAAATTACATGTATCTAAAGGTGTGAGGTCATTTTCATGATTTCATCTCATACTCTTATAAAGATTATACTAGAAAAAGAAATGAATTTCTAACAGTCCAACTTTATGACACTAAATCTCCATTTAAAAGTAAATCGTATAATATGAAGTGCTGGTTATTAAAATATCGACACTGCTGTTATTTCTTAAAATCATGATTTAAGTTGAATTAAAATTTCCGAGGCACACCTGAGATCATATCACGTGCCACGATACTAGGCCAAGGACTGCAAACCTAGTATAGCACGCGTGCCTCGCAACATAATATTTTCGGCACGGCGTATGCCGAAAATATTATGTTGCGAGGCACGGCGTCGATTGAGATACAAAATCAAAATAGAATGAAATTATATAAATGTACACAAACTGAGTTTGTCTAATGTTTGTTTAATTTTTGTTTAATTGAATTGCAACTTAGATTATCAGGCATTATAAAACAAGAATGATAATGATAGAATTATGGTGACTTGGTAGAAAATTCGCATTTTGACAATTTTCTGCTCTGCCTATGCAAGTAATTGAAAAATTGAAATAAAAACCAATTTTCTGTTCAGTTGAATTCTGTTAAAAGTAACGAGGTATGAAACCGACATTAATTATTTGGCATCCAAAATACAGTAAGAAAAATCGCATTTAGTTATTTTATTATTTTCTAAAATGTAATTTTTACTATCTTTATTACAGTATAATATCTACATCTATATTACTCAAACCTTTAAATCCTCATAAAACAAAAGTTCAAGTACTTTTTATTCTTTAATTTTGATACACTAAGTTTTTTTGGTTGTTTGGCACGTCACGACCACGTAAAATATTTTTTGGAAAAATTTGGCACGCGAATGTGAAATGGTTCGCCGTCCCTGTACTATATAGGCTATGGAAATTAGACGTAAAGATAGTTCTTTTCCCTGACTCTGAAATCTTTTGAGACACAGAAAAATTTTCAGAATTTGATTTTAGAATTTTCATAAAGCAAAACTATGTCCGTGAGGAAAGCTGACGTAGTATTGACTATAATAACACATGACCAATTCTAAACATCACACAATTTCAATTTTTACACCGTGGAATAGGAAAACTAAATAATATTCTTTCAAAATGCAAACTGCTTGAAACTGTATATTAATATACAGATTTTTTATGGGTTTTAAATTAACTTTCAAGCAGATTTTTTTTTTAAAATCTATCTCTATCGCGTGCAGTCTGATTACGAAAAATTAACTCATTTGCACGTAAAACAACATAAACAGTTCAGCATTTGTTTTCGGACAATATTCCATAACCAAATTAAAACTTCATCAATCAATAAAGCAAATAATAAAATAATATAAATAAAACATAAATTTAACAGACATGTAATCGAACTAAGCGATTAAACCACTAAAATTATCAAAATCAAAAAGGGTAAGTAGCCTTCTTCGGTATTAACTTTTTGCATGCAATTAATACGAAAGTATTTCTTTTAATATATTTCAAAACTTTACTTGAATACACTATCAATATTTTTCATATAAAAATGCTTTTTGATGTTGTTAGTGAATAATCTAAAAATATATATAATAAATGTAACAAATTTATTAGCGTTGGGTTTTCACCTATACATTCTGTAACCCGGTAAACCCAGTTTCAATCTCCTAAAATGATTTTAAAACGCAAAATCCCTAGACTTTTGTGGCCTATTTTCTATGAAATCCAATTTCATTAATCCAAGTTATTCATACATAGCATTCTTCATACAAAAATTAATCGAAGATTTTCGTTTTCTAGAACTGTTTTTTTTTTTTTTTTTTCGCAAATAGAGAAGAAAAGTTTAAAAAAAATATGCAGGAATAAGTATCACGCATTTAAATACTATGAACGCCGGCAAGAAGAATGCCAGACAGAGGTTCCTGTGGTTTGCAGTCTATAGATAACTTTTTTTTTCTTTTTTTTTAATGGAGAATGTAAAAATAAAATATGTATAAACTAATAATTTTTTGTCCGAACCCTCCGTTCAAAATAACTTTGTACAGATATTAACATAAAAACAATACAGAAAGTTAACAATTACGAAATTTTTAAAAAAATGTTCAAAATTAATATTTTACCTGTATCTTTTCAAAATAGAGAATTAAAATTATATTTTCTTTTTATTTTACAGAGGGAAGGGTTTCTCCCTCCAAACTTCTTTTAAGATACATTTAAAACACATTAACGTAGAAGTAAAGCAGAACACGGCATTTTCAGGGCGGTGCAGTAAATTGTTAGTCTTTTTTTTTCTCTTTGTGTTTAATTATTTATAATCACTTGGGAAGTATAAATTTTAGTTTTTATTATCGAAATCATCAAAGAAGAAGTACTAATTTATTCATTAAATTTTCAAAATCCATGGCTCTTCTTTGTCCCTCCCCACCTTTTCCGACGCCTATAGTAAACACAGTATTTGGATAACCCATTAACAGATAATTTAGATAATTTCTTACCTCTGTTTCCACTGTCAAGCCTTCTAAGTTCCGGGAGATAGACGAAAAGATATTTATTTTTCCTGGCACTCCGGGAGACGTTCCTCCTTTCTCTATAATCAGCTTAGAGAGGAACTAAAGAAGTTCTGAATCCTCAATAATAAGCTCTCCTTCCAACTTAATTCGGACAAAAACGAGGCCCATTACGAGGCTGCACTTATTCCGCAACTGTGATGTGTCCTTGGGTCTGCGAAAAATCAGATTTGTCAAACTGAAATTTATAAGTCTGAGTCCCTAAACAGGATTTCCCGAGGCTCGAATCTGTGGGAAAGGGATCGAGAACAGTTTTATGATATCATAAATGAGTATCGGGTGCTTTCCATCGGGATTAGAAAATTGATAGGATAGATAAGGCTTTTTTTTTTTTTTACACTTTCCAACATAGTTGAAAAGTGTTTATGAATCCAGTTTGTCTGTCTGCTCGTCGGACTGTCTGTATGTTTGTCTGCCATCAATCTTTCCGAGCTCTAACTCGCGATGTAACAATTTTTTTTTAATTTCTTTTATTTCGATGTAAAGATGATTTGATAAATTTTATTTAGTTTTCTAACACTTCCCAACATAGTTGGAATTGGTTTGTCTTTCTGCCGTCTGTCTGCCTGTCTGTCTGTCCGTGTCCAAACTCCCATAAATATACTCGGATTGCCATGTAATTCATATATGTTATTGAGGTTTACCATGGCATGTTCGATATTGAAAATGAAGTGTTTAGCACTTATAGTTCGTTTACAATCGCACTCAAAAGTATTCCGTTACATTATGGTCTGTGAGAAAATGTTTGCAGTGTATGATAATGATGTCACACTATTCCAAGCGTATTGAAAATGATATACAACACTGAGGTGCACTTCAAGATATGTACTATAGAATATAGTGTCTATGGCATTTATCATTCATATACAGGGACACACAAAATAGTTCGGTTCCAGTACTGCCAGTACAATACTTTTTGGATGTGGGTTTTCAATTGGGCTATGCGATTTTCAATTAAAAAATTTTTGGCATGTTACGTGGGATATATAAATTCTATTAAAAGGTCATGTACAGGGATTCACAAAAGAATTCGCGAACATTTGCGCTTATCGACGGAAATTTCTGAAGTGAGAATTTTTCACTATGATATGCGTTTCCTAACAGAGTTAAATTTTTGTACACTATGTAGTATATACAAACCTATTGGATCATATACATTGCAGCACAAAAGCATTCGAATATTTTTCTGACTAAAGATGGTAATTTCTGAAACTGGGTTTTTAAACAGTTATATTTGAAGTATCATAACATCTTTAAAATACACCACAAATGATTTTTCCCTATAGATCATAATGTAACGGAAATATTTTGTGTGGTCCTGTAGACGAACTATAAATGCTGCAGTCTTAAGTTTCAATACTGAATATTCTATTGTAAATCTAAATAACATATAAATATTACATAAGAATCTAAATATATTTACTAGAGTTGGAGTACGGACAGACGGGACAAACCGAATTAATAAACATTTTTCAATTATGCTAGAAAGTGTTAATCAAATAATAATAATAATAATAATAATAATAATAATAAATTAATTAATTAATGATAAATCCAGAATTCTCGCGAATCATGAATCCATTGCCATTAAGCGAAAACATATAGATAATGTATAACAGATAAAACCAAAGTCCTAGGCATAGTAAAATTATGTTGAAAACGTTTAAAAACAAACTTATTTTTTTTTCGCTGTTATTCTTTTGAAATATTAACCACTAATTGAAATAATTCTGAAACAGAATGCATATATATTCGTTCAAAAATAACGGTTTTCTACCACTGTAAAAGATTTCTACGAAATATCCTTCCTATAAACACTTGCACTTGGACCGTTTATTCACTTATATACAGTGCTTTCTTAAACTAATTTAACAATTTCCGAAATACTTACCGATTATTTATTCGAGCTAAAAACCGTAACATAAAAGAAATTACAGCTTAAAAATAAAATAAACTGTGCGGTATAACCTGCTGAATTACATTTCCCAACTTTATATCAGTTTGGTAACATTCAAAATAAAAATCTAAAACAAATTCATATTACTCCCATAACTTAAAAAAAAAAAAGTTGATAGAAATAGTTACAGTTATCTTAGGAAAATAAAATATCATTATTTTTTGCTGAGCGAGGGGAAAAAAATGTCTGTATGAATTTTCGTTTTTTTTTTTTTTTTTTTTTTTTTTTTTTATACAGATCAATATTTTTCTCTTAAGTTTTGTTGTCACTTAAGTTAAATACTCTGGGGCACACAAATAAACCCAGAAACTGGAAAAATAAAAATAAATGCTTCAAAAATAGCTTAAATTTTTAGAACTTGAAAATATTTTCATTTCTTGTATTCGGTACTGTTTCTATTGAAGAGGCAAGAGAATCATAACAGTTAGCACTGTAAAAAAAAGCTTCTTGAACTACGAAAATGTAATATATGATCGAAAATATACAATAACATTTTTCGAGTTACTCACGATTCAGAAAAGTGTTATTTATCTTTAGAAACGTAATATAATTTCAAGATTTAAGGAATCATTTATAAAAATTAAGTTTTCTTTGCTCCCACTGCTTTTCGGAAAAGTCTCCGAATAAATTTTATAGTGAAATCGGTTTTTTCAAAGCGTAATATCGTTTTTTTAGGATGCTATACATTTTCAATTAAACATTGAATTTATACATGCAAGAGTAACAAATTAATGTTAATTTTAATGTTAATGTTAACGCTGTTTATTTAACATGTTTATCTGTAAAACATATGTTTGTTGAACATGAAAATGTTCACATGAGAAAGGATAGCATTGGAAAAACCAATATTCTGGATTGAGAAAACTGATGAATATAGTATAAAAACTACTCGGAAACTTTTCCAAAACTTAGTGGCAGCAAAAAAGCCCTCTGGTTTTATAAATGTTTCTTTAAATTTCAAAAGTATACTGGTTCTGAGATTTATAAAGATAAGAAATACTTTTCGTAATCGTTAGTAACTTGGAAGAGGTTACTGTATATTTTGGTTCGCAGTTATATTTCATTTTCTTAGATTTAAGAAAAAAAAAATCCGACTTTTTTTACAGCGTAAAGTTTAAAAATAGCTGGGGTATAAGCTGCTGAATTACATCTTAAAACTTTATATCGCTTTGACAACACTCAAAATAAAAATCTTTAACAAATTCATATTACTCTCTTAACTAAAAAATAAAATAAATAAATAAATAAATAAAATAAAAATAAGTTTATAGAAATGATTGTCCTTATCTAAGAAAATAAAATATCAGTATTTTTTGCTGAGCATGAAGGGGAAAAAAAAAAAGAAAATATCTGTATCAATTTTCGCTGTTTTTTACAGATCAATATTATTTTCTCTTAAGTTTTTGAAAACTTTAAATACTCTGGGGCATACAAGAAACTGGAAAGATAAGATAAATGCTTTAAAAATAGCTTAAATTTTTAGAACTTGAGAATATCCTATTCTGTACTGTTACTATTGAAGTGACTGGGAGACCCAAAACATTTAACACCGGAAAAAAAGACTTCTTAAACTACGGAAATGCAATAGAACTAATATCGAAAATATACAATAAAAACTTCCGAGTGATGACCCACTATTCCGAATAATGTTTTTTATCTTTAGAAACCTAATACATTTTCGAGATTTAAAGAATTATAAAATCAAAGATTCTTTTCATGCCACTGATTTTCGGAAACTTTTCCGAATTGTTTTTGTAGTGTTTCGTAATATATGTTCGTAAAAAATAAGGTTATAAATAAAATAAAGGGCTGGGGTATAACATGCTGAATTACATCTTCAAACTTGATATCATTTTGGTAACACTCAAAATAAAAATCTTAAACAAATTCATATTACTCCCATAACTCAAACAAAGTTTATAGAAATGTTTGTCGTAATCTAAGAAAATAAGAAATCTGAATTTTTTGCTGAGCATGAAGAAAAACAAGAAAATGTCTGTATCAATTTTCGCTGTCTTTTTAACAGATCAATATTATTCTCTCGTAAGTTTTACAAAACTTTAAATACTCTGGGGCATACAAATAAAGCAAGCAACTCGAAATATAAGAAAAATGCTTCGAAAAAAGCTTAAATTTTTAAAACTTGAAAATATTTTTATTTATCATATTCTGTACTTTTACTATTGAAGTGGCTGGAGAATCAAAACATTTAACACCAGAAAATAAGACTTCTTAAACTACGAAAGTACAATAGAACTATGATCGAAAATATACAATAACCACTTTCGCGTTACACACGATTCTGAAAAGTGTTCTTTATCTGTAGAAACCTAATATATGTAAGAGATTTAAAGAATCATTTATAAAATCAAAGTTTCTTTTGCTGCCACTGATTTTCGGAATGTTTCCGAATAGTTTTCATTGTACATTAATCCGTTTTTCCAAACCAGAATATCGGTATATTTAGGATGCTATTCATTCTCAATTAAACATTTTTAGCTGCATAATTGAATTTATACATGCAAGAGTAACAAAAAATGTTAATAATAATGCCATTAATTTATCATGTTTGCTTGTAAAACATGTTTGTTGAACATGAAAATGTTTACTTGAGAATGGATAACATTCGAAAAGCCTATACTCCGGTTTGAAAAAACTTAAAAAAAAAAAAAAAAAAAAAAAAAAAAAAAACACTTTTTTAAATCTCGAAAGTATACTGGCTTCTGAGGTTTCTATAATGATAAAGAACATTCTTTGCAAGGGTGAGTAACTCGTTAAGAAGCTGTTGTATATTTTCGCTCTGGGTTATACAACTTGTGGCCAGAAAGTTCGGTGAATGAATTTTTATTTCAAATACAGTATTGTACGTACAGCATCAAATACAATTTACTGTCCTTCAAAATAATCTCCATGGATGGTAATGCACTGTTGGGAACGAGTATATAAGTCCTGGAAACTCCTGTAAAACAGTTCTTTCGGAATGGCTTTCAGCTCGGCCGTCACGTTGCGTTGAATGTGGGTGATGTCCGTAAATCTCTTTCCCTTCAGGGCTGACTTCAATCTGGGGAAGAGGAAGAAGTCTGCAGGTGCCAAATCAAGTGAATAAGGGGGGTGATCAAGTGTCACAACTCCATTCGCGGCCAGGAACTTCCATACAACCAAGGCGGTGTGTGGCCGGGCATTATCTTCCAGGCTGGTCAGCTCTTCTCGGAAACGCTTAAAACATTCATAAACACTCTTTAATGTGACGGCTTCATCTTTATAAACTTCTTTGAGCATTTCGTGAGTTTCTTTTGCCGAATTTTTAAGTTTGAAACGAAACAACATATTTATTCTCTGATCCATTTTGTTTACCGCGACAATCCACAATAAACCTTTCGCGCTCGGCATTCAACGTAACAGGGAATAAACGCACTTGGAACCTTGCCAAACATTCAAACAGATATTGACCTTCACCACGCGTGGCGCGTTGATATTCTACTAGTACAGCAGCGGCCTCTACAGGATCCTTCACCGAACTTTCTGGCCACAGGTTGTATTATACTTTTCTAGAATGAAACAAAAATGTCTTCTTTAACAGCGTATCAGTGTTAAAAAATAAATAAAACGGCTGGGGTATAATCTGCTGAATTACATCTTCAAACTTGATATCATTTTGGTAACACTCAAAATAAAAATCTTAAGGTATCCACACACCTTTGAAACGTCATTTTCAATTAAAATACAGATTTTTTATTTTTACAATAATATTAAAATCCTATCTTTTATCTATCAAATTCTGGTTTAATTGTGTCTATATCTTAATTAGAAACCTCCCCCCGCTCCAACCTGCTTTTGCCTTTCTGGTACATGTCTCGTAGTTGCAGGTGATTCTGAAATATTTCCTAATTTATCCAGAAAACATTAATAGAAGAACCAATCAGAAACCACAGAAGTCAACATTTTTTTCTATTAACATGAATTATTTTCAACAAATTTACGTTGTCCCTTTTACTTGAGAAATATTTCCTGAAAATCTCAGAGATCTTTTACTTTCTGAGGTTTCTAAGTGGTTATTTTCCAAATGATTTCTGAAAATAACGGAAAAGTTTCCTGAATAGTAGATAATGATGAGGTTAGATTAAATTTCCTTAAACTAATGCTACTATGTGATTGCAGCTTTTACTATGAAAATTGAATTATTCTACAATAAATTGAATTTTTTTCTCTTTTTTTCAGAAGTCACCTCCCCGTTCCGTCCTGTGGCAAGAAAGAAGCAAACCTCTTCAGTATTCTCAAAAACAGCATCGGAAAGGTAGGGGTATGCTCTTTTTTCTATAAAAAAATTCTTCTGTTGATTCACTGTGACCATTGATCATACAGAAAAAAAATTCACAAAATAACGGCTAATTGCCGAAACGTCGCGTCAGTTGAGGCTTATTGTGAAGAACCGCAAAGATTTCGGTGTCTCTTTGTATGTTTGTTTGTATGTCTCGCGATAACTGCCGCAAAAAATATCTTTTTACTCTGTAATTGAGTAGGGTATGTTTGTGAGGCACTCGAAATTAGCTGTATAGTTTTTGGTTAAATTTAGTTCATTCGTTCGAAAAATATAGAACATTTTATTTTAAGTCATGATGCTTTTCAATGGGAAGTCAGACGATTTTCAAATTTTAACATTCGTCGAAAGATAACTGACTGATTGGGATAATTTATTTAAATGCTAAATTTTCGAAATGGAGATCTTAAATTCAAGAGATCAAAAAAGCATCATTTTATTTTAAGTCATGATGCTTTTCAATGGGAAGTCAGACGATTTTCAAATTTTAACATTCGTCGAAAGATAACTGACTGATTGGGATAATTTATTTAAATGCTAAATTTTCGAAATGGAGATCTTAAATTCAAGAGATCAAAAAAGCATCATTTTATTTTAAGTCATGATGCTTTTCAATGGGAAGTCAGACGATTTTCAAATTTTAACATTCGTCTAAAGATAACTGACTGATTGGGATAATTTATTTAAATGCTAAATTTTCGAAATGGAGATCTTAAATTCAAGAGATCAAAAAAGCATCATCTATATATTTAAAACGCTAAGCGTTTTGTTTCGACAATCCGTGAGAACAAACTACTACATCAAATTACATCATTCTTTTTTTAAATGAAAGATATTTGGTCACAGATTTGTTATCGTACATTCGTTTGTTCGAAAATTTAATTAATTAGCCGTAATCTTAAATTAAAATTTTACTTCTGCTTATGACGTCATAAAGTCGGCAATCGGATTAACGCCCACTGTTGCGACGTACAGAGTTTATTTTCTGAACTCAATGATTGCGACCATAAAAAATAAATATTAAATATTAAAAGCACGTGACTTTTAGGCCGAATTTTTTAATTTGTAAATTAAAATATAGTTATAATGTTTAAGTATTTCGGTAAAAATATTTATCCGTGTGTTTTATAAGCAAATAAAAATTCATATTTACTGTGACGTCACGGAAATATTGTCCATTGGGTTCATTTTATCATTAAGCATTATAACTTTGCTGATGCCATTTTTTTTTCATTACAATTAAATGCAAAATACATTTTTATTTGTATGCATGGTGCTTAAGCATAAATGTACGTGTGAAAAGTTTGTACCGGTGCAAATGACGTTATGCTTAGCTTGAAATGCATTTTAACATTGATAAAACTAAAAAGAAAAATTTATATGATTGTGTCAACATGGCGTAATATTAACTGATATTTCAATTTTTAATTTTAAAGATTAGAACCGGAGCCTCTATTGGTTGCTTCATCTTGATTGCATACCTTGATTACATGTTACTAATTACTTTTTTTAAATTATAGGATTAAGTTATAGGAATTATAGGATTTAAATTATTAAGATTTCCTTTTTTAATAAAAAAAATTCACAAAAGTAAAGAATTTCAGGAAAAAAAAAACTTGAAATAATGATTGTATTTTTAGCTAGAATAAACAATGTAAGACTAATATTTTATAGGAATTATTTTGGTAGGTTTGTTATAAGTTCATTTAACAGTTCCTTATTAGCGGCAAAGTCTTATTTCTTTCACTGTGAATTTTTCTTTCGATGTCAAAAAATGGTAGCCTACTTTTGGACGCCAACCAAAACACAGTGGCAATATTTGAAATGTATAACGGTTGTGACAACAAACGGCACTATCGCTTTAGCTTTCATCGCGCTTACATCACTTCTAAATACTAAAAATTTAATTTTTTTACTACATTTTACAATTTTAATTCTTACATCCTCAATTAGAAAAAAAAATTAGCTTTCGATTGAAATTTATTTGAAATCTGCCGCTTAATTTAACGACTTTTTAAATAATTTTCAAGCATGAAATATTTTTCAATTCTATCTCAACAATGACCATCCGTTTGTTTTAATAATGTAAAATAGCCCCTTGGAAAGTTGCAACAATTGAAAATAGGTATCCCTAACCTTCATGAAAAGTGAAAAAAAAATAATAATAAAAACCTGATAAATCATAAGATCAGATTATCCATAAGATAGAGTATTTTGGCGCTAATATAAAATCTGTCAAAAGAAAAAAAACTATTTTTAGTTTATGATTAACATAAAATTGATATGCTGAATTCGTTGATGTATATGTTGAATCAGAATATGCTAGGAATTGTTATTTATTATTTTTTTAAAGATCCATTGGATATTTAACTGTATAAGAGACCGACTGTAATGGAAAAGGAATAATCATCCTGATTATGTAAAGGGATAGAAGAAACCATACAAATAAATTACAATTGAAAACATTAAAATTCTCCCTCATCTGCATATTAATTTATTATTTTTAAGAAAAATTCTTCATTTTTACATAAAAATTGATTAGCTTAAAACAATGGATGCGTTTTAGAAGATATGGATTTGAAACGAACAATGATTAAAGAGGACATTTTAAAACTTTTAATTTAAACATTTTAAAACTATTTTTAATGTCGAATTTCAACGGTGCCTTTGGGCAGATGCAATACATATGCGCATAGGAGCTCATTCGATTGCATTATCACAGGGGGGGGGGGGTGCTTATACTATGTTCTTTTATTTACTGAATATGAGATAAAAGTAGGAAATTTGTATGATACTTTATGATAGGATTGTTTGTATGATACTTTATGATAGGACTATTTGTATGATACTTTATAGGTCCATGACCTTTTTTTTTTTTTTTTTTTCTTCTTCTTTTTTTTGTCGTGGGGAATATGGTGGTAATGTCAAACTGATTTGCATTACACATTTGTTTACGGAGTGTTCATTTGGAGTTTGCATCGGAAATAGCATTTCACTGAGGGAGGGGGGAGGGGGATTTTTTTAAAATACAATATTTGAAAGACTGTTTCATACGAAGCCCTACTTAAATAATAAAGAAGCTTATTTTACTGATATTGTTATAGTATTTTTTTCCGTCGCGTTTTGACGGGTTCCATCTAGTTTTATTTTAAGTCATGATGCTTTTCAATGGGAAGTCAGACGATTTTCAAATTTTAACATTCGTCGAAAGATAACTGACTGATTGGGATAATTTATTTAAATTCTAAATTTTCGAAATGGAGATCTTAAATTAATCCGATCGCTTTGAGAATTTGCAAATATTATATTAGAATTTCGAAATTAGTTGTATAAATTATTGGGGAATTTTATGCAATTAGAAATATATAAAACATTTTAATGTCTCATTTTTACAAAATTTCCAATGCATTTCTTTTTTTTTTTCCTCTCTCTCTCTCTCTCTCTCATCAAAGCGTTGCCTTAGCAACTGTATTTCAAAGCGTATAAAAAAAAAAGAATTCCGATGTAAAATTCAAATTTAAGTAAATCGCATTGTTATGACGCAGCATTTTATTAACAAAATAGGTGGTTTTCGTGTAATTTTAATTAATAAATCGGGTAATGAAACTTCACCGTTTTATAAGGTGAAAGAGGGTATTAAGTAAACAAGATCACCCAGCCGGAGCACCAACCTGTGAGGGTTTGCGGCGTAAAACCTCCGGCGGTAGAATCCCCTTCACCACCCAGCAATATCACAGCTCAAAGACGAACCCGAAACAGGGTTGCTGGAATTAAATCAAAACAAAACAGCAACACCCCACCAACTTAGTGAGAAAACGCTGCTTCACGCAGGGAACTAAAAAAAAAAAAAAATAAACTAAGCGAACCGAAAACAGAATACTACTAAAGCTAATTTACAAACTAAGAATTATAAGAGACTCTAAAAATAGATTTGTTACAATTGTCTCACTAAACCTAATTCTAAAGCTAAAATAAACCAAAAACAAATACATAGCCTCCCATACAATGCAATTACTCTAAAATACAATTACCAATTATATAGCTACTGAAATCACAAAATTTACAGCAAAACGAAAAAGAAAAAAACAATAAAATTACAGAGCATCTCACCACGGAGAGTTACAGTATATTACAAATGAAACATGAGATGTGAGCAGATAACTTGCTACCCATATACATACACAACTGAAAATGCAAAAGCCAATGTAGATAAGCAGAATTTACAACATCCAGTTTGATATAGTTTAGTTCACCTCCGCAGAAACCAAGCTATCAAATGAGGTCTCTTTAAAAATCACTCATCAGCCATTCACTGACCGAGATCCAATGAAAGCACCACAGCTTACAAGATAGCAATAGTCCATAACTGCAGTTAAAGTAGCAGCCAGAATTGAATGTCAATGTTATTTAACAAGTAAAGTCCATATATGCCACAAAAGTCAATTGCAGGAATTAATTCCAGCATTAAAATCACACTGAAAAGTATGAAACAGGAATAAAAGCATTAAAAGAATCATTCAAAGTTAACGTTCCAGAATATACCAGCAAACCGACTGCAACAGTGACAGCTAAAGAAGAGCCAACTCAGTAAAGCAATACTCTAACTAAAGAGTAGTCGCACAACTTTAACTAAGTAGAAACATTATCACTGCAACTTGCAAGGATTTAAAACAAGTACCACTGAAAAGCTATGACAACTAATTAGTCTTGGAAAATTGAAGGGCAGGTGCATAAAAGAGAGCAGTCCAACGCATTACAAAAGCTCATTCTATCAAATGGCTGAAGTAAATGAGTGAAGTCCGTCATGTCCATAGTCTTAAACGCATAGTCTTAGTCGCATTAACATGTGTAAATGATGAAGGATACTACATGTAATGATTTATACTGCAACATCACTGCAACTTGTTGAAGGAGAAAACCAGCTGAAAGAACATTGATATAAAGATAAACATGAAAGTCATTCTTGAACACCGCTTTAGTAAAGCCTTAACAAAATAAAACTAAATCTATGAACTCGATAATGATTAACGTGCAAAGGTTGGAAATGGCAACGTCCCAATTCACAACTAACTTATAGTTCATAAACAGTAGTTACACCATGACTCAATTAAAACTTATATCTAATAAAAGAATATAAATCATTCAACTTATTATAGTTTAAAGTCAGACGAGCAAAATATTGAGGATTTAAGATGACATTTTTTAAGTTCCACCTTACAGATTGATCTCTGTCAAAAGTGAAGTGTTCTGGCATTAAAGAGCATTTACCAAAAATGAAATGAAAAACATCTCCTTTCTTGCCACAGTCACAGAGGTCATTTCTACGTTTTCCTATTTTATAGAGGAAACTTGGAAAACTGCCATGACTAGAAAGATAATAAACTAAAATTTGTTTTCTACAGATAAATTCAGTGTTAACCTTCTTTAAGACATTATAGGTATCCCTACCATCCGCTGAAGCTATCCAGGACTGCTGCCAGGTATCAATCAACTTATCCCGATAATACGGTTTCAGCAAAGAGACTGGATATAAAATTTCAAGTAACGGAGCATGAGAGTCAGCAGAAGTGGCCCGCTTTGCTAAATCATCTGCCCTTTCATTACCATGTAACCCGGCGTGGGCCTTTATCCATCCAATATAGATTTGTCTGCTACCAGCGGCCAGAAACTTTTTATAAATAGAGTGTTCTAATTGATTGTTGGGAAAAGCCCTAAATATTGATTTAACAGAGGAACTACTATCCGAATAGATACTAACTGAGTTATGAACTGAATTTACAAACCATTGTAATGCATTATCCAGGGCCGTTAACTCGGCCTGATAAACAGAATTCAGACTTCTTAACTTCACTTGATGATCATATATGTAATCGCCCTTGTGAAAGACTGTAAAGGCCGAGCCCACGCCATTGTTCATCTTCGAGCCATCTGTGAAAATTATAGGATCAAACGAAAAAGGAACTTTATCAGTTACTGGATCCAGCTGGTAGACGTTCTTTATGTTCAGATATTCAGTAAAGTCAAAGGTATGCATTCGTGGCATAAAATCCGTATTCTTCAACGTAGTGTCACCAATTTTAATACTACCCGTGCCTTGCATAAATGCGAGTTTCTCTGCCTTATTTTTCAAATTATAATAAATAGGAGGTATACCAGATAGTACACAAAGCGATTCAGTTGATGTTGATCTATAAGGTTTTAAAATCGACAGTAGGCCCATACGTTGGCACGAACTCAGTCTTTTCTTAGCCGGGATATGTAAATCATTAATCCATACTTCGTAACCATATGAGATCTGTTTTTCAATAACACCAATGTACCATAATTTTAGATAGTGCGCTTCCAAACCTCTATGACGACAGCCAACTTTCTTCATGTTAATAGTAAACTCTAGAATCCTTTCTCTAACATATTCCAGGTGACATAACCAATTAAATCTGCTATCAAGGACCAAACCAAGATACATTACCGAGTCCTCCACTGGGACAGAAACGCCATTCAATTTAAAGATTGGACGTCTATTTTCTAAATTAAAACTTCCAAAAAGCATGGCTTTCGATTTTTGGGGACTTAGATTTAAATGTAAACTTACCGCCACATCACTGAATCTCTCAAGACAGCTGTTTATCCTATGTTCTAGCTGAGCCCTCGTATCTGCTCCCTCCAGGATCACAGAATCATCAGCGTATGACACAATGTAACGTTGATGAACCCTGTAAGTCTTGATTATATTATCAGCTACAATAGACCAGAGGAGGGGCCCGAGGCACGAACCCTGCGGACACCCTTGAAAGGCAATAAACCATCGTATACCATTTGAATAGTCAAAACCGATAAGGCGATGACTTATATAATTCTTTAAAATGTCTTTCAAATAGTTTTCTATAGGTAACTGAGTGATCAGTGTGGCAAGAACTGTCCATTGCATAGCATCAAAGGCGCCCTCGACATCTAGGGACACCATTGCACAATATTTGCAATCCAACAGTATTTCTTTGACATACTTCTTGACCTGCATGACTGCACTCACCGTGCTTTTGCTTTCTCTAAATCCATACTGATTCTGTGCTAGAAAGCCCAAGGACTCCAGCTTAGTTATTATCCTCGTCTTAATCAGTCTTTCCAAAATTTTTCCCAGAATCGGAAGCAAAGTAATGGGTCTGTAGGCCCGCTGTGAATGAGGCGGTTTATTTCGTTTACGAAAAAACAACACTATTCCCTTTTTCCAGCAGTTCGGGAAATAACCTAGAGCCAAGCATCTTGAATACAATCTGCACATCAGGACTGTGAAGCCGCGGCAAAGTTCTCTAACCACTAAGCCATCTATCAAATCGTATCCGGGAGCCTTATTAGTTGACTGTTGAGACAAGACGTGAAACAATTCTCGACGTGTAACAGCCGAGAATTCAGGGTCATTATCGTATACTGTATTAGGATTAAATTCATGAATAACATCCGGTTGACTATCTATCTTGAAATGTTCATTCATTAGACTATTGGCAACATCATCAAATGAATCAAATACAGTAGCGTTCTCAAGTGTGGTGAAAATTAGATCAGAAAATTTAAGGTTTTTCCCTCTTATATACTTATACAGCGTTCCATATGTATCAGAAGTTTTTTCGCAAAAACTGAACCATGATTTCGTTTTAGCCTCTCTTACATGTTTTTTATAGAGATTCCTTGAAGTAGTGAAAGCGTCTCTATAATCCTGATTGTTTGGATTACGAACATGTCTTCTGTAAATAGCATGGAGTCTGTTTCTCTCAACACGAAGTTCTTCGGTGAACCAATGAACTTTTGCTTTATGGCTCAGATAGCCTTTTCTGAAGCATCTTTCCATGGTAAAAGAAAGTTTTTCATAAAACTCTGCCATCCAATTTTCAAGTGCATCACAATTGTTCACCATAAACAGCTGTTCTAGCAGAGTATCAGCAAATGGCCTAAAAACCCTTTTAAACTTATTAAAATTCTTATTTTTTGTTTTATATCTAGACCTAGTCTTGATGACAGGAGAGCAGTCAAGTGAAAAGACAATATACCTATGGTCACTATGTGAAAAGTTCAAAGAATCCACTTCCCATGAATTCAAAAGGCACACAATATTGTCACCACCTAAAGTTAAATCAGGGCGACTTCGAAGATTACCCTGCACAAAAGAATGTTCTGCATTCGAATCGTTCATAATTGAAATCTTATTGGCAATTAAATATTCCAATAGAGTTTCTGCTCTATCATCATCTCGAGCATAGCCCATGGCCTTGAGATTTACGTTGAAATCCCCACCAATCAGCACATTTGAACAATCCGTGAACAAAGGCACCCACGATTGTAGATCATGTTCAATATCGCCTGAGGGAGCGGAGTATTGAGAACCGATGTTAAGTACTGAATTGTTCACATTAAAATTAACAAACACCACGTTATCTCTGATCAGCGAACCTATACTCACATAATCCCGGTTAGTTATAGTTACCATAGCTGTGTTATTAAAAGAAAGAAAAGTAGGCCAGTCCGGGGGAATAGAGTCCGCTACACCCCTAAGGATGTAGGGATCCTGAGCCAGAACAATATCAATGTTATGTTTAAGAACATAGTCAACTAAAGCCTCATTAGCCTGTTTACAATGATGGAGATTGATTTGTAAAATTTTAAGACCCGCATTGACACCAGGAGAGCCTAGCGCAACCTCATAAACGTTTTACCAACAATGACTTCCTATGATCTTGAAAAACTGGACAATCTGGACTATCCGCTCTGTGTTCTACATCGCCATCAGGATTTGAAAAATAACAGTTACTACATCTCACCTGCTCCGAAGAACATTTCCTAACTGAGTGAGGTCCCGAGCACTTCACACATCTCTCTTCTCCCTTACAGTTAAATGACTGGTGCCCGAAAGCCTGGCACTTGAAGCACCGCGTTATTGGAATGAAGTCTACTACACGGTAGCGTTCAAATTCAACACAGATCCTTTTTCGTGTCAGTAACAATTCTTTAACCTCTGTGTCAACATCTATCATCCAGTTTGTCCTACCAGCACGAGTCGGCGTCTTTCTTATAATTTGAATGTCACGCTCTCTGTCGCCAATCAACTTTCTTATCAGCTCTCTGGTATTCGAATCGAGACTAGGATCCGCTATCCTATCAAGTACACCACCACAGACACTCTGTCCCAGCTGAAAATCAGCGATCATCTTGTCCAAAGCACTCCTCAGCATACCTTCATTCACCTCCGGCTCAACACTCAAAATCAGTAGACGCTCCCTCCGCTTCCGGGGAATGTTCACCTTGACCCTATCCTTCAGCTCCTCTCTGGAAGATATCAGATTCTTCATTTTCATCGAATCCTGTTTATCTCTCAGTCTAAGGATGACTTGCCCTGCCTTTGTCACTACCACGTCACTTGGCTTTGGGGCATCCTCTACCTCTCTACACATATCTCTCAGTTCCTTTTTCAAAACTTCCAAGTCCTGGTCCTCATTCAAAGGAGCTATTACCACCGTAAAGTCATCCGGAGGAGTAGGCCGCTGATTCCGTAATGGCGTCTCCTCAGCTGCACCCATAGAATGTTTTGTAATCTTGGACGCCAAATCCTCATACGCCCTGTAATTTTCTGTCAAGGCCTGTAATTTCGTCTCATAGACAACATTTTCTTTGAAAACCGAAATAGTTCGTAGTGAAATAAAGTCTGTTATCTTTTTTAAGTTAGACATAGCAACCTGAGTCACCTTATTTTGTCTAACTCTCAAAACGTCAAACATGTCATAGATCCTTGAATTAAGAAGTTGGACAGCTGCCGGAAAATCCATTGTGTCCGCTTCCTTCAACAAATCATCAAAATTATCCATCCAAGACTAAAACTAAAACTACTCCTACCAAAAAGACCAGCCCAAAAAGTAACTTCACAAATACCCGTGACTCCACTGACAACAACGTACTCTACCTACCCGGAACACAAAAGCGCTTAATCACAATGTCAAAGACTCAGAAAACCACAAAATACGCCAACAACTGTAAAATTACCAAAGACCATAAATGTTTAGGCAACACACAACGAAAAAACAAACTATTGTTTTATATAAAGACCACCTTAATGTGGTCGGCACTAAAGAAATTGATCCAAAATAAAAATAGAATAAGAAAGGCTAATAACCGACGATATATTACTATCCAAAACTATCACCAGTCATGTGACAGACTCAACATGTGATCCCCAAAAACGACACCCACAAAAGAACAAGAAAAACGAACTAAACACGTGACCAACAGCCAAAAGCAAAGCCAATCAGCAAATACACCACCAACATGTGACCCAAAACTGCTCACAAACCTGCCCAAAAGCCCCCTAAAACCAAGGAAGAAAAACAGGCTACCGAAATGACGCAGAAACAAAACACAGCGAAGCGTTACACCTGAAAACAACAAACTAACATATGCAATCCTAATACGCAGAACGCAAAACGCAACACCTAGCAAAAGTTAGCAGCCAAAAACAGCTCAACCCTGGCAACTGCCAAGATGGCGATCAAAACATTACGCCGTGAAACGCCCACCGAACAAGAAAAATCATCAAACTTGAAAAATACTGTAAACAAATGAATCAAAGACAAGAATTAGATGGGTAAGAGTTAATTAATTAAGAATTCAAAAAGATTTAACTAATTAATAAAGAAATTAATTATTATACAAGTACTTTAAGATTACAAATTTGCGTGAAGCTTGCCGGAAAGAAACAAAGTTCAGAATCAAAGAAAATATTGTTAAAAATACAGGATAAAACACACTGAAATATTTAAATATGATTAGTTAATGGGATTATGTAAGAAATAAAATTGCTGAGTAAATAATTACCACTTAACATGACTTCGAAATGAGAGCTCACAGAAACACGGCAAACACCGACCAAAGCATAGGGGACTATATGTATTAAGTAAACAATTTGGAAAACGAATAACACATTTGAAAACACATTTTCAGAAATTAACGTCTATAGTCGGGAAAATATCCGAATGCTTTTGTGCAGCCTTGTATATGATCTATAGATTTGCATATATACGGATTCTTCAAGTGAATAAAATTTAGTTCAGTTAGGAAACGCATAACACTGTTGAAAATTTTCCTCTAACAATTTCCGTACATTAATTCCGTAATGTACTTGAATTGTTTTGTAAAGCCCTGAATATGATCAAAAGAAAGGATCAGTGTCCATAAGCCGTGTTTTTGGCCCATAAAATAAGACTAAAATTCAATTTTGTTATACTGAATTAATTATTTCAATTTTTAATATTAGAAGGTTTATCCTGTACGATTACAACAATAGTTTTTGCATTTTGTTCGAATTTATATGACTTACACAAGCTCAAAGTTCCTATTTTTTTTAGTTTTTGATGAAAAATACGCAATTTTTCCTAATTTTACCTCAATTATTTATATGAGCGCAATCGTACAACACTTTCTTCTTTATATATATTATAAAATACATCAAAATGTACAATATATGTGACAATGAAAGTGTTGCAAAGCTGTGCTCATAGTAAAATATTAAAAATACAGAATTAAATAACTGCATTCCCTCACGTCACTAAGATACTTTACGATGCAGCAACGTGTTTAAACGTGCTAAAATGTACGTAACTATTGCTAATAAATGCATTACTTCACATTAGCAATAGTTACGTTCATTTTAGCACGTTTAAACACGTTGCTGCACCGTAAAGTATCTTAGTGACGTGAGGGAATGCAGTTATTTAATTCTGTATTTTTAATATTTTACTATGAGCACAGCTTTGCAACACTTTCATTGTCACATATATTGTACATTTTGATGTATTTTATAATATATGTAATGAAGGAAGTGTTGCACGATTGCGCTCATATAAATAATTGAGGTAAAATTAGGAGAAATTGCGTATTTTTCATCAAAAACTACGAATAATACGAACTTTGAGCTTGTGTAAGTCATATAAATCCGAACAAAATGCAAAAACTATTGTTGAAATCACACAGGATAAACCTTCTAATATTAAAAAGTGAAACAATTAAGTCAGTATAAAAAAATCGAATTTTAGGCTTATTTCATGGGCCAAAAACACGGCTTACGGACCCTGATCCTTTTACACACCAAGTTATATGCAAAAGAATTAGTTAAATTTAAAAACACATGCCCCAGTTGAAAATGCACTTTCAGCAATTATTGCTCATAGACAGTACTGTAACCGAATTTTTGGTGTGTCCCTGTAAATGAACGATAAATGCTATGTACACGATATTCTATAGTAAGCCTTTCGTAGCGCTCGTCAGTGATGTATATTAATTTCATTAAGTTTGAAATAGTGTAACATTAATTAAATACACTGCAAACGATTTTTCCCCCGTAGACCATAATGTGGCGGAATTCTTTTGAGTGCCCCCTGTAAACTTACTATAAATGCTGCACACTTTATTTTAAATTCCGACCATACTATGATAAACTTCTATTACATGGCAATCTAATTGTATTTACGCAAGTTAGAGCACGGACAGACAGACTTTTGAGTGCCCCTGTAAACTTACTATAAATGCTACACACATCATTTTTAATACCGAACATACTATGGTAAACCTTAATTACATAGCAAGATGATTGTATTGACGCAAGTTAGAACACGGATAGACGGACAGACAAACCGGATTCATAACCACTTTTCGACTATGTTGAAAAGTTTTACAAACTGCATACCTAATTTTTAAATCTGAATTAGTTATGCTTAATTGATAATTTAGCATTGCAAATGGGGATGACATATCAAATTAAAA
Source organism: Maratus michaelseni (assembly GCA_963931845.1). Lineage (NCBI taxonomy): Eukaryota > Metazoa > Arthropoda > Arachnida > Araneae > Salticidae > Maratus > Maratus michaelseni. The sequence continues at coordinate 108,183,063 of OZ007595.1, forward strand.
ATGTAAATCTGTGATATTTCGCAAAATATATATATGCAGTTATATATACAACTTGAAAAAAAAACCGATTGCTTCCAAAAGCGATATCTATCGATTAGTTATATAATTTATATATACACAAAAAATTGTAGATTTCAGATTAATATTCTCTTAAAAAATATAGTCTTAAAATTTTATTTTATTTTTCTAAATTCCAGACTTCTAAAGTCCTTTACTATTTCCCTTTCATGAAAAAAAGTAAAAAACACGATGTGACAATAGCAGAAATCTTGTCAGAATTTCTGACGCATCGAAAAAAAACCTTTTCCCAAAAACTTGTTTAAAAGCACATGTAGTACTGACATTTTTATCAAGAATTTCCCAACCTGCTTCATAAGTATAAAAGTAGTTTTAAGTAGAAAATAAAAATGTGGTCCAAGAAAAGTTAAATTCTAAGCTACTATACGATCTGCTACTAACCATCCATGATAAGAGAAACCATAGAGATTGTGACACGTAAAAATGCAATATGTAACGATGCAGTATCATGTAATTTACCAAATTTTTGGATCGAGTTATTCCATGCTTACAAATATGGAAATAAATATCCAAGTAAAAATTTAAAACAACGTGCGTAATTTGAAGAAAGTACGTTCAAAATTAAATGATAGCGTTTCAAATAATAACTTCACAGACCGTGCAATTGTAGAATAGTCTTATCTGTTTTGATAATGGCTCCGAGGGAGCCGAAACATGTCAGCTGTCTAATAAAACATATTTTACTGTTTATAAAGGTTTTATTTTACACCTTTTATCAATTGATAGAAGTATACTTCTACAAGAGTGCTGAAAAAACAGTCTTTTAAAAAATTACAATGGCATATTACCTAAAGAAGAAAAATGTAATAAACATGGTTGTAGTGGAGGGTAGTGCCGAAAATAGGATTTTTTTCAACTGGGGCAAGCAAGAATTTTGATGCCCCCCCCCCCCTCCTTTCCAAAATATACTTAAACAGAAATTTTCGATCCATTGTAAAATATTTTAAGTTTTTTTAAAATTTTAAATAGGAAATAATTGCTAGAAAGTACATTATCTTAATATTTTTGTTTTATTTCAATTCGAATCTAATTAGAACAGTAAATTTATCTGCCATTGTATTGGATTAGTACGTTAATCAAGTATGTATGTAACTCTTAATCTGCTATCAGATTAAACAACATTCCGAGCAGTTTTAAGCCAACTCTTGATTTGAGACGATTTTCCGCGAGAAATTGCCCTAACACCCAGTGTGATAGCTAACAACAATATCCACGATCCACAGCTCATAAACAATTGTTCCAAGCAGGAAATTCCCATCCAATTTACCCCCGATAACCTAATCAGAGATCGGTGTTTTGGAATGTCGACGAAAGAGCAATAAACACACTGTTAAAAATTTGGAGCAAACTGTCCAGTCATTTGACCGTTTTTTTAGAAAATGGTTACATAACCGTAATTTAACTCTATTCTGACCATAATATGGGCAAAAATATGGTCAGAATGAAGTTAATTTACGGCTACGTAACCGTTTTTCTACAAAAACGGTCAAATGACTGGACAGTTTGCTGCAAACTCTTAACAGTGCAGTAACAACCGGTAATAGTAATAACCGGTGTTTCCTCCAACTTTTGCAACAACAATTGCAACCCTTCTTTCAATTTGTACGAGAAAAAGTTGGAGTTAAAATCGGCTGAAAAGTTGTTGAATCGGATGGCAGCTTTATTGTTCGTTTACAGGGTCATACAAAAATAAAAACATACAAAACCTTTTCATCACGATAACATCCGAATTAGTAAATCAATTTAAACCTAATCGGGGCAATGTATTGACCTTGCACGCATCTTGTTTGAATTAAATTCATTTATCAAGTGTTGTCTTTGCTCCACAGCGTGGTCACCTAATGGAAAAAACAGCCCTGTTCAAAGCAAAGAGTATAAGATCAACTAATACAATTTTACTTTGGGATGTCCGATTACATGACTTTTTTGTCCAAATTTCATTTTTTCTTTCGTAAGACTTTCCAACAAAGCTGAAAAGTGTTTATGAATCCGGTTTGTCTGTCTGTCTGTCTGTTCTCTAACTCGCGTAAATGTACTAGCATTGTCATGCATTTGATATATGCTATTGAGGTTTACTGTGGCATGTTCGGTATTGAAAATGAAGTCTGTAACATTTATAGTTCATTTACAGAGGCACTCAAAAGAATTTCGTTATAATACCGCCTTGAAGGAAAATAAAGTGCGGTGTATTTTAATGATGTTACTATATTTCAAACATATTGAAATTGACATATATATCACTGAGATGCAATACAAGAGCTTACTATAAATTATGGAGTGCATAGCATTCATCGTTCATTTACAGGGACATACAAAAGAATTCTATTACAGTACCGTCTATAGACAATAATTGATGGAAGTGCATTTTCAGTTGTGGCACGTGTTTTTAAATTTAACTAATTTTGTGGATATTTCTTGGCGTGTATAAATTCTATAGATCATATACAGGGCTGCACAAAAGATCTGGATTACGTCTGGATTACGCTGACGGAAATTACCGAATGCCTCTTTTCAGCTGTGCTGGTCGTTTCCTAACTGAACTAAACTTTAGTATACTATGTAGTATATATTCAATACTATGTAATATATCATTATACAGGACTGCACACAAAAAAATTGGATATATTTCTGATTATTAATGCTGATTACTGAAATTGGGTTTTCAAATATGCCATGCGTTTTCCAAATTGTTTATTTAGATATCATCTTTCACCTTATTCTTATATTACCTTATTATATATTACTTCTATCAAGTTTTGTTACAGTATTGAGAATGTGTTGGAAAGTTTGTTATAATCTACGCTTAATGCACGAGTCTTCGTTTTTTGTTCTACTTAAAGACTAATCAAATCATCTTTTGGTGTACCCTATCTAAACTGGAGCCCGGGGCATATGCTCCCCTTGCTATTCCCTAATTTCGGCCCAGGTGGAGGGTATACGGTGGTCTTCCCCGTATACCCTCTGAATTTTTTAAAGATCTCTATACATTCTGTTACTCAACTGAAGCTAATACTGTAAGCTCTCTAGCATATACTCTCTGCCTGTTGAGTGTACTCTTTGATTATAGCGTATAATCTCTGAGTTTTTCATGACTACAACACTGGTAACAAATACAATTATACTCTTGAGATTATTTCTTATTCAAAAGGTATTTTATTGTAAAGCAGGAAGCATTTTGAAACCTTTATCATAATGCATTCATAATTTTGAGGGATAATTATTGAAATAATCATATACACAAATATATGCACAGGGTGTCTGAAAGTGGATTTAACTTTTTTTTTAATTTTACAATAAGTAAATGATGACAGCTGTTGCAGTTATTCTTAGAATAGATTAATCTGTGAAGTCAGAAAATTCGTTACTACGCTTCCTTTTCTTAGTTTCAAATATCACCAACAGATGGCACTGCGGTATCTGAAAGTATTAGTACGTTCAAATTAACATATAAAACTGGATCAAAATTCATTCAGCTTTCAACCTTCATTCTGTTTAGTTGTTGAAACTCGCAAAAAAATTGCGATTTAAAATTGTATAAGGTTAGTTTTAGTAGTATTACAGTTTATGAAAGGACAGCGTCATCTATCGGTGATATGTGGAACTGAAAAAAGAAAGCATAGTAAAGAAATTCCTGATTTCACACATGATATTTTCCTGCTAAAATAACTTCCATAAATTCCATCGTTTACTGTTATTGAAATTTAAAAACATTCAATTGGGCACCCTGTATGTACCAACGCACTTATTACCCCATTTATTTCATATAATATGAGGAAAACTATTATATTTAATACACCATCTATGAACTTACTTGCCACTTTTTGTCAGGTAATTATCTTTTTTTCTTTTTCTTTTTTCGTACTCATACACATGCACCTATACGATTTCACTTGTCGTTGCACGCACGCTTATTGGGTTGTGGGGAAAGTCATGACTTATCGTTTCTATGTTTTTTAAACCTAATTTATTTTTATAAAGAACAAATACAAATCAATGAAATAATACCCTGCTTTGTTCGATTAACTTTCGCCATCTTTCAGTGAACTGTATAATCCTTGACAAAAGTTTCTTATAGAATTCTATAAAAAATATTTATAGAAAACGCATTATATAGAATCCTATAGAATTATGGCCCATTTTTCTATAAGCTTGTTTAACCGAAAGCTATAGAAATATCTGTAGCAGTCCAATAGAAATGTCTATAGAGCTTCTATAAAAAATCTATAGAAAAATATACAGCTTCTATAAAAATATCTATAGAATTTTTATGTAAAATCCAGGTGGTCACCCTCCCAACTGGTAACCACTCTCGTTGCTGCTTGACTTCAATGATCAGACGAAGAACGAGTACTTTCAGCATAACACAACCATTGACAGTCACTGAGTTCTTATTACGCTATTTCAACTTTATTTCTTTTGTGATTTGCATTCCCAATCATAATAGTCTTGTAAAAATATTTAAAGTCTAATAAATTATTATGTGTTAAAACTGATACAATTGTTTAAATATTTATGTTTCAGATTAAAATATTTGAATAAAAATTACAATATAATTAGTGAACAAAATTTATTAAATTAGATGGATGGTTTTATAAATTTAACAGCAAATTAATAAATAATTATAAAATTTACCAACAAATTAATTAATCATAATTTAACTCAGTAGTTTGACTGATATAATATAACATTGACAATTTAATCACAATGTATTAGAATTGAATTAAATTATATATATATAATCATATTAAATCTATGGTGTGCAATTATACACTAAACTGATGTATTACAAAATTTTTATTATTTTTTTTTTAAATTTTAATATATAGTTATAAATAAATTACTACACACATAAATTTTAAAAGACCAAGAAATCCTTTTTTAATTAAAAAAAAAATCTATAGAATCATTAGTCTATAGAATTTAATTCAATAAGATGTATAGTACCCTATAGAAAAACTGTTCTATATAAAAAAAAATTTCTATATAACTTCTAAGAATTCTATAGAATCATTTCTTTGGAAAAAGTACCAGAGTGTTCTATAGAACTCTTTAAAACTCTATAGAAATAGTATTCTATAGAATGGCTATTCTATAGAACTTGTAAAGAATTCTATAGAGTTCTATATAGCTCTATGAACTATTTTCGTAAGGGATTCCTCATTCAGAAAAGGACCTGCCTATTTATCTGCAAAACGCTGAACAATGAACGGATTTACAGCCTCTTTTAAATTCCACGTTATACCACGCAAGGAGTTTTAACCAGTGGTGGGATTCAGCCGGTTCGCACCGGTTTGGTACAGTAAACAGAGATTAATAACTACAAACAACAAACTAAGATTAATATAGATAATGTGTTCAACTTTTGCTTGAAGCCAAAAGTGCAACCCTAAAACAGAGCTCTCGCTGCCCAGTGCCGTGTGGGAAATCTGTTTTCCGGCACCGAGGGTCCACTGTTGTAAAACCTTAATCAGTCCACGTCCCTTGCTCGCGATTGTACTACTACTGGTAGGGCCGGCTGTAGGCCGATTTTCTTTCTTTCTTCCATTTATGGAATTGCCACCCATTATTGCGTTTTCCGGCAGCTTAGCAGCAGCTGAATACTGTAGTTTTTAAAAAACATTAATAAAGGGACAGGGAGGGACACTATGCTGTAGAGACTTGGTTTCCTTGACTGAGCAGTCCTTCTCAGGCAATCAAATAAAACCCTAAAAACAGTTAAAACCTGTTACAATTCGGCCCAAACACTTGCGGCTGACTTTGAAAACCTCTCCCTGTGCAATGAATTCAGCTCTTGTATCTCGTCTTATTTGGAGCGAATGATTTGAGCGATAACTGACTTCACATTGCAAACCACTTTGACGATATAGTGCTTCTCTATTATACTTGTAACTCTGCTGGTAGAGCCGATAGCTAAGTTTTTATTGAGTTCGGCGAACAGGTTGTTAAAATGGCATTTATAATGGGAAAATCACAAATTTACATCCCTCGCTTTTTTAAAACGTTCATCTGCGCAGCAGCGTATTCTGAACATAACAACGTGATACGTTTTTCTTTAAACTTTGTGTTACGTACAAAATTCCAGGTAGATACGTAAATGTGCTAAGTAGTGGCACACATACAAAGCGAACGTACATAGATTCAAAGTTTTTTTTTCCAAATAGTTGCTTGCAATTTTAGAGAATGAGCTTGAGTTTCTGCCATTGTCGTATTTTCTTACTGTATGATGTTGTTTTGATAATTTTTTTTATCAAAATTTTGTTTAGTGAGTAGTGCTTGTTGAGTATTTGCTAACTAAACTGCGTCCTTATACCGAGAAACAACACATGAGTACTGTCATCTATAAAACGATTATAGACTTTTTTTTCACTGTGTGTCAAATGATAAACATTTTGTAACAATATTTTTAGAATGTTGGAAAGTGTTTAATAATCTATGTGTGACGCACCATATTACTTTCTTGTTTACGCATGAAAAAAGTCGTTAAGAAGAGAACCGGTTGTAAAATTATTTGAATCGCACGACTGGTTACACCCGTAGACTCCCCACTAGTGGGATTTCCCACTATTTTCAAAATTTCAAATCATCAGTGTTTTTTGAAATCATGCTTTCATTTGCCCTTTTCATTAGCAAAAAGAAGTTTTTTTTTAAAATTAAATATCAAATTTCGATTCCTCATCAAGTTTCGTTTTGGAATATTATTTTCTTGTTTGCGCATGAAAAAAGTCGTTAAGGAAAGAACCGGTTGTAAAATTATTTGAATCGCACAACTGGTTAAACCCGTAAACTCCACACTAGTGGAATTTCCCACTTTTTTCAAAATTTCAAATTGTCGGGTTTTTTTGAAATCATGCTTTCATTTGCTCTTTTCATTAGCAAAAAGAAGTTTTTTTAAAAATTAAATATCACATTTCGATTCCTCATCAAGTTTCGTTTTGGAATATTACTTTCTTGATTGCACATGAAAGAAGTCTTTAATGAGAGAACCGGTTGTAAAATTATTTGAATCGCACCACTGGTTAAATCCGTGAAATCCACACTAGTGGGATTTCCCACTTTTTTTCAAAATTTCAAATCATTGGTGTTTTTTGAAATTATGCTTTCATTTGCCCTTTTCATTAGCAAAAAGAAATTTTTGATAAAATTAAATATCACGTTTCAATTCCTCATCAAGTTTCGTATCGGAATCATGTGTTATATTTCAGTATCACTATATTGCCAACAAAATTATACGTAGTTGAAATTACGGAATCCCAGATCACACGAGTGCGGAGTGCTCGGGTGCTGAACCGAAGAATGGAGTCCACGGGTTAAAGAGAACAAGATAAGTATGGTCGGTGTGGTAACACATTAATTGAAGTTTCCAAAAAAAAAACTTGAATGATGCAAATCATATTTCCAATTGGCATTCCAAATAGAAAAAATCTAATAATACTTTAAAAACTCACGAAACTTTAGTTTCTATTGACTCAATATTAGTTTGGTAACTAGACAAAGCTCATTTATAAGAAATCATTTTTCGCCAAAATCGGCATTTTTTTACAAAAATATGTTTAATGGAACTACTTAAGAAAAATTAACTGATATTGAGCCAATGTTAGTTTGTTATACAAACAGGCGTGATTTTTAGCTGGAATGCAGAATCAACCTCCATAAATTGTTAAAACTTCAACTTCCTTTTTTCCCCAGAATTTTACGTTATGTAAATATAAAATATCATACCAAATTCGGCATAGATATTAATCAGGTTTTATAATTTTCAGGCATTAGGAGTTTCAATATTTGTATTTACACTCGAATTTTATTATATGTAAGTAATACAGTTAGAAATATACAAAAACGTATGATAGATAATATAAAAGTATTTAGCAAGAATTCTACAAGAACATTTTTCATTATTCAACAATGTTTAAAACGTTTTCTACTATCTTTTAAACTTTTAGGTAGCTTTCAATACAAAAAAGTCCTTCCGGTATGTACCGGGAGGAAAAGGTAGCTTTCCTATATCTTCGTTTTAAAATTTTAGCTAATGTTACACGAAAACAGCAAGTTAAAATGCAAAGAACCCGATTACAGAATTACAGAATACTTATTTTGGTCGCCAAATTTGGCGAGAATTTGGCGCTAACGGATATGAATATATAGTTTTATGCGTATGATTGGGAAAATTATTACAACAATGAAAGAAAATAATTTGCGAGTAATCGCGTTAATATGCTGTTTTGTTTCAAAATGTCAGCCACCCTAGAATTTCAAACTGCTCTATCTCAGCCATTTTTTAAGATAGAGGTAAACCAAAAAATTCTCTGGAATCCTTGTATCAAGGCCTAAGACGCAATTAAAAAATAAATTTGAATTTTTAACTTTTTTGTATATTTATTTTAGTTTTAAATTTTTAAATGGCCGCCATCTTGAAACAAAATGGCGGACCAAGCTGTCCAACGAACTCCGTCGAGACATTGGTGAGCTTAATACACACAATTAGTTTCATCAAAATCGATTTATAAATACGAGTGTTATCGTATGACATAGGTCAGATATATATATATATATATATGGATATATCTATATATATAAATCAACATTTGAACGGAGGGTGGTTTTGGTGTCTGGGGGTCATGATCGGTGAAAATATATCGAAATTTTCCGGAACTGCTTTCCTCCGAACGGCTGCAATAGGTAGCTTTATACTTTTTTGTATTGAAAGCTACCTAAAAGTATAAATCTACCTATTGCAGCCGTTCGGAGGAAAGCAGTTTCGGAAAATTTCGATATATTTTCACCGATCATTACCCCCCGACCCCAAAACCACCCTCCGTTCAGATGTTGATTTATATATATAGATATATCCATATATATATATATATCTGACCTATGTCATACGATAACGCTCGTATTTATAAATCGATTTTGATGAAACTAATTGTGTGTATTAAGGTCACCAATGTCTCGACCGAGTTCGTTGGCCAGCTTGGTCCGCCGTTTTGTTTCAAGATGGCGGCCATTTAAAAATTTAAAACTAAAATAAATATACAAAAAAATTAAAAATTCAAATTTATTTTTTAATTACGTGTTAGACCTTGATACAAGGATTCCAGAGCATTTTTTTGTTTACCTCTATCTTAAAAAATGGCTGAGATAGAGCAGTTTGAAATTCTAGGGTGGCTGACATTTTGAAACAAAACAGCACATTAACGCGATTACTCGCAAATTATTTTCTTTCATTGTTGTAATAATTTTCCCAATCATACGCATAAAACTATATGTTAATATCCGTTAGCGCCAAACTTGGCGACATTGGCGACAAAATTGGCGACAAAATTAGCAAATTTTGTGACATTTGGCGAAATACCGCCAAATTTGGCGACCAAAATAAGTCTTTATAAATGAAGCCAATTTGGCTATTGCTCAATAATTTGGCGAAATTTTTATTCAAATTCAGTATTAACGAATCTTTTGTAAACGTATCTTTGCATTTTAACTTGCTGTTTTCGTGTAACATTAGCTAAAATTTTAAAACGAAGATATAGGAAAGCTACCTTTTCCTCCCGGTACAGGCCGGAAGGACTTTTTAATTCATCAAAACAGCAATTTTCAAGGTTGTAAAGAAAGTTGTTTTCCAGCATGATTACTTTTGAAAAGGAAAAACAACTTTTAAAGTGCCACAAAAAGCTGCCTGTCTGTTTGCTTTGTTCTTAACATGTTTTCGTGCCGTGGTTTCCTTGTGGACATAATTTTTAATTCGAGGTTCATAAACAGCTGTTAAGTAAATATAAAATGTAATATTCAGCATAGATATTTTTCAGATTATGCAATTTTCAGTCATTAGGAATTTCTATAATTGCATTTACATTTGCATTTCAGTAATCTGTAAGTAATAGGAATATACAAAAACATATGAAAAAAGAAATAAAAATTTCTAAAAAGATTATTACAACAATATTTTTCAATATTCAACAAAGTTAAAAACATTTTCAGATTAATATACTTTAAACTTTTTAAACTTTTTCATTTAGTAAAACAACAGTATTTGCAAATATCGTACCCGAAATTGAGACTGCTTTTTTCAAGATCGTAAAGAAAATTATTTTCCAGCATGATTACTTACGAAAAAGAAACAAAACTTTTAAAGTTCCACAAAAAGCTGCCTGTGTTTGCTTTGTTCTTAAAATGTTTTCGTGTCACGATTCCCTTGTGGATATAATTTTTAACTGGAAACTCATAAACAGCTGTTATGTAAATATAAAATGTAATATTCAGCATAGATATTTTTCATGTTTTATAATTTTCGGGCATTAGGGCTTTCTATAATGTTTATTTACACTTGAATTTTATTATATGTAAGTAATACAGTTAGAAATATACAAAAACGTATGAAAATAATATAAAAGTATTTAACAAGAATATTACAAGAACACTTTTCATTATTCAACAAATTAAAAAACATTTTGAAATTAATGCTCATATATCTTTAAACATTTCATTCAGTAAAACAACAGCATTTGCAAATTTTGAACCTGAAATTAGGACTGACTTTTTCAAGATTGTAAATAAAGTTGTTTTTCATCATGCTTACATACGAAAAGGAAAAACAACTTTTAAAGTGCCACAAAAACTTTCCTGTTTGTTTGGTTTGTTCTTAAAGGATTTTGTGTCGCGATTCCTTTGTTGAAATATTTTTTTAACTCAAAGCTCATAAACAGCTGTTAAATAAATATAAAATATCATACCAAATTCAGCACAGATATTTTTCAGATTTTCTAATTTGCTGGCATTAGGGGCTTCTATATTTCTATTTACCTTGAAATTTATTATATGCAAGTAATACAGTTAGAAATATACAAAAGTATGAAAGATAATATAAATGTATTCAACAAGAGTTTTACAAGAACATATTTCATTATTCAACAATGTTAAAAGCGTTATCAAATTAATACACAAATTAATAAAGTTTAAAAGATATAAACTTTCTCATTCATCAAAACAATTTTCAAGGTTGTAAAGAAAGTTGTTTTCCCGCAATATTACATCCGAAAAGGAAAAACAACTTTTAAAGTGTCACAAAAAGCTGCCTATCTGTTTGCTTTGTTCTTAACATGTTTTCGTACCGCGTTTTCCCTTGTGGACTTAATTTTTAACCCGAGACTCATTAACAGATGTTAAGTAGAATGACATACTATATTCTGCCGAGAGATTTTTCACATTTTTCAATTTTCAGGCGTTAGGAATGTCTATAATTTTTTTTTACATTTGCATTTCAGTATATGTAAGTAATAGGAATATACAAAAATATATGAAAGACGAAATAAAAATTTCTAACAAGATTATTACAACAATATTTTTCAATCTTCAACAAAGTTAAAAAAAATTTCAGATTAATATACTTTAAACTTTTTCATTCAGTAAAACAACAGTATTTGCAAATATCGTTCCCGAAATTGAGACCGCTTTTGTCAAGATCGTAAAGAAAATTATTTTCCAGCATGATTACTTACAAAAAAAAAAAAAAAAAAAAAAAAAACTTTTAAAGTGCCACAAAAAGCTGCCTGTTATTTTGCTTTGTTCTTAAAATGTTTTCGTGTCACGATTCCCTTGTGGATATAATTTTTAACTGGAAACTAATAAACAGCTGTTGAGTAAATATAAAATCTAATATTCAGCATAGATATTTTTCATATTTTGTAATTTTAAAGCATTAGGAGTTTCTATATGTTTATTTACCCTTGAATATTATTATATGTAAGTAATACAGTTAGAAATATACAAAAACGTATGAAAATAATGTAACGGTATTTAACAAGAATATTACAAGAAAAAGTTTCGTTATTCAACAAATTTAAAAACATTTTCAAATTATTACACATATATCTTTTTAAACATTTCCATTCAGTAAAGCAACAGCATTTGCAAATTTTGAACCTGAAGTTAAGAGTGACTTTTTCAAGATTGTAAAGAAAGTTGTTTTTCATCATGCTTACATATGAAAAGGAAAAACAACTTTTAAAGTGCCACAACAATTTGCCTGTTTGTTTGCTTTGTTCTTAAAATGTTGTCATGCTGCGGTTATCTTGAGGACATAATTTTTAACTCGAGGCTCATAAACATCTGTTAAGTAAATATGAAATGTAATATTCAGAGCATAGATATTTTTTCGGATTTTTTTTTTCAGTAATTGGGGGTTTTTATATTTGTATTTACACTTGAATTTTATTGTACGTAAGTAATACAGTTAGAAATGCATAAAAACATATGAAAGATAATATAAAAGTATTTAACAAGAATTTTTCAAGAACACTTTCCATTATGCAACAGAGTTACAAAAAATTTCAAATAAATATAAAAACTTTTTTTTTTTTTTTTAAGTACACTTTTTTGTATGAATTCAACGTTTACTTTGAAAATCATGCCTCATTTCATAACTGTAATTCATGATTTTTTCCAAAAATTTCTCGTCGCAATACATTAATTTGGAGTGAGTACCGAACCCAGTTATGGAAAATTCTATTACCTTTTTTTTACGCTTGCTAGAAACCGTGAGCTAATGAATTATTATTTTTTTTCTGTTTCTTTTTAACACTTTCCAACCTGGTTGAAAAGATTTTATGATTTCGGTTTGTTTGTCCGTGCTCTAACCTGCGTAAATATGCTCGGATTGCTTTGAAATTTTTGTATGTTATTGTCGTTTACTATAGCATGATCTCTATTGTAAATGAAGTGTGTAGCACTTATAGTTTTTTTACAGGGACAGTCAAAGTATTCCGTTACAGTCACTGAAAAAATCGTTTCAAGTGCATTTTGAGGATGCCATGATGAAATTTATATACAATTATGAAGCGCACAAAAACGGGCTTTTTGTAGAATATGGTGTGCAAAGCATTTATTATTCATTTACAGGTTTAAACAAACAAACACAAAAATTCTGTTGCAAATTGTACTACGGGAAAAATCGTTTGCAGTGTAATTTAATGATATTTCAATATTTCAAATACAATGATATTTAGATGCATTATTGAGGGGCACTATAAATTGCTCATTTAAAAGTATGGTGTGCATTGGGTTTATCGTTCATTTACAAGGACACACAAAATATATCGATTACAGTATATGTGCAATAATTACAGTCTATCTGTGATAAGTGCGTTTTCAACATTGGTTTGCGTTTTTAAGTGTCACTAATTTTCTGCATAGTGCGTGGTGTGTATAAATTTTATTGATTATATACAGGGCTACACAAAGGGAATTCGTAAGTATTACAGACTATGTGGTTGAATTGCTTAGGGTAGTTTTTAATTGTGTTACGCATTTTCCTGCAGAACTATAGTTAGTAAATTTAAAGAAGTTTGTGGAAAATAAATAAATTCATACACAGGGCTAAACAAAGAACAAAATACATTGTAGTATATGGTTGGTAATTGCTGGAAGTAAGTTTAAAGTTGCCTGATGCGTTTTTTACCTGAATTAAATTTTAGCTTAATATGTGATGTCAACAAAAGTGTTTAGATAATATCCATCGATCGGCGAAAATTGCTAAATGAGCACTTTCAAACTGAACTAAATTTTACCATGCTATGTAGTATATATCCAAATCTACAGATCATATACAGGGCTGCACAAAATAATTCGACTACTTCTTTTGCAATGGAAGGTAATTTCGAAAACCGTATTTTTCAATGTGGTATATGTTTTCTAAACTCTTTACTTACATATATCTTCTTTTACGTTATTTAACGGTGAATTTTCGTTCTGTATGTGTTGCAACGTGTTTCATAATCTATGTTGGACGCATGATTTTTCGTTCTTGTTTAACTTTTCCATTCAGTAAAGCAATAGTGTTTAGAAATTTTAATACAAAATTAAGACTTTGCATTTATAAAGTTGAAATGAAAATTGTTTTCCAATACAATTATTTTCGAGAAAGAACAACAGCATTTAACGCACCTTAAACAAATTGCCTCTTTGTTTACTTTGTTCTTACGATGTTTTTCTGCCACGGTATCTTTGAGAATACATATTTTTTATCTGTAGGTGTATAAATAAATATTATGCAAATACAAATTATTATAATCTTTTTCAAGTTTTGTAATTTTCGGAAACAATAGATTCTCCATACTCTTATTTCGATTTGAATTTATTAAAAATAAATGTGTGTGTTACATTTGAATTTATTAAGAGTAAAAACAATAAACAACTCTGCAACAAACAATAAACAACTATCTTTATACTAAAGATATAACACGAAGTTGTTGATTTTCATAAAGAGTATTCTTCGATATATCTACTGAAAATATATTATTTCTCTGATTTCAATTTCAAACGTTTTCTATTTTCTAAATTTGACATTTGCTATTCCCTATGAAAAATTTTACAGAAACGTCATTTAAAAGTATAATTAGTTCTTTTACTTAATAAAAGTATGAAGTAAAATTTAATTCGAGCGTGGCAAATTAAACGAATTCAAAGAGTTTCCCCCGCTAATCTTCTCAGGATTTGACTGAAACTAATGAATTAACTCCCAGGAAATTTGATAAGAATTTTAGTAATGTGTTTATTAGCTGTTTTAATCTAGATTTTATATTTTTAGTACGAGAAAGGATTAAAAAGTTTTTGGATGTTTGAAACATATATATACACTGTAAAAAAAGACAAATGTTTCTTAATCTAAGGAAAATATAATGTGACCACAAACGAAAATATACATTTACCTCTTCCGAGTTGCACACGACTCCGAAAAATGTTCCTTATCTTTGAAGCGCTCAGAAAACAATGTATTTTTTTTATTTATTTAAAGACGCATTTATAAAAAACAAAGTTTCTTTTCGCTGCCACTGATTTTTGGAAACGTTTCCGAGAAGTTTTTATAGTATGTTAATCAGTTTTCTCTAATCGAGCATAGGTTTTTTGGATGCTCTCAATTTCCAACTAAAGATTTGCATGTTCAACAAACATGTTTTACAGTCAAACATGATAAATTAACAACATTAGCATTAACATTAAAATTAATATTATTTTGTTACTCCCCCTTGCTGAGATTGCAGAGCCCATGCATAAATTCAGTTACGCAGTTGAAAATGTTTAACTGAGAATTCATACCATCCTTAAAACCGATATTCTTGTTTGAGAAAACTGTTTAATACGCTATAAAAACTACTCGGAAACGTTTCCAAAAATCAGTAGTAGCAAAATAAACTTTGTTTTTATAAATGTTTCTTCATATCTTGAAAATATAGCTGTTTCTGAGATTTCTAATGATAAAGAACGTTTTTCGGAATCGTCGGTATTTCCGAAGAGATAACTGTATATTTTCGTCCGTGGTTATATTATGTTTTTGCAGATTAAGAAAAAAATTATATTTTATGTATTTTGAGCAAGTTAAAAAATGAGAACTGTTTAAACTTTAAGGTGTGGTACAACTTACTCCAACAAATACGTTGTGTGCCGGAAACCAGGATTCAAGTTTCTGCTATTGACGCGGCTGAGACACTAATGTCTCTTAAGATGGTTCTCAAATGACCTGCTCAACAACGCGAAACTCCATGATACATTTTCTGACTCATTCTTAAATGCAAAAGCATACATTTAGCTGGCCTGACTGTTAAAATGATTTGGAATCGAAATGAGCTTTCGATTTTTTGATAAATAGATTATTTATCGAGTTATAAGCGATTCAATGTCACGTGACGGTTTGTTTTGCTGTCAATTCCGGAAATTCGATTCAAAGCAAATTCGCCGACTTT
The DNA here is from genome assembly GCA_963931845.1 of Maratus michaelseni. Taxonomy (NCBI): domain Eukaryota; kingdom Metazoa; phylum Arthropoda; class Arachnida; order Araneae; family Salticidae; genus Maratus; species Maratus michaelseni. Next base: position 108,198,872 of record OZ007595.1, read on the forward strand.
GACCGCATTTTCTGAAAGATTTTCTGCCTTTACCAAAAAATGGAAAATATATTTCGATTACAAATTTTATGAATAAGAGCACCTGCGAATTTGATATATTGGCGAACAAAACTGAATTAAAAATATGTGTCATAAAGTAGCCTGTTTGAATTTAAGAACAGCCTTAATATATTTTCTTTGATATTTTTTTAATGTTTTTATTTATGAAGACGTTTGTCGGCTTTCACACAAAACCATGTTTGAAAATAATTTTTTTCTTTTTCTTCTTTTCTGCCTTTTTTACTGTCTTTCTTTTAATTTTCTCCAGAGAAAATGAACGTCTGAGCCACAGAAAAAAAATACAATCGTTTAAAAGAAAGTGAACACCTAACTATGAAAAATATGTAATAGTCTAAAGTTACTCAATAAAATTAATACAACCCCATTTTAATTTCATATTTTCTTTTTGAAAATCCAGAGAAAATGAACTTCTAAACTACCAAAAAATTAATCATCCAAACTTAAAATGTTACATGACGACTCTCAAACTCACATTTTCCTTTTGAAATCGAGTAAAATTAAACTTTTAAACAATAGAAAAAATAAAATCATCTACACTTATTCACTAAAAATTAACACAACCACTCTCGAACTTCCTATCTTCATTTTGAAAATAAAGAGAAAATAGAAAATAAACTCCTAAAACTACACACACACACACACACACACACACAAAAAAAAACAAAAAAAAAAAAAAAAAAAAAAAAAACTGTCGTCTAAATTTATTCAAACAAATTAATTCAACCGCGTTTTAGAAATCGTTTATTTTATCCAGAAAAAACAAACTTCTAAACTGTAGACTAGTACAATCATTTAAACTTTTTTGTGAAAAATTAATACAACCACCTTGAGTACTAACCTTGAGTATATATCATGTTTTACTTTTTATCTTAGTCCAGAGAAAATAAGTTTATAATCTACGAAAAACATGCAATTTTCTAAATAGTTACTAAATGAATGTGGCACAACCCCATTTGAACTTCATGTTTTCATTTTGAAAATCTAGAGAAAATGAACGTCTAAACTACATAAAATACACAAACATATCACAAAAAAAGTGTCACAGTCACTCTCAAATTTATCCTTTCTATTTAAAAATCCAGTCAATTGAAACTTATAAACTACCAGAAAAGTACAATCACACTTTTTCGCGAGAAATTAATACAACCATTCTGGAATACCATGTTTAATTTTTAATCCAGAGAAAATGAGCTTCTAAAATACGAGAAATATACAATAGTTTAAAGTTAACACACAACCAAACATGAGGTTTTTTTTTCTTTTGAAAATTTAGAGAAAATGAACTTATAAACTAAAGAATATATTCAATCATCCAAACTTATTCACAGAAAAAATATGACACGACTACTGTCAAACTCGCGTTTTTCTTTTTTTAAATCGAGTGAAATGAAACTTTTAAGCTATAGAAAAACATAAAATCATCTACACATATTCACTAAAATGTTGGCATAACCACGCTCAAACTTCACGTGTTCTTTTTGAAAATATAGGGAAAATGCGGTCCTAAAACTACAAAATTTATAAAATACTAAAAATACTATCGTCTAAACTTATTCAAAAAAATTAACACACTCACGTCTGAAAATCGTCTCTTTTATCAAGAGAAAATAAACTTCTAAACTGAAGAAAAGTACAATCATTTAAACCTTTTTTCAAAAATTAATATAACCATGCTGCTTCAGTGTCATATTTTCCTCTTCTTAATCTAGAGAAAATGAACTTCTAAAGTGCGAAAAATGTTCAATTGTCTAAAGTTACGCAATAAAATTAGCACAACTCACTTAAACTTTGTGTTTTCTTTTTGAAAATCCAGAGAAAATGAACTTCTAAACTACAGAAAATAATCAATTATCAAACTTATTCACATAAAAGGTGACACAACTAACTTCAATCTCATTTTTTCTTTTTGAAAAACTTATTCACATAAAAGGTGACACAACTGACCTCAATCTCATGTTTTCTTTTTGAAAATCCAGAGAAAATGAACTTCTAAACTACAGAAAATAATCAATTATCAAACTTATTCACACAAAAGGTGACACAACCATCCCCAATCTCATGTTTTCTTTTTGAAAATCTATTGAAATTGAACTTTTAAACTAGAGAAAAAATAAAATCATCTAAACTTACTCGACGAAATTTAACGCAACTACTTTCGAACTTTATGTTTTCTTTTTGAAAATAAATAAATAAATGTGATAAAAATGTGATAAAAATACTGCCGTTAAAGGTATTAAAAAAATTAACACAAACACGCTTGATTTTTTTATTTATATCCAGAGGAAATTAACTGCTAAACTATAGTAAAAATATAATAATTTAACGCTGTCGACAAATCCAAACTGGCTACTTTCTGATATATATCTGAAGTCATTTTTATTCATACAGCATGAAATTGGCAAGTGCTGTTATTCCGAAACTATGAAATCGAATAGCGTTTTTAATTTTTTGATAAACATATCAAAGTTTTCAGACAATGCCGTCAAAGTTGACATTTTGAAAATAATTTCTGGATGCTACAATCTGATATATTTTGTCATGAGACAACACTCGCTTATAACGAGAAATGTAATCGGTCTATTAAAAAAAATGAAAAATGCAATTCGATTCCAAATATAATTAAATAGTCATTGCTAATAACTTCTCCGACAACACACTGGTATCCTAAAAACATCCAGACAGTTTCAAAGTCAGGATAATTGATAACACAGGGATGGTTGTAATTGCCCTACAGACGTTCACTAGATGTCAAAATGTCACACCTATATACGTGCTCAGGTTGAATTTTTATGATACTTTTTGGATAATTATAGGACGAAAAAAGATGGAAAGTAATCAAAGAAGTCAAAATGTCACACTTATATACGTCCTGAGGTTAAATTTTTTTGACACCGTTTGGACAATTATAGGATGAAGGAAGATGGAAAGAAATAAAAAATGTTTAATGCAAATCTGCGTCCGCTAAGAGAATCTTCAGGTTTTTTTTTTTTTTTTTTTTTTTTTTTTTTTAAGGAGGATGTAATCGGATATTTCGCACTACCTTCTGGATAGCTAATAGATAGTTCTCTCAGGATATAACAACTACAGGACATATAGGATCACTGTAGAATGTCAGAAGGATGATTGTGGTTGTATGGGTTCATGCTGTTACTTTAACAAACATAATTGAATACTGTGTATTTTATTTTTGTATTTATTTTATTTATTTTAATCTTGAGAAAATGAGCTACTAATTTACAAAAAAAAAGAAACAATCTTCTAAACATATTCAAAAAACTTAACAGGACAATGTTTTAAAATCATTTTTATTTTATCCTGAGAAGATAAATTTCTAAACTACAGAAAATATACATCACTTTAACCTTTTCATCAAAAATTAACAAAACCATTCTGAAACATCGTGTTTTACTTACACACACACACACACACATATATATATATATATATATAATTCAGACTAAACGAGCTTCTAAACTTAAAAAGAAAAACAAACAGAAAAAAATAAAAATGACAATATAGCTAAAAGTTAAAGTTACTCAAAAAATTTAAACAACCACACTTGAATTTCTTTTCTACTTTTTAAAACTTCAAAAAAACTAAACTAAAAAAAAAAAAAAAAAAAAAAAAAAGAAGTTGAATATTATAAAAACTTTAAGATTTTTTTTTTTAATCATATTTCCGTTTCATTTAAATATGCACTTTACGTATAATTTGTAATTTGGAACTAGCACTTAAAACATTTTATGAGTGATTAATTAAAAAATGAGTTCTACTTGAAAATGAAGCTGACTAGCACTCAACACGCATTTTTAATTAACTCTCTCTTTTATGTTTATAAAAAAGAATTGAACTTTATTAGACTTTAAATTGTAGCTATTAAAAGAGATTTAAAAGTTAATTTATTTCCTATTAGCGAAACAAAGTTTTTTTTTTTTAAGTTTCAAAAATTAATCGATGCAAGCTTTTAGCAATTCTCCAAAGTGAATTAATGTCTATTTTGCATGTTTTAGCTTAATTAAAGAATTTATAAGTAATACAAGGCAATAAATTTTACTTGTTTTATAGTTTTTGTTACAGTCATAATTTTCGTCATAATTATACATAATTTTCATTGTAGGTAATAAAAAAATTTAAATTAAAATATTAATTCTAACTAATTAAGAAACATTTTGTCGACAATGATTTTGAAGTAAATAAATACATTTAAACACTTCAAATTGATAAAGTCGTTGCTATTTTGAAGGATTAAGTACATTTTTGCAGTTCATTAAAAGCAATATGGAAGTGTTTTAGATAGTTTCGAAAAGGTTTTTATCAATAACAAAATTTTAGATCTTAATTAAAATGAAAAATTACTCTCGAACTAAACAACACAGAAAATTAATTTTGCACTAATTTGAAAACTTTGCAGACTTAAGTATTTAGTTTATGTCTTACATTCATACATAATTAAAATATAGTTTTCAAACAATTAATATAAATTTTGAAAACTATTAACAACAACAACATTTTAGAATTTTAAAAAAAATGAAATAAAATAAAAAGTTAAATGTTTCTTAATATACGAAAATATACAATAACCTCTTCCAAGTTACCTATGATTTCGAAAAGGGTTCTTTATCTTTAGAAACTCTAGAAACCAATATATTTTCGAAATTTAGAAAGACATTTATAAAAACTAAGTTTTTTTTTTTCACACTGATATTCGGAAACGTTTCCGAGTATAGTGAGTCCGAGTATTTTCTCAAACTGGAATATCGATTTTTAAGAGTAGATTCTCGTTTTAAACATTTTCAGCTGCGTAATTGAATTTATATATGCAAGAATGTCAATTCGGGAGAGATTACTGTATATTTTTGTTTGTATTGACATTATATTATCCTAGATTAAGAAACAAGTCTTTTAATACAGTATGCGTTATAAATTTTTTGATAACATGAAAATATTTTTATTTCTTATAGTGTATTAATAAGTTTTCTCAAACCGGGATAACAGTTTTCAGGATGTTATCCATTCTTCAATTAAACATTTTCAGCTGCGTAACTAAATTTATACATGCAAGAGTAACAAAGTAATATTAATGTTAATGTTAATGCTTTTAATTTATCATGTTTGTCTGTAAAATATGTTTGTGGAACGTGAAAATGTTTATTGAAGAATTGATAGCAAACGAAAAACTTATATTCCGGGTTGAAAAAACTGATTAATACACTATAAAACCTACTCTGAAACGTTTCCGAAAAGAAGTAGCAATAAAAGAATATAAATTCTTCTTCAACTCTCGGAAATATATGATATGTCTGTAAAATATGTTTGCCGAACATGAAAATGTTTACTGGAGAATTGACAGCATCCGAAAAATCTATATTAAGGGGTGAAAAAAACTGATTAATATACTATAAAACCTACTCTGAAACATTTCTGAAAATGAGTAACAGCAAAATAATGTAAATTATTCTTCAACTCTCAAAAATATATGATTTGTCGGTAAAATATGTTTGTGGAACGTGAAATTGTTTACTGGAGAATTAACAGCAGCCGAAAACCCCCAAATTCCGGGTTGAAAAACTGATTAATACACTATAAAAACTACTCTGAAACGTTTCCGAAAGGGAGTGGCAACAAAAGAATATAAATTCTGCCCCAACTCTTGAAAATATATTATTTGTCCGTAAAATATGTTTATAGAACGTAAAAATGTTTACTGGAGAATTGATAGCATCCGAAAAACCCAAATTCCGGGTTCAAAAAACTGATTAATACACTATAAAACCTACTCTGAAACGTTTCTGAAAAGGAATAGCAGAAAAAGAATATAAATTATTCTTCAACTCTCGAAAATATATGATTTGTCTGTAAAATATGTTTGTGGAACGTGAAAATGTTTACTGGAGAATTGACAGCATCCGAAAAACCTATATTCCGGGTTGAAAAACTAATTGATACACTATAAATATTACTCTGAAACGTTTCCGAAAAGGAATAGCAGCTAAAGAATATAAATTATACTTCCACTCTCGAAAATATGCTGATTTTTCAGATTTTTAAAGATAAAGAACGTTTTCTGGAATCGTGAGACACTCGGAAGCATTTATTATATATTTTTGTCCGTGGTTACATTGTGTTTTCCTAGATTTAGAAACATGTACCTTTTTTACAGTGCACGTAATAAAAGTGAAGCTGAAAAAAATTGAAAAAACCCAATTTATCTGTATCCATTGAAAAGTGATGTCAATGAAAGATTATTTTCATTATAAGTTAACTAATTCTGTTTTTTTACACAATTTTCATAAGAACATAATCGTTTCAAATGTTTGGAAGCAATCATCAAAACTCGTGCTACAAAGCAAAATGAATATACTCCTTTCAGAAAGTCGTTAGAATAATAAAAAGTCACACTTTCGAAAACTGCAAATACGTCTCATAATGCCAAACCTAGACTATTTTAATTTTATCTTTATTATTATTCTCTTTAAATGAAGTATTGACATATATCTGAAAATCTGTATCGATTGCAAAGGGATGTCAATGAAATCTTATTTTTATTCTAAAGTTAATTAGTTTTTTTTTTTTTTTTTTTTTACAAAATTTTCCTAAGAACATAATTGCTTCAGAAGTTTGAACGCAATTAGCAGTAATCAAACAAAGTTAACATACTCATTTTAGAAAGCTATTAGAATAATAAAACATTACACTTCCCAAAATTGTGTATATGTCTTATAATGTCAAACCTAGTCTGTTTAAATTTCTTTTTTTATTATATCTAAATGAATTATTGATATTTGTCTTGAAATCTGTATCGATTGCAAAGTGAATGTCAATTAAGTTTTATTTTTATTCTAAAGTTAATTAGTTCTTTTTTTTACATAATTTTCATAAAAATATAGTCGCTTCAAAAGTTGGAAAGCAATCATCAGTATTCGTAGTACAGAGCAATGTGAATAAACTCATTTCAGAAAGCCATTTGAATAATAAAATATTATACTTCCGGAAGTTGTAAATATGTCTTATAATACCAGACTGTTTAAACTTCTTTTTTTATTCTCTCTAAATGAATTATTGACATATGCCTTGAAATCTGTATTGATTGCTAAGTGATGTTAATGACGGATTGTTTTCATTCTAAGATTAATATTAGTTCTGTTTTTTTAAACGATATTCATAAGAACATTATCGCTTCAAAAGTTAAAAAACAATCACGAGTACTCGTAATTCAGAGCAAATAGAATACACTCATTTCAGAAAGTCGTTAAAATAATAAAAACTTACACTTTTGAAAACTGTAAATACGTCTCATTATGCCAAATCTAGACTGTTTTAACTTTATCATTATCATTATAAACTATTCTCTCCAAATGAATCATTGGAAAAGTCTTAAAATCTATATCGATTGCAAAGTGAGGTCAATAAAGTCATATTTTCATTCTAAGGTTAATTAGTTTTTCTTTTTTTCTACAAAATTTTCATAATAACATAATTGCTTCAAAAGTTGGGAAACAATCATCAGTACTCATAGCACACAGCAAAGTGAATATCCTAGTAAATCTACAGATCAGGGGCCTCAACGTCAGTTCTGCAAATCATTTGTTTTTTAAATCTCATTTTTGATATCATTTAACATCGTACAATCCGCAATTATTATTTTTTCAATTGCATGCATATTTATAAGCATGTAAAATTCTTCGAATGCTCCAGAAATTAGAATCATTAAATTAAACACGGTGTTATACAATGATATTCTGAAATTCTGATGAACTGCTTATTCTTTTAAATTTTTTAAATAAATAGGTATTCATCCCCCCGTAGTCTCATTAAATTTACATTCGTTTTGATTTAAAAAAAAAAAAAAAAAAAAAAAAAAAGATATTTCACTAAAACAGTGTGAGTTTTTTTAATTTTATTATTTTATACTCTTTGAAATAAGATTGCTAAGCAACGAATAAATTAAAGTGGAAAGTAAAAGTAAACGCTTTTAAAAATTGTAAAAAATATGAAAATAAGATGTTTATATTTCCCGAAGAGATAGAAAGACATTTTCAAATATTTTAAGCAATTAATTTCTAAATTCTATTAAATTTATCGACAAAATTTTAAAACTATATTGGAAATCCATATCGAAAATTTAGCATTCCTAATTTTACGTCTAAATCCATTAAGCAAATATTCCATTTTAATTTCAAATAAAATGAAATTTGAAAAATCGTCTGCATCCCCATAGGAAAGCATTATGACCTAAAAAAAAGTTCTGTATTTTCCGAACGAATGAACCAAATTTAACCAAAAACTATACAGAGCTAATTCCGGATACCTCGTCAACATACCTACCAAAAATCAACCTAATCGGACCATTTTTACAGCAGTTATCGCGGAAAAGACAGACAGACAAACAAACAGACAGACGAAAACCAAAAACTTTTCGCGTCTCCCCAGTGAGCCTCAACTAACGTTTCTGCAACTAATTTCAGAGAGCCATGAGAATAATAAAAAGTTACACTTCCGAAAATTGTGAATACTTCTTATAATGCCAAACCTAGGCCATTTTAATTTGTATTATTATTATTTCCAAATGAATTATTGACATGTGTCCTAAAATTTGTAACGATTACAAAATGTGATGTCAATGAAAATATATTTTCATTCTAAGTTAATTAATTCTGTTTTTATTATTATTATTATTATTATTATTATTATTTAAACACAATTTTTATGCGAACATAATCGCTTCAAAAGTTTGGAAGCAATCATCAGTACTCGTAAGCACAGAGCAAAGTGAATATACTCATTTCAACAAACTATTAAAATAATAAAAATTTCCACTTCCGAAAATTGCGAATACGTCTTATAATGCCAAACCTAGACTGTTTAAACTTCGTTTTTTATTCTCCCTAAATGAATTATTGACATATGTCTTGAAATCTGTATCGATTGCAAAGTGATGTCAATGAAGGTTTATTTTCGGCATCAGAAAAAGATACAGCAGCAAGAAGCCATACCTTGGCTCTCAGTAGATGCAGTGTGTGATGAATGCACTGTGTTGGACGATCATTTTGTAGTGTGAAGGTCTTGTGCTAGTTTCTATGTCTCACAGTGCAAAAAACGGCTTTTTTTTTTAACGTTATAAAGAAGGTGCAGTGCATAAATTCTTACTAAAGCCCTACTTTAAAATTCTAAACCGAAGCTATTACAGATTGGATACCAGTGAAAGATAAGTGAAAGCAAAATTTATCAAAAAATGTTTTATTTATTGAGAGTGTTTTCGCCTTCTTCTTAAAATAAGGGTAGGTTTCTCACGTAAAAATCTTTTTTTTTATATATACTTGTGTATTATGTGTAATATTATTAATTTATAAATGTTATCCAATCAAAATATAGTTATATCTTTATTCTGAAATACATTTTAGTGCAGAAAATAATATAGAGCCAGGATTGTAGTGAGGTGTGTACGGTGATTATATGCAGTATACTCTCTATTTCTCAAGTACCTATAGTAGCCATCCATTATTGGGCCAGTATTGGTTATATCTTGGTGCAATATTGGCATATTGGTGAAATATTGGCATGAAATATTGCCCCAATATTGGGGTGTTTACACTTTGCCCTTAATTAACCAATATTTGTAGCCGCCCATATTGGCTATAACTTGGCTAAATATTGGTGCAATATTGGCATGAAATATTGCGCCAATAATGGGGTATTTACATTTTGCCTTTATTTATCCAATATTTGTAGCCAACATTGCACCAATGTTTGTAGGAAATATTGCCCAATATTGGGGTGTTTACATTTTGTATTTATTTAGCCAATATTGCACCAGTGTTTGTAGGAAATATTGCACCAATAGTGCCCCAGTATCCAACCAATACTGGGCCAATAATGGCTATATCTTGCTGCAATATTGGCATATTGGTGAAATACTGGCATGAAATATTGTCCCAATATTGGGGTATTTAGATTTTGCCCTTATTTATGCAATATTTGTGATCAATATTGTGCCAAGGTTGGTCGGAAATATTGCCTCAAATGGCTAAGTAAGTGTGAAGACCCCAATATTGTTGCAATATTTCCTACAAACATTGGCGCAATATTGGCTACAAATATTGGATAAATAAGGGCAAAATGTAAACACTCCAATATTGCGCCAATATTTGTTATATTGGTTAAAAATCCGCGAAATGTAAACACCCCAATAATGGGGCAATATTCCATGCCAATATTGATACAGCTAGTGTTGCCAGGTGTCCCGATTTTCTGAGGTTCCAAGACTTGTCCCGCGGAAGCAATCCGCGAAACGGCAAAAGTTCCGATTTTTTATGATGCACAAATTTTGTTAAAATTCTTTTCACACCATGCTATTTGTTAGTGTACATGGAGTGGAACTTAATACTATAAAACCTGTGAAGATAGAACCTGTCTATAACGGAAAATGTTTTACAGTCTCTTCGAAAGGAATAACAAATCTACCTGCCTAGACGAAAACCTATCGAAAACGGAATTTTTTGAGGTTCCTAACTATTCCGTTTTCACAGGTTTTACTGTACTTTATTCAGTAAATCCTGTGAAAACGGAAGCTATTTATAATGGAATTCTGTTCTAAAAGTAAGAATTTCATTTCTCTCTACAATAAGGTTATACCTACTAAATTGGAACTTTGCAATTCGCTTTTACAAGTTTTTTTTGCATAAGATTGTTGTATTTATTTAGTATAGTAAAACTTGATAAGACGGAATCGCAAAAGAACCGGAGAAAAATTTTGTTTTGGACAGGTTTTCATTTTAGCAGGTATAATTGTATGGTGTTCCTACACTGTAAAAAAATGACCAATGTTTCTTATTTTATGAAAATATACTATAACCACGAATGAAAATATAATATAGTCTTCTGAGTTATCCGAGATACCAAATAGCATGTTCCATTGTCTTTTGAATCCCCAGAAACCAATACATTTCCAAAATTTAAAGAATTATTTATAAAAACAAAGTATTTTTCGCTGCCCGTAATTTTCAGAAACGTTTCCGAAGGGTTTTTATAGTGAATTAATTAGTGTCCTCAGCTTGAATACATGTTTTTCGAATGCTATAAATTCACAAGTAAACATTTTCATGCTCAAAAAATATGTTTAACAGAAAAACATGCAAAATTAACAGCGTTAACAATAACATTAAAATTAAGATTATTTCTTTACTCTTTCATGTATAAATTAACTTATGCGGCTGAAAACGTTTACTTGAGAATTGTTGACATTCGAAAAACAGGTATTCCAGGTTGAGAACACTAATTAATACACTATAAAAACCCTTCGGAAACGTTTTCTGAAAAATACGGGCAGCGAAAAGTACTTTGTTTTTATAAATAATTCTTTAAATTTTGGAAATATATTGGTTTCTGGGGATTCAAAAGACAATGGAACACGCTATTCAGAATTTCGGATAACTGAGAAGATTATATTATATTTTCGTTCGTGGTTATAGTATATTTTCATAAAATAAGAAACATTGGTCATTTTTTACAGTGTACTGTACACTGTAAAAAATGACCGATGTTTCTCATTTTATGAAAATATGCTATAACCACGAACGAAAATATAATAAAATTTTCTGAGTTATCCGAAATTTCAAATAGCATGTTACATTGTCTTTTGAATCCCCAGAAACGAATAAATTTTCAAAATTTAAAGAATAATTTATAAAAACAAATTATTTTTAGTTGCCCGAATTTTTCAGAAACGTTTCCGAAGGGTTTTTATAGTGTATTAATTAGTGTCCTCAGGCTGGAATACCTGTTTTTCGAATGTTATCCATTCTCAAGTACACGTTTTCAGCTGTATAAGTTAATTTATACATGAAAGAGTAAAGAAATATTCTTAATTTTAATGTTATTGTTAACGCTGTTAATTATGAATGTTTTTCTGTTAAACATTTTTTTTGAGCATGAAAATGTTTACTTCAGAATTGATAGCATCCGAAAAACAGGTATTCCAGACTGATGGACACTAATTAATGCACTATAAAAACCCTTCGGAAACGTTTCTGAAAAATTCGGGCAGCTAAAAATAATTTGTTTTTATAAATAATTCTTTAAATTTTGAAAATGTATTCGTTTCTGGGGATTCAAAAGACAATGTAACATGCTATTTGAAATTTCGGATAACTCAGAAGATTTTATTATATTTTCGTTCGTGGTTATAGCATATTTTCATAAAATAAGAAACATTGGTCATTTTTTACAGTGTAGGGACCATGAAATTTTTATGTTTAAAACAGGATTCCGTAATAAACAGGTTTCGTTTCAATAGAATTTATTGTATTTTGATGTTTTGATTTAGAAGCCATTGTCCCGCATTTTTTGCACCCTGTCCCGCTTTTTGTAACACTGGACCTGGAAACACTAGCTAAAGCATATACTCTCTAGCGTATAGCTTTTAATTTCTTTACAACCACAGCACTGCATAGAGCCATTTTATTCTTGCAGCAAGCACGTGCGTTGCTATTGCTGTGTTATAAGGAAAGGGCAGCTGACGTCACTGTTGGTTAAATTACTATTGTTTCGCAAGAAAAACCTGTTCTTTTTTATGACTCCTGTACACATGAGATGGGGTGATTTGATTGGTCTTCGTTAAACTGGTTTATGATATGATTGGCCTACATCCCCATAACGATTCCTGCAATGATCGCTACGACAAAAATGTAGTGATAGATTGGTTGATGGAACTGTTTGTTTGTAAACACGCCCTTTCCTTATACTCCATGCTTTTTCTTCTTCTTTCTTTTTCACTGAAAGAAGAACGTTTTCTGAAACTTTAAAGCAGTTATTTTTACTTTGACTAGTTCGGCTTTCTTCTAGGTTGGTTTTAAAAAACGCATAATCATTCTAGTAATAAGTTTCTTATTTAACGTATTAAAACTTAAACTTTCGTTCAGTAGGAAATTATTTTTATTGTTTTATATTTAATAAATCAAAATAAATGAGCTGTGAAAAATTATTTTTTTCGTTTTTGTAATTTTTTGATAGAATTTGTTTGAATCCTATTCAGGTTTTAAAAGTAGTTATTAAAAAAAAAAAGATATTTAAAAAAATTTTTGTTGTCTGATAAACAGGGCTTTTTCTATGTATATATATATTTATGTGTACTTCCAGTATGACAAAAAAAATCACCATTTTCGGGTCTACCTTTGAGTGATTTCTGTCCGGAGTAAATATCATCTTTGTTGCCTCGTTGTTTAGGGGTACGCGTACACCCGCCCCCTCCCTTGCCAGAAAAAATTCTTGCTAATAAATATACCAAAATTTTTAAAAAAATTCAATAATTAATTAATGTAAATACAATGTACTTTTAACATTCTAAATCACATCTGTATTTCTTTATTCTATTTACCATTTTCCAACGTAGTTGAAAAGTGCCTATGAATTCGGTTTGTCCATTTGTCTCCCTGTGCTGCAAGTCGCGTACATATACTCGAATTAACATGTAAATGATACATGTTATTTATTGTACTGTCCTCTAAAAAAACCCATTTTTAAAATTTTTTCTCTCTATAAAGTCTAATAAAGAATGCAAAAAAAATTAAACAAGGTTAAATTTTTACAGAATGTTCTGACTAAGATTTTAATGTTGAGCATTTTTCATTTTATCACTTTATTACAAAGTGGCAGCCAGTTAAACGAGAATTTAAAAAACAAAAACACCTTTCTAAAAAATGACCCATGTTACCTAGAAAAAAATCCGCACATGACATAATCAGCTAAAAATGAAGTATTTTATTATATACTAGTAAGCTACGCCCGCTACGCTGGTCAATTTCTTATAACGAACTTTTAATCCAACAAAATATTGACATTTCATAATTCACTTTTATATTTTAACAGAATAATAAGGCTACTATAATTTGTGACTCGTGCTTTAGTCAATATACACGCCAGGACACGTCGCCCTTATCATTATATTTTTACGCATGAAGGTTTTGCTATGGTACTCCATTGTGAAATTTAATAATGTTTCAAATTCAATATCTGAAAAAGGGCATAATCATTAGATTTGAAATTTATATCAAGAAAAATACAATTTTTTACCTTTCAAACGCAGTTTGCCTAACAATTTTCTGACAAATACTTTTCGAGCTACTATTTTTTTTCAGTAACTTCAAATGTTTCATTTTCCGAGATCAATCTGAGGCAACAATTAGCGAAAAACTCAGTCGTCAGAAACGCATAGTTTTTTATTAAAGAGGCTGTTGGAGCAGGTATTGTCACCACCAATTTGCCACCATCACTTTTGAAATCGGTTCGGTAGTTCTAGAGATTCTATAGAAATTGTAATTTAGAATGTTTTTAGAACGCCTTTCGCTCATTTCACCCTTTTAAATTTCGAATTTTTTTTATTTTGTTTTTAGAGAGCATTTACATCTTATAAGTAACTACAATGCCAAATTTGAAATTTCTAGCTCCTTCAGTATAAAAAAAAATCGCAATTTTGGAACGTTTTTCGCTCCTGCACCCCCCTGGAGTTAGTGACACCGACATACAATATAGCCTATGTTGGAGCAGGGGTTGTCACCATCCATTTGCCACCATCACTTTTGAAATCTGTTCGGTAGTTCTAGAGATTCCACAGAAATTGTAATTTAGAATGTTTTTAGAACGCTTTTCGCTCATTTCACCCTTTTAAATTTCGATTTTTTTTTTTTTTTTTTTTGTTCTTAGAGAGCATTTACATCTTATAAGTAACTACAACGCCAAATTTCAAATTTCTAGCTCCTTCAGTATAAAAAAAATCGCAATTTTAGAACGTTTTTCGCTCCTGCACCCCCTTGGAGTTAGTGACACCGACATAAAATATGGCCTATGTTGGAGCAGGGGTTGTCACCATCAATTTTCCACCATCACTTTTGAAATCGGTTCGGTAGTTCCAGAGATTACCCCCTACAAACAAACAAACAAACAAAAAAACAATCTTTACTCCTTTATAATATTAGTATAGATTAATGGTTTAACATATAAACAATTAAAAATTCATATAAATAACTCTAAAATTCTATTATAACAAGAAAATCTGTAAAATTGAAGATCATGTTTTGTCAGAATTCTGGAATTAATTGTTAGTTAAAAAAAATTTTAAAACTAAATAAGCACTCCTTAGTATTTTTAACTATTTTTATTATTCTAAATGGTGAATAAAACAGAAAAAAAAAAAAAAAAAAAAAAAAAAACGACTTTAGTGAAATATTTGAAGAAGTATTAGGGTGGTGTGTTTTTAAAGCAACATTTCACTCTGTTTTTTTTTTTCTTTTTTTTAGAGGACAGCACAATATGTTTTCTATGGCATGTTCAGTATTGAAAGTGAAGTGTATAGAAGAAAAGTGCTAATAAAAGTGCTATGAGCTATATAGCACTTATAGCTCGTTTGCAGGGAAACTCAAACTCACTATGGGAGAAAATCGTTTGCAATGTATTTAAATGATGTTAGACTATTTCAAATTTCAAACATATTGAAATTGATGTACATCACTGTACTGCAAAATGCTGACTTATAGAATAAGGTGTGTATAGCATTTATCATTTAATTACAGGGACACACAAAAGAATTCGGCTAAAATACTGTCTATGAGCGATAATTGCTGGAAGTGCGTTTTAAATTATGGTATGCGTTTTTTAATTTAATTTTTTTTTTCAAATTACTTGGTGTATATAAATCTTATAGATAATATACAGGGCTGACCAAACAATTCAAGTACATTTCCGTTTACAGGCGGAAATTGCTGAAGAGGAATTTTTAACTGTGTTATGCGTTTATAACTCAACTGAATTTTAGCATAGTGTGTAGTATATATAAAAATCTATAGCTCATATACAGGGCTGCACAAAACAATTCGGATATGTTCTGGCTATAGTTGGTAGTTACTGAAATTGAGTTTTCAAATATGTTAAGCGTTTTCCAAAATAGTTTACTATTAAAACATCGTCTTTCACCTCATTTAACGGTAAAGCTTTGTTACACTGCTCCGTAATGTGTTGGAAAGTGTTTCATAATCTATGCTTGATGCATGATTTTTCTTTCTTGTTATAATTTTTTATATAGCATTTGTTTAAATTTCATTAAGGTCTTAAACGCAGTTATTTAAAAAAAAATTATTTAAAAATTAATTTATTCTCTAATAGACAAGACTGTTTATTTTCTAAAAATATGTGTACTACACTGTTAAAATTTTACAGAAAACTGTCCAGTCATTTAACCGTTTTTGTAGAAAACGGTTACATAACCGTAATTTAACTCTATTTTGATGACAATATGGACAATAATATGGTCAAAATAGAGTTAAATTACGGTTTTGTAACAGTTTTCTCTAAAAACAATCAAATGACTGGACAGTTCGCTGCAATGTTTTAACAGTGTAGCAGTTTGGCTAAAAACATTTTGATGGTCTGTCTTTGAGTGACATCCTTGTTGCTTAGGGGTACGTGTGCACACCCCTCCCCCTCAGAAAAAAAAACCAGCTAACAAATACATCAATGTTTTTAGAAAATGTCAATATTTAATTAGTGTAAATTCATATAGTGTACTTTTAACATACTAAAACTCGTCTGTATTTATTCATTATTTTTAGAATTTTCCAACATAGTTGAAAAATGTTTATGAATTCGATTTGCCTGTCAGTCTGTCTGACCGTGCTCTGACTTGTGTATATATACTAGGATTGACATGTAATTCATACATGTTATTGAGGTTTACTATGGCATGTTCAGTATTGAAAATGAAGTGTTTATCACTTATACTTCGTTTACAGGGACACTCAAAAGAATACCGTTACATTATGGTATATCGAGAAAAGTCGTTTGTAATGTATTTTAATGTTGTTATACTATTTCAAGCATATTGAAATTGATATATATCCCTGAGGTTCACTACAAAATGCTGACTATAGAATAGGGTATGCATAGCATCCGCCGTTTATTTACAGGGACACACAAAAACATTCTGTTACAGTATTGTCTATGAACAATAATTGCTGGAATTGTGTTTTCAATTGTGGTACGCGTTTTCAAATTTAACGAATATTTTGCATATTACTTGGTATGCATAAATTCTATAGATCATATACAGAATTTCACAAAACATTCAAGTACATTTCTGTTTATTGACGGAAATTGCTGTAGGAGAATTTTTAACTGTGTTACGCGTTTCCTAACTGAAGTAAATTTTAAAATACTGTGTAGAATATATACAAATCTTTAGATCATATACAGGCTGTAAGAATTCGGATATTTTTCCCACTATAATTGGTAATTGATGAAATTGGATTTTCAAATGTGTTATGCATTTAATTATAGTTCACATACTGATCACATTTTTGTACTCATACTGTTCCTATTTCAGCTTACTGTTTGAACCATGCAAAATTACTAGTTGTGTTATGATTCAATATTCTTTTCATAAATTTTCTAGATATTTTCTTTTATACTTTTTCTTATATAATTTTTTTTAATATTAAGAAATTTTGTGATCTGAACTAGAATTGTAAAATCAAACTTTGTACTAATTTTATTTTCATCTCTAATGTAATATTCAACATCTGTATTCTAAAATATGAATTTTCAATAAACATTTTCCCTCGTGGAGAAAAGTTTCTATGCTTAACGGCTGGATCTCCACAAAAGGGTAATTTCATTTCATTTTGTTTACTTAACATTACCACGTTAAAAAACAAACAATATGAACTGACGTGATTGGCTGATCTACGTGCTCGACAGGCCGGTTATTTTCCTTAATATAATAGATTGTATGAAATTTATCGCAAACAATGAATTACTTTTCTCAAATCCTCTGCCTTTTTAGCTTCCGGCAAACACTCCTTTTCTTACTCACCCGAACAGGAGCTTTTTAACTGTTTCAATTTGTATTATTTTATCCGGGCTAGTAAATTCCGGCATTTTCCCATTGTAAATTTTGTACATATTTATCAGTTCAAGTTATTATTAGTTTGTTTTATTTTCATTAATCTCCGTAAAGTAATAATTGTCAACTTGTTTAGCATTACTATACCACTATACTTCTTCACAGACATTGTATATTCTTTCCCAAGCATCTTTTACCTTTTCCAAATTTGTTAAGTTAATTAAGTTAACTAATGTGCATCCTTAATACTGTTAAGTATGTTGTAGCGTAATTATTAAATCATCAAACAGTTTTTTCAAGCAAACACGGACTTTAATTGCAACACTATCACAGTACACATAACAAAATACATAAGCAACATGTAGTGGGCTTCCATTGGGATTTTTGGATCAGGATTTCCAAATAGTTCTACTCGGCACTGGAAGCCGAACAACACCGTCTCACAAGGGAGAGATTTTTCAGAGCAAGACGCTCTCTTACTCTGCAGGAATCAGAATGCTTTCAATTAAAAGGCAAAGTTCTTGCCTGACCGGCACTTGGGCCGCATACAGAGACTTTCTCACACGAGAGAAGTCTGGGATCTTGTCGCTCGACTGCAACTGAAATCAGACTGCTCCCTAAGGCCTCCCGCCAGTTGGGTATATCAGTTCGGCCAAATTTTAAGTGTTCATGAATGTTTAGTCTCTTAGATAGGAGCAGATGGCGGTTTCTGAAGTGCTTGAGAGACGTAGCAATCGGGACTCAAGTGGCCAGAATATACGGGGCCATTTATGTCCATGTAACGTCACTTCTTAGAAAGCGACACAAATTTATAACTGCAATGAATCTCAAGTTTGTTAGGAAACACAGATGGTCGAGATCTTGAAGCGATCTGGCGGTCTGCACAGACGAAATTTTATGCCGAACATATGTCTGCGGCTTCCTTTCAGGATTACTGCTCACACCTGGTTTATCACTTCAGATTTCCATGTGTCAGTAAGATTAAAAATGAGTGAGAATAGATTTAATTGGACTTATTAAAGTCCGGAAGAAAGGAATTGTCACAATGTAAAGATACACAAAAGGGTGATTTGTTAATAATTAAGATAAACTAAACAGCGATCTTAACATGGTTAGAAGCGTTCTGTTAAATAATTGTGCACTTTAAACATTGTACAAACTGTCTAACATTCAACACATTTGATTTGATAGCCTAAGAGGGACTGCTGAGACTAGTACAAGTCTGAAGAGCATAGTGTTCCTCCAGGTCCCCTAGGTCTTAAAAAAATTACAATATTCAGCCAAAGCTGGACCGTGGGTTTGTGTCTTCAACCGGCATTGTAGCGAAAGCTAGGTTCCCGTGGCGGTCATCCCTTGTCATCCCCTTGTTTACTTAAATATATTTATTTCACATTATTAAACAGAGAAAGTCTGTTACAATATTCTGAATGTGTTGTAAAGTAGTTCCTAATATATTCTTCACGCATAATTTTTCTTTCTTGTATAATTTTGAAAAAGTACCACAATGAAATAAAACTTTTATCTGTCAAATCAAAAGGATACATGTTGTTTCTGTTCTCATTTTCGCAGGAACTCTCGAGCATCACGATGCCGGTGGAATTCAACGAGCCCCTCAGTTTCCTGCAACGAATCTCCGAGTATATGGAGTACTCGCACTTGCTTAAAGATGCCTCCGATTGTGAAGATCCCGTGCAGAGACTGCAGGTTGGTGTCCATGTTGTTTTTATTGATAACTGGATTTATTCCTGTCTTTTTTGCACGGGAAAGAATTAAAAATGAGGATGTGAAAAACCACCTGTAAAACCTGGATAAAAACCTGTAAAAGTCAGGGAAATTTTTAAGGGTTGAAAAGTCACGGAAAAGTGGGAGAAATTTACCATTTTTGATAAAAAGTCGGGGAAATATGAAATTTCTGAGAAAAAGTCAGAAAAATTTGAAACTTCGGAGAAAATTTCAGGAATTTTTTTAGATTATAAAATTAAAGATTTGGAATTGATTGTCTTTTTAGTTAGAACTGGAATTTACTGAAAGCTTTTAAAAACGCGGTAAAATAAAGTAATATTTTAGCTTCGAGAATAGGTATAAAATATTTTTTAACTGCAGACGATTTTTTTAGAATACTAGAGAAGAAACTTAATAATTGACACAGATTAAAAGGGAGAAATATTTATATATGGAAACATACTAAGGAACATTTAATATTTTAATATAAGAAAGAATTTGCGGAAATAGGGTTTTTTAAGATGGAATAATTTTAAGAGATAGGATATTTTAGCAGTTAAATAAATACTTTATCAATTTTACTACACGGAAATAATAATAATGAATGTAAATAATGGATTAAAAATAAGGATGTTCTATTTAAAGAATAAATTTAAAAAGCTATCTCCATTTTTAGATCTAAATACTTTCGAATAAATATTATTAAGTGGATTAGGACAAAATGGCTTTACATATATGGCTTTACATGGATAGTAAAGGATTATCTTAAGAATAAGAATTATTTTAATAAGCCGGGGTTATATACGGAACATTACTAAATGGAAAAAAAATTATAGAATAATTTAGAAGATTTCGGAAAAAATTAAATTTTGTAATATATACAGTGTCTCACAAAAGTGATGGGACACTTGTGCTTTATAAAAAGAAACTGCAATAAAATAAATAAACAAACATGTGCAAAAATTTTTTGGGTGTGTTTCATATTTAAAGTTAGTAACAATTATTACATAACATACATTTTGTCAAAATATTAAAATATTAATTTAGTAAAAATACAATTGTTCAGAACGGAGCAAAAAATGGCTCACATAAGTGATGGGACACTTACTTTTCCATCAAATATTTATCCACAAATTTTACTTTTTAAAAGGTTTTAATATTTTGTTGGATTTCCTTTTACTTTTAAAACATGATTTAATCTTTTTGGGATGGATTCGACTATTTTTTTGTGATTTCTGGAGTGATTTTACCCCATTCTTCTTGAAGCACCGATTTTAGTTGTTGTTTTGAAGAAATGGTGTGTTTGCGAATTCTTGATTCCAATTCTTGCCAAATATTCTCTATGGGATTTAAGTCTGGAGATTGTGGTGGTGTTTTTATTATTTCAGGACAGTTATATAGCAGCCAGAGTCTAACGTTCAGAGCAGTGTGCTTGGGGTCATTGTCCTGGTAGAATTTAAAATCGTTATGAAGGTTCAATTTTCGTGCTGAAGATTTCAAATTTTGCTTTAAAATATCAATATACTTGTACTGATCCATTATACTGTCAATAAAAACAAAATTACCAACTCCAGCGGACGACATACACCCCCATACCATAACTCCTCCTCCACCATGTTTTACTGTTGGTACCAAGTTCTGTTTGCGAAGTTCTTCCCTGGGTTTTCTCCACACCAAGATTCTACCGTCAGAACCAAATATATTAAATTTACTCTCATCAGCAAATATAACTTTATTCCAGTAATCAGAATTCTTATTTATGTTGGATTTTGCGAAAGCTAGTCTGAGTTTTCTATTCTTTTCACTTACGAAGAATTTTTTCCTGGCTACTCTACCGTGATATCCAGCAGATCGAATTACCCTTCTAATAGTTTCAGGATTAACAATTATTCCATATAATGCTTGTAAATCAGCAGCAACTTTTGAAGCACTAATTCTTGGATTTTTTTTAATATTTCGAACGGATTTCCATTGGATAGCTTTGATGGTCAGCCAGGTCTTCTTTTATCCTGAATCATATGATTCTTTTTATATCGTTTAATGATATTGAAAACTGTTGAACGACTCAAGTTAACTGTTTCAGCAGTTTTTCTAATAGATTTTCCACGTTCAATATGCAAATTAATAACTAATTTTCGAATTTCAGGCGAAGTTTCTTTTCGTTTAGCATTCATGACTACACAGAGCTAAAAAACACAAAAATTCCAAAACAAACTGGAGAGAAATACTGCAGACGATTTTATAAATTATTGCCAATTGCTTTTAAGTAAAAATAAAACCCCAAAAAATATTTTTATTGCTTATTTCAGGCTATTTTTGTTGCATATATAATGGTGTCCCATCACTTATGTGAGCTATTTTTTGCTCCGTTCTAAACATTTGTATTTTTATTAAATTAATATTTTAATATTTTGACAAAATGTATGTTATGTAATAATCTTTATTAAATTTAAGTATGAAACACACCCACAAAAAAAATGTGTACATGTTTTTTTAATTTATTTGATTAGTTTCCTTTTGTAAAGCACAAGTGTCCCATCACTTATGTGAGACACTGTATATGCATATTAAACACACTGAAAATTTCTGAACACTTTAAAACAAAATGAATGGTAATCTTATTAGTTATTAAAATGTGGAATATTTTCAAAGAGCAGACTTTAAAAGAATTTTTCACAAAATGTGATTTTTTGAAGCATTGGGCGCAAGGCTGTTAAAAAATTTTTTGATATTTTTTTCGTTAAATTTCAGGATATGTAGTTTATGGTAGGATCTATAAAGCAAACCTAAATTTTCATATTTTCCTGTTGAAAACATATTTTTTTATTGGTGTTATGCTGCTAATAATTTGAAAATCTTACTTAAACAAGAAACAGTTTTGTTTTCAAAACATAAAAATGCTATAAATAAACAATTGTTTAGAGTCAGTGTAAGCACAAGACTCTCGAGTACAATTATATACAAGAAAAATATTTTGCATCGAGAAATTCCTTTGTAATCATGCGCGGAATCTGTGATTTAAATTTTTTGCTCGACAAGTGTTAAATTCTCTATAAAACTAATTTTTCCCATTATGATCGATAAAAATATGAAATGAAAGAAGAAATATGTATCTATCATCACCTTCAAAAAGTGTGTTTTTGTAATGTATACTTTTTAACCTGTAAAATGACAAAAATGGTCGTTTTTCTACTTTTCGGCTGTTTAAGAATTTTAAGCCCCTTAAAGAGACAAATTTGGATAAAATAACTTTTCTGTTGCAATGATGTTATTGCAACATAAGAAACATACTACAACTTTTGAAGCAGTTCTTTCATGCAATTAGTAACCATTTTTAAACAAAACAAAATAAAAATGCTAATTGAGAACAATAGTAAATGATAGTATTTAAAAACATTTCCACTGGAAAATTAACACTTTGTCTCTTACAATAACTTAGAGGAAAGGGCACGGGTATTATAACAAGAATTTTCATCTGATTTATTTTTGTCTTTACTGATTTTTTAAGTTTGGAAACTATCTTCTATTTCTCAAACGCTGTACTTTTACTATTTTAACACAATCAAGCTTATTTGTAAATAAATCATACGAGTACTAATTTTAACAACTGAGGGAAAATGTGTCCAGGTCGAAACTCAAACCCAGAACCTTTTGGCTTTAATTGCCAATGCTCTTCCAATTGAGCTATCTAGGCGACATCGCAGTCAACAGAGCTCAGGTAACCATTTTGGTTGTGACATCTGATCTGTTATTTGAAACAGCTCGACAGAATAAAGCACAGATAAAGGAATTCCATTGATGTAATAACTAATTAACACCAATAAACTATGGTTATATAATTACACTTTTATTATTTTAACACAATCAGTCCGATTGGTAAATGAATCATACGAGTAATAATTTTTCCAACTTAGTGAAAATGTGTCGAGGCTGGGATTTCCAATTGAACTATCTGGACGACATCCCGACCAACACATTTCAAAGGTTCTAGGTTCGAGTCTCCATGTAACTCCTCCATTAGCCTCCGACATGGCTTGTCAATTTTTCTCATCTTCATGCATTCAAGAAGCAGCTATATACAGAATGTCCCAAAAGTACTTGAAACATTTTAAAATTCAATAAAAGATCAAGCATTTGGCGTACGAGAGTGCGGTTTGGATAAAAATGCTTTTTATGATTGAAAATTTTGTTTAAACGAAAAAAAAAAGTTCCAAAAATTTCTCATAGATGGCGCTGCTTTTGGAAAGTTATCGAATAGGTAGAATGCCTTTATAGATAACAATGGCCAAAGAAACGTATGCACAGTTTTTCTCCAAACTATGGCAACCCGCATTCCAGAATTTAACAATATTCGCCCTCCTGATTTCGATTACGCAAGTGAGATAAGTCAACAAACATTAGTTTGGTGATAATACAAAGCGCGCCAAAATTAACCTCTGTACGATAATAGTGACACACGAACAAAAAAAAATTATTATGTATAAAGACATTCTACCTATTCGATAACTTTCCAGAAGCAGCGACATCTATGAGAAATTTTTGGAACTAATATTTTTTATTTTCTTAAACAAAATTTTCAATCATAAGAAGCACATTTTCGTCCAAACCGCACTCTCGTACACCAATTGTTTGATCTTTTATTGAATTTTAAAATGTGTCAAGGACTTTTGGGACAGCTTGTATATTTCATCTGCAATATCTGAAATTGTCGCCTTCGTATTCTTTTTTGCCATTCACCCATTTCATTAAAGAGCCATAATTATCTCGAGAATGATTAGATATATCAATTTGTGGTTGGTTTTATTCGATTCCTCAAACGAAAACACGCAAGAATCATTTCAAACAACCCCAAACCATGTAATGTTTTGTCTTTTTCAAACTTTTTAATTAATTTCCCATTTATTTATTTGCTTTATTCACCATATTCTTTCATTTTTAATTAAGTGCTTTTTAATCAGCTTTAGCCGTTTTTTGTGATATAAAAGAGATAATATTATGGATTATAGAAGGTTAGACGCGAAATTCGGGTGTTTTGGACAAATACTATATATTTAGAGCCCGAATTCTAACTTTTCACTCCATTCACCGAGTCATAAGGAGGTTGTTCACACATTTTTTAGAAGAAAAAAAATCGCCTGCATAGAGAAAAATTATTTTTCATAGATTGAAAGTATATTATATTCTCGTTTGGCAACTGAAATTTTATTTTACAAGCAAAATAGAGCTTTTAAAGAACCGATAGATGAAAGGCTATATTTCTTCTGCACATGATTGTTGATGGCTTTGCATATAACGGCAAATTAAAAATAAAGACGTAGAGAAAAATGTTAAGATCAACTCCACATACTACGAGAAACGTATTTTACTCCCAATCTTCAAACATGAAATACCCCTCCTCTTTTACCCCCATTGCCATCGATCTGTTGAACTGCATCAAGATAAAGCAAGCAGCCACACATCACAATCCACTGTTAATTGTCTGAAAAAAACTGAACGAGAAACGCGTATCAGGGCTCTTCACTGATATATCTGCTAAATCTCCTGATGGGCAAAATTCCACCATTCTTTGCACCCATGGATTTTTGCACTTTTGGACATTTAAAAAGTATATTCAAACATTGACCTACAACCCTTCACGGGCTTTGGAAAACTGTTCAAGAGGAATGGGCCAAAATACCTCTTACAAAACTACAAAAGACATTATTTACATGGAAATTATGATGCATAAAGGTAGTTCAGAATAAGGGTTGCCAAATTAAACATTTAAAACACAAATATTTTATGTAAAATTGTTCTGTAAATACCATGAAAATCGACTAAAAAATAGTTGTCAAATTTGCACAGAAAAATGGTTATAACTGAGTAGTTGGCTGGCTCGTATTGACCTAAGGATGGTTCCATTCGCTTCGGTGGAAACATTATAGAGGAATCGACATTGAAATATTTCATTGGGCAATGTATTTTTTAGCACCCCGAAATAATCAAGAATTTAAGTTATCAATTATCGTCAGAAAAGGGGTTATAACACGTAAACTTTAGGTCGTATCGACCTGCGTATGGTATCATTAGATTCCTCTTGCAAAAATATATTGGAAAAAGTGGTCAGAAAAATTCCGTTATAAGTACCAGAATTCTTTTTTAACTACTTGTAGAGTAGTTTGGGTAGCATTCAGTGCAAAGAATGGTGGAATTTTGCACTTTTCCTATAAAATTTCCTATTAGCAGTTCACTATAATTTCATGCAATTTTACTGATCAATAAACCTATACCCTTAGAATCCACTTCTCTATATATGTGGACAAAATTCCATCATTCTTTGCACTGATGATGGTATTCTGAATGCTACTGAAACTATTAGTCTGCAATTAGTTAAAAAGTTCTGTTGCTTAACACTTTGTTTTATACACTTATATTGTATCGTCTTAATTTGTCAGTTAATAATATTATAATTTTACAAAATAGTGCATGCACAACACTGTAAAAATAATCTTAACACTTCCTAAAGTTATGGTTGGCAAAGGATCTCTTTCGTTTCAGAAACTTTTCCATAAATATTCATAAAGTATTGTTGTGAGCTCGGGGTTCGAAAGGACTGATGCCAATATATAAGAACAATAAAAAGGCTTTATTCACTATAAACAGTGCAATACGATCACAAATATCTTCTGAAAATTACAAGATTTTCAGTAATCTTCAAATCCAATAAAAGCGCAGCAAAATTTCACACAGAAACAATGCGTTCAATACGACGTATCAACGACAAAATCGATCCGAGTAACACAGTTCTCAATGCAAAGCCTCTCGTATGAATTCAATCGCAGTTGACAGACAACTCACTCAACTGAACTGGTGGAGGTCCCTTATATAGACTTTAAAGATAACTGTAGAATTTTCCAGAGCCTTCAGATGCTAGAAATTACCAGAAAGTGCTTTAACTTTCGATAGAGAACCTAAGCGAGAAAGGATCCCAATGTACAGGTATAAGGGGGGGTGGTTGCACAAAAAGTCGCCAAATCCGTCGCCAACTTGGCGACATTTGGCGATATATCGCCAAATTTAGCGACAAAAATAAGTCGCCAAAACCATCGCCAACTTGGCGATAAACCCATTCCTTGGCGATTTTTCCATAGACTTCCATTATAAAGATGAAGGTGTAAGGTTGTTTTCCTTGCAAACCATCTGAGGCCTTTAGCATTGAGTTACATGATGCTCAATAGGAAATACATTAATAATACTGCAATTTTCACAATAATAAAATAAAATAAATTTAAACAAATGGAATATTTACAGATATATACAAAATTCATAACATTGCCCCCCTCTCAAGGACTGCACGTCTCGGGCAGTTCAACCTTTGATCGGAAAACAAACCCGTTGCCAACAAATGCAATACTATTCAAAACACTTAAAGCAAACATGCAAAATAACAATTAAACACATTCATAATGCTGAATTATACAAAATATACACTTATTTAAAAATATTAAATTAAATTAAAGCATAGACATCATTACATACAAGTATTTAAATAATAATAACATTAATAATGATAATGCTAAGCAAAAGAAATTATTACATTAACTTATATACAAGACCATGGTCATACTAATTTACACTATTTACATTACACTATTTACAATCAATGAACTAAGTACTATGGCCATAGTATGGAGCCAGCCTGTCGTAATGAACGACTCTAGGCTTCGAACTTGGTGACTTTCGGATCCGAATTACGACATCGTTCAGTCTGTTTAGGACTGTATAAGGACCGTCCCAGTGCGATTGCAGTTTGGGAGAAAGTCCTTTACGTCGAGTCGGATTATAAAACCAAACCTTGTCACCTTCTTTGAATTGATGTCCCGTGGCTTTCGTGTCGTACCTGGTCTTCATCTTCTCCGTCTGTATATTGATCCGCTCTCGAGCCAAGTTGTGGACGTCTTCAAATCGTGCCTGGAGATTCTGCACATATCCCTCTGGCGATGAAGGCGCATCTGGAGGGCGACCAAAAAGCAGATCACAAGGTAAACGAAGATCACGACCGAAAAGCATCTGAGACGGGGAATAGCCGGTTGTTTCATGGACGGCGCTGCGATAGGCGAGAAGAAACAAGGGAAGTTTTTGGTCCCAGTCTTGTTGGTTTCTTGATACTAGAAGTGAGAGATTGTTGAGGATGGTACGATTAAATCTCTCAACCATGCCATCCGACTGCGGATGTAAAGGCGTCGTCCTAGTTTTGTCCATTCCGAGAAGTTCACAGAGGCCCTCAATCACAGCAGAGATGAAATTTCTCCCCTGGTCAGAATGCATTTGAAGGGCTCCATACCTTGATATCCACTGGTGTACCAAGGCATCCGCAACCGTAGAAGCTTCTTGATCAGGGATGGCATAAACTTCAGGCCATTTCGTGAAGTAGTCCATGACAACAAGGAGGTATTTGTTGCCATCAGCACTTCTTGGCAGAGGACCTAGGATGTCAAGGGCGATGCGTTCAAAAGGTGCTCCTACATTGTACAGATGTAGTCTTCCTCGGCTACGTTTCTTTGGTCCTTTCCGAGCTGCACATGCATCGCAAGATTTGCACCATTGTTCGACGTCAGCTCTCGCTTTTCCCCAGAAGAAGCGCTCTCGGACTCTGTGTAATGTTTTCATGACTCCAAAATGGCCACCAGTGGGACTGTCATGTAATTCCTTGAGGATCTCAGGGATTCGGGATCGAGGAAGTACCAACTGCCACCGAGATGTCTTCCCATCTTCCGATTCGAATTTTCGGAACAGGACACCATTCCTGACGTGGAGAGAGTTCCAAAGAGCCCAATATTGCTTCGTCATAGGACTGTAAGTCGAGATGTCTTTCCAACTGGGCTTCGTGCTAGAAGATTCTAATAACTCCAAGATTGGTTTGATCTCAGAGTCTGCCATTTGATCTTCTCGAATCTTCTCATCACTCCAGGGATCTGGTGGCGTCAATAGTGAAGTCTTCGTCTGGCGTATGATATGTTCGGGATTATACTTGTTCTCCGCTCTGGAACAATAGCGACATCTTTTGGGACACGGTCTTCTTGATAAGGCATCAGCATTTCCATGCGATGAGCCTTTACGATGCCTGATGTCAAAGTCGTATTCCTGGAGTCGTTGTATCCATCTGGCTACTTGGCCCTCTGGGTTCTTAAAATTCATCATCCATGTTAGGGATGCGTGATCAGTACGAAGGAGAAATTTCCTGCCATAGAGATAGTGATGGAAGTGTTCTATGGCTTTTACTATAGCTAATAACTCCTTACGAGTGACGCAATAATTCCGCTCTGGTTTCGATAAACATTTGCTCCAGTATGCTACGACTCGCTCTTGGCCATCTATTTCTTGGGAAAGTACAGCGCCAACACTTTCCTGACTGGCATTCGTGTCCAAAATGAATTGTTTGTCGGGGTCTGGATAGGTAAGGACTGGAGAGGATGTGAGAGCTTCTTTCAGCCGCTGGAATGAATTGTCGCATTCTTGTGTTCATAGAAACTTCTGTTTGCTTTCAGTGAGCCTATGCAAGGGTCTTGCGATGTTGGAGAACCCTTGTACAAACTTTCTGTAATAAGTGCATAGTCCCAGAAAGCTTCGCAAGTGATGGAAATTTTCCGGACGTTTCCAGTGCTTCACTGCAGACAGTTTTTCAGGATCTGTTCGAACACCTTCAGCTGAGATGATGTGTCCTAAATAGTTTACTTCTCGTTGGAAGAACTTGCATTTCAAAGGGTTCAGCTTTAAATTCGCCGCTCTTAGTTTCGTTAACACTTTTCGAATATTCTCTAGATGTTCTTCAAACGTGCGGCCACCAATGATGACGTCATCTAGGTAGATGAGACAAGCTTCAAAAGTCAGACCTTTTAACACTGTCTCCATGAGGCGCTCGAACGTTGCTGGAGCATTGCAGAGCCCGAACGGGATAACTTTAAATTGCCAAAGTCCTTGTCCAGTAGTAAATGCGGTCTTCTCTTTGTCATCAGGATGGATCTCTACTTGCCAATATCCACTCTTCAAATCTAGTGTGGAAAACCATTTATGCCCTGAAAGAGTATCTAGCGTGTCGTCTATTCTTGGTAGAGGATAGCTGTCCTTCTTCGTGATATCGTTAAGTTTACGATAATCCACACAAAATCTTGTGGAGCCATCTTTCTTTCGGACCAACACGATGGGAGAGGCCCACGGACTTGATGACGGTTCGATGATGTCACTATCCTGCATCTCTCGTAAGAGCTTAGAAACCTCTTCTTGTTTTGCAAACGGCAAGTGTCTTGGATGCTGTTTAATCGGTGGATGGTCGGCAGTATCAATTCTATGATGTGTCAGAGAAGTGCGACCTATATCACTCTCGTTTTGTGAAAATACATCCTTAAATTCCTGGAACAGTCTTTCTGCGGCATGTCTCTGTTCCGGAGATAAATTCTCATTTCGTCCAATTTCAGGTGTTAAACTTGTAGGCGGCTCCGACAACGTCAAGCTCGGGTCTTTGCAAGCGCAGGTGACTGGAGCACATGTTGCAAGCACTTCACTCTTCAGGATAATTCTAGACTTTTCACTTACGTTCGCAATCCTCACAGGGATCACATCTCTCGACAGATCTACCAGCGCTGATGCTATTAGCACTCCCTTTGGGCTCTTCTCAGGATATCCAGTCAAGCCATACTGGAAAATTCTTTCGTTTCCAGTTAATCCAGGTATCATCATTTCGGTCCGAGGAGGGATGATAACATCTGCCTTGGCTGTGATCCGTTGAATAGACCCGGACTCATTTCCAAGTTTGAAAATAGTGACATCTTCTTGAGCAGAGCGTAACTCATTATTCTTAAAGTCCAGTGTAAATCCATGCTCTTTTAAAAAGTCCAGTCCGAGTATGAAAGGATCTGAAATATCGGCCACGTAGACTGTATGGCGATAAGCGGCGTTCCCAAACTTTATTTTCAGTGTCATTCTTCCTTGTATATCGATCTTATCTCCGGTCACAGTTTGAAGAATAACACGCGGCGGGGTCCAGAAGGGTTTTTCGTTCAGCCGCTGAGCTAGATCTTTCCGAATGATGGTCACATTGGCTCCTGTATCGATGATCATATTACAGGGCAAATCATTCACACTTCCGACTAGAAAAACTCCGTTCTCGCCGCAACTTCTTGCAGAAATTTCACATACTTGAAAATGAGGCTGCTTAAGATCTGGAAACCTCCGCCCCGCAAGATGGCCATTAATCAGTTTACCTGCTCCACCGTTAGCGGGTGAGCTATTACCTTCGGTGCTGGGTCGCCTTGGGCAGTCGATTTGGATATGACCTTCTCCACCGCATTTCCAGCACTTGATCTTCCTGTAAGGTTTGTTGGCACTTAAGGAGTTCATCTTTCTCATTATGTCATTCATCTGCTGCTGTAAGCGCTCCACAGCTCTATCCGACGTCTCAGGCAGGTTGGCTACTCGCACAAAGTGTCGATCTTTCCTTGTAGCTTGCTGGGCTGCCTCGAATTTCAGGGCATAAACTAAAGCCCCTTTTAAGTCACTGAGATCTGCAATCCGGAGTTGTTTCTGGATCTCAGAGTCACGAACACCATCAATAAAATGCTGCAGAGCCAAGCTTTCTCTAATTTCAGTCGGACAGCCAGGATAAGCAAGATGGGAAAGTCTCTCGACATCCGTAGCAAGCTCTTGCAGGGATTCAGTGGATTTCTGCTGTCGAGTTTTGAGCTGGAGTCTGCTATATTCCTTCATGCATTTCTCGCCAAAGCGCAATTCTAAGGCACTGACGAGCGTTTCAAAATCCAGCGGTTCATTTGCAGGCAAAGTCTGTAGGACGTCGGCAGCATCAGCTCGTAGAGAAGCAGCTAACTGGCAAGCCTTTGTCTGGGAATCCCATCCATTGGCGTCCGCTACGATCCCAAATTGTGTCTTAAAAACTGGCCATGAGGATTTTCCGTCATAGGTCGAGAGTTTAATAGAGGCCCGAGGAAGCATAGCTTGATACTTGACATCTTCGGGATAGTTTTCGGCAGTTATCTTTTGTTTCTTCACATTTTCCAACTCCTTTTCTACACTCTCAATCCTTTCTTCGACGGTCTTGGCGATCTTTTGAACTTTTTCTTCTACTCTTTCTTCAACGGTCTCGGCGATATTTTGAATTTCTTCTACTTTTCCTTCTATTTGTTGAAATCTTCCTTCAACTTTGTTTTCCACGCCGTCAATTCTGTCATTTAAAGATGTTATTTTATCCTCTATTAAGTCTTTCAACTCTCCAAGTTTGGTTGACATATCCTTCTTCATTTCATTTTTTAAGTCGTCAAGGTTGGCAGTCATTTTCTCGTCTATCGCTGACATTTCCTTCTTCATTTCTTCCGACATTTCCTTCATTTCAGCCTGATTCTCAGTCATTTCCTTCTTCATTTCTTCTTTCAACTCGCCAAGGTTGGCAGTCATTTTCTCATCCATCGCTGACATATCCTTCTTCATTTCTTCTTTCATCTCGCCAAGGTTGGTTGACATCTCAGCCTGATTCGCAGCTAATTTCTCCAATAATTGTTTCAGTTCAGCCTCCATTGCTCTGGTGATCGGCATTCAACCCCACTCCTGATACCAAATGTTGTGAGCTCGGGGTTCGAAAGGACTGATGCCAATATATAAGAACAATAAAAAGGCTTTATTCACTATAAACAGTGCAATACGATCACAAATATCTTCTGAAAATTACAAGATTTTCAGTAATCTTCAAATCCAATAAAAGCGCAGCAAAATTTCACACAGAAACAATGCGTTCAATACGACGTATCAACGACAAAATCGATCCGAGTAACACAGTTCTCAATGCAAAGCCTCTCGTATGAATTCAATCGCAGTTGACAGACAACTCACTCAACTGAACTGGTGGAGGTCCCTTATATAGACTTTAAAGATAACTGTAGAATTTTCCAGAGCCTTCAGATGCTAGAAATTACCAGAAAGTGCTTTAACTTTCGATAGAGAACCTAAGCGAGAAAGGATCCCAATGTACAGGTATAAGGGGGGGTGGTTGCACAAAAAGTCGCCAAAACCATCGCCAACTTGGCGATAAACCCATTCCTTGGCGATTTTTCCATAGACTTCCATTATAAAGATGAAGGTGTAAGGTTGTTTTCCTTGCAAACCATCTGAGGCCTTTAGCATTGAGTTACATGATGCTCAATAGGAAATACATTAATAATACTGCAATTTTCACAATAATAAAATAAAATAAATTTAAACAAATGGAATATTTACAGATATATACAAAATTCATAACAGTATTAGTTTCTGAGGTTTTTGATTGGTTATTTTTCTGTGATTTCTGAAGGTACAGGATTTTTCAAAATCGCGGGTAGTTATACGAGCTTACACTAAATTTCCATAAAAAATTCTGCCACATTAGGAAACGTTTATCATTATTTATTTATTTTATTTATTTATTTTGAAGAAAAAGATTCAGAAAGGAAATCATGCAGGGTTCTGTTATTTTGCTGGAAAAACTTAAAACATCGACATACTTTTTTTCTTCTCTTTTCTTTTTTTTTAAAGCACTAATTTTAAAAAAATTCAGAAAATAACGTATTGAACAAAACCATATAAACATTAGAAGAACAGAGCAACTGAGAACATAAAAATAAATAAATACAAAATAACTGAAGTTGTATCAACAGTTTGTACAAAAAAAATTATTTGTTTTGTTTCCAACGTTTACAAATGTATTAAAGGGTCATTTTTGAGCAATGCATAGATAAAAATGAGATAACGAATTCATTGTCTCTTTTAAATCCTTTTTAGCATAGCTAAGGCTAATGACTTTCTTTTATCTCTTTTTAGCTCACAGGCTATCAAAGCCTGAGAGCTTATGTGCCCGCCGGTTCTGTATGTACGTACGTATGTATGTACGTAACGCGATAACTCTTGATAGAACTAACCGTTTTACTTTAAATTTTGTTTATAGGTTCCTTGTGATAAGGCGCTTCCCTGATTAGTTTTGGAGGTTCATTGGTTAAGCATAAAGGGGGGAAACGGGGGGCTAACCCCCCCATAATTTAGATAAATGGGTTTTTCATGCAGAATTATCCCATTTTCTTCAAATTTTGTATATAGGTTCATTTTGATAATGTGCTTCTGTCAATAGTTTTGGGGGTTCATTGGTTTAGTATAAAGGGGGAAAGGGGGGATACCCCCCCCCTAATTTAGATAAATGAGTTTTTCATGCAGAATTATCCGATTTTCTTCAAATTTTGTATATAGGTTCATTGTGATAATGTGTTTCTCTGAATAGTTTTGGGTGTTCATTGGTTAAGTATAAAGAGGGAAAAGGGGGCTAATCCCCCCTTAATTTAGATAACTGAGTTTTTCATGCAGAATTATCCGATTTTCTTCAAATTTTGTATATAGGTTCATTGTGATAATGTGTTTCTCTGAATAGTTTTGGGGGTTCATTGGTTAAGTATAAAGGGGGAAAGGGGGGCTAATCCCCCCTTAATTTAGATAACTGAGTTTTTCATGCAGAATTATCCGATTTTCTTCAAATTTTGTATGTATATTCATTGTAATTAGAGACTTCCCTGATTAATTTAAGGCGTTCATTAGTTAACTATGAGGGGGGTAACGGGGGAATGACCCACCCCCCTTAATATATTGTTGATTTCTTTATTTTTCGAGGGGAATATTTCAAATTCTTTGAAATAAGAGTACAATATACAATGAGTGTGAATAGCCTGTGAGCTCAATGCCCTCAGTTTAACTGGGCAGTTTTCTTTTTATTTTATTATAATTTGTTTATCTGGGGCATTATTATCTTCATAACAAATACAAATACCAAAATATTTTACAGCCAAAAACAAGTAGTGGGGAACCTCATTTAACCCTTTCAGGGGCAAGCACTTGTGTTTCTGTAACGTTGAATTCTCACCGGAATTTAGGAAAAAACTTAGTTCAAAATAAGGAAAAGCAATTTTTCAACTTTTTCCCGTCAAAGTTAAAAAAGTTAAACTTAATTAAAAGTTTCTGGTTTGAATCAGATTAAAATTAGGTGGGATATAATATATCCCACCGCCCCTCAAAGGGTTAAGAAATAAAGTTTATATTTGAAAATAGAATTTTAAAAACGTCTGACTTTTGTTATTTTTTAACTGCTTTATATCCATTTCAGTTAACTTTTGATTTGTCATATCGTTTACTTTAGAAACATTTTTATTATGCTTAGCTACACTGCAAAAAATAACTGTTGATTTTACAGTATAAAACTGGCACCCCAGCTGCCAGTATTATACCGTAAAATCAACCGCATGCGCGGTAGCGTATTACTGCTTGCGCGGCAGCGTATTACTGCTTATTTTACGGTTTAATACTGTTGATTTTACGGTATAATACTGGCAGCTGGGGTGCCAGTTTTATACTGTAAAATCAACAGTTATTTTTTGCAGTGTATTGTGACTTAACACATAGACGACGAGATCGCAATCTTTATTCTTTTACGGTCAGTTTTTGCAAATGTAAATATTTCTCTAATTTAGACGAATAAATTCTGTGATAGATAAAACTAAAACTAATATTCCAAAATACTTGTAGTTCAAAAACTATTTGGCGGAATGGGCCGTCATTTTGGATTCGCATGTTTAAAGCTTCTAGAAATCTATTTCTGTTTTAAAAAAAAATGGCTACTTTCTGAAACCTTTTTCAAAGCATTTTTGTTCCAAATTGGGAGGTAATCGAACCACTTTTACCTTGCTTGTTTCTTCAGAAGTTCTCTTCAGAAAATGCTGTCAAAGTTGGCGTTTGTACCTAATTTCTGAATGCGACAGTACAGGAAAGAAAAAATACTGCCCTCCTGAGACAACAACCACTTATAACTCAAAATATAATTTATTTACCGGGAAATGAAAAAAAAAAACTGTTCGATTACAAATCACTTCGATAATCATTCCTGCAAGTATCATGCTTTTATGTTTAAAAATGGGTCAAAAAGTTTAGCGTTGTTGAGAGAGAGAGGGGGGGGGGATACTTTTTTCAGATTAGTCTAAAACTGCTGTTTCAAATTTTCCAATGAGTTTATTTATTTATTATCAGATCTCTAATCACCTGCTGAGTATTTCATAAAATTCAATATGTCCCCAAGAAAAAAAAAAGTATTGTTTAATTCATTCTTTATGCTCTTTACATTTTTTGATTGGTGTGGGAACCTCCCTTTTTATTGACAAATTCCGAATTCATACCAAAAATTCCATGTAGTACTTTTTGCTTTATTTAATGACAAACATTTCGACGAGTAGAAAAATTTATTTTAATGCAATTAATTTAATCTTTTAAAGTATTTTCTACCCTTATCATGTACTACAGCTTCGCTTTACGAGTACATGAAATTTACTGATCACACGGAAAGACATCTTAGGCACATAAAAAAAATAACTTAATAAAAAGAAAAGATAGGCTGACAAGCATATCATAGTAAGTCATTTAGGAAACTTTCCAATAAAGGAGGGGGGAAAAAAACTCTTTTAACAAGATGACACTTTCTGAAACGATTTAACGGTTATAAAAGAAGAAATCGTCTTTATACTTTCTTTCTCACGCAGAAAAAGAATTTATAAAAAGACTGGTCAAATTTAATGATCCTATTAAAGTACATTATGACTCAAAGACATGAAAAAGCATCATCTAAAAAATAGAAAAAGATTGAGACGTGAATTACATATGTACGTAATGATAGAAAAATAAAGAAGGCATAAAGTTGTGTTCAAAGCTATAACCACCGCATAGGAAAATTTGGCTTAAGACATTACATACGTTCAACCAGAAATTTCATTTTATAAAATATAACTTATTTTCAAGAGATTATTACATTTAATTTTACTTATTGAGTAAAATTTCTAGTTCATGAAATAAAGAAGAAAAAATTGAACATTTGAATTTAAATTTTGGTTTTTAATCATAAATATAAAAGAAACCCGTGCAGCAATTATGTCCCACTTTATCGTTATTGAATTTTTTTTTTATGTTATCATTGTTGCGGTATTTTATTTTTGTGGCAACGCTCATTTGAGGAAAGCCTTTCATTTCATTTATGAAAACAATGCCAATTTAATTTTGTATTATTTACAATTTTTAATCAAAAAACATGTTTTAACGAAATGTGAGTGCACTATGTCAAAAGCCGCTTCAAAATCCTTTCATATGGTGCCTCATTTATCGTTCTGCGTTTTTTGTTTGCTCAGAAAAATTGATGTTGACAACAGAAATAATATATTGGATAGGATGCTATCCATTCTGAAGTAAATATTTTCATGTTCAACAAACATAATTTACAGACAAACAGAACAAATTAACAGCATTAATATTAACATAAAATTAACATTATTTTATTACTCTTGCATGTATAAATTTAATTACGTAGCTGAAAATGATTAATAGCTTCCTAAAAAACAGTGGCAGCAAAAGAAACTCTGTCTTTATAAATGCTTCTTTTAATTTCGAAACTATGTTAATTTCTGGGATTTTCTAATGATAAAGCACGCTTTTCGGAATCATATAATAGGTAACTCGGAAGAAGTTATGGCACAGTTTCGTTCGAGGTTATATTATATTTTCGGAGATAAAGATTTTTTTTTTCTTTTAGAGTGTGGTTTTAATAAAAGAAAAAGGGTAGCCTAACAAACTACATCACAGTAAGTCATTATTTTTTTTTTTTTTTTTTTTTTTTTTTAATAGCAAAAAAAGAAAGAGGTTTTTTTTTTTCATTGTCAAAGAGTCACAAAAAAGAAACTCTTTTAACAAGATGACATTTCTCGAAACGACTTAAAGATAATGTAAAAAAAGACATATTTATTTTCTTTCCCACGAAGAAAAAAAAAAATACGTGAAATGACTGCCCGTATTTAATGATCGAATCAAGGTATACATTATGACACAAAAAAATAAAAAGAATCATCTTGAAAATATATGAAGTTTTTTAAACGGGAATTGCCTGTGTTATGTGGTAATAGAAAAGTGGCATAAATTTCTGTTCAAAGTTAAAAACTCTGCGTGTTTGTTCCTAATAAACATGCATCGGACAAATAAACATGTTCTTAAACCTCTGAAATTGTCATAATAAAAAAGGCTGCTGTAATTAGAAAAATCTTTGGCGATTTCTTCGATTGTTAACTCCTGGCATGCGGCTAATTACGAAAGTATCATTTTAACACATTTCAAAACTTTTATATGAATACATAATTGATATTTTTCATACAAAATGTTTTTCTGGTGTGTTAATGGACAATCTAAAAACTATATATATATAATATGTAAATAATCTATTAAAGCTTCCACTTAAAAAAAAAAACTGGTTTGAACCTTTATTATGTGACTCGAGAAGCTTGATGCCTTAGTAATTTTAATAGATAAAATATTTCGTAGAGAAATGATTTAATAGACAACAAATTTTTTGTATTTTGTTTTCTAAAAAAGTAAATAGTACATGTAATTTGCTTTTCAAGACGAATATTTTATTAAATATATTTATATAATATTTTATTACGACGAATATTTTTCAAAATAAATGACTTCACACTTATTACCTCTATGTTATATATGCGTCTCGCAGTTATAAACATATTTTTCAATGTTCCAAAATGGGGAATGCTGGGAAAATAATACCTCAGCTCTCTCCGTTATAAACACTATTTTGACTTTACTTTTCACAATTACGCGCTAATTGTGAAAATGTATCACTCAAAAATGAAATGTGTGCCGTTCAAAATTCTCACAATTTTCAAAATTTTGAAAATGATAATATGGTAAAAACCTAGGGATGCACCGGAGGTGGATTTTACCGAAATTTTACCGAATATTCGATATCCGGCCAAACACTTTCAGTTCAATACTTTAAATTTCAATACCAATATTTTTTTTTATTCAATAGCAATATTTTTATATAACGGTATAATAAATTATAACTCCTTGTAATAATATATTTCTTTTAAATGCTAAAAGGTGTACATTAACAACATAATACAAATTAAAATAACTTTTATTAGGTACATGTAACATGTAAAACAACCTAATAAAAGTTATTTTAATTTGTATTATGTTGTTAATTTACACCTTTTAGCATTTAAAAGAAATATAGCAATAATTTTTTTTTAAGAAGAAAAATTTAAAAATATTATAATTTTATACCATTCAAGTATTAATAATAGATTTAAATGAATTTATCAAGTTAAAGTTACTTTTAAAAACAAATGTTTTGTAGTTATTAAATATGGAAATTTAATAATGTTTTGTCTTTTGCGTATTCTAATATGCACAGTAGTTTTTTTTTCTTAATTCAGGGTCATTGTACATAAATAGATAAACATATAGTATAATTTCTCTGTTTTGTTTACTTATAAATTTGGGTTATTATAATTTCTAAACATCCTATTGAAGTCGTTTTTCTTTTCCTACATGCATTTTATTACTTATTTTTCCTATGACAAATGTTTTCTTAACAAAATTTAAAATAGAGAAGCTCCTCATTGCAAGTATCTTCTTTTGAAGTATACAAAGGAGATAGTGAACTGAACTTTTGAAGAAAGTGGCATAATTTTTTTCATGAACAGTTTTATATATCCACAGCCGGTTCTCCATACGCAGACAAAATAGCGACAAAAGATTCAATAAAATCATTTTTACTTTAGAAATGTTGAAAACAGAAAGTAAGGAGCAAATTAATTTTTCACTAACTTTTTCTGATAATGTTAAAAATATAATTTAAAAAATGAGTCACTGTTCGGCAACCGGATATAAAAATATTCGGCAGGACCGAATATTTGGTTTAAGTGCCGAATAAGTAGGATATCCGGCAGTAGCTGGATATTCGGTGCATCCATAGTTAAAACATAATTAGCAGACGTTAGCACTATTTTTAAAGGCGTTACGTTTGAAGATGGTGATAAAGAAGGTGACGATAAAGAATTAATACGCATGAATGCTCAAATTATTCAAATGTCTTAGATTCTTTGAAAAATGTTTAAACTATATCAACAAATACTAAAGCTACATGAAATACTACACTACAAAAAAAAATGTTGATTTTACAGTATAATACTGGCACCCGCTGCCAGTATTATACTGTAAAAACAATTTTTTTTTTAGTGTATAATGGGGTTATTATTAAACGGGACACAGATATTCCATTCGATGCCATCAGTATGCTATCATTACCAGATTAAGGGCTCTTTGTTAAACCCTTTTATAAGAACGGGAAATCAGCAACTGGTGCATTGCGAAAATTCCGCACGGCAAAATGACTGAAGATGAGAAAAGAGCCTGTTTCATGCGCTGGGATACTGAAGCTTGCCAGACGCTTCGCAGAAATGAGTCTTTTACTATAAGTCAAATTTGTATATGTCTGCTTCATATTATGCATGCCAGCGCCCATCTGTCGGTATTTTTTAACCACAACTTTTTTTTGTTATTATAAAAAATCCGATCTCCCTCTAATCCCAGTCCTGCAAACCGCAATTTTTTAGCATGATTTGTTTATTTTTAACGATTTTTAAATTTTTTAACGAACTTATGGCACACTCGGTATATATACATACATATATATATATACATTATAACCAGGGCTTAACAAATGCGGTCGCCAGGTCGCCACTGGCTACCAAGTTTTTTGATCTGGTGACCAAAATGATTTGATCTTTTGGGGTGATTTCTGTAAAAAAAATTGACATAAGAAATGAGCACAAATGGCATTTCTTCTGTACCCCGCCCCTACTCGTGCGTGACATGCAGTGATATTCCTCTTCTCTCGTACTTTTAATGGAAGAACTAAATTTAAAAGGTATTTTCCAACTCATGAAACCATTACATTTTTTCAGCTATAGCCAGCTAGTATATGTCACGTGATTAGAATGTGAGGAAGAGAAGATATTTCAATAAAACAGTAAGAAATAGTGTCAATTCAGTCTCTGTGGCATCTAAAATTGGATACTATGCTAAAAAATGATCGAGTTTTTTTTTTTTTTTCTTTACGTTTCAAATCTGATTTTTCTCTTTATATAAGTTGTCAACATAATATAAGTGATTATAGGTTTCATAAGTTTCATTAGAAAACATAGTTTATATTATCTTTCTAAATTATGTACTATTCTAAATTATGTAACTAATAATTCTAAACTATGCTTGTTATTATCTTTTCTCAATTAATTCATAAAAAAACTATTGTGTTTTTTTTTTTTAAATCAATGAAAGGGAAGAGGATGGGTGGTGTGGGGTAAATGTTTTTTACTGGCGACTAGTATTTTTTTCTGGCTACCAGATTTTATCAAATTTGTAAAGCCCTGATTATAACTATGTATTCCCATATCTCACGTTCCTAGTTAATACTCTCAACGTATTTACGCAGTAACAACTATGGGCATTAAGACAACTATCGCATTTCATGCCGAAATGAAAACTGAGGAATTCCACTTACGGAATATGAGTACACTTTATGGAAATGAAATCTGGAAACGCATTTCCGAAATGCCGAGCTTTAATTAAAATAGGGAGGATTCTGGATTAGGCTGTAACTTAATACCTGCGAGTTTACACTTTTAGTTCAGATATATACATATAACTGTGGTACTTTTATACATTCAAAAATAAAGGGTATCTCATTCTTAACCGTACTCAGATTTTGTTCATAACTTTAATTATAATGTGATATTGTTGCACTATTTTCAAAGGACTTATTTTGCTTTCTGTTAAATATGATGTTCGCAAGAAGCGGTGGATATGATTCTCATTTGTGCTCAAACAACACTGTGCTAGACGCTCTGTACACGTACCCCGATTAAGATTGTCTAAGGCCCAAGGTCCAGAAGCTTTTCAGTCCTCACTCCTCTCAAACCAAAATAATAGCTAGAAATATTTTTTGGGAATATTCGGAAATTTTCTTGCATTTTTTATACATGCTCATGAAACTCAAGTTAACCTAAATTTTCTTTTGCTGTTTGAAACAGCAAAATATACAGCAAATACTTTAAATATTTCTTCATCTGAAATATTTCTGTAAAAAAATTTCCCATAAAAATATTTTGTCTACAGCATTCCTAATTTAAGCTCTTTTTAGAGAACAGAGGCGTTCAGGCAAGGTGTTTATAGAGGTATATGTTTCTTAGATATCAGAGATTGAAATAAAAAAAATTCTAAGAGAATTTTTTTCTAAACAATTTTACTCATTTTGGGATCCCTTGAGTCCAATGTGCCCAAGGCCATGGCCTAGTTGGACTTTGCCGTAATCAGGTCCTGGCTCTGTAATTCGCAATGTAGCTGACAGAACGTACGGTGTCACTGACGAAATTACAGTGTCCTTCTAGCACTTCCTCGCATGTCATCCCACTTCATGCAAAAAAAGTTCATCCGATGATGAGTCGCTAAAATATCTTCATTATTTTAAGATGTGAATGAAAATTGGAGTTAACTCGTAGTGAAACTTGTATTTCTGTCCGAATAAATGGGTTGCTACCCTGGTTTCTTAAGCGAAAATTATTTTTGACTTGATGCGTATTATCACCTTTGAAAATTCTGACCAACAGTTCGGATTAGATCCTACATCGGTTCGGGTTACCCGATTTTACTCGAACCCGACCCAATCCTAACCTCGGAGTGGGTCAAGTCGAGTTGATGCTGTGTTTTTTCGTTGTGGGTCGGATTCGAATTTGATCGACTTTAGTAGTTTCGGGTGGAGATTTCATTCTTGAGGATCGGGTTCGGGTGAACCCGATTTTTCCAAAAAGTTTTGAATAATGCGCAGGACTCCAATTCAGATACATCATAAATAATTTCCCATAGTGGGATACAAGAATTTTTAAAATAACTTTTGCGTCTAGATTTTCAAGCGAAAATAAATTCTTTGAAAAGAAATATTTAAGCCTTTCTACAACAGCAAATTTTTACCAGTTATAAATAATTCAGAAAACAACCCACTAATGCAGATGAAAATTACCAGGTGTATTTTTTTTTCGAGATTTTCACAAAGAACTCGTCAAACTCTCATTAACAATAATGAGCAATTGTTTTTCTTTTTTTTCCTTGGGAAAGATTTAATGGAGTATTTTTCGTGTCTATGTTATTATTTTCGCCAGTATGCTTATTGTTGCTTGTTTTCAACCTTGGTGAATAAATCGATCATGCTGCACGTGACCTTGTAACATAACTATACAGGTACGAAATAATTCTTTCAGAAATACACATAACGAGAAATGGTTCACTGCGTCACGTGGGACCACTGCTTTTTCGCTGCTCAATGGAAAAAAAAGGATAATAACAAGCATACCATAATAACAATACAAAATAAAAAGTGAAAACATAGGGCTACTGTAAATCGTTTCCTATGATTATGCAACTTTATGTATATCCATAAGAAAAAAAGAAGAAGAAACATTTTTATTTTGTTTGTTATCACTCATTTTCTTATTTGATCAAGTAGAAAAAAGAAATTTATCATTTGTATTTAAAGCTTTCAGGTACATATACACTTGACTATTTCATCAAATAAAGGCAAAGGAAATTTGTTTGTTTTATGTTTTAGTGAATGGAGACAGATTTGATTAATTCCGCACGAGTAGAAGCAATAGAAGTTAAAGAGGTTTCAGATAAAGAAACTAGGAGTTGTTTAGTTCGACGAAAGAGTCTTGTTTTTGCTTATGGAGAGTCTTGCTGTTTAATTTTTTTTTATTATCTTTTATTTTCTATCTTATTATCTGCTACAAAAGTTAAATAATTGTTCCCACGTCTCATCAAAAAGATACAGCGTTTAGGTTTTGAAGCCCTGTTAAAAACATCCAGAATTCAGTGTTGCTTAATGTTTTTACCCTGTAGTTCATTATCAACCTGTTATTCAGGGGCGCCATTTCGGGGTATCTGGGGGGGGGGGGCAACCGCCCCCCCCCAAGGAATTTGAAATTTCAGAAAATTTATCAGTTATCACAGGTTAGACCAAAAAAAAAAAATCAAAATATGATCAAAAGCTAAAATAACGTCAGATTTCACAGATTTGATTACAATATAAAACAAGAACGAAAAATCATGCGTCAAGCATAGATTATGTAACACTTTCCAACACTTGCAAAATAATTTTACAAATCATTACCGTTTAATAAGCTGAAAGATAACATCTAAGTAAATATCAATTTGGAAAACGCATAACGTATTTCAAAAAGTAATTTCAGGAATTTCCAACATATACAATATTCAGAAAAATATCCGAATACTTTTATTCAGCCCTGTATATGATCTATAGATTTGTACATATACCACACAGGATGCTAAATTTTAGTTTAGTTAGGAAACGCGCAGCACAGTTTAAAATTCTCCTTCTGGAGTTTCTGTCAATAAACGGGAATGTGTTCGCGAGCTTTTGTGCTGCCCTGTATATGATCTACAGAATTTATACACACCAAGTAATAGACATAAAGTGAGTTAAATTTAAAATCGCGTTCAGCAACTTAAAACGCACTTTCAGGAATTATTGTTAACAGACAGTACAGTAGAGAATTTTTTGTGCGTCCCTGTAAATGAACGATGACAGCTATACACACACTATTCTGTAGTAAGCCTCTTGTAATGCACAAATTTTGCAGGGCAATCCGAGCATATTTACGGGAGTTAGAGCACGGACAGACGGCAGACGGCAGACGGCCATACGGCAGACAAACCGAAGTCATAAACACTTTTCAACTAGGTTAGAAAGTGTTAAAAACTAGTCTGATGTGCCAATCCCAAAACTTTCTTCTATCTCATACAGGTTTCACATACACCAAAAACAAGTCAGCACCAATTTGTATTAAGGTTTAACTGAATCTAAAGTTTTATTAAATTATGTGCTTTAGTTCTGAAGATATAGCTATCGTAAAAATC
The DNA here is from genome assembly GCA_963931845.1 of Maratus michaelseni. NCBI lineage: Eukaryota > Metazoa > Arthropoda > Arachnida > Araneae > Salticidae > Maratus > Maratus michaelseni. Next base: position 108,243,417 of record OZ007595.1, read on the forward strand.
GTACAAAATGTAGCATAGCAGTGCCACCTATTGGGCTATTTATACCAAATCGTAATCAACTTCTATTTTTGTCAAGGTCTAACCGAATCTGAAGTTTAGTGAAATTCTGTGCATTAGTTCTTGAGATATAGCTATCGCAAAAATCATGAAATATGTAGCATAGCATCGCCATCTGTAGAGCGATTTACACCAAAAACTAAACACCACCTATTTATATCAATGTCTAACTGAATATAAAGTTTTATCAAATTCCCTGCATTAGTTTTTGAGATACAGCGCCCACAGAATTTTTGTCACATACAAACACACAGACAGACTCGCAGACAGACATTTTCTAAAAATAGTCCAATTGTGTTCAGGAACTTCTAAAACGTATAAATTCGTCGAAAACCAGAAGCAGCAAATTTTCATAAATCCAATACATTTTTCTTGTAAAGATAGAAGAAAATAATAAACATTTATTAAACACTTTAAACATTGAAATGTTTTCTAAAGCCTTGCTATTGCAACATTCAACATATTGCAAGTGAGACATTTATCATTAATGAGTATGTTGGCTAGTTTTAGAAATATGTGTGGGAAAAAACACTATGATTTGCTTCTGAGCTGTGTACAGCATGATTAAAAGAAAACTCGTCACTCCCAAGGCTAGAATTTTAGTGATAAATTCTCTCTTTACCCAAAAATTTAAGAGAATTTTTTTTTCGGGGGTGGGGGGATGCCGGATGTGTATTCAATTTCCTAATTATATGATTTGTTAATTTAGTTTTATTAGTGTCACATTATATTTACTCCAATCGTTATAATGCTGTTAAATCATATGCTTTATTAATTGATATTGTATATACAGTATGCTCTTAAAAATCTCCACAGCCTGACACTAGAGTCCTGTCCAGATTTGGTTGTAACCGACCCGAACCAGACAGACTCCCCCCCCCCCCCCCCAATGCAGGAGCAAGGGACATAAGACCAAGGGTTTTGCAGATTTCTGAATTGTATGAAATTTAGATCATAGTCTGAAGAGGAAGGCAGAAAATGATTGCGGAAAATTTTTACTGAAAGAAAATCATTAATGAAAATTTTCTTATACCTATGGATTACAACATTTGCAAATTTCGTAACTTCTTGATGGTGTTCGTGTGCTGATTATCTCGTGACCGATTGAATTTCACGACTCTTTTTCGCGATTGTTTAATTTTTTTGTGATAGTTTTTCAAAATTCGCTATTTTCTGTGAATCATTGAAGGAATTGATTTTTTCGACCATTTGTCTAAATTCGCGATATTTTTTTCAACCGATCGACGAAATTCGCTATTTGTTTTCGCCATCTTTTGACGAAATTCGCGACTCTTTTCGTTGGTTGAAATTTCGGGAGTCTTTTTCCGCAACCGACTAACAAAAATTGCTATTTTTTGCACAACCTTTGACGAAATTCCGATTGCTGACGAATTTTTTTCCACCGTTTGTCGAAATTTCCGACATTTTTTTTTTGGCAACTGATCGACGAAATTCGCTATTTGTTTTCGTAATCTTTTGACGCAATTCGCGACTCTTTTCTACGATCGTTTGTTGAAATTCGGAAGTCATTTTCTGCAACTAACTGATAAAAGTAGATATCTTTTTGCGCGAATCTTTGACGAAATTCCCCTTTTTTGCGCGATTGTCTGACTAAATTCGTGATTTTCTTTGTTCAATCTTTTGATGAATTTCGCGATATTTTCCCGCAATAGTTATACTAAATTCGCGATTCTTTTCCGCGACGGATTTACGAAAATCTCTATTTGTTTCAGTGATGTTTGGCGAAATTCGCAATATTTTTTCACGGTCGTTTGAAAAAATTAACGATTTTTTCCGCGACTAATTTTGCCAATTTAACTATTCTTTTCTAATTCCAATTCGTAAAATTCGCGACGTTTACCGCGATCGGTTGACGAATTGCTTTTGCGTAAAAAAGAAGAAGAAAAATTCGCGGACTACCACTAAAATTAAATATATATTCGCTGAAGAATCACATGTTTGTGAAAGAAGTTAAGATAAGAGGACAAAATCTCACACTGTATTTTTTATTGTGGGGGGCCTATTTCTATTTTGTGCACGATATTTCACAAAGTTCTGCAAAGATAATGTATCTTAAATTTCAAACCATTTGGTTGGGTAGTTTTTGCGCTGTTATATGCGGACAGACGGACGGATCAGACGACGACTATAGGTGCTACGTATTTATATAATTACGAACGCACTTAAGAAATGAATACAGGCTACTGTAAAACGTTTCAAAGGATTATGCACTTCTTTATCCTGACAAAAGGGGTATTTTTTTTCGTTTTGTAATAATTTATTTTCTTATTTGATCAAGAGAATAAGAAAATTGGTCATTTATATTCGAAGGTTTCGAATACAACGTTTCTTTATTCAAATGAATAAAAGGACAAATGAATTCTGTTTGTTTGTTTTATGTTTTAGTGAATAGAAACAACTTTTAATCGACTCCTTACAACAAAACGCAATCCATGTTAGAATGTTTGCAGACAAAGTTACATGAAACTGTTGTGTTCTTGAAAAATCTTGTTACTTTTATTTTTATACCCTGAGTATTTTTTAATTGTCTACCTTCTCCTATTTCATTATCTACTACGAAACTTAAATAATATTTTCCACGATATATCAAGAAGGTAAAGTTTAGACTTCAAAGCATCTGAAATTAAGTGTCGCTCAGTTTTTTTTTAACACTTTCCCACATACTTGAAAAGTGTTTAGGAATTCGCTTTGTCTGTCTTCCTTCTGCTTGTCTGTCTGTTTAATTAATTATATAAATAATAAATTACATTTTTAGTTTATGATATTTTAATTCAAAAGCTAGATTGATAAGTATTTCACCCCAAAAAACTCGAAAGACCTTATAAAATACAAATACAACACAGCGGGCTTCTATACAGCTAGTACAAAATAAACAAAAACGAAAAATCATGCGTCATTTATAGATTATGTAACACTTTCCAACACTTCCAAAATACTTTTACAAAAAATATACGAATTATTTTGTGCAGCCCTGTGTATGGTCTGTAGATTTGTATATATACTACATAGAATGCTAAATTTTAATTGAATTTGGAAAGCACAATTTAAAATTCCTCTTCTGGAATTTCCGCCAATAAAATGTACTCAAGATCTTTTGTGCTGCCCTCTATATGATTTGTACAATTTATGCACACTAAGTAATAGGCAAAAAATAATTTACAGCTAAAACCGTGTGCCGCAACTGAAAACGAACTTCCAGCACTTATTGCTAACAGACAGTACTTCAACTGAATTCTTTTGTGTGCCCCTGTAAATGAACGATGAATGATACGCACACCACAATCTATAGTAAGCCTCTTGTAATGCACCTTAGTGATATATATCAATTCAATATGTTTGAAATAGTGAAACATTATTAAAATAAACCGCAAACAATTTTTCTCCATAGACCGTAATGTAATGAAATTATTTTGAGTGTCCCTGTAAGGAACTATAAGTGCTACTTACTTCAATTTCAATACCGAACATGCTATAGCAATCTTCAATAGCATATATAAATTGCATGACAATCCGACCATATTTATGTGAGTTAGGGCACGGACGGGCAGACAGACAGATAAACCGAATTTATGAACACTTTTCAACTTTGTTGGAAAGTGTTAAAAATGAAAGCATAAGGCTACTGTAAATCATCCCCTTCGATTAGGCAGCTTCTGTTTCAAAGGGAGAATATTTTCTGTTATTTGTTTGGAACATTCAGTATTTGTTTGTAACCATTCTATTTAATAAAGAAGAAAAAAAAAACCTTGATTATTTCTATTCGGGAACTTATCAAGATACATACACTTCAATATTTAACTAAATAAAGGCAAAACTATTTGGTTTGTTGCTTTGTATTTCTGTGTATAGAAACAGATTTAATTAATTCTGTCCCAATAGGAGTAGTAGTATAAGTTGCAGTATTGGCTGACAAAGCAATTTAGAGCTGTTTAGTATCACAAAAATAATGCTTTTTCTTGTAGAAAATCTTCCTGTTTTATTTTTTCATTATATATATAATTATATATATATATATATATATATATATATATATGAACTATTTTCCTTCAATTTTTGTTAACTCCTAAATCAATTACTAAGTAAAAATTTCGACGATTGATCAAGAAGACGTGCTGTAGAGACTTCGAAGCGCTGATAGAATTCTTTAAGTTTCAATCACACGTTCGCTATAAAATATATGCTATTATATCTGACTAGGTTTCGGCCTCTTTTTGACGCTGCAAGTAGGGTTATTTTGAAGATCAAACGGAATACGCAAATGTAAGCAACACGCTGAACATTTGGCTCATAATCCTTGCAAAGTATTTTAAAAAACAGTTTTAATCCGAAAACTGAAAACAACTATTTTCAGACGCTCTGATTGGTGCAATGAGAAAAAAAAAATACCTCCTTCAACTAGAATGAATAGTTAGACTTTTTCTAAATCCCTAAACTAGAAACATAGAATAACTCATAACAGCTCTAAATAACACTCATAACACTAAATAACACTAAATACTAAATAATACTAATAAATATACTAATACTAATATATACTAATACTACTAATAATAATATACTAATAATATAATAATAATAATAATAATAATAATAATAATAATAATAATAATAATAATAATATACTAATAATAATATACTAACTAATATATAATAATACTAATACTAATAATATATACTATAATACTAATATATAGTACACATATAATACTAAATAAAACTACTCACTAAATAACACTAAGTAACACTAAGTAATACTAAATAACACTAAGTAACACTAAGTAATACTAAATAACACTAAATAACACTCATAACAACTCTAAATTGTGGTTTCAGCTTTAGGAGCGGTTCCCAAACGTTATTGTAACACGACCTACCTTAAAATTTAAACTTTTTTCGCAACCCGCCTAATATGTAGGTATGTAGAGCCTTTTGTAAAATATATTAAAAAAATAAGATGTACTTTTGTGCACACGAGAACAGTGATAAGTAATATTAATTTAAAAGTTGGAATTATCAAAACCTTTACTACATAAAAAATATGTTTGTTAATGAATGTATCAGAAAAATACAGTTAAAAATTCAGCGCTATTTGTGGGACTGTTATGCACTAATGATCGAGAATGCGTCGAAATTGAAACTTTTTTTAATTTTAAAATCAAGCCAATCACTACACAACATTTAATAAAACAAATCATTTTTTACAAAGTTATTTATCCATAACGTTTCACGATGTTTTACTTTAAAGTTGTAACATATTGTTTTTATTATACAGTGTGTTTATAAAGTCCCGGACCCATTTTGATGTTTAATAACTCATAAAATAATGAAGATATAAACAAACTTATGGCATTTATTGATGGAATAACTCATATATTACAAGGTGTACAAGGTTATTAAGAAAAAATTAAGACTGCATGCATACAAAGTTCAAATTGTTCAAGTTTTGAAACCGGACGATAGGCCTAGGAGGATGGCCTTTGCAACAGATATGCTAAGGAGAATAGAAGATGATGCTGATTTTCTGAAGCGCATAATGTTCTCCGACGAAGCATCCTTTCATGTTTCTGGCATTGTTAATCGCCATAATGTGCGCATATGGGGATCTGAAAAGCCCCATGAATACCGTGAGGCAGAAAGGGATTCTCCAAAGATTAATGTGTGGTGTGGACTAATGCACGACTGAGTCATTGGGCCTTTCTTTTTTACAGAAAAGACGGTCTCATCAGTCGTATACTTAGACATGTTGGAAAACTTCGTATTTCTACAACTAGAAGAGCTTCAGCCACATGTCTTTTTGCAACAAGATGGTGCACCATCTCATTGGGGTACCATCGTTCGTACTTCTTTGAATGACCATTTTCCAGGAAGATGGATTGGGCGAGGAGGTCCAATTCGTTGGCCACCCAGATCACCTGATATAACGCCGCTGGACTTTTTCCTTTGGGGATTTGTAAAGGACAATGTTTACAGGAGGAAAGCGTCGAACATTGATGACTTAAAAGCCAGAATTACAAGCGCAATAGCCTCTGTGGATGCCTCATGCTTGCCGCTACCTGGCGTGAAATTGACTATCGACTTGATATTCTCCGTGTGACGAAGGGGGCACACGTGGAAGTTCATTGACAAGTGTCATGAAACTTTTTGAGTCTATCGAACCATTTATGTTATTAATTTTAATCTATCTTTATTATTTTATGAGTTATTAAACATCAAAATGGGTCCGGGACTTTATAAACACTATTGCAGCAGATATAATTAATTATACATTTTTGAAGATCTAACCGTTCGTTTCGCGACACACCAAAACATCGGCCGCAACCCACAGTTTGGGAACTAGCGCTTTAGAATAAAGCAGTGTTTCTCACCCTTTTTCACCTTATGACACACTTAAACCCATGGTTAAACTCCAGCGATACACTAAAATTATGATGAAGAAAAACCATACCAAAAGAATCCGCATCATTTTAATTTTATTTACTAACACTAACAAAATGCTTCATTAGAACCCAGAAAAGGCAAAATACCTTACTAAAATTTATAATACATTGTGGCGAAGCCATTTTTCATGAATAATGAAACGATTTTCTAGCGGCAAGCAACTGAACTAGTCTTTTGGCTTGGCACTGTAGAATTCGTCTGTTGTTCCGCAGCCCCTTGTTCGATCGTTGCCACGTTCGCTCACATCTTTTTCAATGGCGACCTCGAACAAAACGAACACTTACCTTCACAAGTATCATCATCTGCTCTCGAGACCAGCAAATAGCAGCACTGAACATATCCCCAGCACGCAAAACTTGTAAAACGCTCACAGTACAAAGCCTATGACAACTATCAATGCAGGAAGTGCATCTTCAGGCGCATTATGGCGTTACCGTCCTAGACTTTGGCGTTCCTGGAGTTAAATTATAAAATCCAACCAATCAACCCGGCGATCCTTTTGCAAAGCACTATAGAACTTCCCTGCTGTTCAACAATTTCTAGTTTGATCGTTATCGCCGCTCACATCTCTTTCAACATTAACATTTAAAGATATATCTGAGCTTGACTTTTTTAAATTAAAATATTTTTTTTAATATAGAAATTTCGGGTAGAATTTCTATTACATCATTTTCCAACGATCATTTATACTGCATTTTATATTGTAATCCTTTTCCTTAAGGAGGTGTAATTTTTCTCGGAAAGAATTACTTTTTTCTGAAGATATGAGACCATTTTCATGATTTTTTCCTATACAAACAGAGAAATAAATTTCTAACTAATGCTGTTTTATAACACTAAACCTCATTTCTAAGTAAAGCGTATAATGTGGATGTTAAATTATCTATACTTTTATTAATTCTTAAAGGATCAGTGTCCATAAGCCATATTTTTGGCCCATGAAATAAGACTAAAATTCGATTTTGTTATACTGACTTAATTATTTCACTTTTTAATATTAGAAGGTTTATCCTGTGCGATTTCAACGATAGTAGTTTTTGTATTTTGTTCGGATTTATATGTCTTACACAAGCTCAAAGTTCGTATTATTCGTAGTTTTGATGAAAAATACGCAATTTCTCCTAATTTTACCTCAATTATCTATATGAGTGCAATCGTGCAACACTTTCTTCTTTACATCTATTATAAAACACATCAAAATATACAACATATATAAAAAAATAAAAGTGTTGCAAAGCTGCGCTCATAATAAAATATTAAAAATAGAGAGTTGAGTAACTGCATTCCTTCACGTCACTGAGACTTTAGGGCGCAGCGGCGTGTTTAAACGTGTTAAAATGAACTTAACTATTGCTAATAAGCATGAACATAGAATAGAGAAGCACTTTAAACGAACTAGTGTTAATATCAAGTCACGAATCTGTACCTAAATATCATAATGTCAACAGCCGCATAGAATCGTGTACAGTACATACCAGCATGGATTTAGTACAACAACTGTTATTCGCCACCGATTAGTTCTTGGTATTGTCAGTGTAAAGTAGCCCGTGTGTTGGGTTCTTGTGCGCATATTGCAGCCGTTTTGTGGTATTTGGGATACCAAAGGCATCTGACAGAAGAAAAATCTCACACTGCTGACTACAAAGGTTATTTTCTGGATGCTGCTACCTCCCATTGGTCAGAAAGTGAGGCAATCTGTCAGAGAAGAGTCTGATTAATTAGTTTTGATCATATTTTACATGTTTTGTTCATCCCATAGTGTTTAATCAATATTCTAATATCTTAAAATAATTAACGCCATGTCTACTTTATATCATGTAATATGCTGTTGTTATTAAACTTTCAACTTGACAACTCTATATTTATAATTTATATGACCTACCCTAACGCATACATAAATATAAGCATCAAACGCTTTTAGGCCATAAACGCCGCTTATGGATTCTGATCCTTTTAATACACCATGACTGAAAACTTTCAGGGCACACCTGTTGAGAACCCTTCAAAAGTAGTTCTGTTCGAATTTTTCGTTCTGAGGTGTTTCTATTATAGTTATTTACTCATCTCTTACTTAAATTAATTACACTGATCTGCATATTGAAACTTTTTTTTTTATGATTAAAAATGAATAGGTTGATTTTAGATCAATTTTTTAAGCTGATTTCAAAAGTAAAGTCGAAATTTGCGTATCACGTCAGGATTTTTTACAAATTAACAATTTGTAAATTTATAAAAACATATGATTTTTTAACTTTCACTTATATAAATTTATAAAAAAAAATTATTATTCAAAGGTAAATAATTAATACAGACTAGGATATGTATTAAAAAATTAATGTATGAAAAATTAAAGTATAGATATAATAATTATACTTACAATATATTTAAATATGGACAAATTTGATTAATATTAAAAAAATCAATTAGTTTGAGAAAAATTCCTTTTAGTTGCTTTTCGTCCACTAGCACAAAGATCTCTCTTTAACATCCAGCAGTAATCTGCCATCATATTTTTATTCCACTTGCCTTGGTACCGTTTTTCCATATCTTTGATGTCTTGGTGAAACCTTTCACCGTGTTCCTCACTCACTGCTCCGAGATTTTCGGGAAAGAATTCGATATGTGCATGTAAAAAGTGTATTTTTATACTCATGTTGCAACCAAGTAATCTCAATTTTTCTAACATATCTGCAACTATAATTTTGTAATTTGGGTCTTTCTTATTTCCTAAAAAGTTCTCCACTACACATTTAAAGCTCAGCCATGCTTCCTTTTCACAATCATTCATTGTTTTTTCAAATTCACTATCTGTCAGTAATTTTCGTATCTGAGGCCCAACAAAAATACCTTCTTTAAGCTTAGCATCAGTAATAGAAGGGAATTTGCTGCAAATATATTTAAAACATTCATTTTCTTTATTTAGGGCTTTCACAAATTGTTTCATTATCCCTAATTTGATATGCAGAGGTGGAAGCAAAACATTTTTAGGATTGACTAAGGGATCTTTAATTACATTTTTTGTTCCAGGGGATAATGATATTCTTGATGGCCAATCTTTCTTTTCCCAATGATTTTTTTTATCCCGGCTGTCCCACTCACACAGAAAACATGGGAATTTTGTGTATCCTGATTGTTGTCCAAGTAGCATTCCAATCACTTTTAAATCACCACATAACAACCATTCATGATCTTTATATTTGACCTGGTCTAGCAAAAGTTCAAGATTTTCATATGTTTCCTTTAAATGAACTGAGTAGGCTATAGGTATTGATGCATATTGGTTTCCATTATGCAACAAAACCCCTTTTAAACTTGTCTTGGAGGAATCAATAAAAAATCTCCATTCTGATGCATTATAAAGGATACCGTAAAAATTCATTATTTCCTTTATGTTATTGCAATATACTAAATTATCCTTTTCAGAAAAGTATGGAACAAGTTCTTTTTCACGATGCCTGTACCAAGAGAATTGTGTCTCTGGTAATAATAAGTTCTTAGATTTAAGCCGAGAACCAAGAAGTTCAGCTTTTATTTTTGGCAAATTTAAATCGCGCACCAAATCATTGAGTTCATGCTGATTAAATAAAATTGGAGCTTTATCATTTACTTCTGGTTTATAGACATCTTGTTCTTGATTTTCATCATCTTCTGAATTATTTGGTTCATTTATGCTTTCCAAATTGGTTGGAGGAGAAGGAACAGGAAGACTTTCATTATGCAATATAGGTCTTATTGCAGAAGGCAAGTTAGGATATATAATTCCTTTTTTATTTTTCGAACTATACCCATGAACATTAGCTAAGCAAAAATAACAATCGTCATGATGATTTCTAGGTTCTCTCCATACCATGGGAATAGCAAAAGGCATACATTTCTTTTTGCCTTTCAACCAAAGTCGTAATCCTTCAACACATGTTCTACACACTTTATGAGGGGCCCATGTCTTATCTTGGTCACCCAGTCTCACACCAAAATAAGCATAATAAGCATTTTTAACAAAATCTGTAATATCCTGCCTTTGTTTTACTACAGTATAATTTCCACAAATGTAACAAAATATATCTGTATCATTTACACATTTACGTGAAGCCATTATTCAATTAAAGAAGATGTGAAATATATCACATATTTCAAATCGAAAGAAACAGACGTGAATAAACAAAGAAATTTATTGTTGTTAAAACCTATGCATTAGATCAAACATTGTTTGGTGCTGCCACCTAGCAAGTATTAATTTAGATATTTTTTACAAAATTAAATTTATGGATTTCGCTTTTTCTTTTTAATTTTACATAAATAATTTTTTTTATTATTATTAAATCATATTAATAAATAATTTCAGCTTCCTAAATACAGTTTCTCATTTATTTAAATTAATGTAATGTATATACATATGGAATCAATTCCTAAAAAATTTGGTGGCGCCATCTAGTATTACTATTATAAAGTAATTTATGATTTAAGAATAAAATTAATTAAAAATAATATTTGTAAAAAAAGTGTACGTGGTGTGCAAAAATGCTTTACATTTTTGAAATCAGCATAAAAAACACTTTCAGAAAAATATATATTTATATGATCATCAAAATGCATGCTGATCAGTGTTATTTTAAAATTTACTATTTAATTACGTGATCGTAATCGTTCCTGGTTGCTCCATCGTAATTTGTGATTTTCTGAATAGAAACAACTTTTAATTAATTTTATACAAAAGACGCAATACAAGTTAAGGTGTTTTCAGACAAAAACAATTTGCAGTTATTTAGTTCTTCGAAATTCTTCCTTTAGTTTGAGGAGAGTCTTGCTGCCTTATTTTTATTGCTTGGCTCCTTTTAGTAGTTAATTATTTACCGTCTATTTTGTTATCTGCTTCAAAAGTTAACTAACTATTTCCCCGATTGATCAAGAGGGTACAATGCTTAAACTTCGGAGAGCTGATAAAATAATCTGGAATTCAATGTTAAAACTTTTTGTTCTAAGACAAGGTTGTATAATTTTATTATACATGGCTCACTAAACATATAATCGATGTTTAAATCCTTTAATTACTGTATCATGTAACTCTTTTTTCCCCTTATTTCTAATTCCTTAATTTTAATTATGCACTTTCCTTTATAATGTCTGAATCACGCACATGTTGAAAAGGAAAAAAACTTTTTTGTAACGGTTAAAGTCAATTACCTTTTCTCAATGAATTACAGAAATAGGTTACTTTTTTCCCTGAAATCTCATGTCTTAGCCAAGTGCATATTAGCTTGAATTTTTTCTTTTAACAATGTAAAATTTTGCATTATAATTTACATAAAAATACAATAAATAAGGTCTAATAAAATTTACTTTGAAACTGCGCAAATTAAAAGAAATAAAACAATGGAATTCGGGTTTTTAACAACATATTATTAACAGTATAATAAATTATAACACCTTGTAATAATATATTTCTTTTAAATGCTAAAAGGTGTAAATTAACAACATAATAAATACACAGTAAAATATCTTTTATTAGGTTGTTTGACATCTTTCGGCTCACTCCGAGCCATTTTCAAAAACAAATAATAACTTCAAAGACCGTGCAATTATAGAATATTCTGATTTGTTTTTTAAAATGGCTCGGAGTGAACCGAAACATGTCAACAACCTAATAAAAGTTATTTTACTGTATATTATGCTGTTAACTTACACCTTTTAGCATTTAAAAGAAATAAACATATTGTTAATTTGGAGTGATAAAGATTAGTAAATCTCCCTATAAAATTAACATGTAATCAGATGTGCCGTTGGCTTAACGAACTACGATTATTTATTGCACATGAGAGAGAAACGTGTTCGGAGAACAATTTCAGGTGAAATCCAACCCAAAGAAATTTAAGAGCCACCCACATTTCCATTCGCAATTTTTCAGCAAATTAAAAAAAAAATAAGCAACATATTTATTCAATTTCCTGAATATTTCCAGCGATTTATAAGCATTGTGCGTTACTTGAATACTACTTTTGAAGGAAATCTGATAGTTCTTTTAACATCCTTGCCATCCTTCCTTTTTTTTAAATCAAAAAACATACTTTGAAACAGAAAAGTTAATTAATAAATGAAATCAAATAAGTGCCACAAACTTCAATGATGGTTCAATGTGAGGAGATGCTAGCCAATACCACACATCCCCGATGCATAACATATCTTGAATTAACATGGTTAGCAGATTGCCTATAGCAAGAGCAAGTAGCAATGAAGACAAAATTAAGTAATAAAACAGGAAACACTGGGAAAATTGAGCTCATAGAAAAAGGAAGCACATATACTAGACAGAAAGTTTAAGCATAGAATTACAAATAAAAATAGAAAATTTATGAATAGCAATATATATATATATATATATATATATATATATATGTTTTTTTATGTTATTTATTGGATTTTACACATAAAAACAAATAAATACATTTAAAATAAAATAAAGATACCAGTGAAGGGCTGGTAGAAAAAATAAAGAAGGAGGAAAAGAGTGATTCAGTTGTGATAAAATTCTTTGTCTATAGAGAAGGTTTCGTCGACATAAGTGCACAAACAGCTGCACCCTGATCGTCTAACTTTGGCATCACCATCAGATCACATGTTTGAAAATCATTGTAGGTACTGCTTCCATCTGTACTTGAAAATTTGAATGTTTTTATATGAAATTTTACACATTATCTTTTTTTATTATTATTTTTACAAACAAAATAAAGCAAAGGTACGTGTTTTACAACAGAATGAGTAATCTGCTGAACGGAATATATTACTGTCTATGCCAGCAGTAGTTGTTTGAATTGTATTTTGACGACGGTTCATTATTGAAATGTAATACAATTTAGCATGATAGTTAGATGAACTCTGAAAAGCTTTAAACATTGGTGTCTAAACATTGAGGGACAAACACAAAATGCTAATTTTAGAACACATTAATTGTGAGCAGTGATGCAATCGATTTTACAATAGAGTCACATGTGAGTTAGAAGGTGACTTTATTGTAAAAATCACCCGATGACTCGTCACAAAGCGACAGCCACGGTGACGTCTCAGTGGTGTCACCAAATGACGATCACTTTAGTTCAGAGTAATAATAAAACGAATAAAAGATATCACATTTTGACGTAGCTGGGTGACTGTAACACTAGTGACCATTTGTGACGTCATATCAACTGGATGTGTTGTTAGGTTAGTACGTATATGCTACACGTACAGTTTATATCACTTTCTTCTTAGTACTTGCAATTAAATTTTGTGTTTGAAAATTTGTGTTTTAAGTTATCCATTAAATTTTAAACACCAGTATATTTCAAAATATATACTTTATCCATAATACGTTTTGCCTGAGGTTTATATATTTTTTTTAATTAAATATTTTTATCTCTGCGGAAGGTATTTAATTTTAGTTTTAGTTTAATAGTTTCATAATTATCAAATTGTAATATTTTTTTAAGTAAGTAAATTCAACAAAATTTCTTATTCATTTCCTATGCATTTATTATACACCGATAAACATTTGTTGCAGCTTTTTTGATGGGATTGCATAATAAATATCTGAAGAACATTAATGTTTATAGTCTTTACAACTTCCATTTGGAGTTACTACTGATTTATTTTTTTATAATAAAAATTAATTACAGTTACATACGCTGTAAAAAAAAATTCATGATTTTACTGTATAATACTGGCATCCCAGCTGTCAGTATTATAGCGTAAAATTAACAGTAATAAACAGTAAAATAAGCAGTAATACACTGAGCGGCAGTGTATTACTGCTTATTTTACTATTTATTAGTATTATACTGTAAAATCAACTTTTTTTTTCAGTGAGTGTTGAAGGAGTTAATTAAAAACATACTGAGGCTATGTCAGAATAAGCTCATGAAATATGCTTATAAAATCTGACTATACGTAAAAATGAATCTTAACAGGCTTTATTTTTTTTATTATTATTTTATTTATGTTAGTATTATTTAAAATAAGATAAATATAAAAATTAGCTAGAAATATGATACTTGAGCGTTTTTAAAGAACATAAAAAAATTATTGTTAATACTATAAGTTTTTATATTTTTAAATAGCTTTCTCCTTTTTTCGTTATTTAAGTTTTCGTCTCCATCGAAAACTAAAATCTAAGAATTTGGCAAGGACATGAAAGTCGAATCTACTATTTTACAAAGAGAATTAAAATGACATTCTTTAATAGTCGAAAGTATCAAAAAATTTTAAATTAAAAGTTTTTTCAAACTTTTGAAAAAGTAGATTAAGTATGTGACTGTATAGACCGAAACTTCTAGATTTAATGCCGCGCTATAAATGGGAAAAAACAATTTAATCTTAGTTCTTCTAAAAATAAAACTGTTAACTGGCGGCTCATAGAGGACGCAGCTGCTTCCCAAAAAGAGTTTAGTTGTTTTTGAATCAGAAAAAGCAATAGGAGGAAATTCGATTAAAAATATTCTTTAGTTTATTTAGTTTCTTTAAAGTTTAATTCTGTTTCACATTAAAAAAAAAATCTTATGCAAGTACTTTCACAATACCAGAATAGATAAACATTGCTCAGTATTATTTATTAACTTCGGTTCCATAGCTTTTTTCAGGAACACCACAAACTTCATTCTGAAGTATTTTTATTAACACTTTCCAGCATAGTTGAAAAGTGTTTATGAATTCGGTTTGTCTGTCTGTCTGCCGTCTGTCCGTGCTCTAACTTCCGTAATGATAATCGGATTTCTATGCAATTGATATATGTTGTTGAGGTTTACTATAGCATGCTCTGTATTGAAAATGAAGTGTGTACCGTTTACAGCTCATTTACAGAGACGCTCAAAAGAATTCCGTTACATTACGGTCCATGGGGAAAAATCGTTTAACAGTGTATTTTAAGGATGCTAGACTATTTCCAGCATATTGAAATTGATATATATCTCTGAAGTGCACTACAGGAGGCTTACTATAGAATAGGGTGTGCGTAGCATTCATCGTTCATTTACAGGGACACACAAAAGAATTCGGTTACAATATTGTCTAAGAACAATAATTGCTGAAAGTACGTTTAAAGTTGTGGTACGCGTTATAAATTAAGCTAATTTTTTGCCTATTACATGTTTTCATTTGCGGTGTATTTCAATGTTGTTACACTATATTAATTTTAATACAATTATTCTAATTGGTAAATAAATCTCATATCAAACATACTAAAATTGATATACATCACTGACGTGCACTACAAGTTGCTTACAGTAGAATATGGTGTGCATTGCATTCATCGTTCATTTACAAGGGCACACAAAAATTTGATTAGAGTACTGTCTATGACCAATAAATGCTATAAGTGCATTTCCAATTGTGGTATGCGTGTTTAAATTTAAGTAATTTTTTGCACGTTACTTTGTATATATAAATTCTATAGATCATATACAGGGTTGCACAAAAGATATCGTGTAAATTTCCGTTTATTGACGGAAATTGCTGTAGGAGAAATTTCAACTGTGGTATGTGTTTCCTAATTGAACTAAATTTTAGCATACTATGTATTTACAAATCTATAGATCATATACAGAGCTGCACAAAATAATTCGGTTATTTCTCCGACTATTGATGGTAATTGTTGGAATTGAGTTTTCAAATCTGTTATGCATTTTCCAGGATGTTTATTTAGACGTGGGTGGGGGTTGTTGATCTTAAGTCCTTGGTTAGGCCTCTCCACCTATCTGAACTTGTTTATTTAAACATCATTTTTCACCTTATTCCGCGAAGTTCCGCTACAGTATTCTAAATGTGGTAGAAAGTGTTTCATAATATATGCTTGATGCATGATTTTTCTTTTTTGTTTAAACAACAAAATGTTCTTCCATCATTTTTCTAATATTTTTCTGATAACTCGGTTAGTTTATAAAAAATATTTTTTTGATTTATTCTGTAATGGTTATAAGTAAAATAGAAATGAACAATAGTTGAAGTCCACCATCTGTCCACCATTATTGTTAATCATTTCAAATGTACTAGATACTTAATTATTTTAAGAAGTGTGATTTTTTTTATATGGGAGATATTGATGTTATAAACTCATAGTTGCTTAAACAAATTTGTGCTTTCTTTGAAACTTTAAAACCAGAAATTGGCAAGAATATGCAAGTTAAATCTATTATTTTAAAATAATAATAATAATAGTAATAATAATAATAAATAATAATAATAAATAAACTAAAATTATGTAATTTCTGTGTTTAATATTAGATAACAACTCGAAAATTTTAAATTAAAATATTTTGGGTAAATAGATTAAGCAAGTAACTATATAGACTGAAACTTGTAGACTGAATATAACACTGTAAATAAGAAACATATAGTCTCAGTTCTTCGGAAAATAAAACAGTTAACCGGCGGCTCGTGAAAGACCCAGCTGTTTTGCAAAAAGATTTTAGTTGTTTTTGAACAGAAAAATAGCAAAACGAGAAAATTTGATTGAAAATCCACTTTATTTTATTCTACCTCCAGTTCCACGAAACTAAATTCATTTTACATAAAAATTCTTATTTATGCAAATGTTACTACATAAAACCAGAATAGATAAGCATTATTCAAAATTATTGCTTCGTGCTATTATTTTTATGATAATTTAATTCAACAGCACAAACTTTAAAAGGAAATATTTGCATTCAGACGACAAAGTGTTCTTCCATCACTTCTGGAATATTTTTCAGATAATTCGATTAATTTCAAAATTTTGTTTCTTTAATTTATTCTACATTGGAAATGGGCGGTGTAGTTCATTTATTTGAAGTAGTTAATATCTGTTATTCCTTCTTCTCACTAGTATTTTGAACTACTTTAAATATACTAGATAGTTCATTGATTTATGAAATGTGGTAATTTTTTATATAGGGTAGAATTATGTTTTTTTATTTTCATAGTTGTATAAATGGATATTTGTAATAAATACTTTGTTTAATATTAGAAAGATTCAAAACTTTTAAATTAAAATCTGTTTGGGAAATAGATTATGCAGGTGAAAATATAGACCGAAATTCATAGATTGGATGCAGCAATACAAATAGGAAAAAGACAATTTAATCTTAGTTCTTTGAAAACAAAATAGTTAACTGGTGGCTCGTAGAGGACGCAGGTGCTTCGTAAAAAGAGTTTAGTTGTTTTTGAACAAGGAAAAAAGTTCGATTGATGCTTTATTTTAGTTAAACTTTAGTTTTTTTAATGTAAATTAAAGTGTGCTACAAAAAAAAATCTTATTTATACAAATGTTATTGAATAATACCAGAATAGATAAACATTATTCAAGTATTGTGTATTAACTTTTTTTGCCCATATTTTCGGGGATTCAACTCATCAGTGCAAATTTCATTAAAAATGTTTTTTTATTTAGACAACAAAGTTTTTTCTAATTGTTGTTCCTTTTTCTAAATATTTTTTCAGTCGACTTGATTAGTTTCAAATGTGAATTTCTTTTATTTATTCTACACTGGATAATATGTAAACTGAAAATTTTCATAAGTTTAATAAGTTTCTTAGTTTTTTAAAAATCTTAATCGAATTACACTCATGAAATTGTCTAATTTCATAGTTATATCCCATTTGGCAGTTGGTCAGACATTTAATTTTTGAATTCATTTTGAAGTACAATTTTTCTCATGAAAAATCTATGTAAAGTATATTTTTTGATGCGTGGATTACGAGAACTAGTCGTTTAAGGTTATCACTTTTCCATAAATTTCTGGGTTCGTTCACGATTTAAATATTGCTATAGTTTCTTAACTTTTACTTGTAATTATACTCACTCACTGAATATGTCTTCTTCCGTTTCCTAGTGTCTTTAAATCTTTTCGCTTTCAATATTATTCTAGTATGAGTAAGATTTTAAAAAGGTTCCCAACATTTTCGTTATTTATGAATTTTGTTTCCGTTGAAATCATGCACAAAATTTTTGAAAGATTTAGCAAGTAAATCCTATCCTTTTGCAACGAAAACTAAAATTACATTATTTAATAATTAGAAACTATCCGAGAAAAAAAAATGTAAACTATTTATGAAAACAAATACATTAATGATTTATATTTACCTGAAATTTCGAAAAAAAAAAAAGTTTTTTTTTTTTTTTTTTTTTTTTTTTTGTGAAGGGGTAGGGGTTTAAGAAAAATCAAACAAGATAATTGAAAAACTCTTTTTGTATTTTGTTTATTACACTTTAAAGAAAAGAAATTTATTTATCTAATGACGAAATAAAGTTGGGTGTACCCATCAGACCCGTCCCCGGAAGATGGTGTCATTCTGGTAGCCGTCCATGGTGGTCATCGAAACTCTGTCAAATGTTATCTGAAAACATTAAATGAATAATGTCTTCACTCAGAATACTTAAAACTAGAGAGAAATCGTTCGGTTTCTGGAAAAATTTATTTAAAAGAAAATAGCTGCCGTTCAGAGTTAAGACACTGATTTTCAAAAAAGAATTTGAAATTTGATTATTCATAAAAACTAGAAAAAAATCATCAAATAGTCAAAAGGAATTATTACTCTCTAGATAATACTGTTGTTAAAAAATGGTCAAAGTTTAAAGAAGATTGGTAAAAGATATAGCGATATTAAGAACATAGTTTTGAGATAATCATGGTTTAAAGATTCAAGTTATGATTTATATATGGTAGAACAAAGTAAATGAAAGCAGTGTAACTTTCTTCATTTTTATCAGATCGGCTAGAAAATATTATTGGATATTCTTTATAAATTGTACTTTCAGAAAATGCAATAAAAAATGCATTTTTTTGAAAATTTGCCGGTAGGTATAACCTTTTAAGAAAGCGACTATATAGATTAGAACTCATGAATTGAATGCAACATTGTAAATAGGAAAAAACAATTTAATCTTATTTCGTGGAAAATAAAGTAGTTAACTAGTCGCTCGCAAAGAAAGCAGCCGTTGCGTTCCTTAAAAAGAGTTTAGTTGTTTTTGAACAAGAAAAGGCAAAACGAGGAAGTTCGATTAAAAATCCGCTTTATTTTATTAAAGCTTCGGTTTTTTCTATTTTTTTCCCTTTCACATAAATATTTTTCTATAATCCAGAATATCTAAACATTGATCAGATTTATTTTTTATTACCTTTGTTTAATATTAGAAAGATTCAAATCTTTTAAATTAAAATCTTTTGGAGAAAAAGATTAAGCAGGTGACAATACAGACCGAAATTCAGAGCTGGAATGCAGCACAGTAAATAGTAAAAAGGCCATTTAATCTTAGTTCTTTGAAAGAAAACAATTTAGTTAACTGATGACTCGTAAAAGACGCAGGTGTTTCGTAAAAAAAAAATAAAGTTTAGTTGTTTTTGAACAATGAAAAAAGTTTAATTGTTGATCTGCTTTATTTTAGTAAATGTAAATACATTTTGACACGCGCGCGCACACACACACGCAGAAAAAAATCTGATTTATGCGAATGTTATTAAATAATACCTGAATATCAAGCAGGGCGGTCGCTCTGCCAAGCCAAGCTTTAAAAAAAAAAAAAAAAAAAAAAAAAAAAAAAAAAAAAAAAAAAACGCCACACAAACAACGCCAAGAACTAGAATAAAGACCGCTAATGCTTACTTACAGAAAGCTACTTCGCAATGTTAAATCGACAAAACATGCCAGATTAAAATATCAGATATCAAAGTAACCAAGCGTCTCAGAAAAAAAAACGAAAACTAGAAGAATCTAAGGAAGAATTTCTTCAATTTAAGACCAAACTCATCTTCATAAGTGATTTATAAACAGAGATATAGCTTTTTTAATAAAACGTCAAGTTACTTAAATGATCACTTTTTTCTTCGTCAAACTTTTTTTTTTCAAACAACCTACAGGCCTTAATATTCGGCAGAATAAAAAAAGGATTGCATTTTTGGACAAGTAATTACGTAATCTATGTGCTTTTATAAAATTCAGTGTAAAAAAAAAAATATTTTCTATCCTTAATTAACAAAAAACTGTTAATTAACTTGGCGATTAAAAAATTATGCCAAAACAGAGATAAAACCCGCCAGCGACCATGTACAATCTGTATTATAATAGCACATATCAGTTACAGGTCCAACCACATCCAATTTCATCTGCAAGTCAGCCATTTTTTCTGAAGATATTTAAAAAAAAATAAAACTTCATAATTATAAGAACACACACTTTATCAGACAATTAAATATGACTGCAAACTGTGAGAGATGACTGTTTCCAACATGAATAAGTATCAGAAATTGCAGCTGAAGGATATCGGTTTGGGTAGCTCAGTCGCAGCGCGTCAGAACGGCATGCACAAGATCCCAAGTTCGAGTCCTGCCCCAGGTTCACTCATGTTTGTTTAGTGTATTTAATTGTCTGATAAATTGCGTGTTGTTATAATATTGTAAAATAAAGTAATCAGACGTAGTGTTTTATGCGTTAAAAAATATTTTAAATATATAATTTACGTTTTTAGAAAGATCTTTAAAAATAAATTAGTTTTTGAGGGAAGATGTACCTTCTAAAATGTACACATTAAGACTTATCGGCATTTAAAATTTCTTTCCAAACGTAAACAATTTTTTTTTAATGAATTAAACGTGATTCATTTATTTCTAAAAAAAATATATACGGTAAAGGACAGGCATTTCGTTCGCAGGAATACCTTTCACGTCATTTTCCTATAAATTAACGAAATCCAGTTGTTAAATTATTTTTGTTTTAGAAGTGAAGTTTTCATTTAAATTTATTGTAACAACACAATGTTTAATTGAATAAAATAATGTAAATCTAAAAAATTGCTAAGAAATTCCAAACATGCACAGGGCAACGCAAAAAAAAAAAAATAATAATAATAATAATAATAAATAAATAAACAGAAAATAAGTAAATAGATAAATAAATAAATAAAAATAAGCTTTCAGAATTTCTAAAAATTGTTCGTATATCTTAATTACATGCTAAAGGAGGGTTTATTTCTATATTATTCTATATATAATAGTAATTTCAGCAAATATATTAAATTCCAATGCGATCTGATTTAAACTTTAAGATAGTTTATAACACATGATAAAAAAATTATAAAAAAGAATGGCGCGTTACATTTCGGGGAGGGGATGGGGAGGAGCGTGAACAAAATTAGGAAGTATAATAAGGGTATCTGTTTGAAACTTTACTATATTTTATAACACATAACATAAATTTTAAGAATAAAGCCGCGTCAAAAATAATAGGGAGGGGCGGAGCGTGTTTTGCCTATACAAGGTGTGGGACACTTTTCTAAATTTTAACGATATCCGTCATGTCACATATCGTTACAAAGGGCTGTGACCACTTATTCATATTATACATCACAGGTGTCACCCCACCCACATTTTGCGCCCCCCCCCCCGACACTACTCATGTGATATATCGTTGGAAAGGTCTGTGAACACTTAATCATATTATGCAGGGGGGGGGGGTATTTTCTGAATTTTGCACATACCTCTCATGTGGTACATCGTTGGAAACGTCTGTGACCGCTTAATCCTATTATGCATCTCCGGTGTTCACCCCCCCCCTAAGTTTGCCCCCCCAAACGTGATTAGCTTTCACCACCAGGGGCGCTGTCCTATCTCTGTTTCTATGGGTCAGATCACGACGGGGTACGGCTCATTCGACTCGACATCGATATAGCTTTTTAATTTTAGTCCGTTTTTTCACCACCAGGGACACTTTCCTATCTCTGGTTCTATGGGCTGGATCACGACGGGGTATAGCTCATTCGACTCGACATCTGTAGCCTTAACGATATCAGTGCCCGAGGTTCATATAGAACAGATTGCGCTACCTGGTGGTGGAAGATGAAACTTGAGCGTGCGCAGCACGACTGCTATACGGTGCCGAAGGCAGTGGGGACCCGTGTCGGAGGTTCGTTTGGTTAGAGGTTTATACTATTCCATGTGCAAATTAAGGAATTATCCGGTGCCGAAGGCAGTGGGGAACCTGGTCGGAGGTTCGTTCCGTTCGAGGTTTTACAAGATTCGAGGCCCCGATGTAAATTACGGACCCGCTTGCGGGCGAAGCCAGTTAGTGCTAATAATAAAAGAGCGTGATATCACGTTTGATATCAAATGCAGCACTGACACGCTATGTACGTATTCCATTTTTATTCATTTCATGGATAAGTCAGTGATGTTTTTTAACGGAGGATAACAAGTATTATAACAAGCCACATTTAGTATGTTGTTTTTAAGAGTGTAATTAGTTTAATTGAAAAATCTACTGGCATTTCTAGTTAACCCTTTAAACAATGACTAAAAGTAAAATGTAATTAATTTCGCATGTTTAGATTATTTAAATTATGTTTAATCTATTTTAAAAAAAAGAAATGATATCTACAAAAACAACTTTTCAAAAGTTAAAAAAAAAAAAAAAAAAAAAAAAAAAAAAAAATTGGGGGCTAAAAAATGATATGATATCAAATTTCCAAGCTATTATATTACTTATTTAACTTTTTTTCATTAAATAAGTTATTATATATATATATATATATATATAAGTCGAGTGCCTACGTATATGTTAATAGAAATCGTTTTCTCCTGTACTAAATACATCCTAACGAGTTTCTGAAAATGCAATTTTTTTTCAAATTATGCATGATGGGCTTGGCGGCCATCTTTCCATATTTCTAAGCATCCAAATTTTTAAAGTAAAAGCCTAATATGTTTGCACTGTAATATGTTTATAACAATTTCGAACTTCAGATTTTAACTACGGACAGATAAATTAGATAAGACTGATATTTTGAGAAATTGATTTTTACTAGTTTGAAATTATTAATTACTCTAAAAAATAAATCATAAGATGAATCTTTAAGATAAGTCATCATTATCTTAAGACACAATTTTCAGACCATACAAGTCTATAAACGAAACGCTTAAAACATTTGCTTAAATAACAATTTTGAACTTCGGATTTTAACTACGGATTTGAGTGCTTAGAATTTTGTGAATAATATGCAAGGATGGCCGCCAAGCCCATCATGCATAATTTGAAAAAAAATTGCATTTTCAGAAACTCGTTAGGATGTATTTAGTACAGGAGAAAACGATTTCTATTAACATATACGTAGGCACTCGACTTATATATATAATAACTTATTTAATGAAAAAAAGTTAAATAAGTAATATAATAGCTTGGAAATTTGATATCACATCATTTTTTAGCCCCAACTTTTTTTTTTTTTTTTTTTTTTTTTTTTACTTTTGAAAAGTTGTTTTTGTAGATATAAATATACAGTACTGTTTATTAACTTAGGTTGAAAATGTTTTTCTGGGATTCAACTCAGCGCAAACTTTATCATAAAATATTTTTATTTAGTCAGCAAAGTGGGGTATTTTTTTACAAATTTAATTACCCTTTTTGTATATTTTTACAAAATATTTGATTAGTTTCAAATTTGTGTTTCGCTAATTTATTCTACATTGGATAACATGTACAATGCAAAAAATTCATAAGTTTTATAAATTTCTCAGTTTTTCACAAATTTTAATCGAATTACCGTTATGAAGTTGTCTAATTTCAAAGTTTTATCCCATTTAGCAGTTATTCATACAATTAATTTTTATTCGAATTTTTCTCAGGAAAAATCTGTTCAAAGTTTATTTTTTGATGACTGAACTATTCGTTTAAGGTTTATCACTTTTCCCTAAATTTCTGAATTCGTTCACGATTTAAATATTGCTATAGAAAATCTATAGTTTCTTTTAAAGTTTACTTGTAATTATTACTCATTTCCTGAATATGTCTTCTTTGGTTTGCTAGTGTCTTAAAATAATTTCCTTTTCGATATTATTTTAGTACAAATTATATTTCAAAAAAAGTTTTCTACTTTTTCGTTATGTAGGCTTTTATTTCCATTGAAACCTTGAAACAAAGATTTGAAAGGTGAATCGACAAAAACTGATAAAAATCTACAGCAAACATCCTCGTCATTCGACCTTTTTTATAGCGTTTACGTAACCAAATTTTAACTGTATTCTAACCATAACATGGTCAATAATATGGTCAGATACGCTTAATAATATGTTAAATTAATGGTAATCTTTAAAAAAAGTCTAATGACTGGACAATTTGATGCAGATTTTTAACAGTGTATTATTTTGAAACGAAAACTAAAGTTGCATTATTTAATAATTAAAAAATATCTGAAAATTTTAAAAATCCTTTTAAAATCTTTTGTAGAAAAATAAATAGATTAAACAAGTGACTATATAGACTGAATGCAATATTGTAAATAGGAAAAAATAATTAAATCTCAGTACTTCGGAAAATAAAATAGTTAACTTAACGACTCGCGAAGGACACAGCTGTTCTGTATAAAGAGTTTAGTTGTTTTTTAACACTAAAAAGCAAACCGCCAACATTCGATTAAAAATGCGCTTTCTTTTACAGAAGCTTCAAATTTTCAAAATTTATTCTTTTCACATAGATGTTTTTTCTCACACAAATGTTAATGCATGATGTCAAAATATCTGAATATTGATCAGAATTATTGTTTATTATCATCAACTCAACAGTTTGTTCAAGAATTTAATTCAACAGCGCAGTTTTCCTTATAAAGTACTTCTATTTAGACTATAAAGTGTACATTCGCAAATTTTGTAATTTTTTCAGAAAATTCAATTATTTTTTTTAAATTTATTTCTTTAATTTATTTTACATTGTAATAAGAAACAGCAGGAACAAGAAACGAAGTTCGTTTTGTTCAATTGGTTCGCATTGCATAATTCATTTTATTCAACAGTTCTTTGAGCTTGTTCAACAGAACTAGATAGTTTATTATTTTAAGAAGTGAGGTTGAGATTTCTTAAGAATGTTTCAGCTATAAGATGGAAATATATTCTATATAATTCAAGCTTGAATATATAATTCAAGCTACAACATGAAATTTAAACTTATATTTTATTTGAACAACGAACACCTTAATGAGTAAATAATTAAGCAAAATAAATGAAAAAAAAAAAACAATTTTTAAAGAAAAAAAATGCTGATTTCATATGAATTTTTATTCTATAAGATGAAATTTAAAGTTATATTTTAGTTTTTAAACAACGAACTCCTTAATGAGTATTTATAATTAAGCAAAACAGATGGAAAATATCAATTTTCGAGAAAAAATGCTGATTTCATAATAATTTTTCTATCATAAGATGACGTTATCAATTTATAAGAGGAAATTTAAACTTATATTTTAGTTTTTTAAATAACCATATCACACCTTAATGAGTATTAATAAATTTGACAAAACAGAGGGAAAATATCAATTTTCAAGAAAAAATGCTGATTTCATAAGAAATTTTTTACTATAAAATGACGTTATCAACTTATAAGAGGAAATTCAAACTTATGTTTTAGTTTTTAAATAACCATATCGCACCTTAATGAGTATTAATAATTAGACGAAACAGAGGGAAAATATCATTTTTCAAGAAAAAATGCTGATTTCATAAGAATTTTTCTACTATAAGATGACGTTATCAACTTATAAGAGGAAATTTAAACTTATATTTTAGTTTTTAAATAACCATATCGCACCTTAATGAGTATTAATAATTAGACAAAACAGAGGGAAAATATCAATTTTCAAGAAAAAATGCTGATTTCATAAGAATTTTTCTACTACAAGATGACGTTATCAACTTATAAGAGGAAATTTAAAATTATCTTTTTGTTTTTAAATAACCATATCGCACCTTAATGAGTATTAATAATTAGACAAAACAGAGGGAAAATATCAATTTTCAAGAAAAAAACGCCGATTTCATAAGAATCTTTCTACTATAAGACGATGTTATCAACTTATAAGAGGAAACTTAAACTTATAATTTAGTTTTTAAACAACAAACACTTTAATTTTAGATAGATAGGATAGATTAGGTTTACCAAATTTATCTATAAAAAAGCGGAAGATTTTTATTGACACCAGCTTGTTTTGGTTTTTTAACGCTACTGTTATTTTTTACACACTTACTAAACAATGTTGAATTTGCTAGTGATGTCTTCTTTAAGGAATTTTCCTTAAAAGCAGTTCTTTATTAATATTTATAATTGTATTATTTAAAAAAATATTTGTATTACCTTATTCTATCAGCACGATTTAACTAATTTTGCAGCCATACTTCCCGCGTTGCGAATTAAAAATTAATTATAGCAATGGAAGCAAATTAAAATGTCCTAAAAATCATTAATGGTCGTGAACATTTTAGTAATGAAATCCCTAGAAAAAGGAATGTTTGTATTTTAATTTAAACAACCCTGGCTTCCCGGAAGAGAGAATATATGTAAAAAAATTTTTATTGAAAACTATAATATTTTTTTTTACATTTAATAATAAACATTCTTTTTTTTTTAAATAAACATTCACAATTTTTAGATTGTCCCCAACAACACCAAAGAGCATTTTTATATGAAACATGCCAATTATAAATTCAAATAAAATTTTGAAATTTATTAAAAGCGATAATTTGGTATTGGCTTAATGCCAGAATTTAATAACCGATGAAATCGCTAAAAATGTCGTTATCTACAGCAATTTTGTTTATTCTGATATTTTCAGCTGTTTTAAGCGCTTATTTCAATTACATTCAATTACATGTTTGTTAAATTTGTGTTTTTTTATATACTATTTTATTTACTGCTTAATGAAGTCTTAATTTCGTTATTGAATATTAGCTTGAAAACAAATGCTGAAGTATGTTGTTTAAAGTGCAAACCGATTAATATTTTGTAATCGTCTGCAAGCGATACAGATAGATTTTTTTTATTATTTAATTTAAATACTGTAATAAATTGCGATACAGTTTTCCAACAAATTTTAATTGAAAGTAGATTTTTTCCCCTATATAACGGTGTAAAAATTGAAAATATGCGATGTTTAGAAATTAAAAAAATTGCAGTAACAAAAATCGCAAAACCGAAATTTCATCGTCAAGTGTTGCCATTCGCAAAATAACGTCAGCGTTATGCACGGACACGTCTGTCTTTTATAATATAGATAGACAAGATAATAAAATAAATAAAACATCAAAACATTAGATAAAAAATAGAATGGAGATAATTTTAACTTACAATATCAAGTTTAAGTAATAGCATGACAATAAGATTAATGTTAATCTTATTTCATGTCATCTTCTGAGGGAAATATTGTACAATCACGGCACTATGAGTTTTTTGATTTATTTAAGATAAGTATAAATAAGGAATTATTTAAGGTAAATGGTATCATAATAAAGTATGAAAGAAATCATTGTAGGGTAATGGTTTAATCATACAACGTACAATAAGACACGGAAACGTACAAATTTGAGGAAAATCGTATACAATCTGGCACCTTTAGTATAGATAGCTGTTTTAGATATTTAAGGGTTTGTTTCCATTTAAACTTTGTAACCAGAATTTGGAGAAATATGAAACTGAATCTATTATTCTACAAGAAATAAAGGAAGAAAAGAACTAAAACTGTTTATCTGAAACTTTGAAATTAAAATATTTTAGAGAAATAGATTAAGCAAGTGACTATATAGATTTAATGCATTAGATTAGATAGAAAAGACTCATAAATTTAATGCAACATTATAAATAGAAAAAAAAAGCAACTTAATCTTAGGTTGTTTTTTTTTTTTTTTTTTTTTTTTTTTTTTTTGAAAAATAAAATAGTTAACCGGTGGCTCGTAAAGGACGCAACTGTTTCGAAAAAGGAATTTAGTTGTTTTTGAACAAAAAGAAAAAGAAAAACGGGAAAATTCGATTAAAAATCCACTTTATTTTACTAACGCTCCAGTTTCTTCTCAATTTATCTCCATCACATAAATATTCTTTCTCACACAAATGTTATTGCATGATGCCAGAATATATAAACCATTGTCCAGCAGTATTTATTTATTACTTTCAATTCCGCAGCTTTTTCCGAAATTTAATTCAATAGCACGAATTTTGTAATAAAGTATTTATATTTGGAAGAACAAATATATTGTGAAAAAATGTGCTATTCGTGGATTTTCAGACACTTGGGATATAAAATATATTTTTGTTATCGACACACAAATGCTTCATATGATGAACTAAAAACTCCATTGTGTTTGACAAGCGTTTTTGTGTCGATAATGAAAATATATTTTATATCCCAATGTCTGAAATTCCAAGAATAACACTTTCTTTCAAAATATCACAGTCGATAAAACTAAAATGTGAGATTGAAATCATAAAATATGAATCAATTTTATTTGTTCACTTTTTTTTTTTTTTGGTCAAAAAATTCGATTAATTTCAAAGATGCATTTCTTTGATTTATTTATTGTACGGCGTTGAATAATATGTATTAAAGTATAAAAGTTGTTTAAGTTTTCTTAACTTTTACCCTAAGCGTAGTGAAATAACCCTCATAAAGTTTTCCAATTTCGAAGCTTTTTATTACAGTTTCCATTTATTTAAACTACTAATTTTTGAGCATACATTTTTTTTCGAATTTTTTCAGAAAAAATAGGTGTTAACGGGTGAAATACGTGAGCTAGCCGTCTAATGTTTATCTTCTCGCCTGAATTTAGATTAGATTAATTACTTTTACTTTTATAATAAGATTAATGCATATCCGTTTGACATGCATTAATTTTGTTATAATCCATCTATTTAAAGCAGTTTGGTAATTTTGTCAAATTTCCATCGAATTTCGACCGAGTACGCATGCGTCAAAAAAGGACCGGCCAATGAGGCGAGGGTCTATTCCTGTCTCCAAACGTATTTGGGATCAAGATCAAATCATGTTGTTTTGATGGCTTCTTTCACGTTGTGTTAAACCTAGGAAGATATTTATATAAAAAAACTGTGGAGTGTTTAGAAGGTATTTATTTTATTTATTGTTGTATTTATTGTAATTTGTATGAATACTTAGGTATCCATTTCGGATTTACTGTGTAACATGAATTTAGGTTCATTTAACGTTCGCGAAATCAAATCATTTTGTTTATATAGTACAGAAAATAATTATTCAATCGTAAATAAAAATATAGTAGAACATGTAATACAAAATTGGACCACTTATATTCCGTTTATGATCGGGTATGAATCTTATGGTGTTCTGATTGCTAATTAAAACTATTATGTAAATATAATGTCAAAAGACAGTACGGACGGTAGTAATATTTTTATTTTTATATGTTCAAAAAAAGCGAATCTGAGCGTCTGAATATAAATTATAAAATATTACTTCTGTATTTAGCAACTAAATATTTAATAAATATGCAGGAATGTGACTAGCTTTATGTGAATGTATAATATATATAAGTCTGAACTTTAGCATTATTTTTTAACAGAAATATATTATCTCTATTCGATTTAAAAGTTTTGTCATTACATAAGTGTGCTATTTTATTTGTAAAGAGTATGTATGCATTATATTGTTTGTATGTATACAAATCTTTAGAATGTTTTGATTTGCAAACTCTTAATATTTGAATAATAATGTTTACATTATATTTGTTTGTATGTATACAAACAAGTATATATACAAACAATGTATCATGTAACAATATTAATATTTACATTGTTTGTATGTATACAAATCTTGAATGTTTTAATTTATTACATTCATTTTTTACCAGTTTGCATGTCCGTTCATTGGCGATTCATAAGAAACTCATAATTTGTCACAAATTGGTGATTTTATTGATTTAGTGCTTTGCCCAGGAATGTGGAAAAAAAAAACTATTTTTGACATCTGGTGAAATGAATGAGGTTATTTCCGTTTTTATTTTGTATATAAAAAATGTTATATGTAAAAAAATCCTGGTCATTAATCACATTGTTTTTTGTATATTTAAAGACGATTACTTATTCTTTGTAATTCTTTTTTTGTTGGGGGTTTTTGAGCAAAATAATATTACTTCATAACTAGAACCAGTTCCGCTTAATCATTAATATTTACTTAATCCTTTGACCGCTGAGCAAATGGGCAAATTTGTAATGTTTTTTCTGTTATTTTTTTTTAAATGTCAAAAAAAGATAAATTTTCAAACTTGGTATAAAAAACTTAGGTATTTCTCTATTATCCCATCGTCCACTTTTCATAACAAAATACTATCGCCAAACTGTATGAATAAATGCCAAAAATGCAGTCCCATTTACTTGATGTCGGAAGCATTATACGTGTTTGTTATGTCGTCAAGTGGTTTTTAATTCAACATTTGCGCGTATTAATTACAACGTTCTCCCGTTTATTTGGCGTTACAGTTTGGCGACAGTTTTTTGTTATGAAAAGTGGTCGATGAGATAATAGAGAAGTACCAAAACTTAATTACGTATATGAGTAGATTCCTTGACAGTATTAATCATTACTCAATATTTTAAAACTGCATCATATTTGTAGAATTATATTAATTTAAACAATGCTTCTATTGAAGTGTGAAGAAGCACATACTTCTATGAAGAACCATATATTTACATAATCGTTTTCATTAGCAATCGGAACACCATAAGATTCATCCCTGATAATAAACGGACTATAAGTGATCCAATTTTGTATTACGTGTTCTACGATATTTTTACGTACGTTTGAATAATTATTTTCTGTACTATATATACAAAATGATAGAGATCTAAAAACACAATTTCCATCGGATTGATTTCGCGAATGTTAAATGAGCCTAAATTCATTTTTAAACAGTAAATCCGAAATGGACACCTAAGTATTCATACAAATTATAATAAATAAAATAAATACCTTCTAAACACTCCACAGTGAGTTCTATATAAATACCTTCCTAGGTTTAATGCAATGTGCAAGAAAAAAACAAACAGGAGATGATCCCAAACACGTTTCTAGAGACAGTAATAGACCCTCACCTCATTGGCTGGTGATTTTTTTTACGCATGCGTATTGGGTCGAATATTGTTGAAAAATTATTTTGAAGAAAAAATCGGGAAATTCACAAAATGGTTTCGGGAAAAACTTCACCAAATGGTTTCAAAATTCTTTGATTGACAGCGGGAAAAAAATTTCATTTTACATTCAATCATCGCAATTGGCGAGTGTGACTATTAAGTTTAGCCAGTACTGGCAATAACATCAATTACCAATTTTTAGTATTACTCGCCGATTGGTGAGTGTTAATTTTGTCTTATATCACAAACTGTATTTACATATACTACTAGACATAATGATTATGAACCATGATTTTTCTATTATTGGGCAAGATTCATGTTTTTTCAGCAATTCTTTGATGAAATTCGTGTTTTTTCAGCGATCCTTTGAAGAATTTCGCATTTTTCTCGTGATCCTTAACGAAATTCGCATTTTCCAGCGATTCTTTGATAAAATACATTTTATTCCGCAATTTTTAGACGAAATTTAGTAAAAAAGCGTGATCTTTCCTTTTTTGCGATTCTTTGACAAAATTTGCTTATCTTTCACGATCCTTTTGCATAATTAATGTTTTTTCTGTTGTCTTTTAACGAAAGTCATGTTTCCCCATGATCCTTTGATGAATTTAGTGTTTTTTCCTCAATCATTTGACGAAATCTGTGATTCCCCCCCCCCCCCCCGCGAAGATTGGTTAGATGTTTTTAGTCTGCAGGTGCCCTAAAAAGTCTGTGACGCCCGTTGCTGCATTGCACACATTCTTCCATGTGACATCGAACGAAGGAAATTCATCCTAAAGAATCATTGTTTCATTCTTGACATTTCTGGAAAGAAACAACGTTCAACTCATTGGCTGAATTGTAAAGGGCGAAATGTGTCAAACATTAGCGGAAAGAAAGTGCGCAATTTGTTCGTTCATGGATAAAATCATGAAATTCATTAATCGATAGTTGATAAATTGCGAAATTCTTCAATCGATAGCGGAAAAATCGCAAAATTCATTAATCGACAGTGGAAAAATCGCAAAATTGATCAACTGGTTTCGGGGGGAAAAGTTTTCGAATATCGTCGAATGGCTTCGAGAAAAAAAAATCACAATCCGTCAATTTCGGGGAAAAAATCGTGAAATTCGCCAAATGGTTTAGAAATTTGTCGAGCGACAGCAGAGAAAAAAATCTTTTTCCATTCAATCATCGCAATTGGTGAGTGTGACTATTATGTTTGACCAGTGGTGGCAATAAAGTCCATTGCCAAATTTTCAGCATTACTCGCTGGCAAGTGTTAATTTTGTCCTATACTTCAAAATCCTTTTGATCATATCATCAGTGTGCAGGACAATTTTTTTACAGGAGACCATTTGATGAATTTTGTGATTTTTCCATTATCGATTGACCAATTTTACTGCTATCGATTGTTGAATTTTATAATTTATCAACTATTGATTAGCGAATTTCATGATTTTTTCCATGAACATTTGACGAATTATGCAAAAAAATTAAGAATATCGTTAAATTGTCTTGGGTAAAATAAATTTAATATTATCAAATGCCTTCGAGAAAAAAGTTGCAAGTTGAAACACCTGTGACCTCTTTTTCATGTTATGCATCTCGGGTCTATCCCCCCACTCCCCCCCGCCCAAGTGGGACACTTTTCTAA
Organism: Maratus michaelseni; assembly: GCA_963931845.1. Classification (NCBI taxonomy): domain Eukaryota; kingdom Metazoa; phylum Arthropoda; class Arachnida; order Araneae; family Salticidae; genus Maratus; species Maratus michaelseni. The sequence continues at coordinate 108,276,472 of OZ007595.1, forward strand.
ATTTTGCAGACACCTCTCATGTGATATATCGCTGGAAAAGTCTTTGACTGCTTATTCATGTTATGCATCTCCGGGGTCCATCCCGCCACCCTCTCCCCTCCCCCCCTAAGGGAGGCACTTTTATAAATTTTGTTGACACCCCTCATGTCATATATTGTTGGAAAGGTCTGTGACTGCTTAATCATATTATGCATCTCCGATGTCCATCTCCCCACTCCCCCCCCCCCCCCCAAAGGGTACTTTATAAATTTTGCACACAACCCTCATGTTATATATCATTGGAAAGGTCTGTGACTGCATAATCATATTATGCATCTCTGATGTCCATCTCCCCACTTCCCCCCCCCCAATGGGTACTTTATAAATTTTGCACACAACCCTCATGTTTTATATCATTGGAAAGGTCTGTGACTGCATAATCATATTATGCATCTCTGATGTCCATCTCCCCACTTCCCCCCCCCAATGGGTACTTTATAAATTTTGCACACAACCCTCATGTTTTATATCATTGGAAAGGTCTGTGACCACTTAATCATATTATGCATCTCCAATGTCCATCTCCCCACTTTGCCCCCCACCCCCCCAAGGGATACTTTTCTAAATTTTGTTGACACCCCTCATGTCATATATTGTTGGAAAGGTCTGTGACTGCTTAATCATATTATGCATCTCCGATGTCCATCTCCCCACTTTGCCCCCCCCCTCCCCAAGGGGTACTTTCTAAATTTTGCACACAACCTTCATGTTATATATCATTGGAAAGGCCTGTGACCACTTATATCATATTATGCATCTCCGATGCCCATCTCCCCACTTTGCCCCCCCCACCCCCAAGGGGTACTTTCTAAATTTTGCACACAACCCTCATGTTATATATCATTGGAAAGGTCTGTGACCACTTAATCATATTATGCATCTCCCATGTCCATCCCCCACTTTGACCCCCCAAGGGGGTACTTTTCTAAACTTTGCACACACCCCTCATGTGATATATCAATGGAAAGGTCAGTGACCGCTTAATCATATTATGCTCCCCACTATGAAATTTGTCAAGTTAAAGCGACTATAAATTTTATTTTTATGGTACTATCAAGTTGTTTGCCGTCAAATTTTGACGGGTTCCATCTAGTATACACTTATGTATCAATATCCTCTCATTTTTATATTTCCGAAATAAAAGTTCAAATCTTCCTTAAATAAATTTACCGTAGACTCCCGACATTTACAGTACCAAGAGTATGTCGTAAAATTGTGACCGTTGGCTAATTTGAAGAACATCAGATGAATATTTTAAATCTACGAAGACTAAACTTTGATTAAAATCATCACAACTAAAATAAATAGGTATTCTCATAAAAGAAAATAACTATTATCATTAAAAAAATAATAATAAAAAAAGCAAATTTAAGGCGAAATTTCTGTAATTATGTACCTTAAATCATATATTCTAATACGAGCAAATCTTGTGGGTGGTTATATATATATATATATATATATATATATATATATGCAAAAATTATCTTAAAAACGGCTCTAACGATTTTGACGAAATTTCGTATCCTACCGTTTTGAGGCACCAGAAAACCAATGGGCTAGGTCACATGCTCGAGAAAATTCGATTAGTGGGTCATTTTGGGTCATCGTCTAGCTAATTGTATCTAAAAAACGGTTCAAACGATTTTGACGAAATTTTGTATCCGACCATTTTCGGGCATGAGAAGTCAATTGGGCTGGGTCACATGTTCGAGAACTTTCGATTAGTGGGTCATTTTTGGGTCAACGCGGGCCAAATTAATTTTATCTAAAAAACGGCTCTAACGATTTTGATTAAATTTTGTGGCCTACGAGATTCGAGCATGATAAAAGCAAAGGGCTAGGTCGCATGTCGGAGAAAATTCGATTAGTGGGTCATTTCTGGGTCATTGTGGGTCAAGATCTAAAAAGCGGCTCAATTTACACTAAATTTTGCATCCAATGGTTTCCGGGCACGAGAAGACTGTTGGGCTAGGTCACATGTTTGAGAAAATTCAATTAGTGGGTCATTTTGGGTCATGGTCAAGCTAATTGTATCTAAAAAACGGTCCAAACTATCTTGACGAAATTTTGTATCCGACTATTTTCGGGCACGAGAAGACTATTGGGCTGTGTCACATGTTCGAAAACTTTCGATTAGGGGGTCATTTTTGGGTCAAAGCGGGTCAAATTAATTTTATCTAAAAAACGGCTCTAACGATTTTGATTAAATTTTGTATTTTACGAGTTTCGGGCACGCGAAAATCATTAGACTAGGTCACATGTTCGAGAAAATTCGATTAGTAGGTCATTTCTGGGTCATTGTGGGTCAATATCTAAAAAGCGGCTCAATTTACACTAAATTTTGCATTCTATGGTTTTCCGACACGAGAAGACTGTTGGGCTAAGTCACATGTTCGAGAAAATTCAATTAGTGGGTCATTTTGGTCATGGGTCATGATATTTGAACTCAAATTTAATTTTGACCGAGCATAGCTCGGTCTTCCCTGCTCGTAAAAATATAAATAAGAAAATGATCATAATAGGTCATAAATACACCCAGAAAAAGGAATTGATTAAAACTGCAAAACATGTTTTGTTGAGTACATTTTGGTTGTTTTAACAAAATTCAAGTAAAATGGTTCAATTTTACTTGAATTAACAAAACATTTTTTGCTGACGATACAATTTTTTTTTTTTTTTTTTTTGGAATTGCAAAAAAAAAATTTTTTTTTGTTGATTCAAACAAAATTTTCATTGACCTATATTTAAACAAAAAGTTTTGTTGGGTCAACCAAATTTTTGTTGATTCAACAAAACTTTTTTCTGGGTGTAAAAATAAGACAATAAAAAAAAATCATTGATACATTTGCTCTTTTCTATTTAATTGTGATTTGTTTGCAATCATTGATGCATTTGTTATTTTCTCTTTAATTATGATTTTCTTGAAACCATTGATACAACAATTGTTCTTTTCTCTTTAATTGTGATTTGCTTGCAGCGACCTTTCAGATTATGTGTAATAAAAATTATTTGAGCTACACCTGCTTCTTACAGATCCTCAAAAAACTTTTTAGTCACGAGCAGTTAACTTTATGACACGGAAAATGTTCACTTTTTATTAAAAAAATAATTTTTAATATAATCATCATGTGCAACCTTACAACCGCAAAAACTAATTATTAGTTTCAGTGTTGAATTTTTATTAATGTAAATACTTTAGATATAAACCTACACCCAAAGGTTTTAGATTATATGGAAAATATTTTAATGGAGAAGAATATCTAATTATAGTATTGAAAATATCACATTCAAAAATACATTCTAATCATAACAATTAAAATTTACATCACATATTTTACAAAACAGCAGGTCTAAGTTTATATCTAATGTATTTATATAATGAAATCTCAAAACTTAAATAAAAATTTAGCTTTTGTGCCTGTGTTGTTGCGTGCTTTAATTGTATTAAAATGTATTTTTCTAATATATAGAAAATATTTCTCGTGTGCTAAATAAATTTTTTGTTCATTGATATTAAAATGGATCATGGGATAGTGTAATCAGACTGTAAAGAATAATTTCTGAAGAGTGCACTTACATCAATAAATATGACGAAAACTATGATACATGAAATAAAGGTAAAATATTTTGCATTTAAAAGCACTTTAAAACTGATGAACTCCCTTAAATATCTGTACATTTCAATCTGTGATAGTACGCTCGTTCTTAGAGACAGGCGTTTGTGCACATGACTCTATGTTCCCGTTTAGGTTAATAAATAACTGCCACACACACAAAAAAAAGGGGGGGCGGGATATTAACGTCTCCTTGGTGTATAATTGTTAAAAAAGAAACAGTTTAAACTTCGACTATAAACTAACAGAGATTCAAATCTAAATTTGATGGGATGCGATAATGTTAAGAAACTAAAGTGGATTTCCTTGACAAGGGCTGATATGAAATTTTAACAAGGGCGGATTTGATATTTTGTTCGTTTATGGAGGGAAAGATCGTACCCTGCCTTAAATAAAGAAAAAAATTCCATAAAATAATAAGCTTTGTTGCATGAAAACAGACTTTTGTATTAAAAGACAAAAAAAAAATGATTCGCTATTAAATCTAATAAGAGAATTTTATATAATAATCAGACTGCAAAGAATAATTTCTGAATAGTACGTTTAAATCGAATGAATCTGAAGAAGACTACCAATATTGGCATGAAGTATTGCACCATTATTGGGGTGTTTACATTTTGTGGATATTTAACCAATATAACAAATATTGGCGCAATATTGGGGTGTTTATATCTTGCCCATATTTAGGCAATATTTTAGCCAATATTGCGCCAATGTTGGTAGGAATTATTGCACTAAAATAATGGGGTCTTAAAACTTTGCCCTTATTTAGCTATTTGGGGCAATATTTCCTGCCAACATTGGCGCAATATTGGCTACAAATATTGGCTAAATAAGGGCAAAATGTAAACACCCAATATTGCACCGATATTTAGCCAAGTTATAGCCAATATTGGCGGCAACAAATATTGGCTAAATAAGGAAAAAGTGTAAACACCCCAATATTGGGGCAATATTTCACCAATATACCAATATCGCACCAAGATATAACCAATATTGGCTGTCTACTGGGGTATGACACATAAAATAAAGGTTCCTTGCAATTAAAGGTACTGTAATATTGATATATGTTAAAAATAATAAATGTTTGTCCATAAATTCGGAATACAGCCTCAAACATCCTTATGATAAGATAAGTGAGGTGTCGATTAACCGAGTGTGTCATATAATCGAGTGCTGGATAATACGGACTTTACTGTATTAAAATTTCAACATGAATAGTGATTAATATTATGATACTATAAAGTAATAGCAGAAATATATTTCGATAACAGAAATATATTGTATATCACAATGTCTGAAAATCTAAGAAAAACACATTCTTTCACAATAACATAGTCGATGAAACTGAAATGAGAGATTGAACTCATGAAACATAAATCATTTTTATTTCACAATGTCTTTAAAATATAGTTCGAATATTTCCTTATATGTTTTACCCGTAGAATTTTTAAGTAGCTCATTTATCTTCGGAAAAATATTGCTGTCAAATATCTAACTGTCACAAATATAATAATGTACTCTTACTGGATGAATTTTTAATGTGTTAATGTAACAGTATATAAGTCCAGAGGGATAAATAACGTCATTTTTCTCTCTAAGATTGCTCAAGAATTGAGTACTTTTATCCACCAGAGATCTTAATAATAAAAATTTTAATATAATAGTAAAATGCTCTCGTGATCTTCAGGTTAACTTAACAAATGGTTTCATATATCACAGCCGCTAATGTCAGAAAAGTCTATCGTAATAAAATCAAATGAAAATACAGATAAAATTTTAAATACATAACATATGTATATAAGTTCAAAGGATTACGGATTTTGAATACCACTATTTCTGAATAGTAATCTTCGCATCATTAATTTTCAGATATCTGTGATTAAATAAGGCGAATATTACTATTCAGAAACAATTCAATTATTCGCAATTCTTGGCATCTATGGGTGCCCTAAAACGGACTGACTGATTTTAAAATTGCAAACGGTGATAGATATTAACAAAATTCTTACAGGAAAGCCTTTTACTTCAGTGTTCTAAAGTGATTTCCAAACCTGCTTCCGCCAAGTTAATCATACATAAGACGTAGCTGCCAAGATTCACGCTGTTTTATTGCCACTAACTTTCAAAAGAAATTTTTGTTTTATTAAATGTAGAATTTCTGCGAATAAATAAAATAAAATTTTCATTAATGGTTAATGGCAACAGAAAAGAGTAAAAGTTGGCAGCTATGTCTTATGCATGATTAACTTCAGTGTTCTAATGTTATTTCCAAATCTGCTTCCGGCATCAATGTATAATCCTGTACAAGATGTTTAAATTGCTTATTACCACAAGAGAGAAGTCATTGTCTGAAACCCTATTTTTTTTTTCATTATTATTATTATTACTTGCTTTTTGTATGGATTCGCTGACTGGTGTATTTTCTTCTATGACAGTTGAAAGTTAGTTTAGCATAAAAGAGCAATTAAAAATAATAATTTTCTAGAAGTATATAGTACGTTTGACTTCAGCGCTGTAGCCGTAAAAAAACAGAGGATATATGCTACAGGCAAATATTATACACTAGTGTCCTGCTCGGGTCGAGTTATACTCGATCCGAACCCGAAATTTCTGCTTAAAAACAACTTGAAACTTTTGATTCGAACCCGACACGCATCAATGTTAAACTGACCCGAACCCAAAGTGTTAGTCCACATTTTACTACAATTATGAAAAAAGTATTCTACAAATATATCTCTATGATCAATTTTACCTCTTTTGTATAAAAATGAACAAACATACGCTCATTAATATTTAAATATATAGTTTTTTTCATTTGAAAAATAGCGACCCGCGGTCCGAGTTCGGTTGGATTGACGCAAGTTGTTTTCGTTGCAGGTTGAGTTGACTCTAAATGCTTCGGTTTCAGGTTGGGTTTTCACTCTTTCGGATCGGGTTCGGGTTGATTTTTGAAAGTACATTATTAAATATATATATTAAAAATTGTATTATAATTCGAATTTTCGAAACACTAGCGTACATAAATCGAATATTTTTAGTTGCAGTATCTCGCACATCCACCTTATTAATAAACTACATGATACCGAACTGCTTGCGTTTTGCAGGTACAGCAGCCACGAAAATGCAGTTTTAAGTTATCCTTTTTAACACTTTCCAACGTACTTGAAAAGTGTTTATGATTTCGGTTTGTCTGTCTGTCTGTCTCTTCGTGCTGTAACTCGCGTAAATATACTCCGATTGCCATGCAATTGATAAACGTTATTGAGGTTTAGAATGGCATGTTTAGTATTTAAAATGAAGTGTGTAGCATTTATAGTTGGTTTACTGGGGCATTCAAAAGAATTCTCTTACATTATGGTGTATGGGGAAAATTCGTTTGTAATGTATTAGGCTGTATCAAAAGTATTTTTGTTTTTGAATGTTTTTATACCAAAGCCTGTAGCCAGCACTTTATCTTTCCTATTGTCTAACTTAAAATAATATTTAAGAGAATACATGTCCATATATTCTGTAAGCATACAGTCTTCTTTCTTTCATTTTTACGTTACGTAAAGAGTGATACGAATGTTGAGATTTTATGCATTTTAAGGCATGATTTTAAACTAGGCCTTAAAACGAATGAAGCTGTCCTCAAAACTCGTGCAGTTGGAGACCAGGGCAAGAATAGTGTCCGGACAGCTGTTGAATGTGTATTTTGTTCACTTTTAGTATCAAAATTTATTGCGAAGAATGGATTCTCCTCTTTTTTCCTCTTAAACTGGTCAAAATTCACCTCTCACTACTTGGTTTGATTTCAAGGCTTCCTTAAAACGTTTGGATTTGTTTTGAACTGTCCGGACACTACTCTTGTCCTGGCCTCCAACTGCACGAGTTTTGAAGAGAGCTTCATTGGTTTTAAGACCTAGTTTAAAATCATGCTTCAAGATGCATACAATCTCAACATTTATATCACTCTTCACGTAACCTAAAAAAGAAAGAAAGAAGTCTGTATGATTATAGAATATAGAAGGACATGTATTCTCTTAAATGACATTTTAAGCTCAACAATAGGAGTGATAAAGGGCCAGCTACAGGCTTTGGTATAAAAACATTCAAAAAACAAAAATACTTTTGATACAGCCTAATATTTTGATGATGTTACACTTATTGAAATTGATGTACATCACTGAGGCTATAATATGTCATACATATTGAAATGTATATATATCACTAAAATGCACTACAAAATGTTTACTATAGGGTGTACATAGCATTTATCGTTCATTTACAGAGACACACAAAAGAATTCGGTTACGGCACTGTCTATGGTAATTCTTGGAAGGGCATTTTCATCGTGGTATGCGTTTTTAAATTTAACTTTTTTTGTTTTCATATTACTTGGTGTAAATAAATTTTATAGATTATATACAGGGCTGAACAAAAGAATCTGGGTATTTTTACAAGGCAACTGCTGAAATTGGGTTTTTTAATGTGTTATGCGTTATCGAAATTGTTTTATTTTGATAATCGCTTCTTGGCCTTTAAACGGTTAAGTTTTGTTACAGTAATATCTGGAAATGGAATGTAATATCTGGGAATGTGTTGGAAAGTGTTTCATAATCTATGATTGACACATGATTTTTCTTTCTTGTTCTGTTATGGAGAGAAAATCATGGTTAAGTAGATTTTATTTGCTGGTGCTTAACTGATTTTTAGCGAGAATAAGTAAATGGGAAGAACAAACTCAAGTGATAAACAATTTGAAATTGCATTTACAAATGTTAAAAGGTGAAGTATTTTTATAACAAAAAAAAAATAATAATAAATCGGTAAAGAGCAATCTAAATTTAAATACTGATCAAAGCACCCACTTGAAACATTTTTTGAGACTTTTAATTACGGCCTTGAATCTCGAAAACTATTTTTAAATGACTAAACTATTCATACGTAATTAGAGTAAATGTGTGGTTGAAAAGCAACTAGACAATAGGCTCATTATTCGTTCAAAGGTCAACCTTTTATAGTAGGGATTATATAATGGGGGAAAAAATATTTACCGTATATTTCGGTGTAGTGCATAAGTCGATAGTGAAATTATAAAATCGCATAAATAAAGCATCTTGTTAAAGACAAGCTGTTCAGTTAATATTCGACAAACTCAGACAAGGATTGCTCACATGAAGACAAGAATATTTTCTAATGGAACTCTGGGTCGCAATTCACTTGTCAAACCAAAAATACAGGGTACCTTGCTCCAGGTCGTACGCAGATTTTCTATTGTAACATCAGTGAAGATTATATATATATATATATATATATATATATACATATATATATATATCCAAATAAACCCTTACATCTGATATTAATTAGGTACAGATCAAAGTTGAATAAATTTTCTCCAACAGAGTGAGAAGTATCTTGGCCAAGATTCAAACCGTAAACCTTGGTTATAGGTGCCCCTGCTCTGCCACTGAGTGATCCAGATGATACCCGGCTTGACAACATTCACTCACTTGTTGGTATCATCAGATCTGTAAACCCACAGAATTACCGATGAAAACAAACTGCACATCTAAACTCCATTATTTCATGAATAATAATTATATGTGTGTGTAAATAAATCCTTTAAACTAGGAGTAAATGATTAACTAAGATTACTGGTACCGAGCATTGTTGGAAAAATTTATTCAACTTTGATCTTCAACTAATTAGTCTGAGTTATAAGGATTGATTTGCATACATACACTCTCAGAAATATTTCCTTTAAAATACGGAAGTTTTCCTGGCAGCAGCGCTGCTGGAATATTTCTGTTATTTGAAGAATGTCCGTTTATTTTTTCTCTGTTGCAGGAAGGAAAATATCCGCCAACTGAAGAAACTTTCGCCAATTTTTTGTCTGTTAAGGAGAGAAATTTTCCGTTATATGAAAAAACGTCGGTTTAAAAAAATATATATCTATCTTTGTGCTGCCATCTATGGATTATTACAAAATCATTTATTATTTGATATATTTAAGAATACTTTCTGGCTGACCTTGATCCAGGGACCAGACTTCCTTGAGTATAGTATCGTACCGGTTAGGTCATCGGGTGCTTGCTAAAAGAAGAGTTTGAAATGATGATATGGGTTTTCTTCAAATTGGTAATTGGGGCTTAAAAAATGTGGGGTTTGGAAAGCTAATAATTTTGAAGTTAATTTAAGGGAAATTTTGTCGTTATAAGATGATAATTGGGGTTTTAACACTTAAGTGTTCATAGTGGATAGAAACATGAATTATACATATTTTTAATTTGACTGTTAGATATAAAATACGAATATCATATATATATTTTTTTAATCCGAGAAGAAATGCTTGCTTTTTTGAGTAAAATCGATTTTTTTCTACTATTATATTATTTTTTAATGTGTTCGTTTCGAATATATTTTAAATGCGAGACTTTTTTTTATATGTATAACTTTAAAAAATAAATTGCGAATAATTTTTTAAATGAATGAGAAAATTAATTGTTACGTTTTTACATTCGAAAGCACTTTGTTTTTTATAAATTAGAAATTTTAAGTTATTGAATTTTTAGTTTTTCATTTTAAAAATAAATTCGAACTTTAGTATTAATAGAGCCAATACGCATGCATGGAGGGAATAAACGGAATTTTTCGCTTTTCTTCAAACTTTTGGGAAGAATTCACAGAAAAAATATGTTTTTTAGGAGTACGAAAATTAATTGTTGGAAATTGAGGAATAATTTAGTGTATAAAGACGAGTTTTTCTGACAGTGTATATAATTATTATATATGGAGTATATTTAATACATTGGAGTATAATGTTTAACAAATTTATATTCTAATTGTAGCGCGTTCTTTCTACCATACTTTTTCAAGTTTCCTGAAAGGGGCGTTGAACTTGGTATAAAACCTTGCATGCCAGAATCAAACTAGTTGCATGAACCAATCCCAAAACTTTCTTCTATTTCATATAGGTTTCACATACACCAAAAACGAATCAGCACCAATTTATATCAAGGTTAAACTGAATCTAAAGTTTTATTAAATTCCGTGCATTAGTTCTTGAAATATGACTATCGCTAAAATCGCATAATTAAAAATGCAGCATAGCAGCGCCAACTGTAGGGAAATTTTCACCAAAACCTAATCAACAACAATTTATGTCAACGTCTAATTGAATTTCAAGTTTGATGAAATTCTGTGCATTAGTTCTTGAGATAGAGCTAATGCGGAAATCGCGAAAAATGCAGCATAGCAGCGCCACCTTTTGCGCGATTTACACCAAAAACTGATCAGCACCAATTTATATCAGGTACTAACTGAATATAAAGTTTTATTAAATTCCGTTCATTAGTTACTGAGACAGAGCGCCCACAAAATTTTTGTCACATACGTACAGACAGAGTCATAGACTCACAGACAGGCATTGTCTAAAAACAGTCAACTCGTGTTCAGGATCTTCTAAAACATATAAATTCGTCGAAAACCGGAAATCGAAAATTTTCATGAATCCAATACTTTCTTCTTGTAAAGATAGAAAAAAGTAAAAACATTCAAAACGTTTTTGAATTTTTGAAAGAAAACTTTATATTTATATCAATATGTGTGCTATTCTCACACGAATGTTTTAAAAGATTCACGTAGTCATGTGCTAGCTACAGATTATTTCGAGCAGTTTATTTTACAGAGTGGTCGCAAATATTTTTTATTTAATTTGGTGTTGGTCCCCTAATCGCTCTTGTGATCAAACCTTCGCTGAAAATTACATGATCGTTATACTACTGAAGTTCCAGAAATATTTGTCAAGTATTTTTCGATGTTTTCGACAAAATGTCTAAATTCGAAAGTGTCCGGTGATTTTTCACCATATAGTGTACATATATATTTTGGGTGTGTGTGTTGGTTTGGTTAAATCAATAAAGAGAAAATATTATTTAAACGTTTGTGTGTTACTTTATTAACATATATATATATATATATATATATGTGTGTGTGTGTGTGTGTGTATGTGTGTGTGTCACGATTTAATGTGTATCACCACAATCTTTGTAGAATCATACTTTAGGCAAGGGCTTCCTCCGAGGAATTTTGCAGTCGGGCACCGAGCGCTCACTTCGTAGTGTACGTATAGAATGCAAAAAAGAGACAGTCTATTCCATTTCACTTTTATTCGTAAATCAAAAAACAAACTGGCTAGGCTTTACTCTTTATGATGTTCAATCCATACGTGCTGATTTTACTACCGCGAGGAAACTTGATGATTTAATTTATTAATTAAGAAGACATTTTGGTTCGTATAGGCAGGTATTTTTTCGAATCTATCGGCAGCCAAGGGAATGTTCCATCATCGTGAAAAACGCGCCGGGGTTTTGCATGCACCACCGGATCCAGGAACAATATGACTTTTTCGCGGGAAAAACGCCGTATATCATTTCCTGAACGCTCCAGAATACATGTTCACTAAAAAGTCTCTCGACCAATCAGCGCGTTCGGATTAATTTCTTCGGCGCTCTTATATCGAGGCGATTTTATCGTAAGCTGGAAAAAGCGCGGCAAACAAATGCTTCCAGAATATTCTCGAAAATCTAAATTCCTTCGAATAAATAGGAAAAAAAGAAAAGGAAAAGAAATACATAGGTTTTATCGAGCCTGGCAAGATGCCAAGATAAATTTTTACATTAAGACTAAAGTAACTTTCATAATTTGAGAAGTAATATTATTTTGTCAGAAAACATAGGGAAATAAAATAAAATAAATAAAAATACATAGGTTGTTATTTCAAGAGAGTAAAATATTTTTAGCTGGGAGATTGGGGTTTTTTAAAAGAATTAAATTCTAGGATGCATTTTACTTAATGAAATAAAAGTGCGTAATTTTAATAGAACATCGCGATGAGCCATTTTTTTTAAGAGAATGAATTTGGAATAAACTATTTTTAGCTAGATTGAATTTTGACAATCGAAATACTGGAGCGAGAAAATAATTTAGAATAATGGGATTTACACAGAATTATAGTTTTAATGAGGCCAACGGCGGAAAAGAAATTTTTTTTTTAAATTTGTTTCATATATATATATATATATATATATATATATATATATATATATATATATAATTATTATCTAATTCGCCGTACAACAGGTTTGAAAAGTTACATTCATCTTTTATTTACGAAGTACAACAGAAGATATGCTGGTAAGCAGCGGAAATAAAAATCGATATTTTGATGATCAAAGTTTCTTTAAGCATTTTATCGATTTATTCGTCCACTTGTCTTTCATAGAGGACAAATAATACCTTCGAAAATATGCCATACATCATTTTTTGTTGTTTTTTTAGTAGCCGCATTATACCTATTGAAGGAAAAAAAGTATTCAGCACGAGAAAAAACATTTTAATTCTATTAGCCGCATTTATTAATCAAATCATCGATGATGGAAAAAAACTATTTTTATCCAGGAAATATATCTTATATTTGAATCGTCGTAAAAAATAAATTAACAAATTTGTTCCATATATTTTTGTGTTATTTATCGAGTAAAAAAAATTGGTATATAAAGTGATTTTAGATGTTTGTATTAAGCATTTTGTTCTATTGAATTCTCTTATGGTATACACGTTTGGCAACAAGCATTTTTTATATTATTCTCAATTACAGTGTGCAGTAAAAATTGATGAAGTGAATGCTTCTGATATAAAAATATTTAATCCTTTATGAATTCGGTGTGCTTTACCTGAATATGACCACAAAAAAGCTGAATTGGCCACTATATTTTTGTAATATATCATATATTATAATACGAACAAAACTTGTGTGTGTGTGTATGTATATATATATATATATATATGCAAATTTGTTCTAAAAAACGGCTCTAATGATTTTGACTAAATATTGTATCCTGCAGTTTTGGGGTACGAAAAGACAATTCGGTTAGATCATATGTTCAAGAAAATTCCATTAGTGGGTCATTTTGCGTCACTATGGGACAGGGTCAAGCTAATTTTATGTAAAAAACCGGCTCAAACGATTTTGACTAAATTTTGTATCCTACCGTTTTCGGGCACGAAAATACCATTAGGCTGGGTCACATGTTCTAGAAAATTCGATTAGTGGGTCATTTTTGGGACACTACGGGTCAAGCTAATTTATAAAAAAAAAACGGTTCTAACGATTTTGACTAAATTTTATATCCTACCGTTTTCCAGCACGTGAAGACCATTGAGATAGGTCACTTGTTCGAGAAAATTCGATTAGTGGGTCATTCTGGGTCACTATGGATGAGGGTCAAGCTAATTTTATGTAAAAAACGGATTTGATCTATTTTTACGAAATTATATGTCCTACTGTTTTGGATTACGAGAAGATCATTGGGGTAAGTGACATGTTCGAGAAAATTTGATTAGTGGGTCACTTTGGGGTCGCTATGGCTCAGAGTCAAACGAATATTACGCAAAAATAACGGCTGAAACGATTTTTACGAAATTTTGTATTGTAACATTTTGGATTACGGAAGACCATTGAGCTCGGACTACTGTTCGAGAAAATTAGATTAATGGGTCATTTTAGGGTCACTACGGGTCAAGCTAATTTTAGCTAAAAAACGGCTCTAACGATTTTCACTAAATTTTTTATCCTACCGTTTTGGATTACAAAAAGACCATTGAGCTAGGTCACATGTTCGAAAAAATTCGAGTAGTGAGTCATTTTTTGGTAACTGCGGGTCAAGCTAATTTTACGTAAAAAACGGCTCTAACGGTTTTGACTAAATATGTATTCTACCGTTTTGGTTTACGAGAAGATCATCGGGGTAAGTCACAGGTTAGAGAAAATTCGATTAGTGGGTCATTTTGGGGGCACTACGGGTCAAGCTAATTTTATCTAAAAAACAGCTCTAACTATTTTGACTAAATTTTATATCCTACCGTTTTCTATTAAGAAGCCCATTGGACTAGGTCACATGCACGAGAAAATTTTATTAGTGGGTTATTTTGTGGTCACTACGAGTGGAGCTAATTTTAACCGATTGTAGCTCGGTCTTCCCCGCTGGCATCAATATATACGCCGTAATATACCTCTAACGCTCTATATATTACGTATATTGTTTGCGCTAATTTAGACTTCTTTGTAAATAAATTCGAAGTCCAGTAGCTTAGTGGTCAGTGCGTCGCGCTACCGCGTTACAGGTCTGCAGTTCGATCCAGATTGCGGATTGGACAAGCTTCACTCCATCTTTCACTTCTTTGGAGTCGAAAAAATGAGTACCAAGCTTCCTTGGGAACTAAACACGTAGGGCTCCGCATTAGGCTGGCTACCTGACAGGACATATGCTGTGCAGCACCTTAGGGTCCATGGTCAAGAAAACTGGGATGGGCACTGTAGGCCATGCCATGATCCTCATTGGATTGTAACACCAGAGTTTAGTTTTTGTAATTAATAAACAATAAAATTAAAAGAATTTATAAAAAGCAATAATTGTAATAAAGATATAAAAATTATATGCTGTTACATATTAATTTAAATTTCAATTAAATGTACCTTTCAGAGAGGGAGATAA
This sequence comes from Maratus michaelseni, assembly GCA_963931845.1. Lineage (NCBI taxonomy): Eukaryota > Metazoa > Arthropoda > Arachnida > Araneae > Salticidae > Maratus > Maratus michaelseni. Next base: position 108,291,668 of record OZ007595.1, read on the forward strand.
TACATACCCTATATTTTTAACCGCAAAATTGTCGCAGTGAAAACGAAAATGCCTACTCGATTGGAAATTATGTCTTCGTTCAGTTTATGGTTAAAAAATATAAACTTACAGGGCTGTCTCCAAATTGAAATGTAACAAACTTTTAAATTTCCACATCGTATTTGGATTCTTTGGTCAATGTTACATTCGGAAACTACGAGGGACGTTCCGAAAGTATGTTCGTCATTTTTTTTTCACACGGAAACTTTCTTGCCCCCCCCCCCCCCCAAAAAAAAAAAAATTACACCATAGCATCATGAATTGTACTCCTTGCACTATTTTTCCACATAGTTGCCACCGACACTGAGACATATGTCATAGCGTGCAATCAGTTTGAAGAAATCACTCTGGTAAAACTCGGTGCCTTGCGATGCAAGGAATTGTCGCACAGCCTGCTCCACCTCAGCATTGTTTTGGAAGTGACGTCTCGAGAGTACAGCTTTCAATGCAGGGAACAAGTGAAAGTCCGATGGGGCAAGATCGGGGCTGTAGGCCGGGTGATCCAATCTCTCCCATCAGAAGCGACGAATCTGATCTTGTGTGAACCTTGCTGTGTGTGGTTTGGCGTAGTCGTCCAAGAGCATAACACCTTCACTCAAGAGCCCTGTCCTCTTTCGTCCAATGGCGGACCTGAGTTTGGTGAGGGTATGTATTCGAATAACCTCGGGCACGTCGGTCTGCTGCTACTCTGTCTTCTTCGGCGCTCTGCTCATGCGTTATTCCTTCTCCGCTGACGCTACTTCCGTCGTTGAACCAGCAACGGGTGTGGATTCTTATGGCGATTGTTTGTTCACCTGGTGTACCATCTTCTCTTCTAAAAGAAAAAAATGACGAAACTTACTTTCGGAACATCCCTCGTAGACATAAGGCATATTCGGTGAAATAATTCAGGAATTATGTAACTAACATTTTGGCTCGCCTAATGTTAAATTCATTTTTAAATAGTTGTAAAACAAACTGCTAAGCGTGTAGTTTTTTATGCAGAACTCAAAAACTACTTGACGGAGTGAGCGGTAATTTTAGATTTTCATATTTGAAAATTCTAGAAATCGATTTCTGTTTTTTTTTTAATTATCGGTTAAAATTAATATTTTTTTTCCACTATTAATTTCAAATAATGTATATTTTGAAAAAAACTTAACTTGTCACACTTGTATTCACATAACAAGAACTAATGAATTCCGTGATATCCGTCTTTAGTGGACTAATTTCATACAAAATCCCACACTTTCACTTCAGAAGCAATTTCATTGTTGCACAGTGTTATTTCTCAGGATCATAATGTTTTTAATATGAGATTTCTGGCCTAAAAACTTCGGAAAATTTGCTTTAATTTTTTAATTTGTTCCACTGTTGTGCTATCTGTTGGATTATATATTTCTAGCCATGAAGTAGATTTCGGATAATGAGAATCCGGTGCAAAAATATCGCATAAACCGTACATTTTAAAATTCCTAATTCTATTTAAAGCGCATTTTATAAAGAAACTGGTTATAACGAAGTCCGCATATAACGAATATTTTTCTCGCTTCTTTCAGCGATTTTTTTATTGTAATTAAAAATTATTAATAACTATCAACAGTAAAATCTGCAAAGACGGAATTGTAAAAAAAAAAAAAATAAGAAAATATTCCGTTTTAGATAGATTTCTACTTTGCAGATATAATTTTATAGCATTCCTCCGTTAGGTATCTTGAAAATTTTCCATTTAAGACAGGATTTTGTTATACACAGGCTCCGTTTACACAGGTTTTACTGTATTTTCGGAAAATGTATTTTACTTTGAAAATTCGATAAGACAAATTTTAAATGAAATACAGTTTTTTCAATGTGCAGTTTCATATAACAAAAACAAGTCGAAATGTACATATTGTTCTTATTTTTTATTTTATCTTATTTTATTTTTTAAACAAGATTTTCCAGTTGCTAAATTTCTCTCAAACATAAGTCAGTGAGGAAGTACTGCAATCGAATGCTGCAAATATTTTTATTCCTCGACTTTCAAGTTAAAAAATGTATATCTTCGCAACTGGCTTGACGGAATTTTTTCCCCACTTTAATAATACATAGCTGTCACACCTTCCGATTTGTGAGTACTTACAAATAGGAGTATTTGCTTATTACAGAAATTTTCGATTAAATAAGAAGATGATTACTATTCTGAAATAGCGGTGCTCAAAAATTGGAAGAATTGTAATAGGCTGGATCCAAACTCTCTACCTCTCGTTTTAAAACTGGAGCGGTACCTCTGCGCTACTAATGCTTTATTACATCGCCACATTATATTTATCACTCATATTCTGTCACATTTCCTTGGTGATAGATACTATTCCCTATTGAATCGGTTGCAAAATGGTTTGAAATTGGTTAATACGCATACATGCATGTATGCGTATGTATGCACATATAAACATGCACATACGCACACACACACACACACATATATATATATATATATATATATATATATATATATATATATTGTCAACTTGGAATAATTAAAAAACTTTTTTATTAACTTATAATTTTTTTAACTCTCTCTTTTCTTCTATTTTAGAAGTGACAATAGCTGTCAACAAGTCTGTTCTATGTTCTAGTTGGCTTTAACAGGCAAAATGTTCTTAAATTAACTTGACTTTTTTAAAACTCTTTTTATAAACATGAATTTTTTTTAAACATTTATTTTAAACTTTGGATTTTAACTTATAAATGTTACACACATATCCCAGAAAGGTATATACATGCACAAATATATACATACATACACAAATATATACACACACATACATGTATGTAAGCGTATATATGCACATATAAATACACACACACACACATATATATATACATACACAAATATATACATACACACATACATACATGCATGTATGCGTATATATGCAAATATATACACACACATACATGCATGTATGCGTATATATGCACATATAAACATGCACACACACACATATATGTATATTGTCAACTTGGAATAATTTAAAAATATTTTTATTACTTGTATTTTTTTAACTCTTTTATTAACTTATAATTGTTTTAAATATATTGTAACAACTTGTCAATATTATACGTGCATACATATACATTTATACGTATATACACACACACGCGCGCGCAAATCATGATAACAATACTTTTCTTTCACTATGTGTTAGAAAAGTATAATGCCATAGGAACAATTTTGTTGAAAACTTTTATCCCATTTTGATAATATGTCATTTTGGATATGCATTGCGAAGCTAACACGTGTGCAAGATTTCTTCTATTTTGTAAGTGACAATAGCTGTCAACAAGTCTGTTCTACGTTCTAGTTGGCTTCAACAGACAAAATGTTCTTAAAAGATTGAATAGAAAATATTTTTGATGCTTATTTCATCTTACATAGAGAAATAAGATTTTTAGTTTTCTTTTCTTGAACAAGAGTAAACACCCAATACATTTATCTTCAAATGTCACAGAAAATAATTGAAATAGCCTCAACCGAAATTACGTCTTTTTAGGTGTGTTCGTAATTATATAAATGTATAGCACCTATATAAATGTATAGCACGTCGCGTCGTCTGGTCCGTCCGTCCGTGCGCATAAAACAGTGCAAAAACTACTCAACCAAATGGTTTGAAATTTAATATATATAAAATCGTCGCAGAATTTTGTCGAGTCATTTAAAATTTTATGAAAATTGAATCAAAACTTAAAAATATATTAATAAAAGTTTTCTTCATTCTATGAAATCCAATCATACGTAATTAATTAATGATATCTCATGATATGTAATGATTCTAGATTGCCATGGTGATTACGTTATATTTAAGATGGAGTCATACTACTTCCGTATTACTGAATTTAAAAACCGAATTTGTATACTAAATTTGTTTAATTATAGCAGTCATATAATCTACCGACAGAAAATATATATTGAATGGAAAACAAGTCGAAATAATGATTTCAAGTTCTGAAATTTTCAAAGCTGGGCTTAAGTTTCCGATTGGAATTTTCAGTAAATGTCAACAAAAGATAAAATGTTGCCAATTTAAAATGTACTTACTTTATGACGGAAATTAATCATATCGTAATAACGGACGATATAATTCATTTCACTGAAATAATAACGATGATTTTTTCCATTGTCTTGTATTGGATATTTGCGCATAGTATAATTTTAATGAAACAGAATTGTAATTGTTTGTAAATGTGCATTAAAACTTAATTTCAGAAAGTAAAATTAATATCTATAATATGAAAATCTGCACATAAAATAAATTTTGTACTCATGCATGTTTGCATAAGAGTGCAACAGTTATTGCACCAAGATCTGAATATGCATAAAACTAATTATAGTTAGAACGCACCTAACTTGTCACGTTTGACGTACAATTTCCAACTTGTTCATTTCATGTTAAGGCTGTTCTCAAATCCAAATTGGCTACTTTATGACATATTTTTTTAATTCATTTTTGTTTGGAAACGCATGAAGTTGGCAGGTGCGCATGTTCATGAAACTATGTAATCGAAACACGTTTTCCATTTTTTTTTATAAAAGCAGAAGATCTTTCAAAAAATGCTGTCAAAGTCGGGGTTTTGGACCGAATTCCTGAAGAAAAAGTGTGAGAAGGGAGAAAAACGTATCGACGAAGTGAGACGAATCGCTTTATAATTCGATAAATAATCTGTTTATTTAAAAAAAATCGAAAACTATTTTCGATTCCAAATCTCTTTTATAGTCAAGCCTGCCAATTTTATACCTTTGCGTTTAAGAAAGAGTCAGAAAATGTGTCAGAAAGTTTCGCGTTGTTGAACAGGTCATTTAAGAGGGCGTCTTTATTCTGCGATTGTATCAAACTCTTAAATTTTAAATACGAACGATTAATTTTGACATCATGTTCTGGGTTTTTCTGTTAAATTTTATTCTAAGATAATTTTTGATTTTACGGTATAATACTGACATTCCAGTTGCCACTATCATACCATAAAATTAACAGCAATAAGTAAAAAAAAGCAGTAATACGCTAACGCGCATGCGCGGCAGCGTATTACTGCTAATTTTACACTATCAGAAAAACTAGTCTTTATACACTAAATTATTCCTCATTTTTCAACAAATACTAATTTCCGTACTCCTAAGAAAACATGCTTTTTTCCGTGAATTTTTCCCGAAAGTCTGAATTAGAAGGGAAAAATTATATTTACCGTTTATTCCCTGCACGCATGCGTATTGGGTCTATCAATACTGAAGTTCGAATTTATTTTAAAAATAAAAAAATAAAAATTCAATAAATTAAAATTTCGAATTTATTAAACAACAACAAAATCGTGCTTTCGAATTAAAAATGTAACAATTTTCCTATTCGTTTAAAATTATTAGCAATTTATTTTTTAAGGTTATAAAAAATAGCATTTAAAATATATTCTAAACAAACAGATAAAAAAGTATATATATATCTAATAGTTAAATTAAGGGTAAAAAATCGATTTGCTCAAAAAAGCAACAAACACAAATAAGGCTTTCGAATTAAAAAAATAACAAATAAGTTTCTCATTCTTTTAAAATTATTCGCAATTTATTTTTTTAAAGTTATAAAAAAACACTCGCACTGAAAATATATTCTAAACAAACACGTTTAAAACATATATAACAGTTGAAAAAAAAAAAAGGTAGATTTTCTCGAAAAAGCAAACTTTTTTTATCAATACTCATATTTTACATTTAACAACCAAATTAAGAATATATATAATTCATGTTTTTATCCTCTACTAATACTAAAGTTTTAAAACCCCAACCATCATCTCATAATGACGAAATGTCCCCGATATTAACTTCAGAATTATCAGGTTTCTAAACCCCAAATTGTTTAAGTCCCAAGCTGCCATTTGAAGAAAACCCGTATCGATGTATCAGCGTTTCAAACTCTATTATTCTAGCAAGCGCCCACTGGCCTTACCGGTAAGACACTTGACTCAAGGTACTGACGCCCCTGGTTCGAACCCAAGGTCAGTCAGAAAATATTCTTGAAGTATATTTAATAATAAAACCCGTAACAGTCCATAGATGGCAGCACAAAGATACATGTAATTTATTTAAATCGAGGTTATTCAAATAACGGAAAATTTATCTCCTGTAACGGAGAAAAAAATAAACGGACATACTTCAAATAACGAAAATATTCCGGAAGCGGTGCTGCCAGGAATATTTCCGTGATTTGAAGGAAGTATTTCTGAGAGTGTACAGTATAATACTGGCAGCTGGGATGCCAGTATTACATCATAAAATCATTTTTTTTTTCAGTGCAAACAGAAAGTTGTTTGGTTAGGTAGTTTAGGAATTATGCTGTTTTAAGTTTGGAACACCTAATGTTAAATTCAAGTTGCAAAATCGTTGCAAAACAGATTGCAATGCAGGTAATTTTTTTAAGAATAACTCAAAAACTACTTAGCTGAATGAACTGTAATTTTGGATTCGCATCTGAAACTTCTAGAAATCGATTTCTCTTAAAACAAATTATACGTTACAATTCTTTTTTTTCTTTCAAAAATTCGTATCAAAAATATTTTAGCAATAGCTATCTTGTATTACAGTGTACAATATTAAAACTTTTGTTATTTTATTTTACAATTAAACAAATATTTTTTACTAGCTGTTACCCGTGACGTCATTCACGTAACATTAAAAGAAGAAGAATTAATTATGCAAAACATTTCACTCCTGATATTTAAAAACATATTTATTTAACCAAATCTTTATCACATTTTATGAGAGACAATACGGTATTTGTTTGTTATAGGGGCCTTGACATAAACCAGTTTTAAAAAAGTGAAACTTTGTGCCAAGTAATATATGCAACTTTCTTTTTAAAAATAAAGTCATTCTTATTCATATTTTCTGAGATGCGGCTTTCATATTTAACACTCGTCATTTTCCCCACAGGCAATCTAATTAATTTTTTTTAGTTTTTATGAATGAAAACAGCTATTTTCCGCTAATCATGCCGTAGTTTTTCACATGGATAATTTTGTGGTGCATATTATTGACATTTGCCATCTATTTTCTTTTGAAACTTTTTTTGAAACTTTTTAAAAATTTAAATTAAGAAGTATTTATTTAAGCTGTGCGCAGACGATAAACCCACAAGTATTGCTCCCATCGCACTCATTTCATTTAAAATACAGAACTTTAATTTAAAATACATATATTACATACATTTAAAATACACTCATTTTATGTGAGATGCAAAAGAAAAAAAGGAGAAAAAAAAGAAAATAATAAGAAATAATACCATTAACCCACGACCATTTTTATTTCCACATTAAAGATATCCGTTTTATTTCATGTATGACGTCATATTATTCTGCTTTCCGTATTTAATATGCATCTTGTATTATTATTATCAAATACTTGAAAATGCCCGTTTTTATCTAATATGACGTCATATTAATCTTCTTTTTAACTCTCAGTTTTTTTTAAATTTAATTTTCATTTTCACGTGTAAATTTTTCAATTGAAATTAACTGTTGAGGAAAAATTATTATTCCAGGTTTTTATTTATTGGCAACAAGAAAAAAAGATGGTTATATTTTATAGGGAAAATGTTTACTGATTCTCTTTGAAAATAATGAAATTTTGAATTATTAAGAAAAATACTTGAATAAAATAAATATAACACAGCCAATGTTCATTTCTATGTAATAATCCATCTATATGCAAAGATACAGGGCTAATAAATCCTCCGTTTTTACGTTTATTTCAGCCAAACATTCACACACACTTTCACATTTATAATATTATTAGGTTTTCGATAAAACATATATAACTAAATGCAAAAAGAAGTAACAGTCTAAATTAATTACAGGCTTCTTAATACACGATCGAATTTCAGTCAATTTTCGTCATTTCATACTTCAACTGGCCCCTTTAAGAAGAAAAATAAAATCTGTTGCTTCATATTTCTCTAGGAAATATTCATAAAAAAGTCCTATTATCTTTTAAAAAAGAACATTACATCTTTTGAAACAGATAGAACTTACTACAGCATTTTTGACAGCTACTGTCATTTACAAAATAAAAGAAATATCTTCCGCTTGTTAAATTCGTAATGCATTTTCAAGATGACGTATTATTAAAGTGGAATTAGAGTTTTCGTAAAGCTAGTTGAGAGAAGTTATTCTTTTTTGAAAATGAAAAATTTAAGATTGAAAATATTTACTGTATTTGATGGCTGTACGGCATCGTTGACTAATATTTGATAGAAATGCAGTAACTGTGAAATTTTGTTAAACTTTTTTTTCGTCTCAAATTATGAATCAAGAAATCGTTTCACTTCAATAATTATCTTCCATAATATCTGAAGATATATTAGGAAATTTGTATAATAATAATATAAAATTTAATTAAGTTTTTTTCATTAAAACTGATTTAATAAATCGGTAGTTATAGCGCTTTTTTGTAAAATAATTACACGAATAATTACAATAACCCATTTTCTTACAAAACGTGCATTTCAGGAATGAATTTTTTTTATTCAGAAATTCCGAATTCATACCAGAAATTCTTAATTATAATTTTTGCTTTATTTAATGACAGATTCCTCTTTCGGAATTTCTGGTGTGGATTCGGAATTTCTGAATAAAAAAGAAATTCCTGAAATGGACACATATACGCGTCTTTGAGCAAATGGGTTAATTAACAACAAGAACGAAAAATCATGCATCCGTCATAGATTATAAAGCACTTTCAAACACTAACATTATTAAGATTTTTTTCTCCTAGAATGAAGTGAGATATCTAAATAAGCAATTTAAAATGGACGCTTTTGAAATGACGCATATACGCGTCTTTGAGCAAATGGGTTAATTAACAACAAGAACAAAAAATCGTGCATCTGACACAGATTATAAAACACTTTCGAACTGTAACATTTTTTATGATTTTTTTTCTCGCTAGAATGAAGTGAGATATCTAAATAAGCAACTTAAAATGGACGCATGAAATGGACGCTTTTGAAATGGACGCATATACGCGTCTTTGAGCAAATGGGTTAATTAACAAGAAGAACGAAAAATTATGCATCCGGCACAGATTATAAAACACTTTCGAACAGTAACATTATTAAGATTTTTTCCCCCTAGAATGAAGTGATGTATCTAAATAAGCAACTTAAAAAAGCGCATAATTCCGTAAAAATCCACTTTCAGCAGTTGCTTTGCTGTCCACATCCGATAATGTGTGAAAAGTCTTTCGTGTAGTCCTGTATGCGATCTACATAAGTTATACATACCACCATTTTGCTTTTTTCCAACAAAACAGTCCTTCCGGCCTGTACCGGGGGGAAAGGGAAGCTTTCATAGTCCATGTTTTTAAAAAATCAACTCATTTTACTCAAGCTAAATTCCTTGGAACCCGATTATAGAAGATTCAATCTCGGTTTTAGTTAGTACTGAATTTGAATGCGCATTTCAGCATGAGAGTTACAGCATAACAAAATCAGATTGTTTCAAAATGTCAGCCAACCTAGAATTTCAAACTGCCATATCTCTGCTATTCTTTCAGATAAAGCCAAAACAAAAAATGTTCCAGAATCCTTGTATCATGATCTAACACTTAACGGAAACAACTTTTTCAATTTAAAATTTTATATACATATTTTTTTTTAATTTTTAAAATATCTTTAAAAATTAACTTGCCGCCATTTTGAAACAAGATGGCGCAGGAAGCTGGCCAACGAACTCGGTCGAGATCGAGACCTTGGTATGTTCTATACACATGATCAGTCACATTCATATCGGTTCATAAATAAGATAGTTACAGCATAACAAATATCAGATTGTTTCAAAATCTCAGCCACCCTAGAATTTCAAACATTCCATCGGTTCATAAATAGGTAGCTTTTTGTACAGAAAGCTACCTAAAACCCAACTTTCCACAACTTGTAACACAGACCGTTCTTCCAATTATTTTTCCATTCTATCTTACATCCCGCTTTAAATTTTATATTACCTACTATTATACTGTTCTACCTTTTTAAATGAAATTTCCTCCGCTAAATTTATCTTAAACATAAGCCATTTCTTAAAGCATTGCAATTCTAATGTAGCAAATATTTTCCTTTTAAGACTTTGCATTCTCAAATATAATAACTTCGCATCTTACTTAACGAAAGATTTTATTCCACTTTAATACTTTGTCATCTTAGAAAATGCGCTGAGGATCTAACAAGCGTGGAAGGGTTCTTCTATTTTGTAAGTGACAATAGTTGTCAAGAAGACTATTGTTAGATTTGTTTAAATTTTAGAAATGTAATTTGAAAAAAAGAAAGGGAAGAGAATATTGTTAATGAATATTTCATTCTACAGAGAAGTCTTTCATATAAAAATGGCTTTCTTTTTCTTTCCGAATGCCGTATTTCAAAAAGAAACCGAGAAATAATAAAAATATTTCGATTACAATCTATTATACAAGTTGCAAATTTTCAACTGGACGAAAAATGTCCGGGCCAGGATTCGAACCTGGGATCGCTTGGCTGAAGCCGCCACGCTCTACCACTGAGCTATCCCGGTCGAATCTGGAAGGCATAATTCATCCAGTTAACCTTATTGATCGAAGCATCTGGTCTGATATTTTAATCAGCTCAACAGAAAAGATCGCAGGTAATGGAACTCCAGTAAACGCTGGATACGGAATACACTATATTTTTTTAACACAATTATTTCAAATTGGTAAAGTAATCATACAAGTTGTAAATTTACAACTTGTATGATTACTTTACCAATTTGAAATAATTGTGTTAAAAAAATAATCTATTTACAACTTGTATGATTACTTTACCAATTTGAAATAATTGTGTTAAAAAAATAATCTAGTGTATTCCGTATCCTGCGTTTACTGGAGTTCCATTACCTGCGATATTTTCTGTTGAGCTGATTAAAATATCAGACCAGATGCTTCGATCAATAAGGCTAACTGGATGAATTATGCCCTCCAGATTCGACCGGGATAGCTCAGTGGTAGAGCGTGGCGGCTTCAGCCAAGCGATCACAGGTTCGAATCCTGGCCCGGACATTTTTCGTCCAGTTGAAAATTTACAACTTGTATGATTACTTTACCAATTTGAAATAATTGTGTTAAAAAAATAATCTAGTACAATCTATTAGTTTAAAATTTTGAAATATGTTTTTCGGATGCGAAAGCGATGTTATATTCTGAAGAGAATATGAATATTTATTTATAAAACATTGAATTTTAAAACGGCCATATAGAATTAACTTTTTTACTTTCTTCTATCTATAATAGAAGAAAGTATTGTAATCGAAATTTTTTTCGACTTCCGGTTTTCGGCGGATTTACACGTTTTAGGGGTCAGAGATTCCGAAAAACATGTTTTTACAAAATGTCTGTCTGTCCGTCTGTCCGTCCGTTCGTCTGTCCGTCTGTCCGTCTGTGTGTCCTCATTGTATCATCGAAAAGTGTATGAAGTTATGCTTCAAATTAAACCTAATTTTTTTTCAATGTTTTTGGCTATGGCAAGCAGATTCTATCAGAAGATGGGGATATTTCGACGAAAGGGGGCGCTGTGATCGATATTTTTGTTCCATTTTCACTATTGTACCATCTAAAAGTGTATGAAGTTATGCTTCCAATTGAACCTAATTGTTTTTCTATGTTTTTGGCTACGGCAAGAAGGTTCTATCAGAAGATGGGGATATTTCGACGAAAGGGGGTGCTGTGATCGATATTTTTGTTCCATTTTCACTATTGTACCATCTAAAAGTGTATGAAGTTATGCTTCAATTTGAACGTAATTGTTTTTCTATGTTTTTGGCTACGGCAAGATGATTCTATCAGAATTTAGGGATATTTCGACGAAAGGGGGCGCTGTGATCGATATTTTTGTTCCATTTTCACTATAGTATCATCGAAAAGTGTATGAAGTTATGATTCAAATTGAACCACATTTTTTTCTATGTTTTTGGCTATGGCAAGCAGGTTCTATTAGAATTTGGGGATATTTCGACGAAAGGGGGCGCTGCGATAACCATTTAAAGATTTCAAATTCAAAAATATGTACAAATTCAAAAAAATTAGAAATCCTAAAACTTTTTTCGTTAAATGTTCGGCCGTGATCCGGAGATTCCGGAACAGTTTTTGTTTTGCCTCTATCTTTTTTTTTTTTTTTTTTTGAGACCGGCGACCAGGCCCCTACCTGCCAGGTTTGTTACGGTTGGTTTCAACCAAATTTTTTTTTTTTAATCTACATTAATTACCTTAAATCACTCTCTCAACATTTATTTAGAAGTTTTCTTTTTGTTTCTGTTTTAAATAAATATATAAATAAATGTAATTGTAATATTAATAATAAAAGCAGTTTTTTTTTTTTTTTTTTTTTTTTTTTTTCTCTTCTTTCCATTTCTTTTAAGCAAAGAAATTTCAACTTTCATAGTCTAACGTAGCTTCCTGTTTTTTCAAATACGAAAAGCAGACAGCAAGGGAGGGATGTTTTGTCAGTAGACTGCACAGGTGGAAAATTTGGAGTCATCTAGTCTGACTTTGATATAAGAATGACCGACCGCCCTGTATAAGAATTACGTTATCTTATGAGTGTACTATACACGCAATTAGGCTTTGTAAGTTTACGACAGGCTTCAATTGGCTCTGCTATCAGGCGGATAGCTGGCGCCCATGTAAACAGAGGCTAACAGGACAACCTTCAGCACACGCCATGGGGGTGATGCATGACTTCCTTCCCCCATGAAGCGGCCGGCAGAGTGGAGCGGCAAGCTGTAGTCTTCACGAAGAGTCCATTTTTCCTTTTGTTTCCATTCCCGTACCCCTGGCAGAGTGGATCGGTCCCGTTTTTCAAGCAGCGTGGGAGAATGAATGTTTACGATACTTGTTGCTTGGCCAAGAGACCTGTCGTTTGACTCGTAAAAAAAATTCGACTTATTACGGGGCTCGAAGATTGGCCTGTGGGCTGGATCGCGAAGTTGTTGAAGGCGGACAGGTTTCTGGAAGATTTTTTTTTGAGAGTGAGGCATTGATGGCCCTACATTAACTATTCTAAATCATGATGTTATGATGAAAAGAGGCTATAAGGGCATTTTCGAATTGCGGATCTATAACTGTTAACGAGAAATTAAGAAGAAGATATGTGTAGCCCGTTTTTTTTTTGGCGTAGTGGCGCTCCAAGATTATGACTTCTTAACCATCAGAAGTGATCATAGATATTGAACTAAACGGTCGTTAGAAGTCGTAGTGTTCTGAGTTACGGTGATGGCTATCTTCGAATAAAACACATGCTTCAGGAAGGTGAAATTACTGACTCCGACGGTGAAGTTCTGGACCGTAGAACGATTTTCCCCTCCGGACTAGATGATGGACCTAGTAGTTGATGGCAAGTGATGCAGTGAGATGAGAGGATTGATGAATGTTAGCTTGAAACCACATGGGTATTGTCGGAATTTTTCCCCAGCCTGAATACTCCAGCTTAAGTGCTTCATCATATTTTGAAAAAGGACGAAATGCTCCTAAGTGCCCATTGACTAAAATTGTAGAACTCTCTACCTGTTGTAAGTACTATTTGCATAGTTTTTCTTTTTATTTATTTGTACCTCTTTAAAAAAAAAAAAAAAATATGTTTGCTATACCAGAGTTTAAAAGTGAAATGAATATCTTTGGATAATTTCAATAAGAATAAACATTATGAACAGAAATAGTCTGTAGGTTAATATATAATGTTTGTATGTTTGAATGACCATTAAATGGTAATGTGATGATAATTTTAAAAATATGATGTGTAATTTAAAAGTAACCAGTGAGTGGTTTCAACTTAAAAGATCAGCTGTTATATTGTTTTATTAAGATTATTTTTGATAACTTAGTTGCTTCATTATTTTAAATGTTCAAATAAATTGTGTTTTTTTTTTGTTTATTATCAAAGATGGTATGTTTTTCTTTGTATAAATCTCTAAATAATTAATTTTTTATATTCACAGTAGACCTATAAGAATGCCCTAACCTTTCTGTGAGTAATAAAAAAAAAAGGGAGAGAAAATTCAACTTTATTAAATTAGGACTTTAAAATTTCTTAAGTTTAAATTCATAACTGACTGTTTTAATGAACATAAATTGAAGTTCACTCAATGTTATACAATCGTATTTTTGATCTTGATTTAAGGATGGATAGATTAATAAGTGAAACAGTAATATTAAATTTAATTTCATAAAATGTTAAATTAAGCTTTAACTCTCCTCTTTCAGAAACATTGTTTTTCTAAAATATACACCAAAATTGTTTTATTTTAAAAAGTAAAAAAAAAAAAAAAAAAAAAGAAAGAAAAAAAAAAATATCCAGTTATTTTACACCACTATACGATTCTTGGTTAACCGATCGGATCTTGTTCAGAATCTCTATGGTTGTTCTAAAATTTTAGTACATCATCATATCCCTATTCTATTAACGGATTTAACTCTTTCCCCTTTTGGTCCTCATATTGGAGGAATTTCAGGTTGTCTGCATTTTTCCAAATTATATGATGAGTACACTTTTGTTAATTTAATGTGTATGGAGATTTGAGCTTGATCGGGTTGGAGTGGAGTTGGGTGTTCTTTATGCAATCCAGTATGCTACTTGATTTAGAAATCTGTTGCCCCTTACTACATTTAATATTGTCTTAAAATGATGAGTTCAAAATTATCATTGTTGTATTAACCTATTCGGATTCTTAAGTTTTGATATTTTGATTAGTTTAATATAATTTGCTACCTTTTCCATGGCAACAGATTTCAGTGGAGCTAATCAGGGTGTACTTATTTTTTTCTAAATATTTAATTGTCAAGTGAAGATTGAGTAATAAATGAGCTTTTTAAGTTTAAGTAAGTTGTGTTTTAGAAAGAACCCCAAAACACCACAACAAATGGAGCCGTAACAATTCGGTCTCTGGGTTATTGATTTTTTTTTACTTGTATGTATTTATGTATCAAAGAGCAACTGGGTGTTTTTGCAATTAAAATTTTATTTATATGTTCAAGTGTAAAAAGAGGTCTAGGCTCTCTCTCTGTGCTAGTAAGCTACAATTCCCAGTCAAAATTATGTCTTGTGAGCATAACCTTTTCTTATTTACAAAAAGCATAGTCCTGTACTTAAGTTTTATGTGTATGTAGGTTTCCTTTTTTTTCTTTTCCTCTCTTTTTCTCTTTTTTAAGCTGCCCCCCCATTTTCCCTTTTTTGTGGTTGTTTGTTTATCAATTTTCTAACCCTAACCATGGCTGATAAGCATTCAGAGGCAATTGCCACTATTCAGCGGAAAAATGCAC
Organism: Maratus michaelseni; assembly: GCA_963931845.1. Lineage (NCBI taxonomy): Eukaryota > Metazoa > Arthropoda > Arachnida > Araneae > Salticidae > Maratus > Maratus michaelseni. Next base: position 108,307,023 of record OZ007595.1, read on the forward strand.
TAGTGGACAATTTGTCAAACATTCCCCCATTCAATGGAGAGGCCAGCTCAGTCTGCTTCTCAGATTTTTCTGAGAAATTTGAGAGTTTTGCCAAATTATTCGACTGGAATGAGGAGGAGAAAAAATTCGTTTTGTTAGCTAGATTATCAGGAGCTGCTTCTAGGCGAATAAAAATTCACAAAGCAAAAACATCTGATGAGCTATTAAAAATCTTAAAAGAGAGTTATACTTCACAGGCCACACCAGATGTTGCCCTCAGTCATTTTTTAAATTTTAAACAGCCACCCAATATGAGTGTTCAGGAGTTTTATGACAAGGCATATGATATGTCATTAAGAGCCCTTGTAATTGAAGGTATCCAGGGTGAAGTAGTCGATAAAAGCCGAACGGCTCTACTACACTCCATGCTGTTGAGCAATCTTACACCAGAAGTGCGAAAGGGGGTAATTGCGAGAAATCCACAATCCCCAGAAGAGGTCCTCAAAATTGCGCTTCTTGAGGAAAAGGCTTATAGGAGCATTAACCCTTTCTACAACCACCGCGAGGAAATTCTCAACCCTAATTTGACCCAAAACCTACCCTGTGCTGCAGTTTTTCAGCAAGATAGCTCACAAAAGAAGGAGATAGACAAACTAAAATCTCAAATTGATGTTTTAGCAGCTAAGATAGACAGTTTAGTTGATCTTAGGGCTAGGGATATGCAGGAAAATAACCAGGAAGTAAGACCCGTAACCTGCTATAGGTGTTCCGTACAAGGCCACTATGCCAGAGATTGTCCACTAAATTTTGTCGACTATAATTTTAGAAGGGGAGGTGGTCAAAATTTCAGGAGCCGTGGGCAAAATTATAGAAACAGAGGTGAAAATCCTAGAGGGAACCACAATCAGCGAGGCGGATATAGGGGAAGAAGAGGTGGTTATTACCAAAACAATAGGAGCACAGCTGCGAACAGAAATGAAGAGCAGGCGGTAAATAACACCCCAGTAGCTAACAATGAAAGTGAGGCTTTAAACTATTAGTGGCCGGATCAGATGTGGTCAAGTCGATCCCCAACAGGCCCCTGGACCCCCCAACTGTGTATAGTATGTTTCAGCCCCAATCATATACATTACCAACTACAAGAATTTACATAAATAAAGTTTGCCTGAATGCATTATGTGACACTGGTTCGGCAATTAATCTCCTGAGTGGTACTGATTGTAACTATTTAGAGAATTTTGAAACGGAGAATTGCAATATCCCCATTATGACTGTCACCGGTGAGAAAGTTCACCTAAATAAGAAAGTATTTTTAAAATTTGTTTTTGATAATGTTCAATGTCAAGCTGAATTCTATGTAGTGGAAGGTAAATTAGCAGAGGATTTTAATATGATTTTGGGAATGCCATTTTTGAAAGAGTACCGGGCAAGTATAAATTGTGATACAAATGCTGTCGCTCTTAAAGTGCCAGTTGCAGGCCAATGTAAACAAAGCGTAGAAACCCCAAGTAATACTTCAGGGTCTAATACTTGTCTTGCTACTAATTCTGTAAATATTTCTAATTATGTATATAATGTAAATTCAAATAATAATTGTATGAATAATGATTGTGTTGAAAATAGTTCTGTAAATATAAAATGTGTCAACAAAGTAGAGGAGAATTCAAAAAGTAGTAATGCCAATAGCCCCCCTGAAAGTTTTGCATGTATTAATGTTCATGACTCAGTCAGTGTTGAAAATGGGAATAATAGTAGTGAAAATATGGTAGTTCAGGAGCCGCAGTTGATTAATATGGGAAAAGATGTTGAGATAATCATTCAAACTGAGTCAGATAAGGAAGTTGAAAGTGTTGCGCAGAACTTTTGCATGCAAACAACATCAGGCGGTAGCTCTGAGGGTAATAATACTGAAAATTTTTCAAGTATTCAAAGTGTCGACAACATTCTTTCAGCAGCGAGTCAGGTAACCCAGGGTAATTTAGCTGAAGATACTACTGAAATTTGTAATATTGATGAAAGTGAAGATTTGGTAAGTATAGAGGATAAGGAACCTGAAGTCGAGGAGGAGAGCAATGAAGATAGCAGTAGTGATAAAACCAATAAAAATAAAAATATAAGTTTCGCTGTGTTATGTAGCAAAATTTCAATTCCCCCGCTGTCAAAAATGTTAGCCCAGGTTAAAAGTTATAAGGAAAATTTTATTAAGGAAAATGATATTGTTATGTTAGAACCTTTGGCGAAAAATTTAAATCAAGGTCTCCTTACCTCCAGAGCCATTTGCACTAAAGAACATGGCCTATATATCTCATTTGCAAATTTTTCAGACAATAGTATTCATTTAAATAAAGGAACCTTTGTTGCCAAAATTAAAAAATGTGTAGACCAGTCAAATATACCCGTAACTGATAATAAATTAACCTATAATATAAATTTGGCCCCTCCAATTGGTGACTTTGATCACGCTGATCTCACTTGGAGCTCTGAAATTAATTTAGATCATTTAGAACCCCCATTAAAACTTAAAATGCAAAATTTTCTAGACAAAAACAAAGATGTATTTGCAGCATCGGTCTTAGATTTACCCGGCTGTGATACAATCCCGCATGAAATTAACTTAACTTCAAATAAACCAGTTAAAGGCAAAGCTTATAGAGTCCCCTACAAATTACGTCAAGAAATGGAAGACCAACTTAATACTTTGTTACAGGCGGACATAATTTCCCCTTCCATGTCTGAATTTGCTTCTCCGGTTATTCTGGTTCGGAAATCAGACGGTTCCTATCGACTTGCTGTTGACTACAGAAGATTAAATAAAAATCTTGTTAAAGATGCTTATCCAATACCTAACATTACCGACTCTGTTGATGCTTTAAGTGGGGCTAAATTTTTTTCAACGCTAGATCTAACTAGTGGTTTTTTTCAACAGGTTATTCGCCCAGAGGATAGGCATAAAACTGCTATAATCACCCACAAGGGACTTTTTGAGTGGACCCGTAACTGTTTTGGGCTCTCAAATTCAGGTAACAGTTTCCAAAGACTTATGAATGCTATTTTCGGTGATTTAGGCAATCTTGGAATTCTTGTTTATATCGACGACATTGTAATTGCCTCCAGTGATGTTAATTCTCATTTTGCGAAGCTTAGCATGGTCTTTGAAAGGTTAAGACTGCATAAACTTAAACTTAAGCCCAGTAAGTGCACTTTCCTTTCGAATAAAATACAATATCTAGGTTTTGAGATTTGTAGTGGCCAAGTGTCACCTATCAATAAAAATATTGCCGTAATAGAAAATTTTGAACCTCCAACTACCCGAAAGGCTGTTAGGTCATTCATTGGAACTCTATCCTTTTATAGGAGATTTATACCAGATTTTACTAAGAGAGCTAAAAATCTAATCAACTTAACGAAAGAGACAGGAAAATTTTCGTGGAATGAAGATGCACAGAAAGAATTTGAAGACCTTAAAATGGCTCTTATTTCAAAACCATGTCTTGCACTCCCTGATTTTGAGAAAGAATTCCATTTATATACTGATGCCAGTGGCGAAGCATTAGGGGCAGTGTTATCACAATTAGATGAAAATAACATGCTCCATCCTGTTGCCTTTGCCAGCAGAAAATTGAAAGATGCTGAGACCCGCTACTCCACCACTGAAAGGGAATTACTAGCTTTAGTTTGGGCTACTGCCCACTTCAAATGTTACATTGCTAATACCCATTTTTTCATCTATACAGACCATGCGCCTCTAACATTTATGTTAAAAATTCACGACCCTACATCTCGCATGGCTAAATGGATCTGCACTCTCTCAGACTTTAATTTTACAATTAAGTTTGTTAAAGGTAAGTGTAACAGTGTCGCAGATTTCCTTTCGAGGTATGTCAACAATGATAACTCCAGTGATACTGTTAATTGTAATTTTTGTATACAAGTCGAAAAGGAAGTTACTTTTATGCCTCATTCCAATCTACTTGAAAAAATTGGTGAATTACAAAAATCAGACAAGAAATGCTGCGAGATTGCAAGAAAATTAGACCAAGGTGTAGAAATTGCTCCTAAATACATGAAATTTTTTTTTAGAGATGACATTTTAGTTTGTGAGGATACAAGGGAGTCAGCTATTTTGAATAAATCTGTAAAGTTAGTCGTGCCAAAAGAATTGGTTACTCAAGTTTTTGCACTAACACATGAGTCCCTAGCGGCTTGTCATCAAGCCTTTCAAAAGACCATTGATCGCATTCGTGAGCACTTCTATTGGCCAGGAATGTCGTCAGATGTCAAGCATCTAGTGGAGTCATGTATTAGTTGCCAGCAGAAGAGAGCTTATAGAGCGAACCAGCTCGCCCCTCTGCAACGTATGCCGACCCCCCAGTTTCCCATGAACAAGGTTCATTTGGATCTCATTGGACCCTTACCGCAAACTTTTTCGGGAAATAAGTATATTGTTGCATATATAGATTCATTTACTAAGTGGCCAGAAGCATATGCGGTTAGTTCAACCACTTCAGATGTCATTGCGGACACTTTAGCTGATTTCATATCACGCTACGGAGCGCCCTGTTTTATTACGACGGACAACGCGAAGAATCTAATTTCAGATGCGATTGAACACGTGTATAAAATGTTTGGTATTAAACATATTAAGACCTCATCTTATCACCCGGCTGGCAACTCGCAAGTGGAGAGACAGAATCGTACTCTTAAAAATGCACTTTGTCACATAGTCAATCAAAATCAATCTGACTGGGACACTAAACTCATATTTGCACTACTAGCTATGCGTTCAGCTGTCCACTCTTCAACTAAACTTAGCCCAGCTGCAGTTATGTATGGCAGAAATATGAATCTACCATATAATCTCTTTTCTCAACCACCTTCTTTTAATTATAATGATGCACCCTCTTTTTGCGAACTCTTAATCCCAGCTCTTCAAAAAGTATACACTGAAGTACATAGTAATTTAATTAAAGTTTCTGAGCAGCAGGAAAAATACCGTGAAAGGACAGCTGTTGATAAAAATTTTAAAATAGGAGATCTTGTGTGGTTATTTACACCCACAGTCGCCCCTGGTAATACAAAAAAATTAAGCAAGCAAAATAATGGTCCTTTTACTATAATTGAGAAGCTAAATGAGGTTAATTTTAAAATAGCGCTAGTTGCTAATCCCAAAAATTGTCAGGTTGTCCATGTTGACAGGTTGTCTTCTTTCAAAGACAGACTCCCCATCTGGTCCAGTAAACCAAAACAAACAATTGGCCTGGGATCGACTGAAAACGTGACCATCGATTCACCACACCAACCGCGCGATTCTCCTCCTGTACGCAGGTGTAAACGCAACCGATTCATTCCCTGGGCACCATATGATAGTAACCACGCACCAGCAGTAGTGAACGTCAACAATAACGAAACTCCGGTAGCGCCGGAAGTGGAGGAAACAGACAGCGACGCGACTGAAATCATAAATCCCTCTCCCCCACCTCCCATTTCTCCGGAGATTGCAGCGGCAGAGAATAACGAGATGTGCGTAAATAAAAATTTAGCAACGGCAGAAGGCAGCGAAATGCGCGTAGGTAAAAATTCAGCCACGGCAGAAAGCAGTTCAACTGCTGAGCACAGCGATTCGCGCAGGTCTCGTTCATCGATTCGTCCAGCTGCTAAATCGAATAGAAGTAGTCGTTCAATATCGATTTCTAGAACCGACTATTCGCTACGGGATAGACGAGACCGTCCGAGTTATAAATACTAACTACCTTTTTTCGTTATTCAAGCATTTTTATTCAATTTTACCTTGTTTATTTGTATTTATTTATAGTTTAGTTAATGTGTATATATATTTAATTATTTTTTTTTGACATTTTTAAAACGGAACTTAGTTTTTCTAGCGTATTAAAGGTTTGTTTTGGTTGTGTGTTGATACTTTCATGTAGGCATTTTTAACCCTTTTTATGCCTATACTTAAGGTTTTTGTCTGTTTTATGGTAGATTATGTGGTATATACCCGTCCGCACCCCGTTTTCGTAGATTTTGGGTATATTTTTGCAAAAAAAAAAAAGAAAGAAACGAATGTAATTTTTGTTACTTTAAAATTTTTTTAGGATGTTGTGTTTTGTATGCCCTTTTGCCGAGGTAGATCTGTTTAGTTCAGTTTTTTTTAATGCATCAGTGTTTTGTATATAACTTTTTAAGTATGTGTTTACTTTAATTTCTACATTTTAACTAGATAGATTTATTATTTACTATACAGTTTGTGGTTTTATTTGAGCTTAAACTTTAAGGAGTGTGGGCCCTTTTTCTTTTTCTTGTACATACTGTCTCATGTACATGCCTGTATGTTGTTGTGTGTGGCTAAAAGTGCTAAAATTAACTATTTTCTTAATTTCACTTCCTATTTTTGGTGGAGTGTGTGTTTTTCCTTCCTGGTGATATATGTCACCACCCCTGTTTTTTATTTTATTTTGTGGAATGTTTTCCCTGTAGTACCCAAAAGCCCGAAACTGCTTTTGCTATAAGTAGCACAGAGGCAGAGATACTCTTTCCCATGCACATTACTTGTACGTGCATTTGTAAAATCTACATAATATCCCGAATCATTAGACTGTGTTCGAAAACAAACATGTGTTCTCATATAAAATTGTTACAATTGTGTGCGTAATTCTCTAACATGGTCTGTGATACCATAATTTGTGTCTTACAGATGTATATGTATATATTTTTTTTTGTGTGTCACCAGTTGCTCTTGTGTATTTTTGTATAATAGAATTAATATGTGTTTTACAAATTTCATTGACATTTACAGTGTTGTAACTATGATATTACTAGTACTTATTTACATTAATAGATAGTGTTGTAATATACTGTGATGCCAATTATTGAAGTTATGTATATAAGCAGTATAATGACAATTAATCAGTGGGCACTTCTCTTCTTTTTCGGCTAATTTTTTTTTCTCAAAATTCAATTTATGTATTGTTTACAGTTCTGTTGCCAGAAGTCTCAGGAAGGATGCAGTTATGCGTAGGAATGACAGTAGTAGGGAGGTGAGGTTTCACAATCAGGTGGAACATGTGTTCTTTTACAGGTGCAGAAAATATCTTGGTCATTTTAGTGGTAAAATCAGCCTTGTGGTCCCTCCTCTGGTAGTACTCTTTTATGGTCATGTTTCAGGTAATATGTTAGGTAATGGTTTCTACGGATGTTTGAGCTCTGGTTGTATATATCCGGAATATATTGTCAGGGTGGTATTTCAGCGGTGAACTCTCTGGATCCCGTCCCGGATCGATGTATGATTTGTGTTTGTGGGTCAGTTTTTTCAGTGTTGCGGTCCCAGCATGCCATGTGGTACCCAGTTACCTTTCAAAAAAATAATTTTTTTTCTCAAAAAAAATTTTTTTTTAATTAGCCGGGGGGAGCAATCTTGTTACGGTTGGTTTCAACCAAATTTTTTTTTTTAATCTACATTAATTACCTTAAATCACTCTCTCAACATTTATTTAGAAGTTTTCTTTTTGTTTCTGTTTTAAATAAATATATAAATAAATGTAATTGTAATATTAATAATAAAAGCAGTTTTTTTTTTCCTCTTCTTTCCATTTCTTTTAAGCAAAGAAATTTCAACTTTCATAGTCTAACGTAGCTTCCTGTTTTTCAAATACGAAAAGCAGACAGCAAGGGAGGGATGTTTTGTCAGTAGACTGCACAGGTGGAAAATTTGGAGTCATCTAGTCTGACTTTGATATAAGAATGACCGACCGCCCTGTATAAAAATTACGTTATCTTATGAGTGTACTATACACGCAATTAGGCTTTGTAAGTTTACGACAGGCTTCAATTGGCTCTGCTATCAGGCGGATAGCTGGCGCCCATGTAAACAGAGGCTAACAGGACCCCCCTTCAGCACACGCCATGGGGGTGATGCATGACTTCCTTCCCCCATGAAGCGGCCGCAGAGTGGAGCGGCAAGCTGTAGTCTTCACGAAGAGTCCATTTTTCCTTTTGTTTCCATTCCCGTACCCCTGGCAGAGTGGATCGGTCCCGTTTTTCAAGCAGCGCGGGAGAATGAATGTTTACGATACTTGTTGCTTGGCCAAGAGACCTGTCGTTTGACTCGTAAAAAAAATTCGACTTATTACGGGGCTCGAAGATTGGCCTGTGGGCTGGATCGCGAAGTTGTTGAAGGCGGACAGGTTTCTGGAAGATTTTTTTTTGAGAGTGGGGCATTGATGGCCCTACATTAACTATCCTAAATCATGATGTTATGATGAAAAGAGGCTATAAGGGCATTTTCGAATTGCGGATCTATAACTGTTAACGAGAAATTAAGAAGAAGATATGTGTAGCCCGTTTTTTTTTTGGCGTAGTGGCGCTCCAAGATTATGACTTCTTAACCATCAGAAGTGATCATAGATATTGAACTAAACGGTCGTTAGAAGTCGTAGTGTTCTGAGTTACGGTGATGGCTATCTTCGAATAAAACACATGCTTCAGGAAGGTGAAATTACTGACTCCGACGGTGAAGTTCTGGACCGTAGAACGATTTTCCCCTCCGGACTAGATGATGGACCTAGTAGTTGATGGCAAGTGATGCAGTGAGATGAGAGGATTGATGAATGTTAGCTTGAAACCACATGGGTATTGTCTGAATTTTTCCCCAGCCTGAATACTCCAGCTTAAGTGCTTCATCAGATTTTGAAAAAGGACGAAATGCTCCTAAGTGCCCATTGACTAAAATTGTAGAACTCTCTACCTGTTGTAAGTACTATTTGCATAGTTTTTCTTTTTATTTATTTGTACCTCTTTAAAAAAAAAAAAAATATGTTTGCTATACCAGAGTTTAAAAGTGAAATGAATATCTTTGGATAATTTCAATAAGAATAAACATTATGAACAGAAATAGTCTGTAGGTTAATATATAATGTTTGTATGTTTGAATGACCATTAAATGGTAATGTGATGATAATTTTAAAAATATGATGTGTAATTTAAAAGTAACCAGTGAGTGGTTTCAACTTAAAAGATCAGCTGTTATATTGTTTTATTAAGATTATTTTTGATAACTTAGTTGCTTCATTATTTTAAATGTTCAAATAAATTGTGTTTTTTTTTTGTTTATTATCAAAGATGGTATGTTTTTCTTTGTATAAATCTCTAAATAATTAATTTTTTATATTCACAGTAGACCTATAAGAATGGCCTAACCTTTCTGTGAGTAATAAAAAAAAAAAAGGGAGAGAAAATTCAACTTTATTAAATTAGGACTTTAAAATTTCTTAAGTTTAAATTCATAACTGACTGTTTTAATGAACATAAATTGAAGTTCACTCAATGTTATACAATCGTATTTTTGATCTTGATTTAAGGATGGATAGATTAATAAGTGAAACAGTAATATTAAATTTAATTTCATAAAATGTTAAATTAAGCTTTAACTCTCCTCTTTCAGAAACATTGTTTTTCTAAAATATACACCAAAATTGTTTTATTTTAAAAAGTAAAAAAAAAAAAAAAAAAAAAAAAAAAAAAAAAAAAAAAAAAAAAAAAATATCCAGTTATTTTACACCACTATACGATTCTTGGTTAACCGATCGGATCTTGTTCAGAATCTCTATGGTTGTTCTAAAATTTTAGTACATCATCATATCCCTATTCTATTAACGGATTTAACTCTTTCCCCTTTTGGTCCTCATATTGGAGGAATTTCAGGTTGTCTGCATTTTTCCAAATTATATGATGAGTACACTTTTGTTAATTTAATGTGTATGGAGATTTGAGCTTGATCGGGTTGGAGTGGAGTTGGGTGTTCTTTATGCAATCCAGTATGCTACTTGATTTAGAAATCTGTTGCCCCTTACTACATTTAATATTGTCTTAAAATGATGAGTTCAAAATTATCATTGTTGTATTAACCTATTCGGATTCTTAAGTTTTGATATTTTGATTAGTTTAATATAATTTGCTACCTTTTCCATGGCAACAGATTTCAGTGGAGCTAATCAGGGTGTACTTATTTTTTTCTAAATATTTAATTGTCAAGTGAAGATTGAGTAATAAATGAGCTTTTTAAGTTTAAGTAAGTTGTGTTTTAGAAAGAACCCCAAAACACCACAACAAATGGAGCCGTAACAATTCGGTCTCTGGGTTATTGATTTTTTTTTACTTGTATGTATTTATGTATCAAAGAGCAACTGGGTGTTTTTGCAATTAAAATTTTATTTATATGTTCAAGTGTAAAAAGAGGTCTAGGCTCTCTCTCTGTGCTAGTAAGCTACAATTCCCAGTCAAAATTATGTCTTGTGAGCATAACCTTTTCTTATTTACAAAAAGCATAGTCCTGTACTTAAGTTTTATGTGTATGTAGGTTTCCTTTTTTTTCTTTTCCTCTCTTTTTCTCTTTTTTAAGCTGCCCCCCCATTTTCCCTTTTTTGTGGTTGTTTGTTTATCAATTTTCTAACCCTAACCATGGCTGATAAGCATTCAGAGGCAATTGCCACTATTCAGCGGAAAAATGCACTAGTGGACAATTTGTCAAACATTCCCCCATTCAATGGAGAGGCCAGCTCAGTCTGCTTCTCAGATTTTTCTGAGAAATTTGAGAGTTTTGCCAAATTATTCGACTGGAATGAGGAGGAGAAAAAATTCGTTTTGTTAGCTAGATTATCAGGAGCTGCTTCTAGGCGAATAAAAATTCACAAAGCAAAAACATCTGATGAGCTATTAAAAATCTTAAAAGAGAGTTATACTTCACAGGCCACACCAGATGTTGCCCTCAGTCATTTTTTAAATTTTAAACAGCCACCCAATATGAGTGTTCAGGAGTTTTATGACAAGGCATATGATATGTCATTAAGAGCCCTTGTAATTGAAGGTATCCAGGGTGTAGTAGTCGATAAAAGCCGAACGGCTCTACTACACTCCATGCTGTTGAGCAATCTTACACCAGAAGTGCGAAAGGGGGTAATTGCGAGAAATCCACAATCCCCAGAAGAGGTCCTCAAAATTGCGCTTCTTGAGGAAAAGGCTTATAGGAGCATTAACCCTTTCTACAACCACCGCGAGGAAATTCTCAACCCTAATTTGACCCAAAACCTACCCTGTGCTGCAGTTTTTCAGCAAGATAGCTCACAAAAGAAGGAGATAGACCAACTAAAATCTCAAATTGATGTTTTAGCAGCTAAGATAGACAGTTTAGTTGATCTTAGGGCTAGGGATATGCAGGAAAATAACCAGGAAGTAAGACCCGTAACCTGCTATAGGTGTTCCGTACAAGGCCACTATGCCAGAGATTGTCCACTAAATTTTGTCGACTATAATTTTAGAAGGGGAGGTGGTCAAAATTTCAGGAGCCGTGGGCAAAATTATAGAAACAGAGGTGAAAATCCTAGAGGGAACCACAATCAGCGAGGCGGATATAGGGGAAGAAGAGGTGGTTATTACCAAAACAATAGGAGCACAGCTGCGAACAGAAATGAAGAGCAGGCGGTAAATAACACCCCAGTAGCTAACAATGAAAGTGAGGCTTTAAACTATTAGTGGCCGGATCAGATGTGGTCAAGTCGATCCCCAACAGGCCCCTGGACCCCCCCAACTGTGTATAGTATGTTTCAGCCCCAATCATATACATTACCAACTACAAGAATTTACATAAATAAAGTTTGCCTGAATGCATTATGTGACACTGGTTCGGCAATTAATCTCCTGAGTGGTACTGATTGTAACTATTTAGAGAATTTTGAAACGGAGAATTGCAATATCCCCATTATGACTGTCACCGGTGAGAAAGTTCACCTAAATAAGAAAGTATTTTTAAAATTTGTTTTTGATAATGTTCAATGTCAAGCTGAATTCTTTGTAGTGGAAGGTAAATTAGCAGAGGAATTTAATATGATTTTGGGAATGCCATTTTTGAAAGAGTACCGGGCAAGTATAAATTGTGATACAAATGCTGTCGCTCTTAAAGTGCCAGTTGCAGGCCAATGTAAACAAAGCGTAGAAACCCCAAGTAATACTTCAGGGTCTAATACTTGTCTTGCTACTAATTCTGTAAATATTTCTAATTCTGTATATAATGTAAATTCAAATAATAATTGTATGAATAATGATTGTGTTGAAAATAGTTCTGTAAATATAAAATGTGTCAACAAAGTAGAGGAGAATTCAAAAAGTAGTAATGCCAATAGCCCGCCTGAAAGTTTTGCATGTATTAATGTTCATGACTCAGTCAGTGTTGAAAATGGGAATAATAGTAGTGAAAATATGGTAGTTCAGGACCCGCAGTTGAGTAATATGGGAAAAGATGTTGAGATAATCATTCAAACTGAGTCAGATAAGGAAGTTGAAAGTGTTGCGCAGAACTTTTGCATGCAAACAACATCAGGCGGTAGCTCCGAGGGTAATAATACTGAAAATTTTTCAAGTATTCAAAGTGTCGACAACATTCTTTCAGCAGCGAGTCAGGTAACCCAGGGTAATTTAGCTGAAGATACTACTGAAATTTGTAATATTGATGAAAGTGAAGATTTGGTAAGTATAGAGGATAAGGTACCTGAAGTCGAGGAGGAGAGCAATGAAGATAGCAGTAGTGATAAAACCAATAAAAATAAAAATATAAGTTTCGCTGTGTTATGTAGCAAAATTTCAATTCCCCCGCTGTCAAAAATGTTAGCCCAGGTTAAAAGTTATAAGGAAAATTTTATTAAGGAAAATGATATTGTTATGTTAGAACCTTTGGCGAAAAATTTAAATCAAGGTCTCCTTACCTCCAGAGCCATTTGCACTAAAGAACATGGCCTATATATCTCATTTGCAAATTTTTCAGACAATAGTATTCATTTAAATAAAGGAACCTTTGTTGCCAAAATTAAAAAATGTGTAGACCAGTCAAATATACCCGTAACTGATAATAAACTAACCTATAATATAAATTTGGCCCCTCCAATTGGTGACTTTGATCACGCTGATCTCACTTGGAGCTCTGAAATTAATTTAGATCATTTAGAACCCCCATTAAAACTTAAAATGCAAAATTTTCTAGACAAAAACAAAGATGTATTTGCAGCATCGGTCTTAGATTTACCCGGCTGTGATACAATCCCGCATGAAATTAACTTAACTTCAAATAAACCAGTTAAAGGCAAAGCTTATAGAGTCCCCTACAAATTACGTCAAGAAATGGAAGACCAACTTAATACTTTGTTACAGGCGGACATAATTTCCCCTTCCATGTCTGAATTTGCTTCTCCGGTTATTCTGGTTCGGAAATCAGACGGTTCCTATCGACTTGCTGTTGACTACAGAAGATTAAATAAAAATCTTGTTAAAGATGCTTATCCAATACCTAACATTACCGACTCTGTTGATGCTTTAAGTGGGGCTAAATTTTTTTCAACGCTAGATCTAACTAGTGGTTTTTTTCAACAGGTTATTCGCCCAGAGGATAGGCATAAAACTGCTATAATCACCCACAAGGGACTTTTTGAGTGGACCCGTAACTGTTTTGGGCTCTCAAATTCAGGTAACAGTTTCCAAAGACTTATGAATGCTATTTTCGGTGATTTAGGCAATCTTGGAATTCTTGTTTATATCGACGACATTTTAATTGCCTCCAGTGATGTTAATTCTCATTTTGAGAAGCTTAGCATGGTCTTTGAAAGGTTAAGACTGCATAAACTTAAACTTAAGCCCAGTAAGTGCACTTTCCTTTCGAATAAAATACAATATCTAGGTTTTGAGATTTGTAGTGGCCAAGTGTCACCTATCAATAAAAATATTGCCGTAATAGAAAATTTTAAACCTCCAACTACCGGAAAGGCTGTTAGGTCATTCATTGGAACTCTATCCTTTTATAGGAGATTTATACCAGATTTTACTAAGAGAGCTAAAAATCTAATCAACTTAACGAAAGAGACAGGAAAATTTTCGTGGAATGAAGATGCACAGAAAGAATTTGAAGACCTTAAAATGGCTCTTATTTCAAAACCATGTCTTGCACTCCCTGATTTTGAGAAAGAATTCCATTTATATACTGATGCCAGTGGCGAAGCATTAGGGGCAGTGTTATCACAATTAGATGAAAATAACATGCTCCATCCTGTTGCCTTTGCCAGCAGAAAATTGAAAGATGCTGAGACCCGCTACTCCACCACTGAAAGGGAATTACTAGCTTTAGTTTGGGCTACTGCCCACTTCAAATGTTACATTGCTAATACCCATTTTTTCATCTATACAGACCATGCGCCTCTAACATTTATGTTAAAAATTCACGACCCTACATCTCGCATGGCTAAATGGATCTGCACTCTCTCAGACTTTAATTTTACAATTAAGTTTGTTAAAGGTAAGGGTAACAGTGTCGCAGATTTCCTTTCGAGGTATGTCAACAATGATAACTCCAGTGATACTGTTAATTGTAATTTTTGTATACAAGTCGAAAAGGAAGTTACTTTTATGCCTCATTCCAATCTACTTGAAAAAATTGGTGAATTACAAAAATCAGACAAGAAATGCTGCGAGATTGCAAGAAAATTAGACCAAGGTGTAGAAATTGCTCCTAAATACATGAAATTTTTTTTTAGAGATGACATTTTAGTTTGTGAGGATACAAGGGAGTCAGCTATTTTGAATAAATCTGTAAAGTTAGTCGTGCCAAAAGAATTGGTTACTCAAGTTTTTGCACTAACACATGAGTCCCTAGCGGCTTGTCATCAAGCCTTTCAAAAGACCATTGATCGCATTCGTGAGCACTTCTATTGGCCAGGAATGTCGTCAGATGTCAAGCATCTAGTGGAGTCATGTATTAGTTGCCAGCAGAAGAGAGCTTATAGAGCGAACCAGCTCGCCCCTCTGCAACGTATGCCGACCCCCCAGTTTCCCATGAACAAGGTTCATTTGGATCTCATTGGACCCTTACCGCAAACTTTTTCGGGAAATAAGTATATTGTTGCATATATAGATTCATTTACTAAGTGGCCAGAAGCATATGCGGTTAGTTCAACCACTTCAGATGTCATTGCGGACACTTTAGCTGATTTCATATCACGCTACGGAGCGCCCTGTTTTATTACGACGGACAACGCGAAGAATCTAATTTCAGATGCGATTGAACACGTGTATAAAATGTTTGGTATTAAACATATTAAGACCTCATCTTATCACCCGGCTGGCAACTCGCAAGTGGAGAGACAGAATCGTACTCTTAAAAATGCACTTTGTCACATAGTCAATCAAAATCAATCTGACTGGGACACTAAACTCAAATTTGCACTACTAGCTATGCGTTCAGCTGTCCACTCTTCAACTAAACTTAGCCCAGCTGCAGTTATGTATGGCAGAAATATGAATCTACCATATAATCTCTTTTCTCAACCACCTTCTTTTAATTATAATGATGCACCCTCTTTTTGCGAACTCTTAATCCCAGCTCTTCAAAAAGTATACACTGAAGTACATAGTAATTTAATTAAAGTTTCTGAGCAGCAGGAAAAATACCGTGAAAGGACAGCTGTTGATAAAAATTTTAAAATAGGAGATCTTGTGTGGTTATTTACACCCACAGTCGCCCCTGGTAATACAAAAAAATTAAGCAAGCAAAATAATGGTCCTTTTACTATAATTGAGAAGCTAAATGAGGTTAATTTTAAAATAGCGCTAGTTGCTAATCCCAAAAATTGTCAGGTTGTCCATGTTGACAGGTTGTCTTCTTTCAAAGACAGACTCCCCATCTGGTCCAGTAAACCAAAACAAACAATTGGCCTGGGATCGACTGAAAACGTGACCATCGATTCACCACACCAACCGCGCGATTCTCCTCCTGTACGCAGGTGTAAACGCAACCGATTCATTCCCTGGGCACCATATGATAGTAACCACGCACCAGCAGTAGTGAACGTCAACAATAACGAAACTCCGGTAGCGCCGGAAGTGGAGGAAACAGACAGCGACGCGACTGAAATCATAAATCCCTCTCCCCCACCTCCCATTTCTCCGGAGATTGCAGCGGCAGAGAATAACGAGATGTGCGTAAATAAAAATTTAGCAACGGCAGAAGGCAGCGAAATGCGCGTAGGTAAAAATTCAGCCACGGCAGAAAGCAGTTCAACTGCTGAGCACAGCGATTCGCGCAGGTCTCGTTCATCGATTCGTCCAGCTGCTAAATCGAATAGAAGTAGTCGTTCAATATCGATTTCTAGAACCGACTATTCGCTACGGGATAGACGAGACCGTCCGAGTTATAAATACTAACTACCTTTTTTCGTTATTCAAGCATTTTTATTCAATTTTACCTTGTTTATTTGTATTTATTTATAGTTTAGTTAATGTGTATATATATTTAATTTTTTTTTTGACATTTTTAAAACGGAACTTAGTTTTTCTAGCGTATTAAAGGTTTGTTTTGGTTGTGTGTTGATACTTTCATGTAGGCATTTTTAACCCTTTTTATGCCTATACTTAAGGTTTTTGTCTGTTTTATGGTAGATTATGTGGTATATACCCGTCCGCACCCCGTTTTCGTAGATTTTGGGTATATTTTTGCAAAAAAAAAAAAAAAAGAAACGAATGTAATTTTTGTTACTTTAAAATTTTTTTAGGATGTTGTGTTTTGTATGCCCTTTTGCCGAGGTAGATCTGTTTAGTTCAGTTTTTTTTAATGCATCAGTGTTTTGTATATAACTTTTTAAGTATGTGTTTACTTTAATTTCTACATTTTAACTAGATAGATTTATTATTTACTATACAGTTTGTGGTTTTATTTGAGCTTAAACTTTAAGGAGTGTGGGCCCTTTTTCTTTTTCTTGTACATACTGTCTCATGTACATGCCTGTATGTTGTTGTGTGTGGCTAAAAGTGCTAAAATTAACTATTTTCTTAATTTCACTTCCTATTTTTGGTGGAGTGTGTGTTTTTCCTTCCTGGTGATATATGTCACCACCCCTGTTTTTTATTTTATTTTGTGGAATGTTTTCCCTGTAGTACCCAAAAGCCCGAAACTGCTTTTGCTATAAGTAGCACAGAGGCAGAGATACTCTTTCCCATGCACATTACTTGTACGTGCATTTGTAAAATCTACATAATATCCCGAATCATTAGACTGTGTTCGAAAACAAACATGTGTTCTCATATAAAATTGTTACAATTGTGTGCGTAATTCTCTAACATGGTCTGTGATACCATAATTTGTGTCTTACAGATGTATATGTATATATTTTTTTTTGTGTGTCACCAGTTGCTCTTGTGTATTTTTGTATAATAGAATTAATATGTGTTTTACAAATTTCATTGACATTTACAGTGTTGTAACTATGATATTACTAGTACTTATTTACATTAATAGATAGTGTTGTAATATACTGTGATGCCAATTATTGAAGTTATGTATATAAGCAGTATAATGACAATTAATCAGTGGGCACTTCTCTTCTTTTTCGGCTAATTTTTTTTTCTCAAAATTCAATTTATGTATTGTTTACAGTTCTGTTGCCAGAAGTCTCAGGAAGGATGCAGTTATGCGTAGGAATGACAGTAGTAGGGAGGTGAGGTTTCACAATCAGGTGGAACATGTGTTCTTTTACAGGTGCAGAAAATATCTTGGTCATTTTAGTGGTAAAATCAGCCTTGTGGTCCCTCCTCTGGTAGTACTCTTTTATGGTCATGTTTCAGGTAATATGTTAGGTAATGGTTTCTACGGATGTTTGAGCTCTGGTTGTATATATCCGGAATATATTGTCAGGGTGGTATTTCAGCGGTGAACTCTCTGGATCCCGTCCCGGATCGATGTATGATTTGTGTTTGTGGGTCAGTTTTTTCAGTGTTGCGGTCCCAGCATGCCATGTGGTACCCAGTTACCTTTCAAAAAATAATTTGTTTTCTCAAAAAAAAATTTTTTTTTAATTAGCCGGGGGGAGCAATCTTGTTACGGTTGGTTTCAACCAAATTTTTTTTTTATCTACATTAATTACCTTAAATCACTCTCTCAACATTTATTTAGAAGTTTTCTTTTTGTTTCTGTTTTAAATAAATATATAAATAAATGTAATTGTAATATTAATAATAAAAGCAGTTTTTTTTTTCCTCTTCTTTCCATTTCTTTTAAGCAAAGAAATTTCAACTTTCATAGTCTAACGTAGCTTCCTGTTTTTCAAATACGAAAAGCAGACAGCAAGGGAGGGATGTTTTGTCAGTAGACTGCAGAGGTGGAAAATTTGGAGTCATCTAGTCTGACTTTGATATAAGAATGACCGACCGCCCTGTATAAGAATTACGTTATCTTATGAGTGTACTATACACGCAATTAGGCTTTGTAAGTTTACGACAGGCTTCAATTGGCTCTGCTATCAGGCGGATAGCTGGCGCCCATGTAAACAGAGGCTAACAGGACCCCCCTTCAGCACACGCCATGGGGGTGATGCATGACTTCCTTCCCCCATGAAGCGGCCGCAGAGTGGAGCGGCAAGCTGTAGTCTTCACGAAGAGTCCATTTTTCCTTTTGTTTCCATTCCCGTACCCCTGGCAGAGTGGATCGGTCCCGTTTTTCAAGCAGCGCGGGAGAATGAATGTTTACGATACTTGTTGCTTGGCCAAGAGACCTGTCGTTTGACTCGTAAAAAAAATTCGACTTATTACGGGGCTCGAAGATTGGCCTGTGGGCTGGATCGCGAAGTTGTTGAAGGCGGACAGGTTTCTGGAAGATTTTTTTTTGAGAGTGGGGCATTGATGGCCCTACATTAACTATCCTAAATCATGATGTTATGATGAAAAGAGGCTATAAGGGCATTTTCGAATTGCGGATCTATAACTGTTAACGAGAAATTAAGAAGAAGATATGTGTAGCCCGTTTTTTTTTTGGCGTAGTGGCGCTCCAAGATTATGACTTCTTAACCATCAGAAGTGATCATAGATATTGAACTAAACGGTCGTTAGAAGTCGTAGTGTTCTGAGTTACGGTGATGGCTATCTTCGAATAAAACACATGCTTCAGGAAGGTGAAATTACTGACTCCGACGGTGAAGTTCTGGACCGTAGAACGATTTTCCCCTCCGGACTAGATGATGGACCTAGTAGTTGATGGCAAGTGATGCAGTGAGATGAGAGGATTGATGAATGTTAGCTTGAAACCACATGGGTATTGTCTGAATTTTTCCCCAGCCTGAATACTCCAGCTTAAGTGCTTCATCAGATTTTGAAAAAGGACGAAATGCTCCTAAGTGCCCATTGACTAAAATTGTAGAACTCTCTACCTGTTGTAAGTACTATTTGCATAGTTTTTCTTTTTATTTATTTGTACCTCTTTTAAAAAAAAAAATATGTTTGCTATACCAGAGTTTAAAAGTGAAATGAATATCTTTGGATAATTTCAATAAGAATAAACATTATGAACAGAAATAGTCTGTAGGTTAATATATAATGTTTGTATGTTTGAATGACCATTAAATGGTAATGTGATGATAATTTTAAAAATATGATGTGTAATTTAAAAGTAACCAGTGAGTGGTTTCAACTTAAAAGATCAGCTGTTATATTGTTTTATTAAGATTATTTTTGATAACTTAGTTGCTTCATTATTTTAAATGTTCAAATAAATTGTGTTTTTTTTTTGTTTATTATCAAAGATGGTATGTTTTTCTTTGTATAAATCTCTAAATAATTAATTTTTTATATTCACAGTAGACCTATAAGAATGGCCTAACCTTTCTGTGAGTAATAAAAAAAAAAAAAGGGAGAGAAAATTCAACTTTATTAAATTAGGACTTTAAAATTTCTTAAGTTTAAATTCATAACTGACTGTTTTAATGAACATAAATTGAAGTTCACTCAATGTTATACAATCGTATTTTTGATCTTGATTTAAGGATGGATAGATTAATAAGTGAAACAGTAATATTAAATTTAATTTCATAAAATGTTAAATTAAGCTTTAACTCTCCTCTTTCAGAAACATTGTTTTTCTAAAATATACACCAAAATTGTTTTATTTTAAAAAGTAAAAAAAAAAAAAAAAAAAAAAAAAAAGAAAAAAAAAATCCAGTTATTTTACACCACTATACGATTCTTGGTTAACCGATCGGATCTTGTTCAGAATCTCTATGGTTGTTCTAAAATTTTAGTACATCATCATATCCCTATTCTATTAACGGATTTAACTCTTTCCCCTTTTGGTCCTCATATTGGAGGAATTTCAGGTTGTCTGCATTTTTCCAAATTATATGATGAGTACACTTTTGTTAATTTAATGTGTATGGAGATTTGAGCTTGATCGGGTTGGAGTGGAGTTGGGTGTTCTTTATGCAATCCAGTATGCTACTTGATTTAGAAATCTGTTGCCCCTTACTACATTTAATATTGTCTTAAAATGATGAGTTCAAAATTATCATTGTTGTATTAACCTATTCGGATTCTTAAGTTTTGATATTTTGATTAGTTTAATATAATTTGCTACCTTTTCCATGGCAACAGATTTCAGTGGAGCTAATCAGGGTGTACTTATTTTTTTCTAAATATTTAATTGTCAAGTGAAGATTGAGTAATAAATGAGCTTTTTAAGTTTAAGTAAGTTGTGTTTTAGAAAGAACCCCAAAACACCACAACAAATGGAGCCGTAACAATTCGGTCTCTGGGTTATTGATTTTTTTTTACTTGTATGTATTTATGTATCAAAGAGCAACTGGGTGTTTTTGCAATTAAAATTTTATTTATATGTTCAAGTGTAAAAAGAGGTCTAGGCTCTCTCTCTGTGCTAGTAAGCTACAATTCCCAGTCAAAATTATGTCTTGTGAGCATAACCTTTTCTTATTTACAAAAAGCATAGTCCTGTACTTAAGTTTTATGTGTATGTAGGTTTCCTTTTTTTTCTTTTCCTCTCTTTTTCTCTTTTTTAAGCTGCCCCCCCCCATTTTCCCTTTTTTGTGGTTGTTTGTTTATCAATTTTCTAACCCTAACCATGGCTGATAAGCATTCAGAGGCAATTGCCACTATTCAGCGGAAAAATGCACTAGTGGACAATTTGTCAAACATTCCCCCATTCAATGGAGAGGCCAGCTCAGTCTGCTTCTCAGATTTTTCTGAGAAATTTGAGAGTTTTGCCAAATTATTCGACTGGAATGAGGAGGAGAAAAAATTCGTTTTGTTAGCTAGATTATCAGGAGCTGCTTCTAGGCGAATAAAAATTCACAAAGCAAAAACATCTGATGAGCTATTAAAAATCTTAAAAGAGAGTTATACTTCACAGGCCACACCAGATGTTGCCCTCAGTCATTTTTTAAATTTTAAACAGCCACCCAATATGAGTGTTCAGGAGTTTTATGACAAGGCATATGATATGTCATTAAGAGCCCTTGTAATTGAAGGTATCCAGGGTGAAGTAGTCGATAAAAGCCGAACGGCTCTACTACACTCCATGCTGTTGAGCAATCTTACACCAGAAGTGCGAAAGGGGGTAATTGCGAGAAATCCACAATCCCCAGAAGAGGTCCTCAAAATTGCGCTTCTTGAGGAAAAGGCTTATAGGAGCATTAACCCTTTCTACAACCACCGCGAGGAAATTCTCAACCCTAATTTGACCCAAAACCTACCCTGTGCTGCAGTTTTTCAGCAAGATAGCTCACAAAAGAAGGAGATAGACAAACTAAAATCTCAAATTGATGTTTTAGCAGCTAAGATAGACAGTTTAGTTGATCTTAGGGCTAGGGATATGCAGGAAAATAACCAGGAAGTAAGACCCGTAACCTGCTATAGGTGTTCCGTACAAGGCCACTATGCCAGAGATTGTCCACTAAATTTTGTCGACTATAATTTTAGAAGGGGAGGTGGTCAAAATTTCAGGAGCCGTGGGCAAAATTATAGAAACAGAGGTGAAAATCCTAGAGGGAACCACAATCAGCGAGGCGGATATAGGGGAAGAAGAGGTGGTTATTACCAAAACAACAGGAGCACAGCTGCGAACAGAAATGAAGAGCAGGCGGTAAATAACACCCCAGTAGCTAACAATGAAAGTGAGGCTTTAAACTATTAGTGGCCGGATCAGATGTGGTCAAGTCGATCCCCAACAGGCCCCTGGACCCCCCCAACTGTGTATAGTATGTTTCAGCCCGAATCATATACATTACCAACTACAAGAATTTACATAAATAAAGTTTGCCTGAATGCATTATAAGACACTGGTTCGGCAATTAATCTCCTGAGTGGTACTGATTGTAACTATTTAGAGAATTTTGAAACGGAGAATTGCAATATCCCCATTATGACTGTCACCGGTGAGAAAGTTCACCTAAATAAGAAAGTATTTTTAAAATTTGTTTTTGATAATGTTCAATGTCAAGCTGAATTCTTTGTAGTGGAAGGTAAATTAGCAGAGGAATTTAATATGATTTTGGGAATGCCATTTTTGAAAGAGTACCGGGCAAGTATAAATTGTGATACAAATGCTGTCGCTCTTAAAGTGCCAGTTGCAGGCCAATGTAAACAAAGCGTAGAAACCCCAAGTAATACTTCAGGGTCTAATACTTGTCTTGCTACTAATTCTGTAAATATTTCTAATTCTGTATATAATGTAAATTCAAATAATAATTGTATGAATAATGATTGTGTTGAAAATAGTTCTGTAAATATAAAATGTGTCAACAAAGTAGAGGAGAATTCAAAAAGTAGTAATGCCAATAGCCCGCCTGAAAGTTTTGCATGTATTAATGTTCATGACTCAGTCAGTGTTGAAAATGGGAATAATAGTAGTGAAAATATGGTAGTTCAGGACCCGCAGTTGAGTAATATGGGAAAAGATGTTGAGATAATCATTCAAACTGAGTCAGATAAGGAAGTTGTAAGTGTTGCGCAGAACTTTTGCATGCAAACAACATCAGGCGGTAGCTCCGAGGGTAATAATACTGAAAATTTTTCAAGTATTCAAAGTGTCGACAACATTCTTTCAGCAGCGAGTCAGGTAACCCAGGGTAATTTAGCTGAAGATACTACTGAAATTTGTAATATTGATGAAAGTGAAGATTTGGTAAGTATAGAGGATAAGGTACCTGAAGTCGAGGAGGAGAGCAATGAAGATAGCAGTAGTGATAAAACCAATAAAAATAAAAATATAAGTTTCGCTGTGTTATGTAGCAAAATTTCAATTCCCCCGCTGTCAAAAATGTTAGCCCAGGTTAAAAGTTATAAGGAAAATTTTATTAAGGAAAATGATATTGTTATGTTAGAACCTTTGGCGAAAAATTTAAATCAAGGTCTCCTTACCTCCAGAGCCATTTGCACTAAAGAACATGGCCTATATATCTCATTTGCAAATTTTTCAGACAATAGTATTCATTTAAATAAAGGAACCTTTGTTGCCAAAATTAAAAAATGTGTAGACCAGTCAAATATACCCGTAACTGATAATAAACTAACCTATAATATAAATTTGGCCCCTCCAATTGGTGACTTTGATCACGCTGATCTCACTTGGAGCTCTGAAATTAATTTAGATCATTTAGAACCCCCATTAAAACTTAAAATGCAAAATTTTCTAGACAAAAACAAAGATGTATTTGCAGCATCGGTCTTAGATTTACCCGGCTGTGATACAATCCCGCATGAAATTAACTTAACTTCAAATAAACCAGTTAAAGGCAAAGCTTATAGAGTCCCCTACAAATTACGTCAAGAAATGGAAGACCAACTTAATACTTTGTTACAGGCGGACATAATTTCCCCTTCCATGTCTGAATTTGCTTCTCCGGTTATTCTGGTTCGGAAATCAGACGGTTCCTATCGACTTGCTGTTGACTACAGAAGATTAAATAAAAATCTTGTTAAAGATGCTTATCCAATACCTAACATTACCGACTCTGTTGATGCTTTAAGTGGGGCTAAATTTTTTTCAACGCTAGATCTAACTAGTGGTTTTTTTCAACAGGTTATTCGCCCAGAGGATAGGCATAAAACTGCCATAATCACCCACAAGGGACTTTTTGAGTGGACCCGTAACTGTTTTGGGCTCTCAAATTCAGGTAACAGTTTCCAAAGACTTATGAATGCTATTTTCGGTGATTTAGGCAATCTTGGAATTCTTGTTTATATCGACGACATTTTAATTGCCTCCAGTGATGTTAATTCTCATTTTGAGAAGCTTAGCATGGTCTTTGAAAGGTTAAGACTGCATAAACTTAAACTTAAGCCCAGTAAGTGCACTTTCCTTTCGAATAAAATACAATATCTAGGTTTTGAGATTTGTAGTGGCCAAGTGTCACCTATCAATAAAAATATTGCCGTAATAGAAAATTTTAAACCTCCAACTACCGGAAAGGCTGTTAGGTCATTCATTGGAACTCTATCCTTTTATAGGAGATTTATACCAGATTTTACTAAGAGAGCTAAAAATCTAATCAACTTAACGAAAGAGACAGGAAAATTTTCGTGGAATGAAGATGCACAGAAAGAATTTGAAGACCTTAAAATGGCTCTTATTTCAAAACCATGTCTTGCACTCCCTGATTTTGAGAAAGAATTCCATTTATATACTGATGCCAGTGGCGAAGCATTAGGGGCAGTGTTATCACAATTAGATGAAAATAACATGCTCCATCCTGTTGCCTTTGCCAGCAGAAAATTGAAAGATGCTGAGACCCGCTACTCCACCACTGAAAGGGAATTACTAGCTTTAGTTTGGGCTACTGCCCACTTCAAATGTTACATTGCTAATACCCATTTTTTCATCTATACAGACCATGCGCCTCTAACATTTATGTTAAAAATTCACGACCCTACATCTCGCATGGCTAAATGGATCTGCACTCTCTCAGACTTTAATTTTACAATTAAGTTTGTTAAAGGTAAGGGTAACAGTGTCGCAGATTTCCTTTCGAGGTATGTCAACAATGATAACTCCAGTGATACTGTTAATTGTAATTTTTGTATACAAGTCGAAAAGGAAGTTACTTTTATGCCTCATTCCAATCTACTTGAAAAAATTGGTGAATTACAAAAATCAGACAAGAAATGCTGCGAGATTGCAAGAAAATTAGACCAAGGTGTAGAAATTGCTCCTAAATACATGAAATTTTTTTTTAGAGATGACATTTTAGTTTGTGAGGATACAAGGGAGTCAGCTATTTTGAATAAATCTGTAAAGTTAGTCGTGCCAAAAGAATTGGTTACTCAAGTTTTTGCACTAACACATGAGTCCCTAGCGGCTTGTCATCAAGCCTTTCAAAAGACCATTGATCGCATTCGTGAGCACTTCTATTGGCCAGGAATGTCGTCAGATGTCAAGCATCTAGTGGAGTCATGTATTAGTTGCCAGCAGAAGAGAGCTTATAGAGCGAACCAGCTCGCCCCTCTGCAACGTATGCCGACCCCCCAGTTTCCCATGAACAAGGTTCATTTGGATCTCATTGGACCCTTACCGCAAACTTTTTCGGGAAATAAGTATATTGTTGCATATATAGATTCATTTACTAAGTGGCCAGAAGCATATGCGGTTAGTTCAACCACTTCAGATGTCATTGCGGACACTTTAGCTGATTTCATATCACGCTACGGAGCGCCCTGTTTTATTACGACGGACAACGCGAAGAATCTAATTTCAGATGCGATTGAACACGTGTATAAAATGTTTGGTATTAAACATATTAAGACCTCATCTTATCACCCGGCTGGCAACTCGCAAGTGGAGAGACAGAATCGTACTCTTAAAAATGCACTTTGTCACATAGTCAATCAAAATCAATCTGACTGGGACACTAAACTCATATTTGCACTACTAGCTATGCGTTCAGCTGTCCACTCTTCAACTAAACTTAGCCCAGCTGCAGTTATGTATGGCAGAAATATGAATCTACCATATAATCTCTTTTCTCAACCACCTTCTTTTAATTATAATGATGCACCCTCTTTTTGCGAACTCTTAATCCCAGCTCTTCAAAAAGTATACACTGAAGTACATAGTAATTTAATTAAAGTTTCTGAGCAGCAGGAAAAATACCGTGAAAGGACAGCTGTTGATAAAAATTTTAAAATAGGAGATCTTGTGTGGTTATTTACACCCACAGTCGCCCCTGGTAATACAAAAAAATTAAGCAAGCAAAATAATGGTCCTTTTACTATAATTGAGAAGCTAAATGAGGTTAATTTTAAAATAGCGCTAGTTGCTAATCCCAAAAATTGTCAGGTTGTCCATGTTGACAGGTTGTCTTCTTTCAAAGACAGACTCCCCATCTGGTCCAGTAAACCAAAACAAACAATTGGCCTGGGATCGACTGAAAACGTGACCATCGATTCACCACACCAACCGCGCGATTCTCCTCCTGTACGCAGGTGTAAACGCAACCGATTCATTCCCTGGGCACCATATGATAGTAACCACGCACCAGCAGTAGTGAACGTCAACAATAACGAAACTCCGGTAGCGCCGGAAGTGGAGGAAACAGACAGCGACGCGACTGAAATCATAAATCCCTCTCCCCCACCTCCCATTTCTCCGGAGATTGCAGCGGCAGAGAATAACGAGATGTGCGTAAATAAAAATTTAGCAACGGCAGAAGGCAGCGAAATGCGCGTAGGTAAAAATTCAGCCACGGCAGAAAGCAGTTCAACTGCTGAGCACAGCGATTCGCGCAGGTCTCGTTCATCGATTCGTCCAGCTGCTAAATCGAATAGAAGTAGTCGTTCAATATCGATTTCTAGAACCGACTATTCGCTACGGGATAGACGAGACCGTCCGAGTTATAAATACTAACTACCTTTTTTCGTTATTCAAGCATTTTTATTCAATTTTACCTTGTTTATTTGTATTTATTTATAGTTTAGTTAATGTGTATATATATTTAATTTTTTTTTTGACATTTTTAAAACGGAACTTAGTTTTTCTAGCGTATTAAAGGTTTGTTTTGGTTGTGTGTTGATACTTTCATGTAGGCATTTTTAACCCTTTTTATGCCTATACTTAAGGTTTTTGTCTGTTTTATGGTAGATTATGTGGTATATACCCGTCCGCACCCCGTTTTCGTAGATTTTGGGTATATTTTTGCAAAAAAAAAAAGAAAGAAACGAATGTAATTTTTGTTACTTTAAAATTTTTTTAGGATGTTGTGTTTTGTATGCCCTTTTGCCGAGGTAGATCTGTTTAGTTCAGTTTTTTTTAATGCATCAGTGTTTTGTATATAACTTTTTAAGTATGTGTTTACTTTAATTTCTACATTTTAACTAGATAGATTTATTATTTACTATACAGTTTGTGGTTTTATTTGAGCTTAAACTTTAAGGAGTGTGGGCCCTTTTTCTTTTTCTTGTACATACTGTCTCATGTACATGCCTGTATGTTGTTGTGTGTGGCTAAAAGTGCTAAAATTAACTATTTTCTTAATTTCACTTCCTATTTTTGGTGGAGTGTGTGTTTTTCCTTCCTGGTGATATATGTCACCACCCCTGTTTTTTATTTTATTTTGTGGAATGTTTTCCCTGTAGTACCCAAAAGCCCGAAACTGCTTTTGCTATAAGTAGCACAGAGGCAGAGATACTCTTTCCCATGCACATTACTTGTACGTGCATTTGTAAAATCTACATAATATCCCGAATCATTAGACTGTGTTCGAAAACAAACATGTGTTCTCATATAAAATTGTTACAATTGTGTGCGTAATTCTCTAACATGGTCTGTGATACCATAATTTGTGTCTTACAGATGTATATGTATATATTTTTTTTTGTGTGTCACCAGTTGCTCTTGTGTATTTTTGTATAATAGAATTAATATGTGTTTTACAAATTTCATTGACATTTACAGTGTTGTAACTATGATATTACTAGTACTTATTTACATTAATAGATAGTGTTGTAATATACTGTGATGCCAATTATTGAAGTTATGTATATAAGCAGTATAATGACAATTAATCAGTGGGCACTTCTCTTCTTTTTCGGCTAATTTTTTTTTCTCAAAATTCAATTTATGTATTGTTTACAGTTCTGTTGCCAGAAGTCTCAGGAAGGATGCAGTTATGCGTAGGAATGACAGTAGTAGGGAGGTGAGGTTTCACAATCAGGTGGAACATGTGTTCTTTTACAGGTGCAGAAAATATCTTGGTCATTTTAGTGGTAAAATCAGCCTTGTGGTCCCTCCTCTGGTAGTACTCTTTTATGGTCATGTTTCAGGTAATATGTTAGGTAATGGTTTCTACGGATGTTTGAGCTCTGGTTGTATATATCCGGAATATATTGTCAGGGTGGTATTTCAGCGGTGAACTCTCTGGATCCCGTCCCGGATCGATGTATGATTTGTGTTTGTGGGTCAGTTTTTTCAGTGTTGCGGTCCCAGCATGCCATGTGGTACCCAGTTACCTTTCAAAAAATAATTTGTTTTCTCAAAAAAAAATTTTTTTTTAATTAGCCGGGGGGAGCAATCTTGTTACGGTTGGTTTCAACCAAATTTTTTTTTTTAATCTACATTAATTACCTTAAATCACTCTCTCAACATTTATTTAGAAGTTTTCTTTTTGTTTCTGTTTTAAATAAATATATAAATAAATGTAATTGTAATATTAATAATAAAAGCAGTTTTTTTTTTTTTTTTTTTTTTTTTTTCCTCTTCTTTCCATTTCTTTTAAGCAAAGAAATTTCAACTTTCATAGTCTAACGTAGCTTCCTGTTTTTCAAATACGAAAAGCAGACAGCAAGGGAGGGATGTTTTGTCAGTAGACTGCACAGGTGGAAAATTTGGAGTCATCTAGTCTGACTTTGATATAAGAATGACCGACCGCCCTGTATAAGAATTACGTTATCTTATGAGTGTACTATACACGCAATTAGGCTTTGTAAGTTTACGACAGGCTTCAATTGGCTCTGCTATCAGGCGGATAGCTGGCGCCCATGTAAACAGAGGCTAACAGGACCCCCCTTCAGCACACGCCATGGGGGTGATGCATGACTTCCTTCCCCCATGAAGCGGCCGCAGAGTGGAGCGGCAAGCTGTAGTCTTCACGAAGAGTCCATTTTTCCTTTTGTTTCCATTCCCGTACCCCTGGCAGAGTGGATCGGTCCCGTTTTTCAAGCAGCGCGGGAGAATGAATGTTTACGATACTTGTTGCTTGGCCAAGAGACCAGTCGTTTGACTCGTAAAAAAAATTCGACTTATTACGGGGCTCGAAGATTGGCCTGTGGGCTGGATCGCGAAGTTGTTGAAGGCGGACAGGTTTCTGGAAGATTTTTTTTTGAGAGTGGGGCATTGATGGCCCTACATTAACTATCCTAAATCATGATGTTATGATGAAAAGAGGCTATAAGGGCATTTTCGAATTGCGGATCTATAACTGTTAACGAGAAATTAAGAAGAAGATATGTGTAGCCCGTTTTTTTTTTGGCGTAGTGGCGCTCCAAGATTATGACTTCTTAACCATCAGAAGTGATCATAGATATTGAACTAAACGGTCGTTAGAAGTCGTAGTGTTCTGAGTTACGGTGATGGCTATCTTCGAATAAAACACATGTTTCAGGAAGGTGAAATTACTGACTCCGACGGTGAAGTTCTGGACCGTAGAACGATTTTCCCCTCCGGACTAGATGATGGACCTAGTAGTTGATGGCAAGTGATGCAGTGAGATGAGAGGATTGATGAATGTTAGCTTGAAACCACATGGGTATTGTCTGAATTTTTCCCCAGCCTGAATACTCCAGCTTAAGTGCTTCATCAGATTTTGAAAAAGGACGAAATGCTCCTAAGTGCCCATTGACTAAAATTGTAGAACTCTCTACCTGTTGTAAGTAGTATTTGCATAGTTTTTCTTTTTATTTATTTGTACCTCTTTAAAAAAAAAAAAAAAAAATATGTTTGCTATACCAGAGTTTAAAAGTGAAATGAATATCTTTGGATAATTTCAATAAGAATAAACATTATGAACAGAAATAGTCTGTAGGTTAATATATAATGTTTGTATGTTTGAATGACCATTAAATGGTAATGTGATGATAATTTTAAAAATATGATGTGTAATTTAAAAGTAACCAGTGAGTGGTTTCAACTTAAAAGATCAGCTGTTATATTGTTTTATTAAGATTATTTTTGATAACTTAGTTGCTTCATTATTTTAAATGTTCAAATAAATTGTGTGTTTTTTTTGTTTATTATCAAAGATGGTATGTTTTTCTTTGTATAAATCTCTAAATAATTAATTTTTTATATTCACAGTAGACCTATAAGAATGGCCTAACCTTTCTGTGAGTAATAAAAAAAAAAAAGGGAGAGAAAATTCAACTTTATTAAATTAGGACTTTAAAATTTCTTAAGTTTAAATTCATAACTGACTGTTTTAATGAACATAAATTGAAGTTCACTCAATGTGATACAATCGTATTTTTGATCTTGATTTAAGGATGGATAGATTAATAAGTGAAACAGTAATATTAAATTTAATTTCATAAAATGTTAAATTAAGCTTTAACTCTCCTCTTTCAGAAACATTGTTTTTCTAAAATATACACCAAAATTGTTTTATTTTAAAAAGTAAAAAAAAAAAAAAAAAAAAAAAAAAAAATATATCCAGTTATTTTACACCACTATACGATTCTTGGTTAACCGATCGGATCTTGTTCAGAATCTCTATGGTTGTTCTAAAATTTTAGTACATCATCATATCCCTATTCTATTAACGGATTTAACTCTTTCCCCTTTTGGTCCTCATATTGGAGGAATTTCAGGTTGTCTGCATTTTTCCAAATTATATGATGAGTACACTTTTGTTAATTTAATGTGTATGGAGATTTGAGCTTGATCGGGTTGGAGTGGAGTTGGGTGTTCTTTATGCAATCCAGTATGCTACTTGATTTAGAAATCTGTTGCCCCTTACTACATTTAATATTGTCTTAAAATGATGAGTTCAAAATTATCATTGTTGTATTAACCTATTCGGATTCTTAAGTTTTGATATTTTGATTAGTTTAATATAATTTGCTACCTTTTCCATGGCAACAGATTTCAGTGGAGCTAATCAGGGTGTACTTATTTTTTTCTAAATATTTAATTGTCAAGTGAAGATTGAGTAATAAATGAGCTTTTTAAGTTTAAGTAAGTTGTGTTTTAGAAAGAACCCCAAAACACCACAACAGGTTTCCCTAGCTTAAACGGGTTTAGTGCCTGGTACCGGGGCGCGTAGCGCCACTGAAGAGATGCCGCGTAGCGCCTGGCCGTTGCTGACAGGACGGCTATGTGGAGGACTTAGTTTTGTTTCCATTTTGTTTTGCTGCTAATTGATGTTATTCTTTTTATATGGACCTGTCATCGTTATGCGAGTTGGTCTCGTAATTTAGAGCCTTGATCAGGTGACGAGACCTTCACCTGATTAGGCACCCCCAGAGGTATTATTCACAGGGAACTTGGAGGACTTTACACCCACGACGGATTTTACATGCACCAGGCGCCATTAGCGTACATGATAAAAAAAAAAAAAAAAAAAAAAAAAAAAACCCTGCAAGGGAAGGGAGTTAATACATGTTTATTTAACTTTACATAAAAAATAGAAGAAAATGATTACTTTTACCTGTGTTGGATTGTTTTTTTACCCTTACTTTTTTCTACTGTACTTTCCAGTTACCTGTTGTTTTTCTTTTGCTGCTTGATTTTTGTTGCACATTTAGGTTTATCTCGTTGCTTTTTGGTTTCTCATGTGATGCAGTTGTTTCTCTTTTGTTGCATTTATTTTGGTTTCTCATTTGTTGCAGGTTTCTCATTGTGATTTGGGTTTCTCATATTTCTCTGTTGATTTTATACTCTGTTGCATCACTGGTAACCGTTGAATTTGTTGTCATGAATGCGCTCTAGTGGCGATCAGTCCATATATACCTTATGGCTGTTTTCATGAACTCGATGAAGCTATTTGAGGACTTGGTGCGCTATGGGGTGGGGCATATTCCTTGGCCATTAGTCCGTTAATTAGTTATTAACTTCCACTCTCTTAGACGCTAAAAGAACGATTTTTTTTTCGCAGGAAAGAGGTATACTTTACACTGCTATTTTATTATATATACACATATATACATATATATATTTCCTTTTTATTTATTTTATTTTTTTATTTTTTTATTTTTTATTTTTATTTTTTTCCTGGAAGATAAGATTAATTAGGCAGAGGTTATACACACTTTGAATATAGAGGTATGGTGGCTGCTGGGACTTTTATGTTTTTTTTTTGTTGTTGTTGTTGTTGTATTAGTCTATGTTTGTCTGTTTCATGTCGTCTACATTGTTCATTAGCCATCTGATCACTGCTCTACCCCAACCAACACAGAACTTGCGGGCCGCTGATGGCTACGTTAGCTTTGGCCCAAACTAGGAGATGAGGGGCCGCTATCGTTTGCCGTTACGGCAACTTAAAAAAACTGTCACGCCGGCCACAATGAGGCCGCAATAGAATTGGCCATAACTACATTAAGATGCCCATAACTGTGCCACAAGTGGTTAATCATAACTGACAGATAGCCTAAAACTGGCCACATTTATACTTTAAGTGGCAATTATTAATGAAAACTAGCCACAGTTTGGCCATTAACGATCATCGTGAATAAAATCTAGCCAGAAGATCGCCACAGCCATGCCACCTGCGTTTGTTAAGAATAAAAGCTATCCCAAAGCTGGCCATAAATGTTAATTTATTGGACATCATAAATGTAAACTAGCCTTAAGCTAGCCACTTTGTTGCCATCAATAAGCATCATTAATGAATGCAAGCCGAAAGCTAACCACTTTGTTGCCATCAATGGGCATAATTAATGAATGCATGCCGAAAGAGAGCCACTTTGTTGCCATCAATGGGAATCATTAATGAATGCAAGCCGAAAGCTAGTCACTTTGTTGCCATCAATGGGCATTATTAACGTATGCAAGCCGAAAGCTAACCACTTTGTTGCCATCAATGGACATCATTAATGAATGCATGCCGAAAAAGAGAGCCACTTTGTTGCCATCAATGGGAATTATTAATGAATGCATGCCGAAAGCTAGCCACTTCGTTGCCATCAATGGGAATCATTAATGAATGCAAGCCGAAAGCTAGTCACTTTGTTGCCATCAATGGCAATCATTAAAGAATGCATGCCGAAAGCTAGCCATTTCGTTGCCATTAATGGGCATCATTAATGAATGCAAGCCGAAAGCTAGCCACTTTGTTGCCATCAATGGTAATCATTAAAGAATGCATGCAGAAAGCTAACCACTTTCTCGCCATCAATGGGCAACATTAATGAATGATAGCCCAAAGCTAGCCATATTCATGCTACTATTGGATATCATGATGAAAGCTGGCCAGAATTATACTTTTTATGGTCCTCAAAAAAGTAAAGTTGAGCAAGAAAGGCCCATTTTTACTCCTTTGGCAGGGACAATTTTTTCTTTTTTTTTAAAAGATATTTTGAACTTCAGAATCTAAATTTACTGGTCCCTAATTTTTGTCTGAAAACTCTAAAATTCAAAATTTGAAAAAAAAAAAAAAATCTATTTGAATATTTTTTTTTAACAAGAGCTCATAACACCAGCCTGACTTTTATACATACATGTTTCACTTTATATTTTTCAGTTAAAAACTACAATGGTGTTATAAGCACCCCATATTAAAAAGGTCAAAATAAATAAAATCGAAAGTGTTTCAGATCTTGTATAGCATATTTTCAATCTGAAAGCAAAAACAAAAAAAAAGTGTCCCAATGGAGGCAAAAATTGGCCTTATCCACTCATCTCATTAGATCGGAATAAAATGCCATATGGTTATGATTTAGTTTTTAATATTATTCTGAAAAAGTTGCAAAAGCCATATTTGTAATTAATAAAAAAAGGTTGATAACACAAGGTGTAAAATATATATTGAACGTTAAATTACCAATGATGGTGAGAATAAGGAAAAAAACTTATTTTCTTCAATTTTTAATTAAATTATAGGTTTAACCATTCTATTCAAAGGAGTAAATTTTTAAATAGTTTCAACTCATGTTTCTTCAAGCTAATTCACCAGGTGGATCGTCCAGCCCTTTTTCAAAGCAAATAAAAAACACAGAATGTTAAATGAGATACCATATGAAATTATTTTTAAGCGACTTCTGACATAGTACACTCACATTTCTTTAAAACATGTATTTTGGTTAAAATTGCAAGTAACTGAAAATTAAATAGGCATTGTTTTCAGAAATGAAATGATTACCTCAAATTACTGTTGCCACAAAAATTAAATTCTGCAACAATGATTATAAAAAAAAAATTCAATAAAGATGAAGTGGACATAGCTGCTGCATGGGTTTATTTTATATTTATGATAAAAAAGCAAAATTTTAATTCAAATGCTCAATTTATTTTTCTTTATCCCATTTTTTTTTTCCAAAACATATTATGTCACCCTCTAATGCAGTTAAAATACAATATTTATATATATATATTGCTATTTTCGGTCAGTTTTTACTGTAACTTTGGTGGAATAAATGGGATTACATTCTGGCTTTATTTTTTTTTTTTTTAGAAGTTCAAACATGCATCTAAAAAATATTAGACTGCAGCGTAAAATCTTCACACAGGCCCACTAGTATATATTATTTCTGATGTCAACATCCCCTTTTCTCAGAAAATACAAAATGCACAACACTGAATGAGATGCCATAAGAAAGGATTTTGAACCAGCTTCTGTATAGTGCACTTACATTTCGGCAAAACATCTTTTGATTAAAAATTGCTGTTAATTAAAAATTAAATCCGCATTGTTTTCCTAAAAGAAATGCAAGGTTTTCCTTAAATTAGTGTTGCCACAAAAATACAATACCACATTATATAATGCTGAAAATGATTATAAAAAATAAATACTACAAAAAAGATAAAGTGGGACATAGTTGTTGCATGCGTTTATTTTATGACTAAAAAGACAAATTGAAATGCTCAATTTATTTTTCTTTGTCCCATGTTTTTTCCGAAACAGATGATGTCATCCTCTAAAGCAGTTAATTAGCTATATATATATATATATATATATATATATATATATATATATATATATTGTCTTTGCTATGCTCGATCAGTTTTTACTGTAACTGTGATGGAATAAAGGAGATGATATTCTGGCTCGACTAACGTTGTTTAAAGATAGTTTCAGTCATTAATTTTCCTTTAGAAGTTTAAACCTGCATCTAAAGAGTATTAGATATTGCTAAAAAGTATTAGACTGCAGTGTGAAATCTTCGCACGGGTCCACTGGTGCTTTTATAATACAATTTCTTACGGGGATGTTTCTTCCAATTATCCAGCTGGAAAATAAAATAAAAACAAAAATCCAGGAATTTTATTTTATAAAATTGGTAAAATGTTGACATTACTGATCATTGGAATTTAAGAATTGTAATATTAGTTTAATATTTTTTCAAAACAGTAGTGGCAGTAGATCTTCTAGAACATGGCAAGTTCGCCATTCATACATTTTTTTTTTTTTTTTTTTTTTTTTTTTTTTTAATGGACTAAAACATTGCTCATAAATAATAATATATCATTGTTTTTATTTTTTAAAGATTAGCAAGTAATGAGTACTGAATTATTATTTTTTTTTAAAATCTATTACCAATAAAGAAATCTTTAAAATATTTTTCTTTCCAGCAGGAGGTATGTGACCTTTTGACTAACAAAATTTCAAACTGATTTATACAATATTATGTGCATTAAAATTTTAATCTCAACTTTTAATAAGATTATGGCAAAATTTTTATTAAAATATTCAGAAGTTTTTATACAGCAAATTATTTTTAATACCTGATCTCCAAGCAATGCTAATTTATAATCAACCAACAAATTAGTATAAACAGTTTATCAGGCTGTCAGTTTTTACAAATTTAGCCTACATAAAACATTTTTATTGAATTATATCTTAACCTGTAAAAAGAAGGGAGAATGTTCTTAGAACAAGAAAGAAGAGGAAAATATATATAGTACATCCTTTTTAACATCACTTGCATAAATAAATAAATATATATATAAACAATAGAACTGGTATTTTTTTTTTCATATAAATTTTATTTTTCACAAATGTAAAACAAACCAACCAAAAAAGCATTTATTTATTTATGTATTTACAAGATGCTCAAAATTTATCAGAAATATTTTACAAGAAAATTTAATCCTGTTACAATTAAATTTCTGATGTTTCTTAATTTAAGTTGAGAAAGGACAGCTGAAAATCTACAGTCATCTTCATAGAACTTTTTTCTTTCCAGATTTTTATTCTTCTTCTTCTGAAAAACAAAAAATAAATTTTACAAAACAAAATTTAAATGCCTTACTTTAAAAACACCACTTATTAATCAGCCATTTATAAATATAATCGGAACAGAAATTATAATTTAAAAAAACTATTTACAAAAAGCTTTGTAGTTTAAGTTATTTGTACACCATGAAACTATTTTATTGCAGTATACCTATATTTCAGGGTTGTCGAATGACACCTTCCCCCCCCCCCCCTTCTAGGTACGAAACTGCATTTCATGGTGGCAATTTTATGCTATATCATATTCTTTTATTTCTTTTTGCACCCATGTTAACAATAATATTGTTTCTATTTTTATGTGTTAAGAGCAGGGGGGGGGGGAGGTGGCTGTATACAGTGGAACTCCAGTTATACGTTTTGCCCGGGACCGGACAACAAAACGTATAACTCAGTAAAACGTACAACTCAATCGATGGTCTACCAATTTTTTTTTTTTTTTAATATATTGCAAAAATTTTGTTCCACTGAGGTGTTTCAGTTACCTTTTATAACAAAAACGGAAGTTTCATAAGTATTAATTCATCCATGACATAAATTTTTGGAAATGGAACAGAGTAGAAAAGAGGTACATAAAATTAATATATCATAAAAGCTTTAATAGAAATATTTTTAATACACATAGAGTACTTAAAAGAGATCATTGAAATCGCCTTGACATGTAAATCATTTATCAAAACACATTTCAGTAGTTTACTGAATCTTGTTGAAATAATCACGAATCCTCGATTGTTTCTTTTCGGCAGAGCTGACATTGAACAGCAAACTTTGCATTTTGGTTAACAATGCAGCCCTGTTATCGTTACTGCTTTTACTACTGTCGAACAGCTTTTCAAAAGCCCTCAGAGCAGCCCCGAAGTTTGAGAGGGATCTTTCAAATCAGACTCATCCGACGCGTCGTCGGTGTTTCCGGTTACAAAATGTATAAATGAGGCAAAATTTTGTCAGAGGACGCAAAAATGTAACATATAACTGAGGGAAATGTGTAACTCAAAATGTATAACTCAGCTAATTTTTAGTAGCAAGCGTCCGGGACCGCTGAGTTGAAACGTATAACTGAGGGCAGGGTTGTTATGATTTATCCCAACCCAAAAAACCCAAAATTTCAACTTTAAATTATATAGGTAATATATTTCTTAATGTCAGTACACCAGTAGTAAAGTTTATCACCAACCACCCCAAGGGAAAAAAGTCTTAATTCTTCCAATGACAATTTTTAAAACAAATAACTAACTTAATTTTCTATAAGTATATGTAACCATCACAAACACAAAAACTAATTTTTTTCCCATTAAAAAAAATACTTTGATGTATAATCCTACAGTTGAAACTCATAACAAAATACCACATATGCTGAGAATCTTAATTTAATGATGTAGACATGTAGAATTATTTGGTATATTCTATTAATTAGTTATAATAAAAAATACTTTACAGCAAATATTTTTTCCCCATTTCTGTGAATTTTGTTATATCCAGTTTCAATTGCAAAAATTTTGCTGAATTAAATATAAACTACCACCCAACTTAATTCAATAACAACATAAACTAAGGGAAAACCTAAATTTCCTATTTACCTCGGGCTGAGGAAATTTTGGAATACAAACAACTCAAAAAAAAAAAAAAAAAAAAAAAAAAAAAAAAATTGCAATCCATCATTAATCAATATGTTTCAGAATGAATTTTTTCTACAGAAAATATTTATTATATATAGGCAATCACTTCAATTAAAATTAATAAAGATACTTTATCCTTAACAAAATATTAGTTTAAAACTAATAATAAAAACTAAGTAAAAGTATACTAGTCTGATTCAGCACTGGTATTAGTATAGTACTTCTATAATTTCATTGTTAAAACTATTACTAATAATCAATTTATCTAAAAGCAAAACATAATTTTGATTGTCATTCATTTATATATTTTTGTAATCAAATAGTTACTTTAAACTGTACTTAGTAGTAAGTACATTTTTTTCAAACATTCTGAACCACCTCTAACTTAAAAAACTCTGATAAAACCCAAAAAATCCTGATAAAACCCAAAAAACACTGATAAAACCCCCAAAACACTGATAAAACCCAGTGGGTTGGGTTTTTTTCAGAAAAAACCCAGGCATTTAAGAACCCTGACTGAGGGAAACGTATAACTGAGGGAAATGTACAACTGAGGGAAACATACAACTCAGGTAACGTACATCTGGAGTTACACTGTATATTAAACACTTTATCTCTGTGTTAATCACTAAAACAAAATGAAAACAGGCTTTCTATAAATTCTTTTGAATAACTTCAAATATATAAATTCAAATTCTTTACATATGATGCATAGCATCAAATTATCATCTTGAATGAGCTATGGGTGCTCTTTCTTTCATTTCATAAAAGTCGAATTGCCCACTTTGGGAAATGTTCTAGAATTTGCACTGCTAGAAACCAGCAGTTCTTTATTTTTTCACATATAACTTTTACTTGAAAATGGCTTCGTAAAGTAGGAAAATACATTGTGTACCTCCAAGCTATAAATCTGATATCATCACTCATAAAACAATGGCATTTTACATACGGTTTTTGTTTCCCAGAAGGGTAACACGTCTGCCACTGAATACTTAACATATTTTGAATGATTATTATTGCCGACCCATGAAAAAAGCATTTTTTAATATTGTTTTTGGTTGTTCACTCGACAACATTAAATGATTTTCTTTATCTTTTTTCGTTACAAATATTTTTTTTTCAATTATACAAATTTTTAATGAATAATTACACAATTATGTTTTGGATACTAAATACAAATACTACAGGAAAAGTTCTTTTCAGAATGAAAAAAATATTATGCCATAGTGTTTCCCTCAGAATGAAAAAGGGCAGGGTGCTCCTTCAAAAAAGAGACACTTCAGCTGAAAAAATGGGCACTTTTTTATGAAAAGGGCTTTTTAGTGCTTTTCGTAAGTAATAGCTTAATTATTTTAAAGTCTTCTTTCTATTTTAATATTTACATATAAACATTTTTCTGTTAAAAAGTATTTGTAAATTTTATTATTAGGCCTTTTTAAAATTTGGCAAAAAAAATCGGCCAGTTCAAACTATGAATTAAAACTTTATTCAGCTAATGAAATTCTGAATAAAAGATCCTACAAACTCTACAAAATTTGTCGAATTAAAAAAAAATTATTGAACTTTGCACACTACAATAGTTAAGTATGTGCCGGCAAAAAATGGTTAAATTGCTATGTATAGTTTTTGATCCTATAAAGCTTATAATGTACAGATTTTGATATTTGATATTTTTTTTTTTTTTTACCCAAAAATTTTGTTTTAAAAAATATTTATTATTCCAAAAGACATTTCCTTGAGATCAATTTGCACACTGAAGTTTTTTCATGGATTTCTATGCTGCCTAACTAAAAAATAGCCATTTATTTCAGGAACATTTTTCTTTAAAAAAATTTACTAAAAAATATCTTAATATTTACTATCTCCAAAAAAAAAAAAAAAAAAAAAAAAAAAATTCTGGAACACAAATTAGTCCCTTTTTCTCACAAATTTCAATACAGCGTTCTAAGAAAAATAAATGTTCTTTCGTGACCAGGGACAGATTTAGAAATTTGGGGGCTCTGGGCACAGATGTGTATGCCCCCCCCCCCCCCCTTTCACACAGATTCTTTGAATAACAAAAATATAATATCGAAAGCAGTACTTATTAAGATAACCATTATTGACTTTGATAATTTCTTTAAAATATTAATAAAAAAAATTAAATTCAATAATTATTAATTTACTTTTAAATAATTATTTGATAATTATGAATTTTTAATGGAATTTTATAATAAACTGTGTGGTGCTGATTACCTTTCTCTATGAAAGTCCATATATCTGGAATGGTAAAGTATGCAACAACTAATAATAAATTTACCGCAGTCGGTTTTACGCTTAGTTAAGCAATGAAAAAATCCATATTTTTATTACTTGATATTTGATTTAAAAGAAATTTTAAAAACATGGATTTGAGCTTTCAGCTCCTCTCCAGAATCTTACATCTTTTGCAAAATATTTTGGGCAAAACATAAGAATGTTTTAAAAATACCTTAAGTTGAAATATCATTTTTAAAGTTTCTTAAAAAAAAAGGGTCAAAGAAAGTATTAAAGAAGGTCCCTTTCTCTAAAGAACCTGCTTTATTTTTAATTTGTTAAAAATTATACATATAAACAAAATCCAAATTAATTTATATGACGGCATATTAAAAAAAAAAAAAATCCTTAATTTAGAGGTCACAAGATCAAATAATTTTATCACCCTCTCCCCTCCTCTTCTAGATACATACCATTAAATTAAAAAAAAATATTTAGCATAAATCTGTGTAATCTTAAGTATTGTCAAAGTTCATGAAAGTTAAAAACCCCGTTAACAACAATTATTTGACACATTTCAGCAAAACATTAAAAAATATTCAAACAATCTTTTTCTATTAAATGTTGCATTTCATAAATTTAAATAAATTTAATTTTTATTAAATGTAGGTCCAGCTTAGATTCACTATATTTCCAGAGGTGTCACAATTACAATAATCACAAAACTGAATCATCACTCTTGAAACAAATATTAAAACATTTAAAGCAAACATTTTTTAAGCACATGAGCTGAAGCATCAAAATTTCCAGTAATTTGATGGACCCATTGTACAAGATGTTTGCATTTCATGAAACTCTGCTAAACTGTTTTAAAAAACTGTAAAATAACAGTTTTGAATAAAAGGATTTTATTAAAAATGAACAATTCCTATGCAATTGGTAACAGACTAAGATTTTTTTTAATGATAACTTTTTGAATACAGTTTTGTTAAAATATTACTAACTAAATTTTAATATGAAAAAGTTTATAAAATGATTTTTTGGCCGTTTAAAAGATATCGCCAAATTTGTCAGCCGATTGTGGTAAAAAATCTTAAACTTAGTCAATGGATTGCCGAAGAAAAAAAAAAATTCACAAAATTCTACAATCAGTCACGGAAAAAAATCACGAAATTTGTTAGTCAATCATGAAAAAAAAAATCTTTAAATTCTTCAGGTGCTTGAGAAAAAAAATATATATGAAATTCGTCAGTGGATTGTCAGAAAAAATCGAGAAATTCTTCAACCAGATGCGGTAAATAAATCACAAAAATCGTTCATCGGTAGCAAGAAAAAATTACGAAATGCGCCTGTCAATCAAGGGAAAAATCTAAAAATTATTGTGAAATTCGTCAGTCTATCGAGAGGAAAATCACAGAATTCTTCAATCAGTCACAGGAAAAAATCTCAAAATTCTTCAATAAGTCGTGGAAAAAAAATTGCGAAACTTTAATTGCCACTCGCCATGTGACAATTAAAGTTGTAAAAGTGGCGATTAAAAAATTGTCATTGATTGCCACAGCTACGCGGTCACTTCCCAGTTACACATTCCATTATAATCCTTGACCAACTGACGAATTTTACGATTTTTTTTTTTTTACCAAGAATGTGTTAAGAACTTTGCGATTTCGCCCCCCCCCCCCCCATTTGTTTGACGAATAGCACAATTTTTTTCATCCCTGACTATCTAATTTCATGATAATTTCACACTTGACCAACTGGCAAATTTTGCAGGTTTGTTCCATGATGGATCAACGAATTGCACGATTTTCCCCCCCTGATCAACTGACAAGTTTCACCTCATAAACGACAGAAGAATTTCATGATTTTTTTTCTTATGATTGACTGACAAATTTCTAAAATTTTCCGTGCTACCCGATTGACAAATTTCATGCTTTTTTTTTCCTGCTATCAATTGGCTAATTGTTCAGTTTTTTCTTGTGACCAATCAGCAGATGTACGTGTTTTTTCCCTGCAGCTTACTAGCGAAATTTGCAGGAGTTTTTCATGCGACCGACTAAAGAATTTCCAGACTTCAAGATTTTTTTCATGCAATTGATTAACAAATTTAGCTATATTCTCCTGCAACCGATTGACGATCATTGTGATATTCTTCCCGCGTCTAACTGACAAAATTTACGGGGTTTTTTTTTTCGACCGACTGACGAATTTTGAGATTTTTTTCCCTACAACCGATCTATACGAAAAAAAAAAAGGCATTCTGGTATTGAAAAAGAAAAAAATACTGCAATTCCGGTACATAACTGGAACACAATCACCCCTGACAAATAATCCATGATCATATTCTAAAAAAATTAATGTGATAATAGACTTTCTGATTTTTAGAAAATTTTCCTGAATTTTGACTTTTTCCCTATTCTTATCATGAGCACTTCGCTGGTATAAAACTGATTTATACAAAAATATGTTTCTATATGATGATTATACTTTATCTAGAAAATTTGAAACATTAGTCAGTACTTTAAAAAGTGGCCATTAATGAAACCGAGTCTATTGGCAATTGGCTACTAATCCGATTTCCCAGTTTTCACCTATATTGATCGGTTGCGAGAAAAAATGATGAAATTCGCCAGTCGATCAAGTGGAAAATCTCATATATTGTGAAATTTGTTAATTGGTCGTGAAAAAAAAATCCCATTTGTCAGTCGGTCGCAAAATTAGTCAATTGGTCACAAAAATATCGCAAAATTCTATTGATAAGTGGGGATAATAAACAAACCAGTTCAAAATATATCTTTTGAACAGGATGCAAGAGTGCTCTTTTAGAGAACAGTGTGACCTTTTTAAAAATATTTCCCTCCGGCTACCCTTTAGGTATAGTTCTAGAGTTAACACTATATTCATTACTAATAAAAAATTTTAAATCTCATGTACAGTGAAGTTGCGACAACATATATTACTAATGACATGTATTCAGTACCAAAAGAAAAGCACATGGGCCTCCGCCTGGATATAAATCTGTTAGAAAAGTTCTAAAAGCTGGACTTATAACTATGTATGGAGCAAATTTCCAAAGACTTTTTCTCCATAAAGGTGATATCTCAAAATATATCTTTTGTAAAGTTATTGACCAGGGCTTGAAATTCAATTTTTCCAAGGAGGGGAGTCTCCCTACCAACATTTTTAAATGAGGGGAGTTGTAATGTTTGTTAGGGAGAAAAAAAAATCTTTAAACCCCACTATTATTTTACGTGCTATTTAAAGAATTATATTAATGCAGACATGACAAAATACCATTGAAAAAATTAAGTCAACTGAGAATGATTATGTAAAATGTTTATTTTTATTATAAAAAAGGGAAGAAAGTTAAGTTTTATATATGCAGTGTATTTTTCAAGTTCCATTAAATGTGTTAGGGACCCTTAACAATTAATTAGGTTGTTAAATAAATTTCTGACTTTAGATTTTACTTGATTGAGATTCACCGATCGATCGCGGAAAAGACGCAAAGTTCATCGATCGATTGCGAAAAAACGCAAAGTTCGTCGATCAGACGTGGAAAAAACGCAAAGTTCGTCGATCAGTCGTGGAAAAAACGCAAAGTTCGTCGATCAGTCGTGGAAAAAACGCAAAGTTCGTCGATCAGTCGTGGAAAAAACGCAAAGTTCGTCGATCTGTTGCGGGAAAAATGCAAAGTTCGTCGATCAGTCGTGGAAAAAACGCAAAGTTCGTCGATCTGTTGCGGGAAAAATGCAAAGTTCGTCGATCTGTCCCCAAAAAACGCAAAGTTCGTCGATCGATTGCAGAATAAACACAAAGTTCGTCGATCTGTCCCCCAAAAAAACACAAGGTTCGTTGATCAGTCGCTTAAAAAACACAATGTTCGTCTATCTGTCGCAGAAAAAACGCAAAGTTTGTTGATCAGTCGCGGAAAAAAATGCAACGTTCGTTGATCTGTCGCGGAAAAAATGCAAAGTTTGTCGATCTGTCACCAAAAAAATCAAAGTTCGTCAATCAGTTGAGGAAAAAAGC
The DNA here is from genome assembly GCA_963931845.1 of Maratus michaelseni. Classification (NCBI taxonomy): domain Eukaryota; kingdom Metazoa; phylum Arthropoda; class Arachnida; order Araneae; family Salticidae; genus Maratus; species Maratus michaelseni. The sequence goes on from OZ007595.1 coordinate 108,351,121, forward strand.
AAATTTCGTCGATCGATTGCGGAATAAACTCAAAGTTCGTCGATCTGTCCCCAAAAAACCCAAGTTCGTTGATCTGTCGCGGATAAAAATGCAACATTCGTTGATCAGTCGCGGAAAAACAAAGTTCGTTGATCTGTCACGGAAAAACACAAAGTTCGTTGATCTGTCACGGAAAATCACAAAGTTCGTCGATCAGTCGCGGAAAAAACACAAAGTTCGTCAATCGGTTGCGGGAAAAAAAATCACGAAATTTATCGTTCGGTTGCAGGTAAATTAAATAATGCAAATTTCTCCAAAAATGCTGAAATTTTTTGGGCGGGATTTCAAAATTTTCGGCGCGAATCCTGCCCTGAAATTCAAGCCCTGTTGACAGAACTGTAAACTGTTTGTCAATGCGATAGTTTAAAAAATATATCTTAACCCAAAATAACGTGTCTTTGGTATGTATTTGTCAGTGCTTTATGAAACGTCGTTTGCATTTCTATAAAAGATGAAATTGCACTCCTATATATACAAGGACATCTCCCTGTTTTTTTTTTTTTTAAATTCCCACAGAATATTTTTGATCAGCTGAAGATTCGTTGCAGAACATTGCTAAATATTCTGCTTTGGGGCCCAACATATTTTCAGTGATTATTATTGCAGACCCATGAAAAAAGCAATTTAATATTGTTTTCGGTTGTTCACTCAACAACATTAAATGACTGGATTTTTTTCAAGGAAAAAAAAAATCACGAATGCTTCGTATACGCCGCATTGGTAGATATGATAACCTACGGCTACCGAAGGCAGTCTTATTTCACTGCCGATTCCAGGCTCTCGTGAGCCTATAACCAAAAAGGGCCGGTTTACCTGGACACCTCTAAGGTGGTGCTCTTCGGTCAGGGGAGAAGTGGGGGCCTAAGCCTCCTGCGCTTCATCACCCTTTCCCAAATGAATGACGACAGAGGTCGCTGCAATGATACGGTGGAGCCCAAACTCAGAGGACACCACCACAACACACTTGGGCGGAATGCCAGAAGTGAACAACGGCTCCATAGCCGGGATCCCATAAGGGAAACCGAGTCCTCGGCCAATGCTGAACACTCCCATGACCCATTAATGTAACCACACCTTCCAATTATCAAACGCCGCACTGGTAAATATAGATAAATTTTATTTTTAAACATGTATAAGCCTGAAATTGTGGTATTTGTTAAATGTTTTTTTCACATATACAATTTTTTTAATGAATGAAAATTACACAATGGATACTAAATACAAATACTAGGAAAAGTTCTTTTCAGCATAAAAAAATTATTATATACCACAGTTATTTTATTGTAAAAACTTGATATTTGAGTAATTTTAATTATTTTTTCAATTAATTTTCAGCAATGAAATTCACATGAAATTACTGAATAATAAACATGGAAATTTTTACATTGCTAACTAAGCGTAACCAAGCTTCCAGACTTGGACATTTTTCACTCTGTTGGTTTTACGCTTAGTTAGTATAGGTGCAGATTCACAGTCGCCACGTGGCGACTGGATTTTTTTCGTTGGCCACTAACTTTCCATGTCTAAGTCGTCTAAGTGTCATACAGCGATGCCCCTTTTCCACAGACTGTCAGATTTCCGCCTTTTTAAAAAATATTATTTTTTAAATCAATTACACACATTTTCTGCAATATTTACCGCTTTATTTTTTCTGTTGTCCATAATTAAAAAATATGATTAAGCATGGATACCACATTTCTGCAGATCTACAAGTTTCCTGTTTTCTTCTTTAAAAAAAAAAATATATTCCTGAATGTCAAAAATTATTCAATTTATTTTATTAAAATCTAAAACTTAAAAGAAAATAAATCTTCTCCACATTTTTTCATATATATTTTTTCTTTTGATTTTTATAGACATACTTTTTGATGCAAATGCCCATGTTGAGCATTTATTTTCAGCTATGAAAAACACTTGGGGGGGGGGATTTATTTATAGAGCAAAAAAGTTAGAGAATCGTTTATTTGGGACTTTACATTACAAATATTTATTCCTACAAACTGTATACAATTATATGGTTGGAAGATTCTATAAAATCCCGTTGCCCAATTTTAATAAAGAAAAAACAAATCATTTATTTATTTAAGTTTTGGGTAAATTATAATTAAAAATATACTGTTTATTACTTTTAAGCTTTAATAGTAGACAATAAACCCCATATAGCCATATAAATGCTTTTGTTTTTATGCGTTTGTTTCACAATGTGGCGACTGGATTTTTTGGGTTTAGACGCCACTGGCTCCTTACAGATTTTGGGAATCTGCACCTATATTAGTTAGCAATGTAAAAATCCACATGTTTATTACTTGATATTTGATTTAAATCAAAAATTTATAAAACATGGATTTGAGCTTTCAACCCTCTCCAGAATCTTACATTTGCAAAATATTTTGGGCAAAACATAAGAATATTTTCAAAATACCTTAAGTTTAAAAAATGATTTTTTGGTCACTTAAAAGATATCAGTTAACAGCTTTTTTATTATAGTTTTAATGGTATATTGAGTATTCTTCAATTCTATAAATTACATGAATTAAATAACTTCTTTATGAAACATATAATTTATACTCATACTCATTTTATATATTCCTTTGTGATTAATTTTAAATCAAGGTGACAAGAATACTTTTGTCTTAAAAGATTTAAATCAAAGTTAACAATGACTTAATTATATTTTCCCATATATAAAACACAGTAAAAACTTTATGAAACTCACACAAGAGATAGAAATAAGGAACTCCTTTTAAACAACATTAATAAATCATTTTGAAAAACTTACTTTCAAAAATTATGTTATGAAAGTTGAAACTCGCCAGAAAAATTTAAGTATGTGATGTGCATAATACAAAATTTTATTAAAGTAAAACAAAAAAACCTTTTATTTAATATTTTTCCTGTCAGTTTTCTTTCTTTTGTATTATATAATGAATTTTGAATTCAAACACACCTTACCCTGCACATGTTAAAAAATCTGCACTATAATATCAAAACTAGGCAAACTGAAGCAAACATTACTGCACACACACTCAAGTGAAAAACAGAGCTAATAGTATCAGTACATGATCATGTGCAAGATTTAAAAAAATACTTGGTAAAATTGGGAACACCAGATAAACAGTGGCAATGTATATAATGAATAATTATTTTAATGTTCAACTGGAGTCAACAATTAAACTTAAGTTTCAATTACTATGAATATATTGGTATATTAATATTATATATTAAACATGCATCTTATTTTAGCCCTCTTCTCGCTTTTTATATTTGTATCATGATCTCTCCACATTTTTGTATTAATCTCTAAAACACACAGCTTATCATTTTTAAACATTGATTTTCTATGAAAATGGAGAAATCAGTCATGCTTATGAGAAACTAGAGCTGTACCAAGTACTTGGTATATACTCGTTAATCAGCCAAATTGCAGCCGAGTAGTTGCAAGAATTTCATTTTTGAAGCATATTTAAAGACAAATTAATTTATAAGTGATCTATAAAAAGTTATTTGAATATAAATGTATAATATATGCCATAATTCATAAGAACTATTTACTCGGTACATAAAAAATTTATCTATAAAACATAGAAAAAGATAAGGAAAAAATCTCATGCAAAATTAAAGTTTAGTTTTAAAATTATATTAAAAAAAAAAAGTCATTTTTAAAACTGTTGGAAAAGACTATGATTTCAGAAAATACAATAAATGCAATTAAAAAAATTAATAATTAAATGGGCATTTCTTTTATTGTTGTAAATTTAGCCTGCCTCAGAAAAAATGTTTTCACTGCGAGCACAGATAAAATAGCATTTTAGCTGTACATTATGAAAAAATGAAAAGTAACTGTAAAGCCAATACCCTTTTTTGCTAGTTTCTTGTTATAGCGGCCTCTACAATTACTGTTATACTAAGGTTTCAGCTCTGATTTCCCCAAGATCATCGAAAAGGGGCAATTCACAAAATTCCATTCTATAAAAACATACTCTTCATTGTTAATTTTTATTTTGTTATGTTTCAAAATGTGTAGTTTGCAAACAAATTGAAACGAAAACTTTAACAGAAGGACTTAAAGAAGTTATCAATAAACGTTTGGTTCAAATTTGAGTAACTTAATTTCATATTCATTACAAAATGTTATCTTTTACAAAAAAAAAAAAAAGAATCATCAGAGTTTCCCCCAGACAGTTTCAGAAGGGTGCTGCACCCTGCCTGCCCTTTGGTTTACAAAATAGCACCCTTTTTGCCCCTCATAAAAAGAATTAGCGCCCTTCTTGCCCTCAGGGACACGCCAGTAGTATCCAACGCCTGTGTGCCGAACTTCAGTGGGCGCTCTACATCCATATCCCTCAGTATAAATACATAGCTGCAAACCTTTTTTTTTTTTTTTAAGTCAAATAAAGGCATTTTGAACAAGAAAAATTATTTAATAAAACACGTCTTGTTTCTATAGGATGCTTATCTGATTTCATTTATTAAGTAAAATTTCAGGTTCAAAATATTGGTATTTGATTAAAAAATTAAAAAAGGTTGGTTGACAGGTATGTAAATAGAATTCAAAATACAGTAAAAAGTGAGAAAATGGAACCTGTTTGTATCAGAATCCTGCATAAAACGGAAAAAATCAGTGTCCTGGAGAAAATAATGATACAATTACAATAGATTGAATATTTGAATAAAGCATAAAAATCTGTTTAAAATGGATTGTATGTGCGTACTAATACATAATAGATGTCAAGGAGTTGTAATAGTATAATTAAATTAAGTATTTTTTTCTTTTTGAAGTATTTTTTTCCTCAACTGAAATCTTTGGCACCTTTACTATACTTCGGCGCCTGTGAGCGCTGCACACATTGCACACTGGGTCGGTGCGTCCCTGCTTGCCCCACAGTACAAAAAGTGCCCTTTCTCCTTTTTGCATTAAAAAATTTGCTTTCATAGTAAAAACTGACTCAGTGTTGTCTTAAAAAGAGTGTCCTGATTTTTAAATATTGAAAGTGGCTTTAAAAACCAAAATAATACCTTTAACAATTAAAAATGTGCCCTTAAGAATCTGAAAAGTGCTCTCAAGAATCCAAAAGTGCCCTTTTCTCACCAGCAGCACCCTGCCCTTTTTTAAACCTGGAGGAAAATCTGGAATCATTTTCACACAAATAACTTTTACTTTTCTCAAAATGGGCCCCAAGATAAAAGCCCTGCATTATAAACTGAGCAAATTGAAAACTTACCTTTGCTTGAATACCAAATGAGTTTAAGCTGCACAAGAATCTTCTCTAAACACCATCTACTGATGCACCACGCTTGATAGAAACGGAGCGAACTGTACATGGGTGAAAATGGCTAGTCTATGTTGAAAATGGAGAAGTCCGTATGCTGCCTAAGATAAAGAGCGATGACTTCAGCTTCTGTTGCCGGGGACAACCAACAGTATGAATGTGGCTTGGCATTCTGTCAACCGGAGTTCTTAGAAGCATGGTTCAACAGTATCTCTGCTGTCACCGTAGTCTCCTTAAAGATATGAAAATAAATTGTAATAGGTTGCAACATTAAGCATTTATCATATTCAACTAGAAATTTAAAAACAAAAAGTATAACTGAAACTGATTAATGTATATAACTGACGCCAGTGAATCATTTTTTTCTTCTTTTAAATTAAAACTTATTTCAGCATGCACACACACACATAATAATTTGCATTTAATACATTTATTTTAACGTATCAAACTGATTTTCTGTAAGTTAGGATTGGTAAGTTATTTCCATAAAAAAGGGGATATTCTTCACTTCTACTATCCAGTGATACTTTTATCCTTTCTTAGGACTTTTAACAAGCCCCTCATAATGTTTACTCTTTCTCATTATCAATGAGATATCGCCTGCATGAAATATCCTTTGGTCAAATAAATTTTATTGTGTGAATGGGGAGTTACACATTAAAATTCATTCATGATTTAAAACATGAAATACAGTATGTAATATATTTTGCATTTCATGAATTAAAATGGATGAAATGGCATAAAAATATGCAATCCAATGGTCTTTTTGAGAATGGGGAAGGCTAAGTTTCTATGGTAGGTTATGGAGAAGACTCGTGGCAAGCCATTTTGGCCAGTTGATGAAGAAGGAAAAATGGCATCTTTTCTAAATATTGCTATGGGGAGGAAAAGAAAAAAAAAATTACCGAATCAGCTGCACAGCAGAAGTACTGTGCACTTAGACTGTTTTAAATTTTTAAACGAATATGCACTATAGCACTTTTTACTGAAATTACGGTACTGAAAAAGAAAAACACTGCAGAACATAATATAAAAGATGGAGATAAATTATAATTCCAGGAAAGTAATTAAAGAAGATAATTGATACAATGTTTGGTACTTTTCAGTTAGCCGGGCACCAGTGATGACATGTATATATAAATACACACATATGTATGATTGCAGTAAACATTTCATATTTTGAATGAAGACGTTTATTGGTTTTTTTTTGATAAACTTTTTTTATGCATCTTTAAAGTCCTAAAACAATTTTATTGCTGCTTCTACATCCTCATGTAACAGCCAAATGGTAAAATCCATTTCAGTGTCAATAATAAATGCAAGTTATAATTTAATAAATATTTTCTATATGAAAAGTAGCAAGTTAAGATGTTTTGTGAGGTTATGATTAAATAATATTAATGATAAAAGATTAACGTTCAATAAATAGCCCAATTAGAATGTTTGGTATGGTTTGCAATAAACAATTCTTTACACTGTCAGGATTGAAATAAATGGCAAATTAGCATATATTTTGGCATGTGTTGGTATAACAGAAAAGTACCAAGTTGTGTTCCTATTACACTCTAAGTGGAATTTAAAAATTAATCAGATTACTTAGCTATTCGGTTAAACCAAAACATTTTAGGCACCATTACCATGATTAATTAAGAATCCCATTAATGAATTATAAACAAATTACCTAATTTATTAACATCTTAAAACTAAGTGAAATTTTGCAAATGGTCATTAGTACATAAAATTCGAAGTTTTCTATTACAATCAAAACAAAAACATGCCATTATCGTCAGAAAATACAGAATATATATATTAGTTAATTAAAACCAGATCTTAACTTATGAAGTAAAATTTTTACTGAAACTGTGAAATATTATTTTCGGCTTCCTGACTAGTTTAAGATTGTCAGCAATAAAGCAGATTATAAAACAAGCAACGGAGATTTACGAAAAAAAGCTGAATTTTTATTGGTTATTTTTTTATAAACCCAAAACTTCTGGGAGTGTTCATTACCGGCACATTATACCCTGGCTCCTGGCATATATATAATTACAATCAACTTATTAATAGCATATTCAGGGCAGAGATAAATCAGTAAATAACTTTTTTTTATACACTTCTGTAGAAGTAAGTAACATAAGCAAAGCAATGCAGTTAATTTTACAAAATTGCTGATGCTTTTTCTCAGCTTTCTTTATCTTGAACTTAAATCTGTCCCTGAGAATGATGAAAACTAATTTTTAACTAACTCTTGGAATAATATAGAAAAATAATCTTACCTAATTTGTAAATCAAAATCCTCAAAAGAATATGATGACGACGCCAGGAATAGGGAGGCTTGCTTCAAAGATTGTAAACAGACTTTGCTCACGCTGCCATCATGACGCTGCTAACATACAAAATCCCTACCAGCCCGCAGAAACAAGCTGAAACCTTTCTAAAAACACTATCTTTCAATAGAATTATTTTTCCAAGGTTTTTTTATCTTCAAAATTTCTTATACAATATTAAATAAGTTTAAAAGTGGAAATTTCTAAATGCTGATTATTACAAATTTGAAAACATTTAAAAATATATTTACAAAAATCCCCACTGGGAAAAAAATGTGTCGGAAAAGGGAAATCTTTGTTTCATCTTTCCCTCCTTGTATTTGCCGGCAAGCCTGGATTAATTTAATGTTTCTGTGATGTTAATGTAATGTTTCTAATTGAGTGTTTCTGTGAAAAGAGTAGGGGGGGGGGATGGGTTTTTGCTTGCTATTATTGCTATTTAGGATATTTTTTTCTTTTAAATATGAAAATAACTTATTTTTTGGAACTGATTTATAGATAATATAAAATCAGCCCCCCCCCCCCCTTCCCACAAAAAAAAAAAAAAGATTTTTTTTTTTCTGTTTTTCTTTAACAGTAACTGCTTTTTGGCAAAGTGGCATTTATTTCTTTTGACAAATATTTTTTTATTGAAATTGAACTATATTTTTCAAATTGGAAATAAATTCCCATTTATGGGGGGGGGGGATGGGCATTTGCTATTACTGCCATTTAGGATATTTTTTCTTTTAAATCTAAATTTTGAGTGTTTCAAAAAATGAAAATAACTTATTTTTTGAAACTGATTTATAGATAATATACAGATAATATAAAATCACCGCCCCCCCCCAAAAAAAAAAATGTTTTTTTTTTTTCCCTTAACAGTAACTGCTTTTTGGCAAAGGGGCATTTATTTCTTTTGACAAATATTTTTTCATTGAAATTGAAATATATAATTCAAATTGAAAATAAATTCCTATTTATCATTATTTTTTTTAATATGTTTATATAATATGTATGTCTAAAGATTGCAATATTCATTTTCATTCTAGGTGCTCACAGAAAATATTCATTTAAATATATTAATGCATACTTTAAAAGCCAAAACATTAACTATTTTTATGATTTTTTTTTCACATAAAAACTCTTTGAATTAAAGAAGGGTACTTTTTGTGTATTTTTTATTGCATAAAATATTTAAATGCAGCATATTTTATCGTGTCACATAAATCCCGGTTTAAAATAACGAAAATAATCTTATAAAATGTGAAGTAAAAATACTTTTTATTTCTTATAATAAAAATGTCGAGAAGATTATACTGGGCCACTGACTTTTAAACGATGATAGATTTGTATATCTTTGCCGCAAACGTACTTTCATTCGCTATTGGGCACTGAAATTGCATTAAGTTTCCCCGCCATTTGCCCGTTAACGATTTGGCGATAGACATCCGGTGTGCGGGCGCGTCAGTTGAAATACATTAATGGCTGGATACAAATTGCCGCAAACTTTTTTGGCCACAACGTTTACGACATGTGGCCAAAAATCTCGTGTTTGTTGGGACCTTTGTTTTGTACATGTTTGTTGTTTGCAAGTTGTCTGTGCCATAGTATTTCATTATTAACTGTGATGGTGACCAGATGGTGTGGTTCTGTGAGTGGGCAGGCCGTAAGGTAGTGTTTTATGGACCCTAATTCCCCGCATATGCATTCTGGAGAGCTAAATTTAGTAAATCTATGTAGGTATTGTGGGAATGCTCCATGTTCTGTGTAGATTTGGCTCAGTAATTTACAGCTTATAAGCCGTTTTGTGTCTACTTTTGGGAAGTATCCATGAGTTGTTCTACCCGTATCCCCATAGTCCCACTCGAACTGCCATTGTTTTATTGTTAACTCTTTTAATATACGCTTAAGGTTTGATATTGGTCTTTCTATGTGGTAGGGTCTATCATTTTTTTTATTTTTAGCCGCTTCTTTTGCTAATTCGTCAGCATCCTCGTTTCCTTGGATGCCAACGTGTGCCTTAACCCAATTAATTTTAAATTTGTTGTTTGATTTTCTTATTTTGTTTTGTATGTCTGCAATTAGTTTTACTGTGTTGAATGGTTTGCTGAGTGCTAATATTGCTGATAGGCAGTCCGAGTGAATGCTATAATCCATCCCTGTTTCGTTGCCCCATTCTGTTGCCTTTAGTATCATCGACAGTAGTTCGGCTTGGAAGACACTGTTATGTTTCCGCAATGGTGTTGACCATAGTTTAATTTTTTTGTCGCTTTTGTATGCTACGAAAGCCGATCCCGTAGCGCCTGATTCCAATTTTGAGCCGTCTGTATAAATTGTTATATCTGTTTCGTTGTAGCCTATCTTTGGTTCTGTTGTTTCTGCTGGGTGCGTTTCCCATATGTTTATTTTGTTATCGTAGTCTGTTGGTTGAATTGTATTACCGTATAATTTACATGTTTCTCTTAACCTTGTTATTGTTCCATATGTTGCTTCATATTTGACCTGTAGGTGTATTGGAATCAGGCCCGCCAGTACCTGAAGGGCTGCTGTTGGGGCAGTTTTGTATGCCTTGACTATGGTCAGCAGAAAATGTCTTTGGCAAGTGGTTAGGACCGCTTTGCTTCTAGCATTTAATTTGTGTCCCCAGATTGGGGCTGCATATGTTAGCACTTTTTCTGCTACTCTGTTCTATACCAAATTTTTATGATGTCTGGTTTTATTCCCCAACCTCTTTTTGCCATTTGTCCCAGCATATTGAATGATTTGCGTACTTTGGTTGTTTGGTGTTGGCAATGTGGCAGCCAGTTTAGGTTACGGTGTATTATGACTCCTAGGTATTTGATTTGGTCTTTACCTTCTAGATCCTTGTCCTCTAATTTGATTCCCTCTATCTTTCCCGAGACTTGATCTGGGAGGTTGTGTAAGCGAGGTCTGTTTAGATACAGTAGCTCTGTTTTTTCCCTGTTTAGCGTAAGATTGTTGCTTTTTATCCAGTTGTTGAATTCTTCTATTATTTTATTTGCTAAGATTATCAGTTGCTCTTTAGTTTTAGCTTTGAGTATTAGGATGAAATCGTCGGCAAATGCTTGAATTCTAACCTTTTTACCCCAGTTCTTTTTTAAGGCTACGTCTGCTATTAGCAGCCAAAGTAGCGGGCCGAGACAACTTCCTTGCGGACAGCCGCCAAAGGTTTGTCTTGATTGTTTTATTCCGTTTTCCTCTAGTGTGACAAACCTGTTTTCAAGGAAACTAATTATCCAGTTTGTTAAATAAGTTGGGTTCGGGGAGTTTTTTAGTATATTTGCTATTATTGGCCATCTAATATTATCAAAGGCTCCTTTAATATCCATTGCTACTAGTAGTGTTTGGAATTTATCTTTTTTATCTTGTTTTATCGTTTTTATAAGGTTGTTTAGTGCGTGTTCTGTTGAAGTACCTTGTTTAAAACCATATTGCTTTTTGCTCAAATATTTGTTTAATGTCAGATGGTGCATTATTCTACCGTATATTATTCTTTCTAGGATTTTACTGAAGGCCGGTAGCAGGCATATTGGTCTATAGTTTTTGGGGTCCTGGGGTTTTTATCCCGGTTTGTGGAACAGGACCACTGTACCTATTTTGAATGTTTTTGGGAAGTGTTTTAGCTTGAGGCATGTGTTTAATAACGAGAGCATTAACTTTGGCGTCGCTTTGTGTATTTTTTTAATTAAATTGTAGTCTATGTAATCGAATCCTGGAGCTTTGTTTTGCTTTATATTTTTTATTATTCTGTTAAGTTCGTGTTTTGTTATGTCTAGTGGGTTAATGTCTCTGAATTTTGGTGGCGCCGGTGTGAGTTTATGTTCTGTGTTTGGGTTTGTTAAGTACAGGTTATCTAGAAAGTGGTTAAGTGTTTCTTTTATTGTTACTGTTTGGTTGTTTGGTAGTACATTTACTAATCGTGATGGCTTTGGTTTTTTACCTGAGGCAGCTTTGTATTGTGGCCCGTATGTATCTATGGCTTCGTTACAGAATTTTTTCCAAGTTTCCCTTTTTGTTCTGTTGATTAGTTTTTTAAGTTTTGCCCTTTCTTTTTTATATTCTATGTGTTGTTTGTATTTTAGTTCTTCATCTTGTTGTTTTTGATATTTCCTTCTAAATGCTCTAACTCGGTTTCGGGCTGTTTTTATCTCCATTGTCCACCATGTTGGAGCTGTTATATTTGGTGATTTTCTTTGTTTGTAGCATTGTAATGCTATTGCTGTGATTTCATTTTGTATTTTCATTGTTATGTTGTCTAATTGTTCTTTGCTGGTTATCCTTGTAAGTTCATTTATATATTTGTTCCCTATTTGTTTTATTTTTTTCTCAAATTTTGCATGTTTTCCATGTTTTGTCTCTAGTTTGTGTCTGTAATAACTTATGTTGTCATATGTTAGTTTGAATTTAATGTATTTGTGGTCGCTATGGGACTCGTCGTCACTTACTTCCCATTCCGTTATTTTGTCCCCAAGGTTTATCGTTGCTATTGTTAGGTCTGGCCACCCTTGGATAACTTTTTTCCTCCGCATTGTGCTAAATGAGGCTGGTGCGTTTGGTGTATTTTGTACGTATAAGTCGTTAGCTAGTAAAAAATCTGTTAGCTGTTCTCCTCTTGTGTCTATATCATTGTAACCCCATACTTGAGAGTGTGCATTGAAGTCTCCCGTCAGCAGAATTTCACCTTTGGCTATTTTCAATGTGTCTTCGACCTCTTGAAGCACACTCATGAAGTCTGCTGAGGGGGGGACGTATACATTTATTATCGTTATTATTTCCTTTTTATTTTCTAGTGTTACTGCTGTTGTGTAGTCGGTTTCTTTTAGTGTTATTGGGTTTGTTCCTGTGTTTGTGATTATTGCCGCTTTGTTTGTTTTTGTTTTTGATATTTTCCATAATTTTGAGCTAAAACCTATTATGTCTCCTGTTTGTCTATTTTGGTAAAAGTCTTGGATCAGCGCGATGTTGATTTCATTTGCTCCCATATACCCCGCAAGTGATTTTGTGGCATTTGCACTACCGTGTAGATTTATTTGTATCATTTTTATTGTGTCTGTATCATTGTTTGTGAGAGTTGTGTTTGGGCTTGGTTTATTCGGTGGAGATTTACTTTGGTTTGTGGTGGCGGGTGTGTTTAAGTTTGTATTTTGTGTTTGTTTTGCGCCGCGCGGGCACTGTCTTTTATCGGTGTCCGCGAAAACGTTGCTCTTGTCTTTGCCTGTGTTGCATGTTGTTTATTTCTTCCTGCGTCCTCCTTTGTATTCTTGGGACCCCGCGGTACGTTACTACTGTGGCTTGTCCTCGCAATACTTCTAATCCGTTTGTTAACCTCTTTTTTCCCTCCTCCAATTCTATTTGTCTAATAGTGAGGAGTCTCCGGTACACCGTGCACCTCCCATCGTGAGCCGTGTGATCCGTTGATAGCTGAGAGCGTAAATAACCTTTAGTCATCTCATTGTAGTTTAGACACATGATACATCTTTCTCTTCTCTTAGGGCATTCGTCATGCTTGTGATCTCCAGCACATTCAGAGCAGACTTGTCGCTGGTCGCAGTATTGTGCAATGTGATCAAATCCCTGGCAACGGTGGCACCTCAGAATCGTCACGTAGTTTTTTATCGGGCATTCCCTGAGCCCAAGGCACACCGTTCTTCTCTTGAGGAGATGGTCTGCCAGTGGCTCCGGGAGTGTGACTGGTATGTGCATTCGTTCTGTTGGTATCATTATTGGTTTGAGTATATTTACTACTTCCTCAGGATCCTTTGATCCATCCAAACCTAGTAGTTTTTCCAGTTTTACTTGTATGGCTTCTTTACTTACCGTGTTTGGAACGTGGAAGATCATTATTCTTTTCTTCCTCAGGTTTGCCGTCTTGATATTCAGGTTTGAGCTTGTTTCCGTGTTTTCTTTCAGTGTTTCTTTTAACCTTGTGGCCTCTGTTGCATTTTCACACTCAATTCGTATACCATTTCTGATTCTTGTCACTCTGTTGATTCCTTCGTGGTCTTTTACTGTATTCGTGACTTGCTTTTCTACCTCTTCTGCACTTCTTTCATCTGTACCTTGTATTATGACCGTTGATGTCGCTGCCCTTATGGCCTGGGCATATGTGGCCGGCGCCCTTGGTTTGACCTCCTGTGTTTGTACTGGGGGGTTGGTAGGTTTGTAATTTTCCGTGGTTTGTACTTGTTTGGTTTCGATGAGATGTTCTATTGTTTCAGCTTTTGCCTCTGCATATGTTACTCTGTGTTCCAATTCCTGGAGTGAATTGATGATTATTTGGAGTGCTTGGTTCATCGCATTGGTTGTTGGTACTAGCATCTTTGATTTCTTCTGGAGCATTTTTATGTAGCTAACTGCTTTCATGGCTTTATCCATCTCTACCGATCTTCTTTGTGCTAGGCCGCTTTTGTCACATATTTGCGCAAGTTCTTTCTTGAGCTTTTTCACTTCCTGGTCTTCTGTTACCAGTTGCTTCTTCCCCATTTCTGCTTCTTCATATTTTTCCTCTTCTTCTTCACTTGATATTTCGAAGTATTTTTCTATTTCACTGGAACTGACATTTTCTTCTGTCTCTCTTTCTTCTTCTTTCGTTTCATTTATTTTCCTTGTGCCCTTCTGGTTCGCACCCGATGCACCCGAGACCCCTGCATTTTTTGTGTTTTGAGATATTTTTAGTTTTGTTAGGTCTTTCTTTATTAGGTCATTCTTTTGTGCGCCTTGAGTGGTTATTGTTTTCTTTGTTGACGATTTTTGTAGAGGTGGTGAGTTGTTTTTATTTGAATGTACTGAGCTCGATCTGGAACTCGATCTTGAAAATCGCATTTTGTCTAGCTGGTGTTTTTCCTATAATTTATGTTTTTGTGGTCCCAGCAGTTATAATAACAATTCTACACTTTGTCTATCTTGAATCAGACTGAACTATGTAATTTAATACTTTACTGAATTAATTACTATTATCACTAAAATAGCTATAGGCAATACGGGAACCCTCAATGGTCGGCAGTTAAGGTTTCTGTTTTGATTTGTTGTTTTTACAAGTGATGAATATGGGGGAGGGGGGGGTGATGTTGATGTGGCACCAGCAGCGGGGGGAGGGGGGAAACAGAATTTCTTTCTTTCCTACTTATCTTAGTCTTGATTAGTAACAAGTAAACCGAGGTGTTACTGAATTGAAGCCCTCCTATGAGGAGAAACTGGTTTTTATTTGTTCTGGATGAGCACATACATGCTTTAACAAGTGTAACTGGTTTAATGCTCAACTTGATTTGTTACGGGATATGACTTATAAACGGGTAATTTGATTGTTACCGTGTTGTTAGTGTAATCCATTACTTATGGTGTTACGGTGACGGTGATGTAGCAAGGGGCAAGACCTCCTAACTTACCTTAGCCTTTTTACATATTTCTGGAGTTGTAGCTAAAAACTAGAGAAGAGATGAATAGTATATATCATTCTGCCCCACCGGGAAGGGGGACTAACTCAGCCCCCGATGGATATATAACGATAGAGGTTCCCACCAACATGAAGAGCGTCCCAAAAATACTACGGAATAGGGAAACTAAATTCTAAACCCTTCCTATTTTGTTAGAGTAGAAAATTAGGTAGATAAAAAAAAAATGATTTGTTAGTAAAAGAAAAAAAAAAGAGCTTGGTGGGATGAAAATATTGAGTCAGAAACCTGCTCATTAATTGCAGAGCCAAGAGACCTAGCTAATAATATATTAATTAAATATGAGAATTTTTTTTTTGAGGGGGGTGGGGGGGGGGGGGGAAGATGTGTGCAGCAGTTGTCGAGAATTTAATTGTCCATCTATAGACATGCTGTATCCGCTGGAAAAAGCAAATAAAGGCAATAAAAACCCCACCATCGTGGAGAGCGAACCAAAATTACTACTAATGGTAAAACCAGGTCATAAACCTAATGATTTAGAGTAGAAAATTTTGACTATGAAATCTAATTAAAGAATAGAAAAATAAATGATCAATTATTTAAAAAAAACGATAAGCGCGGTGGGATGAAAAAAAAAGAGGCACAATGCTCTTTATTAATTGTAAAACCAAAAGACCTAACTAATGACATATTACATGTGGGGATTAAAGTTGGAATTGTTGGCGCCCCCCCCCCCCCAAAGAGCATATGCCCATGGCGGGAGAGGGGTGGAAAAGAGGAATGAGGTGAGCAGTTGTTGAGAATCTAAAAAAAAAACTAAAAGGGCAAAAAAGGGGAAAATTATTATTAATATTATTATTATTATTATTGTCCCCTTATTAGAATTTATTTTATTTAATGTTATTTTTATTTTATTTTATTTTATTTATTTATTTATTTTTATTATTATTTTTTAAATACTTATTTATTTATTTATTTATTTATTTTTATTATTATTTTTTTAAATACTTATTTATTTATTTATTTTTATTATTATTTTTTAAAATACTTATTTATTTATTTATTTATTTATTTTTATTTATTTATTTTATTATTTTTTAAAATATTTATTTATTTATTTATTTATTTTTATTATTATTTTTAAAATATTTATTTATTTATTTATTTTATAGAACCCCACCGGGGGGGGGGAACTCAGCCCCTGTTGGAGATATTGAAAAAAGCCCCCTTCCCCCAAGTGAAGAGCGCCCCATAAAAACGACGAAAAGGGAGAAAAGGCCGAAGCCCTAAGCGGTGGGATGAAAATAATGAGGCAGAATGCTGTTTATTAATTGCAAAACCAAAAGACCTATCTAATGATAAAACACATGTGGGGGAAAAAGTTGAAATAGTTTGTGTCCCTCTCCCTCCAAAGAGCATATGTCCATGGCGGGAGGGGGGCGGTAAAGAGGAATGAGGGGAGCAGTTGCGGAGAAGTTAATTGACTATATGAGCAAAAGGGGGAAAATTATTATTATTAGTATTTTCCCCTTATTAGACTATTTTTAAATTATTACTAAGCGAACTCAGCCCCTGGAGATTTTGTAACCCCCCCCCCCCTCACCCAAGTGGACAGCGCCCAGAAAAATTACGAATAGGGAGACTAGACCGAAATCCTAATAATTTAGAGTAGAAAATTAAGTATATTAAAGCTAATTAATTAGTAAAGGATTATTATTTTTTTCCTCTCAAGTTTTAGACTCCAATGGACCCTTTGCAAAACCAAATCAGTAAAAATTAAATTTATCAGATGTTTGGGTGAGGGAACCGCCATCTTGAGCTGTGCATTATACAGCAGTCCTCTCTGGTACCTTTCTGTGTAACTACTATGAAAAATTTTGGCGTGGGGATCCCTTAAGAGCGGAAAAAGCGCAGCCATTTCTAATGAACAATTACACATATTTTACAAATTTTACGTG
Organism: Maratus michaelseni; assembly: GCA_963931845.1. NCBI lineage: Eukaryota > Metazoa > Arthropoda > Arachnida > Araneae > Salticidae > Maratus > Maratus michaelseni. Next base: position 108,368,109 of record OZ007595.1, read on the forward strand.
ATGAGAAGAGACACTTAATGTAAATTGATTTAAACAAATAGGGTACCGATCGAAAGCTTAGATTTTAATTTGAGAGAATAATTAACTTTTAAGAGGTTTTAATTGGGTAAGTAAGAGAAGGGAGGGTTCAAAGTGGACACGATCCAAGGAAAGTGGAAAAAAACTAAGTAACAAAATGCACTGAATTGCTTATATATCATAAAAAATGCAAAAAACATTTAGCAAATCTGTCACCAGATAAAGAGAAGAGTTTATTATTTAACTTAGTTACCTTTAAGGAACTAGGGGAGGGGGCAAAAAGTTAGTGATAAATGTAGTGTAAACAAACAATTTATTTGCGAGCAAGAACAACATGCACATATTAAAAATAAAACTTTTTGCAGCTTTTAAACATTAAAACATGTACCAGGTGATTGTTTCTTGATATACACATGAAATTAACCAGATTTTCCGCTAATTGAGCACTGCGGGATTAAAACTGGAGGGGAAAACCCCAAACATTGCCCTGAAAACCATACTAAACGACAGCAGAATTCATCCATAAACGGGTTTAATTTATGAGTTTTAGTTGACATGGTTTCGGCAAATTTTCTTTCATTGTTGTAACCATTAATCCTATTATATGCTTATCACTATATATTTATATTCGCCAACGTCAAATTCTCGCCAAACTTGGCGACAGTTGGCGGAATATCGTCAAATTTGGCCACCAAAATAAGTTGCCATAAATGAAGCCAACTTGGCTGTAGAGGTCTAATTTGGCGATACTCTCATTCAAATTCAATGTTGACGAGAACTGGAATTGAATCTTCTTTATTTAGGTTCCACGCATTTTAGCTTCGTGTTTTGCAGTAAAATTAGCTAAAATCATAAAACCAAGGAATAGGGAGGCTATCTGTTCCTGTCGGTTCAGGCCAGAAGGACTTTTCGTAGTTTAGTATACATCGGTTGTTCGCATCCCTGTAACCCGACGATTCGCAAGCAGCTGACGTACAACAGAATGACGAAAAATATTGATTTTATTGGCGATGTGATAGCGAATTTTGAAGTATTAAAATGACTGAGATAGAAGAAAGTTTTGGGATTGGCACATCCGACTAGTTAAAAATTCACGAACGTGTTTATTTAGACATATCAACCGAATTTCTGTTGCATATTGTTAATAAAAGCAAAATGTTTACACGTTCGTATGTACAAAATCTAGGAAATAGTCTTAATTATTACATGAATAGAACTTATAGACTGGGAGCCGGCAGCACAGATAATCACCTCAACTTGTTCACGGATGATATTCTAGGATTAGTTAAATCTTGATTCACATATAAAAACGCAATTGGTCTTCCAAGTCATATCTTGGTGGAAAATACCTAAAAACCCGATTTTAGCGGCTGACTCGTAGGTTTACCATTGTATTTTCCTGCACCAAAAGGTATGAAAACATGGAGGACTGGGAGCAGGAAAACACAATGGTAAACCTACGAGTCAGCCGCTAAATCGGGTTTTCAGATGTTATCCACCAAGATATGACTTGGCAGACCGATTATGTTTTAATATGCGAATCAAGAGTTAACTAATCCTAGAATTTCATCCGTGAACTCGATGAGGTGATTATCTGTGCTGCGGGTTCCCGGTCTATTACAAGTCTATATCAAGCAATGAATGACATTTAAAAGACGCTTGCATTACGTATAAACAAAACGAGCAGCGAAGACCGAGCAATGCTCGGTCAAAATTAAATTTGAGTTCAAATATCATGACCCATGACCAAAATGACCCACTAATTGAATTTTCTCGAACATGTGACTTAGCCCAACAGTCTTCTCGTGCCGGAAAACCATAGGATGCAAAATTTAGTGTAAATTGAGCCGCTTTTTAGATATTGACCCACAATGACCCAGAAATGACCCACTAATCGAATTTTCTCGAACATGTGACCTAGTCTAATGATTTTCGCGTGCCCGAAACTCGTAAAATACAAAATTTAATCAAAATCGTTACAGCCGTTTTTTAGATAAAATTAATTTGACCCGCTTTGACCCAAAAATGACCCCCTAATCGAAAGTTCTCGAATATGTGACCCAGCCCAATAGTTTTCTCGTGCCCGAAAATAGTCGGATACAAAATTTCGACAAAATCGTTTGGACCGTTTTTTAGATACAATTAGCTTGACCATAACCCAAAATGACCCAAAATGACCCACTAATTGAATTTTCTCGAACATGTGACCTAGCCCAACAGTCTTCTCGTGCCCGGAAACCATTGGATGCAAAATTTAGTGTAAATTGAGCCGCTTTTTAGATCTTGACCCACATTGACCCAGAAATGACCCACTAATCGAATTTTCTCGGACATGCGACCTAGCCCAATGCTTTTATCGTGCTCGAAACTCGTAGGACACAAAATTTAATCAAAATCGTTAGAGCCGTTTTTTAGATAAAATTAATTTGACCCGCGTTGACCCAAAAATGACCCACTAATCGAAAGTTCTCGAACGTGTGACCCAGCCCAATTGACTTCTCAAGCCCGAAAATGGTCGGATACAAAATTTCGTCAAAATCGTTTGAACCGTCTTTTAGATACAATTAGCTAGACCATGACCCAAAATGACCCAAAATGACCCACTAATCGAATTTTCTCGAGCATGTGACCTAGCCCAATGGTTTTCTGGTGTCCCAAAACGGTAGGATACGAAATTTCGTCAAAATCGTTAGAGCCGTTTTTAAGATAATTTTTGCATATATATATATAGTATATATATATATATATATATATATATATATATATATATATATATATATATATATATAACCACCCACAAGATTTGCTCGTATTAGAATATATGATAGTATTGTGATTTTTGCACACGTAAAAGATGTTGTTCAACTTTTTAGTAAGCGCGGGCGCATCTCATCTAGTGGCAAACACGGAAGTGCGCCATTTTTCACATGTCTGGAAACATAGAACAATATTACCTTACTATAGTAGGGGGGATTTGCCAGTTTGGCCTCTTTTTTTTTTTTCAAAAATTTGGAATTCATACCGGAAATTTCGAAAGAAATTTTTTTACTTTAAGTAATTCTAAAATGATTGTCATTAAATAAAGTAAAAATTACTATTTGGCATTTCTGGTATGAATTCGGATTTTCTGAACAAAAAAGGAGGCCAGGCTGGCAACATTGGTAGGAAGTAACGATATGCAGACATTTTATAAGATGTACAGACACCTCACAATGTGAGCCATAAAGAACCACATGCAGAGTTCGATGTGAAAGGTAATTGCACAAAAAAGCATAAATCATAGTTTTAGAAGTACATTTTTCTGAGAGAAAAGCCTATCAAAATATTTTGTAGAAAAACGAGACGAAAAATTAATGTCGTCTATAATAAGAAATCAGATTGAAGAATGATTTTAAAGAAGCATCTTTTAAAATGTATTTTTATTTAAAAGAAACTCCTAGCAACAGGAATCATTAGAAAAGTCCTGTTGTAAATGAATGCTTCTATCCTTATAGCTTGTTTAGGATGCTGAATTGTATAAATTCATCAGCAATCGGTTTGCCTTTCGTAGTTCTATCTTTAAGATTCTTTATATATATATATTCGTTTACATACGATCTATGTGAATTGTAAAGTATCTTTCAAATTATCTTTAAAAAAATTACTTTGTTCAAACGTAATTTGATATAATTTGATCTTCATCGCATACATCGATCAACTGTCGGTTTGGCTTTCATAATTCCTTCTTTACACCCCCTTTTTACCCCTCCTTACCACCTTCTATAAATAACTTTTAAAACTACAACTCTTTTTAACACTTCATAACATAGTTGAAAAGTGTTTATGAATTGGGTTTGTCTGTTTGTCTGTCTGTCCGTCTGTCCGTATTCTAACTCTCGTAAACATACTCGGATTGTCATGAAATTTTTATACATTATTTCATTTTACTATAGAATGTTCGATATTGAAAATGAAGTGTATAGCATTAATAGTTCATTCACAGGGATGTACAAAAGAATTCCATTACATCATGATCTATGGAGAAAAATCGTTTGCAGCGCGATGTTACGTTATGTCAAACATAATGAAATTAATATGCATTATTCAGGTGGACTACAGCATGCTTTTACCGAAGTATACAATTAGTAGCATTTATAGTTCAATTACAGGGACGTGCAAAATAACTCCTGTACTTTATGATCTATGGGGAAAAATCGTTTGTGGTGTATTTTGAACATGTTATGATACTTGAAACATAATAAAAAAATTAAAAAAATTAAAAGGATCACTAAGGTTCAATACAACTTATTTTCTATAGTTTATGAAGTGTGTAGGATTTATCGTTCATATACAGAGACGCACAAGATAATTCTGTTAAAGGACTGAGCTTGATCTGTAATTGCTAGAAGTGCTCTTTCCACTGCGATATGCATTTTTATGTAATTTTTAGTGTATTACGTGTTGTATACAAGGCTGTACAAAACAATTCAGATATTTTTACGAATATTGTTGGTAATTCCTGGAATTGTGTTTTTAAATGTCTTATGCTTTTCCAAATTATTTACTTAGACATCATCTTTCACCTTATTAAACGGTAAAGATTTGTAAAAGTACATTGGAAAAGTGTTACATAATCTATGCTTGATGCATGAATTTTCGTTCTTGTTTTTAGTTGTAACGAATTATTGACGCACTATATTTAGTGATGCCTCGGATATTATTCCATTGACTTCCAGTGTCTGAGATTTCCGAAATCGTTAATGTGAGGAAAGAAAAATACAGAAAACGTTCCTTCAAAGCTAGAAAACATTTTTTCAATATTTCACTGAATCCATTTATTTAAAATTACTGTAAATCTGAAATTTATTTGTTGAAAATATGTGCACCTGAACTCGAATTTAATGTTTCAAATTTTCCTGGCATAGAGAATTTAATAAGTAAAAGCTGTTACATTCAAACAGATTAAAAAAAAAAAAAAAAAAAAAAAAAAAAAACCTTAAAAGCAAACCAGTCAAATAAAATGAAAGAAAAAAAAAAGAAACTTTTCAAGTAAATTAAAGTGTAATGTTATTTAACTCAATGTTTTATGTCTAAGAACGTATTTTTAACGAGTAATTAAAACACTTTGAACTGATTAACTTTTAAAAAAGTTCTTTGCTACTTCAACAGAAAATTCATTAGCGTTGTTCGAGCTACTTTAATTAATTCCCTTTTTTTTCTTTTTTTTTTATGAGAAAATAAATAAAATTCCATTCTTTTTTTTTCAGATTTAATTTTTATTTTATTACCTGTCGGAAAATGAGGATTAAAGAAAAATATTCAAAATTAACTGATATTTATACTTTTGATATTTTTTTAAAGGAAATAATATAGCAGTTTTAATTTTTTTTTCTGTTTTATTTAATAAAAAATTATTATATTTAATATCTTCTTTCATTTTTAACCACATACTTTGTTCATCTTTTCTTTCCATTCATTCTTTTTAAGAGAAGGGGAGGGGTTCTGAATCAAATGAATGGCATATTTTTTATGTAATAAAACAGTGTCAAATTAACTTATTTATTCTATCTAATTAAGGAAATTTTAAAAATATTTTTTAATTATTTTTTTATGTTTTATGATTTTTTTTTAGGTCTAGATGTAAATAAAGAAAGAAAATCCTTATTTAGGAAATTCAAAACTTTGTTTTGACCTTATAAGATTTTAGAACAGGATTGGCGAGGCATTTTTAAAGTTATATATAAAGAAAAAACTGCATTGGTATACAAAAACTGCATTTATATTAAAATCATTAAAATTACAGACATAACATTACAAAAAATTGCATAAAATATTAAAAACATATTTAAATTATATTGTAGTGGATCATGCACTAAAAACTGAAAAATTTCCAGATTTCGCTAAATCTTTTGTAATCAGATCGAGGTGCAGCAACTACAGAACTCATACTTTCTTAGAAGCATGGTTATACGAAAATTACAGATTTACCTCTTAACAAAGCAGATACAATCCCGAATGAATACTCCGTGTTGATATAACTGTAACTTTGGCCTCGGCATTTTGATGCGTTATATTTTCTATGTGTTGATGTTTTAGAACTTATTGTGACTTACGTTAAGGAATTTTTGCTGATGACGGATTTTCATGTAAATCCGAAACGTCCAATTTAAATATGGTTTTAATGTATTATGAATTGTAATGTATTGTCTATAATTTTAATGAATTTAATATAGATATAGATATAAATATGTTCAGACGTAATATTTTTGTTTACTTCAAAAACTGCATTGATATACAAAAGGTATACATAATTTCATGTCGAATTGTAACTCTCGCATCTCTCTGTGATAATTTGGTGATAGGAAGAGGAGGGGGTGCTGAATAAAATTAATAACATATATTTATGTAATATACAGCGTCAAATTAAGTTATTTATTCTATATAATTAAGGAATTTTAAAAAATATTTTTTATGTAACAATACAATAAATTATAACACCTTGTAATAATATATTTATTTTAAATGCTAAAACAGTGTAAATTAACAACATAGTAAATAGAAATTAAAATAACTTTTATTAGGTTGATTGACATGTTTCGGCTCACCCCGAACCATTTTCAAAAACAAATGAGAATATTCTATAATTGCACGGTCTTTGAAGTTATTATTTAAAATGCTAACATTAAATTTTCATATACTTTTTAAAAATTACGCACGCAAAAAAAAAAAAAAAAAAAAAAAAAAAAAAAAAAAAAAAATGAAAGATAACATGCGTAATTTTTAAAAAGTACATGTAAATTAAATAATAACTTCAAAGACCGTGCAATTATAGAATATTCTCATTTGCATTTGAAAATGGCTCGGGGTGAGCCGAAACATGTCAACAACCTAATAAAAGTTATTTTGCTGTGTATTTATTATAGTGTTAATTTACACTTTTCAGAATTTAAAATAAATATATTTCTTATGTTAGAATTGGCGGGATATTTTTAAATATATATATATATATATATATATATAACCATAAATGAAACATTATCATAACACCAACTTAAACAATGAAATAATAATTAAGTATGTAATAATTAGTTGACAATGAAAGATTCCCCAACACACTGAATATGGAAACAAAAACATATTAAAAGAATAAGAAATTAAATTAAAAATTGAATAAATGGAATTAAATGAATGAAATGAAATGAAATTTGTGGAATTTAGACAGAATTATCAAGTCCCAAATGCCTAAATACCACAAATAAAATGAAATGAGAGGTTTCATCATCATATTAGCCATAACATTGCTAAAGAATATGATTTTGGGACTACCTTTCATAAACAATGAAGCAAACCTGGGAAAAAATAAAAAATAAAATACAATATTTAAAAGGAAAGAAGCCATACTTATAATATACAGAGAAAACATTAAATAGAGTCAAAAAGTATAAAATCCATAATGATTATATATATATATATATATATATATATATATATATATATATATATATATATGTATATAAAGGCAAAACTACATTGGTATACAAAAACTGCATTAATATACAAAAGGTACACACAATTTCCCGTCGAATTGTACCTCTCGCATTTTTCTGTGATAAAATATTATGGAGTGGGAGGGTAAGGGGATTGTACATACTTACGATTGTACATACTTTTAATTATCAATTACAAAAAAAAATTCTAGTGATTATTTAAAACAAAATCGCTGTCTTAAGGAATTATAAATTGATTTGCATTGTACGAGCTATTTTAATTAATTACTTTTTTGTGTCAGAAAAACAATTAAGTTAGATTCGATTTTAACATGCAAGTATCTCTGCTTTTAATTAATTTAGTCTTTGTTTAACTAAAAACAAAAGAAGTTCAGAGTAAAAAAAAGAGTCCAATATTAATCGATATCTAAGCTTTTGATAAATTTTGAAACGAAATAATATTAGCTGTTTCACATTAAATTTTGGTTTAATTAAAAAAAAATGTAGAATATCCACTTTCTGTTTTAACCGCTTATTTTTTTTTCTTTCTACTTAATGTGAGTCAAAATACTTTTTATATAATAAAAGACGTCAAACTAACTTATTAATCCTGTCTAATTAAGACGTTTTGTTTAAGGTAATTTTTAATTTTAGTCTTTCAAAAAACTTGAAAAAAAAAATCTCTGAAGGTAAATAAATAAGAAACATTCTTGTTTTAGAAGTAAGTTTAAATATTATATTAAGAATATTTAAATAGAGATTTCTGCGATAGTCTTTTAAAAGATTTTTGTCAACTAAAAGGGAAAAAAACAGACATAAAAATTTAATTAAGAACTAAGCCAGGATGGAGTGTTAGTTGGTGTTTGCTACGGCCTATTATCTGCTCGAGGAATATAGGGCGAGGGGGGGGGGGGGAAGCAATATTATGGCAACATTATTCTTAAAATTAAAAACAAACAAATTATACCTTTAGTTGAAAAAAAAAAAGCAAGATTTTTGTTTTGAAAGGTTAAAAATTATTTTCAATCTCATAAGAGTTTAGAATGGTTGTTTAAAAAAAAAAAAAATTATCCCGAAAAGAATATAAAAAAAGAAACATGAAAATTTAATTAAGAACTCAGGGAGGAAAAAACAAGTTGAAATTGTACATTAAACGTGACAAATGAGGTGCGTTCGTACTATAACTAGTTTTACAATGTAAAAAAAAAAAATTAGCTCTATTATATCAGTGAAATGAATTATACATCGTCTGCTATGAGAGAAATGAGCATGCATTTTCTCTTATTACGTATGCCACGTTTACAGATGCGATTTTTTTTTTTCGACACCAGACAGTGCTGCAAAATCTTGCTTTGGAGATCTTGCTTTTCGAATGATTACCTCCATGGTTTAATATTTTTATGACACATGATGAACAAATCTCGTGTTTATTTACTTTAATGGATTGAGATATTGGCTGTCAACTTAATTTCAACTGAAATTATCTCAGAATCTTTACATATTTGAAAGTAACTAATCTCTCAAACAAACAATTACTTCGACCGATCTTTCTAAAAATGTAACTTTTATGCAATTTTATTCGAAAAAATAATTTTGGCATATGAAAAAAGAAATGGTCAGCCCGTGTTTGTTTTCCTCAGACACATGACTTGCGTTTTTATTATATAGATTACGTATGATGGGATTTAATACAATGAAGAAAACTTTTATTAATATCTTTTTAAGTTTTGATTCGATTTTCATAAAATTTTAAATGACTCGACAAAATTTTGCAACGATTATATATATTAATTTTCAAACCATTCGGTTGTGTAATAATTTTTGCACTCTTGTATGCGGACAGGAGGACAGAGAGACGGACGGACCAGACGACGACTATAGGTGATACGTATTTATATAATTACGAACGAACATAAAAAGGTATTTATCTCACACTCATTTTTAAAAATATCTAACACTTAACGAACGAATGTCACCATGTTATTGTCTAAGGATTACCAAACTGCATACCAATTATTGTCTAAGGGACGAGGAGAGGTGCCCTTTGTGGGAGTCTATATAAGGGAAACTAACACGCTGTTTGGATCGGGTTCAGATAAAATCGGGTAACTCGACCCGATGCAGGAATTAAAAACAAAAATGCTGCATTTTGAATAATGGATTAATTTGCATTGTACGAGCAATTTTTTTTTTGTCGAAAAATGTGTAATCTAGAATTTTTTTTTTTTTTTTAATTGGTTTTCTTTAAAAAGATTTATATTTTTACTGTCTACTTAAAATGGAACTTTATATATATATACATATATTAATTATGAAAATATTGTTAACTGTGATTTCACTGCCTCCCACCCCTCACCCCTCCTATTGTCAAATTGTTGGAAGTCTCACATAAAATCCGTCTTTCCTTAATTTCTACTCTAGGTTTTTGGCATTACCAATTTCTTTTCCTATGTATATTAATATTGGCTGACCGACAAATTCTCTGCATTCTATTGGCTGATAAACCTGCTCCTCCACTATATGTGAAAAACTTAAAAAAAATTGTGGTGATCAGTATCTTGACGGCTCTTTTGTCGGCTTTGGACGAGAGGGTAAATATCTGGGCGTTTTCCAGGCCAGCACTCTCACTTGGCGAAAGCAAATCAATTACAGCGTCCAAAAATTCGACAATCTCTTGTATAGCAATGCGATGAGTATGGGAAATAAAATACTGTTATTTAATACAGTGCTCCGTCCCATATTTCTCTATTGTGCGCAGATCTGGGGTTCTGCGGCTAAAACCTATCTTCAAAAATTCAAGTTGTAGAAAACAAAACTTTAAGAGGCATTGTTCATTCTTCCTTGTGCGTAGAAATGCGACAATCCATCACGATCTCAATATTCATCCCATTAGACCTGTTATCAAAAATCAAGCCATCAAGATTTCGATAACATTTCTGCCATTCCAAATCCTGCTCTCCAAATTATCTCTAACTATGGTGAGAGAACCCGCTGGAGAAAAAATATCCACCCTGGTTAGTTTTTTCCCTTCGTAATGCGATGATAGGGTTTCATTTTCTGGTTGTTCACTATATTATTTTTCTGTAAATTTTGTATATATTTGTAAATATTTCCTGTTATTATGCTATTACTTATTCTTAAATTTATATCTTAACTTCTTTTTATTATTATTCTAAATTGCTATTGTATTCTTATGTATTTATTGCATGGTGCCTTAAAATGGCTTTTTTTTTTTTTTTTTTTTGGGGGGGGGGGGGGGGGGGTTGCGCTTTCCAGAGTTATGTTTCCTGAACATTGGCTATAGTTCAAATTGTTCAGCTCCACAGGTTTCTATCAGAGGTATGGAATTTTTGTTTCCGAGTACACTGCACAGCATCTCATCCAAGTGCAAGTTTGGTGATCAAAATGTTCTTATATTTACGTATACAGCATTTACAGTATTTTGTATAATGGAAATAAAAAATTATGTGGAGTATAAGTATTACTCCCCATTTATTTTGAAATTTTAATGTTGTGTATGAAAAATTCTATCAAATGAAATTTAAGCAACTCATCTCACGAAATCCCACTGTAATTTTATTCAACGCCGGTTTTACGTTTAAGTATGTATTTTTAATAAACAATTAGGGCATTTTCTAAAGATTAGAATTAAAAATAAAATTATTGCATCTAAAAAAATCAATTGTATGAACTATTTTAATTAATTACTTTTTTTTTTTCGGAAAAATATTTAACTTTTATTTAGCTTTTTCTTTTTTTTTTTTTTCTTTTTTTATTGACTACCAGCAAATTAAGCTTTTTATATGTCTTTTTTTTTTTCAAATTAATTGCTGTGTAAGATTTTGATATTTAAAAAAAAAAAGGAAATAATAGAATTGTTTTGCTCATTTCAGTTTTAATGAGAAAATTTAATTAGTGCACAACACAAATTTTCCTTTCCAACGTTATTTTATCTCCCCGAGTCATGTGAGTAACATATTATTATACATAGTAAACGGCAACATATTAACTTATAAATGTCTAATTATCTTTCATCTTGTTGAAGATAGTTTTTTTATTGATTTTTAATGTTATTATTAAAATTTAAGACAAAAAATAAATAACCTCAGCTGTAGAGAAAAAAAAAAAAAAATAGCAAGATTCTTGTTTTGAAAAGTTAAGAATTATTTTCAATATTATAAGAATTTAGAATGGTAGATTTAAAATATTTTATCACTAAAAGAATATAAAACTAGTCGAATGTGCCAACCCCAAAACTTTCTTCTATCTCATCCATGTTAATACTTCAAAAAACGTAATTTTGTTAATTATGCATTTTAGGGGGAGGGGGAGAGTAGATAACATATCTGTTGTTTATTTTTTTATTACACTTCAAGTTTTTTGTCAATATTTTTTTTTTAAACCGTGGCGGGGGTAAGGAAAAAATATTTCGTAATGAAGTCTAATTAACGGGTAACACATAAAAAAACATGAAAACTTTGGCTTATTAAAAATATGCAAATTAAACCTAGAATGGACATTTAGGTTGATTTAATACGATTTTTTTTCAACCCCCGGCCTGTCCCGAAAAAAATAAAGTATCTCTCATAGCGCACCCTTCGGGGGAATATCCCCATTTTCAAGGGGGACTTGACGTCCACATTCAAAACCATATATATGAAGTTGGTTAAATTTTCTACATAACTTCGTACACTTCCCGATGATACAATAGTGAAAATGACATAAAAATCGCTATTACAGCGCCCGCTTTCGGGGGAATGTCCCCAAATTGAATTGGGATCTGCTGGTCCTAATCAAAAACCTATATATGAAGTTTGGCTCAATTCTATGCATAACTTCATGCATTTTTCCATGATACAAGGAAGACACACACACGGACTGACAGACATTTTTAAAAACTTATTTTTCGAGATATTTGACCCTAAAACGTGTAAATCCGCCGAAAACCAGAAGTCGAAAAATGTTTGGATTACAATATTTTTTTTCTATTATAGAAGATGAAAGTAAAAAGAGACAAGAAAACTTAATTAAGAACTAACAGAATGAGAAAAGGTATAATCTCCAGATCATGTTTTTAAAAAAATTAACACGAACTAATGTTGCCCTATTCGTGACAAATTTTTATTGTTCAAATGTGATGTTTCCAATTTGACACCAGTATTTTTTTACAGAAAATTTCTATATCAAATTTCAAAATTTCCCCAATTAAATAATGCAAAAAAATAATTGTCAGAAAAAATGGTGCCAAAACAATAATAATTGGAAACAACACATTTGGACAATAAAAATCGTTTGTCACGAATACGTTCGTTCGTTAAGGGTTAATACTATTTAAAGCTAAAACTTTCCACTCCCAAAATACTTGAAAGCCTTTAAAGATTGCAATTAGACATTTTGCTTATTGTGTTCTAATTTTTGTGAAAACCCTCACATGTAAACAGAATTTACAGTATTTTGTGTAACGGAATAAAAAACATCGATTAAATTATTGTCTAGGGATTGCTGTTGATTGTAATGCATTCAAAGTACAATAGAATCGTTTCACATTTAATGAAATTTTTGCGTTACTAAGCGAAATGTATATTTAAAAAAAAAAAAAAAAAGTTTTAGAAAATTATACTGTAATTTTATTTAAGACTTGTTTTACGTTTAAATATGTATTTTTAGTGAATAGTTAAGGCACTTTCTACAGATAATAATTGAAAATAAAATTGCTTCCTCTTGAAAAACGAATTAATTTGCATTGTACAATGTATTTTAACTAATTACTTTTTGTGTCAGAAAAATAATTAAACGAAATTCTACTTTAAAATGCAATTTTGAGAAAAAGATTTTTTTTGTATTATTGTCTAACAAAGAATTAAGCTTTATATAAAATAAAAAAATAATTAATTGCCACGCAAGATTTTTATATTTTTTTAAAGAAAATAATGAAGCTATTTCGCTTGTTTCAGTTTGGATCAGAAATTTTAATTATTGTACTATACCAACTTTCTTTTTCAAAGATAGTTTTTTCTTTGAGTTGAATGAATAAGATATTCTGGTGTTATAGTAAAAGGAGTTGAATTAACTTATTAATCCTATCTAATTATCTTTCATTTTGTAGAAGTTAATTTTTAATTGTATTTTAATCCCATCATCAAAAATTAATCTTCTTAGGTTAGTGTAAGATTCTTGCTATGGAAAATTAAAAAAATTCCTTAATCTCATAAGAATTTAAAATGGGAGAATTCAAACAGTTTTTAATTTCCTCGATAAATGAAAAAAATGCAGATAAGAATATTTAATTAGCAACTAGAGACAGGAAGAAAAAATAATAATGTCGCATTATTTTTTAAGAACGGCATTTTTTTCGCTAATTAACGCTTTTTAATTCTTTCAAGGACAAAGTAATTCTGCCACTAAAATGTTGAAATGATTGACTGCCACCATAATTTACGAAAAAATTGATTTAAAAACAAAATAATAAATGCTTTTCTTCTAGTACATATTAATTCGGTCACTGACGCTATATGTATAGTAATAATGTCAAATACATTATATATGGAACGCTGTTGGAACGCTTTTTGGATGCGGATGGTGGCCACTTCCGGTATATCTCATTATATCGTCCCATTTTACATAAAGCTATTACAAATTTTATAAAAATATCTTCATTATTGTTAATTTTGTGAACAATAATCCCAGTTAGTAGTAAAAGACATTCTTCATATTTGATTGAATAAGAGGAATGCGACCCTGGTTTCATGTACAAAAAATCTTTTTGCAGTGTGCATTATTATCTCTGAAACTTTGTATCGTTTCTTTTTTAACACCCTGTATTCGATTTCTTGAGCAAAGAAGGAGAAAACTGAATTCCATTCTAACGAAAGGAAGATCTCGTAATTTTCCACAGAAACAACAAGCGTTCATCAAAAAAGGAGAAAAGAAAAATCCAGACACGCTGTGCTCCATGACTCAATTGATGTGGTAGAGTTATTTCCCATATATCTTTGGGACAACGAACAAGAACACTCGACCGTGGAAATGAAGCCTTTCTAGTCCAATATTTTTCATGTATCACTATCATTTATTTGTCTGTTTATTTCAACACGTACATCACATTATGCGTCATCTAACAAGACGCATTGTTCTGGAAAACCATAAATTCATTTACTTCGTGTAGCCTTTTTATATATATATATAAAACAACCATGTTTTATATATAATACTCCGTCTTTCGTGGCATCCTCTGAGTTTAATATGATTCGATGGCCTTGTATTTTTATAACTACGCGTATAGTGGTATTACATATATATAGAAAAAAATCATCATATCACATTGATTGATTAAAAAAGTACCCTTAAACAACATGAAAGAAAAAAGATTAGAGTAGATATATTTTTGCATTAGACAAAATTGATTTTTTCTATTGGAAGACAAAAAAAAAAATCTACTTTATATTTCGATGTCTGTGTAAGTATTTCGCTCATGCCGTAAAATACTTTTTATTTTTTATGCGCGTGCATCTTGCTATATTGTATTGCTCCATGGATGAAGAAAGCGTCAATTTTGAAAGGTGGGAATTTATACAAGCCGTATGGCAACACACTGTATCTCATTTTTATGTTCCATTACTTTCGTGTTTTGTGATTTGTGAATGTTGATAGTGTGAATGAAATGGTTTGATTATTTAATACAATTACATTCACTCACTAAATGAGGATGATTTAACATTGATAATTTTTTTTTTTTTTTTTTTTTTTTCATTTTACATAACGTTTCTATTCATTTACTAAACTTAAATGGTTCCGATGTAGAGTTCTGCATCGGGTCGGGTAACTCGATTTTACCCGACCCAACTGGTTGACGCTATTTTTTTTTTTTTTTCGTGGCGGTCGGGTTTAGATATACTCGATTTTTCAAAAGAAAGACCTAAATATTTTTCAAGTTAAAAAAAACTATATATTTGAATGTTATTTTATATCAAGCTAAATCTTTTAATGCTATATATTTTCAATATTAATGAGTGTATATGTGCTCATTTTTATACAAAAAAAGATAAAATTGATATAAGAGATATAGTTGTAAGCTATTTTTCCATAATTGTTATAAAATATGGATTTTTTTTTTCACTTCGGGTTCGAGTCGGGTTTCTGATTGATAACATTTTTTTTCGGGTTCGGGACGAGTTTTGAGTTGACTTTAAGCAGAAACTTCGGATTCGGGTAGGGTACAACCCGACCCGTGCAGGACTCTATTTCGGTGACAGCATACTTTTCATAAGTACTCATATATTTTCAGGTCTGGTATTAAAAATATTAAAATTTTCTTTTCATAGTATAATGAAAATTTAAAAATATATTTCTACATAATTGAAATTAATAATATTTTACCCTATAGATATATTTTTCTAACTTTGTGATTAAGCGGCGTTTCTTATATAAATATCCATTCATTAATATGATATTAATAAAATTTTCTTCTTCTTCTTCTTCTTCTTTTTTTTTTATTCAAAGCAATCTAGCAGGGATAAATTTTACATACTAAGTCATTTTACTGAATTTATAGGTAATACTACTTTAACTGGTTCAACATTTCAAAACAATCACACCTGAAAGAGTCAAAACCTAACCCGAAACCAACCCACACTCGAAACATTTAAAGTCAATCCAACCCACAACGAAAATACAGATTGGGTCGGGTCAGGTCGGATCTGGTTAACCAGCCTGATGCAGGACTCTAATCCCAGGAAGATTTCAGTTGCCATAAAGTCAATATACATGAATATTTTACTTAACATTTAATTAGTAAAATAGTAGTTCTATAGTAAAAATAGTTTAATTATTAAAATAGTAGTTAAATTAGTACGTAGTTATAATAGTTTTCCAGTGAAGATTGAATGTTTATTTATGGTGGTTCTCAAATGACCTACTCAACAACGCGAAACTTTGTCACATATTTTCTGACTCATTTTTAAACGCAGAGGCATAAAATTGGCAGACCTAGCTAGGGAAGCGATTTGGAATTGAAATGAGTTTTTCGTTTTTTGATAAATAAATTACTAAACGAGTTATAAACTGATCTTGTCACGTGACGATAAGTTTTTCTCGTTTCTCGTGCGGCTGCGTCGAGAATTCGGTTCAAACCGTCGACTTTGACAGCATTTTCTGAAAGATCTTCTGCGTTTACCAAAAAGTGGAAAACTTCTTTCGATTATAAATTTTTGAATAGGAGCACCTGCCAATTTGATACATTTGCGAACAAAAATGAATTACAAAGTATGTCATAAGTTAGTTAGTTTGAATTTGAGGACAGCCTTAACTTTGGATGTTACAAAAACGTTGTTCATAAATATTGTTAATAAACATCATATTTCATCATATTCATCACGCTCATCTGCATTCCCTGATCTATTTTAAGCTCTAGGCACAGCATTCTTTCGAGCCTTACCCCCTGTATATTTTACTACAAAAATGAGTCTTAGGTTCACACGACAATAGATGAGGTTGTATTTTATTTACCGAATTAGGTTCAGGTTGGGTACAACATGAACCTAATTTCACTCACAAATTTCATTTGAAGTCAACTCGCAACCCGACCCGAAACCGACAAAAAAGTTTTTATCGACGCGAACCCGACAAAATAAATTTCGGCAACCAGACCCAACCCGAAATGGAAGGAACGTAATTTATGTTTCAATGCAATTATGAAAAGTAATCTACAATTATATCTCTAATAACAATGTTATCTTTTATGTAGAAAAATGGACATATCTAATATTGTTTGATATTCAAATATAGTAAAACTTTTGATAAGCGGACACCTCGGTATCTTGAAAGAGTCCTGCATCGGGTCGTGTTGTCCCTAATTTTCTTTTTTCGGGTCGGGTTGACTCTAGTTTTTTTCTGTGATCCGGATTCACTCTAATTTTCTTTCTGTGGGCCGTGTTCACTGTAGAATAATTATTGCTGGTCAGATTTAGATTTTTTGCAAGTCGCGTTGTTGGGATTTTCACAAAACATTTGAACAGAACTAGGTTTCAGATGAAAATAAATACGTATTTGAATATGAATGAGTACATATTCCATTTACAGCATGAGAAATAAAATGTATATAAGAAATGCGATCATTGATTATTCATTTTTTCTCCTCTCGGAATATGAAATATGTTATTACCATATTTCGTTTTTGATATACGTTTTTGATTGACCAAAAACGCATGTATCGTATTTGTGGTAGTTTATGCACACATATACATGTTAAATGTGTGTAGATTGGGAGGTGCCTATTATTAAGAGGTAAAAGCGTAGAAATATATAAGTGTTAGGAATTGAAAAGTGTTTACTAAATAGGGGTGCCCTCTTTTCGGGAGTACCCTTTATGAATATTGTATTGTTTATAGATTTTTAACCTGAAAAATTACTTTGGACATTCTTTTGAAAAATCGACCAACTGAAACCCAACCCGCGAGTCAAAACACCCACCCAAAACCAACCCGAACCCTAAACAATGAAAACTCAATCCGACCATTACCTGACCCGCAGCCAAAACAGTAGAAGCCAACCCGATCCGCAATGAATAAATACACCTTCAAGACGACCAGGTAGGGTGCGGGTAAAAGCGGGTAATCCGACCCGATGCATGACTTCATACCATAATGATTTATGTGGCCTATTAAAATAAATATTAATTAAAAAGGATATATTTTATGATTCTTAACTAAAAATGAAATATTTGAAAATGGTATTTTTTATTATTGTTAACTATAAATTATTTTAAACTAATGCTTTTGATTGCATTTCGTTAAAGCTCACATATCACAAATGTGTAAAAAAAAAAAAAACTTTTATTATTATTTTTTTTTATAATTTGTATGGTTAGATTTAATTAAATGGAACAGAGAGTGATTTATTAATGTGTTAATCCAATAACCAGACATTAAGTAATTCGTCAGCAAATCTGCAAATTTAATTAACGGGTTACATGCTTGAGTGGAATTGACATATTTAAGCTAGTACGACATTTAAGAAAAATTAAAAGTAGTGAATAAATTCAATAAATGATTTGAAGGTGCCTTGCTTTTTTTTTTAGTGAGTTGAATATATTACTTGAAATTAAGGTATAAGAATTTAAGGTTTTAAATTAAATGAAACAATGTAGCATATAAATCTTTCGAATACATTATTAAATACTAAATATCTGTCAATGGAAAATATGCAGAAATATGCATATGTAAGTAAAACAAACAGTAAAACAACAATTATTTAAACAGTTTTTTTTTTAATAATATATAAATGAGAATATTTTTTTTTTATGGCTGTATCGAAAATTTCGGTGTATTTTTTAAAGATAAATATAACAATGGAAGATTTCGAGATATTGCATAAATAAATGTGATGTTATTCTAGAACTTAAAATAAAATAGCCACAAATACTCAAAATACGGAAGCCAAATTTGTAATAATAGCAACATATATTTAATTAATCAAATAATGAAATATATAATTTGATAAATTGAACCCGAATGGCTAAATATGGCGGTTTGCCAGTGGGAGAAAATGGAATAAAAGAACATTCATAGTGAGGCATGTATGCCTTTTACAGTCACTGCATCATAAACTGTTGCCAAAAGTTCTTTTATTAGCCGTATATTCCGTAGTCATCAGGGCTACGGTATGATGGCAATTTAAAACAGCAGAGAAAAAAAACGCAAAATGGAGAAACAACATACACAAAAAAAATTTTTAAACAGCAAATATTCATATTTATTAAAATGAGATGTGCCTTTGAGAGCAGAAAAAAAACCCTTCTATATTTACGTGTTTGTTTTTTTGTCCCGGTTACGAGGGTGGCAATTTAAAACTGCAAAAAAGCTGAAAATATGAAAATAACTTTGAAAAAAACATTGTTTTTTTTCAAATGGTAAATATTCTTTTTTTTTTTTTTATATGAAAGGTACCATTGAGAGCAGAAAAGAACCTTCTATCCGTCGGTATATTTTGTTTTTAACCCTTTCTAACATAGTTGAGAAGTGTTTATGAATGCGGTTTGTCTATCCCTCTGTCCGTGCTTAAATATTCTCGCATTCCCATGTAATTGATGTCTGTTATTGAGCTTTACCATGGCATGTTCGGTATTGAAAATGAAGTACGTACAATTTAAGGTTACAGGTGCACTCAAAAGTATTCCGTTACATTACGGTCAATGGGGACATTTCTAAACAAACTTTAAGTTGAAAATTTGGAAAATCATTAAAAGGCATGAATTTAAAAAGGTTTTAATAACTTGCTACTTGGAAAAAATTATAAGAACACATATTTCTTTGAAATCGCAAACAAAATTTTGCATATTTGGTAATGTCATAGAATTGTTTAAAGTAGCCTAAAACTATTGCGTAGTAAGATTGTTCAGTTTCTCTCTTTCTTCTTCATGCCAAAGAACAGACAACTATCTGAATTTGAAAAGGGAAAAATTATTGCCTACAGAAAATGTGAAATGAGTGGAAGTGAAATTGCAAGGATTATAAACAAATCTAAAACAGTACTTTATAATTTTTTGAAGAATCCAAAAGATTATGGCAAGAAGAAGCATACAAGTAGGCCTGTTTCTCTGACTATATGCCAGAAACGTAGAATTGCGCATTGATCTAACTTAAAAAAACTGAATTCTACTCAAATTAAAGCAGAAATGAATCGACCATGCACTAGCCAAACAGTGTGTAACGTTCTGCAGAAGAATTCCAATGTTAGATATGCTAAACTACGGTCACATCCACCACTTACAAAACTACATAAGAAGTTAAGATTGGAATTTGCTTTAAAAAAAAAAAAAAAAAAAAAAAAAAAAAAAAACGTTTCTTTTGGATCTCGCTGGAAAGATGTGATATTTTTGAACGAAAAAAAAAATTAATTTGGACAGACCAGACGGTTTTTGCCATTACTGGTATGACTTACGAAAAGATAAACCTGTTTTTTCCAAACGCGAATTCGGAGGAGGTTCTGTGAAGTATGGGCAGGTTTTGCAGCCAATGAAACAACACCAGTCGTGTCCATTCGAGGTAACATGAATTCAGAATCATATGTGGATATGCTAGCTGGAACATTATTGCCTGAAGAACCCCTTATCCCATGTGGTGATTATTTGTTTCAACAAGACAATACAAATTGCCATGTGTCTCGTGCATCACATTCATGGTTCGAGGTCAATTCTGTCCAACTTTTGGATTGGCCACCAAGAAGCCCTGATTTAAACTCCACAGAGAATCTGTGGGGCACTTTAGCTAAGTATATAATCATGGCACACAATATGCAAATACAGACGATTTGAAATCATCCATCTAATTAGCGGGAAAAAACATTTCTAAAAAAACTTTAACTGGGCTTTCTGAGTCAATGACTACACGATTAATAAGGATCATTGAAAAAAAAAGGCAATTTTGTAGAATATTAATTTATTTCCAGACATATTTCATTATGTCCTTATAATTTTTTCCATGTTACATGTCATATATTTCTATTAATATGTGATTTATAAATTTTATTGTATTTTAATTTCGTATTAATAGGTTCCTAATGTTTCTTAATTAAGAGTAGTAAATTATGATTGATTTTGTTCTCAGTTGATGAGAAATTTAATACATATTATTAGTTTTTCAACGTGTCCTTATAATTTTTTCCATGACTGTATAAGTTCTATAGATCATATGAAGGTCTGCACAAAACATCTCCAATACATTTCCGTTTTTGACGGAAATTGCCGAAAGGGAATTTTCAACTTTTCAATGCGTTTCCGTTTCTTAACTGAACTAAATTTTCGCATACGATGTATATATA
Source organism: Maratus michaelseni (assembly GCA_963931845.1). Lineage (NCBI taxonomy): Eukaryota > Metazoa > Arthropoda > Arachnida > Araneae > Salticidae > Maratus > Maratus michaelseni. The sequence continues at coordinate 108,389,408 of OZ007595.1, forward strand.
CAAATCTATACATCAATATACAGGTCATCATTACAGGTCTGCACAAAAGAATTCGGGTATTTTTCAGACTATTTACGTTAATTGCTGAAATGGGGTTTTTAAATGTGTTATGCGTTTTACAAATTGCTTTACTTAGATATCACCTTTCACTTTATTAAACAGTGAAGTTTTATTATAGTATTCTGAATGTGTTGGAAAGTGTTTCATAATCTATGCTTAACGCATGATATTTCGTTCTTGTTGTTTTAAAATATAGATTTTTATGATATACAGATAGCGTATATTAAATTGTAATACGTGTAAATCAATACACAACTAACTTAATGCTTAATTAATAAAGTTACCGCATAATTAGTATAAATTAGCGTGCAGTAATAGATTGTAATTTTTATAAAAATCTAAATTTTAGAAAATGTTGCCCTCTTTTCTGAAAATCCTGCGCACGTGCCTGTATGAAGAATCTTAAAGAAAGAACTGCGAAAGTCAAACTGACAGTTGATGGATTTATGCAATTCAGCATTCTAAACAAGATGTCAGGATAGACGTATTCACCTATAGCACCTATTACGTGCGAAGAAATAACAATGCTATTTTATTTATAAGTAATGCAAACGTCTTTTAAATGCCATTCATTTCTTGATATCGACTTGGCAGTTCCATCAGTCATGTATAATTAAGATTATTTCTGTAGCTGATTGTCAGCCTTCCATTTCCAACTCAAAGAAAAAAACAAAAGATGACACATTTATTAGAGAATGGATGTTCATCCATTTTTAATAAACCTGTTTTTAAGAAACAGATAGAAACGACTTAATGTTGGAAGTTTTCAATAGCATTGAAAAACAAATTGTAAAAAATGTTTTAATTCACTAACATAATAAGCAAAATTATTTTCTTCCTTCACTTTCCTTTTCCACCAGTGTATATGTGTATGAATATATATTATTTTTATATAGTATAATTATAGTAATTATATTAAGTATAGTGTTATTATATGGTATATTTATTATAATTATATTCTGTATATATATATATATATATATATACACAGTAGACTCTCGTTAATGTGCCTCTGTTTAAGATATATCTCCGGTTAATGAGGGTAATTTCGTTTATCCCATCATTTTCTACTTGAAATTAACCTTAACGACATCACTTAATGCGTACTACTCATTGGATAATGTGGAAATATTTTTCACAATTAACCGTGTAGAATCTAAAGGCAGTCGTTTAGCACATTATTTTTTTTAAAGCAATTTTGAGACTGCATCTTTTATTGAGAGATCAAGAAATTATTAGTGACAACACTGATGAAGAGAAATATAACATTCCACAACCAGCATTGTGAGAGGTTCAGTCAATGCTGCCGGCTGATAGCCAACATTACTAAAAAGAAATCTGATGCTAACGGACTCAATTTCGGAAGGAGTCGCAAAATTAGAAAACAACGTGGTAGAAAGCTGTTTTGCAATCCTAGAGTTCCCAGCGATATGGAAAGTCAGGGAATTTCAAAGTAGTCAGAGAAAGTCATGGAAATTTTAAAATATATGGGAAAAGTCAGGGAATTTACAAATATTTCCTAAAAAGTCATAGAAAGGTCTGAAGGGAATTTTTTTTTAATGTGAAATAATTTCTTTTTCAGAAAAGTGTTACTATATTTCTCGCTACATGGCGCCTCTGAAAAATTTCTAGACTCTTGTTTGTTTCAAAATCGAGAAATTCCTTCAAATGCAATGCAGAAAAACCCTAATATGGACAAAAGTTTCCTACATTTTGTAGACTTTTTCGTGACATTTCACATTCTAGACTTTGTTGTGTGCCATTCATTTGAAAACTGGCAAAGATGAAGTTTTTTTTGCACTATAGTATTTTATAGAATTTCATTTTTCAATTTTTTGAAAGGTGCTTGAATTTTCTCCTAGGAAAAGAGTATGAACTCTGTTATTTCAATACAAACTTTTGATTTTTTTTGTAATGCTGCTTGTTATTTTGTGTTATTTAAAGCAAATTTTGTGCATGCCCGTTTGGTCATGGAGTTTTTTTGTATTTGGTCAGGGAAAATCATGGAAAGTCAGAGAAATTGCCAGACATGTTTTGCTGGGAACCCTGCAATCGCAAAGAAAAGTGACTTAATAATTTAAACGTATTTAAATTATGTAATCCGCCAACTTGTATATTTTGTTTGTCCTGAATTAGTTGTTTTGTATTAACAATATTATCATTCTAATTTTTGCTGAAACTACTAAATTAAAAGAAGGTTGTTTCTTTTAGCATAAAGTTCTAACTTAATTTTTTTTAAAAGCTTAATTCAATTAATTCAACGCAAGAGATATATTTTTATACATTCAAATCATTCATCGTTTAAGGTATGGTTCTCAAATTACCTGCTCGATTACGCAAAACTTTCTGACTCATTTTTGAATGGGCTATGGCTATGGAAGCGATTTGGAATCGAAATGAGTTTTCCATTTTTTGATAAATAAATGCCGATTTATGATTAATTCGTGTCATGTGACGACACGATTTTCCCCTTTAAAGCTCTGCTTCCTCGGTAATTCAGTTCAAATAGCCGACTTTGATAGCATTTTCTGAAAGATCTTCTGTCTTTACCAAAAAATGGAAAACCCATTTCGATTATAAATTTCCTGGATAAGAACACATGCCAATTTCATCCGTTTCCGAATAAAACTAGTCGTTGGGGGCCACCGTAATACTTACCCATCATGGATATGCATAATGTAAAATATTAAAATAAAAAATGTGCAAACTACTTATAAAATGCATAGCAATTCAAATAAAATCATGGCTTGATGACGTCATAACTTTATAGGCTCGATTACTGAATTGCTTGAAAGAGGTTTTTCCTTATAACTCCAAAAATAATAATCATATTAACTAGCGGTTTATTGCATCTGATTAAGCGTCAAATTTCCAATTAAAATATATCTTTGAAGTGAAATTTGGATGAAATACAGGGTCATGAAAAATCGAAGAGTGTGGAAAATAGGATTACAAATATCTCAGCAACTCATTATCCGATCGACTTCATGCTTTATGCAAAATTTGTTTTTTTATTGTCTTTTATATTCATTTCTTAAAATAAACAATTTCGAAAATTTTTATATACCTTTTATCAGAACGAATATTTTGAGAGTCCGAAAAAAATAGTTCCGGTTAATCGAGGTTATTGAAATGAAATAGGCTTCTTCCCATTATTACATACTAAGTACATACCAAATTGAAAGTCCCTATCTCAATTTGTTCGGGAGGTAGAGCGTTTACAGACACACACACACAGAGACACACAGACGGACGGCAAAATTTTTTTCTAAAAATATGTTTTTTAGAATCTCCAGTGTCTGAAACGTGTAAATCCGTCAAAAAAAATTTTTTTTCGATTTTCAAAACGATTACAAGACTTACCCTATACTACGTATGATGGGTAAGTAAAATGAATTGTGTCAGAAAATAGGTGCTTTGGATTTGAGAATAGCCTTCATGCAAATTTCGGATAGTGCAAAGGATTCTCCTTTGGAAATCCACACTAACGTGTATTCATCGTAACTTCATTTTATGTAAAAAGTACGAACGTGTAAAAACTTTGATTTTATTAGCGATACATAGAATGATACATATTCTTTTATAACTTAGCCTTCTCTTTGCATTTCAAAGAGAAAATAATAAGTCTTTGAAAATGTCTTACTACGTTGCGTATTTTTTAATCTAATCATTACTACACTGCAAAAAATAACTGTTGATTTTACAGTATAAAACTGGCACCCCAGCTGCCAGTATTATACCGTAAAATTAACAGTATTAAATGGTAAAATAAGCAGTAATACGCTGCCACGCAAGTAGTAATACGCTACCGCGCATGCGCGGTAGCGTATTACTGCTTGCGTGGCAGCGTATTACTGCTTATTTTACCATTTAATACTGTTAATTTTACGGTATAATACTGGCAGCTGGGGTGCCAGTTTTATACTGTAAAATCAACAGTTATTTTTTGCAGTGTATATTCCTTTTTTTTTTTTTATCTGGAGTAAAGAGAACAGTTAGTAGCAGCCAGTGTTCCCAGCTGATGGCAACATAAAAGCCGTGCATAAATATACAAGGTGGCCCAAAAATCATTAACACGTTTTAAAATTCAATAAAAAAAATCAAGCAATTCGCAAGTGTGCGATATGGACCCTATTCTCGTGATCTAAAGTTTTGTTTAAATAAAAAGTTTGTTCAAAAAAATGTTCCCATACATGTGTTATTTATAGTAATAGTATCCCGAAGATGGAAAGAAATCATTGGAAAGATAATCTATTACTGATTCATATCTGTATGCTATTCATCTCAAATAAAAATTAAATACTATATGAACTTTTGGATCAAGCTAATATACTTTTTGCGATTTAGTTGCATTAGGGTTATGGAGATTCCTCATTGGTCACTATTGTTTTTATTTGTTGTACAAAAAACTATTGTATCTATGTTGTTGTGCGCATTGAAAATTGTTTTATGTAAGTAGGGATGTAAATAAATAAGATGTATGTATGTATGTATGTAAGATAGATATTATATATACACTGCAAAAAAAAAGCGCATGCGCGGGAGCGTATTACTGCTTACTTTACTGTTTATTACTGTTAATTTTACGGTATAATACTGGCAGCTGCGGGGTGCCAGTATTATACTGTAAAATCAACACTTTTTTTTAAATTTTTTTTTTCAGTGTACATATGTGTGTGTATGCATATAAGTAAATGAAGGATTATCTACGTTTGGAAATAGTACATTATTAAGTATGAAATATTCATCATGAATGTTATTTAAAAATTAAAATTATTTGCAGTTCAATAATTTTTAATAATGGTATAACGCGCACTTTTGATTCAATAGAACTGAAAAAGTAAAATTTCTTTAAAATATTCTACCAGTGTTAAAAACTCTTTCATAATTTATGCCTGGTGTATGATTTTTCGTTCTTTTTAATTAATCTTTTGTTTCCTTTCAGTATGTGGCAGCCTTTGCCGTGTCTGCTTTAGCATCGAACTGGGAAAGATTGAACAAACCTTTCAATCCTCTTCTCGGCGAGACCTATGAGCTCTGCAGGTAAACACAATCATTACTTTCCCCTCCCCCTACTAAATCAGTCCTCATTTATTCTTTAAGCTATTATGTTCCATTTAACTTCTTGAAGGCCTGTGGTACATTATATATGACACTTAATTTTAATTTCAAACTGCCAAATGGCGAGAAGAATCTTTTAAAATAAAATTTTGCTTTTATAATGTACGTCAAGAAACGAAGTTAACAGTAGAACCCCGATTATCCGACCCTCGTTTAACCGGAACTCTCCGTAAACCGACGTCGGTTTCCTGACCTTGTTTTTTGTTGTTGTTGTTATTTTTTACTTTCACATTCCTTGTGTATGCAAATGCAAGTGGTCCTTTCCGAACTACGAGTACAGATAAAAATTTTGGTTCTCCTTTCTTAGAATTCCTTTGAAATTAACTTGAGCTCCCTCAAGGTCCGATCCCGATATAAGTGTACTCTCACCCCCCTCCTTGTATACACGTCGCTGTTCTAGTAAAAACACTTTCCATTTTGACATTTGGAAGACCATACTGCCGAGTGCCACAACATTCGAATGTTATTACACCTGCTGAGGGAACAAAAAGTCCTTTTGTCATCTTTTCAGGAACAGAAATTTTCACAACTGTAGAATTTTAAAAGTGGGAGGAGAAATCAATGTCATATTTTCGCTACACACTCGTTTACTCGTTCGTATTGGCACGCCTACCCTTCATGGACAGAATCATTGTAAGTTTTTTGTTTCAAAATAAATTTATTTCCATGTATAATTTGAATTTAGATATTTATTTAGCAGTTTAAATAGTCATAATATCAGTTCGAAGACGATGTTACATATTAAACTAGATGATTATTGATAAATTCTCAATTATCCTGAAATTTCGATTATCCGATGTAGGTTCGGTCCCAATTACGTCGGATAATCGAAGTTCTACTGCATTTAATTTCAGTTAAATTTGATCATAAATTCTGGTGACATTCAATCATTTCAACAATTTAGCAACATAATTACTGATGTGAAGTTTCTGTCTTTTTTTTTTCTTTTCTTTCTTTTTTTTTTTCGCAATTGGTGTTTTAATTTACAGTGTTCGGCTGTTTTTCTAATGATCTATTTCATCTCCGGCGTCTGGTTACGCCATTGTTCACGTACGCTTTCTGCGGGCGTGGGCCGTGGCCAGTTGTGTCGTGGATGACGTGCACTGCGTGAGACGTGGCTGGCTGCGTCACAGATGACGTTGCACTAGGTGGATATTTTATTTGTTCCTTGCGAAATCGGCATTTTAATTTTTTGATATATTTTAAAGATTGCCTGATTTCATTCTGGAAACCCCGATTTTATAAAATTTAATTTCTGATTGTACCAGTCAGATCAGTCGAGTTTGTACGTTCGTTTGTTGAGGTTAGTCGATGACGAACGAACGTACAAATTCAACTTACCTCACCGGTACAATCAGAAATTGAATTTTATATCAACGGGGTTTTTCAAAATAGAATCAGGCAAACTTTAAAATGATATCATGAAAAGCGAAACTGCCGATTTCGAAGCGAGTGAATAAAATATCATCTGTTACGCAACCTGCCAAGAATAAGACTCCTATAATGGGAGCTGACGCATATCCATCTTGTTGTCCAAAATAACCGCCATATTGCAACCCAGCTCAGCATTTGTTTACCGCTAGAACATGTGTTTGTCGTTCCTGTCACTGTCACTCGCCATCCACCACTGCGGTAAGCTAACCGGTTTTAGCTTGGTGTTTGGTCCATTGTGTTATTAAATGGCGGTATGGTTCAGCATGTACTATAGGAGCTCTAGGGCTGACGCATCCTCGCAGATTTGGGTCTCAAATTGAAGTTCAGTCGAAAAACCAAGCTAATCAGAACCGGTTCAGCCAATCACAACCGAGTCTTAGGCAACCACAACTCCGGCTGCGGTAGATTGATGCTGAACTGAGCACGAATAATCCGAAACAAAATGGATATGCATCAGCTCCTATTATAGGAGTCTTAAGGAGCTCTAGCCAAGTGCTGACGCATATCCATCTTGTTGCCCAAAATAACTGCCATATTGCAACCCAGCTCAGCATTAGGAAACCGCCCGAGTAGGTGTTTGCCGTCCCTGTCACTGTCCACTACTGCGGTAAGCTAACCGGTTTTAGCTTGGTTTTTGGTCCGTTGGGTTATTAAATGGCGGTATGATTCAGGCTGTAGTATAGGATCTCTAGGCCAATCCTCACGTAGCGCATGTCATCTCCGACGCAATTGGCCACGCCGCACGCTCGCAAAGAGGAACAATGACGTAACCAAGCACTGAACATGAAATATATCACTAGAGAAACAGCCAAACGCTCGGACTGTGAATTAAAATGCCGATCTTAAAAGATAAAACAATGTGAGGAACCTCACAACAACAACACTTTGACGGACAACAACACTTTGACGTCCTAAAATTTAAGGCTTTTCCGGAATTTTTTTACGCAAAGTTTTCATAAAAATCCATTTACACTAAATTAGTATACATATATTAAAGTAGAAAGGTGTATATTCTTTTAGTTGATGTATTAAAAAAATGTCGGCTTTTCAGCTGATAGGCGAGAGTGCTTCGACAAAAGAGGGTCAAGCTGTGGCCCCGATAACACATCATAGACTTAACCTAGAATAATCAGACAAAAAAATAGTTTTTGTAGTTCAGAAGCTATGGAAATACTTAGCCGTTTTAAAAAATATACAATTTTAATAAAATTATATCGATTCGAAGTAAAATGTAAAATTTCAACCAAATTTTTTTTACTTAAAATTGCACAGAACAGCTCGATATCGATATTTCGAAAAAATCCTACTTATTTCACTTGAAATTATGTGATGATTAATTTTCAAAAAGATTAAGTTGATTGATTAAAACTTGGCCTAGCTAGAATGTGTTATTCTGTAAAATGCTATACTGGAAAAAAAAATGCGATTAAAGTTTATGTTACTGTTTACTCTCGCAGGCGCACTCTACTCTCTATAGCTCCAAAAGTTCACTTTCACTTTCAATATCAATTTCTACCTAATAAAATACGATTTTCGTGTGTATAAAGGGTAATTTAAGGGACAAAAAGAATTGAACTTCTGAACCAGCCAAAGTGGCGTTATCCCTTAATAGGAATCATCTGTTTTAAACCTTCAAAAAACTTGTTTTTTGTTTCTTATATATATTTTTAAATATATGCAATTCTGGATCCAACAAAACAAACCACATGGAAATATTTAAATTACAACTGAGTCGATTTGAAATTGATAACGTGTACTTTAATACCAACTTTAATTGATTTTTAGGTTGGTTTCTTTAGAAATCGATTTATTATTCGTTTATACATTTATATCGATATATAAATAATCCAAATCTTTTCATTACAATAACGTCCGAAATATTGAACCGCAATTCAAACTAATTTTGACAATCTTGCCAGTATCTTAGATGAGTTCGCTAACCAAATATGTAGCTCCCATACTTTGTTTACAGGGGCACAGCAAAACAGAAAACATGCAAAATTTATTTTCCCGATATATAACGTTCAAAATACTGAACCAATTCGAATCTAATTGGGATATTTTTAAAGTTGGATCTAACTTATGACGCACTCGGTATTTTGTGTAAGAACACACTTTGTATTATAAAAAGTATGAGAAATTAGACAAAAATCAAGTACAGGCAATGCAAAGAAAACTCTTACATCACTTATGCACTTTAGGTTTTTCCGTAAACTATGAGACTGTCGTTTCTAGTGCGCAAGTTCGAACTTTCCTTCTAAGAGCTGTATTTCAGCACGCTACTCATTCCCATATCATCTTCCTCTGAAAATTTTAGATTTATTAACGGTGAACGGGAGATTGATTCTGAATTGTTCGCGTGAAATTTATGCTTGTTCAGCGGATACAATTTTATCTTTGATACACTGCTCAAAACAATTAAAGGATATTGCAGTTTTAGGTGGATTTTGTATCTGGGAAACTTTTTATCTGATTGATACATGGTCGACAGACATAGTAGGTTATATGAGAATAAATTACACATGTTTGGCAGAAAAAAATGCATTTTATTGCGCATTTGTGTACAAAAGGAAAAAAACACAATTTGTGCATATGAGAAAAAAAGAATAAGAAAAGGTGTTTTCTTCAAAGAAAATCATTTTCAGTAGGGGGTATGGTTTCCACGGGCGGCCAGCAACGTTGAACACCTTTGAGGCATGGACTCAATGAGGCTATTAATGACGAGATGGGGTATTCTGCCCCACTCTTCCAGAAGAGCTCTTTCCAGTTCTTGGAGAGTTTGTGGGGGTTGTTGGCGGCCAGAAACTCGTCTTCCTAGAGCGTCCCAAACGTACTCGATTGGATTCATGTCTGGAGAACACGCTGGCCATTCCATTTGAACGATTCCTTCCTCGAAAAGGAAATCCTCCACCAGGTTTGCACGATGTGGCCTGCAGTTATCGTCCATTAAAATGAAGTTATCTCCAATTGCTGCAGCGTAAGGGACTACAATAGGTCTGAGGATCTCATCCCTATATCGGCGACCAGTCAGAGCTCCATCTCGAATGATGTAGAGGTCAGTGCGCCCGTCAATGGAGATGCCACCATACACCAACACTCCTCCACCGCCAAATCTGACACTTTCGTGCAAGAACGCAGGATTATTCCTACTGCCACGGTCCCTCCAGATGAAAATACGCCTATTATCCGGATGCACAGAAAAACGGGACTCGTCAGAAAACAGAATATTGCTCCATTCATTTCTCCTCCAGTTGACATGCTCGGTTGCCCACTCCCTGCGGTCGCGACGATGCCTTGATGTTAATCTAACACATACCATCGGTCGGCGAGCATACAGACCTACAGCATGGAGCCGGTTTCGGACAGTCTGAGTTGAAATCGTGGTGCCTGTAGCCGAGCGAAGGTGTTGTTGGAGAAGAGTAGCGTTCATGTTTCGGTGTCTCCGAGCTGTTAACGCTAAATACCGATCTTCATTGGGCGTTGTTGCCCGTCTACGACCTTGCCCTGGTCTTCGGCCTGCACATCCACTCTCCAAAAAACGGTTCCAGATCCTGGAAATGACACTTTGTGACACTCCAATGGCTTGCGCTACTTCGGCTTGAGTTTGGCCCCCTTCTTAACCTACCAACAATTCTCCAAGCTTCTGAATCTGTCAAATGACTTCGCTGAGACATCGTACTCATCGAAACAAAGCAATCACTGAATGCCGATCATCCTTGTCTTCATTCTCTTTTATCCAGTTGAAAGTCAAATTTCATTCGTTGCCGCTGAAGCGACGTTTTTGACGTCGAACTCAAAATTTGCATACTCCACAGTTTGAAAACCAGAAAAATTTGCATTTGTGATTCTCTTCTTCTATTTTCGGCAAAAAAAAATTTCGTTTATATCTTTATTTTATATAAAACTTCAAATATCCTTTAATTGTTTTGAGCAGTGTATTTTAAAGACCGATATCGAACATTTGCTAACTAAAAAAATACACAGGCATGCGAGGAATTTTCTTTTCAAAGTTTGAAGAGTGCTTCTTAAGCATTTTTTAGGTAGATTTCGTAAGAAATACTACCTATTACATTCTCCCCTAAGTTGGAATTTTTGAAAAAATTTTGCAGATCTACGCCGATTATGACTCCCAGAACCCAAATCCACGCACAGTTCAAAACTTTATATATCTACCTATGTCACTTTTTTATGGACACGATAACTGTAATACTTCTGCACAAATCTACATAAAATCAAGGGGCATAAAATCTCGGTCAAGCTCGTTAATGGGCAAAATCAAACCAGGGGGGGGGTGAAATGGGGGGACTTTTTGTGAAAACAGAAAAAACCCATAATTTCTTAATTATGATACGTATCGAATCCGTTTCAAGTTATTATTACTTATAGAAAAAGGGCCGAAAATTTACGTATGACAGATTTTTGATATCACTAAAAATGGCCCCAAGAGGGGGCGAAGGAGAGTTTTAGAAGAAAAAAATTTATAACTTCGTCAATTCAAAAGATATCAAATTCGCTTACATTTATTATAAATCCTCTTAATATTATCTAAAACTTCTATATTGACAAGTTTTTTATAGGACCAACCCTTATAACAAAAAAAAGTTAAAAACAAAAAAACATCCCTGCCGGCTCCGCTTGCAGACAAGTTAGGTTTCGAAGTGGGTGGTTCCAACTACAGCATTATGGCAAAAAGGTCATTTCTTCCGCAATTCCCACAAACAGGCGCCCCACGGTCTGCCTTTTCGAAATCCAGCTGTGCCTGTAGGCCGAGCCGTCAGGGATTTTTAAATATTGACTTCAGTATAAAAGTCTCGAAAAATTCTATCACGTAGAGTTTTGATACTATCGAAGAATATATGCGGATCACGACTGTCGAATAAACAATAAAAGAACATTCTATTCAAAAATTAAAATTGCACAAAATGTGCTTTATTACTTGATGAAATATGATAAAATTGTAAGAAGATGCTAAACTACATTAAACATAGAACTACCGGAAATTTTACTCAACCTTTATAAAAACATTTCACACTGGAATATTTATTTAAAACTGTTTTATTAAACATAGACATTACTCCGCCGATTACTATACAAATTAAAAACACAAAAAGCACAAAATTGTACTTTTCTTTTGCTAAAATCAGTGTACAGTAGAAAAATTAAAACTTAGTTACAAGTCATACTCCTCCAACAGGGAAAACTACATACATTTTCCCTTCGTGTTCCCTCCTATTTTTCACTCTGAAGTCAAGATGTAAAGATTACCAGTTTGGTCTTTTGTTTTCCCTGATGATGGCATTATAGTTTTTAGCCGAAATTGTTGGAGGATTATGACTTGTAACTAAGTTTTAATTTTTCTATTGTACACTGATTTTTGCAAAAAACAAGTGCAGTTTTGTGCTGTTTGTGTTTTTAATTTGTATAATTTGTATATTTTACTTATTTATTTACTTTAGTTCTCAGTGGTTTATGTTTAACTTATTTTAAGAAACGAATTCTGATTCGAATAGTCATTTTGAATGTATCTGTCGGGTTTTCAGCTATACATATATAGCCATCATCAGGGAAAAAAAACAAACTGCCATTACCATTGATTTTGCATTATTTGCTTACAATCTATTCGTTTTAAACTTACTCGGGCTTCCTGGGTTACAGAATATAGGTGACAACCATTTATTTAAAAAACTCCTAGTAGGTTTTTGACATTTAGTATCTATTTTTTAGATTGCACACTAACAACACCAAAAAGCATGTCTATACAAAAAATATCAATTATGTAATTTTAATAAAGTTTTGAAATTTATTAAATGCAATACTTTCGAATTAGCCGTATACCAGGAGTTAAAAGCCGAATAAATATCGTCAAAGATTTCGCTACTTACAGCAAACTTTTTTATACAGATCATTTCAGTGGTTTAAGCACGTAGTTCAATTACATATCTTTACTTTTCTTTTCTGCTCGAGAAGAACTACTTAGACTAGGAAACCAAGTCTATAGAGCATAGATGTTCCTCTCAGTCCCCTTTATTGAGGTATAAAAAAATACAATTCACCGGAAGCTGAGCCCGCTGGTAAGCGCGACAGAGTGATGTATATAATAAAAACAATATTTGTAAAAAAAAAAATAAATAAATAAATAATAAAAAATATAAAGACATATTACTGCCGGAGAAGACAAAGCTCCGACTCAACAATGGGCAGTGAATAAGGAGGAACCCGAGTCCCTGACTCAGCAATGAATTAAGATGATAAAGTCAAAATTGAAAGTTAGAGATGCTTTTTAGCTTTGCAAAGCTGGAAGCTGGAAGCGATAAAATATTAGCCAGCCAACCGTCTGGTGTAGAATATCACAGGACATGGGACACATGATGATCCATGTAGCACAATTGAATAATACTAGGAAGAATACAGTGATAAATGTGATTACTTAAAGCACAATGAAGAAATAAAAATGATGTGCATAGAACACATCATCATCACATGAAAATACGATGTAATGCATTTAATATTGTAGAGCGTCTTGCGTATTGAGACAAATTTCACTAAATTTTACTACAAATTCCTCCATTTACCAAAATTTTATCAATGAATGAAATATTTGTTACTTTTTTTTCACAGTTTCTAGTCATAATCTTAATAAAAATAAGTTTAAATATAATTAAATAGATTTTGGTGGGAAACTTGTTCCGTACGTAGTCAGGAACCTTAAAAAGGGAATTGCAACCTGAGTTCCATTGGAAAATTTGTTTTAATTGACGTGGACTATTATATCCCTCAGAGTTTGCCGCCGCAACAACAGAACGTAGTATATTTATTTAGCTTAGAAGACCTGTTTTATGGATGAATCAACTTAAAATAAAATATCCGTTGTTAGATTCGATAGTTAAATATGGTAAAAATGATTATTTTGTAATCTGTGCTCTCTTAAAAAATGTTAAAGTTAATCCGCAGGTTCACATATGTGAACCTCAATTCTTTCCTGTTTTAAAATGATACTCTCACATAATTGCAATTCTGATATAGGAATGATATGCTTTGTTGTCTAAGATTCGAATTAACGCAAATAAGTTAATACTGTTGCTTATCCGGATGCCGGTAAAGCACTTGGTGAGCTAATACCAAGGGATCCGGGATCGAATCCCGGTCTGGACATTTTTTTCACTCTATTGGTTGTACGCTGTTTAGTAAAGTGATAGTTCCCATCCTTTGTATTTCAATAATTTACAGCTGAATTTCAGCTCTGCTGAAAAATTAATTAGTATGTAATAAAATATAGTTAATGTAACAAAGCAATGTCAAGTGTAATATGACAAAATGTATTAGAAAACTAAAATGATACTCTGACATAATTGCAATTCCGATCACAGAATGATATGCTTTGTTGTCTAAGATTTGAATGAACGCAAATAAGTTAAAACTGTAGCTCTGAAATTGAATTTGAGAAGAAATAATTCAGTGATGTTCAATAATATCACGTTGAGTAAAAAGTTTTCCGCCAAACTTTTTTTTATTGTTTAAATGATAAATACATACGAAATCATCAAAGGATAGTAATTTCTGTTTAAATCTACAATCGTTTTCTAACGTTTTGGCAACTTTGCAATCCCTTCTGCGAAAAATTGTGGCGTGCGCGAGTCCAGAAAAAGATCGACCTTATTTATGACCTCTTCATTTGAATGGAAGATTGTGCCATCAAGATGCAGCTGCAGATGTGAAAAGAAATAAAAATCTGAAGGGGCCATGTCGGGGCTGTATGGTGGATGTTGCATCAAATCCCACTGCAACTTGTAGAGCGTCCAGCCGGTCATCGTACTAACATGTGGCCGGGCGTTATCTTCATGAAAGAGAACCACCTTCTTTCTGAACTCGTTTCTTCGTTTTTCGCGAATGGCATTGCAAACTTATATATTGTATAACGAGTATATTGCACTGTTGATAGTCTGTCCGCTTTTCAGGTACTCTTTGTACAGAATTCCACTACAATCCCACCATATGCAGAGAATCACGTTCTTGTTAGTCAAGGCGTGTCTTGCAACCAAGCCAGCTGATTTCCCAGGTGCTGACCACCCTCTTTTATGGCTTGTATTGTTGTAGTACACCCATTTTTAATCACGGGTCACAATTCTGCCCAGAATGTTCTCTTTCCTTTGATCTTTGAGCAGAGCCAAACAACAGTATTTTCTCCTGTGCTTGTCTTCAGCAGTCAAATCGTGAGGCACCCAGCGGTTAAACTTAAACGTTAGGTTTATGCGTTTTAGAGCGTTAACTATTGTTTTTTAGCAAACGTTAAGCTCTAACGCAATAATTCGTGTTGAAACATTGCTGTCTTGATCAATGATTTGCTTTAACCTCACAATCAACTTCAATAGGGCGGCCGGAACGTGGTTCATCTTCACTGTCGAAATTTCCAGCTTTAAACTTCCGAAACCAATCTTTGACTGTATCATAAGAAACAGTATTGATTCCCAACTTTCACACATCTTTCTGTGGCATTCAGTCGCACTGAGTTTATTGCGGAACTCATAGTAAATAATCTTTCTGATCTGCTGACGTGATAGCTCTACTTTAAACACTTTTTTGAAGCACAACATAATACATTTTTAACAAACAAATTACACAGTCATGTAGTTCCTGTGCTCTGCTTTCAAATGCAAAAATTGGTTGGCTGAAAAGCTAACAACCGCACAAATGACAGCTGTTTGCGCGAAGGTATCTCCCTATGTTGAAAAACTTTTTACTCAACGTAATATTACATTAATACCCAGTAATGAAGATGTTATTAAGCTATCAAATCTTAAACTCTTAAATATCTGTAAAAAATAAAAGAGGTCGTTTAGAATGATAAAGTAATGATGAGGAATATCGGGAAAGTAATAAAATATAGTTAATGTAACAAAGCAATGTCAAGTTTAATATGACAAAATGTATTAGAAAACTAAAATGATATACTCTAACATAATTGCAATTCCGATCACAGAATGATAAGCTTTGTTGTCTAAGATTCGAAATAATGCAAATAAATTAAAACTCTTGCTCTGAATTTGAATTTGAGAAGAAATAATTCAGTAATGTTCAATAATATTACATTAATACCCAGTAATGAATATTTTATTAAGCTATCAAATCTTAAACTTTTAAATATCTGTAAAAAATGCAGGCGGTCGTTTAGAATAGTAAAGTAATGATGGGGAATATTGGGAAAGTAATAAAATATAGTTAATGTAACAAAACAATGTCAAGTTTAAGACAAAATGTATTAGATAACTAAAACTTTCTTTTCAAAAACGCTTTATTATTGCATTTTCCAAACTTTAGAAAACTCCTTCAATCCAATGTTTTATTCATATTTGTATTTGTTATTCACATTTTACTCATAATGCACGTAAAATGTAGTAACATTATAGCATCTGGGAGATATAGTGTGGCAATCGCTATTCCAATAATGCTTCAAAAAGTGCTAGAAAATTGAATCCGATAAATGTTGAACGATGCTGAATGATAAAAGTCGATCGCAGCGACATCTGCTAGCTCTTTTCAACGTAAACATTGTATACGGATTGATTAAAGATTGATCTAGCAGATGTCGCGGCGATCAACATTTATCTTTCAGCATCATTCAACATTCATGAGATTCAATTTTTTTTTTGCACTTTTTGAATAACAAATTCGCACACTATATCTTCTACGCTGTAAAAAATTACCAATGTTTCTTATTTTATGAAAATATACTATAACCACGAACAAAAATATAATATAATCTTCTGAGTTATCCGAAATTACGAATAGCGTGTTCCATTGTGTTTTGAATCCCCAGAAACCAATACATTTCAAAAATTTAAAGAATTATTTATAAAAACAAAGTATTTTTCGCTGCCCGTATTTTTCAGAAACGTTTCCGAAGGGTTTTTATAGTGTATTAATTAGTGTCCTCAGCTTGAATACATGTTTTTCGAATGCTATAAATTCACAAGTAAACATTTTCATGCTCAAAAAATATGTTTAACAGAAAAACATGCAAAATTAACAGCGTTAACAATAACATTAAAATTAAGATTATTTCTTTACTCTTTCATGTATAATTCAACTTATGCGGCTGAAAACGTTTACTGGAGAATGGATGACATTTGGAAAACAGATATTCCAAGCTGAGGACACTAATTAATACACTATAAAAACCCTTCGGAAACGTTTCGGAAAAATATGGGCAGCGAAAAATACTTTGTTTTTAAAAATAATTCTTTAAATTTTGGAAATGTATTGGTTTCTGGGGATTCAAAAGACAATGGAACACGCTATTCGGAATTTTGGATAACTCAGAAGACTATATTATATTTTCGTTCGTGGTTATAGTATATTTTCATAAAATAAGTAACATTGGTCATTTTTTACAGTGACTATTACAGTAATACTAATTATAAAGAAACAAAAAATAAGGAAAAGGACAAAAAGAAAATTTTTAATACTGATTATTTAAATAAAAGCGCGGATGAGCCAGTATAATAAACCAGATGCATTATCACCAGTATTCCAACTTTATATTGATTGACACTTATAATAAAACGTTTTTCAATTATTTTAGATTTTAATTCAGAAACTCTAAAAGTACGTTTATTGAATTTCAACTCTGTATTTTCTAGGGATGATCTGGGCTTTCGTCTGGTCTGCGAACAGGTGTGTCACCATCCCCCAATCAGCGCATTCCACGCAGAGTCCGACTATTTCCAGTTCTACGGAAACGTTCACCCGAAGCTCAAGTTCTGGGGCAAGAGCCTTGAAATCAAGCCCGAGGGTACATTCACCGTGTACCTCACAAAGTGAGTTGCTTTTTATTTAATTGAATTTTTTTAAGCAAATTTAATGCTCGTATTCACCGTCTGCTCCAATCGCCGGTTAAGCGCCAAAACCTCGTCGAAAGCTCAAATGGTACTCATGATTAATCTGATTGGTTTTCAGCCGCGGTGATGTCCATTAGGTTAATGATAAATACCATTTGAGCGTTCGACCGAGGTTCTCGTGCTAACCGGCAATTGAGGTAGGTAGTGAATACGGAAGTAAGTGAAAAGGTTCATGTATAATATTCCAAATATTGTTCCCTTCAAATTAAACCGAATCAAATTTTAATTTTGTTTATGATATACCAGGTACATCAAAGCTCGACTATAAACTTTGTGAGAGTTAAATAGCATCGATATAAACTATTCCCATATAGGAAAGAATGACTGGAAACGAATATGTGGCACCGTACGCCAACGCTACACCATATGCCACACATTTTATGGTTGTCTTTCATGATTAGATATTAACTTAATTTACTGTAGACGGGGAAGTCACGTGCAATTTGTTTTAAGTCACAGAAGCCACAGCAGCAGAAAGTTTGAAAAGCGTTCTAAGCTAACATCATTTAACATCATTTTTTTTTCTGTTGTGGTCCTTCAAGATTGTTGTATTCAAAACGGTTGTTACTTCTGTTATGGACCACTTGACAGTAATCACCATCGTATTTGTTAATATCCTTTTAGCTTTTAACCTCTTATCATGGCCGATTTGCGTTTTGTACTGCCATAGGTCCGATACAGTCTGCCGTCGCTCAATTTCTGTTGGCCTACAAAGAGATAATATAAATAGAATGTTAATAAAGAAACAACTGTCGTCGATAAATTCTCAATTTTCACGTCATGACATGTATGCATTTGGATGAAAAGTAAAAAAGAAATGTGTATAAATATATGTGTGTTTGTGTGTGTATGTTGTTACAAGCAGGAAAGACCGAGCCATGCTCGGTCAAAATTAAATTAGAGTTCAAAATTGAGTTCAACCCATGACCAAAATGACCCACTAATTGAATTTTCTCGAACATGTGACCTAACTCAACAGTCTTCTCGTGTCCAAAAACCATAGGATGCAAAATTTAGTGTAAATAGTCTGAGCAGTTTTTAAGATAAAATAGCTTGACCCCTAATGACCCATGACCAAAATGACCCACTAATTGAATTTTCTCGAACATGTGACCTAGCCCAACAGTCTTCTCGTGCCCGAAAACCATAGGATGCAAAATTTAGTGTAAATAGTCTGAACCTTTTTTAGATACAATTAGCTTGACCATGACCCAAAATGACCCAAAATGACCCACTAATTGAATTTTCTCGAACATGTGACCTAGCCCAACAGTCTTCTCGTGCCCGAAAACCATTGTATGCAAAATTTAGTGTTAATTGAGCCGCTTTTTAGATCTTGACCCACAATGACCCAGAAATGACCCCCTAATCGAATTTTCTCGGACATGTGACTTAGCCCAATGATTTTATCGTGCTCGAAACTCGTAGGACACAAAATTTAATCAAAATCGTTAGAGCCGTTTTTTAGATAAAATTAATTTGACCCGCGTTGACCCAAAAATGACCCACTAATCGAAAGTTCTCGAACATGTGACCCAGCCCAATAGTCTTCCCGTGCCCGAAAAATGTCGGATACAAAATTTCATCAAAATCGTTTGAATTGTTTTTTAGATACAATTAGCTTGACCATGACCCAAATTGACCCAAAATGACCCACTAATCGAATTTTCTCGAACATGTGACCTATCCCAATCGTTTTCTGATGCCCCAAAACGGTAGGATGCAAAATTTCGTCAAAATCGTTAGAGCCGTTTTTAAGATAAAATTTGCATAACCACACACACACACACACAAGATTTGCTCGTATTAGAATATATGATAAAAGAAACATCATTACAACGTGCTGATAGCTGCTTCCTTATACTAGATGTATTTTAATTATGGTTAAAGAAAAAAAGAAGCATTTTCCATGTTACCTGTCTCTCTCTGTAATTATCGAGAATCAATAAATTATTTAAGGGGAAGCGGCTCTATTATCTTTGACAAAAAAAAAAAAAAAAAAAAAAAAAAAAACATGTTTTTGGGACATTTTTTCTTTGAACTCGGATAAAGATATCAATTCAGGAGGGTTTTAAATTATGTTTATTACTTTTTCAATTGAAAATATTTGAAATTTTGCTTCATACGACGGAGAGTATGTCTTTGTGTTTTCAAACTAGTCGTTCACTTTTCAAAAAAATTCTTCGGCGTGTTTCTTTTTTAATGAAAAAATGTACTTTTAGCTGGAGTTTTGTACCAACAGTATGTATCACTTTAATAATTAATTATTTTGTATAGTGTACTATAGAAATTAGACGGACTCGGGTTAGATTTTTATACTCGTCTTTGGGCTTGGAATCAGAGTAGAATTTTTATTTATACACAAGTTGAAAAAAGGAAAAAAAAACTTGCTATTTGAGTAACCAAAATGTAGTCTGCTTCTTAAAGTATTTTACAATCCTTTAAAAAGTAATTGAATTGTTATTCGATTGTTAGATACTGGTTCATTGCGTGCCAGCATCCCATGTCTCACTGTATACTACGTTTATTTCTTGATAAAAAATAGTTACGTACTTCTGTCTTTGGCATTGTTAGAATTAAAACCTTCGTATTAAGCAAAGAATTAGTGCAGCATATGTATGATATTCAAACTGAAACACCGCATGCAATTTGACTGCAGATAAATGATCCGTAACAGAGTTAAATGAATAACTTTCAGGTTAAAAAAAGTGTACTTCCAAACAAAACAACATACACGCTTGAGATATGGTCAGTGAACATTCCAACCGACTGAACAAGTTAAAATCTATCGTTACAAACACAAACTTCGATTTAAAAGTGTCTGTGTTTCACTGTGTGCAAATCCTCACTGTGTACGACTCTCCCCTATAATATCATTTTATAAATAAATTTATGTTGGAATATTGTTTATAGAAATTCTGATTTAATGCAATTCGACTCGAGATAAATGATCTGTAACAGAGTTAAATGAATAACTTTCAGGTAAAAAAGAGTACTTCCAAACAAAACAACATCCACACTTAAAATATGGTCGACGAACACTCAAAACGACTGAACAGGTTAACAGTGGCGCACCCACGGGAGGAGCTAAGGGGGCTGAAGCCCCTCCCAGACCCCGAGATTAGACTAACGATTTAAAGTTTTCTAAAATTATGAAACATTAACTTTTTTTAAAAAGGTTATTAGAAAAACGGAAATTTGGGGAAATATTGATTTTGCTTCAGAATATATCATATTTTAAAATTGTCTTTTTAAAGTAAAAATATAAACACGTTTGTTACATGCTAATTAAAAAGATTTCATTTTACTCAAAATCATAACTGCCATAATATGAAGTGCAGTGGTCAAATGTCGAAAATGTTTTAAAATTAGCTTGATTTTACCTAATTTTAATTGACTGTAAAACTTTCAGAACCAGGCAAGTTCGGCCCGAAAAAAAGCTATCTTGGCCTGGCATCGACCCAGTGTAAAAGCTAAAAGTTCTCCCTGAACAAGTTACCTTGTCAGTAGAACCAGTCCCAACACAGTCGATTTCTTCAAAATATCTCTGTATTTCTTAACCAACATTACTTTCAATTCTGAATTTTTTTTAAAAGAATAACACTCATAGTTCTACAAACAGTTTAAAGTCCGGTATTTTTCAGATTATATGTTCGCAAGACATGGTAATAAGGAATTACAACATAACTAATCACATAAACAGGTTCAAATTAAGACTCGGTAAGAAACTGAATATAGTTTAGAATGTTACGATTATTAAAAATATCATACTTTTAAAGCTCTCAAAGGGAAAAAAATGTAGATTAAAAAATATATTTGTCGTTTATTTATTAAATCGAAATAAACTTCTAAAGTTTCCATCAGAAAATGTACAATGTTATTATTATTATTACAAAAATTCTGATCGACATATCCTGGTAAAAACTACGTCTGCCCTTAAGTCTAATAAAAGAAAAATGACCCGAGCCCAGACCCTACAAGCCTATAAAATATACTAGCCCCTCCTAAAGCGTAATCCTGGGTGCGCCAATGCAGGTTAACATCTATTGTTTCGTTTTAAAAGCGTCTGTGTTTTACTATGTGTAAATTCTCACTCTGTACCACTCTCCCCTAATATCATTTTATAAATAAATTTATCTTGGAATAATGTTTATAGAAATTCTGATTTAATGTAATTCGATTGGAGATAAATTATCTGTAACAGAGTTAAATGAATAGCTTTCAGGTTTAAAAAAAGTATAGTTCCAAACAAAACAACATCCATGCTTGTGATATTGTCGGCGAACACGCCAAACGATTTAACAGATTAACATCTATTGTTATGTTTTAAAAGCGTCTGTGTTTTACTGTGTGCAAATCCTCACTCTGTACGACTCTCGCCTAATATTATTTTACAAATAAATTTATGTTGGAATATTGTTTATAGAAATTCTAATTTAAAATTTTAGTTGGAAATATTACAAAGTGTGTTTACTTGAGCTAACTTTTCTTTAATTTTTTTAAAAATGCACTTTCTTTTCAGACACAAAGAAACTTATTCTTGGGCAAATGTTCATTGTTGTGTTCACAATATTATCATCGGGAAGCTATGGTTCGAACAGGTAAGATTTTGTTCTTTATAAAATATTTTTAGATTTGATGAATTTGAAACTTTTAAAAAGCCATATCTCAATAAATATACATACATATTTCGATATATGTATTCGCACAAAATGTCCATACATTCGATCGCTCTTTCTAACAATATATATATCAAGTTGTGTTTTCCTAACAGTAAACCTCTTAAATTTGAGAAAAAATGAGTATTTTTATGTTAGCTTTGCGCCATTGATAACTCACCAAATCTTATTTCAATTGGAATCATTTGAATAGCAAACAACTAACGATCCATTGTTCAACGATTTGAGCAGCTAAGGATACATTTTTACAAGTTCTAAATGATATTAAAAGATTTTGGGATTTTATATAATGTACGTTTCTATTTTTGTGTATATAAAATTAGATACGATGCTTTCATTATGAAATAAAATGTTTCTAGTTTATGTTATACCTTATTTTAACATTTTTGTAATGAACTAAGCCTAATCCTTAGTAGATCCGTGAGATTTTGTTAATTGTATTGATATATTCGTTTTTACGTATTTTATCATGATTATATTTTAGCTATTTTTAAGTAAGTTTTTTAAGATATTATATTGCAATGTTAAAATATTGGCTATTTGTTATTAGCTGATGTTAAAATATTGGCGATAAAAAAGGGGGGGTTTAGCGTGATTAAAAAAATCTTGGCGATCACTGGCGCCCGGATAACGTAAAAGTACCAAAAATAGCCCACCGAACGACAAAAAATCGCTCTGGATAGCCCACGCTTATTTCAGACAGTCAGGTGATTTGCGCTTTTATTGTATATAAATGATACTTGCATATTTTATCGAAATCTGAATTCAGTTTTGAAACGAGAAATTTGTATTCACATTGTTAAGGGACTTTAAAATTAGAAAAATAAGAACATGTAGTTAAATATTAGTATGCTGCCGTACACTAAAAAAAAAAAAAAAAAGAAAATGTATTTCCACTCTTTTTTTTTTATAAAGGTAAGTAGTAAAAATAACATATAATCTATTTCAAAAACAACTATATTATAAAGCAAAAGCATGTCCGTAAGTAATTCTGACGTCATATCGCCGGTGGCAACGACCTGAGCAATCAGTTTTGATTTTATCGGAAATTTAGTCATTTCTTATCGCACTGTTTCCATTTTTACTACGTCGGATAGCAGAAAAAAATCTTATTTCAAATGCAATTTGTTTGAAAACTGTCTGCTATTGCTCGAAAGTAAAAATTGTATATTCATTTTATTTTTATAAAAACAAACTGATAGAATAATCACTCGTAATTTAATTTATTTCTTTTGAAAAAAGATATTTATTTCAAACAATTGTCTTTCAACATTTTTTTTTTCTTTTTTCTTCCTTATACAGTGTTTTCAATAGACTACTTTTTTAAAATTCAGTTTTACTTAATTCCCACCAGATTTTTGAGAAAATAAAATTCACCTTATTAAACGACAGATTAAATACGGCGAAAACAAGGTGAATTATACTATTTCAAAAAAGTGATGCCAATCAAGCAATCTGAATTTTTAAAAAAGTAGGCAACCCAGACCGTATAATAAAAGCTTGTCTTTAAAACATTTTTTTTTCTTTTAACTTATTTCTTTTGTTTTGCAGTATGGTCTGATGGAAATCAACTGCCACACGACCGGATTGATGGCTCAGCTTAATTTCAAACCGGCCGGCTGGAATGGCCGTGATTTGCATCGTGTCGAAGGTTACATCTTCGATGGACAGTAAGTCATAATCATGATCATTAAAATTTACATGAAGTAAATCTCCCACTAAACACAACAACAACATAACTTAAAAAGCATCGTTTTGCAAAAAATTGCAAACGAAAATGTTTAAATTAAAGACCCGACTATAACATTTGGGAGCCGTGAGAAAGGCCTGATTACGGCCTAGGCAAACTTTCACCACTTTCATTATTATTATTGTTATTCATATTTAATCGCAGAATATGTGTGACATTGGCCACAGACACTCTGAAACAATCCAACTTTGAAGTCATGATTAAATAAGGTTAAAACTTATTTTAAAATAAAATGGTAGATGGTTCCCTAAGCGATAATAAGGACTAAATTGCACTAAATCAACTGCCACACGACCGGATTGATGGCTCAGCTTAATTTCAAACCGGCCGGCTGGAATGGCCGTGATTTGCATCGTGTCGAAGGTTACATCTTCGATGGAAAGTAAGTCATCATCATTATCATCATAATTTACATGAAGTAAATCATATTTAATCGCAGCCCACAGACATAATAAATATAATATACAATAATAAATTGCATAGACATGATACAGGGTCCCCATGTTTATACTATGAGGTAAAATAATTTGCATACATGCATCTATTATATAGCTTTTAAATGTAATCACAATTGGACATTTTTCATGTCATACAAAAGACATATTTTTTAAAAATAATAATAGAGTGCTAAATTTATATTTAATAGTATAAGTATACAGTAATGGCCAAAATTGTGGACACCTTTTGGGAAAAATGCTTTTTTGAAGTTTGATGGATCATATCACTAAATATTTCTTAGTAATACCATAAAAGCTATATACCACTGTAAAGATAATTTAATCAAGAATATTATGCAATACAGTTTGTTGAATTATAATTATTTTACCAAACGTTATAGCCCAATAATCAGAAAAAGGCAGTAAAACCTGGTTAAGTTGATGATAATTATTTTTCCTTTTCTTGAATGTAGCCAATGCATATGAATGTTTGGAGTGACAGACAGATTCCGTTTTATTTGGTAATGTGTCAATCAAAGCTAGGGTAGAATTTTAAAAAGAAAATATGTCATATTTGGGTACCTATAGACTGACTTTTATCACTATTTTTTATGATTGCTATCAAATTGCTAAAGTTCTTTGCCAACTTTCATTTTTTGAGCTAGTAAAGCATAATAAAATTAAGCAAACATCATAAAGAGTTGATTAGTTATCTAGAAATCAATGTATAACAATATTTTTAAGTGTATAAAGCTATGGTTGTGAAGAAATTGGAAATAAAATTGGAAGTAAATTAACAAAGGGATGTCTAAGTCACCCAAAACAAGACTACTAAATGCAGAAAAGGGTGAAAGAGAGTAATTAGCGGTAGAAGAGTAAGGTCCCTGTGTATAGGTTACAGAAAACAATCATCTCGGTGTATGCAACATGAAATTGTGCACTGCAATTGGGGAGCTGAATCAAAGTATAATTCTGTGCGGAGTGTAGTATTTTGGTCTAAATTCTAAAATTCCATAAAAAAAAAAAAAATAATAATAATAATAATTTTAAAAAATAATAATAACACACCAAACAACATGACCCTGCTATTTCTATGTCTGATCAACATGACCTTTAAGCTCAGTTTAATATTTTCAACCTTTATTTGATTTATAATTTTTTTATGAATTTCTAGCATTTAGACCAAAATGCTGCACTCTCTACAGAACTGTACTTTGATTCAGTTCCCCATTGCAGTGCAACATTTCATGCTGCATACACCGAGATGATTATTTACTGTGATCTATACACAAAGACCATACTCTTCTACCGCCTATTGCTCTATTGCATCTTATCCTGCATTTACCAGCCTTGTCTTGAGTGACTTAGACATCCCTTTGAAAACCTCCCCTTAAAAATATTGTTATACATTAATTTCTCGGTAACTAATCAACTCGTTATGATGGTTTCCTACTTTTATTATGCTTTACTAGCTCAAAAATTGAAAGGTGGCAAAGAACTTTCGCAACTTGATAGCAATCATAAAAAAAGGTGATAAAAGTTCGCTTATAAGTACCAAAATATGGTATATACCGGGTGTCCCAAAAATGACTGATGGATTTTAAAATTCAATAACTAGCAAACGGTGACAGATATTAAAAAAATTCTTGCAGGAGGGTTATGTATGATGTTGGGAGTTTTTTTACTGTGATTCTTGATTTTAGTTCGAATTTCAAACAATAGATGGCGCTGACAGCGGTTGGCGCTCATTCGAGGCCGAAACTGACGTCGCTCAGCATTGATGCGAAGAAAGGAGATAAAGGCTATGGAGTGGGTCTCATTCGCCAGTACAATCTTGCTCTTAGGCCCCGATTCTGAACTCATTCGATATGATTTCAATGGAATGTGTTGTTGCCATGGAGACAACAAATTCTTTGATAGTGGAATACAGCGTTCAGATCAGGGCATGAATTTAACAAGCAGTATTCGAGTTGCAGGCAATTTTCGATTTATGAAGTTTTATTTTCCCGGATTAAATTACTTTTTATAGCCTGATTTAAAGAATATTTTATTCATCGTATTTTAAAACTACTAGGTGAAATAAACCATTTTCAATAAATAGTGTACACTCTTTTAAAAGTACTGACTAGCAGATTGCGTAGCAAAATAACAAATGAAGATGTGACGGATTCGACTTCTGTGCAGCTCTCACATACCTGCATTGCCGTCATTTCGCGAAACTAAATTTTCATATTGGTTAGATAAAATTCCCATAAATACTCATAAACGTAAAATCGCCTGCAACTCGAATACTGCTTGTTAAATTCATGCCCTGATCTGAACGTCTAGTATTCCACTATCTAGTGGTGTAGTTCCACTATCACCTGATCTAGTATTCCACTATCAAAGAATTTGTTGTTTCCATGGCAACAACGCATTCAATTGAAATCATATCGAATGAGTTCAGAATCGGGGCCTAAGAGCAATGAGTCTCACTCCATAGCCTTAATCTCCTTTCTTCGCATCAATGCTGAGTGACGTCAGTTTCGTTCTCGAATGAGCGCTAACCGCTGTCAGCGCCATCTATTGTTTGAAGTTCGAACTAAAATCAAGAATCACAGTAAAAAAACTCCCGACATCATACATAACCCTCCTGCAAGAATTTTTTTAATATCTGTCACCGTTTGCCTAGTTATTGAATTTTAAAATCCATCAGTCATTTTTGGGACACCCGGTATATATATATATATATTTAAATCCTACCCTAGCTTTGATTGATACATTAACAAATAAAATGGAATCTGTCTGTCACTCCAAACATTCATATGCATTGCCTACATTCAAGAAAAGAAAAAATAATTATCATCAACCTATCCAAGTTTTACTGCTTTGTTCCGATTATTGGGCTATAACGTTTGCAAAAATAATTATAATTCAACAAATTGTACTGCATAATATTCCTGATTAAATTATCTTTCCAGTGGTATATAGCTTTTATGGTATTACTAAGAAATATTTGATGTTATGATCTATCAAACTTCAAAGGAGCATTTTTCCCAAAAGGTGTCCACAATTTTGGCCACCACTGTATAGTAATAGGATGCATTAATAACAATAAGGAAACCGCATTAAAGGCATTTTAGGTCTCACACACAGTAAGCTTTTTAAAATGATGATTGGTAAAAGAGATTATACTTCTGAAGAAAGAATAATAAGCGATTTCCATGATTTTTTATTCACATCTTGCTATAGTGCAACATAAACAGAGGCTGAAGTGAAGCCAGGTTAGCTTGATAACATTTTCCAACATAGTTGAAAAGTGTTCATGAATTCAGTTTGTCTGTCTGCGTTGATAAAATATGGGCAGAACTAGCATACCGTCACGCCGGATATAGGCTCTCTAGATCCCTTAGCTATAGACGCCATGAGGGCCGGGTTTATCCACGGACATCCAGAGGTACCTACTAGCGGCCAAGTAGGGAATGGCGCCACATCACGTAACTACATAGCATCCCCCAATCCCACTGTATCCATAAATCTTCAGAGGTCTGGTAGCTCCGTCAGTAATACCCTGGGCAAAAGGGTGATACCGTGCTAGTTCGAGTGAGCTTCAGTTCCCCGCAGGAACCCCACATAAATTGGACACAATCACAAGAGTGCCGGATCCGATGCCGAATCCCAAGGTTCTCTGGATATGATTGCTTTACCAGTGTCTTGGAATCCTATAAAGAAAGGGAATGTTTATAAACAAGCACTTCCGTCAAACAACCTACCACTGCATTTTTGTCGTAGCGAACATTACAGGAATCGACATAGCGGTGTAGGCGAATCATGTAATAGAGATGTTAAACGTAAACCAATTAATCGCCTGTATTCATGCGTACAGTAAGAACCCTAAAGAACGGACACGTGTTTCTTGCTGTTCAACAGTAATTTAACCAACAGTGACGTCAACTGCCTTTCCTTGTAGGAAAGTGAAAATTCCGCTACTGTGGAACCACTCTAGAAAGACGGACCTTGGCATGGTGCCAAAAAAATAGACCCGTCCGAAGGGAGGGAAGCATTACATTAGGAGGAGACAAAATTCAAGTTTCCCTTATCTTGCCTGACCGCTTGTCATTTCTTCACTGGCTGTTCTTGTACTATTAGCGTTTTTTCTCTCTCTCCTTATTTTGTCTGCTATTCATTTTGTATTTGTTTCTACTTCTATAAAATGGATTTAAAAGAATCTAAAAGCTCTCAAGGCAAACATTTTCACAGTGCAGTGAAAAATATGTTAAACAATGTTGTAAAATATTGTGATAATGAAGCAGATAAAGGCTGTCTAACTATTCTATTAGCACATGCAACAAAAAGAGCTAGTGCAATTGCCGGTGTTTCGGATAGCGCTATAAGAAGAATTCGGAAAGAAGCTAATAACAATGCAAATAATTTCGCTTCTCCTAAAAAGAAAAAGGTGAAAACAACCATAGAGAATGTCAACTTGGATAATTTTAACTTGGATGTAATTCGTAACAAATTTTTGAAAAATGGGCAAATGAAAAATTCATTCCAAACTTACCGAAAAATTCTGTAGTTGTGATAGACAATGCGCCATATCACTCTATTCAATTGAATAAGCCTCCGAATTCTTCAATAAACAAAAGGGAAATTATGGATTGGTTGGCACTGAACAAAGTGCCATATTCTTCAAACATGCGAAAAGTTGAATTGATGGACCTTGTTAAGACGAATTCGCCCTCTCTAAAATCTACAAATTCGACACCATGTTAGCCGAACATGGGCATTATGCGTTAAGATTGCCTCCATACCATTGCGACATAAATGCAATAGAGTATGTATGGGCGGATATGAAGGAATTCATTCGAAAAAGAAATATAATGGCGGATTTAAATATGGGTCAACTTTTTAAATTGACCAAACTTGCACTAGAAAATGTTAATGCTGAGAAATGGAAAAACTACTGCACGAACATAGAACACCTGGAAAATGAGTATTGGAAGAAAGACGGCATAATAGAAGAAATGTGTGAGCCATTAATTATTTCGTTCGACGATGATGATTTTTTTCCGGATGATTCTGATGATGACACCGAAAGTGAATGAATAACCCCCCCCCCCTGCACTTTTTTATTTATTTTTTATTTTTTTATTTTTAAGAGAAGGTCCGTGATGATATTATGAAATACAAGCATTTTTATTGCTTTATTTTTTTCTGAGACCTTCAGTTTAAAATAATTTTAATTTTACCAGCTTTAGCATATACTTGTTAAGTTCTTTCATTTCATTTTGACATTAATTTCAATTTTATTCCTATTTGCCAGAAAATTTTCAAGAATTAACATTCAAATACTTAAAAATCGAACAGCGTCTTTAATTTTCCTATAAAATCGGTACATTGTGAGTTACAATTACAATTTTTTCGTGAACTTATCCGAAAAATAGGTTCAAAGTGCGACCTTCATCGACATTTTCAGTAAGATTAGTTACTTTTATAATAAAACGAAAAACGCTGTTCAATTTCCTGATATCTGAATAAGAACGTCTGAAACTTTCGCGCATTTATCAATTAAAAAGATTTAGTAAAGGTATCAGAAAACTTAATTTGAATTCGAGCACATTTTTTTTTTAAATATTTGAGTGTAAAAAATATTTTTCATCCTTTAGTATGACTCTGTACACTTTGAACTATTTTCTTTTCTTATTAATTGAGTATTTTGTTATACATTTTTGCCATATTATTAAATGGTTTCATATAGGAAAATGAACATGAGCAATCAAGAAAAAAAAATGGAATTCTTGCGGTAAAATTAAAAAAAATATGTATTAATAACCATACTAATAAAAGAACATTTTAAAACCACACTTCTCCTACAATTACATTTGTGTACCCTATAACTGTAAGGAACCGATATTTAAAATCGTTATTTATTTAAGAAAACAATAAATTGCAATGACATGTGTAAAAATACAGTAAAAAAATAGTATTTATTTACTTTACATTTTATATCCGATAATTAAATAATCTAAATTATCATAACATGTTTCTTTAGATTGAAGATATCCCCTTCATCGAAGAGAAAACTACAATTTTTATGTGCTTTATTACATAAGAACAAAAATCCTTTTATAATCTTGGAACAACCAAACATGAAACGATCGAGAATCAACTCATCCCCCCACGAAAGCAAAACTAGGGGTGACTCCCTTTCATGACCTCGATCCCTATTACGAAGAATAGACTGGTCATATTTGGACCCGTTACTCACGTGACCAGTCTTTAAAGCTTGGCTGAGCAGTAGTGAGATCCGGAAGAAAGCAGAAAGCTTCCTCCTGGCCGTATTTTGCCCTTTCCGTAATTTTTGAATTCATACACCACTGGAGATTGTTTGTCTCGCAACATTTATTTACATTCTGTGTGTCATTAATGTTATCTTCATTAATAATATCTACCATTTTCAAGCAGACGCATCTCTTTCTTTGCTCAGAAAGAAGAAACTCCGCTTCCTATATGGTAAATGGACGGACTATTTCAAGGCAGCTTCCATGGAAGACCACGACGAATATATGAAGACGCACTCGGAAGGAGGGAACAAACACAAGCACAACGCAGGTAAATCTTTTTTACATAATTTAGAAAGAACATCTTGAGTGATTCCAATCGACTTTCCGAACGCTTTACGGAATACTATGCTTTCAAATAAATAGGAATATAATAATAAAGATAGGAGTTTGTTTGTCTATCTGTGTGTGTGTTTCTGCTGTGTTCTGAAGAGACCGCTGGACGCATAGCTACAGGCCCGTACAGAGGGGGGTAGAGCCGGTACAAATTACAAGGTCACGAGCCTCCTACGGGGCCCGACTTTTGGTACTGGTTTTTAGAAAATTACCAGAAAAAGTAGACTGGTATTTTTTACATAAAAACTTTAATTTAAATAACTAACAAGTAATAAAATTTAAAAGTTAGAAGTTACTTGAACATCTTTACGGACTGGCTAGGAGGGGGAGGGGAGTACCCAGGAGGCATTTTACGTTCGAAGTTCGAAACAAAATCCAGCTTTTTAAAAAATCAGCAGAATGCATATAGCAAAGATGTAGGCATTTATTTATGTTTTATAGAACAAGTATTTTCTAAATTGTAAAACACAATAACAAAAGTTGCAATAGCGTCAGAAATCGGCCACTTGTACTATCCAACATATTTATTTTCTAATACAGTAAAGGCTGTTTATAATGGAATTCTGCTTAAACGGAAAAAATCATGGTCTAGCCAAAAAAATTCCATGCATTTATACCTTTTAAAACGAAAAAACCTATTTATAATGGAATTTCCTGAACGTTTTCGTCCAAGCAGGTTTTATTTTATCAGGCTTATGGTGGGGGCCCGCATTGGAAATATTACCAGGACCCGAGGTTTTTCTGTACGGCCCTGCATAGCTACAAGATATGACAGGAAGATACATATGTCTGGCGTTATGCACCTCAAAGCCAGTTTTTAGATTTTTTTGTTAGATTTTTTTGTAATTTAATTTTATATGAGTTTTTTAGTGGTTTTTTTTTTTTGTTTGTTTGTTGTTGTTTTACATTTTGAAACGTTCTGAAGTATTTGAAACTTTCTTAACTCTCCCTTCTTTCTTTCCAGACCTCAGGGCATTCCTTTGCATTTTCTTGGGTAGGATCTCCTTGAAGGTTGAAATTCTGTCTGATAAAATTGATAAATTATCACATTTTGACGAGAAAATGTTTTCCTTTTAAATCGCAGAAATCGCTAATTAAATAAAACAACATTTTCTGAAATAAAATACTGGTATCCAAAAAGCCGGAGACTTGGCACCTCTGAGTGTAGAAATATTATCGATGAGAAAGAACGGTGTTTCAACAGAAAGGGATTTTTTTATATAATTCTACCCTATTTTTCGCCGAAAATCACATTGAAATGAACAGGTGTTTTGCTCGTATTAGCTGTTATCCTACTTTTGTAGCTTGTAAAAAGTGTGTAAACCTAAATACAGTTTAAATTATGAACAATTCTTAGCGTGAGAAATTGCTCGTTTTAACCGTCCCATTGTTTTAGTCATGCTCGTACAAAACGAATTCGACTGTAAGTTATATGGATATAGTTTGCTTAATAACTAGAAAATCAGGTAAGAATTTGAAAGAATATAATGAGAAGGAAAGGGTAGGGGTAGTTCAGGGTTGGCGTACCAATGGCACACGTACCCAACCTGGCACATAAGGAATTTCTGTGGCGAGCGATAAACTTATAGATAATGCCAAGTTTATGGAGAAAATTCAGTTTTATATTTATAACAAGAGCTACAATTTTGTTTAACATGCATAGACCCTTAAAACACAACCAATTACTTTTGAATAAGATACGCATTATAAACCGCATTGTTAAGCCACTCTGTAGCATCATTTTGTCGTCAGACCATTCGACATTAGCTTCTCTATAACATTTTAAAGTTTCTTAATTGAATTTTAAAAGATAGTTTAAATATTGAAATACACTGCTCAAAACAATTAAAGGATATTTGAAGTTTTATATGAAATAAAGATATAAACGAAATTTTTTTTGCCGAAAATAGAAGAAGAGAATCACAAATGCAAATTTTTCTGGTTTTCAAACTGTGGAGTATGCAAATTTTGAGTTCAACGTCAAAAACGTCGCTTCAGCGGCAGCGAATGAAATTTGACTTTCAACTGGATAAAAGAGAATGAAGACAAGGATGATCGGCATTCAGTGATTGCTTTGTTTCGATGAGTACGATGTCTCAGCGAAGTCATTTGACAGATTCAGAAGCTTGGAGATTGTTGGTAGGTTAGAAGGGGGCCAAACTCAAGCCGAAGTAGCGCAAGCCATTGTAGAGTCACAAAGTGTCATTTCCAGGATCTGGAACCGTTTTTTGGAGAGTGGATGTGCAGGCCGAAGACCAGGGCAAGGTCGTAGACGGGCAACAACGCCCAATGAAGATCGGTATTTAGCGTTAACAGCTCGGAGACACCGAAACATGAACGCTACTCTTCTCCAACAACACCTTCGCTCGGCTACAGGCACCACGATTTCAACTCAGACTGTCCGAAACCGGCTCCATGCTGTAGGTCTGTATGCTCGCCGACCGATGGTATGTGTTAGATTAACATCAAGGCATCGTCGCGACCGCAGGGAGTGGGCAACCGAGCATGTCAACTGGAGGAGAAATGAATGGAGCAATATTCTGTTTTCTGACGAGTCCCGTTTTTCTGTGCATCCGGATAATAGGCGTATTTTCATCTGGAGGGACCGTGGCAGTAGGAATAATCCTGCGTTCGTGCACGAAAGTGTCAGATTTGGCGGTGGAGGAGTGTTGGTATATGGTGGCATCTCCATTGACGGGCGCACTGACCTCTACATCATTCGAGATGGAGCTCTGACTGGTCGCCGATATAGGGATGAGATTCTAAGACATATTGTAGTCCCTTACGCTGCAGCAATCGGAGATAACTTCATTTTAATGGACGATAACTGCAGGCCACATCGTGCAAACCTGGTGGAGGATTTCCTTTTCGAGGAAGGAATCGTTCTCATGGAATGGCCAGCGTGTTCTCCAGACATGAATCCAATCGAGCACGTTTGGGACGCTCTAGGAAGACGAGTTTCTGGCCGCCAACAACCCCCACAAACTCTCCAAGAACTGGAAAGAGCTCTTCTGGAAGAGTGGGGCAGAATACCCCAACTCGTCATTAATAGCCTCATTGAGTCCATGCCTCAAAGGTGTTCAACGTTGCTGGCCGCCCGTGGAAACCATACCCCCTACTGAAAATGATTTTCTTTGAAGAAAACACCTTTTCTTATTCTTTTTTTCTCATATGCACAAATTGTGTTTTTTTCCTTTTGTACACAAATGCGCAATAAAATGCATTTTTTTCTGCCAAACATATGTAATTTATTCTCATATAACCTACTATGTCTGTCGACCATGTATCAATCAGCTAAAAAGTTTCCCAGATACAAAATCCACCTAAAACTGCAATATCCTTTAATTGTTTTGAGCAGCGTATCTAATTGACCTGCTTCAGCAGTCATGTAATTGTAATTAAAAGACAAAATATGAACCAGATTCGGCATCGAACTTCTATAATAAATAAAATTCTGTTTTATACATTACTAGCTGATTTTATATATTACCCACGCCTGGCGTGTCCCGGGCCCATGATAATTAGATGATAATAACCTTAATTAAAAATCGAATTTATATGATTTTAGATATTCAACCCTATTTTGTATAAATTTATAGTTTTAAATAAAATTTTCGCGAAAAAGTATTGATATTTAGTGGTAAAACGCGTAAGAAGACATTTTCTTGTTTTTTTCATGTAGGGTTAATTCATAGATTAAAAAAAAAAAGAAAGCAAAAAAAAATTTTTGTCCGAACTCTGAAATTCTTATCGCAGATGAATAAGCAGCCCATGTAAAAATTTCATGAAAAAATATTGTTAACTAGTTGTAAAAGAAATATGTTTTCTTCTCGCTTTTTTTTTTTTGTTTGTTGTTGTTGTTTGTTTTGTTTTCAAGTGGGGTCCTTTAACATAACAAAAATGAAATAGTTCTCATCGTCCGAACGCTTTGAAATTTTAATCGGTTATAAATATAACTATATCCAAGCTCTCTTTAAAATTTCGTGGGAAAATATGCATATTTAGTAGTGAAAACGTGAGCTGAAGCCGCGTCGAAACAGCTCAAGTTTTGCCATTTTCATCGAAAATGTCTCAGATTTTATTTTTCTAAAATTACTTCTACTCCCGAACGTTTCGAAATTTTTGTAGGTGATGTAAATCTGGTCTACCCAGATTCTCTAAAAAGATTATGTTGAAATACGGACATTTAGCAACTTTTAGCATAGAAAAAATATCGTCTCCGGGAGGCTCGCAGTGACCTGCGGCCGCAAATTTTTTGGAAAGTGTTAAAATTCGTATTTTTTAATTGCCGATTGCACTGTCGAAAAGAAGGTCTCAGCTTTAAATAGCTATGTTTTGTGAATTGATATTTCTGAAATCGAGCCCTAGGGGAACGTTCCAGAAAGGGAGAAAAGTCAATCGCCTAAACGACCTTTTTTAAATTCTATTTTCAGAGGGTTAACAGCAATATTTTTTCAAACTGATTGCGGCGTATAAAACGTAAAAGTACGAAATGTAAGAATGTCTCCCTTTTTTCCATATCACAAAGTGTTCGATCAATGTACGTTAAGGCAAACGGCCAAAACAAAACAGCACATGGTTCTTCCCTTCTACGCGCTTGGAAAAGCAGGGACTGAATATGAGCAGGCGTGCCTCCACTGATTTGCAAAAACAGATCGCTTTTTGATGAGCTTTTAATTAATATCCCGGATTTATCAAAAAATTAAAAATCTGAGCCTCAGGTGCATCAGGACCAAGGAGGATCCAATAGATGGAGTAGTCATAAATGTCGTCAGTTGATGTTGTTCCTATTCGTTCCGTCGTCCTTCATATTTAGCCACGTCTTGCACTGGATACCGCTGATTTGACTGCTATCGCCCAATGTCGAATATGGCGGACGCATGGGGCAGAGAAAGAACTATTTTTTGGCTTCAAAGCTTTTCCACAGTAGAAGATTGATATGTCTACTCCTTTCTTTTCATAGCTCCATGATCAGGGCCTACCTTGGAATATCCTCATACAAATTTTCAGACCTCTACACGTGGTAGATTTTCCTAGCCAACGTCAACAGACAGATACACACACAGAGCGAAACTTTATTTTATTATTAGATTATATATATTATATGATATCAATATATAGATTTTTTTGTATAGATTTCAATGCGGCATGGTTATATTATTGAGTTAATAAAGCATACTGAATGTAAAAAATCCCATTTAGGATAAAAAAAATGAATTTGTCTAAAATTTAATGATTGATTAAGATATTTTCTAAGTTATACAGATTAATTCTCCTGGCATGATAGAATTATGGTGAATAATAATTATGAGATTTTTGGCACGCTTAAGCAAAAAAGTCTGCAATCCGTACACTAGAATCAAGGACGGCGAACCAATGGCACGCGTGACATATGTGGCACATAACAGAATATTTTCGGCATGGAGTTGATCGAGGTTCTAAAACAAATTAGTATGAAATTAAGCAAAATTAGCAAATTTAAAAAATCTGAGCATTTTTTTTTAATTTTTTTTTTTTCGAAATTAAAAAAATTTAGATGCTGCTTATTGAATTCGAATCTGTTTCAATATGGGTTCAATAATTTATCAAATGAAGAGAAGATTTCGTGAATATCAAAAGAAAAGATCATAAGGCATCATTACAAACAAAAATGCCAATGATGAAATTATAGCGATACTTTGTATGAAATTTGCCATTTTGACAAATTTCCCCTTTTCTATGCCTGCAAGTAATTATTTTTGTAAATTAATGAGATGAAAAACTCAAACAGAAACCACCTATCAAATGACTCCAGTTCAGCTTGCATTCCGTTTCAAGTAAAAAGGTGTGAACTATATATTAATTATTAGGAAGCCAAGATGCAATAACATAAATCACATTTACTTTTTTTATTACTTTCTAAAATATAATTTTTACTAGAAAAATTACAGTATAATATTGACCTGTATGTTACCCTCATATCTTTTAATCCTAACACAAAAATTTATTTTGATTCAATAAATTTCTTTTTTGGTTGTTGGCACATTATGGTGACGTAATTTTTTTTTTTCGAAAAAAAAAAATGGCAGGTGATTGTGAAAAGCTACACCATCCATGCACTAGATTATTGTTTTGTTTCCTAATTTTGCTTCTCATAACTGCATATACTGAGAATTGTGAATCTTAATTTCAAATATAAATATGTGTTTTCTTTTGCAGATGGTAGCGCAAATGACGATTCTAATAACGGAACACCCACCAAAAAAATTTCCTCTAAGCTAAATATCCTCACCAGATCCTTCACCGGTGGCGGTTCTTCAAGGGGCGACAAGTCACCGGAGCCTCCTGTCTCACCTCACGTACGTAGAAATCTTATATGTAGTATGAGTCTCTCGAAATACGGGTGAACCGAGTTCAACAATTTAAATTTATGCTGAAAGAAGATTTGACTGATATGCTGTTATTGTTCTGATTTCGGAGTTTGTAAAGATTGTACAGTACCCCCACCTTCCATCAAAAAATAAAAATAAATAAATAAATAGATAAACGATCTATAACTGCAGTCTTAATTAATGCAAAAATAAACGACAGGTACCGTTTAAATTCGTACGAAATACTTTATAATCGTATATGTAGTATATTTTGTCATGCGAGGTCATCCATTACATATTAAATATTGCCTAAACTTTGATTTTTCAAATGCTGCTTTGTTTCAAGCAACTCAAATAAGGCGTCAAAAGTGGGTGTTACCAAAATAAAAATTGGTGCAATTTTTAATATGTAGATGATCTCTAATGGTAAACTAAACCACATGCGATTATAAAGTACTTCATACGAATTAAAACAGTATTTTTCGTTTATTTTTGCATTAATTAGAACTAAAATTTCAGCCATCTTTTTGTGGAGGGTGTTGGGAGTGGAAAATTCTAGAAAAACAGTTTTGTTATATGACAAGTTACAGGTATATACTGAAGTGCAGATGCATGGTGTTCGGAAAGTCTCAGTCCACTTCCTTGTCTCGCCAAAAAAGGATTTGCAATACTTTTTTCTCCCATAAATGGAAGAGAGCAGCTCAATTGAAGAAGAAAATATATTTTTATTTATTTATTTAATTATATATTTATTGAAAAATTATGAAATATTTTCAACCTTTTCTATTACAAAAACAATCTTAAACTAATATTGGCAGAAAAGCTAGAAAGGCTTATTATATTGAAATGTCTAGCCTAATTGGTCGTTATATTGAATGTAAAAATAATATTGCGTGAATGGTGACTATATATTGGATTTTCTTGGTCGGTGTGAGGTGCATTTTATAAAAAACACTATGTGCTGCTAACAAATCGCGCCAACTTGTCTCCCGCCAAATCGCCGAGGTGAATTTAGCTTTGCCTATTATAAAACTCAAAGATTATATTTTTTCCCCCGGATTATCTATCATGTTTCCACCACTAAATTTAAATTGATTTTGTATATCATATGCATATTTAGATTCTTCAGTATTGTATATATATATATATATATATATATATATATATATATATATAAGTGAAAACATGTGAAAAACAAAGGATAAGACATTATAAAAAGCAATGGAATGGACACTGCAGGAATGATACTTGATAGGATGAAAAAGCAAAAAATGGGAAACTATTAATATCTTATAGAATCTTCAGAAGGGCTTTATAAGAATATTCATAGTAAATATATGTTATTTCATCAAATATTGTGATTTTTTTTTCATTTTATTAAGTTTAATTCTTGCAGTATCCTTTCCATTGATTTTTATAATATCTCATCCTTTGTTTTTCACATGTGTTTTCATTTTAAATGTATATATATAATTTTTTCATAAAGCTATTTATAAAGACTTTCTTCCTTGTCCAATTAACAACTTCACGGTTTCTAGACATAATCTTGTCTGACTGGGAAATCTGGATTGAACCCTATCTCTTTATGAAATGGACTAAACTTCTGTTTATAAAGAAGCTTGGCAAAATTCTTAAATGATGCTATTCATCTCACGTTAATGTTACCCAAAACATTCGCGAAATTTTCGACCTCTATGCATTGTAGGGCTTCGGTTTTCGATTAATCTTATGGGATTTAGGCTCTTGGCATGAAGCATGCAAATTTTCAGAAGGAAAAAAATCAGGATAGATCAGTGGTGTATATTATACAATTCAAGAAAGGTAATAAAGATTTTATGTACGTAGGTAAGACACTGAGAAAATCTTCGGCAATAGATCAGGGGTATATATTACACCATTCAAGAAAGATAACAAAGATTTTATGTACGTAGGTATGACACTGAGGAAATTTCGGGGCAGAATAAAAGAACATGAAGCAGATCTAAGATTAAATAGACCCCACACTACGTTAGCAAGATTAGCACAAACTGAACCTATAAAAGTAGATTTCAGTGGATCCAAAATTATATTCCGCACAAGTAGTCACCAGGAAGCTATCATAAGAGAGTCTCTGTAAATAATATCTAAATAAGAAATAGTCTGTAACGATGTATTATCATATGATATCCACGCAGTCTGGAATGAATTAATACATGATTGATTAACATGTACATGTTTTTGAAATGTTGAATGACCTTTCCCATCCCACCTTATATGCCACATTCTTAAAGTAAAATGGTTTGTTCCGGGCAAGCTAGAAGACGCGAAGAAACAACAACTCAACTTAACTATTAGTTTTTTACTAATGATGACCGAGTAAGTTCGGTTGAAAACGTTTTGATTTTAAAAGGACTTTAATGTGCTTTTAAATGTTTTTATGTATGTTTTTACGCCCCTTCAAACAATATATTTACATTTATTTGTAGCTTTCTGAATTTTAATTATTAAACATGGTGAATTTGTACTGAAATTTTAACTTTTTATTGGAAAAAAATCTGTTCCTAAATCTATGTTAATCTTAATTGCAGGACCCCGAAGCACTAAATGATGGCGAAGGATCTATACCAAAGAGCGATTCCTCTGCGTCTCTTGACATTCCCAACTCGAGCATCCTATGGCAAGTGCAACCCAGACCAGATGATTCACACAAGGTATATAATTTAATCCTTTGATAACTAAAATTATTTCCGAAAATAAAATTACAATGTTAATTATTGCAGTGTCATTTTATTGAGCACTTGCTATTACAATTCAAGAAATAAAATGAAAGCACCCACGATCAGCGTACGGCGATTTAAATCAGGTTGATTAAAATCACAATTTAAATCACTGTTGTTGTTTTTTTAAGAATCATTGATTTAAATTAATATTAAAAATTTAGTGTTTTGGAATATGTAGTTTTGTTTTGATTTAGAATATAATAAAATGTAAAAAAAAAACACGTTATTTTCATGAAATAAGCCCAAAAGGAAAAAAAACTCAAGTGGCTAAGAATGATTCTTTTACATTCCCAATTGAAGCTATCGGTATGTATTGTTTTTTGTTTGTTTTTTAGTTTTTTCTTCTTTTTTGAGAACACTAACTAAAGAGATAACAATATTTATCGTAAGAAAGATATTTCTGATGGCATTTCCAGAACAACAGTGGCTCAAAATTGATATTGTTATAATTTTCTTAAATAATATTTTATTCTTTTGGAATATGTAAGTTTTGTTTTGATTTACAATATAATAAAATGTAAAAAAAAAACACACGTTATTTTCATCAAATAAGCCCAAAAAGAAAAAAAACCCAAGTGGCTAAAAATGACTTTTTTACATTCCCAGTTGAAGCTATCCGTATGTATTGTTTTTTGTTTGTTTACTAGTTTTTTCTTCTTCTTTTTGAGAACACTAACTAAAGAGATAACAGTATTTATCGTAATAAAGATATCACTAATGACATTTCCAGAACAACAGTGGCTCAAAATTCAATTTGACATTATATGGCCTTATTACGAAAATCCTCATTACCATTATATGCAACGTTATTAAATGCTATTGATATTGTTATAATTTGCTTGATAAATTAATATTTTTATTTATTTTTAAATATCTTACAACTTTTTTATTTATGGTTGTGTCGCATCGCAGGCTATGAGAGCACAGAAAAGCAGAATAAAAATAATGAAGTCTTTTAGCCTACAGATGTTTATAGCTGATCTATTTTTCAAAGAATTTTGAATGGTTTTCTCCTGAACACAAACTTGTTAACTCTTTTGGCAACAAATAGATAATATTTCGCATATAATGGGCTTTATTGGCGTGACGTCATAAACCACCATCATGTGACCTCCCTGCTGTGTTTATATTTGTTTGTCTATGTATCGCATGCATACATTCAATGGGCTTTTTTGGCGTGACGTCATAAACCACCATCCTGTGACCTCCCTGCTGTGTTTATATTTGTTTGTCTATGTATCGCATGCATACATTCAATGGGCTTTTTTGGCGTGACGTCATAAACCACCATCATGTGACCTCCCTGCTGTGTTTAGCTTCGTTTTTCGCATATCGTCTGATTCTTTCTATTTACTTCCAGCTTAAATATAAATGATAAATATATTTTAAATACAGTTTATATAAAAATATAAACTGTTTAAATAAACAGTTTATATAAAAATATATTAAAATATAACAGCACTCATAAAAAATAAAAATCGCATGCATACATTCAATTGGAAATCCCGATGGTAAAATACCACCAACACGTGATTTCCTGCAATCTCGAACACAGATTCCCAATGAAGCCCATTAATTTTATTACATATATATTGATTATAAATTTATTAAAACATCTTGATAAAGCATCTGGCAACACCATGATCACTGCAACATTGTACAGATATATACAATGGTGCTTCTATTGAAAAACTAATAAGTAAAATACTAAATAGAAGTTAGTTAAGGTATACAAATAAATTTAGAAAGATTCTTGCCTCCAAATGGAATGAAAAAAAAATGGTTGAAAAGTTTCTTGAGTTATAAAACAAGTTCGGAATGCTTAAATTCATCTTTGTCGAATTAAAATAAAAAATGCACACAGATACATGTGATTCCATTACCTAAAAGAGGATTAAAACTTTAATTAGATTTTAAAACATAAAAATCATCTTTTAGGCAATGGAATCACATGTATTTGTGTGCATTTTTTATTTTAGTTTCTTGAGTGTACAAAATGCTTTACATTACAATTAGATACAAACTGACAGAAAAAGTAAATTTTATTTGTATTGTTTGAGTTAAAAGATTCAGAAAAATCTGAAAAACGAGCTTTTGTTTGCATGTGTGTAAAACTGGGAAAAATTGTTTTTGAAAGTGCAAAATATTTCCTGTTTTTCTAAACTAATTTTTGTAATAAATAATTTTTATCAAATTATTGTCTTAGTTTACTTTTAAAAGGAGCCATGCAACCAAAGTACTTTTACTAACCCCAAAAATAACCATGTTTCAGAATTTGCCTTCAGTATGACGGCTTTATTGCAAATAATGAGTGCCTGATTATTTACGGCAGAGCATTCAGGGCACGACCCCAGGGCCCCCAATTTTCAGGGGATCGCAAATGCTACCGAAGATTTTTCAATTATTGGTCAAAATCTGATGAAGTTTTAACTATTAAAAATCAAAATTAATATGGAAAAATCTGTTTATTTTATTCATTTAAAAAGAACTATTTAACTCACGCGAAAACACCCGCTGGCTAATATTAATTCTAGGGGAGATTTTTTTTTAATATCTCATTTACATTTAAATTTTTTTTAAAGATTTTTTCTATTGGATAGTTGAGATCAATATCTACAAAGGCCGTTTATTACTTTTTCGATTTTGTTTACAGGTTTTTTTTTTTATTAGGATACTTTCACTTTCGGAACCGATTTCGAAAAATCGTCAGCGAGATAGAACACTAAAGATTGACTATAAGGATGTTATAAAACGTTTTACTGCTAAAACAATTAGAAGAATATTTATAAAAAAAAAATCATTAAATATCACAAAATTATTAAAGTCAGTAGTGGTTATCTTAATAATTACCGCTTTCAATAATATATTTTTTTTTTTACTCAAGACCGCTCTGTAAGCATCGGTGCAAGGGAGCCCACATAAGCATCTGTGCCCAGGGCCCCCAAATTTGTAAATCGGTCCTTGTAAATAATATATATATATATATATATATATATATATATATATATATATATATATATATATATATATATATATATATATATATATATATTTAAGTTACACATAAATTTAGCAAGAATTTACAAGAACAGATAAAGTATGAAGACAAATTATTTTGAAATATTCCACTCTTGAATGCATTCAATATCTTAACATAGGATAGTGGAAATAAATCGTAAAAATCAGATTTTGAAAAAAAAATCGAATTTTAATGAAACAAATCCGATTACTTTGACTTAAAAAAAAATCATGATTTTTTTCAGAGTCTGCCCAAATCGTCGCTACCATGTCAAACTTTCGAATATGAAAAATTGCATTTTTCATTATTTTTAAAAATGGGCCGATTGTCACCACTAAAGTTTATTACAATTATTCGCCTAGTAAAAATCTTAATAAAATTTCTGTGACGAACAGGATTGCCAGTTTGGCGTTTTTTTTTATTATTATTGAGAGATGCTTATTTCATACCAGAAATTTTGAGAGAAAAATTTTTACTTTAAATAATCACGAAATGTTTGTCATTAAATAAAGCAAAACGTTCTGTTTAAAATTTCTGCCATGAATTCGGAATTTCCGAATGAAAAATGAGGTCAAATTAGCAACACTGCTGAAGAATACTATTAAACTTTAATGGTGACAAATGACTAATAATTAAAAGTAATGAAAAATGCATTTTTTTCACATTCGATAGTTTGACATGGTAGCGACAATATATGATACCAGTGCACAAAAGCTAGATCTTATTCTGAACACGTGCAACACGGTCCTGCATATAAGTATGTTTGTATGATTAGGCAAGAGTGTCGTATGGAAGACATCAGTATATACAGGGGATATTAGGGCAAAGCATCATATATATATATATATATATATATATATATAAAGTAAAATTTAACCATTGAAACATGAGATATATACAGTATATACAGATATGTGTGTGTGTGTGATGATTTTGAGACACACTAATAAAATTAGCAGTGATATTGCTTGTAGCCTTAGAATTCCTCTCACTAGTAGAATCAGGTGGTGATTGAAATTCATTGGAAAATTTTCAACACTGAAAAGCAGCAGGCTGACAGAGAACGCAGTTTTTATTAACATATTTTCATACCATTATGACAGGCGCACTAAGAGGCTGACATCCACTGTTATGAATTAGAAGTCTTTAATATGACACGCCATTGATAATTCAACTCGCTTAATCCGTCCAATAATACAAAACTTAAAAAATATTTTTTCAAATAATTAGGCAAAAAGCCTTCGGATAAATCCACGTGATGACTGCCAAATTTTTTTCAAACAACTAGAAACACGAAATTCTCTTCCTCCGAGAAGTTGCAGAATGTTTTATGTAATTGCGTGATGTAGTATATAGAAAAGTTTAAAAACCAGATTGAACTGGATTTCTATCCAATCAACTAATCCAAAGGCATTAATAAGGGAGGTCTCCGTAAGCGCATATAGATAAAATGTTGAAAAAATTACAGAATATTCTTCTCATGAGG
This sequence comes from Maratus michaelseni, assembly GCA_963931845.1. Lineage (NCBI taxonomy): Eukaryota > Metazoa > Arthropoda > Arachnida > Araneae > Salticidae > Maratus > Maratus michaelseni. The sequence goes on from OZ007595.1 coordinate 108,434,054, forward strand.
ATATATACGTTTATAAAAAAAATTGCTTCAGAACCTGGATTACGTCCATAAAAAATATGAAAATTTCGCGTTTTTGGCGATTTATCTCTTTATGGCGACACACTGAAAAAAAAATACACTTTTATGATAAATACTCTTTAGGAAAAACTTTTTCTACTGAAATAGTTTAAGTAAATTTGACTTAAATAAATACACTTTTATAACTGCGGGTTTTCCGTATATATTTATACGTATATACACTCATGTTTGTGAAAATTGCAACACCATGAAGGATATATAAATTAAACCAAACTTACAGGAAATATAAAGTGAGGTAAAACATGCAAATGATTAGCAAAGCGCTTGCGCATGCCTGGAACGAGAAGCGGCTCCTTATCAGTCGCTTGTTCTAGGTATATAAAGAACTGTAAAGATGCGTTGAAATCCGTTTATCTTCCTCTGTCTGCGGTAAACGTTTCATTGGTGGTCAATATGCCTCGTCAAAAGCGGTGGAAGCCATAACAACTAACGGAGTTCGTACGAGGCCGCATCGTCGGTATGCGAGAATGTGGATTTTTGTATCGAGAAATCGCAGCCCGCACGCAGTGTAATGCCACTACAGTGATGCGTGTTTGGAAGAAATGGACAGAGGAGAATCAAACAAGGCGAAAACCTGGCAGCGGGGCACGCAATAACATAACGGCACGGGACGACAGACACCTCATAAGCATGACTGTGATGGACCGTACACCGTCCTCTCGTGTGTTAGCACAACTTTGGAGTACAGCTACAGGTTTTTTGTTGTCTAGCTCCACAGTTCGTCGCCCTCTGCTGCAGCATGAACTGTGTGCAAGGATTCCTCTACGCAGAATTCCCCTCTCGTTGAATTACAGACGCCTCCGATTTCAATGGGCTCAGCAACACAGCGCGTGGCGTGTCATATGGCAACAAGTTGCTTTTTCCGATGAATCTTGCTACAATCTGGAGTACAATGATGGAAGAGTACGCGTCAGACGTTACAGAGGGGAACGTCTACTCCCACAGTGTGTTATCCAGTGTCATACAGCACAAACGCATGGCATCATGGTGTGGGGAGCTATTGGGTATAATTGTCGATCCTATCTAGTGCACATTGCGGGCGACCTCAACAGTGATCACTACATAAGGGATATTGTGGAGCCAGAGGTCCTCCCCTTTCTTCGACGCATTCCGGGTGCTGTATTTCAGCAGGATAATGCCCGTGCACATGTTTCTCAGACTGCACAAGCCTTCTTTAGTGCACAACAGGTTTCGCTTCTTTCATGGCCTGCTTATTCCCCGGATATTCTCCCATCGAGCATGTCTGAGATTTCATTAGTCGGCGACTCGCTCGTACAGCTAGTGGGGCACACAGTAAGACTGAGCTTTGGATTTAAATTGAAGTCACCTGGAATGCCATTCACCAGGATTACATTCAGAACCTGTATGATTCAATGCCACGTGTACAGGCTCTCATCGCTCAGTATGGTGGACACACAAAGTACTAATTTCAGACGTTCATTTTGTGTTTTGTCTTGTAAATTTGATCGTTTATTTGTACCACTATCAGTAATATGTGGAATAAATTTGATTAATTTCTGACAATTCCTTCATGGTGTTGCAATTTTCACAAACATGAGTGTATAAAGACAATAAACGATCGTATTCTACGGTGTAGAGCAAAATTTAAATTGATTAAAAGTGCTTCAAACTAAAAATTATCTTCCGATTATGAACATTGTCAATTTGATATTGATATTACTAATGTCTGAGACAACTTGAGTTGTTAATCGGGCAATTACTGTTAAAATACACTTAAAACTTATCCAGCCGGCGAAACCGTGTAAAATTAAATAACTTCAGCAATACAAAACTTGTATATATATATAAGCTTATAGAAAAAATAATAAACTATTTAATCGTTTAAGTTTAAATTCAGATCAGAAAATACTGCAGAATTGAACCCTCATTTAACCATCAATTTTCAAATGCGTTAAAAATCGCTTGAATTTGGCGAGGGAAAAGTGTTGTTTGCCAAATCGCGTCTTTTTTTAACCAAATACTCGAAAGTATTTTTTTTTTCAGATTTTCTAATGGGATTCCGCAGCTAAATTTGAGTGATCCTTTATTATGTATAAGAGTAGTTTCATTAGAATATATTTCAAAATTTTCTGAGTATGCGCTTTAAGGAGATCTTCCTTCCAAATAGCTACGTTTAGGAGGGAGGTGTAAAGGGGCTTGAAAAAGACGGGAAAGGTTTAGAAAATGTCCCAGAAAAATAACATATCTAGGCTTATGAAAGAAAAAGAATATTCGACATGGAATGATTTTAATGTGGAAAAGCAGAGATACTAGATGTAGAATAATGGAATTTTGAGATAGGGAATAGAAAAACAGTATTTTAAAATGAAATAAGTAAATGAAATGGGAGTAAGTACAGAAATTTAAAATATATTATATTAAACAGTCCTGCACATAAGTATATTTATAGTGATTAGGCGACAGTTTTGTTCGAAGGCATGAAAGCATATAAAGAATATCAGAACAAAGCATCGAGGATATATATATATATAATTAAAATGAAATTACATGTGTTAATATAAATGAAAAAATAAATAATAAAAAGAGGATTAAATTTCGATTATAATAATATGCCATCAAATAAATAGATATACAGAAATAGAATGATTGGTAAATAAATAAATATATAAAATAAAAAGAGTGTAATAATTAAATAAATAAATACGCTTTCATTAAACTTTTTTTCTTTTTAATGATACTTCATTGAGAAATTATTAAAATAGAACTCAAATCACTACATCAGAAACTATATTCAAACTAGTTATTGTACGAGCATAATTCAATTCCTTTTTATTCCAGTATTACAACTTCACTAATTTCGCAATGTCTCTGAATGAACTTAAGAGCGACATGATAAATCAACTGCCAAGAACAGATTGTCGATTAAGACCTGACATAAGAAAACTTGAAGAAGGAGATAATGGTAAGAAGCATAAAATTTTTACACTAAGGTTAACTTCATTTGCATATTTGATTAAAAACAATATCGCAAAAATAACTACTACGAGGAAAATTACAGAGAAAAATAAAAATAAAATTCTACCCTCTAAGTCAGTGGTTCCCAACGGGGGGCGTACGCCCCACAGGGGGGCAATTTGACTTTTCAGGGGGTCAATTCCAGATTTTTGTGAACTCATACCCTCTGAATTATTTTTGCAATGGTAATGCTGTAGACTGAAAATAAAAGTTACACATTCAAATTTAGAAAAACAAGTTTTTTATTAACTTTTTAAAAAGTCTCCATTCAAAAGTTTTAAATACACCTCAACCAGAATAATTATAAAAAAATATATTAAAGATATTTAGAATTTAGATACTTTTTTATATTTAAAATTTCTTTATAATTTTTCTGATTTATGAGTATTTTAGAATTTTAAACAACTTTTTCGACTATTTATTGAATGAGTTGCACTGCAATATGTCACATGGAAATCAATTTTACACATGAAACTATTCAAGTGTATATTTAACAATTACTTGACGACCTTCCTTTACAGAATCTTTTATCACGTTTCATTCTGATTAGAAATTGTTGTGTAATTTAATCGCAGAAGTTCTGTGATTAAATAAGACGAAAATGTTTTATTTAAAATTATTGATTGGTCTAATCAAGGATTCTGAGCACTCTATACATCACGCATACTTGCCGACCGTTGCGAAGAGATTAAAAGTGACCCCTTATGTGCCAACGATACTTTAAACTACGAGTAGTATCAGATGATTATTAAAAATATTTGATTCATCCATTACCTTCAGTATGTTTCAGGATCAATGTTAAATGTTTTTTACTCTATCAGTTCATTCATTTAAATTTTTATAAGAATTATATTTTTTAGGGGGAGGGGGGGGGGGGCATCATCATTTTAGAGATGCTTTGGTGGGGTACGGCCAAAAAAGGTAGGGAACCACTGCTCTAAGTTGATAAATAATTAATTATTTTTTTATTATGTGATTTTTCTGGCTCATATATCTATTTTAATTTTTTTCTTATAGACCGGGAGGCGGCAGCACAGACAATCACCTCATCGAGTTCAAGCCTGAAATTCCAGAATTAGTTAAAACTCGATTTGCATATTAAAACGCAATCGGTCTGCCAAGTCATATCTTGGTGGAAAACACCTTAAAACCCGATTTTAGCGGTTAACTCGTAGGTTTACGATTGTGTTTTCCTGCACCCAAAGGTATGAAAACATGGAGGACTGGGAGCAGGGACACACAATGGTAAACCTACGAGCCAACCGCTAAAATCGGGTTTTCAGGTGTTTTCCACCAAGATATGACTTGGCAGATCGATTGCGTTTTAATATGCGAATCGAGTTTTAACCAATTCTGGAATTTCAGCCGTGAACTCGATGAGGTGATTGTCTGTGCTGCCGCCTCCCGGTCTATTATGAATTAAATTTTTTTGCAATGTTCCTATGAATAAGATTAAATAGCTCTGTTTTCTCAGTAAAGGAATTGCACAAAATCAACGACTACCTTTTATTAATTAAAACCCTCTAATGCCTATGGTAAGATGTATTCTAGAAATTCCAAAGTTACGAAAATTGGAATTCAAACCAGAAATAACAACTATAAAGTTTAGTTTCTTTTCAATCACGGAATGTCTGTAATTAAATAAAACAAAGATTTCTATCCCGATTTTTTGGTATGAATAAAAACATCTGAATAAAAAAAATCCACTAAATTGGCAACAGTGATGGTAGCATATATGCTACAATGGGCATTACAGGGTTAATCCTAAATAAGATGTTTAAAAGGTTAAGTCTAATTTTTTTGCTTTTACCTAAAAAACACATAATTACGAATGGCGCCGATGTTCTTTCTTTTTAAATGTATTACCAATTTGTAAATTATTTTACTTCTTGACAGAGGGAGCTGCTGCAGAAAAAAATCGCCTGGAAGAAAAACAGAGAGACTCTAGAAAACAAAGAAAAAAGAAGAAGGAAACCTGGAATCCCAGGTAAATATAGCAGACTTACTTTCTGACAAACACGTTAAGGTATTTTAAATTAATTTATCTAACTGCTAAGAGATATATACGTTTTTTATAATCTAAGAGTTAATGTATCGTCGCTACCATGTCAAACTATCGAATGTGAAAAAATGCATTTTTCATTACTTTTAAAAATGGGCCGATTGTTACCACTAAATTTAAATAGTACTCTTCACCAGGGTTGCCAGTCTCGCATCCTTTTTCATTCAGAAATTCTGAATTCCGATTTCAACACAAGTGATTCCAAACATTATAATTAACTTAATTGTCACTCTTTATAACATTAAACTAAAATTATGAGTAGAGGTTACCACTATTTACGAATAATAGTTTAAGCCACATTTGTAATTAAGTTCAAAGCTTAAGCAAACGAACGAATTTTGAAAGATGCATAGTGGTCCTCCTAATTAGTCATTTGCTGAAAGACACTTGAACCCCCCCCCCCCCTATGGCCCCTCTTGCAAGGATTTTTCTCTAACTATGCTCCGTTCCCATATCTCAGCAACTATCTTTCCAATTTCAACGCAAGTGATTCCAAACATTATAATTAACTTAATAGTCACTCTTTATAACATTAAAGTAAATTTATGAGTAGCGGTTACCACTATTTCCGAATAATTGGGTAGGCAAATTTGTAATTAAGTTCCTAGCTTAAGCAAACGAGCGAATTTCGAAAGATGCATAGTGCTCCTTTTAATTAGTCATTTGCTGAAGGGTACTTGAACAACCCTCCCCCCCCCCCCAGCCCCTCCTTCAAGGTTTTTCTCTAACTATGCCCCGTTTCTATATATCAGCAACTATCTTTCCGATTTCAACGCAAGTGATTCCAAACATTATATTTAACTTAATAGTCACCCTTTATAACATTAAATTAAATTTATGAGTTGCGGTTACCACTATTTACAAATAAGAGTTTAAGCCAACTTTGTAATTAAGTTCCTAGCTTAACAAAACGAACGAATTTTTATGCATGCATAGTGGGCCTCCTAATTAGTCATTTTCTGAAGGACACTCGAACATCCCCTCCCTTCGGCATCTCACTCAAGGTTATTTTCTCTAACTGTGCCTTATTGCAATAACTGGTCTAATAATGTTCCAATCTTCTCGAAACCAGCTCAATTTTGTAGTGCGCCTACTATACAGTAACGTAGGCAGCGGGGACCTGTCTCAGAAGTTCGTTCGGAAAGAGGTTTGTTTAGAACAGAATGCTCCCCTGGCGGTGGTAGGGGGAAATAAAAGATTTTCTAGAGCGTACGAGCATGCCGGGTATACGGTTCCGAAGCCATCGTAGACCGTGGCCAGAGTTCCGTTTTTTAAGAGATTTAAGTTTATTACAAGGGCTCGGGCAACGCCGGGCAGGTCAGCTAGTTTCTAATAAAATTTAATGGTGACAATCGGCCTATTTTTAAAAGTAATGAAAAATGTATTTTTTAACATTCGATAGTTTGACATGGTAGCGACGATATTATTGTCTCATGTTCAGGAAACACTACAAACGAACAGTTTTGTTTATATTGTGATAAGCACAGAATGACGAAAAAAAAAACTGATAAAAACATTTAGATGAACATCGAAGGGATTAACATTAACCAAATTTGGTTCGTCATAAAATTTAGCTTTCACAGTACACTACCACCGCATTGGCAGCAAACTCTCCACCGAAACTAGGCCTTACCGAGACTGAAACGACTCTTGCACCGTCAACATGTTCAAATTCAAGTGCAGCGTCAGGACAAACATAAAAGAAAAAGGCTCATTCCTCATTCCGTGAAGAATGCTAAAGAATCAGCGAGCAACAGTTTTTGTCTAAACTATGTTAACCCACATTCCAGAACTCAACAATACTTGCGCCATAGTTAGATCAAAAAACTGTGCCGACGTATTGTGCGTCTTTCGCGATTGCTATGTATAAAGGCGTTCTACTTATTCGATAACTTTCCAGAAGCAGCGCCATCTATGAGAAATTTTTGGAACTATTTTTTTATTATTTGCTTAAACAAATTTTCAGATCATAAGAAGCATTTTCGTCCAAACCGCACTCTCGTACGCCAATTGCTTGATCTTTTATTGAATTTAAAATGTGTTAAGGACTTTTGGGACACCCTGTATATTAATAGTTATGATATCTTTCTTTATTTCTTTTGCAGATGGTTCAGACTAGGAAAAGTGCCCCATATAAAGAACGAAATTTGGCTGTTTAACAACCGGTATTGTTCTAGAGACTTTGATGATTGTCCAGATATATTCTAAAAAAAGGGAGAGAAAAAAAAATTCAAAAAAGTGAGATCAAAAGTGGTAAAGAAAATAAGTTGGATCGAATAAGGAAGGAATTTGTTTGTTTGAAGATGATGTGGAAAGGTGGTTTTTATTTTCACTAGAGTAGTTCGAGTAAAAATAACCTTAGGTAACTGTTACCTTGCAACTTAGAGCAAAAAAAGAAAGAGATATGGCGAATGGCATCTGCAATATGAGAACAAAGCTAAGTGTTTATTATTTTGTTTTTTACCCGTTTTGTGTAATTTACTTAAGAAAATACTTGATATACTTAAGAAAAAATATAAAAGATTTTTTAATCACTCATTCAAAAATCTAAAATCTTCAGGTAGAATTACTGAGAGTACAGATTATCTGAATTAAAAAAATTAAATCTCTGCCACATTTATAATTTTTATAAGCTAATTAAAATTGATGTAACAGGGCTCCCAACAAATTTTACACCGCCCTAAAAAAGGGAAAAAGGAATTAAAAAGGGACCAATTGTATGAAAATACTGCACCGGTTTTACAAAATATACAAACAAACTTTTAAAAAATCCTCCAGAAAATATGTTAGTTTGCCATATTTATAAAGATCTCATAAAACAATCTATACAGCTTTTTTAAACACAATTAAATATCGTACTGCAAGAAGATAGAAAGTATTAATTTATTTAGCACTTACCTTGACGATTCTCCTTAAAAGAGCCTGGACTTTTAATTCAAATTTCTGCTTTGCTGATTGATATTTAGAACATCAAAAACTGATTTTTAATAAAATATAAACACTAACAATTAATGCATCTAAGAAAATATTAAGTCAATCTAATCTATATTTAATCTCAGTATATATTTAGTCATAAGTGTTTAAGGCATAGATTCTTAAAAAGCTTGAATTAAAAAAAAAAAGGGAATCTGTTTAACAAAACTTTAGTTTAATATCAAATATTCACAAAATTAAATAAGGAAGAAATAGTAAAATTAAAGAAATATATCTATATACCACAAATAGCCAAGAAATCGCAGAATTCTAGTGAAAAAACTATTGTTCTATATTTAGCTTTTTTTGTTTAACCCTCTAAGCGCGTGGAACGTAATATTCCGTTCACTAAGCTCCAGGTTTCACTGTAATATATGCAATGTTTAAGATAAAATAATTCTACAGATTTAATGAATTTTCAAAACATTGAAGAATGATTAATACTCTCAAGGGTTACATTCATATTTGTAATTACGTTTTATTTATAATGCTGAAAGAATCATATTTTTTTTAGCATTTAAAACAAAATGCAGATAAAACAGCATTACAATTTTACCCTTTTTCAAAACGCTCAGAGGGTTAAAAGAAATCTCTTATCAGAGAAATTTTCTATTCTTCTATTTTTTCTTCAAGGTCAACAATTTTTTGTTTGCATTTTCCATCCTTTGATTTCATATCACCTTCTATCATACTTTGTGCAATCTTATCTTCAGCAAAATCACCTTTATCAAGAGATTTCTTCAATATCTTATCGGCCTCATCAAGAAGTTGATCAGAAAAGCACTTTCTTCTTCTTTTTCTTTTTTCAGTTTTTTAACTACTTAGTTGATAAGCCTTTAATATATTCGTACTTGTATGTAATTAAAAATGTATTCTTCAGTAACAGTCTTTATATTTTCATCTTCTTTAATTTTCCTCGCTTCTTCTTGTTTTATCTTTAAAAAAACAAGTTTTCAAAAAAAGTTTTTTTTTTTAAATTAATATATTTTTTAATTGTTTTTCCAGCAGCTGAAAACAGACCAAAACACGTAAAAATGGATTTTAAGGGGAGAAGGGAACTTAATTGGGAGCCCTGCTAATCACAGGTACAACAATGATTGAAAAAATTTTAAGGAAGTGTAAAAGAATAAAATTAATGCAAAATATTTAAAAATATACACAAATATTATTTTTAATATTTTTAACAGCATATTTATTTATCACCGTGAAATCTGTGCCCCAACATTAAGAAAAATAGAAAAAAAAAATATTTTAAATTCATCATTTGGTTTATTTCTACATTTAAAAGTTTTTAATTCTAAGAAATTAATTTTAATATAAATATTTAGAAACTAAAATGTTTAAAACACTTTTATGCTGAAATATATTTTTTTCAACTATAAGAGAATAGGTAACGCACATTCTAATCACAAATTATTCCCAGCATCAGCAGACGATAGATACACCAAGGGTTGCCATAAAATTAATTCTCATATTAAAATAGTGGATAACTCAAAGCCTTCACTTGAAATTCCTAATCATTTAGTAACACATGAATATAAAGTTGAATGAAAGTTTAGCCAATTACTTCTAATTTTATTCTTTCTATATGGATATGCTAGCTATCTTTCTTGACATTCGTTATTAAAGAAAAAAACAAAACAATATTATTATAAAAAATTAAACTTATTTAATTGAACATACGAAATATGCACATGCATATTTATTCTTTATTTGCATTTTACTTTAACTCCAAAATTAATAAATAAAGATTTCTTTCACTTTTTAATGCCATCATTTTATATATATATATATTATTATGTATAATATTGATTATGAAGTCAGTGGATTTAGAAGTACATTCAGAACCCCACAAAAAAATTTATTATTATTATTATTAGTTTAATTACATTTACATGGAATAATAATCATCAAGAAATGTAACGTTAGGATTTATGGATTTCAGTTATTCTAAATACATATTACAAGAACAAAAAGGATATATTTAATATTTACATACTGATAAAATATGACATTAATGCATTGATGGAAGTAATTTTAATATATTTCTGTATCAAATGTTTAGAAACATAACCAGCAGCTTCACTATATTTCTAAATGAAGCATACCAAATTAAAGTTCGTAATGAGTCCATTAATCTTATTAAAATACAACTTCATATTCAGCTATAGCTTCAACTTTACTTACTCACTTTCATCTCAAGCAAGCATGAAGTAGTACAGAAATCTTATTCTTACCTTATTAGACCGAGAGGCGGCAGCACAGACAATCACCTCATCGAGTTCACGGCTGAAATTCCAGAATTAGTTAAAACTCGATTAAAACGCATATTAAAACGCAATCGGTCTGCCAAGTCATATATCTTGGTGGAAACACATTAAAACCCGATTTTAGTGGTTGACTCGTAGGTTTACCACTGTGTTTTCCTGCACCCAAAGGTATGAAAACATGGAGGACTGGGAGCAGGAACACACAATGGTAAACCTACGAGCCAACCGCTAAAATCGGGGTTTCGGGTGTTTTCCACCAAGATATGACTTGGCAGACCGATTGCGTTTTAATATGCGAATCGAGTTTTAACTAATTCTGGAATTTCAGCCGTGAACTCGATGAGGTGATTTTCTGTGCTGCCGCCTCCCGCTCTATATTCTTCTTCATTATTTTAACCGAAAATAATAATACTAATTTTGTTCTCCTGTTAGACTGATCGTGCAATTTAATATACAAATAGCTCATTATAGATAATTTTAAGTCATAGAAGAAGGACTTCTTCTATGTTTTAAGTAATTACATCATTAAAATTTCTTCCCTTTAGAATTCAATGCAATTTTCTGACTTCTTTTGATCAGTATATATATATATATATATATATATATATATATGTTGTTTGTTTTTCTGTTTATTTTTAAATCTTTCTCCTCTATTTTCCCAAAAATAACACTCCCCTTTTTTTTTTAAATGTATGACCTTGTTAAATTGTTTGTACCACAAAAGTACAAAGATTATACTATTAATAGCATAATTTTTGTGGTACAAACAGGGTCCTATTACCGCAGGTGCAAACTTATTCCCACCAGTATAGAATATTTTGCTTTACTTAAACGTCGAATTTCTGTTTTAAATAAGCCGAAATTTTCTACAATAAAATACTGGTGGAAGTTTACCCCTCCGGTAATCAGGCCCCGTGTACAAATTGTACTGCTTGCTTCAAATACTTATCACCCAAATAATCCACTGGCTTTTAATGTAATAATATATATAATAAAACTTAAAAGGTAATTATAAATTCATACAATGAAATATTCAGGTCAATTTTTCTCTTTCAAAGATCCTTATAAAACAATTGCGTCTTGGGCGATTTCTAATGATTAAAGCGTGATCTATAATTTGGAAAATGGTTAGGTTGTTTTAGTGATTATTTTTTTACTAGTAAAATTGAAAATGTAGACATAGATCTGCAAAGAAGTCAAACGCCATCTCTTTCTGCTTTCTATTTCCTACAGATCAATCAATATCTAGGTGCTCAAAATTATTACACAATCTGAATGTAATATATTTGAATGGACAACTAAAAAAGCATCAAAATGAAAGATCTTGGTAGTTGATGCAAACCTAAACATGTATATCACTGTTATAATTCCGCTAATGGGTCCAAAAAGGGAATTTATTTTTGTAAAATTGATATATTAGTCTTTGTATTATTGACACGCAAATGTCTAACTATTGTAAATAGGAAATATATAAATGTAAGTTATACCTTTGTACAGTTAATTAATATCGTCTAAGGATACTTATCTCAGGGTTGCCACTGGCGACTATTATTTATTATTTTCCTTACCAGTATTTCCAAACAAAAGTAATCTAACACGAAAATTAGCAGAAATATGCCATGATTATTGTTTGGAAATAGTGATGTACAAAAAAGACGCCAGTAGCAGCCCTGCAATTTCCAAATATCTTTTCTTTTTATGTATTTTTGCAGATATATGTTTAATTAATGTGTAATGAACATATTACTAATATGTACACATAATACGCTTCAGTGATATCTTTAATACCTTGTATTTCATTATTGTGTTTTGAATTAAGAATGTGTAATTGAGTAAGGTTATCCTTGCAATATTTTGTGGTTTAGTGCATTTCTTTTTTTTATTATTATTAATCTGTACGCGTTTGAAGTGAATAAAAATTTAAAACGATAATGAATTTCAAGCTGATATAACCGCAGTTTAAGCTAATCTGTTTCAGAATATTATGTTCTGATGTTTGATTTTACATAAAAATAAGGAATTTGTAAAGATATTCGAACAGAATTAATTTGATTTGCATCTAGCATCGTTGTAGTCCATTATCTTGCCATAATTCTACATCCACATCACACTGCCAAGCTATTTTTAAACATGCTATAATGCTAGCGTCACTGAGCTCCTAAATGCTATCACTAACTCGTCTTCCGAAAATCTATCCAATAATTCCTACCTTAGAGATAGTAACAAATTGTTTTCTTGAGGTAGGGGTGTTAGCCTTACATCCAATTATCCAAAATTTATTTAATTTATTTTTGGTTTGGTTGGCTGATCTTAAGAGCCTACATTCGCCATGTGAGGACATTCGCAATCCAATGTTAAACAAACGGCAGCGTTCTCTTCAAATTTCTCGTTTGCATTTTAATATTTTTATTTATTTTTGCATAATGCTGGACTACTGGGTTGCATTCCTTTAAATTACTTGAAGTTCTCTTCTATACTATTATTGTAATCCAAACAAATCTCTATTTTGGATAAATTATATTTAACGATAATAAATTCCGTTCACAAACCCCTTTGATTTATTTTCCATTTCCCGTGTCGTTAGTGAATATAACCCAGGCAATTCCCTGTAGTCCAAACTTTAGAAGTAAACAACAAGATTTACTCAATTAAAACTCTTAAATAAATTTAAATATATTTAATAAAGTAATAGATGAAATTACAAATATCATTTTACTTAAATACAATTTATTATATTTTAGAATTACACAACTCAGTTTGAATTTAAATGTGTATCAATTTTAAACTATTAGCTACAAAGATGCCTTTAATTATTAGCTCAAAGATTATGGTAAAGATTTGCTTACCCCATATAATAGTCATAGGACACTCCATGCTAAAAGGTTCAAGTCTTTTTTTTTTCAAGCACTCTCACAATTCGCTATTTTGGCTTTCCGCACTCACTTGACTCTCCAAAGTGTTGTTACACCACCATGGCTAAAATTATCCATCTGTATCTCTTGAACTTTTTTCGCACCGTATTTTTTTTGCCTTACTACTTAATATTCGTAACCCCCATTTTCATTCAAAATTCTTTCTTAGCCAACGCGAGGACACCGATTCTCCTTCTTTTCATATCATAAACTTTTCTGACTGGATACCCAGTTTCCTATTATCTTCCTACCAATTTCGTTGGATGTCCAACCCTTCTATACAAATTACGTTTATTTCTCTCCCCTCTCAAGGGGGTCTTATTTTTCTCCCTTCTCAAGGAGTCTTACTTTTCCCCCTCTAACATATTATGATCCAACACTTCTATAGAAATTACCTCGACTTCACCTTCAAAGGATCTTACCGCTTGATCCCACCTGTACCTTGTTGCTGTACACATTCTTACACCACCTTTGTAAACCTTACATTCATATTTGTGAATAAAGCCGCTAATACCATACCAACAATAATTCCTCTTTAATTTCATTTATAAAAGTAAATAATTTGAATATGCTATAAAAGGCAGTGTTTCCTTCCTGAAATTGAGTTGTGTAATCATACCTTTAAACTAAAGTTTATTATTAAGGTTCTGTAAAGATATAAAATTTAATACTAATAAGCAAAAAAATTTTTTTTTTATTTATCCCAAAGGGCACCATTGCTGGACTACTGGGTTGCATTCCTTTAAATTACTTGAAGTTCTCTTCTATACTATTATTGTAATCCAAACAAATCTCTATTTTGGATAAATTATATTTAACGATAATAAATTCCGTTCACAAACCCCTTTGATTTATTTTCCATTTCCCGTGTCGTTAGTGAATATAACCCAGGCAATTCCCTGTAGTCCAAACTTTAGAAGTAAACAACAAGATTTACTCAATTAAAACTCTTAAATAAATTTAAATATATTTAATAAAGTAATAGATGAAATTACAAATATCATTTTACTTAAATACAATTTATTATATTTTAGAATTACACAACTCAGTTTGAATTTAAATGTGTATCAATTTTAAACTATTAGCTACAAAGATGCCTTTAATTATTAGCTCAAAGATTATGGTAAAGATTTGCTTACCCCATATAATAGTCATAGGACACTCCATGCTAAAAGGTTCAAGTCTTTTTTTTTTCAAGCACTCTCACAATTCGCTATTTTGGCTTTCCGCACTCACTTGACTCTCCAAAGTGTTGTTACACCACCATGGCTAAAATTATCCATCTGTATCTCTTGAACTTTTTTCGCACCGTATTTTTTTTGCCTTACTACTTAATATTCGTAACCCCCATTTTCATTCAAAATTCTTTCTTAGCCAACGCGAGGACACCGATTCTCCTTCTTTTCATATCATAAACTTTTCTGACTGGATACCCAGTTTCCTATTATCTTCCTACCAATTTCGTTGGATGTCCAACCCTTCTATACAAATTACGTTTATTTCTCTCCCCTCTCAAGGGGGTCTTATTTTTCTCCCTTCTCAAGGAGTCTTACTTTTCCCCCTCTAACATATTATGATCCAACACTTCTATAGAAATTACCTCGACTTCACCTTCAAAGGATCTTACCGCTTGATCCCACCTGTACCTTGTTGCTGTACACATTCTTACACCACCTTTGTAAACCTTACATTCATATTTGTGAATAAAGCCGCTTTTATGAAACCCTGGACTCTCTAAGCCTTTCTAAACCTATTTCTTACCCTTGTCCAGTAACTATACGTTTTATTCCCTTCAGGTGCGAACCATCTCTGAATGTATTCATATCTTAAAGTTTACGACTTTGTTTTCGTATTTTCTGTTGTAAATCTCACCCCAAAATTCCTATATTTTGAATAACAAAATTCTTGCCTCTCCCGTATCCTAACTTTGCATACAGAATCTTTTTAAAAGAAAATTCATTCTTTGATCTTTTCCCTTACCGCTTTAGTTTAGAAGAAAATTCCCTTGATATATTTTTTCTCTTTCCACCTAAGTTAAATTGCATCTCCAGTTACCTGACAATAAGATATCTGAGGTCGATATCTAATAAGGTATCATTTTATTTTTTCAATTTTGGTTGCAGTTTTCCTTCTCCCCCCCCCCTTACATTCGTTATTTTTTGGAACCGGTTCCGAAATGAAAAGTGTTCTCAGGGGGGGGGGGGGGGGGGGGTTGCAACCAAAATCGAAAAAGTACGAAAATACTCGATTAGACATCGACCTCAGATATCCTATGCAGGGAAAAAAAATCTCTTAAAAATACTGAAATGCAAATGAGAAATTTTAAAGAACCTGCTATTCGTTTAACATTAGCTTGTGAATGTCCTCGTGTAACTAGCGTAGGCTCTTAATAAAGATAAACAAGAGAAAAGAAAAAACTAGTTGAAAAGAGAAATATATATTGGGCGATTCAAAATAGGGATTATGGCGATTATGACTTAAACTGCAGTACTTCCTCTTAAAAGCAGAAAAACGCGTATTTAAGCGGAAAACAGTGAAAATTCATAAAATTCAAAACTAAGTAAGTTTTTGTAGCAGAATTATCCCATTCTGTATGTCCTTTTTAGACGCAGGGCAACATTTTTATAAATCTACATTATAGGAAAAGGAGGTCATATAAAAAATTTAATGAACATGTTTTCATGAAGTATCACACATTGAATGGATTAATTTTTTGAAGATTGTTATCCTTCTTAGTTCCTTTAAAACAACGAAATAACTGTTGTGATTCACAGCCTTATTTCTGTAACGACGAAAAGGTGTATCTGCAAAAGAATAAATGGGTTACTGGAATGCAATTCTAGTAAAAAATGTTTGATTTTATGAATATGAATTTTACTAGTGCCACGATGTAACCTCTCATCTGTGAAGTATCATTTTTCATACTATAATTGTTAATTTCATGTAAGTTTTAGTAAACTATCATTATTGTACATGGGTGTCTGCAAAGGGGGAGAGGGGCAGGAGAAGGCAATTGCCCCTCACTGGGGCTTTGAATATAAATTTCTATTTTTCTCATGAATTTGAAAAAATAATAATAAAAATCATTCTACTCAATTGACTTTGTATAATTAAACTCTTAACAGAAAAAGAAACTAAGGCTTTTTTAGTCAAGGGGTCTCTCCCCCCTGAACCCCGCATGGAAGACAATTTTGAGCTATGTTTTTCTTTTTACATTCATGTGTTTAAAATTGATCTTAAAAAGGAAAAAAATTAGTAGACTAATTTGTTGTTTTGAAAAAAAGCTTATGTTTAAAAAATGTCTTGTATGTGGAGTTCTAACAAAAAATTCTTAGTTTAGTTTATTTCATATTTATAGTCTCCATTGAAAAAAAAAAATACAGCTTTAGCAGCAGACTGCAGCACATTTATTCCAAAATCTTGCCCCTCCCAGCATTTCGTTCTGCTGGCACCCATGATTATTGTATTGTGATACTGTTATTTATTGTTCGAATATAACATGTTTATTCTGTCTTGTATAAAATGATTTGCTTTAATTTTTGTTCACAGACATTTGCGTGTATTTGTCCAACAAAGACAATATTATACATATGGAAATATGACTCACGATTTAAATTTATTCATCTATCATATTAATATGCTACTTAGATTCATGAGTGTTGGGTAAAGAATGAAATGCAGTGTAGAAGAAAGAGATACCCACCATTAGAAAAAGTCCTGAAATATTGCAGCTGACACATCACATGCTATTTGTATGCTTATACAGGGCAATAGTGATATCTTTATCATATATTTATAAGTCTCTTTATTCAATAAAACTTTTAAGTAAAAAGCATATAAATAAGTTTCAACACCCACATTTCTCTAATAAGTTTTTAAAAAAAAGGGGGGGGGGGGGGGGGGTGTGCCCTAAAATATTCATTAATATCAAAATATTAATTAAAATGTTTTGCAAAATATAATAAAAAGAAAAAGAAATGTGGTACTAAAGTACTACTACTAGCATAAAATATTACTTTTCCTGTATGAATAAAAATTACATTTTTCCTATTTTTTCTTCATTCACAAACATGCAATTTTAACTCTTCCCCATAATATTTTAAAGTACTATTTTTTTTTTTCCATTTTGTTGTAGTCAATAATAATGACATCATGAACTCTGCTATAATTTGCATGTGCATACGTTTAGAAAACACACCTCAAACGTGTATAAGTGGCTGATGTGTCAGTTGGTATATATTTAAAAGCCTTCCCCAGCATTGCATTGTGCTGAATGTGTCTTGATGTAGCAAATAACTATTCCTTTGGTGCTGACACATTCTTAGCTAGGAGTCAGTTCAATACATAGCTCTGAAATGCATTATGGAGTTACTTATTTTAGAAGCAGTTATCAATAATATTTAAATATGCCAATAAAGATTACAAATATTTGTTTCTTGATGCAGTATTGGATCATGGTTAATATGAATAGTATACAGTATACAATCTGTACCAAATCATAATAAATAAAAGTATAATGTAACATATTCATTGATTGAAATACAATGATATATATAAAATTATGTTCAATGTTCTTCAATATAATGATATTAAAACTGACAATGAAAAAAAAAAAAACTACCAATGTAATTTAAATATTTATTTTTTTTCTGTTGCTATCTTGTGAAGTTCTATTACACTTGTCTTTTAAGTGTAAAATCTAATAACCAATCAAACAAGCTAGAAAGCTCCAAGTGAATAATAACTACAGACTTCAAAGTACAGCTTCAAGTTTAAAATTGATGATACAATAATTTTAAAAGTAAAAATATCTTTTTAAACACACTTTTAAGACTTTTTGAACTGAAAGACTTGAAAACTTTTAAGAAGTGATAATATATATAATTATTGAAATTAACTCTATGCCAAATTTAAAATTTATGTTTATTAAATGAAAATTCATGTTTTTATATGATGTCGCATTTCTATGTAAAAACCGTATTAAAGGTTAAAAATTAATGGATTGTTATACAAAAAATTAAAATTTTTGTTGTTTTTATATAAGATATGGCAATAGATAAGAAGAGCATTTTCGGTACTTTTCCATTATACCAACACCATGTCAAAATGTATACTAATGCACCATTTATTTCCACCCTGATCATGTAAAATATCTTTATTGCAAATCATGCAAATTGTGACTCACTATTTATTGAAGGTGAATAATTTTTTTTTATATTATTGTTGTTTATTCATAACCATGCAAAACATTTTAACTTGCTATGTTTTGAATTGAAAATATTTTTTATCAAGTTATAACTTACATTTTTCACTGCGATGAGATGGATTTTTTACCATTTGAAAGTTATCTGATGATGAAGAATCTGCAATAAAAGTAGGTCTATGGAATTATGGACCAAGAAAATTTTTTGTGAAATGCTATCTACAAACATTTCACAGTAAATCACAAATATAATTTTGTTGACCCTAACACTGGATGTCAAACCTGTCTGTTGACAGAGATTATGGAGCATCTCAAAATGGCGTAATAAATACAGCATGATGCTGTTCGTCATTATTTACTATCCTATCTAATAGAGTTCATGTGGCAAGATCTTTATTCAAAAACAAACTATTAACTGCAGTGCTAACACATTTATAATTTCATGCCTGAAGTTAAAACTGAGTTTTATTTTATTATATAATATTTATTTGTTCTCTTTTAAGTATAAATTTGTATTGATATAATAAAATAGTTCGTGAATGTTCATGAATAGTTCGTAATTTTGAAATGTTACATTTTTCAAACGATCACTTTTGCAACATTAATTTTTTTTTTTTTTTCATTTGGCACCAACTATTACGATAGGCAAAAATGATGTTGGTATAACGGAAAAGTACAACATTTTTATATTACTGCAAATGTTACTTTACATTATTGCAACAAACAAATATTTATTGTTGAGTCACATAGTAATAAATTTAAATAAAATCAAGCTTGAAAATTATTTAAACTTTCTAAATTGTTTTCTAAACATATAATCAAAATTTAATTATGTTTAATCTATTAATTGATAGTTGAGTTCTGAAAATATTTAAATATTTATATTGTCATCAAAAGCCCACAAACTCTGTATAATTTCTAGAACTCCAACACACCAGGAAGTGAGTGAAAAATGTATTACAAAATCCCATCTTTACATACATGAACTAAGTTAAGTTAAATGAAAGCATCTAATAACCAAAGAGGTCTAAAAATTGTTTGCATCTGGTCTGATTAGCTCTTCAGAAGCAAGATTTCTTTTCAAAGGCAATATATTGTCAATGATATTGTCTTTATATCAAATCACTATTTTTTTACCTTGACAATCATTCTGCCAGACACATCAATACATATTTCACAAATAATGATAAAAAATAATGGTTCATATGTAAAATAAAATTGTTCTCCAAAAGTACCTATAATGATTCTTCCTCTGGTGTGTGAGAGAATGTTAACTGAATATACAGTGTATTTTTGCGATCATGGGACAAACTTGGAGGGCACACATAGGTTCAAGTTGTTCTTAAAAACTTGCTAGAGGAGTTTTTGGTCTTTTATTAAAAATCTAAAACATTACCATTAAAAAACTTATTTGTTTATATCTATAAACAATATTATTATATTAAAAATGCAGGGGAAGGGAGGGAGGAGAGAAGAAAAATCTCAAAAATAAAAACATGATGATAGGTTCATTATGCATAGTAATTATTTAAAATGCTTAAAAAAATAATAAATTTTAAAATTAGCAATGGTATTTTGAAATACATTTACTATAGCCTCATTATACATTTGTGACAAATGTCTTTTAAAATTCTTTTTTATGTTTAGATTGTTGGATAAAATAAAATGAAACAGTAAATATTTTGAAAAAATAAATAAATTAGAAATAATTTGCAATTAATTATAACTCTTATTTAAATGGAAAAATTTGAAATTCAGCAGTTTTATGCATAGTTAAAATTTTCTACGTTAAAATTACTATTAGAAACTTATAAGTGACAATATTTCATAAAGCACTTTCAGAGCAAGTGAGACTGACTCTAAAGCTTTCTTGTTATTAACGAAAAAATAGTTGTTTTGTACTACTTAACTGAATTTGATTCCAGTTATAATAGTAATGTACAGTTTATATTTTTATACTGATAAGTTTCACCCTGAGAAAGTATTTTGCACTTTACCTATAGTTTTATATATTATTTATAGCAGATTTTTTGCAAGCCCCTAAACAGATACATTCATGGACTGCAGTTATTGTAATATAAATGATGATGAAATAATGAACAGAATATAAAAGAATGGGAAAAAATAAATAAATATATACTTATACTTTTTGGAAGTATCTCTGTGTGATATAGTGTAGAATGGTATAACTATAAAGGATTTTTTGCAGGACTCCAATTTTTTTTTTCTCAGACTGTGTACAAAAAAATATATTTTTATAGAAAAATTATGAACAAATAAGCATAAACTATTTGTAGTTTATTAAATCCTTTTCATAACTTTTTTGTCTAAAAAATATAAGATTAGCCTTGCAAATTCATTGAACTGATTAGTTTTAATTCATTTTTTATTGTTTATCAAGCTTCACCACCCTATTTATATTCTTATTAGCTGTAATTTTCTTTATTTGATTAATTTATCTTAATTAGTTTTAATAGCATTTTTTAATTAATACTAATTGTCATTAACTTTCAAAAGATTGTATTCCTGAATTTCTAGTAAACTTACTATAATGATTTGTCAAAATTTATTTCATACAGGTTACCACTTACTATGTTTTTAAATTTGAATTTTTCACAAGCAAATAACAATATTAAGGTAAATTATTTCTGTATAGTAGCGATTAAATATTAGAAGTATTTATACTGCCAAACAACAAATAAAATTATTTTGAAAATTAATTGAGATGTTTAATTTTTTATTAATTAAAATTATTAATAATAAAATAATTCAATAATAGATTACATTAGAAAAATTGATAAGTTCTAAAAATTAAGATAATTTACATAAATCACATAATTTTATGCAGTATAATAAATATTTAGAAAACCCCAAGAGTAAATATTTTTGACAAATCCATTGCCTCTTTTCCTTTATTTTGAACACATTTAAGAAAATATTACTAGGACCATATTTAATAAATATTAAAGATGTTAAAGACAGCCAAAATCAATACCAATTCATAATTATAATGCTCTTTAAGTATATTTTTAATTAATAAAATAGAAGAAAGATTCTTGAAAAAAAAATTATTACACTCATAAATTTTAATTGTAAAATGTGTTGTTTTTATTACTTTAAAAAACATACATTAAAAACTATTTAGCACATAAATACTCGAATAACTAATTTCAGACCTTCTTTTTGTTTTTGTTAGGACTTTTCTAAGAAATTTGTAACTTTTTACTTCACTTTTTTAATGCCTTTGGTATTTTTTAAATTAATGTTTCACATTCTAATGTTATTACTAACTATAATAATTCACATTTAGAGCTGTTTCTTCTTAAGATTCACACCACAACATTTTTCGAAGGAGAAACACTTGGGATAAAATTCTAATTTGTTAAAAGCAAGGGAATTACCCTCCCCCCCCCCCAACTTTTTTTTTTTTAACTAAAGAAATAACAGATTCCAGTTTAAACAATTTTTTAACAAAAAGTCCAATTTACAGTTTTACTTGAAGACATAAAAAGAAAATAATATATGAAAATCCTACTAGGCCAGTTTTTGAAATGAGATGACTATAGACAAAAATAAATGGGTTAAAATAAAATCAGAAATATTTTATGTACAATAATAAAGAATGCTTTAATATATATATATATATATATATATATATATATATATATGAGGAAGTTAGAATAACAGTGGAGTAAGTCAAAAATTTGAAAAATCTAGATAACCATATTTTCACTGAACATATATTAATTTCTGTTCAGTGTGACAGTCAAACAAGTCACAGTTCACTTATGGAGTCGCTAGAGGGCAAAACAAGTTGTACCACTTAATGCAACGGCAATACGACAAGTTTTACAAAGCCCTTCATTTCTCAAATTACTAAATATTGATTTACTCCACTGTCACTCTAATCCCCTCATATATATATATATAAATGTTTGATTAACTAACTTCAGATCCTTTTTTTTTTTTTTTTTTTTTTTTTTTGTATTTGTCAGGAATTTTCTAAGAAATTTGTAACTTTTTACTTGACTTTTTTAATGCCTTTGGTATTTTTTAAATTAATGTTTTGCATCCTAATGTTATTACTAACAATAAAAATCAATTTAATTAATTTTTTTTTTTGTAGATGTGAAAGATCATATTTAGAGCTGTTTCTTTTTAAGATTCATACCACAACTTTTTCAAGGAGGAACACTTGGGATTCTTGTTAAGGACAAGGGAATTACCCCCCCCCCCTTCCTTTTTAACTAAAGAAATAACATATTTCAGTTTAAAAAAAAATTTAACAGTAAGTCTAGTTTACAGTTTTACCTCAAGAATAGAAAGTAAATAATATATGAAAGTCACACTAGGGCAGTTTCTGAAATGAGATGACTATTGACAAAAATAAATGGATAAAATAAAATAAGATAAAATGGAAATACTTTTTAAACAATAACAAACAATGCTTTTAAAATACATACATACACACACACACACATATATATACAGTGAAACCTCTCTGTAAGGGCCACCTGCCGTTCCATTGGAAATTGGCCCTTATGAGGGGTGGCCCTTGAATAGGGGTGACAAAAAAACTCAAATAAGGAAATCAAAACCTATACAGGTGAAAAAACTGTTTATTAACATTTTTAAACTCTATACATGATTGAAAACTTTTCAATTGAAGTTTGTTTACTTTTCATAATGTTTTCGCAGACTATTTTAGTTTCTAATGATTATTTTACTTTATGGAACAAATTAATTAAATTTGCATCATTTATTAATGCCTTAGAATTAGATATTAGTTTATTTATTTCTGTTAGCGTTTTTTGATAAGATATATTCACAGCTACAGACTCATCAGGCTCTTTATCATTATCTGAATCAGATTGAACTCCTCAAATAAAAAATTATTTTTTTAAGATAAAAAAATAACATTTTTTTAAACTTTAAAACAGTAATTTTTTATGTTTTACCTGGTAGCTATTTTATCTATAATTCTTTTCTCCCTATCTTCTGATAAATCCTCATTGCATTCAACCACATTTTCATATTTCTGAATCTGGATCATATTTAATTTCAGCAGCTTTCGAAAGTTGAACCTGTTTAGGATTTAAGGCACATGTGAAAAAAAATGGCCTTTATGAGGGGTAGGTGCGGCCCCTAATAGGAGTAAAATTAACATTATGTCTATGGGAAAATTTTTCGTTCCTAAAAATATTGGCCCTTAATAGAGGTGGCCCTTGAATAGGGGTGGCCTTTAAAGGAAGTTTCACTGTATATATGTATATATATATATAAAAGTTCTACACAATTTATTTACAGAAGTTTTCTTTTGTACCTCTCCAAGAAGAAACTTTTGATAACTTATGTTTGTGCAATTTTTCTAAAAGCAATCTATCATCCAATATTAATTATTAATATAGTTTTTCAATACTAATGCATAATTTAAAACTCAATATAAATGAACTTTTTTTTTTTTTTAAATCTAGGTAGCTTACATAATTTGGTAACTTCTATATTAGATTCAGATACATTTTATATATGATTTGTATTAATTTTATATATGATTTGTATTAATGACTTTTTTTTCTTTTGATATGCTTGATTTATAGATAGTTTTATCAAGGTATACTTAAAATAAAGAAAAAAAAATGAATTATTTATATATCTACTAAAATGTATTTTTTCATCAACCTGTATATAAAAATATTGTATATTTTAACAAAATATATGCATAATTATGGTATAAATATTAACATGTTTTTTAACGAGTCCTGCAAGAAATACAGAGTTCATTTTCAAACAGCGCATCTGTGTTAGAAATTAATTTTTACAGTAATAGATTATATGGTTACAACCAAGCGCTTTTGTGTAAATGTTGCTTTAAAAACTGAACTTAAGCAGCAAAAATGGCAACAATGAAAAACACTGTCAACAGTGATTTCATTGGAGATTGAATATTGTACATTCGAGGTTCAACGAACACTAGTTTCTTCTATTTTAGATCATTATATAACAATATGCTAATATGATGATAGATAATAATGTTTGAAATGATAGTTGACAAATATTTAAAAATTAAAAATAAAATGTATTTTATATGCTTAAAAAAAAATTGCATATTGAAATATTTTTCACAGAAATTATTTTTATAAATGAAAAATAAACATATAACGTATAAGAAAGGTATATAAGGATGACTCAAAATAATTTAATATGATAAACTTAAAATCTGAAAACAGAACTTCTTCATCAGGACAAGAAATGCATACACACATATAAAGAATTGGAGTTGCTGTAGACATCCGAGTGGTCTACAAACCAAAAGAGGCAACCCTATTCTGTTCTTTTTATTATATGACATGACAGTTCTATTACAAAAAGAAGTTTTAAACATATTTTTTTTTATATATTACAATATATTTTTAAAAGGAAGAATGTATTTAAAATAGGATGAAAATAGTGTTCATTTTTCCTCAAACCAATTACTTAAGAACTATGTATATAGTGTTCTATATAAATTTTCATTGCATCTTTGTTGCATTATAGATAAATGATTGTATGGCATGTACATTTTAGTAACAATAAAATGAACGTGATTGGTTTGTTTTTTTCTTGTGGATATTTTTTACCATTGAATACATTAAAACATAAAACTGAAAGTTTCTAAAAATGTAATAGATGTAAAAATATTTTTCATATTTCAATTCACAGATTATTTTTCTAACACTGATTTTTGAGTGGTATGAAGAATCAAACTGCAAATGATTTTGTTTTCCTACAACAACAGGGTTTACACTTAAGTGCAGGATTGTGCAATATTCGCAAAAATCCCCCCTTATTCTTTTCCTAGCATGAACATTGTCCCATATTTAGAATTTTACCTTTTTGATGGGGAGGGGGAGAGAAATTTCAGGGAGAGGATTTAGATGATTGATTATTTAGTTATTGTTTCTACAACACAAGACAAACTGAGGAGAAAAATTTTACAAGATATAAGATTTGTGGACAATAATAATAAAAAGAAAACTGCCCAGTTAAACTGAGGGCATTGAGCTCACAGGCTATTCACACTAATTGTATATTATACTCTTATTTCAAAGAATTTGAAATAAGACCCTCGAAAAATAAAGAAATCAACAATATATTAAGGGGGTCATCCCCCCGTTACCCCCCACATAGTTAACTAATGAACCCCTTAAACTAATCACGGAAGTCTCTAATTACAATGAATATATATACAAAATTTGAAGAAAATCGGATAATTCTGCATGAAAAACCATTTATCTAAATTAAGGGGGGGGGGGATTAGCCCCCCCTTTCCCCCTTTATACTTAACCAATGAGCCCCCAAAACTCTTCAGAGAAGCGCATTATCACAATGAACCTATATACAAAATTTGAAGAAAATCTGATAATTCTGCATGAAAAACTCATTTATCTAAATTAGGGGGGGGGGGGTTATCCCCCCTTTCCCCCTTTATACTTAACCAATGAACGCCCAAAACTATTGACAGAAGCGCATTATCAAAATGAACCTATATACAAAATTTGAATATAGGTTGAAATATTATGTTCAAATATCATGAACATGATAATCAACATGATATGTTAAAATATCATGTTGAAGGATTGTTTGCGGATGAGTTGTGACTGTTTTACATGCCTGATGAATTGAGACTATTTTGGCTAGAGAATATGTTGAGATGGATCAATCGTTCCCTAGCCGAAAAATTGATTAATATTAAAAAATATATATATCATTTTGAATTTTCAGCATGATGCTTGTGAAAAAGCAAGAAACAGATTATTTACTAGACAATATTCAGGAACTTGCATTTATTTGTACATCATTAATTACTATGAAGATCATCATTAATCGTTAATTTTCTTAAGTAACACTTTTCAAACAGCGAATAAATAATCTCTTTCATTGAAATATGATTTTATTTCTAATTATTTTTAATATCTTTATTAATTGACTGTTAAAAGTACAAATTGTGGGTTTTTTTAAATATTTAAATAAAAGTTTTTTTAAGTATTCGGTTTGGCCGAATGTTTCGATATTTGGCCAAACCGAATATTCGGCGGGTCAAATAGTTTAATATTTGGCAGACCAAATAGTTTGATATTTAGCTTAACCGAATATTTGGTAATATGGTCGAATACTGAATAGATACCAAATATTCGGTGCATCCCTACAAAAAATTCTTAAATGCAAGTAATAGTTAAAAACGTAGTTGATATTCAAAATATGTATTACATATTTGTCATTATTATCATACTATTAAATAAATATAAAAATATTCTTATTCTCATAATCAAATGTATAAACATTTTATATTTAAAAACAAAAAAACATACAGGAATCTTCAAAAAAGTATAAAAACTCTTCATATATATATAAAAATTCATTTATTAATTTTTAATACAAACAATAAATACTTTATACAAATAATGTACAAAAGTTAATATTTATTCACTCACTAGATTCATCGTAAAATTTGTCCATTAAATAAGGTATATACTCTTTCAAGAAAATGGCTAATTTAGGAATAAATCTATCATTATTCAGATGTTTTAGTCTGACATGTAAATGTGCTCTGTTGTTCTCAGAAACACTTATGCATTGACATAAGAAATAAAATAGCTCTTTATCATTAATTCCTCTTTCAGTTACCATTTTCTGTGATACTTCATGTTCTATGTCAAATATACTTTTTGAAGTATCAACAACTGTAAGAAATGTATTTCTGCCAGACCAAGTGTCTTGTGTAACACATATATATTGAGCTATAACTTTTGCATCTAAGTCGGTTTCACTGGTATTCATGGAAGTAACGAAATTTTCTTTTGGTGAGATAAGATCATCATTCTTAAAAAATAAGTTTTCAATGGATGTTTTAACTCTTGGAGGAAAGTCTGAAAAATTAATATTAGTATCTTCATTAAATGTATTACACTGAAATAAGAGACAGTGATTGAAAATATATTTCAAGTTAATAGCAGCTTTCTGTAAGAAATGTATGTTGTTGTGTTGAGCATTATTGTTCGCGGTTGTTGTTATAAAGGATAAGTCAATAGAAAATTCCTTAATGTCCTTAATACTGTCATATGAAAACTCACTATTAATAAGCGATGCAAGTCCCCAGTGATGAGATCCAGGGATCCAAATATTTTGATCTTGATATTTTTCCCAAACTGAAATGGTGGCCTTTAGAAAATTTTTGCAGATTTTCCAGTTAACACCTGTTGTGACATTCCATTCCAAATTGAAAGGATCTTGAATGCATATTGTATTGAGCTAAAAATAAAAACAAAAATTTACATTACAACATCTGTTTTTATGAAAAGAAGCAACTAATTACCTTCACAAGTTACCTTCAGACTACATACTTATGTCAAAAAATTAATATATACCAGAAGGACCCGTGCAAAGCTTTCGCACTGCAATCTTTGAGATTATTTTCTGGTACGTTTTAGCACTAAATTTTAATTAACTAATTTTTTTTTCTTTTAATCAAACAATGCGTTTTAACGAAATGTGGGTGTACTATCTCAGAAACTTGTTCAAACACTTTTCGAATGATACCTCATTTATCGTTGTATGTTTTGTATGTGTAAAGAAAAAAGGATGTTGACAACAGAAATAATATATATGATGATTGCTTGTGTATAAGAAAATTGGAATAGATTGCTAGAAAATTTTTTGCCAAATTTTCTTCTCTCGCCAAGGTTATTTCTCTAGGTTGCCAAGAGCCCTATACTGAAAAAATAAATAAATAAATTGAAACACTGAATCAGACGTTTAGGGAATTCATATGAAAGCATTTCCTCAGATTTTGCAAAACTGTTCCAGAAATGTCTTAAATACATAAATCAATATTTGGTACACCACTTTTTTGCAAGCCTATGGGAACTTTGTGGTCCAGCAGCCATTTAAGTGACGTCAGACTTCGCTGCCGTATTAACAGCTTAATGAAATATTAAAAAATAAATACTTACAATTTTTGTGAACCCTAATGAACTGTATATCAAAATGGAAGATAATCCTTAAATTACATAATCTACTGGTGCTCCGATACAGTACGCATATACACAACCATGATTAAACAAAGTAAACAAATAAACAATAGGTGACCATGTGTAAAAATTAAATAAAAACCCGATTAAAAGCTCAATATTTTTTTTTAAAGTACGTGCAAGAAACAAATTAACAATCGTATTCTAACTGCATTGTAGGATGACATCATGTGATAATGCAGTATTTTATTTATGTGGCAACACTGATTTGAGGAAAACCTTTCATTTCATTTAAGAAAACAATGCTGATTTAGTGTTTAATTAACTGCAATTTTTAATCAAAAACATGTTTTAACAAAATGTTACGTATGCTATGTTAGAAGCCTGTTTAAAATCCTTTCATATGCTATCTCATTCGTCGTTCTGCAGTTCGTATTTTCGTAGAAAAAGGGATGTTGACAGGAGAAATAATATATATGATATATATATCAAAGAGAAACCAGAATGTTTTTTACTCAGCATTTTTTTTTTTTTCAGATTATATATACATACACAATTAAAATGAATTTAATGCAATTTTTTATTAACACACATTTTATTTGGAAGTGTGCAATAGAACCCAGGGCAAACAGTAAGTTTTTGTAAAATTTTAACAGGGTTCATACCCTTTTTAACAAAGTAAATTCCAGGAGTTTTCAAGGAGTCTCAAATTTTTTTTCCAGGAGATTTACTTTGAGTTTTTAATACAATCCGATTACCTTTTTTCAAGCATATAACATTTTAATTAAACTTAATTATGATTGTAGTCAACAATTACAAATAAAATTACAGTGAAATTAATATGCAATTTCAGAACATATCAGAAATTCAGATTTAAGTTATAATATTTTAAAGTTCAACACTTACTTCAAAACAAAATCTTGCAAACATCCCTTGTTTTTATATCATAAAATTGCCAAGTATGTCAAAATTATTCTTTCTCCACATGTGAATTTTCTGGCAATTTCACTATCTGGAAACATCCTTTGAAATTTTAAGTCGATATTCTCATTGAATTTCTCAAGAATATTCTCATTGCCACTCAAAACTTTCAACTCCCAAACTGTTTCTGCTTTTAAATGTTCATTTCTAACTACAGTAGAATCAAGAGTTTCTGATTGTTTACTGCCGGGACCACAGAAGCATTATGGAACGTTTCGTATTTCATGACCGAAACACTCGGCTTAGTTGCATTGAGGAAGTCTTTTATCAACGCGTTATCTCTTTCTGCTTTAAGCTTTTTCGATTTTAAATGTGATGTACCGACTCGCCATTGTACTCGACCGATGTACCGAGAGCCGACTCGCCCATATTTGAAATGTCTATAGACCGCTTACATATTAAACATTTTGCTTTAAAACGGGAAGCACTCGGTAGCAACCAGTCCTTATATCTTTCATTCTGAATCCAAATTTCGTTAAATATACACTTTCCTCCAGGCATTTTTCTATGCTGAATAAAATGTAAACACCCAACAATCGCTGTTCGCATGTTTCTTCACGAGTTCAATCGTTCTTCTTAGGGCGTGTTCAGCTTACACGACCACAACGACCATGGTCGAAGGAGAAAATATACATGGAGTGAGTCACCTTAGAAGCATGGAAATAAGCCATAATTGAATTATATTCTGTTTCTGTGCCTTATAATAAGTGAAGCCAGCGACTATAAGCCCTTATCCTTCCAAAAAAGTGGTTCTTGTAATAGGAATATCATAATAGGAATCATGAACACAAAACATCACGTGACACAACAAAGCATCACGTGATTTGATTTAGCCCGATGCGCCTGCGCAAACTTCGCTCTCTTGACCCAAAAAATTTTGTGGTCGATTTGATCACGTGATTGGGCTTTTCGTTTGGAAGGTTGATTGAACACCTTTAACAGTTTGATCGGAAATCTAACAATTTTCAACTTTATAACTGATTTTTTAAACTTTCGTATTTCTTAACGAAACAGTATATAAAATATAACAATAGCGGAGTACGATTAATATATCAGTTTTAGTGACATATAAGTTGATGACAGGTCAGATGTTCGATCACCGATTTGTGTCAGCTTTTGGCCTAACCACTGAGCTCTAATATAATTCTATATAACTCAGTGGGTCTGCTGTAGCATAATTTATAGTCTTTATACGGTCATCATGTTATGTGTAGCTCGTTGTATTATATTTATCTAATTCATAATTTTATGTAATTTTGCTTTTCAAATTTGGCAGCACTCTAAAGTTTTAGTTTTTGTTTGGAAGTTTGGAACTTTAAAAAGTTTGTTCTATGCAAATAATTTATCTGAAAAGTTAAAACTGATTTAGAGATGTCAGTCGTTTTTATTTGGAAATACACATATTAAAATAATTAAGGATCGTATATGAAAGTCGTCTCCCAACAGGTCTAACACAGAAAGCCTTAAAATAATTAGACAGAAGCACTCAAAAATAAAAATTAAATAAAAAATATTACATACACTTACGATGTTTTGTCGTACTAAACAAATGAACCTGGATCATAAGCCTCTTCTTTTATTTTAGATTTTTCTTTTCAATTTTTATTAATATATAAAAGGGCTTCATCAGTTGCTTTATATTTTCATTAAAATGGAATACTGTTAATATAACAAAACTGTGATATCAACATGTAATGACTTTCATTTGTATTAGTAAATTAAAATATTTGTTAAAATTTGATAAAAAGAGTTTCTAATATTCTTATTAAAACATTTATTTCGGTAACAAATTGTTTGAAATTTAAATATTTAATTATCAAAATTCATTTTTTAATTCGATTTTTAAAAAAAATTAACGTTATACGTATAATTTTATTTTTATAGTATTTTACACATTGAATTTTATATTGTAAAATATGCTTTGCATTTTAGTTTTAGTAATAATAAACCAATAAGGTACTCCATAAAAAACACACACCCATCGTATGCGCACAGATATTTTTGCACAATTCTTATTTGCTAAAAAAATAATTAACGAATTGGAATAAAAATTTTAATATTATAAAGCGCTGTAAAAGAAAATTTTAATTGGGAGATTGCCCATTTATCGTATTTAAATGAGTATTTTATAATAACAATAGAAATAAATCTGTAATTGTTATTAATATATCATGAAAAACATAAAGTAACCAATAAACACTTAAAAAAAAATATATCTGAAATACAATATTTAAATAAGTATTTTATTTTAATTAATTTAATTTATTTTAATATTAATCTGGAACTGTTATTAATGTCAAAATTTACCATTTAGCATGAAAAATATATAGCAACTGACAAAACATTTTTAAATAAAAAAGCAGAAAAAAAAACTCGAAGAAAGCGTGGGATTCGAACTCACACTATCTAGATAAAAAGTCAATGCTTTAACCATTCACCTACCAAGTACACAACTAACATGCAACAAAATATTAATATAAGTAGGCAAATGCGTGATTTGAACATTTGATTCTCAAGTTCACTGTAACTGTATGTTTAAAGACCAACTCCATTTTCCAGTCTCCTTCGACCGTGGTCGTTGTGGTCGTGTAAGCTGAACACGCTCTTAGCGGCCGATCGCGCATGTTTACTGCGCAATACACTTTTCGCACCGGTTGTGCAAACCGTGCCAGTTGCAGTTAATACTGCTCCATGACGAAATTTAATTAGATTTTCTGCGATTTTCCTTCAAAATCAATAAATTTTTAATTTTTAATATTCTCAAAATTATGGAGAGTAAAAAATAATAAAAATATCGTATTTTTAATATTTTCCAGGAGTTTTTTTTTAATTTCCAGGAGTCACAGGTAAATTCCAGGAGTTTTCAAGGAATTCCAGGAGGCGTACGAACCCTGTTTTAAGGAGGAATTTTAGAAATTTTTTAAAAAATTTTTAGGAAAATTTTAGAGACAATTATTATGAATTATAAAGCATATTTTTGGTATGTATTACACATTTGAAATAAATATATACTTCCAAAATACTAATTATTGTACATGATACTAAAATATACCTATTTAAAATTTTAAAAACTTTTAATTCAATTTAAACTTTAATCCATTATTATTAACCTTTGCTTTTGCATTACGGTATGATTTGATTACTTATTATAACAGCAAAGTAAAGAATAAAACGAAATAATAATAATAAAATAAACTTTTAAACTTATGATGTGCATTAAGGGGAACAAGAGGAAGAGGGATGTTGCAGTGCACACATTTCAGTAGAAGAGGATTTAGATGTTTATCTACTGTTATAGCAAAATAAAAAAATAAAAAAAAAAGGTAGAAAAAATTCAAAATATTAAAGTGTGTTAAAGATTTTAAACTGTATGGTGAAAAGGAGGAAGCAGGTGACTGATTCTTTATTTATTTTTAGTACAAACTAATAAATAGCAAATATAGATTTTAAAAATATATACTAAAATTTTTAAACCTTGTTTGATGGGAAAAGGATTTTTTTTTTTTTTTTTTTTTTTTTGGGGGGGGGGGGGGGGGGAATTGGAGGATCAAATTTTATTTTTATAGCAAGTTATTTATTGCTACTGCAAAGAAAGGATAAGAAAAAAAATGATTTTAAAATTTTAAATATTGCGCACAGGTTGGGAAAAAAAGGGAGAGGGGAAAGGGGTGGGATAAACATTTATGAAATTTAGATTATTTTTATTGCCAAACTAAAAGATGAGATTTTTTTTTAAATTAAAGATCTAGGGGAGGGGGGGACCTGGTGGGGTGAGGAATATAAAGACAAAAGTAGGGATGTAACAAATATTCGGCCACTATTCGGTATTTGGCCCTTTTGCCGAATATTGAACCGAATAGTCGGCCGAATACCTGTAGCCGAATATAATTTGATATTTTGCCGAATAGTTGCATATTTGGCAGAATATTCTAAGATATTCGGTTAAATAAGTTCCAGAAAATCAAAACAAAACGTGATTTTAAATATTTTTTACAAACAATATTAAAAAATTATATCTAATTACATTAATTATTATAAGAAAAAGAAATCCTAATACTTATGCAATTTTAAAGCTTCATGACAACTTATAAATAACTGTATATAGTGATATTACATAAATAAAAATATTTTTCTTACTGCATATTTAGGCATCATGTGAATTTAAGTAAGTATTGAAACATTAATTTATTTTACATTAAAATGCAAAATATATACTGCATTTAAAGTTTAAATCTCTTCAGTGAATTTAAAAATATTAACTTTATATCTATTTCTTTAATCTGATTTATAATGATGATAACAGTTTCTTAAACAATAAAATTCATAAATATTAAAAATAAATATCTTACTGTCTTGTAAAAATGTTTAATCTTTCACAAATTAAATCATTTTTCTAGTTTTTAGTTTTACTTTTAAATAAAAAATTTTGAATAAATATAGGACTATATAATTACTTTACTAATTAAAAATTAAACATTAGATGTTGATTAAACGAACTAATGAGTTTGATACATTGAAAAGAAAAAAAACTATTACCTATACTGAAAAAGCATTTAATGAGTTACTTCAAAATAACATACAGGGGTAACAAAATAATTTATCACTGTAAAGCCTGAAATTGTGATGCAAAAATAATAACTTTTCAGCATTTTCAAGAAGTCTGTTTCGTTTGGTTTTATATATATTACCAGCTTCAAAAAACAAATGTTCACTATATACTGTGCTTGCAGGAGCTGAAAGATGATTTCTTGCTAAATTTGCAAGCCTTGGAAAAGTTTTCTGCATTTGTTTTCCACCAGTTAAATTGACACTCTGTCCTAGCTATTAAATGTTTATCAAAATAGCAATCTACCTCTCTTAATTTATCTGCTGTATTATTATTAACTTCATTTGACAAATTTGGCAGTGATGACTTCTTATTTTTTATTTCTGAAAAGACATTCCCAAAATGAAAATGAAATTATATTTTAAGAAAATAACCCTTTTCTTGACATACAGAATGTAAATTTACTAAGTTTGAGTTGCATGAGAAAGGATATAAAAAGACAGAGGACACATGCAAGTTCTTATTTTTGGGGGTTAAATGATTTTACTAAAATAAAAAAAAGTTTCATTTTTACAGAGGTAATGAGTTTCTATTTTAGGTAAAAAATATATAAATTACTAGAACTATCTATGGATTAAAAAAAATATATATGAATTAAATAATTATTTACATTTTTGAAAGTCAAATGTTATCTTATTGGCATCAAAGTATTTCAAATATTACAAAAAATACATTCAGCTGTTATGATTTTTGAACACTCAAACAAAAAAATTATATCAATTAGTCCTTAATTTAATATTTGATTTTAAAATGGAAAAAAAAATAAACAATTAATATATATATTTTTTTTAGGTCAGTATTCGGCCAAATCACTATTCGTTACATCCCTAGACAAAAGTAGATATTTGGAGGAAGGACTCAAATGATTTATTATTAATTTATTGTCACTACAAAGTACAAAAATTTAAAGTTAAAAATCTTTAAAGATTTTATATTTTGAATGCTGATAGACAAAGGTTGGAAGCAGTAATTTCAGAAGGAAAGGGGGCATGTGGTTAGATGATGTACAACATTCTTGCTTTATTTGCATCATGTTATGATTTGACTAGTTGCTGTTACGAAAAAATTCCCAGGAATCGAAAATCTATTTTTAAAAACAATATTTCATTAAAAAAAAATTAAATTTGTATGCTGGGGAAGAGGGTGTGCCAAAGGGAGGAATGAAGTAGACATTTTAGAAGGAATTTAGATGATTGAATTAAATATTCTTTCAAAAAAGTAAGAATTAGGAAAGATTATTTAAAAATAAATAAATAAAAATAAGAGGGTGAAAAATTTTAAACTTTGCATGCTGGTGCAGCAAAGGCAGGAGTGGAAATTTCAGAGGGGAGGAGGGGGGGGACTGGAATTTATGGGGGAATTTCAAAACAGTGGAAATATGTCGAGGAATAGAAGATTTCTTCAATAAACATTGTATTTTGTAGAAAAAAAAAGAAAAGAAAAGAAAGAAAGAAAGAAGCACTTATGTATTTTTTTAATGGGAAGATGGAAAATTAAGTATAATTTTAGGGACATCCGAATATTTTATGAAAATTAGGAATTTTAGAGGGCACCCTGGAAACCACAATAATGAATATTTTATTTTTTAAAAATGGCTGTATTCAAACTGATAGCCATTATGGTGCAGGCATGGTTGATAACATGAAGCAATGAATTGCAAACACTGATCTACCAGGCAGCACCACAGCAACTATATTTGCGCCTGGTGTGAAACCCATTGTAAGTGTTTCTACTGATCATAGATGCGTGATTAGTGTCGGCGTAGATTAAGCTTGTCAGCCCCTATTCTAACTGATGGTGCCTGCACCACACTTGTTGCGACCCTGCTGCCAGCATCTCTTTAATGTAGGATTTGTTGATGACTACAATCTTCCCAAATATTGCTTGTGAACATTTTGACCATATATATGTACCTCAAACCTATCTCTAATTCTAGAGATTTTAAGTTGTGTAGGGAGATTTGTTTCAAACTCTCTCCTAAACAGTTTCTGCACTTCACCTATGTTTACAAACTTCCAGTAGCACGTTAAAATAAATTTCCTTTGCTGAAAGGAAGGGTTTAGCAAGTCTGGTTTCAGCAATTATTTCAAATTAGTTAAACCAGAAAGGAAAAAAAAAAAGACCTTGCCAGTTATTAGCAAATAAACAGTGTATACTTAAAAAAAAAAAAAAAAATTGTATTAAATACAAGTACATTTTAGAAAAATCCAATCAGAGATATTTTTAACGAATCTACAAACATATTTTATGCATTAAAAATATGCTGAAAAAATTTAATCATGCACCCAATAACAGAATTTTCTGTGTTAATCTACAGCCAAACCAAAATTTTTCTATGGCCCAGCAATGCTGGACCAAACTTGCTACAATAAGAAATTATAGTAAACTATACAATGAGCAAAATTTGTATTTACAAAAAAAATATAATAAAATACAAAAAACCTATAAACAAAGTAAATTTTAGCAATTTTTTTTGAGAGCAAAATTTCTCTTTAAGCTGTTAGATTAATCTGCAACTTCAAAAATAATCTGCACTTCTGATGCCATGCTGTGCTGTTTATGCTACTGGTATCATGCATATTTTCACACTTTGTATAGCTAGATAAAAATTTAGCATATTATTTTCTTTAAACAGTGGATTTTATATAGGAAAGAAGAAAATAAGATGTACTTCAAAACTTGCCAACGGGCCAATATGAAGATTGGAATAACATTATCTGGATCAATTTTTATTTATTTATTTATTTTATCTATTTGTATTATTACTAGATGGAACCCGTCAAAATTTGACGGCAAAAAACTTGATAGTACCATAAAAATAAAATTCATAGCTGCTTTAAAATGTTTGAAACTTTTGCAGAATAATTCAAATAAATAAAAAACACACTTTGAATTAAAGCTAGGTTGAAGAACAGCAATTGGCTAAGTTTCACTGGTACATGCACTCACAGAATTTCTTTCATCTGACACATTTAGCGCTGTTGTGCAAGTAAATGGAAAGTACCCCCTTGGGGAGGGGGAAATGGCGGGATGGACCAAGGAGATGCATAACATGAATAAGCAGTCAAAGACCTTTCAAACGATAAGTAACATGAGGGGTGTGTGCAAAATTTAAAAAAGTACCCCGTTGCGGGGGAGGGTAAAGTAGGGGATGGACACGTAACATGCATAATATGATTAAGTGGTCACAGACCTTTCCAACGATATATAACATGAGGGTTGTGTGCAAAATTTAGAAAAGTACCCCCTTGGGGGAGGGGGGGGGCAAAGTGGGGAGATGGACATTGGAGATATGCATATGATTAAGCAGTCACAGACCTTTCCAACGATATATGACATGAGGGTTGTCTGCAAAATTTAGAAAAGTACCCCCTTGGGGGAGGGGGGGGCAAAGCGGGGAGATGGACATCAGAGATATGCATATATGATTAAGCAGTTACAGACCTTTCCAACGATATATGACATGAGGGTTATCTACAAAATTTAGAAAAGTACCCCCTTGGGGGAGGGGGGGGGGGCGAAGTGGGGAGATGGACATTGGAGATATGCATATGATTAAGCAGTCACAGACCTTTCCAACGATATATGATATGAGGGTTGTCTGCAAAATTTAGAAAAGTACCCCCTTGGGGGAGGGGGGGGCAAAGCGGGGAGATGGACATTGGAGATGCATAATATGATTAAGCGGTCACAGACCTTTCCAACAATATATGACATGAGGGGTGTCAACAAAATTTAGAAAAGTTCCCCCCTTATGGGAGGGAAGTGGCGGGTTGGACCCCGGAGATGCATAACATGAATAAGCAGTCAAAGACCTTTCCAACAATACGTAACATGAAGGGTTTGTGCAAAGTTTACAAAAGTACCCCCTTGGGGGGGGGGGCAAAGTGGGGGGGGATGGACACCGGAGATGCATAATGATTAAGCAGTCACAGACCGTTTTAACGATATATAACATGAGTGGTATGTGCAAAATTTACAAAAGTGCCCCCTTGGGGGTTCTAAGTATGGACGCTGGAGATGCATAATATGATTAAGTGGCCACAGACCTTGCCAATGATACATCACATGAGGGGTGTGTGCAAAATTTAGAAAAGTACCCCAATTGAAGGAGGGGGGGATGGACCACACAGATGCATAACATGAAAAGGCAGTCGCAGGCCTTTTGAACGATATATCATATGAGTGGTGTCAGCAAAATTTAGAAAAGTCTCCGACCCGTGTGGGCAAAACATACTCCCTCCTGCCGCCATAATTTTTGATGCAGACTCATTTTTAAAATTCGTCCGCACCCCTCTTCTCCCGCAAAATGTTGTGAATTTTAAAAACTCCCCTCCTGAATTTTTTTATACCAAAAGCGCTTAGGTCCGTCGTCTGCACGCAGAGTTTTGCGCTTACAGACGACAGACACACCAACACACACACAGACAGACATTTACCGACATTAATAGTATAGATGATACTCAGTGCCTACACATTTCACCATTTATAATTCAGCCAATGAGTTGACGGTTGTTCATTTCCAGAAACGAAACAATAATTCTTTAGGATGAATTTTGTTTGTTTGATACACCGTGGCAGAATGAGTGTAATGCAGCGACGGGCGTCACAAACTTTTTAGGGCACCTGCAGACTAAAAACATATAATCAACCTCCGCGGGAAAAAAATCCTAATTTCGTCAAATGATCACGGGAAAAACACTACTTTCATCAAAGGATCATGTAAAACGTGAATTTTGTTAAAAGGCCACAGAAAAACGTGATTTACGCAAAAGACTCGCAAAAGATGAGCAAATTTTGTCAAAAAATCGCAAAACAGGAAATTTCACCAAAAGATTGCGCTTTCTTGCCAAATTTCATCTAAAAATTGCGGAATAAAATGTATTTTATCAAAAAATCACTGAAAAACGCAAATTTCGTTAAAGTATCGCAATAAAAATGCGAATTTCTTCAAAGATCGCTGAAAAAACACGAATTTCATCGAAGGATTGCTGAAAATTCATGAATCTTATCAAAAGGCAACAGAGAAAATGCGATTATTATCAAAGCATTGCGAAAAAAGAAAATTTCGTCTAAGGATCACAGAAAAACGCAAATTTCGTAAAAGAATCGCGGAAAATAACGCAAATTTTGTGAAAAAAATCACAGAAAAAACACAAATTTCATCAAATTATTGCTGAAAAAAAACACGAATTACGTCATAGGATAGCTGAAAAAAAATGTAAATCTCAACAAAAAAAGATACAGAAAAAAATGCGAATTTCGTTAAAGAATCATGAAAAAAAAAATGCAAATTTTGTTAAAGGATTGCGCAAAGAATGTGAATTTTTTGACAGGTTCATGTGAAAAATGAAACTGTCTTTATTAAAAACAGCACACACACAAACATCTATACAAACCTCAATACACACAAACATATTATTATAGGTATAGTTTTAATCTGAAATAATATACTGAACTAACTTTTGAAAAATCGGGTTAACCCAAATCCAACTTGCAGAAATCTACACTCAGTCTGAAATCGACTCGAACCGTAAAGACAGTTAACCCAACTTGCAACAAAAATAATTATTGCCGAGAGGGCATTTACCCTCTCTCCCTGTGCTGAAACCTTTCAGAAAATTTTCTGTGAATTTCAGATTTTTTCTTTACTCAGAAATGCTGTTAGTCATTTTGTCCCCCAATTTTGACCTTTACAATTCAGCCAATGAGTGGAGGGGGTCAAAGGAGCGTTCCTTATCACAAACGAAAGATGAGATACGTTCGTTCGATGTCGTTGTTGAAAGTTTATGGATTTCTATTATTAAAGTAATTTTTTCATTTTACCGTATTTATTTTCTTTTTGTGTTGTATGTATTTTGCTACTTTGAATTTTTTTAAACTAACCCTTTTTTTTTAGAGAGTGAGAGAGAGAGAGATTTAGTAATTTAGTGACACAAAGTTCCACAAATTCTTAAAATCCACAAATCATTTCCGATGTAAACAATGAAATTTAAAATTAAGTTGAAAGTGCAAAATTTCAGTTTTTAAAAATTTTCATGTCATTCTGTACACATTTTAATATGTCATTCTGATCATCATAAATATTTAGTTATGCATTATTAATTATTTACTTGACCTTTACTTTTAATATTTTAAATATTTTAAACTTACAGCTGAATATAACTATTAAAACATTTGAAATACTGCATTCGAAAAATGAAATTTCAGCTTAGAAACGCGACAATTACTATTAGGTTAAAAAAAATTTAAGTAGAAAAGTACTTATGATATAAAATGAAGAAGAAAAAATACACCAGAATGTATCTCTATTACGAAAGCGGGAGAAATGATTTTCTGTGCTATACGAAAAGATATCCAAATAACTCAATCATGAACATAGAAATAGATATTGGTTTCTATGTTCATGTGCACTCAATCCAAACTTGAAACTTTTAAAAAGGTCATTGAATGAATGAAATTCATCTTCGACTTTCACCTACAGGGAGAAATCCAGAAAACTTGCTGTGTCGCCAATCATGTTTATATTTTATATATATAAAAAAAAAAAAAAATTTCAGGCACTTTTCCGTTATACGGACACTATTGTCGCCAAACATACATTTACATACATTTAATACATACATACATACATTTTGGCATAGTGTCCGTATAACAGAAAAGTACTAAAGTTCATGGTTTGAAATCACAATAACATATCATGAAATTTATTGATTGGTTGTGGGAAAATATCGTGGAAATAATGTGTTTTTCATGAAATTTTTTGTTTTGTTAACAATTTGGTTAGAGAGCTTTTGTAAGACAATTTATTTGTGTTTAATTGTAAGCATTCATTATAATTTTCAGTGCATTATTAAATTCAAATTTTTGTTTAAAATATGTAAACAAAACAGTGCCAACAAAACAGACCAGTATGTAAACAAACCAGAAACCTGCAAAGGGGAAATAATGTGTTTTTCATGAAATTTTTTGTTTTGTTAACAATTTGGTTAGAGAGTTTTTGTAAGACAATTTATTTGTGTTTAATTGTAAGCATTCATTATAATTTTCAGTGCATTATTAAATTCAAATTTTTGTTTAAAATATGTAAACAAAACAGTGCCAACAAAACAGGCCAGTATGTAAACAAACCAGAAACCTGCAAAATTCTAAAATCTGCATAAACTCCGGTTTTAAGCTATGCAGATTTAAGGGTATATATATATATAAATAGATAGATAGATGCATGCATGCATGTAGTACTTTTAATTATTTGGTAAAAATACTGTGATCATCACTGAGAAAACCTGAATTTAACCTAAAAGTAATTGTCTAGTGTTTAAGCTGAAATTTCATTTTTCGAATACAGTATTTCAAATGTTTTAATAGTTACATTCAGCTGTAAGTTTGAAATATTAAAAGTAAAGGCCAAGTAAATAATTAATAATGCATAACTAAATATTTATAATGATGAGATTTTTATTTTTTTCTTGAATTATTCAGTGAAACTCTCCTTATAAATGTAGGCAAATAATTCAGATCAAAAACTTAAAATAACAAAGTTTTCTTTCATGTTTAGCTATGCTTAATAACCAAAAAAGCTTGATTAATACAAAAATTATTTGGTAAAAATACTGTGATCGTCGCTGAGAAAACCTGAATTTAATCATATCACACAGAATTACATATTAAAATTTGTACAGAAGGACATGAAAAGTTTAAAAAACTGAAATTTTACACTTGCATATTAATAGTTACATTGTTTACATCGGAAACGATTTGCGGAATTTCGTGCCACTAAATCTCTCTCTCTCTCTCAAAAAAAAGGGTTAGTTATAAAAAATTCAAAGTAGTAAAATACATACGACATAAAAAGAAAATAAATACGGTAAAATGAAAAAATACCTTAATAAAAGAAATCCATAAACTTGCAACAACCACATGGAACGCACATATCTCATCGTACATCGTAATCCAAATACGCTTCTAGAGAGGAAAAAGCCCTCACCTCATTGGCTGAAACATCCCGGAATCCACATCTGTCTCTGGACAGTAAAAGCCTCTAGCTGATTGGCTGAATGCTTGCGCATGCGTATAAAACCCATTTTTGCACGAATTGACGAAAAAACGGGTTAGCTTTAAATAAATGGATTATTTTTTTTATTTTTTGTATTTATTTTTTTAAATCTATTTTTTATTTTTTAAATCTATTTTGACGACACAAAGAGACTATGGAACACAAACTTGACATAAGTAATCGAAAAAGCTAAAATAATCAAAAATATTATTGAGAATACAAACGCAACTGTTACAGCTGGTTATTTTCCATTATAGTATGTACTTTTCTCTCTCTCTCTCTCTCCCCCCCCCCTCCCTCTAAACCTCCCTACCATGAAAGTTTAGCTTCTTTTGGAACTGGCCACTTTCATGCCTGTCTTTGTTTTTGTTCTTTTTATAATATGCTGAATTCACCCCTCCAAAATAAGTTAAGAAGTATTTTCCCCCCTTAGAAAAAAAAAAACTTATCCTATTATCCTAGTAATATTTCTGAATCCAATAACTGTGAAAAGGTATTAAAGGTTAGAAATTGAAAAAGATAATTACACATGCTCTCTATAAGCCATTGTGACTTATCTGGCAATATTTTAATATGTTCATGATCTATACCTATGTAATAAAACTCTTTATTATAGAAAAAAAATTGAGGTTTAATATAAAATATAAAATAATAATAATCATGCAGCATTTTACAGAAATTTAACACTAATGTTTTAGCAAAGTAATTTCCTATAATCATTTTCAGACTGTTAACAATCTTCTACTTAACATTTAGATAAAGAAAAAAAAACAGCTAAAAGTTGAACACTATTGAAAAAAATCCAAACTACTTTTCTAAAGTCTTCCTATGTTATCCACTTTTATTTTTTCATTATAATAACAAATTCTAAGTAGATTGTTTACAAATTAACCAGGAGTGTCTGTTTTGTTCATGGTTCAACTTGGTGTTTTATTATAATAAACACCCAAACCAGTTTCTAATTTGAAGAAGTTTAATTTTTGACAACCTTGTATAGAAATAAAGTACAGGTGTAATTTTATTTATTTATTAAAAAAATTACAGCATCCCAAAATACAGAAGTTGTTTAAATTATTAAACATTTGCACCAAAGATACAGCTATTATAAAATGTAGCATTATTCTAAAAAAATCAAGCTTATAAAGGAGCTGTTTTTAAAATTAGGTTTGATTTTAGATCTAACCAATAAGAAAACTTTACTAAAAAGTTTTAAAATGTTTTAAATTAATCTTTTTAATTTTATAATACTTGATTCAAAATTTACAAACTTCAACTATTATGACAATTTATTGAAGCATTTCACAAAACATTTATATCATCACAAGACTTGACATAATTATTCACATGATTTTTTTAAAAAATTGACATAACTTTAATGCATTTTAACTAAAATTATATATTTCAAAACCTTTTAGTAAAAAAACCCCTTAGATTTTCAGAAATCAGATGCAAACTACCCTGATGCATTTATACCTAACAAAGAGAGAGACTGACAGGCAGCTGATTTATCATACATTTTTCAAGAACAAAATAAAAAAATTAAAATTATAAAAAAGTAAAAATTATTTATTTACAAAAATGAAAGATTAGATGAC
Organism: Maratus michaelseni; assembly: GCA_963931845.1. Classification (NCBI taxonomy): domain Eukaryota; kingdom Metazoa; phylum Arthropoda; class Arachnida; order Araneae; family Salticidae; genus Maratus; species Maratus michaelseni. The sequence goes on from OZ007595.1 coordinate 108,477,773, forward strand.
TAATCATGTGATAACACAATGACTTTTTTTTCCTCTCCTTTTTTTCAGTGATTCACAGCATCAAAGACAGCTATTTCTTTTTTAATTCAAATAATTATTAAATTAAAAGTACAAAATTTAAAGCAGAAATTGTGAATACATTAATAATGGTATGAGCAATTTTTTTCTAATTTGCTTACTTTCATAAAACTCTTTTAAGCAATTACATAAATTGAAATAATGCTAGACAATTAAACAATAGATATGACAAAATCATTAATTTATTCACAAATTCTATAGCTTTAACATCAATGATAAAATGACAATTGATGTAGTTTCCTAATTTCAAAACATCGACATAATAGTAAACAAATATTAACATAAAATTTAAATGTATATGGATATACTTTAAAAAATTTTTGTTACAACATTTTTTAAAACTCATTGTATCTCATTATTCATTTATTTTTATTTTATTTTATATTTTAGCTTAATTTTTTGCTCAAATGTAGTAAAATGTTGTTAATAATTCATAAAAAGAAACTTAATTGACACAAAAACAATTTCTAATGAAGAAAATCAAGACAAAAGTTTTTAACTTTACATCACTAAACAAAAACATCACAAATCATTTGAGCTAAAAACTATGGATAACAGTGGCAATGCATGAATCACTGAACTGTGACTGAATTGGAAACAAATGATAGCAGCACTTTGCTGGCACATGCTTTATTCAAGAAAGAAGCTGTCTCGAGCAGCAACCTCTCATTGCACACCAACCAGTTGAAGTTTAAAAAAGATGGCTGCAAGTGGTTAAAGTGCTGATTCTAATTCAGTCACTTGTGATCTATGCTTTGTCATTGATGGATAACATTCTTTTGTCTTCTTTATCTATTACAGAAAAAAAAAAAAAAAAAAAAAAAAAAACTAAGGAATATACATTGATACCTTTTTTTTGCTCAAGTATTAGTAAAGTTCTGTTTATATTTCATATAAAAACTTAATTGGTAAAAAATTACTTTTTAATGAAGATAATCAAGACGAGTTTTAACTCCAAATGTCGAAACTTAAAAGTGGATCACAAATCATTGGAGCCAAAATCTTTGGATAATACTGTTTTGTCTTCTTTATTAGAGAAAGGTAGTTTAGGTTTGTATACCTTTTATGGTTGGCTATATCTGTTGCACTGGACAAGTGAACAGATACTGTGACAGCTGTTACAAAAGTTAGGTAAAGGGTTGACAGCACAGAGCATTAGATGATTAGATAAATATCAAATGATCTAGAGTTAATGAAATGAGTCTCTGAACAATAAGATGTAAAATGTTTTATAAACAGGAAAAAACTGATGTAGTGCAAAACAAAGGAAATGCATTATACAAATAACATTCAAAATATGTACAAACCTCAAATTTGTTAGTGCAATCAAAATGAGAGGCAAAAGATTTCCTGTCCATTGAGGTTCCATTGATTGGACAAATAATATAAGAAAAATCAAAATTTCCATAGAAAAGAAAGAACTCCTTCAGTAGTTGTTCTGTAAAAATAAAACAAAAAGTAACTTATTAAAATGAATTTAAACATATAAAAGTTTTAATAAATAGATTTTTTAAAAATTGCAAACAATTCAAATTATTTTCTCACCAATAGTTTGCTTATTGTTTGGTTTCTGAAATTTATTCAAGTAGAGTTTAACATCATAAGACCAATTTTCAAGGTTTTCTAAAAACTCTGAAACAAATTGAAAAAAACATATGCATAATTGTTAATATTTAATTAAAAAGCGAAAGATGTGAATCACTCATGACAGAAATATACTAATACTAGAAAACATATTGGTATAATTTTGATACTAAATCAGATCAATCATTTCCTTCCATTGCAATTTTGTATGGTTCTACTTAAAATTTTTAAAACTTTTATAATTATCTTTACTTCAGTCACTCGGAGACACTCGCAAACTAATGTTAAACCTATAGGAAGAATTTTTTTAAATATTTCATTTTAATTTTAATATTTTTAAATAATTTTTGCATTGGATAGCTTAGGCCGATCTCTATAAAGGCCTTTTTTTACTTTTTTAAATTTTGGTTACATTTTTTAATAAGGATACTATAACGGTATCTGGGGATCGTGATGAATATAAAAGGAAAAATTAATAAAGGGTGAATCACCAGCGACTCGCACCGGAGTGATTCAGAAAACCTAAAAATTTAGACAAAACATATATTCAACACTTTCCCCAAACACCATTATAGGCATGATCGTAAGTAGCAGCACATAATGCGATGCCAAAAAGTTAAGTTTAAAATGCAAAAATGAAATTTAGCTTAATTAATTTAAATGAATTTTAATGAGTTTAATTAAATTGATGAATAAATTAAGGTTAAATATTAAAATACTGAATAAATTAAGAGTCAAATTTTTAAATCATAACAGATACTTTCATTTTCGAAACTGTTTTTGATCAACCTAAGCTATCCAAAGCAAAAATAAAAAAAATATATTTTTAAATATTGAAATCAAAACAAGATATTTTAAAATAATCCTCCCATGGGTTTAATATTAGCTTGTGAGTGTTTTTGCATGACTGAAGTAGCCCCTTAATAAGAACGATAGCATGAAATTTTGTTTAGCTGAATAGAGGTTGGGGGGTTATCACAGTTCAATTAAAATATAAAGAATTTCAAAATTGTGATTAGAAGAAAATTATGTACAAGATCTAATATCACTAGATACTTAAGAACTAAGACAACATTTTTCATGAATAAATTATCCAAAAGTAAAACATTAAATGTTACAGAAAATAAAGAGAAATATCATTAAATATGGAGTGCATAATTACTATTTATTTATTCAAAAATCGAGTAACATCTTAGAAATTTATTGAATGAGAGAATGAATGAGATAATAAATGGTTAGATTGATAGAATAAATGTTACTATATTATTGCCCTCCTACAAGTCAGTCCTAATAAAATAAAATACTTTAAAAATAGTTTATTTATGGTTCAAAAAGTAATATTATAATTTCCCAAAGTGTAGCCACTTTTCATAAGTCATCAGTAACCAGCAAAGAATCATAAATATTTTTATAGGACTAGTAATCAGCTATTTAGGGTGGATTGTTGTTGCAAGGTCATAATGCTGTTGTACTGATTACGATTACTGAATACAATTACTACTGATGCTTTTATCCTATATCTAGGCACATGTTATTGCATGAGAAAACTGGGGCTTGCCTAGAGCCCCTGGATCACAACAGGGCCTCCAAATCCATAAATATTAAATTGTGAATACTTCTTCCTTTATATCTATCAAATTTTAATACTAAAATTCTTCAGTTATAAGAAATATGAATTTAGTCTTGAAATAGTATTAAATAGAAATAAGTAATAATCCCAAATACGCTCCCATGTTGAAGTTTTGTGATTTTTTCATGTCCCTAAAAATCTGTTTAAAATAACAAATTTTTTATGTATACCCAACCACTGGCAGAAATGTACAAAAGTCATAATTCTTATTCTTTTAAAGTATCATTATTGAATTTCTTATTCAAATTCAGTATTAACGAATCTTTTGTAAACGGTTTCTTTGCATTTTAGCTTGCTGTTTTCGAGTAACATTAGCTAAAATTTTAAAATGAAGACATAGGAAAGCTACCTTTTCCTCCCAGTACAGGCCGGAAGAACTTTTTAAAAATAGTACTGTTTCACATTCCATGATTTGCAATAAAATACTTATATATTACAATAAAATATTGCATTCTAACAAAATGAATTTTAAATATTTTTAATAGAAAATATCCTATTTCTAAAAGTTATAACTAATAGTAGGAAAAGAATATAATTTTTACATTCAATCAAAACTGCACAAAGTATCGTTTGATTGATGACATTTGTGCTGTTAAATATTTAAAGGTGCTGTTAATATATTAATTATTTGGTGAAAGAGTGAAAAATACATTGCTGTTGTGAGAGCAATAACCCCAATCAGATTTGGTTCTTTTGGTCTATAAATTACGTAAAGAAATATTATTAAACGATCTTACTTTATAAAGTAGACACACAGTCATTGTAAAGAAAAAGAAGTCAATCTTGCTTTCTAATCCAAATTCTTTATTGAAAATCTTTTGCAGAGCAGGGAGGCTTCATTTAAATAAATCCAATTGGCCACTGTACAATCATCATAGTAGAAGGACTTTGAAGATACTTTAGAACAACGAAATATTATTAGCTGACGGCATTTAACAAAATATGTCCCAAAATTCTTGAGAATATAAAGAATAGTTTTCTTGGCAAGCTCGTATCGATCTCTTAAATACTAAAATCATTTTTAATTTAAAACTACTGCATCATTTTTAAAAGGCTTAAAATTTAAATATTAAACACTTTAAAGAATTTCAAAGAACAATTTCGGCATTAAAAATGCAAAACTCTGTTCCCGGAGAATCGCCTCAAGGAAAAATTTTTTTTTGCAATTTTACATATCTGAGTTTTCGAATACTGCTGCTGTAAAAAAGCCGTTGCACTGATATAAATATAACAATGAGGGGCAAACAGGTAAAATGAAGAAAGAATTAAATTAATAAACCAAAACCAATTACAACATTGTAATGCACAAATAAGAAAATTGGCATAAAAAACCGCATACGGCCGTTTCAAGGATGCATCAAACCCCTTCCTCAGTGCGAAAAAAAAAAAAAAAAAAAAAGAGTTCAAAGAAATGAGAACGAAGAAAGCTGCTAATTTTTTATGTGGGGGATGATTGGATCAGGTAGGGGGGGGGGGGATGTGAGATTGATGTGGGAGATGATCGGATGGAGATCCAATCATCCCCCACATAAAAAATTAGCAGCTTTCAATACACTTGTTTTCCGTGCACGTAAAATTTGTTCAAATTCCGAGTTGTTTAATAATGAAATTAACTATATTAAAGCAGTCGCTATCGATTGTGGATTTAACTTCAATATAATTAACCGTATTTTATCTAAACCTCCGACAAACACTGATTCTGTTCCAGCTAATAAAGAATTTTAAAATGTTATTGTCTTACCTTATTTTCATAAAATAAGTACACAAATTTCTCGTATTCTAAATAGGTTTCGTTTCAAAGTTGTTTTCTCTCCAACCAATAAAGTTTATTTCTCCAGCCTTAAAGATCCAATTGAAGAACACAATACCTGGGGCATTTACAGAATTTTTTGTGAATGCGGCCTCTCTTACATTGGGCAGACGAAGCGTGCTCTTAGAATTAGGCTGAAAGAACACCAAAATTATGTTAAAAAGAAGGAGTGTGAGAAATCTACAATAGCTAAACATTGTTGGGATTCCAACCACAGGTTTAATTATTCAGAAGCTAAAATTATTCAAAAATGTAATTCATTTATAGATCTCGACTTTTACGAATCTTACTTTATTCACAAACACAGTTCATCCTTGGTGAATGATATGACTAGCACCCCTTTTCTCTCACACATGTGGAGGGATCCTGCGCAGTGACTCCTTTTTTTCAGTTATTTCCGGTCAACTACGTCATTTTTCTGGTATATATAAACTCTTGCTTTAGCATTTTCATTCAAGCCGAGGGGTAATATAACCGAGGGGTTCTTTGAACTAATTTTTTTTTTTGTTTTTTTTTTTTGCACTGAGGAAGGGGATTGATGCATCCTTGAAACGGCTGTATGTGGTTTTTTATGCCAATTTTCTTATTTGTGTGTTACAACGTTGTAATTGGTTTTGGTTTATGAATTAAAATTCGCACAAAGTATTCAATCTATGCTTAAAGAATTAAATTGATTTTATAAATAATTATTGCCAAACAAAAATAAGTAAACTTTAAATTCTGTAGAAACGGTGATTGAATACCGCACAATATATCGGGAAAAGCAGAACCAAACAGATGTTTGGACGGAGCAGCTGGCAAAAGACATGGCTGCACATGCACAAAAGAGATCGCTGGGTGCTCGACAAAGCGTGGGAGAGAAGGGGGAAACTCCTCCAAGTGATTCATCACCAAGGAGAAATGCAATTGTGTGGCGAAAACGAAACGGATGGAGTGGGAGGAATTTAAACAGCATGATGCAGCATAGATAAAAAGCATAGAATTGCAAATAAAAATTATGAAAACGTGATATTCATATCACAACATTAACCTTCTGCATATGGCTTGATTTTGACACTTTCTGGTGTCCTGAAATATGGTATGATTTTTAAATATTTTCTCTATCTACATTCTAGCAGAAATCTACCATGGAAATTATTGTTTTGAAGTAGCAGAAAAAAAAAAAAAACAATAAAACAACACTAATGACAACCTTTTGGCTGGGATTTTCATGTGAACCATAATAGCAGACAAATTGGATGACCCACAGAAACAGTGAAAATTGTATGTGAAGGATGTAAATGTGCAGGCTAATGTTTTTTTTTTCAAAAAGCACAAGTAATAATTAAATAATAATTTTAATCACCAAGAAAAATTACATGTTACAAGTTTTTTATACCTGTTTTCTTAAACATTGTTTCAACAGAAGGCAACACAGGAGGAGTTCTAGTCTGAAGAAAATATAGCACCATCAAGAAAATAGCATAGGTCTTGAATTTAGAATGACCACCAACTAATCTTGAATTCTTAGCCCAATAAATAACAATCTGCATTAATGGTACTACATGTTCATCTAATTTCCCAGAAAGCAACATCAAATTTGTTCCATTCAGGGCTAATCTAGAAAATTGAGTAAGATTTTACAACAATAAATCTATTAATAAACAAGGTTCCTACAGTACACAAAATGTAAGGAGTTTTTAAGGTAACTGTAAGGATAAAATTATTTTAAGTACTTTTTAAAACACAGAAGGAAAAAAAAGATATTTTGACAAAATTAAACTTTAAAGTTAGAATTCAAAATTAATACCCGCGAGGTTATACAAAAAAAAATGTATTTCTTACATTAAAAACTGTGTTATTTTCAAGAAACAATTCTCTTAAAACTATAAAAAAAAATCTAAGAACAAAGCCCTTAAAAAATTAAATCCTAATCGGATGATTTTTGCAGCAGTTATCATGGAACAGACAGAGAGACAAACAAACAAACAAACAGAAACCAAAAACTTTTTGCGTCTCCACAGTGAGCCTTCACTGATGTTTTGGCAATTAAATATTTCCGTTTTATAATATTATTTCTCATTAAAACTTTTTTAGTGTATTTTAAATAAAATCAGTAATACTTTTTTTTTCGAGGTGTTTATATATTTTTATTTCTAACTGATATAGACATTTCCCAAAGAACATTAACCAAAAGATAGCTTAATATATCGTCACCAAGATAAAAAACATATACCAATGGCAACCTTTTCATCCAAAATAACAGTAAAATACAAAATTTTATTATCAAAAATCATAATTATATCAATATATTATAAATCATAATGAACACGGAAATTTTCTCTATCTGATGGTGCATACCACAAAAAAATCCATGGGGTAGTTTTTGAAATTACCCTAGATATGCACTTTTAGGGCCTCTTGCTTTATAATGTATATGATTTATTTATGGTAGGTGCTAGTTAAAGTTTTTCCAAAATAGAGCTCATAGTGTATGTGCAATAAGTCAATGTCCTAACTTATGTAATAAACGATGGTTTTTAATTATCTAAATTTATTACAGGTTTCTTTAGGCATGTTTAAAAAAAAAGTCAGGATCTAATTTGAAATAAACTTTTATAAATTTAAGTTATACAATTATTTTTGCACCAGCTATCGTCAATTAATATAAACAAATAAACTTTCTATTAAAATTGTACTTTGTTCTGCATTTTATCAAATGCTTGCATTGTAAATAAAATAAATATTTCATATCAAATATAATTAAAATATAACGGATATTATGCAATACTGTGGAACAAAAGGTATTAGTTATATCAATGCAGATAAAATTTTGAATTTTAGCATAGTAACTTTGTAAAGAAATAAAAAAAGATCAGTTATATTAATGCAATTAATAGCTACAATTTAGTTATGAAATAAAAGAAAAGATGGTTTTTTAATGATCAAAATTTATTACAGGTTTCTTTAGGCATGTTTTAAAAAAAATCAAGATCTAATTTCAGATAAACTTTTTTTAATTTAAATTATATAATTATTATTTTTGCCCCAGCTATTGTCAATTAATATAAACAAAGTAAGTTTCTGTTTAAAGTGTACTTTGTTCTGCATTTTATCAATTTTGCTTGCATTGTAAATAAAATTAAATATTTCATATAAAATATAATTACAATATGAGGAATATTATGCAACACTGTGGTACAACAGGTCCCAGTGGCAGAAACACCGCGACACGGCGACGTAGTCGCGGACAGCGAAAACATCTTGCGGACAATTTTTGTCTGCACTAATGAAATTAATTTAAAAAACTGTCTGCAACTTGTGAATTTCGGCAAAGGATCGCGGTAAAAACACGGGATTTTGTCAAAAGATCGCGGTAAAAACACGCGAATCTCGTCAAGAGATCGCGGTAAAAACACGCGATTTCCGTCAAAAGATCGCGGTAAAAACACGCGAATTTCGTCAAAAGATCACAGTAAAAAAAGTGCGAATTTCGGCAAAAAATCACGGTAAAAACACGCGAATTTCGACAAAGGATCGTGGTAAAAAAAAAATGTGATTTTCATCAAACTATTTTGGAAAAAAATAATCGTGAGTATCGTCAAAATTTACTGCATAAAAAGACTGCTAAAATACTGAAACCCAGTTCCTTTTACTAATGTCTAAAAATCGTTGCAAAACGAGAAAAAATGCTAAAAATTGCATAAAAAATTCAAAAATAGATGGAGGAATTCTGGATTCCTTTTACTAATGTAAAAATTCACTGCAAAAAGAAAAAAAAACATAAAAATTTAAGAAAACTAGTCAAAAAGTGGGCTTTGAGGTGCGTAACTTCAGACAAAACAACACTTCAGACTCTTCCTGCCAAATCTTGCAGCTCTGCACTTAGCGGTCTAGTCAGAAAACATCTATGTTTAATACATAAATTTATAAATCTGAAAGAATATACAGAACCAACTTTTAAAAAATTGGGTTAATCTGAATCCAACCTGCAGTAATCTAAACTCAGCTCGAACTGAAAACAGTGTTAACCCGATCTGCAGCTGATGCAGGACTTTAATTAAGACATTTTTCTCTAGAAGGAATTTCTGTAGCTGCATCAGAGGAGGGAATATTCTCTCCCCCCCCCCCCACAATTGCTTATCCTTCCCATTTTAGAAATCCCACAAAAAGTGAGATGAAGAAACAATATGTAACATCAAAAGTTATAAGCAAAATTAATGAGAATGCATCAAGCTTACCCTATTTTAAATAAAATGATGAAAAATTCCTAGTTTAGTGTATTATTCATTCATTAAAATTACACGCAAAATTTGCAGACAGATTATGAAATTTTAAAAGCTTGTCGCAGACAGCTACAGAACTTTCTGCCACTGGGCAACAGGTATTAGTTACATAATTGCAAGCATAGTAACTTTGAAGTGAAAAAAAAAAGGATCAATCATATTAATGCAATTAATAGTTGCAATTTAGTTATGAAATAAAAGAGAAGATCGTTTTTTAATGATCAAAATTTATTACAGTTATATACAGTTGCGAAATCAAAATTTGAATAATGAAATGTTTACTCTGATATAGCAAGTCAGTTTAAAAGATCGAAATGACGTAGATTGCCAAAAGAACTTGAAATTTATGTTGTAAAATATGTATTTTGTACTTTTTTATAATGTCGCTTAAATATATGCTTTGCAGTGTGCTTGGTGTTAACGAAGTGTATATATATATATATACATACAGTTGTTTGTCCAGACTTTTCTCCCAGGGTCCTGTTTTTGTGAAATTGTGAACAGCTTTTTAGATTTGTGAAAAATCTAGTCATAATTTTGTGAATTTAAAATGATTGTTATATTCAGATTCTTGTTACATTTTAAAGAAAATCTACATAGGTAAAATACAATACATATATTTTCTTTATATATGTAAAACTGACAGTTAGATTTACTTTTAAATGATTAAATTTGTGAAAGGTTTAGTTTGGAGTGAGAAAAGTTTTGTGAAAGGTCTATTTTTAAGACAAATAATTTTGTGAAGGGTCCTGTTTTAAGGTGAAAAGTTTTGTGAAGTGTCCTGTTTTGAAATGAAAAATTTTGTAAAAGCGCCCTGTTTTGAAATGAAAAAAATTGTGCAGGGTTTTTTAAAGGTCCTAATTTCTTCCTAAACAGATCCCTGATATATATATATATATATATAACCATTAATGAAACATTACCGAAACACCAACAAAATCTATGAATTTATTAATTAGAATGTAATAATTATATATATATGGTACTTCTTTTTATAGGAATCTAAATGCAGCTGTCTAAAAAGATGAGATTTGTTTTCAAATGATATAAACAGCTCAGAAAACAAAATTGATAGATTACTATGCTTGTCTAAATAATTATTTAATGTTTCTGTTCACATTTATTAGATAAAAGTATGTGAATGCATATATTAAATGGCGTAAATATTGAAAATATTGCTTGGACATATGAACAAGGGAATAGGTTGTTAGAAACAACTTTGAAAACTTTTCTTCTCCTGCCAACATGACTTTCTTAATATCGCCAAGGCTGTTACAAAAAGGAGTACCAAAAATATTAAATAAAAATACCTGTTATTCACAGATAAATCACATGGTAGGTTCCGAACTGTAAAACTCAAAATTGGGCAGCGTCCAGGAATAACTGTTAAAGGCTCATCATACTTTAAATCTTGCAAAATTTTTCTTATTGTGAGAAGTTGATTTTTAGATGGAAATACTCTTTGCGCAGTATTTTTCACTTCTGCAACCTCTTCATTTAAAGACACATTCTTTGCAGCAGATTGCTAAAAGTTAAAGTAAAAATCTAGTTTGAAATCTTACAATGAACAATAAGACAACAAAACCATACTATAAAAAAAAATATATTTTGACCATAATATACTATTACTATAAACAGTTAAACTTATGCTGAAAGATCTTAACATTTTAAGAATACAATTTAAAAAGAAATTAATATTTTAGCTACATTGTAAAAATGCTTTGGTTAAAAATTCTTTTACTTATTTTATTAACTTTACTAAGAATTGGTAAATTAATCTATAAAATCAATTTAAAACATCTGAGATAAATATGTACTTAGTGTACATGCACATCATACACAGACTAAAAGATATAAAATTCCATTTTTGTTTTCAGAAAATAAATAAAACAGAGTAAGGTATTACAAAAAGAAAAAATTCTTTGATTTAAAATCATATACAGTAATACCTCGGTTTTCGTTGACTTCAGTTATCGTCGGTTTCTGTTTTCGTCGATTTTTTCCGCGAAAAATTTGTTTCGGTTTTCATTTATTTCCAGTGTATTTTTGTGCTTTTTTTATTGATTGTGAGTACTCCATCATAGGACCAAAGAAAGTTTCTTATAAGCAACTTGTTTAATGATAATATCTTGCCCCATTTTGAACAAATCTTACAGAGACAGCAGAAACAGACCACTTTAGATAGCTTTTTGAGCGACATAGGCAGGGGTGTGAAAACTGTGTGCCAATGGGCCGATTATCACCACTAAATTTTATGAGAATTTTATTAGTACTAGTCGATCATGCGCAGAGCATCTGCGCTCTAGTGTCTACTCTTTTAAATATAAGCATATTAGAATACGAATTTCAGCATTATATGTATAAATACTACGCATAAAAACTGCTTCACTTAGGTCCGGGTACTTTGAAATAAAAGAAATATATATACACATCATAAGATACGGACGTCATTTAGAAATATGAAAACAGAAGTACTTTTTGAGCATCATGAATATAAAAACCTTTGTATGCACAGAATAGTTACTGGATACTCTTTAAAATTAAAAAAAGTGTATACATATTATATTGAAAGTATCTACACTATTCACAATTATCAAAATATTTTTATCTTTTTCTTTTCAGCATCAAAAACTTCTTTATGCACACAATTGTAAATTTCAAAGCTCTCATATACTACAGTAACTGAATCAAACACTGAATCTTGAAAGACCTACATACAACTGACCATTAGCTAAAAACTGGATTTGACAAATCTAAGCAATTTCTTTCAAAAGTTTGACCCTGGGATTTATTTATAATAATTGAAAAAGCTAATCAGATACTAAATTGTATACGCTTAAATATAAAAGGCATATTATTCTCTGATGGAATAAGTGGTATTCGAGGGGTAAGAAAAGTTTCATTAATATTGAAATCAATATATTTTGTTTCAATATCATTATTCTGTAAGTTACTAACTATAAGTTTTGCAAAGACCTTTAGAAGGTTAACATTATGATAGCCCCTGGCCTTCATTTCAGTTTATGAGGTAGCATTCCAGTTGGTGTTAAACTGTTTAAAAATTCTCCAGTATATGCAAGTTGATCGTGTGGATCATAATTTATGATCATGTCAATGCTTTCATAAACCCTTTCCGTTCCTAGCATACATTGTAAAACACGATTTTTAATTTTAATTGACAAATTGTTTGTCGCTGTTAGTATGGCTCTTCCTTTAAACTTTTGAGGTGTCACTGTCCTAAAACTGATGTCACTGAAAAATTGATGCACTGGATCATGTATATCTGGATAGCAAATTTGGGGCAACTTAATAGTTTCCCCACCCTCTTTGACATTCGCCAAACTGTAACAGCCACCTTGCTAACTCTCTCTCTCTGTTTTAAGGGTACGCATATTTTCTGTAAGTTTCAAAATTTAAAATTTAGAACAAAGTCTATGCTTCTTTATGCAACTCTAAACTGTTAGCTACCTTGAATCTCTAAAAATGAGAGGTAGGACATGACGAAAATCTCCACTCTATAAGATTATTTTATTCATTTATTATTATCGATTCTAAATTATAAATCACAAATATGTGCATCAGTAACATTGACGTCATAAAGATGCGGACAACAATGAGGTTAAATTGCATAAGGTAAACAATGGAGCTAATGTTTAAATTGATAACAAAATGGCGCTTTTTTTGGTTTGACTTCGTACTTTATTTTCTTTCCTTGTTAGAAAGTAGCTAGTTTTTAAAAATAAGAAAAAATACAGCCCTAGTTTTACAAAAATCGCATTTTAGGATGCAGAAAATTTTTCTACATAATGTGTGATGAGTTTTAAATCGATACCTCAAATAGTTTTCTTAATATTTGCAAATTAGTTACAACAAAACACTCGTTGCCACTGGCAAAAAAGAAATAATCGCGATTTCTGTGCCACGTACGATAGAGTAATATATATATATAGATAGTTCACCTAAATTGTATTAGTACTCTTATTAGACAAAGAATACTAAAAATTTAAAGGTGGCAATCGGCACAGTGGCGCCCAGTTTTTTACATCCCTGGACATAGGTACTCTGATTCTGAAGCTAGTCCTACTGCCAAAATACCAAAAAGGAAGTGGCTCCAGATATAGTGCCTTGATACCATACGCTGAGAACATTTCTTATGGTTTTTAGTATTAAACGCTATACTTATTCTCTATTAGGGTTGGGCGATATCCGAAATTTAATATCGCAACATATTAACGAATTAATATTGATATTGGTGATATATCGCGATAACTACCTTAAAGTGTGTGGGAATAGAAAAATTGTTAACTTCCAAAGATAAATGGTATGGTAGCAACAATTTAAGTACAAACAGGTGTAGAAAGCAACGAATCAATTCTCTATACATATTTGCTCACACAGCATTCTTAAAATATTATAGTTTCATATTTATACAAAACAGAAATATTTTAGGAAAAGGAAGCATTGTTCAATATCTATTTGGGCTTATACCATTGCTTGGATAGTGGTTTTCTTTGAAAATAGTATGTTCCTATTCTTCCTATTTTATGCACTATTTTAACTATTTAATATCCCCATGTATAACTGAGAATATTATAAAAAAAGAAACTAAAATAAAATGTTCTTAAATTTAGGACTTAGCTAATTTTAATATTATTAAAATAAATAAAAAGCAACAGTAAAAACTGAAATTGGTTTAATGTCACACGCCATGCTAATATACTTGTAATTAAATAGCTTTCAATGGATGACAGATGCTGCAAAAATGTTGTTTTTCAATCTTTTTCTAAGGTATCAATGCATTCTTAATAGATTTTTTTTTTTTAATTTCACTGTATTTATAGCTTCCTATTTATTTACTATACATAAATACAACATTGAAATTTTTTTAGAAATATAAATATTCAAATCACATTTCGGAATAGGTTTATACTAATTAAAATGTACTTTTTTGACTTCATTTTATGCTGAAATATCAAGACAGCATATATTAAATTCACTCAGATTCACGCGCTCTCTAACGATAAAACGACAGAGGAAATAGAAATAGAATAAATACTGCACTCGCAATACCCTAATTTGAAACTAGAAACATAATATGATTTGATATTATAATCTTGTACATTTTAATGAAACTTGATAATAAAAATATTTCTAAAACTTAAGAATACTAATAATTGAAAATCCAACTAAGTTATTTTGAATGTATAATAATATATAAAAATAATATAATAACGTATAAAAATATTTTTGGGGTGTTTTGGTGAAATAGCATTTTTAATAAGAAAACAAAATCTATCTAAAGCACAAATAAAGTACATTTTAAACTCATTTCAATAGTAATAATTTATCAATCATCGGTATTCCAGATGGTATTTCAATAGCAATAGACTCTTATGTATAAAAATTTTGAATATAATTTCCATACATATAATTTTTTTGCATATTAATTTTGAATTGTGAAACGAAATGCAAAACAATTTGATAATTTTGTTCCATAATTAAAATTTTATTCAACATTACCTATAAATTGGAACTAGTGAAACTTTACGATTTCTTGTATAGTTGTAATAAAAGTTAGTATCAATTTCACTAAGATATTTTTCAACAGTGTTGCTCTTTTTTAACAATTCAGTCACTACAATAAATACAATTAGATACTTAAACTTAATCAGATATTTTAAAGAGAAAACAGAGTTTTCTTTGGACAGTTTCAGGAGGGTGTTGCAACCTGCTTGCACTTTGGTTTAAAAATTAGCACCCTTCTTGTCCCTCATTTCAAAAAAAGTACCCTTCTTGCCTCACAGTAAAATAAAATTATTCCCTTACTGCTTTTTATATTAAAAAATTTGCTTGTATAGTAAAAACTGATTCATTGTTGTCTTGAAAAGAGTGTCCTGACTTTAAAATATTGAAAGTGCCGTTGAAAATTAAAAAAATGTCTTTCTGAATTCAAAATGTGCTGTTAAGAATCTATATACCTCTCTTACAAATTGAAAAAATGCCCTTAAAAATTCAAGAAGTGCCCTTTTTTCCATTAGCTATACTCTACTCTTTTGTAAACCTGGTGGAAACTCTGGAAAAAAATAAAACATATTTTCAGTATATGGATATTAAACTTCGCAATGCATCAACAAAAACTAAAATTATGATATATTATGCCAATTGAAGATCTGACTGGAAGAAGATGTTATATTACGTTTTTCTCAAAAACTGTTTTATTTTATAGTTCAAAGCAGTCAGTCAGGATCCTCATCTGGGAAGGATTTTGACCCATTGTTACTCATAAAATGAACATTTCATTTATTTACATCCTCATAAGGTAGTGTGTTTAGTAAACACATCACAGGTAAAAAGCGATGCAATGAAAAGCACAAACAACCATAATAAATTTAGCATTTATGTGTTTAAGGGATTCATAAAGAGATCCTCTTTCAATCTTCAGAAAGAAAAAAAAAGAGAGAGAGAGAGAGAGAAACAGCAGTAGCAGCAATAGTAGCAAAGTAAAATACATATTATTTTGCTGCTGTTATCCTAATGAAACTTTTATTTCATTAATTTTGTGTTGGAATAGAAGTTCCTATTACAAAGCCTTGAAACTGCTATATATATTTTTTTTTTCTTGGGGGGGGGGGGGGGGGGGGTTGTTCATGCTTTTTTTTTACATCTATTTTTATCATCATGTATTTATCTTAACTGATTTTGTATGCATATTATCAGTTTTTAAATGCTCTGGGAGAGTTTTTTAACCTCAAAATCCCCCCCCCTTTCCGCCTTTGCTGTGACAGGGGCTAGAAAATATTAAAGGGTAATTTATCATATGATAAAGCTAGAATACGAAGATTCCAATTAATCTTGAAGTATACACCAAAATCCAACGTTTAACACTCAATATCGAACTGTAGCACAATAAACAGACGTATGTTTTGTGAATAACTTGGACTCACATCCTCAGTGTCAGTTAAAATAAAAATTATATCCCCCCAAAGACATGAAACAGAATCCAAAAACCCAAATGACAAACAACAACACACCGAAAGCCCATCACGCTCAAGCAACCAATAAGATTAAGCCGGAAGTGATGCACTATGGCACATTAAATCAACCCAGAAAGGTGAGATGTAAGGTACGCTTGAATAATTGCTGACCAGGGAGTTACCAACGATTTTTCAAGCGTACCTTACATCTCACCTTTCTGGGTTGATTTACTGTGTCGTAGTGCATCACTTCCGGCTTAATCTTATTGGTTGCTTGAGCGTGATGGGCTTTCGGTGTGTTGTTGTTTGTCATTTGGGTTTTTGGATTCTGTTTCATGTCTTTGGGGGGGATATAATTTTTATTTTAACTGACACGGAGGATGCGAGTCCAAGTTATTCACGAAACATACATCTGTTTATTGTGCTACAGTTCGATATTGTGTGTTAAACGTTGTATTTTGGGGTATATTTGTCCACACAAGATTTTTTTCATAGTCTTGAAGATATAAGACGTTATTATTTAATAATTTAAATAATATTAATTTATTTTTAATATTTAAGAAATAAATGGTACTAAGTATTTCTGAGAGAGTTTAGGTCTAGCTGTTAACATTTTAAACACATGCTACTAAGAAAGTAAAAAGTAATAAAAATTACAACAAAAACCTTTCACTTTAATTTTTGTTACATAACATCTTCTTTCACCTGGGTTTTCAGTTAGACTGATTAACTTTTTATTGAATCATTCTAATGAGCACCAAATACCATAATTAGATCATTTCCAGTATAACTGTGAGGGGGGGAGGGGGGGAAGAAGAAAAAAAGGTGGTTACACACAGAAATGACTGAAAAACCTTAAATTCTGTAACCAATTATTCAACACCTGTTGTACCTTTGTTGATCATCTTTATGTAGTGATTTGAGAAGGTTTACAAATAAAATCAATTCAGATTTGGTACTACTATCAAATATTTAGACTAATGGTTCATTATTATGTGATCATCAACAAATGACCAAACAATCTCTAAAAGGTATTTTCTGTATAATGATCATTCTTTAAATTTCTTGAAGCAGTTTCAAGTATAAGATATGCAATTGGTAACAGAGGTTATTTGACCATAATTTTATTAATTCTCCTTAAACATTTTTTTGTCAATATACAACATGAACTTGGCTAAGGACATCTATTAAACACCATGGTAAACAGTATTGTTTGGTCACTTGTTCTTAAAAATATAATAAGTGCAATGTTTTGTCTGGTAACAGGGGTTACACATTTGTACACATACGTATCTTCCAACAGGTTTGCTAGCTTAAATAAATACCATTCAGCTTTCAGTTATTTGCTTTACTTTAAACCTTATACAGCTACAAAATGCAATTATTATGACTATAATGTAAAGAAAATAAATCATTTCACTTAAAAGTGAAAATTTGTAAGTAAAATTAAAATGACCCTTTTATATGACCTCATTACACTATTCTGTTTAAATAAACTGTTTTACATTAGTTTATATATTAAACATGATAGGTGAGAGATAAAATATCATTACAATAAAAAAAACATAAAATGTAATTTCATACTTTATGAACACTTTCATCAGGCAACAGAATTGACAAATCAACATCACAACCTTTGAATCCAAGACCATTAACCGATGAACCAATAGAATGAACTGAACATGAAGGAAAATATGGATGTAAACTTTTTTCTAAATCTTTGCAGATAGCATAACGCTGATTAATATTTTCATCTGGTAGTTTGACTAAGGAATAAAACACTTTGATCTGTTCTTCAACCTGAAAAAGCAATATAATACATAAGTACTTCATTCATTAAACTAAAATTCAATATTTTTATATGCTAGGTACATGAAAAGGTAGCAATAAATGTTTCATACAGATACATTTTAAATACAACATACTATAATTATAGTTTATTAAAAAAGACTAAAAAGTCTAAGAAAGACTGAAAGAAAATAAAAATACATGTGAACTGGTAGTATTTGTAGTGCCTTGGCTACAATCAGTACCAGCCAAGCAGATGATCATTGCTTTGCTATATAAAAGAAATGTTTGTTTTTTGTTACTTCAAGTAGTGTTTGTTTGTAATGGATTAAAAAATGAAGAAAAAAGTCTGATTAAGAAATTAAAATGATCATTTCAACAGATATTTATTATTTTTCTTTTTAATGAAAAGAAATATTTATTTAGTTTTATAAAATTGCCAAATCAGTGGAAAAAAGTGTAAAATTGAAACTCAGTGGTCTAAATTCGCAATCAGTATGCTAATCTCTTGTTGTCCTTCACTTTGAATGATATATAGTAATATCAAATTCAGCTGTTCAGACTGAAATAAAACTGTATTTACATGTGCATATTCCTGAACATGCTTGGCAAGCAAAAAATTTGGTGATGAAATAGCTATTTTTTAATAGAAAATCAAATGAGAAATTCCTCACAAATCCTTTTTACCATAAAAAATGTATTATTTGAAAATAGTTACATATATACAGCAAAAAATTGTTAATCCAGATAGTTTGGTTCCAAGAATTGTCTGAATTTAAGAATTTGCAGATTACACATAATTTTTGTTTTATCTCTTGTTTAACTCTTCGTGTAATTCTTTGGTACCACTTTTTAAAAGCTGTAATGTTTTACTTATTTAATAGCTGAAAATCTGTTAGTAGATAAGGTGAAAATTTCTTTAATAAAAAACTGGTGTTCAGGTTCAAAGATTTTGTGCACATTAAATGCCATGTATGATGTATACATGACGCTCGTTGCAAAAGTATTAATTTAATTTAATATATATTTAGAGCAAATTTAGACGATATGTAGATTTAGATTCCGGCTAATTGGGATACATCGGTTCTGTCACAATTTGTCTTGATAAAGCAGATGCCCCAATTATCAGAACTAAAGTTAGTAATATTTTTTTATTTTGCTTTTGTCCCAATTAAATGGTTGCCCCATATAAATGGTGTCCTAAATAATTGGAATATACTGTATGTTAGTAAATTTAATATTAAAAAAGAATTTAATGATTTTTAAATTTTTTAACATTGTTTCGAGGACACATTTTGTAACTCACTTAGTGGCATACTGCTGAAAATAATTGTTTTGTCAATAAATATTCTACAACAGATGCTGCTTAATGTGATCATGGTTATTGTTATTAATTGCTTTATGTTATCGAAAACAGCTGGGATCATACGCCTATATTCAATTAACTACAATCAATTTCTTTGTATGACTAGTTTTTAGTTTAGTGTCATCACTTTTTCACAGACCCACTTCTGAAAAGTCTGCAGTTGAAAACTAAGTTCTATGACACAGCCCATTCAAAGCAAGACTTCCAAGGAAGATAGAATATATTGTTTTGGATTTAGATAGGGGCTATGATGGCGATTGACAATTACGTTTCTGTAGTAGCGAAAGCACACAGAAACTGAACACTTCCAGAACACCAGAACAATTGCAAAGAAATAAAAAGTAATGATGATGATCAGGAAGACCAAGAGCAAAGGATCATGCACAAATTATATGATAATGTAGCCCTGATGAAATTGCCTGAAACTTTTATCTGTTGTAGTTCATGAGATTCTTACAAAATGTCTAAATGTGAAAAATGACTATTTTTGATGCTATGACCATCAGAAGATTTTAATTCATATTACATAGCTGCCAGTTTTATTGAATAATAAAAGCTAATTAAGAATTACATGGAAACAAGACACAATTTTAAAAATATTTTTTTCAAATTGTGTTTATTTGAATAGGGGTAAAAAAAACAAAGAAACAACAGAAAGGTTGGCAATTATGCAATATAAATTAAGATCTTTCGATGGTCTTAGCATCTAAACTAGCCATTTTTCAGGATTATGCACAATGAGACATTTAATCAGCATGCAATGAACTACAGCATATCAAAATTTTAGACAATTCTACTGGAGCAACTTTTCCTTATAATTTGTATGTGGTTCTTTATTAAAAAAACAGCTAAAAATGCAGAAATGAGGAACTCATTAAGAATTTTGAAATAGAATATATAACATTACTAAGACAATTAAAAAAGACAATATGAGTATGAACAATTTATTATTGATCTTTTAAGGAAGAATTATAAACAATTAAAAATTATAGAATACTTCCGATAAATGTTTTCTACCTCTTTTAAAAAGTCATAATTTCATCAAGGATTAGTTAAAATTTTCTTAGTAATATTGAATGTTATTTTTAAATAATTTCTTAAATCACTTATTGTTATAAAAATCTCATAATCCCAATGTGATCACATTAAGCACAATCTACTGTATTTTCAAATCCTTAAATTCTTCATTTTTTTCCTTAATTGCCACAAACATTTGTCAGTAGCATGGCTTCATCCATTTAGACAGCCGTTTTGGGGACTCTAAGAAAAACGATAAATGCACTTGATTTCATTTGACTTATTCACTAAATACCAGCCACAATATAAACTCAGCATTTCATGATAGCATTATCAAAAATTTAAAACGTAATCTTATTATGTCATGTGATGAGAAACCAAGTTAAATTGAGGAAGCACAAACATTTTCATAACACCTAAGCTATGCTTGGAACAAATAGGAATTCATTCATTAAAAAGTAAATTTAAAAGATACTTTAAATGTAAAAAAATCATTTTCTATATATAGAACTCTCAAGCATTTAAATAAAGACTGATCTAAATAGTGTCTATCTAATAATCATGTAGCAAAAGTCTTTTAACATTGAATGAATGCATTCATTACAAAGCCATTCATTTTCATTAAGAACATGTGTTTAATCAAATTCACTGCGTTAGCTAGCAAGATTATCAACAGAGCAAAAAAACTCTCAAAATCATTTTTGCTACTGCGATAATTTCAAGCAAGCCAATAGCAAACATTTCAAGACAAAATCTCTGTTTTTCCAATTCAGAAATCAATCTGCAAAAAATCAAGTTAAGCTGTCTAAAACTTCTCTTTTAAAACTAAAACTTTACTTCACTGGTTCATAAGCAAATGGCGTCAAAAATCCTTTTGGTTTTATTATCTGCATGTGAATGAAGTGCACACTGCTTGCTCATCATAGCTTTTAGAAAGATAAAAATCACAATCAATTCAATTTTTTTCAAGCCATTTGTTTAGGTTAAGAATGAAATTTTGAACGCTGATAATTCCAAATATAAACATTTCGAAGAGAGCTCCTTTCACAATTATTATTATTTTTTTATGATCTTTCTAAAAATATAACTTTTATACAGTTTTATTCGAAAAATAATTTTGAGAAAAATGCTGACTGGCATATGAAAGAAGCCATCAGCTTATCTGTTTAGGACCCTCATGTAATTTGCACAATTATATTAGATATATAATTACATTACATAAATATAAATTAAAACATTATATAAACAACACTCAGAGATACCCTGTGATGAAAAGTTCTCCCACATTAATCACTCAGGTACAATCTATCATCATTTTGAATTTTTTCTTTCAAAATTTGTTTAAAAAAATTTTTGTAATAAAAATTACATTAATTGTGTCTCGAGTAAGCATCATCATTTATTTAACCTCTCAGTGACAGCTAAACTTATAATTTCTCAGTAACACCTGAATGCAGGGTTGGCATGGTTTAAATCAAGTGGTTTTGACTATGGTTTAAACCAATGTTTTTTTCCCAAAACAATAAAAATAATAAATCAATAATAATTTTTAAAAAATATGATTGTTTTCTTAGAACAAATCCAATATAATATTTTCTCTTTTTTCTGTAATTTATACATTTCAAATTATTAATATAATTAATTTCTACTTTTGTTTTAACACTCTATCTCAGCAGCCAACATGAGACATAGTGAGTGAGTCGAGGTCATGTTTGTATGCATGTAGGATGAAAATTAGCATGTGATGATGAACATGTATGCCCTAAAAAGTTATTTTAAAACATGTGAAATTAGAAAAGAAAAAATAGATAAAAAATATTGAATATTTAGCATAAAATATTTTCATTTAAAAAAATGAAGTCTATTTACAGAAGTTAATAACATAACAAAATGATCTTTAAGATTTTGGTCAGCTTGTAAAAAAAAAAAATTCTCAATTGGGGAGTTTGTCTTTTAAAAAAGTAACACCAGATATGAAGTTGAATAAGACAACATTCAAAAATTGGGTGCCCATTATAGCATTTCAATAATATCAATCAATCTTTTGTGTTATTTGCTGAATCTAATGGTAAAAAATGCTGATGTGTAGTTATCATGCAAAAAACATAATCATCAGAAATATTTTTATGTAAAATATTCTTTACAAAAAAAAAAAAAAAAAAAAAAAAAAAAAAAAACATTCTGTAAATACTATCTTGAAGATGAATTTGTTTATAATTGAGAAGTAATGATTAGGTCAAGAAGAAAATATTAAAATGTTCAATGAACTAGTTTTTACTGCAAAAAGTCAAGGTAGAGAAAATCTTTTATTGGTGTGGGCTTCTATAATAATAATTGCACAAAAAATTGGGTATTAAAAAAAAAGAAAAAGAAACTAGAAAAAAAGTAAATTTTTAAATCAAAATTCTGCTGTATAAGTGCTTATTTACTTTTAACTAAAATGTGTAGCAAGATACAATTAAATGCCCTAAAACACAATCAAATCCATTATCTTGAACCTAACAAGAAAATGGAGGGAGAAATTAAGATAAGGTTTGCTTGAGACATTGTTTCATAAAAAAGGCTTTAAAATATATAATTTTTAATTTAGTCAAAGTAATGTGTATTATTATAACATATCTTAGAAAAAAAAAAAAAAAAAAAAAAAAATAAGCCCATTTATTAAGTTTGATTGTTTAAATCTTTTAGGGCATGCCAACTTTTTGTAAAAGCTACTGTGCATTTTAAGATCAATATTTTCAGTATATCAAATAACAACTGTTTCTAAT
Organism: Maratus michaelseni; assembly: GCA_963931845.1. NCBI lineage: Eukaryota > Metazoa > Arthropoda > Arachnida > Araneae > Salticidae > Maratus > Maratus michaelseni. Next base: position 108,501,053 of record OZ007595.1, read on the forward strand.
AAAACTTTAAAAGAGAACTTTAAGAGTGAAAATGTTTGATTTAGCATGTACCAAAGTCAAGAATAATAATTATTTATAGAATGATAGAATTGAAGTTCAATCCAATTTAAGAATATAAATAAAACTTAATTTGATTTTGTTGCCTTTTAACAAAATAATAATAATAATTGAACACATAAATCTATCATCTTAATAGCAAAAATTTTATGATAAATGCAATAAGCACTTTAATCTCACATACACACTAAAATTAAATGTAAATTTTATTATTTATATGTAGGGGAGACCGGTACACACTGGACCTATGGGCACAGTGGACCACCCCCTAATATTTTATTTATTTAATTTTTTTTTTTTAAGCTTCTCTTCTATCCTAATAGACAACAGCACTGCAATGATTATTTATAGCCTTCAGAAAATATGTTTAGCTCAGATTGAACTATTTTATACTGATTGGTTGTTTTGAGCTTCTAAAAGTAAAATTTTTCATCATCATATTTTTATTTTTTTAATAATTAAAGGTTGTAGATAAATAAAATAAAACAGCTTTTTTGCAAAGCTAAGATACTTGTTTTCATTTTACTTTAAAGTTAATATGTTTAAAAGAAAGCTATAAACAATATTAATATGATTATTTATTGAACTTCAACATGGCGTACAGTGGACCACCCACTCCTGAGCAGGGGTCGGAAAAACTACTTTTTGTTTGTAGCGAACTACAACTACAACTACTTTATGAAAAATGTAGTTAACTACAACTACAACTACTTATTTTAAAAAGTAGCGACTACAAACTACTTTCCAAAAGTAGTCACTACTTCGCTACTTTAGTAATTCTTCGCTAATTAAATACACCGCAAATGATTTTTCCCCATAGACCATAATGTAACAGAATTCTTTTGAACGTACCTGTAAGCGAGATATAAATGCTACACATTTCATTTTCAATACTGAACATTCTAGGGTAAACTTCAAACCCAACCCGACTCGCGGTTCGGGGTTGGAGCTATATTTTCCCGTTGCGGTTTGGGTTCAGGTCGGATTGACTTTAAATTTTTTGTCGCGGGTCGGGTTGGCTTTCATTCTTTCGGGTTCAGGTTGGCTTTTAGAATCTTGCGGGTCGGGTTCGGGTTGACCCGATTTTATAAAAGAATGTCAAAAATATTTTTTCACGTTAAAAGTCTATATAAACCGCAAATAACAGTTTCACAAAAGCAAAATGCGTGCCTGTCTGTTTTGTTATCTTAGAATTCGTTTCAGGAAGTTAATATAAACATACTTTTTCAACTACTGGTACGATAACGATTATAACGAATGCTTCTGCACAGCTGAAACATTTCTGCTGAACAGTTACAATTCTAATTCTTGATACTTCTAATTTTGTTATGGCAAAAAACTGTGTGATCGACAGGAAACGATCATTTAGCGTTTTGCTGCTTATAGTATTTCGTTATAAGTGGAAGTTTTGAAACCGCAACTGATTTTTAATAAACATTTAAATATTAGATTTTTAGTTTTTTACCGTTTAGAGTCCTGCATCAGGTCGGGTTACCCATACTCGACCCGACCCGGCTCTAGATTTTTTTTGTTGTGGGTCGGATTCAGATCGGGTTGACTTCCACTTTTTTACTGCAGATCAGGTTGAATTTCATTATTTCGAGTTTGGGTTGGGTTTTGACTCTAGCGGGTCAGGGTCGGGTTGACCAGAATTTCAAAAGAATGTCCGAAATATTTTTTCAGGTTAAAAATCTATGTACAATAAGACCTCCATTCTGGTTTTTATCCCGAAAGGAGGCCACCTCTCTTTAGCACCACTTTTTAATTCCTAAAATTTATATATTTGAACGCTTATATCTCTGAATAGCAGCCAGCTCTCAATCTAGACACACGTAACATGTGCATGTGTACGTAAACTATCAATAATATGATACCTCTCTTTTTGTGTGTATCAAAAACGAAATGTTGATAACATTTTTAATATTTCGAAAGAAGAAAAAGTGGTTCTTAAAGAAAGAATAATCTATGATCGCATTTCTTATATACATTTTATTTCTCAAGCAGTGAATTGAACATCTAGTCCTAGATATTAAAATACGTATTTATTTTCCTCTGAAACATAATTGTGCTCAAACTTTTTGTGAAACTCCCAACAACATGAGTGGTAAAAAACCTATATATGATCCGAAAGAATTCTTCTACTGACCTGCAGAAAAAAAATTAGACTCATTCCAAGCCGAAAAAACAAAATTCGGGATAACCCGACATGACGTTTGACTCTATTTAACGATCCCAAGGTGCTCAGAAGTTTGACTATATTTGAATAGTAAAGAATGTAGATTTGTTCATTTTTTTATGTAAAACAGAAGAATGGTATTAGAGTTACAATTGTTGATTAAATTTCATAGTGGCATTGAAACATGATTTACTTTCTTTACATTGCGTGTTCGGGTCGTGTTGCGGGTTGCCGGAAATTATTTTTGCGGGTTGACTGAAAATGGAATTTGCGGATTCAGGTCGGGTACAAACCGACCCATGCAGGACTCTAGTAGTACTTAAGGTGGTTCTCAAATTCCTTGCTCAACAACGCAAAACTTTCTGATACATTATCTGCCTCATTTTTAAGCACAAAGGCATAAAATTGACAGGTCTGACTATTGAACCGATTTGGAATTGAAATGGGTTTTTCATTTTTTGATAAATAAATTACTTATCGGGTGATAAGTGATTCGAGTCACGTTCTTTTCCCTTTCCCCTGCTGCGGCGTCGAAAATTCGGTTGAAAACGCCAACTTTGACAGTGTTTTCTGAAAAATCTTCTGTCTTTACCAAAAAATAAAATAAAATAAAGAATAGTGGAAAACGTCTTTCGGTAACAAAGTTTCTGAATAAGAACACCTGCATTTTAGGGGAAGGGGGATAATTTATAATACTGATTATTTATCGTCACTACAGAACACTATTTAAGGCAGAAGATTTTTTTTAATATAAAAATAAAAACAACTTAAAAATTTTAGATTTATTTGTATGCTGGGGGTGGGAGGCAAAAGGTAGAAGAAATTAGTCAGATAAAGATTTAACATAGCCAGACGACTATATGTTGGTTTTAAAAAAAATCGTAGTCGTATAAAAATACATTATATTGAGAAGATTTCTATGGATTTAAATAACAGTACACGAAGTTTCTGACAACCAAACTGTGAAAATGACATTTAATTTGTGACCGTGCCCGTCGTCTATGGAGAAATATATGACACTGCAAATGAGATTTGTCGCTGACGTTCGCAAATTGTTGCAGAGAACATATTTCGCACAAAAGAAACGAGTTATAATCATGTGATTTGAAGATTGGGACCTTCTTTCCTCCCTTCGAAAGTAGCGCCAAAAGTAGCATCGATGCTCGCTACAAACTACTGATATTTTGTATCGCGCTACTCGCTACACTACACTTTTTTTAATGTAGCGCGCTACACTACAAACTACTGGAAAAAGTAGCGGCTACTGTAGTTTCTCTACTTGTAGCGCGCTACTTCTGAGCCCTGCTCCTGGGGTACAGTGGTCCACAATCCACTCTGCTCCTGTAATGCAGAATGTTCAAAATATTTAATAATTGCTTATTTTCTATAAAGAAAGATTGTTTTAAAGTAGATTTAACTGTAAAATAAAGTAAACAAATAAAAATAACAATTTATTTAACATAGTGAGAAATATTCTGTTTTGTATTTACTGCCTTTGATAAATATAACTGTAGTCTAATTGTTGATGATTCTATTCAAGTAAGATTCATGAGACGCAAATTGAATGGAAATCAGTTTATTTCTCCCAAAGCTGTAGATGAATCTGCTGTTGATGTCAATGATTTCATAATGTTGCTTTCAGACCCAAAATTATTTCTTGAAAATTCCAGGCTCAACCTTAGGGGAGAGTTGGACAAAACCGGGTGGGTGGATAAAACAGGGATCCAGGTTTTATGGCTTGATTTGTGTCAGTATCTAGCGGAAACTTCTAGAATTACTTCTAGGCGAGTGGCTTGACAGCACCTAGTAAACAGTAATCGTGTAAAACAACTCATTTCGCAGTGGGATTTTTTTTAAGTTTCACGTGAAAAAGTTAACAATTCAGCGTGTGCAATATTACGTTACCAATCCTAAATGCCTAAGGATTTAGTTTAGGTAAGTAAAACGTATGATAGCCCATTATTTACTTGTTATTTTAACGTTTTGTATTGGTGTCTATGAGTTGTTTGAACAACGCTAGAGTAACATTTCATGAAAATGGCGTGGTCGGACAAAGCCGGGATACGGGTCGTCGGACATAACCGGGAAGTTCCCAGTTTTGGACAACTCATTTATTTACGTGATTGAAATGGAATTCACTTGTTTAGTTATTGTTTTACGATCTATAAATATTTAAAAACTATACAAAAAGTAATTTAAATTAAGTTGTTATATAAAAAACTCTTTATTAGTCATTTATATTCCAAATTAAGTTGAAAATTAAAACAAAAAAAATTAGTAAATTATCGAGTTGGGGCTAAATTAATTTATTCGCGAGATTAACCTTTTGTTTAATTTCATGGTGGTAGTTTTTAAGTGTTTAATTTTCTGTGTATCAAATTATTTGTACCTAATAAACTACAAATGATTTTTACTTTCTTCCATCTTTAGAAAAAAGAAAGTATTGGATTCGTGAAAAATTTCGACTTCCGGTTTTCGATAGATTTATACGTTTTAGAAGGTCCTGAACACAATTTGATGGTTTTTAGAAAATATCTGTCTGTGAGCTGTCTGTCTGTATGTGACAAAATTTTTGTGGGCGCTCTATTTGCTATAAAAGGGTTTGAAAAGACGGGGATCTACCCGTTTAACAGTGACGTATTCCCAGATCACCTCTTTATTCCCGCTGAGAGAACTGAGAGGCCCATGGAAGTGGAAAAGAATCCTTTGGCTGAATGTCAAGTATTGCCTGAACAAGAACAAGGTCCTGATGTAGACATGCCTAGAGGAACCTATAAACCTCAGCCTGAGAAAGGGAATGGGTCAGTAGAGAAACTGTCAACGCCGACTTCGAAGGCTCTAGTTCCTGTGCAAGACGACAACGTCAACTTGCAGGTTCCTGTGCAACCGTCTACGTCTTCTCAAGGTCTGAGCAGAGATATCAAGCGTCCTTTTGCAGCCTCATCACAGGATATAAGGCCTATTTCAGTACAAACCAGCTTTAGGGTCATTTGGAAATCCGAAAAGCGTCGAGGGGAAAACAGCTATCCTTACTTCAACCCCCTACAAATTAGAACTCGAACTAGAAGAAAAAGAAAGGATGAAAAAACAAGACGAGAAAGACTTAGCCCTGAAGCGAAAACTTTTCAAGATGACAGAAAAGGAAACTGAGGGGAAAAAGAAGAAGCCAAAGAAGAAAAGACCCTTGACATCAAACGAGGAAAAGAATGAAAGTGATGCAGCATGCATCTTTTGCAAAGATTTATATGAACAATATAAACCCAAGGAGAGTTGGATACAGTGCCTTCACTGCAAAGGGTGGGCACATGAAGCGTCCAGCAATGCAGATGAACAAGATCAAACTTTCATTTTTGATTTTTTTTAAACTCTTGTCATAACTTACATCATTGTTATTTGATGTAGATTTGATATAGATTTAAATTCCATAAGTATAATATGTCACATCCTGCAAGTTTCCCTCTAATAAATAGTATTATTGCAAAGTTACAATGTGTTTTTAATTATTATTTCCAGTTCCCGGTTTTGTCCGACCAGGTCGGACAAAACCGGGACATTGCACACTTCTAAAAAATGTGCTTTTATGATCTTACTTGCTATTGTTCGCGATTGAATGAATACTTTTTTTCTTCACAAGGAATCAGTTTATCGTTTTATTGCAAATTTTGACTGTTTTGTTCTCATAGTGAATAACAATAAAAGAAAATCCGTTAGGGTCCCGGTTTTGTCCGACTTTCCCCTACTCATAAGTACTTTGGAATTTCATTTGCAAATTTTAATGTGCGCTGATTTTTTTGTACTTAAGTAATAACTTCAACTAAATTGCAATTGTTCCTGTATTAATCTGTTATTATTTTCAAAATATAATTAATCTTTTGTTTTTGTTTCAAAATTTATATTACTATATTATTTTGCGGGTAAAGCGGCAACAAAAAAGAATTAGATTAATGAAAAATAGATTTATATTGTATTTTAGATAATACCTAATAGTGGTCCACTGTACCCCGGTGGGTGGACCAGTGTACCCCGCTTCCGGGGTACACTGGTCCACTTTACAAGTGTATATAATTTTTTTTTTTTTTTTGAAAAATGTATTGAAAACTATGTTGTGAGAAAATTATGATGGATGTAAGAAGGTTTAAGGAATATTCAAAAATATTTTCATACAGTCTATTAAAGAGAAAAAAAATGTTAATTGAAAAAGTGGTCCACTGTGTACCGGTCTCCCCTATATTTTTCTAACATATCTGTTATTAAGAAAAGTCCACTGGATTTTTTTTATGTCTGTGTGTGTGGCAGGGGAGAAGGTGCTATTTTGTATGTCTGCAGAGGAGGGGTGATATTTTTAGGAAATTTATTGGATTTTTCTATAAAATAACATTTTGTTTATGAAAGATTAAATCCAAACTGAGCATTTATAATTATAACTATTAACCTTTTTCTAAGTTCTCCTGTTTAAGATTTCCTTTTTAGTGAACTTGCAAATTACCCATTTTAAATCCTAACAAAACAAAAAAATACAGTTTCCTCTTATAGAATGTAATTTGCAAAGAGTCCTCTTTTATTGAAGAATTTTGCGTGCACCTACCCTTGACTACTATTATGAAATATCTCATAGCATAACTGTATAGTAAAAAGTATGACATACATCTACTTGTGAAAAAATTACAACATGGCCTACTGAAAAGTTAACATAAATATAAATAAATATGTAACAAAAAAGAAAAAAACATATAGTAGCATCAATATCTTAATTCAAGGTTGCAATATAACCTAAGCAGCATGCTTTAAATTACACCAGAACATAAAAAAAAATGCTTGTAAAAGCTGTTTAACAAAATATAGTCGAACTTGGTTAAAGCAACGGAGTTATAAAAGTCCTTGTATTAACTGGAACTCGTGATACCCGTAAATACAATAAAAATCTTAAAAACACACACATAAATAAACTAATTGCAACTATTATTTTAATGCTAAAATTAACATAATATCATAAAGTTTTGTGGAAAATTCGACTAACATTGCAATAATCATTTCAATTTTTGAGCAATTGATTTCATATATTCTTTTCTTTTAACAGTGCAATAAGAGACATCCAGAGTCCAGATTTAAAGAAAGAAACAAAGATTTTTTTCCTACATTCTTTCCTTTTCATGGCTCACTTGTAATCTTAAAAAGAAGTGGTATTTAAAACGTCCTTATTTAAATGTCTCCCTTCTTTCTATTTAATTTTTTCAAGGACATTGGATTTTCTTGTATGGCAGGGGGGAGAGTCACCTTGAAGGTTGAAATTCTGCCCAGGAAAACTGATAAATTATTGTATTTTGGCAGATAGTTGTAATGTAGAATTATTATTGCTGAGAGAGAACTGTGTTCATTAAGAAAGGGATTTCTTTCCTAATTTCCCTCTACTTTCCACCGAAAATCAGGCTGAAATGAACAGATGTTTTGCTTGTATTAGCCATGATCCTGCCTTTGTAGCTCATAAAAAGTATGAAAATCTTAAAATAGTTTAAATATTGAACCATTTTTAATGTGCAAATTGCTTGTCTTAACAGTGTCCTCGTTTTAACTATGCTCATATTAAATGAGTTCAACTGTAGATGTTAAGTTATTCTTTAGTAACAATTTTTCACTTACTATTAAAATATGAGCTTAATTTTAATGAAAAATTTTCAGTAAAATAAATTAACTGCGAATAAAGTTTAGTTTTTAAAAAAAATCAACAAAATTTTCCAAAAAAACTATCATTACTTACAGTTTTGCATTCCTGAAGAGAAGTTAGCAAAGCTTGATGAAGCAATTCTTTTTCTTTACTTTTTGTCACTGGCTTAACCACGAACTTGTTGAATTTAGGTTTAAAATTGTTTTTCCTTGTGAAATGAAATAGATAATTTGAAATTCTAAACTGAAAGAAAAAAAATCTATCAATAAATACTGCATCAAAAATAAAATTTAATTAATTAATGCACAGAAAACCATAGAGGTGATGTCTTTAATGCAATTTAGTTACATTGGGGAGATGCTTTGAGTGTAGTTTAGTTACATTTTACTGAAAAAAAAAAAATTATTTGCTCTCAAAGTTTAATGTAAATAATTCTTGTTTATTTTGTATTTAAAAGTAGGTGTGTGTACATTTCTTTTGTTTTTTAACCATAGAGGTGTTTTGAATGTTATTTGGAAATTATCTACATTTTAAGCAAAATTATTACTGGGGTACAAAAAAGTTTTTTTTTTTTCCTCTAAAAAGTTTATTTTTCAATTCAAGTAAGTGGAACTTATATAAAAATTATTAAAATTTCTTTTAAAATCTTTTGTCAGAACAGTTGTTAGTTAAAATGTACTTGTGATAAAATTTTTGCTTAAGTTATTTAAAAAAAAAAAAAAAAATTATAGACCTCCCAAACTTCTTAGAAAAATCGCAATTGTTTTAAAAAGTTTCTAGGTAAGTAAGATCATTTTTTTTTCACAAAATGTATGCTTTTCAAAATGTAATTTTTACAACATTTTGATATTCTATGTTTTAAAATATCCATTTTTGCTTTATTTTTATTGTTACCATCTTAATTTTTGTGCTTTTGCGTAGTGTCACCTGGGTCCTGGAGGTTGCAACTTCGGGAGACAAAATGTGCAAATTTGGTGATTTTTTGAAAATGCACCAAGGAGTAAAAGGCACAGTCGCCATTTCTAGGTACTTCTCATTATGGCATCAGATTTCACACAAAGAAGGATAAGTCAACTAAAATTTTTGATAAAATATCTTCATTATTGGGTCATTCCATGCCAAACCAACCAAAAAATTTCAATATTTAACATGACCATTATTTCATTGAAACTTTCAGGAATCATTCTTCCTAACGATGTATATGAAAATATATTTATTTTTATAATTTTTTTATATCATTAGGTTTTTATGAAATTAATTTTGAAAAACCATGACTTTCTGGCTTGCATAAGCTATCTGAATCTCGACTGCCTCAAGTTCGATAAGGTCTAAGAAAACTACCTCATTTTAAAGAGAATTTCATATGGTTTAATTTAATATCCAACTTGATGATGCTTCGTGTAAATAATATCTCATCAAAAACATCACCTGTAAAAAATGCAGCCAAGTCTCGTGACTCTTTTTCCATAAAAAGTTCTGAGATCGTGTAAAGCCATGTTTAGCTATCTTATTAACTCTGAAATTTTCATTCACAAATCACTCCTAGTCTCTACATCTTTAGTTAAATATTATTTTGTGACTTGGCAATTACGCAGCACAGGGAAGTTATTACACCTTACTATGTTATGTGGGAAGGGATGAGATAATATGATTAAGGCTAATTATATACGCACAGGGAAGTTATTACACCTTAATATTTTATGGGATGGCATGGTATTATTTGATTAAGACTAATTATATACATCACATTCTCGTGCTACGTAATTGCCAAGTCACAAAATAATATTTAACTGAAGATGTAGAGACTAGGAGTGATTTGTGAATGAAAATTTCAGAGTTAATAAGATAGCTAAACTTGGCTTTACACGATCTCAGAACTTTTTACGGAAAAAGAGTCACGAGACTTGACTGCATATTTTACAGGTGATGTTTTTGATGAGATTTCACTTCTTTTTGTAAGTAATCCTCCTTTTCTTGATTTTGGGTTATTTTTGGAGATCATCCACTGATTTTCGCTAAGCCCACACTCTGTCCCTATTATTTACAGGTATCAAAAATTTGAAGCTTTATAGTTTCGTTTGCAAAGTACTGTAGATAAAAAGAGATTTCAGGTTCCTAGGCCAGCTCTAAGTTATGGGAGGGGGAGTGTCAAAAGTACTCTCAATTGCTTCCAGGATAGGTGCTATATCCATCTGAGATATTACTCGCAGTCCTAGATACTTGATATTTAGCATAAAAGAACTTTTTAGTATAAAAAGAAAGCCAAATTTAAAATTTCCGGAAATTTTTAATAAATCAAACTATATTCATTTTTTTGATGTTTTTCATTTTTTTGGCTTTTTTTTTTTTTACATTTACGGATTTTTTAATTTTTTCTTACTTTGTATACTAAACCCTACCTTCCTGCCAAATGTCAAGCTTTTAGGACTACAAAATCGGATTATTTTCAAATTTTTGACTTTTTATAAATTTATTAATTTTTCGATTTTACTTCTAAGTTACCTGATTGTTATGCCAATATAGTAATTTTTTGATCCGTCTTCTTAGGATCATTTAGGTTCAATTTAGAGGTAAATCAAGTGAATGTTAGAGTCACCATGATTTTATTTAGAAAGAACTACCAAACCACAACCAGCCAGTAATGTCGGGAGGGTAGGGGGAGCTGTGAAAATTTTTGTGGGGCTAACATCATTTAACAATCCATATTTCATATGCGAAGTAAATAGAGTATAACCTGTGAAAGAAAACAAACTTGTCTATAAAGAAATCGCCTATAACGTAGCCAGTCTATAGTGGAACTTTCCTATAACGAAATTCGTAAACGAAAGAAAAGAAAACCATAATCCGGGGGAAATAACATAAAACAATTAGGAGCGTTGTACTAGTTAATAGGACAATTATCTTAAAACTAATGTTTGTAGCAGTACAAAATCAAATTGTTTTCAAATTTTCGATTTTTTAAAGATATTTCGATTTTATTTTCGATTTTAACGAATTTTTTAATTGTTCTTTTTATTGAATAGTAAATACTACCTTTACACCAAGTTTTAAGTTTCTAAGAATACAAGATAAAATTATTTTCAATTTTTGATTTTTTCGATTTTTTTTTAAAATAATTTTCTGTATTTTTTAATTTTTTCTTATTTTGTATCCTTTATTACAAATTTCAAGTTTCTAGCGCTACAAAATCGAATTATTTTGAAATTTCCGATCTTTTTCGAGTTTTTTTAGGTGCGTTCGTAATTATATAAATACGTAGCACCTATAGTCGTCGTTTGGTCCGTCCGTCTGTCTGTCTGTCCGCATATAACAACGCAAAAACTACCCAACCAAATGGTTTGCAATTTAAAATATATTATCTTTGCAGAATTTTGTCGAGACATTTCAAATTTTATTAAAATCAAATCAAAACTTTAGGAGATATTAATAAAAATATTTATTAAGAAATTTGATTTTTTTTTTTTAATCGGTGCTTTTTTGTTATAGGAGCTTCCGATGGATGTTAAATCGTCAAGCGACCGAGATGCTTATTTTATTACAGAAATTAATCGGCAGACGATATAATTCATTTCACAGAATTAAAAATCATCAAGATCTGAATATTTATATAACTAGCTGATACATATATATCTGAATATTTATATAACTAGTTAAGATATTTGTATGAACAGTGTCATAAAATATATACTTAACTAGCTGTTTAACCCGTTCTACGCACGGGATATCATGAATTTAATTCTAAAACGTGCGTACGAACGCACCTCGTTTGTAACGTTTGACGTACAATTTCCAACTTGTTTATTCTATTTTCGAATTTATTGTGTTTTAATTTTTCCTTTTTCTATATCCTAAACAATAAGTTTTTTCGAATTTTACAGATTTTTTCTTTTTTTGTATCCTAAATACTGCCTTTATTCCAAATTTTAAATTTCTAGCTCTACAAAATCGAATTATTTTCAAATTTTCATTTTTTTTTCGATTTTTTTATTTTATTTTCGATGTTTGTTGTATTTTTATTTTTTTATTTTACTGAATCCTAAACACTACCTTTACACCAAATTTCCAGTTTCTAAGACTACGAGATCATATTATTTTCAATTTCTCACTTTTTTTTTCTTTTTCTTTCTTTCTTTTTTTTTTTTTTAATTTTTAATTTTTGAAAATTTTGATTTTTTTCGAATTATCCATATTTTTTAATGTTACCTTATTTAGTATCTTAAATATTACCTTTATTCCAAATTACAAGTTTCTAGCGCTATGAAATCGAATTATTTTCAAATTTTCTTTATTTTTCGATTTTTTTATTTTATTTTCAAATTTTATTGCGTTTTTATTTTAACTTATTCTGAATCCTAAACACTATCTTTACCGCGAATATTAGGTTTCTAAGGCTAAAAGATCAAATTATTTTATTTTTTTCGAATTTTTGAATTTTTTTTTCGAATTTTCCGGATTTTTTATTTTTTCCTTATTTTGCATCCTAAATACTACCTTTATTCCGAATTCCAAGTTTCTAGCGCAACAAAATCGGATTATTTGAAAATTTTCGTTTTTTTTCGATTTTATTTTCGATTTGTTTTGTGTGTTTTTGATGTTTTCTTTTTCTGAATTCTAAACACTACCTTCACACCAAATTTTAAGTTTTTAAGACTACAAGATCGTGTTATTTTCAATTTTCAATTTTGTTCGAATTTGTTGAATTTTCGAATGTTTTTTTTTTAATTTTCCGGATTTTATAATTTTTTCTTTCTTTGTATCCGAAACATTAGCTTTATTCCAAATTTTAAGTTTCTATGGCTGCAGGATCTACCCAATCTTTTTGATGACGCGAGAATGAGTGAGGGTGTGAGTGACAAAAAATCGAAACTTTGAGTTCATATACCGTCTGCACTAATTTATGGGTATTTTTTGAATTATCCATATTTTTGAATTTTTCCTTATTTAGTATCTTAAATATTACCTTTATTCCAAATTTCAAGTTTCTAGCGCTATAAAATCGAATTATTTTCAAATTTTCCTTTATTTTCGAATTTTATTGCGTTTTTTATTTTAACATTTTCTGAATCCTAAACACTATCTTTACCGCGAATTTTAAGTTTCTAAGGCTAAAAGATCAAATTATTTTAATTTTTTCAATTTTTTTCGAATTTTTGAAATTTTTTTTTTCGAATTTTCCGTATTTTTTAATTTTTCCTTATTTTGCATGCTAAATACTATCTTTATTCAGAATTCCAAGTTTCTAGCGCAACAAAATCGGATTATTTGAAAAATTTCGATTTTTTTCGATTTTGTTTTCGATTTTTTTGGTGTTTTTGATGTTTTCTTTTTCTGGATGCTAAACACTACCTTTACACCAAATCTTGTTTCTAAGACTACAAGATCGTCTTATTTTCAATTCTCAATTTTGATGGTATTTGTTGAATTTTCGAATGTTTTTTTTCGAATTTTCCGGATTTTATAATTTTTCCTCTCTTTGTATCCTAAACACTACCTTTCTTCCAAATGTCAAGTTTCTAGGGCTACGGGATCTACCTAATCTTTTTGATGACGCGGAATGAGTGAGTGAGTGAGTGACAAAAAATCGAATGTTTGAGTTTATATATCGTCTGAACTAGAAAAGACAGAAAGTTGTAATTTTAAATTTTGGTCCTGTGTGCCAAATATTCTAGAAAAACGAAGTTTTGAATTTTTGGGATACTCCAGCGCGGAGATATGGGGGGGTCAAAAGTGCCCTGAGTTGCTTCCAGAAAAGTATGCTTACGGCCGTGCTTTCTCGACTTGGCGGAGGCCAGATTAATAATTTTCAAAATAAAATTCATTAAATTTTTGAGGCAGTATTTTTTAAATTTTTGACGTCTAACAAAAAAGTATACCATTAACCTATTATTAGACAAAATACAGTTTCTCAATTCAAAACGAGTCATAAATGCATAGGAGTGATTCTGAGTAAAAAAAAAATTCTCAAATTCACAGCAAATTTTCTGAAAAGTTACAACTGGGGGGGGGGGGGGGGGGGTGACCACTCCCGCCACTTTTTTTTTTGCATCCCTTTGATGAAATTTGCATTTTTTCGCAATCTTTTGACTAAATTTGCAGTTTTTTCAAGATCTGTTGATAAAATTTGGGGTTATTTCGTGATTTTTTGACAAAATTTGCCGTTTTTTCGCGATTTTCTGACGAAAGTCACGTTTTTCCTGCAATCAAAATTAGCAACTTTTCTTTGAACAAATGACGAGATTGATTTTTTTTGGCAATCATTTGCCGAAATACCGATACATTTTATGTCTGAATTCTCGGATTTAGGACCGATATTTTTTTTAATTTTTGGAAATCATTGCCTTAATTTTTCGGAAAATTCAAACCAGAATCACCCTTGCAAATGCACCGGGGTTGTACGATTTTTGTTTTTGTGCCATTTTGGTGAGAAAACCCCAATTTCAAATACATGTTTTTTTTTTTTTTTTATAAAGCATACCATACAAATCAATTTTATAAATAAACACACAATGTTTAGTTTATTATAAATCACTCACATTGTCAAGAATATAACTGACTCAGCTATTAATAACAGAGGGCTTTGATTGATAGTGAAACAAACATAATTTGGTATACCATCCACCGGATTGTTGTGCCAGGCAAAAAAACAGCATTTTGGCCCCAAAAAAGAAACGTCTGCGACATCTGTACCCTCAATTCATAAGTAAGTTCGGCTCAGATGTCATATACACACCACATTGCCGCGATTGCAACAAAATGGAAATTTTATGCCTCACATTGTAACCTGGTTATTTTGTTTATATTGTTGTTTGTTTACTTTTATTTTTTATCTTAATTCTATAAATTATTTTTATTATGTAATGTATCAATATTTATTTATATCAAACTATCATTAATTTACTTTTATTTCCTTTTTTAAAATAATAGAAGCTATTTCATTTATTACGTTATTTTATTTTTATATTGAAATCACGTGCTATTATTGCATGCTATTTGTAACTAATATTCAAAAACAAAGTTTTCGCTGGTATTTTCCATTATCCTGTTAACCACTTTTCATAACAAAAAACTATCGCCCAACTGTAACGCCAAATAAACAAATGGAAAAATGTTGCCATTGGAAGCTCAAAAAATAAAATAATAAAATAAAATAAAATACAAAAAATTTGGTAAAGCGGCACTCATCAAAGTATCAACTAATCAATAAGTTTAAACAATAAATTTTACGAGATATTAATGAAAACAGACGATAAATAATCCTGAATATTTTTTTAATTTACATTATTTTACTTAATTATACCTCTATGCTGGTGATTAACTGTTTGTTACGTCAGTTGAAACTGATCTACTGTACATAACTATGCATCGCAACATTTTTCAGTGCTTTTTCTCTTTTAATAACATGGCACCGTCGTTTAAGGATGCAATTGTTATTTTAATTAACGAAATGACCAATAAATCAATCAGTAAAACATAATGAAAAATACAGGTAAATGTCGAATTAAAAACTACTTGATGACATAACAAAAACGTGTAATGCTTCTGACGTCAATTGAATGTGACGCCTGCATTTTTGCATTCAATTCATGCACTTTTGGCATTAAATTCTATAGTTTGGCGGTAGTTTTTTGTTATGAAAAGTGGTCGACGGGATAATGGAGAACTATTCTTTTCGCCAAATTGGCGGGGGAAAAAAATCGAGCCAACGTGGTGCGTATATGGCATTTGTGTGCTATAAGTTTTAACAAACAAGATAGACATTAAAAAATCAGCATGACACACATGAAAAGTACCCTGCATGGAACAGATGCTTTACACTCACGCAGCGTTGTTTGGCGATTTTTTGGTTGGCTCGATTTTCAAGCCCGCGCCAAACCAATAGCTTAATACAATTGCTAGGTTGCCATTAAAGGAAAAAATATCCTAAATTTGGCGACTTTTTCCCTTTGGAACAGATGTGTTACACTCACGCTAAAATGTAAACAAAAGATTGGCGACTGTTTGGTTGGCGCGATTTCCAAGACTGCGCCAAACGAATAACTTAATACAATGGTTAGGTTGCCATTAAAGGAAAAAATCCCCTAAATTTGGCGACTTTTTTCTTTTTTTTAACCGATTAAATTTTTTTTTTAGCGTGAGTGTAAAGCATCTAAGCCATAAAATGGTACAGCATATACTGAAAACGGGCGCTACGCCGTGATAATTTCAAGAACAACGTATGCAATCTTAAATTAAAATCAGTTTTATTTTGTGACAGTATGATGTTAATTAGATTCTCAGAAGGTATCAAGTAAATGGTGAAACATTAGATATCTTTAATAATTAAAAACTCACCCGTAGTTTCCTGAAAACAGGATGCATGAAAATGACAGTTCTCATTTTTTTGTTGTTGTTGTTGTTTTGTTAAAAATCACTAGTAAAAACTACACGAATTTTATTTTTTTCATATTTTGATATCTAAATTTAATAAGTTTAATACTCGATTCCCTAAAATAAAAATTACAATTTGATACAGAAGACAAACTTTTATTTTTTTAAAACGATCATCAATTTCAAGATATTTATTTTTATGTTTAGAATTCAATGGAACAAAAACCCATGCGTTGTGTTTTGTTTTAGTTGGTTGGTTCGTTTCTCGTTTATACCATGGATAAAAAGTAAGAGAAGCAAATAACTAATAAATCCAAAAAAAGAAGAAGAAGAAGAGTTAAAACAATAAAAAAATCATATAAAAAAAAGAAATTAAATAAAAAATCAAAATGGATCTATCTTTGGTGAGTATTTGGGATCCAATGTTAGAATCGAAGTTTTAAATTCGATCTCGGCATGTATATCGAATAATTTAATCCAACTATAATGATGCAATATTTATTTACATATTACCATCGAAGCACTTCTATGCAAAATACAAATGCTTTATGAGCGAAATTCAGGCCAATGAAAATAATTTCACGGATTTTTGCCAACTCACTAACATGCTAATTCGCTGATACTAGTTTGAAGTCTGCATAATGGGATCCTTAATACGTCAAGTGGGGTTAATTCAGCGTTTTGGATGGGCTCGAAAATCAACGTCTGTGAATAAAATAAAGATTATAGTTTTGGGCACTGGTTGGAGTAGTTATAGTTTCTTAAAATACATTGATCGTAATGAATATGATGTTAAAGTAGTTTCTCCTCGCAATCATTTCTTATTTACTCCACTTCTTTGTAGTACTACAGTAGGAACTTTAGAATTCCGGTGAGTAAACCAATCTAGCTATTATTAAGGAAACGTGAAATTCTTGAAAAGAGGAAGAGCTTTGCGTTATCTAAATAATTTGTTCTTGAGTTCCGATTTTTTTTTCTAAATGATTTTGTTGTTCTGATTTCTTTAATTTTTATAAAAAACTCTTTATGTAGAATTACCGGCGTAGGATTGGTTCAGAGGCGCCGAATTTTAAAAGCTTCAATGTGTGTGTGGAGAGGGGTGCGGTGCAGAATCGATCATGGAGTTCACAAAAGTCTATCAAAGAGATAAAGGGACAGACATTTCAGGGGGTGCAATGCCCCTATGAAAATTTTCCAAAATTACACGTATAATTTTGAGCACTGCTATTTCTGAATAGCAATCTTTTATCTTACTTAAGGATTGTATGAAACCCAAAATTTTCTCCAGACAGTTTCAGAAGGGTACTACATCCTGTCTGCCATTTGAGTTAAAATATATGACCCTTCTGGCCCCTCAGTCAAAGGATGGTGCCCTTACTGCCTTTTTTTTATAAAAATATTTACTTGCATAGTAAAAACTCATTGTTGTAACTGGAAAAGAGTGCCCTGACTTTTAAATCTTAAAAAGTTTTCTTAAGAGTAGAAAAGGTGTCCTTTTCCCATCAGCAGCACACATTCTTTTTTTAATCCTGTGATAAACTCTATATGACACGTATATGTGATACTGAACATGGAGGAGGTTAATATAGATTTTTAGATGTCTAATTGGTTTATTATTATTATTTTCGGTACTTCTCCATTATCCCGTTGACCACTTTCCATTTTTTTTAAAACTATCGCCAAACTGTAATGCCGATGCCAATAAACAAATGAAAGAATGTTGCCATAGGCAGGTCAAAAGAAATTCAGAAAATTCCCACTCGTTAAAGTGTCAACTAGTATTTTTAAACAAAAAAATTTACAATATATTAATGAAATCAGAAAATAATAATCTTGGACATTTTTTTTTTATTATTTTTTTTTTTTAATTATCCTTCTTGGCTGTTGAATAAATATTTCTTCTGATATCAGTTGAAACTGATCTATTGTATGTAACTATGTATGCATTGCAACATTTTTTCAATGCATTTTCTCTTTTAATATCATGACGACTCCACCGTTTAATGACGTAATTGCTATTTTAATTAACAAAATAAATAATAAATCAGTAAAATACAATTAAAAATACAGATAAACATTGAATTAAAAATCACTTGATGACATAAAAAACACGTGGAATGGATCTGATGTCAAGTGAATGTGACGCAATGATCATGCATTTTTGGTGTTAAATCCTATCATTTGGAGATAGTTATTATTATTATTATTATATATATTTTTTTTTTTTATGGAAAGTGGTCGATGAAATAATGGAGAAATATCTTTTTTTTTCTATAAATATAGATGCCTATAAATAAACTTTACAAAGAAAAATTAAGTAATTTTCTTTCTCTGAGAAGATTTTAGTTGTAAACAATTTTTATAAATATGCAAAATTCTGCTTCTTTTATAACTTTTATTTTTAAAATTTTAATTATTTTTATATTAAAAGTAATAAAAAAAATAAGTAATAAAATTTATTAGTTTACAATTTCTCAAGTTTTTCAACTAATTCTGATCAAAATTTATATTTTTATCATCATGATTGTCTCCATTCTAAATCAAAGTCTGACTCTACACTGCTGGAGATGAACATTCTGTTGGAAAACTATAGTTTTCATTTATTTATTTATTGTTAAATAAATCCAAATTTCAGCAAATATTAAATGAAACTTTATAAGATTAAAAAAAAAAAAAAAAAAAGCAAATAGTTTTAAATGCCATTTTAAATAGATATTGTGACTCAGATTGTCATTCGAATGATATATTAAAAACAACGGTGTTAAATTAAGCAAGGAAAGCTACTCTAGAAATTTAGGGGCTGAATAACTAAAACATTAGTAATAAGAGTTTTAAGAGTGTATCATTTTTTTTAAGTGTTTAATTTTATATTTTCTAAGAAAATATATAAAGAGAAAAAAAAAAGAAATAAGAAAATAATATGATTCTAGGATAATATATATTTCTTATACCCACAATTCTAAAACATAAGAAAAATACATAATTTTATATTTTCTAAGAAAATATAACTGCAAGAAAAGCTTTTATTTGTAAAAATTCAATTTTTCAAGGGGGAAAAGAACTTATTTTTTTCCCCACTGTAAAATTACCATAAATTTTGCATCTCTAGTACTGACTAATCATAATAGCGAATGTTTTGACACTATAACTCAACACTCAAATCACATGATCTTTTTAATATGTAACTTTAATTATTATTTATATATTTTTTACTTTTCTCCTGTTCTATAAATTTCATGAATTACCAATTTTATGGTATTAAATTTCCATTTTTGATGAGTGAATTTTTTTATGAGTACTTTTTAGTTTTTCTTTAAATAGTTTACAAACATTAAAACAATTGTTTTTTTTTTAATTTTTTCCAGATCAATTACTGAGCCAGTTAGAAATATTGGATTCAAAGACCCTGAGGATTTTTTGTTAGCTCAAGCAGAAGAAGTTGATTTAAATAAAAAGATTATTACTTGTAAGAACACTGATTTAAATTTAGGTTTTCATCTTCCCTATGACAAGTTAGTTATTGGTGTAGGATGTTTAAACAACACTTTTGGAATACCAGGAGCAGATAAATATGCTTATTTTTTAAAAGTATGACTTAGGTTAGATTTTTTTTTCTATTTTCTTAATTTTAGCATTATTTTTCTATTACATGGCATGCTAATTAAGTGGTTTTATGTACTAAACCACCAACTTTTTGTTTTTTCAATAAATAAATCCAATAGTTCAAAATGTGAAAAAATGCCAAATCATGTGCATGACTTTATATAATAAGCTAACAAAAAATTTTTAATTCAATAAAAATATCAAATTCAGACTTTTATACTGAAACTGACCATATAACTAAAGATTGTTTCTGAATCGACTTTTACTAAGGATTTGACATTCTTTCTTTCTTTTTTTTTTCATTGTAATTTTCGGCATTCATTCAAGAAACATCAATATTCATTCGTTAAAACCTTATGGTTCTTTGAAAGATGTCACTATAGGCATTGTTCTATTTATGCTTATTTCATTGACAAAAAGATTTTGAATATTGTTTGCTACATTATGTAATAAAATGCAGTCTTGTGTATTATTATATATATATATATGTATGTATTTAGTAATTTTAATAAAAATTATACATATATTTAATAAATACAAAAAACTTATTTTTAAATATTTAAAAGGTGAAATGATTTGAAAAACCTTACTAATTTGATGTTCTCTTACAATGGTATGTTCTAAGGTCCCCTTGGGATGTCAAGTTCAAGATTCTACCATCTAATTTTAATAATTTAAAATCGTAATTGCAAAATGTACTATTTAAAAAAAAATTCTTTAGTCCTATAATTAATTGTACATTTTAATGTTATTATTTTGAAGCCTTTTGTACTGGTTAATGTAATCTTAATGTTAAATTAATAAGTTCCACTGACAATCATGGTAACAAAATTTTTAAATATTCTTACATTTTGTAAATAATTAATTGTCTTAGTTCTTGTAATATTAGATAGAATAATCTCTCTTTTTTTTCTGTGTAATTTCTTTAAAGTTACAAGATTTAAAAAATGTATTTTATTTAAGAATATGTCACTTTTTAAATCTAAATATTTTCTTATGCATCAGCAATCCTTATTTCCTAGATAGAAATTTGTGAATAACTAATGTGCCATAAGTATATTTAGAAATTTAAGGCCATCCTTCCAAACTCATTTAAAATTAGAGATTTGCATGTTTAAGCTCATATGATTGTCAGTGTCTATGTTAAATTTAAACTGACATGATCTATATATATATTTGTCTTAAATCTATAATCAGTTAGAATAATAAAATGTTGAACGAAATTTAAACAATCATTGATGATAAACTATCTTCCTACCATGTAAGTGTTTTTTTTTTTTTAAATTAATTTAAGCTGTGCTGTACAATATTATAGGTGCTAATTATGTTTCCAAGATCCTTTTTTTATAGTATTTAAATTATTTATATGCCCATTAGTAGCATCAACTAAATGCATTTTTAGTTGTGTTTTCAACGGAGTTTTTAATTACTTTTTTACATTAAAAAATTGTCAATTTCATATGTTCAAATGATTTATTGTACCGTAAAATACCGTTAATCCGCCCTTCCCGATTAAGCGCCCCCCTCTCACTTTGTAAACAAATTGGAAAATTCAAAAAATCCCGAGAAAGCGCCCTCCTCCAAAAGAAATTTCGCCGTGCACGTCAAGATCAACACCAAAAATTTTATCTCCCAAGTGTTTGTTTTTTTTTCCCCCGAAAGATCAGAAAGGCGTGGCGATTCTTTGATATATCGCAAACATGTACAAACACATTGTCGATCTGAAAAAGCAATATAACCAGATATTAGTTTTGCTGTAAATTTATCTCTATGGCGATATGAAAGTAATAAAAATATCGATAGTGAAAGTTTCTCATGAAATAAGTTAAAAAAATGTGTATTTGATGCTGTGTGGAAAATATTTTGATTTAAAAGAGAATCTATTTTATTAAAGAATTTATAGTCGTATTTAACATTATTATGAAAACCAATCACAAAAAAAATATCGATTGATTGATCAGATCAATCGAATTGTCGATACACAGTCGAATTTGTAGCGTTATTTGTGCTATCTTTGTGGTGGTAATGTTTTTTGTTTTAATAATCTGGCAAAACTACCAATTCGTTCTACATGTTCTCAATTTTTGTGACTTGTATAATTTATTTAGCATTTATAGATACGAAATCATGATATAAAAAAAAAGGTTATTTAATCTTCCTAACTTACAACAGATGGCGACACCACATAAAATGTTACTAGTTCTCGAAATTACTTCAGGACATTTTCAACTGCAATTTCTCAGTGTTTTTTAATTATTTTAAATTATTAAGTTTCTTTTATTTTTCTGTTACCATATTAATTACAGATATTAGTGTTATTATTTATCAAAATGCATTCCAGTTTCAAAGCTTCTGAAATCCAGAATTTTCTATAATCTGAAATCGCTATTAATCGTGAAGTTATACTGTTTATCTATTTTGTCTATCATTTTTTTTTCAAAATGTTTTTCTTTTGTTACTTTATTAAAATAATGCATGCATTCGATGGTCAGCCATTAGCATCTCCCCCCCCCCCCCCCCCCACCTCCCATAAATATCATATACTACAATTTTAATACCGTGTAAGCGCCCCCCTGCTTATTTTACGATTTTCCGTCGTGTTTAGGGGGCCGGATTAACGGGATTTTACGGTAGTACTTATTCCGGCTAGAATTACTAGAAAAATAAAAAGGGGCGCGCAAGCAAAGTGAGCTGTGACCGCATAGCGGTCTCAATGTGAATTGCTTTGCAATTCACGGGGGGGTTGGCGAGCGTTAGCGAGTAGGGGGCTGAGCTCCCTAGTTTCTTTATATTTTCAGTACCTTTTTCAGTCTCTGGAAATGTTTTTAAATTAAGAGATAATTTAAATCTGAATAGGTTACAATTTTTGAAATTTTTAATAGTAATTATTGTATAAACTTTGCATTTTGAAAGTAGAACACATAGAAAATTCATTCAGAATTAATCCCTGTCTCTGTGAACAGGGAAAACCACTGACAGACCATTCTAGCAATATGGCTGTACTGCTTCCAAAAGAGCCTAAACTTGTGATTTCTCTTTTTATAATCCAAGATAGATTGGACTGATATTTGCACCCCAGGGTATCTGTTTCTGCAGATTGCTTATGGCTTTTAAACTTTAATCCATACATAGTTTGCAAAGATAATTTTCTAGCGTGTTTGAAATGAGAGAGAAAAAGTCCTTCTGGCCTGTACCGGAAGGAAAAGGTAGCTTTCATAGTACATGTTTTTAAAAATTCAACTCATTTTACTGAAAATCCTGAAGCTAAAATGCTTGGAATCTTATTATAGAAGATTCAATCCTGGTTTTCTGTAATACTGAATTTCAATACGAATTTCAGCATGAGAGTTATAGCATAACAAAAATCCGATTGTTTCAAAATTTCAGCCACCCTAGAATTTCAAACTGCCATATCTCAGCCATTTTTTAAGATAAAGTTAAAACAAAAAATGTTTCGAAACCTTGTATCACGGCCTAACAATAAACGGAAACAACTTTTTCAATTTATAATTTTTCATACTTTTTTTTTAAATTAAAAAAAAATTAACTTGCCGCCATTTTGAAACAAGATGGCACATGAAGTTGGCCAACAAACCCGGTCGAGACCTTGGTATGTTCTGTACACATGATCAGTCATATTCATATCAATTCATAAATATGAGAGTTACAGCATAACAAATATCAGATTCAAACTGCCATATCTCAGCCATTTTTCAAGATATAGCCAAAATAAAAAATGTTCCAGAATCCTTGTATCACGTTCTAACACGTAACAGAAATAATTTTTTCAATTTATAATTTTTTTGCACACCTTTTTGAATTTTTAAAATTTTTAAATGGCTGCCATTTTGAAACAAGATGATGGATGAAGCTGGCCAATGAAGTCAGTCGAGACCTTGGTATGTCCTATTCACATACTCAGTCGTATCCAAATCGGTTCATAAATGAGAGAGTTACAGCATGACATATCTCAGATATATATATATAAATCAACTTTTGAACGGAGGGTGGTTTGGGAGTCTGAGGGTCATGATCGGTGAAAATATACCCAATTTTTTTGGAATTGCTTTCCTCCGAACGGCTGCAATAGGTAGCTTTTTGTAATGAAAACTACCTATTAGATAAAACTGGATATTTGTTTTTTATGTTGCCATAAGAAATCGATATGTAAATTTAAACTGACTTTCCCTATTTTATAATATATATCACTATTATTTTTTACTTTAATATATCACTAATAGTTTCATGATTAAAAATTTTACCAATCGAACCACTTTAAATATGGAATTTAACTTATGATTAAAATATGTTATGAAAACTGTGTGTATGTTTAATTTTACTCTATCTCGTTAAATTTATGAATGAAATATTTATTTTTAAAAGAATCTAATTTTACTGTATATTCTTTAATATTGAATTAGGAAATATCACATGCTCAAAAGATTCGAAACAGGATCCTTCGCAACTGTGAGAAAGCTTTAGCTCCGACATTATCAGATGAAGAAAGGCAATGCTTACTTCATACTGTCATTGTGGGTGGAGGACCAACTGGTGTAGAATTTGGAGCAGAACTCTATGATTTTAAAACACAGGTATTAGTTCTTTCAATCTTTAAGGGAAACAACATAAAAATCTTATTTAATTTTTGAAATTTTTTTTTCACTTGTAAAAATCTGAAGATAACTTTAGAAATAGTTTGCAATGTACAAAAACTGTTTAAATTTTAGTGGAATATCTTTATGTTATATATTCATGACAGTTAGTATTTAAAACAAGCCTGTGCACAAGGAGGTAGTTTTCGAAGTTTAACCCCCTCTCATTCAGTTTTTTTTTCTTTATTTATTCTTGTTATTTAATGTTGTTTCAACATCTAGTCTGATTAAGCTTGACAGAAAACTTTTAAAATTGTAACGGTAATTTACAACTTATCGTTTTATACACTTATTTTCGAGCATTTATGAAATATGGTGAATATTTATTATAGTTACATAATAGCTTTGATTTTTTGGTCAAGTTTTAATTTTTTCTTTTACTGTATTGATTTTCATGAGACTAATGGTCATAAAATTGCTCTTTTTTTAAAAAAATTAGATGAATTTTCAAAGCGAGGCAAACTCTCATTTTCAAATAATTCATTTATCTAGGTGAGCTAACACATGATAATTTCCACTAGATTTTACTTGTTATCAGCTTTAAACAATAACTGTTGTTTTTTCCTTGTGAATAACAATAGGCCATTCATTACAGATATTTTGATAATATGACAATAGCGTAAATTATGTTTGAAGCATTTTTTAAAGTTAAGATTTTGTAAAAATTTCTCTCTATAATTACAGATTAATTTATCCTAATTATGAATTAACTTAAATTAAGTTGTTTAATTTCTCAATTAAGATTTTTCTTCAGGGAGCTCCGCCCTCCTGAACTCTTGTGAACATAATTTTTAGTTCTGTTTTTCTTTTTAATATCATGTATTCAAAAAATGTCTTAGATGGATTTCAGTGGTTGGAACTCCCCTGATGAAAAAATTGGTACTTTTCTCATATGAGACCCTTGGCAAGAGAAGGAAATTTGACAACATATTTTCTGCCAACCAATTCACTGTTTCATTTACATAAGCAATTTTTTCAGTATAAAGAAGCCATTTTATTTTTATATACAAACAGAAGTAAATTGTACATAAAAGATAATAATATATTATATATAAATAAAATGTTTATATATGTATAAATACATGTATAAACAAGCATGATAGTTCATCAGGTTTGTTTTCATAGTTGTTTATATCATTTGGCAATTAATCTCACTTTATGAAGCCCAAATTGTGCCAAGCTTTTTTTTTTTTTTTTAAATGCCAAGGCCCCTATAGTGGAAAAGTATGAAAAAAGTAACAGTCTGTTTCAATTCTTCATTTTTTTTTAAAGTAATGTAGAAGTTTACTTTTTGATTTTAAATGTATTTTACTTGTTACATTTCTGTATTGTTTTTCAAGTTGATATGCTTAAAAATTCTTTTGCTCAAGATGTTCAGTCAAAAACAAAACAAAACATTGGAGCTTGGTATCCTAACTTTCTTTTCAAAGTTTCATGAGGTCAGATCTTTTTGTCAAGAATAAATTGTAACCTTACAAGATTGGATTTATTTATTCATTTTGCTATAGTTGATACTTCAAAAGTATTATGAATTGTGATGCTTTTATGTTAGATAAATTCATATACATTCATTGTATATCATTCATCGAACATTTGTTATCTTAGGTAACAAAGATTAGGCTGTTTTTAGTTTTTTGAACTTCAAAACTTATCTTATTTATAATGTGTTTATAAAAAAAAAAAAAAAAAAAAAAAAAAAAAAAAAAATCAAATGTTTACATCTAATAACTGGATAATTATTTTCCATTTAATAAACTTAAATTTGATTTTTTTTAATAAGTATTCCTTAATTCCAAGCAATTATGAAAGACCTTTTGAGTGATTTTTTTATTGTAAAATAAATATTTTATCACATTTGGGCAGTATGTTTTTAAAATTCTAACTTGAATTTTTAAATTAATTTATTTGTTTTGTGCTCATTTTTATCTATATTTCCTTCTTAATATATTGTATCAAACCCATTATGAATTGAAAGATTTACAGTTAAAAATATTTTTTCTAAAACTCATCATAAAACATGTTTTAAAAGCTTTCAGTATTAGTACTTATGAACTTTCTTTTAATAACTTTATTGTGTGATAAAATGTACTTCTTTCTAAAAATATAATTATTCAATTTTGAAACTACAACTATGCTGCAGTAACAAGTTTTATTCATTGTCAGGGCCGGCGCTAGACATTTTACTGACTGAGGCGAGCGTTATTTTGCCGCCCCTATGCCGTGATTGTTTTTTCACCACTTCTCCAACTTTTTTAAGAATAAGTAAATTAAGTTTGCTAACTATGATTTATTCAAAAGAAAACAAATATAGGGTAGATGTGCCAGTAATGGACACCCTTAAGGAATTTCTTTAAAAATTATTTTTTAATTAATAGTTATATTTGTTATATTCCACATTTTTTAATATTATATTAATCTACCAACAATATTTAACCATGCTCATAGTCACATTTCCCAATGTGAATCGAAATTTAATTGTAAATAACATAAATAAATCAAAACACCCTAAATTCCAGTAATGGACACCCCACAAAAAGTAATAGATAATTGATATTATGATTGTATTTAAAACTAGAATTTAAAGAAAGTATATTAATGAAATAAAAAAAGTTGAATTTTATTTGGTTATTTTTTTATAAACCAAAAACGTTGAAAGTGGCCCATTACTGGAAGGCGGTCCAGTCCATTACTGGCACATCTACCCTATATAAAATTAATTTACATTTAAGAAATTTAAAATAATCTAATTATTTAAGAAATTTTGCATCTATTTTGAAAATATAACAACATGTTGTTATATTTAACTGCAGTTAATTTGAAATTAAATTAATAAGATGTTATCATATTCTAGTAATATTTACATAAAAGCACCATATGAAAAATTAAACTGACGCTTCAAAATCTCATTCGCTTTGCTTTTCCCTTGGGAAATGCATTTATTGTATCGACGTTATGATTTGTAAAAAAAAGTAACATCAGGTGAAGTTAAGTTTAGAATATACATTATTAAGCCAAACTATGTCAAACATTTAAAAACAATCAAATTATGTATAAAATTTGTATAGAATTTCAAATAGCAAAATAATGATATCAATAACAAGTTATATGTCTTTTTGAAACATGCACAAAAATAAAATCCCTTATTAGTAGTATTTAAAATAAAATAAATATTAAAAATAAAACAAAACTTCAAGATCTAATTTTCCTTGATTTTTCTTCGGCGAAGTCATTTATTATAATACGGAAATCAATATTATAAAGCAATCACATTATCAAGACAAAAATAGATAAACATAACTAACGCAAACTACGCATCACATTCTTGAAATTAAACATAAAAATTATGATCAGAATAGAAAATTACATGATCATTTAAAATTGTATACATGAAGATTTAATTTTACAACAGTAATATTTACAAAAACACAAGTATCAACAGTGAAATAAATAATTCGATACTAATTCGCCTTGAATTTTCTGTGTCAAAATCGTTTATTATAGCACCCTAATATTAAAAAATAACTGTATTTTCATTTGCTTAGAACAATTTAACTAACTGACCTGACCGGCGTTGCCCGGGCCCATAAAAAATAGCACAAAGCGCGAAAAAAACTAAAAATCGTAATATAAAAGCGTGAAATATATAAAAATCACTCCACGAATTACGAATAAACTTTAATGAAAAGAGAAAAAAATTACTATATTGGGGTAGAAGATTGATGCCGGATTCCTTTTACAAATGTGGAAAAATCGCAGCGAATTGCAGAAAAACACTAAAAGTTGCATACAAAAATCGCAGAGGGCAAAATTTACTATTGGACTATGAGATTGAAAATATACATATTTTTTTGCGAATGTCCAAAAATCGCTGCAAAACGCTAAAAACTCTAAAAATCGAGCAAAAAAATTCGCAACAAATTCAAAATTCGCTGAGCGAATTCCGAATAAACTTTATTGAAAAGAGGACAAGATTTTCTATATTGGGATAAAAGATTAAAACATGATTCCCTATTACAAATGTGGAAAAATCATCTCGAAACACAAAACAAACTCGCTAAAAATTAAAAAATCGCAGAGGATAAAATTTACTACTGTATGCTAATACATTCTAACATCAATTCTTTCCCGAAACTCAAAAATCGGAGCGAAAAAACGTTTAAAACCGCATTGAAAATCGCTGAATACAAAATGTAATATATTGGGCTAAATGTTTGAAACCGAATTCCTTTTATGAATATCAAACAATCGCCGCAAAACGCAAAAAAAGGCTAAAAATTGCATTGAAAATCATAATGAAAATAAAAAAAACGGAGAACAAAATTTAATAGGATAGGCTAAATGTTTGAAACTGAATTTTTTCACGAATGCCAAAAAATTCAACGAAAAACGCGAAAACTCAAAAAAATTCAAAGAATCGCATTAAAAATCCCTAAAATTGAAAAATCTCGGAGAAAAAATTTTACTACATAAGGCTAAAAGTTTGAAACCGAATTCCTTTTACGAATGTCAATAAATCGCCGCAAAACGCTAAAAATTATAGAGAACAAAATTTACTAAAAGTGAACTGAAACATTGTAACAGGAATTATTCACGAATGTCAAAAAATTATCGCGGAACGCAAAAAAACACTAAATATCGCTAAAAATTCAAAAATCGCAGCGGTCAAAACTGTTTGAAACGGTTTGAAACAGAATTACGTTTACGAGTGTCAAAAAATCACCACGGAACGTGAAAAAGCGAGTTGAAAATCACATTAAAAATTCAAAAATTGCAGAGGACAAAATTTACTGTATTACGCTAAAAGTTTGATGCTAAATGCCTCTTACGAATGCCAAAAAATCGCTAAAATTCAAAAATAGAGGAGGACAAAATTTACTGTATTAGTCTAAAGGTTTGAAACCGAATTCCTTTTAACAACGTCAAAAAATCGCCACAAATGGGGAAAAAACTCAAAAAAATGCATAGAAAAATTCAAAAATCGTTGTACGAATTCCGAATAAACTTTATTGAAAACAGGACAAAATTTACTATATTGGGCTAAAATTGTACAGCCGGAATTCTTTTACTAAGGTAGAAAAATCGCCACAAAACAACAACAACAAAATAAAAAATGCTAGAAATCTTATAAAAATTGCTAAAAATTAAAAATTCTCAGAGAAGCAAATTTACTACAGTTGGCTAAAACATTTTAAAAGGAATTACTTTCCGAATGTCAAAAAATTGGCGCGAAAAAGACGCTAAAAATTGCAGAGGACAAAATGTAATATATTAGGCTAAATATTTGAAACCGAATTTCTTTTATGAATGTGAAGAAGTCGCCGTGAAATGCCTGGAAATGCTAAAAATTGTATTGAAAATCGGAAAATTTTCAAAAATCGCGGAGGACAAAATTTACTAAATTAGCAAAAAATCGAGGCAGAACGCGAAAATGCACTGAGAATCGCATTGAAAATTGCATTAAATACAACTAAAAATTTCGAAATCGCGGAGAACAAAATTTACTATATTAGGCTAAAATTTTGAATCATAATTAATTCCTTTAACCAATATTAAAAAATCACCGCAAAACGCAAGAGAAAAAATCTCGTCACAAATCACTAATAATTCAAGAATCGTCGAGAACAAAATTTACTAAAGTGGACTAAAACGTTGTAACAGGAATTCTTTCACTGTAATTATATGCAACTTCTTTGACTGTAATTATATGCAATGTACTTCGTATTTTTATTTTAAATAAGAAAATATATATATATCTGACACCTTTTTCTTAAATTTCGACACATACAATATGCGAGCCAAATGCCGCCCCTCTAGGGGTGCGCCCTGAAGCGTCTGCCTCACTTGCCTCACCCCTGGCGCCGGCCCTGTTTATTGTGATTTAAATTTTATAAACTAAAAAAAGAAAAAGAATATCGTACTGATCTAAAAAAACTGTATCTAAAAAAATTAAGAAGTTCCTCTTGTTCTAATCTAATTGTTATATATATCTATATTTTTAACATTTCTTTTATCCATTGACCATTTTTAGGTATGTTCGTAATTATATAAATACATAGACCTATAGTCGTTGTCTGGTCCGTCCATCTATCTGTCCGCACATAACAGCACAAAAACTACCTAACCGAATGGTTTGAAATTTAAGACATATAATTGTTTCAGAATTTTGTCAAGTCATTTCATATTTTATGAAAATCGAATCAAAACTTAAAAAGATATTAATAAAAATATTTATTAAGTAATTTTGAATTTTTTAAAAATCGGTACTTCCTTGTTACATCAGCTTTCGAGAATTAATCGTCAAGCGACCAAGATGTATCGACAAATTATCTGACATGATGTTATAGTCATATATGATGTATATGACATTTTATAACCTCTATAACCAAGCTATAATCACATTCTTTATTCTATTGAATCCTATCATACATAATTAATTCAATGATATCCCATAAAAGGTAATGATTCTAGGTTACCATGGTGATTACGTCCTATTTAAGATGGAGTCATGTTATTTCCATATTGGTGAATTTAAAAACCGAATTTGTATACTAAAATTGTTTAATTATAGCAATCGTATAAACTGCTGATAGTTTTTTGGATAGATGTTTCCAGAGAAATAGATATTAAATGGAAAAAGAGTATAAATATGGATTTCAAGTTCTGAAATTTTCAAAACTAAGCTTAAGTTTCCCATTGGAGTTTTCAGTAAATCTCAACGAAAGATAAAATGTTTCCAACTTAAAAAGTACTTATTTTATTATGGAAATTAATCGTATCATAATAGCAGACGATATAGTTCATTTCACTGAAACTAGTTATAGTACAAACATACCTCATTTGTCATGTTTGATGTAAAATTTCCAACTTGTATGCTTGTTAGCAGTATTATTACTTTCTTCTATCTTTACAAGAAGAAAGTATTGGGTTAATGAAAATTTTCGACTTCCAGTTTTCAACGGATTTATACGTCCTGAACATGATTTGACTGTTTTTAGAAAATGTCTGTCTTTATGTGACAAAAATTTTGTGGGCGCTCTATCTCAAGAACTAATGCACGAAATTTAATAAAACTTTATATTTAGTTAGTCCCTGATATAAAGTGGTGCTGATTAGTTTTTGGAGAAAATCGCCCGAGAGGTGGTGCTGCTATGATGCATTTTTCACGATTTCCACAATAGCTCTATCTCAAGAACTAACGCACTTATTTTCATCAAACTTCAGATTCAGTTAGACCTTGACATAAATAGATGCTGAATACGTTTTGGGTGTAGATATCCCAACAGGTGACGCTGTTATACTACTTTTTTCCGGATTTTCACAATAGCTATATCTCAAGAACTAATGCACGGAATTTCATCAAACTTCAGATTCTATTAGACCTTGACATAAATAGATGCTGCTTACGTTTTGATGTAAATAGCCCAACAGGTGGCGCTGCTATGCTATTTTTTTTCATTATTACCACGATAACTACATATCTCAAGAACTAATGCACGGATTTTCATCAAACTGCAGATTAAACGTTGTCATAAGTTGTTGTTGATTAGGTTTTGGTCTAAATATCCCAACAGGTAGCGCTGTTATTCTGCATTTTGCAGGATTTACACAATTTTAGCAATAGTCATATCTCAAGAACTGATGTACAGAGTTTAATAAAACATTAGATTCAGTTAGAACTTGATATAAATTGGTCTTTAATCTTTTTAGTGTATGCAAAACCTGTGTGAGATAAAAGAAAGTTTTGGGATTGGCACATTCAACTAGTTTTTTACCATGCACTGATGCTCCAGGAACTTATAACAATAACATTGATGTCCTAATAATTTTTAACAATTTAGGACCGACAGAAATAATTGCATAAAACAAGATTTATAATGAAATTTTAGCTAAAATCAGGATATTAATATTTTGGGGTGACAATTCTGTTTGGTTTGTATCCAGTTTCCATATTTCACTTGAAACAATCACAGCTATGTGAAAAAAAATTCTCCATTGCTTGTCTGTAGTAATCTATGGTTTACCTTATAATGTGCCTCAAATATTCTTCACCCATCTGAAAGCTTTAAATGTATACTGATAGATGGTAGGGACCAGGTTGGCATTCCTGAAAAATGCCATTTTATTTAAGGCAGTTATAAAGTAATTTTCCCTATTTGGAGGTGCTTGTAGATAAAACTAATAAAAAAATAATAAAGAGACCCCATTTTATATTTAGACTTTGAAGGTATAAAGGAATTAATTCCAAGGGAAACAGAAAAAAATAGTACAATTTAGTCCAGAAGTTGCCAATAGGGAAAATTTTGGTTCTGTCAGAGTTGAAAACAGTCATATCTTTGAAGCAAGACTTTGATGACTGCATTAGTCATCAGTAAAATGGATTATGTCATTTTTTTCATTGTGTACATGACAGCAGCATCACTAATTTCTCTTGAAAAGACACTGGGAATGTTCCAGTCAATTCATTCAAATGACTGACAAATTTGGCTTAATATGCATCTAACCTTTGCTGTATCAAACTACAATAAGATTTTGGTACTATTATTTTTTTCCTATGGAATTTGTCTCCTCATGCCTTCATAAATTTAAATATAAAATGTCCTCACATTCCATTCATAAAGCTCCAAATAGGTAAAGTTATTTTATAACCATCTTGTGTTATATATGATAATACCTCTCTTCAGGGCGATTCCACCGTTACGTGTGTGATTGTGAAATTATTTAGATAACGTTTTACTTTTTTTATTGCTATTACAGGACACATACAGAATCAGAGTTTCCCCCAGACAGTTTCAGAAGGGTGCTGCGCCCTGCCTGCCCTTTGGTTTACAAAATAGCACCCTTCTCGCCCCTCATAAAAAGAATTGGCACCCTTCTTGCCCTTTCCAGTAAAATAATTAGCACCCTTCTTGCCCCTCAGTAAAAAAATGCCATTTCTCCTGTTTGCATTAAAAAAATTGCTTTCACAGTAAAGACTGACTCAATGTTGTCTTAAAAAGAGTGCCTTGACTTTTAAATATCAAAAGTGGCTTTAAAAACCAAAAGAATACCTTCAATAATTAAAAAAAAATGCCAATAAGAATCTGAAAAGTGCCCTTAAGAATTAAAAAAGTGCCCTTTTCTCACCAGCAGCACCCTGCCCTTTTTTAAACCTGGGGGAAACTCTGCAGAATCATTGTTGTAGTGACACCTTTAGTCTAAAGTAATAACAATTTTATTTAAAAAATAGTAAATTCATTGTTACGTGTGTGATTTTTCTGAGTCACACACATAACAACGACTTTACTATTTTAAAAAAAATTTGGTATTACTTTAGACTAAAGGTGTCACTACAACACTGATTCTGTATGTGTCATGTAATAGCAATAAAAAAAGTAAAACGTTACCTAAATAATTTCATTTCCAAATTTGTCTCAATTTGCAAAAAAAAAACACTCTCTAAAAGTCACGCACGTAACGGTGGAATCGCCCTTAACTATAATGTGTTACTCACATATAATTGCCGAAACGTCAGTGAAGGCTTACTGTTGAGACCCGAAAAGTTTTTGGTGTCTGTCTGTTCCGCGATAACTGCTGTAAAAATGATCCGATTAGGTTGATTTTTGGTGGGTATGTTGGTGAGATACCCGGAATTAGCTGTATAGTTTTTGGTTAAATTTGGTTCATTCATTCGAAAAATAGAGAACATTTCTTTTTAAATCATAATGCTTTCCTATGGGACTGCAGACGATTTCAAATTTCATTTTTAACTGAAATAGAAATCGCATATTTGAATAATGGATTTCAACGTAAAATTATGGATGTTGATTTTCGATATGGAGGTTTTAAATATATCCAATAATTTTGAAAAATTGACGATACATTTATTAGAATTGAGATATTAATTGTTTAAATGATTGGAAATTTTTTTGCATCTGTTCCGGAAATATAAAACTTTTATTTTCATGTTTTTTACAAATTTTAAAATGCATTTTTTTTTACTTTTCTCTTTAATTTATCAGTTGCCTAGCAATGATATTTCAAAGAAGATAAAAATAATAAAAGCAACACGCACTATTTTGTTCCAATAATTTATTAGCAAAATAAATTATTTTTGTATTCTATTGACATAAATGAAGAATTTATTTTAATACAAGTTTTTTTTTAATCTAAAAAGTTACAAGAATAAGAAGTTCATAAGAATTTCAGAATATCATTGCATAAACCGTGTTTAATTTAACGTTTCTAATTTCTGAAACCTCCGAAGAATTGTATATGCCTGTAAATATGTATGCAATAGAAAAAAATTAAATTGCGGATTGTAAGATGCTAAATAATATGAAAAGTGAGATTAAAAAACAGTGACTTGAGCTGACGTTGAGGCTCCTGATCTGCAGATTTACTAGTTGCCGAAACGTCAGTTGAGGCTCACTGTTGAGACCCGAAAAGTTTTTGGTTTCTGTCTGTCTGTTCCGCGATAACTGCTGCAAAAATGATCCAATTAGTTTGATTTTTGGTAGGTATGTTGGTGAGGTACCCGGAATTAGCTGTATAGCTTTTAGTTACATTTGGCCCATTCGTTCTGAAAATATAGAACATTTCTTTTTAGGTTATAACGCTTTCCTATGGGAATTCAGACGATTTGGAAATTTTTCATTCGTTCAAAATAAAATGGCGCATTTGATTAATGTACTTAAACGGTAAGTTTTGAAGGTTAAAAATTATCAAGTCACGTCTTAAATTATTTAAATTAATTTGAAATTTTTTTTAATACATT
Source organism: Maratus michaelseni (assembly GCA_963931845.1). Classification (NCBI taxonomy): domain Eukaryota; kingdom Metazoa; phylum Arthropoda; class Arachnida; order Araneae; family Salticidae; genus Maratus; species Maratus michaelseni. The sequence goes on from OZ007595.1 coordinate 108,536,323, forward strand.
CGCCAGATTTTTTTAAATTAGGCGTATAATTTTTAGTCCAATTTTATACATTTGTACTAATAATATAATACATTTTTATTTTATCATTTTTTGCAAATTTTAAAATGCATTTATTTTTACTTTCCTCTTTAATTTAACCGTAACCTAGCAACTATATTTGAAAGAATATCAAAATAATAAAATTCAAATAACTCTGACTATTTTGCTGCAATATTTTATTCGCAAAATAAAATATTTTTGGGTGATTTTAATATTTTATTGAAATAAATGAGAATTTATTTTGATACAAGTTACCTTTTAACTACTATAGAATGATAACCGAAACATTTTTACATGAGATATTATTCATTTTCTGGAAGAGATGTGGATTTTTTCGTGGTTGCAAATTAGTATTATTTTTTAAATAGGATATAAAATGTCGTGCAACGAGATGGTTAATCTAAAGAAATTAGTGTAGTAAAACGCATCCATACAGCCTGAAATAGCACAATTACTGGAAACTGAGATCATAAAAAGTTATCACAAAAAATACTTTATAGCGCCAAATCACGGTTGCTATTTAGTGAATTGGCAGTGGGCACGATTATGAATGATTACCCAATAGGTTTAAAAGTTTCCAAATATGCCTATTTTGGGTAGATTTTAATATGCTATTGCTATCAAGTTAGATCAGGATGTACTTAGGTAAAATAAATATTATAGAATGACCATCAAAACTGTTTTTCCGAAACAAAAATTGTAATAACACTAGATTTCTGAAATAGATATAAGTGAAATATAGTAGATTCAGTTTACATTTCCATAAGTTGCTTTTGTACACAAGATATTATTCAACTTATCTATCAGATGCAAGTGTTTCGTGGTTGGCAGGTAAGTAAATATTGCTATTTAGATATTAGGATAACATGAAATTATTTTCGAAATTTTTGGTTATCCTAATAAAACCACTGTGTAGAACGAAATCCAAGATATACTAGAATCATTCACATAAACAATAGGAAATCACGAATATACATTTAATAACATTACGGGGGGTTCAGGGGGGCAGAGCCCCCCTGAAGAAATGTATTTTTTTATCTATAATATAGAATAAAAGGTTCATAGGAATGTCAGAATATTATTGCATAAACCGTGTTTAATTTAACGTTTCTAATTTCTGAAACTTTCGAATTCTTTTATATGCATATAAATATGTATGTAGTAATTTAAAAAATTTAATTTGCAGATTGTAAGATGTTAAATATTGTGAAAAGTGAGATTAAAAAATATTGACTTTCAGAGCTGCCGTTGAGGCTCCTGATCTGTAGATTTACTAGTTTATAATGTATTGAAATCAATCTTTGCATGTTTTACAGGATGTAAGGAGACTTTATAAACATAGTGAAAGCTCATTTAAAGTAACATTAATTGAAGCTTCAAGCATACTTGCAAGTTTTGATCAGAAATTAAGAAAATATGCAGAGAAGAAGTTAAGTGAGAGACCGAATTTTACTCTGCTGAAATCATCTGTTGTAGGTAAAAAAAATCGACATCCTTATTTATTCATACTTATGTCTTTAAAATAAATATGAATTTTAATGTGCACAAATTATATATTTTTCATACTAAATTTTAACCTATATCATTTAGATGCTGTTCAATTTGGTTCATCAAAGTTCAACACTATCTTTTAAATTAAAATGTTTTGGTTGGATATTATGTTAAATATTATTGCTTAATATATTGCTGTTGCTAATAAAAAAAATTAATTTTCCTTGTGAACGCGTCAACTTGCTTTTCTAGTTAAGTTTCAGTTTAGTTTCTAGATCTATGTTTCTTTTATTGCAAGAACGGAACAGAAAGTTGCCAAAAATGGGATTACTACCAAAAAATGGCACCCTTTCAGCGTTTTTTGGCAATGAAAGGGGGAAGATGAATGCTTCAGCTTTCTGCGAGAGGAAACAATGAAATCTGCACTCTATTTATAAATCCTTCCTCTATGTTAATAATTAAGTTGATCGTCTACATGTCATATAATCTCTGATCCATCAATTTTAAACACTAGACTCGCAATGATCCCTACCCTGGTTTATTTAATTACTTCTGCAGATACTCTATACAACCAACCAACTGAATGAATAAAAAAAAGCGTATTTTTGATGAGAGTTCTTTGTGTACATTAATTAATATTTCGGCTAATTTTCAAAATATTAAAATTCTGATTCTCAGGTGCACCAGGAGAGGTATTGGACTATCCTCATCTAAATTTTCAGACTTCTGGGTGCGCTAAATTTTCCTAGCCACTGCAAACAGACACATACACACAGAACGAAACTTTGTTTTATTAGTATAGATCATCTAATGCTGGCACACTTATTTGTGTTTTAAAAATATCTTCAGATTTCTTTATTTATTCTTACATTTACCTACTAATTTAAATATACATTTGAAAATATTTCATATCAAAACAGTGCATTCTTATGGGTTCCAAAGTATTACTTTCTATACATTTTGTTTGGTTACATTAGGTGTAGTTGAAGCAAAATTTATTTATCCTAGAAATGAATAGTTAAATTAAAGCAGAATCCCAGTTAAATTGAAGGTTACCTATAATTTTATATCATTGATATTTAACAATGTGGGACTATTTGGATGGTCATATTTTATTATAATCACCATATATTCTTGCATATAATGTGCAGATCAAACAAACATATTTAGCACAAAATATTTCTGTTAAGCTGGTCTTATTTCACTTTATTTATTAAATAAAATTTCTGGTTTTAATTATGTTTGTTTGATGTACACATTATATACCAGAAGATACAATATATATTTTTTTCATTATTAGAAGTGCAAGAAAATTATGTCATTCTTAATGATGGAACAAAAATACCTTGTGGGCTAGTTGTCTGGAGTACTGGCTTAAGCCCTCAAGAATTCACCAAAAAACTATCAGTTCCAAAAAATAGCAAAGGACAGGTTAGAATTTGGATTTTTCTCTTTCTGAACCTATATCATATTACCAGTTCATTAATTTATTTTTTAAGTATTATAGTTCTGAAATTATAAATTTAAATAATATTCAATTAAATAGTTTTGTAAAAAATAATGAAAGATATATTAGAATATGGTTTATTTTTAAAATATTATACTTTTGAAATTATAATTAAATAGTTTTGTAAAAAATAGCAAAAGAGAGATGAGAAGATGGATTTTTTTTTTCTCAACTTACATCGTATTACCAGTTTAGTTTTAAAGTTTTTAAAATATAAAGTGTTTTATATTTTAAAAAAAAAATAATAGCAAAAGACAGGTTAGAATGTGATTTATTTCTTCTTCTTAACTTATATTGCTGATTTGTTTAGAGATAGTTTAGGATTTGAATTGTAATCAAGTAAACTTGCTAACTAAACTATTCCATTTTGTGTCTTAAATTGTTAAAAATAGAATATAAAAGATATTTAATGGTTGGAATTTGACATACATAGCTATCCCATTTTGTATTAAAAATATGCTGCTGTTGACATTTTAAAGCTTTGAACTGTTATCAAGTAAACTTGCTAACTAAACTCATAGATATCCAATTTTGTATTAAAAATGTGCTGCAGTTAGCATTTTAAAGCCTTGAACTGTAGGATTTGAATGATAATTAAGTAAACTTGCTAACTAAACTATCTTCTTTTGTGTATTAAATTGTTAAAAATAAAATATAAAAGATATTTAATGTTTAAAATTTGACATACATAACTATCCCATTTTTTATTTAAAATGTGCTGCAATTGGCATTTTAAAACTTTGAACTGTAATCAAGTAAACGTGCTTACTAAACTATCTCATTTTGTATATTAAATTGTTAAAAATAGAATATAAAATATATTTAATGTTTAGAATGTGACACACATAAGTATTCAATTTTACATTCAAAATCTACTGCAATTGGCATTTTAAAGCTTTGAACTGTAATCAAATAAACTTGCTAACTAAACTATCCCATTTTGTGTATTAAATTGTTAAAAATAGAATATAAAAGATATTTAAAGTTTAGAATTTGACATAGATAGCAGAGTTTCCCCCAGACAGTTTCAGAAGGGTGCTGCACCCTGCCTGCCCTTTGGTTAACAAAATAGCACCCCTCTTGTCCCTCATAAAAAGAATTAGCACCCTTCTTGCCCCCTCCAGTAAAATAATTAGCACCCTTCTTGCCCTTAGTAAAAAAAGTTCCCTTTCTCCTTTTTGCCTTAAAAATTTGCTTTCATAGTGAAAACTGACTCAATGTTGTCTTAAAAAGAGTGTTTTGACTTTGAAATATCAAAAGTGGTTTTAAAAATTAAAAGAATGCATCTAACAATTAAAAAAAGTGTTTTTAAGAATCTGAAAAGTGCCCTCAAAAATCCAAAAAGTGCCCTTTTCTCACCAGCAGCACCCTGCCCCTTTTTAAACCTGGGGGAAACTCTGAGATAGCTATTGGTATTTTAATGCTTTCACAATGTATTTTGTAGATTTTTACTGACAACTTCTTAAGAGTATTGGGTGATTCATCTGGAAGTCTTTATGCTTTAGGCGACTGTGCAGAAATTGAGACTTTACCTTTACCATGCACAGCTCAGGTAACAATTTTTAAAAGCATTTGATGTATGATAATTTTATATGTTTTGATGCTAAGAAATCCTTGCTTTCTGTTTAAATGTAATAAATACTATAAAATAATACATATTTTCCATTTCTCTTGTTCAACCTATCGTTAATTTTTTGTTTAATTCATATTATTTTTTTTAATAAATTTAATTATACCATTAAAATCAAATTAATTCTGTATTCTAGTCTCTAATTCAGTAACATGCTTAAAAATTAAGAACATGAATAGAGAAATGACACTCCACATTTCAACATTTTTGGCACAATCAGGTTGCTAGGATTCAAAATTTCAGCTCTCAGATGATAAAATAAATGCTTTTTGATAATTAATTAGCTTCTGTAAACCATTTGAGAAAATTACAAAAATAATAACTTTAATTACAATATTCACATTGGGATAAAGCTTCTTCTTGATATTGTACCTTTTATCATCACATTTCAAGATTTCTGGAAAATAGTAACAAGAATAATAGTATAAAGATATACTATAGAGACTTTTTTGCTGTTTATATGTTTTGTTATTTATTGTACATTTATTCTTTTAATGTTAAAGATTTATTTATTTTTAATGTATAAAAACATCTTTTAACATTTCATGTATCTGTTGTTAAAACAATTTCTTCTTCGTTCCTTAATCTTTTAATGTTATTTGTTATTGAAACGTTACATTATTGCAATTAATGTTAAAAATACACTGAAAATTAATTATAAAACTATACATTTCATTGTAAGGAATTTATTTATTATGAAAATTTGTCAAGAATTTTTCCTTTCCCTTTACACAGAAGTCCATATGACTTATGGCAATGCTTATCTTGATCACCTGATCGTTGATACTTTAAGTAAATATTTTTAAGAATTCCCAACTGCTCTGCAGTTGGCTTTTTACATACCACTAAAAATAGTTAATAGTGATGAGTTAAGTTATTCAAATTTACCCATACATATGGTTGGATTTAAATTATTTTTTAAACCCTTGCATTAAGTAGCCTTATACTTTTAAAGAGATGTGTAGATTTTCTGCCATTTAAAAAATAAATAAATAAATAAGAAGAAAAAAACAATTTATTGATCTCTGAGAAATTTATCAATCCTTCACTTTGCTATTGTAGCAGTATTATGTCCAAAGAGCTTCTCGAAATATTACACCTGTAACTCAGTATTTCTTAAACTGTAGTCCACGGACCACTAGTGGTTCTGAAAGCCTATCTTACAAGGAAGGTCTTCTTAAAGAGCATACTCAGAATATTTTGAAAAAAAAAAAATGTTAATGAAGCTACTCATGTACGTTATAAAGGATCAATCAAATTTAGCTGCGGAAGTTATTTCTCTGATTGGTGCACTTTTAACTTTTTTTTTTAAAGTAAATGACATGACTTTTTCTGATAACTGAAAGCAATAAGCAATTCTGTCACTTAAAAAGTTATTGGGGGGAAAAAAAGTATAAGTGGCTAAATCTTAACAAAGCTTTCTGGGGGTGTGGGGAGGGGGGGGGGTGAATTAGAAACCAAAAATAAGTAAATGCTGTAAAAATAAATTAAAAAGTTTAACTTAAATAGACTAATAAAATTGTGACGCAAGTAAATTATATCATGATTTTGAAATGTCTTTAAATTGTTTGTTCATTTGTTTGATTGTTCATACAGCTAAAAACTATGACTATACCATTGTTCGATTTTTTTTTTTTTTTAAATGGTTTTATTTTGTTTTGTTTAATTGTTGTCAGTAATTTAATTGCTATTTCTGTCTTAAGTATACACAAAAAATGTATCATTTTATTTATTTATTTTTACATAATCATAATATTATTGTATAGATTTAAAATTACAGCTAATATTTATTAAACAGGGAAAATATTTTTCCAGCAATGTTAAGGGGTGCTTATTAGCCATAAAAAAATATTAAAATGTCAAATGTTGTCTTCTGTTTAGAAAAAAATAGATTATATATTATTGTTAAAATATTTAGTTACATTATTTCAAACTCCTATTTTGCTTATATTAACCAAAAATATATTGTTTAATCGTATAAGACATAGATTTTTTAAGCAAGCAATATAATTTTGCAATGGTACTACAGCAGTCTACCATTCAAAAAAATGACAAAAGTTGTATATTCTATTGCAGTATACTAAAAATCTTAAGATTTAATCTACACATATAATATTTTACTGCATGATTTTAAAGTGAAATTCACCTTAGTTTAAACAAAATATTTTATTCTGCTTACTTTTTCTAACAATTTAAATACATAATAATTTATTACTTTTAAATGCTAAAGGTCTAAAATTAACAACTTAATATAAATTAAAATAACTTTTATTAGTTGTTTTACATGTTTCAACTCTTTCAGAGTCATTTCCAAAAACAAAATGAGAATATTCTAAAGTTGCTATTTTCATGTACCTTTTTTTAAATTACGCACGTTATCTATTATTTTTTTTACTTGGTTGTTTATTTTCATATCTTTGACCATGGAGTAACTCTAGCCACAGTTTCGGTAAATTAAAAGATGCCACATCGTTATATATTGTATTTTTGCGTGTTAGTATCTCTATGGTTTCTCTTATTATGGAGGGACAGTATAGACTGGAGGGAAATATTATTTACTTTCATTGAAATTTATTTGGATCGTTTCTTCTTGATATAATCTTGCCAGGTCTGTAGTTTTTCTATTGTATTTAATATCAGCTATATGCTCTTTTTTTTCTGCAATTAAATTTCCTGCTGGTCATGCCTATGTAGGAAATTTAATTGCAGAAAAAAAAGAGCATATAGCTGATATTAAATACAATAGAAAAACTACAGCTCTGGCAAGATTATATCAAGAAGAAACCATCCAAATAAATTTTAATGAAAGTAAAATAATATTTCCCTCCAGTCTATACTATCCATCCATAATAAGAGAAACCATAGAGATACTAACATGAAAAAATACAATATGTAACGATGCAGCATCTTTTAATTTACCGAAACTGTGGCTAGAGTTACTCCATGGTCAAAGATATGAAAATAAACAACCAAGTAAAAAAATAATAGATAACGTGCATAATTTTAAAAAAAAGTACATGAAAATAATAACTTCAAAGCCCGTGCAACTTTAGAATATTCTCATTTTGTTTTTGAAAATGACTCGGAAAGAGTCGAAACATGTAAAACAACTAATAAAAGTTATTTTAATTTATATTAAGTTGTTAATTTTACACCTTTTAGCATTTAAAAGTAATATATTATTACAAGGTGTTATAATTTATTATATTGTTACATAATAATTTGTTAAAATTTGCTTTGGTAATAGTAATGAGTGTTTATAAAAATAAAATTGGCTGTTTTTAAATTATCAGTTTAATAAAATCATAAAATAATAAATAGTATTTTAGGTACTTTTGTTATAGCGGCTCCCCACAGTTAAGATTATACCAAGGTTGCAACAAGTTTCTCCAAGCTTGTGAAGTGAGAATATAGCATACACGTTTAATAGAGATATAAAAATAAATACCATAGCATTAAATAATGTAATAATTTGTGTTAATAAAAATATATTACAACCAGTGAGCCAGTGCAAGGATTTCTCCCTGCATTCTAGTATTTTTTACCAATATCTAATAGTTTTTAGATGCAGGTTTAAACTTCTAAAGAAAAGTTAAGGATTAAAAATATATTAGTCAAGACAGAAAGTCATTGCATTTATTCCATCAATGTTACAATAAAAACTGATCACAGATAGAAAAAGGCACGTGTGAAGGGCAAAAAAAATTAACACTCGTATTTTAACTGTATTAAAGGATGATGTCATCCACTTCAGGAAAAACATGGGACAAAGAAAAATAAATTTAATACTTTTTAAAATACGATTTAATTTAGCACAACAAAGCATAAATTTTAGGCTACATGTGAAATAACATTGCTTCGATTCATCTATGATGTCTTTTTCTTCTAAACATTTGAATTTTGCTTTTTAATCATAAATATAAAATAAGCCCATGCAGAAACATCCCACTTTATCTTTTTATACTATTTATTTTTTTATGATCATTGTTGAGCCTGATATAATGTGGTGGGCATTTTTGTGGCAATATTGATTTGAGAAAAATCTTTCATTTCACTTATGAAAACAATGCTGATTTAATTTTTAATTAACTGCAATTTTAAATAAAAAAAACATGTTTTAACACAATGTGAGTGTACTATATCAGAAGTCGATTCAAAAACCTTTCGAATACCTCATTCATTGTGCATTTTCTAAATGCATAGAAAAAGGGATGTTGACAACAGAAATTATATACTATGATGTTTCATAACAATTTCTTACAGCGTTTCACTAGAATAACAACTTTTGATATTACGCCTTGCATTATAGCCCATATTCCCAAAATTGCTTTCAATAAATTATCAAAAACATTTTTTTCCTAGGTATTTTCTCCACATCTCCATATAGTTTCATCATTAGTAACATACAATTTCATATCACGGCCAATTTCTCATAGTTGTTTGTTGGGTAAAAGCCCTTGCTTTCAAAAAAATTAGATGGCATCCGTCTCAGTAGTAGGTAGATCAAAGATTGTTCCCATATTTATCAAAATAAGTACAGGCAATTAAAGAAAAACAATACATCATCAGGGGTCTGTCCAGACTTTTTTCTCAGGGTCCTGTTTTTGTGAAATTGTGAACAGCTTTTTAGATTTACGAAAAATCTAATTATAATTTTGTGAATTTGAAATGATCGTTATATTCAGGTTCTTGTTTATACATTTTTAAGAAATATGGATGTAAAATACATATTTTTTGTTTATATATGTAAAAGTGACAGGTCAGATTTTACTTTTAAATGATTAATTTGTGAAATGTTATGTTTAAAGATGGAAAAATGTTGTGAAAAACCTATCTTTAAGGACAAAGAATTTTGTGAAGGGTCCTGTTTTAGGGAAAATAATTTTGTGCAGGATCCTTTTTTAGAGAAAATAATTTTGTGAAGGGTCCTGTTTTGAAATGAAAAATTTTGTGAAGTCTTTTAAAGGACCCAATTTTTTCCTAAACAGATCCCTGATCATGCAATAAAAAAATAAATAAATAAATGTTCTGGAACATCAACGAAAAAGCAATATAACCATAGCATAAACATGTGCTGTTTTTTTAGGACTGCAAACCATTTTACAAGATTTTAATACCTAACTTGACAATATATCTCTGTCACTTGGAGATTTATCCTTTTGGGCTGTTATAACAAAGAAGTACCATATTTTTCACAATCTCTAAAACTGTTCTATTTTCTTTCAAGATTTTTTTCTTTTTTTAATTTAAGAGTAATTTCTGTTCTAGGTTGCTGAAAGACAAGGGCGTTATTTAGGAAAATCATTTAATGACATAATAAAAGGAGCTGATGTAAAACCTTTCCATTTTCAGTCGATGGGGATGCTAGCTTATATTGGAGATTACAAAGCGTTAACAGATATGCCTGATATTAAAGTGCAAGGTATGCCTCTTTAATGCCATTATGAATGATTTTAAGTAATGTTTTTCATTTTGGATGGTGGAGCTCTTTTTAGAATCAGTTTGTGTGATGGAGCCCCTCAGACTTACTGTATCCCATGTCTTAACAATAACAGTTTTTAGAAGTAATGTTACAGAGAATAGATAGATAGTAAGATAATGTAAAGTAAAGAGATATCTAAACAGTTGCACAATGTTTATGCAATGAAATTCTATTTTAAGAAGTTTGAAATTTACCATAGTACTCCTACTCACTTTATTCTCAACAACCCCCAATATATATATTATCAAAACTAGACTACCAAAAGAGGGGGGGGGATATTTAACTTGGGAAATATCCATTCAGAATCAACATAATCAATGAATAAAAATTATATTGTGTGCCCTTTTATTAGGAATACAACATTCATTATTATTTATGTAGTAATATTCATTCTTTTACAGGTCCAAGATTTCTACATGAGATTTGTCATTTAATCAGTTCATAAAATTAAGATGATCACTAAAAGTAGGTTTAATGCATTTCAGAAATGGATTTTTATAGCTAGGGAAAGACAATAAAAAAAGACTAAAACAGATATTTTTATTCATTATTATTTTTAAATAACAGATAGTTGCTGGTTGTTTAAAAAAGCAAGCCATGTTACCTTTTTTTCTATTAAATCTATATAAATCTAAAATATGCCTCATATTTTTAAGTGATTTTAACAATTTCAACTTATTGTATTTTACTCAATGTTTATTTGAAAATTTTCAGCTAAGATTGAAAATTCATACACTTTTTTGTCGGAGTTATTTTTATACAGAAATGCTTGAAAATTGCACGCATTATTATTTAACCCCTTGAAGGGCATTGTTTTATTCATGGACCACTTAATTTTAATTCATAAATGCCACACTGGCACCAGAATTTTAAATTGAAAATTTTTCTTTTATTAAGTATGTGAAGAAAAGCATTTTCTTATTTTCAAATGAATTTGTTTTTAAAATCTGGTGTCAATTGATCATTTTAGCATTTTACGAATGCCCCTGAAAGGATTAAATACCAAATATTTGAACATAGTTTTCAATTTTCCTATAAACGTGGTACATTTTGAATTATATTTGATTATTCCTTCAAGATGATATTTCCGTGATTGCCAAGCCCCAAAAATCGGCATTAAATGCAAACTTTGAAAAACTTTCTGCAAGATTCTTTGCTTTTAGAAGAAAAAGGGAAGCTCTAATTTCTTGGTATCCAAATAAAATATGCAAATTTTATACATTTAGAAATATACTTGCAAATTTCATGCATTTACAAAAGAAAATGAATTCGGCTATCTGTCAAAAAATATTCAATTTTGATCTAAGATATAAAATTTGCTAATAAAGACGTGACCCTTCCCCCCTACCAAAAAAAAAAGAAAAGAAAGACCCCACTCTAAATAGACAGCTGGATCCGCCTCCGGTTTAACCATGTTGATAGAAAAATGTAATGCAAATACTGTCTGAAAATAATAGTTATAAATGTAAATAAACTGTTTTTAAGAAAATTCCATAAAGAAGACATTACTAACACATTCAACTAGTTTATTAGGATGTAAAAAAAATATGATAATACGCTAAAGCCAAAACAAACTAGTGTCAATAAAAATCTTCCTTTTTTTATGTGCGTTCGTAATTATATAAATACGTAGCAACTATAGTCGTCGCCTGGTCCGTCCATCTGCTCGCATATCACAGCACAAAAACTACCCAACCGTATAGTTTGAAATTAAATATATATAATCGTTGCAGAATTTTGCCGAGTCATTTCAAATTTTATGAAAATCAAACCAAAACTTAAAAAGATATTAATAAAAGTTTTCTTCATTCTATTAAATACTATCATACGTAATTAATTCAATAATATCCCATGATAGGTGGCCATGGTGATTACGTCCTATTTAAGAGTCATATTATTTCCATATTACTGAATTTAAAAATAGAATTTGTATACTAAAATTGTTTAATTATAGCAATCATATAGCATAATAATCTACTGAAAGTTTTTGGATAGATGTTTCTGGGGAAATAGATATCAAATGGAAAAAGAGTCTAAATGTGTATTTCAAGTTCTGAAATTTTCTAAGCTAGGCTTAAGTTTCCCATTGGAATTTTCAGTAAATGTCAACAAAAGATAAAATATTGCCAATTTAAAATGTACTTATTTTATTACAGAAATTAATCATATGATAATAACAGACGATAAAGATCTGAATATTTATAAAACAAGTTATAGTATGAGCACACCTCATTTGTCACGTTTGACATACAATTTCAAACTTGTTCATTTTTTTGAGAGAGAAAGAGTAATCTGGCAATCCTATCATGATCTCAAAAATATTTTGGCTTTGTTTTTAAATATATATTGAACTATTAGGATAATTTTTATAATTTCATTGTACTACAAAAATTTATAATTTTAGGTTTTCCATCCTGGTTTTTGTGGAGGTCAGCTTATCTAACTAGGTTAGGATCATGGAGATTAAGAATGCAAGTACCTATTGACTGGCTAAAAACTTTATTGTTTGGAAGAGATACGTCCAGTTTCTCATGAAATTGTAACTGTGTGTTTCTAGAAATAGGACCAATGAATAATTCATTTATTGAGTATAATATTTATTAACAATTTTTTTTTCTATTTATGCAATTTTTTAAAAACTTTTTTGTAATTAGCAATAATGTCTATTATAAATAATACTTTGATTTGTTTGTTTGTTTTATTTGTACTTAATAACATAATTTAATGCTGTAACCACAATTAATAACAGTAGAATCTACTTAATTATATGATGTAGAGATGGGCAAAGTCAGATGACTGGCTGAAGAGTTAAAAAATGATGTACGGAAAATACATAGAATACTATATTTCACCTATCAAAGACGGAAATATATATATATATATATATATATATATATTTTGTTTAAAGTGCAAAAATTGCATTTCGCACCAATTTTTTACAGTAGCAACTTTGGTTCCATTGTATCGGGGAATTTCTGTCATCAAATAAAGCTAATATTTCTCTTAAAAAATACTGGTACTCAAACAGCAAAATGATGGGAAGTTATTCTGGTGCAATATGGTACCGCTGAGCCTTAATGGGTAACTACTTCATCATTTCCTTAAAAGCTATCAATTGCAGGAGTGGGGCTGTGCATGTGTAATGTCTAGGGGGAAGGGAGGGGTCTGGCACTTGATATGGTAAGATATATCTAGGGAGAAAGGGGAGTGGTTGTCTTTTGATATTGTTATAATTTTTTATCCAACTAAAATTTTCTTTTTTTATAACTTTTTCTTTACATTAAAATAGTCTAATTTTTTTGTCTTATCTATTTTTGTGAAAATACAAAATTATCTTTAAAGACATTAAATGATTATCAAATCATTTCATTCCAAAATATTGAATACCCTAATGTTCGTCCTTCCTGTTCTTCTGCCATATGTGCATATAATTTGCTGTTGGAGAAACAAGGTGTGAAATGTGTTTCAAATTATATTTGTGCTTACTAATAAAGAAAGAGAAAGAATGTTGTCCACTTTTTTTTGTTAATAAGAAGTTCGCCTTTCACCCTCCTCATGCAGCGACAATTGCAAGAAGACAATATTTCTATTGAAACTATTATGTGAAATAAGCTATTAAATACTTTTAAATAGTAACTTTCTCTTTTAGATGTTATTTGATATAAAGTTATTTCATGTATAATAGTGATATTTTATTGGCTTCTTTTCATTTGAATCTGTAAAGTATGCAAATAATAAATGTATTAATCATATCTGTATGCTGCAGGTGTATGAGGGTAAGTCATTAAGTAACTCATAAAAGATAATTAAATAATAACTTACAATGATATTCACTTCAAAACTATTTTTATTTCTCAACATATTCTCCACCAATATATTTATGCATTTATATCACTGTTTTATTAGTGCCCTAACGCCAGCTGCAATTCTTTGGGTTGCTGTCACAGCCACATTAGGACTTCAAGTTGAACACAGGAGACTTCAAAAGTTTGGTTGGCAACTTCTTAAACATCCACCACATAGCTTCAACTTAGCACTTCGATTTTCATCTGTTTAGTTCACTAAAAAAACATCTTGGAAGCAAGATGATGTTCACAGATGATGAAAAGGTTCAACTTGAAGTCCTAATGTGGCTGAGACAGCAACCCAAAGAATGTTATGCAGCTGGTGTTGGGCCACAGATAAAACGGTGAATAAGTGCATAAATATTGGTGGAGAATGATTGAGAAATAAAAATAGTTTTGAAGTGAATATCATTGTAAGTTGTTATTTAATTATCTTTTGTGACTTACTTAATGACTTTCCCTCGTATAAAAGAGGAAAAAAAATTGTAAATATGATAAGAATTTTTAGACACTGATAACGATATTCACCAAAAAAATAATTATGAAAATTGGAGCATTTGTTGAAAAGTTATACATAGACAGGTATTAAAAAGATATACAAATTGTATAACCTTCTTTGTTAGAAATCAGTTAAAAATAATATTAAAGTTGGTATTTCATATGAATTTTCAGGACATGAAATTTTATATCTAGAATATTCCTTGACTTTTTGGTAATTTTAAATTTCCTGACTTTTTCAGGTTTTCCTTGACATATAGGAATTTTGCTGCAAATATTATTTTTCTATTCTAATGAAATCTATACAGGATCACCATCAAAACAAACCCTTTCAAAAAAAAAAAAAAAAAAAAAAAAAAAAAAATAGAATTATGAAAATTGGAGCATTTGTTGAAAAGTTATACATAGACATGTATTAAAAAGATATACAAAATGTATAACCTTCTTTGTTAGAAATCAGTTAAAAATAATACTAAAGTTGGTATTTCATATGAATTTTCAGGACATGGAATTTAAAGGAAGTTGATCACCAATCCTAATCCTAATAATATTATAAATCTGATTGTGTGCAAATGTTAGGCTGAAGCCAGCGTCAAAATGGAGCATTTAATGATCCTGTGTTTTTGCATATAGGTGGATTATAACCCTCTTATGAACATAGGCTGGTTTTTGTTAATTTTATTCAAATATTTTTCTTAATAATTCCAAATTTCGTTATTTTCATAGAGAATAAATGGCCATTTTTTCGTATAATATTTTAAAATGGTTAAATTTACTTTACCGTTGCTAATACTTTATCGTTGCCAAAACTAATTAAAAACCTGGAATAATAATTTTTACTCTACAATTTAGATTCAATTGAAAAATTTTCACGTGAAAAATGAAAATGAAATAAAACAATTAAAGAATTAAAAAGATTAAATAATATTATTAGAAATAAAACGTACTTTTTTTAGTTTTTGATAATAATACAAGGTTTCAATATGCGTAACCATAGGAAATAGGCTAATATGACGTCATACATGGAAAATAAAGCGGATATGCTTTGATTGGTGAAATAAAATTATCTTAGGTATTTTTTTCTTCAATTTTTTTCAATTTTTTTCTTTTGTATGGTAACAACACGTGATGTTTTACCGTCTGCACACGGCTAATATAACTATACCGTATTTTTTATTTAAATTTTAAAAAAGTAAAAAGAAATAACAAAAGATATGCCATGGTCAAAGATATGAAAATAAACAATCAAGTAAAAAATAATAGATAACGTGCGTAATTTTTAAAAAAGTACATGAAAATAATAACCTCAAAGCCCGTGCAGCTTTAGAATATTCTCATTTTGTTTTTGAAAATGACTCGGAAAGAGTCGAAACATGTAAAACAACTAATTAAAAGTTATTTTAATTTATATTATAGTTGTTAATTTTACACCTTTAGCATTTAAAAGTAATATACTATTACAAGGTGTTATACTTTATTATATGGTTAGCAAATGTCAATAATATGCTCCGCAAAATTATCCATGTCGAAAATGATGTCATGGATAGCGAGAAAAAAATATTTTCATTCTTAAAACTAAAAGAAATACCTCGATTACCTAAAAAAATGACGAATGTTAATAGTTCAATTTTTGTTGATAAAACCTAAAGATTTAATATTATATAACATAATTTCCCCTATGCCAGTATTGAAATTAATTGCCTGGAAAAGAAAATTAACAAGTATTATGTCATTTAAAAGAGATTTCTCTGGAGAAATATATATTTGAAATAAAACGGGAATTTTCCGATATGTTTTAAAATGAATGTGAATCAATTCCTTACATTAATAATACAAGGATTAGTAAGCATATAATGTAGATGAGTTTCACGCCATATTTATAACGAAAAATTTAAATGTTTTTTTTTTATCTACACTGGTTACTAAGCATGAGTATTCATTATATACAGATGAGAGTTTTCTGCTAAAAATCACATCATAATTTTAAGAATAGGAAAATGACCACGAATTTATTATATTAAAATCTGACCGTGTGTTTGTATTTAGCAACTACTCCTAGACTATCGAACGCAACGCGATTTACTTAATACCGGTTATCATTGATCCGAAGACTTAAGTCTCAGAATTTAAAAAAATAAATTAGATACCAAGATTTTTTTTTTTTTTTGTAAATTTTAATGAAGTTTTTCTAAAAACGGAAAGTAACATACTCCATATTTGTGTATGAAAAAGGAGAAATAAAACAGATCAGTATATTTTTTACACCATTTTCTCATTAAAACTGAAAAACAGAATTTATTTTCACTTTGAATATATAGATGGTGAAAACAAAATCTTGATTTCAGTAAATTATCCGAAAAATAAAAACATATTTTCACATATTCAAACTTCATGAATCAATTTATTCGGGAGAACAAAAATTGCCTGTCAACATACTGTCATTTAGAAAACACGATTTGTTTCAGCAATACATTAAACCACGGAGGCAGAATTGAATTTAAAGAAAAAGCATATACTATTTCCAATTAATGTTTTTTTGAAGGATGGCTGTTAAAACGTTTCACAAAGGCGTTAAAAGTAAAATTGTTTATCAGCTAAAATTCACAGTTGTTTTTATCCAATTCCTCTATTACCACTATTTTATTTGGCCCTCCCTTTTGCATTGGTTGCAATTTCATTTTCGCCATTATTTGGCACAAAATTTCACTTTTTTAAGACTGAATTATGTCAAGGTCCCTATAACAAAAATTACCGTAAAAAATACTGCAAGTAACTCCTATGAAATGTGATAAAGAGTTAGTTAATTATTAACGTTTTTAATTATCGGGAGTGAAATATTTTGCTTAATTAATGTATTTATTATTATTTTAATGTTGCGTGAACGAAGTCACGGGTAACAGCTAGTAATATTATAAATCTGATTGTGTGCAAATGTTAGGCTGAAGCCAGCGTCAAAATGAAGCATTTAATTATCCTGTATCTTTGCATATAAGTTGATTATAACCCTCAAATGAATATAGGCTGGTTTTCGTTTATTTTATATCAATATTTTTCTTAAAAATTAAAAATTTCATTATTTTCATACAGAATAAATGGACATTTTTTCGTATATTTTAAAATGGTTGGTTGGTTTGGCCCAAAGGGCCCGGTTTTGCAGCTTTTTTTAAAATGGTTAAATTTATTTTACCGTTGTTAATACTTTATCGTTGCCAATATAAAATAAACCCCTGAGTAATAATTTTTAATCAACAATTTATTTTCAAGTGAAAATTTTCCACGTGAAAAATGAAAAGGATATATGAATTATTTAAGAATTAAACAGAATATGAAATGATGTCATATTAGTCATAAAACGTACGTTTTCAAATATTTGATAATAATACAAAGTGCATAAATACGAGTAAGTATGGAAAGCAAGCGAATATGATGTCATATATAGAAAAATAAAACCGATTTGTTTTGATGTTGAAATAAAATGATCTTGGGTTATCAAATTATTTGTGATTAATTTCTCTTTTTTTCTTTTTCTTTATCACATGAAAGGAATTATTTTAAATGTACGTAATATATGTATTTTAAATGTACGTAATATATGTATTTTAAATGTATGTGTTGTAAATTAAAGTTCTGTGTTTTAAATTAAATGAGTGAAAGATTTATATTTTTAATGAATTCAATATGAATGATGGGATAGGTTGGCGATTTATCGTCTGCACACGGCTAACATAAAGATACCATATTTTTAATTTAAATTTTAAAAAGTAAATATATATATATATATATTGGATGGCAAATGTCAATGATATGCATCGCAAAATTATCCGTATCGAAAATCAGAAAATCTTAATAAAAATAACTATATTTTTTAAAAGAAAGTTGCTTTTCTCATAAAAGCTAAAAATTTAATATGATTGTGTCGAAGTAACAGCATTTTTCCTCTATGATTTTCCCACACTCGAAACACATTTGTAAATCGTCGTTTCGAACCGGAATTTAATTTTACATTTCTTTTAGTTTTAAAATAGGAAAAACTTTGTTGTCTTTTTTAAATATAGCTTTTTTTAAAGTTGTTTCATAATAGATTTTTGTAAAGTTTTGTAGGATAAGAAAAATTGCATAGATTTTAAACCAATGTTTAAGTAAAATTACAATATTTTTTAAACTTAAAAACCAACAATGTTATCGAAAAGAAAATAGATTTTACCAACAAATTCGCGTAATGCAAAAGCAAAGAAGAAATCAAAAAGTAATGAATATTTTCTTCCAGCCGAATCGTGTAAACTTGAACAAGTCAATCGTGCCAATTCATAACATTATAAACGTGAAAGCGCATTCTATATAGTAGATTTTTTTTTTTTTTTTACATATAGGTAGAACATTTCCGAGAATAGGAAGGTTAGGGGTCTGTAATTAGGTCCATAGTCAATTTGCTTCTTCTTTTTTTTTTCTATCAAGTGAAATTTGGCGCAAAATTAAATACATTGTAGTAACCAGATTTGTTTTTTGCGTGGTAAACACTTAATGGTATTTTAGATGATCATTTCCCCGCTCACCTTTGATGCCAACCATGACTGTAAAACATATTAAAAAATATCAGACGATAAATTTCTAATTTTCTTATTAGCCCCACCAGTGGCTGAGAGGTCCTGCTCTCGAAGCTGGTAGACGGGAGGTGCTGGGTTCGGTCCCATTCGCGCCCGTCAGCCTAATCTTTCGTGGTTTTCTTCGAGCCGTGGATTTATCCATGCGTAAATACGGGTTAGGTTCCCTTAGAAAGACCCCCACGAAGGGCACTCCCCCCGGGCCTATATCCCAAGTGTAGATAATTGGCCGTCAATAATCAATCCAACCCTAATTTTCTTATTGCTTCATGATGTAAATAGACTTCCTGGTTCATACTTTAAACCTGAATTGGTCATGCTGTCGTTCAATTTTTATTCCTAATCGTAACCCTAATCGTATCCTATCCTAATCCTGATAATAACTTTAAAGAATATTCTTTGACACGAATATGTAAATTAAATCGGTATCCATAAATGGAATGAATGGAAAATAGAATAAATAGAAATGGCAAAATAAAATAACAAGAAAGTACATTTATTCGACACCTAACCCTAGAGAAAGCGTAAAAAATTTCAAGCGCATGAAAAAAATCAAAATAATCCTATATATACTAACAAAAATATGTAAATTTAGATAATCAGATTTGTGTCGTCGGTATTTATTTGCTTATAGTGTTCTTGACGCGATAGAGAAAATATTGAGGTTAAATTGGGCAGAATTTAAAGTACTTTCTAGCAACCTTTATTTACATTTTAGAATCGCCTCAGATTGTTATATATTTGTGAAATATCTATCAATGTATAAAATCCACAAGCAGTTTGTTCACTATTTACACCACTTAGCGTGAAGCACTTAATTTAATATATACATAAACAAGATAATGTATAGTAAGAAATATATAACATATACTATGCAAATAAACAATATAATAATGCCCATTTAGCAATGCACACATATACAAATTGTACACCAAATACCACCTAAAATGCACTGTTGTATAGAAGAATTCTGCCAGTGTTGTTTTTCGTTTTACGAAGAGGAATTCCTCGATTTTCACGATTTTACTGGGTCCTCCTTTTTTCATTATTTGCAGTTTCATTTTCGCGATTGTATATATTATTTGGCATGAAATTTCACTTTTTTAAGACTGGGTTATGTCAAGGCCCCTATAGCAAAGAAATACCGTATGGTCTCCTATAAAATGTGATAAAGCTTTGGTTAATTATATATGTTGTTAATTATCAAGTGAAATGTTTTACTAAATTAATGCATTTATTCTTTTTTTAATGTTATGTGAACGAAGTCACGGGTAACAGCTAGTCAACTATAATTGCAATCACATAGGAGGAGGGGGTAAAAAAAAAAGGCTTGATTCTTTGAAGTCTAAATGGGAATGCAAGAAGTTTTTACTCATGTACAAATGTAAATAATTTTTTAATTGTGTCAGACAAATCCAACTGCTGAGTAAAACATTCATGTAGAAATATTGATCAATGTCAATCTTTTTTTGAGCATAATCATTTTAATATTAGAAATGAAGATATGTAGAAAACACAATAATAGATCATAAGAAGAAAATTGTTTATTAAATTTACAAAATTTCTACAGCTAAAAATATGCTTAAAAATGCTAAGGAACTAAAATAAGATATTCTACAACAACAAGAAATAACATGTTGATAAATTTACATTGTAAGCATAACATATCACAACAAGAACCAAGTGAAAAGGAAAAAAAAAACACAAAAATGGCGCCTTTTATGTATACATATTTTTATATAAAGAATTTTGTAGAAGATTTAGAGACATTTATTTAATTTATGAATGAATGTAAGAAAATAGATTCCACAAATTGCAATTCCATTCATTACATTTTTTTTAAATGAAAATAAACACAAACTAAATGCTAAACACAAACTACATTCAGTAAAATGAATAACACAATAAGTACTTTATTATACAGGGAAGACACTAATTGAGCAATTTTATAATTGAATGATTTGCAAAATATAATATTAGTAGTATTGTATCTTATATTTGCAGATAAGGGTATCCTATGTTTGCATATATAACGTTATCAATTTAGGAGGGAGGAGGTGTCTGGCACTTGATATCGTAAGATATCTCTAGGGGGAGAGGGGGGTATCTTTTGATATTGTTATCATTTTTAATCCAATCAATTTTTTTTTGTAACTTTTTCTTTACATTAAAATAGTTTTATCTATTCTTATGAAAATTCAAAGTTATTAATAAACCCATTAAATGATTATAAAATCATTTCATTTGAAAATATGGACTGTCCCACCATTCGGCATTCCTGTTCGTCTGCCATCATATAATTTGCTGCATGTTAGAGAAACCAGATGCGCAATATGTTTGAAATTATACTTGTTAGGTTTACTAGTAAAAAAAAAAAAAGAATGTTGTCCACTTGTTTTGTTGATAAGAAGTTATGCTTTCATCCTACCTGTGCAGGGGGCAAGTGCAAGAAGACAATGGTAATTATGTTACAAACTATTATTAAATACATTTAAATAGTAACTATCTCTTTTAGATGCTATTTGGTATAAAGTTATTCCATGTATAACAGTGATATTTTTTTTAAACTTCTTCTCTCATTTGAATCTGTAAAGTATGCAAACAGTAAATGTGTATAACAGTATCTTTATATCACTGTAAACTTATAAAAAAAAAAAACTTAGACATTGATAACGATATTATTAAAGGGGGAGGTTCGAGGAATGATAATGTAGGATATCAAAAGGGACAGAGGGTGTCTAAAATTACCAAAATGTTGATAACGTTATATATGTACAGTCCGTAATGGCTAGATGAGTGCTGAAGTCCTAGTTTGGATTAGTCACAGGTGTTATTCTATGGCCACCACACATGCCAGATCTTTCACCTTTAGATTTCAGTGTATGGGTATTTGTTAAAGATTGGGTTAACAGTCCCCTCCACATCTAAAATTTATTCCCTAATTGAAATCATGCATCAGCACTGCACTTGTTTTAATTAATGTGAACGTACAAACATATGGCCACTGATTTACCCATAAAGCATTTGCAAGTTAACTAAGGGCAGTCATGTGGAACATTTATTAAAAGGTAAATTTTGTGAGTTTCACTATCTTATAATCATGTATTCTTTCATGTTTAGCTGTATAACTATGCATAACAAACCATTATTTTTGCTCAACTAATTTATGTCCACTCTGTATTTTCTGAAAAATTGTATGCTACTTGTGAAAATGATTTTAAAAATCTGTAGTAAAAATTAATTTTGAAACGGTAACAACAGTGGTCAGCCAATTAAATATATTTGACGAACAAAAGGAATGAGACTGATTTTCTGCATATAACTTTGAAAAGTACGGGGAAAAAAATATCACTGCTCAAAGTGATTTTAGAAATATACAGATATAAACTATACTTATTATAAATAGATTTAATACAAATATATTACATTCATTATAATGTAAAATTTCTCAAAAAAGCAGGCCACCTGCAACTAATATCACAGCCAAATAACTCTTAATTCTGCTTTGCAGACTATCTTTTGAAAATAAAAAACATGCCTATATTATCTAGCTATAAGTAGGAAAGAAAAAAAAAATCTAGTGCAATTTTCCCTCCATCAACTATAATACAATAGAACATGTATAATAAGAGCCTAATAAAATGGAAGTACAATAAAAATTGAACTTTCAAAAATTCTTTGCAAAATGGCAACATATTGTAAACAAACCAGTAATAACAAAGTTCATGTATAACAAATGCTAACTTCAGCTCCATTATAAGTGGTTAGTTCAAAGTAAATAGATAACTTTACTACAGATCCTGATTAACAAAGAAAAACAGGTATCTTTAAAAAACAAAGGACTCTTGTTGATATAGAGGCTTTTAATTAATCTCATATATCTAATATATGAATATTAACCAAAGATACAATAAAATCCATTCAATCTTTTCACATTGAGAAATTTAAAGAGTGCTCAGACAGATAAATTACTTCTGTATAGTAGAAAAAGGGCTGTTGTCCACAGTTAAAAAAATCAGTCTATATTCATTTATTATTTTACAATAGTCAGAAAAAATGCTATTTTCCTTCCTTTAACAAGTTCTCTAATAATCAAGATTTTTTAACAATCACCATTTTCTTGTCTATGTCTACCAATCACTTCATAATAACCTTGAGTTTAACAAAATAAAAGTCATTTCAATAAGCTTTCAACAATGTTTAAAACACATTAAATCAGCTTTTCTTAAAACACTGAAATTGGACAGTGTACACCCCTCTTCTTTTTATTCAAGGTATACATTTATTCATTAATAAAATAATTTCAATTAGCTCTGTTATTCAGTTTGTAAAGATACAGCTGCCACAAATTTGGTTTTCAGAGATAGTCTAATTACAGTCCAATGATATAAAAAACATAATATATAGAGAAAGTCTAGACTAAACTAGACTTTAGATAAACTAAAGATACTATCGCTCATTAAATAATAAATATTATCTTTTAAAGGAAATTTTAAAAGCTATTATAAAGTCACATTAGCATTTTATTTAATATATTAATTAAGATTTCATAAATGCAAATTACAAAATCCTGGAAGCAAAATTGGAATAAAGTAAATATACTTATTTCATAAGTACAAAATACTAATAATAATTCTCTGAAATCTGATTTTAAAAACTATTATAAAGTTATACTAACATTTTATCCAATATCATTAAATAGGTTTCATAAAATTCTGTGTTTACAAAAGTAATAACAGAAAAACCTAGAATATCTATAATAATGATGATCAAAGACACTTTCAGGTTATGAGGAAACATTAATTATATGAGTATAATAAGAGACAAACTGTTCGAATACAAGTTATTACTACTGCTAATGAAAATACATTAAATAATGATCAACGGACAAACTGACATCAGAATGCATATTGAAATGTTCCCATGAAAAATAGCACTTGTCCAAAATCTACAGTAGGGATCATCTATTAATTACATCACACTTCAAGAGAGGTATGTGTTCCATGATAATGATAAATAACACCAAAGACTGGCATGAAAATCCATGGATTCAGTATGACAGCTATTACAGATATTGAAAATGTAAGATTACTTTGAGATTGATCTAATTTGTTATACATCCATGAAAGATTTTAAAATGAAAAAAAAAATAATTGTAATGTTGCTTTAATCAAAATTAGCTCTTAAATTATAGTTGCAAAAAATGTGATGTCACAAGGTCAGAACAGTGAAGGGGTATCACTCGAGGACAATATATAACATCATAGAAGAAGGGGGGGGGGCATGAAATTTGTGTGACACAATTAATGGATAACTCTTTATTTTCAAGAAGATTGAAAAAAATAAAAAAGCTTCAGACAAACATTGTTTCTATTGTATAATCCAACTTTTCTCATTTCATAATGACAACATACGTTCTTTTAGTTAATTTGTTTCACATTATTGCAGGTACAATTGTTAACAATAATATTGTACTGTTAGTTTATTTTCGTGATTTTTGGACACATCATTTTTGTTGAGAACACTTCAATTAAAGCAATTTTTACAACAAAATTGGCAATAAACATTGCTTATAAAACTGATTCAAAATGAATCTAATAACAAAGCCATATTTGTTACTGAGTCAAAGAACTTAAAATATTTCATACCTCAAAAATAAATATTTAAAAAGTGGAATCTTAATAAAATAGCAAAAATTTAACTAACCTAATGTAAAAAATAAATGAACTATAAAAAACTTACACTGAAATTTTAATATATATATATATATATATATATATTTAAATGATACAAAATGAGAAAAACAATTAAAAAATATCATGAAGATAAAATACATGGCAAACTTAACATATACAACTAATATACAGAATTTAAAAAAATGATCAAATTGAATCAACGCTCAAAACTTGAGCAGCAGCATATGTATTTTTAGGGTCTAGAGTTACAGGTGTGTTCACCACACCAGCTTCAACACAAATCATATTTTTCCATTCATCATCACCAAAATCTGACATCGCTTTTGCATTTTCTATCCAAGGATTCCAGACAACTAAAAAGAAATATATATAAGGCAAGAGAAAATTAATCATTATTCAAAAGCTAAACTCTATGTAATTGTTCCCAGATTAAGTTAGAAGATACAATTGAGGTGTTTAAAGTAGGGATGCATTGAATATTTGGTATCTTATTCGGTATTCGGCCATTTTACTGAATATTCGGTTTGGACAAATATCAAAATATTCAGTCTACAGAATATTCAGTTTGGCCAAACATCAAAATGTTCAGTGTGCTGAATGTTTGGCTTGGCCGAATACTGATATATTCGGTCAAACTGAATATTTAAAAAAAACTTTACAAATTATTTGTAACAACCTTACACAATTTCCATTTTTAACTGTCAATTAATAAAGATATTCAGAATGATTAAGGAATAGAATCATACATAAATAAAAGAAAGTGCTTTAAAATTATTTACATGCTGTTTGAAAAGTGATACTGAAGAAAATCAACCATTAATGATGACCTTCATAGGAATTAATAATATACAAATGCAAGTTCATGGATATTGTCTGGAAATCTTTTTTTAGCTTTTTCACAAACAAGGTGTTTCTAAACAAAATAGAACAAACTTTCAGGGGTGATAATAGGCATCAAGATAACCAATTTTTGACCAGGATTGCAATCCACTTATTCAGTCAGTTAAAAATACAGTGTATCTCAAGTCAGATCAAATTTGGATATTTATTTGTTATTTTAATAATGAAGATATCGTATCAATATTTTCAACAGATTTACTTTGATTTACGTGAAATATGATGACATGATGAAAAGTACTTGAAATTGCCACCATTGATATCTAAACAACACTGAGTTAGACATTCCATTATTTAGAATGCAGCTGGCAGTATATATACTCAGTCACTTCCAATGATGTCATCAAATTTCATACGAACAAAGATATGATGAAAGCCTCATTAAAATATCTTCATTGTTAAAGTTGTGAACAAAAATTTGGTTTTAGCTTGTAGTGACAAACCCCGGATTTTTGACTGAATGTATTGTATTTTTCTTGACTACAAAATTCACAGAAGAAACATTTCAAGGCTATCCTCCTCTTAAATAATAACTCATAGATTTTGTGTATGTGAAGTTTACTTATAAAAATGTCTTATTTATCAATAAAAATGTCTTATTTATCAAAATAGATGTATTTGTGTTAAATATCATGTAAAATTGTTTTAAAATTTAACTTTTTAATACCTTTAATTTCTGAAATATAGAAGTATTCGGCCAGCCGAATAGTTACAATTCGGCTGGTCGAATATTTGGTATTTGGCATAATAGTTACTATTTGCCTGGCCGAATATTTGGTATTCAGCCAAAATCACTATCCGGTGCATTCCTAGTTTAAAGTCATAGTGGTGAGACACATTTTATTTAATGTTAAAAAACAAAGGACTAACTAGAAATGTTATAATGCATTCCAATGTGGTAGAATATTTTCTGATGCAATATTCTATCACATAATGTACATCACACATAATGTAATCACAGCCTATATATCTACTACAGGCAGGTACCATTGACCTATACAGGGGACAGTTTGTAAAAAAAATAAAAACAATAAAGTTTTGGAATGTTTTTAATTTTATATTTTTAGGTGAGGTTTTGGGACTACAATTTTTGAGATTGTTTACTGATAAATTTTTTTCATTGGGTTTTAATTAACTGTACTTTTAATTCAAACAATGGGTTTTAATGAAATGTGATTGTACTATGTTAAAAGTCTGTTCAAAAACCTTTTGTATTATATCTCATTCATCATTGTGCAGTTTATATGTGCATAGAAAAAGGGATGTTGACATCAGAAATAATGTATGCCAGTGGATCAATCTAAAGCTTTTGCACTGCAATTTTTTATATTATTCGCTGATATGTTTTTTCATTATTTTTTAATTCACTGAAATTATTAATCAAACAGTATGTGTTAATGAAATGTGAGTGCACACTATGTCAAAAGCCTTTTCAAAAACCTTTCATATACCTCATTCCTCATTGTGTATTTTATATGTGCATGGAAAAGGGATGCTGGCATGAGAAATATATATAATTGTTCTTTCTCAACAGTTTGATATGTCTGCTAAAATATTGAATGCGACAAAATGCCAATTATATTCTGGAAGAAGGTATTAAAATCTTATTCATTATTGTTTCTAATAAGCATTTTTTATTTATTTATTTATTTATTGTACTTTTCTAGTCACATGAAAGAACCGCTTCAAAATTTGCAATAACACCACTTTCAATAAAACAATAATTTTTCAAAAATCACTATTTACGAAGATTTGGTCTCAATATGTATATAAGAACATGATTTCAGAGAGAAATATGATTTTAGTTAGGTGATTAACCCATACTTTACCATCATCTTGTATACAACACAGCTAAGATTTATCAAATTTTCACAAGTAATATATTTTTTTTAATTTCTGCTCTGCAGCAAAAATAGATTTTAAGTTTGATAAGTGTTACTTATAAACATTTTAATTTCAATTTGAATCTTTTAATTAATTAATTTATTTATTTTGAGAATTTTGAATTTGGGGTTTTTTTTATTATTTTATCTAACATGACTCAATTTTCCTTTCACTTTAAATAATATGTGAAAAACATGCTAAAATCTCTAAGTTTACTCATGGCAAGTGTTAAGTAATTGCAAATCTGATGTACACAATTTATGGTAGTAGAATGTGCTATCGACCTATACACAGGACAGTTTGTAAAAAGGAAACCAGTAAAGTTTTAGTATGTTTTTTTATTTTATATTTTTGTTTGTTGGACCAGTCTGTAATTTTTCTTTTTTTTATGTGATAAAATATAGGTTAACTAATTTTTCTGCCCAGTTAAATGGCTGAGAGGAGAACACTGTAATTTTTTTTTCATAAATCATTTCTTTGGTTTCCATTTTACTCAATTATCACTGTAAAATGAGATTATAATGCTCAGCTTATCTTTTGGCACTAAATGATGTAATTTTTAGACTTTATCACATTAAATATGAAAATTCTCATTCTCACAGTTGTAGATGAATCCAGTAAAAAACAACTTGTGCATTGCACATGCAGTCCCAAGAATCTTAATAACAATTTCCCAATTTATATATATTTAAATTTTGCACTTATTTTTATTTTATTTTATTTTTTTTAATCACAATCTCCATCATTGTATTTAATATTACTAGTCAACTGCATAATCTTCAATTAAAAATTTTCAACATTTAATACATTTTATAGAACAATATCACTCTCAATGAAAATATTTTATACAGTTAGAAATCTATTTTATAAATAAATAAATATAAGAATGGATTTTTAGGAATTAATTATTGTAGCCAAGTTTTCTATTTTTCTCCTATAAATATAATTATTAACAAATGTTTATATTTTTTTTTCTATATAAGTAAGAAGAAAGTACTGGGATCCTGAAAATTTCCAACTTCTGTTTTTGGATAGATTTACACATTTTGGGATGTCCTG
Source organism: Maratus michaelseni (assembly GCA_963931845.1). Classification (NCBI taxonomy): domain Eukaryota; kingdom Metazoa; phylum Arthropoda; class Arachnida; order Araneae; family Salticidae; genus Maratus; species Maratus michaelseni. The sequence goes on from OZ007595.1 coordinate 108,564,952, forward strand.
AAAATGATTTGACTATTTACAGAAAATATTTGTTTGGTATACAAATTTTGCATCCCCAGCTACTCTAACTCAAGAACTGATAGACAGAATTTCATCAAATTTTACATTCAGTTAGAGTTTAACATAAATTATTGCTGATTACATTTTGGTGTATATTGCTCGACAGATGCTGCTGCTATGCAGTGTTTTTCATGATATCTGAAATAGAGAAAAACTAATACACAAAATTTGTATCAAGCCTCTGAGCGTTTTGAAAAAGGGTAAAATTGTAATGTTGTTTTCTCTGTATTTTGTTTTAAATGCTAAAAAAAATATGATTCTTTCAACATTATAAATAAAACTTAATTACAAATATGAATGTAACCCTTGAGAGTATTAATCATTCTTCAATGTTTTGAAAATTCATTAAATCTATAGAATTATATTATCTTGAACATTGCATATATTGCAGTGAAACCTGGAGCTTAGTGAACGGAATATTACGTTCCACACGCTTAGAGGGTTAAACTTCAGATTCGGTTAGACCTTGACTTATATTGGCACATATAGTGCACTCCCGATTATCCAGGTTAATCACCGGGAGGGGTCATACGGACAATCCAAAAACTCCTTTTTATTAAAGAAAAAATCAATATCAGTACAAAAAAATAAAAATTACTTACATTTGCATGCTGTATAACATCAAACTAGGAATTTTACTTCTAACATTTACTGCTTAAAAAAATTTGTAATGCTGCTTTGCTTCTGCTGTTTGTTCATCTCTTGTTGTATATCGACACCTATTTTATGAACTGCAGTGATGTCACCATAATCAAATCCTCTTTGTCCCATATAATCTAACAAAGTTTCCACAGATTGTAGAGCAGCAGAATGAGAAATTGTATTTCCCTCATTTAGTACATCTTCTGAATTAGTGTTATCATCACTCTTAGATTTAACAACACAGTTAGTAACGATGTCTTCATCTGTCAAATACTGGAAGCCAGGCTCAAACACATCCCTTTGAAAGGAATCTTCTAAATTTTCTTTATCAAGATTTTCAAAACTTTCGAATTATTTTGTTTGTTCAAGAATACTCGTCCTATTCTTCTTGAAAATCTGAAGAAGATTGTTCATCAAGCAGTATAATCTTTCTCCACAATCATGATAACATAGACTACTTTACCTTTGACAATGCTGCTGATATTCCATATATACTGCATCCAATAACAAATCTTGCTTACAAAAATTTAGTATTGTTATAACTTCATGAATCAAATTTTTCAAAAGTTCATATCTGTAGTGCCATTTCATTGCTGAAATTACACCTTGATCCAAAGGCTGTATTGCTGCTGTAACATTTGGAGGGAGAAATTTACCAGTACTCAATCCGTCATCAAAAGCTAGAAAACTTTCATTTGGATGTGAAGAGACATTGTCTAAAAGCAACACTGCCTTTTGCTTGTAAGTATTTCCTGACCTCAGGAACAAAATGTTCATGAAAGCATCGGAGAAAAATCTCTCTTGTCATCCATGCTCCCTTTTGATTGAAATAAACAACCGGTAAATTTTTTTGGTTCTGTACCCTTAAACGAGCAGGGTTTGATAGTCTTTCCGATCATTACGAGTTTCATTTTATGGTCAACTGAAGCATTTGCACAGCACATGATGGCAATGCACTCCTTTGACGATTTGTAACATGGAGCTGATCTTTCTTCCCATAAAGCAGATGGTTTTGTTAGGAGACATTATTTCCAATACAATCCTGTCGCATTGACATTATAAATTTGATCGCAAGTTAAATTTTCTTCGTCAATAAATTCTTGAAATTTCACACAAAACAATTCTGCAGCAGTCATTAAAATCTCCTTTTAATTCTAGTGCTTCATGAAAAAAAAATCTTGTTTTTTTTCGGAACACATGGCACCCAAAATAGGTATACCTTCTGCTCTTTTTTGATTAAACCACTGTAGTAGAGCAGAATCTAGATCTTTGTATGTTGACGTTTTCAGACTTTTCTGTTTCGAAAGTACAGATTCGTCATCACAATCTCTCGTGAAGGCAATGATTTTTTCTTTGTTCTTTTTTATATTATGTACAGTTTGTACTCCAATTTGATAATTCTTTGCTAATTTGCTAGCTGATTTTCCATTATCAAGTTTTTGAACAATTTCTAATTTTTGTTTAACATTTAAAATATTTCGTTTTCGTTTCACACCAATCATTTTTACCAGTAAAAATTTTCATTCTACTAACTGACGATAAACAAGATGCAAAAATAAAAGAACATGTGCGTAAGTGAGAGAGGACAGCTGAAAGGCTATTGTACAAACAGAATTTCGATCCCTCCCATCCCATTCAACCCTACCCCGTCAAACAGATTCCAGAGCATTTGATTTTACCTCTACGCATTTTACAATACTATTAACTAAACCAGACAAAATTCTAATTTACATCAACATTGATTTTACATGGGTGATAAGCATAAAAATGTTTCCCTTTAGTTATTTTTTTTTTAGCACAAATAATCTGCAAACCGGATAATCGAGAGAATACTGTATTACATTTTACAGTATATAGCTTAAAAGATGGTGCTGCCACAATTTCTGCAATAACTATATCTTGGCATTTATTGATAGAAATTACAGCAAATTTAATATGTAAGATGCTTTTCTGGAAAGCTATGCTAATTTTGGCTTTGATCACTCAACATGTGCTTTGCTATCCTATACTTGTGGAAAGTTTCATAACTGGGTCCACAACCAATTGATGCATTTAGCAATCATAGTTTTTCATATATTTCCATTATTGCAATCATTGTTTTAACTTTCACACACATAGAAACCATACTTCATAAACCAAAAACACTTACAACGTTGTAACGCACAAATAATTAAGAAATGACACAAAAACTGCATACGGCCATTTCAAGGATTCCTCAATCCCCTTCCTCAGTGGAAAAAAAAAGGATAAAAATGGGCTCTAAGAACCCCTTGGTTATAGCCCCGAGTACTGGCTTGATTGAAAATGATAAAGCAAGAGTTTATATACCCAAAGAAATGACGTAGTTAACCGGAAATAACTGAAAAAAGGAGTCACTGCGCAGGATCTCTCCACACGTGCAAGAGAAAAGGGGTGCTGGTCATATCATTTACCAAGGATAAACTATATGTTTGTGAATTAAGTAAGCTTCGTAAAAGTCGAGATCAATGTTGTCAAAAATTCACAATCATTACGTATTACTAGGACATCTAGAAAAGCTAGATATTGTTGAGCTTCAACTTCAAAAGTAAACTGGATACATGGATCAATTGAATTAAATATATCAAGAACAGCATTAATATTGTATTTAGATAAATCAAGTAAAGCAAAGGAATCATCTACGTAACATGTATAAAAAAGGAATTGTATTAATTTAAATAATTTAACTTCAAAATAATGCATATATATATCACTTAAAACTGGGCTTAAAGGGTTACCCATAGCTAAACCTTCCGACATTTTATAAAACTTACCCTGAAACACTGGCACTAAGGTTTTCCCCCCTCATGGTTAACAATATTTATAAGTCTAAAAACTCTGTTCAATTTGCAAATAAAATTCGTACCTTCAATCCAACAGGTTGCACTATGGTTTCTTTTGATGTTAAATCTCTTTTTATAAATGTTCCAGTACAAGGTGCTTTAGATTGTTTAAGAAATAGATTGAATGAGTTTCACTTTTTTCAATATGAAATTGATAACTTGATTGCTTTAACCAGCATTTGTTTGTCGCAAAATACTTTTGTGTTTCAGGGTAAGTTTTATAAAATGTCGGAAGGTTTAGCTATGGGTGACCCTTTAAGCCCAGTTTTAAGTGATATATATATGCATTATTTTGAAGTTAAATTATTTAAATTAATACAATTCCCTTTTTATACACGTTACGTAGATGATTCCTTTGCTTTACTTCATTTTGCTCCCTCATTATAGATCCAATCATCCCCCACATCAAAAATTAGCAGCTTTCAATACACTTGTTTTCCATGCACGTAAAATTTGTTCAAATTCCGAGTTGCTTAATAATGAAATTAACTATATTAAAGCAGTAGCCATCGATTGTGAATTTAATTTGAATATAATTAACCGTATTTTATCTAAACCTCCGACAATCACTGATTCTGTTCCAGCTAATAAAGAATTTAAAAATGTTATTGTCTTACCTTATTTTCACAAAATCAGTACACAAATTTCTTGTATTCTAACTAGGTTTAGTTTCAAAGTTGTTTTCTCTCCAACCAATAAAGTTTCTTTTTCCAGTCTTAAAGATACAATTGATGAACATAATACCTGGGGCATTTACAGAATTTTTTGTGAATGCGGCCTTTCTTACATTGGACAGACGAAGCGTGCTCTTAGAATTAGACTGAAAGAACACCAAAATTATGTTAAAAAGCAGGAGTGTAAGAAATCTTGAGTAATCTACAATAGCTAAACATTGTTGAGATTCCAACCACAGGTTTAATTATTCAGAAGCTAAAATTATCCAAAAATGTAATACAGTTACAGATCTCGACTTTTACGAAGCTTACTTAATTCACAAACATAGTTCATCCTTGGTAATTGATATGACCAGCACCCCTTTTCTCTCGCACGTGTTTCGGGATCCTGCGCAGTGACTCCTTTTTTCAGTTATTTCCGGTTAACTACGTCATTTCTTTGGGTATATAAACTCTTGCTTTATCATTTTCAATCAAGCCAGTACTCTATAACTGATTACTATAACTATACTATTATGATAACTATTCTTAGAGCCCATTTTTATCTTCCTTTTTTTTTTTTTTTCACCGAGGAAGGGGATTGAGGAATCCTTGAAATGGCCGTATGCGGTTTTTGTGCCATTTCTTAATATTTGTGCGTTACAACGTTGTAAGTGTTTTTGGTTTATGAATTAAAATTTGAACAAAGTATTAGATCTATTCTTAGAAACCATACTGTTGTGAAGAATGCTCATTTTTTATGCCAATCTTGCTGTGGACCTGATTACAGAATATTAGCCTTAAGCTTTTTGAGAAGAACATTATAGGTGTATTTTTTCTAATATGTAGAAATGCTCAAAATTGTAAACTGGAAGTTAATAATTAAAATATATATGTTGGATAAATTTTGGATTTGAATATTTAACAGGAGACACTGTTATATAGTTCTCTTTTATATTCACTGATCACTGTGCCTCCATATTAAAATAAAAAAAATTCATTATACTTTCTATTCATAATTGTTGGTGTATAATTATGCTATTAAAATTAATGTATTAGACTAATATAGAAGAAAGCTTTGTGATGGCCACAACATACAAGTTTGGTATAAGAATGAAATGAGTTCGTAAGAATAAGATTTTAGTAACTAAAATAAGATAAAGTATTTTTTGGTAACTGCTTCCTCCAACCCTCTCTCCCTTTTCTACATTGAAAATTTAAAAAAAGGAAGAAAAGAAATGTATGCAAAATAGAAGGTTAATATTTAAAAAAATATTTAATCAAATCAGCAGATGAAATATCATGATGATGACCTCTTAATGTGAAAAATTTATAAACCCCAAGTATATAGTAGCAACATAAAAGAAAGTGCAATTCAATCAGAAAACATTTAGTTTGAAATTAGTAAAAAGTATTTTAAAAAATACATTATCAAAAAATGTAAAAACAATGAAAGATTACATTTGAAGAAATAAACCCTTTTTCAGAACCATATATAACCTATTATTATAAAAGCAAGACCAAATCCTAAGTCATATCTTTGTTCTTATGCCAGGTTGAACCATATATAACCTATTATTATAAAAGCAAAAGAAAGACCGAATCCTAAGTCATATCTTTGTTCTTATGCCAGGTTAGACATCATGATTCTGAGAGCCAGTCATTTTCATTGCTTTTTCTTTTGAGATAATAGTTTCCGTGATTTTTTTTATTAATACTTGTCTGAGAAAGGAGGATTCACCCAATGAAAATACTCAGTTTCATATTATGCATTCAAGAAATATTTTCCATTTTGATTTTGTGTTCTTCTTGAGTTCGTAAAATATTTTACCCAGGAAATTTAAGTTATAGCAACAGAAATCTATATTAGAAAGATTTAAAAAAAATAATATTTCTTGTTTGTTTATTTGTTTGTTTGTTTAAAAATGATCAATCATGAGTTATTTATTATTGGGTCTGAATTTGAAACTAGAATAAATTTTAATGCTTATATATCTTTAAATGTAATATATTTTTCATTGACTTATTTGTCATTAATAATAAGTAAATTCTTTGCATGCATTAAACAATTAAAAATAACTGGTACATAACATAAATATGATGTTTACATGTATGCAGATTCATTATATTTAATAAAAGAAGTTAAAACTCAACCAATTTGACATTTTAAAAATTTAATTTAAAATCCTTAAAAATAAGCAAATAATTTTCATTTAAAATTGGTATAGTTATTAAAGAGAGAGAGAGAAAGAATAATTACCAGTGTCAGGAAGATTAAATTTGTCAATTGTCACTATCCTCTTCCCTGATATGTTTGTGATTCTGTGCAATGCACGGGTATTGGTATAAACCCTAAAATGTAATGAGAGATTATAAGAAACAGCGTAAGAGACAATATCTTGTGCATAATAAAGTAAATCTGATAATTACCTGTCAGTGAATTCAGAAACACTGACATCTTCTCTTTCTTCAGTAAATGATTCACCCTTTTTCACCTAAAATTTTAATTTATAAATATAGCTATTACTGTATAATATTATATTTATAGTTTGTACTGTATGGGATTATTTTACATTAGGGTGAATCAAATGAAAATGGAACATACATAAATAAACTCTATGAATACACCGATTCATTTTCATTTAATCCTCCTAATACAATATTCATACTGCATTCTTATTATCATTATCATAATGTGATTGGCAACATTTTTGAAAAGAAACAATGAGACATGTGATGTAAGCCCTGAAAAAGAAAAGCATCAGTGTGGTTGGTTGGTTGATTTTATGACTGCCGATTATCTACACGAGGGATATAGGCCCTAGGGGGAATGTCTTCCATGGGGATCTTTCTAAGGGATCCTAACCCGTATTTACAGCAAGGTTCGAAGAAAAAAACAAAACATTAGTGTGATTTGATCAGCGATAGGCTTCAGTTGTATGATTAATCTTCTCACCGCTGTGAACCAATATATTCATTCACTATGCTGTGGGATTCACTGCAAGATAAGCACTATTTAAATTAATTAAATTCTAGAGGTATAATGCATTTTTAAAACATTGAGTAAAGATTAATACTCTCAAAGTTTATATTAATATACGTAATTAAATTTTTTATATCAAGTTTGAAAAATAATTTTTTTAGCATTTAAAAAAAATTACAGAGAAAACAACATTACAATTTTGCTCTTTTGCTTGGCTGTCAGGGGGTTAAGGTGAATTATATATATATATATATATATATATATATATATATATATATATATATATATATTTATTATGTTTCATTAAATAAATGTTATGTGGTTAATGGTTGAATTTATGTGAGAATAAGAATTAAATTAATGGAATTTTGATACATACTGCTAATGTGAACATATTTTAAACATTTCCCATCATTATTTTGTTCATGAATTTTGGTAAAACTATCTTGGTTTTGAAAATGTTTTAGCTAGCTCAAAATGCAATATATAGTTTGTGAATCTCACTAGATCTATTGGGTGCAACTTGATTAAACATCCCAACTTACATGAATATAACAGAAAATATAATTTAATATATTACCCGATATGCAACATGTACATGGTGGCCATAATTAAAGTGACAGTACTCAGTGTGCTCTGTAGCATGCTCTAATTGCGAGAATGGGGTCAAATTTTGTATTACAATTAAACAAGACAAATGACGAAGGATTCCGCAAAAGAGTTCCAAAAGTCACCACTAGGTGAAAACGTTGTGCTGTGTAATAGCCATTTTTTAAGCATAACTCCAGAACTAATTTGCAGAATGATCTATAATTTTATAATTCACATAGCTGAAGCCTTTATAATCGATTTTTGTTAACAAAATTCATAGGCTACAATTCAAATTTTTTTTTTAAAAAAGGTATATTTTTAATAAATTTATGGAAAAAAAATGTAACCAAAGAAATTTTTAACAGAAATCGATTTCTAGAAGCTTCTATTATGATAATATAAAATTACAGCTCATTCTGCTAAGTAGTTATTGAGTTATGCTTTAAAAAATATTTGCATTGCAATCTGCTTTGCAACAATTTCAAATGAATTTAATATTAGGAGTTCCAAATTTTAAACCTCGTAATTCCTACATTATTGACAAATGACTTCCCGTTCCCATTTTGTATCCTAATATAAAATTTACAGACAAAGCCAAATATGATGTCAAAATTAGGTGTTAATATTGAAAATTTCAGAATTTGGTATAATTTCAGTACGAAGATGGCCCTTAAACTTATTATTTTTAAACATAAATTGAAAAGTCATAAAATCCAGTCGAATAGCTATTGCCTTTTTTTCCCCTAACAATTTTGGACATCAAAATGTTTCGTTATTTTTTGGTGAACTGCAAATCAAGTAGATTAAAAATATATATTGCAAGATAGAAATAACTAATGCCAGTTTTTATTTTTTTTAAATAAGTTTATTATTATTTTTTTTTTTTAAATAAAGATAGGAAGTAGTTGGATATACAATATATTATAGTGTTAAGTTTTTTATATACTAAATGAATCTAAGGTTTATTTGATTGAAGGGATTCAATTAGTTCAACAGCTAGATGAAACAGCATCGAAAAACTGGCAATAAAATGCAGTTAAATATTAAAACTTTGTATGAATCACCATAAAAACAAAAGAACACACAGGACGCATTTTGGGCTGGAAATTTTTAACAGCCCATCATCAGCCAAAGTAAACGCATGTTCATAAGGGGACAAGGTCACAAATGAACAGAAAGACAGAGAGGAGAGCATCACAGAATGCGACAAGTAGCGCTAGCTGAAAGGAAAACACCAATCATAGAGGAGCACATGTGGAAGAGAAAAGTGTAGCCAATATGATGGGAAAAAAAGGATGAATAAATAAATTAAAACAAAGTAAATAAAAAAATTAATAAATAATAAAATAAATAAATAAAAGAAAAATAATTTTTTCTTAGTTTTTCTTTTAATCTTTTTTTCTTGCCTTTTTTATTTTTATTTATTTATTTATCTTTCATTAGTTTCATCTCTGAACTTCTGTTTCACATAAGTTTTCAAATTGTTTACATTTTCAATCAAGGTATCCATAGAAACCAACTCAAACAACACCCAAGAAATATGGACTTTTCTGCCTCAAGACGAAACGAAGGTTCAGATACACAAGACGGCAGTAGAAAGGAAATTTTTTCTCCCTTAAGATGGTTGCAGTGCCAGCCAAAAGTGCTTGGAGGATTTTTTTTACATCTATTTATATTTTAAATGTCGCCTTTTAAGTAACATTGAACTCTATTGAGTTTCATATTAGTATTTTATGAATGATGCAAGATGAATATTTGCATTTCGTCCTATAATTTTAATTTAGATTACTCAGATTAAGAATCAGTTGACCTGAACCACGGGTAAAGTTGAGTTGATCAGGTTGACACTAATTTTTTCATTGTGTGTTGGGTATTTAAATTTTTTAGTTTTTATTTTTTTGCATCAGGTTCATGTTGACCCGATTTTTCAAAGAAAAGTCCTGAATATTTTTTCAATTGAAAAACCTATATTTCAATATTAATGAGTGTATATATGTTCATTTTTACATAAAAAAGAAAATTGCTGTTAGACACATAACTGTAGACAACTTTTCCAATTTCGGGCCATGTCTGCCTCTTTCCCCCTCACGTAAATCTTTAAAATAATAAGAGACAAGGGGGCCAACAGAAAGATATCTAGGGAGGGACAAGATTTTGAAACACATGTGACTCTGGTCCACAGCCTAGTCTGCTTATTTAAAATGTAGAATACAAACATAAAAAAAAAACTAAACAATTTCTTTTACTTTTTGTCAGAACTCATGAAAGATGAGTTTTAAGCATATCAATATAAAAAGCAATATGAAAATTTAACAATTAAGAAAGATTAAATATTCAAAAATAAGTTTCTACCAACATTTATTTAAATGGGAATAGAAACTTTTTTATTTTGGTCAGGAGAGCTCTACAGCCTTGAACCCAGCATTTAAGATAAATTTGAAACTTATGAACATTATGAGGAAAATAAATTTAAAAAGGTCTTGCAATGCCAGGGAGGGACAAAGCATCCCCTGACAATAAGAATAAATTTTAGTTAAAAAAATAAAATTAAGAAAATTTAATTTTTAAAGAAAATTTATTTAATTAAATTTCAAAATCCAGAAAATCTGCCTTTCTTGTTAGCACATATGCAAAGAAAAATGTACCAACTAGGTACCATACCCATCAGTACTTCATAATACACTGGTTGAGAAATACTGTTTCACATCTTTAAAATTTAGTAAACAATGATAAGTTCAATTGAAAAGCAAGAAGTTTGACTAAATGATTATAAGAGTCACACCAGCAACAAAAAACATTATCTTAACTTAAACAGATAAAACTTTTATAAAATACAATTAAACATACACAAAGGGGCAAAATATTCAATAAGAAGAAACATGAACTAAACTATTAAATTAAATTAGTATTCTGATTAAAAAATCAAAATATTCAGTAAGAGCTTTAATGCCTATATTTATAGAAAAACCAATACAAGTAAAACTGGTCGTTGGGGGCCACCGTAATACTTACCCATCATGGATATGCATAATATAAAATATGAAAATAAAACATGTGTAAACTATTTATAAAATGCATTGCAATTCGAATAAAATCGTGACTTGATAAAACATCATAAACTTTAAATGCTCTATTACTGAATTGCGTAAAAGAAACATCTTTATAACTCCAAAATTGGTAATCATATTAACCAACGCAGAACGGTCTCATTTCCAATTAAAATATATCTTTGAATGAAATACAGGGTCATGAAAAATCAAAGAGTGAGGAAGGAAAATATGATTACAAATATCTTGGCAAATCATTATCTGATCAATGTCATTCTTTATGCAAAATTTGTTTCTTTTTACTGTCTTTTATATTCACTCCTTAAAACAAACAATTTCGAAAATTTTTATATACCTTTTATCAGAACGAATATTTTGAGAGTCCGAAAAAAATAGTTCTGGATAATCGAGATTACTGAAATTCAATAAGCTTCTTCCCATAATTACATACTAAGTACATACCAAATTTCAAGTCTCTAGAGTGTTTACAGACACACACACACAGGCAGATGGACAGCAATTTTTAAATATTCCATCACAAATAATTATATTTAAATATTTTAAATAAAATAACAATAATTAATTAATTACTTTATCAATATATGTGCAGGCTGATAATCCACTTATTTTGGCAAATAAAACATCAGGCACAGAAAAATAAGTATGCCAAAGGAATGTAAAAGAGAAAGAATCCTCTCCTGAAAGGATAAAAAATTGTTTAAAGTTTTACATAAAACTATGACAAAATAACAATTAAAATTTATGTATTGCTATTACTCCAGCATACAGTACGCTATAATCACATTTATTTAGTACTATAAGACTAACAGTTGAAAAAATTATGTAGTACATATATTTTTTCAATAACAGATATTTTATTTATTTTTTTATTTTTTTACGTTGCCAGTCAATCTAAGAGATAAGATGGTGGATAACAGCAGTGTTTTCCTCAGAGCCATTTCAAATTTGGTTAATCATCCAATTAGGATTTTATCACACTAATACTCAGAATGATATATTTATTACATTGAGTGGCTATTATGTGATCATGTTCTCTACACAAGCTCCCACCAGTATGATTCACTAAACTCTTAAATGTACCATTTTTTTTCTTTAACTCAATACACACAGCTTATCATTGATGCAGTAATTTAAAAAAATAATCACATTTGTCTTGTGTTCGGCCAGTCATCAGAAGTCATTATTTAAGGTCAATGATCTGTGACCATTCTCTTGCATTAAGTAGTGAAATATGAATGTACACAAATGAATATAAAATGCATTTATTGAAAAAAAAAATTGCAAAAGAAAAACTACTGAAGGTTTAACTACATTGTCGTACACTGATTAAAAATTACCTGAAACATTTGCAACTGGGAAAGTGTGAGTGTGGGGGGTTGCCTCTCTAAGAAACAATACACTGCAATGCAGGACCAGCTTTTTCTTTAAATGGACCCAGATGCAAGAAAGCTTTTGGGGCATTAAATTATTTTCAAAGGTAAAATAAAAATCTTTTACTCTTATTGGGAGCCTTTATCAGTATAAAAACCAGAAACCCAGAGCAAAATTTTTTGGAAACCCAACTTTTTATAAAGAAAGGCTGACAAACATCTTTTAGTCTTGTTGGGGACCCCTATAAACATGAGCCAGGGGCATAGATTTTCTCTCACATATCACAAAATCATAAATTAACTATGGGGGTATTTAAAAAGATGATTATACTCATTACTTAATACAATTATCAAAGTTTGGTTTTCTTCATCAGAAAGCTGTTACCCAACACCAATCTATCAAATGTTTAAAAAAAAAAAAAAAAATCTATGTTTTAAGTATTTTAAAAAAGTTAATAAGTTTTAAAATTTATTTTCTCTTAAAAAATACTTAAAAATTTAAGGAGACAATTTTTAAAAGTGACGTATTTTTTTATATGCATTGTGACAGTTTTGCGATCAATGAGGAATGTTGAAGCATCCTGTTAAGAAAGTTTTGATATGCCAGCAAAATATCAAAGCATTATAAGATTTAAAAAAAGTATTATAAGATCAATAACTAGGTGACTTACCCAGGCAAGGCCGGGTGCGTCAGCTAGTTATTGATAAAATATATTTTCAAATAAACCATGTATATTGTACACATAACTTAACACCTTATTTCAATAACACAGCCTTTAAATTACAACTGCTATTTTTTAAAATACTGCAGTTAGTAACAGAACGGTGGTGTGAGGGGGTGGGGGGATTATCGATCTCAGCCTCTTCTCGTACTTTATTCACCAGTTGCCACTGAAATCTAAAATACCTTTAAGTCATTTCAATAAGATTTTTTGCAACAACATTAAAATTTATCTTATAAGAACATTTTTTAATTCAGACAATTTTAATTACACAAACCCAACATCAGTGAAAAATTGACTGGGACCAGGACTCGAACCTGGGACCTTCAGCGTACCGTGCTGACACTCTGCCACTGAGCAACCCCTGGTCGATATCCTAGTCCGACAATTTCCCACCTTTAGGATATCGACCAGAGTGGCAGAGCATCAGAACGGTACGCTGAAGGTCCCAGGTTCGAGTCCTGGTCCCGGTCAATTTTTTGCTAATGTTAGGTTTGTGTAATTAAAATTGTATGAATTAAAAAATGTTATTTATAAGTTAAAGTAATCAGATGTATTGTATGTATGTGCTTTAATATAAATTAAAATTTATGTTGTTACTGTCAACTTTATTCATATTTCTAGTAATAATTACATTTTCAATGAGATTTGTTTAATTTTACATCACAATAATGTGAGCATCATACATACAAGTTTAATCTTCACATGATAAAACAGTGATTTTAAATATGTTAGTTTGATAAAATTTGACATAAACAGTTTTCTAAAAATTAACTTTTTCTAAATTATGCCACTTTATAAATAGGTGTTCAATAAACCATATTTACTTATGTACTTTTAGCACTATTTTCCCCTATTTCTTTGGTGTCAAAAAAAGCAGATTTTTCTTTTTTTTTTTTCTTTTCTTTTTTTTTTTTTTTTTTATATAGTATTCATTTTTATTGAAGGAATACATAGGGTAAAAAGAAAAATGACAATCTATAAGATAAATATAACAATTAATAAATAAATAATTAAGATTAAACAATTTAAAACTATTTCAACAGTTTATAGATAGTTTTTGGAACAGGAAAAAATTTAAATTAATTTTTTTAGTGTATCAATTATATTCATTAAGAAAATATTGCAATTGTATCAAATGTATTTTCCAAATTCAAGAGTACAAAATGTTCACTTAATTGTTTTATTTGCATATTTTTGTTTGAGCTATTATCGAATAAACTCTTAACTCACTCTAAATTCTCTTCAAGTTGCCCAATTATATTTTTTTTTTTTTACTCCAGAAAATAAATTTGCCATGAATATACACAATGTACTCTGAAATTTTTATGGTTTTAAAACTTAACAAATGTAAACAATTCAGGACTAATGTATCACAGTATGATAATACTGCATTATCAATTATAAGTAAGAACACCAACTGCATTCAGCCATGCTGCAGATGAAGAAGAAGAAGAAATTGCTCTCAAGCACCAAAGTAAAATATTGAAAAATAAAAATTGTGAGGAGACATGTGGTTAGAATAATATTAAATTCCATGTATGCATGTAAAACAAACACATGTGGTAGAAAAAAATGCACAGATAAATACATTGTTTAAATTTTTTTGCTTATATGTGGAATATAGTGCAAAAAATATAATTCTAATATGATCATAATATATATATATATATATAGCTCTCATCTCTCCTTTCTACCAACTGTCTGTTTTGCTTTTCAAAATATATACACAATGATAAAGACCGAAAAATGAACAAATCAATAAATCTAGCAATACTATAATTCAATGACTAATTGCAACTTTTTATACATACCTAAGTTTGTAATTGAAATGTCCATCTTTAATTGCCCATTTTTGCTATTTATAAGCTGTAGTGTATATTCCATTCGAAATCTATAAAATACAAATTCTAAAATATCATAATGCTTCATGATATGAACATTCTTATAAGACAATAAAAAAAACATTTATAAACTCTCTCACAATTTATGTAAAACTATGTAGAAAAATGGATTTATTTAAATTGCTATTCAAATTTTAATTTCTTAGTGATTCACACAGAATTCTTCGGAACAGTTTTTGTATGTCTCACCCATTAGTTTACTTATTTTTGGAAGCAATGACATTTCTCACCAAAGCATCACTTCTGTGAATGCTGTGTTGCACTTACAATAGGCAGAATAAACAATAGTTCAAAAATGAACACTGTTGTGAACGTTAATTATATTGGAAAATGTACTGACTGGGGTTTAAAGAAATAGCAGATGAAATTTGCAGTAAAAGCGTATTAGCTGATTTTAATAACCCCAAAAAGTTAATTTAAACTATTAAATTACGATTCAATTTTTAACATGAAATATATGTCCAACTAAACTAACTATTAAAGTAAATGTATGAATTCCATGAAGGTTAGAATTAAAGAAAAACTATATTTAAAACAATCAATATATTTATTCAAAACTTAACACATGTAAAAATGCAAATATAGTAAACTTAAATATATATAATCACTTACTTAAAAATAGAAATAAACTTATTTAAATAAACGATAAACAGACATCATGACGTGTAATCAAAGCTTCATTAAACAAATTGTATTTCCCTTCTGGAACCCAAGGTAAAACGTTCATTTTTAACTTTATTTGACTTGTGAAAAACTTGAATGAAACTTGTTTTAATATCCAAGAAACAGCAAATAGATCTCCAGCACAACTTTAATTGAAAAGCACCACATAAAAGGAAAAACCAATTGAAGATATTTAAACACTTATATGTCGATACTTTAGAACAATGAGCACGTTGACTAACACAAAGTTGACACTCGATGTTCACTCGATGAGGAAGATATCCAGCCAGGTTCACCACACGTATTTCACCTTAACAACATACGGGGAAAAACCATCAGGCTTCATCATTATCTATCATCGTTAAAAATACTAAAATGTCCAAAGTTCCAAAGAAATCAAACACAGCTTTACGATCTTAATCTTAACAATTATATTCCTTCACATGTAAAACTAAAACAAAACTTTATAAACGAAACTCCATTCAATTGCATTATACCGGTAAGATTAAAACAACAGCCCTCTCCTTTCTCCAGACGCTACACGAGGATAAAAACAAACCACTAAAAGGATGCAAGCCCCGAATGTCAATGGGCAGAACTATTTATACTTACAGCACCCTAAAAGAAAAACCTCCACGCATGTCCGATTGCTTCTTCTATCAGCTTCTCGAATGCCGTATGCAAATCTGACAACACCGGCACGAGACAAGGAACGAACCGCGACTGCGTTGAATCACACCGCCATCTATGAGCGTTCGGAAGAACTACTCAGATAAACAAGAGATACGGTCGATGTGTCGATACGATGCTATCCGGAAATGTCGTGAGCAAGGGATTGAAATGTGAAGTAAAAGGGCTTTAAACATTATAAAATATGAAACTGTAGTTTGAAAGAAAGTTTATTAAAAGTAACTTAATGTTATCCTTAAAAAAAACATTTATCAAAGATGTCACTGAAAGATATTTATCAAGTATATTTCTTAAGGATAAAATAAATAAAAGGTAAGTTGTAAAAGTAATTATCTTTAATATATTTAAAGCATTGTATTATATTTAATAATTAAATAAAAGGATATTATATCAAGAAAGTATATTATATAATGTATTATAAATGACTTTAATGAAATGTAAATGAGGTAAGTGAAAGAATAAGCATGGTGATAAGAACTAGGGACTGCTTTTCCCTAACAAATTATTCATCCCGTTCACGACAGATGGCGCCGCTACTGCGCACTTGGGCGATCGGCCAACTGTCGTTCGCCAGCAGTCCAGTACTGACCGCGATGTAGTGAACATCTCTAGCTCTCTCTTTTAATAAATGATCTTATCTTTGGATTAAGCGTCATAGCACCTCCAGTTGTGATTACTAACCTACTTTTACAACACTGGCGACACAGGATGGCCCTGGAGGATGCTAATAAGTGGAAAAAGTTTTTTCCCTCTTCTGGTTACGCAGCGGCACTTAGGCGCGCGCGCTAACCCTAACACGCAGTCGTAGCGAGACGCCAGCACGTTAAGCCTACACGCGACGCGGAAGTTTCCTGCTGTAGCATACAGAAACCTTAATGATGGGTTCCTTCGGCAAAATGAAGGAATTCGATGCGTCAGTTGAATCCTGGAGCCTATATACCGAGCGTCTGGAGCAGTTTTTCGTCGCAAATGGTATTGAGGACGCCAATCGCCGACGGGCAATTTTTCTCACCGTTGTCGGGCCAACGACTTACGCATTGTTGCGGAATTTATTGTCACCAGCGGCGCCGACCACGAAAACGCTCGCCAAAATTATCGAAATTTTAAACGGACATTTCGAACCAGCACCCTCTGTGATCGTGGAGCGGTACAAGTTTAACAGCCGCGTTCAGAGGGCCGGCGAGTCAGTTGCAACTTTCGTGGCCAAACTTCGCAGTCTAGCAAAATACTGCAACTATGGCGAATCGCTCGATGAAATGCTGCGGGACAGAATCGTATGCAGTATCCAGGATGAGGCGATACAGAGGAAACTACTGGCGGAGAATCAACTAACCCTAGCACGGGCGACGGAGATCGCGGTCACGATCGAAACGGCGGCAAGGGATGCAAATAACCTGCGTCAGGCGTCAACAACTTCCGAAGTGAATAAAATCCAAGAAAAGTTTAAGAAAACTTCTATAAACGCACCAAAACGGCCAAACCCACGTGGTCCAATTCAAAATACTGGGTGCAATAGATGCGGCGAAGCGCACGGTTCCAGAGAGTGCCGATTCAAGAAACCACGTGCCGTTATTGCAAAAAAGCGGGGCACATCGCGAGAGTCTGCCGTTCGAAGAAGAAAATTCCTGGTACTAAGGTGCACAAGTTAGAAATAGAAGAGCCCAAAAATGAAGCATTTACGTTATTTAACATCACAGGCATAGAAAACCTACCTCCAGCTAGAGTAGAGTTGGTTATTCAAGGTAAGCCATTTACTTTTGAAGTTTATTCTGGTGCCCCATTTTCAGTAATGCCTTGGAAGGTTTTTGGTGGAATGAGAAGATATTTTCCCCCTCTCAAACCAACTTCCATCAAGTTAAATTCGTTCACGGAACATCCAATTGAAGTTATGGGCATAACTGAAGTTCAAGTGTCTTGGAATGACAAATCTTGCTCTTTACCTTTGGTAATTGTAAAACAAGGTAATGCAAATTTAGCGGGTCGCAATTGGATCAATCCATTACAGTTGTTGACGGTATTCAACAGTAATAATCATTCTTTTTCTGTCAATAATGTCCCTAGCTCTGAATCTACTGTCCAGAGTCTTCTAGAAAAATATACAGAATTATTTGCACCAGAAGTAGGGATAGTGCATAATGTTGAAGTGCATTTGTTGAAAAAAGAATCGGCAATGCCTAAATTCTTTAAAACACGCCCAATTCCATACGCATTGCGGGACAAAGTTGATGAAGAAATAGCTCGCCTGGTGAAAGAAGGCATCATTGAACCGGTGAAGACAGCTGAATCGGCAGCACCGATTGTTCCAGTACTGAAGAGCAATGGTCACATTAGAATTTGTGGAGATTTTAAGCTAACTACTAATAAATCTACAGAGTTAGAGCAGTATCCATTGCCAAATATTGAAGATATTTTTGCCCAGTTATCAGGTGGATGTATTTTTTCAAAGCTTGACCTTCGTGATGCCTACTGTCAGTTGCAGCTAGATGAAGAATCCAAAGATCTGGTGGTCATCAACACTCATAAAGGACTCTTTCGATACACAAGAGTACCATTTGGAGTAGCTTCAGCTCCAGCCATTTTCCAGCGGGAGATGGACAAAATTCTTCATGGGTTGAAAGCTGCCTGTTACCTAGATGATGTTCTGGTCTATGGAAAAGATGAAGCTGAACATGTTGCAAATTTAAGTGCTGTTCTTGCAAGACTCCAAGAAGCAGGCATGAAACTAAATCGAAACAAGTGCGAATTTCTGAAGACATCTGTGGAATACCTAGGGCACAAAATCGACAGCGAAGGGCTCCACCCACTTGAATCCAAAGTTGAAGCAATTGCGAAAGCACCAGAACCCAGAAATGTCGATGAATTGCGTTCCTTCCTAGGACTAATCACCTACTACGCAAAGTTTTTGCCTAACATGACGACACTGTTAGCTCCATTGTATGAGCTTTTACAAAGCAAGACAACTTGGAAGTGGGGAGCACAGCAGAAGGAGAGTTTCGCTAAGGCAAAGGAAGCTTTACAAAATTAATCGCTCTTAATGCATTTTGCGAAAAAGAAGTTGTTTTAGCTTGTGATGCCAGCCCCTATGGCCTCGGAGCTGTGTTATCACATGAAACTGACAAAGGTGATCGCCCAATTGCATTCGCATCAAGGTCCTTAACTAAGGCTGAAAGGAACTACAGTCACATCGAGAAAGAAGCTTTATCTCTAGTGTTTGGCGTGACTAAGTTCAGAAAATATCTCCTGGGCCGAACCTTCGTCCTGCTGACAGACCATCGTCCTCTTGTAAATCTTCTTTCCCAAGACAAGCCAGTTCCAGTGGTAGCTGCTGCACGGATTCAACGTTGGGCACTGACACTTTCTGCATATTCGTATACAATCAAGTATCGTAAAGGTAGTTTACATGCAAACGCAGATGCTTGTAGTCGGTTGCCCCTAAATATTAAACATGCGGATCCACCAGATGCAGTTTTAATGATTAAACAGCTTGACGACAGTCCGGTGACTAGGCATCAAATTGCCTCTGAAATCAAGAATTCCCCTGACTTATCCAAGCTTAAATCTTATATTATGAATGGTTTTCCTAAGAAGATAGAGAAAAATTTACATCCCTTTCTCAGAGTTAAAGACGAATTGTCAATCGAAGAAGAGATCATCTTAAGAGGTACACGTGTATACATTCCTCTACAATTTAGAAGATACGTGATCGATGAGCTCCATTCTGCACACCAAGGAATAACAGCCATCAAGTCACATGCTCGTTCTTACATCTGGTGGCCAGGAATAGATAGTGATCTAGAAGCAGCAGTGAAAGGTTGTCTCATATGCCAACAAAATGCATCCGCACCTCCTGCACAGCACGTTCCTTGGAATGTACCAGAACAGGCATGGGAACGCATTCACATCGACCACGCAGGCCCACTGGAAGGTCACTTGCTCTTGATAATTGTGGATGCCAAAACGAAATGGTTGGAAGTTGCACAAGTTACTAGCACATCATCTAATGCCACCATAATGGTGCTACGAAGTCTCTTCTCTCGCTTCGGCCTTCCAAAATACCTAGTCAGCGACAACGGTCCCGGGTTCAGCAGTGAAGAATTTGCAGAATTCTTGACTAATAATGGCATCATCTGTATCCCGACAGCACCGTACCATCCGTGTTCAAATGGATTGGCTGAACGAGCAGTAAGAACAGTCAAATCAGCGATGAAAAAGGTGACTGTAGGTACTTTTGATGAGAGACTATCTCGTTTTCTCTTCAACTACAGAATCACGCCATTGGCAGCAACAGGTATTTCTCCAGCTGTGGCCATGTTTGGTCGCCCTCTCCGGACACGATTAGATTTACTTCGTGATCCTGCCAGACAAACGTTTGTGAAGAAGGAGACCTGCCCAGACAAATTTCCTGACGGCACTCCAGTATGGGTGCGCTCTTTCGGCCGGGGCCCACCATGGGTTGCCGGTAGTGTATTGCGCTCAATAGGCAAAGTGATGCGCAAGGTTACAACACCTGCAGGCACCTCTACACGCCATTTTGATCAGCTGAGGTACAGACATGAAGGCCTGGTGAAGGAAGTTCCTCCTGTAAGTAATGCACCCGATCCTGTAGTTCCAGAAGCAGAACTCACAGATGTGCATATTGAGGACCACCCGAACAGTCGATTACCCCCAGTGCTTTCCCCGCAGGTAAGTCCAGCTGAAGGGAACAGTTCGATGCCAGACCACCCTGTGCTATCACCACAAGTAGTTAGGCATGATGCTACTACTCCCTTGGTCAGGCGTTCAAAACGTCATAGACAACAACCAATACGTCTGCAGTTATAAACTGTTTGATTTTGTGAACTGTGGTACTGGTTATCACATAGACTGTTCCTATTTTATCACATAGACTCTTTCTATTTGTTCACATAAACTGTTCCTGTTACTGAAATTATTTGAACTGTTCATAGTTAAGAACTTTCTTACTGTACTGTTCCCTTTGTAAGAACACTGTTTTAATTTGTATTTTCTTTAAGAAAGAAGGGACTGTTGTGAACCTTAATTATTCATCCCGTTCACAACAGATGGCGTCGCTACTGCGCACTTGGGCGATCGGCCAACTGTCGTTCGCCAGCAGTCCGGTACCGACCGCGATGTAGTGAACATCTCTAGCTCTCTCTTTTAATAAATGATCTTATCTTGGATTAAGCCTCATAGCACCTCCAGTTGTGATTACTAACCTACTTTTACAACAAACACGAAAATCTGAAGGCAAGAAAATAAACAGAAAAGTAAAATTATGCTAATAATATGCAAATAGATAATTTTTAAAATATTAAAATAATTGAAAATGCAAAATATTGCATAAAATTATAAGAAATACTAATATAAGAAAAAATACAGTTAACTAGTTGAAAATGTGAAAGTACTAGAAATATAATTTTTTTCTTGATTATTATTGTCATTACAATACACAGTAAGTTTTTTTTTTATTGTGCAACTACACATAAAACAAAAAAAAATGTGTAATCTATGCATGTGTAATTTATCCCTTACATCATGTATGGCATATGCAAACAGCTAAATAAAATAAATATTCATCTTGATGGTTGTGCATTGTCAAATTTCTATTAAGCGGAGTTGGCAGACAGAAAAGTCACAACGGACATTGCAGTTACCAGAAAGAAAGATTGCAATGAACATTCAAATTGACAAAAATAAACTTTGCAAAAGAAAAAAAAATGCCAAATCGTGACACACATTAAAAAAATATATCTATTCTCTCTCCAGATATCTGCAGAAGCAATCCTGATGAGTGAAGCAGCATTTCCATTCATTAGAAACTAGACACAGATATAAAAGTGATCAACTTTGTGATTCACTAAATAATCAGGGTGTTCCCTTTCTATTGTTAAGACTAAAAAAGTTACTGTTTCATAAAATATGACTTTTTTGTGGTTGGAGTTATCTCTCTTTGTTTGAAAAGTGCATTGAAATTGAAACAAAAAGAATAAAGGAAAATTTTGTTTCATATGAATCAAACGTGACAAATAAAAACACTCATTTTATATTATGGCTTCAAAAAAAAAAAAAGAGTTTATCAATTGCTGAAAAAAATGAACTGATTGAAAAGTTTAAAGATTTTAATCTTCCAAAAGCTGCATTAGCCAAAGTAAATTCGATACCCCAAATGACATTAAACAACATTTTAGCAGCCAAACTTTACACCCGAAATGTTCAAATCTGTGATCAAGAAAGAAAACGTCAGCGCTTGTCACCTAATGAAAATGTGGATAAAGCATCTTTTGTCATGGATTAAATAGGCATGATCGCAAAATGCTCCTATATCCGGGAATGTTTTGAAAGAAAAATCCTTGGAATTTGCTAATGAATTTGGTGAGTGAAGTTTCGTTGCTAGCAATATCTGGCTATAATGATTTAATTCAAGGCATAACCTATGCTTCAAAAAATTGTGCGGATAAGCTGCTGATTTTGACAGGAGTTCCTTAAAAGAATGGAAAGATGTAGTACTGCGAGACATTCTCGAAAGGTACGAACCTGCCAACATCTTCAACGCTGATGAATGCGGACTTTTTTATAGGATCTTGCTAGACAGAACTCTCTGTTTTAAAGGTGAAAAATGTGTAGGGGGAAAGAAAAGTAAGGAACGCTTAACCATGTTGTTAGCTACAAATATGGATTGATAGGAGAAAGTTATTTCTTTGGTGACTGAAAAATTTTTTAAGCCTTGGTGCATGAAAAATTGCAAATCTTTGCCTCTATTCTATGATGCTAATTCAAAAGCATGGATGAGAGTGAACATCTGGGAAAAAACGCTTAGGAGGTGGGATCAAAATTTTTCAAAACAGAACAGAAAAGTAGCATTAATTGCAAACAATTGTGCTGCACACTCCACTCCTGATGGCTTGAAATCAATTGAACTCATTTTCCTGCCTCCAAACAGCATGTGTGTATCACAGCCTTTAGATCAAGGAAAGTTTTCTATAGAAAGTTTCTTCTGCGAAATATGATTTCTGTTACTGACCAAAAAGAACAATTCCAAGTGTCTGTGTTAAATGCAATTTTTTATATCGACCAAAGTTGGAATATGGTGTCACAGAAAACTATTGAAAATTCTGGATTTCACAGTTCACCAAAGTCTGAAGAATTATTGGAAGATGTGGATGAAGATCTCCCCTTAAGTGAACTAGCAGAAAAACTGCAGAACTGAGGTTATTCAATTCCAGACAAAAATCTGTATGCAAAGATTGATGAAGATCTTCACTACTAACAGTGAAGCTTCAATACAAAATATTGTTTCTAATGTGTTAAATTGAATGTCGAAGAAACGATGATGAGGATGATAGTGAATGCGAAAAGAAATCAGTATCAACATCAGATGTGCTAAAAGCTATAGATGACTTCAGATTTTTTTTTATAAATTTCGAAGCAGCAGATGAACATTTAAAAGCTATTAAAAACTTAGAGTTGTATTAACAACCAAGAAAAGGAGGCAATCTTGCATACCTGAATATTTTAAATAAGTGCATTCAATATGGGTGCAGTGCACATATGTATGCATACTGTACTTAGATTGGTAAGGTAAGCTAATAAATTTTACTAAAAATATTGCATATTTGTTACTGTAGTTTTTACTTTGCAAATTCATTTTTTAAATGTTCTTAAATGTTTAATTATTTGTTTGTGAGCACTATATTCTATCTGATAGGTGAATATAATCCTGCCATAATTCAGAATTCTTACACTTCAAGGACTTTCAAGCACCTTTTACCAGAATTTTCGTAAAGTAATATTTGGCTTATTTAAGGAAAAAAAATTCTATCTTCAGATATAGCGACCAGTACTCTACAAAATTTCTGGTACTAAAACACTTAAAATCTCCTGAATCACCATACAAACCCTATAATTTAAATAGTGTAATAATTGTAGTATTGTTCTGCATATATGGTCTAATTTTTCTGGACTGCTGAGCTGACCATATAACTGATACTGACTGTATATGTGTCATTAGTCTTCAATTTCATTTCACTGCAACTATATATTAACGTTATGAAAATTGAATAATTATTGTATATTCATGCAATTTGAAGTAATTGATGAAATGTCTGGCATCATTCATATTTTTTTTTTTTTAGCTAATAAATTGTTACTTGTTTGTAAATGCACATGTAAAACTGTTCAGTGATATTTAAAAATACAACTTCTATAACTTTCAAAATGTAGATCAAGCATTCACTGAAGGCAGGCAACGACAATAACAAAACAGCGAGAAATAATCTTAGTATGGGGATAGAGTGTTATGCATTTTTAAAATTTTTGTTTTCAGCAGAAAGACATTGAATATTTCTTCAGTAATGATATTAAACAGCTTACTTAAAAAAATACAATTAGGAATAATTTAAATTTAATAATAAAATTTAATTTTATGCAAACACAATAAGTATAGCTACATTATAATGAAGATTGTAACAAGAATGTTTAAATACAAAAATGAAAATTTTTGAAAAATTAAATATTATACCTAGATAAGAATAAAAAAATTATAGTATTTTAAGGCATTTAGTAAAAATTATAAAATTCCTATATCACTAATGTGAATTTGAATCTTTTCACTCATTATCACCGATTTACAATATCGTTTTTTCAATA
Organism: Maratus michaelseni; assembly: GCA_963931845.1. Classification (NCBI taxonomy): domain Eukaryota; kingdom Metazoa; phylum Arthropoda; class Arachnida; order Araneae; family Salticidae; genus Maratus; species Maratus michaelseni. Next base: position 108,589,805 of record OZ007595.1, read on the forward strand.
GGAGGGGACTTCATTTCGAAGAATTATATATATTATATTATGATAACAGATTCAAATATTTTATGCAGATCAGTTCTACATAATGCAAGTTTATCAATTTAATTTGATAAGAAAATATTTAGACACAATATTGCTCATTAACCCTCTAAGCGTGTAGAACGTAATATTCCGTTCACTAAGCTCCAGGTTTCACTGCAATATATGCAATGTTTAAGATAATATAATTCTATTGATTTAATGAATTTTCAAAACATTGAAGAATGATTAATACTCTCAAGGGTTACATTCATATCTGTAATTAAGTTTTATTTATAATGCTGAAAGAATCATATTTTTTTAGCATTTAAAACAAAATGCAGAGAAAACAACATTACAATTTTACCCTTTTTCAAAACGCTCAGAGGGTTAATTACAGCAATGTCATAACTAAAAAGTCATCAATTTTGAGTTATTTTCTTAGTTGCAACATACTTTTACATTAATTACATACTATAATTATTACATATCTGTAAATTAAAAATTGGCCAGAAGAACTTCATTTTTCACTTATGTTGCACACCTCAACTTTCACTGCCACTTTCACTTGTACTTAAGTTTTAAATTTCAATTTAACTAGAACATTTCAATTACATTTTTTAAAAAGCAATGCTTTTGAGTTATGACATTGTAATCATCATTTAATGAGTGATACGTGGAATATAAAAATTTGTTACACTACACATTGAAGGTTAAATATGTACATGTACTCACCTATGATTCCAAAATATCCGGGTGGCTTCAGAATCTTCCAGCACTAATGTGATAGTATCAGTACCCTACATAATACAAATATGCTTAGATTACAAGGGAAAGTAAAGTTAACTACAGATGAAAAAAATAAGCAACTTCGAAACAAGATTGCAATATTACTTTATCATCATTATCTTACCATTTATATATAAAAAATAATTTGCATGCTTCAGAATATTCAAATATTTTAAATCACTCGTGTTCACATTTATTTTGATAAGTATACAAGTAAAAGTAGTTTTTTTTTTTTAACCCCCTGATTACCGAGCAAAAGAGTGAAATTGTAATGTTATTTTCTCTTTAATTTTTTAAATGTTAAAAAAAAGATAATTTTTCAAACTTGATATAAAAAGCTTAATTAAGTACATGAGTGTAATCCTTGAGAGTATTAATCATTACTCAATGATTTAAAACTGCATTATGTCTGTAAAATTATATTAATTTAAATAATGCTTCTTTTGCAACAAAACCTTCAGCATAGTGAACGGATATATCAGTTCACAGCAGTGAGAAGGTAAAATACATTCTTTTATAAGCATTCCATGTTTACCTTGAAAATCACGCCTAATTTCAGGACAGCATGACTTTTCCAAAAATATTCCTATACAATACGTTAATTTGGCACGGACCCCAAACGTAATTATAGAAATTTCACTGCTTTTTTTATGTTTGGTAGGAAGCACAAGCTAGTGAATTTATTTTAAAAATATATAATTTTTGCCCTGTTTCTTTTTTAAGATAGGGCAAAAGGAAAAAAAAAAGCACTTAATCTTTTTTTTTTTTTTTTTTTAGGAATTCTAAATTGATTCCTCAATGTATAAACAATCTAATTAATATTAATCTATTAATTGATTAAAGCATATTTTAAAAATATATGTATTACATTCTCTATTTTTTTTATATTTCCTACTTTTTTAGTGTTTCAAATATTTTATTGTTGCAGCTGCAGCTTCACAGCCAAATGGCCTTTTTTGGCGAGCGTGGTTTGGAACATCTTTGAATTAATTGTTGTTGTAACATGTAACCATGAAGAATATTTGGTGATTTACCACCTTTAGTGCGCTAATAGAAAAATGCCTTAAAATTATAAGTTATTAAATCATAATTAAATTCTAAGACAGTTAAAATGTATTGTCATCAGAAACACACCTTTGTATGTAATTTTTATAATTCTAGCATATACAGGCAGTGAGTTAAATAATTGAATACAAAATTCTATCTTTACATACAAAAACAAAGTTGTGTTAAATAAAAGAGTGTAAAAGGGGGCAGAGTGGATATACTGACCTTACAAGGAAGGTCTCCATAAGCAAATACTCAGAAAATTTTGAAAAAATTACGAAAATTTCATGTTTTTGGCGATTTATTGCAGGTTGGCAACACAATGGAAAAAAAAACTGTTATGGTAAATACTCTTTTAGGAAAAACTTTTTGTACTCTTCATACTGAGCTAGTTTGAATAAGTTTAACTTAAATAAATACACTTTTATAACTACGGTTGTGCCATATACATTCATATGTATATATAAAGAAAATTAATGATTGTGTTCTATGGTTAAGTACGAAATTTAAATTGATTAAAAATGCTTCAAACTAAAAATTAATGTCCAATTCTGAGAGATGTCAATTTGACTTTAATATTGTTAGTGTCAGAGATAACAAGAGAAAAGTATTGTTGCCATGGGAACAATGACTTATTCAACATCGAAATGCATACTGAGACTGTTCTTAACAGGGCAGTTACTGTTAAAATACACTTAAAAGTTATCCAGCCAGCAAAACCATGTAAAATCAAGTAACTTCAGCAATACGCAACTTGTACATATATTATATAAGCTTATAGAAAAAATAATAAACTATATAATCGTTTGAGTTTAAATTCATAAAGTACTACGCAATTAAACAATCATTTAACCAGGAATTTTCAAATTCATTAAAATCGCTTGCATTTGGCGAGGAAAAAGTGTTGCTCGCGAAATTGCGTCTTTAGAATCAAATGCTTGAAAGTGTTATTTTTTTACAGATATTCTACTGGGATTCTGTAGCTAAATTTGACCGACCCTTTATTACATACATGGATAGTTCCATTAGCATTTTTTTTTCCAAAATATTTTTAGTATGCGCTTTAAGGAGACTTTCCTAATTAGTTCCCACTGGATTATTTATATTTACAATGCACATTGCAAATTGAATTGCAGAATAAACCAAGAAACAACTTAATCTGAAAAAAATTATATAATATGTTGCCTAATTCCTGGTTTTTAACTTTTTTTAAACATTTAAATTGCATTCTACATTTTAAACAAAAACAAAAAATCATGCATCAGGCAGATTATTATACATTTTTCAATACTAACAGAATATTATTCAGAAATTTCATCTTTTCCTAGAATGAAATGAGATATCTAAATAAGGAATTAGAAAAACACATAACTCAGTAAAAATCCATTTTCAACAATGGCTGCCCATATCCGGTAATGTCTGAGCTGGTGCACGTAAAATCTGTTCGCAGCTCCAATGTGCTCCAAGTTTAAAAACGATACCTCTGGGGTTGCCAATCCAGGTGCAGGTCTCTCATCTGGAATTGGTTCAAAATTAGGAGGCCACCTCTAGAAGTCCAACCTCCCTGGAGGCTCTGGCACCCCTTCTTTCAGGGAAGTGCCATAGCACTGTCTCTGACATGACAACAACAACATCCGGCGTATTCTGCACATTCTTTTGTGTAGCCCTGCATGCGATCAATAGAATTTATACACATCACCTAATATACTCAAAATTAGATAAGTTTAAAAATGCATACCACAGTGGAAAATGCACTTCCAGTAAATATCAATCTTAGTCAGTCCTGTAACCAAATTATTTTGTGTGTGTCTGTATACGAACAATAAATGCTATGTATTCCATAATCTATAGAAAACATGTTCTCCCTCACATAACCTCACTTCAGTGATTTCATTATTTTTCATAACATCATTGAAATGCACTACAAATGATTTTCCCCCATAGATAATAATGTAATGGAATTCTTTTGTGCGTCCCTGTAAATGAACTATAAAGGCTACTTATTCTACACTCCTGAGAAAGCATTTTGTAGTCCATCTCAGTGATGCATATCAACTTCATTATGTTTCAAATATCATAATATCTATAAACTGCACCACAAACGATCCCCTCCCCCCCAAAGACCATAAAGTAACAGAATTCTTTTGTGTGTTCCTGTAAACAAACTATAAATGCTATGCACTTCCTTTTCAATCTGAACATTCTATAGTAAACCTTAATGACATAAAAATTTCATGGTGATCCAAGTATATTTACAAGAGTTAGAACATGAACAGAGGGCAGATATAGACAGCAGACAGACAAACTGAATTCATAAACACTTCTCAACTATGTTGGAAAGTATTAAAAAAGGAACTGAGTGAAAATTACAGAGTGAAAAGTTCATGCTGAAAAAAGACAGGATTCATTTTTCACTTCTAAAAAACATTTCCACTTAAAATAAAAGGGGCAGAGTTTTAAAAACATCCAACAAGAACATTATAAATCCCCCTTTACTGTAACATGCTGACATACAAAATTTATCCAAGCATTTTTTTTTTGTTCTATTGTATTTTATATTGTTGTTTTATTATCCCATCGACCACTTTTCATAACAAAAACTATCCCCAAACTGTAATGCCAAATAAACGGGAGAATGTTGCCATTGGAATATCAAAATAAATAATAAATAAAATATAAGAATTTAAGGACACAATTGTTATTTTAATTAAAATGAAATAACTAATAAATCAGTAAAACATAATGAAAAATACATGCAAATGTCGAATTAAAAACTACTTGATGACATAACAAACACGTAACTTCTGACATCAAGTAAATGGGACTGCATTTTTGGCATTTAATCTTACAGTTTGGCGATATTTTTTTGTTATGAAAAGTGGTTGACGGGATAATAGATAAGTACCTTTTTTTTCTACATAATCATGAGCTTTTCTATTTCATCATCATCTTTAAGGCCACAATCATGACAACTCACAAGGAAGGTCTCCTTAAAGCACATACTCAGAGACAAAAAATGCTAATCGAACTACTCATGTACATCATAAAGGATCAGTCAAATTTAGCTGCGGAATCCTAGTAGAAAATCTATAAAAAAATAAAATATTTTTGAGTATTTGGTGCAAAAAAGCACGATTATGCAAGCAAAACTTTTTCCTTGCCAAATGCAAGTGATTTTAATGGATTTTAAAATTCCTGGTTAAATGAGTGTTTAAAGGCATAGTACTTAACAGTAATAACTTAATAGTAATAATTTAAACTTTAATGATTATATAATTTATTATTTTTTATATAAGCTTACATAATATATATATATATACAAGTTTAGTACTGCTGAAGTTATTTAACTTTAAGCGATTTTGCTGCCTGTATAAGTTTTAAGTGTATTTTAACAGTAATTATCTGATTAAGAACACTCTCATTATGCATTTCGATTCTGAATATGTCATCATTTCTATGACAACAATACTTTTCTCTCGTTGTCTCCGACACTAACATCAAAGTCAAATTGACAATGCTCAGAATCAGACATTAAATTTTAGTTTGAAGCATTTTTAATTAATTTAAAATTTGTTCTAATCTGGAGTTCATTAATTTTCTTTAGATATACATATAAATGTATATGGCAAAACCGTAGTTATAAAAGTGTACTTATTTAAGTTAAACTTACTTAAACTAGTTCAGTATAAAGAGGATAAAATGTTTTTTCTAAAAGAGTATTTATCATAAATATGTATTTTTTATTTTATTTCATTGTGTTGTCAACCTGCGATAAATCGCCAAAACATGAAATTTTCATAATTTTTTTTACGGATGTTGTATTGTGGTTCTGCAGCAATTTTTTTTTTTTATAAAAGTATATATCCTCGTAAGAAGAATATTCTGTAATTTTTTTCAAAATTTTCTGAATATGTGCTTATGGAGACTTTCCTTGTCAGAACCATAGGGCAAAAGGAGATTTTAAGGAGAGTTAGTCCCTCATGTTATCACAAGTTATTTTAATAATGAATCATACATTATTATAGTTACAGATCATGCATTTAAGAAATATATCTAATCTGGAATCTCTGTGAAAGTTCCCTGTTTGTAACAAACAAAAACTGTGGAAATAAAATCTTCTATACATATGAAACCTTCATACAAAGTTATGTGAAGTGAAGTGTTACATTCTTACTCAGTTTTGCTAAGATTTCAACACATAAAATTATAAATTTAGTATATACTTTAGAAATATTTCAACAACTGAGAAAGAAAGACACATCCTTCAAGAACAGTAAACAGAAGTTAAAAATATTAATTTCCCGAGGAGATATTTAAAAAATATACGAATGCATCACATGCTTATTGGTTTAACGTTAGCGAGGGGAATTTGAGATTTTACTCATGAAGAGCCTTAACTGGCTGGCACCAGGATCTGGTTCTAGGGCAGGCATGTCAAACACGACTGGCCCGCCGATCCCTTATCTGTGGCTCGCGAAGCCTTTGCCAATTTACCTGTGTTTAATTTATTTGTCAGAACACGAATGCTGAAAATACACTTTGCACGAACACATTTGCACCAATTGTGATCTTATGGATGACAAAGAAAGATATGTGTTACCTGTTTGGACGTTTTTTTATTATTCAAAATGCTACAGCTATTTTTGAATAGTAATAGTTGTCATATTTAGTATGTTATTGAATAAGAAGAATATTTGTCTTCATAATGTGGTAAAATTCTGAATTAAAATATTTCTGCTCATTTGGCAACAATGATGTATATAGACAGACCTAACTCAATTTTCCATTTTAGCACATATCAATATTTGTTTATGTTGAAACTAATACTTTATTTTACTACTCTCATAGATATTACACCACTTTACAAAATAATATACTGTATTTATTAAACACTAAGAAATGTATTACAAAATTAATAAAATTCAGCGTTAATTAAGAACAGTTAAAATTTTTAGAAAATCAAAGTATAAAATTAAATAACTTTCAATGAGTTGCTTTGTAAGTGACATAAATTATCACTTTTGTGCTTGACACAAAAACCCAGAATATGTCATTCAGGCTCTTTACTTGGGCTTTGGTCGAACATCTAAATTTTGAATTTAAGTTCTTTAATAATTCATTACTTAGTTTAGTAATTGTGTGTGATCTTTCTGAAATCCTAGGTGATCATTCTTTCCTTTCTTTAAATTTTTATTAGTATACACAAACTTTATTGACATACTCTCATACATCCCGGGATTTATAAAAAAGTATGTTAAAGCGCTTTACCCTATGAATAAACATAATAAACTGAAAATGGACATTGTATGCTTTTTTTAAAGGTGGTTTACAACACAATTATATTCAAATAAAAACTGAAATTTAAGTTGATATGTAAGCCACTACTGGAGTTTGGAAGGAATGTAACATAAAGAGGTTCTACAGCACAAAGTATTAAGAAAACTCACAAAAATCTGACTAAACATCGCAAAGATAAACTTTCCGATTTGTAATTGATACTTCTTAAAAGAGAATCAAAGTGCTTTAACCAAACCTATTGAATAAAATACATTTGTTTTAAAAAACTAATTATTATCTTTATTAGATTAAATGTCCCGCGCGTTGAAATCATGCATTTACTAAATTGAAGAAATGATGTCTTGAACAGTTAAAGATATGTGAAATAATTTGTAGAAATATTTATCTATAACGGACAGATTTATAAAAGCCGGATATGTGCTTAAAAACTTATAGTGCTTGTAAACTTATATTCATATGCACATGTTTAATCATCGTCAATCTAGAAAATGTCTTGGAAATATGGGTAGTGAGGAAAGTTACCTTCTTATAGATATATTTAACGGCTTTCCATCTTAAAGTTTTAACTGTTAATTTCAGAATGTTATAAAAGCTTAAAATTTCCATTTTAAATCGACAAATTATGAATGTGGATTATTTAAAGACCACCAATACACAAAGTACTTAGAATTTTTATTTGAAATTTCATAGCACCTGAGTAAACATCAATTTCAAGGAAAATTTAATAATTTTATCTTGCTATTTGATAGTATTAACGTTTTCAAATAGGATTTATTACTTTGATAAAACAATTATCAAAAAGCAAACGCATTTCATTTAAACTGTTGCCAAGCGTTATTACAAAAATCATCGAAGTGGAAATTTTTACAATATACTAAAAATATATTAAAAAATGAATTCAAAATAAGATTTTTCTTATTTCGAAAAATATGAAAATCAGTTTAAACTATTTACTTCAACTATAACGATTCATGTTGAAATTATTCTTCTGAAAGTATTACCGCAATTAACGAAAATTCCGTGCAATTTCATATTAGAGCGAAAACACATCAATATGGGGATTCCAAATTTCTGTAATTATTCATCAATTGACTAATATTTTAATTTGACTAATATTTTAATTTATAGTGTATAATTCGGCATATTTTATACGACATCTTTGCGTAGCTGACTGCTAACTGCATAGATGTCGCACACTGATGCATACTGACTGCTAACCTTTTGTTATTTTTCAGGTCAAATAAACACAATTTGAACCAGAAACTGTATAATAAATGAAATCAAATAAGTAGCGCTTAGATACAAAACACAATTGATTAAATAACTTTTTTCTGTTTCAAAATATGTTTATTTTTATATTTTTACTGGCGAAAACACAGAGCTATGCCTTTACTAAATCAAGATTAACAGATCAGCGTGTACAATCAATTTTTAAAATAAATACAATTTAGAAAATCCAACAAATATGGTTGATAAAAATTAATTTTGAAATTTTTTTTTCGAAAATGAGATGAAATAAACTAATGTATAATAATAACTTTGGAACTTTGTGTGGATATTTCTTTAACATGGCTGTGTTTTGTACACACAAATTGTATCCTGCGCAATGGTAATAATAACTATTTTTTTATATGTGGCCCACGGCTTTGTAAAAATAGTTTAATTTGGCCAGCGGAGGTAAACGAGTTTGACATGCCTGGTCTAGGGTATAGGGCTTTCAAATTAGCAAAATCTAGATTATTAAATACACGTTTAATTTTAAAATAAATAAAATAAATAAATGAGGCCAATCGTTATGAACTGCAATAATTGATTTTTTTGTATGGATTTAATCTGAGCATTATGCTAAATATCACAATTTTCTATCGCATAATAACAAAAAGTCATGTATTTAGTGATAATTATCTAACTACTCAAGGTTTGTAAATACATACCAAGATATTTTCGAAAATGCCAAAAATATCTGATATTTTATATGTATATATATATATATATACAGTTGAACCCCGATTTAACGAATCGTTCGGGACTAGCAACTTTGTCTGTTAAATCGAGATTATTCGCTAAATCTCAATAACCAAAGGAATTTTTTTGTACAATAGAACCGGCTAGAAAAAAAGCTATTCATAAAAATAACAATGTTCATTTACCTTAATAATGATGTTAAACATTTATTGCTTTAAGAAAATACACTGTATAAATTATGATTCTTTTTCTATGTACTACTGTAAATCACAAGCATTGTTATTCAGAAAAAAAAATCTCCTTTATTCAAATTCTCAACTGTGCTGTGTGTTTCCTCACTGAAATAAATCTTAGCATATATGTAGTATATATACAAATTATAGATCATATACAGGACTACACAAAAGAATTTGGATAGTTTTCTGACTATTGATGGTAATTCCTGAATTTGTGTTTTCAAATTTGTTATGTTTTTTCTAAACTGTTTACTTAGACACCATCTTTCACTTTATTAAATGGCAAAGTTTTGTTAAAGTATTCTGGAAGTGTTGGAAAGTGTTTCATAATCTATGCTTGACGCATGATTTGTCGTTCATGTTTAAAATCTCTATCTTAGAAATATCTTAGAAATCTATAAAGAAAAAAACTTGGTAAGAAATACTGAAAATTTTTGATAAACATTAGAAAATTTTTTCAAATTATCATTTTTTTTTTCATCGAAAGTTATTCATTAAATCGCAGTATTTTTGTTCCATTTTTGTCGGGACCATAAAAAAAAAAAAAAAAAAAAATCGCTAAATCGAGAAATTCACTAAATTGCGGCTCGATTGTATATATATATATATATATATATATATATATATCATATATTCTAATACGAGCAAATCTTGTGTGTGGTTATATATATATATATATATATATATATATATATATATATATATATATATATGCAAATTTTATCTTAAAAACGGCTCTAACGATTTTGACGAAATTTCGTATCCTACCGTTTTGGGGCACCAGAAAACCATTGGGCTAGGTCACATGTTCGAGAAAATTCGATTAGTGGGTCATTTTGGGTCATGGTCTAGCTAATTGTATCTAAAAAACGGTTCAAACGATTTTGACGAAATTTTGTATCCGATCATTTTCGGGCACGAGAAGACTATTGGGCTGGGTCACATGTTTGAGAACTTTCGATTAGTGGGTCATTTTTGGGTCAACGCGGGTCAAATTAATTTTATCTAAAAAACGGCTCTAACGATTTTGATTAAATTTTGTGTCATACGAGTTTCGAGCACGATAAAATCATTGGGCTAGGTCAGATGTCCGAGAAAATTCGATTAGTGGGTCATTTCTGGGTCATTGTGGGTCAAGATCTAAAAAGCGGCTCAATTTACACTAAATTTTGCATCCAATGGTTTTTGGGCACGAGAAGACTGTTGGGCTAGGTCACATGTTCGAGAAAATTCAATTAGTGGGTCATTTTGGGTCAAGATTTAAAAAGCGGTTCAATTTACACTAAATTTTGCATCCAATGGTTTTCGAGCACGAGAAGACTGTTGGGCTAGGTCACATGTTCGAGAAAATTCAAATAGTGGGTCATTTTGGTCATGGGTCATTATGGGTCAAGATATTTTATCTAAAAAATGGTTCAAAGGATTTGAAATAAATTTAGCACCCTACAGGTTTAGTGAACAAGAAGACTATTAGGCTAGGTCACATGTTCGAGAAATTTCGATTAGTGCGTCATTTTGGTTATGGGTCATTATGGGTCAAGCTATTTTATCTTAAAAACGGCTCAGACTATTTACACTAAATTTTGCATCCTATGGTTTTCGGGCACGAGAAGACTTTTGAGCTAAGTCACATGTTCGAGGAAATTCAATTAGTGGGTCATTTTGGTCATGGGTCATGATATTTGAATTCAAATTTAATTTTGACCGAGCATAGCTCGGTCTTCCCTGCTCGTATATATATATATATATATATCAGATCTTTTCAAAATGGTCAACTTATTAATGATTATAAATGTTTTCAGACTTAATATAAATTAGAAACTAAAACAGATTGCATTTAGCATAAAAACTTAATAAAACAATATTCCAAATGTCTTTTTCCTTACATAACAAAACCAGTGTTGAATTCTCCGAGAGGGATTTCTGTGGCTCCAGGGGAGGAGGGGGAGGTTATATAATGGTTTATGCTTTTAACCATTAAAAGCATAAAATCTCAAATCTTCCAGGGGGGGCATTTCAATGCTCCGAGGGGGGGGGGTGTTCACCCCCCCAGGCCACTCTCTGAATTCAACACTGAACAAAACTGACAATCAACTAATTGAAAACAGGTACAATTTGATTTTTATACTCACAAAAAATAAACTACAGGATTTAGTATCATGTTTATGTAACAACAAAATTTTATGTTTCATACAACAAAATTTTAAATACAAACTAATTTGTTTTTATCGAAAAAATTTGAACATAAATGTAAATTTTGCTTGTTTTCTTTTTCATTCCCTGATCTATTCTTCAAAACTAGAAAAGATTCTTGCTAACGAAGATGCAAATAACTTATTATCTAAATTAGACAATTTATTTCTCAATGGCTGATCTAAGTAAACATTGCCCCACATAATTATTAGTTCTACATTTAAAAATCCAGCTTTAAACGTAAAGCTTGGAAAGTTTTGTTTTGAGCTAAAAAAGTCACTGCTAGAGCAAAAGTTCTTTATCTACAGAACGACACAGTCATTAACAGTTGAAAAATTTGTTTACTGAAAATATCAAAAATATTATACATAATATTTTAAAAGTAAATATCAAGTATATAAAAATATCAAACATCATGATATTTTGGAAATAAATACCAGATATATATCACTGAACCCTACAACTACTCACAGAAAAGGAGCGTAATGTTTTTGACATTGGACAATGCAAGATTCTTTAACTATATTAATAAAAGAAAGCTCTGTGTGTTGGTGTTGACTAACGAAATCTACCAATGGCACCTAGAAGTATGAAAATTTGGGGGAGGATAGTCCAAGGCAGGCCCTGATGAACCTGAGGCTCATATTTTAAATTTTTTGATAATTAGTTGAGTTATTAATTAAAAACTCATTAAAACTTGCATAAAAACTGGCATATTTTTATTGAAACTGCAAAATAAAAAAATGATTTGATAATCACAGATGATGGAATTTTCTCCTAGAAAAATTAATAAATTAATGTAGGTTCACAAGATCCCAAAAGATCAGTGAGGACGAGGGATCTGCTGCAAAGACAGAATATCTCAAGACAGTTCAGGACACATAAAAAATAAAAATATGTACACAAACATAATATAACAATATTAAACAGAAGTGCGAATTTGCAACAATAATTGTCAATCCTTTTTTTTACAACTTTTTTTTAAACAAAAAATGAACTATTACTTTAAAATTTATATATATAATATATATATTTAAAAATGAAAACACATGTGAAAAACAAAGGATAAGACAATATAAAAAGCAATGGAATGGACACTGCAGGAGTTATACTTGACAGGATAAAAAAGCAAAAAATGGAAAACTATGAATATCTTACAGAATCTTCAGAAGGGCTTTATAAGAATATTCATAGTAAATATATGCTATTTCATCAAATATTGTCAGTATTATGCCTAAAATCGACAATATTAAGCACCTAATAATATATATATATATATATGGAACAAGACAATTAATAACCTACATGAGTTCAAATAACAAAATCTCTATAATAAAACTGTAAGTCATGTGACTGTCCTCAACAGTTCCGGTATGCCCGTATCGCTTTTTCATATGCCATGCGGCCATTTTTATTCAAAATTATTTTTCTAATAAAACTGCATAAAAGTTACATTTTTAGAAAGATCGTTCAAAATAAATTAATATTTGAGAGGTGACTTACGTTCAATTAGGTATATATTCTGCAATAACTTCAGTTGAAATTAGCTTCGCAATTCAAATTCTCTATCCATGAAAGTAAACAAAAAAAAATAATAAGATTCATTCGTCGTGAAGGTTTAAAATATTAAACCATTAAACCATGGATATAATCGTTCGTAAAGTAAGTTTTCCGTGAATGATTTTTTGGAGCGCTGCCTGGTGTCAAAAAAGTAATTCGCACCAGGACTTGTAAGACCATCAAAGTTTACCATAATTCTGCTTGATGAAGTGCTTTACAACTCAACTTCCTAAAGAATCTTTTCTTGACGAAGTTGAATGTAAACAAATACAGGTCATGTAATAATATTTAATGAATCAAATTTCGAAACGAATTGTCAGTTAATTTGATTTTTATGTATTATACGTGGCAGGAAGAGAGATCACCTAAAATGATTGTTAATTGCCAATCATATTTACCATTGTTAATGACCAATCGCGTTCCAAATAGTAATTTAATATACATTTATAAAATACATAACATCATTAAGTACTTTTATGTTATTTGGGTGCAAATCTCGCCAATAGCATTTTTAAAATCGCCAATACCAGTTTTTATTCTTCACATGTTCAAATTAGAAACGATACTTTGATTCTGAAATCAAATGTTTTGATTTATGATACTATTTTTTGGTACTTTTCCATTATACGGACACCATTGTCGCCAAGCATACATTTGCATACATTTAATACATACATTTACATGCATTTACATACATTTATATACATACATTTACATACATTTACATACATTATGCATTAGCATACATTTTGGCATGGTGTCCGTATAACGGAAAAGTACCTATTTTTTATTTTTCTATTTTCTATTTTAAATGAAAAGTGTGAACGGCATGCATTTTAAATTGGAAAAGCTGTCGCAAATGCTCCGGGGTTGGCGCGGTTTTTGTTTTGCGCCATCTTGACGAGAAAATCCCATTTTCACTGTTAGAGATTGCTAAAACAGCATGTTACTTTTATTTTATTATGAAATAATTCATTTTATATTTAAAAAAACACACAATTTTATTAAAAAACACACACATGCATTAATTTGTTATAAAACACACAATATTTAATTTATTATAAAACATGCGGAATATGCTCTACCAGGTTGCCATACGAAGCAAAATCTAACCAAAAACGCCGGGTTGGCCAGGCATAAAATCGCCATTTTGGCGCCAAAATGATACCCTGGTGCGTCTGCGACAACTGTACCCAAAAGGACCCATCATTAAAAATGGTAAATAATATAGGATTAAAGTAAAATAATACAGAAAATTCTTTTTGTATACACTTACTAAACACATAAAATCCTATTGACGGTTTTTAGATTAGATATTTACGATGCAAGTTTTATTTGGGGTATGTTATATCCACTGGAATGAATATGATATATATTCTAATCACATATTATATACCCATGAATATATTATACATATCTATATCAACTATATCAATAGAACCGTTTTCAATAGTCTTTTATATTTCTTCTACGTAATATTAACTATAGAGTTACAATATAGAGAGAAAAAATGGGTTGCTGTAATTAAAATTGTAGGTGCCAATGTTGCCGCGGCGTATTTTACCTGTTACGAATCTTAATAGTCAGTAGACATTAAGCAGACATGCCGAAATAAGAGAATTACGCTATTATAAAAACTCCTGAACTATATCAAGAAAGGGGAGCAAAGAAAAACAAAGTCGTACAAGGCATCTAGAAGGAAGTTATTTTAATCAGATTGTACGTCACGGGTCAAAAGTCCTGACAGAAAATATAGTTTAAAAGGAATGCGACTATCAAAACTGGCCTTCAAAAGTTCAATTTTCCACCAAACCATACTCGAAAATTACGTGTAATAATATGTAGCCCGATTATGGCCCATTATTCAAGACGTTTTAGATGAGAATAATGATATATTTTATAATCTTTCGTAATCGAGTCTACAGCCCAAGTTAACGAAAAACAAAAACAAATATTAGCAACAGTATAGTTCAGTGTAAATGTGGATATCATTAAAGACTTTCACAAAATAGACTTCATTGCATCAAATCGTATTAACTAAAATACGCCAATTGGCAATGGACCCAATTACGGAAAATTACTTAATATGTTTGAGAATCTCCGCATTAGCGAACATATTGCAACTGATAAGCAAACGGACATGAAGGACAAATGCTTAAGTGGGTTAAGCGGTTTTTATCAAGGAAGATGAAATACATAACAACAAAAAATATGCAAAATGCTACCATGTTCAAAAAGTCCTTGATTTGTCTATTAGAATCTTCCGGTTTGGCAAAGGATTAGGAAAAAAAATTAAATTAGGAATAAAAGTAACGTGTTACAATGCTTAACATACATTTAAGGGAGACCAAACTGGTTGCCAGTGGCGGCTAGTAAATAAATAAATATGCAACTTAAAAATGATAAGAAATAAAATTGTTAGAGCTGCCATCTATCACAGAAAAATATAAGTAAAAGCTGAAATTGTGGACAAGTTAAATAAAAAGTCTACTGCTACCATCTATTATGAATAAAGGGAAAAAAGAATCAAAAGAAAAAAAAATGACAAAGCAAATAATATTTGAAATGTGAGGAAACTAAATAAAATTTAAATATAATAAAGATTATATATATAAAATATTCAGAATAATTCTAGAGCTTCAGGTGTTGTTAAGATTTAAAACAAATTAATTATAAGAACTTACAATTTGCTCTTCATCTTTTAAAGTCCATCTACTTATCCGAGCAAAACCATGCTGTGGTCTGTGATCCCATGGTCCAAACTGTGCTGTATGTGAAAAAAAAAATCACACAAAAATTAAATATGAGAATTTCAAATGAAAATTTTACATGCAGACTATGTTGACAGTCAAATATAAAAATAAAATTAACATATTTCAAATCTATAAGAATGAATTTTTTTTTATTATTATTAAATTAACAATTGATACAATGATTATTTTTTGACAACAGATACCAAGATTTTTTTTTTTGACATAAATTAAAGCATTTTTAAATTACAATATTCCAAATATTAAGGAAAATTGAGAATTACATTAAAAACAACTTTTAATATGCATGCTTTCAATCTAATAATATATTTTAAAAAATCGGTTCACCTTTTCTGAAGTTATGTGCGAAATCAAACAAAAAACACATGGTTGGCTGAAGCCAGTGACAAAATGGATGATTGAATGCCTTTGTTTCTTTGCATATAAGTGGATTATAACCCAGAAAATAACACAGGCTATTTTTTATTTATTTTTCTTAATAATTCACAATTTTTATTATTTTCGTACAAAATCAATGGACTATATTTCTATATTTCCTATCAAATTTAACCCTTTTCTTTTTATTTGTCGAAAATTCAAAACCCAGAATTTCCACAGCAATTAATTTTCAGAAATCCTGGAATTCATTTGTCCATGATAATCTCCACTTGAAGAGCTGGCTTTATATAATAAATTGGAGTTTGGTATAAATCCCATATCCCCTCCAGCACACAAAACTATAGTTCGTCTTGATGCATTTCCACTTTCAATGACACCAAATACATCATTTGTTTGCCAACATTTACCAAAAGTTAAGTTGCTATCGATCCATGTCTTATCTAAATACATAATCGGCTTGTTCTGTTCTCTGTATCATTTTATACTTCTTAAGAATTGTGTTCGAGCCAAAACTTTGTTACACCGTTCCATTAAATGTTTTCTCTTATTCTGGGATTTCTTAAAACTGAATCCTATTTCATGCAGAATCTTTCTCAAAGTTTCTCTTTGCCACGAAAAGTTTATTTTTTCTTTTAATACTGGAATCAGTTTAGGAATTGTAGGGACTATTTTATTAACAGCATAAATTTCATGAATTGTTCATCGAATTACATTACAATCAAAATTATCTAAAGCAATGTTTTCAATGGTACTCTTTTTTTGCCATTTCTTGGGTGATATAAACTTTGGAGTTTCTTCTCCCTTTGATTCTTTTTGAATTCTTTTTATGCTGGATTCCGATAGACCAGTTATTTCACTCGCATGTTTTATGGATTGCGAAACTGGAACAATTTTTCCTTCTAAAGCTTCCTTATTGCAAAATTGAATTACATTATGCAAAATATGCTTGCAATCACTTCGAAAAAACCTAGTTCGAGAACTAGTACGATCCATTTAATTAAAAATTAAATTTTACCCAGAACAGAAAATAGCAAACGATATTGAACACTGTTTCCATATACTAATAGTAATCTTGGATAAAGAGCGGTGATTTCAGCTTCTTTTGCCACGGCTATTCTCCCTACAGTGTAAATGGAATCAGCTTAGCATTCTGCCAAACGGAGTTCTCAGAAGTATGGTTGAACAGTATTTTCAAATATTTTTTAATAATACAAGGAGCATGAATACAGAAAGTATGTGAATATGACATTATATTTAAAATAAAAATTTGAAATATTTTTTACCTAAACTTATTATTGAATATGAATATTAGTTACAAACAGATAAGATTTTCTGTCCAAAATCACGTCATGATTAACAGGAAAATAAAATGAACAAAAATTATATTATTAAATACAGATTTCATTGGGGAAAAAAGTGAAGTCATATTTGAAATAAAATGGGCATTTTCAAATACTTTTAAACACTGCACATAGAATGAATATAAAAAAGTACAGAAAAAATTTTACTCTAAAAAATGCCATTATGATAAGCAGATAATGCTGATCTTAATTATATTTTGATAATTTATTAAAATTTTTACAATCATTTGAAATATTTAATTTTATTTTTAACATTATTATTTGATATCTTCGATATGAATTCACTTTTTTTTCTTTCCTGTTGCCACATTTTTAGATCAAATTGAAATTTCCATAACTTTTCATTAAATTTTAACATTTTAATGTAAGGTTTTTATGTGAGAAAGTGACTTCATGATTGCATTAAACATTGAATTTTCAATTCTTGTACATTTTTTTTTTTTTTCTAAATCAAGATATATTTTCTTAGGCTAAAGAAACTTTTTTTAAACTACTGATATAAAAGCTAAATTTTTAGGTGCTTTCATGTTTTAAATAAATAGAAATGGATGATTCATGAAGTGAAAGATTTTTTTTTTTATGTAGACAAATATTACTCTGTAGAAAAAACTTTCCTTAGTGAAAGCGCATTCATATTTTAAAACGTGTCAGTTTTCATTCAGAAAATATTAAATATATTTAATTGCAATTACACAAAGTGAGGTAATTTCTACAGACTTTATCGTCGGCAAATACATAAGTTTAACACCTTTCTACCATACAACCTTGCAGAATCCTGATTTCATTAAAATTTAATAAATATGTTAAAGTTGATGTAAAAGTTCTTATATTTAATTTTCATTGCAGACTAGGATTTGCTCTTATCATCATGAAATTCAAAGAAGAACCAATGCCACAAATTAAGCAAGAAATTCTCCTTCTGCCTCCCCCTATTTTTTTAAATGGCACCTTGAATATGAAAAAGAACAAGAGAATATAAAGTAAAAATCCTGGTATTAATCAATTATCATGTTTCAATACTAATTGGTTTTCCCAGATATGTGAGATAGAATAATTGATAGTTAAAAAAAAAAAAAAAAAAAAAAAAAAAAACGCTTCTATGGCTTTTTATTAGCCCTGGTCGCCTCAATAATGTGCATCCAGTGTTCATTACTCGGAGCCAGCATTTGACAGCCTCTTACACCAAGAAGAACAAGATCCCTTTATATGTCATCAACCCATCTGGTGCAGAGCCTTCCTTTCTTTCTGGCACCTTCTGGTCTTCCAAAGGTCAACTTCTTAACAGGATTGGTATTGTGAGATGTCTATAAATGTCCCAACCACCTAATTCCACCAATCCCGATTATATTCACAACACCAGGTTTTTTTAATAACCTATATAACTCGTCATATCTTGTTCTCCATATTCTGTTTTCATAAAATGATCTGAAAATTGCCCTCAGGATTTTCCTCTCAGACACTAGTAGTAGATGATTCTGTGTGGTTTGATTAAGTGTCCACGTTTCACTCCTGTATAGGGTTGATAAAAATCACAATTTAAAAAAAAAAAAAAAAAAAAAAAATCTGATTTTTTTTTTTTTATTATTATTAATATTATTTTTGTAAAAAAGAAGTAACTCCTCACTGAAAATCCTATTATATTAAATACTTTTTATGTTGAATATATTTAACTTTAGCTTCAACATCTAACTTGAGAGTTAGAGATATATTTTTGTTTTTTTATGATTTATTTTTTAATTTTATACTTCACCATGTTTTAATTTCCTTTTTAAATAACACATATCTTTCTTTTTGTTCAAAATGTGAAATGTTTTGGAATAGAAACTTAAAGTTCTATGCTTATTTTTTGATTATTCTAATGATCTCAAAATCATGTCTGAAGTAACCTGTTAGTTAACAATGAATGCAAATTTCCTAAAAAATTTTCTCTAATATAATCTCTTTAAACAATATTCTTTGACAAAAAAAAAGATAGAAATTAAAAGCCATTAACATTAACAGAATCTATATAGAGGGTGTCCATAATTAAACGACCCTACTTTAAAGTTGTCTACAGACGAAACTATTGGTCAGAAAGTTGTGAAATTTTGTTAAGGACATAATAAAGGAATGGGAATTTGTTTAAGCGAAAAAAAAAATTAGTTGAAAATTTCGCCACCAGATGGCGTTTTTAATGAATTACACATTTAGCATGCATCTACAATAGGTTACATATTTTATTGCGACAAAACATGTTTCACATGACGGCCATCATTTTCATCTACTATCTGGAATCGTAAGATAGCATGTTCCACAGTTGACCGCAGTGTGTTCTGGGAAATGCTAAAAACATGTCGCGAAAAAAGTTTTGTTCAACATGTTTTGTTGTAATAAAATTTGTAACCCATCGTAAATGTGTGATAAATGTGTAATTCATTAAAAAACGCCCTCTGGTGGCGAAATTTTGAACCTTTTTTTTCGCTTAAACAAATTCCCATTCCTTCATTATGTCATTCGCAAAATTTCACACCTTTCTGACCAATAGTTTCGTCTGCAGACAACTTTAAAGTAGGGTCATTTAATTATGGACACCCTGTATATATTTCTCTTACGTGGTGCAGAAATAAGGCTAAATTTCTAGCTTACAATTTGGCAACAACCGTAGTTTCCAGAGTTCATACCAATGAATAGACTAAATTGGGTAAGATAAGCTCTGCCTCCAATATGGCAGCCAGTGTGAGAGCAGTCAAACTCAAACTAACAATTATTAAAAATAAAATAACATGTACATAATCCAAAACATTTGAGATGATTCCTCATTTTAATTATGAGTAGTATTATCGTTAATTTCAAATAAATTCTCAACTCTAATTTAGAATTTATTTACGAATTTCACTCACACGAAAATCAGATAAAACAAAAAATATCAACTATCTAGACTGCACCTGCTGCCATCTGTTGCTATCTTGATGAAGTAAAAAATAATTTCTTTTACAAATACTTATAATCAATTAGAACAGTAAAATGTCAAAGGAAATTTAAACAATGATTGATGATCATGATATATATAAATTTTTATTTTCATCAGTGTTCTTCCTCAACTTACAATTACATAGACAATAGTTATTACATTTTAAATTCTAAAAAGAAAAAATTATATAAATAAAAAAATAATAAATCTTAATTTCTGAGGCATATTTAAATTGTTACATAAAGTAACAATAAAGGATTTTAATGCTTGTTTTTCTCAGACACGTGAAAAATTTTAATCCAAACTTTTGCATTTCATGCAAAAGTTTGGATTTAAAGTTTTTAATTGAAAGTAGTTTGTAAATTTTAGAAAGATTCAGTAATATGTTATAAGCTAAAATTTTTTTTTTAACTATCAGATCTAATTGTATTAGAGATTACAGAAAATTAAAATAATAATTTTTTTTTAAAAAATCAAAAAAATGTTATGGACAGTTACAATTTTTAAATTTGGATTTTAAAACAACTAATTATAATAACAACAACAATAATTGATGAAATAATCAAATTAAAACTTACGAAAAACAACAGGGACTCCACCTCTTATAGCTTTTTTACCATCAAACACAGCCTGCTTACTAAAAATATTTAAAAACAAAAGAAATTCATCATCTGAGTAGAGATAAATAACCTTAAACAGATTTAATCTACTATATATATATAAAACACAAACGGAAATTTCGTTCCGTTCCTTTATAACTCGAGTTCTGCTGAATGGAATTTGATGGAACTTGCATAGTTGGATAGATAATTTTTCAGGGAAGGTTTTAGTATATAACACATAGTTCTACGTACATTAGTTATAGAATTATGATGCAAAGTTCTGTTATTTTGGACGATAAGGTTACAATAGGTCATTTTTTTGGCGACCATTATCGTTGGCGAAAGAATTGAAACGACTATATCAGAAAATAATGCAAACAATTAGAAAAATAAAAGAAAAATTCTGTTATTAATTTTACTTAAAATCCCCCCCTCCCCGCAAAAAAAGAAAAAGAAAAAAAAACTGTTTTAATGAGGCATAATATTTAATTTAATGCTTCAAAATATAATTTGTGATAGTTTGTAATGCTTAAAAATATTTGCAATGCATGAGATTGCAATTCAGATTAAGTCAATATTTGGCGATTTATCGTTTGCGTCAGGTTAACATAGATGCATCTGATAATTTGATTTAATAAAATATGAGTAATTTTTTTTCCTTTTTTTCTTTCTGTTAATTTTTTTTTTAATGTAACTCCCCTATCATGTGTCTTACAGGAGGAACTAGCAGATGTAATTGTAAAAATGACTACATTTATGAGTTACATGTTATTTGTTTATTTACGGTTTTGATTTTACTTTTGTCGCCAAGCAATGTGATTTTAAGCCAAAAATGCATAAGCGTGACATCAGCTTGAGCGGTATTAGCAATAATAGTGTTTTTTCATGTATACAAGATCCTTTTCGTAGTAATTTTTTATATTCAAATGCAACTTATATAAATAGCAGTTATTGTTATGAATATAGGATCAAATATTTAAATTTTAGTGAATGTCTGCCACTCAAACACATATTGTAAAATAATTAAATTTTAGACATTTAAAAATTTACTACGGAAACATGCCGGTTTGTTTTCACCAAACATATTATTTTTATAGCCTCGAACTCAGACCAGCGAATATTGTCTATTCTATTTTTATTTCATTACTTTTTTAATATATCGCCAATTTCACTTATAGAAATATTCACTGTTTCAAAAGTTAGGAACCAAAGAATATTCTTAAGGACATGTGTGCAACTATCACAAAAGGCTACATTTTGCAATAAAAATTGTTTGCTGAAATAAATTTTCGATGCTCTTTTTGATTCGTTATTTCTTTTTAGTTTTTTCTGCATATCTTTCTTCCCTTCTTTCAGGAAGGTTTTTAAAAGACATTGGACTAATTGTCCGTATCTCGATCACCTGACAGTTGGCATTTTTACTAGAGTGTTGGATGTTTCGTTTATGTTTGATAGTTACTCTGGACGACGATTCAGATTACAGAAGATTAGACGACTTTTGAAATTAGCGATTGCTAAATTTATAGGGTTTTTTTCATTATGAAGCAAAGTTTTACCAAAAAAGCAATGCTTCCAATGTACGGTTGGTTGATTTTATGACGGTTATCTACACGAGGGATATAGACCCTGGGGAAGCGCCCTCTGTGGGGGTCTTTCTAAGGGATCTTAACCCGTATTTACGGCAAGGTTCGAAGAAAACCACGGAAAACTCCAAACGGTTAGGTCAACGAGCGCGACAGGGGTTTGAACCCAGCACTTCCCGTATGGCAGTTTTGAGAGCAGAACATTTCAGCCTATTGTTTTGGCGCTTTCAATGTACGGAAAAACTTTGTAATATCAATAGTGGCGAATGGAATAAATAATATTTGTCGATTTATCATTTCAGGCTGGATAAGAAAAAACGAGTACCTGAAATTCTGATTAGATAATTTTTCGATCATTATAAAGCCTTTTTGACCTACACACAACCCTAGCAGCTAAACATAGTGAGAAATGAATTTGTTTCTGCGTGTTATTATGCTCTTTAGAGAAATGCAAAAAATCTTCGGTTTAAGTATTCACCAAAAATAATATTACTAAACAGTTTGCATAACTAACTTTATCATTGTCAGTTTTATTTAAGGTATGGAATTTATTAATGAAAGATCTATAATTGAATTAACAGTAATTTGACATTATATAATGAAACATAACTTGGCGTGTAACTAACTTCGTTTTGTAACTAACTCTGGTACATTAGTATCCCTATCGTTTCAAGCACTTCTAATATGTTTGACATCAAACTTGGATATCGGCAAGATTATGGAAGATTAGGAAGATTTTATTGGATACAAACTAGAGGTTTATTCTTCGACCAAAGTTAATCATTGGGGTTTTTTTTTTTTCAGATTAACGGTTACACGAATGCCACTGGTCTAAAAAATGGAAAGACAGTGAAAATGGCGTCATTTTAATTGTATTCATATTCAGCTTTAAAAATTCACTTTTTTTATGTTTCACCATTTTTTTAAATATGAAAGTTAAACACTGTTCTTTATGTGCAAACAATTTATTACAATTTTCACTGTATTTACTCTGCTGGAATCGAAAGATGAAAAACCCTAGTAGACTTGTCAGAAGAGGACGTATATTGCGAAATATAACTTAACATAGAGTGAGATTGTACTTACATTACTAGAATCTTACATGGAGACAAGAAAGAGGGACGGAGTTCAAGAACTTACAGACGAAAATGAATCACCCGAACATTATTTAAGTTCATTGGTCAATCTATGCAATCATTGTAATGCTCATTGTAATGGACATTGTAATGCTTTCTCTTTTAGTAGTATGTTGACTAGAGAACATGTTAGTTCCTGTTGTCATAATCTCATAATGGCCTCATTTTCCTACCAAACTCTACTATAAATGATCAACTAAATGAGTTTCGTCTTTTAGCCCAAATTTTGTCCAATGTATTATATAATATAACGCAATGTCGTTCACATCGTTTACAGCAATATTGAAGGAAAATCCAGGTGAACATCCCTATTGCTTTAAAATACATGCTCAAATCCATTGGTATAATTCGTTTGATTCAAGGTTCGTTTGAAAATATTTACTAAGGTAGCATCTGTAGGCGAAGATCCACATTCCTTTAAAATTACAAAACCATTTCATTTGATTTAAGGTAATTTAGAAAAATGGCCCAGAGCAGCAGGCGTAGCATGCTAGTAATAAATAAAATGGTAAATGATTTTTTACAAAATACATGTATTGTGTTTACTTTTGTATGTTGAATGGTTTTATACAAAAATTTATTTAAAAATCAAGGATGCACATGATACATGAGGATTTAATATTTGAAGATTTCCACAATGTGACAGCAACTGTGAAAACTAATTTAAGAACAAAAGATATATTTAATTGTTAAAAATATTATTTGTAATTTAATTCTTGTGTTTTTCTAAAAGTTGGTAACATTAACTTCAAGTTTATCAGTACAGCCTTCCATCCTATTAGATCATCATTGGTCTATTTATGTATAATCATAGGATTACTATTTTCTCTTTCAATATACGAAATCATAAAATAAGTATAGTGCATATTTCATATAATTGTTAAATTTGAATAGAATAAAATTTATTTGAAATTTTTTCCCCATATTTTTTTTAAATTAAATATTGTTGGGTTTTTTCTTCAAAGTACAGTCGAGTTTGCTGATAACGAACCTGGCTGGACCATCAAAACTAGCTCGATATAAACGAGATTCGTTATAGTGCACGATTTACGACTTTGTATAATAGGATAATGCTCTAAATACTTATAACTACATATAAGAATCTTAATGATTGTTTTAAAGTTATTAAAATAATTTTGCACATTTTAATTTTATTTTTTCAATATAAACATCGAAATGTACATTAAATGGTTACATCATAAATTTATCCAAAAATTTCCATTATTGTACTAGAATAATTTTATAAGGGTTGATTATAAAGCCTTTATGTCGAAAAAATTTATGTCACTTTTATTTGTCTTACTCTTTTGAGATCTTCGAAGGATGAACCATTTCAACTAAGTGAAATTAACATAATTTTGAGTTGGTTTTCTCAATTTCTTAACTTTAGATATGTTTTGCTCATATGCATTTTTTATTGTTTCTCTATTTTTCCATATGGTGTCAACTGTAGATTTTTTAAACAAATATTCTTGGCAAATATCAGCTATCTTAGAGCCCTTTTCTATTTTGAACACAATTTCCACTTTTTTATTCAGGCAGGATGATTTTCGTTTACTCCGCATGATTTTAAAAATTGCAGACTGCGATTCTTGCTTAAAAGATTAGATATGACCAATAAGCAGAAAGTTTATTTTATGAAGACCTTAAAATTGAATAGTGTTTTTCCTATCTGAACAAGAAATCAATGTTACTACATTCCATGGAAAGATGAGGGGTTTCCCTTGCAATGGAATAACACCACTAATCTGATAAGTGACGTACAATTTCCTAAAGTGCGATTGGCTGTCATTACTAACCCACAGGACCAGGGGACAACAATTGTGCACATTCACACAGGTTTCTGCTGCTTCCTATTGCATCTAAATCCTCTTTTTACAAAGAATAGGATCTGTGAGCACTCTTCACATAACGCATTATTAAGGCTAATGTCACACGAGCGTCTGCAGCAAGCAGCAAATAGCAGACTAAACATCTGCTCTTGGGGATGCAGTGATCTTCTCGGCTGTTTACACGGACGTTTCAAATTCTGTCAATCTGTGCATGAAAAACTATGCAGAGCATCACGTCAAGTTCTTGCGTTTTCCCCAGGCCGCTGAAGCCATGCTTGGCACATGTTTGTTTCTTTTGTTTATGATATTCTGTTCACACAAGCTGTGATTTTGACACTGCAGTTTGACTTTTCCTTTGAGTTTTCAGGCGATTTTTATTGGGGGTTCCATCTTTCAAATTAGGGTCCTGCATCAGGCCAGATAGCCTGATTTTTCCAAGTTGGGTCTAATTGACACTAATTTTTTTTGTTGGTTTCCAATGGACCCTTTCTTTGAAAAAAGTCAAAAATATTTTTGACGTGTACATGCTCAGAAGCCCTTTTGTGAAGAGGCTTCTGTGAAGAGACCTTCCGTGAAGAGAAGAAACAAAGTGATAGTCAGCCCCGTTGCTTTTTCATTTTTTCTAAATTCACCATGGGCAAACATCCAGAAATATTGAAAAACCGTCTACATATTCTTGAAGAACGTACTTTTATGTCTCGAACGATCAGGTTGGTTAAAAAAAAATTCACATTTAACACTTTAAAAAAAAAAAATAACCAAGAAGCGTCAAATTCATGCCTTCCATTTACGAGCCTTGCATTTGCCGGACTACAAGAGAAAACAGAGTTCACCAAATAAAATATCTGACTTTGCCCTTTTTAAAGCCACCTTTAGTTTTAAACAATACGAAAGTTGACCCTTCGAAAAAGTATATTTTCTGCACGCTGTTTTGGGATTTTTAGAATTTTTAAAAGTTTGCTTCGGCAGTTCTGAGCCAGTTACAAAAAACTAAAAATACCAGACAATATCTACATTTCTTCCTTTTTCGACATCTGCAATCGTTTTCCAAAAAATACAAATATTAACCCTTCGAAAAAATTCATGTGCAGGACTCACTTTTGCAAATTCCAATTTTCTGCGATATATAAAATCGTGCATCAATCTCTAAAATAATCAAACACTTAAGGACATCTACATTCAATAGGGTTCAGGCAGAAACCTTTAGTTTAAAAGAAAATTAACGTTAACCCTTCTGAAAACATTTTTACCGTAAGTCCGTTTTGCATTTTTAACTATTTCTCTATAATATATGTTTCGGTGTAATACCAGCTTCTTATACATGCTATAATCATTTATTTGTTTATAATCTGATTTTCATCATAATCAAGCATCACATGAGAAGAACCCAGCAGTTGTTTATAGTTTATTTACAGAAAATGATGCAATTTTTTATTATGATGGGAAAAAAACCTGATTAATTACATTCTGGAATCATAAGAGGTAATTTATTGTCTTGTAATGAGTTTCAGATAAATTATTGTCTTGTAATGAGTTTCAGATATATTATTGATCTATAATGATTTTCAGATGATTTATAGTTTTATAACGATTTTGAGATAATTTAATGTTTATGATTAGCAATAAGTATGTTAATGTCAACATTATGTTGCAATCTTTTTTGATGATATTATTTGTTTTTAAATGTGGACCTTCATGAAAGTTTTTTAGTCTTGTCCTGGCTCTCTTAAGAGAAAGATGTAAAATGAATATGGAAAGTTCAGCATTTGAAGCTGAACTAATTATGAACAAAATAGTTCATCGTGATTCTAGAATAATTTTTAATTCTTTATATATTTAATAATAAACTATGTTCATCTAATGTGCTCTCCCACCTCCTGTGTTTAAAGTTTTTTTTTTTTTTTCTTGTGGATACACACATTTTTTCAATATATATATATAAAATATTATAATTTCTAAATAACTTTTAAAATTCAAATCTGCATTTATAAACAAGATCCAAAAAACTAAAAATACTGCATCTAATCTACATTCTTTGCTTTTTAAAATCTGGTATCCATTTTGAAAAATTTGAATTTTAACCCTCTGAAAAAAAAATATAGTTTCCAAAACTCACTCACGCCAATTTTTGTTTTTTGGCCCAGGTTTAAAAATTGGCATCGACTTGGGAAATGCAAATATGGACAAACAGAAGACACCAGATCATAGACACATTCCTTTTCTTAAAAACGCACCATTGGGTTTTAAAAAATATCTACATTAACCCTTTTGAAACCAGTTGTTTATGCAACCCACTTTCACGATTTCTGCAATTTTGGCTAAATTTCAATCCTACTGGGAAATTTGGTTGGGTCGAGTGTTCTAAATATGCCTCTTCCAGAACAGATTGCGCCCCTTGTCGGTGAAAGGTGGAACTACAGGAGTATCTCTGGTTCTATGGGCCTGATTACGAGGGGGGTTTGACTCACTCGACTTGATATCTATAGCCTTAAATATTTTAGTTGCACTTCCTACTGCCAGGGTACACTTTCCAATCTCGGGTTCTATGGGTCCGATTACGATGGGGTTTGCCTCATTCGACTTGATTTCGATAGCCTTACAGATTTCAGTCATGTTCGTATAGAACAGGTTGCTATTATCAAACACCCGGGCAATGCCGGGCGGGTCAACTAGTATTAAACAAAATGGGACTTTCTATACACCAGGTTTGTTACAACTGAACTATACTGTAATTTTAAAAACTCAAGGTGTATGTGTTACCCTAGGGTGCAGCATACACAAGTAAATATAGAGGAAGACATTCAATGAATGAAATTCTGGAATGAATAACTAAATACAAAGTTCATGCATTGCATATTTCACAATAATATACTTTCACATCATAATCTCAAAATATTGTATTGAATAAAAAAAATAAATATATAATACCTGACAAAAAGTACTTCTTGCCCATCAGCAATCCAAGAAACTAAAGTTGCTCCTAAAAGAATATTCATGAATCACGTAAGAATATGATAATATCATGAACAATTAAAAAAAAAATTATACTAGCATAAACAAAAGAAACTTCAATGCTTTAAAATAAAACAAATAATTTCACTCAGTAATGCAGAGAGAGAGTAGGGGTGGAAGTTGGGGAAAATCCTCAGGGACCCAGTTAAACAGGGTTCACCTGTCTCTAAGTTTCATACAATCATATATGAAAAAAAATTTTTTGGAACTTTCAGAGTATATAGAATGGGAATGAAAAAATACACTGCTCAAAAAATTTATAAGTTTATTCTGGCCTTTTAAAAAATTCGTAATTTATATAATAAATCTCAAGGAAGCATTCTATGTAAAAATAATGCAACTATATACATTACCAGACTTGTATAAAACCAAAAACTTTCTGAGTACATAAATATTGAGTCAAAAACTTGCTGCAAATTAATTTAATGTTTAATAAAATTATGTGTTATATTATTTTGCGCACAGAGTGCCTGTGTGCATCTACATTAAACAACTCTGTGCATTACTATCTATGTTGATGTTGCAAATTGTTTTCTTAATTCATAACATAAACATACAGTTAGTTGCATGTGCATATCATTATCTGAATAGCATGTATTTTGCACAGAAATCACAAATAGTACGAACTTATTTATTAAAATTTAATTTAATTCAAAATGAAATTAATTTGTAACAAGTATAAATTAAAAATAATTTAATTTCACCAATTTTATAAATATTAATGTCTTCTAAAATTCCTTCTTGTATATGAATATCATATATCAGGGCCTCTTTAGGAAACTTTATCCCCCTTTGCCCAAGTTCACTCTGTGCACTACTGATTTCAACTTCTTTTTAAGGGCAATTTATACACATATAATCACTTTGAAAATAAACTTTTAAGGCAACATAATTGGTACAATAGGTCTTCATCATTTTTAAACTCTTTACATTTACATGAACTTATCAATTGTAAACAGATACCAATGTGTAAAAACTAAACTTTTATCATTAAATAGATTGGTGAAAACTGTTAAATTTATACCCTGTAATTTTTAATCAGGCACGTAGGGTGTCAGCAATTTTAATCAGTGATTAAATTGTGATTTTAACCCTCTGACTGCTTATCAAGCAATTTCCACGGGCAAGACATTTGCAGTAAAATTTATATTATACATAATTTTTGAAGCAATTTTGTTTTTAAAATTCCACAGTCAAAGAGTAAAAATATAAATTATAAATATGCTACACTATTTCAAATATATGATGATTTGAAATATGCAATAATAAAGAGTACACTTGTAGATCACATTTTGGTCAAACGGATTTTGGGGGGGGAAAAAAGTCATTGATTATAAGATTGAAGTTAAATTTCATTTGATGCATTTGACAGATTAAATTTGAATAGTTATGTTTTTCGGGGTATTTTTTTGTATATTTTGAAACATTCCTCTATTCTATCAGCAGCCTATTTTAAGTGAAGAGAAAATATGAGAAATAAAAGAAAGTGAATTTTTATTATTTTATTTGATAAGTCCCAGTCAGGGTCTGAAACATCGTCCAGATAAGGTACTTCGCCTTCTAACTGAATTGAATTTAAATTTTGATGGACTTTTGGTAATGCACCCTCGATGTTTTCAGACTTTGCAGTTGGTCTTTGAAATTCCAAAAGCTTTAGCCCCTCAATCCTGTATCCTGGGTAGACTTTAATAATGTCATCTATGAGGACTTGAATTTTTTCGGCAGCCGTTGTTAAATGATCTAGCTTGTGTCGGTGATAAAAATGAAGAGCCATATATTGTGACAACATTTTATCGCTCCTGCAACATTTTATATTCATAGGAATATAAAATCTGAAGGAATAAGTTCAACATCAAGTGCAAAAGTGACAACTGAATCTTCCATATCTAAAATGGTAAACCATGTAAAAATGGATATATTGGCCAATAAAAGGTGCATTTTAAACAGCTAATGCAAAAATCCTAATAAAAAACAAAAAGAAATAAAAAACCAAAAGAAGTACTAAACGGCAGAGCAGAGCAAGCGAGGCTTACCTTACAGCAGCAGAACATAACCAAATGTGTGGGGCAAATTAGTTATCTAACAGAATTCAAAATTTAGCTGGCTAGCGGTTCATGTGACACTAATTAACAAATAAGCTTCAAGAACTCGCGTCTTCAAACGGGATTTCCAAAAAAAAAGGCAACCCTTAAACCAAAAAGCCATTTAAAGTCAACGATTAAACTTAAACCAGATCAAAACATTTATTGCGTCCAAAAAATCGCCAAATTCTGCGGCACAGGATATGGGACTTCTCCCCAGATGTCATATACGCACCACATTGGCACGATTTTTCCCCCCTGCCAATTTAGCGAAAATTTTGTTTTTGAATATTAGTTACAAATAGCATGCAATAATAGCATGTGATTTTTTCTTTCAATAATAAAAATAAAATAACATAATAAATGAAATAGCTTCTATTATCTTAAAAAGGGAAAAAAAATAAATAAATGATAGTTTGATATAAATAAATATTGATATACATAATAAGAATAATTTATAGAATTAAATTAAAAAATAAAAGCAAATAAAAAACAATTTATTTTTTCGCCAAATTGGCGGGAAAAAAATCGCGCCAACGTGGTGACATCTGTGTCTAATCTTATTTGAATCTTCCATTTAAATTTTTATTTAAAAAATACATCTATTATTAAAAAAAAATTGCACCTTTTAAAAAATGCATTTTATTTTGAATTGGATGAATGGTTGGTTGGTTTAGTGTGTGATGTGATGGCATTTGATCTTATAAAAACATAGGAATTATGGCGAAATGTACATTTATATATTTTTTTAATATATTTTGTTAAATTCGTGATATGAATTATAAAATTTATTGCTATTTTATGCTTGAATTTACAAACTATAAATTAAATTATTTAATATTTGTATTTTAATGCATAACGTAATTACTCTAAAATTTGGAATGGCAATACATGACAGAAGGGTTACTATATGATAAATGTAAATAAACAATGAAGCACCCCGATTTGGCGATTTATCAAAAGCTCGTCTAAAAAAGTGTTAATATTAGGAAATTACCTGAATTTTAAAAAAATACGCCGACTTGCTCTTAAAATGTCCTTAATTTTAACATAACTAGCACTGACAGGTTATTTGTTTCAATTTTTACCATGATTCTTGATCACCACAGTCACTTCTAACTTCTAGCCATTAATGCAAAGCTTGACAAGGGGAAAAAATAATAATAATATAACCAAATGACAAGACACTCACATTTCAATAAAATTATCCATATTACTAAACGACTTCAGCGTGCAGCTGCTGTGACGAGTTTTTCTTTCATATGTGGCAATGTTTCTGCTGAATTTTGTAATTATCTTAAAAATAATCTTTAAAGAAATCGTTGTTTATTACTTTTAAAATTTAGTTTTATTTTCGGGTTTGTACTTTTTTTTGTAGTACATTATAGTTCAATGGCATTGTAATATCAATAAAAATACTTTTTCCAACAAATCTCTGTGGCGTATGTTTACTTTCGCACAAAATCAAATTGTTTGTACGTATTTATTCATACATAATCTCTTTCTTTTAAGTGATTTTTTTTTTTTCCTTCATTTTAATTTCCATCCCATTTCTAAAAATGTCACTGATATAGTCGCAAAAATCTTATGATTTCAGAAATAATAGCTAGTCGACAACAATAAAGACAAATACTAGAAAAATTCTATCTTGTATTTGTCTAATGTTTATGTCTTGTGTTTGTGTTGCGCTGTTGAGATATATTTGGCGACAGACAAATAATGTCAAATTTTTGGTTTCAAAAAATTAAGAATGATTACTAATGTAATGAATTAAATATAGCTTACCAAATAAATGAATAGAAGCAGAACTATTT
Source organism: Maratus michaelseni (assembly GCA_963931845.1). Lineage (NCBI taxonomy): Eukaryota > Metazoa > Arthropoda > Arachnida > Araneae > Salticidae > Maratus > Maratus michaelseni. The sequence continues at coordinate 108,622,428 of OZ007595.1, forward strand.
CCATTTTTAATAGTTACGACATCAGGTGGTGAAAGACTCATGGTAGGGTTAAGGTGGGATTGGATGTAGTAAACAATAAACTTCAAAATAAGGGCAGTAATGCCAAATTGGAAAAAACGGGGGTCAAAATATCTGCCTCCGATTTCGACCATCCACGCAGTTTATTTGACCTAAATTTGATGACTTAATCAACAACAAGTGGAAGGAAAAGCCGCTTTTCTGCACTACGCACAAACAAGAAGGTAAAGGAACGAAAATCTCTTTAATTTGCAGTGCTGTCATCTGGCGGTGAATCTTTCAACTACTATAGCATTAGCAGGGTCTTAATTGAATCATGTTTTAGAAATTGATCTTCAGAAAGTTGCTCCCCCCCCCCCCACCCCCCTATTGGAAAGAGAGAAAACGATCTTTGTGAATGCGGTAGTAGAGGAGATGTGGTACATTATATTTATGGCAGGTGTAATTTAATGATGCATCATTTCAAATTCAATTCAGGCTTGACTCTTAGACAGAATTTATTCAAAACTTTGAATAATCCCGCTAATTATAAAAAACTGGCTGAAAATTACAATATTTTAAATGATCTTTATTCTTTTATCAGATATCGCTTTTAAATTGATAATTTTCTTTTACTGCTCAAGAAAACTTCACATTTATTTATTGACGTACATATATTGGAGTTAAATTGGTATGACTACTTATGAACTTTTTCAAAATAGACTATAAACTGTTATAGACTATGAACTGTTATGAACTTTTTCAAATTAGACTATGAACTTTTATAGACTATGAACTGTTATGAACTTTTTCAATATAGTCTGTCTTATATAATGATGAGCACAGTTGCAGTAGACACCTATTATTTCCATAATATTTAGACTTGTGTAACCATACTGGTCTTAAAATTTTGTTTCATTTATTGTTTTGTTTGTAGTTAATTTTTATTTAGTTTTTAGCATAAGAAGGTTGTGTGTTACCTTGCTATTTTATTTTTTTTATGTTAGGATTAGTTTATATATTTTAGTTTAGTAGTATGAATCAACTGGATTCATTGGCGATGTCGCCATTTTTGCTTTTGAGTTTGATTATTGTTTTAATTAACGCTCGTTGACTTACTCTGCTCCTGTGGCTGGGTGGATTTGGATGGTAGTTGGGATTTTCCGCCTGGTGGTACGCCCATCAGCCTTACGGCTGGGCTCCAGGTTGGGTGCCCCCCCCCCCCACCCCCCTCGAGGCTACGCCTATGAGAATGTGGCTTTGCCTTTGTTATTAATCCCATCATTCCATTTTTGCACCGTACCTTTAAATTTGTTTTTCTAATTTTAATTAAATGTAATTCAAAGATGACTCTGTAAAAGATGAAAAATAATTTATCACTTGTTTACTTTTCTCCCATACTGCCTTGATTTTTTTTTTTTTTTTTTTTAACTAGAATTTAAACCTAACTCTGTTAAAGATTAAAAATGAATTTAGTATTTGTTTTAAATAAAAATAAAGCAAAGAATATTCTTGTGATCAAACCAGTTAAATTTAACCCCCATCCTTCCTTTCTTTTTCTCGCCTAATTTTAATTTTAAACATAATTCAAAGATGACTGTAAAATATTTAAAATAAATGTAGTACTTATTCAAAATAAAAATTAATAATGCAAAGAAAAAATTTGGAATCAAACCAACTGAATTTTCTTTAAAAATAAACAAATTATTTTTTGTATCAATAAAATCGAAGTTTCTATTTTCTTTGACAATTCAAATGGAAAAAAAAAGAAAATTACACCACTGTATTTTTTTACTTTTCTTATCCATTTTTCTCATGTATCCAGCGAAAAAAATAGCAATGAAGCGATGGCACTTCTGCAAAAAAGTACTTGCTCTTTAAAAAAAATGTCCACTTACTAGACGAGATACGGAAAGCGCGGGAAACAGTGGAATGTTTTGTTTGTTTGGAAGGAAGGGTGGGGTGGGGGAGGGGATATGGCAGATTGACGCATGCGCGTTATTGGCGACGCACAAGCCACAACCCTTACGAAAATAGTTCATAGAGCTGTATAGAACTCTATAGAATTCTTTACAAGCTCCTATACTAGCCATCCTATAGAATAATAGTTCTATAGAGTTTTGAAGAGTTCCAAAGAATACTTTTTTCTAAAGAAAAAGTTTCTATAGAATTCTTAGAAGTTCTGTAGAATTTTTTTTCTATAGAACAGTTTTTCTATAGAGTACTATAAACCTTATAGAATTAAGTTCTACAGACTAATAATTCTATAGATTTTTTTTTTTTAAATATTTCTTGGTCTTTTAAAATTTATGTGTGTAGTAATTTATTTAAAACGATACATTAAAATTAAAAAATAATAATCAGTTTTGTAATACATTAGTTTAATATATAATAGTACTCCATAGATTTAATATGATTATACATATATAATTTAATTCAATTCTAATACATTGTAATTCAATTCTCTATGTAATAATATAACAGTCGAACTACTGAATTAAATCATCAGTAATTAATTTCTTTATAATTAATTAATTTGTTTGTCAATTTTATAATAATTTATTAATTTGTTGTTAAATTTATAAAACCATCCATCTAATTGAATAAATTTTATTCACTTTATTAGTATTGTAATTTTTATTCAAATATTTTAATCTGAAGTATAAATATTTAAACAATTGTTTCAGTTTTATCATATAATAATTTATTAAACTTTTAAATATTTTTACAAGACCATATATGATTGAGAATGAAAATCACAAAAGAAATAAAGTTTAAATAGTGTAAAAAGAATTTTGGAGTTGTCAATGGTTGTATCATACTGAAAGTATTGGTTCTTCGTCCGATCGCTGAAGTCAAGCTGCATCGAGTGGGGGTTACTAGTTGGAAGGGTGGCCAACATATTTTTATAGAAGCTCTATATTTTTTCTATAGATATTTTTATAGAAGCTCTATAGACATTTCTATTGAACTCCTACAGACGTTTCTATTGAACTTCTACAGATATTTCTATAGTTTTAGAAACAAGGTTATAGAAAAACGAGCCATAATTCTATAGGATTCTATAATGCATTTTCTATAAATATTTTTTATAGAATTCTATAAGAAATTTTTGTAAGGGAAGCCATAGAACTAAAGAAGATCAAGAAGGAAAATAACGTGACCAATTCGGTATGCAGCATAGACCTAAGAACAATAACTTCTTGATCATAGATATTTTGAACACCTGGTAATTTCATGTGCTTGAGAACAAAAATGTGTCAGACCTTTTTTTTCTTTCATTTGAGAACAAACAGCCTTAATACGTAGGGTCTGTGGTGTAGCAAGTGTTAATTTCAAGCACACAAATTCACGCACAGCTAAACGAATAAAATAATCGCTGAATTCAATTGAAAAAATTGAAAATTATTTAATTAAAAAAACTATTATGTACAAATTCTTTGTGATTTACAATATTTAATCGTGATCTTCACAATCACAGCAGAATAAAACATTTCTGCTTTCAATTAACGTATATCTGTTCCACAGCGGAACGCACTAAAAATACATCTCCCTAAAACCGGAGCTGTTTACAAGCGAACCTCGTCGCTCGCTTTCCAACAACAGACCCTCCTCTCTACGTGTACACTGTCCACTGGGCGTAAGGGCGGAAGTCCTCGGTCATTGCTCCAAAATGACCAACCCCCTCCCCACTGCTGCGAGCATCTTCTATCGTTCAGAAGGAAATAAACGTTCTTTCGGAGAAATACTGCATCCTGCAGCCGTTGTTACAGCTCCTTCCCCCTAAAGAATTTTCATACGGTGCATACACCTATGAAAATGTAAATTTGAACCAGGTACTGAGCCCCTCATTCTCAACACACTAAATCTGAGAGGTCCCAACACCTAAACTCCAGTTGGAAGTGCTAAGGAAATACCTTAATAACTTTACCTTAATACTTTTACCTTTTACTAATACCTTAATAACTTTATACACTTTAATTTTTCTCTATACAAGGTTCATACAGACGCGCACGCGTACTCAGTTTTGAAAGACTCATGATAATCCTAGATTTCACTTATGAATTTCCATAACAATTCAAATAATAAAAACATTTTCGTAATCAAATTTAATATAACAGATGAGATATTTATCCGAGTTCAACAACTGACACAGTGCTATTCCTTGAAATTAAAGTAAATTCTAAAAAATACTAAATTACACACAAAATATATACAAGTGATAAATAAAAAAAAACAATAACTCGTAAATAAAAATTATAAACAAATACTAATTCGGGAATCAAGTAAAGAATTTACACTATTCGGTTCTACTTAACCCATCTGCATTACCGTGAAGTTTCCCAGGTTTGTGTTCGATTTTGAAGTTGAATGACTGCAAATACAATGCCCACCTAGTCAATCTCGCATTGTTCCCCATCATTGATTTTAAGTACGTCAGAGGATTGTGATCTGTTTGGACCACAAACCGCTGCCCGCCCAGATAGTGATTCAGTTTTTTCAGACCGTACACAATTGCTGCCAATTCCCGTTCAACAGTGCTGTAATTCTGCTCTGCCCTGGAAAATTTTTTACTCAAGTACAGAATGGTATGTTCCTCCCCATCTCGTACCTGTGACAGGACTATGCCAGCACCATATAAACTTGCGTCGGTCTGCACAATAAACTCCTGTCTATAATCTGGGGCGTACAATACGGGACTCTGAGTTAACTTCTCTTTTAATTCCTGGAAAGCCTTTTCGCACTCCTCACTCCACTCTATCTTTTCTTTTTTGATCTTCCCTTTCAAAACATTTGTTAAGGGGACTGCAATTACTGCATAATCCTTTATATACCGTGAATAATAACCCGTCATTCCCAGAAATGACCTCACTTGCGTCTTATTGGAAGGCGTTGGAAATTCCTGTATAGCCTTCACTTTTATGTCACTGGGAGACCGTTTCCCCGAATCTACCTCGTGACCCAAAAACCTCACACTATCCTGCGCAAATTTACACTTTGTGGGTTTCACTGTTAGGCCGGCCTCTAACAACCGCTTCAGAACCTCAGCGATGTCCTTCATGTGACTCTCCCATGTAAGAGAGAACACCGCAATGTCATTGATATATGGCAAGGCAAGCAATTCAAGCCCACTCAGAACACTTGCGATTAATTTGCAAAAGTAGAAAGGTGCGTTCAGGAGACCAAACATCATGACCTTAGGTAAAAATACTCCAAAAGGTGTCACAAACGCAGCGTACCTTTGGGCCCTTTTGGTCAGTGGTATCTGGAAATAACTTTTGGTTAAATCCATTACCGTGATGAAAGTCGCCGAACTCATCTTTTCTACGACCTCCTCTATATTGGGGAGTGGAAAAAATTCCATTCGGGTCTTCGCATTTAATCTGCGATAGTCCACACAGGGACGAGGATCCTTTCCCGGAACCTCTACCAAAATCATGGGGGACGTAAAATCAGACTGCCCTACCTCTATCACTCCTAATTCCAATAGTCTCCTGATTTCCTCTCTTAAAATTTCGGTCTGCCTAGGTGACATTCTATAAGGTTTCGCCCTCACCGGCGATTCATCTGTCAACTCGATATCCATCTCTACCAGATGGGTACGTCCAGGGTCTGAAGAAAAAACTTTTCTATTTCTCTCTATAACCTCCTTAAATAAACTTATTTGGCTATCTGTCACTTTTTTCTCTAACTCGCTGTTATACACAACTTCCCAGAAGTCAATTTGTGTGGGGTTCGGTAGGGGATAAGGGATCTCAGCATCTTCTTCCACCTCTTCCGCATCTATGTCAATCAGCAGATTAACAAATTCAGGCCGCTTGTAATAAGGTTTCAAAAGATTCACATGGTAGATAGTCGCCTTATTGCGCCTCTCTGGCAAGTCAACTGTGTAATTTGTTTCCGAAATCACTCCAATGACAGTTCCCGGCCCGACCCAATTTACGGCCATCTTATGAGGCTTTGATGTTGCCAAAACCAACACCTGGTCACCAACTTTGAATTTTCTAGTTACCGCATTCCGATCATACCATGTCTTCCTTTTGTCTTGACATTCCTCCATACGCCTAGTTGCTAAATCCTGACACCTTTTCAACCTATTCGTCAAGTTCAAAATGTAATCTACCACATTTTGATCCGTGTTACCTTGACCCATCCAATTCTCATAAACTAAAGTGTGCGGCATGCGTAAATTGTTTCCATGAACCAGCTCGGCAGGACTAAACACAGTACTTTCATGCGTCACAGTTCTTAGAGCAAACAACGCCATAGGCAAAACCGCTTCCCAGTCTCGACCTGACTCTAGACACAAGGCTTTAAGTACTTTCTTCAAAGTAGAATGCATCCTTTCCACGCTGTTCGACTCTGGATGGCAAACTGAGCTATGCGACACTTTGATACCAAATACATTAAAAAATTCTGATGTTAATTCGCTGGTGAAAGATTTTCCTAGGTCACTTTGCACCTCTCTCGGATAACCTGTCTTAGCGAATATCTGTACCAAAGCATCAATAACGGATGTGGAAGTGATGTTTTCCACCGGAATTGCATCAGGATATTTAGAAGCGAGGCAAATGGATGTAATTAAGTACTTGTTGTTTTTGTTACTAGTTTGCAGCGGACCAACCGCGTCCAAATTTATTTTGGTAAAGCATTCCGAAATTATCGGTACTAACTTTAAAGGGGCCTTTTGCCTATCTCGATTGCTACCTACATTTTGACATGTATCACAAGTCTTAACATAATTCTCAATATCGTGATAACAGTTTGGCCAAAAGTAACATCTCAGAACCCTATCCTTGGACTTAGTCGTACCCAAATGTCCTGACACCTGCTCATGACACAATGTTAGCACTTCTCTACGATAAACTTCCGGCACACATAACTGCACTTTATCATCACCTCTCCGTGACTGCGATAAACGCACAAGCTTACCATCTCTAACACAAAATTCTTTTTCGTTAGGTTTACTGGCCTTCTCCCACAACCGCTTAAGTGAAGCGCAATTTATCTGCTCTTCCTTAAATTTCTCTGCGGATACCTTCTCCAAACCCGACTCTGCCACTAACCTTTCTGGAATAACTATCCCATCTTCTTCCTCACCATCACTAGACTCCCCTTCATCCGGTTCTCCATCCTCCGAACCAAATTCACTCTCAACTTGCACAGCGGACATTTCTCTCTCATGTTCACGCTTCTGACTGCGCGTCATTACAGCATTTACCGGTACAGGATTACCCTTCGACTCCTCAATAAGCTCAGCCGTTTTGTTTCCTAACAAATAATAACCTTGTTCTAACTCGATAGGTTCCACAGCTGCCTTAGTAACCACCATTCCAAAATCTCCTTTAATTGTAACTCTAGCCAATGGCAAGCATTTACATTCATTATCCAGGGGTTGTTTAATCCAAGTGACTTCACCAATCAAATCCTCATTATCAATCCAACTACGGTCACAAAGATCAATGCCAGCCCCGGTATCCCGTAAGTAATCCCTTTCTATTCCATTAATTTCTGCCTTTTTGAAATACGGTGCAAGACACTCTCCTAAACTAACATCTACACCCAGGTGACTAACTACATCTCCAGAGTCTTTACGTTTTAAATCTGGGCAATCCGGTCTGATATGCTCTGCCCGGTTACACTGGAAACAGACAATAGGTTTCCTTCTATCAAACTTATCTTTATTCCAAGAATTTCTACTTGCGTGATCCTTTTTATCAGCCCCTCCTGGCTTCACTGCCTGTTCCCCTTACTCTTAAAGTTATCCTGCCCGTTCCTGTCCCTACCAAATGACTTATTATTCCAGAATTTATTTTCCATTTTCTTAAAATTTCCTCTCACACTCTCATATTTATCGCATTTTTCTGCTAAATAGGACGCTGTCTTCATCTCATCCCATTCGTCTAAGAATTTCTCCTTAATTTCAAAAGGGACTTTACGTTTCACCTGCTCTGTGAGCATAAGTTCTTTGAGGGATTCGAAATCATTCACTTCAACCGTTTCCAACCAGTTATCCAAATACCCTCTCAGCTCATACACAAGTTCAGACCAAAGTGCACCTGACTTCCTTTGATGGTTTTCAAATTTAGTTTTAAGAGCCCCAGCTCCTAATCTAAACCTTTTTAATAAAACACTTTTGATGTGCTGATAGTCATCCCTTTTCTCTAGCGGTTCCTTTACAATAATTTCCGCAACATCTACAGGTAACAAGGGTATAAGTAGTGATACATATTTAGATTTTTCTAAATTCTCTTTTAACGCTTGACTCTCAAAAATCATAAAAAATAAAGTAATGTCAATGGATTTAGGGTCAAATTTTGGGACTAAATTAGGCACCCAAAATTTCCTGAATTATCGCTACTTTTTTACTGTCCGCAGGTAATTCTGTATAAAAATCGGCCGCGAACAATAGCAGAACTGTTTTATTTTGTTTATTCAAGAAACTGGCCATAATTAAATACAGAAAACATCTCAACACAAAATACAAAAAAGCACAATAATTTTCCCGAACACAATTAGCAATAAAAAAAAGCAAAGAAAATCAAGGATCTACTTTTTTTTTCAAAACTGAGTAACTCCCTAAATAAAACACCATAAATATCTATCTCTATAAAAGAGTAAGTGTCTGTCTGCCTGCCTGCCCGCGGATTTCTCCGTAATTATAACACCTAGGACTCTAAAATTTTTGTCATGTGTAGATGTTGTCACCGGACAGTATACATCGGGGCCGGATTTTTAAATTTTAATTTAGATTTTTTTTAAAATTAAAACGTGTATATGGAATTTTGGGTTCGAGGCTATTTCAAGCTCCTCCCATGAAATAGCCTCGGCAACGCCATCCGTGGCAACGAAGCAGCCAGCCAATGAGAGCAGGGTAACGACCGAAGAAATCTATGGCCTAGCCTGACTCGTGAGTTGCTCGCCTAGAGTTGTCCAGTTTTTGTCCATGGTTTTGTCGCCTAGCTTCGGAGGTTGACTGCCGTGTAAGCCGTGTAATCGAATCGAAAGGACAGTTTTCGATATGCAAAGAGACTGCAAGAGATGTTAGTTGGCAGGTCAAAAAGAAGTGAACCGAGCTACGCTAAGAGAGATGCTGAGAGAGTTGAACAGACGATGGTGAGCGGAAACTGATGTGTGCGCGTGAACAGTATATGATGGTTGTGTACGCTGGGGTTTTGATGGCAGAGTGTAATGTTTTTTAATTGTTCATCTTATTTTAACTTGTGTATCAACGATGCCTAATAAAAAGTGCTGGATGTTAATCATAACCTTGGATCACTGGAGTTCGTTAAGACATTACAGTATGGCTCTTTCCACCCGACATCAATAGAGCTTACTGATTTTAGTTCGGATTTTCACCACAGGGGGCGCTTTCGTATCTTTGTTCTATGGGCTGGATCATGACGGGGTATGCCTCATTCGACTCGACATCGATAACCTTAATGGATTCAGTTATGTTCGTATAGAACATATTGTGACCCCTGGCGGTGGAAGGTGTAACTGAAGGATTTTGCAGCTAACTCGGGTTCTATGGGTCACATCACGACACGGTTTGGCTCATTCGACACAACATCAATAGAGCTTACCTATTTTAGTTCTGAATTTCACCACCAAGGCGTGCTTTCCTATCTCTGTTTCTATGGGCTGGATCACAATGGGGTATGGCTCTTTCCACTTGACATCGATAGAGCTGACTGATTTTAGTTCGGATTTTCACCCCAAGGGCCGGGAGCGTAAAAACTTTACGGCGTGTGACGAACGTTAACGTCTGCTGTCAGTACATGCGATTTTTAGAATACTATCATTTTTAAAGCTATCACAGTGCGTCAAAGCAGGCGGTTGGATCGAAGTGTTCTGATTTGTTGTTTAACAGATCAGATAATCCAAATCCAATAGTTCGTGTGCACGGTAAGTGCGGAGCCTTGACGAGGATCTCCCGGCTGTTCCTGGGCAAGTTTTTACTCACGTAAAAACAGATTTGCGCTAGGACGAAGTCCGCACTTACACGGGTTTTCCGTACCGTATCAGGTAGGTAATAATCAGTAGGTGGTAAAACATTAAGAGTTGAAGAATGAGTGACGGTAAGCAGAGCCAGCGAAGAAAGCTGGATGAGCAGAACAAGGGAGTCCAAGAAGCCAACTTGGATCTCTCAATGGCCGACCTCGAAGTCCCCGAGGTTGGTGAAGAAAAGGACCACAGAATTGTGGCAAGAGACCTAATCGCAAAGATTAGGGCGATGGTGATTACAAAAAGTAAACCAACCGGCAACGAAAAGTTAGTAGCTGAAGAGCACTTGAGAGAACTCTACGAACTGTTCATAGAGCAGGCCCTTGAACTAACACGGATCAAGGGCCAGAATGAGCACCTCCTTGTAAAAGGGTTCAATGATGAACAGGAGCTCGTTCGAATAAGGGAAAAACAACTTTCCTATGCAGGAGTTGCACAGACTCCTGCAGCCTCATGTGCAAAGAGAAAGGATGAGGATGGGCAGGAGGGACGACGGACAGAAACTCAAGGGCGGATCCGCACAGACACCCCCGCCACAGAACACGTTCTAATCGTCTATCCCAAGGATAGGAAGGAAAAGAGCAAGTCTGTGGAGAATCGGCTAACCAAGGCCATTAGCCCGAGAACTTTAAATATTAAGGTTCGTGGGCGAAAACCTGTGTCGGCCGGAGGTGTCCTTGTGCGCCTTGAGCAGAAGTCTGATGTCCAAATCCTGGAGGACGCTATTAAGAACAACGAAGCTTTGAAGGACACTGTGGTCGTCACGGTACCGAAGCTTCGAAGGCCTCGGATAATTGCGTTCGACGTCCCCACGGATGTCGACAGGGCCAGCGTCCTCCGAGCTGCCTGTGAGCAGGCGAACCTGAAGCCGGATGATGTCTCAGTCCGATTCCCCATAAAGAGGGATGGGACCTGTCATTGGGTTCTTGAGACGTCTCCAGGAGGCTTTAAGGCTTTGCTTGGATTGAGAAGGCTGGTGGTGGGCTGGTCGAAGGTTAAACTGGCTGAGCATATTAGGGCGACTCAATGTTTCAAATGTGGTCGATTTGGACATATCAGTGGGTCCTGCACGTCATCTGCAGAGAAATGCTTGCACTGTGGTAAGAACAAGCATAAGGGAGCAGATTCATGTAAGCGAAAGTGCATGAACTGCGTGAGCCAAAATGTGTTCTATCCTAAGGAGTCTCAGTGCTCCACGGCTCACAGCTCCCTTGATCCCCAGTGCCCAACCCGAGCTCTAGAAATGGTGCGCATCCGCAAGAAAATTGACTATGGTTAATTTGCGGATAGGGCAACAGAATGCCGGAAAATCTCTTGCGGCGTCAAATGTGTTGAAGAATGACATGCGGGATTATGACGTCCTGTGCATTCAGGAGCCTCATGTTCTATCAAACGGCAAAGTAGGCCACATACCAGCGGCGGCAGTGGTCTATCACGCACCACAACAGGCTCGTTCTGCGGTGGTCGTGATCAATCAGTCACTTGACATAGTAGAACTGATGGCGACAAACGACATTGTCGCAATCCAGCTTAACTTTGCCGGGAGAAAGTTGATTGTGGTCTCCGTGTACTTGCCGCCAGAAACCCCGCAGGATCCGATCGACACACACATTGAAACGCTGCAGCAGATTTTACAAAGTAATGCAGAACAAGACGTACTAATAATGGGCGATTTTAACGCTAAGAGCTCGGTATGGGGAAACCCACTTGAGAAATGCGATAGTAGAGGAGACCTAGTTCTGGAGCTGTGTGCCCAGAACGACCTCACTATCTTCAACGATTCAGCCAGTGAACCGACATTCCAGTCAACCAGGGGCGACAGCTGGATTGATCTATCACTAGGTAGGCTTACGAGACCGACAGTTCTTGTTGGTTGGAAAGTAGAGTCCAGAGCGACAGCCACGGAACACATGCGTATCGCTACGGAGATCTCAACAGAGATCCCACCCCAAAGGCCCAAATACCGGGTTCGGTTCAAAGACTTGATTGTGCCCAACCTCCGGGAGGCCCTGTCCGGAAGGATAGGTGACATGTCGGTCGACTGGTTGGAAGGGAAGTCGGTCGACGAGTGTGTTTCTAGTCTCACAGAGATCGTTCAAGGTCTCTGCGAGAAGTACGTGCGTACCCGGAAAGTGCGTAAAAAGGCAGAGCCGTGGTGGATTCCAAGTCTCCTCGGAGAAAGGAAAAAGGTGGGTGCCGCAAGGAGGCGGTACCGGCAATGTGATGATCCCGACCAGCGGAAAGAGTATGAGGGACTCTTCCGCAAGGTAAGAGCTCAGTTCAGACGAGCGGTCCGAAGGGCCAAGTGGGCGTACTATCGGCGCATTCTCGAAGAGATTGAGCCGGGGAAACCCTTTGGCCCGCACTTTGACTGGATGAGAGGTAAATCCTCCCAGAATCTGAAACTGAAAATGGTCGGGACAGGTGACGAGGAGAAAACCACGAGCTTCGAAGCTACCATCGGGAAACTGATGGAATACCACTTCCCGGTAGACGGAGATGACGAGCCGTCGCACGAAGAAATTCGGGCAGAGACACACCCGTTGGCTGATGACGATCCGGAATTCACCCAAAAGGAGGTTGAAGCCGTTTTCAGGACCGCGAACCGAGGGAAAGTGCCAGGACACGATGGATTACCCATGGAGATAATCGAACTAGTTTACAGGGCAAACAAACCGCTGTTCATATCACTCATGAACAAGTGCTTGAGGGAAGGAGAGTTCCCCTCTAGCTGGAAAATAGCAGACCTTGTTCTGTTCAATAAGGTTGAAAAGGATCGCTCGGATCCAAGCGCCTACCGTCCTATCTGTCTTTTGACAGCTTGGAGTAAGGTGTTGGATAAACTTGTGACAAACAGGCTGGTTTTCCATGCCCAGTCACGAGGGTTCCTCCACCAAAACCAATTCGGTTTTACTCCAGGAAAGGGCACAGAGCATGCCCTGCATGAAGTGCGAAAGACAGTCGAAGACTGCCACGCACGAGACAAAGATTGTTGTCTCATCATGCTTGACGTTAAAGGTGCCTTTAACAATTTATGGTGGCCGGCGATCTATGCTCAACTGCAAAGGATGGGTTGCCCTGAAAATCTCTATCGACTAGTTCGGAGTTTCCTAAGGGAGAGGAAAATCCAATTTCGAACGCAAAACGTGTCCCTGGAACGTATGTATGACAAAGGCTGCCCTCAGGGCTCGAATTCAGGTCCCTTTCTCTGGAACTTGGTGGTGAACTCCTTGTTGGAGTTGGATCTGGGAGAGTACGTGAAAATCATCGCTTATGCCGACGACTTTGCTGTCTTAGTCGAAGCGCCAAACGCCCATGTTTGTGCGAAGCGGGCAAATCCTGCCTTAGCGAAGATAGCTCGTTGGGCGGCGATGCATAAACTCGAGTTCTCCGCGGAAAAGACCGTACTGGTCTACTTCCGAAAAGTGCGCCGGTTGGGGAGTTACAAAAGGAACCCTAAAACGGCTCCTAGACTCTCCTTCCTTGGAAGACCCATTAAAGTCGCACAAAACACTAGATACCTCGGAGTGATGGTGGACGATAAGCTGAACGGAATGGCACACTGCGCATACGTCAAACAAAGTCTGGCAAACTACGTGAGAGCGACCCGCTCACTCAGTCAGAGGACCTGGGGTCTCAAAGGGACCGTACTGAAGCGTCTTTATAAAAACGGCATAGAGAGGCTCGCGACATATGGTTGTAGTTTCTGGTGGTCGGGGACCGGCCGCATGAGAGAAAGCTTAATCACAGCTCAACGGTTAGCCCTCATCGCGATAATCAGGTGTTACCGAACAACTAGTACGGTAGCGCTTCAGGTACTCGCCGGAACCCTGCCATTGGATCTAATGGTGGAAAGGGAGTTCAACCAGAGTCGCGTCCTCCGCTTAGGGGAAAATGCCGAAGTTGGTGGATCAACTATAAGAACGGACGAAGTCCAAAAACGGATGGATAGATGGTCAGTACACCCCGCGAAGGCACCTGCCATTGACTGGGAAGAAGCACCCCAAAACAACGGGGAACCCCACAGCCAGCAGGGGATATCGGTATTTACTGATGGGTCAAAAATTGGAGGAGGTGTAGGATCCGGCGTAGCAATCTATGACGGTGGGGAAGTGATTGAAGAGCAAGCCTATCACCTCCCGCCCCATGCGACAGTGTACCAGGCCGAGCTAGTCGCCATTATCAAAGCGCTGGAGTTGTGCAGAGCCCGAAGCGAGCTGTCATTGTTCAGCGACTCTAGATCGTCGCTGACGGCACTAGCAAATCCGTACTCGCAAGACCCACTATGTGCACGTGTTCACGCGGCGAGAGAAGGCCTTGAGGTGAGATGGTTCTGGGTAAAGGCCCATGTAGGGATTCACGGCAATGAAACGGCAGACCGCCTTGCGAAAGCAGGTGCAGGTTTAGATGTCATTGACGTCCCTCTAAGTCTGTCGCCCCGGTCCGTGAAGACCAGGATCCGCCAGGCGGTGAGAGCCCTCTGGCAAAGTCGATGGGAGGAGGCGGAAACAGGGAGAAATGTGTTCAACATAATTCCGAAAGTGTCGGAAGAACGCACCTGGACTGCGCCTCTCATTAACTGGGCGGTTACAGGGCATGGACCATTCCCGGAATACTTCCACCGATTCAAGGTAAGAACTCTTACGCGAGGATGCCCATTTTGCACAGACCCAGATCCCGCCACGAGTGAACATCTACTTGTGGCATGCATAGGAACACAGCTTCTCAGGGACAGGTTCTGCCCGAAGCTCACAGCTTCAACTGTCCGGAACTACTTCGTGGTTCCGGAAGGGAGGAAAGCACTCACAGCTTTTCTCCAAGAAATGGAGCCGCATTTGAGATAGGCTCCATTATTGGGCAGTCCCACCCAGTGCACCTGAGGCGAAACCTTTAAAAATTGGCCCAGGTAAGTAAGAACAGTTGGTGAGGGGTGAAGTTCGAAGAGAGAAGAAAGTGAAGAGAAAGGACATGAATTCAAGGGACAGAAGAAGTAAGAGAAGAGTGAAGAGCAAAGAGAGAAGACAAAGGCGAAGTTTAATAAATGGCAAAATTGTATGTATGTAAATAAATAAATAATTAATGTTTTTCTATCCTATATATAACCAAGATTAATAAGTCTAACATGTGAATAAACGCCGCTCTCGTGCGGCGGCCTAACCGTCCCAATGGATCAGTGTGTAAAAAGTAGCAAATATTTTCGATGTAGCTACTCAATTAATTAATTATTGCAGAACTATGTAAATATGAAGGACCAATTAAAGAGCAGTGGCTCAAATCCAGGACGGGGCGAGAGCTGGCACGTCTTCCTGGTAGAGGATGAGAACTCGAATAAACGAACGGCACGAGTGAGAGGGAAGACAAACTAGGTCGTCGGTGAAAACTGGGTTTTCACGTTCAGCAGGATAGCCGTACAGGCATGTTTAGACGAGCGCAAGGTACATGCGGGTGGGCAGTCAATCTGTGCCAAGTGTCTGTGGAACTATCAAATCGGCCTGCATGGCAGGTCTAATATGCGATAATCTGCAGAGATTGTAAGCAATACCACTAAGTTTTTTTCACCACAAGGGGTGCTTTCCTATATCTGGTTCTATAGGCTGGATCACGACGGGATATGGCTCATTCGACTCTACATAGATAGAGCTTTTCGATTTTCACCACCAGGGGTGCTTTTCTATCTCTGGTTCTATGGGCTGGATCATGAAGGGGTATGGCTCTTTCGACTCGACTTACGGTAATATATGGGAGTGTGTATGGCACGCCCAGTGTTTGCTGTCTAAGGTAGTGGGGCCCCCAACATTAGATTTGGTTAAAAATAAAAAAAAATGTTCAACACTGATTTCAGGTACATTTAAGGTTGTTGGCACGGGCAACGCCGGGCGGGTAAGCTAGCAATAAGATAAAAACCAAAAATACTCATAAAAAAACTACACAGTAAAGAAAAGACTTAGTAGATTAATTTAAACAAAATTACTTTCTACTAGGAATATGAATTAAATTTAAAAATGATTTTAAAGCGATAATTTTCATAAATTCAATAATTTAATAAATATTTCTACCTCTAAACAAATGCTTTCACACTGTAACACATATTGTTTAGTTGCATTAGCACTCCACATGTGCATAAAAAATAATTCAATCTTTATACTTATCACAAAAGAAAAAAAACATACATAAAATAAATAACCCGCCACTTCTGCAATAAATATTTACCTGAGAACATTAGTACAATAACCAGAGAATATAAAATAATTTACAAATATCCCGTACGCATGAACATTGAAGTAATAATAATAATAATAAACCCTACTTCAAATTACCTAGCCCAACATTCTTTCTACTAAATTTATGTACATGTATATATAACAATGGGACCTCCCAAAATTCAGCATGCACGAGAAATATAGAGGTTCATCATTCAATGTTTGCGTTGGGGGGTATCTACTGCTCTGCACAGTCCAAGATCGGCAGATAAACACACAACGGAAACTGAGCACCACACCGGATATTTCTTGGCAGTATCACCACTTTATCCACGTCAAAAGAATAAAATCCTAGGATTTCTGCGAAGAAGGTTACTCTATACCATAGATACTGGATACATTGTTTCTTCTTTACAGAGGACTCCAGAAAATACCAGTCCGGATCATTGACAGTTCTGAAACTCATAGAAGACAAAGATCTCCAACGACAAAGTTCTCTAACGAAACGCGTGCTTATACTTTAACTGCACGGCTTTCACACTTATTATTTTTTGCAGAAGGTGGCCAAGGATTCGTGGAACTAATTATTCTAGTTCCAACATCCCAACGAGCACTGCTACCATTTATCATAAGCTGTGGTGTAGCAAGTGTTAATTTCAAACACACAAATTCACGCACAGCTAAACGAATAAAATAATCGCTGAATTCAATTGAACAAACTGAAAATTATTTAATTAAAAAAACTATTATGTACAAATTCTTTGTGATTTACAATATTTAATCGTGATCTTCACAATCACAGCAGAATAAAACACTTCTGCTTTCAATTAACGTATATCTGTTCCACAGCGGAACGCACTAAAAAAACATCTCCCTAAAACCGGAGCTGTTTACAAGCGAACCTCGTCGCTCGCTTTCCAACAACAGACCCTCCTCTCTACGTGTACACTGTCCACTGGGGGGTAAGGGCGGAAGTCCTCGGTCATTGCTCCAAAATGACCAACCCCCTCCCCACTGCTGCGAGCATCTTCTATCGTTCAGAAGGAAACAAACGTTCTTTCGGAGAAATACTGCATCCTGCAGCCGTTGTTACAGGTCAATAAATAAAGATCATCTAAATCCTTCTATGGAATCCCCACTT
The DNA here is from genome assembly GCA_963931845.1 of Maratus michaelseni. Lineage (NCBI taxonomy): Eukaryota > Metazoa > Arthropoda > Arachnida > Araneae > Salticidae > Maratus > Maratus michaelseni. The sequence goes on from OZ007595.1 coordinate 108,639,774, forward strand.
CCCTCCAAAGCATAAAACATTGAAAACATGAGTTTTGAAAATGTTCTGTCTTAATTTATTTTGTTGTAAGAAAACCAGTCACCTAAATTTTTAACACACAATTTTTAAACTTTAAGATTGTGGAATATATTTTTTTGACATTCTATCATATTTGTTACTTTTTCTATGTGTCAAATGGGAGACATACACAACGTTGTGTGTGTTTCCCATTTGTTCCGTTGCTTTAACATTACTTATAAGGCAAAAAATGCTGCAAAATCAAATGTGCATTAAAGTTCATCTTTTTTTAATAAGTATATTACTGTAGTATAACAATCGGTGTTTTCTTATTAAATGTGTATATATACTAAAAGTGTCTTAACTGACCAAATTTTTAAAACATATTTCTAATATTAATTTTAATAATTTAGCTATTTTCCATTAATTAAACTAAACACATTCAATTTAATAACAAGCTAGTATTGATTGCAGCATTGCACTATTTTTTTTTCATCCTACTGTTTAATTATTCAGTCCTTTGTGAAGAATACATTTTACTGTTTTTAGGTGCGTTCGTAATTATATAAATACGTAGCACCTATTGTCGTCGTCTGGTCCGTCCGTCCGCATATAACAACGCAAAAACTACCCAACCGAATTGTTTGAAATTTTAGATATATTATCTTTCCAGAATTTTGTCAAGACATTTCAAATTTTATGAAAATCGAATCAAAACTTTTAGAAAATATTAACATTTATTAAGAAATTATAATTAAAAAAAAAAAAAATCGGTGCTTTTTTGTTATAGGAGCTTCCGAGTTTGAATCGTCAAGCGACCGAGATACTTATTTTATTACAGAAATTAATCTGCAGACGATATAATTCATTTCGCAGAATTAAAAATCATCAAGATCTGAATATTTATATAACTAGCTATAGTACGAACGCACCTCATTTGTCACGTTTGACGTACAATTTCCAACTTGTTTTTTTTTTTTGTTTTTTTTTTCCAAAATCATCAGAAGAAAAGGGATTTTCTATAAATTTTAAAATCAGGTAAAGAAGAGATTCACCATCTTCACCTTCCACCCTCATTTTTGCCTTTATTACGTTCATGATTGCAACCAAATATTCATTCCAATTAAGTCAAATTCATCTCTATAATTTCATTTAATTTATAATTAATTTAATCCTTTTCAAATAAGTTATGTAAGTTTAGACTATAAAATTTAATAGAGTTTTTTTTATTTTCTGCTTTGTGTATTTTAAGAGGTATATCTTTTTAATATAATTTTTAGTTTTATATGTTCAGTTTCCTTCATAAAATCTTTACACGATGCAATCAATTCTTAGTTGATATTACGGGGGGGGGGGGGGTAAATGTATGTGTTTATTTTATAAGTAGTTGTATTACGTAAGAAAGCGTAATAAAGTTTTATAATATGTCGATTTTAAACTGTTTCTTGAACAAAGTTCTTTTTTTATGAGTTATTTAAAGAAATTAGACCGGAGTTCTTTAATGTTATAAAAATAAAGATATCAATTACCGGAATACAAATTAAAAATATCGAGTTAAATATTAGTTATAAAAGCAACCAATTATTGTTTTTCAATTATTATTTTATTGGTATTTAGGAAAAACATACCCCTCCCCACCCTCTCACACACACCACCACCACCACATAACAAAAAGAAAATATACGTAACTTTAAAAAAAGGCTTTAAATAGATTGCAATATGTCTACATTTCACTCCTTGGGTAATATATCCTTCGGCCGTAGCAAAACCAAAACAATCCATCAAACGTTAAAATAAATTAGAAAATATGGAGGGAAAAAGGTGCCAAGAAAGCAATAAGTACGCCATACTATCTCCCTGCTTTGCATTAGTTTCGGAAGTCAGCGTAAATAAACAAATCATGTAGCAAACGGTGAGCCGGGAAGATACTGCGTAAATTGTTATCTGCCATTCTAACTATTCATGCTAACTTAAAATGATACTGCAAAATCGTTCATTCAAAATAGTAGCTTTATAACAACAGCTACAGTGTAAGTTTAAATCAGTAATGCCACGGCCAAACTCGATCTACCCCCTTCCCCTTATACGGCCGTGCCGTACCAAAAAGTCAAAATCCCTTTGTTCAAGGAAAATCAAAATTTCGCTATAGAGAAATGTAGGTGGCGCTTTTATCCACCGTGTCTAATGGAGAATCTCCTTATCTTTGCCTTTCACTCTTGTGTTTTCTTAGATATAACTTAAATGAAATTGCGATTTTTTTTCCTTTAGTAGTAGAAAATGGTTCATTGCTATGTTCCATACTGCACTTCAAATTCACAGAAAAAAAATACCTCGACTTTCTTTTCATGAGTGTTTCCTTTGAAATTGGATTTAAGTAATAAATGGTTGAAACTTATACCCTGGGAAAATTTCTGTGTTAATGACATATTTCAATTAATTATCAATCAGGATAGGAATAAAATGAGATTGTCTTATTTTAAATCATAATTCATCTCTCATCAGTCTAATTTCTACAATGTTAGACTTTATGGAGCAGATTGTACCAATCCTAAATCCAAACGGAATCGTCAAAACTATTTATGAATTGATATATGATAGACTAATAAAACACCCTTTTTGGGAATGTGACTTAAACGAGCATAAAATAAATATATGCTCATTAATATGTGCAAAATTCTTGCCAATCATTAAAAAAAAAAAAAGCATGGCAAGGATTTTACAAATTAAGCCAATATAAGAACTCTTTATCAAGAAAAATTTTAAAGTTTACTTAATTCTAATTTATAATATTTACTGTATATTTCACTGGTTTGAAATTTAATATATGTATAATCATTGCAGAATTTTGTCATTTCAAATTTTATGAAAATCAAATCATAACTTTAAAATATATAAATAAAAGTTTTTTTTCATTCTATTAACTCCTATCATACATAATCTATATAATAAAAGCGCAAGTCATGTGACTGAGGAAAACACCTTTCTTTTTTTTACAGGCGGCCATTTTTATTAAAAATTATTTTTCGAATAAAATTGCATAAAAGTTACATTTTTAGAAAGATAGTTAAAAAAATTGTTTGTTTCAGAGATGAGTTACATTAAAAAATGTATAGATTCTGAGATAACTTCAGTTAAAATTAGGTTAACAGCCCAACATTTATCCCAATATCCATTAAAGTAAATAAACATTAGAGATTCGTTCATCGTGAATCATAGAAAAAAATTAAACTACAGAGGTAATCATTCGCAAAGCAAGATCGCCATGGTAAATTTTGCCGCGCTATCTGGTGTTGAAAAAAAATTCGCATCTATAAACGTGACATGCGTAATAGGAGAAAAGAAAGGCATGCTAATTTCGCTCGTAGCAGACGATATAAATCATTTCACTGAAATAATAACGAAGATTTTTTTTTACACTGTAAAAATAGTTATACTAAGAACGCACCTCATTTGTCACGTTTAATGTACAATTTCCAACTTGTTTAATATTTGGCAACAATAGCTAAAAAATGACCTTTTCTAAATGGCGCGGTAGCGCCATTGCTTATTTATTTCCAGTATTACTACTGCATGCTATTTTAACACAGTAATTCCCATAGATCCAGTTATTTTCTAAGCTTCTTCTCACCACCGTTTCGTCAATGTTACCACATTTTTTTTTCAAAGCAGGAACTTGTATAAAGTTTGAAAATGGATTTATTATATGTTTTCTCATATACCATCAATACCCCAAGTTAAAATTAGATAGGGTAAATTAAACTCAACTCTCTTTTATACCGATATCGCCCCCTAGCAAGAAATATTTTAACCAAATATGAATAAAAACCTTTTTTTTCTATGTTTCGAAGTATAATGGCCGCACTCAAGATAAAAAAGTCCTTTCGGCCTGTACCGGGAGGAAAAGGCAGATTTAAAATATTAGCTAATTTTACTGAAAACATTTTAAACCATTCTAAAGACTTTGATTCCGTTCAAATGAAACAAATGAAATATAAATAAATCTTAAACTTTTTCATTTATAAGCTTAACAAGCTGCAAGCAAAATTTGTATTGTAAATTTTGTATCATGTTTATAATGGGTATATACAAAAAGACAGAATTCACGTAAAATACAAACATTTAAAAAAGTTGAAGATTTAATTTCGATTACATTTGAACGAAATCTAAGTTTTTAGAATGTTTTAAATATGATATTGTTTGATTCCCCCCCCCCCTCCCCATACTTTTAAAAGTTCAATTGGTTTAGCTATATTTGTTACCAAAAATTCAACATTAAATGTAGAACTAACTGAAAGAAATCTTAATATCTGTCTCTTCTCGGGCCGAAACAAAATAGGAAATAAGTTGTTTTTTTAGCAAATTATGCTTTTGTTTAATCTCATATATATCGGTATTAAAATACAGAAATTTTGAACTAATAAAAGTAAAAAAAAAAAGATTGGAGATTGCCTACCAGAGTCTAGTCCCGTATAAGCTTGCAAAAGAGGATTCATTTGCTATGCTTAGTTTTTAACCCTATAAAACTTATGTAACTGAACTATTATGACAAATTTCAACATTAAATAGCGCTTAAAATAATTCTTCGTTTTAAAAACTGTCTGCTTCAGCGCGTTTATCAAATATTTCTCTATAAAACTATCAATTTTCGTAATTTTATATGCAATAGTTTTCTTAATATAAGTCAAAAAAGACCTCCGGTCAAAGAAAATTAAATTCATTTACGTCGGCAGCGTAGACAGGTAACGTTAGTTACTTAAAAAAGAAAAAAAAAATACCTCCGGTCAAAGAAAATTAAATTCATTTACGTCGGCAGCGTAGACAGGTAACGTTAGCTACTTAAAAAAGAGAAAAAAGACCTCCGGTCAAAGAAAATTAAATTCATTTACGTCGGCAGCGTAGACAGGTAACGTTAGCTACTTAAAAAAGAAAAAAAAACCTCCGGTCAAAGAAAATTAAATTCATTTACGTCGGCAGCGTAGACAGGTAACGTTAGCTACTTAAAAAAAAAAAAAAAAAGACCTCCGGTCAAAGAAAATTAAATTCATTTACGTCGGCAGCGTAGACAGGTAACGTTAGCTACTTAAAAAAGAAAAAAAAACCTCCGGTCAAAGAAAATTAAATTCATTTACGTCGGCAGCGTAGACAGGTAACGTTAGCTACTTAAAAAAGAAAAAAAAGACCTCCAGTCAAAGAAAATTAAATTCATTTACGTCGGCAGCGTAGACAGGTAACGTTAGCTACTTAAAAATGAAAAAAAATCCTCCGGTCAAAGAAAATTAAATTCATTTACGTCGGCAGCGTAGACAGGTAACGTTAGCTACTTAAAAAAGAAAATTAAATTCATTTACGTCTGCAGCGTAGACAGGTAACGTTAGCTACTTAAAAAAGAAAAAAAAAGACCTCCGGTCAAAGAAAATTAAATTCATTTACGTCGGCAGCGTAGACAGGTAACGTTAGCTACTTAAAAAAGAAAAAAAAGAAAAAAAAAAGAAAAAAGAAAAACAGAAATGATTTCAATAAGTCAGAAAATATTGAGATTTTTTTAGTTTTGTTCCAAAGTGCTCGCACACGAAATTAAAAAATATCGAAATTGTGAATAGCGTAATTTAAGCAAAGTTTGTTCTTATTATTAAAAGATTTTTTTTTTTTTAATATTCTTTTTATTTATTTTTTTTTTGTGTGTGTGTGCAAAATATCATTAAAGTACATTCATACCGGTAGATAGTTTACCATATGAAATTTGATTCGTTAAATTTATGTTTTATTAAAGTTGTCTAAAAAATTTCTAAACGTAATTATTGTATAAATTTTTTTTCTTTAAATACTTTGTTTTTCTGTAAATAAATAAATAAATAAATAAATATACAAAATAAAGTTTTTTTTTTCTTTTATTGCAGAAAATTAAAGTTTGTTCGCAGAAAATTGTCATTAAATAAAATAATTAAATCCAATTTAATAAAAAAAAAAAAAAAAGGAAGAAAGAAAGAAAAGAAAAGTGAAAAACAGATTTACTAAAATTTTGATAACATTTTCAGTGAATTTAAAACAGGGAGAATTACGCTCTTTTAAATATTCGCCTACATAATATTTTAAGAGAAAAATCTAAATGTTGTGATACGAGCAGCTATTATTATCATTTTTTAATAAATAAGAAAGATAAATATTCGTGAGATAATTTAAGTCATTCGTAACCTGAATAAGCATTAAATTGTATATTTATATAATACTTATGTTGGTATTAATGTTCAAAAAATTAAAATAATACAAAAATACTTAAATTGTTTTATATGATTAATGAAGATTTTGGGAATAAACATACACTGGTACAACAGGCATATCAATATGTGTAGAAACCTGACTAAAAATAAAAATATGCATACACCGACATAGCATATTATTTCAGTTGTATAAGAGTTTATACTGAATGGTTTTTAATTAATGACAGTTTCATTTGTTAATAAAAACTCTTAATGAATCTTTGAAAAATAAAATACTTATTTCAGCTTAATATATTAATAATCTAAAGTTGAGAAAATTAATAATGATTATCATATATACACCTCGTATATTTAGAGTTAATATAATTTTTTATTAAATATTCCAAAATTTTACGGAAGTACATCAATGCCAATAAAGATCGAAATTCGAATGTTTACTTTTTCACAAAGTAAATAAATAATTTTAAACATCATCCCCCCTTTTTTTTTAATTTTACATATTTTATTAACAGGCTACTGCAGCTTCTTTGTTCATCATATGGTTTGTATACGCAACGTGTCAAACGATGACTTATAATTTACTTGAGGTTTCAACACAACAATCATTAAGGCCATAAAAATAACACTCACACCACTTTTTCTCTACAGAACAATTCATATAAAGTTTGATATAAAATTTTATTTTTCAGCGTATGCTAGCATAATGCAATATTCTTGCTATGAAGGCTGCCTCAGTAATGGGAGAAGCCTTTATTTTGAAAAATTTAAAAACAGTGTACTCAGATCTGGTGAAATTGAAGTGAAGTCGATTTAGGGAATTCTTTCTTATTTCTAGTGCATTTTCAGAAAACAGACAATACTTTTCCAAAATCTAGGAAAAAGGGGAATTTTTGTTACTCTTGTCTTCTGTGTTTTTCTGAGAATGAACGTGAAAAAGTGATTCATGTGACGTATGTGATGAATGAACATGGAAGAAGGAAGTAAAAAGATGGGAGAAATTGTCTTCAAGGAACTCTTTGGTTAACGGAGGGGGGGAGGGGAATTTCCGAAATAGTAATCTCGCACCTCCCTTTCGTTTCTCGGAATCCTATATGGCTAATAAATGATCCCCACCTGGACTTACAGTTGTTAAATGTTCCAGCTAAGGGCACTGCTTATTTTGTCATCCAGCCTCTTAGAATGAGAATAGAAAAATTATTTGCAGATTTCAGCATCTCGATTGGAATCACTAGAAACTTATTAAAGTGAAACTACCCCTCATAAGGTCCTTTATTAGGAGAAATTGGAGGCAGAGGGACGGGGGTTAGATGTGTTTTTTTTTTCTTCCTGGAGTATTTTCAAGTAAAACCAAATAAATCATCTATCGGATTTCGTTTTGTTAGAAAATCTTGTATTATGTGCATAGGGAGAATTCGTTATAATTATACCCTTAATGAAGTATAGTACTATGTATAATATATGTACAATAGAAGAATATTCGATGAAAAGATCTGCTAAAAAATTAAACATCCTGATCCTATAAAGAAATTTTATTCTATAGTTTTTAAGTATTATTCATAACAATAGCGAGCATTTCTCCCAACTTATGCAAATTGGTATTTTATTTCAGTTTTTTTTCTTTATTCAAGGATTATTATTATTATAGTTAGATTCTTATCGCAAATAATTTTAAAAGAGGCTTACAGCAGTCAAGGACTATCTGAGAATAATAAAGGGCGATGTCGGGTAAGAATGTGTAAAATTTGTTTAAAGCATATCCATGCCTTTTAGGATAAACTGCTGATTTTATTTTATCAGAAATTATTTTTTAGTGAACAATAAATTTTCCAAAATATAAAGCTATCAGTATTAATTTACGGATTATACGCCAGAAACCTCTTATGTTTTTGTTACATCTGCACTCCGCCATCGCTGTTTTTTACATTTAAACTTCGCCTATCTTCGTTATGATATGTATTCGTTCAGAATAAAAGCATCAGTGCAGAAAATCTAGCTATATAAAGTAGGCGGAGCATCGTCTCCGCGGTACGATTTGAATACTGATGTAAATGGTATTAATATTATTAAGAAAAATTATAATTTTTGAATATTGCAAAAAGCTTTTTTTCTTAAAAATCATTGCATCGTATTTCATGAATTTAAAATATGTTTTAAGGGTACTAAAGAATTATTATTTGGTAGGTTTTTTTTATAATTTCTCTCAGTGAAAAATTGTGTAAGAAACGATAATATACATTCTTAAAAAGTTAAAAACATTCAAATACCTCACACTGCAAAAACAATGTTTTTTTTTTTTCTCCCAGCATATTTGTGTGTGTTATATATTCCTTTTGGTTGATCATGTCATACATATTTATTTAGCTTCAAGTTGTGCGATGGCTATTACACGTAAATATTTACAAATATATGTAAAAAATACCAAAAAAGTAAAAAGAGAATGTATTTAGGGCGGAGCTACACATTATATCAATTTTCTCCGTATAAACCTTGCCTTTTCTTCTGCTTATGTATTTTTACCAATAAATTTGTAGACATTTATGTGAACAAAATCACCTTTGTTGCTACCATCTCTTTACATGTTTATTGTCATATAAAACTGTGCTAGCCAATCCAAATATCGTATTCTCCCCAAGTCACGTGACTTAAGAATCTAGGGAATTTTACTTTGATAGTCTAGGGAAAAAAACTAAAATCTATCTGAGAACGCTGTCTGAATGTTATTTACTTGTAAATCTGCAGATTGGGAGCCTCAACATTAGCTCTGAAAGTTGAAAGTCATTATTTTTTAATTTTACTTCTCATAATATTTAACATCTTACAATCCGCAAATTAATTTTTTTAATTACATATATATTTATAGATATATATTTATAAATATACATATATATTTACATATATATTTATACACATAAAATAATTTTTGTAATTTTCGTTTGGAAAAAATATTTCCGTAATCATTCTATAGTAATTAAACGGTAACTTGTATCAAAATAAATTCTCATTTATGTCAATAGAATACTAAAATCACTCGAAAATAATATATTTAAAAAAAAATTATATATATATTGCAGCAAAATATTGCGTGTTACTTGAATTTTATTATTTTGATATTCTTTGAAACATGGTTTCTAAGCAACTAATAAAATAAAGAGCACAGTAAAAATAAATGCATTTTAAAGTTTGTAAAAAATATGAAAGTAAAATGTTTTATACTTCCCGAAGAGATGCAACAAATTTTCCAATAATTTCTAAATTCTAATAAATATATCGGCAAATTTTCAAAGCTATTGGATCTACAGGGTGTCCAGCAAATAAGACCCTGATTTCAAAATTAAATACCTCAAAAACAAAGATCAATAGAATTATGCGGTAAACGGTTTGTTTATTAGCTAAGCTGTAAAATTGTTATACAGAAGTTCCGAAAATTTAGTTACAAAACCCGTTAGCAGATGGCGCTGTAAGCCGAAAAATTCGTTCTCCGCAAGCAATCTAAAACAACAACAACAACAAAAAAAGAAAGTCAAGTCAAGCATTCTTTTCAATCAGAACACAATCTTTCAAAATGTTCACCCTTCGAAACAATGAAGTGGCATGAAAGAATAATGAAATTTGACATCACATCCTGCAATGTCTCAACGAAAATGGAATCGCATGCCACACAAATCGACGATTCAAGCTCATCTAGCGTAAGACGCCTGTAATAGGAGCTGACGCATATCCATTTTGTTTCGGATTATTGGTGCTCAGTTCAGCATCAATCTACCGCAGCAGGAGTTGGGGTTGCCTAAGACTCGGTTCTGATTGGCTGAACCGGTTCTGATTAGATTGGTTTTTCGACTGAACTTCAATTTGAGCACCAAATCTGCGAGGATGCGTCAGCCTCTATTATAGGAGCTCTAATCCAGCATAGTGGGATGGTTCCGGCAGACAGTGTCTTTCAATGCGTCCCACAGAAAGTAGTCACGAGTAGTCAGATCGGGCGAATATGGAGGACAATCCATTCCTGTGCCAGTAAATTTGGGATAATCCAACGCAATTACTCTAATACTGAATAGACAGGGAGGCGGCAGCACAGACAATCACCTCATCGAGTTCACGGCTGAAATTCCAGAATTAGTTAAAACTCGATTCGCATATTAAAACGCAATCGGTCTGCCAAGTCATATCTTGGTGGAAAATACCTTAAAATCCGATTTTAACGGTTGACTCGTAGGTTTACCATTGTGTTTTTCTGCACCCATAGGTATAAAAAGGGTTGTTTTTGAGATATTTAATTTTGAAATCAGGGTCTTATTCGCTGGACACCCTGTATTTAAAACCTCCATATAAAAAATTTAGCATAAATAATTTTATGTTTAAATGCATTAGTCAAATATGTCATTTTCATTTCAGTTAAAAATGAAATTTGAAAATCGTCTGGACTTCCATAGGAAAGCATCGTGACCTTAAAAAGAAATGTTCTATATTTTTCGAACGAATGAACCAAATGTAACTGAAAACTATACAGCTGATTCCGGGTACCTCATCAACATACCCAACAAAATCAACCTAATAGGACATTTTTACGGCAGTTATCGCAGAACAGACAGACAGATAAACAGAGGAACACAAAAACTTTTCGCGTCTCCACAGTGAGCCTCCACTGACGTTTCGGCAATTAGTTACGGGTCTGGCCAGAATGTTATGACTTATGAGCAGGTTACTTTTCTGAGTGTTCCTTGTACGTTTACTTGCATTTTCTGCTCCCGTTTACTACCACCATGGTAATATGCTAGACCTGTTATTACCTCATTTTGCTATTTAAAGGACTGTTTGACGTTGGCCACAGGTACCTCGGATTAATCATCTTCGAAGCCTACTTTTATTGTTACCTAACACCAGAAATTCCTTAATCAAAAAATGGTCCTCTCGGTCGGAGTTTGTTTTCACAAAAGTTCATTAAAGTGAATATGTATCTAAATTCGAATAATTGCCTTTTATTGAGATAAATATATTTTTCACATACATATTCTCCCTTTTTTATTAATTCACTAGCTAACCCGCACGGCGTTGCCCGAGCCCGAAATATTATTAATCTGTTCTATACGAATATGACTGAAATCTGTAAGGCCATCGAAATCAAGTCGAATGAGGCAAACACCGTCGTAATCGGGCTCATAAAACCCAAGATCGGAAAGCGCATTCTGGCGGTCGAAAGTGCAACTAAAACATTTAAGGCTATAGATATCAAGTCGAATGAGTCAAACTCCGTCGTAATCGGGCCTATAGAACCAGGGATACTCCTATAGTTCCACCTTCCACCGCCAGAGGGCGCAGTCTGTTTTCGAAGAGGCCTTTTAAGAATACTCGACCCACCTGCCAGTGTGATACGTTTACGGAAAGCAATCATTTAAAAAATGTGTCAGAAAGTACCTAGTTTGGATTTGAGAAGGATCTTAAGATTTCAAGAAGCCATAAAATATTCTATTTTATTCAATTTTAACGTTATTTAAGTTTTCTTAGTTTGATTTTTGTCTTTAGTAGAAAATTTCTACTCAGTTTGAATATAATTAAATACAAGTTTATGTTTGTTACACAGCCAACCGGAGTTCGATAAAACCCAATCCAACTTTCCTGAAATACTAAATTATATTTTTATAAAAGCTTCCGATTAAACTGAGAATGGAAACATATATTCAAATGAAAATAAAGATTACAAAATATGAGAAAAAAAAATTCACGATAGTTACTTTTAGTATGAATTATGAGTAACGCCAAGAAAACGAAATGACACATGTCTTCCTCACTTTTCCTGTCCCCGCTGAATGGGAAAGACCAGTCTATCTTATCTCAAGTTTATGATGTGATCCACTGCCATGCAATTTCCATTAGGGATAATTCGAGTCTGTGGACATAACGACATAAAAAAGTTTTTTATAATCAAATGATTTGAAATAATCCAGTGATTACTTCAAAGACTGAAAAATATTGAAGAATATAGATGGTATTCATTCTTATGACTGTTTTGCATTCAACAGGCCTTCAAATAATTTAGGTATTTAGCAAACACGTCTTTACATCTAGGGAAATTTTTGAAAAGTGGAAATACTTTCCTGTAATTTTGAAAAGAAAACCAAAGAAGAAGAAGAAGAAGGGAGCATTTTTTAGTCACTTTTAAATATTTCTAGATTAGGGGTTCCCAAGCTTTTAGACCGTACCACTAAATCGAAGTTCATACTTCCGCGTACCACCAGGTATCAAACGTAAAGCAAAAACTCTAAAAAAAATTATGAAAGCGAAGCTGCCCATATTGTATTAGATTTCAAATGACCATTTTAAATAACTTTACTGTATTAAAAAACTATTTCCATGAAAGAGGGAATTTTCAATTCACAGACTTAAATAAATAATGAATTATGTTTCAAATAAAACTTCAACACTGACATAACCAGTACAAAAAATAAATGAATAAAAAATTTATTTAACTCCTCCTATTCGAATAAGCTCCTCCTACTTCCGCAGATTCAGACTTTACCTTCAGACAATACAATTTAAAAAAACATGTTTAAAACAGTTTTTCTGCCAATTAAAACTGCTTTATTGATTAATTTTTAAATCATGACTTTATTTACAAATTTTTTCCCCGTATAAATGTAATAATTACACGTGTTTAATTCTGAAAAACTGGTTGTATCATAAGCAGCGTGTACGGATTTCGGATAGTTTGCTACAACAAACATTTCTAGTAACAACAACAAAAGCGTTTATAGTCACTAATTTTCATTAGAAAATTTCCAAAGTGATAAATTCATGCCATTTTTGATTTGTGATAGGTTCAATGGGCTTCCAAGTTGCGAAGCAACTGCACACCCTGGCTTTGAGTAGGTGTATATCAAATCCTGAGAGAGCCATATGAAATGTCTAGCCGTAGTCCAATGACTACATAAAATAGGATAGTGTTAAGTATCTCTATAAAATAATGAAAATTTACTAGTTAAAGTATAAAAGTAAAAATAGTTCATAGTTCAAAAAAAACAAAAATATGCCAGACGAGGTAAAGTAAAGATGTTAAGAGAAGTTTAGGAGAAAAGTCAATATAAAATTATCAGTAAAAAATTATATAATAGTATATATATATATAATTTTTATTTTAATTAAAGAGAAAAATTTTGAGGTAAGAATTATAGCTCGGAAGGACTATTCATCAAGAATAGTGGAGTCCTTGGTTTTTTCCGGTTGGATGGACTGCAAGCATCGTAGTCAGGTAGCTCATAAATGAGTTCATTTGGAATGTGATTAATGTCATTGTAGAATTTTTTCGCAAGGTGTTTAATGCGATGTTTGAGTGAAGTCGTTTTCAGATCCTTGAGGATTGTGGAGTTTTTGAGGTATCTAGACCCGTTCCTGATGTAACGGAGCTGTTTGTAATGGGTACTAGAGAGGCTGTTCATACTGGTTCTGCAAGTGAAGCCCCAGATTGGACATGCATATGTGATAACAGAGAGAATGCAAGCATTATATATTAAGAGTTTGTTGTGTATGGAGAGTGAGTGACTGCGAAGAAGGGGGGCGAGGGTTTTGGAAATTCCGGCGACTTTACCGCGGATATTAAGAATATGCTTTTTAAAGGTAATGCGTTTGTCAATGGTAACTCCCAGGTACTTGGCATCGTCAGACCAGGGAATGGTAGTGTTATTGATGGTTAATCTATTAGGAGTGGAGAAGGTTCTAGAGAAGTAAACAGCAGTAGTTTTAGATCCGTTTATCTTAATGCGCCATTGATCACACCATTCCATGAAGATGTTGAGGTGCTGTTGTAGATTTTTGTAAAGATTGTATGGGTGATGTGCAGTGCCATAGAGAACAGTGTCGTCCGCATAGAGTGCGAGTGATGTGAAGAGTGTGCGTGGAATGTCATTAAAGTATATTATGAATAAAATAGGGCCAATGACTGAACCCTGAATAATACCACAGAGTATTATGTGTAGTAGAGAAAGTGAGTTGTTTACACGGACATAGAAGTCACGATCACCAAGGTAAGAGTGTATTAAATGGATAAGTCCAGACGGGAACTTAAGCCGAATTAATTTGCAAATGAGGCCCGCGTGCCAGACTTTGTCAAAGGCCTTGGCGACATCAAGAAATATGGCAGCAGTAGGCTTCTTCTCGTTGAAGTTTTCAGTTAAGAATTCCACAAATCGAAGAAGTTGGTGTTGGGTGGAGTGCTTGGCTCTGAAGCCGAATTGTTCAGGCATAAGAATGTTGTTGTTGTGAAGGAAGTCATTGAGCTGTGATCTAATGACGCGTTCGATGACTTTACTTAGACAGGAGAGAAGACTGATGGGACGGAAATTAGTTGGGTCATTAAGATTGCAGGATGGTTTAGGAATAGGAGAAATGATAGAGGTTTTCCAGGGTTTAGGAAAATAACAGTGTTTGAGGATAGAATTAGTGAGCTTTGTAATGTAGAGAATACAGTTGATAGGAAGTTGTTTAAGAGTATAGTTGGAAATTTTATCGTACCCAGGAGATTTTTTATTATTAAGTTTTTGAATAATATTGTTGATCATGATGGGTTGAATTTCGAGGAGAGGGATAGGAGGGGTTGAGAGGAAGTCATAAACAGTATCATTGACATTGTTAAAGTGTGCTTGACTTGCGAGGAAGGGATTCGGAGAGAATTGCCTTTCATATGAGCTAGCGAGGCATTCTGCTTTGTCCTCGTCAGTATACGCAGTTTGATTATTGGCAGTAAGGGGAGGAATAGGGGTATAATTATTATTGAGTTTCTTTTTGATTTGCCAAAGAGAGTTATCCTCGCAAGTAAGACTTTCGAGAAATTTAGACCAGTTTTCTTGCTTATCTTTCTGAATAAGGGTTTTAATTTTATTGTTGAGCCTGTTGACAGCTGTTTTAAGGGTGGGATCTCTGGTATTTTGGTAGAGTCGACGGAGTGTGTTGCGTTGTTTACAGATATTATGTATGTAAGTGGGTAAGATGTAAGAGTTATTATTTTTGAATTTGGTGTAAGTGGCATCTTTTTGAGCTTTGTAAATGATGTTGTTGAGTTTATTAACTGCGTTATCAATGTCAGTAGTGTTGTTGATTGTGGGGTAGGTAAGGTCGGTGTTGTTGAGGTAATTTTGGAATTTATTCCAGTCAATAGCTACTGAAGGAGGAGGAGAGATAGGGTTGATAAGATCAATTTTGAAGAAGACAGGAAGGTGGTCAGAGCTTAGGTCGTTAATAACAGAAGTGTTGATAGGGAAGGTAAGATTTTTGGTGATGGCGAAGTCAATAATAGAGGGGTGCTGGTGGCGAGCAACAGGAATGTGTGTTGGTGTAGTAGGTGCGTGGAGACTGAGATTGAAATGGCTAACCAAGTTGTGAAGAGATCTACCTCTGGTAGTGGTGGAATGACAGTTCCACTGCCTGCTATGTGCATTGAAGTCACCAGCGATAAATGCGTGTTGGTGTTGTGTAATGATGTGTGTCAGGTCATTTATGGGGTATCGTCGCCCGTGTCGTGCGTAAAAAGATGTGAAGTTGATTTTGGCATGGGGCAAGTTGACGACAATACTGGTGTAGTCAATGCCTGGGAGTGGAATATTTTGAGTTCTGTGATGTGGGATATAATTTTTGATGTAGATGGCTGTGCCACCCCAGTGAGAGTTGGCACGTGGTGTATGATGGAGTTTGTAACCTGGGATGGTGATACTGCAGGAAGGGTTAAGTGTTTCTTGGATTAAGAGTATATCGATTTGTGGATTAATGGAAATAAAGGAGCGGAGTTCATTAATCCTGGGTTGCAATGATTGGCAATTCCAGGAGAAAATAAGAAGAGAAGAGAAATTTTTGTTATTGTAATTATTCATAATTGGTAATGTTGAGCTCCGTAGAAAAGGCGTCTAATTCTTCTATTATGATATACATTTTGTCGAATGGGTTGTTGCAATTTTTTGATTTGATAGCGATGTTTTTTAAATGTTTTATGAGTTTGGTAATTTGGAGAAGTTCCTTCATGTCTTTGAAGGTGTCAAACATATCTTTGAATGTGTTTGTATAATTATTTTGTATAACAGGTGGTGTTTTATTTTGTTTGGTGTAACTGGAAGTGTCCTCAACTGGGGCTTCCTGGATATCGTTATTCACGTCAGTAGTGGTCTCACTGTTGTTGATATCGTTTGGTTTATCATGAATGGTGTAATTGTAGGGTTTGAAAATGTCTGCGATGTCAGCAATTATATTTGGTTTTTGGTGTTGCGGTTTTGTTTTGGTGTTGAGTGTTGGGGTATTTTTTTTCTTAATGTTGTTTGGATTTTTTGGGCAACCTCTGTATGAGGCCGGATGGGCACCGTTACAATTGGAACATTTTGGAATTATTTTACCTGTCTTGGGGCAGTTATCAGTGAGGTGCTCTTCTGAGCATTTAAGACATTTTGGTGTTAGGCTGCACGTCTCGGAGGCGTGTCCGAACCGTTGGCAGCGGTAACATTGTTTTGGGTTATTGTTGTTTCTGAAGTATTCAATACGAACACTTATATCACAAAGTTCCTCAATTTTATAGATCTTCTCAAAGTTAGTGCAAGGGAGGACGTTGACCATGTAAATTGGCATACCTCTGCCAGTTTTGCGACTCTTAAGCATGGCGGCTCGGGTGGCCTTAAATCCATGGTTACCAAGGTCTTCGATAATAAGTTGGGGGTCTGTGTTGGGGGGGGGGATTCCCCTAATACAGATTTTTTTTGGTTGAAGTTCTTTTGAGTTAAGGGTGTTAAAATTCAAATGTTTGTCAGTTAGGTATCTTTGGATATCTCTAAATTGGCTGACAGATTTGGGTAGAACTTTTAGAAGTTCCCCGGAGAGGCTGACTTGAGGAGGATTATCAGAATTAAGGGCTTTTATCTCTTGGGCAACTTTGCGCCAATCCATATCTTTGAATTCAATAAAGAAGGGGTGCTTGTCGTTTTTTGAACATTCAACATCGGTGCTTGCAGCACCATCTTGAGCTGATTCCTGATCCATAAGATCATGGTTATCAAGATTAGCTTCGGAATTTAGATTTCCGAATTTATTTTTGAGGGGAATTGGATTTTCAGATTCAGAATTTTTTCTTTTTCCTGTACGGGGGGATTAGAATGTGAGCTAAAATTCTTTAGAATTTGGAGTTTTTCCCATTGGTTATTCCCTAGAAATCTAATATAACCAGTTCTACAGGCTAAATCAATTAAATCTAATCTAGATGGCTCCCCCAAAATAGATATAGCAAAAAGACAGAGGTCTTTTACCTGAGCCTTGTGGGTGTCGTTGTAGTCCTTTCGTTGTTGGAGAGACTGTATTTCTTCATCTATACCGGATAAAAATTCTCGAAAAACATCGTTCACTTGCTCATCTAGAGTAGGGAAGGCGTTGAATTCTCGTAACCAGTCCGCAGGAACATATCCGTTTATGATCCCATTCATAAGGTCGTCAAGCTGTTGGTTCTCTTTCATGGCCATGGCATTCAAAAGAGCAGTCACAGAAGATTAGCAGAGATCAGGTGGGCGGGAGTAACACGCCTCTTTTCCACGCGACGAACACCAGCAGTGAAGAAGGCAGGAATAACACGCCTCCTATCCAAGCTCCGCCCGACAAAGACACAACTGAAGATACTGGATAGCAAGAGGGCGGGAATAACACGCCCCCTTTCCAACTTCGCCCGAACACGCAGCAGTCGAAATATGCAGGGACTTGACACTCAGAACGTCAGAGAGCAGATCTTGCCGAGGGTGAAAACGGTTCCATTCCTCTAATCCAGCTGTCGCATGAATTTTCTGTGTGCTGGTATTTCATTTTACGTATCAGCATCGCACTTTCGCGTACCAGTAGCCTGAGCTTTGCATACTAGTATAGTTACGCGTACCATAGTTTGGGAACCCCTGTTTTAGAATATTACGTAGAAGGGCTTCAGAGTCCTCTTAACCAATCAAAAAACGCTTGCGCTTCCATTCTGTATAGCTTCTATATTTATCGTCTATTTGAATACCGAATACTCTGAACAGGAGACCAGATTATTATTTTTTTAATTTTCCGAATAGCCTTTCACTTGTACATACATCAAGTTTAAGCTATCACGCATTTGGTAGGGATGTGTTGGTTGCAATCATATGCAATTATCAGCATCGGCTAAATGCCACTGAAACAATTTTGTTTTTTCACTCAGTCAGATGTTTGTTGCAAAGCTAACAAAAATTTTCATCTTAACAACCATTTGTAAATATTAATCTATATTCATCATATGGTTTGTACCAAAGTCATCTTGATATAACAGGCTGGGACGCTAATATCCCATAGACATAGTAATAGAGTACTCATTTATATATCTATGTTTGGCACTCTCTGACTTTCACCAAGGTGTTGTACTCTTGAGGGTTCGGATATTAGCGGCCAGCGACGCGTTTTCACTGCTAGGGGAATAAAGGGAAGGTTGAAATCAGGGTTGGCAAGTTTTTGACGCATGACGGTTTTTACCGGTTTTAACCATGGTTTTTACCGTCATGTCAAAAACCTCCTTGTCAAAAATGTCAAAAACTGTCAAAAACCCATTTTTTAGTAGTTTGTTTCTACATATTTTTTTCATTCAATCTTTAATATTAAGTTGTTTTACATGAAATATTCAGTATCAAAAAGACTCTAAAGTAGTGATGGGAGTATTCGAATACAAAATGTCTGTGTTCTCGATTCAGCCATGTATTCAAATGGTCTCGATTTCAGACAGGTGTATTCGAATACTACTCACCTCGCATCTGTATCGGCGACGAAAACTGCAGTTTTCGACTGTATTCAGTTCTCATAGCTGGAGTTTTCTACGGTTTCATAAGATGTGCCAGCGAATGGTATTCAAATACTACCAGACTACTCGGCGCTGTTTCAGACTTTTCTCCATAATCTTGTGGTTAGCAGGATGAACAACGCTATTTTAGTTTTGAAATTTTGTTTTATTTCTTCAAGCATGCCATCAATTCAACTAATATACATGTATATTTTTAGTTAAATCGATCATATGAATTTAAATTTAAGAAAGCGATTATAATGAACAAAATTCTGTGAATTTGTATTTCAGAATTATAAATATAAAATTTTTTATTAAAATTTTAAAAATTCAACGATCAAAATAATTACTTATAATAGAACATAAAATTATACGTTCGTAAAAAAAAAAAATTTTGATTTTGCTAATCAAAGACAAATGGCTTACTTTTACGGGCATATGCAGGGGAAGGCCGGTTCTTCGCCTTTTAAATCTTGGAAAATAATAAGATATAACTTGCAATACTAAAAAATATGGACGTCGGCAGAATTATATCTTGGGAGGGGCTAGATTTTGAAACACGTGTATCAATGGTCCACAGTCTAGTCTGCTTTTAAAATTGCAGAATAAAATAATCTAAACATGATCTTAACATGATAATCTAGACATGAAATATTCTAATAATTAATAGTAGTTGGAATAGTAGTAGTTTTAAAATTGCAGAATAAAATAATCTAAACATGATCTTAACATGATAATCTGGACATGAAATATTCTAATAATTAATAGTAGTTGGATGCAGTCTTCTTAAATGTAAATTAAGATTAAAATTTTCAGCATTCAAACAATTTGCAAAAAACAAAGCATTATGGCGATCGTAATATTTATATCAAAACTGAAAAACATTAAAAAGAAAAGAAATTGTTCTCAGAGTTATAAATTATAAAACGTTATCATAAACAAAAGAGAAGCGTTTGTACGAAAAATAAACATTTGATTGGCTGAAAGAGGCGCTACTCATACTTTTCTAATAGACTTGTGTGAATCTGACACGTGATCATAAAAAAATGCAAACGATTTTACGTTGAATAAACATCGAAAAGTGAAACAGACGAAATGTCGCTCCTCATTTAGTTTGAATGAAGTCTGGAATAGTTCTGAGTGCTACAACATTTGAATACAAAGAATAGATTCTGATTTCGATTCTGAAAAGTTTTCGAAAACTAAGGTATCGATTCTTAAAAGATCTCGAATCGGCCCATTACTACTCTATAGTATATTTATCCATCCAAGAAAAACAAAAAAGAATTGCATTAGAATAATACGTGTACATCTCTGTTAGAAGATCTCTACAATAATCTTAAGTTATTTGGCATAGTCTAAAAAAATTAGATTTTTTGAAGAAATCCTGTAACCTATAAGTATTAGCTTAAACAATGTGTATAATTTTGGTACAATTTATTACATTGTTGAAAACAAAACTTTAAGATTCTTCTTATTGAAGTGCAAATGAAAATCACCATAATTGCATTTATGAAATACATAAGATATGCATTTTAAAATATTGTATCTAAGAATACTCAAATTTATTCACTGCCAGTCTATGCTTAACATCTATTGTCATACAATGTAACAGCATTTTTGCATCTCTAAAATAATTTTAATGTACTTTAATTAAAAATCTATATTGAATGTTATTTAATAATTATAATAATGTTAATAATTATAATAATGTTAATTAATGTTAATTGCAGTTAGTAAAATCTATATTAGTGAAGATTATGGCAAATATTGTTCTTTTCTTTTACTCTTGTATTTTTAAATCTTTCCCATATTAGGAAATGATCTTTTAAATAAATTTAACAAATGTAATTGTAAATAATAATAATAACAAGAACAAGGTAAAATCAATCTAAAAATGTATTGTATGCTACACTTACACCATAAATTGGAGGACAATCGAAAATGATAGGTTTTTGACGGAATAAACCGGTAAAAACACGGTTTTTACCACTGTCATGTCAAAAACCAGTTTTTGACGTCAAAAACCCAACCCTGGTTGAAATATATATTTACTGTGCTACAATATGAAGTTTGTCTGTAAAATATTTTTCCCCATTTATCGTCGTTGATTTCATAAATAAATTTTCCTTTGTTTTTCACTACTTAATTTTAAGGTTTCGTTCATCTCACGAAACCCTATTACTCCCGCTCCGTTGTCTGTCCGTCGCAGAGCCATTCTCAGAAATTATGAAACTTACAGAGTTGAAACTTTGTGTATATCTAGCTGAATACCAGCTATGAAGCTCAAAATATTAAAATTTGAAAAAATCGTATTATTTTAATATATAGAGACAAAAAACCAAAATTCTAATAGCCTTTTCCTATTAAATTTAAACATTTTTCATTAAAGCAGTGCCAGAAATTAAAAACCCGCAATGAAATTCTTTCTACAATAATTAATTTTCTATTGAAAGATTTCCACGTGAAAAATGAAAATGAAATAAAAAGTTTCACCAGTTGAAAAAAATATTAATATGAAATAAAAATGATTGACGTCATAGTGGTAATAAAACGGAAAATTTAAAAGATTTCTCAATAATACAAAGAGTATGAGTATGTGTATGTACAGAAAGCAGATTGATATCACGTCTTTAGAGAATTAAAAAGAAAATTTGACGTCATATTGGAAGTTTAACGAATTTTTCAAATGTTTGAGAATAATACAAAGCTAGTATCAATATGAGTAATAGAGAATAGTAAATATATGAGTTTGAGAAACATATTGAATCATGATAAAAATCCGATTATGGAAATACTATTCACATATTTTAACATTTTGAAGGTGTACAACATGTTTAATTTTGAAATTATTTTTTTTAATATCGCATTTAGTCCGCATGGCAGATATTATTATGACAGAATATAATAGCAGGCTGGTTTAGATATTCGAAAAAACGAAAAATAGAAATTACAGGTAAATTTTTACTTTACAAAAAACATGGCTTTTTTTTTTTTTTTTTTTTTTGCTAAATGAAATTTATTTGGATTTATTAAAGAAAGGATAAAGTGTTTTGAAAGTAATATTAAACGAAACCCTTTGAACGATCTTCGATCACACTTACCCACTCTTACCCACTTGTTTTTTTTTTTTTTTCGTTCTTATAAAATAAAAATACAGATAAATATAAATTTACTTACCTTCACCAACCACTAACATATAGCAAATCAACTTGCAGAAACTAGTTCACAATTCATAGATTCCGAAATTGAAAATATTAAAATTTTATTGTGTAGTTACTTTAAAGTATTCAGCTTTGACGTTCGAAGATATTAAATATCATTTCTGTCATTTACAAATTTTTACTAATTAGATTGATGCCTTTGAAATAATAAGCTATTCATCTTATCAAATTTTAACTAAGTGCAAATAATTTGAAAAACAAATGGAACTTCTTTTTATAAATATTAATATTTTATATAATAATAAAAAAAAATAGCATCGATGTTTCAAATCTAACTAATATTTTTATTACACATCTGAAAGAAAACCTTATATCTTTGCTTCTAATGCTAATATTATATTTTTATAGATTTATTTTAAATATTTTACATATATATTTAATGTGCATCAAATGGTATTACAGGTATCACATATAATGGGTTATGGAATTAATCAATTACATAAATTTATTTCTTGGATTTTTATTTGTTCGTTTGTTTCTCAGTTTAGTCAGCAAATAATTTGTGTAACGAATGCAACTGATTTTTATCATCTATTTATTTAAAGCAAAAAGCGCATTCTGACAAATTCACATTCTCTTTTCCACACGAAAATCGTCTTATTGCGTATGCTTCAACGTTTTTTTTAAGGCTTCTCCCCTCAGAAACGGGAAACGTGTTTAGCCTAGGGGTATTGAAAAGGGTTGATTGAAAACGGATGGCGAAATACGGTCATTGCGTTCAAAGCTTTTTTTTTTTTTTTAAGAATTAATGTTTTCACTACTAAATATACATATTTTTTAGCAAAATTTTAAAGCGAGCTTGCATGCACTTATATTATAACCGATCGAAATTTCAAAGAGTTCGGAAGATGAAAACTATACTTTTTTTATTGCTATGTTAAAGGAGACGACGCGAAAACAAACAAGCAAACAAAAAAGCGAGTAGAAAACATTTCTTTTACAATTCGATAAAAATATATTTTCACGAAATTTTTACATGGGCTGTAAAACCGTTTTATTTATAACCAATAAAGATTTCAAACAGTTCGGACAAACATAACAAGAAAATGATCATTAAACATCAACTTTTATCATTAAACATCAATATATTTTCGCGAATTTTTGATCTTAAAATATAATTTCATACAAAATCGGGTTAAAGATATAAAATAATAAAAACTTGATTTAAAAAAAAATTATTATTATCACGTGCCCGGGCAACGCCCCGCGGGTCAGATAGTTATTAGTAAGTTATTTTAATAAAATAAAATTTCACGTGAATTCTAAAAAATCCCCAAATGAATGAAAATATATTGGGTATTCTAGTTATATTTAATGTATGAAACAGCTCTAACAAAAATGTTTGTAAATCTTTACTTTGTTTACTAAATTTCTTTAGAATAAAATTCTTTTTTGATAATTGAGAAATAATGTTATTAATTACCTGTTAGTTTACATATATTATATATCAATTTAATGAAATCAAGTTAAACAAAAATCTAGTAAAATAATACAGAATTTAAGAATATTTAATAGAGTTTAGATTATATATAAAGGATATCTTGAATAATTTTATTATTAACAATCTTAAAAATGAAGTTTCATTTCAGTAAATAAAAAATGCATGAAATTAACATAATATTTCTTCTTGTTCTATCCCCCCAAAAATTATAGCAAAACTTGGTGCTTGCTCAAATGATCATGAACTGTGATAAATTTCACCTCTTCATAAAATACCATAATGAGACAATTGTATTAAAAAAATAGTAAAGTGATACTAAACAAAACTTCGTACGGGAAAAAAAAAAACAATTTAAGAACTCAAACACAATTTAATAATAAATAGGCCAAACTATCAGTTAAATAGCTTAATTTAATATTCAATGGCCTCATTTCATTAGATAATCAATTCCTGGAGTTAAAATTTCTCATAAGTTTGAATTCTCAATTTAGAAATAGTAATATTGAATATTGTAATTCGTCTCATTTCTTTAAAATTCTGAGGATTATCTTAGTCATTTCTGTTGAACATGACAGAAACAGTTAATATCAAAAGAACAATAGTTCAAATTAAGGAAATTAATGCATTAAGTAATATTTAAGCGTTCGTAGCATATCAACTGAAGATATATGTTTGCTTTGGGGTACTTAAAACATTTTATACAGCTATAATTCTCAGTAGTGATAAAAAGTGATGGAAGAAAGCCATAATTACCCGCTTAAAAAATAATTTATGGTGACAAAAATGGTATTACAATAGGTACAAACTACTGCATATTCGTTTGAATAAACAAAAAGTCCTTCCGGCCTGTACCGGGAGGAAAAGGTAGCTTTCCTATATCTTCGTTTTAAAATTTTAGCTAATGTTACACGAAAACAGCAAGTTAAAATGCAAATAAAACGTTTACAAAAGTTAATACGGAATTTGAATAAGAAATTCGTCAAATTATTGAGCAATAGCCAAATTGGCTTCATTTATGAAGACTTATTTTGGTAGCCAAATTAGGCGATATTTCGCCAAATGCCGCCAAGTTTGGCGAGAATTTGGCGCTAACGGATATGAATATATAGTTTTATGCGTATGATTGGGAAAATTATTACAACAATGAAAATTTTTGTAATGTGCTGTCTTGTTTCAAAATGTCAGCCACCCTAGAATTTCAAACTGCTCTATCTCAGCCATTTTTTAAGATAGAGGTAAACCAAAAAATGCTCTGGAATCCTCATATCAAGGCCTAACACTTAATTAAATTTGAATTTTTAACTTTTTTGTATATTTATTTTAGTTTTAAATTTTTAAGTGGCCGCCATCTTGAAACAAAATGGCGGACCAAGCTGCCCAACGAACTCGGTCGAGACATTGGTGAGCTTAATACACACAATTAGTTGCATCAAAATTAATTTATAAATACGAGAGTTATCGTATGACATAGGTCATAGATATATATATATATATATATTGTTGTGCGCTCGGGGTTCGAAAGGATTGATGCCAATATATAAAAACAATCAGCAAGCTTTATTTATTCTAAACAGTTCAATAAGAATAGAAATATCTTCTCAAAGACACAAATATTCAGTAATTTTCAAATCTAATAACAGCACAGCAAAATTCTACACAGAACAATATAGCGTATTGTTCAATACAAAATCGCTCATAGACAACACAGTCAGGCCCTGACTATCGCACGGGCACCCGGGGCCCATGCCCTGGGCACGAAATTTCTGAGGGGCACGAAAATTTTCATAATTTCATCTAAATTTCCATTAAAAAAATCATAATTGTGCCAACATTTTTATTTCTTTTAGAACTTTGTTTGCACTCAGTATCAGCTTGGTTTTATCATTTAATATCAATAACATCATTAATAAGTAGACTTCTGATCATTATTTTCTAGTAATTGGTGTACTGTATTTATCAAGTCATTTAATTTTATCATATTGCACATTTATTTGAAAAGTGACACAACCGAAAAAATATGATATTTGAGATATTCATTCGATGAAATGACTAAAACACATCTCAATCTATGTTTACAAGCACATTTCAATAAATAATAGAAAAAATATTTTATTTTCATTCCTGGAACCATTTTTTAATCTTCCGGAAAATGTAATTTTTTGAGTTGACACTTTTCGAATAAGCGTGCAATATGTAAAAAAACTAGTATCAGTAAATCAATCAATCTAAGGGGGCACAAAAAATTGAAAATGCCCTGGGCACAAAAACTTGCTAGTCGGGCCCTGAACACAGTCTCAAAGCAAACGCCTCTCGTGTGAATTCAATCACAGCTGATCATCAACTAACTGAACTGCAGAGGTCCCGGCTAGCCTTTATATAGGTTTTAGAGATCTTTCCAGAATTTTCGAGAGCTTTCGGATGTCCAGAATTTACCAGAAATTACTTCGACTTTTGAGAGAGAACCTCAAGCGAGAACGGACCCAATGTACAGGTATGAGGGGGGAGGGGGGGTTGCACAAAAACTCGCCAAATCCGTCGCCAGCTTGGCGACATTTGGCGATATATCGCCAAATTTGGCGACAAAAATAAGTCGCCTAAACCATCGCCAACTTGGCGATAAACCCATTGCTTGGCGATATTTCCATAGACTTCCATTATAAAGATGAGGGTGTAAGGTTGTTTTTCTTGCAAAGCACCCGAGACCTTTTGCATTGAGTTACATAAATTTCGATAGGAAATACATTAAATAATGCTGCAATTTCACTATAAAGAAATTGGAATATGTACAAAATTCATAACAATATATATAAATCAGCATTTGAACGGAGGGTGGTTTTGGGGTCTGGGGGTCATGATCGGTGAAAATATATCGAAATTTTCCGGAACTGCTTTCCTCCGAACGGCTGCAATAGGTAGCTTTATACTTTTTAGTATTGAAAGCTACCTAATAGAGGAAAAAATGAATAATAATAATATATTGTATAATCTTATGTCCATAAACTTATAGAGCTATTCAGTTTTTAGTTTCTGAAGCTGTTTAGGATATGATAAATTCTCTAATATGTAATATCAGTAATTTTACCAATCCAAACTGAAAGATTTTCTTTCTCACAAAATTATAATTTTTACCAAGTTAAAAAGCATTTGGAAATACTATCCTTGATGATGGAAATCCTTTAGATGAGAAAAAAAAAAGGATAAGTAAGATAATAATAAAAACACACAAAAATTACTTAAACACCCACCAATGAAAAAAACTAAATCTTACACCAGAATTATCATAAAATATTGTTTTATTTTATAAAAAAACCATTGTGGTGTATCTGCTGGATGACATAAGCAAGTTATAGTTCAAGAAAAGCTGCAGCAATCTCTGCTGTTGCTGTTATATTGTAATAATACAGGGTGTCCGAGAAAGATCCGTACAACTTCAAAAATTTATTGAAAAAGAAACAGTAGAGTAACAGCGAAACTAATTAAGACATTAGATAGAATAACTCAAAAAGTTTTTTTCTTTCTGCAGTATGTTTCTGACCATAGATGGCGCTACATGTCATGCAAAGGAATATTAAAGCATTTTAGTTATTTCAATGGCGGATCGCGTGAAGAAAGCTCAATGTGTTGCGTGGTTTATCGAAACAAAATCCGATACGCAAACACAGTTCGTGAGTCGCTGAATAATTCTTTTCCACAGCGTTGGATTGGCAGGGATGGTCCCATTGCATGGCCACCCCGGTCTCCTGACCTAACACCACTGGATTTTTTCTTTTGGGGTTATGTTAAAGATACTGTATACCGAACGCAAGTTAACAGTCTCGAAGAATTAAAGCAAAACATCCAAACAGCTGTAGCTACTGTTGATGTTAGCATGC
The DNA here is from genome assembly GCA_963931845.1 of Maratus michaelseni. Lineage (NCBI taxonomy): Eukaryota > Metazoa > Arthropoda > Arachnida > Araneae > Salticidae > Maratus > Maratus michaelseni. The sequence goes on from OZ007595.1 coordinate 108,667,316, forward strand.
TGAAACGGTCGTGGATGGAATTGGAATATCGTCTTGATATTGTTCGTGCTACGAAAGGGTCTCATGTAGAAATTCCCTAAGGTAATAACTTAAGTTATAGGAAAAACAACTTTTTGAGTTATTCTATCTAATGTACTAATTAGTTGCGCTGTAACTCTATTGTTTCTTTTTCAATAAATTTTTGAAGTTGTACGGATCTTTCTCGGACACCCTGTATATCAAGACAAACTTATAATTCGGGTTATATTTCTTTATAATTATTATTGGATATAATCAATAGTTAAAGAATTAAATTAAAAAAATAAATAAATCATAAATAACATTAAAAGCACAAAAAAAAATTAATTGTATGTTATAATGAGTGTAATTATACTTCATACGTTTTATGTCAATGTACGAGTAATAACTAATTGTACATTTGTGTTTTCTTTCTGTATCAGAGATATCCTTTTTTTTTAAATTTATCTATTTACTTGTCGGGTTTCTCCGAATCGGCCCGTTCAGTCGGGAAGATGACCGGGTGCCCGACGCACGAAGCTGAAGTCGACACGAGGGGAGCAGTAGCCGACGAATCCGATTCCTTGACGTGGTGGGACGGCTTGAAAGCGGTGTCTGTCTAGCCGGAGTGAAACTCCCTCCTCCATACTGGTGCGGTCTTCCAGGAGGAAGGCCGATGGCGTCTCTTGAGAGTCCTATGTGTAGAACAACCCGTGTCGTAGTCGCCAAGAGGCCTCAGGTTCACGGGGGGCCAAAAGGCCCGTTCCACGGGACACTCGGGACGACAGAGGTGGCGAAAGGACATCGCGTAGACCAATCCCTCGTGCCCGGAGCATAGAGCTGCCGGGGGGTGACGCGAGGGCGAAGGTTCACTAAATCGGATCGGGCGGCTGCAAACTTTGTCTATGAGGAGACGAGAGCACAGGCAGGATCTGTTGAGCACGACTTGCATGGTTCCCAGTGAAGAACTTTGCGACCGAAGCGGGTTTGGGACCCCGTAGGCCGCCTTGCGAGTCCTCTGCGGCAGGATCAGTTGGGAGTCGCCTTCGAAGCCTGGTTCGAGATTGCCCGACCAGAACAAGCAACGACACAGGAGCACGGCCTCAGCCTGCGATAAGTGTCTTGCAAGGTTTCTGGGAGGGGGGGACCTTTCTCGAGATAGGGCCACGGAGTGCGGACCGGAGGCTCGCCGGTAAAACGACGATGTCTGGGCTCGAAATCAAATCATGGGCCGAAACCTAGTCCAGCACGTCTTTTGTGCAGCCAGGAATTTCCACGTCTGGCGGGCGGACGAGTGGCTCGCTTCCTAAGCTTCAACCAACACTAACCTCGATCGGGCCCGCCTCTTTGGCGCGTTTGGAGGAGCTTTCCGCGACCTCCAGAGTCCGATAGCGGCCTCTTGATTCCTTCTTTGTTGTGTTTTTAGATTTTCAATTTGTTTGTGCATGTTTTTGTGATATGTGTTTCTGTGATATATGCTTGTCGCCATACTCAGTGTGGCGGGAGTCCCATGATAGGGATTCAGTCGCTGGTTTACCGTCTAGTTTCGCCTAGTCGGGTTCAAACTCGCGCCGTCCACCGCGGGCAACCGAGCCGAGTCTCGTCTATGAGACAGAGACCGATTTTCCCCGTGGTCTCGGGTCGGCCAGGGGCACCTTCCGGCACACGTAGTGTCGCCCGCGGAAGATGAGACCAGTGGCTTGCCCTTCCATGCATTTCACGATCAGACTCCGCGGGAAAGCAAGGGCCGTAGGGATGCCGGACATCAGGTGGATGACCCGACTCCCTTATGGGTGCTCGGCGATGAAGCCGTTCGACAGTCTCTACGGTTCATCAGGTGTCACGTGGGGAAGTCTCCTCTGATGGTGGGAACTTCCGCCGAATCGCAACGACCTCTGTCGTCGACACTGGGGCAAGATGAGGAGGCGTCGCTGGAACGCGAACCCTCTGATTCGGTCGTAGCGACCTGGCGAGACAAAGCCATGGTCTGCATTAAAAGTCCCTCAGAACTTGGGGACGATGAGGAGATGGGCTCGCTCGGCGCCGTGCGGGCGCGGACGGCGCACATTAGTTTTATCTATTTACTTTTTCTAATGATGTAAAATTACATGCTGCCAGGAAAGACAAAAATTGGATCTTACTCTCAAAATAAATATGCTACAGAACGTGATAGTCTGACAGGGTGCAAGTAAATGGGCTTTATTGGCATGACGTCATAAACCACCATCACGTGACCTCCCTGCTGTGTTTATATTTGTTTGTCTATGTATCGCATGCATGCATTGGTCGATATTGTAAGAAATCACGTGTTGGTGGTATTCTTACAATCTCGAATCCAGATTCCCAATAAAGCCCATTACGATCGAAACGAGATCACCCCTTCCTGTCGGAAAATCTATTCTCACGAGAAAAAGAATGCAGATCAAGTCACCCCTCTCTGCACATTTTTAAATAGGAAAAAAAATAATGGTGATAGAGATGAAGGATTCACCAAATCATGAAAGATCAGGTAGAGAAAAATTATCATAGTCACTTTCACACAAAAAAGAAAAAAAGTTGTATGATTTTGAAAAAAGAGGTCATTCACATATTCCTTCTCCAGGAGAGGAGAGTCTCACATCCCTGCTCTCGAATTTCCGGATGATACCAGATGCCCGCGTTCTGAACGGTACCCGCTCTGACTGGAGAGTTGCGCCTCCCGAAAAATCTATACTGAAACCGAAAGCGTCCGCATTCTGATCCCGAGCCTCCGTACGGTACCCGCTGATGAACCCGATTTGCTCCCGCCAGGAAAGTCCATGATGAAAGCTGCAAGTGCCCGCATCATAACCTGTGTCCGCTCTGGCTTGCCGCTAAAGGAGCTCCCCTGTAGAAGCTACATGCCTGATGTGCGTACAAATGATGCCAAATATACGCCCCTGCAAAAGCCGCAGCTACTGATATTGTAGTCTGGCTCTTAGAGAACTATTCTACAGATAGGAACTTGACAAAGTGCGATATCATCAGAGGGTAAGAATTCATTTATTTTCTTGTTATTCTTTTTCCTGGCACATTTTTAGATTTAGGTTATTTTTATTAGCACATGTTCGAGAAATGCGCGCGATAGATTCTTATCTTATATTCAAGGCTAGAATAATTCACTTATATCAGTAAAAATTTATAATTTTTTATTTTTTTTACACATGTGTTGTGATTATTTGTTGTATTACACGAATTAATTTGATGGATATTTATATCCACTCAGTTAAAAAATATTCATTAATAATATTAAAAAAGTAAATAATAATAATAAATGAAAAAAATTTTATTTTCTGAAAACACTTTGTCTTTCTTCCATTTTCCTTCCCTCACAGTTATTCAGAATTTTCTCTTTCAGGTATCATTTTCTATTTTAGGATTATTTTCTATTTTAGGTCAATTTTTACAGAAATTCTAAAATTAATTTCTTTCTTTTATTCCCCAAATAATATAATTTAATTCACACCTTTTGAGTTCAGCCTAACGAACCTCCTTACCTCCATTTTTACAGTGTTTCACAACGCCACTGAGAATGTAAGACCATCTGTACTGCCACTGCCCTTCCCTTTTCCTTCCCCTCCTTTCCTTAAAGGTTGCGCCGATCATTTTCGACACAACAATTATCCTAACGTTTTCGTTACTCTTTGATTATAAAAATTGAGATTTTAGCGACCAGAATGTAACATTTGCATTCTTTTTATAGGAATGGGCGAAAATAAAAACAGTTTTTGTTTGCAACAGTTCACCGAGGAAAAAACAAATGGTTTCTTTCCGTCAAAAATAACTTTTATTTATTTTTTATTTTATTTATTTATTATATTTTTTCCTTGTAGTTAAATTTTAATTGTCGCCAAAGCAATCGAAAAGGAATTTCCCTCTCATTTGCCATTGGTTGTTGCGTCTAAGAGATTACGAAGAAACGAGTTAGAGCAGTAAGGAGACATACTACTAGGCAGCTTAGCTATGAGAGAGGCGATATACGAGGTATAAGATTTGCTTTGCCATGGGAGCCACATTTCTCCATTCAATTAAGCAGACTTTCATTTTTGGCCTCAGAAAGAAAGTGGCAAGTGCTGTTAAAATCATTATTTGTTATAAATGCGTTTGAACGTTTTAGATATTTAAATCGGATAATTTTTAACCTTGTAATATAACACAGAACACTAATATCACATGAAATCTGAAATTGTGTAGAAAAATAATCATTATGGACAAGATAAAAATACATGTTATGCAATGTTCCTGCACGGGATCTTCCTAAAGCGAGAATTTACATCTTTTCTCCACCAGATGGCGTGTTCAAGTACTTAAATCGCCATTTTATTATTCACGTCTTCGTTATTTTTTAACAAAGAAAGCCATTTTGCTGAAGGAAACGGCATGTTTACAAACAAACACTTCCGTCAACCAATCTACCACTACATTTTTGTCGCAGCGATCGTTGCAGGAATTATCATGATGACGTAGCCCAATAATATCATACACCAGTTTAACGTAGACCAATCAAATCGTGTACAATAGGAGTCATAAAGAACGCACTGGTTTTTCTTGCTAATCAACAGTAATTTAACCAACAGTGACGTCAGCTGCCCTTTCCCTGGTAGAACAGACTCCTTCCTATAAGGGAACTCTAGGTAGAACATTAGAAGATGCTCCGCCCTATTTATTTTATCAATTTTTCTGCATTGATGATTTTTGTATTAATTTTGTATTCATTTAATAATTTAAATGAAAGGATGTCATATTTGAGATAAAAAGCCAAAACTCCTCATTTCCTTTTATTTCTGTTTTGTCTTCTAAAATCAAAATGAACTTATTAATTTCAATCCCTTTAAAAATGGCACTACTTTCATATGTGACAACTTTTTTCCTTTGAAGTTTCAGCCCTTAATTTTGAGGTCAATAAAATTTAAGAAAGTTTACGGAAATGACGCCGTTTTGATGCAATTATGGAAAAATATTTCATTTTTATGATTTAATATTCATGCTTTCTGTTTAAGTGATGGCATTTTCAAGCAAAGAATATTCCACTTTTTGAGACCTAGAGAACAATCTTAATTCTAATCCTAGGCGATGGCATGAGTGATTTCAACAAATATAGAGGTTTTTTTTTTTTTTTTTTTTTTTTTGCATGATATAAAATTAAAACTGAGCATATTCATTTCAATATCTTTAAAAATGGCGCCACTTTAACACATGGAAACATTTTGTCTTTTGACATTTTAGCTCTTAATTTTGAGGCCAATAAAATTTAAGAAAGTATATATAATATATTTGATAATATTTTATTAGACTTGTAGCAAATTTTATAAAGAATCCATGTATTGAGACATTATTGATACGTGAACCTGGGAAGCCCATCCAAGCTCATTTAACGTTTAAAAGAAGAGGGCGGGGCTTGTAATGTTTTTATTGGAAATGGCCGGTCAACAATATTTCATGTAAGATATCTGTGAAATTCCTTTATATTTTTAATATTTTAAAAAGTATATTATATAAATTTTTTTATGAAAAAAATATTCCGCTTTTAGAGACCTTGAGTGCAATCTTAATTCCAGATGATGGTATGAGTGCTTTGAATAAATATAGAGTTGTTCATGATATAAAGTTGAAAATGAGCATATTCATTACAATCCCTTTAAAAATGGTGTCACTTTCACACGGGAAAACATTTTGTCCTTTGAAATTTTACCTCTTATTTTTGAGACCAATAAAATTTAAGATCGTTTATATCATACATTTAACCATATTTTATTAGATTTGTAGCAAATTATATAAAGAATCCATGTATTGGAACATTGTTATTGATACGTGAAACTGGAAATCCTATCTAAGATCATAACGTTTAAAAGAAGAGGGCGGGACTTGTAATGTTTTTATTGGAAATGGCTGGTCAACAACATGTCATATAAGATATCTGTGGTATTTCTTTATATCGTTTTAATATTTCTTAATAAATATATATATATTTTTTTTTCATGCAAAAATTATTCCTTTTTTAGATACTCCTGGAACAATCTTAATTCCAGATGATGGCATGAGTGCTTTGAATAAATATAGAGTTTTGTGCACATTATAAAAATCTTGGAAGCCTATCTAAGCTCATAACGTTTAAAAAAAAGGGAGGTGATTGTAAGGTTTTTATTGGAAATGACAGGTCAACAATACTTCTTGTAAGATATCTCTAGAATATTTTATATATTTTTTAATATTTCTTAATAAACATTAACTTTTATTTTATTTTTCTTGCAAAAAATATTTTGCTCTTAGACACCTTGAGAATAACTTTAATTCCAGATGATGACATGAGTGCTTTGAATAAATATACAGCTTTGTGGTATAAAATCAAAAATGAGCATATTCATTTAAACCCCTTCAAAAATGGTGCCACTTTCATACGTGAAAACATTTTGTCTTTTGAAATTTTAACTCAAAATTTTGAGGCCAATAAAATTTAAGAAGGTTCGTATGATAACCATGTTTATTTCTATGAATATTTCATTAGAGTTGTAGCAAATTTTAAAAAGAATCCATGTATTGTGGCATTATTATTGATACATGAACCTGGGAGTCTTTTGTTGCAAATTAAAATATGTAAAATATTGTCATGTCTGAAAATAAGCCCATAATCGCAAATAGGAGAAAAAATTAGTATAAGACGCAATCTGTTTTCGGTGAAACACGGTAATTCTTTTCTATGTACGGTTTTTTATATCGATGTATAGTTGGTATCATTGTATTACAAAAACGCTGGATTTTAAGGAAAGTAGAGGCGGAAAACCTATAGCACAAGACCTGTATACAGACTAAACCAGGTTTGGCGAACCTTTTCACCAGAGGTGCCAAGCTCTCATTAATATTCCGTAATATGTAGGTTAATTTGATCCAGGTTTAAGACGTTTCGCACCAGGAATACTTTTAAGAAATAAAATTAAATAAATTTCACGTAGAAACCTGAAATTAAATAAAGATTTATCCAATAATTTTTCTGGTTTGAAGCGTTATTAAACTGGGTCAGATTAAACCACATATTACGGAAGATTAGTCTGAACATGGCACCTCTGAAACTTTTCACATCAGCATGCCCATCCCCCCCCCCTTTTTTTTTCAAAAATATGTTGAGTGGCTGTGACGTGCAAACTGCCAACAACAACAGCAACAACAAAATTAGCCGTTCAACTAAATAATGAATAAAAAAATGTTTGAAATTGCGTTTTTAGGATTAACAAATTATGGGCAATACAGTCGAACCCCGTTATAGCGAACCCGGTATATAACGAACACACGGATGTAATGAACGAAATTTTTGGTCCCATCGTTTTCCTATTGTATTTAATGCTAATTTATTCTTTTATAGTGAACCTCCGAAATCTTAAGAATCGTCTATAACGAACATTTTTTCTAGTCGACCATGATTTTTTTTTTTTTTTTTTTTTACTTTTTCGCAGCTGTGAACACAGTGTATGTGCAGAAAATGTATGTCGGCTAGTGAAACATGGTGCAAGTCAGCGATAATTCTTTTTATTAAAGGGTAGGAACAACTGCATTCTTTCTGTTTTACGATAGCCACTCTGCAGGTGTGAACCCGCCCACCCGTTAGTGATTTTCCCTTATTCCTGATCACAGCTGTGTGCAAGACTGGAGACAGAACCGAAAATGAGGGAGGAGGGGGGGCAACGCGAAAAAGAGGAAAAAATAGCCAACCTGCTGGGAGGAGGGAATGCTCGAGCAGAACAAGTAAAAGCATGAACAGTAAACACATTCGCACCTGTGCTAGGTGAGAGGGGAGGGAGAAGTAAAAATCAGATCACGAGAACAAGGGAAAAGTTCGTCTCAGAGTCGCGCCAGAACAAGTATTCCAGTCGTTTCATCTCGTTCACTCATTTTAACGTTTCTCTCTAGAGAGCCTGTGCGTCATTATCTCTGGTTCCATACTTCAAAGTTAAAAATTCGCTTTTAAGAAATCATTAGGTCCATCATGTCGAGCAAGCGTAAAGCATTCCGCATTGAAGAAAAAATAAGCATAATAAGAGAAATACAAAATGAAGATAGCCAAGTTGACCTTTGCCGGAAAAAAGATTTATCGAAATCTACAGTTGGAACAATATGGAAAAACAGAGAAAGCATACTTTCTGCTTTCGGGAAAAATTTGAACTCTCAAAAAATTGAGAAAAGCTGAACATCAAGAAGTGGAAGAGGCTTTATTAAAATGATTTAGCGTTCAAAGAAGCCGAAATGTACCAGTTTCTGGGCAAATGCTTTAGTCAAAAGCTGATGAATTTACCAGTAAATTTGGAATTCAATTTTCGTGTTCTAATGGATAGTTAGACAGATTTAAAAAGCGGAACAACATATCGTCCGGAAAAATTGTCGGAGAATCGGGAGGTGTTTCAACATCCGACATCGATACGTGAAAAGAAAAAGTTTGGAATGAAATCTCTCGTGAATATGACGAGAATGACATATATAATGCTGATGAAGCTGCATTATTTTACACCAAACCAGACATTAAAATTTAATGGAGAGAAATGTAAAACTGTCAAAAGACAGAATCACATTTCTTGTGTGTGCCAATATGAGTGGTACTGATCGTCGTAAGCTTCTAGTGATAGGAAACTCTAAGCACCCTAGATGCTTTAAAAATATCAAATGGCTTCCTGTTGCTTATGAATCAAACCGCTAGGCTAAGGAACTGTTTGAAAAAGAGCTTCGAATGTGGTTTCTATGTACTCAGACCGGGTGGAAACTGGGCTTAATTGTTCCCAGGACGTGTCGAGTTGTTTCGTAATAATAGTAATAGCGATAATGAACTTCTATTAACAAAATCTTTGGAAGTATACTTTAATAAATTACAGAGAAACATTTTTTTTTATTATACAGCAACAAAAGTTAGGATGTTTTTACCCCTCTTTTTCATTTATTCTAAACTACATTAATTTTCTTAATGTCTTCTTTTGAATGTAATACTCTGAGAGTCTAAGTGATCTATTCTGTATGCTATGGCATGTGGCATGTATAAAGTATTCTAAAATATACTGTAAATTTTCCCCATAAATATGCATGCAGTATTCATTAAAAGAATCTTAATCGTATAATAAAAATCGGATTTTTTTTTTTTTTTTTGTAGACATTGAGTTGGTCAGGTTGGGCCGGGCCTGATTTCATTTATTTTTCAACAGGTCGGGCTTGTTTTCACTGAATTTTCAACGGGCCGGTCCGATTTCGCGCCAAACTTTTAGCTTTTAGACCGGACTGGGCTTGGCCAAGATAGCTTTCGTTCGGGCCGAGGCCTGTAAATTTTGGTCCGTGCAGACTTCTACCCTAGAGATCACGATCTGCACGGTCCGATTTTCGCACCCGGCCAAATAAAGTCAAACGTTCAAATGGGCCGGGCTAATAATAATAATAATAATAAAAACAGGCTAGGCGGTCTGGTAAAAAAAAAAAAAAAAATTAAGAGGGACTACCGGCACCGATATACCAAATTAAAAAAGATCGGTCTAAGCCGATGAAATATGAACAATTTTCAGTAGACCTGGCTATGCCAGAATTCGTTATAAATATGTTGCAAAATTCGATACTAGTTTGACAACATCAATACAGAAGTTTAATATGCCTAACGTATGCCTAACCGATTTTCATCGGACAGTTACATTGTGTCTGAGCCGGCACCTAATTTTTCTTATCGACTCAGGCCGTGTTCAGGCATACGTTTTTTCCATATACGCGGACCGGGCTGGACCTGAATTTAATTATTCCTAAGACGTGTCTGGCAGACAATTTTTTATTCAAAACTAAAATTAATAATGGATTTTTGGTAACAAAATCTTTGGAAATAAACTTTAATGAATTCCGAAGAAATATTTTTTAATCAAAAATTTTAATTATAAAGCTTCAAAATTTATGATGTTTTTAAACATTTTTTATCTTTATACTCTAAAGTACTTTCTTTTTAATGAGTTTTTATTTGAATGTAAAAGTCTAGAAGTCTAAGTATTCATTAATGTTGACATTCTGTATTCTATGGATTGCCCTCATGTAGTCTGAAATATACTTTAAAAATTTCGCAAAAAAAGATATGCACTATTCTTTAAAATAATCTTAATTATATGTTATGAAAAATCGGATTTTCTTTTGTAGAAATTGAACCGTTCCGGGCCGGGCCGAACTTCCGGTTTTTAAAACGGACTGGGCAGGACAGCTTTCGTTTGTACCCGAGTGGGTCCGACCCTAGAAATTTCCGCCCTTGGAGACCTCTAGGCCACCCCCACCCTCTCTGAGCCGTTCTGTAACCTCTCTCCAGTCACTTCCATTTCGGCTTAGATGCTTTACACTCACGCTAAAAAAAAAAATTAATCGGTTAAAAAAAAGAAAAAAGTCGCCAAACTTTGGGGACCGTTTTTTCTTTTATGGCAACCCGGCTATTAAGCTTGTATTTAGTTACTGGTGTTGAAATTTGTTATTGTAATCTGTATTTGCGTGGATGTTAAGGGAAATGTTTGCGCATGTCTGTATTACGCCATTGATGATGAAAAGTAGAGAAAACGTGATTGGTTGTAGAAGAACGTTCTATTGCACGTTATTGGTTGCAGAGTCGCGTATGTATTATAGAACTATATATGGAAGGGAAATAAATTTGCATAACTGTTGAGTTAATGATTGATTTTTAACTGTCATGTGAATTATTACGTATTGGCGGTTACAGTGGCGGTTATTACAGTGACAGTTAGAGCTGAATTTATCATTCAGCTTGTTAGAATTGAATTTATCGTTCTATTTTGTTTATCGAAATTGTTTTGATGTTTGTAGTTGCTGGTAGAAGTTGGAAAATGTCCGTGGCTATGGATACTAGTGCTCCCTATTATACGTTTATACGTGTATACGTATAATACGTTTTATACGGGGTGCAGATTTTTTATACGTATGATACGGCACAGTCGGTTATACGTATTATACGAAACACTATATACGGTCCAACGTATATACGGATCTTACCCCAGCGGTTAAACGTATAAACGTTTAAACGGTTTTCGTTCATGTGAAAAAAGATATACTTTTCTCCTGCTAGTCTGCGCAAGGTTACTATATCATAAGGTTGTGCCTCATTTCACCCTGCAATCAATAGGGAGCGATTTGCTGTTTAATGTCACTTAGCCTGCTCTCTGCTCTAGAACTCCTATTATAGGAGTCTTAGCCTGCTCGATTCAGTTTTCCAATTGATTTGGTTTAGAAAGCCCTATTTTTAATTGAAAAGTATCAATACAAATTTTCGAGTGAAGAAGTTTAAATTTTTTTTAAAATATTTTTTATACATAGGACAAACATCACATCCAAAATTTAAACCATTATGTCTTTTCAATTCTACGATATATAATTTTTAAATTTGCTATTTTTATCATTACATTTTATTTGTACCTCAGTATGAAAAGTTCCTTTTCACTTTAAAAACAAGCAAATAGTAATTTTTATAAATAAAATCTTAAAGACCTACAAGAGCAGAAAATTTAATGTTTATATGAGTGCAGTTAATATCATGTTAATAATTTTAATATAGTATATTTTTAATATTTAATCAGTATTCTATTTGAAATACATAATAATTCTAATATTATTATAATTGTGACATGTATTTCATAAAAACCTATAAAAAAGTTTTAAAAAAAATCACTTAGATTTTAACCTCATACCACATATACACAAGATTGAGTTTTGTGTAATTAGATTTAAAATACAAATACTGTAAAAACTTTAATAAGTAAATGGCTGAATATTTAGTATTTTTAAACCGAAATATGCATAAGATACAATTAGATGATTTAATGGAAATAAAATTTGAAATTCAGAGTAATATACTTTATAAACAAATTCCGAAATATTTATATAAAGTATTATTTTAATGCTACACGATAACCATAAATTCACATACATAATTAAAAAAGAAAAAAAAAAATAAAGAAAGAAAGAAAGAAAGATAAATTATTGCGTGAAAGAGAGTTCTACGTTTACGCAAATTTTTTTATTTCCTAATAATATTTAAAATTTAAAATTACATTTCTTTTCAGCGTTCTAAACTTAATTTTAAAATTTACTGTTTCTTCAGATTCCATTCAGATAATTGATGTGATTAAATATCAAATAATTGATATATATATACATTTTATAAAATAAAAAGTAAGACAGCAGTATTCCTAAAAGAGATTTAAAATACAAATAAAATTAGAAACTTTATTTTTTAAATTGCCGCATTTTTAAAACTGGAAGATTTGTGATATAAAAAATTAAATTTGAAATTCAAAATAATATACTTTTAAAAATATCTTCCAAAAGGATTATATTAATTTATATTTTAATGGTGTATGATGATAAATTTATATAAAAATATTTTAATAATTAATATATTAAGGTACCTTCAAGTATACCTTCAGAATATGCTTTCATTTCAAGCATTTTATTTCATTACAGGGTGCATTTTGAAAATGTATTTTAGATGTATGTTCTATTATTTGCAATTTGTCGTACTGTTTTATCATGCAATGATAAAATACATGAGTTGATTGATCATACACATACTGATTATACACAGTTGATTGACTCCACATTTTTCATTTTTTGGCAGCGTATCTCTTTTTTAAGCTTTCCAACATAGTTGAAAAGTGTTTATACATTCGGTTTTTCTGTCTGTATGCCGTCTGTCTGTCCTGTCTGTCTGTGCTCTAACTGCCGTAAATATACTCGGATTGTTATGCAATTTATATATCTTATTGAGCTTTATTATGCCATGTTCGGTATTGAAAATGAAGTGTGTAGCACTTACAGCTTATTTTACAGGGAGATTCAAAAGAATTCCGTTACTTTACGGTCTACGGGAAAATCGTTTGCGGCTTATTGTAATGGTGTTAAAATATTTCAAACATATTAAAATTGACATATATAACATGTGCACTATAAGAGGTTTACTATAGAATATTGTATGCATAGCACTTATACCTTTATTGCAGCACTGAAAAGAATTCGTTACATTACGGTCTATGGGGAAAAATTGTTTGCAACTTATTTTAAAGATGTTTCAATATTTTATACATATTCAAATTGATCACTGAGGTGCACTACAAGGCGCTTACTGTCATATAATGTATCGTTCATTTACAGAAACACTCAAAAGTATTCGGTTAAAGAACTGTCAGTTACTAATAATTCCTTGAAGTGCGATTTTAGGTGCGATTTTAGTTGTTTTTTAAATGTAACGAATTTTTTGCCTGTTACTTGTTATGTATAAATTCTATGGATCACCCACACGGCAGCACAAAATACTCGAATAAATTGCGTTTATCAACGGAAATTGCTGAAGGTGAATTTTCAACTGTGCTATGCCCTCCCTAACTGAACTAAATTTTAGCAATTTATGCCGCTGTATGTATAGTATTAGTAATATTATTAGTAATTTGTATGCATAGTTTATATACAAATCTATAGATCATATACAGGGGTGCACAAAAGAATTCGATATTTTTTCGAATATTGTTAGTAATGCCTGAAATGGCATTTTTAAATGTGTTATGCCTTTGTACAAATTTTTCTCTTAGACATCAGACCTAATTAAACAGTAAAGATTTATAAAAGTATTTTTGAAAAGTTGAAAAGTGTTACATAATCTGTGCTTGATGCATGATTTTTCTAAAGCTATTATCTGTTCCTTTGGATGCAATGATCCATCAATTTTTTATATCAGATTTCTTCGAAAATGTATGATATAGAACATTTTGCGTTTTATCCAAACGATTAGCACATGTTGCAATAGCATAAGTACTAGGCATTTTCTGCAAAATCAATGCAAATAATGCATTATTTTACAGAGCTAAGACCAAAAGCACTAACAAAAGCTGGAAAATATTTGCCACGTATTTAGGAAATGTGACCGGAAATCTCTCTTTCTGTGAAGGAATTAAAGCTTCGTGTGAGGGAAAACTGCCCTTGCTGTCAAAGGAAATGAAAATAATTGTTTACATTGCACCCCCGTCCCTTTCAAAGATCGACCAAAGATAACAAGCAATACAAAGTCCCATATTAGCAAAGAAAAAATACACGATTATTTCATTTGAAGTAAAAAAAATCTCCTCTAAATCGCTTTATTCCTAGAAAAAATACTTTACTTTGTGCCTAATGAAAAATGTTTTATTTTGAAGAAATATGTTCTCCTATGACCAAAGAAACGAATTTTTTTTTAGCATAAATACTATTTTAAATCAGAAAAAAGGGTTCTTTCCCATTGGAAGAATCCACCTTAGCACCGCCAGTGACGTCAGAAAAACCAAAACCCTGATGCCAGAAGTCAGTGGCGCAGCCAGAATTCGGTTCTAGGGGGGGTTTTGAGTTTATAATAAAGATTTTCGCCGGTTATATGAATCATCGGTTAATGGAATCAGTCTTTTAAATGAATGAAATCATAATGCTTTTCTCCGCAATTACGTTGGTTATGATTCATTTAAACAGCATTTACAATATTAGAGTTACAAACTATAAAATGCACCAATGAAATAACACAAAACTAGGTTAGATTTATAAAGTGTTTAAAAATGATGAGGGGTAAACTTAAAGATGGAAGAGCACAGTACAGCAAATAATTTTTACGTAGAAAATAACAGAGTTGGAATCCATTTGTTCAATCAACAAGAACGAAAAATCAGGCGGAGGGTGGGGGGGGGGGGGGTATGAAGACGGTTATAAAATTTATAAAATTCAACTATGTCCATCATAATAACAAGAACGAAAATTCATGCGTCAAGCATAGATTATGTAACACTTTCCAACGCTTCGAAAATAATTTTACAAATCATTACCATTTAATAAGCTGAAACATAACATCTAAGTAAACAATTTGGAAAACGCATAACATATTTAAAAACGTAATTTCAGGAATTTCCAACATATATTTCCAACATATGCAATATTCGGAAAATTATCCGAATACTTTTATTCAGCCCTGTATATGATCTATAGATTTGTATATGTTACTATACATAGGATGTTAAATTTTAGTTTAGTTAGGAAACGCGTAACACAGTTTAAAATTCTCCATCTGGAGTTTCTGTCAATAAACGGAAATGTGTTCGCGAACTTTTGTGCTGCCCTATATATGATCTACAGAATTTATACACACCAAGTAATAGACAAAAAGTGAGTGATTATTCATCTTAGTGATATATATAAATTCCAATGTGTTTAAAATAGTGAAACATTATTTAATTAAACCGCAAACGATTTTTCTCCATAGACGTAATGTAACGGAATTCTTTTGACTGTCCCTGTAAAGTAACTATAAGTGCTATGCACATCCTATTCCATATTAAGCTTCTTGTAATGCACCTTAGTGATATATATCAATTACAATGTGTTTGAAATTGTGTAACATCATTAAAATAAACCGCAAATGATTTTTCCCCATACACCGTAATGTAACGGAATTCTTTTGAGTGTCCCTGTAAAAAAACTATAAGTGCTACACACTTCAGTTGAAACAGCGAACATGCTATAGATAAGGACAATAACATATAACAATTACAGGGCAATCCGAGCATATTTACGGGAGTTAGAGCACGGCCAGACGGCCATACGACCAGACAAACCGAAGTCATAAACTTTTCAACTAGGTTGGAAAGTGTTAAAAATACACAAGGTTTCATTGCAAAGAATCACGAATTCTTATTCCTAACTTTAATAATAATGAAGCAATTTTAACAAAATTTTCAATAGACTTACTTACCTTGCTTTTTGCCAAATGTAACAAGTCATTTAGAACTTTTAGAGCTAGAGTCTTGAAATTTTATATGGATGTTACTTAAAAGACGTAAATTCTCCCCAGAATTTATTTTTTCATTACGAAATTTAAAAGAATGCAAGAGTAAGAATCATTCTAAAATTGCGATTTATGTGACACAATTGGTATGAAAACATGGAATTTGGCATGATGATTATTTTTTATGTAGTAATTGCTTATAACATTTTTAAAAACATTTAAAAATTTAAAAGGACGAAATGAGCTGAAAACTTTCTAAAAGCGTTCTAAATTTAGTTGAAACTGTTAGTGTTAGAAACTTGAAATTTAGTATAGAGATTACTTTTAAGATGGAAATGCTTATTGGCATAAAGAATTTATTATAAATGGGAAATTTAAAGGTGTGAAACAGCTGAAAGCATTCTAAATTACGATTTATTTAGAACCTCACGTCATATCGGGCCTTTCGAAGACGATCTTTTTTCTATTCTAAAAGTAACTAAACGTCTGTATTTCGACTAAATCCATTAAAAGCATCTTGGAAGATCAAAATTACAGCGCCTACAAAAATTTGGAAACGCTCTGATGAATAAAAGTATTTAAAAAAATCTCAGAATTTTTCGATGACAATGCAAAAAGAAATTTGGGTATTTTGGCGTGGGTTTGCTCAGCGTCGGCTCATGTTTTCAGTATTAAATGTGACTAAGTCTGTGACTTAGTCTTTTTTGACGTAACTCTGTGTTTCTGTGACTCTGTTCTCTTCGACTTTAGTCAAAGACAGACTTTTTTCACGGAATTTTAAAGAGGGGTGGGATACAGTTATATTGACAATCGAATAAAATTTCAGAGAGTTCGGACAATAACTTTTTTGTGTTGTTATTTTAAAGGACACGTCGCCAAAAAAAAAAAAAAGAAGAAAAAAAAAAGACGCGAGAAGAAAGCATTTCTTTTACAGCTAGATATCAATATTTTTCCACGGTCTCTAAAACCATTATATTTATAACCATGGCTTTACAAATTTGATAAAATCTGGTAGCCAGTAAAAAATTCTAGTTACCAGTAAAAAAATATAAACGGCTCCCCTCCGAAGTCACTAATTTTCAAAAGCACAAAAGTTTTTTATCAATTAATTGAGAAAAATAATATGCCTATTGTCGGATTATTAGTTACATAGTTTAGAATAGTTACATCATTTAAAAAGATGGTATAAACAAAGTTTTCTAATGAAATTTATCAAAATTATTTATCTATGAAAAAAAATGTAAAGGCTGCATTAACCGGTATGTTCTCGGAAATGCTGATTGCCGAAGTTTTCAAACGTCTGGATAAGTGAGTGCTGCAAAATCTATATCTGATGAGGGGGGCATGGATGAAACAGTGAAGCAGGAAAACAATTTCTGCCTGTTTTCGTGTCGAAGTCAGTCAAATAATTATTTTTTATTAATTTAAAATTTGCATTTGTTAAACTTATTTTTACCTAATTAAAAATGCCGAAAATGAGAAAAAATGCCATTTATGGTCATTTCTTAGGTCAATTTTTGTACAAAAAATTATAATAATAATAAAAAAAAAATCAGGTTAAATAACTTGGTGGCTAGATAGAAAAACTAGGTCGCCAGTGGCAACTTGGCGACTGCATTTGTCAAGACCTGTTTATAACTGATGAAAAATTTATAGAATTCAGACAACTGGGGTTATTTTTTTTTAAACTATGAAACGAGAGACCCTTACGAGGAAAAGAAACAAACAAAACACCCAACCAAACAAGAAGGTGTCTTTAAAAAATGCTTTTCTGTCTAATAATCAATATTTTTTTGTGAAAATTTCATTTAAAAATATAAAATTGATATAAGATAGATAATCATACAAATTTGAGGTAATTATCATGAGCCCAGGCACCGCCGGACGGTCAGCTAGTATAATTTTAATGACATGCAGATAGCATTCGTTAAAATACAATAAGTGTAAATCAATGCATAACTAATTTATTGCTGATCAATTTAAATTAATGCATGGTTAGCGTAAAATTGTGTGTAATTATAGATAGTATTTTTCTAAAAAAATGCATTTAGCGCACATTTAACGCCTTTTATTTTTCAAAATCCATACTCACAGGCAGGGCTTAAATTCTAGGAAAAAAGAGTACCGGGGCTCTAATTTTCAGCTGTAACAACAACCATCAACCCAAACCCCCCTTTCATTAGAAGGAGGTATGCATTATGCTTGTTATCCCACCCGCATATTTATATTTCATACATTATTTGTAAAATTTAAAGCAATTTTGTCTTTTGTAAAAAAAAATAATAATACATTTTGACTTTTAATAATGAAATTTAATAAATGAGTAGAGCAGAAAATAAGCAAAAAAAAAAAAAGTGCCCAGAAATAGAGAAAAAAAATAATGACAGAAGAAAATTTGTTAGGGAGAAACACATTCTATTTTTTTTTTTTTTTTTTAATGCAAACCACGAAACCACATTACCATATCAGCATCTTTATAACAACAGAAAACTAACTGTCCGAACTTAACATCTGCAGGAATTTTAGCATGCAGATGTATTGAGAAATAGACATTGCATTTTATCTTTCTTTATTTATTCTGTGATCCAAAACGTATGCATTAGGAAGCACGCAGATGCCAAACTGAAAATGATTTCATTTCTCGTATTAAAACCGCAAGCACATACGAAAGAAATTTAGACATGTACATTAATTGAAAAAGAATCACTTCAACCTGCGATAAAAGATTCTGCCAAGGCGTAAAGGCCAAAAAACTTAATTTTAACTTTAACAGTGTTGATTCATATAAGCGGCAATTATAGTAATTTTTTTAGCTCTGGGGGGGGGGGGGGGGTTTAACCCCCAAACCCCCCCCTTGGCTGCGCCACTGCCAGAAGTAAATGGAAATGGCACCTACCGGGTCTGCGGATAACAGAAATTGAGAAACACCCACTGAAGTCCACATTCTCGTAGTTTACGTGGACCATCGTGATTACTTGTTCAAAGATCCACGAAAGTCCCTAATTTACCTGTCTAGCGGTAAAGGTATTCCAAAAAACAAATAAAAATCAAAACTTTTTTTCTTCAGTTGAGATATATAGTTTTTTCCCCCTTAAATCTAAGCTATTAATTATGAAATGTTTTACTATGGGTAGCGGGTAGCTCCAAAGCAAATTTTCGCATGTCTGTAACACCTTCACACACAACTTCTTTAGATTTATGGCGTGGACATTTCGCGCGAAAAATTATTTTTTAATGCGACCGCACACTGTTAAAAATTTGCAGCAAACTGTCCAGTCATTTGACCGTTTTTGTGGAAAACGGTTACATAATCGTAATTTAACCCTATTCTGACCGTATTTTTGCTCATTTTATGGTCAGAATAGAGTTAAATTACGTTTATGTAACCATTTTCTACAAAAACGGTCAAATGACTGGACAGTTTGCTGCAAATTTTTACCAGTGCAGAACATAGGCATGCATTAACTTTTTATCTTATAGTGACACTGACCAATCCATTTCCTGGGAAGTTTCGCACTCATACTTTTATTGTATTTAAGAATATATTTTTTTTCTCTATTTAACACGGTTGCTACCGAGGACGTATACGTGGCGTCGTCACTTGGTCACTTATTTGACATTCCACTTTTAATCCAAAATTACGAATTAATACCGGAAATTTCGAAAGAAGTTTTTTATTTTTATTTTATGTAATCACGAAATGTCTGTCATTAAATAAAGCAAATATTGCTATTAGTATTTTCAGGTATGAATTCGGAATTTCTGAATAAAATAAAATTCCGTTAATTTTAACCCGGTAGTCACCGTGTTAAAATATTTTGAAAATACGTCCTACATTAAAAAAAAATGAGAAGGCAAGTCATTTTATGCATGTGTGATTGCGTTCTAAAATCTGCATTGACGATTATTTGTCTGGCTATTAGAAATCAAAATTTATAAGTACTTCACACAAAAAATAAAATTTGTCAAAATTAACAAAAATCTTAAACGTAATGTCCATACACCTTGTATACCATGAGTGTCATGATTAAAAAAATGAACTCGCATTATACACATTAACACAGAGTGGAAACATTAGCCCCGTCGAAAGAATAACATTTGAACCCGGACGCAATCTTGAGTACACGCACTCACAAATAAAGAATTTTCAAAAAATTAGAAAAGAAAAATAAACTTACTTAACAAGAAGTGACAATAAATCTGAAACGTGTCTATTCTCATTCTTTTCTCAAAAAGTGTTTTCTTCCGTTATATGCTTATAATAATCGTTTATAGGGAAAAATAACAAAATCCTATGTATGAAACATATTATGCAAATTATTTCGCTAAAACCACTGATTTCCAGCTTGTTCCCCGTTTTGTGACGTAATACTGATGAGGTCCATTGGTATTAAAAGTAAATACGTATTTAAAATATACGTATAATTGAATTTTTCGTATACTTATACGTTTAACCGATATACGCTTATACGTATATGGATACGTTTAAACG
Organism: Maratus michaelseni; assembly: GCA_963931845.1. Taxonomy (NCBI): domain Eukaryota; kingdom Metazoa; phylum Arthropoda; class Arachnida; order Araneae; family Salticidae; genus Maratus; species Maratus michaelseni. The sequence continues at coordinate 108,687,616 of OZ007595.1, forward strand.
TATATTTTAGGGTATACGTATTTCTTAAATACGTATTATACGTATATACGTATATCGGTTAAACGTATAACTGATATACGTATCGCACCGGGAGCACTAATGGATACCATTTTTCGAGGGTACCAGGTAAGTTTTTATGAGGAAGCAGAAAGGCAAGTTCAGCACTTCAAAAAAGAAATAACGCGATGATTTTATCTAATAGTTTGTGTTAAATTAGAATTTGAATTACCGAATGGTTACCCTGATATAGTAGTGCTCTTTAAAAGATTGAAATGACGTAATTTTATCTAAAGGGTTGTGCGAAATTACAAAATCTGTTATCGAATGATTATTCTGATTGTAGCAGTCCACTTTAGAAGAATGACGTAGGTAATGTATTTTCTATTAAATTTATGTTAAAAAATTTATTTTTCGTTTATTTTGATATTTACTTTCTGGTTTTACTAATACGTTATTATTTATAAATGTTGTGTTCGTCATGAAATTAGAAACTAAATAATCGAATGTTTACACTGATATATGAGGGTACTTTAAAAGATTGAAATGACGTAATGATTTTAACTAAAAGTTTGTGTGAAATTAAAATTAGCATCAGCGAAGGATTACTGTAATATAGTAGTGCACTTTAAAAGATTGAAATGACGTAATTAACATTTTCCATTAAATTTATGTTGTAAAAAATGTATTTTTGGTTTATTTTAATTGTTGTGTAGAAATACGATTTTCTGTGTTTTCGAATACGTTATTTATAAATGTTCTGTTTTTTATGTTTCCAAAATGGTAACGGAAAATAGTAGCTTGGCACAGTCTTGGAAATCGCGCCAAACAAACAGTCGCCAATCTTTTGTTTACATTTTAGCGTGAGTGTAACACATCTGTTCCTCCATTTCTTTACACTTTCTTTAGATTACCAAAGGTGACCAAAAACTACTGAGATAAGGAAAGAATTGTACTTCTAAGGATCGAATTACATTACTCTCCTGCAATTGATTGCAATTCTTAACATTCAAAAAAAGGTTCTTGTATAATTACTTGCAACTACTATTTAAACACTTCCTTTATGGGTGCCTGACGCGGGGCCTCCGAGATGTCGCTGTGTGTCCTACACCGGGCCTGCTACAAGTATTAGTGACGTCACAGTAGTGATCCACTTTGGTCAAAGTATCGCAGCAGAAAGATGTAATAAAAAGAGCATTTTCGCTCTTATAATTTGTGATTACAGTAGAGTCTCGATAATTCGAGGTGGACGGGACCGGGCTTACCTCGAACTATCGAAAACTCGAATTATCGAAATCATAAAATTTAATTAATAAATAAAGATAAAGCAATGTTTAAATTTCAGCGTATATTTAAATGAAAAATGTACTTACAAATTATTACAGTACTGCTGATAGCAACAGGTTAATTATATCTTAAAATAATTGTCAATTTTTTTTGACACATTGCCCCGTTTCCGTGCAGCAATATCACGCCATCGTCGAAGCAGCATATTGTCGGCTGGAGTCGACACAGGCTATTGCTGCACGTATCGCATGTCGGACTCTAACGCAGCGGGCAGCCCCTCGCTGTGACTCTTTAGCGGGGTGGAATCTGTCTGATTCTGGCAGAATCTGTAATTATTTCTAGTTGTTTGTGACTATTTATCCATTCCTCTATAACTTCTGGCACAAAATCATAAAAAAAACAGGTTTTTAAATATTCCTTGAGTCATCCAATCACTTTTTGGTTCCTATACGTAATCGACAGTGAAAATATCCAGACATGCTTAAATGCTCTTGCATTTGCAGCTTTTCTGATAACAACAAGTTTAATATTGGGATTTCCTGAAGCATTTGATGCAGCAAGAAGTGTTAACCTCTCTTTGCTTTTATGTGACCTGGAGTACTTTTCTCTTAGCTTGACGCGATTGTTTTAGATGGTAGCATTTTGAAATTAAGGCCTGATTCACTGCAATTATAAAGCTGGTCGTTCGTAAGGTTTTCATTTGTCCCGACTTCCTGCAATTTCTTGCAAAATTTCATGGCGACGGCCTCAGAATCTTCAGATATCTTCTCTCGACTGATCTCTAGTTGCCGGATACGATATATTTTTTTCACCATGTCAAACCAGCCTACACTAACAGTGAAGTTTTCATCACTTTCTTCAAATTCTTTTCGAAACAGCAAATCTTTTTTTTTGAAGAGTCGGACCTGAAAGAGGGCATCATTTTTTACTTTGCTGTGTAAACCACACATAAAGTGGCTCACCAATTTTTTCATGCTCAGTCTTTTTTAAGGATTTTCTGCCCAAGGATAAATCAGAGCAGTTGTTAATAGAAAATGCTTCTAAGTTTACTTCTGTTCCGATACGTTCGTAGTAGACAAAAGGAATGAGTGGGGCGGGAGCTCGCAACTATTCTCTGATTCTCTTTAATTTCACCCGGCGTGATCCCCCGCACGTATAGGAAGAATACACGAGTTTTTCTTTAAGAGGGTGGACTTCTGTAGGTGGCTTCCGGGTGTGCAGTAGACACCCGGACCACTCGTCGAACAACAATAAAAACCATATACTTGAATTCCGTGGTGCGAAATAATTCTTTCACGTGTTGCGTATATGTTGGTCATTATTTGGAAGCTAAACTGATTTTTTTCACTAACTCGGATTTATGGGAAACTCGAACAATCGAGACTCGAATTATCGAGACTCTACTGTACATAAATAATATTAAATTTCATAATCGTGAAATAAAAGGGAATTAATATACTTGTTTTATTAAAGGAAATTAAAAGTTTTAAATTAAAAAAATGCTAAGATTAATAAATCAGATTGAACCCATTGACTTACCTTTTCCTAAACACATTATTTTACAATAAATATACGTACAAAAAATATAATAAATCTACCAAAAACTTTACAAAATCAATCCCATTCCTCCCTTTTACAACTACATACCATAACTTAACCATGAAAACACAATAAATGTCAATTTAAATACAGAAATCGACATTTTTTAACTATAGAGACCTTGGCACTTTTTTTTAACGCTTTGGCGTAATCCGGGCTTCAGAAAGTTAGATATGTTTTAAAATTATATACACAATTATGAAAACAAATCTAATGTACTTTTATGTTTATTTATATATGTATAAAATTATTTATATATACAATTCTGTTCTACCTGCATATAAAAAGAGATAAATGGCTTCTTTATATTAAATAAATTATATAAATATTTAAAAAAAAAATACTTATTTATATGAAACTACGAATAGGTTGCCAGAAAATATTTTGCAACTTTCCTTCTCTCGCCATAAGCCTTTTTCGGTACTTTTCGGTTAGCCGGGCGCCAGTGATACATGCACATATATAAATATATATATTAATTCATACATATATGTGTGTGTAGATATGTGTATATATATATATGTGTGTGTGTAGATATATGTGTATATATATGTGTGTGTATATATGTATATACATCACTGGCGCCCGGCTAACCGAAAAGTACCCAATTTTCTATCTTGACTTTGTAACTGATTTGTAATATTTTAAAAATTGTCTATTTATTGTACTTGGGTCTAGGACATAATAACCACTCAAAATAACTTATCAAAAGATTTATTTTCATATATTTGTACACTTAAGTTAGCTAAAATGTTAAATTGAACTACGTAGAATTACTAAGTTGTGTAAATCAGTTACTTTTAATTTTATAAACAAAGCACATCACTCACTTCTAACTAAATGTATCCAGATATTAGTCAATTTATTACAGTATTTCTTTCAAAATCATTTTTTAAACTGTTTATCGTCTGCTTCTTTTATTTATTTATTTTTTTTCTAAAGATCATTTGACTCTTTTCGATTTGGAAGTACAAATTCAATCAAATATGCCAGATTATTTCCATTACAGTAGGCTAGACATTTGTTGTTAGGTTTTTTTTCTCTGCACAAGTTCAATACCATCATATTAATTCTAGCTTCACGAATTATGAAAAGTATATCGAAACATTTAATGCAAACCACTTCTGTTGAATTGTAAAAATAATTATCACAAGGTAATTTTCGTAGCTAAAATTTCTTCTTTTCATTATCAGTAGCGAATTTGAAGACTTAGATTAGAAACTAGGAGCACAGCATTTTCTTCTCTTTATTTTATAGATATAATCTACACTTTCTTTAATAATTATAATCAATAATTATTGATATCATTATAATCTAAATACACTGAAAAATATTATTAATTACTATATAAAACAATAAATAAAATCAAAATACTGTCGTAAACAATCCGTACAAACGAACAAAGTACATGAAAATTTTTAAGTTATTATGGATCACTGTTTTGACGTCAGCAGGTTGTGACGTCACCTGTAGCAGGCCCGGTGTAGGACACACAGCGACATCTCGGAGGCCCCGCCTGACGGCGCTCTTAAACAATATTTGGCCCCTTACATGAAAGTATTAGAGAACCGTTCTAACCCCCACCAGTCAGTTCTACTTCTTCACACATTCTTTCTACAACAAAGGTTTGCCAACAACTACTAAGATAAGAAGGGAATAATTGAACTTCTAAGGATCGAATTACACTTACCGTCCCGCAATTGATTACAATTCGTATTTTCAGAATTTTCCCTTTTTCAAGTATACCTTTTTTTGGCGGGGCGTAGGGGTGGGGTGGGGGAGAGGATAGCAGTAGTAACAAATCTAAAAAAATTAAACCCCTTATTCAAATTTTGTATGTTAAAAGTAACTTACTTTCTAATTTAAGATTTAAAATAAAGTGTTTGTATAATCATTTATTACTACTAATATACCCTTTCTTTATGGGCGCCTGACGGCGCCCTTAAACCTTCTGTGGCGCCCTACTACTTGAACTTATTGGGGTGAACTTACAAAGGTGACGTTGAGGCTTCTGATCTGCAGATTTACTAGTAAAGAATAAAAATATTTTTAAATTTACCTTTGTTGTTATGTAATGTAATAACCTATAATTACAAATTTTCATAAAATAATTCCTAACTGTCGCTTAAAATAAATATTAAAAGACTTTACAGCACGCGCTCAATACCTGATAGGAAGTGGAGGGGAGGTAATTAAAAAAAAAAAAAAAAAAAAAAAAAAAAAAAACTGACAATCTGAGCTTATATAAATTGAGAAAATGTGGCAGGATATTAAATAGCATGCAAAGTGAGACTAAAACAATGACATGCAGAAGTGACGTTGAGGCCTATGATCTGCAGATTTACTAGCAATTAATTAAAATATTTTTAACTTTACCTTTTTTTTATTTAATGTAAGAACCTATAAATTTACTAGTTTTCGTTAAAATAATTAATAACGTCGTTAAAAATATGTATTAAAAGACTCCAGAGCATGCAATCAATATCTGAGAGTGCGGGGAAGAGGGGTTTTAAAAAATCGAAACATAAAATGGACTGGCGCACCATTCAGAATCCAGACCTGCCAAGTCTCCGGCTTTTTGGATATCAGTAATTTAGTACTGAAAATGTTGTTTTATTTAATCAGAGCATTTTGCGATTTAAGAGAACAATATTTTCTCTAAAAAATTACTGGTATGCAAAAATACGGAGACTCGGCAACTCTGCAGAATACTAATCTCTGGGCTCTTCTGAGCTTATATCAACTGAGATAATGCGGTTATCATATTTTGCGCACTCAAGTCCTTCTAGCTCCTGTACTTACACTTTAAAAAAGCAGATTAAATTCTCTACAATTTATGTGTAAGTAATTTTTTTCGGAAATTTGAATAAGAAAAACAATGACGAATGCACGAAGTAGTCAGCCGCCTTCTTATTGAAGGCCTTAAATGCAACATTATACCTGTTCGCAGATATGTAAAACGTTAACGTTAGGTTATATAGGTACAACAAAATGATAAACAACGGTTCACGGTTGATTAGTATGAAAACTGTTTAATGTCAAACAATATAATAAAATAAAATAGGTAGCTAGGTATTTTATCCAACACTTATTATTAAATGACTAGCATATAACCCCCGTCAAAAATGACGGAATGTTACGTTTCATTTTCATAAGACTTCATACAAACAAACAGCATTAAGATGTTATGAAATAATATTCAATCCTTTGATATAAACAACGCCATTCCCGAAGGAAATAAACTGTTTTGATTGAACTTCAATAGTTTAAAGATTTCACTATAAAAAAATTCTGTAAAGATTAAGAACGATAAAATCTTCAAAACATTATTTAGATCAACAAAGTTGTTTAAACACCCATTGCCGGGTTAACACATCTCCGGGCCCGCTAGCGGCCCCCTAATTACATCGGGGCGGTGCCTTGCATACAAACCTCGTAAAAAGCTGCTCTAATACTTCACGAGGCAGCGCTGCAAAGCATATTTTTAAGCGACATTAAAAATTTCTAGTCATTTCGGCAATCTGCGTCGTTTTGACCTTTTAAACTGCCCTGCTATATCAGAGTAAACATTTCATTATTCAAATTCCGATTTCACAACTGTATACAACTGTAATAAATTTCGATGATTAAAATAATTTCTTTTATTTTATTTCTTGACTAGCTGTTACCCGTGACTTCGTTCACGTAACATTAAAAAAAGAATAAATGCATTAATTTAGCAAAACATATCACTTGATAATTAACAACATATATAATTAACCGAAGCTTTATCACATTTTATAGGAGACCATACGGAATTTCTTTGCTATAGGGGCCTTGACATAACCCAGTCTTAAAAAAGTGAAATTTCATGCAAATAATACATACAATCGCGAAAATGAAACTGCAACTAATGAAAAAAGGAGGACCAAGTAAAATCGTGAAAATCGAGGAATTCCTCTTCGTAAAACGAAAACCAACACTGGCAGAATTCTTCTATACAACAGTGCATTTTAGGTGGTATTTGGTGTACAATTTGTGCATGTGTACATTGCTAAATGGGCATTATTATATTGCTTATTTGCATAGACATATGTTACATATTTCTTACTACATTATCTTGTTTATGTATATATTAAATTAAGTGCTTCACGCTAAGTGGTGTAAATAGTGAACAAACTGCTTGTGGATTTTATACATTGATAGCTATTTCACAAAGATATAACAATCTGATGCGATTCTAAAATGTAAATAAAGGTTGCTGGAAAGTACTTTAACCCCTTGAAGGGCAAGCACGTGGTCTAGAAATGCTAAATTTTGCGATGTTTTGACACCAGTAATTTTAAATAATGAATTTTTACCTTTTCAATCTGCAAAAAAATATACTAATATTTTTATTTAATAATATTGGTGGCAAAGTTATATATTAAAAAGTGGTATATACCGGTGCCCCTCAAGGGGTTAAATTCTGCCCAATTTAATCTCGATATTTTCTCTATCGCGTCAAGAACACTATAAGCAAATAAATACCGACGACACAAATCTGATGATCTAAATTTACATATTATTGTTAGTATATATAAGATTATTTTAATTTATTTCATGCGCTTGAAATTTTTTACGTTTTCTCTAGGGTTAGGTGTCGAATAAATGTACTTTCTTGTTATTTTATTTTGAAAATTCTATTTATTCTATTTTCCATTCATTCCATTTAGGGATATTGATTTAATTTACATATTCGTGTCAAAGAATATTCTTTAAAGTTATTATCAGGATTAGGATAGCATACGATTAGGGTTAGGATTAGGAATAAAAATTGAACGACAATGGCATGACCGATTCAGGTTTAAAGTATGAAACAGGATGTCTATTTACATCATGAAGCAATAAAAAATAGAAAATTATCGGCTAATACTTTTTAATATGTTTTACAGTCATAGTTGGCATCAAAGGTGAGCGGGGAAATGATCATCTAAAATACCATTAAGTGTTTACCACGCAAAAAACAAATCTGGTTACAACAATGTATTTAATTTTGCGCCAAATTTCACTTGATTAAAAAAAAAAAAAAAAAAAGGCAAATTGACTATGAACTTAATTTTAGACCCCTAACCTTCCTATTCTCGGAAATTTTCTACCTATATGTAAAAAAAAAACTACTATATAGAACGCGCTTTCACGTTTATAATGTTATGAATTGGCACGATCGGCTTGTTCAAGTTTATACAATTCGGCTGGAAGAAAAGATTCATTACTTTTTGATTTCTTCTTTGCTTTTGCATTACGCGAATTTGTTGGTAAAATCGATTTTCTTTCCGATAACATTGTTGTTTTTTAAGTTTAAAAAATATTGTAATTTTACTTAAACATTGCTTTAAAATCTATGCAATTTTTCTTATCCTACAAGACTTTACAAAAATCTATTATGAAACAACTTTAAAAAGAGCTATATTTAAAAACGACAACAAAGTTTTTCCTATTTTAAAACTAAAAGTAATGTAATATTAAATTCCGGTTCGAAACGACGATTTACAAATGTGTTTCGATTATGGGAAAATGATAGAGGAAAAATGCTGTTCGACATAATCATATTAAATCTTTAGCATTTATGAGAAAAGCAACTTTCTTTTAAAATACATAGTTATTTTTATTAAGATTTTCTGATTTTCGATACGGATAATTTTGCGATGCATATCATTGACATTTGCCATCCAATATTTTTTTTTTAATTTTTTTTTTTTACTTTTTAAAATTTAAATAAAAAATATGGTAACTTTATGTTAGCCGTGTGCAGACGCTAAATCGCCAACCTATCCCATCATTTGTACTGAATTCATTAAAAATATAAATCTTTCACTCATTTCATTTAAAACACAGAACTTTAATTTACAACACATATATTTAAAATACATATATTACGTACATTTAAAATAATTCCTTTCATGTGAAAAAGAAAAAAAAATAAGAGAAATTAATCACAAATAATTTGATAACCCAAGATCATTTTATTTTAACATCAAAACAAATCTGTTTTATTTTTCTATATATGACATCATATTCGCTTGCTTTCCATACTTACTCGTATTTATGCACTTTGTATTATTATCAAATATTTGAAAACGCACGTTTTATTTCTAATATGACATCATTTCATATTCTGTTTAATTCTTAAATAATTCATTTCCTTTTCATTTTTCACGTGAAAATTTTGCACGTGAAAATAAATTGTTGATTAAAAGTTATTACTCAGGGGATTTATTTCATATTGGCAACGATAAAGTATTAGCAACGGTAAAATAAATTTAACCATTTTAAAAAAAGCTGCAAAACCGGGCCCTTTGGGCCAAACCAACCAAACCAACCAACCATTTTAAAATATACGAAAAAATGTCCATTTATTCTCTATGAAAATAATGAAATTTTGAATTATTAAGAAAAATATTGAAATAAAATAAACAAAAACCATCCTATGTTCATATGAGGGTTATAATCAACTTATATGCAAAGATACAGGATAATTAAATGCTTCATTTTGACGCTGGCTTCAGCCTAACATTTGCACACAATCAGATTTATAATATTATTAGGATTAAATCGCATCTATTAATTGTATTAATATGACTGATCATTTTTTTTTTCATTACAAAGTTACTATGTTAAAATTCAAAATTTTATCTGCATTGATATAAGTAATACTTGTTGTACCACAGTATTACATTATATTCCTTATATTTTAATTATGTTTGATATAAAATATTCATTTTATTTACAATGCAAGCAAAATTGATTAAATACAGAACAAAGTGCAATTTCGACAGAAAGTTTATTTGCCAAAATAATAATTAAATAACTTAAATTTTAAAAAGTTTATCTCAAATTAAGTTCTGATTTTTTATAAACATGCCTAAAGAAATCTGTGATAAATTTTGATCAGTAAAGATCATCTTTTATTAAATAAGTATTTTTTTTAAATTCTCTTATTAACCCATTAACGCCGACTTATTTTACAGTTCTTTTAATACTTAGATACCAGTTGACACCAGTTTTCCTGTACTGTCATTTTAACTGATTGAATCTCTGATAGTTTCACATTAGATAATATGAATTTTTTTTTACTAAGATACTGGTGTTCACATCTAAAAGTTTCGTATCACTGAAATGGTAAGTTTTCGTACCAACCGGCATTAATGAGTTAAATTACAAATTTATTTTCACTACAAAGTTTCTACTATGCTAAAATACAAAATTTTATTTCATTGATATAATTAATATATGTAGTACACGGTTACAATTACATGTTCCTTATATTCTAATCATTGATATAATTAATATATGTAGTACACGCTATTACAATTATATGTTCCTTATATTCTAATTACATTTTATAAGAAATACAGTGACCTCTCACTTATACGCGATGTTCAGTAATTACTTTTTGTACCACTATTTTAAAACAGTAAAATTCGATTTATAAATTCTGCGATTAAATAAGGGGGAAATTACTTTAAAAAGGAACTGGTGCTGAAAAATAATTACAGTGTATCGCGTATAAGTGAGAGGTCACTGTATTCAATTTAAAATTTTGTTTATATTAATCTCCGATAGATGGCGATAAAGGCTCACAACGAATGAACGAAGTAGTTTAGCGAGTATCACGGAGGAAAGTAACTTCCTCCGTTTGCGATCGCTTTCCGAACAGTTGCATTCATGGTTTAATATTTTAAACGTTCACGACGAATGAATCATTTGTTTGTTTACTTTCATGGAGCAATAAACCTAATTTCAACTGAAGTTATCTCAGAATATAAACATAATTTAATGTAAGCCATCTCACAAACATTAATTTATTTTGAAAGACGTGATTTCAAGTAGGATAAATTATCGTTTAGTTGTTATATGTTAGAACAGAGTCTTCATTAAGCATAACATGGCGTTTAACTACGGTCAATTCGCAGATCAGAGTGGTCCAGCCCGGATTGGTTACAGACAAATTCTCGCCTTTGGATTTTATTATAAGTAAGATTATTGACGTTGAAGTGAAACTCATCAATCAAACCGAACCCTCTGGGCAAAGGTTCCATGATTTCTGCAGGGATGCTTTCCAGTTCTTCTACACCAACAGAAAGAAATTAAATATAACAGTTATTTACGCACCCGGGTGCGAAGGAGCTGTTTTCGTCTCGAGGGGGAAAATTGCTGCCTGAGCCGTAGGTGAGGACTGCAAGCACCCGACGGTCGAAACTTAAATAGGCTGCAAAGCAGACCTGATGCGTACAATCTTTTTAAAAATGGTGGAATTAATTGTAATTAATTAAATAAGTAATGATGCATACAGCATTTTATCATAACATGATTTTTACCTCATTTTTATACCAGCCCTCTTTTACAACTCCGGTTACTTTTGGACCTCAAATCAGGAAGCGGACAGCACTACAAGCGTTTTAAAAAATAATTAATGACATAATTCTTATTATTTGAAAATTGAATATATATGCACACTGTATTAGGATACATATTTTGAACACACAAATAAAAAGTAAGTGAAAAAATAAAGATGAAATGGAATTATTTATGCTTCAAGTACTTCAGGAAAGTCCGGGTCACCGTCGTCTTCTTCGATTTCAGTAAGAGGCATGTTATTGCAACTGCTTTCGCTGTTCACACATATATTGGAGCACTAGAGGGCTGCTTTTTTGAATCCACAATTTTTCTGCCAGGTCTTCTTGCATTTTCAAGAAATAAGTTTCAAAACGGCTTGAGATGCTGGTGGTTGTAGCGTGGTTACTGGCTTCACACCATCTTTGGCTTTCTTCCATCCTCATTCATTGTTCAGGATCTTTTCATTGCCAAGTCATTGTTGAACTTGAAAATGCACCTTCAAGGAATGTTCCTGAGCTGCAGCCTCAGTAGAAGGTAGGGACGTCAAATGGGTTGATGTCCTGTATGCAGCCCTAAGGTAGCATAAATACTTCAAGCTGTTTAATGAAGTGACTTCCTTGTCAGCCAATTTATACAATGAGGCCGAAAAACGACTGCCAGCATCAGTAACTGCATCAACATCTGCCATAGGGTCTTTAAAAATCTCAATGGTCTTAGCTAATGCAGGGTTTTTCTTGAGAGTCTGAAGATCTTTTCTACTTTGAACGTGTATCATAGCCTCCCATGGGATGCAAAAACAATGTATTGTTACCATCGATTGATCACGTTAACTGATTTGAGGTCCAAAAGTTACCGATTCCTGGCCTGAATTATAATAGAGGGCTGATATAAAAAAAAGAGGAAAATATCATGTTACGATAAAATGTTTTCAATACCAATTTAAAGTATTAATTTTAATAACGCAGTTACACGTTAAAAGCTAAGAATATAGAAATATAGTGCATTTCTTTTCGATTTATATGGTACATAGTGTTGAATTTAGGGGGTGGCCCGGAGGGGGGAGGAGACATTCCCCCGGAGCATTGAAATGTCCCTCACCAGAAGATATGAGATTTTATGCTTTTAATGGTTAAAAAGTGCAATCCTCTCCCCCCGGAATTCTACAATGTCCCCCCCCCCCTTCCCCCCGGAGCCACAGAAATCCCTCTCGGAGAAAATTAACTGAATTCAATACTGTTGGTACAAGACTGAAAGTTTAATTATAAGTTCAAATATAAACATTTGTGCATTTCTAAACAATATAAACTGAGAGATAGCTATCCTTTTCATCGTATAATGCGTAGCAAAATAAAGCGTACTGTTGATTAATCAAATCCAAAAAACATTAAACAAATTTATTCATTACATCCCTAAAGAAAGTAAATTAATCAAAGAACGGAAGTTGAAAATATTTATGAATAACAAAGCTGTTATCTAATGTAAAACAAAAAAGTAAAAATAAAATTATAACTGAATTAAATAAAAAAAAACCCATTTAAACTGAGGAAATATCCACAATAATAGCGCCTTAAAATTTTAAATAAAATTGCTTATTAAAAAATATTCTGTTGTTTAAAGAATAATAAATAATAAACCTCCATAAACCTAAATCACAGGGTTTGCGATTGTCAAATTAATACACAGCTACATAATTTTTTTTTTCTTTTTTTAATTGGATAACTATTTTTATTGCCGAAGTGCTATACAAATATGCCTAATAAAAATCATAATTTTGCATCAGAAATTTTTAAAATGCTGTTTCCAAACCTTTTAGCATTAATTTTCTATATTACGCGAATCGTGCAAAAACTTTTAATATATTTTTCATAAATAGTTGTAAATCAGAAACAACCCAAACCAAAAACAATCAGGCATGAGAAATACCAACGCCCCCTAGATAAGAAAGCCTTGACAGCTTGACACTGGTCACGAAAACGTCATACCAAGCAGGCAAAACAAAGAAAAAAATTCGAACAACTTGCATGTTTCGATTTCATTGGCTCATGTCAAGGCTTTCTTATCTAGGGGGCGTTGAAAATACTCGTTAAACTGTTCAAAATATGCATGTATTTATTTAATCATAATTTGTTCATTCGTACCAGAAACGAATCATTCAGTCATACCAAAATTAATCTCCGCAAAATGGAAACCATTCATAAAAAGTCGTAATGAATGATTTTACCCAAACGAGTAATAATCGCTGAAATAATTCAATCAGGAAAATATTCAAAAACAGCGTTAATGAATGATTTTCTCCAAACGAGTAATAAATCCTGAAATAACTCGGACATACGCAAAAGAAGCAGTAATGAATGATTTTACACAGACGAATGGTAATCACCTCAAATAACTCGGACATGCGCAAAAGCCAAATATGCTTTCATTCACATAAGAAAATAATTCGAATTAATAACTCGGACAGGCGTAGAAGCATAACTGGCAACCTTCTAATTTCTTTTAAATCTAATAAAGCCAGATACACTGCTCAAAACAATTAAAGTATATTTATTTTAAGTCTATTAAAATAACAATATAAGCGATTTTTTTTTTGAGAAAATGGAAGAAGATAGTCACAAATGCAAATTTTTCTAATTTTCAAACTTCGCAGTAAGCGCATTTTGAGTTTGGCGTCAAAAACGGCGCTTTAGCGGCAGCGAATTAAATTTCGCTTTCAATGTACTGAAAGACAAAGCGAAAAATAATGATTGACATTCCGTAAGTGCTTTGTTTCGATGAGTGCAATGGTCTCAACGAAGTCATTTAACTAAATCAGAAGCTTGGAGAGTTCTTGGTCGGTTAGAGGGGAGGGGGGCGGGGACACAAGCCAAAGTTGCAGAAGCCACCGTAGTGTCTCAAAGTGCGATTTCCAGGATCTGGAACTGTTTTTTTGGAGACTGGAATTGCTGACCGAAGACCAGGGCAAGGTCGTAGACGGGCAACAACGCGCAATGAGCATCGATATTTAACACTAACGGCTCGGAGACACCGAAATATGAAATCCACATTTCTTCAATAGCACATTCGCTCGGCTACTGGCACCACAGTTTCTACTCAAACTGTCCGAAACTGGCTCCACGCTGTAGGTTTGTATGCTGGCAGACCAATGGTATGTGTTACCAGGGCCGTAGCGGAAGAATTTTTTTTTTTTTTTTGGGGGGGGGGGGGGCAAAAGACAAGATTGGCCGACTCAAAAATGTTTCAAATCCGACTAATGTTAAATAGTCAATCTGTCGCGTTATTTCTTAATTAATAGTTTTTACAATTAATTTTTACTGATTAATTATAATTGATAGCTAAAAATAAAATATATGATTTTGTATTACTAAAATGTTTCTTTGATATAACTCAGTAATTATTTAAAAGATTTACCAAGAGCTTTACTGGAAAAAAAAGAATGTAGTGAAAGAATGAAGTGATAATTTAGTAAATAGAACGTAGTGATTTTCAAAATAAAAATGTGATCTCTTAGTTCTAAGAATTATGATAATGTAATGAATGGGAAGTACTTTCAATATTTTATTAGCATGCGATAGAAAATAATTTGAACTTTATATTCCAATTAGAGATAATATCGTATAGAATTAACAACATACACTTTCAGTAATTCTAATTGTAAAACTAAAAAATGCACACTATAGGGGTACTGAAAATATTTGAAGGGGCCTCAAAGTTTAATTGCGCCTGGGGCCTCTTGAGTGCTTAATTCACCACTGATTGTGTTTTATAGGAATGTCAAGGGAAGCGACAGAAACATTTGAATTATCTACGATATCGAATTATACACGTTCGAATTATTCAAGTTTGACTGTACTATTTTTACATGAATTACACATCACACTGAATAAAGCAAACCATTCATACCTTTCTTATCACCATTCCCTGTCGAGTGGTTTCCACTGTCCAGCCATGTTGATAACTTCTTCGAACTTTTTGCAGCCTCCAAGTTTCTTCTTTTTAGAGTCTTTTTTCATTCCCACTTGGCTGGTGCCGAATTCGTTTCATAATGTAAACTATTATTTCAACACAAGCAAAGTAAGATTAACCCCTTGGGGACGAGCGACACGTATACGTGACGCATAAGATGCTCAGAATCCTCGGTTATTCCCACCAGTTAATTTTTATTGTAAGCTTTGCCTTATTTAATAACAGGATTTCTGCGATTCAATTCGGCGAAAATTTCTGTTTTGAAAAACCGGTGGTAAACGATTAAAATAAAAATTCCGTAAAAGACGCTCGTCACGAAAGGGTTAAGTAATAAACTATTGTACTATCACTACTATGCGACTTTCAACTGCTCTGACAGTCCGATATTGATGAGCAGTTAGTAAACGAATGACTCATCATGAATAGCACTAGTTCACTGCACGTCCTAGCCTGCACTTGACTCATCACTCGGCAGGCACCTGGCGCGACATGACACATTCGACTCGACATTCTGCTGTCTACTCTAGAGATGCTTTTGCATGCGAAGCGTATGGAGTAATTGAACGGACACGCAAAAACATTTACTCTAGCACTTTGATGGATTTTTTTTTATTATTAACTTTTAGCTAGGTGCTGGGTATTTTATAGGAAGTTAGATTAGATATTAAAATACAATAATTTTTTAACCATCAGTTTGAGGCCACGGGGCAGTGCCCCGGCGGTAGTTACGGGCCTGAAACGCTGAACTATTTATATTGTTTTAAGTGCAAACGTGTTAATGTTCCGCAATCGCTTCAAGTTTTTTTTTTTTTTTTTTTTTTTTTTTTTTTTTTTTTTTTTAAGTGAAAACTTTTTTAGGCGCGGCGTTGGGCATTTTTTGAGATGGGAAAAAAACCATTGAACTCGCGACACTGTTACTGCAACCGTCACTGTTACCGACACCTCTGTATATTTGAAGTGAAAACTTCTTTAGGCGCGTTGGGCATTTTTTTGAGATGGGAAAAAACCATTGAACTCGCGACATTGTTACTGTAACCGTCACTTACCGACACCTCTGTATATTTAAAGTGAAAATTTCTTTAGGCGCGTTGGGAATTTTTTGAGATTTGAAAAAACCATTGAACTCGCGACACTGTTACCGTCACTGTTACCGACACCTCTGTATATAAGTATGTACATGTATTGTGTATAGTTAGGTATGAGGTAGAGCGGGGCCGGCGCGTCGCGCGCCGCATGCTTGCCTGTGCGCTATTGCACCACGGTATAGTAAGCGGTGTAGTAACGCAGAAAAATTTAAGCGGTATAGTAAGCGCAGAAAAATGTAAGCGGTATACTAACACAGAAAAAATGTACGCGGTATATTAAACACAGAAAAATGTAAGTGATATATTAAGCGGTATAGTAAACGCAGAAAAATGTAAGCGGTATAGTAAGGCAGAAAAATGTAAGTGGTATAGTAAGTGGTATAGTAAGCGCAGAAAAATGTAAGCGATATAGTTAGCGCAGAAAAATGTAAGCGGTATAGTAAACCCAGAAAAATGTAAGCGGTATAGTAACACAGAAAATGTAAGCGGTATAGTAACGCAGAAAAATCTAAGCGGTATAATAGCGAAGAAAAATGTAAGCGGTATAGTAGTGCGACTGAAGTCTGGTACCCGAAATTTTTGTACGTAAAGTAATATGCATTATTTTTCATGTACAATAGCGCATTAAATGAAAATTTTAATAAAATTTTTGTAGCAGTAGCTTATAATAATGAATAAAAAAACACTTCATTTAAAAGTATTTCCTGCACAATAAAACATTTCCTGACGATTCAAAAAATACAAGCGTAATTGTTCAAGTTTTTACTTCTGTCGGCACTCCCGGAGTGCCACTGTTTTTTTGTAACCATAAAACTACTTTTAATAATTTAATTTTTTCTGAAATCCTCTACTTTCTGAATTCTTTATTACAAAAATAATTCCTCTTACGTATGATTTAGTTTAACCCCTTCAGGGGCAAAGTACTCTTGTAGCTAAAATATTGAAATGATTGATTGACACCAGCATTCACGAACGAATTTATTTTTAAAGTAAGTAAAAGCTTTTCCTCATGTACCTTATGCATTCAAAATTTGATTATAAAATTCTGGTGTCATTGTGGTATTTTGGAATTAAAATTAAGTGGTATATATAATATACCGGTGCACTTCAAGGGGTTAAAAAAAAGTAATCGCTAACATGTACCGTAATTTCCGGCGTATAATCCGCGGATCAAACAATTATGTTTAGTCCCAGAAATTTTATTTAATAATTGAAGTAAAATATTTACAGCGATCTAGTATGTTCCATTATATAAAATAAAATTTCTGTGTCGAAACATAATTGTTTGATCCGCGGATTATACGCCGGAAATTACGGTAATCAAGGTATACAATAAATATTAAATAATTAATAAAGGATCTAATTCTAATTTTTATAATAATAAGTGAAAAATCAGTGAAAATTATGTTATGTTGGCACAAGCATATAAATTTAGTTTTAGTCAAAAAAAAAAAAAAAAGTAAGAAGTTTTTTAGGCATTAAATGTTAAATGCACGGATATTTTTTTAATTTATTCATCTTCTTTTTTTAAATACAGTAGAGTCTCGATAATTCGAGGTGGACGGGACCGGGCTTACCTCGAACTATCGAAAACTCGAATTATCGAAATCATAAAATTTAATTAATAAATAAAGATAAAGCAATGTTTAAATTTCAGCGTATATTTAAATGAAAAATGTACTTACAAATTATTACAGTACTGCTGATAGCAACAGGTTAATTATATCTTAAAATAATTGTCAAATTTTTTTGACACATTGCCCCGTTTCCGTGCAGCAATATCACGCCATCGTCGAAGCAGCATATTGTCGGCTGGAGTCGACACAGGCTATTGCTGCACGTATCGCATGTCGGACTCTAACGCAGCGGGCAGCCCCTCGCTGTGACTCTTTAGCGGGGTGGAATCTGTCTGATTCTGGCAGAATCTGTAATTATTTCTAGTTGTTTGTGACTATTTATCCATTCCTCTATAACTTCTGGCACAAAATCATAAAAAAAAACAGGTTTTTAAATATTCCTTGAGTCATCCAATCACTTTTTGGTTCCTATACGTAATCGACAGTGAAAATATCCAGACATGCTTAAATGCTCTTGCATTTGCAGCTTTTCTGATAACAACAAGTTTAATCTTGGGATTTCCTGAAGCATTTGATGCAGCAAGAAGTGTTAACCTCTCTTTGCTTTTATGTGACCTGGAGTACTTTTCTCTTAGCTTGACGCGATTGTTTTAGATGGTAGCATTTTGAAATTAAGGCCTGATTCATTGCATTTATAAAGCTGGTCGTTCGTAAGGTTTTCATTTGTCCCGACTTCCTGCAATTTCTTGCAAAATTTCATGGCGACGGCCTCAGAATCTTCAGATATCTTCTCTCGACTGATCTCTAGTTGCCGGATACGATATATTTTTTTCACCATGTCAAACCAGCCTACACTAACAGTGAAGTTTTCATCACTTTCTTCAAATTCTTTTCGAAACAGCAAATCTTTTTTTTTGAAGAGTCGGACCTGAAAGAGGGCATCATTTTTTACTTTGCTGTGTAAACCACACATAAAGTGGCTCACCAATTTTTTCATGCTCAGTCTTTTTTAAGGATTTTCTGCCCAAGGATAAATCAGAGCAGTTGTTAATAGAAAATGCTTCTAAGTTTACTTCTGTTCCGATACGTTCGTAGTAGACAAAAGGAATGAGTGGGGCGGGAGCTCGCAACTATTCTCTGATTCTCTTTAATTTCACCCGGCGTGATCCCCCGCACGTATAGGAAGAATTCACGAGTTTTTCTTTAAGAGGGTGGACTTCTGTAGGTGGCTTCCGGGTGTGCAGTAGACACCCGGACCACTCGTCGAACAACAATAAAAACCATATACTTGAATTCCGTGGTGCGAAATAATTCTTTCACGTGTTGCGTATATGTTGGTCATTATTTGGAAGCTAAACTGATTTTTTTCACTAACTCGGATTTATGGGAAACTCGAACAATCGAGACTCGAATTATCGAGACTCTACTGTAGTTTTAAAAATTCTTCGTTTTTATTTTCCAAACTTTCCAAAGGGCGTAAACATCATATCGTTGCCAGAACCTACTATGTATCAGGTATAAAATTTCTTGAATTTTCTTTAGCGACTTTCGCATTAGGTCGACCTAGTTTATATATTGATAGTTTTTATCTATGTAAGTTGCGAGTGTTACTGTAGGACAAATTTCTGATATTTTGAAATCAATAGATACGTTTCATTTTTTTCCCCTATTGGCCTATGTATCGACGGCCGACTCAGCTTTTCCATGTGTGGGTAAGGTATAGTATATGTCCAACATTTCCGGCTCTGCAGACAAGATTTATACATGATAATTTTTTTAAGTGGGTAGGCAGACTAGCTATTTATGTGATTCGAAAATGTGACAGAACACGCGACTTTCATACCAGCTGACCAGATAAATCTGTTGAAACCATTACTTTCTTTACTCATAACCTATCTATTGACAGACCGACTAGCTTTTGCCATATGATTGTAAGGGTGTAGTGAAATGCATTCTGAAGACTTAAAGTCCTGCCAACCAGAATTTTTCCGAATTGTTTTTTTTAATCGGCCAACTGACATACTACAGAGACACTAATTAAATCTGCTGATAAGCCGACTGAATCCTTTTACTAAGGGGGCAAGGGGGCAGTTGCCCCCCTGCCCCCCCCCCCGCTCGCTACGCCCCTGTGTGTTACGTTAACAGCAAGGCACCGTGGCGCCCGCAGGCAGCGGGCAACAGTGCTAGGTGCTGTAACAGAGCATGTGAACTGGAGGAGAAATGAATGGCGCAATATTCTTTTCTCAGACGAGTCCCGTTTTCTGTTTACCTTGATAATAGGCGTATTTTCATCTGCAGGGAACGTGGCACTAGAAACAATCTTGCGTTCGTGAAGGGAAGTGTCAGATTTGGCGGAAGGGGAATAATATTCTATGCTGGCATCTCCATTGATGGGCACACCAACCTCCACATCATTCGAAATGGAGCCCTGACCGGTCAGCGATGTAGGGATGAGATCCTCAGACCTATTGTAGTCCTTTTCGCTGCAGCAATTGGAGATGACTTCATGTTAATGGACGGCATTTGCAGACCACATCGTGCTTACTCGGTGGAAGATTTTCTTTTCGAGGAAGGAATCATACGAATGGAATGGCCAGCGAGTTCTCCGGACAAGAACCCAATAGAGCTTGTTTTGGACATTCTAAGGCAGACGAGTTGCCGGCCACCTGCCACCCTCACAAACTCTCCAAGAACTCAAAAGAGCTCTTCTGGAGAAGTGGGACAGAATACCCTTGCTCCTCATTAATAGCCTCATTGACTCCATGCATCAAATGTGTTTAACGTTGCTGGCAGTCCGGGGAAACCATACTCCCTACTAAAAACGATTTTCTTTGAAGGAAACACCTTTTTTATTCGTTTTTTCTCATATGCACAAATTATGTGTTTTTAGGGTTTCGTTCATCTCACGAAACCTTATTACTCCTGCTCCGTTATCTGTTTGTCACAGAGCTATTCTCAGAAACTATGTAACTTGCAGAGTTGAAACTTTGTTTATATAGCTGAATACCAGCTATAAAGAGCTCAAAATATTAAAATTTGAAAAATTCGTATTATTTTAATAAATAGAGATAAAAAACCAAAATTCTAACAGGCTTTCCTATTAAATTTAAACATTTTTCGTTATAACAGATGCCAAAAATTAAGAATCCACGATGAAATTCTTTCTACAATAATTAATTTTCTATCAGACGATTTCCACGTGGAAAATGAAAATGAAATAAAAAGTTTCACCAATTAAAAAAAATATTAATATGAAATAAAAATGATTGACGTCATAGTGGTAATAAAACTGAAATTTTCAAAGATTTCTCAATAATACAAGGATTATGAGTATGTGTATGTACACAAAGCAGATTAATATCACGTCATTAGAGAATTAAAAAGAAAATCTGACGTCATATTGGGAGTTTAACGAATTTTTCAGATGTTTGAGAATAATACAAAGCGAGTATCAATATGAGTAATAGAGAATAGTAAATATATATGAGTTTGAAAAACATATTGAATCATGATAAAAATCCGTTTATGGAAATATTCGCATATTTTAACATTTTAAAGGTGTACAACATGTTTAATTTTGAAATTATTTTTTTTATATCGCATTTAGTCCACGTGACAGATATTATTATGACAGAATATAATAACCGGCTTTACCTGCTATCGGGCTGGTTGGATACTCGAAAAAACGAAAAAAAAGACCGGTAAATTTTTACTTTATAAAAACAAAAAACATGAGTTTTTTTTTTCTTGGTTGCTAAATGAAATTTATTTGGATTTATTAAAGAAAGGATAAAGTGTTTTGAAAGGAATATTAAACGAAACCCTTTGAGCCATCTACGATCACACTTACCCACTTGTTCCTTTTGTACCCAAATGCTCAATACAATGCCTTTTTTTCTGCCAAATAAGTGTAATTTTTTTTCTCATATAGCAATATATACTGATACATTGAAATATAGCAATATATAGAAATTACAGTATAATTTTACAGTATAACTAGGGGGCCTACCCCCTGCGAGCTACGCTCGCCAACCCCCGCTCAGACTTCGAGGCCTCTAAAAGCATGACAGCGTGCTTTGTTTTAGCGTTTTAATGGGGCATTTTTTGATTATCATGGCCTCATACACAGCTGCTGCGACAACTGACGACTGATTTTGGGATTGATAAGTAAAATCAATTACAACTTGAAAACCAGCTTGTATAAAATGGTTAGGTTTAAATTGTGGCTACCTCTCGGACTTTTATAACAACTATCTCTATTCTATTCTTTCTTTTGCGTTTAAGGATGAGAAAAATTCCATCTTCTTGTGAATAACATTAAGAACCACGGTATTGAAAAGTACTATGTTATAGACATTTTCAGTAACAGGTTTTAATTTTCTTTCTATTTTAGTGCACCACCATGCATATTTTCATGTTATTTTAAATATGTAAATTATTTATTTTAATTAATATGTATATACGAATTTTCTAATAATTATTTATCATACAAAATTAATTAAATATTTTGTGCATGCATGTCTGCATTTATTTGGCATCAATTGATGAGATATTTAAACAAATTTGCTATCCGCGATAATTTTACACCATGTTATGTCACTTGAATATTGTCCATAAGAAAATCGGGTACTTTTCCAGTATAGGATCCTTTGCATTTAGGTTTGGCGTAATTCGAGTTTCGAAAAGGGATAGATTCGTTAGTATACATAGATTTGTTGCCAAAAGTTATGAAAACAAATCCAATGAACTTTTGGTGCTTTTCTATTATAGGGGTCTTGACGCCTTTTTTAAAAAGCTTGGCGCAATTCGGGCATCAGAAAGTGAGATTTGGTGCCAAATGACATAAACAGCCATGGAAACAAATTCGACGATTTTTTTGTTTATATGCGTATTTTAATTATACGTATATTATTATTGTTTTTTCTATACAAATTACTTCTGATTATATATAAAATAGGATAAATGACATTTTACGCTAAACAAATTGTATAAATATATATTTTTGCTCATTTCTTTTGCGTTTACATAAATGACGTCATTTGGACGAATTTATTCAAAATATTTTCAGTTTATGAATTAAATTAAATGCTGACAGACGATTGAATCCTGTCGATAGAAATGTGATTTTTTTTTTCAAATTTTCCTGAAAAACATAATTTAATCACAATCTTGTCTTCATTATCGATTGAAATAAAGGATAAATTCAATTTCAATTTAAAAATGACGAATAAAAAGAAATCAATAATCCCTATCGGGATCCTTTTCAAAATTTCCCCCTTTTTTGTCACAAAAAACCTGAGTAATTAGTTGCCATCATTACGGAAATGTCATTAAAATTAGAAAAAAATTAATATCTCGAAAAGTAATTCCAATTTCAAAATTCTATCACCAGTTTTGACATCCGCGGATTTTTATGGACAATTGGTATTAATTTCACCATCAAGCGTTTAATATTTTATTAAAAATAGCCCTGAAACATAATCAGTCGTTTAATCAGTTGTTTCATAAAATCGTTTCATAAATTCGTTTCATAAAATCGTTTCACAAATTCGTTTCATTAGGATTATATATATATAGGGTAGATATTGGCAGTTGGGATGCTAGTATTGTACTGTAAAATCAACATTTTTTTTTTTTTTTTTTTTTTTTTTTTTCAGTGTAAGCTGGCGAAAAAAACAACCGAAGACATCTCACACACACAAGAAAAAAGACACTTTTCAGTGACCATACATTTACATAAGTAAAAAATAGATAAATAAGAGATAAATAAAAAAAATACAAAAGCAACAGACTATCAGTTTATTATAATTATTATTAAACAAGAGGTAAAGTTTAGGTAGAAAAGAGAGATAAACAATTCAGGTTTCATTTTTAACAGTTAATAGATATTTGCGAAAACACTTACAATTGATGTGTTTTGTTTAATAAATATTCCTTTCTAAAAATTTCCGGTAAATGGTTTTATTTTTCTTAGTAGTCAGCTTTTCATTTTGTTTGGTTTGTTTGTTTATTTGTGTTTCTTTTTAACAAGGTTGTATTTTATATATGTACAAGTTACATTATGCGTGATAGTTGTATAATAAATTTGCTTTTATTTTTAATGTGGCTTTGTATACAATGGTTAATTTGGCCCTAGGTGGTAAACGAGTTTGACATTATGCTCATCATATTCTATAGTATATAATCTTGTAGTGCTCTATATATAATCTCGTAGTGCTCTATGTATAATCTTGTAGTGCACCTCAGTGATGTATATCCGTTTCAATATGTTTGAAATAGAGCAACATCATTAAAATACACCGCAAACAATTTTTCCCAATAGACCACAATGTAATGGCAATCTTTGAGTGCCCTTGTAAACGAAGTATAAATGCTACACACTTTATTTTCAATATCAAACATGCAATGGTAAACCTCAATAAAATACAAGGTGAACCAAAAGTCTTGCCCTGAATAAAAATATTTATTGTGCTCAAACTATTATAATTAGACATACGTTTGTTTCGATACATTGTAAGTATTGTTATAAAATTTATTGTTATAAAATTATTGTTAATAAAAAGACCACGTACCTCAGTAAATTTCAACGTGTGCCCCCTTGGTAGCTCGGAGAATATCTAAGCGGTATTCTATTCCCGCGAAGTGCTCTTTAACCCTTTCAACGGCGGTGGCACGTTTATGAAACCACTTCATTTTAATTCTGAATTGTCACAATGACACCAGAATTTTAGCATAAAATTTTCCGTTTATTATGTATCTGAAATATAGCTTTTTCTTATTCTCCAAATAAATTTGTTTGCAAATTCCGGTGTCATTCATTCATTTCAAAAGTTTAGCAATGGAAGTGTTTTGCCCCTGAAAGGGTTAACCTGTATTCTATTACAGTACAAACAGCAGCTTGTATCCCAGTCTTCAGTTCTTCGACGTCAGCGATTTGTGAACTCACACTAGGCACTCACACTAGACCTGCCACTTCTGGGCAGAACAGTAACGCTGTCTGTTTCTTTAAACCTGTCATACCACCGCTTTATTGATTTTGCATCAGGAGGGTTGAGCCCATAACAACGTCGAAATGTTCACTGAATATTAATGGACGATTTCGTTTCGTGAAACCAAAGCACACATTGAGCTTTCTCTTGAATCGACGCCATTTGGGCAGAAAATGATGTCTTCCTTACAAATGTTCCCACGAGTCCACTCTTGAAGGAGCAATCACGCTATCTATTGCAAGAAAAAAAAAAAAAAAAAAAAAAAAACTACTAAAACTGACCTATCCAATGATACAAGTTACATTAATATACAAATGGTTATTTTGTATTGAATTATTATAATCAGGGCAAGACTTTTGGTTCACCCTGTATGTCAATTGCATGGCAATCCGACTATATTTACGAAAATTAGAGTGCGACAGATTGCAGACAGACAAACCGAATTCATAAAATTTTTTCAACTGTATTGGAAAGTGTTAAAAACGTTGATGTTAAATTGAAAAGACATCGGTAAAATCTTATAAGATAAAAACAATTAACATATTTTATACGTTGAAATTCAGTTTATGCAAGTTATGATTAAATGCAAGTTATTTCTTGTAAAGTGTAAAAGGTCATAACTGGAAAGAGGCAGTACGTTCACATGTGAATTTTCTCATTAAACTTATGATCTGCTTGCAAAGCGGGCATTAATTCGAAGAGACAACCTGTATAGTTTTCGTTTCTACCATGTCTTCTTTCACGTAGTCCCCGACGGTTACTGTAGGCAAACTCATCATCCAGCTAAAGACCAAAGAAAATAAAAAAGACAAGAACTAAAAATCATGCATCAGGCGTAAATTATGAAACATTTTCCATCAATATCAGAAAATTTATATAAAAATATAACAAATTATAACACCTATACTTATTTTAATTGCTATAAGACCTAAAATAAAAACATTATAAACAGTAAAATAAGTTTTATTAGACTGTTGACGTGTTTCGGCTCCATCTGAGCCATTATCAAAACAAATAAGAATATTCTATAATTGTACGGTCTATGAAGTTATTTTTTGAAACGCTATCATTTATATAATTATAGCTAATATATGATATATTATTATTATTATATCATTAACTTACCAAAATTGTGGCTCAAGTTACTCCATGGTTACAAATATGGAAATAAACATCTAAGTAAAAGTAGAAAATAACGTGCGTAATTTGAAAAAGTACGTGAAAAATTAAATTATAGCGCTTCAAATAATAACTTCATAGATCGTGCAATTATAGAATATTCTTATTTGTTTTGATAATGGCTCCGATGGAGCCGAAACATGTCAAAAGTCTAATAAAACTTATTTTACTGTTTATAATGTTCTTATTTTACGCCTTTTAGCACTTAAAAGAAGTATATCAAAATATTATTAAGAAATTTCATTTTTATATTACAATGAAATATAAGATATGTAAATGAACTACTTAAAATACACATAACGTAGTGAAAATCTATTTTCAGTAATTCCTGTCCAAGCTGCTGTCATATTTGAAGCATTGTCACATAAACAAAAATGGGGCACACTGGACCATTATTGAAATTTTTATTTATTTTTTTTTTCTGAAATTTAGAGACACCTACATGAAAAAGTTCTTGAATATACCTTATCTTCAATTATGAATTTTCTCAAAGCA
Source organism: Maratus michaelseni (assembly GCA_963931845.1). Taxonomy (NCBI): domain Eukaryota; kingdom Metazoa; phylum Arthropoda; class Arachnida; order Araneae; family Salticidae; genus Maratus; species Maratus michaelseni. The sequence goes on from OZ007595.1 coordinate 108,714,145, forward strand.
TAATTTTTAATAGTTTTTAAAGAAAAAATATTTCAAACATGTAGTGTAACTCCTTTCCTTGTCTGGGGTACAGTGAGACACCAAACGAAGCACAGTAAAATATGACAGGCGACAGATAAATTACAATATTAATAACTATTTAAGGTGTTCCGAGACACAAAAATCTTCAAATTTTCGAAAAATACTTTATTGTATTACAAAATTATCTGTTTTTCCCCAGCTTAAAATGACGTTTAATTCATATTTCTATCTTAATTAGAACAGGATATATTATGTTAGTCTTTTAAAAATCTATATTTCAAGTAGTGGTTGTCATGGAAACGTTTTTGCGTTTTTCTGCATGACGGGTTTTTACAACTATTCTCGTCTTTAAATTGTTATAAGTCAAGAACCGTTAAAGATAAATGGTTTAAACTTCGAACATGTCTGTTTCAATTATTTTACTTTATTTCTGATTCAGCAAAAAAAAAAAAAAAAAAAAAAAAAAAAAAAAAAAAAAAAAAAAAAATACTTTTAAAAATAAGATACTTGAACCACATACAATATACTTGTCCACAATGTGTCTTTTCGTACTAAATCGATGATGCTCTACAACTTTGTAAATAACTTTTTTTCTCTATCTCTTTCCGGTTTCGAGATAGGAATGCTAACTCAGCAACATTCCACCAGGTGGCGCCATAGGCGGTTTCATTGAGTAGCGCATGGCTATTTTACTATACCTAGACACTACTTTTATGAATATAGCAGCTGCCGTTCCGAAGTTAAGAGGGTGGCAAGGGACTTTAGTGGGCATACTGTATACAAATCATTTAACATTATTAAATGCGCACTTCAAGATATTAGCTATTGTGTGAAGTGAGATAAAAATTAAAATGTCTCGCAAAATTGACGTTGAGACCCCTGATCTGCAGATTTATTAGTAATTTTAAATGTTAACTTTACCCAAATATGACGAGGCATGGAAGGAGAAAAACTGCTGCAACAGCGAAAGCCATTCCTGGGAACATGGTGTAAGACACATTGAAAATCTGTGAGAAGGCAAGCGTTCCAAGAAGAGGCGTCACAGATTCACAGGTAGCCAGCAGAGAAAACGCACGACCTGTTGAAGGTAAACTGAATTTCAACAAAATAGAAAGCTAGAGAGGAAAAATCACGAGTATAACATAGTTCATGGGAAACGTCCCATAATCTGTGTCGGAAGATTTGGCAGGGTTTTCTTTTTTGGCGATAAATTTTTTGATGTGGTTGTTGCAATCTTCAACGTTTGGAATTGCTTTTTTTACTACTTGAATTCTACCAGTGGATTGTTAGAAAACAGAAAAAAAAAACAATTATTAATCGCATTAGGTTTGTTAAATATGTTTGTTTATGTATTTCCATTACTTGTTAAAATAACCAAAATGGCGATAAAATGTTGTTTTAGCATCGTACATAGCTTTTTCAGATGGCGCAAAACAGGGTTTAATTAATGTATGTTTATAAATTTTTAAAAAGCATGTTTCTTCTGCCCCTTGAAAAATTTGGTAAGATACTAAAACGGTCTTTTGACGCCATTTTGGATTTCTTTGCCAACCGCGTCAAGCGGCACAGGATACGAAACTCTTCCCTAGATCATATCACTTTTTGTAATTTTATCTGAATTAAATTTCCATTCCACTGGTTAGATAAAATATACACAAGAATATTTCCTGATCTATATGCTGAGCCATATAAACACATTCGCTACATTGTGGCCCACTAGTGAGTTATTAATGAGCTTTGCTAGAGGATATGCGTGCCCTCTGTTAGGTCAGTATGGAAGACATTCTTACTGTGTTATTTACCTGAAACAAAAGGATTTTTTTTCTGTAAAGTAAAGCGTTTTATATAGAATCCATCTGTGGGTCACGTGGCTGTAAGGGAATTGCAAATAAGGGCCGTATTAACTCACTCGTGATACACACAAAAAATCAGACCATAGAGTACGTAATTTTAGAAAGTCGCATTCATTTCGCAGAAAACTGCGCAAACAGCGCAGCCGGATTTAGCCCCGTAGTTTAGCACAAACCTTGCCCAAATTACCATTGAATCAACTGTATTCTACTCTGTCCAGGTAGTAGAGTGGATTTGTAAGAGTCATACTTCCGTTTTGGTTCAGTGTTTGTAACACTGGTCAGAATTTTGATGGAAGTTTACAGCGTCTTCTAGTGATTGACTTCATACATTATAAGCAAATGAGTATGCCTTATTTATATCGTATACATTGAATCAGATGTATTACTAAAAAAATATATATATAGTTCAACAATAAACAAAATTTTTTTCTAAAAATATCCAAATACAGCTAAAAAATAATAAAATACTTCTTAGAAAGTATAACGGAAGGATTCTTCATATCGTGTTAAATAAAAACCTTTTGTTTTAATAACTTTAACTTTTCATCTGTTATCTATTTTTGCGTGGTCCATATCGTTGCATGTTTCTGAATTCGATGTAAATATTTCTATGGCTTCCCTCTCTAATGCGTAGTTTAAATTATTATAATTGGCTAATTTTTCAACATTATTGAAGTATATTGTAATTGGAGATTTGTTGTTTAATCTGTCTATTGAAGTGGCTGATTTATTTAAGTTTATATCTCTTCTGTGTCCTTTCATTCTGTTTTCAATTTTCCTTTTTGTCATACCTATATATGAAATAGCTTTTCCTTCGTTATCGTTGAAATTAATCCTGTTTATGCCTGATGTCTGTTTATAATTAAATTTATATGTGTCTGATCTGATTAATTTGAAAATCGATGGATCTGAGGTGATGGAAGTATTTATTCCAATTTTTTTAAATCTCTTTTTAATTTCAGGGAAATGCCTTTTATAAACGGAATTGGATTTGTAAATTTTATTTCTTTTTGAGCTGGTTGTATTCTATCATATCTTGACGTCGCTTTTTCGATTAACTTCTGTATTGTTTTTGTGGCGTATCCTGCATCCTTAGCTATCGTTTTAATTTTGCTTATTTCAGCGTATAAGAGATCTTTTGTTGAACATACTTTAAGGGCCCTATGAGCTCTCTAGCTATAGTACTAGGGCTTCAAACGGAACAAAATTCAAGTAGTATCTATTGTTAAACGAAAATTTCCAGTCAACCTCTAACGTCTGTGACAGAAATTGTCGCATAAAGACTTTGAGCAATCTCTGATACCTCTTGATCGAAAGATGAATAAAAGACTCGACTAACTTATATTATACTGTTTCTGTACCCACCTTATGTACATGGCTATTATATTAAAAATTCACATATTCAGAAGTCTCTAGCTATAGTACTAGGTTTTCAAACGAAACAAAATTACAGTAGTATCTATTGTTAAATGGAAAATTTCAAGTTAACTTTTAACTTCTGTGACAGAAATTGTCGCATAATTACTTTGAGCAATCCCTGAGACCTCTTGATCAAAAGATGAATGAAGGGCTCGATTAACTCATAGAACACTGTTTCTGTAGTAAATCTTATGTACAGGGCTATTATATTAAAAATGCAGGTATTCAGAAGTCTCTATCAAACGAAACAAAATTCCACTAGTATCTACTATTAAACAGAAAATTTCAAGTTAACCGTTAACTTCTGTGACGGAAATTGTCGCATAATTACTTTGAGCAATCTCTGAGACCGCTTGATCAAAAGATGAATGAAGGGCTCGATTAACTCATAGGATACTGTTTCTGTAGTAAATCTTATGTACAGGGCTATTATATTAAAAATTCACATATTTAGAAGTCTCTAGCTATAGTACTAGGTTTTCAAACGAAACAAAATTACAGTAGTATCTATTGTTAAATGGAAAATTTCAAGTTAACCTTTAACTTCTGTGACAGAAATTGTCGCATAATTACTTTGAGCAATCCCTGAGACCTCTTGATCAAAAGATGAATGAAGGGCTCGATTAACTCATAGGACACTGTTTCTGTAGTAAATCTTATGTACAGGGCTATTATATTAAAAATTCACGTATTCAAAAGTCTCTAGTTAAAGTACTATGGCTTCAAACGAAACAAAATTCCACTAGTATCTACTATTAAACAGAAAATTTCAAGTATACCGTTAACTTCTGTGACAGAAATTGTCGCATAATTACTTTGAGCAATCTCTGAGATCTCTTGATCAAAAGATGAATGAAGGGCTCGATTAACTCATAGGATACGGTTTCTGTAGTAAATCTTATGTACAGGGCTATTATATTAAAAATTCACATATTCAGAAGTCTCTAGCTATAGTACTAGGTCTTCAAACGAAACAAAATTCCAATAGTATCTACTATTAAACAGAAAATTTCTAGTTAACCTTTAACTTCTGTGACAGAAATTGTCGCATAATTACTTTGAGCAATCCCTGAGACCTCTTGATCAAAAGATGAATGAACGGATCGATTAACTCATAGGATACTGTTTCTGTAGTAAATCGTATGTACAGGACTATTATATTAAAAATTCACGTATTCAGAAGTGTCTAGATAAAGTACTATGGCTTCAAACGAAACAAAATTCCACTAGTATCTACTATTAAACAGAAAATTTCAAGTTAACCGTTAACTTCTGTGACAGAAATTGTCGCATAATTACTTTGAGCAATCTCTGAGCCTTCTTGATCGAAAGATGAATAAAATACTCAATTAACTTATAGGATACTGTTTCTGTACTAAATCTTATGTACAGGGCTATTATATTAAAAATTCACATATTCAGAAGTCTCTAGCTATAGTACTAGGGCTTCAAACGAAACAAAATTCCACTAGTATCTATTGTTAAACGGAAAATTTCTAGTTAACCTTCAACTTCTGTGACAGAAATTGTCGCATAATTACTTTGAGGAATCTCTGAGACCTCTTGATCGAAATATGAATAAAAGATTCGACTAAATTATAGGATACTGTTTTTGTACTAAATCTTATGTACAGGGCTATTATATTAAAAATTCACATATTCAGAAGTTTCACGGAACAAAATTCCAGTAGTATCTATCGTTAAACGAAAAATTTCTAGTTAACCTTTAAGTGCTGTGACAGAAATTGTCGCATAACTACTTTGAGTAATCTTTGAGACCTCTCTATCGAAAGATGAATAAAAGAATCGACTAACTAATAGGATACTGTTTTTGTACTAAGCCTTATGAACAAGGCTATTATATTAAAAATTCACATATTCAGAAGTTTCACGGAACAAAATTCCAGTAGTATCTATCGTTAAACGGAAAATTTCCAGTTAACCATTAAGTGCTGTGACAGAGCCGCCCCAATAGGGCGATCAGGCGAATTTCGCCTCAATGACCAGGCACTCAAACCCGTCAAACTGGGTCGAATCCCGGTAGGTAGGGGCCTGGTCAGTGGTCTCCAAGTGCTGTGACAGAAATTGTCGCATAACTACTTTGAGCAATCTTTGAGACCTCTCTATCGAAAGATGAATAAAAGAATCGACTAACTAATAGGATACCGTTTTTGTACTAAACCTTATGTACAGGGCTATTATATTAAAAATTCACATATTCAGAAGTTTCACGGAACAAAATTCCAGTAGTATCTATCGTTAAACGGAAAATTTCCAGTTAACCTTTAAGTGCTGTGACAGAAATTGTCGCATAACTACTTTGAGTAATCTTTGAGACCTCTCTATCGAAAGATTAATAAAAGAATCGACTAACTTATAGGATACTGTTTTTGTAGTAAATCTTATGTACAGGGCTATTATATTAAAAATTCACATATTTAGAAGTCTCTAGCTATAGTACTAGGTTTTCAAACGAAACAAAATTACAGTAGTATCTATTGTTAAATGGAAAATTTCAAGTTAACCTTTAACTTCTGTGACAGAAATTGTCGCATAATTACTTTGAGCAATCCCTGAGACCTCTTGATCAAAAGATGAATGAAGGGCTCGATTAACTCATAGGACACTGTTTCTGTAGTAAATCTTATGTACAGGGCTATTATATTAAAAATTCACGTATTCAGAAGTCTCTAGTTAAAGTACTATGGCTTCAAACGAAACAAAATTCCACTAGTATCTACTATTAAACAGAAAATTTCAAGTATACCGTTAACTTCTGTGACAGAAATTGTCGCATAATTACTTTGAGCAATCTCTGAGACCTCTTGATCAAAAGATGAATGAAGGGCTCGATTAACTCATAGGATACGGTTTCTGTAGTAAATCTTATGTACAGGGCTATTATATTAAAAATTCACATATTCAGAAGTCTCTAGCTATAGTACTAGGTCTTCAAACGAAACAAAATTCCAATAGTATCTACTATTAAACAGAAAATTTCTAGTTAACCGTTAACTTCTCTGACAGAAATTGTCGCATAATTACTTTGAGCAATCTCTGAGCCTTCTTGATCGAAAGATGAATAAAATACTCAATTAACTTATAGGATACTGTTTCTGTACTAAATCTTATGTACAGGGCTATTATATTAAAAATTCGCATATTCAGAAGTCTCTAGCTATAGTACTAGGGCTTCAAACGAAACAAAATTCCACTAGTATCTATTGTTAAACGGAAAATTTCTAGTTAACCTTCAACTTCTGTGACAGAAATTGTCGCATAATTACTTTGAGGAATCTCTGAGACCTCTCTATCGAAAGATGAATAAAAGAATCGACTAACTAATAGGATACTGTTTTTGTACTAAGCCTTATGAACAAGGCTATTATATTAAAAATTCACATATTCAGAAGTTTCACGGAACAAAATTCCAGTAGTATCTATCGTTAAACGGAAAATTTCCAGTTAACCATTAAGTGCTGTGACAGAGCCGCCCCAATAGGGCGATCAGGCGAATTTCGCCTCAATGACCAGGCACTCAAACCCGTCAAACTGGGTCGAATCCCGGTAGGTAGGGGCCTGGTCAGTGGTCTCCAAGTGCTGTGACAGAAATTGTCGCATAACTACTTTGAGCAATCTTTGAGACCTCTCTATCGAAAGATGAATAAAAGAATCGACTAACTAATAGGATACCGTTTTTGTACTAAACCTTATGTACAGGGCTATTATATTAAAAATTCACATATTCAGAAGTTTCACGGAACAAAATTCCAGTAGTATCTATCGTTAAACGGAAAATTTCCAGTTAACCTTTAAGTGCTGTGACAGAAATTGTCGCATAACTACTTTGAGTAATCTTTGAGACCTCTCTATCGAAAGATTAATAAAAGAATCGACTAACTTATAGGATACTGTTTTTGTAGTAAATCTTATGTACAGGGCTATTATATTAAAAATTCACATATTTAGAAGTCTCTAGCTATAGTACTAGGTTTTCAAACGAAACAAAATTACAGTAGTATCTATTGTTAAATGGAAAATTTCAAGTTAACCTTTAACTTCTGTGACAGAAATTGTCGCATAATTACTTTGAGCAATCCCTGAGACCTCTTGATCAAAAGATGAATGAAGGGCTCGATTAACTCATAGGACACTGTTTCTGTAGTAAATCTTATGTACAGGGCTATTATATTAAAAATTCACGTATTCAGAAGTCTCTAGTTAAAGTACTATGGCTTCAAACGAAACAAAATTCCACTAGTATCTACTATTAAACAGAAAATTTCAAGTATACCGTTAACTTCTGTGACAGAAATTGTCGCATAATTACTTTGAGCAATCTCTGAGACCTCTTGATCAAAAGATGAATGAAGGGCTCGATTAACTCATAGGATACGGTTTCTGCAGTAAATCTTATGTACAGGGCTATTATATTAAAAATTCACATATTCAGAAGTCTCTAGCTATAGTACTAGGTCTTCAAACGAAACAAAATTCCAATAGTATCTACTATTAAACAGAAAATTTCTAGTTAACCGTTAACTTCTCTGACAGAAATTGTCGCATAATTACTTTGAGCAATCTCTGAGCCTTCTTGATCGAAAGATGAATAAAATACTCAATTAACTTATAGGATACTGTTTCTGTACTAAATCTTATGTACAGGGCTATTATATTAAAAATTCGCATATTCAGAAGTCTCTAGCTATAGTACTAGGGCTTCAAACGAAACAAAATTCCACTAGTATCTATTGTTAAACGGAAAATTTCTAGTTAACCTTCAACTTCTGTGACAGAAATTGTCGCATAATTACTTTGAGGAATCTCTGAGACCTCTTGATCGAAATATGAATAAAAGATTCGACTAACTTATAGGATACTGTTTTTGTACTAAACCTTATGTACAGGGCTATTATATTAAAAATTCACATATTCAGAAGTTTCACGGAACAAAATTCCAGTAGTATCTATCGTTAAACGAAAAATTTCTAGTTAACCTTTAAGTGCCGTGACAGAAATTGTCGCATAACTACTTTGAGTAATCTTTGAGACCTCTCTATCGAAAGATGAATAAAAGAATCGACTAACTAATAGGATACTGTTTTTGTACTAAGCCTTATGTACAAGGCTATTATATTAAAAATTCACATATTCAGAAGTTTCACGGAACAAAATTCCAGTAGTATCTATCGTTAAAAGGGAAATTTCCAGTTAACCTTTAAGTGCTGTGACAGAGCCGCCCCAATAGGGCGATCAGGCGAATTTCGCCTCAATGACCAGGCACTCAAACCCGTCAAACTGGGTCGAATCCCGGTAGGTAGGGGCCTGGTCAGTGGTCTCCAAGTGCTGTGACAGAAATTGTCGCATAACTACTTTGAGCAATCTTTGAGACCTCTCTATCGAAAGATGAATAAAAGAATCGACTAACTAATAGGATACTGTTTTTGTACTAAACCTTATGTACAGGGCTATTATATTAAAAATTCACATATTCAGAAGTTTCACGGAACAAAATTCCAGTAGTATCTATCGTTAAACGGAAAATTTCCAGTTAACCTTTAAGTGCTGTGACAGAAATTGTCGCATAACTACTTTGAGTAATCTTTGAAATCTCTCTATCGAAAGATGAATAAAAGAATCGACTAACTTATAGGATACTGTTTTTGTACTAAACCTTATGTACAGGGCTATTATATTAAAAATTCACATATTCAGAAGTTTCACGGAACAAAATTCCAGTAGTATCTATCGTTAAACGGAAAATTTCCAGTTAACCTTTAAGTGCAGAAATTGTCGCATAACTACTTTGAGCAATCTTTGAGACCTCTCTATCGAAAGATGAATAAAAGAATCGACTAACTTATAGGATACTGTTTTTGTACTAAACCTTATGTACAGGGCTATTATATTAAAAATTCACATATTCAGAAGTTTCACGGAACAAAATTCCAGTAGTATCTATCGTTAAACGGAAAATTTCCAGTTAACCTTTAAGTGCAGAAATTGTCGCATAACTACTTTGAGCAATCTTTGAGACCTCTCTATCGAAAGATGAATAAAAGAATCGACTAACTAATAGGATACTGTTTCTGTACTAAATATTTTGTACAGGGCAATTACAATTAAAATTCACCTATTCAACAGTCACTAGCAATAGCACTAGAGTTCCGAACGAAACAAAATTTAAGAAGTATCTTGAGTTGAAATTTAAATGTTCAACTGTGAAAATTGTAAAAAAGCAGCCGTCTCTGAGACCGAAGCAATAAAGGGTTAAAATAGATTTAGGAGTTCAATTAAAAAAAAAAATCTTACCTAGCTCATCCTTGCTAACTAACTTGGACAGCCTGGCCCGAACAGCAATGAGTGAAGCGTTGTTTAATGCACCACACATCCAGCCTAAAAAATAAATAAATAAAAAAAAATATATATAATTTAACAAATTACAATAACCAGTGGAAAAATGTTCCAAAAGCTTTAAAAAAAAAAAAAAAAAAAAAAAAAAAAAAAAAAAAAAAAAAACCGTGTTTAGCGGCCCCACAATTATGATTAGCTTATATATGCATCCTATATACGCATATATATATTCCAAACACTCCTATATGTGCCCTATACGTCATTATACACATATTATTTGCGTCTTACCTGTAGTATATACATCATATACACATGTCATATATATACATCATATATACATCATGTATGCATCATATATGACTATGAATTGGCCACATACGTCAAGAAATGTTATATATATATCATATATTATTATAATGTCATGCATGGGGCCGCTATAACACGAATGTACCAAATTTCGGCTTTTTTTTCATATCTGATAATTTGCATCTATTCTTTTTGTATTTTTAACATTTTTGTAACGATTTTAAGCATTTCTATTGCCTATTCAAAGATAAATTCTTCTAAAGTTACAGAATTTCGTTAAAAATGCTTAAAAAAAACCTTAAAAAAATAAAGTGACGACGTCAAGATAATGACCACGTCAAGAGGTCCATTCTCGACAAAAAACAACAACCATTTTCCCAATGGTTGTTGTTTTCGACAACCATTTTGATCATTACCACTCGACAACCATGTCAAGTGCAACCATTTCGACAACCATGTTAAGAACATCACATCTTTGTAATGTTCGTAATTAAACCCCTTTTTAACATTTCCCAACATAGTTGAAAAGCGTTTATGAATTCGGTGTGTCTGTCCATCTGTCCGTCCGTCCGTGCTCTAACTCTGGTAAATATTCTTTTATTCTCCTGTAATTTTCATATGTTATTGACATTTACTATTCCACGATCCCTATTTTAAAGTGTGAAGCATTTATAGATTGTTTACAGGGAGAATCGAAAGTATTCCGTTACATTACAGTCAACGGGAAAAAATCGTTTCAAGTGCACTTTGATGATGCTGCGTCATTTCAAACGTAATTAAATTTATGAACAATTATGAAGAACACTGAAAAATGTCTTTTGCATAACATGGGGTGCAAAGCATTTAACCATTTGCAGTGTAATTTAATGATGTTACACTATATCAAACACAATGCAATTTATATGCATTACTGAGGTGCACTATAAATTGCCCACTAAAAAGTATGGTGTGCATTGCGTTTATCGTTCATTTACAGGAACACACAAAATAATTTGGTTACATTCTAGATTCTATGTGCGATAATTACAGTCTGTGTGATAAGTGTGTGTTGTGTGTATAAATTCTGTTGATCATGTACATGACAACACAAAGGAGTTTCTTAAGTATTACTGACTATGGAAGGGAATTGTTTAAGGGTAGTTTTTAAATTGTGTAACGCATTTTGCTGTTGAACTATATTTAGTAGACTAATAGAAGTTTGGGGAATATAAATAAATTCTTATACAGGGCTTACGCAAAGAACAAGATAACAAGATACATTGTTGTTTATGGATTGGTAATTGCTGGAAGTGCGTTTTAAGTCGCCTTATGTGTTTTTTATCGTAATAAAATTTTAGCTTAAATTGTGTTGTGTACAAAAGTCTTCAGATAATATACAGGCCTGTACAACAGAATTCGAGTGCATTTCCATCGATTGGGTAAAACTGCTAAATGTGAATTTTCTAACTGAACTAAATTTTATCATCTATGTATATTCAAATCTATAGATCATATACAGGGCTGCACAAAATAATTCGACTACTTTTTTGATTATGGAAGATAATTGCTAAATCTGGATGTTTAAATGGGTTATATATGTTTTCTAAACTTACATATCTTCTTTCACATTATTTAACGACGAAGTTTCGTTACAGTTTTTTCACAATCTATGCTTGACACATGATTTTTCTTTCTTGTTTATAATTTACCACGATTTTAAGAAAAGGAAGCATTTTTGTTAGTATTGATCTGAGAAAAGTACAAATCCACTTTAAAAAAACGAATCATTTTTTCTATAAAAACTACACCAATATATCTGAAATAGCAGTGTCTTTAAAATATTGCAATAAGTTTTTTTTTCTATTTAATATTTTCAAACAAATATTAATTTTGTTTTATAAGAGTGAGTGAGACAGTTCAATCTTCATTACAAATACATGTTGTGTGAGGTTTGTTAATACTTATAGAACTGTATAAAATGTATGATTCTTCACACAATTGATTATCCTTATAATTTTGACCAAGAGCGTAAAAAGAAAAATAGCCAAATATCGTTTCCTAAGAAAATATTGTACTTATTTGTATTTTCAAACATAATTTGAAGTGGGGAACATTTAAAAAAAGAGACAAGTGACTTCCACAATGAAATTTATTTTCTTCGAAATGTAGTTGTTTCTTCTGTTAATCTTCAAGTTGTGATTTTCCTCTTGTGAGGTTTTTAGGGACTCTTTGTGGGGAGATCTTGTCCAAGGAGAAAATAAGAAAGGAAATCATGCGCCAAGCATAGATTATGAAACATTTTCGAATACATTCGGAATAGAGTTACAAAAGTTCACCGTTTAATAAGGTAAAATATGATGTGTAAACAAACAGCTTGGGAAACGCATAACACATTCGAAAACCCAATTTTCGTTATAGTCGGAAAAATAATACGATTCTTTTGTGCAGCCTTGTATATGATCTATAGATTTGTATACATGCTACATAGTATGCAGAAATTTAATTCGGTTAGGAAACAAGTTAAAAATTTCCCTTCAGCAATTTCTGTCAATAAGTGAAAATGAATATAGTCCATAAGCAGTAACAACATAAAAATACACTGTAGACGATTTTTCCCCGTAGAAAGTAATACTACGGAATTCTTTTAAGTGTCCCTGTAAACGAACTATAAGTGCTACACACTTTATTTTCAAGACCGAAGATGCCATAGTAAACCTCAATAACACATATAAATTGAATGGCAATCTAAATATATTTACGCACGTTAGAGGCCGGGCAAGCAACAGACAGACAAACCGAATTCACTTTTCAACTATGTTAGAAATTGTTAAAAACAAACTTTCTATACTATATTACATATCCTTCTTCAGCATGCATACTTTTTCCGGTCAAAAAGCCACGAATAAACATTTAATGTAAGTTTAATCCAAAAATTCAGATATTTGTTTTCGGGAAAGTTTGACGCGCAAATTTCCATTGAATTTGATTATAATCCACTGGACTAAGGGCCGTATTCACCATCTACCTCAACTGAATGGTTAAGAGCGAAAACCTCGTCGAAAGCTCAAATAGTATTCATGATTCATCTGGTTGGACTTCAGCCACGATCATGTCCAATCTGGTTAATGGTGAATACCATTTGAGCGTTCGACTGAGATTGTCTCGCCAAATGGCAGTTGAGGTAAATGGTGAATACAAGTGTTAGTGCCCATTCCCTTCAAAAATTAAGCGTAAACAGAGCATGAGAATTCAAAGCAAAAGTATTTTTCTTTTGAATCTTAAATATTCTACTTACCGTAGTAAAAGAAAGCGGGTTTATAAGCAACTGAAGTGATGACCATTTTGGACGTGAGTGATAACATTCCTATCAATCCCAAGGCCGCCTCATGTAAACGTAATTTGTTGGCCAGGATTGGAATAATAACGACTATAGCGAAGGCGTTGGCTATGTAGAAAGTAATGCTAGCATGGGAGAATTCCGTGACGTCCCACTTGTACATGAAGCGAGCGAACGAAAAAGCAATCGCAAGAGTTCCTGCAAATAAAAATCAATATTAAATTATCAACTAAGTTCTGTTAACAAGTCATTCATTTTATAAAAATAAAAAAAAATTCTTAACATTTATTGCCGAAACGTTAGTGAAGGCTCATTGTGGAGACGCGAAAAGTTTTTGGTTTCCATCTGTCTGTTTGTTTGTAACATCTCCAGTTTCAAAACAGGAGGTCCAGTGTTTGAACTCAGCCGGTTTCATTGTGTCAGTTTTCATTGTATTATTATTAATATTATTTATTCTCATGTTTAAAATGTTTGTTAAGTATTAGCACAAAATAAGAATTTTCAATATTTTAATTTGGTAAAATGTAAGCACAGTATTGGAATTTGGTTAAAGAATTTGTTTATATTTTGAATTGGTAAGTGTATGCACAGTATTTAAAAAAAAAAGAAAGAGAAAGAGGGAAAAAGAAGAGCAAATAAAAGGTAATAGAAATTTAGGTTAAAGAATCCGACAAAGTGTATGTACAATTAAGGAAAGAGGCAACAATGGTTATAGTTTTTGTAAACATTTGAGTTTGAAAAGTACACACACAGTATGATAAGTTAAATAATCTTTGATAAACATAATTGTTAACATTTGGTAAAGTTTTGTACTTATTAGTTTATTTGTGGTATAGCATTTTTAATTTTATTTGTATTATTAACTTTAAGAAAACTATGTTGATGTTCAGTACAATTATGATATGGAATATGTTGTTACTGTATATTATTCCGTTTTGTACTCTATTTAAGTATTGTCTCTGTAAAATAACGTCAGTGTAATGTTAATTTGTCAAAACTAATTTCATCGAGGGTTAGAGGATTTGTCACCACTGTTTCCGTCCTTGGCAGAGCCAGACGCAGTTTTGGTCGTGGGATCTTCGTTTCCGTTTTCAGAGGTTTATTCAACTCGATTGTGGCTCGCAGTTAAATTTCCCTACCGGTAGGGATGTAATCTAAAACTTTTTTAGTTTGTTTGGTTGAACGTGTAAAAAATTTATATTAAATTGTGTCAAAAATCTTCTTTTTTCCTTTTTTTTTAAATTAACTTTCTGGATACTGTAATATACGGAAAGTCGAATGGAGTCACTCCAGATTTTTCAGAATTTAAGTTCATTTTTCTTGGATTACATTGCATTATAAAAATTGATTGAACTACAACAATAAATATGCATTCAAATTAAGGAATCTACCATGGTAGGAATGTCTTATAACTTTTGCTAATAACGCTTTATCAACATATGGAGAAAATAGATACTCTGTCACCGATAGAATTGTATATTATCTACTTATAGTAAAATCTAAGAGCAAGAGAGTGTTGGTAAACATGCCAGGTGCAACCACTCTGCTCTGCGAATCGACTGTAGCTAAACGCCATGTTAGGCCTAATGAAAATCATATGCTAACAAATGACAGCTAAATGATAATTTCTTCTGCTTCAAATCATGTCTGTTCAGCATATTTTCATAAAAAATATGTATATCAACATTTCTGTCAGCAATTTTTTCTGTAAACACTTTTCAGAAATAGCGGTGACTGCTTTCGTAGGGAAGATTTGCGGTGAACGATCCAGTACCACGCTTCGTTTTTAAATACTGTTTTGGCGCCCTCTATTGGCAATTAATATAAACGAAAGAACTTTCTGTTGGAAAAGAATATATAAACTAACAATAAAGTTGTATAAAATGTATATAAGCATATCTTAAAAATAAGAAATATTCAGGACGTATTGAATTATTCCAAGATCAACTTTAAAAAGCTTCAGCTTAATGTTCTTTCTTAATGTTATTTCTTTTCTTAGTTATATCAATTTTTAAGAGTCTAGCTTATATTCACCTAAATTTTGAAAATTTGCTTCCATCGTAAATAAAATGTTTTTTTTTCTTATGAAACGTAATTAAAATATAGGGAAAGAATACCGCGTAATTTGCATTTAATTTTGCTCATGTAACCAAACAGTGAGCTATGTGGTGAGTCAAGCTCTTTAGAAACTCATTCATAATACTTTTTTTACAAACACTTTCGCACATGGATTATATTTTTAACATTTAATTTGAATGTTTTGTCCAATCGTTGAAATATTTCAAAAATTAAATATTGAGTAAAAAAAAAAAAATCTTCATTTGTTTTGTATTTGTAGAAATCATTTATCGTTTTTGAAATGTACTTTTCTACAACACAAACCTTTCAATAATAAAATCTTCATGCTGTTTGTTTGTATCAAATTGCAACACAGATCAACAATCCGTCATTTTTGACGGGGGTTATATACTAGTTATTAAATAAAAGAGACAAACTATCGATATTATGAGAATCACACCAAGAAAGGTACTGTGTAAAATGTTTACCCATCTCGCAAAAGAGCAGAGAAAAAGAACTCCACACCAAACAGAAAATCTGCTTCCGGATATTTCCGGGTCTTTTCTTGGAGCATGTCTTGTAGCTTTCCTTCATGTTATCTATGGTGACCAAATCTCGAAACATGTCGGTGCATTTTAGTCCTTCTGGCTTAGGAATTGTTTCTCTGACGAAAAATATCGCATACAGGATGGCTATTCCGAAAGAACAAGGAGATATGATCATGGTCGGTATTGGACTTTTATTGCTGATTCTGTATATTTCTCCTCCCAGGATATTTCCCAGGACGATTGAACAAATGTAGGAAAACTCCAAGATTGCATACCGAGTTGACCGAGATCTGAAATGAAATGCACATGTAGGCATACATTTAGAAATGAAATAAAAGGAAATGAAATCCTCCACTAGTGGAGAGCCAGCAGTTAAGGTGGTTCTCAAACTCCCTGCTCAGGAGCTCGAAACTTTCCGACATTTTTTCTGACTCATTTTTAAACGTAAAGGTATAAAATTGGCATATGAGTTGTAATTTTCCAACTGGACGAAAAATGTCCGGGCCAGGATTCGAACCTGGGATATCTTGGCTGAAGATGCCATGCTCTACCAACAGAGCCATCGTGGTCGAATCTGGAAGACCTAATTCACTCAGTTAACCTTATTGATCATACCATCTGGTCTGATCGTCCAGTTTGGACTAGGTGTTGGACTTTGGTTTCAACTGGTTTTCGTCCAGTTGGAAAATTACAACGCATATGATTTCTTTACCAATTTAAATAATTGTGTTAAAATTAATCTTGTATAAAATTGGCATGTCTGACTATTGAAATGATTTGGAATCAAATAGCGTTTTCCATTTTTTAATAAATAAATTACTTATTGAGTTAAAAACGATTCTCGTCACATAACGACAAGTTTGTCTTCATTCTGGTAATGCCGCGTCGAGAAATCGGTTCAAAACGCCGACTTTGACAGTATTCTCTGAATGATCTTCCGTTTTTACCAAAAAATGGAAAACGTTTTTCTATTAGTTACTGTATAAGAACACATGCCAATTTCATGCGTTTCCGAAGAAAAATGATTTTAGAAATGTATCAGAAAGTAGCATCTTTGGATTTGAGTATCAACAAAATCAAAAGTATAGGAAATTTGCTCCAAGAGGGTAAATGTTTAATCAAAATTCATAATTTAAATTGCAGATGTTGAAAATTTTATAAGAGATTAAAGCAAACTGAGTACAAAGTTAGTTTTTGCAATTAAGGTTCAGTATCACAACATTTCTTAACAAAGCAACAAAAAACCCCATGGAAGAGACATTTTTGCATTAGGAATCATGGAAACCATTTTCTCATTATCGGTTTGAAAGCAAACACTTCCGTCAACCAGTCTACTACTACATTTTTTCCTCATCGATCATTGCTGATATCGGCATGGCAACGTACACCAATCATATCATAGACCTGTCAAATGTAGACCGATCAGATCACCCAAACTCATGTGTATAGTAGGAACAGGTATTTCTTGCTTCCCCACAGCAATTTATCCACCGCCCCCTGAATACTAGGCCTGCGCACTGACACAAAAATGGCGGATGTCGTAGGTGGATTTTTTTTAGCGTTTGTGCGGTCCCCTGATTTTAGGCACCAGTATTTTTCAAACGATTTCTTTGACTTATTCAATCTTAGAAAAATAAAGCGGAAATGACTTTTAGAAATTCCTAACACCCAGGGCCATAACCAGACGGGGGTATGGTAGGCTAAGGCCCCTCCTCCCAGCAACTTCTTGACAATGAACATTTAATATAATGATATTCTAAATGTATTTTTCTTTAGATAACAAAATTGAAAATCAACTAATTGAAAACTGACACAGTTTGCTTTTTACACTCACAAAAATCAAACCATAGGATTGAAGCATCAAGAATCAAGAAAACTTTATATTTTGTGCAACAAAATTTTAATTGCAAAATAGTTTGTTTTTATTGAAGAAATTGAACATAAATATAAGCTTGTCTATTGTGCAGTTTAAACGTAAATAAACTAAAATCAGAAAAAAAAAATATTTCTATTGAAGCTGTAAATAACGTATTATCTAAATTAGACAGTTCAATTATTTCAATGGTAGTTTAAATAAGTATTTTCCTAATAATTATTGGTTCTACATTTAAAAATGCAGCTTCAAAGTAATGCTTGGAAATTTTTTTTTGCTAAAAATGTCTCGAGCAAAAGGTCTTTATCTGCAAAACGACACAGTCAATAACAGTCGAAAAAAATCTTTTACACTTATTTTGACAGAAAATATTAAAACATCACGCACAATGATATTTTGAAAATAAATATCGAAAATATCAAAAATCACGATATTTTGAAAATAAATATTGGCTCCAATATCATTATATAATATCACCGAACCCTATTTACTAGCTTGAAAATTTAGGTTCCAAAGCAATTCTGACTCTGCGATGTGTTATGTTTACGTTTTCTTTAGTTTGTAAAATAGAGCAACGCTTTACTATTTACTGCTTCCTAAGCTAAACATGAGATACTCAACTCAATTTCGGAGCAAAGAATGTACTCAAAGTTCAAAATCATTATTCTTCTGTATTTGGTACGTCATTTTATCTTATGTTCTATCTGTACTCTCCAATTTTATTCTCATATATTCAGACTAGAGTCTTGCATGGAAATTTCGAGTCTGGGTCCATAGAAATTCCGGGTTACAGATATTTCTCTTTAAAGTCAATTCGACAACCGACTTGAATCCACCAAAAAAATTCATCAACCCGAAAGCCGATCGGAACCCGCAGTGAAAGAAAATTAATCCATATTTTAATACAATTATGAGAGAATAGTTCACAATTATAACTCTAGTATCATTTTTATCTTTTTTGTATAAAAAATGAACACATATACACTCATTAATATTCAAATATATAGTTTCTTTAATTAGAAAAATATTCACGACTTTCTTTTGACAAATCGGGTCGACTCAAAACCGACCCAAAAAAGTCAAAACCGAAACCGAAACAGATTCGCAACGAAAAAATTTAGCGTCAATCTGATAAAAGTCGAACTGCAGGTCGGGTCGGACTCGGGTTAGTCGGCCCAATGCAGGACGCTAGTTCTGACCTATTCTGAGAGTACTTATTAGCAATACTTTAATTTTAGAAAGATCGAGAACGAATTAAACCCAGGGGCATAGAAAAGAGAAAGCTCACATGGCTCAAAAGCTCTACCTATTCAAACGAAGACAGATTTTTTTTAAAGTCACGTAAACTGCTTCAAAGAATACTATATTCTGTCTACGATGGTTGATAATTCATTTCTGACAGAACACCTCTGTACTATAAATATATTCAGATTAGTAAATCTCCAGATATCTAACCATTTTAACCCTTTCGGCACCAGCATTTGACAGACGAATTTTATTCGGTTGGCACCACTATTTAAAAAAATAATTAATTTTACTTATTTAATCACAGAAATGCCCTAATTAAATAAGGCAAATATTACTTTTCTTTATTACTGGTATCAAAAACAATTACTGTATGCTCCTTTTGAAGATGCATATATGAATTCATGATTCCAAAGGTGTTAAAATCTGCGAATCTTTGACATTTTATCTTAATTTTCATCACAACGGCTCCAGCCCCCTAAATTCTGTTGAGCATAGTTTTTAAACGCATGAACATAAAGAAAGCAAACAACAACAACAACAACAATAAATAAAAATCGTTTTCGATGGTAGGAGGGGGTAAGTTATTCATTTTTTTCTTAGCGTCACTTGGGAAAAATAAATTTTACTTTTCTAATTTTCCTAACTCGTTAGAGGAAAAAAGAATATTTAGTTAATTAAATTTTAAAATCCAGGAAAAAGAACAATGACCGTACTCTGTTCTTTCTTTGTCGGTGCTCATGGTTTCATTGTATTTAAAGATAGACATTACCTCCCCCCTTTCAGAAAATGAAGGTTTCCCGATCGCTTTACATGAGTATTAAATATTATAAAATC
Source organism: Maratus michaelseni (assembly GCA_963931845.1). Classification (NCBI taxonomy): domain Eukaryota; kingdom Metazoa; phylum Arthropoda; class Arachnida; order Araneae; family Salticidae; genus Maratus; species Maratus michaelseni. Next base: position 108,733,975 of record OZ007595.1, read on the forward strand.
AATCATCACTTACCTTTCATCTGTCACATCAGATATATAAGTGAAAGCTGAAGAAAAACTTATGATGAAACCTCCCGAAAAACCAGCTAAGATGGACGCTACAACATACCAGACAGGAGAAACCCTTGGAAAAAATGTTAAAACAGCACTCACAGTAGCTTCCAGAACTTGTCCAGCTGCAGATATTAATAGAGGATATTTTCTGCTGTACTTGTCGCTCCATGGTCCTAAGAAGATGGCGACAATAACGGCTGGCAAACTGGACAAAAGCATGACGCCTGCATAAAGGTTGTTCGCAGCTTCTATGGACACTTCCTGGTGAGATTGGTGATCATCGAGGTTTTCGCATATCTCATCGGGATATAAGTGCAAATTTCTACAAGAACTCTCCATCAACAGGCTCTGGAAGGTTACCTGTCGTATAGTGTGGCCAAACATGGCGAAGAACAAATAGCGTTCCACAGACACTAATTTCAAAGCGTTTTTGACAGTTAGTAACATGCTCCTGGGTGTAGCCATTTTCTTCTGATTTCTTAAATAATAGAAAAATCGTTATAAGAAAAAGTACTGAAAATTGGAAAATATGCATGGTTAGATAGTGTATAATGAGCGCACACATAAAGTAGTAAATTTACACATCAGAAGTATCCACATCAGCTGCGCACGGTAAATAAAAATCATGCGTTAAGCATAGATTACGAAACACTTTCCAACACTTCCAGATTACTGTAACGAAACTTCACCGTTTAATAAGCGTGGAAAAAGATATATTGGGTTGTTGGGAAAATTAATTCGTACCGGAAAATCCTGTCCGTTAATTATTAGACATTTATTAGCTATTGGAATTAATGTCTAATAATTAAATGATAGAATTTCCCGGTACGAATTAATTTTCCCAAACGGCACGAATTTCCCGAACAACTCCGAATTAAGTAAACAAATTTAGAAAACGCATAACATATTTGAAGACCCGATTTCGGCAATTACTGTACATAATCGGGAAAGAGCTCGATTTCTTTTGTGCAAACCTGTATATATAATCAATACATTTCTACCTATACTACATAAAATGCTAAAAGTTAGTTCAGTTTGAAAACGCATGACACTCTTGAAAATTTACCTTCACCAATTTCCGCGAATCGATGAAAATTTACTACTTTTTATATAAAAAACTGTGGTGCTATTTATAGGTACTCTAATGCCCTTAAATGTTTATATTTGAGAAAACTAATAAAGTTTTAACTTTCAAAATTTCTTTATTTGTAAAATTTTTATGAAAAAAATATTTAGAGTTGCTCTTTTTTAGGTGCGTTCGTAATTATATAAATACGTAGCACCTATAGTCGTCGTTTGGTTAGGTGCGTTCGTAATTATATAAATACGTAGCACCTATAGTCGTCGTTTGGTCCGTCCGTCTGTCCGTCCGTCTGTCTGTCTGTCCGTCCGTCTGTCTGTCTGTCCGCATATAACAACGCAAAAACTACCCAACCAAATGGTTTGCAATTTAAAATATATTATCTTTGCAGAATTTTGTCGAGACATTTCAAATTTTATTAAAATCGAATCAAAACTTTAGGAGATATTAATAAAAATATTTATTAAGAAATTTGAATTTTTTTTTTTTTAAATCGGTGCTTTCTTGTTAGAGAAGCTTCCGATGGATGTTAAATCGTCAAGCGACCGAGACACTTATTTTATGACAGAAATTAATCTGCAGACGATATAATTCATTTCACAGAATTAAAAATCATCAAGATCTGAATATTTATATAACTAGCTGATACATGTATATCTGAATATTTATATAACTAGTTAAGATATTTGTATGAACAGTGTCATAAAATATATACTTAACTAGCTGTTTAACCCGTTCTACGCACGGGATATCATGAATTTAATTCTAAAACGTGCGTACGAACGCACCTCGTTTGTAACGTTTGACGTACAATTTCCAACTTGTTTAAATCTCAAAACTAAATTATCTGGGAAATGTTCTGTTGTCTGTAAAGAGAGTTAATATGCAGCCGGTTATAAAAAGAGAGGTTTTTATTTCTTTTAACTAATGCTACACTGCAAAAAAAAGTTGAATTTACAGTATAATACTGGTACCCCAGTTGCCAGTATTATACCGTAAAATTAACAGTAATAAACGGTAAAATAAGCAGTAATACGCTGCCACGCATGCGCGGTAGCGTATTACCACTTATTTTACTGTTTATTACTGTTAATTTTACGGTATAATACTGGCATCTGGGATGTCAGTATTATACTGTAAAATCAATACCTTTTTTTTTGTAGTGTAGCAAATACGTATTCTATAAATATTTCTGACATTTTAATGATGTTATAAACTGTGGAACGTTTAAGTTTTTTACCGTCAAGTTTTGACAGCCACTATCTAATTACTAAATTAAAAGCATGATATGATAATATTTAATACATATGACGATACGTGGTAAATGTAAAATAAATTGCGGAAAAAAAGTGTTTAGGTTGGGATATGTTAATCATTGTTTACAAATGAAAGTTTAAATTGAATAAAACTAGATTAAAATTTAATCGGATCTAAATCATACCAGACTAAGTTTAAACGATTATTTTAAAAGATTTTTAAAAGTAATATTATTAAATTTGTTTAGGTTGACATTAATACTAATTTAAGAACATGACATACAAAAAAATCAAAAGCATAAAAACTTACCAGAAGTTATCTAATAATGATAAATGTAAAAAAAATTATGTTACTTATTTGCTATGATGTCATTCTTTCTTAATAAAAGCCAGTTATATGAACCGAAATCAACTAAACGTTTAACACCACATATATAAATTCAGATTATTAGAAGAAAAGTTTACTTATATTTGAATTTTTAAGGGGAGAACTAAGCAGAACTAAACAATTAGCACCTGGTATCGTTTGTAGTTAAAAAACAATACCTTCATCATTTCATGGAAAATAAAAATAATATTTTTATTTCTCTATCATTATATGATAAAAAAAAATTAATAATGAAATGAAACATCAAAGTTGATTATTGTTACGAATAAATTTTAAGTGTTATCAGTTGAAATATCTAAACACGATGTATAACACTAGCTAACATCGATGAAATATCTATTTACGATAATGTTATCTAGTATAACAATGATTGAAATTTGTTGCTTATTGATGTAATTAATATTTCGGAAAACAAACAAACATACAAAGAAACAACCACAAAAAAATTCTTAAAGTATTATATATATTTTGTTGACATGATATTTTTATTCTTTGTTTTACTGTTATAGTAATTTGACTGTATGGCTCCCTATTGAAGCTTGGAAAGATTTCAATGAAATTCGTAGATTTATTTACGTACGGCTGAATCAGTTTTTTTTATAACGCTTTATACAGTTCTACAGAATTTTATAGAATTATTTCTAAAAAAAAAAAAAAAAAAAAAAAAAAAAAAAAAGTTAAATCTACAATTATTTTTATAGAAAAAACTCTAATTTTTTTAAAAAATCTATATAAGTATGTTGAAATATAACAGAAATTTGAGAAGCGTTTTGTAAATAATGTTTTTACACGAAAACTATTTATTCATGTTTTTAAAATGCAGAATAATTTTCTGCAGGAAAATATTATTCGGAAATAGTGATGCGGTAGCTTAAAAATGAGCATCCTACGAACACTCAGTTACGAGCTGAGCTCGTTTATAAACACTAAAAAGTTAATTAGAGAGTATAAGTTTAAGTATTAAAAAAAAAAAAAAAAAAAACTAAAATCACATTCCGCTAAGAATGTTAACTTGCAAGTAGTGCATTAATTTCTGTAAAGTGCATTTCTTTATTAATTTTATGTTTTTTAAATGTAGAATAATTTTCTAGTTAAATAAGGAACATATTATTCGGAAATAGTGTTACCGTTGCTTAAAATTAAGCATCATACGAACTCTCAGTTATGAGTTGATCTCGTACATAACCACTAAAGAGTTAATTAGAGTTATATGTCTAAGTATAAAAAAAAAAAATATTCCGCTAAGATACATGAGTGAGAACTTGCAAATAGTGCATCAATTTCTGTAAAATTGTGCATTTATTTCTGATTTACAATTAATGAAAATTAAATTAATTTTTTATAAGGCAAAATTATAATGAGTAGTGTTGTTTAACGATTCCTTTAAACTAAAGATGTAATTAATGCTTAAAGTGATAACAACATTACACAAAAAGGCTTAAAAATACCTTTTAATATAAAGATGGCATGTTTCGTACACTCAAACGGCGACTTCCTCAAGAACGAAAATGATAAATAAACTATTTTCGCTAAGTTTTTGAAAATGATAAATACACGAGACCACATGTACAATGAAAGGAAGTGCTTAAAATGGTTAACTGTAAACGTGAAAATTATTATTTTACTTATTGCTTTTTAATTTGTAAATTAATTGACAGATGGAACATTGCAGTATTATATAGGAATGACAAACAAAAAATTTAAAACGAAAATAAAAGAACATGTGGCAAATATCAAATAAAACAGAAGAACTACAGCTTTGGCCAAACTACATAGGGCAGAACCTTTGCAGATTAAATTCAAGAATAGTGAAATAAATTTTCCAATAATAGTTTATTTCCAATCCATTATCCATTAATCAATAGAAATATTTTTGCGAAACGAGAACATATGCAATGAATCAGCCTCTTTTGAATTACCTAAAATTTGGCACAGGTTGATTTAAAAAAAAAAAAAAAGCAATAATTAAAATAATAATTTTCACGTTTACAGTTTAACAATTTTAAGCACCTGATTTCATTATACATGTGGTCTCGTGTTTTGGGTTTATCATTTTCAAAAACTTAGCGTAAATAGTTTTTTCGTTCTTGAAGAAGTCGCCGTTTGAGTGTACGAAACATGTCATCTTTATACTAAAAGGTATTTAAGCCTTTTTGTGTAATGTTTTTATTCCTTTAAGCATTTATTACATCTTTAGTTTAATGTTAACGAGTGATTTTATTATACTATTTGTTATATTCCTTTAAAGTTTTGTACAAGTGAGTCTGTAGATTGATTTTTAAACCCTGATTTAAGACAGAAAGCTATAAACTTTCGCCGACTTTTGACATTTCAATGTTATCTGACTACCCGGTTGATAAAAGAACGTCGAAAAGTAAATCGATTGCGATTTGAACAAATGAAAGATTACGAAAGAATCGTCATTCTGAATGGTAAAAATTATAATAAAATAAAATCTGGCTTTTACTATTTAGAAACTTAATAAATTAACAAGGTCGAAAAATCATGCGTCAGGCATAAATTATGAAACACATTTCAACACGTTCAGAAAACTGTAACGAAATTTCACTGTTAAATAAGGAGAAATAAGTAAGCTAAGTAAACAGTTTACAATACGTATAATACAATTAAAAATTCAGTTTTAGGAAATACCATTCATAGTCAGAAAAGTAGTCAAATTATTTTGTACTGTCTGATCTATAGTTTTACATATATACTACATAGCATGGTAAAATTTAATTCAGTTAGAAAACCCATAACTTAGTTGAAAAGTCACGTTTAGCAATTTTCGCCAATAGACGGAAATGCACTCGAATTATTTTGTATAGCCGTGTATAGTATTTACAGACTTTTACACACACCACATATTAAGCTAAAATTTAATTCAGGTAAAAAACGCGTAACACAATTAAAAAACGCACTTCCACCCATTACCAACCATAAACGGCAATATATCCTGTTTTTTGCGCATCCCAGTATATGAATTGATTTACAGGATGTTTCTAAATGAATATCGGGGTTTTAACGCTTGGTAGTATTTATTACATACAACTTAAAATTATAATTAATACATAAAATGAAAGAGCAACTCAAACAGTTTTACCTACAAGCTTACAAGTGTTCAATGTGAACACCTTTCGTCACACAGCACACATGAAGTCGATAGCTCATTTCTTCCCAAACGTTAATTAGTGTTTGGGGGGTAATTGTTGCAACAGTTGCCTCAATCCTGTTTCTTAGGTTGGGTAAGCCAGCTGGTAGTGAAGGCACATACACTCGATCCTTGATTAACCCCAACAAGTAAAAATCACATGGCGTCAGATCGGGTGAGCGTAGAGTGGCGTTTGGGAAGAACTGAGCTATCGATTTGATGTGTGCCGTGTGAAGAAAGGTATTCACATTGAACACTTGTAAGCGTGTAGGTAAAACTGTTTGAGTTGCTCTTTCATTTTATGTATTAAGTATAATTTTAAGTTTTTTATAATAGATACTACGAAGCGTTAAAACCCCGATATTCATTTAGAAACATACTGTATATTCCACAAATTTCTCTTAGTATACTAAATACGGTTCAACAAGAAAATGCATAACAAAATTTAAAACCACACAAGTAATTCACGCCCACAGGCATTAATACTTACGAATACTCTCGTGTAGCCCTGTATATGACTGATAGAATTTACACACCACATAATATGTAAAAAATTAGTTGAACTTACAACACTGCAAACAATTTTTCCCTAATAACCATAATGTAACCAAATATTACATTTGAGTGGACCTGTAAATGAGCTATAAATGCCACGCACTTTATTTTCAATAGCTATCATGATCTAGTAAACCTCAATAACATATCAATTACATCACAATCCGAGTAAATTTGCGGAAGTTAAAGCGCGGACAGACGGCCACATTGCAGACAGATAAACCAACAAAACACTCTTCACAAACACTTTTCAACTATGTTGGATAGTTTAAAAAAACACTGTACGCAATGACTATTCTCTGTATTACAAAACTGATTATTATTTGCTAAAATATGACTTGAAGAAGAAATTGTTTATTGATTTTATGGAGGCAATATGAGATAAATTTTTTAACAGATTTTGTTGTGTTTTTGAAGTTTACTTATAGAGCTTGTAAAAGCATTCATATTAACAAATAGGAGGAAAATCTCTTTTGATATTTTAATATTATGTTATAATGCAAAATGTTTCACAATATGTCCCATTACTACGAATGCTATGCTTCTGTCTTATACAGTTTGCACGAAATGAAATAAATTCTTGAACTCCGCTTTTTCTTTTTTGAAACTTACTGTAAAATGTTATACCGACATATATGTCCAAGGTGGTAATTTTCTGAATATTTTCTGTCTATTTTATCCCTAATGTGTCAGAGATTTTCCAAATTAGCTACGTATCACTGTTGGTACACGCAGTAGAGTTGTATGCAGGTCGGGTTATACCAGACATGAAAATTCAATTTAAGGTCAACCAAAAAAAAAAAAAAAAAAAAAAAAATCGTAAACTTGAAATCCGATCCGAAACCGATATGGAAGAAAATTTATCCATGGTTTAAAACAATTATATTAAGATAGTCTACAATTATATCTCTAAAATCAGTTTTATCTTTTTTGTATAAAAAGGAACATATATATATCGTTCACCCTCAAGAAAAGTGTCACAACTCCAAAAAAGTCATTTTGCGTAATATTGTACTAATAATTCTGACTTGCTACAAGAAAAGTGCCAAACGTGTAGTTATCCGGAAAACAGCTAGGTTGAACTATATGTCATATTGTCACCACTGACGGAGAGCAAATTGTATGGGGGAGATAAATTTCCTCAATCGTCCCTATCTCTTCTACGTCTTGATTATTAATAGTTTTACGCTTTTACAGATTCATGCAAAGCTAAGTGCTATAGTTTTATGTTGCAATAAAAAAGATACAAATATTTTTTTGCCTCTACTGTGAAATTATTTGTATAGAATGTTTGAGTAGTATCCCTTTTCTTTCGGGTGGGCGATATATATTCCTCAATGTTCAAATATATAGTTTTTACATCTGAAAAAATATTCCAGACTTTTCAGAAAAATTGGGTCAACCAGAATGCGATCCGCAAGAGTCAAATCATATCTCGAAACTGACCCGAACCCGACCCGCAACGAAAACAATTGGTGTCAACCCGATCGGAGGGTCGGGTAGAATTCGGGTAACTCCTCGTTATCCGACTCAATGCAGGACTCCAACAAGAATGCGTGAATTGTATTAATTTTTATTAGCCTCATAAATATTGGTATTGATGTACTTGTTGAATAGCATAATAGTATCGGTAATTTGGCCCACTTCGAAGTGAAAATCGCAATTTTCGTTTCAGTTTAACCCTTTATATCCTGAATTAATTTTCCAGCTACTTTTTAGATGCTCAGAATGCTCGATTAATCTCACCAGCTATTTTTTTTTTGTAAAGTTTTCCTTATCTAATCATAGCATTTTTACGATTTAATTAGGTGAAAATTTCTCATTTGAAAACCCGGTCGTAACAGATTAAAAATTCTGTAAAAGACGCTCGTCGCGAAGGCGCTTAAAGTGGTACTTATAAGTACCGCCAGGATAAAAAGGGTTAAAGATGAAGTTCCATAGTTTTAATAATGTTTAGATCGATTTGATTCAATTAAGGAATAGCAAAGTCTAAATATTCTAAATTGAGGGACCCTCTGCAATAACAAGGCAAATCGAGTTACCTTGATTCTGAGTTTTGAGATTTATGTAATGTATTAGTCAGCATATAAGGAGATATAAATGTTATGATCATAAGCAAAGAAAAGACACCAGAAAACTCGTCTTAATAGGAATATATGCAAGGAAGTTATATTCTAAATTAAAATCTTAAAAGTAAATTTAAAAGCTGAAAACTCCATTTTCACTTGCCTTGTTATTGCAGAGGGACCCTGAATTATTAACATTTATACGGCTGTTTAAGGATTCAAGGAAGTTCAAATATCATTGTGTAATAATTCTAAAATTTAAAAAAAATATTTGTCAGTTAAACCATAAAAAATTGCAAATTACATGTACTATATATATTTCATTAGATCAGCAAAATGTTTAGTTAGAAAGTTTGTCTTCGAAACAAAAATTTTGTTGGTTCGACAAAGTAATTCATTTATACACATGCAATAACATGACAATTTATATATCATTTATACGAGTACAATGCAATAGCATGGACTTATTAAATTGAAAAATAAGCAAACAGAAGGTGCCATCCAGAATTTTGCAATGAAATGGAATTATTTAACGGAAATGTTTATTTACAGCTGATAAAATGAGTTTTTGCTTGTACGAAAATATTTTATAGGAAGAAGACGACGAAGATTTGGAAAGAATAAATCAATATTTTTCATTTTTGAAAAAAATGTATGTAATTTGTGCCAAACAAATATAAAAAAATGAAACTATACTAAACAATATTAATTACTTTATTTAACAGTTCATACATGATAAAATGAATATTTAAATATAAAATGACTGCAAAGTCTATTCACAATATAAAACTGTTTGAATACATAGTGTATTTACAAGATATATATGTTTTTTAAAGCATATGATTTAACAGAGTTCATATGAAAGGAGGAATAAAACGTGGATCAAAGTATTTTTCAATAACAATATAGTCTACAATAATGTAATGTAATATAAATTTTACCTCTTATGAAGTAAAATCAATACTCCATTATCATTCATATTCATATATATAGCTTTAATGTGAAACAGTATTCTTGACTTTATTTTTAAAAATTGGGTATAGCGGGGGACCCGATCCCGTGTGAATAAAAACTAACTGAGCGACATTAATAACATCACTTTAGATCCTGAATCCTGATGAAGGCTGGGTGCGTAGCCAAAAGTACTAGATGATTTTAGTGTAATTTTTTAACATCTGTTAAAGTATTTTAGTCATATTTTAGGTAATTTTGATCACATTATTTGTGTATTTTTATATTAATAAAACAAGTGTTTTGTAGATGTATTGCAAAGTCGAGAAAAAAATTTCTAGCCCGATTTATTTCTAAATAGTTTTATGGAACAAAACCCGATTTAACTCTGGATTCACGATAGCATGTTTGTGGGTTAATTGAAAACAAACAAATAAATACAATATTTAAAAAATGAACGCGTTCAGAAAAAAAATACAGAAATGATAAGTTACGCAGAAAACTTTTAATCGCACAATAACATCATTGAGAGTGTCATAGAAAAAAAAAAAACTCTCGCAATTTGACGATTTTAATCATTCGTTTTCTCGCCAAACGAAGCATTTTGTCTCGATTTTGCACAATGGCGATCGGCAGCAAGGACCCTAACTATAAATATTGATTATATTTATACGTGTGGGGTATCAACGTTAGCTTTACAAGCCACATTTTTATTTTGAACTCCTTTTATTTAATACCTGAAACTCTCAATCAACATTTTCATTTCTTTCATTATTAATATTACTAACGTAAGAGCTTCAGGAAATTTAACTTTTACGAATTGTAACGCGAAGTATGGTTACAAGTATTAATACTTCAAGGCTTTTTATTTTTTGTGTAGACATTTCATTATACAGTCTGTCTGAAAAGTTGAGGCACACACTAAAATATGATAATAAAATTGGAATTAGAAATATAGGGAATAATTTCACAATAAATATTTAAAATGTAATTGACATGAAGCATAGTAGAAATATTATAATGGTTTCATCAGTCTTTTTTAACCACGTGAATTTTTTTCAAAAATTGCTATCAAATTACTATTCTGCTCCAATGCTCTATCACTGAGGTATGAGGACGACACACAGTCTGGAATCTCTCACTCATATATGTCGGAGAAGCTGTAAACGCACTTTCCGATACATATGAATGAGAGATTCCAGACTGGGTATCGTCCTCTTAGCTCAATGACATTGGAGCGTTATTCCAAGGATCCGAGTTCGATTCTCGGCATGGACATTGTTTTCACTCTGTCGGTTATACGCTTTGTTAGCAATTTTTGAAAAGAAAATAACGTGTTTCATATTCAATAAAGGCGTAATTTCCCTTCTGAAGATTAATTGAAAAATTAATTCAAATTAATATGTCTTTTTCACTTTTGTTGAAAAACCCCTGTCTCAAAAGTTTAGGCCCATTATACAAACAAATGTTGGATTGGTTTTGACAAATCAACCGTTCCTTTCAACGAACCATTTTTCCTGAGCAATGTAACAGCAAATATTCAATTTCCGTTGTTTATTTAAAACGTCGAAAGCTATGGAATTCACAAAACAGTCCGTTTTAAAGATATTTAAGTTGAAATCGAAAAATAAGCTCGTTATTGAAATTTATAGAATATTATATCGTTCAAAGCAAATGATATAGAGTATTTACTAGAAGCAACAATTTCGATCGAAAACCAAGATGTGGACGGCTACGAGTAACAAGTTTTCAGACTGATCGAAAAATTGGAAAATTGGTGTCAAAGCGAAGTTTGTTTATAAGGCAAATTAAAGATAATCTCCGTGTCAGTGTCTAAAAGGACACAGTACATGGATGTATAAGATACTGCAAGAACATTGTTTTAAAAAAAATTGTAAACCGCATCTAAAATTACACCATAAAGTGGCCAGAATATATTGGACTCGAAAGTACATGTCTTACGGAGACAAGTGGCTCATCGTATTATTCCGCAACTTAAAGAAGTGGAATCTGGATGATCCTGATGGCTGAAAGTATTACTGACATGGACTCAGGAAACAGCTACCTACTTTCTTCAGTAGATGACAAGGCGGTAAAGTCTGTGATGGTTTGGGGGGCGATTGGCTTTAATGTCCAAATCTACCTGGCCTTTCTGCATGGGAAACAAAATTCAACAAAGTATCTAGAGACACTATAGCAACATCTACTTCCATTTGGTGAAGTCTTAGAGGGTCCTGAGAGGAAATTTCAGCACGACAATGCACAACCCACAAGTCACATAGTACGAAACAGTGGGTTTTCGGTCAGAATGTTAATGTTTAGATTGCTAGATTACGCAGATTTAAGTCCGGATTTAAACCAAATTGAGAACATTTGAGGTATCTTAAAAATGGAAAGTAATAGGGCTCTACTAAAGAACTAAAAATGGCCATTGAAAAAGCCTGGTATTGTCTTCCATCAATATTACTTAAAAAATAATTGATTTATTGGAAATATGATCGGTGAAGTTATCCAAAACCAGGGAAATGCTATTAATAAATAGCATCATGTAAAAGTGTCAAATGATGTATTTTCTTTCATTCTCCCTAAACTTTTGAGACACTGTATAGTTACAGACTTTTATGATGTTCTATCAAAGTTATAATAATATACCCATTTATTCATTTTGATATGATTTATTTGAATAATTTTATAGAATCTAATAAGTAAATAATATGTTTGTGTTTAATTTTGTATTGTTATTTAATAAACGACATTTTCTTGTTGTGCCTAAACTTTTGAGACGGACTGTATCAGGAAGCTTTTGCCTTTTTGACACCCCCGCCCCCCTAGTTGTCTCATTGATAATGGTAAAATCTGTAGAATTACGTATCTTATCTAAAATAATAAAAACATTAATCTTACGATAATGGAATTAATAATTAGTCTGAAGGATTATTGTTCTCATATCAATTACTGATAATCTTGTTTGTTCAACCGATTTGAAAATGGCTGCTTGATCACCTCCCAAAATTTATGAATAGGTTTGTCACTGGACGGAGGTCTAATAGACGAATGTTTAGTTATCTACGGTTAAAATGGAAGACACATATAAAAACGCATGAGTTTAAAACAATTAACATGTTTAACATTGAACTATATAAAACTGAAATTCAGTTATCGAAGTTAGGATTAATTTTCTTCTAAAGAGTCATAACTGGGAGAGGTAGTACGTTTACATCTGAATTTTGTCGTTAAAGTTGTAGTTCCTCTTCTTGCATACGGGTGTAATTTGAAGAGACATTCTGCATGGGTTTTGCTTCTGCCATTTCTTCTTTCGCAAAGTCTCCTATAGATACTGTAGGTAAAGTATTCATCCATCTAAAGACCAAACAAAAAAAAAAGATATTAACTGAGTTATTTAATACGTATATCATTAAAAATAAATTATTATGTTCTTGTTTATAAATATGAGAGGTTTAATACAAGATTTATTCCATAAAAACTAGAATGTCTTTATAAATAAAAGAGTGGCAACATAAAAAGAAATATAATGTTTGCAAAACAAATACTCCCGCCAACCAAACCATCAATCCTCTCTAAATAAAGCATTTTGCAAACGCACCAATCAGAAAAACTCGTCGTTATTCGTACACCAATCAGGTCGACTAAGCTTTTGTCTAGAATAGTGCGCGTAAACACTGATCCCAGGTAATTCAGGGAGACACTTGGAGAATGCATCGCTATTCATTTACAATGACGGTATGAGGCAAATTTGTAACTTTATGCGCTATAGTCGCTCAAATAGTACACCAGATTGCTACACAAGTCACAATATGGATATCACACCACACTGACGCAATATTTTTGATGACTGAAAACAAACTTATCATTGCAACCACGTGTAGAAATCTGATCCGTCTTGAATACGGGATTTTTTACCATTGTTCCCATCAAGTTCTGAAAACAAATGTTCCGCAAATGCAAAGTTGTCGTCATTTACAATTATATTTTGGATTCATCTACGTAACATTTCCCGTCAAATGAATTGAAATATTTACAATCTTCAATTCAGATTTTTCTAAGCTAGTGTCTGAGACATTTTCTAGAAGATACTTTAGTAGTCTGTATTATGGCTGAAATAAATTAAAGGATTAACACTGATCGTATTTGAGTTTACCTTTAAGATGGAATACACATTATCCTGCGGATTCGAATATTTTGAATTTTGTAACTTTCTGGGAAGTCATTCAGTCCTAAAGTGTTGCGATGCATAGAGATGCAAAATATAAAAAAGACAATTCTGAAAGGATGGTTGAACATATAAAAAATAATTTACCTTACATTAAAAATGATACTTTTTCTGTTTTAGAATCGCCCCTCCCACCCCCCTAGGTCTTAAAGGGTTAAATTTTCTTTCACAGAGCTATCATTAAGGTAAAACAGCTCCAGAAACAATTAATCATCAAAACATTTGTTATGTTATGTTTGTTTCATTAATTAATTCTGGAGCTGTTTTTCTCAAGCATTATCTCCGTGGCATAAAATTTAACACAAGTGCAATCGTTATTTTAGCTGTGTATGGATTACTGAAGTTAGAGCCGCAGCAAGGGTTGTATGAGAGGAGCTCAAGCACCAGGCACCATAAGTTAGGATAGGCGCTGATAGGCCTAATCTGAGCCGAAACTTATCACTATTATCGGTAGAAACACTATAAATGTGTTTCGCATCAGACACAAATATAGTTGCCACGGCGCTGACTGGAGTAGATTTAGTTTCCACAAAATACCTTGGCCGCTGTTTCAAAAGCATTATGAACTATGGAACAATTGCATGCATCTGAGTGAATTAATTTTTAAGTTTAAAACATTGTAACACTGACAAATTACATAAGCAACCTTCTGTTCATTGATAGTCACCATTGACAATTTTTATTATTTTATTAAATAATTATGATTTTTATTAAGATAATAATTGCCTTTTATTTTAATTAAACCATAGCTAAAACATTTTTTTTCTATGCCTCTTTTCCTATAGGCATTACTTTTTCTTGATATATATGTTACATTAACAAAAATGTATACGTATTTTATATATATGTTACAATTGTGTTTTGCATGAAAAGGAAATCAAAAGAACCATTACCGTTTTTATGTATTTTCATTTATAGTATGAGTACAAAAGTATATTTCGTCAGTAATGCAATACGTAGGTGTAATGTACATGGATGGAATATATAATTTAAAAGAAAAAGAGTAGAAATACCTCAGTAGTTAATGTTTTAAGTTAAGGATAATAATATCAAAAGAAAAACAGAAGTTTATGACTGAATACTTATTAAAAAGCACATTTAACACTAAATCATGACCTTACCCAAATATGACGAGACATGGAATGAGAAAAACTGCTGCAACAGCGAAAGGCATTCCGGGAAAAATTTTGTAAGAAACATTGTAAATCTGGGAAAAGGCAAACGTTCCAATTAGAGGTGTCACAGATTCACAGGTAGCCAATAGAGAAAACGCACGACCTGTTGAAGGCAAAGAGAATGACATCAAAAAGGAAAATAAATAAATCAATGCATTTAATATAAATTATATCACTTTTTGTAAATATATCAAAGTTACTTAAGAAGAAATACTAGCTTTTTCCCTTCAAAGATCATGAATTCCTATAATAACGCATCGAGAAATTTAAACACAGGATAATGGATGCCTCATTACCTATTCACAGGACAACAAATTTGAACTTTTGTTATGTCCCAATATCGAAATCACTTGTTTCTTATTCAGTTTTTTTGCGCTGATTCTGAATCTAGTTTTGGATTTTCTCCAGCACGTCAGATTTTCAGATATTTGCATATTTCGATTTATGCAATTTTTGGAATTTTCGTACAATTATATGAAAATTTAAAGCAGAAAGCATTATCAGACTGGATTTTTGTTTTATGTTATGATAACTGGCCAGTTTACTTTACAAAAATGTTGTGTTCGAGATTATAGTGACATATGACGTATTTCATAATAACGTTTCTTGACGTCCAAATATTTCTTCCATATGCTAATATGCTTCTAAATCAGTTTTCTACGCTAATTTCCAATCTGGTGTCCGTTTTTTTACTATCACATCTAGGTTTAAAAAACGAAAAATTTATTTTTTGGTCAAAAAACCCAGAAAACGCTTTTTATGCTACTTTGTGATCTACTTCAACTATATTTAGAATAGATTCTACTACTTTTTTTTCAATTGGTTTTCGACTATACCCATTGGTGATTATGTCCCTGATAGGAATCTCACACTGTTAACCCTTTTTACAAGTAGGTACCTCCCCTAAAGAGCATTTTATATCAAACGTGTGCCAATACGATACGAACGTAGATATTCACTTTGCTCAAAAACTAGAAGGAAACGGATTAGAGATTCGAAATCAACATAAAAATCTAGTCTAGGAAAAAAGTATGTCAAATCTGTGGCAACTACTTTAAAGTTGATAGTAATGTAAACATTACACCATTGAAAAATATGCAAATTAGGCTTAATAACTGACAGGTAAATGTTAAGAATATATAGATTGCGACATTTACCTAGAGCAAATGATCCAGTAGTCATAATCTAGAAAACGTAATTCAATCTGACATTTATTGTACCTAAAATTTGCATAAAATAGCACAAAATATCTTAAATTTGCATACACATAAATATGCAAATTTCTTAAAAACTGGACGACCCAGAGAAAAACGGAAAGTACATTCGGAATCAGCGCAAGAAACTGATCTAGAATCAAATATTTTCATGTAAAGGGAATTTTTTATGTTGTACAGTGATTATAAGTAACAAGGTGTGGTTTTCACCATCGGAACAATGATGTCCAATATCGATCACTGTATCACTGTGTTTTCCAACATTGTTTCGATAAACTAAAAGTATTTTTAAAAATGTAATAATTTATAAATTTCTACTTGAGAGAAACTTTCCAAATTTACCATATTCTTGAAAATGCTTAAAATTTAAGAAGGTAATTTAAAAAAAAAAACGCAGTATGTCGACATTGGGCGTCTATTTTCTGATGTTGAAAACCAAATTTTGATAATTGAATTAAATATTGAAAAATGTTGTGTTTTATTTTCTTCATGGAATTTAGAGATTGGCGAGTGAAAAGCGTCCTTAACAAGCAGGGGCCCCTTAACCAGATGAGGCAAGGGTAGGCTCAGCTTTCTCTTCAGCCCCCTCAAATCTTTATAATATTTTAATAGTCTTTGCAAGCACACTTAAAACTTGTCAAATACGGAAACACATAAACAAGTGGGTAAGTGTGATCGAAGATCGCTCAAAGGGTTTCGTTTAATATTCCTTTCAAAACACTTTATCCTTTCTTTAATAAATCCAAAAAAAAAAAAAAGTCGTATTTTTTATAAAGTAAAAATTTACCGGTACCCGCTATTATATTCTGTCATACTAATATCCGTAATACGGACTAAATGCAATATTTAAAAAAAATAATTTCAAAATTAAACAGATTGTACACTTTCAAAATGTTAAAATATGCGAATATTTCCATAATCGGATTTTTATCACGATTCAATATGCTTCTCAAACCTCAAACTCATATTTTACTATTCTCTATCATTTATATTAATACTCGCTTTGTATTATTCTCAAACATTTGAAAAATTAGTTAAACTTCCCATAGAACGTCAGATTTTCGATATAATTCTCTAATGACGTGATATTAATCTGCTTTGTGTACTTACACATTCTCCTTGTTTTATTGAGAAATCTTAGAAATTTTCCGTTTTATTACGACTATGACGTCAATCAATTTTATTTCATATTAATCTTTTTTTTCATTTGGTGAAACTTTTTATTTCATTTTTCACGTCGAAATCGTCTGATAGAAAATTAATTATTGTAGAAAGAATTTCTTCGTGGATTTTTAATTTTTGGCATCGGCTATAACGAAATTTTTTTAAATTTAATAGGAAAAGGCTGTGAGAATTTTGGTTTTTTATCTCTATTTATTAAAATAATACGAATTTTTCAAATTTTAATATTTTCAGCTCTTTGCAGCTGATATTCTGATTTATACACAAAGTATCAACTCTGTAAGTTACATAGTTTTCGATAATGGCTTCGTGACAGACAGACAACGGAGCGGGAGCAATAGGGTTTCGTGAGATGAACGAAACCCTAAAAATGATAAAAACTAGAGTAAAAAATATTTTAGATACAGTTTTTTAATACCAAACATGGTAAAAGATTCACAATTAGCATATTCACAAATTTTTAGAGCCCCCTCTGTCTAAGTTGGCTGGTTACGGCTCTGTTAATAAGTCAACAACACAACAAATCTAACTTCGATTTTAGTACAGTAATCTCTCACTTATACGTCGGTGCAAGGGATTAACGAAAAATGACGCATAAACGAGACAGACGCATAAATGCGTCTAACACTGCATCACGACGGTAATCAATTCTAAGTAAAAATTACATTTGAAATAAATGTTAAGACAAAATTCATCATTAAATAGTTAAATAACATGCAGAATATTGAAAAATACGAATTATTTAGATTATTAAATATATATTAATTAAAATCTAAAATACATACATCTCAAAATTTTAATTACATACCATATTTTTTAAATAGTCTAAAATTGAAGTTTGTTTATAAGCTTGATTGATGTCTGTCCCTAAAAGTAGCTTTATTGACTTCATTGAAACATGAATATTTTGAACCAGATGTATCAGTTCATTGGATGTAGTGACGGAGGGTTTCCAGAGCATCTATTGCCTGTGCAAAAGTTGGTGGATGGTGTTTCTACGTTTTTCTCTTTATCTTATTCTGTTTCATTGACATCATCTTTAAATTCTGCGACTATTTCGTGCACGTCCCTCTTTTCTACTTTTATTACATTTTCATCAATATCTACAAAATCGTTAAAAGAAACGGCATTCCATTCTTCATCTGATACTGGCTGATCTTTGGCACAAGATGCATAATTTTCAATTTCATTCAGAATGAAGCCTGCTTTTTTTAAAAACATTTCTCCTAGAAGTAGCAGGTGTGAAGGGGTGTGACTCGAAAATTCAGCTTATAATAGTGTTCAGAAAACAAATGTAAAAATACAACCAATTGAATTCCCATTTACAAGCTGATGTGAAATTTCTTGGAAAGGACATGTGTAGAATGGGAAGAAATGGCAATGGAAACTTGAAATTTCTCCGACGTATAAGTGAGAGAGACACATTCACATTGCGACGCATAAGCGAAAAAAAACAACAACATTGTATTGCAATATATTTAACAGGGACTACCAAAAATCGATGTATAAATGAGAGACACGCATAAAAGAGGCGACGTATAAGTGAGAGATTACTGTATGTGTTTTTCTGTATTACTAATTATAACATGTCAGTAAACAAACAGGTTAAATTTAAAATTTCTTTTAACCTCTATGAAATATTCACGTCCAGGCTGTTTAAAAAAGAAAAAAAAAATGTGACACATTTTTTGACTGATTTTTGAATTTTGAGACTTAGGCATTTTTATTGAACTCTTATTTATAATCGTATAGTGTTTTACAATTTTCGATATATGGATTACATTTTAGTTATAAACGATCAGTGTCTCACTACGTCATTTTTTTTCTTTTCCTACACTGGCGCATCTGGAACGCGAGCAAAACACTGATTTTGCCGGTGTTTTCTGAAAAAACTTGTGCTTTTACCGAAAAACGGAAAAAACTTTTCGGTTACACAGTTTCTGAATAAGTGCATCTGCCAATTTCATGCGTTTACGAATAAAAATGCATTTAAAAATGTGCCAGAAAATAGCCAGTTTGGATTTGAGAACAACCTTAATACAGTGTGAGACAATTTGAATTTCAAAAGAAAATCAAGTAATAGATGTACGTGAGTTCGTGAGTGCGGTTTGAGCGAAAATGCATATCATGTTCAACGGTAGTTTTTGTTTAAGCAAAACGTTAGTTCAAAAATTGATTAATTATAAAATATCCATTGGACTACACCTTCAAAGTTAAGAAAAATCCTGAAAAAAGCATAAATAACAAGCATCCACAGACCTTTTATTTCTTACAATCTACTACAGTATTGCAACGTGTGAGCTCTTTGTTAGCTAGAATCACATCCAAATGGTACAAAATTTCATTCTACACGTTTAAATATAGTAGTACATTTCACAACCGTCAAAAAAAAAAAAGATAATTAAAGATAAGTTAATTCAAATAAAAGAAGTTTCTTACCTAATTCATCTTTGCTAACTAGTTTGGACAACCTGGCCCGAATAGCAATACCTGAAGCGTTGTTCAAAGCACCACACATCCAACCTGAACAGACAACGAAAAAATTATTTGGTAATTTTTCTAATTAAAACACCTTTTTTCTTCCTTTCTTTCACCTTTTACCAATTTGTTAAAGAAAATCCAGTAATATTCACAAATTTTATTGTATAGTTTATCTATCTATCTTTCTGTATATATACATATATAACATATATATATATATGTGTGTGTGTGTGTGTGTGCGTGTGTATATATATGTTACGGTCAATATGATTAATCCGGTTATTATTAACAATGAGCGGACATAATGGCCGGTTATCATTCATAATAACCGCGGTCATTATTAATAATGACCGGATTAATCATATTGACCATAATATATATATATATATATATATATATTAGAAATTTTGTTAGATTTTGTTGGAAGAACTTGTTTTCGTATTTTGATTTCAAAGGTTTTATATATATTGTTAATACTAATTGCAATAGCAAATAAATCCACTTGAAATTAATCATTATCTTAGTATAAAAACTCTAAAAATTATACCCATACATCTAAACTCACGTACGAACAAAAATCCTTATTTAAACAATTACACATGTATGATTCTATATTCTTATAAAAATTATTCTCATGCAGACATTATCATTTTTACATAGATCAAATGTCATAATATTTTAAAGAAATCATTCATTTTTTTAAAATAGAAATAGAAATATACAATACAAGTAATTACAGTTTCTAAAACTATATTTTATAAGAAAGAGTTTTAGAATATAATAAAATTGTCAGTAAACGTAGATGCAGTGAAAACATTTTTCTGAAAAGGCACTTTGACCAGTTCAAAATTTCGATTTTTTTATTCTTCTATTTTGTCGCTTAAAGTAGTCTTTATACACATGAAAATCATATTGATTTAGTTAGAAATCGATATCAACAGTCAAAGAGCAATTTTGGAGCTATAGTGGCAAAGTGTGTTACAACGTGCAAACAGTAACATAAAGTTTAACACTCGATTATAAACCTAAAAACCTTACGTTGTTTCTGTCGTTGTATTTGTGAAATCACATGACAAAATTTGTATATTTATACACTTCATACAGCGATATTTCGGGGAAAGGTAATAATTAACTAGCTCCAACGCATCACGCCCCAAATTCCTCTCCAAAATATTTTACTGGCTACGGTCTTTATATTTTTAGAAATGTATGACAGTGGTGACAACCATCTATGGCCATATGGCTTTCACTTTTACTGTGACATTTCACTTCTAAATATCGCATAATTTTAATTTTTACATCATCCCATAGTGAAACAAATGTACTTTCAAAAGATATTTGCTTGAAAATTGTAACTGAAATTTTTAAACAAATTAACTTTGACTTTTGTGACTTAAGTGACAACTAAAAAACAAAAGTGACAGCTAAAGTGACAACTAAAGTGACTTGACTAAAGTGACTTTTTATAGCTTTTAAATAATTTTTGAGTATGACTTTTTAACAAATCTATCTCATCAATGAGCATTTGTTTACAACAATATTGTGAATGAAATAGATCGGGGTTACCAGAATTGGCAATTGATTAGCCAGTGGAATTTTTTCTAAAAAAGGAAAAAAGCAGATTAATCAAGATGTCAGGTTAATCATAAGATTGGATTACCATATTTTTTATTAAATTTAAGCAATGTGCCTTACAAAACAGCATGTTTGTTTCGAAAATATGATTAAAATTGTGAAATAAAACCAGGTGTCGCTATTAGACGATACCCCCCCCCCCCCTCTAGTGAAACGAAATGATGTGACTTTAGTTATAATTGAATTATCGATGAGAAATATCCGTATGTTGTTGTGTAAGCTTTGAAGCGAAGCTGAAATAATGTTGCACAAAAGGTGCATTTTGAAGGAGTGTTTTTTATAACATCGTGTAGTTGATTGAATAAAAAGTAAAAGTATATAGGCATTGAATAAAAACCGCACTTTAGTTCAAAGCATGGTATCTTATGGTTGCACATTGTTGTGTAATGTTGAACTTAAAATTAATATCAAGTTAAATTGTTTAAAAGATTGATCGCATTAGAATACACTCGGAATTGTATTTATTTTATTTTTATTTATTTATTAAATTTTTACATAACCTTTTTAACACTTTCCAACCTAGTTGAAAAGTGTTTATGACTTCGGTTTGTCTGGCCGTCTGCCGTCTGGCCGTCTGGCCGTCTGGCCGTCTGCCGTCTGCCGTCTGCCGTCTGTCCGTGCTCTAACTCCCGTAAATATACTCGGATTGCCCTGCAAATTTTATATGTTATAATCGTTATCTATAGCATGTTCCCTATTTCAACGGAAGTGTGTAGCACTTATAGTTTTTTTACAGGGACACTCAAAAGAATTCCGTTACATTGCGGTCTATGGGGAAAAATCATTTGCGGTTTATTTAAATAATGTTTCAATACTTTAAACGCATTGAAATTTATATATATCACTAAGGTGCATTAGAAGAAGCTTAATATGGAATAGGGTGTGCATAGCACTTATACTTACTTTACAGGGACAGTCAAAAGAATTCCGTTACATTACGTCTATGGAGAAAAATCGTCTGCGGTTTATTTAAATAATGTTTCACTATTTTAAACGCATTGAAATTTATATAAGGTTCATTACAAGAGACTTACTACAGAATATTGTGTGTATAGCAGTCATCGTTCATTTACAGGGACACACAAAAGAATTCTCTACTGTATGTTAACAATAATTCCTGGAAGTGCGTTTTAAGTTACTGAATGCGATTTTAATTTTAAATCGCTTTTTGTATATTACGTGGTGTGAATAAATTCTGTAGATCCTATACAGGGAAGTACAAAAGTTCGGGAACACATTTCCGTATTATTTAACTCCAGACGGAGAATTTTAAACTGTGCTACGTGTTTCCTAACTGAACTAAAATTTAGCATCCTATGTAGTATATATACAAATCTATAGATCCTATACAGGGCTGAATAAAGTATTCGGATTACTTAGATGTTATCTTTTAGCTTATAAAAGAGTATGATTCGTAAAATTATTTTGGAAGCGTTGGAAAGTGTTACATAATCTATGCTTGACGCATGATTTTTCGTTCTTGTTTTTTAATATAATGAATTAATTATAGTATGGCTGAGCAGGTCGAGACATCTAATGTCACATTACATTACTCTGGAATTAGAGGATTGACTTCAGTTAATGTTTAAAGGGAGTCGTCGCTTTCAATCTTTTTTAATAACGATGTTTTGTTTTTACCTTTTTTCAGTCAATAAGACACAAAAAAATAAGAAAAATCAGTTTCATACGAAAATTTCAAAGAAATAATGCTTTCTGGAAATTTTGACATTGAAATTTCTTTTTAATTTCAGAATGATCCAATTATATCTATCCAAAATAGATGTGTATCTATTCATTAATTTTAACACAATTATTCTAATAGGTAAATAAATCACACGAGTTGTAATTTTCCAACTGAGAGAAAAATGTCCAGGCCGGGATGTGAACCAGGGACCTTGGCTTAAGCTGCCAATGCTCTACCAGCTGAGCTATCTTGGACAAATCAGGCAGATAAAATCCACTCAAACAACCTTTTGATAATGACATCTGATCTGCTACATGAAACAGCAAAACAGAATAAGTCGCAGGTAATGGAACTCCAAGAAAACATTTAATACATATAATTATACTTTATTAATTTTAACACAATTATTTTAATTGATTATAAATCTGTATGAACTATTTTACTTGGAATTACAGTACCTGCGGAGCTGTTTTAGCTAACAGACCAGATGTCATTATCAAAAGGTTGCGCGTACTGCTGAGCCAAGCTTTAAAGACTCGTCTCACGTGAGTAAGAAGATGAGTCTATTTTTGATAATAGAAAAGTGGGTAATCAAACGAGTCTCCCCTAGTTTTTGTATTGTGAGGGATAGATAGGAGAATTCTGATAGTTTCGTATTTACATGTCTACAAGATTATTATAAGAAAGTATTTTGCTTCATATGTGGTAATAGTACAAAAAAATTGTAGCTTTCTTTTCAATGAAGAGGATATTTTTAAGCTAAAGAAACATGTTATAATAATTTAGATGTTTAAATATGTATTTTTTTTATTTGTAAAATACATAATCAAACAATTTTAAATGGTATGAATAATAAATAACGTGAATGAACGAAATATTTTAATTCTTGATTTAGAAAAAATATTTCTGGAAGGGATCATCGTGTTTTTTTTTTTGAAAGAAATTGCGTCCCGTTAATTAGAAATATGCGAAATGGCATTTTAGTACTGCATCCAATTCCTTTTAAATGATTCAGAGTTGCGATTTTTAAATTTATTTTTCTTAATATGTGTTTTATTGCCTCATCCTAATCCAATGTTTCCCTTCCTTCGAAATGGTCCATTCTTTTGGCAGAATTCCAAGGTATGAAGACTGGTCAAGCAATATTGCGTCCGTTGGATTTATCCAGGATAGCTCAGTTGGTAGAGTAATCCTGGCCGGAAGCTTAAGCCTAAGTCCCTGGTTTAAATCCCGAACTGAATACTTTTTAATTCAGTTGGAAAATTACAAATCATGTGGCCTGTGTCTACTCACATATCTTTAAAATTAGGAGCAAAGGAGGTGTAATTTAGGAGCATGATTAAAATGAATAAACTGCAGTGGAAATAATTTGTTTTTGAATCTTAAATATTTTACTTACCGTAGTAAAATAAAGCTGGAAAATAAGCGACAGAAGTGAGGATCATTTTAGCTGTGAGAGATAACATTCCGATCAGTCCCAAGGCCGCCTCATGTAAACGTAATTTGTTGGCCAGGATTGGAATAATAACGACAACTGCGAAACCATTGACCACGTAGAAAGCAGTGCCGGCATGAGAGAATTCCGTCACGTCCCACTTGTACATCAAACGAGCGAACGAAAAAGCGATCGCAAGAGTTCCTGAAAAACATCATAAAATTTTAGTAAAGTTATGCAAACGATTAAATATTTTTATAAATTTATACTAATATTATACTAATAATATACAAATAATATACTGCTAATAATTTATACTAATAATAAGCAGTGCCGGCTCGGGGGTTATTTAAATGGGGGTTCACATGTTCACAATACATAAAGTGAGAAAACAAAATCGGCCAATACAATTTCATATTCGGGTTGAAATCCATTTGAGTTTTCAAAAGTTAAATGAACACAATGCAATTAAAAGAAATAACAAGCACTTAGAAAAAATGTAACATTTTATATTCTATGATGGAGGATCACACAATCAAACAAATAAACAAATAAAAATTACCTAACTGAATATAGAAAATCAAGGGAGGTTTCGGATAAACAACAGTCAAGAAAGAGACAGACGGTTATGCGAATGCAAAGTTCGGAGCAGCCTTTGCCTCACACTTTCCTCGCAGCTTTCGTCCCCATAAACTGATTTCTAAGGGAAGTACTTCGATCGCACGTGCGATGCTGGAAAGACCGGTCGCTCTGTATCGATAATTTTCGAAATTTGCATTATTAGAGCGGCGTTTTGTCATGTACGTATTTAAAAAAGATTTTTTTGGAAAGGGGGGGGGGAGCGCATTAATTAAACTCATCTTGAAAACTGACAAAAATCTGGAAACGTGATTAATATTACTTT
This sequence comes from Maratus michaelseni, assembly GCA_963931845.1. Lineage (NCBI taxonomy): Eukaryota > Metazoa > Arthropoda > Arachnida > Araneae > Salticidae > Maratus > Maratus michaelseni. The sequence goes on from OZ007595.1 coordinate 108,759,418, forward strand.
ATTTAATTTGTTAATTTCTTCGTTTTTCGTTGGGGATCATGTGCTAAAATAAGGGAGCCACCACTGTAAAGAAGTAACATCTGTTTGTAGGGGGGGGGGGGTAATATGTGGAACTTCCGAGCCGATTTAAAAAATAATGGTGGCAAAATGCTGCTGACTATCTCTGCTCGAACATAGCTATATATATATATATATTATGTCGGTACAAGAAACCTTAAGAGGGTGCTGGAGATATAAATACATATAAAGGAACGTTCTAAAATTGCTATATCTGTGATATCGTTGATTAAGAGCGATGGTTAAGAGGTTAAATAACAAAATAAAACATAAAATTATATATAGTTTTTTTTTTTGTCAACACCCCTTTACCTATGCATATACGAAACATACACCAATGAATGAGGTATCATTCGAAAGGTGTTTGAACCGACTTCTGACTTAGTACACTCACATTTCGTTAAAATTAGTTTTTGATTAAAAATTGCAGTTAATTAAAAATTAAATCAGCATTGTTTAAATAAATGAAATGCAATTTTTTTTTCAAATCAGTGTTGCCACAAAACTAAAATACCGCATTATATCATGTTCAGGAATGATTATAAATAAAGAAATAGTACAAAAAATGTTAATGTGTAATGTCTTCGCACTAGTTTATTATATAATTATGAATAAAAAGCAAAATTGAAAGTGAAATGTTTAGCAGAATAAGATACTATAGATCGGAAGAGTAGTATTTCACATGTAGCCTAAGAGGTGTGCTTTGTTATATTAAATTAAATTGTATCTTATATGTATAAAATTTATTTTTCTTTGTCCCATGTTTTTCTTTTGATGGAATAAGTGAGATGATATTCTGGCATGACTAATGTTGTTTCCAGATATTTTTTTAAGTTTAAACCGGCATCTAAAAATTATTAGACTGCATTGCGAAATACTCGCACGAATACACTGGTATAACTAAATATTATTAAAAAGGATGAACAATGAAGTTTTCAATTAAATATTGAATTGTATAATTGAGGGGGTCGGGGCAAGAGAGTACAAGGCCATATTTTTGGTGAAATAAAACTGACACTGTAATATGTTGCTTAAAACCTTCTCACCGCCTTGAACTGATATATTCGTTCAGTATGCTGCAGGTTTCACTGCAGTATTAGCATTATTTAAATTAATATAATCCTACAAATATAATGCAGTTTTGAAACATCAAGTATGGATTATTATTCTCAAGGATTACACTCATACACGTAATTAAGTTTTTTATATAAAGTTTGCAAATTCATCTTTTTTTTAGGTTTTTTTAAAAATTACAAAGAAAACAACATTACAAATTTGCCCTTTTTCTCGGCGGTCAGGGGATTAATATTGTAAATTATAATATCCTACACATTACTTTTTTCTAATGTCATTAGGTGGCAGCATGTGTCCCAGGTTCCGTTTTTGCCACAGAAGTTTCTAGAAATTTTTTTACCAGAGAAAAGTGTATATCATTAAAGTAATATCATTAACGTAATGCCACATTGTTATTCAGAATATTTTAAATGTTACTCAGAAATTGGCAAAAATTTTTTATGTTATATATTTTGGTTTGAGTATTTGATCTAATTTTCACATTGATATATCTCAGAAGTTCAAAAATGTACACTGAAAAAAAAATGTTGATTTTACAGTATAATACTGGCATTCCAGCTGCCAGTATTATACCGTAAAATTAACAGTAATACGTTACCGCGCAATCAGCATTTTTTTTTCAGTGTTGTTTAGCACTTTTTTGCCCCGATCCCTTCAATTAATTAATTGTATTTAATTAAATAATGACCTATTATTAAAAATATTGGAACAGATGTGTTACACTCACGCACAGATGTTTGGCGACTTTTTGATTGCGCGATTTCCAATCCCGCGCCAAACCAATAACTATACCCAGGTTACCATTAAAAGAAAAAAATCCTCAAAATTTGGTGACTTTTTCCCTTTTCATATCGGATTTAAAAAAAAAAAAACGTTGCGGGAGTGTAAGACATCACTGCCAAAATATTGATGTTGGAACCACATAAAAGAAGTAAATTGTGAAAAATGCTTACCCATGTCGCAAAATTTTTGAGAACAAGAAGCCCACACCAAACACCAAATCTGCTTCCGTATGTTTCCGGGTCTTTTCTTGGAGCATGTCCTGTAGCTCTCCTTCACGTTTTCTACGGTGATCAAATCTCGAAACATGTCGGTGCATTTCAGGCCCTCTGCTTTCGGAATCGTCTCTTTGATAAAAAATATCGCGTACAGGATGGCCACGCCAAAAGAGCAAGGGGCTAGAATCATGATAGGTATTGGGTTCTTATTGCTGATTCTGTATATCTCTCCTCCCAGCATATTTCCCATGATGACCGCACAGATGTTAGAAAATTCCAGTACTGCATATCTGGCAGAACGAGATCTGAAATAAACAAGTTGGAAATTGTACGTCAAACGTGACAAATGAGGTGCGTTCGTACTGTAGCTATTTATATAAATATTCAGATCTTGGTGATTTTTAATTCTGTGAAATGAATTATATCGTCTGCAGATTAATTTCTGTCATAAAATAAGTATCTTGGTGGCTTGACTATTAAACTTCGAAACCTCCTATAACAAGAAAGCACCGATTTAAAAAAAAATCTAATTTCTTAATGAATTTTTTTATTAATATTTTCTAAAGTTTTGATTCGATTTTTATAAAATTTGAAATGTCTCGACAAAATTCTGCAAAGATAATATATCTTAAATTTCAACAAAATCGGTTGGGTAGTTTTTGCGTTGTTATATGCGGACGGACGGACAGACAGACGGACGGACGGACAGACAGACAGACGGACGGACCAGACGACGACAATAGGTGTTACGTATTTATATAATTACGAACGCACCTAAAAATACAAAGAGGTATAAGCAGTGCCGTTTCGCCAAAAAACTATTTTTAACTATGCATTTCCGAAGGGTATCCCCCCCACACTTTTTTTTTGCCTAACTTGGCAAACAACTATACAGGGCAACTCATGCAATAAGGTCGGTCGAATAGTGTGAAAATTAAAAAAAATATATCGGTGAATAATAATAAAAAAATATAGTAAGCTGAATTTCAATCGCTTTCTAAAAACAGCTGAATAATAAGAAATTTTCCACAAATTGTCAATTTTTTTATTTATTTTTATTTTTGTATTGCTTTATATATATATATATATATATATATATATATATATATATATATTTATATTAGTTTTTCTTAGAAAAAAAAAACATCTAAACAAACTCATTTCGACAAAAAATAAATAAATAAATAAATAAAATAAAATAAAATAAAATAAAATAAAATAAAATAAATAAATAAATAATTAAAATAAAATAAATAAATAAATAAATAAATAACAATAATAAAAAAAATCGAAATCGAAGCATCTGTTCAAAAACACACTCTTTTGTTGGATGTCAGTTAATAAAATATGACAATCTATGGAAAATCCTTTATCACCCAGCTACTTTTAGAAAGCAACTTAAATTCAGCTCACCTTTTTGAATTTTTACAATATTCGGCTGGCATTTTTATATAAGTTGCTCTATATAATTGTCTACAAACTTTTCTTTTGCCTGATTTGGTAGAAAACTATGTAGGGCAACTCATACAAGAAGGTCAGTCGAATATAGTAAAAATTAAAAAAATATATTTGTGGTATAGTGAGCTGAATTTTAGTTGATTTCTAAAAGCAGCTAGATGATAAGCAATTTTCCAAAAATTGTCAATTTTTAATTTTTTGTATCGCTATTTTTATTTGTTTTAGTTTTCCTTGGAAAAAAGAAAAAAGAAAAGAAAAAAAAAACATTTAAACGAACTCATTCCAACGAAAAAAAAAAAGTCAAAATATCTGTCCAAAAGCTACCGTAGACATATGTTAACACACAGTCTTTTATTGGGAGTCGATTAATAAAAAATGACAATGTGTGGAAAATCCTTTATCATCCAGCTACTTTTAGAGAGCAACTGAATTCCAGCTCACTATATCACCGATATATTTTTGAATTTTCACGATATTCGACTGGCATTTTTACATAAGTAGCTTATATAATTATCTAGAATTTTTTTTTTTTGCCTATTTCGGTAGACAACTATACAGGACAACTCATACAAGAAGGTCGGTCGAATATCGTGAATATTAAAAAATATATCAGTGATATAGTGAGCTGAATTTCAGTTGTTTTCTAAAAGCAGCTAGATCATAAGCAATTTTCCAAAAATTGTCAATTTTTAATTTTTTGTATCGTTATTTTTATTTGTTTTAGTTTTCCTTGGAAAAAAAAAACATTTAAACGAACTCATTCCAACGAAAAAAAAAAAGTCAAAATATCTGTCCAAAAGCTACCGTAGACATATGTTAACACACAGTCTTTTATTGGGAGTCGATTAATAAAAAATGACAATGTGTGGAAAATCCTTTATCATCCAGCTACTTTTAGAGAGCAACTGAATTCCAGCTCACTATATCACCGATATCTTTTTGAATTTTCACGATATTCGACTGGCATTTTTACATAAGTAGCTTATATAATTATCTAGATTTTTTTTTTTTTTTTGCCTATTTCGGTAGACAACTATACAGGACAACTCATACAAGAAGGTCGGTCGAATATCGGGAATATTAAAAAATATATCAGTGACATACTGAGCTGAATTTCAGTTGCTTTCTAAAAGCAGCTAGATGATAAGGGATTTTCCACAAATTGTCATTGTTTTATTTTTTTATGTTTTGCATTGTCATTTTTTGTTTGTTTTTAGTTCTCCTTCGAAGAAACATCTAAACGAGCTCATTCCGACAGAAAAAAAAAAGAAATCTAAATTAAAGCATATATCCAAAAGTTATCATAGGCATACGTTAAATACACACTTCTTTTTTGGAAGCCAGTTAATAAGAAATGACAGTTTGCAGAAAATCCTTTATCATCCAGCTACTTTTAGAGAGCAACTGAAGTTCAGCTCAGCTATATCACCGACATATTTTTTAACTTTCACGATATTCGATTATATGGGTTGCTTTATATAGGTTGTCTACCAACTTTTGAAAGAAAAAATGTTACCCCTTGCACATGCACAGTGAAAATAAAAATGTCATACAAATGCCCATATTTCATAAAACATTTAATATATTCATATTCTTATTGCAATATATTGTTTCTACAGCATTTTGTCAAATTTTCTGAAAGTGGCGTTAAATTTGGTTGAAAATCCTGCATCCTTCATGTATAAACAAAAACATACAGAAATGTTTAAAACTCATTTACATCTTTACGAATGTACACTACACAATATGAATTACGCAAATGAACAGAAATGCTTTAGAGGACCCACATTGTTATCTGCCTACTACAGTTCTGCCTACTACATTTCCAGCATTTCATTTTACAGGGGATCGCAAATATTGTTTTTATAAACTCAATTTGTTGTTAGTCTAAAAAAATAAAAAGTTATAAATTCCATTTTTTGTTAGTCAAAACTATGTTGAAAAATGCGAGATCAAACATGTTCTTTACATCTTTGAAGATCCAGAAGAATTCGTAAAGTACTTCTCTAGATATTCTAGATATTCTTCAGTTATTGAAGTGGCTGTAATAATGTGATCACCAACAGTAGATTGAAAACTACTATGAATATTTAAGACCAAACCGAGAATCAAACAAAACGCCTGTTAGTTACTAGACAACCAACATTCAATGCTAATAGAATTACGTAATTTTTCAACGGACTTTTACACGTATTTTTACGAATAAATACGCAATATTCATTCATGGTCATATTACATTAATTTTTTAATAATATACAGGGTGCAGAAAAGCTTTGGTGCATCTGATTTCTGGCCCGATGGACTAATCCACACTTTCAAAAAATATTTCTTCATAAAACGTAAAAGTACAAGCAGTAAGTTGCCGGTACACCCCTGTGATTGAAAGAAATATTGCTGTTATAAAAAATTTCTATCTTTTGACTGGAGAATTTCAGGAAATTTTGAGCTAAGGTTCGCTAATTTTTATTGTTTTCACGGAAAAGGACATACGTAAAAATTCCGTTTTAATTCGAAGAAGTTGTCCGTATCACAGTTGCCGGAATATTCCTGTGATTTGACGAAAATGCAGCTTTAGTTTGGGCGATTTCGTGTAATTTTCACGTTAGATTTAGGCTTTTTGTTTTGTATTTTGGGAATAAATTGTTAAAGTGGATATTTACGTATTTTAATAAAATGTAATGGACGAAAAAATTCTTTAAATTCATAGATTTTTTTTTGAGAGTGCAAATTCCGGCTGAAAAATCACTTTTTTATCTAAGGAATGTTTTATCCATAGCTTTACAGCTTGTTCAAGTATATGTTATTTAATTTTTTTTTAAATATTTTAAAACCAGTTTTAAACAAAATCAAGTAAAGTTTTGCATCTGATGTTAACTCGCTCTAAACCTGCACAAGAGTGGGATGTGGGATAGGAGCCAATGTACTATTCTTTTGTTTGTTAAATTAATGTTCATCTGTAAACTTTATTTCCATATGACCACAAAACATTTATGTGCGTGCCATGAATCAGTATTTGCCATTTGAGTATTTGGATTTGTACATTTGTATAACAAAAGAAAAAAAAACCCAAGAAGCACTTGAAACGCATTACTACAATATCATGTAACATCAATATGTCGTCAATATTTAAGTACCTTAGTAAAAGAAATGGTATTTTTCTGATGTATTAAATCTTTTCCCGCATACTGAAATATATGAAGATGGAACTGAATTTTTGCTAGAGAAAAAAGTCTACTTTTTTGATATCATGAACAATCTACTTTATATGAATATATTAAGCTGCATTTGGCGTTATTGTTCTAGGCGTTTGCGTTTCGGGTGTTACATCATAAGACCCAACCAATCAGCGTGATTCATTGGTTTTTTACGTGCCGCTTATTTCTTGAGTGTTATGATTTAACGCCTGGAGCTCCAACTCCTAGGACGATAATGCCATAATGTAAATTGATCTTTAGTGCACAGTGGAAGAATGCAAAACTTACCTTTCATCTGTCACATCGGACATATAACTGAAAGCTGCAGAACAACTCATGATGAAACCTCCCGAAAAACCAGATAAGATGGACGCTACAGCATACCAGATAGGAGAAACCTTTGGAAAAAATGTTAAAGCAGCACTCACAGCAGCTTCCATCATTTGTCCACTTCCAGATATTATTAGAGGATATTTTCTGCTATATTTGTCGCTCCATGGTCCTAAGAAGATGGCGACAATAATGGCTGGCAAACTGGACAAAAGCATGATGCCCGCGTAAAAGTTGTTCGCAGCTTCTATAGACACTTCCTGGTGGGATTTGTGATCATCTAGGTTTTCGCATATCTCATCGGGAAATAAATGTAAATTTCTACATGAACTTTCCATCAACACACTCTGGAGGGTTACTAGTCGTGTAGTGTAACCAAAGAGAGTAAAGAATAAATAGGGTTCCACAGACACCAACTTTAAAGTGTTTTTGACAGATTGCAACATGTTCCTGGGTGTAGCCATTTCTTTTCTTATTTCTTAAAAAATAGGAAAATTGTGATAAGAACATTTTCAGACTAATTAGAACTGCTTCATGTTTAAAAAGTGCTGCATAATATTTGTATCCTAATAGTAGGACATATAGAACCAACTAACTATGATTGACTGTTGTTTAAAAAAATGTCAGATAAGTATACATGTGATAAAAGTGACAGATAGTTATTGATGCTACTTGTCTTTGAAAAAAAAAAGAAAGAAAAAATAATACAAATTAATTTTAGGTTATACGTACAAAGATTGTTTATATCCGTACCAAGCATAAAAATTACATTTAAAAAGAAGAAAAATGATAGTTTGTACTTAAATAAAACTGTTTTCAAACTTTAATAGAAATATATTTTTATTGTAAAAAATTGGAATTTATTCGCCATTTTTCATACCTAAGTGACTGCGCCGTTTTTTCCGTTTCTCAAACACTACTTATAATCTCTGTGTAGAAAAATATCCTTGACAGAAATATCTTTTAACACCTTGCGGACAAATCACAAGAATTCTCGGGTTTATAACGCGTATCGCAATAAATATACCTTAGACCAGAAATTTTATTTAATGACATATAACTTAAGTACTTACGTAACTTAAGTACATGTAACTTACAAAAATAAGGCTAACTTTTTTATTTTTTTTCTTTATTTCATTTTTTAAAAATTAAATATTCTGATCCGAAACAATTTTATTTGATCTAAACTTGCAGTATAACTATTGCTCAGCTAGGTGTCAAGAAATATATAAGATAAAGGGATATGAATCATATTTTAGCTTTACTTTTGATATCCTTTTATCTTATATATTTCTTAAAACATAACTGTGTTAAAAATATTTTTGTCTAGAAAAACTGAAGTTAAAATGTATATAATTTAGACAGTTTTATATTATGTTAAGTATTCCATATAGAACGTAAGCTAGGAAAATCATTGTCTCAGGGGATGTAAAGGTTAACACAAGGGTATAACAAGGTTTTGTGAAATCTGGGACAAAATATTCAAATACTGTTCTAGAATGTCAAGTTTTTGGGCATGGGACACATCATTCAATATTTTTATCAAACTCATTGAAAAATTTGCATCATTTTCCCATAATATTTACTTTCCCCCCTTTTTATGTAAACACAAACTTCCCTCAACAGATTTGGATACATTTTCCCAAAAGTAAAACTAACCACGGCACAGGTCAGTACATTAATGATTTTCACTAACATATACTATACATAAATTATAATTACCTGGACTCCTGTCTTTACGTATGTCAGTACATTGCACGGTGAATACCATTCAAATCATTTGTTGGATCACAAGATGAGACATCCATTGTAAGTCAAATTGACTGAACAGACTGGCGAGTACAGTGATCTAAACAAAGCGTTGATTTGTGCTTTACGAATGTCAGTACATTGTGCGGTGAACTCCATACAAATCATTTGTTGGATCACATGGAGTGACATTTATTGTAATTTGTATGAAATTGCCCTTGCAGTCAGACGAGGGCATGATCCCAATAAATTACCTGAACTTCTGTCTTTACGAATGTCAATACATTGTACGGTGAACACCATATAAATCATTTGTCGGATCACAAGGAGAGACATCCATTGTAGTTCGAATCAAATTGTCTGAAGAGATTGACAAGTACAATGATCGAAGCAATAAACCTGGATTTCTGTTTTCATGAATGTCAGTACATTGTACGGTGAACACCATTAAAATCATTTGTTGGATGGACATGGAGAGACATCCATTGTAATTTGAATGTAATTGTCTTTACAGACAGACGAGTGCAATGCTCCAAGCAAAAAATCTGGACACCGTCTTTAAGAATGTCAATACATTGTTCGGTGAACACCATACAAATCATTTGTTGGATCACAAGGAGAAACATCCATTGTAATTTGAATAAAATTATCGGAAGATATTGACAAGTACAATTATCTGAGCAAGAAACCTGGATTTCTGTCTTTACGAATGTTAGTACATTGTACGGTGAACTCCATACAAATCATTTGTTGGATCACACGGAGCGACATCCATTATAATTTGAATTGTCCTTACCGACAGATGGGTGCAATGATCTCAGCAAAGAATCGTTTCAAAAACAAAACTTCACCACTTTTCCAGACATGTTACTTTATTTATACTGTGAAGAGGTCTCGAGACGAACCTTATCTAACATAAGATATCTTAGTTTTTTTGAAAAAGGAAATGATTATATAATTTGATTTTCTATTTCTAGTGTCGATATCTCATCTTGAAAGCTTAACGCCTTCACCTCTTTTATTAGCTGATGAAATAAAATTCAAGTGTAAGAATGTTAAAAGATTATGAACCTAGTCAGTACCGGTTTTTTCGTGTAATCAAAGGATTACCTGCGAAAATTTGACCTTTGATTACATTTGAAACGCAGTGTTGAACTGATAATGTAAACGGTATTGATAAAAATGGATAAAAAAAGGCTTTGCTTGAGATAAAAATGACTTCTTTTTTTGTCGCTTTGCAAAATGAGTCAGCAGGTTGAGATAAAAATTTCGTTTACAAATATATACAAAGATTCTTAAAACTATTATTGAAAAGGTTTAGGGGTAACAGTTTTCGACAGGACATACAATTTTCTATAGAAAACGAGAGTTGTAATCCACTTACTCAATTGAAAATACAGGGCGTCTCATTGCGAGATTTTTATTTATAACTTTACACCAACAATGAAGATATTGTATCGATATTTTCAAAAACAATACTTTGCCTTCAAAAACTGAGGATATTTGTAGTGCTGAGAATGGCCATCATTCACATTAAAAAAACACTGAACTATATATTCAAAATTCAGCTAATAATAGACACGCTGTCATTGACCGAATTACAGTGCGTTTACAGCTTTTCCGTTTTGTTATCCCATTTCACTGAAAGCAAAATGAATACGTTGAAAGTATTGTTATAATATCACATCTACCCAAAGCTCGTTTTTTTAGTAAAAAAAACCCCCATAAATATTATTAAATAAAAGATTTTAATTAATAATTGCGTACAAGTATTAAGGAACATTTGGTTATATAATTTTTCGTTTTTATTAAGTTTATTTCACTTTAAAAAACAGGAAAGTTGGCACCAATGCAATATCTTTAGTATCGGTCAACTTATGAAGAAAATTTCGGGTTCAACTTGCAGTGATACATCCTGTCTTTATCACTGAATAAATAGATTGCAAGAGTGTTTCCTTATTTTTTACAGGTATTTTTTTAGTTATGCTTACAAACATCATCTTTATATTTTTAAGGGCCATATATTCATTAAAAAAGATAATTAAATTCATGAAAGGTATTTAAAAAAATAGAAACCTTCTAAATTATTTTCTGGCATATTTAAAAGGTTTATTTAGTGGAGTATTTTTAAATCGCTATGATATTTTCAATTAAAAAGTGTTCATAAAATTTGTGTTAAATCTGAATCTTACAGTAATGGATTTCACTTTTGAGACACACCCATAATTAGCTCAATTTTAATACAGGAGCACAAGCGCTGACATACCCAGGGTGGCATACCATTGGATAATCTCTCTCCAAAACCAATTATTATTTTAAACTATATATCCAAATTTCTTAACTATCATGCTATTTCTATTTGTCGCATTACTGAAAGATTAAATTTGCTTTATCTAATCTATAGTTTATTTTTTATATGTAACCAATGATATATTATAAAGGCAAAAAATCAAGATAAAGAACTCAATAAGGCTCTAATCTTTGTAGCTATGAAATAAAAAAATCAGCAAAAGTTACGTAATTTTGACAAAATCTTATTTATATGTTTTATTTATTCATTGTTTATTTGTTTATTTATTATTTTTTATTCAATGAAAAAATGAATTTCTAACATAACGTCCTTTTCACCAGCAAAACTTTTCATACGTACTTTTCATATTTTTAATCATATACATTTTAAAGCGCACTAGTTTATTAAAGAATAAATTTCAAGCAAAATTTGATGTCAGGTTTTCCAGCCAGAACTTCGCATATGAAATAATTTTCGCGTGGCGTAAGCATTATGACACCGTAATCTGAGTACCTGAAGATGATACGCCCACAATTTACGAATTTTAGATGCGTACGTAGTAAAATATTTCAGTTTTATCAATGAAAATGCTCCTTTCTTGTTAAATATGAAATCATTTTCATATGCTGAAGCATTTCGCTTCTTTACGAGATCAAGGGCCTTAAACGCGCAGAGATGAAGCTATATCGATATTCTAATAACCATTAACGCAGAACAACAGAACGTTTTCACCAATGAAAAACGACGTCATAAACGTGCATTTAGTTTCATAAAACTAAAATATATACTTTAATTGCATGAAAATGTAATTTTTCACTACAGTTTATCACGTTTGCGGCTGTTTTCAAATCCTAACTGGCTGAGACATTTTGTAATTTATTTTTGTTCGTAAATGTATCAAATTTAAATGTACTCTTACTAACTGTGTAATCGAACAGCTTTTTCCGATTTTTATTTCTGAAATTGCTGTCAAAGTGGACGTTTTGAACTGAATTTCCGGGCACAACAGCGCAGGAAAGGGAAAAAAAATTACCGTTGCGAGATAATAATCTCTTATAAATCAAGATGTAATTCATTTATCAGAAAATGAAAAAAACTGTTCGATTACAAATCACTTCAGTAATACTTGTCTGTAAATATCATGGTTTTATGTTTAAAAATGAGTCCCTAAAAGTGACAGAAAATTTCGCGTTGTTGAGCGGGAAAAAATATTTTTTTGAGAACCTTCTTAAAGATCAAACGGCTTCAAACTAATCACCAGAGGAATAAAAAAAAAAAGTCCTTCCGGCTTGTACTGGGAAGAAAAGGTAGCTTCCATATCTCAACTATTTTTTAAGATGAAGCTAAAACAATAAATGCTCCGGAATCCTTGTATTACGATCTAACATTTAACGGAAACAACGTTTTCAATTTATAAATTTTTGTACAAATTTTTGAATTTTTAAAAAATTAAAAATATTTAACTGGCCGCCATTTTGAAACAATAAGGCGGATGAAGCTGGCTAATGAACTCGGTCGAGACCTTGTTAAGTCCTGTATACATGATCAGTCACATTCATATCGCTCATAAATATGAGAGTTACAGCATTACAAAAATCAGATTGTTTCAAAATGTCAGCCACCCTAGAACTTCAAACTGCCATATCTGAGCCATTTTTTTTTTAGATAAAGCCAAAACAAAAAATGCTTCGGAATCCTTGTATCATGATCTAACACTTAATGGAAACAACCTTTTCAATTTATAATTTTTTGTACATTTTTTTGATTTTTTAAAAATTTTAACAATTTTAACTGGCCGCTATTTTGAAACAAGATGGCGGATATAGCTGGCCAACGAACTCGGTCGAGACCATGTTATGTCCTACACACATATCTAGTCACATCCAAATCGATTAATAAATATAAGAGAGTTACAGCATGACAAATGACACACACATATATATATATATATATATATATATATATATATATATATATATATATATATATATATATATATATATATATAAATCAACTTTTAAACGGAGGGTGGTTTTGGGGTCTGGGTGAAAATATATCAAAAGTGAAAATATATCAAAATTTTTTGGAACTGCTTTCTTCCGAACGGCTGCAATAGGTAGCTTTTTATAATGAAAGCTACCTAATTGTTGAAAACCTTTTCGACATAACTATTTTGAGAAATGGCAATTTTAAGAAAGAAATGATTTTACTCTTTAACGTGACGTCTTTTTCAGTGACAGAAACATATTGTCTTTCTGCGATTAGAACCCTTTGTAGTCTAGATGAGAATATTTAAGTACCCTGTGGGCCTAATATTGGGTTGAGGAAAAAGTAATTTCGTTTTTTCCCAATAGATGTCTTTAAAGTCGCATATCTCTAGTAATGCTTATTCAATGAAGCCATACCGTAAACCGTTTGGAAGGTAACAGCCCATAGAACATTCTAGATATAAAGGTAGCGTTATTTCTTTACTCAGTCAAAGGTTATTGCACTTTGAAAATGGAGATTCCAGAAGGTCATTTTCGTTATATTTTGCTTTTCTCTTTCCGAAAAGTGAAAAATGCAGTGCAGGCTCATCGAAAATGGTGTGGTGTTTATGGTGATGAGTACTTAAGTCAATTCCAGTGTCAGAATTGGTTTGCTCATTTTCGTTCCGGAAATTTCGATGTTACAGATGGACCTCGCCCTGGCCGACCAATTGTTGATAAACTCGTTGATATTCTCAACAAAATCAAGGTAGACGAATATATTTTATCTCGCGACATCGCTATGGAACTAAATATCGATCAAAAAATAGTTCTGAACCGTTTACATAAGATTGGATACCAAAAGAAGCTCGATACTTGGGTTCAACATGATTTAACAGCGAAAAATTGAATGGACCGAGTTTCCATTTGGGAATCGTTGCTGAAACGAAACGAAATCAAGCCATTTTTGTAACGAATAATTACGGGCGATGAAAAGTGAATCACGTACGACAATAATGTGCGAAAAAGATCGTGGTCGAAACCCGGAGAAACTTCACAAACGGTGGCAGAGCTCGGATTGACGCCAAGGAAGGTGATGCTGAGTGTTTGGTGGGATTGAAAAGGCATTGTTCATCATGAGCTGCTCGAACCTGGCCATACCATTAAATCGACTCTCTATTGTCAACAACTAATGCTATTGAAGCAGGCGATTAATAAAAAACGGCCAGAATTGATCAATAAGAAAGACGTTGTCTTCCATCACGACAACGCCAGACCACACACATCTTTAGTGGCTCGGCAAAAATTGAGAGAACTTAGCTGGGAAGTTTTGATGCATCCACTCTATAGCCCGGACTTTGCCGCGTCCGACTACCATTTGTTTCGATCTCTGCAGAATTCTCTTAATGGTGTAAAGCTGGCTTCAAAAGAGGCTTGTGAAAATCACTGGGTTTAGTTTTTCGCACAGAAATCTCAGAAGTTCTACAGTGACGGAATTATGGTTTTATCGGAAAAGTGGCAAAAGGTCATCGATCAAAACGGCACATATATCATTGATTAGTGTTTGAAATTTATATGAATAAATTCTCTTTGAAAAACATGAAAAAAAAAACGAAATTACTTTTTCTTCAACCCAATATTAGTATAGGAAAAATGAAAAGTCAATGTAATATGAGTCATATAGATACAATTATAGAAATATGTTACAGTTTTCTAAATTAAAAAGTAGATTATCAACTGAATAATTTTTAAATATGAGGTCATTTTCACAGGTTAAAGCATTTTCTTCCTTTTGAAATTTAGCTTCTAATGAAATAAAAAAAAAAAAATCTCCGAAAACGATGTCATTTTGTCGCAGTTATAGGAAAGTTTTGAGGTTTTATGTTTTTAAATGCATGCTTTCAATTTAAAATGATGCCATTTGAATTTGGAACCCTTCAGTCCCTTTACAGCTTTAAACACCATTTATTCAATTTAAAAATACTTTCTCTTTTTAATGGTAATTGGAAAATGGCATAAATAAAGATATAATGAATAAAGGTGAAATAGACCCAATTATAGCTCCTCTTTCTCTACAACAGTGGAAGTAACCCGATAGCCACTTTTGTGAAGAAATTCTATTTAGAAACGCTAAAATTTACATTAAAATTAAAATTAAAATATAACAAGAAAGAAAAATCATGCAGGAAGCATAGATTAAGAAACACTTTTCAACATATTCGGAATACTGTAAAAAAAAAAAAAAAAAAAAAAAAAAAAAAAAAAAAAAAACTCCCTGTTTATTAATGTGAAAAATGATATCTAAAAAAATAATTTGAAAAACCCATAACACATTTAAAAAGAACGAAAAATCATGCGTCAAGCATAGATTATGAAGCACTTTTCAATACTTCCAGAATACTTTAACAAAACTTCATCGTTTAATAAAAGGAACCGTTTAATAAAAACATAAAAACATTAGTATGATATCTAAGTAAACAATCTGCAAACGCACACCATATTTGAAAATCCAATTAAAGCAATTATCGTGTATAGCCTAAAAACTAACCCAATTCTTTTGTACAGCCTTGTATATAGAATTTACATGCGCCAAGTAATACGTAAAATTAGTTTAATTTAAAAACGTGCATCACCATTTAAAACGCACTTCCAGCAATTATTGTTAATATAAGTATTGTAATCGAATTACTTTGTATTTCCCTGTAAATGAATGCTATGCACACCGTATTCTATAATAGGCCTCATGTAGTTCACTTCAGTGATATATATGAATTTCAAAATGTTTTAAATAGTGCAATTTATCATTAAAATACACCACAAACAATTTTCCCTCATAGACAATAATGTAATGGAATTCATTTGAGTATCCCTGTAAATGAACTATAAATGACACACACTTAATTTTCAATACCGAACACTCCACGCAAACCTCAATAACATATATCAATTGCATGGCAATCGGAGAATATTTAGGCGAGTTAGAACATAGACAGATAGACAGACAAACCGAATTTATAAACACTTTTCAACTATGTTGGAAAGTGTTAAAAACTAATTTGAGCAATTATCGTCTACGTCCACAGTCGGAAAAGTATTCAAATACTTCTGTAAAGCCCTGTATATGATCTATAGAATTGTATGCATACTACATAGTATGAAAAAATTTAGTTCAATTAGGAAACGTATACTACAGTTGAAAATTGCCTTTCATCAATCGGCAAATGGAAATGTAGTCTATTCTTTTGTATAGCCCTGTATATGATCTATAATGCATAGTAAGTAATATGCAACAAATTAGTTAAATTTAAAAACGCATATCACAACTCAAAACGCACTTCCAGCCATTATCGCCATAGACAGAACTGTAACCGAATTATTTTGTGTGTCCCTGTAAATAAAACTATAAAATGTTCTGCACACTCTATTTTACAGTAAGCTTGTTGTAGTGAAGCTCAGTGATGTATACCAATTTCAATATGTTTGAAACAGAGTGGCATCATTAAAATACATTGCAGGCGATTTCCCCCCATGGACCATAATGTAACAGAATTCTTTTGAATGTCCCTGTAAACGAACTGTGGATGGTAAACATTTCATTTTTAATACCAAGCATGCCCATAGTAAACTTCAATAACGCATATCAATTACATTGCAATTCGAGCATATTTACGCGAGTTAAAGCTCGGACGGACAGACGGACAGACAAACCGAATTCATAAACATTTTTCAAATATGTTGGAAAATAACAAATATATATATATATATATATATATATATATATATATATATACATATATATATATAAAGCTAGTGGCTTGTCTGGAAATAAACAACTTTCATTCAAAATAATAATCACAAAATTGGTTCAGTAGTAAGCCCAGAGCAGACATCGAAAAAAATCAGCTTGTATTTTAAATATATAGAAATGTTAATTGATGAGTGAATGAAACTTAAAATTATTTTTGCGTACTTGTACGCTTGAGCTAAAAGTATTTAAAATGTAATGCCAAGTTTAAAAAGTTATCTCTATTTTTCTGACCTTTTATTAAAATTAAAGCAGACGCAAGCTGAAATTAGAATTTTTATAGGACATACAATGTTATTTAATTAATTTTTTTTTTTTTTTTTAGGTGCGTTCGTAATTATATAAATACGTAGTACCTATAGTCGTCGTCTGGTCCGTCCGTCTGTCCGCATATAATAGCCCAAAAACGATCCAACCGAATGGTTTGAAATTTAATATATATAATCGTTACAGAATTTTGTCGAGTCACATCAAATTTTATGAAAATCGAATCAAAACTTAAAAAGATCAAACCAAATTCATAAACACTTTTGAAGTTGGAAAGTGTTAAAAATAAAATTAACAAAAGCTGAAGTTAAAAAAAAAAGTCTGGTTATTTGTAGCTTCTGATTATTTAAATTATCAGTTATGTGGATGTTACTATATCACTGCTAATAATTAATTTGACATCATTCTTTAAATTTAGAGATCTGTGCATCTGTTTTGCATACTCGCGAGTTTAATTAAGTTCATATAATTCTGATAAACTTTCTTGCATGTGGCGTAATAGTTCTGGTTTTGGCGTATCAAGGTTTTAATCAGATTTCAATAAACAATAATAATTAAACATCGCAGAAATTTATCAAATACGTAGTATGTTGTATAGGTTTCATTTATGTTATCTCCTATTGAGTCATTATTTATAAAGCATATCAAAGAGTTGCTGATGACATAATTTGTTCCTGGTATTTAAACTGAGTTTTTCTCTCATTTTTATTTCGCAGTTCTTATATTTTACGTTTCGGAAACGCAGCAGACTTAATATGTGTAGTACTTAATTTTTGAAAATATATTAATACTTTGTATTACAAGAATATTTATATTAGAAAATTATGTGACTATATTTAGAAACGCCGTTCTACCCAGAAAAAGAAATTAAAGGTGAGATTTTTCTGAATACTTTTTTGTCTATACATATTTATTGTTTGCCAATTCGTCATTGCACTGAAGATATGCACCACGCACGCCAAGATACTTTTGTGAATAAACCCATTAAAACCTAGTGGTACCATATGGTACCGGAATACATGCCAACCATTATATTGTTTGAATACCATTATTTTTTAAGAGAAATATTAACTTTATTTTATGACAGAAACTTTGTAATAAAGAAAACAAAAGTTGCCATTTATAAAAATTGGTATGAAATGCAATTTTTGCATTTTAAAGCGAAAAATAATTCCGTTCTTGATGGGTTAATTGCACAACTGTTATGTCTCGTATGACAATATTTTAACAGTAAATCTTATTTGATGACAGAAATATTTGCCTGTATAACTGTAATTTCCAACATGTCTTATAATTTGGTGATACATCTGGATCACTTAGTGATTCATTTTTGGGGACCAATATAATAAAGAAGTATCTAAACTTTAATTGTATTGTAAACGAAAAAGTTTTTTTTTCCAGTATAGCAAATTGAGGTACTATTTTAATTTTAATGTTTTATAAACCTTTACCCCTTTAAGATAAAATCAAAATCAAAATGGTTACTTCATTCGCTCTGTGTATAATAAATAGATAATATTTAAAAAAAATAATAAAAAACATGCAAAAAATAAGATAAGTTTGGCCACCAAAAATGATATCTTTAACAATTTCAATAAACTTAAATATGATATAATATTTAATAGATATAATAAACAATTTTATCAATTATAATAAAAATACTTTAGAACAAACTTTATTCAAAGGGGCCACTTTTATAGTCTTTGGTAAAAAATATATAATAAATAATTATTTAATATTATAATTATAATATAATTATAATATTATAATTATAATTGTTATATTAAACAGTAATATAATATTATAATTTATAATTAATAATAATTTAATATTTAAATAAATAGCCTTTGGTAAAAAATATATAATCAAAAATTTTTTTTAATTGCAAGAAAGTAGAACTTTTATTTACGAAACATATTTGCTTTTCTCTTAATATTACTTAGAAGTAGATTTATTAAAGAATTGTTAAGTTGTTGTTTGCTCTGACAAAGGATTTTTATACGAAATTTACTCACTTCGGTAAGTGAAAACTAGAAATCTTTTGAAAATTGGTTAATTTGATCTTTTTTTAAAGATATATATTTTTTTAAATGTGCTTAGAAATTTCTTATTCTATAGTGAATATTTTTCTAATTACGGCCTTTTGCTGAAATGATAAAGCTACAGAAGTGTTAAATATTGTACAAATCTCATTAATTATCTGTAAAGTTTTTACTAATTAATGCAATTTTAACATTTATTATACTATCCATGAATAATTTATTTCATGAATAATTTATCCATATAAATTATTTTAGTATAGTATTTTTCCACAAGTACACTTTTTATCTTGTTATTTCACAATTTTTTCTCAAAATTTCATGTAGTATTATACTGTTATTATTTATTATTAGTATTATTATTATTAAAATTATTATTATTATTATTATTATTATTATTACTAGGAGATTTAATCCGGGCTTTCCGGGTTATTAGAATACAGGTGAAAATCATTCTTTTAAAAACTCTAATAGATTTTTTAAATTTAATGTATTTTTTAGATTGCCTACTACCAACACTAAAACGCATTTCTATATGAAAAATATCAATTATGTATTCAAATAAAATTTTCAAATTTATTAAAAGCGATATTTTCGTATTACCCACATGCCAAGTTAGTAGCCGAACAAACCTTCGACGATTTCGCTATTTACAGCATCAGTTTTGATTCTGACAATTTCAGTGGTTTAAGTGCGTAGTTCGATTTCATGTCTGTTAAATTTGTGTTTTATTTATATTATTTTATTATTTATTTATTTGCTTATTGATGAAATTTTAATTTCATTATGAAATAGTAGCCAGACACAGATTCTAAACTATTTATATTTTTAAAAATGCAAACGGGTTAATTTTTTGTAATCGGGCTGCACGCCATAATGATAGATTTACAAAAATCATGCGTGAAACGTATTTTAAAAACCATAAAAAATCATTAAATTTGGATACAGTTACATTTTTTAGATTGTCCACTAACAACGCTAAAAAAGCATTTTTATATGAAAAATATAAATTTTGTATTCCAATAAAGTTCTGAAATTTATTAAAAACAATACTGTCATGTTACCAGCATGCCAAAATAATAACTGAACAAATCGTGAAATAGTTCGCTACCTACAGCAGCCTTTGTTATTGTGATAATTACAGTGGTTTAAGCACGTAATAGTTCGATTCAATGGCTATTAAATGTATATTTTATTTACATTATTTATTTATTTATTTATTTATTAATGAAATTTTAATTTTGTTATGTAATATTAGCCAGACGCATATTCAGAGTTATTTATCATCATATATATTAGTTCTCCTGTCAACATCCCTTTTTCTCAGAAAATGCGAAACGCAGAACGACGAAAGAGATAGCATATGAAAGGATTTTGAACAGGCTTCTGACATAGCACACTTAACAATTCGTTAAAACATGTTTTTGAATAAAAATTGTAGTTAATTAAAAATTAAATCGGCATTGATTTCATGAAAGAAATGAAAGATTTTCCTCAAATTACTGTTGCCACAAAAATAAAATACTACATTATATGATGCTCAGCAATGATTATAAAAAACACCGCAAGGGTTTATTTTATATTTATGATTAAAAAGCGAAGTTGAAATTGAAACGTTTAGACTTATATTTCTATGTCGCATGTTTTTCCTGAAGCGGATGACGTCATCCTCTAATGCAGTTAAAATACGATTGTTAATTTTTTTTTTTCTCGCGCGTGCCTTTTGCAATCTTAGATCTGTTTTTACTTTAACTTTGATGGAATAAATTAGATGATATTCTGGCTTGACTAAAAATTAAATGTTGTTTGCAGATATTTTTATTCTCACACTTTTTTTAGAAGTTTAAATCTGCATCTAATAAATATTACACATATTGATAGAAAATATTAGATTATAGTGAGAAATCTTTGCACGTGCCCACTGGTATTGTTTTAAATTCAAACGGGTAAATATTTTGTATTCGGACTGCACGCGATAGAAACAGATAAAAAAAATCATGTTTGAAAATTATTTTAAAAGCCATAAAAATCAGTAAATTTGGATACAGTTTTCCAGCAAATTGTATTTGAAAAATCAGATTTTTTATCATTGGACGGTGTAAAAATTGAAATTGTACGATGTTTAGAAAGTTTAAAAATTGCAGTAATAGGAGCGAAATTTATTTGTCAAGTCGTTGTCATCGTCAATATGACGGCAGCGTTACGCACAGACCTGTTTTTGCTTCATAATATAAAGATTGTGTTGTAATTTGTATAGACTGTGATTATCTGCTAAATCACAGATACCGTATTTATTATAAAAAATCCCTGATGGCTCGACCTACAGGCACAGGTAGATTTCGAAGACGCAGACCGTGGAGTGCCTGTTTGTTGGGAAATGCAGAAGAAATGATCTTTTTGCCATGATGCCGCAGTTGAGACCGCCCACTTTGAAATCTAACTTGTTTGCAGGCGGAGCCGGCAGGGATTTTTTTGTTTTTAATTTTTTTTGTCATAAGGGTTGTTCCCATAAAAAAACTTGTCAATATAAAAGTTTTAGATAATATTAAGAGGATTTATAATAAATTTAAGCGGATGTGATAGCTTGTGAATTGACGAAGTTATGATTTTTTTTCTTCTAAAACCCCCCTCCTTCTCCCTTGGGCCATTTTTAATGATATAAAAAATCTGTCATACATAAATTTTCGGCCCTTTTCCTAGAAATAATAATAACTTTAAACGGATTCGATACGTATCATAATTAATAAGTTATGGGTTTTTTTCTGTTTTCACAAAAAGCCCCCCCCCCCTTAGTTCGATTTTGCCCATTTACGAACTTGACCGAGATTTTATGCCCCTTGATTTTATGTATCAGTTTGGAAGAGATTTGTGCAGAATTATTGCCGTTATCGTGTCCATAAAAAGTGACACACACACACACACACATATATATATATATAAAGTTTTGATCTGGGGGTGGTTTTGGATTCTAGGAGTCATGATGGGCATAGATCTGCAAAAATTTTCCATAAATTCCAATTTAGGTGAGAATGTAATAGGTAGTATGTCTTACGAAATCTATCTAAAAAATGCTTTAAATCTTTTTGACATTTTCTTCCTTTTTCAGAAAAATATTTAAAAAAAGAGTTTTTCAAATAGTGTTGCCAGGTCCAGTGTCACAAATAGCGACACATGGGTGTAAAAAAGGGACAACCGCTTACAAAGCAGAACATAAAAATATAAAGCAATTTTATTTCACCGTTTTCTTTAATTGCATTAAATGTATGTAAATTAAATAATCCGCAAGGAGCACGATCGGAAGTAAATTAAACATATCAAGTCCTTGAATACTTAGTAATACTCTATGCCAGTAATTGTTCACAAATGAAACTTAATCAGTGTTATATTTTAAAACATAAGGTACTTGTTGCTGCGATACACAAAAGTAAACATTTTACTCAAGCATCCAAGTTTTTTTTTTTTAAATTAGCAACGTTGTAATCAACAAAATTCTTCGTTGCTATAGTATGAATTTTGATTAATAAAATTTAATTTGAGTCGCAACAGTTTCAGTAAAGGCTCTGGTTTCAAAAACAAAGTCACTACTTACTATTATTATTATTATTATTTTAATTTTCTGAAAGCATAAAGTATTGTTGAGAACTTGTAGTCAAAATTTCTGTGTTAAGCTAATTTTTTTCAACCTAACAATCACAAAAATGAAATATAAGGTAGCATTAGAACACTGATTAAAAATTTATCATTATATTGGGGGGAAACCCCACTCCCTCCTGTTCGATTTTTTGACGCTTGAAAAATAATATCTGAAACTCTTATGCATGCGTAAATGAAAATAATTTTGTGATTGTGCCAAAAGAAAAAAAAAATGCGCATTTTTTAAAATTGAAAAATTTTGACACACACACCGAAACGGCATTTATCACGCATACTTTCTGCTCTTTATCATAGTACACGGCTGTGTACCCCCTCCAGCGGCTGAGAGGTTCTGCTCTCAAAGTTAGTAGACGGGCAGTGCTGGATTTGAGCTAGAGTCCTGCATCCTGTCGGATATCCCAATTTTAACCGAACCCGGCGCAACACGCGGATCGGGTTGACGATAATTTTTTTTCGATTCATGTCGGATTTACTTTAAATGTTTCGAGTTCGGTTGGGTTTCGGGTAAGGTTTGACTCTTTCGGGTCGGGGTCGGGTTGACGTTATTTTTTTACGTTGCGTGTCGGGTTATCTTTAACCGGGTTGGTTTCGGGTAGGGTCTTGACTATTTCTGGTTGGGTTCAGGTTGACTGGATTTTTCAAAAAAAAAAAAAGTCCTGAATATTTTTCTAATGAAAAAGCTCAGTATTTGAGCATTAATGAGTGTATATGTGTTCATTTTTAATGCAAAACAGATAAAATTGATATTAGAGATATATTTGTAGATATTTTTCCATAAAAATGCACTTAAATAGGGATTAATTCTCTTTCATTTCAGGTTCGTGTTGAAGTGCATCGTGTGCTGTTCGGGCTTCAGATTGATGAATTTTTTTTGTCGGGTTTGGGTCGGGTTTCGGGTTGACTTTAAGCAAGAATTTTGGATTCGGGTCGGGTTGACCAATTTTACGAAATTAGGGATTGTAATTCGAATTAGGAATTCCAATTCTAGCTCATGTCGAGCTCGTTAATCTAACAGTTTAGAATTTTTGCGGTTTTCTTCGATCCTTGCTTAGGTTGCGTAAATACTGGTTAGGTTCCCCAAAGACACACACATATGGCAGTGTGAGTGTATTAAATATAGTGTACGCCGTACACTATATTAACACGAAGTCTTTGAGCCATTTTTGAACTCTTGTATTTCAGCAGATAATTGAGGTTTACGAATACTAATTCGCTATCGTAATATGATTGTCATTAATACTCGGTATCCTTAATCGAATACATTTTTCTTTTATAGGTTTCGGAGATATCAAATTTCAAAAATCGTAGATTTAAGCCGCTAATAACTAGTAGAAAATCAAAGCCTCTCATCAAAGCTTTGATTACCTAGAAAAAAATCATATTGTCAGCTGAGGGGTTGTTATCTAATAACATGATATTAGTACTATGTAGCATTCTTAAATTCACAAATATTTCTTGTATAGGTGCGGAGTTTCAAACTTAAAAAAGTTCGCTAGTAACACCTAATTTTGACATCATATTTGGATGTTCCTGTAAATTTTACCTCAGAATGGCAAATGGCAAGTTATTCGGTTGAGTAGTTTACGAATTATGCAGGTTTAAAGCTTGGAACTCCTCATGTTAAATTCATTTTTAATCGTTGCAAAACAGATTGCATTGCGTATAGTTTTTAAGCATAACTCAAAAACTATGTGGCGGAATAAGCTGTAATTTTGGATTAGCATATTTGAAGCTTCTAGAGATTGATTTTTGTTAAAAAATTCCTAGATTACATTTTATATTTTATTTTTCGAAAAATAATTAAAAAATATATATTTGAAATTAATTTTCGACAAAAACATAAACTGTAACCGTTATTATTTTTTTAAACCTGAAATCGATTTATAGAGACTGCAAACATGCGAATCTAAAATTGTAGCTCATTTTGCTAAATACTTTTTGAGTTATGCTTAAGAAACTATCCGCATTTGCAATCTGTTTTGCAACGATTAAATGAATTTAACATCAGGAGTTCTTTGTTATTTTACGATACATTATTTATTATTTAACATTAAGAGAAACTTTAAACTTGTTTATAATTCCTAAAATACTAAGCTACTTGACCAAATGACACTTCTCCTTTGGTATCCGAGGTAAAATTTACCGAAGAATCCAAATATGATATCAAAATTAGATGTTAATATTGAAATTTTAAAAGCTTGTTGCAATATAGACGCCTCCCTACTCTAAATTTAAATATAGCATTACTTACTAGATGCTAATACGTTAACCGATAGGGACCAGTTACATTCTTATGCGGGTGATTTGCTAGAATTAGTATAGGGCTTTCACTTTTATTTTTATTTATTTATTTATTTATTATTTTTATTTATTTATTTTTTTTTTTGGGGGGGGGGGGGGCGGACGGAAGATTTTGTAATTTGTGTACTTTATCTATCCACGGGATTGTGTATGACTACGTAATGAGAACCCAATGCACTCATGTATAAATATGTGAATTTGAGACATGTCCTCACGAAGATGTCTAAAACAAAAATGCGTCCTCATTGTACAAAGGTTTATGACCCTTGGTCTATAGAAAGTAGTTGTTTGAAGTAACCTTAACTTTTAACTTTTACTTTAACATAATATGTATTTAATGTTTTTCGAATTTATGAAAACAATTATCACGCTGTTTAATTTATTGTAGGTTAAAAAATGTTCAAGTTCCTAAAGAAAAAGAAGGATGAGAAGGATAAGGACATATCCCTCATCGTCGAAAATACGTCATCTCAAGATCAGTTTGTGATGAAAGTTCCCAAAAGCTCACTGATGAAATACAGCGAAGTTTTCAGGAAAATGGCTGAAAAAGGAGAGTTCAAGAAGTCAAAAGAAATTAAGCTAAAGAGTGTAACTGCTACTGCGCTACAGAAAATGGTTCAGTGAGTAGAATTATCAAATATCAATTTTAAATAATATCTGATAAGATATCTTTTGGTGACGCCCGTACCTAGTATTGAGACTTAGTGCATTTTATAGCACTATAGGCCAAAGTTTGAGAACCAATAAAATTTGTCTGCAAAAATTATGTTTATTAATTTTACAGTATCACAACTTTCTTAAAATGCAATTTTTGAGACCACGGGATAATTAGGGAAAATAATTAACTGTAATTCATCGAAAAGCGCATTCAAAATGCGTTTTTAATTTAATTACAGTTAATTATTTTTTAATTTATGGATCAAATTAAAAGATTCTAGTTCATTTTGTTCATTGTTGCAACATTAACAAGTTTGAAAAAAATTGAGGTTCTATCTAAATTATTTTTGGAGAAATCGTGCGCGCAAGTTTGAAAATCATTGTTGTGAATTAAATGCATTTAAAGTTTTCACTCTCCATTCAAAAACAAAGAATGACGATTGCGTTTTACTTTATATCTTCGTCAATAATTATCGCATCTGAAAAACATTGGTACCTTTCTACTCAGAATAAAATGCACTATTTACTGACATCAAAACCTTGAAATTGAATTTTTGACCATTTTAAAGGTGTACTGTCCCCTTAATAGTAAGAATAAAATATTGAAAAAAGGTTTAAAAATTCTTTCAAGAACATACGAATTTCACTTTGAAAAAATGCAACATTATAATTACATTTTTTAAGGCGTGAAATTGGCTTTATTTGTTACCGCAAAATATTTCCCGGCAACCATGGCAAAATTAACTAGACGTCTTGCTGTGTGTGAGTAGTGGTTTGGATTCGTAGCATCAAATTTGGCGACTAAACTCGCTTTTGGCGTAAAATTAAAAATTAAAAATTTATTACTTTAAAATTAAATTCATGTGAAAATATATATATGATATTTGCAGACAAATTTTATCGGTTCTCTAACTTTGGTTCTTTTACATTTGGGCTATAAAATGTACCAGGACAAACGCTCAATGCTAGGTGCGAGCTTCAACAAAAGGAGTAAGTTCCCTTGCAAGTTCCCTTGTAAGTATTATTTTATACAAACCTTTAAAAACACGGATGGTTTGTAGTAACATAAAAACACGGGTGGTGTACTACTGTATGTTTCAAAGCATTTCAAAACCTAAATAACAACTTTTAATCATAAGCTTGTTTAACACTATGCATAACTATGGATGTATAACACTATGGCATGCATAACTTTAGAACAAATGATTCTATTTTCATAATTCAGTTTTATTGGAAAAGGCTCGTTGTGGTGATGGTCCCATTACAAATTTCATAAGGATCCATAATGGTACGTTCGCATGCTTCCTCGTTTCGTTTTTTGTCTCTTTTTAACACTTTCCAACATGTAGTTGAAAAGTGTTTATGAATTCGGTTTGTCTGTCTGCCATCTGTCCATGCTCTAACTCGCGTAAATATACTTGGATTTCCATGCAATTGATATATGTTATTGATATTTACTATCGCTTGTTTCGCATTGGAAATAAAGTGTGTAGCATCTATAGTTCATTTACAGGACCACTCAAAAGAATTCCATTACATTACGGTCTATAAGGGCAAATCGTTTGCGGTGTATTTTAATGTTGTTAAACTATATCAAACATATTAAAGTGATATGTATCACTACAAGATCTGTACTACAGAATATCGTGGGATATCTTTCATATTTTATATTTTATTTTTCGAAAAATAATTAAAAAATATATATTTGAAATTAATTTTCGACAAAAACATAAACTGTAACCGTTATTATTTTTTTAAACCTGAAATCGATTTATAGAGACTGCAAACATGCGAATCTAAAATTGTAGCTCATTTTGCTAAATACTTTTTGAGTTATGCTTAAGAAACTATCCGCATTTGCAATCTGTTTTGCAACGATTAAATGAATTTAACATCAGGAGTTCTTTGTTATTTTACGATACATTATTTATTATTTAACATTAAGAGAAACTTTAAACTTGTTTATAATTCCTAAAATACTAAGCTACTTGACCAAATGACACTTCTCCTTTGGTATCCGAGGTAAAATTTACCTCGAATTTACAGGGACATACAAAATAATTCGGTTACAGCACTATCTGTCAATAATAATTGTTGAAAGTGCATCTTCAATTGTGGTATGCATTCTTGAATTTAACGAATTTTTTCCATATTACTGGGTGTATTTAAATTTTGCATATCCTATACACGGCTGCACAAAAGATCTCAAATACATTTCCGTTCATTGGCGGTATTTGCTGCAGGGGAAGTTTCAATTGTGCTATGCGTTTTCTAATAGAAGTAAATTGTAGGATACTATGTAATACACATACAAATCTATACATCCTATACAGGACTGCACAAAAAAAAGGATGCTTTTCCGACTATTGACGGTAATTGTTGACATTGTTTTTTCAAATGTGTCATACGTTTTCCAACTTGTTTATTTAAACATCATCTTTCACTATACTGAACGGTGAAGTTTTGCAACAGTATTCTGGAAGTGTTGGAAAGTGTTTCATAATCTATAGTTGACCCATGATTTTTCGTTCTTGTTGTCTTTCTAGACAGTATCAGATTAATTGGACAATTACCGCGAAATTTCAAAACGTTGTTAAGATATACAGGGTTACTTTATATTTTTAAAATTGTTTCCGTATCGTATATAGTTTTTTTCCTTACAGTGACCAGTAAAAAAAAATCTATGATTGTCTGCCGCGCGATTCAAAATGAGCGATATTAGCAACAATGAGATTTAAAGTGAATGTTCCAGGGCTTGACAAATGCGGTCGCCCGGTTACCACAGGTGACCAAAATATTTTAACTGGCGACAATATTTTCAGTACCATTCTTTACCTCCAACTTTCTTTATTTTAATATAAGTATTTGTAATTATTAATAATAGCAAATAATAAGAGCATTTATAGAAAAATCCAACATTGAATGATTCTCTGATTCACTTGAAAGAATGACTATAAATCACAAAAACTTATTGATAGGGGATTCACTGGATCAAAAAAATCCAGACGTGCAGAAAAATATATGATGCCATCAGCAAAGAAATAAAAATAGAAAATGCAGATTTTGGAGATCCATATAAAAAAAAGATGTTTTAAATTCTTACATAAGATAAAGTCCCTAAATCTGATAATTTAAGTATTACTGTTCAGTGTTATGGCTAACACTGCTTTTTTTGTGATATTTAAAATGCATACATTATTTATTTAAACATAGTTATTAAAAAATCTCTAAAAAGTGACTTCGAGGTGTACAACTTCACACATACAGGTATCTTCCTTCCAAATCTTGCAGCTCTGCGCACAGCAGTCTCTTCAAAAACATTAAGATAGACTCGCACACAAACTTCTGTCTTTATTATTACAGACCCTTCATTTTTTTTTCTTTTTCAGAGTTATAGTATAATTTTGGTAAGTTTCATTGAAGAACTTAATTACTATTTACCTTTCTAAAATTAATTTATTAATTGTTTTCTAAAATTAATTTATTAATTGTTTTCTAAAATTAATTTATTAATTACTTCTAAAATTAATTTATTCTTAATTACTATTAACCTTTCTAAATTAATTTATTAATTTAATTTAAATTTGAGGGAATTAAATATATAGCCTTGCGCGATGGTTATTATTCTCAATCAATTTATAAAAGCTTTTCTGTTTTTTAAATATGTGCGATACAAAATGTGAAAAACCAACAATGATGGAGGGGAGGAGACGTCCACTAAGAATTTTTGCTGGCATCCAGATATTTCTCAATTTGCAGAGCCCTCTTAATAACAATAAATAATTTTCACCCCCCCCCTCCCCCACCAAAATAAATAAATAAATAAATAAATAAATAAAAACACTCTGTGATGGCGTTATGCCACTTTCTCTAAAATGCGCCAGCTGGCACGCAGTAAGTAAATGTCAGTGCAATATAAGATAAAGAAACAATCTCTTGAAGTCGGTTTTATTTTTCTTCTTAAAAATTATTTGCTTCATTTTATTAAATACAGCAATGCAAACATTTAAAGATATCACTTTAGTTACTGAGTGCCTAGATATGTGAATGCTTCCGAATAAGAGGAAAAGAGATAAATAGGATAATATATTCCCTTTGTTTAATTTACATGCTCCGTTCCCTATGGACAAGTTTATACCGCTTTTCTGAGTACTAAATACATTAGATTTATTATCGTTCATTTTTTTTTATTGATTTAGTTTTTCGGGTAACACTTGACTAAAGTTCGTTATCTCAATAGAATTATAAGGTTTCAAAATTGCTTGCAAACTTTGTTCCGATTTGTTGCAATACACTGTTAACATTTTGCAGCAAACTGTCCAGTCATTCGACTGTTTTTATAGATAACGGTTACTTAACTCTAATTTTAATCTATCCTGACCATAATATGGTCAATAATATGGTCATAATACTTTATAATATGGTCAAATAAGCGTTATTTACAAAAATTGGTCGAATGACTGGACATGGACAGTTTACTGCATAATTTTAACAATATAATAAATAAATAAATTATCATGGTATTCAAAAGTAAAAAAAAAAAAAAAAAAAAAAAAAAAAAAAAAACGTAATTAGTGCTCCGTCGAAGGCACGGTTTTGTTTTCCTTTTCAGTTTCGCTCAAAAATTGAGTTTAAGAGAAAATTCGGTTTCGGTGAAAAACAAAACAAAACAAAAACAACAACAAAAAAAAAACCGAATAATTGGCACATACCGAAGATATAGATGGATTCTGTAAGGGTTACCTCAAACTGGCTAATCTGATATGATTGCTCTTTAACAAGTGGGTCTTTCAAATTTTGGGGAATTTAAATAGTTATGAGATATAATCTTCCCAACTGGGAGAAAAAGTCCGGGCCAGGATTCGAACCCGGGATCCCTTGACTGAAGCTGCCAATACTCTACCAACTGAGCAATCCCGGACGAATATGGTTGAACTAATTCACCCAGTTAACCTTAATGATCATAGTATCTGGTCTGATATCTTAATAAGCACAACAGAGTAAATCACAAGTAATGGGACCTCCAGTAAACGCTGGAAACGTGATTACACTAGATATTTCGAGATTTCACTAGATTTTTTCGCACAGTTGGGAAAGATTACATCTCATATGATTTCTTTACCAATTTGAATAATTGTGTCATAATTAATCTAATTTAAATAGTGTTAAAAATTGCAAAATATTTATTTAACTTTCTTGTTCAAATAGGCCTTCTATGAGGCTTATAGCATAAATAATAAAACGCAATGTTTTAGAAATAATTTTCGATTACATTTTATTTTGAGTGATAATATCCAGACCTCAGTTATTTCATAAGAGATTTTTTTTTAACACAATTTTGTGTAGCATTTTGACTATGAAATTCAAAGTATGCAAAGTTCAAAGAATTTGTAAAAAAATTCGAGAGCGAGAAGTTTAAATAATAATGTTATATACCATATAATATTTTTTTACGGAGGTTGTTCACACATTTTTGACTTTCCCTATGATTTAAATTTAAATGAAAAAAAAAACTAGTCGTTGGGGCCACCGTAATACTTACCCATCATGGATATGCATAATGTAAAATATTAAAATAAAAATGTGTAAACTACTTATAAAATGCATTGCAATTCAAATAAAATCGTGGCTTGATGACGTCACAAACTTTAAAGGCTCGATTACTGAATTGCTTGAAAGAGGTTTTTTCCTTATAACTCCAAAAATAATAATCCTATTAACTAGCAGTTTATTGCATCTGATTAAGCGTCAAATTTCCAATTAAAATATATCTTTGAAGTGAAATTTGGATGAAATACAGGGTCATGAAAAATCGAAGAGTGTGGTAAATAGGATTACAAATATCTCGGCAACTAATTATCCGATCGACTTCATGCTTTATTCAAAATTTATGTTTGTTTATTGTCTTTTATATTCATTTCTTAAAATAAACAATTTCGAAAATTTTTATATAGCTTTCATCAGAACGAATATTTCGAGAGTCCGAAAAAAATTGTTCCGGTTAATCGAGGTTATTGAAATGAAATAGGCTTCTTCCCATTATTACATACTAAGTACATACCAAATTGCAAGTCTCTATCTCAATTTTTTCGGGAGATAGAGCGTTTACAGACACACAGACACACACACAGACACACACACAGACACACACACAGACACACAGACGGACGGCAAAATTTTTTTTCTAAAAATATGTTTTTCGGAATCTCCAGTGTCTGAAACGTGTAAATCCGTCAAAAAAAAAAATTTTCGATTTTCAAAACGATTACAAGACTTACCCTATACTACGTATGATGGGTAAGTAAAAACTAAATGACATGAATTTGGAATAGGGTTTAATTATCGTTTGCATCACTAAAAATATTATTTGTTTTAAAATGTAACTGGAAAATAAACAATGGATCGAAGGCTATATATTTTTACTTTCCGAAGAGAAATACTCTTATTATATTATTAAAAGAATCCCTGACGGCTCGGCCTACAGGCACAGGTAGATTTCAAAGACGTAGACCGTGGGGCGCCTGTTTGTTGGGAATTGCGGAAGAAATTACCTTTTTGCCATGATGCGGTAGTTGGAGCTTCGAACCTAAACATTTCGAAACCTAGCTTGTTTGAAGGCGGAGCCAGCAGGGATGTTCTTATGTTTTTAATTTTTTTTTTTTTTTTGCTATAAGGGTTTTGGTCCTATAAAAATATCTCAATGTAAAAGTTGTAGAAAATATTAAGACGATTTATAATAAATTCAAGCGGATTTGATATCTTGTGAATTGACGAAGCTATCAATTTTTTTCTTCTCAAACCGCTATCCCCCCCCCCCCTTAATTTTTAATGATATCAAAATTCTGTCATACATCAATTTTCGACCCTTTTTATAGAAGTAATAAGTTTAAACTGATTCGATACGTACCGTAATTAAGAAATTAAGGTTTTTTTCTGTATTCACAAAAAGCTCCCCCCTCCCCTTTGGTTCGATTTTGCCCATTAATGAACTTGACCGAGATTTTATGCCCCTTGATTTTTTATGCATCAGTTTGGAAGAGATTTGTGCAGAATTATTGCAGCTATCGTGTCCATAAAAAAGTGACATAGATAGATAGATAGATAAAGTTTTGAACTGGGGGTGGTTTTGAGTTCTGGGAGTCATGATCGGCGTAGCTCTGCAAAAATTTTTCAAAAATTCCAACTTAGGGGAGAATGTAATAGGTAGTATTTGTTACGAAATTTACCTAAAAAAGGTGTGGTTTTAATATCTCTACACGTAAAATTAGAAACATAATTAATAAAACAGGAAAGAAAATCAACGTTTACATTTGACTGAGAAAAAGGTAAAAAAATGCATACCCAACGGTACATTCATTGCTTATTGTTATCTAAAGTCGCATCTCATGTTCTGATTCTAGAATTACCGAGACGCGTCATCTACGACCCAAGACGAAATATTTCACTCTTATCACTGCGGTTTTTCAAAATAAAACTTTGAAATTTTTTGACTTTCCCTAAATATTCAGTATGTCTAAAGGCTGCTCGTCAATAAACTACCCGATTCCCCTCGCTAATGTTAATCCTATAGGCGTAGGATGCATACGTATATTTAAAATATCTCCTCAGGAAATTAATATTTTTAACTTCTGTTTTCTGTGTACTGTTCTTAACGGATGTCTCTTGTTTTCTTAGTTGTCAAATTTTTTCTAAAATATACACTTAATTTTATGTGAAGTGCTAAAGTCTTATTCAGTTTCGCTAAGATATTAAGGCATAAAATTATAAATTAAGCACATATTTTAGAAAAAAATTGACAACTAAGAAAAAAAGCGATATCCTTTAAGAAATATACACAGAAAACAGAAGTCAAAAATATTATTTTCCGGAGGAGATATTTTAAATGTACGAATGCACCCTATGCTCATAGGATTAACATTAGTGAGGGGAATCGAGAAGTTCACTGACGAGCAGATTTAGCACGAATTTAGTTGAAATCCAACGAATAATTTATTATCTACAGGTCTGTATCTGTATACCTAGAATTACCGTGGGTATAATGTAAGTAAAAAATCATGGAGCTATCTATATTTAATTTTTATTGCGTTTTAATATCTTATTAATCTTTAAGAACATTATATTACGAAATTTAAAGTGATAATTAAAATACATATTATTTGAAATATATTTTTTACTTTTCATTTTATACGAGTTGTAAAAATCTCAAAGTATCTATTCTGAAATTAGAAATATAAATTTTCTTTGATTGTTCACTAAATTTCCTATTATGCAATATTTTAGCAGCTAAATTATATTAATCATTAATTAAAAATCACTGTATTAATTATCAAATCTTATTATGTGCTTGTATCCCCCATATAAAACAAGAACAACATCATTCAAGTCCATGTGTATGCTATGAGTCACCCCTGTAGTTATACGCTGCAAAAACAAAAAATGTTGATTCTACAGTATAATACTGGCATCCCAGCTGTCAGTATTTTACGGTAAAATTAACAGTAATAAACAGTAAAATAAGCAGTAATACGCTGCCGAGCATGCGCGGTAGTGTATTACTGCTTATACTGGCAGCTGGGATGCCAGTATTATACTGTAAAATCAACAATTTTTTTTGCAGTGTATAAGTATACAAGAGACACGGTAATTCTAGTGTTAAAAGAAATTCCAACTTCCAAACAACTATCGCAAAATCTTTAAACATTTCCATAGGAACTGCAAACAATATTTTAAAATCTGATTTAAAACTAATCAAAACAAAACAACAACACAACAAAAATACATGATGTTCGCCGTGTGTACCTCAAAAACGTGGTATACCTCTAAATTTACTGCTATATTTTAAGAAAAAATGAGAAATTAAACAGGAATTGAGGCTATTTCATTTAAATGCATCTCACGTAATTTCCCCGACGTGTCACCTATGGATTACTACGTATTTGAACTTTTAAAATAAGCGTTTTATAATTAAAATACCAAAACACTGGATGGATTATGGAAGATTTTGATCGGGGTTGGGTTGGGTTGATTATTGACGGCCAATTATCTACACTTGGGATATAGGCCCGGGGGGAGTGCCCTTCGGGGGGTCTTTTTAAGGGAACCTAACCCGTATTTACGCATGGATAAATCCATGGCTCGAAGAAAACCACGAAAACTCCGAACGATTAGGCCGACGGGCGCGATTGGGAACGAACCCAGCACCTCCCGTCTACCAGTTTCGAGAGCAGAACCTCTCAGCCACTGGTGGGGCGATTTTGATCGGGGAGTGGAACAAAAACTTTGAAATTTTAATAAAAGCTCTTTTATCATGGAAATTAAGATGTAATATTATCGTTCAACAAAAGGACTATCATATTGAATATTTCAGAGGATAAAAATATTATCTTTGTTTATATATTTATTTTCCCAAAATCGCTATAAAAATGTGTGAACACCCTTTGTAATATTACATATAATATAATACTCTTGTAAATCATTATGTTCCATTTTACAGGTACATTAAAACAGAGTCGGTGTTCTTCCAGAGCCATTTTGATGCTATAGAAACTCTGCAGGCAGCATATTTGTACCAGGTGGAAGCGATGAACAGCATTTGTTCCGACTTTCTGATTACTGCGATTAAATCAGACAATGTTTGTGATATATATGAGTTTGCATCATCGTATTCATTCGAGCAAGTAGAATTCTACTGTTTAAAATTCATCGACCTCCACGCAGAGGACATTCTCAAATCTTCAGGTTTTCTAACACTGAAGATGATTACAGTGATGGACATTGTTAAGAGGCATACTCTTAATGTTCCCACAGAAATGGCAGTGTTCAAGGCTGTGTTAACTTGGAGTTTCAACGACTGCATACGACGAGGTGTTGATGCAGAAGATGCTCAAGAAATTATGAAGTCGGCGAAACCATTACTTGGCTGTGTTAGATTCTTGACTCTTTCAGAAGCAGAGATGTCTGATCCAGATGTAGATAAATATTACAAACTTCTATGCTCTGAAGATTCTGAAAGCAAAAGGCCCACCAGTGTGGATTCTTCGAATACACAAGCCAGAGATTATGTGCCAGATTATGTTTACGAACTGAATATAGTAAATTCTGATGATCATGCTGTAAAAAATGGCGAAACTTTCTGTTTGAGAATTGAAGCATTGAAAGGAAAAGTGTTTTTAACCGGAGCAACATTAACTTTTGACAGATTCGTGAACAGTAAAAATGCATCATGTTTATATGTTGCTTTGTCCGCAACAAATGTCAAAACAGCAGAGCAAGTATGTGCCAGAGGTGCGTTTATGATTTCTGAGGAAGAAGCTATTGTGAAATTCCCACACCCACTGATCATTAAAGAGTCTGAAAGTGTGGAGTTGGCTCTCAGAGTAAAAAGAGCGGTCAATGTTTGTGCTGTGATGATAAAGGGCGACAGCCAAATAGTTTTAAGTCAAGAAAAGAGTGTGGCATTAAAAATCACATCATCTGCTTCCACAGAAGAGACTGAAAGATCGATGTTTAAAGGACTTAAATATTTTTATTAAATTTCATTAATTTCTTTCGTAGTGATTCATCTTAAATCATGGTTTGTTTTTCTTGGATGTATTTAAAAAGTGGTAAAAACATTTTTCACCATGTTATTTTTATTTTGTCATTTATATTAAATTTTTTAATATTATTCAAGAATTAACTTATTTAAATATAAAAAAGGGTCATTTTTAACATGTATTGTAAAATGATAGAAACGAAATTATTTTTGTTTAGAAAAATATTCGCGCACAAGATGAAATAAATGTTTATTTCACAAAAAAAAAAAAAAAAAAAAAAAACTGCATTCTTTGCGATTTTTCTCTTATTTTAACCGTACAATATTGTATTTAATACCTAAAGACAACCCCGCCCCTCATTTTGTTTTTGGTAGCAGGGTTTTTTTTACAGTGTTTGAAAATAAAAACATCTTAATAAGAATTAATTAAAAAAATAAAGAATATATTTTTGGACTGAAATGTTAAATGTCGAATTATTTACCAATTATTATCAAATATTTCCCGTAATTTGCATGAGTGTTTTATCTAAAGCAATATGTAGAATTTGCACTTGGCGATGTGCTAATTGTAACTTTTCGTAAACATCAGATGTAACTTCAGTAAAATTCCAACTATCTGAACTGCATTTATTTAGATCGCCATATATCTGGATCGATATCAGAAAAAACAGAAAAAAAATAGATTAAAAAAAAAATGCGAATGATATATAAGTTTGTAACTATATATAAGTTCGTAAATTTATTATTATTTTTAAATTCGTATTTAAACCAACGTTAAAAGAATGATTGATTGCAATTTTTGACGTCTACATTTGGATGATTTTAAATAATATTTCACCAATGTAAGAGGTCCTGTAGTTCTATTTTCATAGTCTAAGATAATTTGAAGAATTCTCTTATATTTTCGAACTTGTAACATAACTTTGAAGTCAAAAGCTTGCAATGATGAACAGTATTAACAGATGTAGTACATTCTAAAAAAAAAAAAAAAAAAAAAAAAAAAAAAAAGTTCCTTAATCTACGAAAATATAACATTACCGCGAGCGAAAATATACAATAACCTTTTTCGAGTTACCCACGATTCCGAAAAGCGTTCTTTATCAATAGAAACCTGAGAAACCAATATATTTTCGAGATTTAAAGAAGAATTTATAGTAACAGTTTTTTTTTCGCTGCCACTAATTTTCGGAAACGTTTCCGAGTATTTTTTATAGTGTATTAATCAGTTTTCTCAAAATGGAATATCAGTTTTTAAGATGCTACCAATTCTCAATTAAACATTTTCAGCTGCGTAATTGAATTTATACATGCAAGAGTAACAAAAGAATGTTGATATTAATGTTAATGTTAATGCTGTTATTTTATCATGTTTGGCTGTAAAACATTTCCGAAAATCAGCGTCAGCAAAAGAAACTTTGTTTTTATAAATGTTTCTTTAAATCCTGAAAATATATTGATTTCTAAGGTTTCTAAACATAAAGAACGCTTTGCAGAATAGTGGGTGCATGACTCGAAAGAGGATGTTGTATATTTTCTTTCGTGAAATTATATTTTCTTATATTAAATATAAGATATATATATATATAATTTAAATAATAAATATATAAATTATATTTTTTTACTGTGTAAGAGTAAGACATAAATGCCTAAAATTTTGTCCGTCATGCTTTTGCGGAATCAGTCAGTCAGCAAACAACTATTTTTTGGTGAAACAATTAACTTTTTGGATATTTTCATCAAATACCGCTAAATGTATGTAAGTATACTTGTATTTTGGTAATAAAACTGTACTCATTTTCAACGTACTGTCTATTTATTAAACAAGAACGGTTATAGACATTTTCACAACATGACTTCTTTTTGGTGATTACTCCGATTATTCCGATATTCACATATCCGGATTGTTATCAAAACGTACTTACATTAATTAGAGTTTCGTTGTTTAGAAGATACATATAAAATTTTGATTCCCCCCCCCCCCCTCACAACATATTAGCATTATTTACTGAGAATTCTGTTGATAACTTGGATTAATTGCTGCAATAGATTAACTACATAGACTATAGACTAAGAACAGCAGCCTTTTTAAATGAAAAATATCAATATTATATTTAAAAAATTTATTGAAAGCTATATTATCATATTAGTGGCATGCCAGGAGTTAGGCGAAGAATTCGCCAAAAATTGTAGGTAGCGAAATTTTTGGCGAATTCTTCGCCTAACTCCTGGCATGCTACTAAAAATTTCGCCACCTACAGCAGCCTTTTAACTCTCATAATTTCAGTGTAAGCGCGTAGTTCGATTACATGTCTGTTAAGTTCGTGCTTTATTTATATTATTTTATTATTTTATTTAATTCTTGATGAAGTTTTATATTAGAAGGATTATATTAGGAAGAATATTAGAAGGAAGAAAATGCTGAACTATTATTTATATTGCGGTAAGTGCAAATGGGTTAATCTTTCGTAAGATTTCGCTCGCGACAGAGATTGATTATGTAAAAGAAATTCATGCTTGAAAAGTATTTTAAAAACTTTAAAAACTCGGTAAATTGAAATACAGTTTTCAAACAAATCGCGTTTGAAAGTGCATTTGTTCCCTTATTCGACGGTATAAACATTGAAATTGTTCGATGTAATAAAAGTGAAATTTATTGTTCGTGTTGCCACCGTCAATATGACGTCAAGATTACTTATGGACATGTTTTTTCTTTATTATATAGATATGAAAATTAATAAAATAATATTTAAAAACTCAGTTTCGAAATTAATAGATCGATGGCATATTATGCATATATACAACATATATAAAGTGTTAATTTCATTATAAGAAAAAATCCTTTTGATATTTAATTTTTCTAGGGGGAAAAATGTTGTGAAATGTTCAGATTTTATTGTTTGTTTTTAATAAATTTGAAAATATTATCAGTAGCTGTGAAATGATTTCAAAGACAAATTAAACAATAACAATACAACCTGAGTGATAAAATGTGAAATTAAAACAATAAGTAACTTAGCAAATATTATCAATGATAGATACCAGGCTGATGATCATATGTTTCACTGCGTGTTATCAACAGCAAAAAATATAAACATGGGCGTTTAAAAAAAAATTAAAACGTGAATGTAATGATTTTAGAAATAATCCTTTTTACGCTTTTAGCGAACTGTTTTTCTGCCACCACCCCTTCTTTTTAAAACTTTGGAACATAATTGAAAAGTGTTTAGGATTTCGATTCATGTATATATGCATCTGTTTAGCTGCGCTCTAACTTTTGTAAATATACTTTGATTTACATATAATTAATGCATGTTATTGAGGTTCACTACACATCATGTTTCTTATTGAAAATGGTGAATGCAGCATTTATCATTCATTTACAGGAGCATACAAAATAATTCTTTACACTAAGGTCTATGGACTGTAATTGTTTGAACTACATTTTAACGACTTTATACTATTCCAAAAGTAACGAAATTCTCATACATTACTGAGATGCACAGAAACATGTCCCCTATAGCAAAAGCTTTGCGCTGCATTCATCGCCCGTTTCCAGACATACCCAAAAGTATTTGGAAATAATTTTATTTATTACGATCTATTGGCTGTAATTATTTGAAGTGAGTTTTAACGGTGTTATTCTATTTGAACGAGAATAGAACTTGATATGTGTTACTGACGTGCACTAAATTATGTACTCAATGGAAAATGATTCTTGAAAATTTTATACTTTTTTCATACGGCCTAGTAAAATAATTAACATACATTATTTTTTATGGATAGTAATTGGTGAGAGTGTGTTTTTAAATATTAAAAAAATATATATTTCATCTATCACACTAAACATTATATTATCACAAATTAAATCACATAATTTAGAATGCAGCTGAAAAAAGTTTTGCTTCTGTTAATTCGTAAACTTTTTATAGAATTTGAATGAAAATTTTTGAAGAATTTGTTTGAAAGCTACTGTTTCAAACGCAAACAAAAAAGTTTTGTCATTGATTTAATCATTGATTCTTATCATTAAATCGCCGAAAAACATTTTTTGAAAGTAACAATTGGGAAGTCCTCTTCCTTACAGAGATTATGTGATTGATTTTTTAAGGAATTCCAAATACGTTTGACAGTCTTATTGTCTCTATCTGTCCTTGGGTGAACGGAGCGAGTCGGCTTAATTGTTAACCCGTCTGTTTCGAATAATATAATTCAATGTCTTATCAACTGATTGCTTGGTGCTAATTGTATGTTGTGTAATTTGTAGCTATCACGATACACTATTCAAGTGATTATAAAGGAATGTTTGTTCTAGTAGAAATTACGCACGCGGAAAATACATTCTCCAACCATAAAGCTAACCATGCCGATTAAATTTCCGTGAACGATGTTTTCAAAGGGCGGTAGCGTGGTTCTCTTCTCTAAGTTTTTGTCACTGCAATTCAAGTGCGAATTGTGAAATACATTTTGAAAAACCTTTTATTTTAAGCCTTTGTCGTTCACTGTTCAGTGGTACACATCGTAAATAAAGAAGGTTTTTAGTGATAATGAATTAAACGGAGATTAAAAATATATAAAGCTAGATTTTTTTTTCTCCAGATGAAAAGTAAAATCACTTTTATTTTCGAGGGCCATTAATCCGCTGTCCTCGTCATCAGGTTATTAGTAGCAATTACATCGGTATAAAACAAATTCTGCAAGGAGGTTTTTAATTGTTTGATGCAACTATGAAATCGAAAAGGGTAGACTACCATGAGTAATAAAATTTAAAATGTGAAGAAGGGTTCTAAAGAATACGTGAAGAGAAAAGACATAGACATAGACAACCACTCACAAATACGATAACGGTCAGTGTTCTAAAATATTTTAGTATCTTTTTTACCTATTTTGTGCATCTGGATGTGGGTGGCTATGTCTTTTCCCCCCTCACGCATTTCTTATAACCCTCCGTTGCAATGACAGTTGTGTTAATCGGGGGAGTTTATCATCCCAAATTTTCAATTTCATATTTTCAAAAAATAATTAAGACAATCCTACTTTTTTTTAATTTTCCCTTTTCTCATAAACGCAGGGATTTCAAGTATTGGATGTTTGTCAACGAGGTCTCAAATTTCTGTCGGTAATGTTAATATTATGGGCGTGGAATGCATTCTTATTTTAAAAATATTTTCCCAGAAAACTAATATTTTTAACTTCTTTCTTCAATATACTATTCTTCTCAAAGAATGTTTCTTCTTTTTTTTTTTTTTTTTTTTTGTAGTTGATAAAATATTTCTAAAATGTATACTCAATATAATATTTTATGTGTTAAAAGCTGACTAACTGTGAGTAAGATTTCAACACTTTGAATAAAATTCAGTATATATTTTAGAAATATTTTATAAACTAAAAAAAAAAAAAAAAAAAAAAAAAAAAAAAAAAAAAAAAACTTTTTAAGGAGAGTACACAGAAAAAAAAAAAAGAGTTAAAAATATTAATTTCCTGAAGAGATATTTTAAAAATAAGAATCCATTTCACGTCCATAGGAGAGGGAAACTTTAGGTCTCACTGACCAACACTCTTAAAATTCAATAATTAAATAAAATTAAATAAACTGATATACTAAAGTTAGGTGATTAACAACATGAAAAATTCAGATTGAAGAATAACGTGAAATAAAAAAATATTCTTTAAAGCTGTTCTAAAATCTACATTCGCTACGTTTTGACATATTTATGAAGTTGTAGTAGACAACCCTCTTATAAGGGATTCTAGTTTTGTGAATGCGAATTGTCAACATTTAACCTGTCTGAGCCACAGCGACATCAGTACTTTATTTTTCTCTAATTTTCCGAAGTATGTTTGGAGCTCCCGGAGTTTGCGGTTACTGTTTTTCGCAGTAAGTTTATGCAAATTCAGTTTCGTTGGTCGATCTGCAAGGTATAAAAGTGAAGCGAAAATTTGTATCGTCGGATTTAGTCGCGTCTTGCCATCTTGGTAATCAAGGTTTAAATCGACGAAGTAAAGTTGTGATTTCGACAGGTACTGAGTGGAATCATATCTTTGCTGAGTAAAAATTTGCAGCTTGGGTAAGAGGCTTTGAATTATAGTTTGAAAATAAAGCTCTTCGGAAACCACGGATTTCTAAATTTAATAGAGTTGTATTAGTAGTAGATTGTATTAGTAGTTTTCGAGTAATTCTTGCATTACAGCTAACGCCGTACGGGAGTTTAGAATTTGATAGTGACATGAGCTACCAGTGATCTTATTCGTAAGTAAAATTTTGACATTTATTAATCTTCTAGTTATTTTTAGTGAAATTTGATTTAGTGACTGATCTTCGTTAATTTCCGCATAGATGGGCTAAATTCGTCAAGTGACTCTACCACACTCCTTTCCCACTTAGCTTAAATGAAATAGTTTTAACCTTACAACTGAGTTATGAATGATTTACAAGGTAGCGGCCTTGGCGGGTACGCTACAAAGTTATTTTCATTCATAAGCGCATTTGTTGGTTTTGTTATTCAAACACAAATAAATCTAATACTATTTTCTTATAAATAAAAACAAAGAATTTTTTAGGAAATGCTATCAAAACTATCGTTTTCTGAAATAACAATCACGTAAAAATCGGCATGGGGGAACCTATAACATAAAATATAATACAATTATCTAAAAATGAAAAACAATTCATTGTCACTTCTATAGAAACGTCTACGAATTTCATGCATTTATCTATAAAAATGAGTTCGTGAATGTGCCAGAAAGTTTTCTGTTTTTGAAAATAAAATGCTAATTTGAGAACACCCACATTTTGATCACCAAGGCCGCATATAAGTAAATATATCACTTATATTGTATAGCGTCATGTCACATTTTAGTTTTCAAGATCATGTATACATGTTAATGAAAAAAATCTTGTGTGGATAAATATACTAAAAATATCAACGTTTGACACACAATAACATCGTGTAATATACAGACGCACGTTTCATGAGTATCCTGGACTCATTTCCTCAGTGTAAATAAACTTAAACCCTATTGTATCCCCCCAAAGACATGAAAATGAATCTAAAAACCCAAATGAAAAACAACAACACACCGAGAAACTCCTCCAATCTGATTAAGTCGGTTGGTTGGTTGTAGAGGATTCACTATGACAAAGTAACTCAACCCAGAAAGGTGAGATGTACGGTACACTTGAAAAATCATTAACCAGGGAGTTACCAAATTTATGAATATAAACTGCCTCAAAGAAGTCTAAATCTAATGGAGTGTTACATTTCTTAATAATAGTGGCTGAGTCGAAGTTAAAATTATGTCCCTCACTCCAACAGTGACAGGCAATAGAGGACTTTTGTAATTCTTTTTTCTTAATGTAATTTCTGTGTTCATTGAGTCTGAAACGGAGTTGTCGTTTAGTCTGTCCTATATAGGACAAACCACATTGACATTGGATATTGTAAATGCCCCAAAAGTTATGATGTGAAATTTTATCCTTTAACTGTGAAAAATTTAGTTTATTAACTGGCTTAAAAACAACCTTAAAATCATATTGCCTTAAAATATTAGCTATTTTATAGCTAATACTATTGTGAAATGGTAAAATAATGAGGTTAGAAAAAGATTCTGGGACATCAGAAGGAACAAGATTACTATTTTTATTTAGACAACGAAAAATTAAACGGT
Organism: Maratus michaelseni; assembly: GCA_963931845.1. Lineage (NCBI taxonomy): Eukaryota > Metazoa > Arthropoda > Arachnida > Araneae > Salticidae > Maratus > Maratus michaelseni. The sequence continues at coordinate 108,803,457 of OZ007595.1, forward strand.
TGATATAAGTCAAACTAAAACCACGATTAATAGCAACAGATCTAATATAATTCAATTCTGTACCAAGGGAAACATTATCAGAACAAATGGAAATTGCTCTATTAATAAAGAAATGAAAAGCCGAGGCTTTCTGAGAAGGGGGGTGACACGAATTAAAATGAGGGGGGAGTGAGACTGCAAAAGGTTTCCGGTATACACAGGTATCAAATGTATTAGGCTGACGTGTGACTAACACATCAAGAAAGGACAATTTATTTTCAACTTCAACTTCATATGTAAACTGAATAACAGGATCTATTGAGTTTAGAATATTTAAGACGTTATCAATGGATGAAATAGACAGGTCCAAGAGTGCAAAAGAATCATCAACATATCTGCAATAAAATGGAAAATTTATAAAATTAAATAATTTATCCTCAAAATAATGCATATACAAATCTGCTAGGAAAGGACTTAAAGGATTACCCATCGCTAAACCATCTGACATAGAATAAAATTGATTTAAAAACTGGAATGCATTTTGCGTTAAACAAATACTGAATAACTCAATAATGTGGTTTATCTCATAATCTGGGTAATGGAATTCTTTTAATCTTAAAGTGAGACATTGAAGTGCCCCTTGGACAGGAACATGGGTAAACAGTGAAATAACATCAAAGGACACCATGCGTAATGAGGGGGAGGGGGGGAAGTTCCTAATACGGTTCACAAAAGCACTTGAATTATGAATAGTATATAAATTGGAAACTGAAAGAAAAGAAAACCGTTTAACCAAATATTTAGCGAGTGGGTAAGAAGCAGTACCAATATTTGATACAATAGGACGGAGGGGGACACCAATTTTGTGTACTTTTGGAAGAGCATAAAAACGACTGCAGTTAGCTATGGAAGGAGTTAAGAATTTATAAATTCTTTAACTCCTTCCATAGCTAACTGCAGTCGTTTTTATGCTCTTCCAAAAGTACACAAAATTGGTGTCCCCCTCCGTCCTATTGTATCAAATATTGGTACTGCTTCTTACCCACTCGCTAAATATTTGGTTAAACGGTTTTCTTTTCTTTCAGTTTCCAATTTATATACTATTCATAATTCAAGTGCTTTTGTGAACCGTATTAGGAACTTCCCCCCCTCCCCCTCATTACGCATGGTGTCCTTTGATGTTATTTCACTGTTTACCCATGTTCCTGTCCAAGGGGCACTTCAATGTCTCACTTTAAGATTAAAAGAATTCCATTACCCAGATTATGAGATAAACCACATTATTGAGTTATTCAGTATTTGTTTAACGCAAAATGCATTCCAGTTTTTAAATCAATTTTATTCTATGTCAGATGGTTTAGCGATGGGTAATCCTTTAAGTCCTTTCCTAGCAGATTTGTATATGCATTATTTTGAGGATAAATTATTTAATTTTATAAATTTTCCATTTTATTGCAGATATGTTGATGATTCTTTTGCACTCTTGGACCTGTCTATTTCATCCATTGATAACGTCTTAAATATTCTAAACTCAATAGATCCTGTTATTCAGTTTACATATGAAGTTGAAGTTGAAAATAAATTGTCCTTTCTTGATGTGTTAGTCACACGTCAGCCTAATACATTTGATACCTGTGTATACCGGAAACCTTTTGCAGTCTCACTCCCCCCTCATTTTAATTCGTGTAACCCCCCTTCTCAGACAGCCTCGGCTTTTCATTTCTTTATTAATAGAGCAATTTCCATTTGTTCTGATAATGTTTCCCTTGGTACAGAATTGAATTATATTAGATCTGTTGCTATTAATCGTGGTTTTAGTTTGACTTATATCAACCGTTTAATTTTTCGTTGTCTAAATAAAAATAGTAATCTTGTTCCTTCTGATGTCCCAGAATCTTTTTCTAACCTCATTATTTTACCATTTCACAATAGTATTAGCTATAAAATAGCTAATATTTTAAGGCAATATGATTTTAAGGTTGTTTTTAAGCCAGTTAATAAACTAAATTTTTCACAGTTAAAGGATAAAATTTCACATCATAACTTTTGGGGCATTTACAATATCCAATGTCAATGTGGTTTGTCCTATATAGGACAGACTAAACGACAACTCCGTTTCAGACTCAATGAACACAGAAATTACATTAAGAAAAAAGAATTACAAAAGTCCTCTATTGCCTGTCACTGTTGGAGTGAGGGACATAATTTTAACTTCGACTCAGCCACTATTATTAAGAAATGTAACACTCCATTAGATTTAGACTTCTTTGAGGCAGTTTATATTCATAAATTTGGTAACTCCCTGGTTAATGATTTTTCAAGTGTACCGTACATCTCACCTTTCTGGGTTGAGTTACTTTGTCATAGTGAATCCTCTACAACCAACCAACCGACTTAATCAGATTGGAGGAGTTTCTCGGTGTGTTGTTGTTTTTCATTTGGGTTTTTAGATTCATTTTCATGTCTTTGGGGGGATACAATAGGGTTTAAGTTTATTTACACTGAGGAAATGAGTCCAGGATACTCATGAAACGTGCGTCTGTATATTACACGATGTTATTGTGTGTCAAACGTTGATATTTTTAGTATATGTATACATGTTCACTGAACTGCAGTTTTCTCTGCAACACATATGCCTTATTTAAAATCAACAATTAAAGTTCATTATATTTCAACAACTTTAACACCGTTTTAAAATATTGAATAATGATTGAAACAGCTAATATTCTCAAGGTTTATTTTCGTAATTTTATATGAGTTGAAATAATCTTTCTACGACATTAAAAAATTTGCAAAGAAAACAACATTACAGTTTTGCGTTTTTGCTGGACAGTAAGTAAATCTTAGAAAATACTGCTTTCAGTTACCATTTTAAGTTTTCATCCAGAAGAATTTAAACAAATATTGATTTCTTTTTGTGAATGTTTTAAGTTTTATTATTTTCTATTATGGAAAATAAGAAACGGAGGACATTAACACATTATGGGTAACAATAGATTTTGAATAAAGTTGATAATAAGTTAAGAATTCCAACAAAACTTGCAAAAACAAATAAGTGAGACCAATATACATAGATATCTTTTATTTATGCAAATCATGAAACGAACAAACGTTGAAACTGATTAAAAATAACATCTTGTTAAGTCATATAAATAATAATTTTGTTTTAGACTTTATTATAAAATAAATAATAATAAAATTTCATATAAATCGAAAAATAAATCCATCCTTGTAAAAAACAGCTTAAGAAATCAACATTTATTGTTTAAAAATAACCCATACAAATTCAAATTTTATGAAATTTTATAATTTATAAAATAAAAATTAGAGATTAGAACAGATTATCAGACTGGCAGACAAACATATCTCAGAATACTCTTTTTGTGCTCAAACATGACAAGAGATAAAATTCAATAAAACTTTTCTTTATTTTATTTTATTTTATTTTTTTAAATTTTCTAGCTTGCACATCTACATTAAATTTTATTGTTTTAGAGCACCATTTTTAATTGCATTTTTATTGCATCTTTTTCTCTTTTTATAGAGACAAATGTTTATAATTTGAAATATGTAGCATACGATCTGTATTTTTTGTGAGCTGAAAAGCCTACGCTAGTCACGCAAAGAAACTCTCAAGCTAATGTTAAGTCTATGGGAAGGTTCTTACGCGATTACTCCCTCGCATTTTGATATTTTTAAATGATTTTTTTTTTTTTTTTTTTGCAAAGGATAGCTGAGGTCCATCTGTAACGTTGTTAGTTTTTACTTTTTTGATTTTGGTTACAGTTTTTTTTATAAGTGGACATTTTCAATTTTGTAATCGGTTGGAACCCAGTTCTGAAAGTGAAAGTACCCTTATATATAAAAAAAAAAAAACTGGAACCAAAATCGAAAAAGTAAAAACTAACAACTGTAGAGATCGACGTCAGCTATCCCATGCAAAAAAAATCATTTACAAATATTAAAATGCGAGCGAGAAATCGCGCAAGAACCTTCCCATAGACTTAACATTAGCTTGAGCGTTGTATCGCATGACTGATGTAGGCTCTTAATATAACTGAATGCTTATAATTATAAAATGAGCTGAATTTTGTGAGCTAGGAAATAATTAAAATCATGTACACTTAGCCTTATAAATTTAATTGAATATGCCAATTTTTTTAATTATTTGGAAAAATACTTTAGAAATGTACTAACGTAAGATCTTAAAATGATTTACTATATCAAAATATTATGCAGCACTTTTTAAAATCACAAACTAAACGTACATATAAACATAGTAATAAAAACACTTTAATAAAAACATACTTATTCTGTGTAGTTTGATAATATTGTAAATTATTTAAGCAAGTTGTTCACAATATTGTAGCAAACCGTAATTTCTAAAAAGTATCTTAATGTGGCTTAAAAAATTCATTGTTTTATTTCTAGGTAATATTTTCAAGAAATATTTTTTTTTTTTTAACTTAACAGTATTAAATTTTCTGAGAAGTATTTATCACGCTGAAGCAGTATTTTTCACGACACAATTGTTCTTATAACTGTATAATGTAATATTTTTAAAAATGTCTATTAATAATGTTAAAAAAAGCTTAGTTAATTTTCTATACATATGATATAATATTATACAAAATTACGTTAGTATGAAGCAGTAAAAAGTTTCCAAAGTTCTAAAGAAAATCTACCTTAAATGTTCTTGTAGCAATATTGAAAGCATTTTTAAATGCCACATATATATAAAAGTGTATGTAAATTATAAAAATAAAATGCATAATAGAATAAATATATTTTTTTAATTATATAGAAGTTAACACATTGTCTGTGACAAATCGTAATGAAACATTTTCTTTATTTTTATTTCTGCACATGGAATTACTTACATATAATAAAGAAACATTAATGAACAAAAAATATGTACAGAACAAATATAACTCTTTTTCGATTCTTAAGAGGCACAACTGCAAAATTAAAAATTTCAAGAAAAATGTATGAAAATAGATTGCTGAATATAATAATAATAACTCATTTTCAAAGTCTCTTAAATTTTATTGTTTTCTAAGAATTTTAACAGTCACTTTATTAAAACTTTTTGGCTTATAGAATTACTAATTAAAACTCTGTTTTCTTTGAAAAGTTATTTTAATAAAGTTTTTTATTCTCATATAATTAATACTTACAAATAATTATATGATCACATTTGATGCATAAGGCCATACATGAGAAATTTTAAAGGGATTAAGAAAAAATATTTCATATGGCACATTTTTATAATTTTTTGTAGATGAAAATTTAAAATTGAATAAAAGCAGTTTAGAATTTAATCGAACATTTAAAAATTTAATTATAAGAAAATCAGGTTTAAGTAAATCTGGATATTTCATCAAAATCAAGTTCAAATCAATCACTAAACTTCGAAAGTTCTGTTAAAAAAAAAAAAAAAAAAAAAAACAACAAAAAAAAAAAACGATCTGAAACATTTGTTTTAAATATTTATTTTTAAGCTTCAATATTTTCTTAAAGGTACTTTTCCATTATATGAGCCTTGGCGAGATAGAGAAAATGGCTTGGCGAGAGAAGGGAATTTGGCAACATATTTTATGTCAATCTATTCACTGTTTCATATACACGAGCAATTTTTTTCAATATTTATACAATTCATTTAATATAAATAAGGCATTAATCTATTTTTATATTCAAATAGAAGTAAAGTGTATATGAAAAACAACAACAACAGCAACAACAATAATAATTTGTTTTCATAGCTGTTTATATCATTTGGCAAAAAATCCCACTATTTGAAGCTCGAATTGTGACAAGCTTTTTGAAAAATGCCAAAGTCCCTATAGTGGAAAAGTACCTCCTTAAATTCTTGTTTTCAGAAATGAAAAGCACTTTTGAAACTATAGAGTTTAGAAATATTTTAAAAGCGCACTTTATTAAATATTTTTAGACTGACATAATTACTTGTTACACAATATAATATGCAATAAATTAAAAGCCATAGAAAAAAAAAACTTACCAGTTGTTATCAGATAATGATATAATTGTAAACAAAGATATACTTATTTGCTATGATGTCATCCTCTCCTAGCAAAAACCAATCATGTCATCCAGATTCAACCAAATGTTTAACACCACATATATAAACTCAGATCATTAGAAAAACAGTTTACTCATATTTATGTTTTTAAACGAAGAACTAAGCAGAATTTAAACAATTAATACCCGTTATCGCAAAGACAATGCCTTTATCCTTTCGTATAAAATGAAAAATATTTGTATTTCTCTTTTCATATGATAAAAAAAAATAATAATGAATGAAATATCAGAGTTGATTAACGTGATTGATAAATTCGATTGCAAAAAATCGAAGAAATATCTAAACTTGAGAATGTCATTTGCAAGGACATTAGAAATTTGGTAGCTGTTGATACAATATATAAAATGTAATATATACATATATATTTATTTAAGATAAATATAAATAAATTTATTGAAGGACCTATTCCTTTTTGCTGGCATAACATTTTCTTGTTTTATCAATTTAATAGTAAATATACAGGGTGTTTCAAAAACTATGGTAGAAGCTTTAAGAGTTTGTTAGAGCAGGGCTGTCTAACCCGGCGACATGTGGGATGCATGCGGCACAGTGTCGAAATGTATGTGACACGGCAAACAATAAAAATATATCCTGAAGGAAAACTATTTCTTAATGGAATTATATAAATGCTAGATTTATAAATTCCTACGGGAAGGGAATTAAAAAAAAAAAGTCAATGCTTTATAAAATAAAGCCGAAAGTGTAGTGATATTGTTTGAGGAACATGATAGTGAATTTTACTAATATCCCAGTCAGTTATTTGCTGAATATTAGAGCAGCATTTGATAAATAAAATTGTGCGATGTTTCCAGTGCTTGTATATTTAGGACACTCCCCATTCAACCACCTGTTAAAGACTTTTACTTTCCACTCTAAAAAGAATCGCAAATGTTTTGCATATCTAAGTTGAAACAACACATTATCATGCGGCTATAGTCATATTCATAATGATTTGGCTGATGTACTCGACAATTTTAAAAGCTTTTCTAAAACAAGGAAGCCAAACATTATTTCCTTGGCTATTTTTGCCTTGTTAATGTGATGCATAATAAGTACATTTTCCAACATTTTTGTTTTACAATTATCATTACAATGCAAAAAAAATACACGTTTCTTAATCTAGGAAAATAAAATATAACCACGAACGAATAGCCTCTTCCGAGTTACCCACGATTAGAAAAAAAAAAAGCGTTCTTTATCTTTAGAAACCTCAGAAGCCAATATATTTTCAAGATTTAAAGAATTTATAAAAGCACAGTTTCTTATTCTGCCACCGATTTTCTGAAACGTTTCCGAGTAATTTTTAAAGTGTATTAATCAGTTTTCTCAACAGCGATTATAGGATTTTCGGATGTTCTTAACTGTCAAGTAAACATTTTCACGATCAACAAAGATGTTTTACAGACAAATATGATAAATTAACAGCATATTAACATTAATTTTAACATTAAAATGAATACTATTCTGTTAATCTTGCATGTACAAACTCAATTATGTAGCTGAAAATGTTTAATTGAGAATTGATGGCATCCGAAAAATCCACATTTCATTAAAAAAACTGATTAATACACTATAAAAGCTACTCGGAAATAATAAAATAACTAGTCGTTGGGGCTAACCGTAATACTTCCCCATCATGGATATGCACTGAGGCTTTGTCGCACTATTACTGTCTAAGTACATACCAGATTTCAAGCATCTATCTCAATTTGTTCGGGAGGTAGAGCGTTTACAGACACACAGAAAGACGGCAAATCCTTTTTTCTAAAAATATGTTTTTTGGAATCTCCAGTGTCTGAAACATGTAAATAAGTCAATTTTTTTTTCAATTTTTAAAACGATTACAAGACCTAAAACGATTACATAACTGTCAACTTTTATGCTTTTTTCATACCACTTTTTTTAAACAGAAAAAATTGTGTTATCTAAATATCGAAAATTTAGGGTTAAATAACGCAGATTTTACTGCAGAAAAATACTGGTAGGAAAAAAGCATAAAAGTTGGCAGCTATGCTTACCGTATACTATGTATGATGGGTAAGTAATAATAAAATATCAGTTATTAGGATGCTATCAATTCTCAGTTAAACAAATTCAGTTGTATTTGAAGTAAACAAAAATATTACGTCTGAACATATTTATATTTATATTAAAATCATTAAAATTACAGACATTACAATACACTTTCATAAAACATTAAAAACATAATAAAATTGGACGTTTCGGATTTACATGGAAAATCCCTATTCAACAACATTTTACATAGCGTTAGTCATAGTTCAAAAATATCAACATTAATTCTCTTTGCATATATAAATTCAAATCTAAATTCAGTTGTAGATTTGAATTTATATATGCAAGAGTAACAAAATAATATTAATTTTTATGCTAAATTTAACGCTGTTAATTTATCAAGGTTCTCTGTAAAACATGGTTGTTGAACATTAAAATGTTTACTTGAAAATTGATAGCATCTGAAAACCCAATATTCCGGGTCGAGAAAACTGATTAATACACTATAAAAACTATTTTGAAACGTTTCCGAAAATCAGTGGCATCAAAAGAAATTTTGTATTTATAAATGCTTCTTTAAATCTCGAAAATATATTAAGTTTTTAAGATAAAAAACACTTCTGATTTAATAAAGGTTTCTTTAAATCCTGAAAATATATTAGTTTCTGAGGTTTCTAAAGACAAATCATGCTTTTCGGAATCGTGGGTAACTCGGAAGAGGTTATTGTATATTTTCGTTCGAGATTATATTATATTTTCATAGATTAAGAAATATCTGTCATTTATTACCGTCTTTTTTATAGTATTAGTACAATGTAGTTCCGGCTGCATTTTTCTCTTTAATCCGGCCCGAAACAAATTTTTTGGCACAAATTCAGCCCAATGATGCTAATAGTTTCAAGACCCTTGTTTTAGAAGCACAGCAAACAATTTCATGTAACTATAGTCACAAGCCGTTCAGTCAAAAATACAAGTTTTAAAATTTTATTTTGTATCCCAGAATTCTTGTTCTATTTTAACAATAATGAAGATATTTCAAAGGAACTTTCCAACAGCCTACTTTGCTTTGTGTGGTGTGATGCATCACAAATGTTCTAAAAATGCACAGTCAGTGGCACCGTAAGCACTGTAAATTACATTCCAAAATATGGAGCGTCTAGTTCAGCACTTTTGGAATGCAGATGATGAAATGACGACCATTTCCACCACTTATCGTAAAAGCAGTACATTTTACACAAAAAAGATAAGTCTGTTGAAAATTGTTTTTAAATTATCTTCATTATAGTTAAAGTTTTAAACAAACTCTAAGTTTGAATTTGAGTGAGAATATACGAGTATACACTAAATATATGGTTACATTATTCGAGCTTAGGAGCATTTCAATTAAATTCGCATAATTATTTACGCACAGTTGAAATACGTTTTATATATAATTTTAAAGAAATATTCTGCCGTTAAGCAAATATTCCGCCTAATATAATACATTCTTAATGTTAAAAACATGTCCAGTTTTCTTCTTTGTTAGACTCGCAAACAAATCCGTGAATTGAGGGGGTTTTTTTCCCCGTTGCTTTTATTTTTATTTTTGTTGTTGCCGAGATTGTAAAAACTAAGAAATATCAGTAAGAATAGTTTATATAGACTCCGTAAATTTTACTGTAGTTCTTCTATGACATTTTTTTTAAGTCTAAGGAAATGAAAGTAACATTTATGATTAGGGAAAGTCACATTTTTTTTAATTTCCCTTGCTGGTAAATGCAAAACTTTCTGGCACTAATATAAAATCCTGTCTTTCCTGCATGCTTACAATTTTACGATATTCATACTCAGGTGCCGAAAAGTCTAACAGAGTTTATTTATTAAAATATTTTTCTCAATATGATGTAGTTTATTGTAATGCATCTTATCTAGAATTAACTTGACAAATTTGGGCCATTGAACTTGGGAGCAGCAGGCCCACCTGTTATATTTTATGATTTATAGACTTATTAAGTTTAATAAAAAGTTAAAATTTCAGTGCAAATTCACATTGTTTAATAATTAAAATTCATAAAGATACAACTAAATGTAAATATATTGCTTGAAGGTGCGTAAAAACATACATAAAAACATTTAAAAGCACATTAAAGTCTTTTTAAAACATCAAAACGTTTTCAACCGAACTTACTCGGTCATCATCAGTGAAAAACAAATATGTTCACTGATGATGACCGAATAAGTTCAGTTGAAAACTTTTTCATTTTTTAAAAGGACTTTAATGTGCTTTTAAATGTTTTTATGTATGTTTTTACGCACCTTCAAGCAATATAGTTACATTTATTTGTATCTTTATGAATTTTAATTATTAAGTTTAATTGAGTGATTTAATATATATGCTCAAAATGTTGGAAAGTATGCTATAATCTATGTTTGACTCAGCTTTTCCTTTCAGATTTCCTTTTCGATATAATTACTACATTCACGAAAAATGTCATGTTAACTACATAAATAAATACTTGCATTAAAAAAAAAAAAAAAAAAAAATCAACACGAAGCAAATCAATTCACGAGGATATTTAATTTACTATCTTATCACCAATACTGCTTTTCACACGAATAAGAGATAAAGTAGGTAGTCAGACCTTCTAGGTAGAAAACACAATCGAAAACACAAAATAACAACATATGATAAAAGATTAACTCTTTTGTTGAGTTTTTTGGAAATAATCAAATCGTCTAATAGTGCTGTTTAAAAGAGATATTAAGAAAATGTTATATAATTAACAAGTTCTTGTGTGTAGCATAAAAATAGAGACGTTTACTGTGGATATAAAGTTTATAACCGATTTTGCTTTTCTATAATACTGTACAGGCTGTTATTTAAGATGTATGCCACCTCTGTGCAGTCAGTTATTTTACGGCCCACCTTCTCTCGGCTAAACTTTAACATCACTATTCGTTTAATAACAACCACCGGCAACAACAAGTTCTAGAATTATTTATTTAAACTTTAGACTTGTTACTGTGTTCTATATGCACAAAAAGAAAGTATTGGAATCGTAAAAATGTTCGACATCCGTTTTTTTGATGGATTTACACGTACGTTTTGTGATGTCCTGAACACGATATGACCATTTTTGGAAAATTTATGTCTGTCAATTATTTTGTTTGTCTGTGTGTGACACAATTTTTCTGCCGATTTATCTCAAGAATTGAGGCGTTCAGAATTAAAGTGGACCATGTCCTTAAAACATTATCCGGAGATATTTGGAGGTAAATCTAATGGGCTCCATTGCATCTCGTTTAGAATCATAGGAGACTAGCACCATTTGTTGCTCATATTTTCAACCTAGCACTGGGTTTGTTACAGCATCGAACAAATGATTGTATGTAGACAAGGAATTGCTTTCAAACTCTGTTATATGTTAAATGGACTTGATTCACTTCGTTCTGAAAGCCTCAATTAATGTAAGGAGTTTCATAAAACTTTATATTCAGTTAGGCACTGACATAAATTGGTGCTTATTAGGTTTGGGTGCATATCGCCCAACAGGTGGTCTTGATATGCTGCTTTTTTCACGATTTCCGTGATACCTATAGCTCAAGAACTAATGCACGGAGTTTCATCAAAAAGCATATTCTGCCAGACTTTGACATAAATAGATGCTGATTCAATTTTGACTTTGATCCCTCAAAAGGAGGCGCTGCTATCCTATCTTTAGGTAAAGATTTCGAATCGTGTTCACAATCAATTGATGTTGTAAAAGCAAGAGTGATGGGAATGTTGTAAAAGCAAGAGTATCGAAGCTATATTGATCATTATTAATTTATATGCTTAAAGTGTTTATTTAATGCTAATATTTCTATTGTGATAAAAACTGACAAGTTATTTTAACTTTAATGTGATTTGCCCCTTATTAATTCCATTCCTATAACTCTCATACACCTTTAACTACATCGTGGCCAGAATCACTCATTTTTGATGCCAACGTTGGCTTTGCACCCGATTGCGTGATATTAGCCTTATGCTTTTTGTGATGAACATTATCGCCATCATAGCGATAGTATTTAAACTGTATCATATTATTATATTTTGAAACCTTTTTGTAATCTTAGTATTCAATCCAGATTTTCTTCCATGTATAACGCTGGCACCATTGGAGCAAATCACCTTTTTCCTAATTTTTTCTATTAAAAGTTTCTGAGAAGTTCTTAGCAAGCAGAACATTATTTAAACTTTCTATAAGAATATCCAGCTTATATCTTGTTTTAATAGTTCAAATAGTGTAGTCGTAATTATTGGGGCATAATATAATCCTTAACTTAAAAAAAAAAGTATAATGACTGGTTTGCAGGCATTTCAAAATTTTCTTGAGGGAGGGGAAGGGGAGGGGGACAAAATTTTCTTTTGATTTTGTTGTGCACAGCTAACAAGGAAGGTCTCCTTAAAGCGCATACTCAGAATATTTCGAAAAAAATGCTAATGGAACTAACTACTCATGTATGTAATTGAAAAAGTTGTTTCCGTTAAGTGTTAGATCGTGATACAAGGTTTCCGGAGCATTTTTTGTTTTAGCTCTATCTTACAAATGGCTGATATATAGCTGCTTGAAATTCTAGGTTGCCTGGTATTTTAAAATTATCTGATTTTTGTTATGCTGTAAATCTCATGCTAAAATTCGCATTCAAATGCATTATTAACGAAAACCTGGAATGAATCTTCTATAATCAAATCCGGTTCCAAGCATTTTAGCTTCGGGTGTTAAAGCTTACACACGGAAAAACCATATGATAGAATTAAACACATCACCATATTAGTGAAACGAAAGATTAGACGAATTTCAGACGAAAAAAAAAAACATCACTTCAGCTTTAAAACGTATTCAAGTTTTAAAATTCAAGTTTAACATCGCATTCAATAGATGCTACAATTGCTTTCAACAGCTACTACCAACGCTTTCAACAGCTGCTACAATCACTTTCAACAGTTTCTACCCTCTACAGGCCCTCTGGCAAATTACATTTTCACCTCTGCGAGACGCTTCCTAAAGCTTTTCGGACCCCGAAGGATGAACCAACAGTCTTTGGGTAAAGTCGGTAGAACATTTTCAGGACGGATCAAAGACGATTACTGAAGAATGCCTACGTGGGGCGTAATGCCCACGTTTACTTCACATCTAGATGAGAACAGTCTATGGAGATGGCATCAGAAGATTCAAAAATATAAAAGTTCTCTCGCAGCAGGCTGCGGTGGAGTGATGCAGATGTAGGAGCAATCTGGATGTGCGCTTTGATACTTTGATTGGAGTCGGAATGGTGAGCATAGGGGGGAAGGGGGGGTGAAAGGCCCCATCAGAGCCAGACAATTTTTCTAAATCATAATTAAATTTTTTTTTAATCTAAAAAACTAATGCAAACAATTTAATTTAGATAGGATGCAAACAATTAGTTTATATAAGATTCAAATAATTAAATTTTGAAGATGCAAAGATAATTAAGTATAAATACAATTAAGATGCAAAAAATAAAATAAGTATAATTTTTTTTCCCTTAAAATTGCAAAAGAGGTAAGAAGGAAAGTTAGCAGAACCCGATGCCAAAAGCAAGGCGGGAAGACGTCAATAGGAAAAATTTAGTGTAGGAATGTCAAATGGCAATAACAATGCAGGTACCAAAGTTTTATGAATTTGGAATAGCACAACGAAGTGTTTAGGGTGGTTCCCTTCGCCTTCTTTTGGAAGGCGGAGCAAAGCCGTCATCTCTACACAAGATGGCAAGCGGTCTCTTCTTCCCTCTACTGGTATTTACAATGTAAGGTTGAATGGACCGCAACGCTTCGTTGGGTATTAAAAGTCGATCTCTGTGGAAATTTTGTGCAAGTTTTTTAATAACTTGCGAGATACGCCTAATATTGAGATCAGCATGGATGACGTCATTCCGGACAAACGTTGTCGCCTTGCAAATCCTACGTAACAAAGAGTTTTGAAAAATTTGAATTTTCTGCATCCGAGTTTCACAAACTGACCCCCAGATAACTGACCCGTAGGTCATGGTTGATCTGATGAAGGATTTATACAGTAACAATTTATTCGAGAGTGACAGACGGCTGTGATAAGCCAGTAAAGATTTAAGGGATCCTTGAGCTTTGGTAGATTTGGCAATTACGTCTTGAATCTGCCTAGCCCAGGTTAATTTTGAATCTAGATAAATGCCTAGATATTTATAACTGGCGACCCAGGGTATGAATTCACCATTTAGAGAGAGTTTAGCAATTGGGGTGATAGCTTTGTTTGAAAAGATCATGGCGGCACTTTTTGAAGCATTGACTTTGATGCTCCAATGTCTTAGCCAAATTTGAAGGGCCAAAATATAAGCCTGGAGTTTAGTTAGCACAGTGTCGAGTAACATGTTGCTTGTCATGATGGCAGTATCGTCAGCATAAAGTGCTAATTTGACGTCGGGAATACAACGAGGAATATCATTAATGTAGAGGTTGAACAACCAAGGACTTAGAATACCCCCTTGAGGTACGCCTGCCTCAATAAATCGAGAGGTGGAGATTGTATTGTTAACTTTAACAGAGAAAGATCTATCTTTAAGGTATTTAAGGAATATTAGGATTAGTTGAGGTGGAACCTTGAGCAGAATTAACTTATAAATAAGTCCATAATGCCAAACCCGATCGAAGGCTTTAGCAATGTCTATGAATACAACGCCGGTTTTATGGCTGCAGTATAAACCCTCATGAATGAGTTCAGTTACTCTCCAAAGCTGGTGTTGAGTCGAGTGTTTGGGCCGAAACCCAAACTGCTCGGGTATCATAATCGAATTGGAGGAAATGAACTCTTTCAGACGGTTTGCAAGGATGTATTCATAGACCTTAGAAAGACAAGATAAAAGAGAGATAGGTCGGAAGCTAGAAGGAGCATGCCTGTCCTGTCCCGCTTTTGGGATCGGGACAACCAACGCCTTCTTCCATGCGTCCGGGAACATACGAAGATTAAGCATGCAATTAATTAGGATAGTAATAAAGAAGATGAAGTTAAGAGGAAGATGGAGGAGCATATTGGTGGAGATATTATCAAGGCCAGGCGTTTTGTTCTTTTTGAGGTTCCCGAGATAGGTAATTACCTCAGAGGGTAGAGCAGGTTTGAGTGTATTTGTGTGAGGTGAGTTAATGAAACGTTCAACCTTTGTGTTGACGATGTCGACCGTTTGACGGTTAACGACATCGCTATTGAGTGTAAATTGGCTTCTAAGACTGTCTGCAATGAGCTCAGCCTTGTCTGTGTTAGAGTAGGCCATACCATTTGGGCCATTTAAGGCCGGAATGTGAAATTGGTGTCCTACGAATGCGGGCCGTTGCCGACCAAATTGTGTTGTCAGCTGTCGATATGTATGTGTTCCAACGTGAAGTACTAAACTCCTTGATTGCAGCAGAAACCTGGTGGTTTTCTCTGTTAAGAGCAGTTTTTAAGAGGGGGTCCCTAGACGTCTGCCAGTCCCGTCTTAAACGATTTCTCTCTCTTTTCAAATCCCTGATGTGCTCAGGTAATCGAAACGCATCAACCACCCTCTGCCTAGGTTTCGCGACTTCTTGGAAAGCATTATGGAGTGAGTCTCCAAATGCTTCAATAGAAGAAGTTACGTCTTCGGCAGAGTGAATCTCAGTGGGCGTGGTGTCCATGTTTTCTAGGACATGACTGAAGTCTTCCCAATTGACCGAGAAGGCCTGGGGGATGTCGAATCTGAAATTGCCCACTTCGAATCTAAGCACAACCGGGAGATGGTCCGACGAGAGATCATTCACCGTTTGAATGGTGTGCGGGAAGGGAAAATTGCGGGTGATGGCGAAATCAATGATGGAGTGATGATTATGGCGGGTGGACTCAAGGGGCGCTAAAATTTGCGCATGATTTTGATCTGTCCACCTGCGCAATTTATAGCCAGTGTTGTTGGAGCTATGAGAACCCCAGGAAAAATGATGAGCATTAAAATCACCCGCAATAATGAAATTTGGAAAAGTACGGGTTAATATAGAGAGTTCTTGTGCAAGCAGACGCATATCCCTCGAAGGGGGATTGTAGATGGCTGCAATCAGAAGGTGGGGGATGGTAGGGAATTCTAAAACAATAGGAGTGGCCTCAATGCAATGAAATTGAGGGACTTTAGCGAGGGTTGCATTAAGACCATTTTTAACATACACAGCAGTGCCACCACTAGGACGGGCGCCAAAACAAACTTTATAGAGTGCGCCGCCAATAACGCGCATGCACCAATCTGTCACATACTTCTCACCCTTCGTTCCAACCTAGGGCCACTAGAGATACGAGCCGAAGCATCCGCCATTGATGTGCCTTTGGGTTTGCCACATGTACCCAGCGCCCAATAGCTTCTATGTAAACTCAGAGCAACGGTGCTACATTTTGACAGTTATTTTTTATTAATTACACGTTATAATTAGTTACGAAGTTTATGATGGGAGGTTGCTTAGCGACGAATTGTTCACACTATTTTAGAAAAGGACACAGAAAGTTCAAATTTCCCGAAGAAAACACAAAAAGAACAAAGTGGAACAAATTGTCGTCGAGATAAATGGCGGGATTTAAGAAAGCGCCAAATTTAAAAGTCTGTTCAAACGTGTAAAAATGATTGATGATTATGATTCTTTTTAAATTTAATTATTTATTTATGTTTATAATATTTGCATAAGTGTATAAATATGCATAAGAGACAACGATTATTTATACTTTTTTATTTTTTTTTCAAACTTTTGAGAGTTATTAGTCAATATTTATGAGATTTTGACTTATTTATTTTCTTATTAATCTTATTAATTATTTATTTATTGTCACTACAAAGTCCCAAATAGAGAAAAAAAATATCTAAACTTCATGTATTGGAGAGAAACAGATTTTTCTTACTTTTGTTTGCGTAGGGGGAGGGGGAGGGGGGTTAGATAACTTGCTATTAAACATGTAGGACATATATTATTTAAATTACAGTTTTAAATATCAAACTGTTTAATGAGTCGAAGGGGAAAATCTGGAAGCCGAATTTTATGAGAATTGTTTTTATTTAAGTGATGCTTATATAACTTTAAATCTTTCTGCACCTTTTTAATTCTCTAAAAAATTCATAAATAGGTTAAACAATATATATTATTATTATTACTATTATTTTACAGATTTAGAAATTTATAATAATACAGAATATTGCTTTTTTTTTTATATTTAAAATATTTTAGGGGGTTTCATAAATTAATCAATTATTAACATAAACAGCGAGTTAATGTATAAAGGACAGATATAAATGGCAAATTTCAGTTAACAGCGGGGGGGGGGGGAGAAAGAGGTTGATTAGTTATTTATCGACTCAGAAAGAAAAATTACAGTTTTGAAGACTAAGTTTTGCATAGTAGGAAAGACCGGGGGAGAAGTAATTTCAGGTGGTGGGAAGATGTTAAATGATTATTTAATGTTATTGTTAAAATAACGTAATAAATAGAGCAAAGAAAGTTTTAAAAATTAAAAACGTTTGAAGATTTTAATTTTGTGAGTAGGGGGTGCCAAATGAAGAGAGAAGCAGAATTTTATGGGTGTTTGGGGGGGGGGGGGGTAGTAAGTTCATTAGATGACTTATTAATTATAGTTACTAAAGATTTAAAATTATACAGAAAAAAAATAATTAAACAGTTATTTAATTTTTTGTGTGCTAGGAATAAGAGGGTTGGCTAAAGGGGAAGCGGCCATATCAGATGGAGGGAGGGTTGGGTTGAGTGGATTTATGTCGACCAATTATCAACACGCGGGATATAGGCCCTGGGGAGGTGCCTTCCCTGGGGGTCTTTTTTTAACCCGTATTTACGGGAAGGTTCGAAGAAAACCACGGAAAACTCCGAACGGTTACAGATGGAGGAAGGAATTTAGGTGATTAATTACTTATTACAATAAAAGGACAAATAGCAGAAAAAAATACTTTTAAATATTTTAAACTTTACGAACAAGAGGGGCAAAGGGGAAGAAGTAGATATTTTTTTGAAAGGTGGGGGGAGATAATTAGATGACTTGAAATTTATTTACTTTACTAAACATTTTCACATAGAACAAAAAAAGTAAGATATTTAAAGATTTTAAATTTTGTGTGCTTGGTATCGGGGGGCGGGGAAGGGGAGGGAAAACGTGCATTTTGGTGGAGAGGCAGGAAAATATTATATGATCGGTTATTTATTTATTGTTTTAATAAAGTGACAGATAGAGCAAAAACAAAGTTTTAAAAAATTACTGTTTTAAAAATTTTAAACTGTACTGGGTTTTGTGAGAAGGGGGGAGGGGGTAGAGAGGGAAGCAAAATTTTGGGATAGAGAATATAGATTAAATTTTAACGAAATTTGTATGATCATATTGTTACAATAAAATAATAAATAGAGTTGAAAAGTTAAAAAAATTAAGGAATTTTAAGAATTTTTATACTTTGGGTACTGTTTGACCAGGGGGGAAGCAAAAGGGGGCGAAGAAAATTTCGAAAAGAGAGGGATTTAGCTGATTATTTTTTTTTATCGGAAATTCACTGAAATGCAGAAGAGTTTCACATTTGATTAAGAAATAAGAGTTTAAAATTAAGGACTGTTTGCAGATTTTTCATAAAAATAAGGACTTTTAAGGACGAAAAAATATTTTTGAAAAATGTAAAGATTTTCAAGAACAGTACGATCTTTATAATGGGAAAACTTTTCTTCTTGTGCATACTTGCATGATGCATCGACTTAGTTCAAATAATATATGATAAACAAATTTCTTCAAATCGCCAATAAGGCGCTAAAGTCGCCAAGAAGCAAGGGTGTACCCAAAGTGTACCTAGATATGGCGGTGATGCTCCGGCCCGTAACTTTAGAGGCTCTATTCCAACCCATAGAATATCTTCTATGGTTCCAACCAAACAACATTCCACTGTTCCCGCTCTTTTTTTTTTAAGAGATCGTATATTTTGCAGAATTTCCATCGCTTCATAGCTATTTATTTGGCTATTTATTAATGGGGGGGGGGAAAAATGTAAAATATTATTCCAATTGACACAAATAACTAAAAGTTTAATAATAGTGGAATTTTACAAATATATCTTTTTTAAAAAGTCTGAGAAAGGTTTTAATAATGTTAGAATTCATTTCAAAACATCACTTATACAAATTATTTTTTGTTGTATTTCCTTTTAAATATGTGTGAAATTAGTATATTCACAATATCTACTAATAATCAAATATAGATTTACAAAAGCTTTGTTTTAAAAAACAAAATATAATTTCCCTCATTTCGAAAAAACAATAAGCTTTCACAAATTAATATTGTTTTGTGATACATATTAATGGCTGATTAAAAAAAAAAAAAAATACCTGTCTTTGTCATTTAATTAAAATTAGAAAAACAAATTTAAAGGATATGGTGCAAAAATGGAATGATGGGGTTAATTACAAAGGTGAAGTTATTCGTTTCAGAAATACAAAAGTGAAATATGCTTTACTTTTCATAAATCATTCTTATACATACAGGAAAAAGTATTGTTAAAATATATGAAATGGATCTTCTAAAAATACAAACTTTGTTAACGATTATAATTCCCCTTGCAATAAAAAAGAAAGAAAAAAATCGCTGTGGTGTAATTATTTTTTCAATTAAGTTGTAAATAATCATTTACTTTAATACAACTTAAGAATGGGGGGGGGGGAATGCAAAATATTATTCCAATTGACACAAAAGACTAAAATTTTAACAATAGTGGAATTTTACAAATATATCTTTTTAAAAATTCTGAGAAAGGTTTTAATAATGTTAGAATTCAATTCATGGTTATTAAGTATGGCTAAACATGAAAGAAAACTTTGTTATTTTAAGATTTTGATGTGAATTATTAGTGTACATTTATAAGGCGAGTTTTCACTGAATAATTCAAGAAAAAATTATCTCATCATTATGCATATTTGTATTTAGTTATGCATTATTAATTATTTTAATTATTTACTTGACCTTTATTTTTAATTTTTTTATTTTATTTAACTATTTTACTTTATTGTAAGCATTCATTATAATTTTGAGTACATTGTTAAATTCAAATTATTGTTTAAAAAATGTAAACAGTGACCAGAAATCCGCAAAATTCTAAAATCTGCATAACCTCCGGTTTTAAGCTATGCAGATTTAAGGCAGTCTAGTGTATTATTGGAGTAATACCTTAATCAAAAATTTAATAACTTAAATTAACTGCAAATTTATAGACACAACACACATAGGTATAATCTTATCTATAACAATTTAATAGTAGAATAATATTTTAAGTTTTAAGTAAATCTGAATTTGTTTGCAACAATTTATTTTTATTTAAATTATTTTGAAATTTATCTAGGAACTGTAATAAAATTAATAGAAATGTGTATATCTATGCAGAGAAAATAAAATAAATACATGCACAGTACACAAATAATTTTAATAAAAAAAATCTGATTTAAATAAAAAAAAAAATCCGATTTAAATCAAATAAATCAGATTTTTTTATAAAAATCATGATTTTTATCAACCCTGTCCACTAATAATCAAATATAGATTTACAAAAGCCTTGTTTTAAAAATATATATATCATTTCCCTCATTTCGAAGAAACAATAAGCTTTCACACATTATTGTTTTGTGATATATATTATTGGCTGATTAAAAAAAAAAAAAAAACTGTTTTTTTTTAGAAATATTTTAGCGATTTAAGCATTCAAATTTAAATTATAAATATTATCTGATGTTTTGAAAGGAGTTTCTACTTAAATGAAGTAATTATCTCCGTAATTTAGACTAACAGAATAAAAAATGACAAAAAGCAAAATGACCGAAAAAAAAAAAAAAAAGTTAAAACCACCGGTTGGTTTGCGCTTACTCCCCTGTAAAGTTGTCTATCGCGCATTACTGTTCATTCTGCCGACTTGACTCGATGCGTTTTACATTACGCCTATGGGAGTGAATCTTCTTTACGGAGTAAATATTCTTTGGTCTGACCACGTTCCATCGGGAGTTAAATTGTCCATGCCGTTGGAAATGAGGGTAATCTTAAAAATATAGCATCATAAAAGTGAAGGATCCTTCTGATATAATAAAACAAGGTATAAACACGATGCTTTTACAGGAAAGAATAAATTTACAATCACAGGATTCAAACATTAACATCAAAAGAAATATACCACGAAACATGCAAGTTTCGGTGTTCAAAAATCCAAAAAGGTAAAGTTAAACTTTGTATGTTTAACTAATAAAATTTTAAACAAGTATCTTAATGCTTGAAGAAAAGAAACAATATTTTCCGACAGTCCAAAGGAGAGAGGAGTTTTTTTTTTCTTTAATATCATTTTTAAGACCTAAAAATAAATATAGCCTCAATGAACTTAAGTAAAGTAGCTTTTGTAAGTGGTTTTGTAAAAATGTCAGAAAGATTGGTTTTACTATTAACGTGTTTAACTAAAAATTTCTCTTGGTTTAATAAATCGCGTACAAAGAAAAGTTTAACGTCAATGTGTTTAGTTCTGTAGTTTTCTATGGGGGATTTAATGAAATCTATAGCTGCCATGTTGTCTACTAATAAGGTTTGTTTAGTTTGCGGACCTGTGAAAATATGTTTTTCATAACACTCTGTGATAATACGACTGAACCAAAGAAGCTCTTTAGTTGCTTCTGTTAAGGCCACGAACTCGGATTCCATAGTAGACAAACATATTGATTCTTGTTTAAAAGCTCTCCATGTAATCGGAGCTTTGTCCAACATAAGTAGTTATCCACCCATAGATGTCCTGCGATCGCGATTGGCAGCAAAATCCGCGTCTGTATATGTGATCAGGTTAATTTCATGACAAGGTAAATTTAATTTGTAATGCTTTGTATAATTAACATACCTCAGAAGTTTTAAGAGGCCAGCCCAGTGAGCTATCCCCGGATTACTTTGGAACTGACTGAATATATTTACTGCATAAGCAATATCAAGGCGTGATCTGCTTGTTGAAAAAAGATAGGCACACTAACACACTTCTATATGGGTAGTTAAGCATTTCTTGAACTTCTGTATCTGTTTCAGGGCACTATAATTTAGAATAGACAACCCCTTTGCTAATCGGGAATGAAGAAATGGGAAAGTTATACTCCTCAAAACGTGTGCAAATTTCCTGAATATATTGAATTTGATGTATAGAGACCACACCTTCCTCATTCTCCTCAAACTCCACCCCAAGTAATTTACGGGTTTTGCCCAAAAGTTTAATGTCAAAATGTTTAGTTAGAAGAGTTAACCTTGTCAATGTGTTTCTGATGTTTGCATAAAATGACAAAATCGTCGACATGTAATAATAAAAGAATGTAATCAGAAAATGTATAAACACAATTGCACCAATCTAATTTTATGAAACCAAGAGAAACTAAATCTTTATGTAATTCGTAAAACCAAACTCTACCGCTCTGATGCAACCCATAAATGCTGATGAAGTTTACAAACCAGGTGTTCTTTCCCTCTTATTTCAAAACCGGGGGGCTGTTTTATGTAGACCTCATCGGTAAATGGTGAATATAAATATGCTCCCTTGACGTCACAATGTAAGTGAGTCCACCCGTGACAAGACACTAAAGTCGCAAAGAAAAAACGAATTAAGCTAAAATTGACTAATGGTGAAAAAGTTTCATCGTAAGTTTCACCTTTAATTTGTTTGTAGCCTTGCGCCACCAGCCTTGCTTTATATCGTGCTATGTGCCCTTTATCATCACGTTTAACGGTCAAAACCCGCCTACATCCGAGAGGTTCTTTATTGGATGGTAGATTAGTTAAAACCCAAACTTTTCTATTGTTAATCACTGATAACTCCTCTTCCATTGTTTGTTTCCACAGCTCCCACTGAGGTGATTTTAAGGTCTGTTTGTATGTATCGGGGCTACCTGGTCTAGTCATGCATCAGTATTGTTGCATTCTAGGATGGAAAAATGTGGTGGTGTACTGCTAGGACTGGAACTAACTCTTGAGCACCGTGAATGTCCACGTACATTACCTTAATATTTGTCTGCTCCTCTAAAACAAAAAATGGCTGGATTAAATTTAATTTCCCGTTTCAGACAGTAATCACGGACATCTCGAATTGACCTTAACCTCTGTTTTTCTCCCAACTCATAATAATATAAGCTAAAATTGACTAATGGTGAAAAAGTTTCATCGTAAGTTTCACCTTTAATTTGTTTGTAGCCTTGCGCCACCAGCCTTGCTTTATATCGTTCTATGTGCCCTTTATCATCACGTTTAACGGTCAAAACCCGCCTATATCCGAGAGGTTCTTTATCGGGTGGTAGATTAGTTAAAACCCAAACTTTTCTATTGTTAATCACTGATAACTCCTCTTCCATTGTTTGTTTCCACAGCTCCCACTGAGGTGATTTTAAGGCCTGTTTGTATGTATCGGGGATACCTGGTCTAGTCATGCATCAGTATTGTTGGATTCTAGGATGGAAAAATGTGGTGGTGTACTGCTAGGACTGGAACTAGCTCTTAAGCACCGTGAATGTCCACGTACAATACCTTAATATTTGTCTGCTCCTCTAAAACAAAAAATGGCTGGATTAAATTTAATTTCCCGTTTCAGACAGTAATCACGGACATCTCGAATTGACCTTAACCTCTGTTTTTCTCCCAACTCATAATAATATATATCTGTATGTTTTCCATCATGTCTCCTTATAGGTTTTCTGAACCAAGTAGCTTCCTTCAAAGTTCTTGAAAGCTCCTCGCCCTCCTCATCACTCTCATCCGTAGATGGGTGTCCGGGTTCAGGATCTGAAACACTTGAGATGTTTGGTTCTGTAGTTGGAATTACAGACTTAGGAGACTTGTCAGGTTGGATGTCGGTTAGTGGGTCAATTTCGGGAGGTTCAGATGCTAGCGTATATGTGGGTCCCAGATCGCTTCCGTTGTGCTGCTCTAAACTATCAAAAGGGTCTGTGCCAAGAGAATAAATAGGTCCTTGCTTATTTCCAACGTAAATGGTTTTGGGTACGGTTGCGTCTTCAATGAATTTTACATTAAACAATTGTTTCTATGATCTTATTTGTGTCTGGCAGACAGATGCTATACCCTTTTGTAGACATTGCGTACCCTACTAAAATACCCTTTTTAGCTTTAGGATCAAATTTGGTGTTTCAGAGTTCTCTAGGTACCCCCACATATGCCACTGTGCCAAAAGGATGTAAGTGTCTTACTGATGGTTTGTTTCCACAGTAATATTCAAATGGAGTTTTCTTGTGTGAATTATGGCAAACACGGTTCAGAGTATAAGTAAAGTACAAAATTGCTTCTGGCCAGAACTTGAGGTTTAGTTTACTCTCGTTTAATATTGAACGTGCCCCATCTACAATTGTTTGATTGAGACGCTCTGAGACGCCAATTTGTTCTGAGGTGTATGTGTTTGTGAACTCGTGTTTGATTCTAATTTACTCAAAGTATCTTTTAAAAGCTTTGTTTGAAAACTCCCACCCGTTATCACTACGTACGTACTTAACTTTAGTGTTTAGGCAACGTTCAGTCCTTTTGACGTGGTTTGTAAAAACTTGAAAAGACTTTGTAAAAGACTTGTGATTTGTTACATAACGGGTAAACTGATGCTTTGAGTGAAAAATCAACTGTTAGTGTTAAAAAGTATTTTTCACCACCTCTCCCAGTTACTGTAGTAGGTCCCCACAAATGTGTATGTAAAAGCTCAAGTGGCTTTCTAGACCGTATCTGATATAATGGTTTAAATGATGTGTATCTATGTTTGTTCAGATTGTAAGTTTCGCAGTAAAAATCCCGGTTTTTAATGTGTGGTAAGCCTCTGACACCATTACATCTCTGTGTGTGGTCTATTAACCCTTTCCGGCTCAGTGGTCCCACTCTGGGAACACCTAATTTCAATTCCAAACTTGCATTCGGCACCAAAAATATTTTAATAAAATTTCTCTTCTGTAATGAAAGCTTAAAAGAAGGATTTCTTATTTTCTAAAAAAGTCGTTTGTAAATTCCGGTGTCAGTCAGTAATTTCGCATTTTACGAACAGAATTTGCCTGTGCCGCAAAGGGTTAATGTGGGACTGAGGTGACCTAGCATACGATGCCACAATTTGGGATCATCTTTTTGAATTGTGGAGGCTTCAAAACGGACCTGTTTAAGTTTTTTGTTGTTGCTAGGTTCATGTTTTCTTTGGGTTTTAGAACTGGCTTCAGGGTAAGTGTAATAAATCCCATTTTTGAGGGTAGCTCGAAATAGTGTTTTGTAATTTGTGTAAGCTTTAACCCCGAAAACACGGAAAACACGGAATATGGAAGTTACTTTTTCCGCCCGGTACAGGTCGGAAGGATTTTTTAAAGCTGTATTTCTGTTTCCAAAAATGATGCAAAAACAAAAGAAAAAATAGTTTTAGAAATTACAGTTTGAATAACAAGATTATTGTCATTTTAATTAGGACCACTTCAATTGAACTGACAATACTGAAAGTGCTTTTTAAAGCCGTATCTCTGTTTCCAAAAATAATATAAAAACAAAATGAAAAATAGTTTTAGAAATTACAGTTTGAATAATAATCTTATTGTCTGTTTAATTATGGCCACCTCAGTTGAACTGACAACACTGAAACTGCTTTTAAAAGCTGCATCTCGGTTTCCAAAATTGATGTAAAAACAAAAGAAAAAAATAGTTTTAAAAATAACAGTTTGAATAACAAGATTATTGTCAGTTTAATTGCGACCACCTCAATTGAACTGACAAGACTGAACGTGCTTTTTAAAGCCGTATCTCTGTTTCCACAATTGATGCAAAAACAAAAGAAGAAGTAGTTTTAGAAATTACAGTTTGAATAACAAGATTATTGTCAGTTTAATTACGGCCACCTCAATTGACCTGACAATAGTTAAAGTGCTTTTAAAAGCTGTATCTCTGTTTCCAAAATTGATGTAAAAACAAAAGAAAAAATAGTTTTAGAAATTACAGTTTGAATAACAAGATTCTTGCTCTAAAAAAAAGTTAATCAATGGTAGATTTTTAGAACGTAGGGAGTTACCTTAATTTATTTCAGTTTCAGTTCGGTACTAAAAAATTTTTCACCCTGCCTAATTAGTAAATGATTTTCAGAGTAACAGAAATAATGACAATAAATAGATGGTAGGTTGTGTTCAAAAAAGGGTTCAATTCAATGTAGGAAACAAGATTATGTTATTGAAATATCCTTGCCATTAATGTTTAAAAAGTAACACTTTTTAAAATTTTATACAGTTCTTGCGTCTTATAAGTTTTAATTAGGAACTTTTCTCCATGTTTTGACACGTAAAACAGTAAGTTCTTTTACCATCAAAACTCACGGAGTTTGAATAGTTTGAACTTTATGAGATTTTAGAGTTTTCCGATCCTAAAAACAGACCGTTGATTTTCTAGTGCTGGTCAGCTTCGTTTTAACCTAATAGTTTTAATCCAATTTTAGTTACTTTTCCAATTACAATTAGAACCTTTTTGCACTTCATGATGAGCCTGCTCATCAAATCATGCGAATAAAACGTCAGTTAACCCATTCGCTGCCAACAACGAGTATACTTGTGGTTATCAACATTCAAAATAAAAGTATATGATAAAAAAAAAAACCCTGCCTATCCACCACTATTTTAATATGTTAAAAAAATACTTTATTTAATGACAAAAACTTTGCTATTAAAGTTATCAAATATTATATTTCAGAATTTTCGGTGGGAAACGAATTTCAATAAAAAATATCCCACATCCGCCCACATAGTTTTGGCAGCTAATGGGTTAAAACATATGTTTTCTACATATTATCGATATTAAACGATTTTTTTTTTGTGAATCAATGGATGGCATACGTTATGCAGATTATATACTCGATAGTGTAATGTTCACTATCTGACTCCGATTAACAGGCGTCTGTCCCAAAAGCTTTGAAAAGCCAATTCACCGACTAACGTATCAAGCAGTGCAAAATAACTTGAATTATTCAAATTTAAGTCATCCGGACGGCCAAAGTTTCGACAACAGGAAGTAGAATAATGCATTAAAAAGCTAACTGAAGTATAAACTATTTGTATTCGTTCGTAAAACTATAATTTCCTTGAAATTCTTATTTAAAACAATGTTACAGTTTACGTTTAATTAGAATTTGTATAATTTTAATTCGGTATTTAACTATTAATAACACAGTTTCTGGATCTGGCAGCATGCAAACGAGTAACTATGAAAAAACAATTTGTTGGGCATGAACATCTTGCACCTCGATAAATTTAAATTATTGTTAATGTAAATAACTTTTTAATGGTTTGTAATAAAAGTGATCTTGTTAAGACAGATGTATCTTAATCCAGTAAAATATAATATAACCAAAATCTATAGTAACCTCTTCCCCTGTTACTAACGATTCCGAAAATCGTTCTTTAAGCTTTAGAAATCTCAGAAACCAATATATTTTTGAAATTTCTTTGAAGTTTCTTTTGCTGCAACTGATTTTCGAAAACATTTCCGAGTATTTTTTACAGTGTATTAATCAGTTTTCTCAACCCGGAATATCGGTTTTTGGATGCTATCAATTCTCAAGTAAACATTTTCATGTGACTTCATCTTCATTTAATATGAAGATTAACAGAATTAAAATTAATATTAAAATTAATATTAGTATGTTGCTCTTGCATGTATAAATTTAATTGAGCAGCAGCAATTGTTTAATTGAGAATTGATAGCATCCAAAAAATTGATATTCCCGTTTCAGAAACTGATTAATACAGCATAAAAACTAATCGAAAACGTTTCCAAACTTTAGTGGCGTCAAAAGGAACTTTGTTTTTAAAAAATAATTCTTTAAATCTAGAGAATATATTGGTTTCTGAGGTTTCTAGTGGTGAAAAAAGGTTTTCGGAATTATGTTTAACTCGGAAGAGGTTACTGTATATTTTCGTAGATTACAAAACATTTGTCTTTTTATTTTTTTACAGTGAAAATACATAAGCCTAACTTTTTGTTAAACAAAAGCGATTAAAAAAATATATTTTTTTAAAGATCTTTTAATGATCAATAAGTATGATCATTTTTTATGTTTACCCGACTATCCGGATTTTTGTCTATTCGGAATGCATACAGAACGCACTTGTATGGATTGTTGGGTTTTGAATTAGCTTTGTGTTTCCCTTACGTAATGCACCTTCTTCATCCTCTAGACCAGCCATACTCAACCTTTTTTCCTCGCGGGCCGCAGATACATGTTTGTGACGTTAGGTGGGCCGCAACACTCTTAACAAAGGGTAAAATAGGGGTAATTAAAATAATATCTAACAAAAGTAGTATAACAAAGCAATATTACATCAATAGGGTTAAAAGTATGTCGCGGAAGAAATGTTACCAAAATTTTTTAAAAACACCATTTCCAAACAATAAACTTCGTGGCAGATTTCTATTATAAATTTTATAGAAATAGGCCGCAAAATTCGTTGTTTGGAAATAGTAGTGTAAAAAATGTTTGGTGCCAATTTTTTTATGAGATAAACGTTCAACACTAAAACGCAGTAATAGCTGTATAATAGGTATAAAACGTTACAATATAACAATGCAAAATTGTTAAGTTCTAAAAAAAAAAAAATCATGAGATTTTTTCTAATAAACCAATGTTTTGCTCAATACAAAATCTTTATTTTCTTCTAATTGTAGAAATATATAGATCTAATAGCAAATCTAATTAATTTGAAATAATATTTGATTAGTGTTGTAGATTTAGAAATGTATACAACACTATACACAAATAAGACTACATGTAAAAAAGAAATTTTGACTAAGAAAACGGCATTTAAGATGTTTTAACATGACTCTAAATTAATTATAAATAACAGGTCAGATTTTGTCTTCCCATGAAAATATATAAAACAACAGTCTTAAATACATTTTATGCGTTTTATAATTTTTTTTAAATACATTTTATTACACAATTCATTTTATACATGTATTAATGATTATGTGTCTCGGGCCGCACATAAAAGGTCGCCGGGCCGCAGGTTGAGTATGGCTGGTCTAGACACTGTAGTTGAATATAATGTTAGCTATTTAAATTTGCATAGTGTAGTAAACACTACAAACATTGCATGTCGAATTATCACAGCCATAAAGCTATTCAACTGTCTTGTTGGTTAAAATAAAACTTATCGTAAATACGCAACGTTTGATGAAGTATACACAAAAGATACTTTTATTCGCAAATCGTTTGCGATAAAATTGCAACAAAAGTGTCATTACACATGGTATTTTTTTTTCAGAATATTAATGCAATTATAGAAATAGATTTAGTCTACATAATAAAATTTTACCAACTTCGTTTTTTCAAATAGTAACACTCGCTTTTTATACCATGTTGGAGTTCCTAGAATAAAAGTGGCCCGGAAAAAATATAGCTTATATACATTTAATTAAATAAATATCCATATAATTAAAAAAAGGTTAAAATTTGCGGATGCCAATGTTAAATCCGATAAATGTCAATTGTGTTCGATTAATGTTAAATGCGATAAACTTTAATTTATATCTTCTCAAAAAATCTTCCGAATGAAATTTTTTTCTTTATGATATACAATAAATAAATCCAAATATAATCTAGGATATTCTGAAAATTTTTAATAAATTCATATTCAAACAAGTTATTGGTTATGACCTACATTAACATTTATGTAAACAGAAATAGCGTCCTCAAAAACATGGGCGTTTACATTATTTTTCGAGATATAGAGAAATTTTACTTTACGTCGGTCTTTAGAGGGACTGTATCCCGTTATCATTCAATCACAAATAAGAAAATCGTAAGCGGCAACCAGAAAATTTATATGGAATTAAAAAAAAAAATTAGTTTACTAAATCTTTCTCGTGTTTAAGTTTTAGGAAGATGAGATTTCCTGTGACATCTTAATTTAATTTTTCTAAATTTATGTATATTTTCTTTTATGAAGATTTTAAAAAAGGTATATAAACTATACCTTTTATTGGACAGCTTTGTTCCAAGATAAATATAGTGTCAAAAGTGGAATTTGAGAAAACAAAGTTTGTACATTTTTAATAATAAAAATGTCCCTATTTCCAAAATCGCATTCATATTTTGAAAAAAGCATTAATTCGAGTCTAATGACGCTTTTGTTTTTGTTTTTCTTTGGTATGAACTGCACATATAATCACTTCCACCAAACAGCAGTTAATTATTTACAATTTAGAGTGTTGTGATGTATGTTGCCCGTTATATTACAATATAATATCTATAATATTTGTCTGAAAAATAGACAATCTTTTAACCTTAGATCACTAAATTTACATGCGGGTTTCAAATCACTCGAGTCTCAAAACTACATATTATTAAAAAAACATTTTTATCTCCTTAATTTATTACAAATAAAATTTAAAAAATACCATTAATAACGCCAGTAATTATCATTACTAGATGACTTTTAAGGCTAATATGGAAGAGAAGATTACAAATTTTGACAAGGATTTAATAAATACGTAAACGGATATTTAGTGATCTAGGGTAAGAACTTACGACATAGATAACTAAATACTAAAGTTATATATATGAAAAATTTTATTCAAAGAAATCAAGGACAAAATGTTTCTTTCATTTATTTATTTATTTTTCTATTACATCACATTCTTGCAATATATTTGACTAGGCAAAAGATGTATACATACAGTGTACTAAGCTAATGCAGTGTGCTATTTTAAATTCAGTTCACTTTTTTAATACGTGCGTAATCTCTGTTTATTGGTCATGGCAATTTAATAAAATTGATTCATCCTTCAGATGAATAACCATTGATATTTTAGGAGATTAATCCCTATGAATTAGTCATGCGATGAAATATAAAGTTATTTCAAAGTTTAGATAACTATTCAGTGATGTATTTAGAAGAACTAATCATTTATCATGCAAAAAAATATGTAGAGTTGTCAGAAGAAGTTGAATAATCATTAATCATTTAGATGAATAATCACTGATATTTTTAGAAGAAATCCAACGTTTCTTCATACATGGTCATTAATTTCTTCATTGAAAACAGCACCATATTTTTTTTTCTATGATCTAATTTTAAGCATATCTCAGATTTCCCAAGATCTTGATGCAATCTTTCTTCTATACATTGCATGAATGTAATATTTTCGCTTGATGCAATAACTGTGAGTAACAAGATTTTATCTCCTTAGACTACCATATAATCATCAAGAAAAATCAATTGTCATTTCTCTTCATTGTTGTCATCATCTTGAATTTTAAACTTTGATTTCAGGAAAGTCTTGTGTAGTTGATGAATAGTTAGCGGCATATATTTCATTTTTGAGTGAAATATGTCTTCATGCGAGTAGCATGGCATCGGTTTGAAAGTAATCACAGTAACAAGTTAGCCCGTATCGCATTGCTAATTTCATTCTCCGAGACATCTGGCTGCTCTATATTATTCATTGGTTATCCAATGAAACAGAGTTGACTTTACATGTAATCGTTAATTTCTTTAAAATAATTAACCTTTGATCATGCAATAAAATACAGTTGATTTGTTCTTTAGCAGACGAATAACCACTGATATTTGTAGAACGAATTTCCTTACATGATCATCAATTCCTTCATCGGAAATAACATGTTTTTGTTTCCTTGTTGTATGGTCTAATTTGAAATACTACTATATAATCATCAAGAATCATCAGTTGTCGTTATTTTCACTGTTGTCATCATCTCAAAATTTAAACTATGATTTCATGAAAGTCTGTGTAGCGGATGAATAATAGTTAGTGGAATGGATTTCAAATTTGAATGATCACTTTTCATGAGAGTAGCATGGTATAGGTTTGAAAACAATCACTACATCAATCACAGTAACATGTTAGCCAGTATCGCTAATTTCATTCGCCGAGACATCTGTACGCTCTATATTATTTATTCTGAAATCTAATGAAACAGGGATGACTCATTCTTTAGATGTAATCATTAATATATTTAAAAGAATTAATCATTCATCATGCAGCGAAACAGAGTTGATTCATTCTTTAGATGAATAACCACGGGTATTTGAAGAACAATTCTTCTGACATGATGATCAATTTCTTCAGCGGAAACAGCATCATATTTTCTTCCTTTCTATAGTCTAATTTTCAGCATACCTCAGATTTCACAAGATCTTGATGCACTGTTTCTTCTATACATTGCATGAATCTAGTACGTTCTCCTGATACAATAACTGTGAGTAACAAGATTTTATTTTCTTCGACTACCATATAATCATCAAGAAGAATCAATTGTCACTTCTCTTCAATGTTGTCATCTTCTCGAATTTTAAACTTTTATTTCACGAACGTGTAATTGATTATTAGTTGGTAACATGGATTTCAATTTTGTGTGATATGTCTTCATGAGAGTAGCATGGTATCGGTTCGAAAGTAATCACTACACTAACCACAGTAATACGTTAGCCAGTATTGCTAATTTCATTCTCTGAGACATCTGGCTGCTCTCTGTTATTTATTGGTCATCCAGTAAAACATAGAAGATTCATTTTTAGATGTAATCATTAGTATCTTTAAAAGAATTAATCATTGATCAAGCAATGAAATTAAGTTGATTTTTTCTTTAGATGAATAATCACTGATATTTGTAGAACAATTCTCTTTACATGATTACATGATCATTAATTCTTTCATTGGAAATAACATCTTATTTTGCCCTTTTCTGTGGTCTAATTTAAAATATATTTTAGATTTCCCAAGATCATGATGTACGATTTCTTCTGCGTATTGCATGAGTCTGACACCTTCGCCTGAAGTCGTAATTTTGAGTAATAAAACTTCTTCTTCGCCGACGACTATATATTCATCGAAAAGAATCGATTGTAGTTGCTCTTCGTTGTTGTTATCACCTCGAACTTTAAACTTCGACTTTATGGATGTCTTCGTATTTGATGAGAAATTAGTAGCATGAATCTCAATTTGGAGTGATCTATCTTCGTGAGAGTAAAATGGTATAGGTTTGAAAGCAATCACTACACCAATCACAGTGATAGGTGATCCAGTAACAGTAATTTCAACGTCTGTCTGGTTGTTCTCTATTAAGAAATGTGTCATGTTACCATCACATCGATATAGCCCTGGAAACGGAATCTTTGCACTACTCCAGAGAGATCTGTCGAAATAAAACATAGATTTTTATTTGTAAGTATCATTGCAATTTTTTTTATTTTTTGTTAATTCTATTCATTTTTAAAAGCTTTACAAAAGAATACAAGGACCCGAATTTCTGTTTATTTTTTCCTTCTGTATGTTGTTGTGTTTTATATTGTAAATTATAGTACAACTACATATTCAACCATGTTCAACAGTACAATAAATTTCAAGCTTATGTACAAATAAGTTCAATAGAATGTAAGAAAATTTTTCATTCTATCCCATTTCATATGATTTTTTAATAATAAAAAAAGTGGCCACTGATAATCAAGAAATTTGATAAAATTGCTTAATATCTGTAGATTTTTTTTTACTGAATAATTATTTATTTTTCAAAAGAAAAGAAAAGAAATTTTATTTTAATTTTAGATGTTAGAACCCTGAAAATAAAGGAAGAAATTTGACTATATGTTGCATGTAATATCGAATTTTAAGTTCATTTTTATGTGTCATAAATTTTACGAACCTTTAGAATAAGTAATAGAGTATAAATAAGTAAACAAATAAATCTAACATCACAGGTTTTAAATTTTTAATGTAATGGAAAATTGAGTAGCAATTCGGTTACTTCGAATTCAAAAGGTTTGATTTGCATACTATGCAAACATTTCATGCCTCTCAGTGATAAAAAATGACGTCAATGACATCTCTTATGTTATATCATTTTGTTGCAAATTATTATTTTTTATATAAATTAGAATTATGAAATCAAAAACATAAAATGACATGAACTGAAGAAAAAGGCTACCCGAAAGTTACTGTTTGGGACAAAAATCAAAGCTACTTAGCTGGTTTAGCAAAAAATGAAAGCTTATGATAATAATAATATGAAATAAACAGAAATGGTTATAGAAAACCAAAGTTTATTAATGACTTCAAATTTCAAACTATGACGATTTATCAATTTTCCTTGCGTTTCGGTCCAAATGAAAACATGCTTAAAAACCGAGAGAGAAAACACTATGTAGCAAGCTTTAGAAAATTCAGATTACTAGAAAAAATTCACTTTTTTTTTGATTTTTTTACGTTTTCAAAACCTTTTATATTTTAACTTAAACATGCTTGACAGATAGTCCCAGAAACCTTGTATTGGTTGATCCAGTAATATGACTCTCAATTGTGTGTGTTGCTTAAAAATTTGAATCCTAAATTTCTATTATATTTGTAATACACCATCGTACCTATTTCTTGTTTTTGTGCAAATATTCGGAGGCATAGTCATGTGCTTTGTTGTAGAGGGCATAGCGAAATTCCATAGCACAGCCAGTTCATCAGAGGTATCCAAAATTTGACACTGTTTAAGAACCTTCACAAGTTCATTCAAGTTCATAGATAGAAATCGAATGTGCTTCAAAAATTCCTTTGTGTGGTCTCTTATGTTCTCGTTGGTACATTTTAAGCCTTTCTCTTTGCATTGATGTTCACCCCATAACCACAAAGACTGAATAATCTCTACCTCAGATTCAATATTCAAGTGATCAAGCATCAAGATATCCTAGAAAGAAAAATTCGTTCACAATGTCATTTTCTAGACATTACAAAAATTAATGTAACAGAAAAGTATTGCACAAAGAATCTAAAATGCAACCAATAAGCCGTTCCTAAATGAATGAAGGTCAAGAAAGAGGTGGGATATCTTCTGCTTCATAGGAATCAAACCGCTAGAAAAAAAATATAAATTAGACCGGAGAATTTCTTTTACTTAAACAGTTCTTTATTTTATTTTACTTTGTTTTATATTCTGCAAAATAATTTATTGCGTTGTTTTACGTTCTGTTGGAATGATCGATTCTTCGTCAATTTTCATGTATTCTATTTTCTTGTAAAGCAAAAAGTATAGTCGAGTTATGTTTCTAAAAATACTTTTAAAAAAAATGAATTTGACTTCGTATTGACAAGAGTCCATTTTTTAAAAGTTCTGTTGCTTTTGGAGATATTACACGTACAACATCATAGTTAAAAAAAAAAAGCAAAATTACTATAGATAAGTTTGCTACAAGAAGAATGGACTTTATGCACGTGACGTCACACCCCAAATCTGGCGGTATTGTAATCCGCCAGAACCACAAATACCGCCAGCAGACAAATTTTAAGCACGAACCAGGATGCGTGCATAAAATGTAATCAAAATTTTGCAAATTTAGCGAATGTTCTCGAATACAGAACAGCATTTTGAATTTATATTACTATATATTATCTACTGATACAACCAGGAATTTCTTGTAGTAATTTTAACAAATAAACACTAATAACGCATACTCCACAGAGCACTATGTTAATATTCAAAAGTAAATACCGTCAGCAGACGAATTTTAGCCTCAACCTCAGGTCACTAGCATAAAGATCGTTACGGCTATGGCATGTTTCTTTCACATTAATCTTAAAGGATTGCAGAGCTGATTGTTATATACAAATTTCACTGTATTTTTAAATAATAATAATAATAATAATAATAATAATAATAAACTTGTAAACTTACCAGACAAGTTTTATTCGAGGTTTCCAAAAAAGAATCTGACAAAAATATTTCTCTGGCATTTCTAGAAACATATTTTAAACAACAATCTTGAAGTTTTCCCATCTCCAGGAAAGAGGCTTCTTCATAAATTATGAAAATGTTTTCTGGACTCAAGACTATGTTTTTTATCAAGAAAGTTTCACAAATGGTGAACAAACTTTTAATCATGTATTTTTTTGCCGGATATGCTGCCTCAAAGGCGTCAGATTCATTCTGTACTGATACTAAATCCGAATACAGGTACCTAAAAAAATAAATAAGCAGCAATATTTAAAGTATGCATACATTCTTTAAATCCACATGTATCTATAAGTGTATAGTAAATTATACTTTTGACATAGCTAACCTACAGAAAGAGTCTCAAAAATATAGGTACAAACTTTCAGTAGAGGTATAGTACAATACAAGAAACAATTTTTGTACAGAAAACTAAGATTAGTTTATTTATCCAGTCAAAAATCGAGGGCATCTCACTTCAAACTGAACCCGAATTTTTTGTTCATGGCTTTAAAAATAAGGACGTTATTTAAACAAATTTGAAGCAGACTTACTTTCTTTTGTGTAAAATATAACGATATCCCAGGAAGTGGTAGAAAGTAACACTATCTGCAACCAAATAGCTCTAATCTAGATTCACCAAGTTTCAGAACGTACATCCCACTATACACATAATCTCTAATAAAATTACTGTGTTCTTCCTGTCCTATTCATAATATTATGGCATTTCAAACAAAGCAATATAAATCTGTTGAAAATTTCGTGAAAAATATTTTCATTATTGTTAACGTTACCCTGGTGTCTAAAAGTTAAGCAGCAAAGTGAAAAAAGTGGATAACAGGAAAGCTATTTACATGAGATCAGTCACACCTTTACAGATTGAGATTACAGGATATAATAAAATACATAAATCTAGAAATGCACGGAGAAAATGCTCAGAAAATAAGCAGAATAGCACAAAATAGGATTCTTAGCTTCAAAAATTTCAATGGTGGAGTTTTTTACGAGTCGATGGAGTCAATATGTAATGTGATTAATTGTATTGGTAACACACACCAGAAAGAATTAATACATTACAAGAATAAGATCACTTGTGACGGTTTGTGGCATTTGACTACACTCAAGGAGAATACACACTGTTAAAGTTTCCTAGGAAGGACAAGACGTGAATGTAAACGCCTCTCTAGCATGTCTCATACATGCTCAATGAGACTCAAGTTGGGTAATTGTGATGGCCATTTCATACGCAGTAGTGAATAAGATTGTAAATACTTGGCTGACAATGGAAGCTCTGTGAACGTGGACAGTATCGTCCAGAAAACAGAATGAGGACCGAAAACTGCAAGAAATGAGCAAACATACTATGCAAGGATGCCTTAACCAGTATAAAATTAACTAATTAGCATTCTTATGTAAGTGCAGTTATGCCTCTTTGAACTCACAATCATCAGATATATTAAGTATATGCAAGTTTCTGTTTGAAATGTGAAGTGTTATAAAATTTGTAATAATATTTTATAATGTGATACAGTGCAACTATAGATTTTTTCTATTTCAGCTTAAGCTGATATCTAAAATGTGTCCAAAAATACTTTTTGAAAAAATTTAAATGTCATTTCTCGTGGCAGAGTTAATAGGTATGAACCTGAAAAAGGATGCTAGCTCTATTTTGCCGACGCCTGTGATACCATCTCTGTAACGCATTAAACTCACAGTACCACTAGGGAAAATGTGGTGACTAGTGTGGCTGTCGACAATAATCTCGGGCCAAACCATCAAACCATTGCCTCTGTATACATGAAATTCACATTGCTAGCCTAATAACGAGTTTCAGGATTGGTAATTGTCAGGGCTAAACCAAAACTCATCTGTAAAGTGTACAGTACCTCATTGATGTTCTGCCCACTTGAGGTAATCTAGAGCCCAGTTTAAATGCATGGCTTTTTCTGTGTGAAAACATCAATGAAACGCAAGTCACAGATCTCCTAGACCTGGATGTAGTTGTCTGTATATAGTTTGCTGTGATACAGCTCTTCCCGCTGAACGCTGTACGGTCAGAAACAAGCTAATGTACAGTCATTGATTAATGTCGTCTTACATGACGACACAGCAAACGCCTTTATGTGGAATGGCCATCACGATTATTTGAATTAAAACCGACCGAACATGTTTGGGGCATTCTAGGGAAGCGTTTATATTCACTCCCTGACACTCCTTGGAAACTTTCCTAGTTAAGAACTTTTTTTTCCATGAGTGGATGCAGATATCCCAAACCGTCCGAGATGATCTTATACTTGCCATGAATCACATTCCTGTAATCACATTCCGTATTAACAAACCGCCATCATTGAACCTTTTTGCTGCCACAGATTTCCAACTTGTTCTCCGTTCAGTGACGTAACACTGGTGCGATCCATTGGCATTAAAAGTAAATACGATACTTGAAATATACGTATACTTCAATTAAACGTATACTTGAATTATACGTTTAACCGATATACGCTTATACTTATCCGGATACGTTTAAACGTATAGTTTAAAGTATACGTATTCCTTAAATACGTATTATACGTATATGCGTATATCGGTTAAAGGTATAACTGAAATACGTATCGCATCGGGAGCACTAATTCTTACCTAAGTGCAATTATGCCTCTTTGAACTCACAATCATCAGATATAGTATTAAGTATATGTAAGTTTCTGTTTGAAATGTGTTGTTCCTACTTTTGTGTTCCCGTATAATATTTAATTATTTAC
This sequence comes from Maratus michaelseni, assembly GCA_963931845.1. NCBI lineage: Eukaryota > Metazoa > Arthropoda > Arachnida > Araneae > Salticidae > Maratus > Maratus michaelseni. The sequence continues at coordinate 108,842,061 of OZ007595.1, forward strand.
TGAGTATTTTCGCTGTATATTTCTAGATTAGCGTCTTTTACTATAGCAGATGATCTGAGAAAGTGTCACTAATTTCAAATAAATAGTTTTCATATGTTATGTTTTTAGGTAGCTTTCAATACAAAAAAGTCCTTCCGGCCTGTACCGGGAGGAAAAGGTAGCTTTCCTATATCTTCGTTTTAAAATTTTAGCTAATGTTACACGAAAACAGCAAGTTAAAATGCAAAGAAACGTTTACAAAAGATTCGTTAATACTGAATTTGAATAAGAAATTCGCCAAATTATTGAGCAATAGCCAAATTGGCTTCATTTATGAAGACTTATTTTGGTCGCTAAATTTGGCGATATTTTGCCAAATGTCGCCAATTTCGGCGCTAACGGATATGAATATATAGTTTTCTGCGTATGATTGGGAAAATTATTACAACAATGAAAGAAAATAATTTGCAAGTAATGGCGTTAATGTGCCGTTTTGTTTCAAAATGTCAGCCACCCTAGAATTTCAAACTGTATCTCAGCCATTTTTTAAGATAGAGGTAAACCAAAAAATGATCTGGAATCCTTGTATGAAGGCCTAACACGTAATTAAAAAATAAATTTGAATTTTTAATTTTTTTGTATATTTATTTTAGTTTTAAATTTTTAAATGGCCACCATCTTGAAACAAAATGGCGGACCAAGCTGGCCAACGAACTCGGTCGAGACATTGGTGAGCTTAATACACACAATTAGTTTCATCAAAATCGATTTATAAATACGAGCGTTATCGTATGACATAGGTCAGATATATATATATATATATATATATATATATATATATATATATATATATATATAAATATATAAATATATAAATATATATATATATATATATATATATATGGATATATCTATATATATATAAATCAACATTTGAGCGGAGGGTGGTTTTGGGGTCTGGGGGTTATGATCGGTGAAAATATATCGAAATTTTCCGGAACTGCTTTCCTCCGAACGGCTGCAATAGGTAGCTTTATACTTTTTTATACTTTTAACCTAAAAGTATAAAGCTACCTATTGCAGCCGTTCGGAGGAAAGCAGTTCCGGAAAATTTCGATATATTTTCACCGATCATAACCCCCAGACCCCAAAACCACCCTCCGTTCAAATGTTGATTTATATATATATATATATATATATATATATATATATATATACATCTGACCTATGTCATACGATAACGCTCGTATTTATAAATCAATTTTGATGAAACTAATTGTGTGTATTAAGCTTACCAATGTCTCAACCGAGTTCGTTTGCCAGCTTGGTCCGCCATTTTGTTTCAAGATGGCGGCCACTTAAAAATTTAAAACTAAAATAAATATACAAAAAAGTTAAAAATTCAAATTTATTTTTAATTAAGTGTTAGGCCTTGATACGAGGATTCCAGAGCATTTTTGGTTTGCCTCTATCTTAAAAAATGTCTGAGATAGAGCAGTTTGAAATTCTAGGGTGGCTGACATTTTGAAACAAAACAGCACATTAACCGGATTACTCGCAAATTATTTTCTTTCATTGTTGTAATAATTTTCCCAATCATACGCATAAAACTATATATTCATATCCGTTAGCGCCAAATTCTTGCCAAAATTGGTGACATTTGGCGAAGCATCGCCAAATTTGGCGACCAAAATAAGTCTTCATAAATGAAGCCAGTTTGGCTATTGGTCAATAATTTGGCGAATTTCTTATTCAAATTCAGTATTAACGAATCTCTTGTAAACGTTTCTTTGCATTTTAACTTGCTGTTTTCGTGTAACATTAGCTAAAATTTTAAAACGAAGATATAGGAAAGCTACCTTTTCCTCCAGGTACAGGCCGGAAGGAGTTTTTTTTCACATTGTGGCATAACTTTTGGATACCAGTGTACGAACAAAAATCCAGATTACGATTGAAATGATACAAAATAATATTAATATATTTAAAATGTTCGCCAATAGATGATGCTACATTAAAAAAGTTAAAAAAAGGAATCTTAAATATTTAGAATACTTAATTTAACGTTCAAATCTGCAGAAAATTTTCGCTCTTTATTTAATTTAATTGTTAAAACGCGAAAAAAATGGGTTTTGTAATTTGAAATTTGAAGTTAGTTTCGGCATTCTTATTTGCGATTCAAACTCCCCTTTGTGAAGAAAATACAAGTACAGTGGAATTCGTTTCATATGAGGACTCGGTTAATTCGAGCAATTTGCCCATTAAGTACGATTCATCAGTTAAACTATATTAAGATTTTCACGCTTCTTACGAACAATAAAAGCAGTAATTTATCTGTTTTACCAGACAGAATCTGAACCGTCATGGATACCCCCACCCATGAAAAGAATGTTCCGAGGTCTTAAAAGAATGAAAGAATGCAGGAAGAGATAAAGGACGTTTCATATATTTCCATTTTGTAAGACTTACAACTGAGCTATGAAAAAGAAGGAGGATAGAAGAAAACATTTACTTATTTAAATCCGAAATCTGGACTATATTTACAAACCTTTTCATGTCTCTTATTGTATTGTTAAAATTAAAAGAGTAAAATCAACAGCTCGAAGATTGCAATGGCTACTGAAATATCAGCAGAGATTTTCCGGGAAATCTCAGTGATCAGTTGCATCACAGTATGTCGTTCATGTCCTTTGGAATTACTAGTTCTTTACAGGCTTTCATTTGGGTACTATGATTTTGCCTAAAGAAAAGACTCATGTAAGGAAAATGATATTCATAAAGGTAAGACTGAATATTTTATGTTAACTTTATGATATTAATTAATTTTGGTATTAATTAGAGACAATTAGGGCAATTAATAGTAGTGATTAGTTTAATTATGTGTTTTTTTTAAATCCTATAATCTTCACGGGTATTACACGTAAGGGGTAGTACAAGGACTTTTATATTTCCCTTGCTTCTCGTATTAATCAAGTTCGACTCTACGTAAGTTCTCGCTTCAAGAAAATCTCCTGCGAGAGCATTACATTATATGTATTTTAAACTTGTTCATAATGATTATATTTTTGCAGAATTTGATCTTTCATATGTTAGTCAATAGCACTTTACTATTAGGTGAAGAAACAATTTTTTCTGTACTGACAATTTAGAATAGCGCCCTCTATAGATTTTTTAATCGCCAATCACAGAGTAAAGAGAAAGAATAGAGAGGCAGAGAACCGTAAAAACGGCTTGCAATATGCAGCCGGTTATCACTCAAATCATTAGGCCCAAACAAACCACTTCATTGGACGGAGAGAGGCTGCACGTGGAACAAGGACTGGATTCATTGGACGGGGAGAGATTTTCAAAGCAAGCCGCCAGTTGTTTGGGTCGACTTTAGGGTTGTATTTTTGGCGCCACGCCAAACGTAAACATTTAATCTCCAGTTCCTCTTTACTCCGTGATCGCAAATAGTTTGAGACAGCACAGTGTTAAAAGTGTGACTGAAATATCAACTTATTTAAAATTACTGTATATACGAGCTATCTTATTATCATATCACTTATTTCATCTTCATACTTAATATAGTTAGTGAACTAAATAACTTTAAATTTTGGGCATCGTTTTTCACACACCTACAAATTTTCTATTTAGAATAAAAATCCCAATAAAAGATTCTACTTGCTGAAGCATGAGAGAAAATCCCTTCGAAGTTACATCTGGGACACGAACTGGAGATTTCTGCTTGATTGTACCGAAGAACATGGTTTCGAATACCGGACTTCCAGCCGCTAAAATTACTTTGTGACAAAGGTACTGTTCTGGTGGTTTGCCGATTAGAAATTCTATGTCGCTAGTAACCTCGTCTTGAAGAAATTTAGATATCCTTGCTTGCAGACTCCAGGAGTTTGATTTTTTGCTCTCCATTTTGGCAAATTGCGAAAGCTACCTGAAAAGAAAAAAATAATTCGTAGTCCAAAATTATGAATTCATAAAAATTTCATCTTCCAAAGCATGTTTCTGATTTTTAAAAATACGTTATAATATTTGTACAATCCTTAAATAAATTTTAGAAAGGCTTTGCGTATTGAAAGTAATAAGCTACACTGGTATTTATAGAAGTTTTGTGGAATAAAACAACTCTCAATATACCAACCATCACCTGTTTATACGCCTCTCTCTATGTAATGTCAAATTCCAGTGGTTCCGGCAACTAAAAACGAAATATCTTTAGCCTTGCTAAGTACGCTTACTTCGTATTAAGAGTTCTGAATAGGCCGGGTAAAACCTGACCACAAAAATTCTGATTAAAGTCAACTCGAACCGACAAAAATATTTTCTCAACCCGACATCGACCCGGACCCAAAGTATTGAAACCCGAACCCGAAGAGAAAGAAAATTAAAACCACATTTTAGTACTAATATATGGAAACGTAGTTTACAGTTATATTTCTAATATGAATTTTATCTTGTTTTCGATAAAAACGATTGCATATACTAGATTATTTTTTAACACAATTATTTCAAATTGGTAAAGCAATCATCATTGTAAATTTTCATCCAGTTGGAAATTTACAACTTGTTTGATTGCATATACGCTCATTAATAATCAATTATGTATTTTTTTTCAATTGAAAAATATTCAGGACTATCTTCTGAAAAATTGGATCAATCTGAGCCCGACCCAAAATATCAAAACAGACCCGAACTCAAAACATTTAAAGTCGACCGGAACCGACCCGAATCACAGGTTGAGTCGGATTCGGGTAAAATTGAGTTACCGGACCCTATGCAGGACTCTACTCGCGTATACCATCAGAATGTACTCTGTTAAGATCTGCAGATTGCCAAATATCTGGAAAGGTGACATTATGACGAGGGATGACTATATTTACAAATGTACACAAATAATTCTTTTATAGAATATCTGCCTCTTACAAATCCACTTTTAAATGCAAGTCGTGCAATGGATTTCATAATAGCTTAATTCATTTTTTTTTTTAAAAGTAAAATCGAAACCTTTGATGTTTGAGACGAAACAAGAAACAGCCCAGCTAATGCAGTAATCCCTTAACATTCGCGAGTTTTGATTATTCGCGAATATGAAAATGCGGAAAAACTTAACATTCGCGAGAATCTGACTTGATTATTCGCGATTTTTTTTTTTATCTCTTTCGTTTTCAGAATTTATAGTGGCTAAAGATTATTTTCCCTGTGTTTTCTTAGTATCTATTTAAAAATCAACATTCAGTTGTGAACTGAAAAAGGAGCGAATGTTTTACGAAAGCAATATACTAACAGCAGCAGTATAGTCATTGGAGTGGGCATATTAGAAGCGGTAAAGTAACAGGTGCTGGTTCTCGTAGCGATAGAGCTGAAGCTGCACTTAGATAGTAAATAAAAGCATTTCGGAAGCATATAGCTGATTTAGATATTTAAATATCGTGTTTTAATATTGTATCGCATACTGACCCACTAATACATTATCATCTCTTTACGAATAGAGACAGTCGAAATTACTTTATACAAAAACCTATGCATTTTTAGCAGTGATTATTTTTCCAGTCAGTGAGTTTGAATTATCTTCAATAAATAAACTTCATATTTATGAATATGTGTGTACATTCACCTTCATCATATATGTTTATGTTATATATAACGTATTGTTAACCCTAGAATGCTACCCATTCGTCTCCTAGACGAAGCTCATAACAAATAATTCTTCAGAAATTCTTCGGTACCAGTATTTTATTACAGAAAATCTCTACTTAAAAAAAAAAAAAAAAAAAAAAAAAAGACGTTTTTTCTAACCAGATATTTTCGGTAATAAAATACTGGTACCGAAGAATTTCTGAAGAATTATTTGTTATGAGCTTCGTCCAGGAGACGAATGGGTACCATTCTAGGGTTAATACATATATTCTTTTTTTCTTTGAAATGTTGTGTCCTCTGATTCAAATTTTATAAAGCATAACTCCATTTTTAGTACAGATAGATAGACTCAACATTCGCGATGTTTTCCTCGAACGTAACCCTCGCGAATGTTAAGGGATTACTGTATTACAAAATCGCCTTGTCAAACTCAAGCGTTCATATGTGCTACAGCACTTGCAAGTAATTTAAAGGGGAAAAAATGAACTGTCTGCATCATTGTTTCGTACGGTAAATTTATTTATCGAAAATGTGTTTGGAACCTGTGTAAGGGTAAAAGCAATTTTAGATTCTGGGTCAAGCATGAATCTCATAAATGCAGAAACGGCAAATGTTCTCGGTTTAAAAAAGGAACGAATTAATGCTCAATTATCAAGTATTATTTGTGAAACCATTTCATTAAAAATAAAATTACAACAACAATTTAGAATGAGAAGACAGATTTTTCTGAAACTTAATCATTTTTAGTATTGCCAGATAAAATTGATCAGACCCCTAATGATCAGTTAGATGTGTCAGAAATAAAAATTCCTAAAGAAATGAAACTGGAGATCCGACGTTTGATATTTTATGTAAAATAAATGTATTAATTGGATGCGAACTATTTTTCCAATTATTAAAGTCTGAAAGATTTAAATCGTTTGATGGGAAGCTGCTATTTCAAAACTGTGTGATTGGTTATTTAGTTACGGACACCAATAAAAATGCAAATTGTTCTCATTTTACTGGATTGATTTTGGAACGATATAATTTTGACGTTGTTAGAAATGTTTCGAATTCGGGATCCTTTCATGGATATAAATTTATTGAAGATTCAAAATATTTCAAACCTGTGAAATTTCAACATTCTAATAAACATTCTACCCTTATCTCAAGTAATGATCTCTCTACAACAATATGATATTCAAGCAAGTATTAATTCACAACATACCATGTGGTCTAAATACCGCATCAGTGCAAAAATTTTTTGAAAATATGCAGCTTAGTCAAGATGTTAATAACACATAATCTACAACCTTATTCAGGCCTGCTTATAGGTTCAGTATAAGTGAATGCTGTAAGACAGTGCCAGCAGTGTCATCTCGTTTGTATTGTGATCCAAATAATCTATGGAAATCGCTACAGTTCTTAAAACATCTTCCTGTTGTTAGTGATGTTAAAGTACCAAATTTTGGTTTAATTTCTAAGTTCATTATATTTGATTTCTCCAAATTTAGTGATTAACTAAATATGCATGTGGTGCAGCAACATATTTGTGTTCCTCAAAGTGTAAAAGACATATCAACTCAAGTCTTCAGTGCAATAAATTAAGTGTTTTCCCTGTAAAAAACATTGACAATACCCAATGTAAAATCATCTGCATTCTTGTTACTGTGCCTAGTATCAAAAGTAGTTGGTGCTCTGTTAGTGCAGCATGACCATGTGTACTTATGGTGTCATGTGATTGTTGCGAAATGGGTAAAAACTCCTCCAGACAATCTAGAATATTTCTTTGCATATAATGTTACCCAAATCATTTATCAGTCATTAAAGTGTAATTCAAAGCATAATCATTTTATGATACCAACAAATCTTCTATATACAGGAGCACTAATTATACGGTTACTGATATTAATCTATAACTCAATTCAAAACCATTCTTATTACTAATTCAGTGATAACTGATTATATGAATAATTTTATTCTTAAAATATAGCGATGGTTTATTAAGCTTTCTTCTGATTTGAGTTTCAGTATGATTGTAAATAACTTAAGGTGTTCAATGTTCATGTACAACAGCAGGGAAGGTGAGTAATGTTACATAAACATTTAATTCATTTATTTAAAAAAAAACCTTGAAATAATATTATTTGTAGGCATATTTTTACTAACTCATTTCTAAATCATTTAATTAAGGTAAAATTTGGGCTATTTAACCTAGATGTTTTAAACATACATATTTTAGTCAAGTTGCAAAATGCACTTTAATTACAAGATATTTAGTTTTGTTATTTCTGCTTTTCAATAATAAAATGTAACTTATTTGTTTACAAGTGTTAATGATAAAAGAGAAATCGCTTCAAGTGATTATTCAGATACTGTAAATAAAATGTAAATTAAGTCTGTAAATTTTAGCAAAGTGTACAGAATTGTTTTGTATATATTTATTTCTCAAGTTTTATAATAATATGTAAATTTTCATCCTGAAGGTATGTGATATTATGTACTAGTACATGCATATATAATGTGTATTTTAGTGTTTTGTATAATATCAATTTGTGATTACATTTAATTAATACGCAAGTTATATCTAGAAATTAACATTTCAAGGCGAGGGGGGAGTATGTCGCTTGTTGCGTCATCTTCCATTCCCCTTTTTGTATGTACGCCCTCTCGTGGCGATAATAAGCAGCACTCATTCAGTCAGAGTCATGCTCGAAGAATGTAAACATAAATCATCGCTCCCGACAGTGGAGAAACAAATAAACATCTAATTCATTTATAAAAAGTATCAGTCGAATATATATTCCCATTAACATATCCTCACCCTCCAGGAAAAGAGAAAAAATATATATGTAACAAAGTAAAGATAAATAGAAATTGAAGATAGTGAAATACTGAAATATTTGTGGAACTGTGTCAGAATCGTCAGGCTCAAATTACGACTGATTACACAAAAATGTACGATTTCCTCCTTGAAGGAGCTGTAATAAGCTAAAATAATACACGATTTGGGAAATCGTACATTTAAAAAAACTTAGAAAATGAATGAAATAAGACATGAAAATATGCAAATGAGAAGCATTTTCTCATAAAAAGACCCAGAAGAGCCTGCATGATTTGACGAAACTGCACATGTTGCTAAAAACCATTGGCTAATTAAGGATAGATATAAAATTACAAATTAACGACTTACGAAAAATGCAAACCAAGAAGTCACAGAAATTTAAATAACATGATGAAGCCAGAAATATCACAGAGTTCAGAAAAATAATAGAGAGGCAATGGAGCTTAAAATCGGCTTGCAATATGAAGCCGGTTATCGCTCAAATCATTAGGCCCAATGGCTGATTTCATTGGACGGAGAGAGGCTGCACGTGGAACAAGGGCTGTATTCATTGGACGGGGAGAGTTTTTCAAAGCAAGCCGCCAGTTTTTTGGGCCGACTGTAGGGTTGCATTTTCAGCGGCACGCCAAACGTAAACATTTCATCTCTATTTATTCTTAGAAGTATGTGCAGAAACATTTAAACAAGATTATTTATAGTGATTCCATCTAGTAAAAGAAATTACAATTATGGAAATTATTCAAATAAGGTGGATAAATCTTACAATTAATATAGTTTATTCCAAATTAAATTAATAAATTAAGAAAATTAATGTAAAAATTAAATACACATATATATAAGATCGTTTGGATTGCACATAATTCATTGTTAAACATTTAATTGCATCGCAATAGAAAAGTTCTAAAGAAAATCACAATTTTTACAAGTTGAGAGAAAAGTCACCAGATGCCTAATGAAATTCTTTCTTCACTTACCTGTCAGTGGAGCTTAAGGCTGTTCTCAATTTGTTTCTTCCACTTCGCTCAACAACGCGTAACATTCTGACGCATTCACGTACTCATTTTCGGGCGTAAATAAATAAAATTTTTAGACATTGCTATTGAGATGCCTAAGAAGTGAATAGTGGTTTTCATTTTCACGTAAATTCGATTCATGTTGAAATATAATTAAATGCTCTCTGACCAAAACCTTTGTCAAAAATTGTCTTTAAAAGTCAATTCTGACAACATTTTCTGAAAGATCCATTGTGTGGTAAGAAATCGGAAAACGCTCTTCGATTTTTTTATATTTGAATAGCAATAACTTCAGAATATCTGTATTTACGAATGAAAATGATTCCTTGAATGTTTCAGAAAATACTAACTTTTGATTATTTATTTACAGCTTTAAATGATATCGGCAACTGGCGCGCAGCGTGACAAAGTGCCATATTTTGAGATTTCCTGTACTATTTCTTTTAATATTAAATTGATTGGGATGAAAGTTTAATATAACATAAACATATGTCTCAGCTTTCAATTTGTAGGTTTAAAATAATCTCAGTTGAAATGGAAGGGTGGAAGGGTGGAAGGAGATTTTTTTTCAAGATTGCTTGTCGAGTTGACTAAAAGTGCCATATGTGATTCCATTTTTGAAACATACTAGAAAAGCATTGTGCAACTTGTCAACCAACAGAATTTAATAATATACACCATATTTAACTACATTATATTCGAATCTACAATGTATTTCCTGTTTTTGAAAATATTTGTAAAAAATAAAGAGAGTAAAAACCGAAAATTCTTAAAAAGAAGAAGAAAATAAAACATCTATTACAAACTTAAAAAACGTGAACGTGAACACAATGAAACTTTATAATAACAAAACAGCAAATGTGCTACCCGGCACGACCATTCGGTTCGGGTTGGGTTGATTCAGGATATTTTTTCGTTGCGGATCGAGTTCACTTTAAATGATTTGGGTTCGGGTTACATTTAAACCCATTCGGGGGGGGGGGGGGGTTGACCCGATGTTTTAAAAGAAACTCCTGAATATTATTCAAATGAAAAAAATAACTGTATATTTGTATATTAATGGATGTGTATGTGTTCATTTTAATACAAAAATGGTAAAATTGATATTAGCAGTATAATTCCAGACTATTTTTCCATAGTTGTATTCAAATATGAAATAATATATTTTTCACTTCGGGTTCCAGTCGGGTTCATTTTTGAATATTTCGGGTTCGAGTTGAAGGTGTATCAAATTCGGGTTCGGATTGACAAAATGCTTTTGTTAGTTTCGAGTCGGGTGATGGGCTTACTTTAAGCAGAAATTTCGTGTTACGGGTCGGGTACAACCCGACAGCTTCCTGTTCAGCCAGTGCCTTTCTCTAACAATTCTCCCTCTATATATTTTGGTTAGCACTCAGACTAAAAGTAAATATTTTTTCTTTAATTTTTAATTTTTTAAATGTTTTTCCCAGTAAATTTTGGTTTTACCTTACAAATAAAAAAAGAAAAAAAGAAAAATTTCTTTCAGTAAATCATAGAAGAAATTCTTCATGAATTTTAAACGTTCCTACCTAATAAGCTGAATAATTTTTCTATTTTCCTCAAAATTTTATGACAATTTTAATAAATAAAAATATCTATGCTTACATAGCGTCTGAGGCAGTAAAAATTAAATTATTTATGCTATTGTCCTAATGTGATATGAAATTAATTAGGCTTTATTGAACAATAAGTTATTATTAGCCTTTTCGAGTCATTTTTAGTCTATTATTATTACATTATATTATTATTCTGATATATTATACTATGTTTTATATTATTATGCTATTATGAAACTATGTTATTATGGTATTATGAATTTGTGTTTTATGGTATTATCCTATGAATTTATTTACAATATTACGTTATGAATCAAATGATGCCATGGTCACATACTACCATAATAAAATTTACATATAAATATTTAGAGTAAGAAAAAGATAATTTATTTTCTCAAACATAATCTGCAATAAAAAAAAAGTAAATAAAATAAAATAAAATAAAAAAATTGAAACAGAAAGAAAGAGTAAACATGATTCCCATTTTATAGAAAACTTAATGAAACTCCGTAAACGAAGAAAATACAAAAATTAATATCAAGAAAAAGAAAAAATATATACTAAAAAAATGAATTATATTTCTTACTTTATTTACAAAGCTATCTTCATGAAAAACTTCTTTGATTTCTAAAAGCCGGTAATGACAATCAGCGCTTTAATCCCTGTATTTAATTCTGGATGGTTTGTCTACGCGACTATGTCAAGCGTTCCATGTCCCCTCCACCCTCATTTCTTGCGATGCTGGGGAATAGCTAACTGAAAATGCTTGATTGACCACAGTAATAACCGTGTCAAGGTTGTTAACAATTCAGAAACGAATTAAGAAAATATTGTGACACTCTACCTCGCTGAAAAAGAACACCAATTGCACACGGCTGAAAGTTTATTGGAAGTTCACTCTAAAAAATTTTCGTAAAATTTCAGTAGATGTACCGTAAATTAACGGTACTTGTACCGTTTTCACTCTTTACGGTATGAGTACCGTATTTCTAAGGTATATTAAGCGTAAAAAAAAAAAAAAAAAGTATATGTGCCATTCCGATTATAAACGGTATTTATACCGTAAAATGATTGTTTTTCAGTAAAACATCGCTATTTATACCGTAAAATAATTGTTTTTCAGTAAGGAAAAAGCTGGTAGTCCCGCCTCGGTGTACAGCAACCCTTGAAGTGATGCTCTTGCTCTTGTTACGTAATGTGTGCACGCCTGAGGAGAGGGGGAGTGCAGCCCTTACATATACTTTAAATATTTTACGGTACATATACCGTCCAGTTAAATTACGGTATATATACTGGTCACAAAGTTGCCAGTATATGTACCGTAATTTTTGACCAAAATTTTTTACAGTGTTGTTAAAATTCTACAATATCTAATTCGGTGTCGAACCAAATTGATTCTACCTCTACTTTCTCCGAATAAATACAATGTATATCTATCTTTGTATCTTACGGTATATATACTGGTTACAAAGTTGCCAGTATATGTACCGTAATTTTTGACCAAAATTTTTTACAGTGTTGTTAAAATTCTATAATATCGAATTCGGTGTCGAACCAAATTGATTCTACCTCTACTTTCTCCGAATAAATACAATGTATATCTATCTTTTAAATATGTTACACTGTTAAAAATTTGCAACAAACTGTCCAGTCATTTGACCGTTTTTATAGAAAACGGTTACATAACCATAGTTTAATTGTACTCTGACCATAATATGGGCAATGATATGGTCAGAATAAAGTTAAATTACGGTTATGTAACCAATTTTTATAAAAACGGTCGAATGTCTGGACAGTTTGCTGCAAATTTTTAACAGTGTAGCTCTCTTTCTCTTTCTATTATTTATCTGAAGTCTTAACGGGTCGGGCCGGCAAAATGAAGGCAAATTTTCAAACGGGCCGGTCCAGCAGTATAGAAACAATTTTTTTTAACGGGACGGGTCGATAAAAAATAAACGGGCTGGGCCGATAAAAAATTAAACGAGCCAGCCGGGCTGTTAAAAAAAATTAGCCGAGTCCACCGGCCCGATATTTAAAATTTAACAAGAACAAAAAATTATGCGTCAATCATAAATTATGTAAAATTTTCCAACATTTCCAAAATAATTTTACAAATCGTTACCGTTTAATAACGTGAAAAATAACATATAAACAAAGAATTTGGAAAGCGCGTAACATATCTAAAAACTCAATTTCAGGAATTATCCACAATATTCGGAAAAATATCCCAATTTTTTTGTGCAGCCCTGTATAGGATCTATAGATTTGTATATATGTATTATATAGAATACTAAATTTTAGTTCAGTTAGGAAAGCACAGTTTAAAATTCCCCTTCTGAAATTCCCGTCACTGAACGTAAATGTATATTCCAGAACTTTTGTGCTGCCCGGTATATGATCTATAAAATTTATACACACCAAGTAATAGCCAAAAAATGAGTTAAATTTAAAAACGCGTTCAGCAACTGAAAAAGCACTTCCAGCAATTATTGTTAACAGACAGTACGAAATTCTTTCGTGTGTCTCAGTAATTGAACGATAAACGCTAAACGTACAATATTCTATAGTAAGCCTCTTGTAATTCACCTTTAGTGACATACATAAATTACAATATGTTTGAAATAGTTAAACATTCTTAAAATAAACCTCAAACGATTTTTCTCCATTTGACCATAATGCAACGGAATTCTTTTCAGTGCCCTTGTAAAAAAAAAAATTAAGTGCTATACACACCATTCTATAGTAAGCCTCTTGTAGTGCAGCTTAGTGATATATATCAATTTCAATATGTTTGAAATTGTGTAACATCATTAAAATAAACCGTAAAGGATTTTTCCCCATAGACCGTAATGTAACGGAATTCTTTTGAGTATCCATGTAAAAAAACTAAGTGCTATACACTTCATATTATAATACCGGACATGCCATAGTAAGCCTCAATAACATATATCAATTGCATGATGACAATACGTATATATTTACGTGAGTTAGATCACGGACAGACAGACAGACAGACAGACGGGCAGACAGCAGACAAACCGAATTCATAAAACGAGATTTATTTTTTTACCTGTTGGGGATAAGTAGGCAATATAAACTGCAAAAGTGTTCCAAATAAGATAGGAAATAAGATTATGTTCATGAAAGAAACCCCCCATTAATTTTCAAAAGTTACACTTTTTAAATTTTTATACGATCCCCCCTGAACAAAGTTTGTCAGTTAGATTTTTTTCTTTTTTTGCTTCAAAATGATAATTAGAAAAAAAAAAGCAGTATATACAGTGGAACTTCCCTTTAACGAAGTCCCTATTTAACGAAGTTTTCCACTTAACGAAATTTTCTACAGAACTTTGACTTTGAACACCTTTAGCATGTAAATTAATCTCCATATTACGAAAAATATATTCTATATAACGAAGTTTATTCTACTTTTGTACGTGTACAAATTATTTCAGCGGATTGTATGAAACTGAACACATTTAAATAATTTCCATTCTATTTGGTGATAAATAAAACAATTTTTTTCCACACTGAGAAAAATAATTGTTATCATTACTCTTCCACACCCAGACTCCAGCGCTGACAGTTGAGGGAAGTCAAAACCCCCTTTTTACATTCAATGATATAGAAGATGCAGTGACGCAATGGCGTCAGAAGCATTCAAGTAAAATATATCAATTAGAGTCAGACAGTTACCATTCTGACCTTTCATTGCTGATAGACAATTGCTTTGTACATCCACTAGAATGTGCTTCATAATTCAAATCGAAGAACATCAAAGTTATTTTTCAACCATTAGTTCTCAACCATTAGTTTGAGAACCTGTGTATCAGAGCTGATGAAAGTTTGAGACAAAGATTGGAAATGTGACGTGATTTCATCGACCGGACTCAACTGATTTGTAAAAGATGACTTCATAATTAAAACTGAATCAAATTCTTCTGAATCCAATACCTGTTGAATACAAGAAAAAATTCATGTATTTAAGTTGATTTCTATTTAACGAATTTTCTTCATAACGAAGTTTTTAAGTGTAACGATATGAGAGTTCGTTAATTGGAAGTTTCACTGTATGTATATTTAAAATTGACTGAATTATGATGAAGAATAAAAGCTGATCCACTCCACTTCTTCCTGTCCTTTCAATGCTATTTCATCTGTTTAAATAGAAATAATGGGTAATTGATGGTGGTCGTTCTTTATATAAAATATCCTTTAACAAATGGGAAAAACTATGTCAGAAATACATGTATAAATAATACAGGGTCATTCATAATTCCCTCCGGGGTTTCGAAACGTTATAGTAAAAAAACGAAGACGAATATGAAAAAAAGAAACATATGAAATTATTCCGAAACTATTCAAGTTTTATTTACATACATTACAGGTGTTCTATGTGTGAACCCTTGGTCACACGGCATACATCCATGCGATAGTCCAGTTCCTGCCATACTCCGTTTCTTTAAATTTCCAGTACCACACATGAATTGTTTTGTCAGTTGGTCCCTGTTTTCGATATTTATTACGAAAGGCCCGTTGAACTGACACCACTGATTCAGATTTAAAGAAACGGAGTATTACGATTCTCATAATGCTTCTGTACATATTTAGGAGTCTTTCGGCTCTCATATTGTTGCGAGCATCGTTTAAGGTTCAATACATATGTATTACAGTAGTATTAGTAATTTCTCTCAATGTCACAGATTTACATTTTAAATTTGATCCCTTGCTCACAATGATGATTATTCAATTTGGCATAACTGATTCAATTTTAAAGATATAGGTATGTTTCAACTATTTTGGGATACCCTGTATATTGATATGATTGATACAAATATGCGGTAAAAGTTTTGTGTCAGTATCTTCAGTAATTCAGGATATAAAATTGATAAAATTACTTTTTACTATTTTATTAATTATAATTTAAATGTCAATATCTCATTATAATTTAAGTGTCAAGTGCTTCTTATTAGCAATAATTTTGTCACTATCAAAAGCTTCTTATTACTTTTAATCTTTCATAATGCTTTTAACTTATAAAATCCATGTTTTTTTTAAACGTATACATGCTAAATAAAACGCCGAAAAACAAATAAAAATAGTTAAAAATTTTATTTAAAAAAACTACAAAATATAGACAATATAAATACATTATATATATATATATATATATATATATTATATATAATTTGAGCTCTATGTTTACTAAAATAGGCATTATATGATAATATACCGGGTGATTATAATTAAAGTTACGATTTCAAAAATCAATAATTTTAAAACTATTGGTTAGAATGATTTCATATTTTAGCAAAACAATCGTGGGGCAATGGAATTTTGTTTGGTGAAGGAAAAAAATAGTTCCAAAATGTGCCGATAGATGGCGTTGTCAGGATTCAGATTGCCTGGAGATATGCAAATTACTAATACGTGACAACTATGGGTACCTGAAGAATGTTGTTTACTGCGGGCGAATTAAGAATCTAGCCGACTTGAAGGAAAGAACCACACACCACACCCATTGCATCAGTACAGATACCCTCCGATCTGTTGTGGAGCATGCCGTTTCGCGCTTCCAATTAGTAGCGGAACAAGGCGTAGGGCATATCGAACAACTTATACTTTAATTTCAGTAAAGTGTTTGTTCCATAAAGCTTTTTTTTTTTTTCATTTTTTGTCATTATTGCTGTTGTCGCTGTAAACATGTATTCTTGTCTTTTCGCTAATACATTTTTAGTAAATCCCTGAACTCTATTTTTTTCCTTTTGACTAACAACATTCTTGTGTTTAAAGAATAAATTTTTGGTCCTTCCCCTGACATTACCCTGACAGCGCCATCTATCGGCACATTTTAGAACTATTTTTTCCTTCGCCAAATAAAAATCCATTGCCTCACGATTGTTCTGCTAAAATATCAAGTCATTCTGACCAGTAGTTTTAAAATTATCGATTTTTGAAATCGTAACTTTAATTATAATTACCCGGTATATACCGTATATACTCGTGTAGAAATCGACCCCCCAATTCTTACGCAAAATTTTGAAAAAAATTGAATTTTCGTGTATAAGTCGAACCACATTTTTGGTAGTATGTTGAAAAATTATTTGTAATCGAGGATAAAAAAAAATTAATAAATTTTCATTAAACTAGTTTTTTACGTTTCTAATCAGATTTTTTTATATTATTATTCAACGTTTTAAAACTGTATAATTATGTAAAACTGAAGGATTTAAAAATATTTTGAGCTTTATTCAGATCAATTTAATGATACTTAATAATAAAAAATTCTTTGAAAAATCTATTCAAGCTTTATTTACAAGGGTAAACTTCTCCTTAAACTGCTAAAATATAGTACTTATTTGTATTGTGGGACTTTTAGGAGAGAAATCTAGAAGCATTCTCAAGTTGAACTCTTTTAAAAAGGGGATTAAAATGTTGAAAGAAATGCTCCTGTATTAAAGGGAATTCTATCCCAAGAGAAAATGGGTGCAGAACAATTTACAGGCACATTATTGTTGAGCTTTTTTTGTCAATAACAGTCAAATGACCATTGTGCGCTATTATCTTTCTCTCCAACCTAGACCCGGTGACTCCAGTACAGTATTGCACTCCTGTATTTATATTTATTTTTACTAACTCGTGTATAAGTCGACCCCCCCCCCCCCCATTTTAAACTCCCAAATTTTGTCTAAAATTCTTTGACTTATACACGAGTATATACGGTATATATATAATTATACTTCTGTTTTTAAATAAATTGCAAAGTTTTGAATTAAGTGTCACCATTGTTTCGGATTTCCAAACCGAGCTGCAAAATGTAATTAATCTTTTATTTTTATCTTTTACTGTCTTAGGAAATTTTATTAAGTAAACTTAATATAGATAAAGTAGCGTTGTTATGTAAAGTAATTTCGTGAGGAAAAGGGTATTTCCACTCTCATTTACAGAACAATTAGAGCATTCAAAACTTTCGAAACTCTGTGGTCTATGCTACAATGAACAATTTCTAACTCTCGACACGAATCAGTCAACCGAACTTTAAAGTCTGCTATAGTTGTTTACTTTGTTTTTCTACGATATTATTAATATTTTTTTTTTCACACTATAAATCAAATCTGTTCTTTAATAGTAAAACGTGGTGAAAAAAGAATCAATACAATTCGGTGAATAAAGTACTCATCTTCTTCTTGCGTCACACGTTGATATAGACATTTTTGATGTCAATCTATTAGCTTTGGCCTGATTTTAAATGTAATAAATTTATATGTCATGTTTTTGACATAAATGTCAATAAAATGATGAAGAAAGATATACAGGATGTCTTAAAAATAGCGACCTGGGCTTTTATTCCTTAAATATTGATCATAGACATATATTATAAAATACAATGTTACGTAAAAGAACGTACAGCATTGTATGAAATCGATTGAAATTTTCAGGGGATTGAATTTGAAGAAATACAAAATTTAAATTTGTATTCGGATTCCCGTACAAAAAATTCCACCAATGAGTAAAATGTGCCCCATACACTAACAAGGTCATGTACAAAAATTCAGCATTTTATCATAAAAAGTCGGGTGAGGGGTTAATCATAACTACGTAATTGCAATCATTATTTATTTACGTAATCATTGATTACTTTCGTAATTTGTGTACGACCCCTGAAACGCGATCAACCGACATGATTTTTCCCCTTTGCGAACTCATATCCAGGCATCGAAAAGTGGTTTAAGTCAGCATTTATGTATATTTTCATATCATTGCGACTTTTAGGTAGATTTTGTAAGAAATACTACCTGTTACATTCTCCCCTATGTTGGAATTTCTGGAAATTTTTTGCAGATCTACACCGATTATGACTCCCGGAACCCAAAATCACCCACAGTTCAAAACTTTATCTATCTATTTCCCCCTCAGTTTTAATTCTATGGGTATGGAATTGTATTCATCGAGTTCTTTTGAAATTTCTCATCAAAAAATTATTTGGAAACTATTTGGAATTGAATCGCGTTTTCCATTTTTTGATAAATAAAATACTTATTGAGTTATAAGCGATTCCTGTCACGTAACGACACATTTTCCCTATTTCTCGCGATGCTGCATCGAGAATATTCGGCTCAAAACGTCGACTTTGAGAGTATTTTCTGAAAGATCTTCTAGACTTTACCAAAAAATGGAAAACATCTTTCGATTACATAATATCTGAATAAGAACACCTGTCAATTTCATGCGTTCCCGAACAAAAATGAATTCCGAAATGTGTCAGAAAGTAGCTTCCTTGGATTTGAGGAAGTCGTAACTTCTTTTTACCTTCTTCTATCTTTACAAGAAGAAAGTATTGGATTCATGAAAATTTTTGACTTCCGGTTTTCGACAGATCCCCCAGACCACAAAACCACCCTACATTCAAATATTTGTTTATATATATCCATATATATATATATCTGATCTTTGTCATGCGATAGCACTCGTATTTATAAACCGATTTGGGTGTAACTAAACATGTGTATTTATGCTTACCAAGATCTGGTCCGTTATCTTATGTTGCATAGCTATAAAGTAGTGCGTAGTAATTACGTGACGCATAAAAACCGCCATGGTAATGAAAAGCACAGACAACTTTAATAAATTAGCATTTCTTTTTAAAGGCTTCATAAAAGAGCATCTCTTTCAATCTTCGCAGAAAAAAAGTAGAAGAAAGAAACAAAGAGCAGTAGTTGTAACATGTACTACTTTGCTACTATGACTTCTAACATTTTCTTTCATTAGTTTTGTGTTGACAAAGAGGCTCCTATTATGAAACCTTGAAACAGTTGAATGATAAAAATTTTATGCTGTTTATCGCTTTTTTTACTTTGATTTTTACACATAATATTTTTATCTTAACACTAGCGGCTTTATATTCATCTTGTCAGTTTTTAAATGCTCTGGGAAGGGTTTTAACCCGGAAATCCCCCTCTCCTCCCTCCACCGCCTCTGCGCCAGTGACTTAGTAAAAATGTCTTGGAAACGTACCAATTGATGAAACAAGTTTACGGTGACCTTAAGTAGATCAAATGTTTTTCTGTGATACAAACGCTTTTTCTACGGAAGAGATACGCTAGAAGATGATAAGCATACCGGGAGACCGAGTTCATCTTGGAACCTGACATTATTATTGAAAAAATGCATGATTTTATGGCAAAGAATCGCTTGCATCACTGAGAATGATGGAAAAGTTTTTAAACATAAAAAAAGGCAAAAAAAAAAAAAAATAAATACCGTACTTTCGTGTTATAGCGGCTCCCACAATTATGATTATGTTAAGGTTGCAGTTGTGATTTCGCCAAGACCATCGCAAAGCTTATATATGCATCCTATATACGCATATATATATATTCCAAACACTCCTATATGTGTCATATACGTTATTATAAACATATTAGTTACGTCTTATATGTCGTATCTACATCATATTCACATGTCATATATATACGTCCTATATGCACCATATATGCATCATATAATGACTATAACTTGGCCACATACGTCAAGAAATGTTATATATATATATATATATATATATATATATATATATATATATATATATATATATATATATATATCATATATTATTATAACGTTATACATGCTTCATAATTTGGCGATAAATCTTGGTCGCTTGGCGAATCATTCTTGGGGGCCGCTATAACACGGAAGTACCAAATTTCTACTCTATTTTTCATATCTGATAATCTGCATATATCCTTTTTGTAACTTTAACATTTTTGTAACGATTTTATGCATTTCTATTGCCTATTCAAACAAAAATTCTTCTAAAGTTACAGAACTTCGTTAAAAATGCTTAAAAAAATCTTCTAAAGTGACAGAATTTCGTTAAAAACGGTTAAAATAGTAAAATGTGAACATCATTTGGTCCATTCTCGAACGAAAGCAACAGCCATTTTCCCAGTGGTTAAAAAACGAATTGGCACACGTTTGCATGAAGATTTGAGCAAAACAAAAATCTGTGCTAAATTTGCTCTTCACACTTTGATTAATAAACAAAAATCAATGAGAAGTGAATAAAAACATTAGTTACAGAAACATCATGTCAGGCGTTAAGTTTTGGCAAAAAATAACGTCTGGGTATTGAATCATCCACCTTATTCACCGGATTTAGCACCCAACGATTACGCTTTATTCCCAAAACTTAAAATGAAGTTAATAGGGTATTATTTTGATGATATGTTGAGCATACGAACAGTTTTAACGCGTGCTTTGGAGACGATTCTGCAAAGAGAACTGAAACAGGCATTCAAATCATTATTAAATCACTGTAGCAAGTGTATTAAATCCTGACGGGCTTATTTTGAATAAAAATTCAAAACAAATAATAATTTATCGTTTATTTTCACTTCAAAAACCCATTCTTAAAAATCCTATGACACACTGTGTATTTTGACAAATAAATCAGTAAATGACATCATTTAAGAAGAGTATAAAGAAAAAAGAAGTAAAAAAAAAATTTCTGGTGATAAATTTGAAAAATATGAACACTTTTCATGCCTATAGTATAGGTTTAAGATTGGAAAGGGAAATATGAGACCTGACTAGTGCTGTCATACGTCCCAATTTTTAAGACTTTTAAGACTTGTCCCATGGAATCAGAGCGCAGGACGCCAAAAGTTCCGATTTTTCGTGATGTACAACTTCTTTTAAAATTCTTTTAGTAACATGCTATTCGTTAGTTTGCATCGAATGGAACTTTATGCAATCAACCTGTTAAATCACAACCTGTCTCTATCGTAAACGTTTTACGGTCTCGCCGAACGACCTGCTAAGACGGAAATCAGTCTAATACGGAACATTTTTTAAGGACGCCTGGCGATTCTGTTTTTACAGTTTTTACTGTACTTAGTTCATATTTCTTTTAAATGCTAAAAGGTGTAAATTAACAACACAATACAAATTAAAAAGCTTTTATTAGGTTATTTGACACGTTTCGACTCACTCCGAGTCATTTTCAGAAACAAATGAGAATATTCCATAATTGCAGGGGCTTTGATGTTATTATTTAAAATGCTAGCATTTAATTTCCATGCACTTTTTAAAAAAATACACACGTTATCTTTGATTTTTACTTGGTTGTTTATTATCATATCTGTGACCATGGAGTAACTCGAGCCACAATTTCGGTAAGTTAAAAGGGGCCGTATATCGTGTGTAATTTTTAAAAAAAATACATGAAAATTAAATGATAGCATTTTAAATAATAACTTCAATTATAGTAATTCAATTATGGAATATTCTCATTTGTTTTTAAAAATGAGTCGGAGTGAGTCGAAATATGTCAAACAACTTAATAAAAGTTATTTTAATTTGTATTATGTTGTTAATTTACACCTTTTAGCATTTAAAAGAAATATATTATTACAAGGTGTTATAATTTATTATATTGTTGTACTTAGTTCAGTAAATAATGTTAAAAAGGAACCTGCCTATAAAAAATCCTGTCTTATACGTAAAACATTCATGGTCCCGACTGAAAGAATTGCATATAACTGCTTAATCGAAAACCTCTCCATTACGGAATTTTGTTTCGGTCCCGAGCGATTCCACTTTCACAGGTTTTACTCTCTAAGATTATTGTCTTTAACTAATACAGTAAAACCTACTAAAACGGAATGTCACGTCACCAGAAAAAGATTCTGTTTTAGCTATGTTTAGGCAGATTTGATGGTTCTGTCGGGATCATGGACTTTTTACGGTTAAGACAGGATTCCGTTATAGACAGGTTCCGTTTTCATAGGATTTACTGTATTTTTATTTCTTTATACAGAAGCCATTGTCCCGCTAATTTCTGACAGTAGACCTGACAACATTAATTATCTGACTGGCCACGAGCCTTAATAACGTTTATCTCTCTTTATTTATTTTTTATCCACTATGTTTCTAATCATTTAATCGAAGACAATCATATCAAAACGATGCACGTGATATAGAACCGGACTCTGAAAAAACAATGCTATGATACGATTATTTTTTTCAGCAAGATAATTTTATTGCTTTAATAAGATTTTCTTTTCATGTTATTTATTTGCTGAACATTAGGCATAAACTATTGGAATTACAGTGATTATTTTAACAAGAAAGAAAAATCATGCGTCAAGCATAGATTATGTAACACTTTCCAACGCTTCCAAAATAATTTTACAAATCATTACCGTTTAATAAGCTGAAAGATAACATCTAAGTAAACAATTTGGAAAACGCATAACATATTTAAAAACATAATTTCAGGAATTTCCAACATATACAATATTCGGAAAAATATCCGAATACTTTTATTCAGCCCTGTATATGATCTATAGATTTGTATATATACTACATAGGACGCTAAATTTTAGTTTAGTTACGAAACGCGTAGCACAGTTTAAAATTCTCTTTCTGGAGTTTCTGTCAATAAACGGAAATGTGTTCGTGAACTTTTGAGCTGCCATGTATATGAAATACATAATTTATACACACCAAGTAACAGACAAAAAGTGAGTTAAATTTAAAGACGCGTTCAGCAACTTGAAACGCATTTCCAGGAATTATTGTTAACAGACAGTAGATAATTCTTTTGTGTGTCCCTGTAAATGAACGATGACTGCTATACACACAATATTCTGTAGTAAGCCTCTTGTAATGCACCTTAGTGATATATATAAATTTCAATACGTTTGAAATAGTGAAACATTATTTAATTAAAGCGCAAACAATTTTTCTCCATAGACGTAATGTAACGGAATTCTTTTGACTGTCCCTGTAAAGTAACTATAAGTGCTATGAACACCCTATTCCATATTAAGCTTCTTGTAATGCGACTTAGTGATATATATCAATTACAATGTATTTGAAATTGTGTAACATCATTAAAATAAACCGCAAATGATTTTTCCCCATAGACCGTCATGTAACGGAATTCTTTTGAGTGTCCCTGTAAAAAAACTATAAGTGCTACACACTTCAGTTGAAATAGGGAACATGCTATAGATAATGACAATAACATATAAAAATTACTGGGCAATCTGAGCATATTTACGGGAGTTAGAGCACGGACAGACGGCAGACGGCAGACGGCAGACGGCCATACGGCCAGACAAACCGAAGTCATAAACACTTTTCAACTAGGTTGGAAAGTGTTAAAAAGGAAATATTTATGGTCCATTAGGTTAACAAAATTAAAATTTGTTTTATTTAACCTTTCAGTTTTTACGTAGGATATATCGGAGGAATTTAATTTTTGTCTAATTGTTTTAATTTTATTAGCCTCTAAATAAGACAACTAAATACAATTTTTATAGATTTTTTTATTTTTATTTTTTGGTAGGGGAGAGAGAGAGGGTAGGGGGACTTACATTGCAGTACACAATAGGTACTGGAGCAATGTTTTTTAATAATTCACATACACTAGATTTCTAAATATTTTGTACTAGCGATATATCCCAGAAAAATGTGACTACTCACATTTTACAAGTCATAATATACACAAAACTTGGGCAACGTCAAAGTGCCTGTAGTCAAAAGGTAGACTGAAACTTCCCCGTGGAGATATATATTTGAAGAATTTCGGGGCAAAAAAGAGGCGGATCCTGGAGGGTACATCATAAACTGCAGGGTTAAGACTGTTCTCAAATCCAAAACTAGCTAGTTTCTGAAACATTTTTTGATTAATTTTTGCTCTCAAACACATCGAATTGGCGTGTGTTCTTATTCAGAAACTATGTAATCGAAGTGTTTCTTTCGTTTTTCGGTAAGGGCAGAAGATTTATCAGAAAATTCTGTCAAAAGTGGTGTTTTGAACCGAATTTTCGGGCGTGACAGCCCAGAGAAGGAAAAAACTGTCGCCCTGAGATAATAAGCGCTTATAATACTAAAGGTAATTCATTTATCGAAAAATAGAAGAAACTTTTCGGTTACAAATCACTTCAATAATATAATGTCTGCAAGTATCATGCTTTTATGTTTATATGTTTAAAAAGAGTCAGAAAGTTTCGCGATGTTGTGCGGAGGAAAACATATTTTTGTAAACCGCCTTAAGCAAGTATATCTACTTCATTAAAAAAGAATATAAGAATACTTGTAATTAAAGATAACATATTGCGTGATGACAAAAATATACACCTATATAATTGTATGCCAATACATCTAAATATTGAACAAACTTCAATCGATAACATAAGTAAGCCGTCTGTTTAGAAGCTTTGTACAGAAGTCTTGTAATCGTTTTGATCGAAAAAAATTTTTTGACGGATTTACACGTTTCAGACACTAGAGATTCCGAAAAAAATATTTTTAGAAAAAAAAAAAATTGCCGTCCGTCTGTCTGTGTGTTTGTGTGTCTGCGTGTGTGTCTGTAAACGCTCTATCGTCCGAACGAATTGAGATAGAGACTTGAAATTTGGTATGTACTTAGTATGTAATAATGGGAAGAAGCTTATTGAATTTCAGTAACCTCGATTATCCGGAACTATTTTTTCGGACTCTCGAGATATTCGCTCTGATAAAAGGTATATAAAAATTTTCGAAATCGTTTATTTTAGGGAGTGAAGATAAAAGACAAAAAAAAAAAAACATAAATTTTGCATAAAGAATGAAGTCGATCGGATAATGAGTTGCCGAGATATTTGTAATCCTATTTTCCACACTCTTCAATTTTTCATGACCCTGCATTTCATTCAAATTTCAATTCAAAGATATATTTTAATTGGAAATGAGACACTTAATCCGACGCAGTAAATTGTTAGTTAATAGGATTATCAATTTTGCAGTTATAAGTATGTTTCTTTTACGCAATTCAGTAATAGAGCATTTAAAGTTTATGATGTCATCAAACCACGATTTTATTCGAATTGCAATGCATTTTATAAATGGTTTGCACATGTTGTATTTTCATATTTTATATTATGCATATCCATGATGGGTAAGTATTACAGTGGCCCAAAACGACAAGTTTCATTTCAAGTCATTTTCGAATTTATAGCTAATCTTGAGCTGGACACTGACAAAAAAAAAAAAAAAAAAAAGTGATAGAAAAGCACTTTAACAATCATATTGTGTTTTTTTTTTTTTTTTTTTTTTTTTTTTTTATGTGTAATCATTGATCATGTTGTGTAACTCTTGATGTATACTTTTTACTCAATCTTGTTGACCATTTAAATGTAATAAAACTTTTATAAAGATTTTTTATTTCTTTAACCATATGACTTTTCAAATACATGAATAACAAACTGCAACACAATCTACTGTACACTCATTACTATTTATTAAGATGAAATCAAAGCCGGAAGAAAGGAAACCAAATTTACACCCAAAATTCGTAAATCCTAATAATATTATAAATCTGATTGTGTGCGAATATTAGGCTGAAGCCAGCGTCAAAATGGAGCATTTAATGAGCCTGTATCTTTGCATATAGACTGATTATAACCCTCATATGAACATAGGCTGGGTTTTGTTTATTTTATTCAAATATTTTTCTTAATAATTCAAAATTTCGTTATTTTCATTGAGAATAAATGGACATTTTTTCGTATAGCATTTTAAAATGGTTAAATTTACTTTACCGTTGCTAATACTTTATCGTTGCCAAAACTAATTCAAAACCCGAAAAAATGATTTTTACTCAACAATTTTGTTTCAATTAAAAAATTTTCACGGGAAAAATGAAAATGAAATAAAAAAAAATAAAGAATTAAGAAGATTAAATAAAATTATTAGAAATAAAACGTACTTTTTTAGTTTTTGATAATAATACAAGGTTTCAATATGCGTAACCATAGGAAACAGGCGAATATGACGTCATTTATCGAAAATAAAGCGGATGTGCTTTGATTGGTGAAATAAAATGATCTTGGGTTTTTTCTTCACTTTTTTCTTTTTTTTTTCTTTTGTATGGTAACAATACTTGCTTGCCATTTTACCGTCTGCGCACGGCTAATATAACTGTACCGTATTTTTTATTTAAATTTTAAAAAAGTAAAAAGAAGTTTCAAAAGAAAATGGTTAGCAAATGTCAATAATATGCTCCGCAAAATTATCCATGTCGTAAATGATGTCATGGATAGCGAGAAATAGTGATTTTTCATTCTAAAAACTAAAAGAAATAACTCGATCACCTAAAAAAAAAATGACGAATGTTAATAGTTCCATTTTTGTTGATAAAACATAAAGATTTAATATTATTTCGTTAAAGTAACATAATTTTCCCTATGCCAGTATTAAAATTAATTGCCTGGAAAAGAAAATTAACAAGAATTATGTCATTAAAACGGGATTTCTCTGGGGAAAAAGGAAACGTCATATTTGAAATAAAACGGGAATTTTCCAATATGTTTTAAAATGAGTGTGAATCAATTCCTTACATTAATAATACAAGGATCAATAAGTATAGAAAGTAGATGAGTTTCACGCCATATTTATAACGAAAAATTTAAATGTTTTGTTATCTATACTGATTATTAAGCATGAGTATCCGTTATTTCGTTATTTTGTTCCGCATGAGTATCCAAGTTTTCTGCTAAAAATCATATCATAATTTTAAGAAAAGGAAAATGAACACGAATCTATTATATTAAAATCTGACCGTGTGTTTGTATTTCGCAACTACTCCTAGATTATCGAACGCAATGCGATTTACTACCGGTTAGTTTACTACCGGTTAGTTTACTACCGGTTTAGCGAATACCGGTTATAATTGATCCGAGGATGTCAGACAAACTCTCAGAATTAAAAAAATTAAATTAAATGCCATTTTTTTTAACGAAGTTTCTCTAAAAACGGAAAGTAACTTACTCCATATATTTGTGTATAAAAAAGGAAAAATAAAACAGATCAGTATATTTTTTACACCATTTTCTCATTAAAACTGAAAAACAGAATTTATTTTCACTTTTAATAGATGGTGAAAACAAACTCTTGATTAGAGTAAATTATCCGAAAAATAAAAACATACTAGATGGAACCCGTCAAAACGTGACGGAAAAAATACTATAACATTATCAGTAAAATAAGCTTCTTTATTATTTAAGTAGGGTTTCGTATGAAACAGTCTTTCAAATATTTTATTTTAAAAAATCCCCCCCCCCCCCAGTGAAATGCTTTTTCCGATGCAAACTCCAAATGAACACTCCGTAAACAAATGTGTAATGCAAATCAGTTTGACATTACCACCATATTCCCCACGACAGAAAAAAAAAGGTCATAGACCTATAAAGTATCATACAAATAGTATTATCATAAAGAATCATACAAATTTCCTACTTTCATCTCTCATATTCAGTAAATAAAAGAACATAGTATAAGTAACCGCCCCCCCCCCCCCCCCGTGATAATGCAATTGAATGAGCTCCTATGCGCATATGTATTGCATCTGCCCAAAGGCACCATTGAAATTCGACGTTAAAATAAGTTTTAAAATGTTTAAATTAAAAGTTCTAAAATGTCCTCTTTAATCATTGTTCATTTCAAATCCATATCTTCTAAAACGTATCCATTGTTTTAAGCTAATCAATTTTTTTGTAAAAATGAAGAATTTTTGTTAAAAATAATAAATTAATATGCAGATGAGGGAAAATTTTAATGTTTTCAATTGTAATTTATTTGTATGGTTTCTTCTATCCCTTTACATAATCAGGATGATTATTCCTTTTCCATCACAGTCGGTCTCTTATACAGTTAAATATCCAATGGATCTTAAAAAAAATAATAAATAACAGTTCCTAGCATATTCTGATTCAACATATACATCAACGAATTCAACATATCAATTTTATGTTAATCATAAACTAAAAATAGTTTTTTTTTCTTTTGACAGATTTTATATTAGCGCCAAAATACTCTATCTTTTGGATAATTTGATCTTATGATTTATCAGGTTTTTATTATTTTTTTTTTTTCACTTTTCATGAAGGTTAGGGATACCTATTTTCAATTGTTGAAACTTTCCAAGAAGCTATTTTACATTATTAAAACAAACGGATGGACATTGTTGAGATAGAATTGAAAAATATTTCATGCTTGAAAATTATTTAAAAAGTCGTTAAATTAAGCGGCAGATTTCAAATAAATTTCAATCGAAAGCTAATTTTTTTTTCTAATTGAGGATGTAAAAATTAAAATTGTAAAATGTAGTAAAAAAATTAAATTTTTAGTATTTAGAAGTGATGTAAGCGCGATGAAAGCTAAAGCGATAGTGCCGTTTGTTCTCACAACCGTTATACATTTCTAAATATTGCTACTGTGTTTTGGTTGGCGTCCAAAAGTAGACTACCATTTTTTGACATCGAAAGACAAATTCACAGTGAAAGAAATAAGACTTTGCCGCTAATAAGGAACTGTTAAATGAACTTATAACAAACCTACCAAAATAATTCCTATAAAATATTAGCCTTAC
Source organism: Maratus michaelseni (assembly GCA_963931845.1). Classification (NCBI taxonomy): domain Eukaryota; kingdom Metazoa; phylum Arthropoda; class Arachnida; order Araneae; family Salticidae; genus Maratus; species Maratus michaelseni. The sequence continues at coordinate 108,871,509 of OZ007595.1, forward strand.
ATTGTTTATTCTAGCTAAAAATACAATCATTATTTCAAGTTTTTTTCCCCCTGAAATTCTTTACTTTTGTGAATTTTTTTATTAAAAAAGGAAATCTTAATAATTTAAATCCTATAATTCCTACAACTTAATCCTATAATTTAAAAAAAGTAATTGGTAACATGTAATCTTAATCCTATAATTTAAAAAAAGTAATTGGTAACATGTAATCTTAATCCTATAATTTAAAAAAAGTAATTGGTAACATGTAATCAAGGTATGCAATCAAGATGAAGCAACCAATAAAGGCTCCAGTTCTAATCTTTAAAATTAAAAATTGAAATATCAGTTAATATTACGCCATGTTGACACAATCATATAAATTTTTCTTTTTAGTTTTATCAATGTTAAAATGCATTTCAAGCTAAGCATAACGTCATTTTCACCGGTACAAACTTTTCACACGTACGTTTATGCTTAAGCACCATGCATACAAATAAAAATATATTTTGCATTTAATTGTAATGAAAAAAATGGCATCAACAAAGTTATAATTCTTAATGATAAAATGAACCCAATGGACAATATTTCCGTGACGTCACAGTAAATATGAATTTTTATTTGCTTATAAAACACACGGATAAATATTTTTACCGAAATACTTAAACATTTTAACTATATTTTAACTTACAAATTAAAAAATTTGGCCTAGAAGTCACGTGCTTTGAGTTCACAAAATATCATTGAGTTCACAAAATAAACTCTGTACGTTGCAACAGTGGGCGTTAATCCGATTGCCGACTTTATGACGTCATAAGCAGAAGTAAAATTTGAATTTAAGATTACGGCTAATTAATTAAATTTTCGAACAAACGAATGTACGATAACGAATCTGCGACCAAATATCTTTCATTTAAAAAAAGAATGATGTAATTTGATGTAGTAGTTTGTTCTCACGGATTGTCGAAACAAAACGCTTAGCGTTTTAAATATATAGATTTTCACATATTCAAACTTCATGAATCAATTTATTCTGGAGAACAAAAAATTGCCTGTCAACATACTGTCATTTAGAAAACAAGATTTGTTTCAGCTATATATTAAAACAAGGAGGCAGAATTGAATTTAAAGAAAAAGCATATACTATTTCTAATTAATGTTTTTTAGAGGATGGCTGTTTAAACGTTTCACAAAGCCGGTAAAATTAAAATTGTTTATCAGGTAAAATTGACATTTGTTTTTGTGCAATTCGTCTATTTCCACGATTTTATTAGGCCCTCCTTTCTGCATTGTTGCAGTTTCATTTCCGCGATTATTTGGCACAAAATTTCACTTTTTTAAGACTGAGTTATGTCAAGGTCCCTATAATAATAAATACCGTAGTGTCTCCTATGAAATATGATAAATAGTTAGTTAATTATTAACGTTTTTAATTGTTGGGAGTAAAATATTTTGCTTAATTAATGTATTTATTCTTATTTTAATGTTGCGTGAACGAAGTCACGGGTAACAGCTAGTATGTTATAAAATGGTTTTTTATCACTATTTCAAAATATCAAACGATATTTACCTGTCAGTATGATACATGGTTTACAGAATCAAATACTGTACAAATTAGTCGAGCATTAACGCGGTAAATAAGAGATATCGACACTGAAAGTGATGCAATTCTTAGAAGCGAATGAATATGCGATAAAAGCGAAAGCGATAGTGAAGGCCGTTGCCACCATCGTTATAATATGGGTGTATCGGACTGCTTCTTGGTACATTAGATTTCTGATGGTTGTTGAATAGTGTATATATAGTTAATCTTTCAACTTTGTCATAACTTTGTCATTCGATTTTCTGATGAAAAATTTCTGTTATAGGAGTGCAATCCATGCCCATAGGTTTAACACTGGAAAGAGGAATTTGAGTTCTAGCTGATAACGAGTCTTAAGTAATAACATTTGCTCTTATCAAAATCTCTCGGAGATAAAGTCACGCAGGGGTCGGAAAAACTACTTTTTTATTGTAGCAAACTACAACTACTTGGTCGAAAATGTAGTTAACTACAACTACTTGTTTTAAAAAGTAGCGACTACAAACTGCTTTTCAAAAGTAGTCACTACTTCGCTACTTTCAGATTTTGTCAAAGGGTTCAATTTACATTAGAAATTGAAGAAACGGATTAAATAATTAAGCGACCCACTCCTCTTTATATCGCGTCTGCCAGAATATAATTAAATAAATGCGACATAACCGAGGGGATTAAAAAATTAAGAAAGATAACATACAAGGAAATGTTTTGTATTTGTCTCCAAGATGTTAGTTTATACATACATTAGAAAATTCGTAGCAAAATTAAGAGAGCTATTACAATCTAGAAAATCACAGAGAGACAACTCTAAATGCAAACAACAAATAAATCTATAAATAAAGCAATTCCGAATAATAAGAAACGCAGCGTTAAAACATGAAGACCTAGTAACGAGTAAATAGACAAATGTTGCCTGCAAGAAAATTAGTTCCTTTCAATGGCGCACTCAGAATTACGCTTTGGGAGGGGCTAGATTTTTAGATGTCTGTACGGACTGGGCTCGGGCCATTTTCCTTTCTTGAGACACAGGCTAGGACTTCATTATTATTTCTGGATGTGTCAGGCTGTCATTTTTTTTTTATCAGTGTTATTATACATTTGTTAACGGAATCTGTAGAAATTAATTTTAGTTTTATAAATAAAACATATTTTTTTAAAATTACATTTATTTATTCCTTTATAGAACTTCATAATTATGATACTTTTGATAATATTTGTCTCTTCTCCTAAACTATATACAATTCTTTGTCTAAATGGACAAGTGTTTGAGAACATATAATTGGAAAAATACTGCACTTTTGTTAGTCTGTCTCGGGGTTTGGGAGGGGCTTCAGCCCCTTAGCTCCCCCCGTGGGTGCGCCGCTGGTTCCTTTGGTGGGTTAGTACTTGATATTAGAAGCAAGTGTCAATGGTAAAGATTTATGACTTCATGCGTTGCGTTGTTATACAATGTAGCTGAGATTCGCAAATTGTTAACCAGAATAAATTATTCGCAAAAGAATCAAGTTTCGATCACGTGATTTGCAGAATACTACATTTTTTCCCCTAAGGTAACGATAAAAATAGCGTCGGTTTTCGCTACAAACTACTGATTTTTATATCGCATTACTCGCTACACTACACTACAAACTACTGTAAAAACTAGTGATTATTGCGATTACTACTTGTAGTGCGCTACTTCCGACCCCTGAAGTCACGGATAACAACTAATCTATATTGTTATATAAAGAGAGAACGCCTGACTGGGTGACTTATTAACGCCCAGCTGAAACGACTAAAGTCATGATCACGAAATTTGGAGAGTAGATTGCCGTTATGACCTAAGACAAGCAATAAGAAAGGATTTTTGAAAATTCCCCTCCCTCCCCCAACTGAAGGGGGGAAGGGGTAGTGGAACGTTTTAGGTGATTTCGCCATAGCATCTACTTCAGGTTGGAGCGCGAAATACAGGAAAAGAAATCTACTAAAAAATTAGTTAAACACGTATTTCAGCGATTTTAGAAATTCGCCCCCGAAGGAGGTTAAAGGAGTGTTCGAACGTTTTAGGTGATTTTGCCATATCTGAGCAGCAGTCTTAGGTAGGGGAGCGCAATTCAAGAAAACAAATTTACTAAAAAAATGATTAAACACATATTTTAGCGATTTTAGAAATTAACCCCCGAAGAGGTTTAAAGGGGTGGTGTAACATTTTCGGTGATTTCGCAATATCTCAGCAGCAGTTTTAGTTAAAAGCATGAAATTCAGGATAACAAATCTACCAAAAAAATAGTTAAACACATATTTGAGCGATTTTAGAAATTCGCCTACTAAGAGGGGTAAATGGGGGTCGAACGCTTTAGGTCATTTCGCCATATCACAGCAGCAGTTTTTGTTAAAAGCATGAGTTTCAGGATAACAAATCTACTAAAAAGTAGTTAAACACGTATTTCAGCGATTTTAGAAATTCGCCCACTAAGAGGGGTAAATGGGGGTCGAACGCTTTAGGTCATTTCGCCATATCACAGCAGCAGTTTTTGTTAAAAGCATGAATTTCAGGATAACAAATCTACTAAAAAGTAGTTAAACACGTATTTCAGCGATTTTAGAAATTCGCCCACTAAGAGGGGTAAATGGGGGTCGAACGCTTTAGGTCATTTCGCCATATCACAGCAGCAGTTTTTGTTAAAAGCATGAATTTCAGGATAACAAATCTACTAAAAAGTAGTTAAACACGTATTTCAGCGATTTTAGAAATTCGGCCACTAAGAGGGGTAAATGGGGGTCGAACGCTTTAGGTCATTTCGCCATATCACAGCAGCAGTTTTTGTTAAAAGCATGAATTTCATGATAACAAATCTACTAAAAAGTAGTTAAACACGTATTTCAGTGATTTTAGAAATTCGCTCACTAAGGGGGTTAAATGGGGGGTCGAAAGTTTTAGAGCTATATGTCAGTAGCAGTTTTAGGTAGGAGCATGAAATTCAGCATAACAAATCTACAAAAAAAAAGTATTTAAACGCGTATTTCAGTGATTTTAGAAATTCGCCCACTAAGAGGGGTAAATGGGATCGAACGCTTTAGGTCATTTCGCCATATCACAGCAGCAGTTTTTGTTAAAAGCATGAATTTCAGGATAACAAATCTACTAAAAAGTAGTTAAACACGTATTTCAGCGGTTTTAGAAATTCGCCCACTAAAAGGGGTAAATGGGGGTCGAACGCTTTAGGTCATTTCGTCATATCACAGCAGCAGTTTTTGTTAAAAGCATGAATTTCAGGATAACAAATCTGCGATTTTAGAAATTCGCCCACTAAGAATGGTAAATGGGGGTCGAACGCTTTAGGTCATTTCGCCATATCACAGCAGCAGTTTTTGTTAAAAGCATGAATTTCATGATAACAAATCTACTAAAAAGTAGTTAAACACGTATTCCAGCGATTTTAGAAATTCGCTCACTAAGGGGGTTAAATGGGGGGTCGAAAGTTTTAGAGCTATATGTCAGTAGCAGTTTTAGGTAGGAGCACGAAATTCAGCATAACAAATCTACAAAAAAAAAAAGAGTACTTAAACACGTATTTAAGTGATTTTAGAAATTCAACCACTAAGAGGTTTAAATAACGGTCGAAAATTGTAAGTCATTTCGCCATATCTCAGCTTCAGCTTTAGGTAGGAGCATAAAATACAGCTAAACCAATGTGCTAAAAAATATTTAAATATGTATTTGATTTTGGAGCTATTTCAACGATTTCGTCGTGAACATCAGATATGAACCCGATTATGGAAGATTAGACGAATAAGACAACTATTCCTGATAATTGATTAGATATTTTGCGTAAGATATTTTTAAAAGGAATTTATAAAGCTGGGGGATTTAGTATGATGCGTGAAAATAACATAAGTTTTTTTCTGATTGTCATTTTGAAAGTTTATGGACGCGAATACATTATTGTGATCTATGTATTTCTAGGATATTACATTTTTACTTGTGTTACTCGGAAGGCCAAGGTTAACTCGAGCGAAGCCGGGTGGTTCTGCTATATTAAAATAAATTTATTAGTTTCAATATGTACATAAACAGAAAAAAAATATTTGTCACATTTTTTCAAACTTTTATTTAAAGTTTAACATTTGTAAATACTGCATTTTTGATTCCCTCCCACTTTTATCCGATTTAGAGCCCCACCAGTAGTTGAGAGGTTCTGCTCTCAAAGCTGGTAGACGGGAGGTTCTGGGTTTATACCCCTGTCGCATTCCTGACCTAACCGTTCGGAGTTTTCCGCGGTTTTCTTCGAACCTTGCCGTAAATATGGATTAGGATCCCTTAGAAAGACCCCACGGAGGGCACACCCTACGCCGGCCTGTTGGTTCAGTAATTCGGGCGTTATTGAGATGACAAGATTTGCATTGCATATATATATATATTATACTCGCATAAATACTAATTGCAAAATGTCGATTTCTAATGAAATCAAACTACAAATCTTAAGATTAATATAGGCTAAGCTTTGGTATTAGCCTGCTGTCCGCCATCTTGTTTTTAAAATCAAAACATTTGTTTTGTTTCTCATTTCCAAAATAATTTTCATCCATATCTGCTTATTATAAACACGTTATTTAATGTTATTGACTAATTTATTTATATTTAATAATAAAAGTTAAAATGTTTTGATTTAACTTGATTATGTTAGAAACAAAACAAATGTTTTGATTTATCGCCCGCGGTCAACCATCTTATTTTTTAAATCAAAATATTTTAACTTTTATTATTAAATATAAATAAATTAGACATTTTAACTTTTATTATTAAATATAAATAAATTAGTCAATAAAATTAAATAACGCGTTTATAATAAGTAAATATGGATGAAAATTATTTTGGAAATGAGAAATAAAACATTTACACAAACAAACAAGACGGTGGACAGCAGGCTATTTCCAAAGCTGTTCTTTAATATACTTGCTAATAATTTTTTCATATTCAAAATAAAAATTAACGGAATAGTTTGAAAACGTCTCTTTATAAATTTATTTTGGAAAGGGGAAGGAGGGGGGGGGGGTTGCAAAAATTCCTTGCGCCGGGTGAAAAACATTCTAGTTTCGTCCCTTTCCGGATTTTTCGACGATTTTGATTTCCCAATATAAACACACTCCTGATCCCGCAAGTGTTCGATAATGGGGAGTTTTATTTACTATATTTTTCTTTTTGAAAAAAACCAAAAAACTGGATCAAATTGCTTGCACAATTGCAGTACTGCCATCTATTGAAGATGGTTTTAATAAGAACCGTGATTTTCAAACATGTGACAGAAAGAAAAAAATATATATAGGTAATGCCTTTTTATTTTTAGAATATGTAAGCTTGCTCCTACTCAAATACTTAACGGACATCCGAAACAGAATTATTTATGGTCATGTAAAACCTTTTGTGTCTATATCCATTATCCATATCTGAATCACTAGCTCTATTTGAACTGTGGAATATCAAATTTCCATATTACTATAGTGCTGCCATCTATTGGCTAAATATATTAAAAAGTGTGATAATTCTCCAAAATATCTCAAAAGCGAAAAAAAAAATTGCATTGACCCCAAAAATGCACAAATGTACGCTAAGTAAACGCCGCTATTGCTGAACCTACAAAACTACTTCAGAAAAGGAAAAGTTCCTCCGAAATCTTTTCAGAAAATCTAAAATCTATACTCTTAACGTCTTCGTGATAGGCGTTCCGTACACAATTTATAATCTTTTACCACCAGTTATTGTCAAATAAAAATCTTTGCCTATTTTAAACGCAAAAATTTTGTAATTAACTAAGGCGAAGAATACTATTCGAAGACAGTGGTAAAAATAATTAAGGATTCTGCCCACCTATAATCACGTATAATAGTATACATTTCGTATAATCGTTGCAAAGAGAGTAATTAAAATCGACAATAAGGGATAAGGGAGTCGTGACCGGTGCACTTCACGCATACACCACTGTTATAGAAGTCTCCTACGAGACTAAAAGTTATTTTTATTTTTCCTTTGAAAAAAAAGTCACGATAAAAAAAGTTTTGTGCCCGGATCCGCACCTGTTTCCTCACGCTTATACAGCAATGCAACCATGCTCGAGGTTCTACAGAAAATCGAAGGGGACTTAAATATAATTTTTTAATCTTACAACGACATTAGCGTTCCAAAAATGTTTGCATACGGGGTCGCACTTGGCCTTTCACGGTAGTAAGGCCATTCGAAATCGGTTCCAAAAATAAAAGTCTACTCTCAAAGCTAGTAGACGGGAGGTGCTGGGTTTAAACCCCTGTCGCGCTCATCCACCTAACCGTTCGAAGTTTTTCGTGGTTTTCTTCGAACCTTGCCGTAAATATGGGTTAGGATCCCTTAGAAAGACCCCAACGGTGGGCACACCGTTATAGGGCCTATATCCCTCGTGTAGATAATCGGCCGTCATAAAATCAACCAACCAACCAACTAAAAGTAAAAGTATCTTCGTAAAAAAAAAAAAAAAAAAAAAAAAAAAAAAAAAAGCAAAGTCGTAAAAGAAAAAAACGGCGGCAGTTGTAAGGATCGATCTCAGGTATCCAATGCAAATAAATAAATAAATAAATAAATCGTTTAAAAATATTGAAATGCAAATGAGATATTAGAAAATAACTACCTCGTAGGATTAACATTAGCGAGCGAGTGTTTTCGCGTGAGGAGACAGGACACTTAATGGGTACCTGACACGGTTTTTCGAGACATACCTGTACAAGTTTAAAAGTGTCCGTACCCTCCCCCCTTCCTCCTTGTGAGTGTGGCGCAGAGTCATGTGCCTCACACTTCTATTATATTTCCGCCCTAACAGGATCGTTGGCATATCTGTAGCCCGTCATCTCCCACTAGTGGTTTCCAGGGTTGGGTTGGGTTGGGTTGATTATTGACGGCCAATTATCTACACTTGGGATATAGGCCCGGGGGAGTGCCCTTCGTGGGGGTCTTTCTAAGGGAACCTAACCCGTATTTACGCATGGATAAATCCACGGCTCGAAGAAAACCACGAAAGCTCCGACCGATTAGGCCGACGGGCGCGATTGGAATCGAACCCAGCACCTCCCGTCTACCAGCTTCGAGAGCAGAAAGTGGTTTCCAGGATAATATCTTCTTAAAGATATATTTATGTTCCTAATGGATTTCTCTAATCTCACCCGCTTTTGAGATACGGATTCGACTCCTGGTTGCAAAAAATAATCATTCATCAAGCTTCGTCTTCACCACTCGGTGTCGCGTGGAAGGTATAAAACCAGGCGCCGAGTGGCACATCAACCGTCGCATCCAAGTCCTGAGGGACTTTTAACGCGTACGACCAGGAGGGTCCTCCTGTATGCGCAACAACCGGTGGGAGCACCGCCGCCTGCGCATCACTCCTATTGAACCCAAGTGAATGACAACATTAGGCCACTGCGATTGTGGTTATTCTCACCCTCTTGAGAAACCACCACGTTACAATTGGGGACGAGTCGGGGTCCCCCAACAGCTTCGGGGATGGACACCCGAAAGAGAGCCAGGTCCTAGGCCTTAAGTCGGGTTTTCCCGACCTGCACTTTCTCTAACAGAACTCGAGGGTCCGACATAGAGACCATAGTAGGTCGCTTTTCACCACGCACCCTGTCGCGTTTTCCGGCGGGTTCAGCTACTGCTGAGTTTTGTAATTTTTTTTTTTTTTTTTTTTAAGACATTGATAAAGGGACCGGGAGTTTCATCTATATGATCTATAGATCTAGTTTCCCACTATGAGCAGTCACTCCTAGGCAAATTAAAATAATCTTCCAGACAGATGTTTATTTACTATTCGCGTCTAGAAACCAGGGTGCTAGAAGGCATGCTAGAAACACTGGATATTAAGCAGAGTATTAGTGGATTTTTCATTCAGAAATCTGTCACTATTTACGAATAGTAATACTTATTTAATGACTTTTGAGAACTGCAAATATTATTAGTAATAGATTTTGATAAAATAATGGTATGATTTTGAAATACACTATATTGCCAAAGAAGACCGGTCACTTGCAATTTTAGACGTTTTGTTAACTATCTAGAAAAAGACATGAGGAATTAACCTGAAACTGCAGGTGTGTAAATAGTATAGTATAGGTTATATATTTCCGCGAAGATTTTTTCACGAAACCCCATAGGGGACTGTCAACAAATTGAAAAAGAACGAATATCTTTTGGATAACCCTGTAAAAACTAATGTAGCACAGACGTTCAAACACGAGATTATTAATAAGTGGCTTATTGTAATATATTGTGTTCATTTTTATGCGGATAGCATGTATACTCGTGGAGAAATTAAGGTTTTTATAAAAACAGTCCCAAATTTCACCTAGTTTTTTGTTTATAATTTGCAAAGTTCTTAATATAAAAAAAAAGTTCTTTTCAGAAAATATGACAAACAACATTGTACATAATACTCTGCAATCAAAATTAAAAAAATAGTAAAAATTGGATGAAAAATGAGCAGATTTACTAAAAAATGTTTCACTGCGCATGCGCGAATGCAATCAAAATATAATATGCATAATGTATTAGCTAAGTATATAGAGCAACTTTTGTGAAAGTCTCAAAATCATAGCTTGAAAATTCTGAAAATTATCATCGATAGAATAAGCTCGAAATCCGTTGTTCCCAAATAGAAGCAAAAAGATGAGGGGTTGTATCAGATATCTGTTGATTAGAGCCAAGATAGCGTACACAATATTGCACGTACCACGTATGTTTGGATACAGCCCCAAATCCCAATTTGGATTCTCATAAAAATGAACACAGTATATTACAATAAGCCACTTATTAATAATCTCGAGTTTGAACGCCTTTGCTACATTAGTTTTTACAGAGTTATACAAAATATATTCGTTCTTTTTCAATTTGTTGACAGTCCCCAATGGGGTTTCGGGAAAAAATCTTCACGGAAATATATGACCTATACTATACTGTTTACACACCTGCAGTTTTATGTTAATTCCCCATGTATTTTTCTAGATAGTTAACAAAACGTCTAAAATCGCAAGTGATCGGTCACCTTTGGCAATATAGTGTAGTTGTATGGAAAAATAGTTATTATTTCACAAATTTCAAACATAGATGAAAATTTAAAATTTAAAATTTTTTTCAAGATTTTACTTACTTAAAAGAGTAAAATTTTATACAGTGGAAACCATTTATAACAAAGCTGAAAAGAGCGAATAATTTATTCGTCATACACGGACTGTATAATAAAATATAACACCTTGTAATAGTATATTACTTTTAAATGCTAAAGGTGTAAAATTAACAACTATAATATAAATTAAAATAACTTTTATTAGTTGTTTTACATGTTTCGACTCTTGCTGAGTCATTTTCAAAAACAAAATGAGAATATTCTAAAGCTGCACGGGCTTTGAAGTTCTTATTTACATGTACTTTTTTAAAAATTACGCACGTTATCTATTATTTTTTACTTGATTGTTTATTTTCATATCTTTGAATAATAACTATTTCACATTCAATAGTAAATATTATAAGCAGAATCACGGAGATCCAATGGGGTCACCTATTTCAGGCTTATTAGCTGAATATACTCTTCGCCCATTGGAAAATAAAGTTTTTGGCACATTTCACTTAACACCTCACACTTGGCTCAGATATGTTGATGATATTTTTATAATTTGGCAGCATAGTCTTGATGAACTTAAAATATTTATAAATCAACTAAACTCAATCGACAATAACATTAAATTCACTATTGAAATTGAACATAATAAAAGTCTTCCATTCCTTGATGTTATGTTAACAAGAACAAATAAATCTATCGACAGAGCTGTTTTCCGGAAAAATATGGCTAACCAATCTACCATACCAAATAACGCATGTTCTCCCTTATACAAAATTTCAGCCTACAGATTTCTCATAAAACGAGCCTTTATAATATGTACTGAAAATAAATTGAATAATGAATTAGATAATATTCGTAAAATTGCTTATAATAATGGTTTTACAGTACACCATATTAATAAATTAATCATGGATATCACCAATAATAAGAAACCAGAAAAGAAATTTGATTCGCAAAAATACGAACTTTATACTCTGCAATATTATCCAAACTTTTTCGAAAAATTAAAACACAATCTTAAACGTTTCAATATCTGCTTAATAGCCAAACCACCTAAGAAATTAAAGAATATCATTTGCAGTAAAATTGACCCAATTAATTTTGAGAATTATTCAGGAGTATATGAAATACCTTTTATTAAAGAAGACGGATCCAAGAATTACTACATAGGCATGACTAGCAGGAAATTTAATTGCAGAAAAAAGAGCATATAGCTGATATTAAATACAATAGAAAAACTACGGCCCTAGCAAGATTATATCAAGAAGAAACCATCCAAATAAATTTCAATGAAAGTAAAATAATATTTCCCTCCAGTCTATACTATCCATCCATAATAAGAGAAACCATAGAGATACTCACGCGCAAAAATACAATATGTAACGATGCGGGATCTTTTAATTTAACGAAACTGTGGCTAGACTTACTCCATGGTCAAAGATATGAAAATAAACAATCAAGTAAAAAATAATAGATAACGTGCGTAATTTTTAAAAAAGTACATGTAAATAATAACTTCAAAGCCCGTGCAGCTTTAGAATATTCTCATTTTGTTTTTGAAAATGACTCAGCAAGAGTCGAAACATGTAAAACAACTAATAAAAGTTATTTTAATTTATATTATAGTTGTTAATTTTACACCTTTAACATTTAAAAGTAATATACACGGACTTCTTTATAACCGGTATAGTACATGTTATGATTACATTAAACATGTAAAACAACTAATAAAAGTTATTTTAATTTATATTATAGTTGTTAATTTTACACCTTTAGCATTTAAAAGTAATATACACGGACTTCTTTATAACCGGTATAGTACATGTTATGATTACATTAAATTTTCCATACAACAAGTTGTGATTTGAAAGGACTTTTAAAAAGTTCTATTATCTCATCCTCCTTTATAACCTAGTATCTCGTATTATTCGAGCTAAACTGAATATATAAACACACATTTGAATTAAAAAATGTTTTTTCAAATATTTGTAAATAATTAAGAATATAATCTTGTGTAGAGGACAATCTTAATAAGGCGCAGTAAGTACGCTTTAAACATTTTAATTTTTTAATTTCATATGAGAATTCAGACTATTTTTTTAAAAGCTTTAATTAAATGATAGAATGAAAAAAGAAATTGAACATATTTTAGTAACTGCATCCCCTTAAACAAAATAAGCTATTCTAATATAAGAGCTGGCAGAACGAAAGTTAGGGAGGGAAAAGATTTTAGAACAGATATGCCTTGTAGTCCTAAGCGTCGGCCTCATTTTTTAAAATGGAGAATGCATATAAACTAAACTAAGAATTTTTTGGGAGAATACCCCATCCAAGAAACTTTTTTGAGAATATTAAAACAAAAAGCAATGCAGAAATTTAACAAGTAAGAAATATTACGTATTCAAAAATAAGTCTCTACATGCCTTTTCCAAAATGTAGAATAATAGCACAGTAATTTCTATTTTCGTTAGGGGTACAGAACCCATCTGAATTCCTCGTTAAAGATAAATTTTAAACACATGAATGTAAAGAGGAAAATAAAACTAAAAATTGACTCCATCGGTTTGGGGGGTGAGCGGGGGGAATCAACCTTAGTTCTTTTTTTTTCTTTCGTAATGTTTAATTATTTTTAGATAGTTAGATAGCACAAATTTTACTCTCCTCGCCCCCCCCCCCCAAGAAGTAATCAAAGAAAAAGGAAATTTAGAAAATTAAACTTAAAAAAAACAGGAGGGGCAATGACCCCCCCCCCTTGCCTAACTTTCCCCTCTTATTAATATCTCCTATGACTTTTTATATTAATGTCTCAATAAGACTTACCTTGAAATGTAATCACATTTACCTCCAAAATTTGACAGATCTATCTGACAAGAAAATATGAAAATGTCACGATATCTTTTATCTAAATGTTCGCGTTCAATTCGTGAAATTATCAATTACTTTGAGATAGCATTGAACTTCCGAGTTCCGTTTTAGAAAAATAGCTTGGAAACAAGAAATAAGTCTTATTATTGTGCTGTTGACAAATGTTTTGTTGCAGGTGATATACAGATAACTTTTAATAAACTGTGCACATTCGTTCATTTTGTTTTATTTTTGTTTATTTTATTTGTCCATTTTGACTTTAAGATTATGCATTAAGACGACAATAAATCTTCTTCTCTAATGTTACTAATATCTAAAATCTATGGCCATGGAATGCAAATGTGTTTTATCAAAAAATTCAAAATTTTTATTCAGTTGCTTGTTGCTTTGAATCGCCGGAAAAAATGTTTCATTTATGATAAAATTGCCTCATCATGGAAATTACCCTATTAGATTTGGATTAGGATTATGAACGATCCCTTATCAGTTCCTATGACTTTTATTAGTTGAAAAAAAAAAAAAGCTTACATATAGAAGAAAGTCTCGTTCATATTGAAGTAGTATACTTAGTGAATTAGAGACGCTTTTAAAACGAAGTTTGTGTTTGTTCCACTAGATGTTAGGATGTTAAGATATTCTCTTTTTGGAGTTGTGGCCGACCACATTTGAAGTGTGGATGTTGTTTCGTTTGGAAGATATGAAAAGAAAGTACTTTTTCGGACCAGATAGTCACCCATTTAACTCTATTTTATTTCAGTCTAATTGTACGTGGTATTTCAATTCGAATATCCTACATATGCTGCACTCATTCTACCCTTATTAGAAAGAAGATAACTCCAAAAAAATCCGAAAAAAAAAATGTGTGAGCAATCGTTTAACAAATCGATGTGGTAACTGACATAGTAACTGCGACATGGAACGCTAATGTAAAATGAAACAGTGTCTAACTGTGTAGCATTAAAATTTTATTTTATTTTGTAATGAATAACATGCATTATATGTTTCTTTAATTTACTTTTATGTCTTTGAGACATGGGCCCCCATACATAGGGGGCACTTCCCAATTTCTGGACCCTTTAAAATGTTCTGCCATGAAGCCGTTTACACACTATAAAAACAACATTTTCAAAACTGAGCAAAAAATACTGAAATCTGAGTATGTCGCATAGTCAAAATGGCTCCTAATCAAAATTACTCAAGTTTGAAACATGTATATACTCATTCCTGAAAACATGCACACACTTAAGAAGAAAACACCGTGTACTCATATTTGAGTATGTCCATGTTTCAAAAATCAGTATAAACGGACTTCTATGTGCTCATTTTTGAGTATTTCCATGTGTCAAATATGAGTTGGAACTGATTCTAATCATTTTTGAGTATGTCCTTGCTTCAGAAATGAGTATGAACTGACCTATATGTGCTCAGTTTCGAGTATGTCCATTTTGGAATATTCTGAGTATTTCTGGTATTTCAGAATTGAAATTATCTGGTATTTCAGAATCCTATTGAGTTGCCATATTTGAAACAAAGAGTTTCATAACAAAATGAAAACATCGATTTACTCAGATTTGAAAGCGTCATTTTTCTCTGTATACATGAAAGCTCAGAAATCCTCGCACAACTATACGTCGTGTAATAGTTGCTGAATGTGTCGATGAAACATAATAAAACAAAAAGCACTATCCACACCGTGTAGTATGTACATATGGTACACAGTGGTGACACCGTTTTGAAAAAATGGAAATCTGGTAATCTTGATTACAAAAGAAACAAGTTGGAAATTGTACGTCAAACGTGACAAATGAGGTGCGTTCGTACTATAACTAGTTACGTAAATATTCAGATTTTTTCTGATTTTTACTTCTGTGAAATGAATTATATCGTCTGCAGATTCATTTCTGTCATAAAATAAGTATCTCGGTCGCTTGACGATGAAACTTCGTAAGCTCCTATAACAAAAAAACACCGATTTAAAAAAAAAAAAATCAAATTTCTTAATAAATATTTTTATTAATATATCCTAAAGTTTTGATTCGATTTTAATAAAATTTGAAATGGCTCGACAAAATTCTGCAAAGATAATATATTTTAAATTGCAAACCAT
Source organism: Maratus michaelseni (assembly GCA_963931845.1). Lineage (NCBI taxonomy): Eukaryota > Metazoa > Arthropoda > Arachnida > Araneae > Salticidae > Maratus > Maratus michaelseni. The sequence goes on from OZ007595.1 coordinate 108,887,155, forward strand.
TCGGTTGGGTAGTTTTTGCGTTGTTATATGCGGACGGACGGACAGACAGACGGACAGGCAGACGGACGGACGGACAATAGGTGCGACGACAATAGGTGCTACGTATTTATATAATTACGAACGCACCTAAAAAACATATTCGGTTCAGGTCTAGAATTAAAAAAAAAGTTCAGTTCCAGTTTTTGTTCTTTCATAAATTAGCTTTCTTCTTCCTCTCCTGTTCCAATTCGAATGCCTGGTAAATTTAGGAGAGAAATTAAAGTATTTGATAAAATAACAAAGCAAATAAATAGACGAGGCCTTGGATCGAATATATATATTGAGTTACAAAAGAACATTACACAATGACAAAAACATAGTAACTGAACTGAAAATTGAACATCACTTATATTTATAAATTCGTCTGGGATTCTGCCAGTCATGTTCCCGGACGTGCAAGAAAGCTTACACAAAAGTATAATTCAATAAAATTTAAAATTAATGCTACGATTACAATTACGATACGATATACTAACACCCGCCCATAATCTAGCATTACATTAGAAAAACACAGAATAAAAAATTACTGTAAACAAACATTAAAAGTATGACACAGTTAAAACGTTACTTATACAAACAGCAAAGAAACAACAATTCATAAAATTTAACTTTAGGCAGTGCCTTTGTAAACATATCAGCAATTTGCATATTTGTAGGAATATATTCAATTTTGATATTATTTTCTTTTACAACATTACGAACAAATTTTAGTTTTATATCTATATGTTTCATTCTGCCATAACTACTTTCATTACTGATACATTTTATGTAAGACTGATTATCCTCTAAAATAACTAAATCCTTAATACTTACAATTTCACAAGCAATATTTTTGAACCACAACAGGTCTTGCAAACTTTTAGTTAAGGCAATAACTTCAGCTTCAGTTGACGATAATGCAACTGATTTTTGTTTATTACAACACCAGAGAACAGGCATGTTACAAAACATTAAAATGTAACCTGATACTGATTTTCTATCATTTGTATTAGCCCCCCCAATCCGAATCAACATACATAGATAATTTAGGATCAGATTTTTGCTTTTTATACACAAGTTTTAAGGACAAAGTTCCTTTCAAATATCTTAAGATTTTCTTTAGTGCAATCCTTCAGTACCTTCAATCCTTCAATCCTTCAATCCTTCATGCAACTTCGGTAGGATTTTCTTGCATTTGACTCAAACAATTAACACTATATAAAATATCAGGTCGTGAAACATATGCTAAATACAATAAACAACCTACAAGTTCACGGTATGATCCATTATTAAACTATCAGATTTAAATTTCATTTGAATACCCAGAAATTCTGAAACACATTCTGATTTTGACATATGAAACTCATTAGAGAGTAAAGAAATAACTACATTAGTTTCATTTAAATCTGAACCTGCTATAAGCATATCATCAACATACAGAGCAATAATTATTTTATGACCATTACTATAACGAATCAAAATACAAGGTTCATTATCAAGAGATTTAAATTTTAATTTTGAAACAAATTCAAGAAACCTTTCAAACCATTGTCGTGGGGCCTGTTTCAGGCCATATAAACTCCGTTTGAGTTTACATTTTAACCCACTTTCGTCATCATAGCCTTGCGGCTGATCCATAAAAACAAGTTCATTTAACTTACCATTCAGGAAAGCTGTTTTTACATCCAAAACAAATGCATGTAAGTCTTCATTTAAAATCACAAAAAGCACTAAACGTAAAGCAGGCATACTTATTACAGGGGCGAAAGTTTCACTATAGTCTAGTCCTTCTTTTTGCATAAATCCACGGGCTACAAGGCGAGGCTTATAACGCCCATCTCTTTTGATGGTATACACCCATTTGCAGGAAATAGCTCGTTTGTCAGGTGGTAATTTTTCGAGATCCCAGACGTTGTTGATTTTCATGCTTTCTATCTCTGCATCCATAGCTTCCTTCCATAAACGTTGTTCATCAACAGGGAGAAATTTGATCTCATCAAAGGATAAAGTTTCTTGTTGGCGAAGTAATGCTTCATACACCTCAGGAGCTGGATACCGAATAGGTTGTTTTCTTGATCTCTCGGATTTTCTCATTTTATCTTCTTTCTCTTCAGAATTCTCTGATTCTTCACTAGTTCTTTCTTGAGAATCTGGGTTAATTTCACAATCAGTCAATTATGAATTTTCCACTATGTGTTGTTTTGAGTTTATGGTATGCTTCTCCTCTTCATCAAATTTGACATTTCTTGAAATAGTTATGCGTTTCGTCTCAGGATCTAGCAATCGATATCCCATTGAAGAATAACCTATGAAGATCATATGTTTAGACCTATCATCAAGCTTCTTACGATGAACGGAAGGAATTAACATGTAGGCACTGCATCCAAAAACACGTATGTGCTTCAAATCGGGATCTTCTCCAACTTTTAAGAAATACGGCGTTAAGTTCTCAGTAGAGCTGCTTGGCATTCGATTTTTCAAGTAAGCTGCTGTAAGTATAGCTTGACCCCAAAAAGTGTTAGGTAAATGTGATTCAGCAATTAAAGCCCTTCCTATATCCAGGAGCGATCTATTGCATCTTTCAGCAACTCCATTCAAAGCTGGAGTGTATGGAGGAGCGGGATCAATCACTATACCAAGATCTCGAGTGAAATTCACTAAATCATTGCTTAAATATTCTTTTCCGTTATCACATCTGATTTTCTTTACTGTAGGATTAGTTTTTAAGAAAACTTTCAATTCCTCTGAAGCTTCACTTTTATGCTTCAATAATCGAACTTCAGTAAATCGTGAAAAATCATCTATGATAGTCATAAAATAGCATTCACCAGAAAAGGTTTTCGGAACAATAGGGCCACATATGTCAGAATGAATAGCAGTCATTGGGGTACTTTCTCTTTTCCTAGGTCCTCTTCCCATTGGTGTTGCACTCTATTTTGCTCGAACACAAACATCACAAAAAGAAAGGGGTATTGGAAGTTTCATTTCCTTCAACACTTTGGCGCTTGGATGGCCCATTCTGCGATGTCAAATTTCAGAATCATTTTCTTTTGATGTGAGAACAGTTTCATAATTTGGGACAAAATAACTAACATATTGTCCATTTGAATCACGTTCACCAAAACAAAAACGATTTCTTCCTTTTTCTATGAACACCTTTTCATTCTTGAAAATAACTGCATAATTTGCGTTTTCGATTTTTCTAACGGAAATCAACTGTCCACATAAATCTGGTACGTAAAGAACATTATTTAGGGTAATTTCCATTCCGTTTGATAAGTTTCCGATAAAATTTCCAACACCTTTAATTTCAAGATTTGTTGTTTTCGACGCACACTTAATAGTTCCTGAAGATGGCTGTAAAGACGTGAAATATTTCTCATTAGAGCACATATGGGAAGTCGCTCCAGAATCCACTATAAATTCATTTTTTTAACGTTCCCCGCAACAAAAGATACCGCTGAAGAAGCAAATTTTTCCTCATTTGAATTTTTAACAGCTTTACAGTTACGTTTAAAACGGCCAGGAAGTCCACATTTGAAGCAAGTAAGTTTCTTTCTACAATATTTAGCTATGTGCCCCTTTGAATTACAGTTTTTGCACACATATTCGTTGCGAGTTCATACAAACGCGGTATTATCATGAGCAGTTTTGGACTGCACTTTTTCTTTCTTTGAGTCGAGCAGAAGTGCTTCAGCACCTAACAGCCGTTGTGTGACAAATTCTAGAGTCAAAACAGTATTCGGTTGATTTTTTAACGCAGTTTTAACATTTTCAAATTCTTGAGGCAACGACATTAGAATATAAACAATAGTATAGGTTTCACTTACTTCAGCACCGGAAATTTTAAGTTCCGAAATTAATTAATTTATTTCATCAATGTGACTTCTCATAGACACAACACGATTCTTTTTAATAGTTGCTAACCTCTTTCTAATTAAAATTTGATTAACTGCACGCTTTGTATCATATGTTCGTTCTAATTTATTCCATATCTTATGCGCAGTATTTTCTTCTTGCAATGACGCAAGAACCCCATCGCTTAAAAGCGATAATAATAAAGCATAAGCCTTTTTCGATTTTACAACTTCCGCAGTTTCAGTTGTCGCTTCATTGTCTAAAAACTTATCCAAATCTTTCGCCGCAAATATGGCTTTCACACGCATTTTCCAAACAGAAAAATTTCTACCGTCGCCGTCAAAAAGAGCAACTCCGTATAATTCTTTTTCACTTTCCATCGCTGGGTAAAAAAAACAGAAACAAAAGAAAAATAAATTTTCTCTCTCAAAACCACAGCAATAAATATGAAAAGGGACTAGCGTCACTCTGTCTGCGATTTAAACCAAGCTCTGCTGATGAAATAACAAAGCAAATAAATAGACGAGGTCTTGGATCGAATATATATATTGAGTTACAAAAGAACATTACACAATGACAAAAACATAGTAACTGAACTGAAATTTGAACATCACTTATAGACCGGGAGGTGGCAGCTCAGACTATCACCTCATCGAGTTCACGGCTGAAATTCCAGAATTAATTAAAACTCGATTCGCATATTAAAACGCCATCGGTCTGCCAAGTCATATCTTGGTGGAAAACACCTTAAAACCCGATTTTAGCGGTTGACTCGTAGGTTTACCATTGTGTTTTCCTGCACTCAAAGGTATGAAAACATGGAGAACTGGGAGCAGGAACACACAATGGTAAACCTGCCAGCCAACCGCTAAAATCGGGTTTTAGGGTGTTTTCCACCAAGATATGACTTGGCAGACCGATTGCGTTTTAATATGCGAATCGAGTTTTAACTAATTCTGGAATTTCAGCCGTGAACTCGATGAGGTGATTGTCTGTGCTGCCTCCTCCCGGTCTATTATATTTATAAATTCGTCTGGGATTCTGCCAGTCATGTTCCCGGACGTGCAAGAAAGCTTACACAAAAGTATAATCCAATAAAATTTAAGATGTAATGCTACGATTACAATTACGATACGATATACTAACAGTATTAAGACGGTTCTCAAATAATAATAATAAAAAAAATATTTTCTCCTCTCAATAAAACTAAAGTTTCTGAATCATTTTTAAACACAAAAGCAGCCATAATTACTTGATTGATTTGTAACTGAACTGTTTTTTTTAATTTTCTGATAAATCAGTTATATCTTGCAGAGCTTGTAAAGCGATTCCGATTTCAGAACGGCGATTTTTATTTAACCTTTCCTGCGCTGTCGCGTCAGAAACTTCGGTTCAAAACGCCAACTTTGATAGCATTTTCGGACAAATATTTTACGTTTTGAAAAACGGAAGAATGAGTTCTTTTAAATAGTTTCTGAATAAGTGCACCTGCCAATTTGATACATTTGTGAACAAAAATCAATTAAAAAATGTGTCAGAAAGTAGGCAGTTTGGATTTGAGGACAGCCTTAAGGAGCTGTGCTTATATATCGTTATCGCTTTAGGGGGAAGGAGGGGTCAGGCACTTAATATCGCAAGATATGTCTAGAGAGTTGTCTTTTAATATCGTTATCATTTTTTATCCAACCACATTTTTCTTTCTTTTCTTTTTTTTCTTTCTTTTTTTTTTAGTAACTTTTTCTTTACATCAAAATAGTCTGTTATTCTTTTTTTTGTGTTATCTATTTCTATGAATATACAAAGCCATTAAGAGCTTACGCTAGTCATCCGAAAAAACGCTCAAGCTAATGTTAAGTCTATGGGAAGGTTCTTGACAGATTTATCGCTCGCATTTTAATGTTTTTAAATGTTTTTTTTTTTTTTTGCATAGGATACCTGAGGCTGATCCCTAACGTTGTTAGCTTTTACTTTTTCGATTCTGGTTCCAGTTTTTTTATAAGCGGGCATTTTCAATTTGAGAACCGGTTGGAACCTGTTGTAAAAGTGAAAGTATCCTTATATAAAGAAAACTGGAACCAAAATCGGAAACCTGAGGGTAGTCCCTATTTTGGATTGAAATGATTTTAGAATCATTTAAGAGCCTACACTAGTCACGGGAAGAAACACTCAAGCTAATGTTAAGTCTATGGGAAGGTTCTTGACAGATTTATCGCTCGCATTTTAATGTTTTTAAATGATTTTTTTTTTCTGCATAGGATAGCTGAGGCGAGATCCTTAACGTTGTTAGTTTTTACTTTTTCGATTTTGGTTCCAGTTTTTTATATACAATGTGCAGCTGAGGCGGATGCACGGTGGCGCTGTGTATGCTGCGTGCTGCACCACAACACCACCTCCTGTCACCGTTCTCTCGTTTTCTCACTACTAACACATAACAAGTAAAAGTACGGAAATACTCTATTAGTTAGCAGAAAAAAATTATTCTTATTCTAAATATGAGACATCGAAGATGGTTTATACCGACGAGTCTTTCTCCAAAACCATACATCCTCGGTTCCTAAAAGGTAGCTTATTAACAGGGTTAGTAGATTACCTAGCTGGTGGCAAAGAGGGGGCACATTAAATAATAAAAAGAAAACTGCCCAGTTAAACTGAGGGCATTGAGCTCACAGGCTATTCACACTAATTGTATATTATACTCGTATTTCAAAGAATTTGAAATAAGCCCCTTGAAAAATAAAGAAATCGACAATATATTAAGGGGGGGTTATCCCCCCGTTACCCCCTCATAGTTAACTAATGAACCCCTTAAACTAATCAGGGAAGCCTCTTATTACAATGAATATATATATACAAAATTTGAAGTAAATCGGATAATGCTGCACGAAAAACCCATTTATCTAAATTAAGGGGGATTAGCCCCCCCCTTCCCCCTTTATACTTAACCAATGAACCCCCAAAACTATTCAGAGAAGCGCATTATCACAATGAAGCTATATACAAAATTTGAAGAAAATCGGATAATTCTGCTTGAAAAACCCATTTATATAAATTAAGGGGGGATTGGCCCCCGTCCCCCCCTTTATACTGAACCAATCAATCCCGAAAACGAATCAGGGAAGCGTCTTAACCCAATGAACCTATAAACAAATTTTGAAGCAAATGGGATAATTCTGCATGAAAAACCCATTTATATAAATTAAGGGGGGGATTAGCCCCCCGTTCCCCCCTTTTATACTTAATCAGTCAATCCCAAAAACTAATCAGGGAAGCGTCTTAACCCAATGAACCTATAAACAAATTTTGAAGTAAATGGGATAATTCTGCATGAAAAACCCATTTATATAAATTAAGGGGGGATTAGCCCCCCCCCCCGTTCCCCCCTTTTATACTTAATCAGTCAATCCCGAAAACTAATCAGGGAAGCGTCTTAACCCAGTGAACTTATAAACAAATTTTGAAGCAAATGAGATAATTCTGCATGAAAAACCCATTTATATAAATTAAGGGGGGATTAGCCCCCCGTTCCCCCCCTTTATACTCAACCAATCAATCCCGAAAACTAATCAAGGAAGCGCCTTAACACAGTGAACCTATAAACAAAATTTGAAGGAAAAAGGAATAATTCTGCAGGGAAAACCCATTTATATAAATTAAGGGGGGGACTAGCCCCTCCCGTTCCCACCCCCCCTTTATACTTAACCAATCAATCCCAAAAACTAATCAGGGAAGCGCCTTAACGCAGTGAACTTATAAACGAAATTTGAAGGAAAACGGAATAATTCTTCATGAAAAACCCATTTATATAAATTAAGGGGGGGGGATTAGCCCCCCATTCCCCCCTTTATACTTAACCAATCAATCCCGAAAACAAATCAGGGAAGCGCCTTAACACAGTGAACCTATAAACAAAATTTGAGGGAAAACGGAATAATTCTGTATTAAAACCCCATTTATATAAATTAGGGGGGGATTAGTCCCTCCCTGTTCCCCCTTTATATTTAACCAATCAATCCCGAAAACTAATCAGGGAAGCGCCTTAACACAGTCAACCTATAAACAAAATTTGAAGGAAAACGGAATAATTCTGTATTAAAACCCTATTTATATAAATTAGGGGGGCGATTAGCCCCCCCCCCTGTCCCCCCCCTTTATATTTAACCAATCAATCCCGAAAACTAATCAGGGAAGCGCCTTAACACAGTCAACCTATAAACAAAATTTGAAGGAAATCGGATATTTCTATGAAGAGTTATCGCGTTACGTACGTACATACGTACATACATACATACATACATACATACAGAACCGGCGGGCACATAAGCTCTCAGGCTTTGATAGCCTGTGAGCTAAAAATACAGGTTTACATACATTAGGGAACTTGAGCTCATAGAAAAAGGAAGCACAAATACTAGATAGAAAATTTAAGTATAGCATTACATATAAAACTATAAAATTTGTGTATAGCAAAATACGTTTCTTAATATTTTCTAAAAATTTACAGTTTTTTATTCGATTATTTGGATTTTTTTAAAGGCGAAATAAATACACGTAAAATAAATAAAAATAGAAGTAAAGGTCTAGTAAGAAAAAAGGGGGTAGAGAAAGAATGTGTTGATTATGTTCCATAAATACCATGTCGACAGAAGGGACTTTCGTTGACTTGGAGGTGGTTTCCAAGACCCAGCAAGCGAACTCAATTAACCGTGGCAGTGGCTGTGGCCTTTAAAAAGAGTCCACCCCGGAGTTTGTTACAGTCGTTGCTACACTGTTGGTAGCTATTTCTAAACCTGTATTAAACTAATTTTATAAGAAAGAAAATAGAATAAAATTTTCGCTGTGACTCTCTTAATATTTTCTTTCCTGTGGATGCTTTGATAATAGACACGTCCTTCTTAGACTGTCGAAGAGTAAAATTTCTTTCTATCTCGAAAACTAGTGATTGGAATGAGCTGTAATTTTACACACCGATGATTTTTAGTTTCTTCTATCTATAATAGAAAAAAGTATTGTAATAGATTTTTTTTTTCAACTTTTTCCGACGAAACCGAAGTTTAGACGCGAGAATCGTGAAATTATACGCACAGGCGTATTAAATACAGCCGAGGAAACTAAAGTAATATTCGAAATAATTTCGTGTATATTCGATATTTCAAAGGTAAGTTCAGAATAATGTTTCATACGAACTTTGCACATTTCAATATGAAAGAGTCTCTATATTGTTTTATTTATTAAAATTTATATATTTATAGATTATATATTCATAATTACATTTAAATACGCATTAATTTCCTTTCATTTTGTATTTCGGCTTGAAATGTGTCAGAGAAAATTATTTTGTCGGCTTCCGATGTGACTTCGGGTACCCGACTACAGAAAGTGGACGAAAAATGACAAAGAAATTTCCAACTTTAAACATTAAAAATCTGCATCATCTGTCAGATTTATGTTTGAACCACGCTGGCAAAAAGTGTGTATATGTGTCTATAAACGATGGCTAGCGAAATTTAGCGCACGTAGAAGTCTGAAAATTTGTATGAGGGTAGTCTAACGCAGGTCCTAATGTATCTGAGACTCAGATTTTTATTTTTTTGAAAATTAGTCAGATATTAATTAAAAACTCATAAAAAAGGTTTTTTTTCCCCACAAAATGGCAAAATCGCGTGCACATTTGGATTTGATATAGCCTGATACAACGGAAATGAAAGAAATTGAGAATTTTCACTAATCAGCGAAGATTGAGAAAACTAATTAAGATATCGATTTGAAAGTTTTAGAGTACAAGAAGAAAATTTTTTACACCAGTGTATAATTTTTTGTAAATATCGAACAGTAATTTTACTTATTATTAGGAAAAATCTAATGACTTTACAGATACAAAATCGAAGAAATAATGAAATAAAGACATAATATTAATTAAAAACTGAAAAAAAAAGCTATTTTTTTTTCGAAGATTAGCCCACCTCTAATTTCATTTCCGAAAGGAAAGGAATTCAGAATTTTCACTAGTCAGCGAAAATTGAGAAAACTAATTAAGATATCGATTTGAATGTTTCAGTGTACAAGAAGAAAAAAAATTTACACCAGTGTATAATTTTTTGTAAATATCGAACAGTAATATTATTTATTATTAAAAAAAATCTAAATACAAAATGAATTCAGAATTTTCACTAATCAGCGAAAAATAAGAAAACTAATCAAGATATCAATTTGAAAATTTCAGAGCATAGGTAGAAAATATTTTACATCACTGTATACATTTTTGTAAAAATCGGATGGATTTTTGGTGCTTTATTTGCAAAAAAAAAAAAAAAAAAAAAAAAAAAAAAAAATGTTGCGAGAGATATTTACTTACAAAATCGACAAAAGCGCAATGAGAATGAATTGGGATCACAAAGTAAACTTAAATGTGTTTGATAATTATTTAACTAATAGACCGATTTAGACCAAACAAGAGGTTAAATATAAAAATTTCACATATTCAACTTTGCGTCGAGATTCGTCCGCTAGAGATTATTAAGAAATGAATGATGCGAAATATGCTAAAATAAAAAAGAAATGATGCGAAAAATGAAAAAGAAATATGTCTTAAATGCAATACCTAAAATTTGGGAAGATGATTCCTCTGAGCATGTAAACTTCGAAGCCAAATGTTGCATTTTTAATGAACTTTTTTAAATTTAATTTTTTATGTGATTTTAGCGTTTTAGACTTGTTGAGTTGATTTATTCTGCATTTATAAAAATAATCTGGCTTGAATCTTTTAGTCCAATTAGTCCAATATAGTACATTTTGTTCTCTTTTCAATAAACTTATTGGGAATTCGTAGAGCGATGTTTGAATTTTCACGATTTTTTAATGCGATTTTTAGTGTTTTTTTTTTAATTGTGCGGCGATCTTTTGACATTGGTAAAATGAATTCGGTTTCAAACTTTTAGCCTAATATTATAAATTTTGTCCTGTGCGATTTTTTTTAATTTTAACGATTTTTAATGCGATTTTTTCCGTTCTGGGACGATTTTTTTATCATTTATGAAAGAATTCCGATTACAATGTTTTACCCTATTATAGTAAATTCTGACCTCTGCGATTTTTGAATATTTAGCAATCTGTAATGGGATTTTTGGTGCGATTTTTAGCGTTCTTTCGAGTTCCGCAGCGATTTTTTGACACTCGGAAAAGGTATTTGATTTCAAACTTTTATCCTAATATAGTATTTTTTGTCCTCCACAATTTTTAAATTTGGTGATTTTTAATACGATTTTCAATGCAATTTTTGGTCGATCATTCGGGTTCCTCAGCGATTTTTTTTATAATCAGGAACGATTTTTGTTTTAAACTTTTAGCCTAGTATAGAAACTGATGCCCATCGTGATTTTTGAATTTTAGCGAATTTCAATGCGATCTTCAATGTGCGATTTTTCAAATTTCACGGCCATTTTTTGACATTTATAAAATGAGTTTTGTTTCAAACTGTTAGCCTAATATGAATTTTTTTTCAAACTTTATGTTTGAGATAATAAAATTTCACCTCCTTGCGTTTTTTGAATTTTAGCGATTTTTAATGTGATTTTTGCATTTTTCCGAGTTTGCAGTGATTTTTTTCGATATTCGGAAAACGAATTAGGTATCAAACTTTTAGCCTAATATAGTAAATATTCGTGTGCGCGATTTTTGATTTTTTAGCGTTTTTTCGCGTTTTATGGCGATTTTTTGACATTCGTAAAAAATAACTTTATTGCAAACTTTTATCGTAATAATATAGTAAGTCTTATCCTTCATCAGTTTTGCAGTTTTTGTGTATTTTAGCGTTTCTTCGTGATCCGTGGCGATTTTTTTACATTTGTAAAAGGAATTCGCGGTTCCAACATTTAGCCTCATATAGTTAATTCATTTTGTCATCTAAGATTTCAAATGCGATTTTTAGGCGTTTTATCGAGTTTTGCGCCGATTTTTTGACATTCGTGAACGAATTCCAGTTACAAAGTTTTACTCCACTGTAGTAAATTCTCCCCTTTGCCATTTTTGAATTTTTAACAGTTTTTATGCAATTTTTTCCGGGGTTATTGTATTTGTTGTAATTTTTGCATATTAGTAAAGGAATCTGGTTTTAATCTTTTAGCCTAATATAGTAAATGCTGTCCTCTTTTTAACACAGCTAATTCGGATTTCGTACAAGAATTTCCGAAATTTTCGTGTGATTGTTACAGTTTTTTCCCATTCATCAGAGATTTTTTGACATTCGTAAAAGAAATCATGTTTTAATCTTACCAATATAGCAATCTTTGTTCTCTGCGATTTTTGATATTTTAGTGTTTTTTCGCGATTTGTTGCGATTTTTCTACATTAGTAAAAGGAATCCGGTGGGCTTTTTCAGAAAGCCTCACGTTTTCAGCACCAGCTTGGCGAAAGAGATAAAGCGCAGCCAGCTCTATCACTAATCGTCGTCCATGCCTTTTCTTTTGATCTGAACTTGAATGTGAAATGACTGCTGACCAAATAGCCTCTCTCTGTGTGTGTGGGAGGGGGGAGGTGAGGGGGAAGAGCAATTTAGAATGATTATCTGTTGTTACTTGAAAGTAAAAAATAAGATAACTGGAACAGTTTTTAAACTTTGTATGCTAGTAAAGGACATAAACGGAAGAAGAAAAAAAAACTTATTTAAGTTTGAATTATATGTATTGTGAAATTAAAAGCATTTAATTATCAAAAAGTTCTTTGTTTTAAAGCAATGTATTAAATGTAAACCACGGCAAAATAACATTTCCTCATACTATCTTCTCCACTTGATAACATTTCTGGGGGGGGGGGGGGGACAAAACAGAAACACTCTCTTCGCTGCAGCAAAGGAATGGGGTTGCTGTTTGCTATATTATGTTTGACGTCACAAACAAGAAGGGGTGCGTAGCATTGGATTTAGCACCACGCCAACCGTGATTCTCGCGCCAAGGTGCTGAAAACGTGAGGCTTTCCGAAAACGCATCCCATGCCAATTTTCAAGCCCAGTATAGTAAATTTTTTTCGCTTTTCATTCAGGGAAGTGTTTTCGGAATTTGTACAGCTATTTTCAAATTTTTCATGATTTTTTATTGCGATTCACGTTATTGTTTGACGGGCAACGGCGGACGGGTCCTAGTTTAAAATAAAAAATAAAAAGTATTTTTAACCTTGCCTTTTCTAGTATGTAAGTAAAATCTTTATTAAAGAAGATTTTTTATATTTTATATATTTATTCATTTTAATTTGGCATTGCGTTACAATATAATGCTATTAGAAATGAAAACGAATCGATCAAAACTGAAATAGTAATTTGTAACTCAAACATTTTTCTCAGCGTAAACTAATTCTAAGTGTATATAGAAATGTATCGTCATTTTCCTCCAGTTGTTACGTAAAAACACACTGCTATAGTTTCAAGAGCAATTATTAATAGTAGCGCTCTTCACCGTGTGAACAGTAGCTGAGAGTAATTAACTTAACAAAACAAGTTTAAAACATATTCTGAAAAGAGGTTTCAAATTATTTAATATAATTGAAAAGAGAAGAGACAGTGAACGCCCGGGGCAATAAATCTATTAGTGCGACTGTTCCAAGGAATGGCTGCACAGGGGGGAGGGCGGATATTTACACACACATATATAAGTAAGTGAGTACTGAAAAGGCCTACAACGCTGATCCAGATTGAAATATCGAAGAATGAACGATATGGAGACAGAGTTAAAATTTTAATATTACAAAAAAAAAAAAAAACTCTGTAAAAGGATGAAAAATTTACTTCTATATATTTTTCATCTTCCATTATTTAAATATCATTAATTTGATGTACACTGGTTTGCAAAACTTAAGCAGCAAACACAAAATGCTAATTTCTGAGCACGTGAGTACTCAAAAGGGAATTCTATAAAGAGCAAGTGTAGAAAAGAGGTACTACCCTACAAGCACGGCCAGTCGATGTGAAGTCCCCTTGACGTCACACGTGGTTAGAAGTGTCACAATCGCTACGGTGAATCAAAATATGGGATATTTCACTGTCTCATTATTACTCTCAAATGATTGTTAACACTGAAAAGTCACTGTGACTGTCGCTCTGTGATGGGTCACCAGGTGTCATTACAATGAAGTCACCCTGTGATTCTCAATTCACTGTCAGTTGAAGACTGAACTTTGAAGTCATTGTGAGCATTGCATTGTGATGAGTCGCCAAATAATATCACAATGAAGTCGCATGGTGACTTTCCGGTGATCGACACTCTATTGTGAAGTCATTATTGCACTCCTTTGGGAAAAGTCACCAGATGATTTCATTTTCTGTCACTTGGGGACTCGTCACAGAACAGCTATCATGGTGGCTTTACAATGGAGTGTCAAAATGACAGTCACATGAGAGTCACAAGATGACTTCATTGTAAAGTCACCTGGTGAGTCGTCAAAAAGCAGCAGTCATGGTGACTGTTCAGTGGAGTAACCAAATGAGAGTAAAAATGAGACGAATGAAAGATATCACATTTCTGTTCATTGTAGTGACTGTGACAATTGTGACCATTTGTGATGTCAAGAAGACTTCACATCGACTGTCTGTGCTGTTTAGGGTAGTACCCATTTTCTACACTTGCTGTTTATAGAACTTCCTTTTGAGCACTCACGTGTTCAGAAATTAGCATTTTTTGTTTGTTGCTTAAGTTTTGCACACTAGTGTATTTTATATTTAATTTTATTAAGTCTAATACTTTCTAAAAATAAAATAATTTTATTGAATAGCCACTTCTAGTTAATGGTTGATGGGAAAAAAATTTGGAATATGATCCCAGTTGTTTTAACTTTTATTGTGATTTGAACATCACTTTAACCAAAAACTCACTGAAATTTCTTGATCTTGAATTCATGTCTACTTTGCGTATGACACTTTTCTATAAAACACACTATGTTCGTTAAACGAATAATAATATAATAACAAGTGGGTAAGTGTGATCGAAGATCGCACAAAGGGTATCGTTTAATATTCCTTTCAAAACACTTTATTCTTTCTTTAATAAATCCAAATAAATTTCATTTTCCAAAGGAAAAACAAAATGTCATATTTTTTTTTTAAGTAAACATTTACCGGTCTATTTTTCTCGTTTTTTCGAAAATCGGAACAAGTTCGATAGCAGGCAAAGCCCACGATTATACTCTGTCATAATAATATCTGTCATGTGGGCTAAATGCGATATTAAAAAAATCAATTTCAAAATTAAACATGTTGTATAGAGACCTTCAAAATGTTAGACGTCAGATTAATTTTCTTTTTAATTCTCTAATGACGTCATATTAAGCTGCTTTCTGTATTTACACATAATCATACTCCTTATATTATTGAGAAATGTTTGAAAATTTCCATTTTATTATCAATATGACGTCCTATTAATCTGTTTTTCAATTGGTGAAACTTTTTATTTCATTTTAATTTTTCACGTGGAAATCTTTTAATAGAAAATTAATTATTGTAGAAAGAATTTTAATGTGTATTTCCAATAGTTGGCAACTACTATAACGAAAAATGTTTAAATTTAATAGGAAAAGGCTGCTAGATTTTTGTTTTTTTTATCTCTATTATATTAAAATAATACGATTTTTTCAAATTTTATGATTTTGAGCCTCTTATAGGTATATCAAGTACACAAAATTTCATGATTGTAAGTTGCATAGTTTCTGAGAACCGGCTCTGTGACGGACAGACAACGAAGCGGGAGTTATACGTTTTCGTGAGATGAACAAAACCCTAAAAAACAGTAAATTTTTGGAAGATGTTCATAGAAATACCGTCCTGTGTAACAAACAGTGCATTGCAGAATCATGTTACAGTAAAACCTGTGGGAGCAGAAACGCTAGAACCGGAAAAAATTCCTCATTTGAGAAGCTTCTGTCTTAAGGGGCGCTACTTAACTGTTAATCCTATGGCGGAAATAATTTACGATATCTCGTTCGCATTTCAATATTTTTAAATGTTTTTTTTGCATTGGATAGCTGAGGTCAATCTCTATGCACGCTTCTTTGTACTTTTTCGATTTTGATTACAAGTTTTTATTATTAAGATACTTTCACTTTCGGAACCGATTTCGAAAGTGAAGGTATCCTCGATTAAAAAAAAAAAAAAAAAAAAAAAAAAAAAAAAAAACTGCAACAAAAATCGAAAAAGTACAAAGGAGCGTGCATAGAGATTGATCTCAGCTATCCAATGCAAAAAAAAAAAAAAAAAAAAAAAAAAAATCATTTAAAAATATTGAAATGCGAACGAGATATCGTAAAATATTTCCCCTATTAGGATTAATATTAACCAGTGGGTGTTTTCGATTGAGTGAAGTTTTCCTCTTAACAAAGAGTTGTATATCATTCCATTCGTTCGGACCATGAAAATTTTCCTTTTAAAAAATATTCCGTTAACAAACAAATTGCATTTTCACAGGCTTTACCTTATATTCAAAGTATTGAATGCGATATTTAATTGTATTTAAAACTGATGTTTGAAAAAAGATATTTTAAGTAAAAACAATTTAGACAAAAAAGAAGCAATATATGCATGTTGATATTTTTAATAATGAAATATTTGTTACAGAGATTTCGTAAATCAAGGATATTCTGCCTTTAAACATAGTTATTGATGTTCTGCCATATCATTTATATACATGTATTTTGTCCAATCATAAAGTAAACACTTTTTTTTTCCAATCTATGTTCATTCACCCTTCAGCAAATCAGCTTCATATCTAATGATATTCTACATGAAGCGATATTTAAAGTATCTCTCTCTTTCTCTCGCTAGCTTCCATCTCGCTTCGCTCCTTCTCTTTCCTTCACCCCTTCTCCCCGATCTCCTTTCCCTCATCCCTCCAACCTCCTCTTGCCTCCTTCGCTCCCCTTTCTCCTTTTTCCATTTCTTCCCCTGCCCACTCTTTTCCACTCCCTTTCTCTAAACCCCTGTTTCTCCTCATCTCTTCCCCTTCCCACTGTCTATCTGCCATTCATCATCCCAACTTCTCTTTTACCTTCCCTATACTTAAAAAACTACTAAAAAACTTAACTACTTAATAACTAAATGCTTAACTACTTAAAAAAAAAAGAGGGAAAGAGAGAGAAAGAGAAAGCCGGTCAGACAAACAGCAGAAGGACGGTGAGAGAGGAAAGAGGTGAGGGGAAGCAGGGGAATGAAAAACGGTAATGGAAAAAGAGAGGACAGGGCAAGAGAGGGAAGAAGGGGAAAGAGGGGCGAAGGGGGCAGGAACGGCGAAGGAAAGGTGAGGAAAGGGAGATCGGTGAGAAAGGGTGGAAGAGAGAGAAAGAGAAAGGCGAGAGAGGAACTGGCGAGGGAGAGAGAGAGATACTTCAAATATCACTCTTATCCAAATCATTTCTTCATCCCTAATTCACTGAAGGGAAAAATTAACCTGATTTTTTTTTTTATTGGTATTCATTTTTTAACACTTTCAGTTCAGCAATATCTTTTGAAATTAACTGCACTTCTAATTTGTTAAATTCTTTGATAATTGATTTATATATGTATTTTCGTTGAATGGACTCCATGGGTCTGTAATATATTTTATACTCAAGCTTCCAAAATTTATAAATTTAGAAATTATTTGGCCTTTCCAGCTTTTTCCAGAATTGTCATTAAAACTGCCTGTAATACAGCTATGAATATAATCTTTGTCTTTTTTTTCTATTTGTAGATGACTTATTTCAGGGCTTTTTGTCTCTTCATCTGTGCTATCTTTCGTCTTTTTCACACCATAATACTTTTCAATTTCTGTCCGAAGCGCTTCATAAGGATCTCCTATAAGATAATCTTCTTTCTGTCTTAATTCTATTCTTTCAGGTTCCTCCTTTATTTTCTGGGGCAATTTGTCACTCCTTTTCGGATTCTCATTCAACCCTCTTCTTACTTCCATAGATATACGTGAAGTTTCTCTTCGTAACTCTTTACAACTCCCTAGATGAAGTAGATAAATTATCATATAGTGATATATAAATTTATTTACGTTTTATTTAAATAATTTTTTATGCGTAAGCTTACATGAGGGATGACAGAAAGAAATCTAGAGAGGGGGCAATACTTTGAGATAAATTTGCCTGTGGCATGCAGCCTTAATTATTTATTTATTTATTTTTAAAATAGCCACATTAAATAAGTTAAACTTTGAAGTTTATTTTTTTTACTTACCCATCATACGTAGTATAGGATAAATCTTGTAATCGTTTTGAAAATCGAAAAAAAAAAAAAAAAGTGACGGATTTACACGTTTCAGACTCTGGAGATTCCGAAAAACATATTTTTAGGAAAAAAAAATTGCCGTCTGTCTGTCTGTGTGTGTGTCTGTAAACGCTCTATCTCCCGAACAAATTGAGATAAAGACTTGAAATTTGGTATGTGCTTAGTATGTAATAATGGGAAGAAGCTTATTGAATTTCAGTAACCTCGATTATCCGGAACTATTTTTTCGGACTCTCGAAATATTCGTTCTGATAAAAGGTATATAAAAATTTTCGAAATTGTTTATTTTAAGGAGTGAATATAAAAGACAATAAAAAAACATAAATTTTGCATAAAAAATTAAGTTGACCGAATAATTAGTTGCCGAGATATTTATAATCCTATTTTCCACACTCTTCGATTTCTCATGACCCTGTATTTCGTTCAAATTTCAATTCAAAGATATATTTTAATTGGAAATGAGACGTTTAATCCGACGCAGTAAACCGTTAGTTAATATGATTATCAATTTTGGGGTTATAAGGATGTTTCTTTTACGCAATTCAGTAATAGAACATTTAAAGTTTATGATGTCATCCAGCCACGATTTTATTCGAATTTCATAGCATTTTATAAATAGTTTACGCATGTTTTACTTTCATATTTTATATTATGCATATCCATGATGGGTAAGTATTACGGGGGCCTCCAATGACTAGTTTTAGAACTTCTTTCTGAAATCAATCTTTAAACATATCAACGCAAAAAGCAACGCAGAATTGCAGCAATTAATAAACCTTAAATATTCAGAAATATATTTCTTCCAACATTTTTTAAATGAAAATTTAAGACAGGGTAAACTTTCTTTCGTGAGAAAATTTCTGCCTTCCTGAACCTTCATTTAAGATAAATTTTAAAAATATGAGATAATCAAAAAACAGAATTAATTTTTTTTTATCCACGAGGGGTTCATGGGAGCAGTGCACCCCTCACTAAAAATGGTTAATTCCTCTTTACCTTGCTGTTTAATTATTTTAAATTCCAGTGAAGAATAAATTTTGTACTTTTTTAAATGATCCCAGAAAATGAAAATTTTGTTAATTAAAATTTAAAATCCAGGCAATGGTACTCTTCTGCCCCCCCCCCCCCCTTCTCCTTACCGGTGTCTGTATACTTTAGACATATTGATTGTACGTTGATTGAACGCTTCATTGTACATGTAATAAGATTAGTAGAATTACCCTCTCTTTCACGAATTTTTAGAAAAATCATATGGAAAAAATTATATTGTGAACTGGCATACTTCAAATTCTATAGTTGATCATGCAAAAGAATCGTATCTAACCATCGTATCAAAATAGCGATTTATCTTGTTACTAAACGTACAAAATTTGATTAAATTTTATTGAAGTACTAAGAAATGGATATGAGTTTTGTTCATTCGAAAAATTTCCATATTATATGTATATATATATATATATATATATATATATATATATATATATATATATATATATATATATATATATATATATATATATATATATATATATATATATTAATGTTTTAGACGTACATGGGTTGCAGGAGTCCTTAGGCTTACCTTAGAACTTTATGAATTTCTATCTGGAGTGGAGTCTATGTGAATAATTATGCCCAGAAAAAATAAATGCATTAAACTCTTTATTGGTAAAAAACGGGCAACGAATCCACAGCTCTTCAATGCAGTTTCATCAAATTTTGTGCATTTAGAAACAATATATATCGCTATCAAACAAAGCAGTTTGGAGTTCCAAACCACAATTTCTACACATACACTGCAAAAAATAATTGTTGATTTTACAGTATAAAACTGGCACCCCAGCTGCCAGTATTATACCGTAAAATTAACAGTATTAAACCGTAAAATAAGCAGTAATACGCTGCCGCGCATGCGCGGTAGCGTATTACTGCTTGCGCGGTGAATTTTTGAAGCTGAATATGAATAAAATTAAAATGACGCCATTTTCACTGTCTTTCCATTTTTTTAGACCAGTTGCATTCGTGTAACCGTTAATCTGAAAAAAAAAAAAAAAAAAACCAATAATTAACTCTGGTCGAAGAATAAACCTCTAGTTTGTATCCAATAAAATCTTCCTAATCTTCCATAATATTGCCGATACCCAAGTTTGATGTCAAACATTAGAAGTGCTTGAAACGATATAGTTACTAATCTACCAGAGTTAGTTACAAAACGAAGATATTTACGCGCCAAGCTGTGTTCCATTAAATAATGTCAAATTACTGTTAATTCAATTATAGATCTTTCATTAACAAAATTCCATACCTTAAATAAAACTGACAATGATAAAGTTAGTTATGCAAAATGTTTAGTAATATTATTTTTGGTGAATACTTAAACCGAAGATTTTTTTGCATTTCTCTAAAGAGCATAATAACACGCAGAAATAAATTCATTTCTCACTATGTTTAGCTGCTAGGGCTGTTTGTAGGTCGAAAAGGCTTTATAATGATCGAAAAATTATCTAATCAGAATTTCAGGTACTCGTTTTTTTCTTATCCAGCCTGAAATGATAAATCGACAAATATTATTTATTCCATTCACCACCATTGACATTACAAAGTTTTTCGGTACATTGAAAGCGCCAAAATAGTGGCTGAGATGTTCTGCTCTCAAAGTTGGCATACGGGAAGTGCTGGGTTCAAACCCCTGTCGCGCTCGTTGACCTAACCGTTCGGAATTTTCCGTGGTTTTCTTCGAACCTTGCCGTAAATACGGGTTAGGATCCACTTAGAAAGACCCCCACGGAGGCCACTCCCCTCAGGGTCTATATCTCTCGTGTAGATAATCGGCCGTCATAAAATCAACCAACCGTACATTGGAAGCATTGCTTTTTTGGTAAAATTTTGCTTCATAATGAAAAAAACCCATAAATTTAGTCATCGCTAATTTCAAAAGTCGTCTAATCTTCTGTAATCTGAATCGTCGTCTAGAGTAACCTTCAAACATAAACGAAACATCGAACAATATAGTAAAAATGCCAACTGGCAGGTGACCGGAATACAGACGATTAGTCCAATTCTTTTAAAAACCTTCCTGAAAGAAAGGGAAATATGCAGAAAAAACTAAAAAGAAATGACGAATCAAAAAGAGCATAGACAATTTATTTCAGTAAGCAATTTTTATTGCAAAATGTCGCCTTTTGTGATAGTAATAACGCATAATTCTTTATTTTCCTAACTTTTGACGCAGTGAATATTTCTATAAGGGAAATTGGCGATATATTAAAAAAATAATAAAATAAAAATAAAAGAATAGACAATATTCGCTGGTCTGAGTTCGAGGCTATAAAAATAATATGTTTGGTGAAAACAAACCGGCATGTTTCCGTAGTAAATTTTTAAATCTCTAAAATTTAATTATTTTACAATATGTGTTTGAGTGGCAGACGTTCACTAAAATTTAAATATTTGATCCCATATTCATAACAATAACTGCTATTTATATAATTTGCATTTGAATATAAAAATTTACTCCAAAAAGGATCTTGTATACACGAAAAAACACTATTATTGCTAATACCGCTCAAGCTGATGTCATGCTTATGCATTTTTGGCTTAAAATCACATTGCTTGGCGACAAAAGTAAAATCAAAATCGTAAATAAACAAATAACATGTAACTCATAAATGCAGTCATTTTTACAATTACATCTGCTAGTTCCTCCTGTAAGACACATGATAGGGGAGTTACATTAAAAAAAAAATTAACAGAAAGAAAAAAAGGAAAAAAAATTACTCATATTTTATTAAATCAAACTATCAGATGCATCTTTGTTAACCTGACGCAAACGATAAATCGCCAAATACTGACTTAATCTGAATTGCAATCTCATGCATTGCAAATATTTTTAAGCATTACAAGCGTTCCTTTGGGGTTTAAATTAAATATTATGCCTCATTAAAGCAGTTTCTTTCTTTCTTTTTCTTTTTTTTTTTGCGGGGAGGGGGGGGGGATTTTAAATAAAATTAATAACAGAATGTTTCTTTTATTTTTCTATGTGTTTGCATTGTTTTCTGATATAGCCGTTTCAATTCTTTCGCCAACGATAATGGTAGCCAAAAAAATTACCTATGGTAACCTTATCGTCCAAAACAACAGAACTTTCCATCATAATTCTATAACTAATATGCGTAGAACTATGTGTTATACACTAAAACTTTCCCTGAAAAATTATCTATCCAACAGTGCAAGTTCCATCAAATTCCATTCAGCAGAACTCGAGTTATAAAGGAATGGAACGAAATTTCCGTTTGTGTTTTATATATATACTAGATTAAATGTCCCTTAGTATGTTTCCATATTTAAATATTTCTCTCTTTTAATCTGTGTCAATTATTAAATTTCTCCTCTAGTATTCTAAAAAAATCGTATGCAGTTAAAGAATATTTTATACCTATTCTCGAAGCTAAAATATTACTTTATTTTACCGCGTTTTTAAAAGCTTTCAGTAAATTCCAGTTCTAACTAGAAAGATTATTTGCATTCGGGAAATTCAATCACTACGCCTGAAATTGGATTAAGTCCTTCGAATTCAGACTATGATTGGCTAAAACAGATCACATGTCTCGTTTGTATCCTTTCGCATGACTCCCCTTAAAATCGCTTGCAAGGCCAGGAGAGAGGGAGAATTTTGACGTTTAGCGTTGGCTAAAGAGCAGAGTAAAAATTTAACTGGTTTCTAATTCGCAACATCGTCTTTTTAGTTAGTAAAGTAGAGAGTTTAGAAGGGTTTCGTGCCCAGTGGATCCAATCCATTCACCTAAATAAATGTCTTTAAATTTGGGAAAGACTCGTGGAAATTAATGACTGTCGCAACGGATCTTACTGATGCATAGATTTAACTACAGTCTACCGAGCATTCCTCCTGACTTGACGTTTTAAAATGTCAATAAAGTCTTTACTTCTACTGAAAATTGATTGAAGTTGTTGGTGATACCACACGGCCTCCTGATGCGATCGAGAACGGAAACCTTGCACAGAGTTAAACATGTTTATCAACGAGTTTCCGACTGCCATTCAGACCGAATTCGAACTTGAATTCACGATTTATATATATATATATATATATATATATATATATATATATATATATATATATATATATAGTCGACATTTTGTTTTCATTGTACTCGGAAATTTTCCTTCTTGGAGTCGGAAATTTGTGAGTTTACAACCCCCCCCCCCCCACGTGATTAGGGTGGTTTACGCCCCTGATTGGCACATCCGACTAGTTTATTTTTCGTTTCCTGGAACGGCCAGGAAGTCCCTTGAAATATTTCGCTGAGATCTCAAGGCTCTGCAGAGCACATGTTGAGAATCTCTGGCTTAGATGATTCTTAAGTAACTATAAACATGTCGAAAATCGATTCACCCTATAAGGGGAATCAAGTCTGACTGTTACTGTAAAATACCAGTCAAGAAAATTCTGATGGTATATTTCGAAAAACAACCACTTTCCACTTGCAATGGTAAATCTAAATAAAGTGCTTTTACAATAATACTCCCTTAATAAAAGTGGAACAAGAAAAATTTATCTTCGCAGGCAATATTTCCCCTTAGACTGAGTTTGCTGTATTTCTATGAAATCCCGGAGTCTGAAAATGTTTCTAGTGTTTCTGCGTTAGACAGATTTCCGCCTTACACGGTATTTAATTACACATAAATTAATTAGACATAATTTACTGTATTTATTCCAGAAACATTTAAAATGAGATTAAAATATAAAAAGCACTTACATTTTTGTGTCCAATATTTTGGCTTTTCTATATTCACTTTAATATTTAAGCATTGTGTCATCAGTAGCTTGTGCATGTATTGATGGATCTTCTCTACACTTGGTCTCCTTCGAGGGTCAATGCATAATATCCTAGCTGCCAGAAAGTTGATTGCTTTTAAGTTGATTACGTGATCGTACGCTTCTGGAAAAGCATTGTGGACTAGCTTTATAAAAAAAAATTTCTGTAACGAAAAAAGTTAAACATAATGTCACCTAGACGAATTTTAATTGCATTTATATACTTTTTTTTACCCCTGATGATTTTGAAAAAAAAAATAAATAAAAATAAATAAAGCAAATTTATTTCTTCACAAGTACACCCAGAAAAGGGAATTGATTAAAACTACAAAACATGTTTTGTTGTGTACATTTTGGTTGTTTTAGCAAAATTCAAGTAAAATTGAACTATTTTACTTGAATGAACAAAATATTTTTTGTTGACGATACAAATTTTTTTTTTTTTTTTGGAATTGCAAAAAAAAAAAAAAAAAAAAAAAAATTGTGTTGATTCAAACAAAATTTCCATTGACCTATATTTAAACGAAAAGTTTTGTTGGGTCAACCAAATTTTTGTTGATTCAACAAAGCTTTTTTCTGTGTGTAATATAAAATAATAAAACACTACAATAAAAAGGAGCTTAGAATTTTTAAGCAGGAGGAGTTTATCTCCCGTGGAGGACAATTTGTAGTCCTGTCTTTCTGTTTACATTTATGCGTTTAAAATTTTTCTTAAACGAAGTTTTCAAGAAGGGGCGGAGAGCAGAGTCCCCCTGACAGAAAATTAAAATAATGTTTCAATTTTCCTTCTTGAAAAGGGTGTAAGAACTTTATTTTTGAATATATAATATTTTTTAACTGTTAAATTTCATTATTACTCTCTAAGTCGATAAGTTTTAAAAAAGGTTTTTCACTTTGATTCTAACAAAAAAAGTTTATTTTTACATATTTATATTCTACATTTTAAAAAAACGCAAAGAAGGGGGCAGTCTACAGGTAAAATTCAAAGGCCTCAACACAATAACTTGTTCCAAAATCTTGCCCCTTTTCGGATTTTGCTCTGCAGACGCACATGTCATGCCATTTTTACAGTTTAGTTTTCAGTTTTTCAATTTTTTTTTCGTAAATACATTTAGACTTGTGACTTAAATACGAGCGCTGTAAAAAATATTAAGAATTTAAACTGTGTAATATAAAAATATATATTTTGAATAACGATTGGCAAATTTAGTTACTTTGTTGCCATCTCTCCACATTGGAATAGAAACAGTCTTTAAAAAATTACAACTTCAAAACTCAAATTTGAAATGATATTTCATTTCTACAATAAATTTTAATTTCGAATTAATAACAATAAATTTTAAATTCGAAGTTTAAGAATCATACACGAGTAAAATGTTGACATCGAATGTTAATTTCATTTTCTCTTCTTATTCATATTTCCTGTTATAATCATTTTTACGCTTTTTGTGTGTGTGTGTGTGTTCGTATTAAATATCTTAAGCACGATTATGTGATATTATTGCCGTCTACGAATTTTGCATATGAAATAAGTATTATGAAGTGATTATTAGAAAAAAGCATGACTTAACATATTAATAGTATTTTCAGAATTTTTTTTTCTAGAAGCACCTAATATATGTGGGTGTTTCATAAATAAACTTTGCAGCTTCCATATCCAGATACCGTTGAGCATTAATAGTTGAAGAAACAGACTTCAAACGAAGACTTCAAATGAAGACTTCACAAAGTAGCATAAAAAGCATTTTCTGGCTTTTTTGGACCAAAAAAAAAATAAAATTTCACTTTTTTTCAAAAACTGGACATGATAAAAGAAAACGGACACCAGATTTGAAATCATCGTAAAAAAATTGGTTTAAAAACATATTATCGTACTCATATGACAGAAATATTTGGACGTCAAGAGACGTTATTACAAAAAATTGAAAAAAAAATGTAAATTTGGCACAATATTTCATGGTTCCATGTCAGTATAATCTCGGAAACAACATTTTTGTAAAGTAAACTAGCCAGTAATCATAACATAAAACAAAAAATCTAGTCTGATAATGCTTTATACTTTAAATTTGCATATAATTGTACAAAAATTCCAAAAAATTGCATAAATCAAAGTATGCAAATATATCAAAAGCTGACTGTGCTGTAGAAAATGTAAAACTAGATTCGGAATTAGAGGAAAAAACAAAATAAGAAGCAACTAATTTTGGTTATGGGGCAGAGCAAAATTCATTGCCCAGTTCAAATTTGTTGTCCAGTGTTATTATCAAATGCTTGAAAATGTCCGTTGTTTCCAATATGACGTCACATTAATCTTCTTTTTAATGCTTAATTTTTTTTTATTTCATTTTCATTTTTTACGTGGATTTTTTTCCAATTCAAAATTAATCGCTGAGGAAAAATTATTATTCCGGATTTTGATTTATTGGCAACGAGAAAGAAAGGTCGTAAAAATTTACCGGAAAAATATTCATTCATTCTTTATGAAAACAATGCAATTTTGAATTATTAAGAAAAATATTTGAATAAAATAAATAAAAAATAGCCTATGTTCATTTCTGGGGTATAATCCATTTCTATACGAATACATTAAATCATTCGTTTTGACGTTGCCTTCTCCCAAACATTCACACACACTTTCACATTTATAATATTACTAGCAAACCCGCGGCTTTGCTCGCATAATTTTTGAAAAATGCCAAGTGGTATTCGTGGGACTATTTTCATGAAAGGAAATTTTACTGCCACAGATAATTCAAAAACTAATAATTTAGCCACATTTTGGGTAAACTTCATTCTTATACTGCATTAGGTGAACATCAGACATAAATGAATAAGAAGAGCTAAAATTATTTTTAAATTAATGGTAATTTAGAATATATTTTGAAGGTTTTTCGCTCATTTCAGTTTTCATAGGAAATTTAGAAAATTTCAGAAACAGTTCTAAGCGAGTACTTATATCTTAAAAGTAAGCATTATGCCAAACTCTAATCTTCTATCTAAGCAAATTTCTGTTATAACTGTATCACAGGAATTGCAATTTTAGAACATTTTTGTTCCTGCACACATTAACGTTTCTAAATTTTTAAAAACTCTTCTGTGGATGAATTAGTGTCTCTAACGTAACAGCCATGTAAAATTTCAAGTTTCTATCCCTAACAATTTCAGATAAATCATAGTTTAGAAGGTTTTTATAACTTTTCCAACTCATTTCACTTTTTAAAATTTAGAATTTTTTTAGAAACCGTTCTTAGCGAGAACTGAAATTTAAAAAATAGCCACCATGCCAAATTTCGACTTTCTAGACCTTCATCACTAAAATCGCAATTTTAGAAAGTTTTTTTATTCTAAACTTTTTTAATTTCAAATTTTGTAATAAACTCTTCTGTAGAAGCATTTACATCTAAAAAATAACAGGCATGTCAAATTTTAAGTTTCTATCCCTAACAATTTAGAAAAAAACTGTAATTTGTAACATTTGGCGCTCCATTTTACTACTTTAAATTTCGTTTTTTAATAAACTGTTTATACCGAGAATCTGCATCTTAAAAGTAACCTCTATACTAAATTCCATAATTTCTAACAGGAATAAATCTAATTAAATCTTAATGTAGAATGTTTTTAGAACGTTTTCCGCTCATTTCAGCCTATAAAATGTCAATTTTTTTAGAAACCGGTCTTAGAGTCCATTTTCATTTTAAGAGTAACCACCATGCCAAATACGAAGCTTCGATACCAGCAGTACCACATAAATCGCAATTGTAGAACGTTTTTTTTTTTTGTTCCTGCCCTTTTAAATTTCGCATTTTTAATAAACTCTACTGGGTGATCATTTACGTTAGTAACAGCCATGCAAAATTTCAAGTTTCTAGTTTTAACAGTTCTAAATAAATCGTAATTTAGAACGCTTTTCGCGCTTTTACACTTTTAAATTAATTTTTTTTAAATTCTTCTGTACGACCAGTTACGTCTTAAAAGCAACAGCCATGTCAAACTTCAAGTTTCTATCATTAACAATTCCATAGATATCTCAATTTAGAACGTTTTTAGAACGCTTTTCGCTCCCTTCACTCTTTTAAATTTCGATTTTTCAAATTGTTTTGTGTGACCATTTATGTCTTAAAAGCAACAGTCATGTCACATTTCAAGTTTCTATCCGTAGCAATTCCATAGAAATCGTAATTTAGAAAGCTTTTCAAACGCTTTCGACTCATTTGACCATTTGAAATTTTAAATTTCCTTCCAAACCATTGTTAGCGAATATTTCTATCTTAAAAGTAACCAACTATGCCAAATTTGAAGTTTCTAATCCTGTCAGTATTAAAAAAATAATCGTGATTTAGAACGTTTTTTCTCCTTCACCCTTTTAAATTTAGATTTTTTTTAATAAAACTGTTCAGTGTGCAACTGCGTCTTAAAAAGTATCAGCCATGTCAAATTTCAAGATTCTGTCCTTAACAATTCCATAGAAATCATAATTTAGAACGTTTGTAGAACACTTTTCCCTCATATCACACTTTTAAATTTCGAATTATTTAGAAAATATTCTTAGAGAGCATATATATCTTATAAGTAACTACCTTGCCCAATTTCAAATTTATAATCTCTCCAGTATCACCAAAAATTGCAATTTTAGAACGGTTTTCGCTGCTGCAACCCCTTGACGGTAGTGGCACTGACATAAAATATAGTCTTTGTTAGAGCAGAAGCTGTCTCCATAAATTTGCCATTACGTTTCAAGTCGGTTCTGTTGTTTCAGAGATTCCATAGAAATTGTAATTTAGAATGATTTTAGAACGTTTTATCTCATTTCCCCCTTTTAAGTTTCGAATTTTTTAGAAACTGTTCTTAAAGAGAATTTATATTTTATAAGTAACTACCGTGCAAAATGTCAAATTTCTAGGCCCTTCAGTATTACAAAAATTTCAATTTTAGATCATTTTTCGCTACCACACCCCTCTGGGATAGTAACACTGACATAAAATACATTCTATGTTAGAGCACGGATTATCACCATCAATTTGCCAACATTACGTTTGAAATCGGTTTGGTAGTTCCAGAGATACAATAGAAATTGTAATTTAGAATGTTTTTAGAACGCTTCAATTTTCGCTCCATTCAGTCTTTTAAATTTCGATTTTTTTTCTTAGAAAGCATTTACATCTTATAAATAGCTACCATGCAAGTTTCTAGCTCCTTCAGTATCGCAAAAATCACAATTTTAGAACGTTCTTCGCTCCTGCACCCCCCGGAGGTAGTGGCACCTACACGAAATATAGCCTATGTTACAGCAGGAACTGTCACCATCAATTTGCCACCATCACTTTTGAAAACAGTTCTGTAGTTCCAAAGGTTCCGTATAAATTGTAATTTAGAATATTTTTAGAACGCTTTTCGCATATTTCACCCTTTTTTAATTTCGATTTTTTTAAATTGTTCTTGGACAGCACTTACATCTTATAAGTAACTACCATGCCAAATTTCAAGTTTCTAGCTCCTTTAGTATAAAACAAATCGCAGTTTTAGAACGTTTTTCGCACCTGCACCTCCCTGGAGGTAGTGATACCTACACAAAATATAGCCTATGTTGGAGAAGGGACTGTCACCATCAATTTGCCCCCATCACTTTTGAAAACGGTTTTGTAGTTTCAGAGATTCCGTAGAAATTGTATTTTAGAATGTTTTTAGAACGCTTTTCGCAGATTTCACCCTTTTAAATTTCGATTTTTTTAGAATTTGTTCTTGGACAGTATTTACATCTTATAAGTAACTATCATGCCAAATTTCAAGTTTTTAGCTCCTTCAGTATAAAACAAATCGCAATTTTAAAACGCTTTTCGCTCCTGCACCCCCTGTAGGTAGTGGCACCGACATGAAATACAGTCTATGTTACAGCAGGAACTGTCATCATCGATTTGCCACCATCACTTTTGAAAACGTTTCTGTAGTTTCAGAGATTCCGTAGAAATTGTATTTTAGAATGTTTTTAGAACGCTTTTCGCAGATTTCACCCTTTTAAATTTAGAATTTTTTTAGAATTTGTTCTTGGACAGCTATTACTTCTTATAAGTAACTACCATGCCAAATTTCAAGTTTTTAGCTCGTTCAGTAAAAAAAAAAATCACAATTTTAGGACTTTTTCGCTCCTGTACCACCCTGAGGGTTGTGGCACCGACACAAAATGTAGCCTATGTTGTAGCAGGGATTGTCACCATCAATTTGCCACCATCACTTTTGAAATTGGTTCCGCAGTTCCAGAGATTACACCCTACAAACAAACAAACAAACGTTACTTCTTTATAATATTAGTATAGATTAGGATTCTCTAACTGGATGATGCACCAGCCCAATAGTTACAGGACTTTCCGAGATGGTCTCGATGAAAATTCTCACGAATGTGATTCCCTTGATGAACATTCTCACAATGTATTCTCACGAATACATTGAAGAGTCGCCGAGCACAGCATGCAACTGACCCGTTGGTAAGACAGAAGTCCTGACTTATGATGTATTCTTTATTTCTTGCGCGGATATGTAAAATTCAAGCTACTTTCCCTTCTTCTGCTGTTCTATCAAGATAAAACAACGTAGCCCAGCCAATATCACTGTTACTACATTTGATTCATCGCTTGAATTTCTCCGGGAATGGATTATCCATGGAATGTTTGTCGTTTGATTAAGTCAGGCGTCACACCGACGTGACACAAGCAACACAGCGCGCAACTTATGTGAAGAATTATGTTTTTAACGCATTGAAACAAAGAAGAAACAGGTTTGAATTTAAGAATTTGTCTTCTTACTCGAGGGTTTTGTAGCTTATTGCGTCACCTATGTGGGGCCTGCCTAAAACTACACAGAAAATCTGCGTCTGTGTCTACAACGCATTAAACCTTATGCTAAAATTCTGTTATAGGTAACATAGAGTTTTTACATAATTTTTTTATAGTGCATTAAAACTACATACTTATTTAAGAATCATCCGAGGATTAAGTATCGGTGGAACGTAGTGCGATAATCAAATCTCTATATATTTCGTTAAACGAGATATTTCTTTATCCAATACTATCTGAAGCGGATTCAATTGTAAATGATTACAAAATTTACTTACTTTCAAAACTTTGAACAGTACCGGGTAAACTTGCTTTCTCCAACTATCGACATGTTCAGGAAGATTTTTCTTTAGGTAACCTCGTGTGAAAACTTCAATAATCATAATACCCAATGACCAACTATCCAATTTATCTGGGTATTTATTTCCAATATTTGATTCGAAATAGGATTCAGGAGGCCGAAGACTATTTATGATACCACATCTAAAACACATTCAAGAAGATAATTAACACTCATATAATTTAATGTGTCATACAACAAACAATGAAAGCATAAATAATAAAATGTCTTCAATAACACCAGATCTTTTCAATTTACTGTATTGGTATATGATAAAATTGACATATGACATAATCATAATTAAGTGCATTCTGTTGCAGTTAATCTAAAACTACTGACATTTAAAATATTGTAATTTTTTTAGCACATACAAAAATTAAATTGACATTTATAATTTAATATGTTTTAAAGCAAAAAAATATATTTCATAAATAGCAAATAGGCTTTAAAACCACCAGAAGTTTTCAATTTACTGCATTGATATATGATATATGATATATGACATAAGACAAAATACGCTGACATGTGACAGTATTGACATGTGAGATTTGATAGACAGTGGTGACTTATGACTGTACTGACATATGCGGTATGACATACTGTGTTGATATATGACTGTACTGACATATGTCATATGACATACCGTGATGGTATATAAACTTAATTAACATGCATTTAATCTAAGCACTTAATCTAAAACTATTGGCATTTAATATCAATATTCAATATCAATAATATTAAGCATCTAATATATATATATATATATATATATATATATTAGATGCACCTTAAGAACTTGTATATAAACGACTAAAATTAAATTGCTGTAGAATTCACTTGCAGCAAAGTAAAATGTTGTTGTAATAACTTCAAAACAAAATCAGTTCTAATGTTTCAATTTTTAGTGTAATTTCACTTAATAAGTGCAGTAATTACAATAAATGATTTTAAATTCATTCGAAATAATATTTTGAAAAATTAAACTTTTAATTCAGCTATTGCTAAACCTTCAAATCTCACGGACCATAAAATCCATAATTTTAAATCTCTCGGACCACTAATATGATTTTTATATTTTTAATATAATTACATTTTTTCCAAAAGAGAGCTTTCATTTTATTAATATGAAATCTACCTATTTAATAAAACAAAATTATAAATCTTCATTCAAATATAAGAAAATTAATAATCATCATAATAAAATTCTTTAAATGCTGTTTAATTGTAACAAAACAAAGCTTTATATCTCACATATTTTTAATTTGGCAGTTGTACCTGCATGTTTGAAATTCGTGAATTTTTGGCTAAATTACGTTACTGCAGGCAGAAATTCCTTTTTATTTCAAGCCGAGATCGATATCGAGTTTTAATTGCTGTGACGCAATCAATACGTCTTTTAGAAAAAAATATGTAGTTGAAAATTGAATAAAAATTTGTATTATTTTTCCATTAAAAAATGAGTTTTCACCTTTTATACAAAGCCATAAATTAAAAGATACCTCTTTTGCAAACAAATAAGAAACAACTGTTATTAACATAATTATCAGTACCTGTTATATCTCAAAATTTCAAAACAAAACAATCAAAGTTTAATAAATATAAGAATCTTTTTAAATATTATTTTTGTCTTTTGAAAAATGCAAATTATGCCCGGAATTTTCTGCGGATCACCGAAATTTTCTCGTGAAGTGGTTAGCAGCAGTTGTTTTAAACCATTGAAAATTTATCATAAATCATACCTGCAATGAGAACTGAAATTATAATAAAGTTTGATGGTAAATGTTTTAATATTACTTATACCCATCATACGTAGTATAGGGTAAGTCTTGCAATAGTTTTGAAAATCGGAAAAAAAAATTGACGGATTTACACATTTCAGACACTAGAGATTACAAAAAACACATTTTTAGAAAAAAAAAAATTGCCGTCCGTCTGTCTGTCTGTATGTCTGTGTGTTTGTAAACGCTCTGTCTCCCGAACAAATCGAGATAGAGACTTGAAATTTGATGTGTACTTAGTATGTAATAATGGGGAGAAGCTTATTAAATTTCAGTCACCTCGATTATCCGGAACTATTTTTTCGGACTCTCGAAATATTCGTTCTGATAAAAGGTATATAAAAATTTTCGAAATTGTTTATTTTAAGGAGAGAATATAAAAGACAATAAAAAAAAAACAAATTTTGCATAAAGAATGAAGTCGATCGGATAATTAGTTGCCGAGATATTTGTAATCCTATTTACCACACTCTTCGATTTTTCCTGAGCCTGTATTTCATTCAAATTTCAATTCAAAGATATATTTTATTTGGAAATGAGACGCTTAATCCGACGCAGTAAACCGTTAGTTAATATGATTATTAATTTTGGAGTAATAGAGCCTTTAAAGTTTATGAATTATATAAGCGTATTATGAGCTAATTCTTTTTCGTTAACAATTTCAAAGGATGTATTGTTTGAAATTTATATTAAAGCCTATAGTAAGGCCGATTAGACCTGAAAGGAGTCATCAATATAGTTATAGAACGAGGAATTACCGTGTTTAAGACACAATTCCAGTATAGATATATTTCGTTGTTACAGGTTTTAGTGTAATAAGAAATTCAATAGTTTTTCTATATTGCAAATAATGGTGTTCTCTCATCTATGTTATCTGGTTGTAAAATTTTTTTCGCGCAACTTCTTTTCATTAATATATCTTGTCATATATTTGACTCATACACAAATTTAAAATTATTTAATTTAAAAAAACACTTCTATTAAGTAAAAAGTATTTCACAAAGGTTCATCCTTTTTTTTTTACCTAAGAAGTCGTTGCTTATATTCAATCCATTTTCCATAGTACAGAATATATATATATATATATATATATATATATATATATATATATATATATATATATATATATATATATATATATATATATAGTAATAAAAAAATAAATTCTATAAATACTCCGCAAGAGAAAGTGCATCATTGGGTGAACCATCTCATAGTTTCGTAAGCAAATATTATAGTTGATCTTCAGAAATCTAATGTAACTACATGTACTACATATACAACTTGGATTTTATAACAAGATCAAACATCTTGAAAAGTTTCAAAGATTATCCATACCTTCGAAAAAAAAGGATTCTTCTTTTAACTCTAAGTTCCTGTATATGCATGGCACACGCTACACATCTAGCTTGTATTTATATTATATGTAAATATATGTTTTATAGCATTTTGAGCACACATTTAAAAACTTGTATATAAATGAATAAAAAAAAAGAATAATTGATTTATGCTGCACGAACTGATTTGTTTTGAAGTTATTACAAAAACATTTTACTTTGCTGCAAATGAATTCTGCAGCAATTTATTTTTAGTCATTTATATACAAGTTCTTAAGGTGCATGCTTAAAAAACTTTAAAACTTTTTTGTGTATCTATTATATATATATATATATATATATATATATATATATATATATTAGATGCACCTTAAGAACTTGTATATAAATGACTAAAAATAAATTGCTGCAGAATTCATTTGCAGCAAAGTAAAATCTTGTAAATCTGTGCTCAAAATGCTATGGAACATATATTTACATTTAACATATTTTATTTAAAATATTTAAAATTTAAAATATTTTATTATGTGTTATCTACATAATACAAGATAATTTATTTTGTATGAAAAGAAAAATAGTCTATCTATTAAAGGGCTATATCTTCCCTTATGTACTGATATGCTGTAAAAATACAACTAAAATACTTCTATAACAAATTGAATCAATAGAAAGCAGCATCTGTATTTACCTTTTTAACCTTGCGTTAATAGGCGTTAAAAAATCTAAATCATCTATTTTAATGCCCCCATCGTTGCATAGTGTAATACTGCTTTCTTGCATATTCATATGAGCGTAACCTTGTTTGTGAAGATACATGAGTCCTTTGGAGACTTCTGTCATCCAAAATAAGGTTGTTGCTAGAGCTTTTTTATCATATTTTAATTCCTCACTGTTCAATTTTTGTATGAGATTACTCTTTCCAGAAATTGTATAAATTAAAACTTCATTAAGGTCTGTTAGTTTCTCTGTCTTTAAAACAGGAATTATATTCACGTGATTGAACTCTTTCCATGCGGTCAGGCTATCTTTGATATAATCCTCCTTGCATACCTTTACAGTAATGCTTTTTCCAGATTCAGGCAGTTTTATTGTGATTGAAGAACTTTTCTCGTGTAATTTTATGACGTTAAATCCCTTTTCTTGTATAATTTTAGTTAACCAAAGATTATTAATTGATGTTTTTTCTATATGTTGATTCTGTATTTTGGACTTAATATTTTTATTTTTTGAGGACACTTGGCCCATTTTTTATTACTATATGACGATATATTTATGCTCTCTAAGAAAAAAAAATATATAAAATGGCTTTTTTTTTCGTTTTTTACGTAAGAAAGTTTATTTAAATATTATGACATGAGAGAAGATAAGTAGCAGCAGTATTTGGAAGTTTGATAAATTGAAATTCTTTGTATTTGCATTGTTACTTTTAGTGCATTGTTATTGATATTGTTGCGCCCTGTTTAATGTTGCAATATGGTGAATTACTTTATTTGGTGGTATAGTAAAGAAACAACAATGAAACATTGTGAATTAAACAACATTAATTAATCAGCAACAATCTGTATAATAAAATCACATTGTATCATTGTTGAGTTCATTGTGATTGTTAATTTTGTACAGTTGCACCTTACCGACAAATATTGTTACATCACCATAACAAACAATGTTAACACTTCGGAAGATTTTCTAAACACAAAAGATTCATTCATTGTGAACGTTTAAAATATTAAACCATGGAAGAAATTTTTCACGATATAATCACTACATAGTATAAAACAAAGTCGCTTTTTCTGTCCCTATATCCCTATGTACGCTTAAATCTTTAAAACTACGCAACGGATTTTGATGCGGTTTTTTTTAATAGATAGAGTGATTCAAGAGGAAGGTTTATATGTATAATCACTACATAGTATAAAACAAAGTCGCTTTTTTTGTCCCTATATCCCTATGTACGCTTAAATCTTTAAAACTACGCAACGGATTTTGATGCGGTTTTTTTTAATAGATAGAGTGATTCAAGAGGAAGGTTTATATGTATAATAACCATATGTTTTGCTTTGTAATTTCAGATAAATCACTACATAGTATAAAACAAAGTCGCTTTTTCTGTCCCTATATCCCTATGTACGCTTAAATCTTTAAAACTACGCAACGGATTTTGATGCGTTTTTTTTTTAATAGATAGAGTGATTCAAGAGGAAGGTTTATATGTATATCCATTAAATAGTGGAGAAATACTGTTATTTTTGAGGTTTTTAATGCGATGTCGTAAATAATTTCATTTTTTCCGCTTATACATTGCAAACGCAGGCTGAACCCTACAAGCTTTATCAAAATAATGTACTAATTATTGTACACATTAAAAAGGTCTACAGAAAACACAAAGAGATGAAGGTTTTCAAGGTTAACCCGAAGCAAAGCGAGGGAGGGCCGCTAGTCTGGTATAAAAAGAGTGCGAATGGAATCGTCAGAGTGCCGTGCGGGACCTCAAACGGTCTCACCTTCTTCTCGATCACGCGGGATGACTGAAGTAGCTGAAAATCTGCTTTTTTAATGTCACTTAAAATCTGCTTTGTAGCGCTGCCTAATGAAAACAAAGTATTAGGACAGTATTTGAATAATTTGTTGGTTTTGAATTCGAGGCCCCCATGCAATTACGGCCCCGCTAGTATTAATTAAAGCTTCTGTCGAGAGCAATTTAAATCTTAAATGTTTGTAGGGATTAGGGGATCAATTTTCAGATTTTTAAAAAAAAATGAGAATTGTTAATACCCATAGTTTAGTTAGAATATATGATTAGAATTAGTTTTTACCAAAAATTAAATTCTATAAAGGAACTATAAAACTTAATGATTTTGCATTTATAACCGAATCTATATTATAAAGCACAAACGTGTTGTTAGTAACTGTGACGTCCTAACGATTCTGGTAACAATGTGGTTATAGCTATTTGAGAGTTATAACAATGAAGATAAATATGAGCAAAACCATGTTGTCTGCTATAATATGTCAATTGATTGTACAACTGAACTTTCTCCGTACTTGCGTGTACGTATGTATAGATATTTACACACGTACATGTCCATCTGCACACACGTGACAACTTTTACACCAAAAAATTTCTTGTCGCGATAAAGAAGGTAAAACTTTCGCTAACAGCCCAGCGAAATTCAAACTGTAATATATTTATAGTACTATTTACATGATTTATCGCCCAAGCTTAACGAAAGCACTTTCTTCTGGTATAAATAAAAATTGCAATGACCACGAAATTTAATATATATATGTTGCATTCCGCTATTGTTTTAGTTTCATACAACAGTCGTAGAAAAAAGATGACAAACATCTCCAAATTAATGCTGTCGTAGTAAGAACTTTAAGCAGTCGTAGGCCGAGTTGTATGTAAAATGAAGAAAATAAAAATACGATGCAATCGAATCCATTTTATTCAAATGTAATCAATCTTCTTTAGATTCCGGGGAAATGCTCTATTTACGAAACGATAGCTTAACAACTTGTTGATTAACAACTCTCCATAGAACGACGTTCTATTGCATTCCAAATCCGTCCCGTTTTCTTTAGAAAACACCTACGTCTATAATTCCACGTTTAAAAAAGCCGAAAAATCGAACAGCCGCTTATTTTAGTCACGCCACCCGTCAAAAATTCCACTGAAAATCGAGTCTGTTTTGAGTTTTAACAGCATTGACACAAGACCACAACATATGTCACGTGACACGGATTCTGCGAATCATAAGGGCTTTAAAGGAACTTCATTCGCATTTCCGGCGCAATTATTTTGAAGCGATTTAACTTCCGCGCGGAAAAAAGGCTTCGAAAATCTCGTACCAGATGAATGACGTGTCAACAAATCAAAGTCTCTGCTTTGAAACTGTGGTTAAAACTTCGAATTTAATACGCAATTAAAAAAAAAGAAAATGAATCTTCGATGTAGAAAAAAAAAAAAAAAAAAAAAAAAAAAAAAAAAAAAAAAAGAACGAAAGCATTTTGGAAATATTTTAATAGGCATTTAATATTTAATAATAGAATGTTTCTTTAAAAAAAAACTAAGGTTTTTTTTGAGCGGAATAATTTAAGAGATAGAATATTTTAGCATTTAAATAAAGAATTTTATAACAGTTTGATTACACGAGAATAATAATAATGAATTTTAATAATGGATTAAAAGTAAAGTTGTTCTATTTAAAGAATAAACTTAAGTGGCTATCGCCATTTTTAGATCTAAATACTTTAGAATAAATGTTATTAAGTGGATTACGATAAAATAGCTTTACATATGGATAGTAAAGGACTATTTTAAGAATAAGAATTATTTTAATAAGCCGGGGTCATATACGGAACATTAATAAATGGAAAAAATGCATTGTATAATTTAGCAGATTGCGGAAAAAATTAAATTTTGTAATATGTATATATATAATAATATTAATTAAGAAATAAGGTACTTCTTCCTTTTATCCCGTCGACTACTTTTTATAAAAAGAAACTATCGCCAAACTATATGATTTAACCCCAAAAGCATAATCGTGACGTCAGATGCATTACATGTGTTTGGCATGTCATCAAGTGATTTATAATTCAACATTTATCTGTACTTTTAATGATGTTTTACTCATTTATTAAGTATTACGTTAATTAAAATAACAATTATGTCATTAAACAGCGAAGTCATGATATGAAAAGAGAAAAAACCTTTGAAAAAATGTTGCGATGCATCGTTACGTACAATAAATAGAAAATTTCCACTGACGTCACAAACATTTATCCACCAACTGCGAGGAATAATTAAGAAAAATAAAGTTAAAAATTAAATATCTAAGATTTTTTTTTCTGTTTTCATTAATATATTGTAAATTTTATTGCTTAAAGCTACTGGTAGTTGATACTTTAGTGAGAGCGACTTCTCTGAATTTATTGTATTTTTTATTTATTATTATTATCATCATTATTATTAATATTAATTGAGATGCCAACGGTAACGTTCTTCGATTTGTTTAATGGCATTGGCGCTACAGTTTGGCTGGTGGCAGGAATTTACTTTCTTGCAGTTGAAACTTTTATGAAAATGTTATACATATATTTATGGTGTTTTTATTTAATTAAAATAATTACATGTTATTTTGAATACTATGTATAATTATTATATTACTGTTTTTATTTTTAATTGCATACTGCATATACCTAACATATTATGGTTGTGTAAAGTATATAAAGGCTTACGTAATTTATTTGGCTGAATTACATTTTAAGGCTGCTCGTCAGTAAACTTCCCGATTCCCCTCGCTAATGTTATTCCTATGGGCGTAGGATGCATTCGTATTTTTAAAATATCTCCTCGGAAAATTAATATTTTTAACTTCTGTTTTCTTTGTATTGTTCTTAAAGAATGTCTCTTTTTTTCTTAGTTGTCAATTTTTTTCTAAAATATGCACTTAATTTTATATGAAATGTTAAAATTGTATTCAGTTTCGCTAAGATTTTAACACATGAAAATATAAATTAAGCACATAGTTTAGAAATATTTTGATAACTAAGAAAAAAAGAGACAATCTTTAAGAACAGTACACAGGAAACAGAAGTTAAAAATATTAATTTCCCGAGGAGATATTTTAAAAATACGAATGCATCCTACGCCCATAGGAATAACATTAGCGAGAGGAATCGGGAAGTTTACTGACGAGCAGCCTTAATGAGTGCAGTCTGACCTAAAATGCAGGTTGAACCTAATTTGAAGGTTTTATGGCTGGATATTTATGGGGTTGTTGGTCCTGCTTCGTGTGAGGCCCCTTAATTTTCAGTGAGAAGGGGACCCAGACTGGACACCTGGGTGTCTACAGGGATCAGGCGTCAAGAAAATCTCTGTACACTGAACAGTACAGTGTGGGGGTGTATCAGCTTTGATTGGATGGTTAAGGAAGGTAGGTGGGGTGATTAGCCCACAGTAGCCATTCCAATCTAAGTATGCAAATTTTAGGTACTTGGAGAGCCCATCCCACTTCGGGGGAAAGAGGTGTTGAAAAATAAAGAAAGATCACTTGATGTTTGACTCTGAACGAGAAAAGTTTTATTCGTGAGATGTCAGCAGTCTTTTGAAAATCGTCTTCTAGACTTCTGACGAAGATGACATTTTTTTCTCGAGACTCACTATGTCGACTTATCTCTAGAGAGTACTAGTTCGGTGAACCTCTCTCTATAACTAGTCATCCCTTTTAAGTATAAAATTAGATAGTTATTGAGAGTGCGTGAACAGAACAGGAAATACTTTGCTGACAGGCTCTCCAGTTTTAGTAGTACACGGGCCTCAAGCTACATGGCCCCTTTTCTCTAGTGTCCCCAAGTGTTATAAGGTATGCATCGGTTTTTGATTTCTTATCTATGTGAAGTGTGTATATTCAATACGTTTAGTGTATCACAAAGCAGGAGACAGTGTCAAATCCTAATTAATAATTTAAATGTCTGTAAATCTGTAAGAATCTTTATAATTATTTATTTTGTTAATTAGAGAAAACTTATTCAGCCTTATTTCAAATGGTGTTCTTCTATGGTTTTTGTATATTTTAATGTTTCTTTTCGTAGTGAATCATGTAAATAAATTAGTTATTTGTTTTCGAAAAAGATGTTGTCGTGATTTTTAAGTGTTCCTAAGTATTTTTCAGATTTCTTTAATTTAAGTATAAAAATTTTAGACTAATATTATCTTTGGGGTTGTTTTGTTAAACGGGAGGTCCTTACATTCCCATCAAAAGAATCCTAATCTACTATATATATAAAACACAAACGGAAATTTCGTTCCGTTCCTTTATAACTCGAGTTCTGCTAAATGGAATTTGATGGAACTTGCACTGTTGGATAGATAATTTTTCAGGGAAGGTTTTAGTATATAACATATAGTTCTACGTAGATTAGTTATAGAATTATGATGGAAAGTTCTGTTATTTTGGACGATAAGGTTACCATAGGTCATTTGTTTGGCGACCATTATCGTTGGCGAAAGAATTGAAACGGCTATATCAGAAATAAATGCAAACACATAGAAAAATAAAAGAAAAATTCTGTTATTAATTTTATTTAACCCCCTCCCCGCAAAAAAATAGAAAAAGAAAGAAAGAAATCTGTTTTAATGAGAGATAATAGTATAAAGCGAAAATATTTAATTTAAACCCCAAAGGAATGTTGGTAATGCTTAAAAATATTTGAAATGCATGAGATTAGAGTCAATATTTGGCGACTTATCGTTTGCGTCAGGTTAACAAAAATGCAACTAATAATTTGATTAGATAAAATATGAGTGAAATTTTTTTCTTTCTGTTATTTTTTTTATATAATTCCCCTATCATGTGACTTACAGGAGGTAATTGTAATGTAATTGTAAAAATGATGTAATTGTAAAAATGACTGCATTTATGAGTTACGTGTTATTTGTTTATTTACTATTTTGATTTTACTTTTGTCGCCAAACAATGTGATTTTAAGCCAAAAATACATCAGCGGGACATCAGTTTGAACGATATTAGCATTAATAGTGTTTTTTCGTCTATACAAGATCCTTTTTGAAGTAAATATTTATATTCAAATGCAAATTATATAAATAGCAGCTATTGTTATAAATATGGGATCAAATATTTAAATTTTAGTGAATGTCTGCTACTCCAACACATATTGTAAAATAATTGAATTTTAGACATTTAAAAATTTACTACGGAAACATGCCAGTTTGTTTTCACCAAACATTTGATTTTTATAGCCTCGAACTCAGATCAGCGAATATTGTCTATTCTTTTATTTATTTATTTATTTTTAATATATCGCCAATTTCCCTTATAGAAATATTCACTGCGTCAAAAGTTAGGAACTAAAGAATATTCTTAAGGAGATGTGTGCAATTATGCGTTATTACTATCACAAAATGCGACATTTTTCAATAAAAATGGCTTACTGAAAAAAAAATTCTATGCTCTGTTTGATTCGTCATTTCTTTTTAGTTTTTTCTGCATATCTCCCCTTCTTTCAGGAAGGTTTTTAAAAGATATTGGACTAATCGTCCGTATTCCGGCCACCTGCCAGTTGGCATTTTTACCATATTGTTGGATGTTTTGTTTGTGTTTGAAGTGTACTCTGGACGACGATTCAGATTACATAAGATTAGACGACTTTTGAAATTAGCGATTGCTAAATTTATGTGTTTTTTTCATTATGAAGCAAAGTTTTACCAAAAAAGCGATGCTTCTAATGTGCAGAAAAACTTTTTAATGCCAATGTTGGCGAAGGGAATGAATAATATTTGTCGATTTATCATTTCAGCCTGGATAAGAAATACGAGTACCTGAAATTCTGATTAGATAACTTTTCGATCATTATAAAGCATTTTCGACTTACATACAGACCTAGCAGCTAAACATAGTGACAAATGATTCTTTTTCTGCGTGTTATTATACTCTTTACAGAAATGCAAAGAAAATCTTCGGTTTAAGTATTCACCAAAAAGATTATGACTAAACATTTTGCATAACTAACATTATCATAGTCAGTTTTATTTAAGGTATGGAATTTTGTCAATGAAAGATCTATAATTGAATTAACAGCAATTTGACATTATTTAATGGAACATAGTTTGGCGCGTAAATAACTTCGTTTTGTAACTAATTCTGGTACATTAGTAACCATATCGTTTCCAGCACTTCTAATGTTTGACATCAAACTTGAATATTGAAAAGATTATGGAAGATCAGGAAGATTTTATTGAATGCAAACTAGAGGTTTATTCTTCTACCAGAGTTAATCATCGTTTTTTTTTTCTTTTCAGGTTAATGGTTACACGAATACAACTGTTCTAAAAAAAGGAAAGACAGTGAAAAGGGCGTCATTTTAATATTATTCAAAGCATTCAGCTTTAAAAATGCACTTTTTATGTTTGACCATTTTGTTTTAAATATGAAAGTTAAACTCTGTTTTTTATGTACAAACAATTTATTACATTTTAGACTGTATTTACTCTGCCGGAACCGAAAGATGAAAAACCGTAGTAGACCTTGCCAGAAGAGGACGTATATTACGAAATATAACGTAACATAGAGTGAGATTGTACTTATGTTACAGCGCCTAGAATACATAGTGTGGAAACCGGCTACAAAATAGTACTAAAAAATTGTATCCAATAAATGTACAACGTTGCTGAAAATATTAGGATGGGTTCGCAGCGCCATCTGCTAGCTCTTGACATTGTATTAGAATGTTTCGGTTGGTGGTAAGTATTTTAAATACTTAAATTATATCATTTTCACCTCTGACTTAGTGATTTTTATAAGTTGTTTTTTAAAATTATGACAGCATGGCTAAAAAACGTGATACGCATTTTTTTTGTCTCTGGTTGCAACATTATCGTAGGCTTCGTAGGAGCACCGTTGCACATTTATAGGCTACAACTTTTTAGCACTTTTTAAAGCATTACACCATTTGCCGGTTTCCACACTATGTATTCTAGGCGCTGTACTTATGTTACCAGAACTTCACATAGAGACAAGAAAGATGGGCGGGGTTCAAGAACTTACAGACGAAAATGAATCACCCGAACATTACTTAAGTTCAATGGTCAATTTATGCAATCATTCTAATGCTCTCTTTTTTAGCAGTATGTTGACTAGAGAACATTTTAGTTCCTGTTGTCATAATCTCATAATGGCCTCATTTCCCTACCATACTCTACTATAAATAATCAACTAAATGTGTTCCTTCTTATTAGCCCAAATTTTGTCAAATGTAAAGCAATGTCGTTCGCATCGTTTACAACAATATTGAAGGAAAAACCAGGTGAACGTCCCTATTGCTTTAAAATACATACTCAAATCCATTGATATAATTCGCTTGATTCAAGGTTCGTTTGAAAATTTTGACTAGGGTAGCATCCGTAGGTGGAGATCCATATTCCTTTAACCCTTTCCGGCACAGTGGTCCCACTCCAGGCACACCTAATTTTAATTCCAAACTTGCATACGGCACCAAGAATATTTTAATAAAATTTTGTTTCTAAAATGAAAGCTTAAAATAAGGAGTTCGTATTTTCTAAAAAAGTCGTTTGTAAATTCCGGTGTTAGTCAGCAATTTCTCATTTTACGAACAGACTTTGTCTGTGCCGGAAAAGGTTAAAATACAAAGCCAATTCGTTTGATTTAAGGTACATTTAGAAAAATGGCCCAGCGCAGCGGGCGTAGCATGCTAGTTGTTAGATAAGTATCATAATTCAGAACGCGATGGTATTTTTTTAAAGTTTTCTTTTTTTATTTTAAACCTTTTCATCTATCTAGGTAACGATCACTAAGTCTTCTGTAAACAGAAGCTCCATGAAAGATAATTCCTAAGTTAAGGTAAAGGTGAACCCAACAACTATTATATTTATGTGTGGTGACTCTTTAATTACGGACATCGAGTAACCAGGTTTAGTAGGCTATATCTAGAACTTGTCAGTATTGGCGATATATCTATTTTTTTTTTTTTTTTTTTATGGACTGCGATTGCCGGAACAACGAAGAAGTACCAGAAAGGAACATTTACCATGTAGTTCATTTTGTTGCATTTTGTAAAATAGATAGATAATTAAAAAACTAAAATTACTCCACTCGACTTACGAGAGATTTTACGGAATGCAGCGGATTCAGGTGACTTTCTGAAGTAATACAATCAGTTATATTTCAACACAGATTCTGCTGTTTCGAAACTGATACGT
Source organism: Maratus michaelseni (assembly GCA_963931845.1). NCBI lineage: Eukaryota > Metazoa > Arthropoda > Arachnida > Araneae > Salticidae > Maratus > Maratus michaelseni. Next base: position 108,932,132 of record OZ007595.1, read on the forward strand.
TACTTCTTAGCTACAAATACTTGACTACAACGCCACACTTATATTCTGTCATATTTCCTTGCAAATATTCGCTATAGAATTGGTCGCAAAATGGTTTGAAAATGGTTTAAAAAAGGTTTACACATCTAATCCTTCGTCTAGTTCTACGAAAATTTAAACAGTTATTGCGACAATGGGGCATATCATATTCGCTAAGCGAGATCTCAATCAGAAAGGCCGTTTTGAAGCTATCGTGTTCAATCAATGATACACATACACACATATATACAGGAGGGGGGGGGGCATAATTAAAGTGACAGCACTCGGTGTGCTTTGTAGCATGATCTAATTGTGAGAATAGAGCCAAATTTTGTATTATGATTAAACAAGACCAGAGACGAATGATTCCGCGGGAAAAAAATAGTTTCAAAAGTCACCGCTAGATTGAAATTGGGCGCTGTGAATAGAAAAGACAGTTTAAACTAGTCGGATGTGCCATTCTTCTATCTCACACAGGTTTTCGCGTACACGGAAAAGAATCAGCACCAATTTATATAAAGGTCTAACTGAATCTAAAGTTTTATTTAATTCCGTGCATTAATTCTTGAGCTATGACTATTGCTAAAATCGTGTAAATCCCGCAAAATGCAGCACAGCAGCGGAAACTGTTAAGAGATTTAGACTAAAACCTAACAAGCAACAACTTATGTCAACGTCTAACTGAATCTGAAGTTTGATGAAAATCCGTGCATTAGTTCTTGAGATATAGTTATCATGATAATAATAAAAAAAGTAGCATAGCAGCGCTACCTGTTGATCTATTTACACCAAACCGCAAGCACCATCTATCTATGTCAAGGTCTAACGGAATCTGAGGTTTGATGAAATTCCGTGCATTCGTTCTTGAGATATAGCTATCGTAATAATCATGAAAAACATGGTATAGCAGCGCCACCCGTTGGGATATCTACACTAAAACGTAATCAGCGTCTATTTATGAATGAATCTGAAGTTTGATGAAAATAAGTGCATTAGCTCTTGAGATAGAGCTATTGGGGAAATCTAAAAAAATGCAACATAGCAGCGCCACCTGTAAAGATAATGTAAGGAAAGTACATTATCGGGACTTTCCCATAAGTCGCCTCAGTTGAAAGATTTAGGATGGCAAATTTATGACCAGAGACTCGCTGGCGACAATTTTAAGCCATAAAAGTCAAATAAGAAGAACTTTGATTTAAGTTGGTCTGGGAGATAATATCAAAGAACACACACGTAGTTCCGAGAAAGAAAACAACACGCTACAGAAACAACTGATGCATAGCCATTGGTTGGGGTTGGTAAGGAGGAGGTGAAACTGACCCTCTGTTATGCAAATTTCAGTTAAAACGGGAGATCAACTACCCAATGAAAAAAAAGAAGGATGGGCTTAAAGCACTGTCATGCAAATTTTGGGCAGAACGAAGTACGGCCCACCGTGGTGATGAAAAAGGAGTTGTGAAAAAGAATGAAAACAGAACACACATCGATCTCAGAAGCGAAAGTGAGAGGTGAAATAAAATGACGCGATGAATTTTGTGCGGTCCGAAAGAGGAAAATAGAGTGAGTGGCAATTCTGATGGTAAGAAAGCAACGAACCCGAACAACATATATGGAGAGTGGGGAAGTTAAGCTAAGTTTTATGAAATGAACATTTTCAATAAGTGCAGTGCTATTTAGTTAGCGGAAAGAGTGCTCTGATACAAAGAGAAACCTTCTTCAATCAATGTGTAGAGGTAAATATGACTCTGACCTAAGTAATTCCCCAGTTTATTTGATTTTATCAAAATATTATAAGAGAAGCTGGTAGTGTGACCTTAGTCACAAATGGAAGTCAAAATTTTAATTGTAAACAAATAATGTTGCCAAAGATCAATTTAAATATAAATAAAAACAAATATAAGTATCCTTTGCAAGGATCAAAGTGTTAATGCCAATATTATAGGAGAAATTTTGTTAGGAAATTAAATCAGATGTGTTCTGGTAAATCTTTTTTTTTCTTGAAATAACTGTAAATATTGTAAATAAATAATAGTGTTAATTATTTGGAGTCTTCTCATTTAAATTATCTAGTATGTGTTTGTTTATTTAGATTTCCACTTTAAAAGTCAGCTAAGGGCAAGAATGATCATTCTCAAAAAGGGTAATGGGCTACTTCGAAATTACACAACGCGATGGGGGAACATATCCAAAATTTAATCTCTAAGGATTCCTTTTATTATTATTATCTTGGTAAATTAATTTATTCTATTAGCCAACCCCAGAGAAACCTTTATGTATTTAATTCTAAGCTTTAATTTTGATCAACTTGTCCCAGCAAAAGGGTTATGTTGGAATGGGCAGCAATTAGAAGGGAAATTAAAGAATAAAAATCTTAAATAAATAATATAACTGAGCCATGCATATTTCTCTTCAACATCTGCAATTCCTATATAATTCACTGGTGCCGTCCAGTTCTTAATTATTGTTAATTGAGTTTTCAATTTTAATGATTAAAAAATTGCAACTGGGTTATTGTCAAACATTAAGTTAAAGACCTTTAATGTATTCTAAAATACAGGCGCATGTTAAAAGTAATCAATTTAAAATTTTATATTCAAATTGTGGAAATTTACAATCTATATAGTATATGGCAAAATAATAATTATGAAACTGTTAATTAGAATAATTTCAACTCTTTTATTTTAATGATAAGTTATTGGAAGATTAAATGGAGATTTTTTTATTTTGATGGTTTGTTTGACTTCCTCTAAAAGGCTCCACTACCAGCAAGTCGGTGATTTCGTAAATATCAGTATTCAACTTAGAAAAATCAGTATATTCGTAATTGTATGTATATTTTATGTTACTCTTATATGAACTTTGCATTTGATCTTTAACAGTATACTGAAACATTGTGCTAAGAAAGTAAATCATAAAAAAAAAAAATCAAATGATATCGTAAAATGATATGAATAATAAAAAAATAAAAAGATAAGGATTTATGTAGCAGATAAAATAGTGTATTAGTAGATTGTTAATGCATATATATTTTGATACTGTATACTTTATTGTATAATGCATTTATATTTTGATATCTTTGAAATTTTGCAAATGTTTACACTTGGCTTAATAATATTTTTAGGTGTAGGAATTTCCATGCATTTTTAAAGTTAGATTTAGAATTCAGTATCTAAATAAATTTTAATTATCAAAAAGCTGAATGCCAAAAAAGAATCGTAGAAATCATAGAAATAGCTTGAACTCGAGTTTTTCTGGCGTATTAACGCGAGGGCATATAAAAAAGTTAAATAAACAAAAGCAAATTGATTCGAGTAACACGATGGCAGATCCATCAGTGGACACAATAATTTCTCTAATCCCGAATTTCGATGGGAAAAAGTTAAGTGATTGCGAGTATTTTCTCAGACAATTTGAGGACTTAACTAAACAAATATTAAAAGACGATGCGAAGCTTACAATTTTGAAAGCAAAATTGTCGGGTACTGCGAGAGAGAAACTCTCACAAAATAAATCGCTTATAGAAGAGAAAAACTGCAACGAATTCAAAAAGAAATTGTTGGATTTATTTAAAATCAAGAAATCATTTACGCAGGTACAGACTGAGTTTTTTAATCTGAAACAGAAACCGGGACAAGACTTAACAAGTTTTATTAGCGAATTCAAAAACGCAGCGTCTCTTTATATAGAGAAAAGCCATACAGAAGTTGATCCGAACGGAAACGGGAAATTTTTGGACTTAGTAAGATTGACACGATTTTTGGATGCGATTAGACCGGATTTAAGTATGGATTTAAGGAAAACCTTTCCCGATAATTTTGAGGATGCTTGCAAAACAGCAATTAAATTAGAAGAGGCGTACAATAATATAGGGGCAGAACAGGTAAATACTATAACAGCTAACAATAAATCGCAACTTTTTGAGAAGTTATTGAAATTAAATGTAGAAACGGCGGAGCAGATTAATAATTTATCAAAAGAAATAAATAACATAAAATTGGGAACAATCGAAAAAAGAGAGGAAGTCGAAAAATTTTGTAATATATGCAAGAAGGGGTCACACAATGAGGATAGTTGTTGGTATAATAAAGCTAATAAAAACAACAACCAGAATTATAGGCATAGATTTGTAAACAATAGGGGTAATTACAGAGCAAATTACAAGAATTATAACCAGTATGAAAGACACGATTCTCACAATGCATTTCCGGAGGGTAATATTTACTATAATCATGTACCAAATGCTCAACCTTTTCCACCCCCACCACAACAACATTACAACACGCCGTATACTTATTATCAACCTGACTTTAATAATTATGATGCACAGGGGTATTACACTCAACAGAGAGGAAATTATAGAGGTGCACAGAGGAATAACTATCGCAATAAATATACGGACTCTAGGGAAAACAGAGAAAATCATACGAACAGTAACAAGGATAGTAATCAAAGGGGTAAATTTCAGAGGGGCAATTATAAAAGATACAAGCAGAACAAAGATAAGGATGCGGAAAACTAAATACCAGACTTGTAAATACAGATAAAGAAGACCCGAGCAAGTCTCACGATAGCGGGCATACTTTAAGGGATAAAACTATTGCAAGTGTACAGAACGATACAAATGAACTTCCTCTAATTAAATTTAAAATTAAAGATATTGTAATTAACAGCCTTTGTGACTCAGGCGCACAGGTGAGCTTGATCTCACCGCTTTTGTTTGAAAATTTAAAACAAGCAAATATAAAATTTAAATATTTGGGAAATCAAATTAAGATTCAAACACTTACAAATTCACTGATTACATTCAAACAGTGCATTAGAATGGCATTTAAATTACAGGACACTTTTGTAAAAGGAACTTTTTATGTTACAAATAAAGATTTTGGCCGCAAATATCAATTATTACTAGGGTACGATTTCTTAAAAGAAAATCAAATGGTTCTAGATTTTGAAAAGAAGTATCTTAAATTCAAAGGAAGAAAAATGGCATTAAACATCAAAGATTCGGAGGACACTGGGGATGTAAATACATTAATTACAGAACAAAACACAAGGACTAAAAAATACAGAAAACCTACAAAGGGGAAAATGTTTGCAAAAACGGTAGGCCATAATATTATAAACCCAGGGGAGGAAAAATTTGTAAAATTAGAATGCCCCATAAAATTAGAGGAAAATCAAACATTTATCCTAGAACCAATACAGCACAAAAATAAAATTTTCTATGAAAGATCTATCCATGACACCCCAAGGAACAGAAAAATAAATATTTTAATTAAAAATATTACTAGTAACAAGATACATTTAGAAACAGGTATGAACATCGGGCAAATTTTCACTAATTTGGAATACAAACAAGATAAATCTATAGACAATATTGAGCAAGGGAGAATTTTTGAGGTCAATGCATTAAATTTGGAAGATGTACATAAATTAAGAGAGGCAGAGATAAATGAGGAAGATTTTGATCTTAATCATTTACCATCGGATGTACAGGATTCGTTCAAACAAATTCTTTTAAAGCATGTACACGCGTTTTCGAAATCCTATCAAACTTTAGGTCAATGCTCACTGGTGACACCAAAGTTTACACTTAACCACGACTATCCCATTCAAACAAAACCATATAAAGTGCCACAAGCAGTGAAGCAATATGCAAAGACAGAGATAAGAAAATTATTAGAAGCGAAAATCATCGAGGAATCGGACTCTAATTACGCATTTCCTGTCATTTTTGTAAGAAAAAAAGCGGATAACAAAAACAATCCAAAATTTCGAATGGCGGTAGATTACCGGCTGCTAAATCAGATTTTAGAGCCATATTCCTATCCGATTCCAGATATTAAAGAAATTTTACAGGATATTAGTGGGAAGAAGTACTATATAGTACTTGACTTACACAGTGCTTTCTTCCAAATTAATTTACGACCTGAAGATAGCCAAAAACTATCGTTTATTACAGAAAATGGTAAATTTCGACCTCTGAGACTTGCGTTCGGAACTCGCAATTCGAGCGCCTATTTCGCTGAACTGATAAATAAGGTATTGGGTCATTTTAACAAGCATCAGGTAGCCTACTTTATTGATGATGTTTTAATAGGGGCTGACACTATATCAGAATTATTGAGAATTTTGGAAGAAGTGTTACAGGCGCTAATCCAACATAATCTAACAATTGAGCCATCCAAGATGCAAATATGTAAAGATAAAATAGAATTTCTTGGTTTTCAAATTCACAAGCACGGCTATTCACCATCCACAAGGAATATAGATAAAATTAAAAGTTTAGTAAGACCTAAAACAAAAAAAGGAGTAAGGTCACTCTTAGGTTTGGCTAACTACTTTAGAACACTCATTCCAAAATATGCGGAAATAGTAAACCCATTAGTTAATCTTACTAAAGATAAAATTAAATTTAAATGGGATGAAAATACTGAAATGGCCTTTAAGAAAATCCAAGATGAAATTATAAACAACCCAACATTACATCCTCCTGATTACACCAAACAATTTACTTTAATCACAGACGGCTCAAAAATTGCAATTTCAGCGGTACTGGCGCAGGAAATTGAAGGAAAATTACAACCTATTGAATTTTTTGGGAGAAAATTACGGGAACCGGAAAAGAATTACCCGAGCTTGAAATTCGAATTATTAGCGGTTCATGAAGCGGTGTTACACTTCAGAACTATGTTGGAAGGCAGACACTTCAAGATTCTCACCGATTCCAAGGCTCTCACGGAAAATTTACATCTAGAGAATCAGTCCGATTTGGTTAAAAGATGGGTGATAAATCTCAGCGATTTCTCTTATGAATTCGATCACATTAAAGGGGACACCAACCCAGCGGACTATATTTCGCGAAATATAAATAATATTATTACGGATACAAATTTACACAATAATTTATTTTCCGTTAATCCCGCATTATCTAATGAGAATATTAAACAACATCAATATTCAGACGAGAAATTAAGCAAAATAATTCAGAAAATAGAACAAGGTAAAGAAAACAGAAATACCAAAAGGTATACTTTGAATGAAGAGAAGATGCTAATTTTAAAACCGGGGAAACAGAAAACAGAACTAATTATAGCGGCGGATGCTTTAAAGATTGCTTTGATGGAAGAAGTGCACAAACCGCATTTTGGTTTTGACAAAACCTATGAAGCCATGAAAAGTAGAATATTTTGGCACGGAATGTATACAGATATTCGAACTTATTGTGCCAATTGTGTACCATGTAACACCGCAAAGCCACATAAAAAAATGAAAGTTCCTATTCAAAAAATGGTTAAGGACCATGAGATAGGGAGTGTATTACATGCGGATATCGTCGGAAAGCTTCCACTTACACTTCGCAAGAATAAATTTATTCTCACGATTATGGATTCTACTTCAAGATTCCTAGAAGCCATACCTATTCGCAATGTCGAGTCCCAGACTATTCTCAATGTCTTTAATAAATACTTCAGTTATTTTGGATTGCCAAAACAGTTAAAATTAGATAATGGGCCATATTTTAGGGGAGCGGTATTCAAAGAGTACATGCGTGCTCTAAACATTGAAATTCGCTTCAGTTCAGTTTACAGAGCCCAAGGAAATGGCCTGATAGAAGTCGTGAATCGAATACTGAAAGGATCACTGACAGCCATGGCACAAAGTTCCTTACAATGGGACATTCGCCTAGAGTTTTTCAAACTCCAATACAATATGGCGAAGCACAGAGCGACGGGATTTTCACCCGCCTTCCTTTTTTTTGGAAGAAATTTACGCACTCCTTTTACTGCACACATGCCAACAGAACAAATTCACACTCAGACATATGTCAAAAACCGAATGGACCACATGCAGGAGGTTAGACTGCAAGCGTTGGCACAGCAGGAGAAAATGATGGCCGAATATGTGAAAGAGGAAGACCTTGATAAAATTACAACACTTGAACTAGGACAACAAGTTTACCTTAAGTCCATTAACCCTACTGTTTTACAAAAAAAATTTGAAGGCCCATTTAAGGTGGTTCGAAAAGTGCGAAATAACAATTACATTTTACAAGATGTAACGGAAGAAAGTAAAGGAACTATAAAAAGACACATTGACAGACTCTGGGCACCAAAGCATGCTGACAGGTGCAAAACAGAGGAGTCAAGCTCATCAGAGGAAGAATAGTGGGAATAAAATACCATTAAAAAGGGGTAGTAAGATGTTACTGTTACAGAAAGACTAATAGCTTAAACAGTTTATGTAAAAATTTTAGTTGCGGTTTGCAGAATTCTACTAACTGTCAAATTTAAATATTCTCAAAAAAGCGATGGCATACTCAACTAGGGTTGAAAAAAAAAAAATAAATAAGTAAAATAAAATAACATAAAATAAGATATCCCTGGCACATTTTTCAAATTTTGATAAGAAATAATTTCATAGTAAAAGCGACCCAAGGTATCACAAACAATAATAAAAAACAAAGAAAATCACATAATCAATTGAATAAATATTTGGATAAAGACAAATAAGCAAGTAAGTAATAATAAATCCCTAGGCTAGGTTACGCAGGGCAATAAAATCTCTGAGGCGGTGTGAAAGATTTTGGTGACGTACCAGGTAGGCGCGGAGTGGGGATTTGTTTATCAACAAACATCCCCAGTTGCCATGTCAACAAGCATTGCTGACAACTTCGCGGAAGGAAGGGTCAGTAAAGATAAAAATAAATAAATAAAAATAGATAAATGAGGGTATCACTTACTCGGTTGATGTCTTCTTCGCGAGGGTGCACTCTTTGGGTGTGTGTCTATTCCTTGGGGGAAAATCCAGGCGTCCCTGACACACACCAATTTTTTCCATATTACACCAAAATAAATAAATAAATAAATAAATTGCACACACACACACCGGGGGGGAGTTTTCCGTATGCGTCCCCCGGTCTTTTCCTGTTGACACTGATACATTCTGGACGTTAATTTCTGTTTCCTCCAGGGGCGTGAAACGGTAGCAGTTGGTTCCTAGCTCGTCCGCTTGGTCAGGTTGGCAGGGGCCACGTCATAAAAAGGAAAAAAAAACGAAATCAGTAAACAGATAAACAAATATCGAACATTCGTTTTTCAGAGTATCATTTTGTTTTAATTTCGTGTTTATTTTGGAAAATTTAGATAACGATTTTAAACTCTTAGAGAACGATAAAATAATCATAATAATAATAATAATAATAATAATAATAAGACGAAAGGAAATAATTCAGTTAATTAATTAAGTGATAATGATAATAATGACAGAATTTATTTTCTTGTTTCTATAAATTAAGGCTCACTTTTCAAAAGACTGCATGAAATTGGGAAATGAATCGGTCAAAAGATCATTTCATTCACATTTGCATGGTAAAGCCAAGCCGTTTAAAAAAAAAAAAAAAAAAAAAAATTAATTAAGTTACATTATTTTTTTTTAGTTTAACTAAACAATTTGGATTTACCATTTAATCTCATTAACTAATTCGTTAAGCTGAGTTTAAAAAAAAAAAAAAAAAATTATTAATAATGAATAAATAAATAATAATAATAGAAATAATAAAGTATATATACATATAATTCCAGCTGTGTAAAATTTTTTAATTACTAGGATGCTAATTGCATATTAAGTTCCAACACTAATTGGAAATTTTTGCGGGCAAAAGTTTCTTAACTGCAGTAATTGGTGGCGGGCAATTAATATGTAATTAAAAACAATAATAATAAATAAATAAATAAATAAAAGTTTTTTTTTCCATTTAAGTTAGGTTAAATGTTCTAAGATATTATTTCTTAATAAGTAGATAGGTAGTAAAAAAAAAAAAAAATAAATAAATACATAACAGAAATAATAATACAAAAAAAAATAATAATAATATTAATAATTATTATAATGATTAATAAATAAATAAATAAATTTTATCGGTTTTAATATATTCAAACTTTTTTTTTAAATGAGCATTTGGAGATAATCTTAAAAGTTGTCAGTGATTCAGAGGCTTTTAAGTACTATGCATTTCAACGTGGGCTGCTCATCTAAAGGGGAACCGAAATTGATAAGATTCCCATATGCATATTTATGAAATTAATTCGATAACGGATTTTAGGAATTAAATGTATGGCATTCCGGTAGTGGACATATACCATTTAATAATCATTTAGCGTGGAGATGACTTAGTTCACACGATCTTGTAGGCTTGAAGTCATTTTTTTTCCCTCCTTCTCGCTAAGTGTTTGTAATTATAAGGCCGTGATTAGATGATAATAAACTTTCAAGGATATTTGTTTTATATAAAGATGGTAATTTGGTAACATATTTAACGGGAAATGGATTTTTGTCTTAATATTGAATTGCATGAAAGACCACGTGCATGTTATTTGGTGATCTCAATTTACGGGTCAAGACGAAGGGTTAGTTTAAACAATTGGCTTATAGTCAGTTTTAATAATTAAGCTTTTAATATATATCAAAAAATTATATATATAGATATAAATATCATTAAATAAATAAATAATGAGAATAATAACTCGTAAACTTACATCATAATTCGCAGCCATACTCCATGTGACGGGGCAAATCAGGAAGGTAGATCTGAGATGAGTTGAGGTGTTATGCATACCGGAGGATCGCAAACGCTATTCACCTGCAGGGTTGAAAAAAAAAAGGGTGCGTTCAGGGGGCGTGTTAGAAACGCATTATCCCAGGTAAGGAAGCATTTAGGTGTTGAACCGGTCGTGGTATGGGATTAGGCCAGCATTTTCAGGTGTACGAGGAAGGAATGAATCACCTGTTCAGTAGGGCTACATGATTGACAGAAACGGGGTGAGTGTTTGACCTGAGGTCACGCAGCTTTCCGATTCTTATCATTGAGTAGAAGTTTTTTTTTTTTCTTCTTTCTGTCGGGCAGAAAAAAATGAACAGTGAGAGAACGGGGAGTTATTATTTTCAACATGTTAGAATTAACATGAGAATTTTTACGCTTAGGCGTTTAAAAAAAAAAAAAAAAAAAAAAAGAAAAGGAAATAGAGAAATAAATAGAAAAATAAAATAGGAAAGAAGGGAAAATTATTAAAGAAAAATTTCATTTTTTTTTCTTTTTATTCATTCTTTGTTGTTTAATAATTCGAAAGAATTGTATGTATATAACAAAATTACAACAATCATATGAATGGACAATACAAATGGTAACTGAATTAATCCATAAAATTGGGTCAAGTAGTAGATGAATATCATAAAGTTACAACATCATGAATGTGTCATGTTTTCAGATTGCTAGGACTGTTTTTGTGTCCATCTAAAATATTTGTCTGTTTGCATTTATTAATTAGATATAGTGCTGAATTCATTCATATGTGTGTAATTAATATGTGTAAATATTGTAAAGTGGAAGACATGCCATTTCATCGAACTCAGAAGAGTATTGCTATTATATATATATATATATATATATATATATATATATATATATATATATATATATATATATATATGTATAGATATACATTTGTTCCTTTTGGTTTGTTTTGGCCTAATTTTGGTTTCAATTTTAGTAGCACTAGATATAATTAAATAATTTGAAAAAAAAAAAAAAAAAAAAAAAAGAAAATCTGAGAATGTGGATGTACAGTTTTATATTGGATTAAACTCTTTGCTCTATTGGTATATTGTTGATATACTCATATGTATATTTTATCCAAATCACGTGTATCTATAGGATTTTTTTTTTCTCAACAAAGTATAGAGAGGTAGAGCTAGACAAAAACTTTTATTGCTCTATATAAATATGTATATATATATACATATTTTGAATGTATACTCATTATCATAATTTTCTCTCAGGTATCTTACATATTCAGTTATGTATGTGTAATTGTAAGATTTTGCCTGAATTGGGTTTTATATATTGTATGATGCATCTATTGTGTTAAAAATAATTATCAAGAATCATTGTAAAGTTGAATACTGATCCTTACATATCACAGTGTATTATATCTTTTTGTTTTGTATGGTCTGTTTGGCTATTTAGATATTTTGAATTTGGTGAGTGCTCTATCTTAGACACACCGGTTATATTTAACCACAAAATTTAAATTTTTTTGTACTAATGATAATATTTTATCTCTAAATTGTTTGGGAATACTTAGGAAATGTGTACATATATGAACTGTTCTTTATTAAAGTCACACAAGTAATTTACAAATGAACATTTTCCTCTGCATGAACTTTAGTCTACAATATGATTCTGTATAGATGAACGTGGACTGATATCATCTATGTGATCTATAGATTATCTGCAATGGTGATGGACTTCTTGGGTATGCAATGCTAAAGAAAACTGGACGTTTTCTTTCTTTTAGTACGGGGGGAAAGATAATGTAAGGAAAGTACATTATCGGGACTTTCCCATAAGTCGCCTCAGTTGAAAGATTTAGGATGGCAAATTTATGACCAGAGACTCGCTGGCGACAATTTTAAGCCATAAAAGTCAAATAAGAAGAACTTTGATTTAAGTTGGTCTGGGAGATAATATCAAAGAACACACACGTAGTTCCGAGAAAGAAAACAACACGCTACAGAAACAACTGATGCATAGCCATTGGTTGGGGTTGGTAAGGAGGAGGTGAAACTGACCCTCTGTTATGCAAATTTCAGTTAAAACGGGAGATCAACTACCCAATGAAAAAAAAAGAAGGATGGGCTTAAAGCACTGTCATGCAAATTTTGGGCAGAACGAAGTACGGCCCACCGTGGTGATGAAAAAGGAGTTGTGAAAAAGAATGAAAACAGAACACACATCGATCTCAGAAGCGAAAGTGAGAGGTGAAATAAAATGACGCGATGAATTTTGTGCGGTCCGAAAGAGGAAAATAGAGTGAGTGGCAATTCTGATGGTAAGAAAGCAACGAACCCGAACAACATATATGGAGAGTGGGGAAGTTAAGCTAAGTTTTATGAAATGAACATTTTCAATAAGTGCAGTGCTATTTAGTTAGCGGAAAGAGTGCTCTGATACAAAGAGAAACCTTCTTCAATCAATGTGTAGAGGTAAATATGACCCTGACCTAAGTAATTCCCCAGTTTATTTGATTTTATCAAAATATTATAAGAGAAGCTGGTAGTGTGACCTTAGTCACAAATGGAAGTCAAAATTTTAATTGTAAACAAATAATGTTGTCAAAGATCAATTTAAATATAAATAAAAACAAATATAAGTATCCTTTGCAAGGATCAAAGTGTTAATGCCAATATTATAGGAGAAATTTTGTTAGGAAATTAAATCAGATGTGTTCTGATAAATCTTTTTTTTTCTTGAAATAACTGTAAATATTGTAAATAAATAATAGTGTTAATTATTTGGAGTCTTCTCATTTAAATTATCTAGTATGTGTTTGTTTATTTAGATTTCCACTTTAAAAGTCAGCTAAGGGCAAGAATGATCATTCTCAAAAAGGGTAATGGGCTACTTCGAAATTACACAACGCGATGGGGGAACATATCCAAAATTTAATCTCTAAGGATTCCTTTTATTATTATTATCTTGGTAAATTAATTTATTCTATTAGCCAACCCCAGAGAAACCTTTATGTATTTAATTCTAAGCTTTAATTTTGATCAACTTGTCCCAGCAAAAGGGTTATGTTGGAATGGGCAGCAATTAGAAGGGAAATTAAAGAATAAAAATCTTAAATAAATAATATAACTGAGCCATGCATATTTCTCTTCAACACTAATCAGCACCAATGTATATCAGGGACAGGGCTCGGAAGTAGTGCGCTGCAAGTAGCGAAACTACAGTAGCCGCTACTTTTTCCAGTAGTTTGTAGTGTAGCGCGCTACATTAAAAAAAGTGTAGTGTAGCGAGTAGCGCGATACAAAATATCAGTAGTTTGTAGCGAACATCGACGCTACTTTTGACGCTACTTTCGGAGGGAGGAAAAAAGGTCCCAATCTTCAAACCACATGATTATAACTCGTTTCTTTTGTGCGAAATATGTTCTATGCAACAATTTGCGAACGTCAGCGGCAAATCTCATTTGCAGTGTCATATATTTCTCCATAGACGACGGGCACGGTCACAAATTAACTGTCACTTTCACAGTTTGGATGTCAGAAACTTCGTGTAGTGTTATTTAAATCCATAGAAATCTTCTCAATATAATGTATTTTTATACGACTACGATTTTTTTTTACCAAAATATAGTCGTCTCGCTATGTTAAATCTTTATCTGACTAATTTCTTCTACCTTTTGCCTCCCACCCCCAGCAAGCAAAGAAATGTAAAATCCTTATTAAAAAAAGAAAAACAACGGATTTATCTGAACATAAATCCTCTAAATTATCCCTAACCTCTCAAATTCACGCTTCCCCATAGTAGCATACAAATGAGTTTAAAATATTTTTAAATCTTTATTTTTATACAAAAATAAAATCTTTCACTCATTTGTCTAATGACAATAAATAAAAATTATTTCCTTGTCCCCAAACTTTACGCTTTCCTTTTTGCCCCTCTTTCAGCATACAGTTTCAAATATTTAAAACTCTTTATTTTAAAAAAATGTCCACATTTGTTTCTACTTAATAATAATATATAAGTAACTATCTAAATTGTCCCTAACTACCCATAATTTACTCTTCTCTGCCCCCCCCCCCAGCATACAAATAAATCGAAAATTTTTAAATTGTTTTTATTTCTATATAAAAAAAAACCTTCTGCACATGTTACGTGTGTCTAGATTTAGAGGTGGCCGCTATTCAGAGATATAAGCGTTCAAATATATAAATTTTAGGAATTAAAAAGTGGCGCCAAATAGAGGTGGCCGCCTTTTCGGGAGAAAAACCAGAATGGAGGTCTTATTGTACATAGATTTTTAACCTTAAAAAAATATTTTGGACATTCTTTTGAAATTCGGGTCAACCCGACTCCGACCCGCTAGAGTCAAAACCCAACCCGAAACCGATCCGAACTCGAAATAATGAAATTCAACCAGATCCACAGTAAAAAAGTGGAAGTCAACCCGATCTGAATCCGACCCACAACAAAAAAAAATCTAGAGCTGGGTCGGGTCGGGGTAACCCGACCCGATGCAGGACTCTAAATGGTGTAAAACTAAAAATCTAATCTTTAAATGTTTTTTTTTTAATTAGTTGCGGTTTCAAAACTTCCACTTATAACGAAATACTATAAGCAGCAAAACGCTAAATGATCGTTTCCTGTCTTCCTGTTGATCACACGGTTTTTTGCCATAACAAAATTAGAAGTATAAAGAATTCGAATTGTAACTATTCAGCAGAAATGTTTCAGCTGTGCAGGAGCATTCGTTATAACCGTTATCGTACCAGTAGTTGAAAAAGTATGTTTATATTAACTTCCTGATACGAATTCTAAGATTAACAAAACAGACAGGCACGCATTTTGCTTTTGTGAAACTGTGATCTGCGGTTTATATAGACTTTTAATGTGAAAAAAATATTTTGGACATTCTTTTAAAAAACCGGGTCAACCCGAACCCGACCCGCAAGATTCAAAAAGCCAACCCGAACCAAAAGAATGAAAGCCAACCCGACCCGCAACAAAAAATTTGAAGTCAATCCGACCCGAACCCGAACCGCAACGGGAAAATATAGCTCCAACCCGACCCGACCTGAACGGCGGGTCGGGTCGGGTTTGGGTAAAAGCGGGTAACCCGACCCGATGCAGGATTCTAAGCGCTACTGTGCTACATCACGTAAAATTATTACAATTTTTGTTTTCAAATTTCCTCTTTTTAACACTTTCCAACATAATTAAAAAGTGTCTATGAATTCGCTTTGTTTGTCTGTCCGTGCTCTAACTCTCGTAAATATGCTCCGATTGCCATGAAAGTTTTATATATTATTGAAGTTTACCATAGAATGTTCAGTATTGAAAATGAAATGTGTAGCATTTATATCTCGCTTACAGGGACGTTCAAAAGAATTCTGTTACATTATCATTTATGGGGAAAAATCGTTTGCGGTGTATTTAATTAGCGATGATTACTAAAGTAGCGAAAAGTAGCGAAGTAGTGACTACTTTTGGAAAGTAGTTTGTAGTCGCTACTTTTAAAAATAAGTAGTTGCAGTTGTAGTTAACTACATTTTTCATAAAGTAGTTGTAGTTGTAGTTCGCTACAAACAAAAAGTAGGTTTTCCGACCCCTGATCAGGGACTAACTGAATACAAATTTTATTAAATTTCGTGCATTAGTTCTTGAGATAGAACGCCCACAAAAGTTTTGTCACATACAGACAGACAGACTCACAGACAGACATTTTCTACAAACAGCCCAATCGTGTTCAGGACCTTCTAAAACGTATAAATCCGTCAAAAACCAGAAGTCGAAAATTTTCATGAATCCTATACTTTCTTCTTGTAAAGATAGAAGAAAGTAAAAATGCAGAATCAATACTGAAATAAAATTAACTTTTATTTAGCTCATTTAAAGATTAAAGTCAATCTCAAAATGGTAACAGTTTTTAAAAAGCTGAAAACACACCGCCGCATTACCAACTAGCGATGACTTTTGGAACTATTTTTTTTCACTGAATCCTTCCTTCGCCGTCTTGTTTAATCATAATACAAAAATTTGTCTCTATTATCGCAATTAGATCGCGCTACAGAGCATGCTGAGTACTGTCACTTTAATCATGGTCACCCTGTATATCATGGATTATGATACTTTCTTTACGCTATGTGATAAATTAAGGACTAAAGTAATAAGAACAAACATATAAGTTGTCAGAATACTGTTTGAAAATCGAAAACTTCGTTATATTTTGAAAATCAGATATAATAGGAACGCACGAGCAAATTTACTGAAGTCCCTTTTTCAAAAATTTCCAACACAGTTGAAAAGTGTTTATGAATTCGGTTTGTCTATCGGTCTGTCCTTCCTTGTTCTAACACGCCTAAATATACTCGGATTGCGATGTAATTGATGCATGTTATTGAAGTTTTCCATGGCATGCTCGGAATTGAAAATGAAGTGTGTAGCATTCATAATTCATTTACAGGAGCACTCAAAAGTATTCCGTTTGGTCTATGGTAGGGGTGTCAAACTGTGGCCCGCCGGATACCACTAAAATTTTATAGTAATATTTTCCTTATCTAATAATCGAATTTCTGCGATTCAACAAGTCGACTATTTCTTTTAAAATTTTGTGATATTTGGCGGGCCACAGTTTTACATCACTGGTCTATGGGGAAAAATCATTTGGAGTGTATTTTAAATTATATTAAATTCAATATTATATTCAGTGTTATATTATATTCAAATATAATCAATTTTTATATACATTATTGAGGGACACTACAAGATGGATACTATGGAATATGTCATGTGTAGAACTTAAAGCTCTTTTTACAGGGATACTCAAGATAATTCTGTTATATTATGGTCTTTGGGGAAAAACCGTTTGCTGTGTATTTTAATGATGTTACACTGTTACAAACATAAAGAAATTGATATGAATTTCTGAGGTGCACTAAAACATGATCTCTGTAGTATATGGAGAGCAAAGCATTTATCTTTCATTTACAGAGTCCCACAAAATAGTTCATTTACATATTAGTCTACGAGGAAAACTGTTTGCAGCAAATTTATTATTTTGCACTATTTAAAACATGATAAAATTGATATATATTACTGAGGTTTACTACAATATGCTTACTGTATAATATGATGTGCATATGATTTATCGTCACGCATGTCAAATACTTGGCCCGCGAGCCACAACTAGCCCGCCGACAACTTATCTGTGGCCCGCGAAGCCTTCGGCATTTTACCTGTATTTAATTTAGTTGTTAGACAACGCATGCTGAAAATACACTTTGCACGAACACGCTTGCGCCAACCATGGTCTTAGAGATAGCAAACATAAGAAAGATATGTATATTAGTGCTACCAGTTTGGTGGGTTTTTTTTTAAATTCAGAATGCTATCACTATTTTTTAATAGCATTATTTGTCTTATTTATTCTTTCATTAAATAAGGGAGATTGCTTTTCTTCAGAATGTCGTAGCATTCTGCATTTAAAAAACCTCGCTCTCTAGTAACAGTGATGTATACAAACAGATATAACTCAATTTTACATTTTAGCACAAAACAAACTGTAAATACACAGATAACTACTTCGAACAGAGCAAAGCGCAGAATCTTGAGTATGAAAATTTAAAGATTCGCAACAGTTTAAAATTATTACTTACCCATCATACGTAGTATAGGGTTAAGTCTTGTAATCGTTTTGAAAATCGAAAAAAAAATTTTGACGGATTTACACGTTTCAGACACTGGAGATTCCGAAATACATATTTTTAGAAAAAAAATTTTTGCCGTCCGTCTGTATGTCTGTGTGTCTGTAAACGCTCTATCTCCCGAACAAATTGAGATAGAGACTTGAATTGAATTTCGGTATGTACTTAGTATGTAATAATGGGAAGAAGCTTATTGAATTTCAGTAACCTCGATTATCCGGAACTATTTTTTTCGGACTCTCGAAATATTCGTTCTGATAAAAGGTATATAAAAATTTTCGAAATTGTTTATTTTAAGGAGTGAATATAAAAGACAATAAAAAACATAAATTTTGCATAAAGCATGAAGTCGATCGGGTAATTAGTTGCCGAGATATTTGTAATCCTATTTTCCACACGTTTCGATTTTTTATGACCCTGTATTTCATCCAAATTTCAATTCAAAAATATATTTTAATTGGAAATGAGACGCTTAATCAGATGCAGTAAACCGCTAGTTAATAGGATTATTGTTTTTGGAGTTATAAGGATGTTTATTTTAAGCAATTTAGTAATCGATCCTTTAAAGTTTATGACGTCATCAAGCCACGATTTTATTGGAATTGCAATGCATTTTATAAGTAGTTTACGCATTTTTTATTTTAATATTTTACATTATGCATATCCATGATGGGTATGTATTACGGTGGCCCCCAACGACTAGTTTTATTTATAATTTGTTTTATGTTGAAACTGATACCTACTTTTCTCTCTTCGATTTTACACCACTTCACAAAATGATGTTTTATTTATTTAAATACCATGAAGTGTGTTCTAAAATTATTAAAAGTTGGTACTAATTAAGAACAGTTAAAATTAAAAAAAGTAAAATTATAAAATTCAATAACTTTTAATAAGTCGCTTTGAAAGTGACACAAATTATCACTTTTGTGCTTGACACAAAAATAAGGACTTTGGATTTGAGCTCTTTAACTATTTCCATTACTTAGATTAGTAATTGTGTGAAATTTTTTAGAATAATGCGTGATCTGTTTTCCTTTCTTTCTTTTTTTATTGATATACACACATTTTATTGACCTTCTCTTACACGCCCTCGGGATTTATATAAAGAAAAATATATTAAAGCTCTTTTACAACTAGGAATAAAGTTAATAAACTGAAGATGACATCGCAGATTTTTTTTTTAAAGGTGACTTACAACGCAATTCTATTCAAAGGAAAACTTAAATTTTATGTTTGATATGTGGACACTGTTGGAATTTGGAAATAATGTTACATTAAGTGGTGCTAGATAAGATAAGAAGCTTAATGAATTTAATGAGAAGGTTAATGAGAAAGTTAATGAAGATGAAAGCGGTGAGATCGTAGGAAAAAGGTAACAGCACTAAGTATAAAGAAAACTCACAGAAATATGGCTAAACATTGGAAAGATAAACTGTTAGAATTGAAACTGATACTTCTTAACTGAGCAAAGTTTCCAAGTCTCCGGCTTTTTGCACACCAGTAATTTTTTAGAGAAAAATTTTGTTTTTCTAAATCGCAGAATGCTCGGATTAAATAAAAGAACATTTTCTGTACTAAAATACTGGTGTTCAGAAAGCAGGAGACTTGGCAGGTCTGATTGAGAATCAATGTGCTTTCACCAAGCCTATTGAAGAAAATACATTTGCTTCAAAAAACTTAATTTTTGTCTTTATTATATTAAATGTCCCGCGAGTCGAAATCATTCACTACGAAATTGAAGAAATAATGTCTAGAGCAGTTAAAGAAAAACCAATAAGCATAAGTACCATTGCTAGAGAGATTTATACAGGGTGATTATAATTAAAGTTTCACTTTGAAAGGGCTGTAAAAAAAGAACACTGGTCAGAATGACCTGATATTTCATCGGAGTATACTTGAAGCAATGTGAATTTCTTTTGCGAAAGAAAAAAAAAGTTCAAAAGTGGACCGATAGATGACGCTGTACTCGTCCTAAGATGCTAATTAAAAGATGTGACATGCGCACTGCACATTACACTTGTTATATAAAGGCGGAGAACATGCAGTTCTTGTTATTCTGCATCTGAGAAGATAGTCATAACTCTATCATTGAAGGATCGGGCTCTGCTTGTGAAGCATTTTTACAAGAACAGTGACTGTGTGGCTGTTGTATTGAAGAAATTCTGCACATTAAAGGGTTTATGAAGCAGCTCCGGCCCGATGACTGTATTCGATATCAGGTAGAGGATCGATCAAATCGAAGAGACGGGTTCATTTGACAAGAAATGTGGCAGAGGGAGGAAAAACAATTGCTTCAATATATGATGATAAGTGTTTCATGCCATTCCAGGGTAGGATGCAATGAATGTTAACACAATGACCGATTATGTCTTTGCCAGACAGATGGCTTGACTTATAGCAAATAATAACATATTAAAATTTGAGCTTTGCTAAAATGACGTGAAGATGATAACTTTTTTTTACCTATAAATGAGGATCTGCCACGGTCTTAACAATGTTGAAACCGTCGGGCAATATGGCTTAATATCATGAATAGTTAGCCGAAACAAGTGTTATAGACAAAATATGATAAAATGACGTAATTCAGTAATTTTTCACCTGCATTCTTCCTACTTTCGCAGTTAAACGCAACGTCTCCCGCCAATCAGACCGTCTGCATGCATAGTAAACCATAAAAAAGGAAGGGATATAAAAAAAATGAGCCTTTCTAAAATCACGTGGTTTCTGACGTTGCTAGCTCTTACAAGGAAGGTATCCATAAATGCACACTCAGAAAATTTTGAAAAAATTATAGAATATTCTTCTCATGAGGCACGATTCGTACGATTATAAAAAAATTTCCTGCGGAACCTCGATATAACATCCGTAAAAATAATATGAAAATTTCGTGTTTTTGGCGATTTATCGCTAGTTGGCAACACAATGAAAGGAAAAAAAAAAAAACGATGTTGTGATAAATACTTAAAAAAAAAAACAAACCTTTTTCTGCTCTTTATACTGAACTAGTTTAAGTAAGTGTAACTTAAATGAATACGCTTTTATAACTACGCTTTTGCCATATGTAATTATATGTATATATAAAGAAAATTAACGATCGTATTCTACGATTTAGAACAAAAATTGATTAAAAATGCTTCAAACTAAAAAATAATGTTCGATTCTGAACACGTGTCAATTTAGCTTCGATATTGTTAGTTTCGGAGACAACAAGGGAAAAGTAATGTTGCCATGGAAACAACGACTTATTCAATATTGAAATGTATTAAAGAGAGCGTTCTTAATCGGACAGTTACTGTTAAAATATGCTTAAAACTTATCTTATCCTGCCGGCGAAACCGTGTAAATCAGCAATACGCAACAACTTCTATATATATTATATAAGCTTACAGAAAATATAAGACACTATTTAATCTTTTGAGTTAAAATCCACTAAGTAGTAAAATGTTTAAAAAAAAAATAATAAACTATTTAATCGTTTGAGTTAAAATCCACTAAGTAGTAAAATCGTTTTTTAAAAAATAATAAACTATTTAATCGTTTAAGTAAAATTTACTAAAGTATTACGCACTCATTAAGCACTCATTTAATCAAGAATTTTTCAAATACATTAAAATCGTTTGCATTTGGCGAGGAAAAAATGTTGGTCGCCAAATCACGTCTTTTTCACCAAGTACTCAAAAATATGTTATTTGTTTCCAGATTTTCTATTGGGATTTCACAGATAAATTAGACTGATCTTATTACGTACATAGGTAGTTCCGTTAGCATTTTTTTCAAAATATTCTGGCGTTTTAAGGAGACCTTCCTTGTTAGACTATTATAGTTGATCTTTAGAAATCTAATCTTACTACATATATATGCACCTTGCATTTTATAGCTTAAGATTTTTGTTTTTATCAAACATTTAGAAAAATTTACTATGATTATCCATGTCATCGGGAAAAAAAACGCCTCGAAGCGCCTGTATGCATGGTACATGCTACGCATCTAGCGTGTCTATATATTAAATGTACAAATATGTTTTAAAGCATTTTAAACACGCATTTCAGAACTTGTATATAAATGAATAGAAAAAGGATAATTTGATTATTTCGCACGAACTGAGTTTGTTTTGAAATTATAAAATCATTTTATTTTGCTGCAAATGAATTCTGCAGCAATTTGTTGTTAATCGTTTATATGCAATTTCTTAAGGTGCATGCTTAAACTACTCAAAAACTTACTTGTATATCTAATATATATATATATATATATATATGTTACGGTCAATATGATTAATCCGGTTATTATTAATAATAACCAGCCATTATGTCCGTCATTATTAATGACTAGGGCATCCAACCCGGGCTTCCCGGGACTGAGAATATATGTAAAATCTATTTATTTTTTTATTGAAAATTCTAGTAGATTTTTTACATTTAATAATTTTTTTTATATGTAGATTTCCCCTAACAACGCCAAAGAACATTTTTATATAAATATTCCAAAAAAAAAAAAAAAAAAAAAAAAAAATATATATATTAAAAGCTGTAATTTCGTATTATCCTCGTGCTAGAAGTTAATAGCCGAATAAATCGCTAAAAATTTCGTTATCTACAGCAGTTTTTTTTTTTTTATTCTGATAATTTCAGCGGTTTTAAGCGCTTATTTCGATTACATGCCTGTTAAATTTGTGTTTTATTTATATTATTTTATTTTCGTTATTGAGTATTAGCTGGAAACAAATGCTGAACTTTTTATATTGTTTAAAGTGCAAACCGATTAATTTTTTGTGATCGTCTGCAAGCGATAGAGATATATTTAAAAAAAAATCATGCTTGAAATTTAATCTAAATGTCATAATAAATCAGTCAATTGCAATACAGTTTTCGAACAAACTGCATTTGAAAGTAAGATCCCCCCCCCCCCCCCCCCTATATAACGGTGTAAAAATTAAAAATGTGCGATGTTTAGAAATTAAAGAAATTGCAGTAGCAAAAATCGAAAAACCGAAATTTCATCGTCAAATGTTGCCATTCGCAAAATGACGTCAGCGTTACGCACGGACACGTTTGTCCTTTATAATATAGATAACCGGTTATTATTAATAATGACCGGATTAATCATATTGACCGTAACATATATAGATAACTTTGCAAAATATTTTATTATGTGTGAGATACATAATAAATAATTATTTTGTATGGAAAAAAAAATTGCTAATCTATTAAAGTTCTATATCTTTTATCTATATGTATTTTATCTGTATTTTATCTATATAGTTCATACTGCTACGCTGTCAGAATACAAGTAAAATACTTCTATAACAGTATGAATGAATAAAAAGCAAAAACCATATTTACCTAGTATAACTTGTGTTAATGGGGTTTAAGAAATGTAGTTTATCTAATTTTATACCGTCATCTTCGAACATGGAAATATTACTTGAATTTATATTCATTACTGCATATCCTTTATTGTGAATGTACGCTAAGGCTTCCGTTGCTTCTGTTAACCAAACTAATATTTTACTTAGCGCTCTTTTA
This sequence comes from Maratus michaelseni, assembly GCA_963931845.1. NCBI lineage: Eukaryota > Metazoa > Arthropoda > Arachnida > Araneae > Salticidae > Maratus > Maratus michaelseni. Next base: position 108,955,948 of record OZ007595.1, read on the forward strand.
TCTTTTCTGATTTCTTTACTATCAGCTTCTTCTTGAAGAGTAGAACATTCAGAAATTGTGTAAATCACGACTGCGTTAAGTTCCTTTATAGCTTCTGAGTAAAGGAGTGGGGTGATATGTTTATTCTGGAAATTCTTCCATGGTGATAGGAAATTTTTAATATATTCATCTCTCCAGACATATACAGCTATTTTATTTGAAGACTGAGGAAGTTTTATTATGAGTGATGCTCTAACTATTCCAATATCAACTATTTCAATGACATCAAAGCCTTTTTTTTTTTACAACTGCATCTAACCAAGAATTGGTGGACCTATTTTTAATGCTTAGATTTTTCTCCTTTATAATAGTTTCCTTTTTGGAGTAGACTTTCCCCATTTTTTATTTTATAACCAAATATGTATATTTTAAGAAAATGTCGTAGAAATAGATTTAAAAATGAGTATATTTTACTTGAAAATTATTTTTATTAAGCGATAGAACATCTGTAAGAGCAGTATTTGAGAGAATGGTAAATTGAAATTCTTTGTATTTGCGTTGTTACTTTTACCGCATTGTTGCTGATATTGTTGTGCCGTGTTTAATGTTGCAATATACTGAATTATATTTTGTTTTTGAAAAACTTCATTAAGTAAAGAAACAATAATGCAACAAGGTTCAACAATGCTCAATATTTAGCAACAATGTTAATTTAATTAAACAATGCTCAATATTTAGCAACGATATTAATTTAAGCTCCTGTCGAAAGAAATACAATTCTTAAGAGCCTACACTAGCCATGAGAAAAAACGCGCAAGCTAATGTTAAGTCTATGGGAAGGTTATTTTCAAATTTCTCGCTCGCATTTTAATATTTTTAAATGATTTTTTTGCCTAGAACAGCAGAGATCAATCTATAACGTTGTTAGTTTTCCGATTAGTAACGTTATTATTTTTTCGATTTTGGTTCCAATTTTTTTTATATAAGGGTTTTATATAAGGATAAGGATAAATGGTATACCGGTTCCAAAATTGCAAATGCCCGCTTATAAAAAAACTTTAACCAAAATGGAAAAAGTAAAAACTAACAACGTTAGAAATCGACCTCAGCTTTCCTATGCAAGAAAAATCATTTAAAAATATTTAAATGCGAGCGAAAATTTTTAAAATAACCTTCCCATAGACTTAACATTAGCTTGAGCGTTTCTTTCCGTGACTAGTGTAATAGGCTCTTAAAGGTTTGGAGGCATCCGGTCCATCTTTTAAAGATGAACCGGAGGGAATGCTGCTTCAGATTTCGGATTTTTTACCATAGGGAAAATGGTTGTTGTTTTCAGTCGAGAATGGACCTCTTGACGTCGTCACTTTTTTGACGTCGTCATTTTATTGACGTCGTCACTTTATTTTTTTAAGCGTTTTTAACGAAATTCTGAAACTTTATAAGAATTTTTAACGAAATTCTGTAACTTTATAAGAATTTTTAACAAAATTCTGTAACTTAAGAAGAATTTTTCCTTGAATAGGCAATATAAATGCATAAAATCGTTACAAAAATGTTAAAGTTACAAAAAGGATATATGCAAATGATCAGATATGAAAAAAAAAAAAAAAAAAAAAAAAAAACGAATTCAAAAATTGACGTCGGATGAGAAATCGTCTTATAAATTTTTTGTTTCAGTTTTCATTAATATATTGTAAATTTGGTACTTTCGTGTTATAGCGGCCCCCAAGGAGGAATCGCCAAGCGACCAAGATTTATCGCCAAATTATAAAGCATCTATGACGTGTAAATATGTCGAAAACTGGAAATCGAAAAAAAATTCGATTACAATACTTTCTTCTATTAGAGATAGAAGAAAGTAAAAAAAGAAATTTTTAGGTTGTATTTCTATAGAAAATAGTTATTGAACATTATTTACCTCAGACATTTATTAAATAAAAACAACGTGTAGTTTTCAATAAAATGTAGAAATATTGATTTTTAGAAAATAAGAATTTGCAGATTCTTCAAATATGATAAGTCACTTTTTAACAGCATGCCCGTCGTCTAGATTAACTTACCATCATCACTTTCAGATTTTCCGACTTTCAAAGGAAAATTCTTTCAAGTGCAAATACTTATAGAAAAGCAAAATGCAAAAAAATAAAAAGCACCTTAGCTAATATATATATTTTTAAAACATAATAATATCAAACGCTTTCATGTTCTGTGCATTATTTTCTGTAGTGCTGCCATCTATTAGGAATACTTCCAAATGAAGACACAGGTAGAAACTCTTTGATGTACATTTTATGGATTAATTTTTTCTTCGTGTCAGCTTTTCAAAATGTTAACAGGTGGTACTAAATGCTCCAAAAGCAAATTTTCAAAATTTAATTATTACATATTAAAAATTATTAGTATTATTATTCAAATTATTAAATGTATTATAAAATAATGGTTATAATTAGAATCTTAATATTTAAGCTTTACCATGCGATGTATTACCTCATAACAACTTCTCCGGTAATCTATACTAATATTATAAAGTAGTAAAGATTGTTTGTTTGTAGGGAGTAATCTCTGGAACTACTGAAGTGATTTCAAAAGTGATGGTGGCAAATTGATGGTGACAATCCCTGCTCCAACATAGGCTATATTTTATGTCGGTGCCACTACCCCCAGTGGGGTGCAGAAGCGAAAAACGTTCTAAAATTTCGATTTTTTTTTATACTGAAGGAGCTAGAAACATGAAATTTGGCATGGTAGTTACTTAAAAGATGTAAATGCTCCCTAAGAACAAATTCTAATAAAATTCGAAATTTAAAACGATGAGATGAGCGAAAAGCGTTCTAAAAACATTCTAAATTACAATGTCTATGGAATATTTGGAACTACAGAACCGTTTTCAAAAGTGATGGTGGCAAATTGATGGTGACAGTCCCTGCTCCAACATAGGCTATATTTCATGTCGGTTCCACTACCCCCAAGGCGGTGCAGGAGCGAAAAACGTTCTAAAATTTCGATTTTTTTTTTTACACTAAAGGTGTTAGAAACATGAAATTTAACATGTTAGTTACTTATAAGATATAAATGCTCTCTAAAAACAAATTCTAAAAAAATTCGAAATTTAAAAGGGTGAGACGAGCGAAAAGCGTTCTAAAAACATTCTAAATTACAATTTCAATGGAATCTCTGGAACTACAGAATCATTTTCAAAAGTGATGGTCGCAAGATGATGGTGACAGTCCCTGATCCAACATAGGCTATATTTTATGTCGGTGCCACTACCTCCAGGGGAATGCAAGAGCAAAAATCGTTCTAAAATTTCGATTTTTTTTTACACTGAAGGTGTTAGAAACATGAAATTTAGCCTGTTAGTTACTTATAAGATGTAAATGCTCTCTAAGAACAAATTCTAAAAAAATTCGAAATTTAAAAGTGTGAGATGAACGAAAAGCGGTCTAAAAGCATTCTAAATTAAAATTTCTATGGAATCACTGGAACTACAGAACTGTTTTCAAAAGTAATGGTGGCAAATTGATGGTAACAGTCCCTGTAACATAAGCTATGTTTTATATCGGTGCCACTACCTCGGGGGGGGGGGGGTTCAAGAGCGAAAAAGTTCTACAATTTCTATTTTTTTTTATACTGAAGGAGCTCGAACCATGAAATTTGGCATGGTAGTTACTTATAAGATGTAAATGCTCTCTAAGAACAAAATAAAAAAAAATCGAAATTTAAAAGGGTGAAATGAGCGAAAAGCGTTCTAAAAACATTCTAAATTACAATTTCAATGGAATCTGTGGAACTACAGAACCGATTTCAAAAGTAATGGTGACACTTCCTTGCTCCAACATAGGCTATATTTTGTCGGTGACACTAATTCCAGGGGGGTGCAGGAGCGTAAAACGTTCTAAAATTGCGAGTTTTTTTATACTTAAGGAGCTAGAAATTTGAAATTTGGCATTGTAGTTACTTATAAGATGTAAATGCTCTCTAAGAATAAATTTAAATCAAATTCTAAATTTAAAAGGGCGAAATAAGCGAAAAGCGTTCTAAAATCATTCTAAATTACAATTTCTATGGAATCTCTGGAACTACAGAACCGATTTCAAAAGTGATGGTGACAATCCCTGCTCCAACATCCTCTTTAATATAAAGCTATGCGTTGCTGACGACTGGGTTTTTCGCTAATCTTTGCCACAGATTAATCTCGGAAAATGAAACATTTGAAGTTACTGAAAAACATATTAGCTCGAAAAGTATTTGTCAGAAAAGTGTTAGACAAACTGCGTTTGAAAGGTAAAAAATTGTATATTTCTTGATAGAAATTTCAAATCTAATGATTATGCCATTTTTCAAACATTGAATTTAAAAAATTACTAAATTTCACAATGGAGTACCATAGCGAAACTTCACGCGTAAAAAGATAATGATAAGGGCGACGAGTCCTGACGTGTATATTGGCTATAGCACGAGTCACAAATTATAGTAGCCTTATTATTCTGTTAAAATATAAAAGTGAATTATGAAATGTCAATATTTTGTTTGATTAAAGGTTCGTTAAGAGAAATTGACCAGCGTAGCTTACTAGTATGTATATATAACATTTAGAAAAGTATGACTCAAGACACATGTTCAGGTTTCTTTCATGTTTGATGACATGAATATGTTTTGAATATCACATGTTTACACGTCATATTCATTTTGCTGGGATGCACAAAATAATTCCAAGATTGTTACTATCTGTAGACAATAATTTTTTGAAATATACGGGGTACATAGGTAATTGCCTTTATTCTGAGATAACTCTTCACGGATAAAATTAGAATTTTGAGATAATGTTAAACATATATGTACACGTCTATGCGATACTATCCGAGAGTGACTGCAGCGCCCTGTAGTATCAAAATTTGGAAGTTATCAATCATATCTCGAAAACTTCGAGACATAGCGACAAAAAGTCAGTTACAAAAGTGTAGAGCATCTTATTTATTATTAAAATAAGTGGCTATGATGTTTTACACTCACGCACCGTTTTTTCTTTTTTTAATCCGTTATAAAAAGAAAAAAGTCGCCAAATTTTGAAGATTATTTCCTTTAATGGTAACCTGGCTATTGTACTAAGTTATTGGTTTGGCGCGGGTTTAGAAATAGCGCCAATCCAAAAGTCGCCAAATACCTGTGCGTGAGTGTAACACATCTGTTCCAAATAAGTTTTACACATAAAAATAACTTTATTAAAAATCATAATATGGTTATTTTTCGATAACCAATCGGTGACTCAGATTCTTCACTATTCGCTAGTAGTAGAATCGTTGTATTATAAAGTAGATCCATATTTAGTAATAAAACTAACCATGTAAGCAAGGTACAATTTATTTTAAGAAGAAAATCAAGTTAAGTTATGCTCACTATTTAAAGCATCAACACCAAAATATACTCACTAGGAAAAGTCCCCAACTGCCAGATCGGGATTTTGTCGAGAGTGGTATCGTTGGAAAGCTCTTACTATGGGGATCAAGGAAATGTATACAACTACCCGTCCGAATGTAACTGGTGAAGAGTTATAGGCCGATGTATTTCTGTCATTTATTGATTTCTCCAGGTCGCTAACTATGCAAGAAAGACACGCTGTGTGGTAGAAAAGAGAGTGGACGGATTACAGTGATTACAGAAAAGACAGTTTATTCTTGGTGGAAAAAGTAACTTCACGGATAGTAGTGCATTTCGAAATAGAAATGGCTGAAGCACGACTGTTTCCAACACCAGGTACACACAACTAAACGGGGTGTTTCGCAGTTGTCACAGGTGTTATTAGTTAAGTTAAAGCATGCCTGTTTAACTGACAGAAAGACGGGATGCGTGTCTTTAATTAAAGCCTTTTGAAAGGCATACCGACGCATGTCATCGAAGGTGGGCGAGGGAATTGGTTATAGGCCAAATTATGCAATTGTATTATGCTTTCTCTAGTGGTCTGGTCATGTCGACAAAACGTGGTCGCAATCTTCTGTATCTTACTAGAGGGACCATGGAACCTTCACCAACTTCACACTGGCAACAACAGGTTACATAGCTTTAATGTAAGCTATATTTTCTACCACACAGAGTGCCGTTCCTGCATAGCTAGAGACCTGGAGAAATCAATAAATGGCAGAAATACATCGGTCTATAACTCTGCAGCAGTTGCATTCGGACGGGTAGTTGTATACATTTCCTTGATTCCCATGGTAAGAGCTTTCCAACGACATCACTCTCGACAAAATCCCGATCTGACAGTTGGGTACCTTCCCTAGTCAGTGGCATGCACACTGTTGCACCTAATGGACACATTGAAATTCGTACTTGAGTTGATTAAGTTGTTTTTATTATGTATTTTATATATTTTCCTATATCCCACCCCCGTCCTCCCATTGTCTCCGTCTTTTTATTCCATTTGTTTCATATTTTGACCTTGTTTTGTTGCGCTATCGTCTGATTGGTTGATGATCTCTGTCTAATTGGATGATGCCTCCTGCTTTTTTATTGATTGTTTGCTCCTATTTTTTGTATTCCATTTTCCTCCAGTCTTGTCCCTTCTTTCAAAGTGATAGCATGTTTGTGCATGATGAAGAAAGTGTTTTCGATACTATTTGTGCATAATTTAATTTTTAATTTTTTATGTTTTAAAAAAGTTTTTGCATCATATAGGTTGAGTCTGGATCTGGATCAATTTCGGTGATGTCTTCTGTACCTTTCGCAAGCAAAGGGAATCTTTGTATTTATTTAAAAATATATATATGAAAAGAAAAGAAAATGCAAGCGATATATTACGAAGGCCAGTACTTAAGTTTTCAGAATCAGCTGATTTGAGCGCAGACGATTTTTATCAAAATTCGAACAGGTACGTGAATGTCTGCGTTTACAGAACATCAAAAGCTGTGAAATTCTATTTACTGTGATTTTTCGGAAATCAGAAGTTCTAAATAATTATGGAGTTATGTCGAAGGTACTTCACAGCCATGATTATTTTATGACTTTCGACAAGGTTTGACACTGAAACAATGTAGCGATAGAATAAAATTGACGTTTGGTAACGAAGCACCATCGAACGCAACGATTTACAACTGTTTTAATGAATTCTCCCGCGGTCGAAATAATCTCAGTGGCGATGTTCGGGAGGGTCGACCAAGAAGTACTATGCCTCCCGAAAACATTGATGCTGTGAAAAAACTAATCACTTCTGATCATCATGTGACACATGATTAAATAGAAACATCTTTGAACATTTCAAGGACTTGCGTGCATTCAATTTTACATGATCATTTAAAAGTGAAAAAGTCCTTCCGGCCTGTATCGGGAGGAAACTGTAGCTTTCCTATATCTTCGTTTTAAAATTTTAGCTAATGTTATTCAAAACAGCAAGCTAAAATGCAAAGAATCCGATTACAGAAGATTCGTTAATACTGAATTTGAATAAGAAATTTGCCACATTAGTCAACTACAGCCAAGTTGACTTTATTTATGAAGACTTATTTTTGGTCGCCAAATTTGCGGATATTTAGCCAAGGCGAGAATTCGGCGCTAACGGATATTAATATATAGTTTATGCGTATGATTGGGAAAATGATTACAACAATGAAAGATAATTATTTGCAAGAAATCGCGTTCACTAAAACTCATAAATTAATTGTTGGTTTTTTGTAATGTGCTGTCTTGTTTCAAAATGTCAGCCACCCTAGAATTTCAAACTGCTCTATCTCAGCCCTTTTTAAGATAGAGGTAAAACACAAATGGTCCAGCATCCTTATATCAAGGCCTAAGCATAAAATTTGATTTTTTAACTTTTTTGTATATTTATTTTAGTTTTAAATATTTCAGTGGCCGCCATTTTGAAACAAGACCAAGCTGGCCAAAGAACTTGGTCGAGGCATTGGTGAGCTTAATACACACAACTAGTTTCATCCAAATTGCTTTATAAATACGAGTGTTATCGTATGTCATACATCAGATATATATATATATATATATATATATATATATATAAATCAACATTTGAACGGAAGGTGCTTTTGGGTTCTGGGGGTCATGATCGGTGAGAATATATACCCAAATTTACCGGAACTGCTTTCCTCCGAACGGCTGCAATAGGAAGCTTTATACTTTTTTGTATTGAAAGCTACCTAAAAGGTGTATCCCGATGAAACCCCCACAATTTAACTCAAGCTGAAAAGGACGCTTGCATGAAATGGCGCCAGGAAAATCTAAAAAAATTCAACTCCGCTGCCTCAAAACATGTGTACGACATCGAACGTCTGACGAAACCAGGATTTATTCCCATGAACTAGAAACAAAACAACAATCGACTGTTTGGGTGTTTCCAGATGACCCTATAGACAGACAAAAGTTGTTCATGCAAGGAATGCTTCCAAAAAAATTATTGCTCTGTTTTTCGGTAAATCTGGCTATATTGCGACCGTAACTTTAGACGATCGTAAAACAGTCAATACTGCTTGGTATACCACAATTTGTTTGCCGAAAGTAGTTGCAGAATTAAGAAAAATAATTTAAAACGTCGCATCATTCTGCACTCTGACAACGCCAGCTAAAAACGCACTTCTTTCTGGTAACGTCTTTCTATTAAAAAGTAATAACTCCTATTGCGATTGAGTTGGCAATTTTTACATTATCCGTTTATTATTGCATGATTTTTTGCTTTTATTTCTTTGAGTGTATTGGTTGTTATGCATTTGAATTTTTTTTTTTTTTTTCAGATATACAGAACACGTGTCGGTGTAAATTATAAATCTTCACTACAGACATTAAATAAAATTTAATATTAGTACTAATAATATCAGCGCCCATCTGCAGATACAAAAATTATGCATAACAACAGCACTAACAACACCGTCACCATGTGACCGAAATGAAAAAGCACCGTGATTCGACTAAAAATCAAAATGACTTAAAAGTTCTGATTATTGAGCCACTGAGTCATGATTTTTGACTCATTTGAGTCAAAATGACGGTCACCAGAGACTCATAATGGGAATGAATTAAAGATATCACATTTTTGACACAATCTGTGATTCTTGTAACCGTTTGTGACGTCACAATAATGTCATATAGAATAACTGCACGGCCGATCTTCAGCTGTCCATTAGGGATTACCTGTCAACAATGACTTACTGCGTACGAAAATATACAATTACGTCTTCCGAGTTATGAACGATTCAGAAAAAAAAAAATATTAGAAACTCAGAAACCTTCCTTTTTTCAAGATTTAAGAAGCATTTATAAAAACAAAGATTATTTTGCTGCAACTGATTTTCGGAAACGTTTACGATAGTTTTAATAGTATATTAATCCGTTTTCTCAATCCGGAGTATCGGTTTTTCGGATGTATTACAAACATGTTTTACAAACAAACACGATAAATGAGCCGCATTAACATTAACATTGCTATTATTCTGTTATTCTTGCATGTGTAAGTTCAATTACGCAGCTGAAAATGTTTAATTGAAAATTGATAGCATTCTAAAAAGCGATTTTTCCGATTGAAAAAACTGATTATCTACCCTATATATATAAAATCCTAATGAAACGAATTTGTGAAACGATTTTATGAAACGAATTTATGAAACGATTTTATGAAACGACAGATTAAACGACTGATTATGTTTGAAGGCTATTTTTAATAAAATATTAAACGCTTGATGGTGAAATTAATACCAATTGTTCATAAAAATTCGCGGATGTCAAAACTGGTAATAGAATTTTGAAATTGGAATTAGTTTTCGAGATATTAATTTTTTTCTAATTTTAATGACATTTCTGTAATGATGGCAACTAATTACTCAGTTTTTTTGTGACAAAAAAGGGAAAAAAATTGAAAAGGATCCCGATAAGGATTATTGATTTCTTTTTATTCGTCATTTTCAAATTGAAATTGAATTTATCTTTTATTTCAATCGATAATGAAGACAAGATTGTGATTAAATTATGTTTTTCAGGAAAATTTGAAAAAAAAAATCACATTTCTATCGTCAGGATTCAATCGTCTGTCAGCATTTAATTTAATTTATAAACTGAAAATGTTTTGAATAAATTCGTCCAAATGACGTCATTTAGGTAAACGCAAAAGAAAGGGAAGAAAAGGAATTAATAGTAATTATTATTTATTGATATCATTTTGTTATTTTTTTGTAAAATTTAACTAAACGAATTTATAAAATCATTAATTCGGATATTTGAAACTAATATATAAAATAATAATTGCCCAACTGAACGGAAGAATAAAATATCCTGCTTGGTTTTTTCCGCCAAGCTTTTTAAAAAAGCGTCAAGACCCCTATAATAGAAAAGCACCAAAAGTTCATTGGGTTTATTTTCATAACTTTTGGCAACAAATCTATGTATATTAACGAATCTATCCCTTTTTGAAGCTCGAATTACGCCAAACCTAAAAGCAAAGGATCCTATAATGGAAAAGTACCCGATTTTCTTATGGACCATATTCAAGTGACAGAACATGGTGTAAAATTACCGCGGATAGCAAATTTGTTTAAATATCTCATCAATTGATGCCGAATAAATGCAGGCATGCATGCACAAAATATTTAATTAATTTTGTATGATAAATAATTATTAGAAAATTCGTATATACATATTAATTAAAAAAATAATTTACATATTTAAAATAACATGAAAATATGCATGTTGGTGCACTAAAATAGAGAGAAAATTAAAACCTGTTACTGAAAATGTCTATAACATAGTACTTTTCAATACCGTGGTTCTTAATGTTATTCACAAGCAGATGGAATTTTTCTCATCCTTAAACGCAAAGGAAGAATAGAATAGAGATTGTTGTTATAAAAATCCGAGAGGTAGTCACAATTTAAACCTAACCATTTTAGAAAAGCTGGTTTTCAAGTAGTAATTGATTTTACTTATCAATCCCGAAAACAGTCGTCAGTTGCCGCAACAGCTGTGTATGAGGCCATGATAATCGAAAAATGTCCCATTAAAATGTTAAAAGCATGGCAACCCAATTACAGATTTACCAATATTTTTAAAATAAAGCACTCTGTCATGTTTTTAGAGGCCTCGAAGTCTGAGCGGGGGTTGGCGAGCGTAGCTCGCAGGGGGTAGGCCCCCTAGTTACACTATAAAAATTATACACGGAAACATTTCTTAAAATCAATGTTAAAAAAGAAAAAAAAAACTTTTTTTTTTTGCTTTTTTAAATTTTGAAAATATAATGCTTTTTGAGGATTCTATAAATAAAGAACTCCTTGTGGAATCTTGGGTCACTCGGAAGAGGTTATTGTGCATTTTCGTTCGTGTTACAGTATATTTACCTAGATTATAGAAACATTTGTCTTTTTTTTAGAGTGCGTGTTTACAAACATCGCACCATAACCACGGCATTGTGTCATTTCCAATAATAATTCACAGTCAAATAAGCATAGTAATGCTCAAATAATCTGAAATATTGCATCAACATCTTAAATGATTCCTTATCATCTATGCAGGATACATTTCTTTAGATAATTGTACTGAGAACCATTAGATATGAATCAGCAGCTAAACTGATAAAAGTTCAAATCTTTCTATAGTCTAGAGAAATTATTGCAACCTGAAAAAAAACAAAAACAAAAAAAAAAACAAGAGACGGAATTGATTTGAGCCTGTGTTATCTATTTCATGCAAGATCAAGATTCTCTAGAGATACAAGTATAAGTCATCTTGGGGGGAAAAAATCACAAAAAGTGGTAATTCAAAATTTAATAGACTCGTATGCATACTAAAACATTATTGAATAATGTTTCGACTGTATAGTACCGAATTTGTATATATTTAAAAAGGAAATGTTTGTTGACTTTTTCAATTTAGCTTTTTCCTTCTGTTATTTTTGTTAACATTTTAGGGAAGCCTAGTAGTCTGCACAGTTAGCAAATTCTTTTTTCATTAATAAAGTAGTCATCGCAATAGAATGTATAATCACTGAAAAAATTAGTTTCTGTATTCTTAGTAATATTTCTGTTTTTTTCTGGGACAATTTTTTGATTAAAATGCAAGGGGGCTCTCTCTGTCTCTCTTTTGTTATATTTCCTACTTAGTCCAGTAAATTTAGACAAAAAAAAGCTGCTGCCTGGAGAGTTTTGGAGAAGTTTTTTTCTCTCTTCCTTTATGTTTTTGAAGGTGCGGAACACGAATTTCAACTTTGCTACCTCATATCTGGTCTGCTTAAAAATTTATAAGCGGAAAATCAAGAAAAAAATCGTTTTTTTTTCGGGTTTTCCTTTGTATTTGGTAGAGGGTTAAACTTTTTTGAAAACATTATTGCGCCAAGTTAAGCGAGAGAAAATTTCCTACATTTTTCATGTGCAATGTTTTTTTTCTAAGATGAATAGTTTTGGCATACAAGTAAAAAGAATTTTAGCGATAGGTTGAAATTCCATCATCGGAGGGCGAAAACTCGATACAATCACTACGCATCCCTTTCAATCACCAATTCAAAGCTCTTTAGTTATTTGTAGTTGCATTTCGAATATGTTAAAATTTGCTTACCAAGTTCTAAATCTTTTATAGCAAGCAATAACGCAATAAATTGAAATCAGGTGATTAGGAAAGATATAAAAACACAAACACTCGGTATAGATGAGAACACTAACTTTTTTATAGTAATGTAATTTCAGTAAAATTATAACTATTATAAGTTTAACATAATAGTAACATATATCGAAGGTTGTTAACAGGAAAAAAGGAGAAATGCAGTGTTGTTCTACAATTAATGAGGTTTTGGTCGCTTTGAAGGGCCTTGTTGATGTTCTTCGACAGGAGGCTCATCGTTATCTCCTTCTTCATCATCACTTGGTGGCTCAGGTTGTGTCTCCACTTGACTTAAAATATCATGGAGTATCGAGTCGTCAACCTCTGCCTGCAAGTCATCTTCGGCGATGAAGGAGCTGACATTGTCACAATGGCCATCGCAGTTCAGGCATAGGAAAAACAAAACAAACCTGCTTTCCTACAGCCACACATTCCACTGCAGTTTATTTGGCATTTGTAGGACATTTTTCGCAGTCCAGCTTCTGGTGCGAGAGCTTTTGATAGATGTTATGGGTGTGATGCCTCTCTTGGTTTTATTCCAGCCCCATTCCTCATCCTTTTTACAGTTACCTAACCACAGCTGTACTTGGAGGTAAACTCTCAGACATTGATATGGAGCTGCATCTTCTGTTGGAGGAAGCAATGCTATATTTGCAGCAGTCTTAAAAGCATATTGTATGGAGCACCTGTACCTCAGGCTGTTTAGGGAAGGTGTTGCGTTCCCGCTGAATCCGTACAGGTGTACTAGAAACAACAGCCCAGAATTAATAACATCATCGGCTACATCATCAGGGTTTTAAATATATCAACCACATGTCGCAAGTTGGCAAATTTCTTCAAAATTTGAAGGTATTTTGTTTTTTCTTAACTGTACAATGCAGAAGTGGTATCACATCCACTCATGGCATGTATAAATAGGATGTGTTTGGCAATTAATTTGTCTACTGCACCCAATGTTGAATAGATATTTTGGGGACTTTTCGCTTTTCCTGGTTTTAAGAAATAAACATTGAGACAATTGCAAAGCCCGATTCAGATTACCAGAAGGTCTACCTCTTCACCAATGACTATCACGTTCTCATGGTTAGGTGCCAAATTAAGAGCAGTGTTGATAATGAGTATTTCGGCATCTTCTTTTGCCTCCTTGCAAACCGTATGTTGAGATCCAAATCTACACATCAGCAGGGCTATTAAACGGTTTTTGTTCTTGTCGTTTGCAAGAAATTTCCCTTAAGAAATCGCTGACACCATAGTCTCATTAAAAACAACCTCATTAGATATCGTTTTGCGAGATCTTCATTCAGGCTCAACAAATTTAGTACTAATTTCAGTAATGTTTTCTGGGTATCCAAATCCATCGAAGATTACTACTGCATTCGCTGCGTATTTCGACTTCACAAAGTCCACATTGCTGTCATAAATCGATACAAATGACTGGCCACCCTGCTACAAAACTCTGTGCAGTAAATGCCCACCATCTATAACATACATACATCTGTTCCCAAAAGTGGTATCTGGTGAGAATGGAGAGAAATCCTTGTACAAAGAGGATTTGGTAGTTTTTCGCATTCCGGATTCGTCCAAAAGAGACAATAGGTAGGCAGAGAGCTCGTAAGACAAATATTCCTCCTCAAGTTCTTGGTCAGATTGCTTTGTTACATTCATTCTTTGGAAGAGTAGTGTAGGGTTGATGCGAATTTTTTCTTCATCTATTTTCACAGCGCTACTCATCACAGCTAATGGCTGCACTCTTTCATTGCGATTGAATGTAACGGAATGAAAATCACTGTTAATGATTCTTGATATGCCAGCAGTGCCAACTTCCTGTACCATATGACAGTTTATTCTCTCATATCCAACAACCACTGTAGAGATTGAAATGAGGTCATTTGTTTCTCCGAAATGCATGTTTTGGTGAACCCATTCCAATAATTTATTCATATTATTGTTGTCCTGTTCACTCTGGAGATTCTCATCTCTATATGTTCAGAAATTGTAAAAACTGTCTGGCCGAACTCTCCAATTGCTTTGCATTTCTGCTGAAAAGGTGTCAAAGCGACCAAAACGACATTAATTGGAGAACAAGACTGCATTTTTCTTTTTTCCTGTTTACAATCTTTAACATATGATAGTATTATGTTAAATTACAATACTTATAATTTTACTTAGATCCGATTATTAGAAAAAAAATTGGTGTTCTCATCTATTCGGAGTGTTTGTGTTTTTATACCTTTCCTAATCACCCGATTTCAATTTATTTTGTTAGTGCTTGCTATAAAAGGTTTAAAACTTGGTAAGAAAATTTTAACATATTCGAAATGCAACTAAAAATAACTAAAGAGCTTCAAATTGGTGACTGAAATGGATGCGTAGTGACTGAATCGCGTTTTCGCCTACCGATGGTGGAATTTCAACCTACCGCTAAAATTCTTTTTACTCGTATGCCAAAGCTATTCATCTTAGAAAAAACATTGCACATGAAAAATGTAGGACATTTTCTTTAGTTTAATTTGGCTCAATAATGTTTTCAAAAAAGTTTAACCATCTTCCGAATACAAAGGAAAACCCGAAAAAAACTTCGATTTTTTTTTCATGATTTTTCGCTTGTAACTTTTTAAGGAGACCAGATATGAGGTGGCAAAGTTGAAATTTGTGTTCAGCACACCCAAAAACATAAAGGAAGAAAGATAAAAATACTTCTCCAAAACTTTCCAAGCAGAATCTTAGATTTACTGGACTAGGTGTATAGTACCGAATATGTATATGTTTAAAAAGGAAATGTTTGTTGACGTTTGCAATTAAAATTTTTCCTTCTGTTTTTTTTTTTTGACAAAATTTTCGGGAAACCTAGTATGTTGCATGGTTAGCAAATTCTTTTTTCATTATTAAAGTAGTCATCACAATAGAATGTATAATCATTGCAAAAAAAATTACCGTATTTACCCGCGTATAAGTCGAGAAATTTTGGACAAAAAAATACTTTAAAGTTCGGGGGGTCGACTTATGCGAGGGTCCTTAATTTTTTTTTTTTTTTTTTTTTACCAGAAGTCAAAAATGCCTTTCTGAAAGGCAATTGTTCTCTTTTCGCATTTCACAACACAATGATGTCGTTTACTGTTGATTTCCATACCAGGAGAGAAAAAGAGGAATTAACTGCTTTTCCTTATCAGCGCTGAGGTAAAGGTTTGGAGACTGAGTGACGGTTTTGGTGCTGGCGATGAATGTACGCCTACTACCACCCCTCCTACCTCTGAGAGATCAGTAGATAAAATTCTGAGAATGTATCACCCCTATGTGCAATTGAATCGTCCGCCAGTGACTAGAAACATGTGACTATCTTAAAACAAGTGGCCCGCGTTATATCTTGCGTGTTCTTGATAGTACACTTATTTATTATTTCTTAGTTTATCTTAAAGCACTTTTTCTCCTTGTTTCTACTCATATGTCTGATTTAGTTATTAGAAAACATAATTGAAATTCATACGCAGCTGGATTTAAACTTAAAGTTATTTCTTTTGCGGAAGAGTCTAACAACTGTGCTGCTTCTCGTCTGTTTGGGGTTCACGAAAAATTGATTCTTGATTGGCGCAAGAATAAGGCAAAGCTATAAAACATCCCAAAATCAAACAAGTTGGAAATTGTACGTCAAACGTGACAAACGAGGTGCGTTCGTACTGTAGCTAGTTATATAAATATTCAGATCTTGATGATTTTTAATTCTGTGAAATGAATTATATCGTCTGCAGATTAATTTCTGTCATATCTCGGTCGCTTGACGATTAAACTTCGGAAGCTCCTATAACAAAAAAGCACCGATTTAAAAAAAAATTCAAATTTCTTAATAAATATTTTTATTAATATCTCCTAAAGTTTTGATTCGATTTTAATAAAATTTGAAATGTCTCGACAAAATTCTGCAAAGATAATATATCTTAAATCTCAAACCATTCGGTTGGGTAGTTTTTGCGTTGTTATATGCGGACGGACGGACGGACGGACAAACAGACGGACGGACGGACAGACGGACGGACCAAGCGACGACAATAGGTGCTACGTATTTATATAATTACGAACGCACCTAAAAAGGCTTTGCGGCAAGGAAAATCGCCCTTTCCAGAACTCGAAAATGTATTGCATGATTGGGTTGTAGAATGCCGGCAGAATGGTTTTATTGTCACTAGAAATGCCATACCTTTACGAGCAATGAAGCAAAAGCAGAAAAGTATGGTGTTCCAAACACGTTTCGTGCATCAGAACATTGGTGCACTAGATTTATGAATCATCATGGTTTGACTTTACGCCAGCGCACTAAACTGGCACAATAATTACCATCTGACTTGGAAGCAAAGATTATGAAATTTCAAAAATACGTCATTGATCAAAGAAAAATGAATTCTTTTGAACTTTGCCATATAGGAAATATGGACGAAACATCCATGTGTTTCGACCTACCAGAAAATAAACAGTGAACTGCAAGGGGGAAAAAAGCATTTTGGTAAAAACGACTGGGCACGAAAAACCCCGTTTTACGGTCGTTCTTTCCTGTTTGGCCGACGGTAGTAAGCTTCATCCGCGCGTTGATTATTTTTAAAAGAAAAACGTTGCCGAAAAACGTTACATTGCGATCTGGTGTGCTGATTCGAGCCCATGAAAAGGGGTGGATGGATGCTGACGGAACAGTCGACTGGCTTAAAAATGTGTGAAGTAAAAGACCGGGAGCTGTTTTCAAAAAACCTTCCCTTTTAGTTTACGACTCGTTTCGTGGCCACTTTTCTGAAAACGTGAATAAAGTGACGAAAGAACTGAAAACGACTGTAGCTGTAATCCCGGGAGGGTTGACATCCGTCCTTCAACCCCTAGACTTTTGCTTCAATAAGCCCTTCAAAGCAAATGTTAGAAAATATTGGGCAGAGTGGATTTCATCCGGTTGCCCAACATTTACAAAGGGCGGTACTATTATAAAGCCCGACATGGCATTAATTGCTCAGTGGGTTAAAGATGCGTGGAATCAAATTCCTTCCGAAATGATTATAAAATCGTTCAAGAAATGCTGCATAAGCAAGGAACTAGACGGCACAGAAGATGATGCCATTTTCGAAAGTGATAACGACGAGGAAGCAAATACAGAAATTGAAAACGTGTATCATGATGAGCCGATGACGACGAAGGATTTTTGTGAATTGTTTGGCGAGTCCGATACTGAATCGGACCTTGAATCAGATTAACTTGATATATTACTTTAGTATATTATTATCTTCATTATTGTATATTTAGTACTTTTTTCAGATAATTTCGAATAAATGTACAAAAAAAAATTAAAGTTTCTTTATTATTGTACATTTAGTACTTTCTTTTTTTTTCCAGGTGATTTTGAATAATGTATTTAAAAAAAAAAAATCAAATTTCTTGATCAGAAAAGTGGGGGGTAGACTTATAAGCGGGATTTAAAAAAATTCACATTTCTTGATCGGGAAAGTGGGGGGGTCGACTTATACGCGGGATCGACGTATACGCGGGTAAATACGGTAGTTCCTGTATACTTAGTAATATTTCCGGGACACGTTATTGATTAAAATGCATGGGCTCTCTCTCTCTCCCTTTTGTTATATTTCCTACTGTATAGTACCGAGTTTGTATATGTTTAAAAAGGAAATGTTTGTTGACATTTGTAATTTAGTTTTTTCCTTCTGTTATTTTTGTTAACATTTTAGGGAATCCTAGTATGATGTTTTGGTTAACAAATTCTTTTTCCATTAATAAAATAGTCATCGCAGTAGAATATATAATCATTGCAATTAGTTTCTGTATTATTAGTAATATTTCCGTTTTCCTGGGACAATTTGGTTATTAAAATCAATGGGCTTTCTCTCTATCTCTCTCTCGTTTTTTTCCGTCTGTATAGTACCGAGTTTGTATATATTTAAAAAGGAAATGTTTATTGCCGTTTGCAATTTAGGCTTTTCCATTTTTCCATAGTTTTTATTTTAGGAATTTTAGGAAATTTTACGGAAGTCTAGTATGCTGCATAGATGTATAATCATTGCAAAAATTAGTTTCTGTATTCTTAATACATTTAAAATTAAGACATTTCTTTCGATTTTTTTTAGAATAATAAAAAGAGGGTTGAAAAGTTGTACTTTAAATGTATTTTTTCTATAAGATGAAGTGGGGCAAATCCAATATCGAGGTAAAAGTAACAGATATCAAATAAACTTTTAACATTTATCAATTTACCTCTACTACGTAAGGTTTGTGTAAAATATTTACTTAACTTTTTTAATTAATTTACTTAACCTGTAAATGAATTATAAATCCTTTGAACTCCATATTCTACAGAAAACATGTTTTAGTGCACTTCATAAATGCATATGAATATCATTATGTGTGAAATGTTGTAACATCATCAAAATGCACCTAGAACGATTTTTCGCCATTGGCCGTAACGTAACAATATTTTTTACTCTCCCTGTAGTGCAGATCAGTGATATCTATCAATTTGAATATGCATAAAATAGTGTAACATTATTAAAATGCACACCGCAAAAGATTTTTCCCATAGACTGTAGTGTAGCAGAATACTTTTGACTGTCCCTGAAAACGATCTTTAAATGCTACACACTTTATTTTCAATAGCGATCGTGCATAAATAATACAGGGTGAACCAAAAGTCTTGCCCTGATTATAATAATTCATTACAAAATAACCGTTTGTATAATAACGAAACTTGTATCATTGGATAGGTCAGTTTTAGTAGTTTTTTTGTGCAATAGCTGGAGCGATTGCTCCTTTAAGAGTGACTCAGGGAACATTTGTAAGAAAGACATCATTTTCGACCTAAATGGCGTCGATTCAAGAAAAAGCTCAATGTGTGCTTTGGTTTCACGAAACGAAATCGCCCATTAATTTTCAACGAACATTTCGACGTTGTTATGGAGGCATCCCTCCTGATGCAAAATCAATAAAGCGATGGTATGGCAGGTTTAAAGAAACAGGCAGTGTTACGGATTTGCCCAGAAGTGGCAGGCCTAGTGTGAGTGCCTAGTGTGAGTGCACCAATTGTTGACGCGAAGAACTGAAGACTAGGATACAAGCTACTGTGTGTACTGTAACAGAAGACATGTTAAAGAAACACTTGGCGGTAACTAGAATACCGCTTAGACATTTTCCGAGCTACCAAAGGGGCACACGTTGAAATTTACTCAGGTACGTGGTCTTATTTAACTAATCGGATGTGTCAACCCCAAAACTTTCTTCTATTTCACACAGGTTTCGCAAACTCTAAAAACGAAACATATATATATCAAGGATTTGTTATATACATATATATAACAAATATATATCAAGGTCTAACTAAATCTAAAGTTTTATTAAATTCCTTGCATTAGTTTTTGAGATATGACTATTGCTATAATCGTGTAAATCCTGCAAAATGCAGCATAGCAGCGCCACCTGTTGGGAGATTTAGACCAAAATCTAATCAACAACATCTTATGTCAAGGTCTAACAGAATCTGAAGTTTGATAAAAATTCGTGCATTAGTTCTTGATATATAGCTATCGTGATAATAATGAAAAAAGTAATATAGCAGCGTCCCCTGTTGCACTATCTACACCAAAACGTAATTAGCATCTATTTATGTCAAGTTCTAACAGAATCTGAAGTTTGATGAAATTCGGTGCGTTAGTTCTTGAGATATAGCTATCGTAAAAATAATGAAAAAAGTGATATAGCAGCGCCACCTGTTGGGATAGCTACACCAAAACGTAATCAGCGTCTATTTATGTGAAGGTCTAACTGAATCTGAAGTTTGATGAAAATAAGTGCATTAGTTCTTGAGATAGTGGTATTGCAAAAATCACGAAAAATGCAGCATAGCAGCGCCACCTGTCGGGCGATTGTCACCAAAAACTAATCAGCACCAATTTATATCAGGGACTAACTGAATATAAAGTTTTATTACATTTCGTGCATTAGTTCTTGAGATAGAGCGCCCACAAAATTTTTGTCACATACATACAGACAGACAGACTCACAGACAGACATTTTCTAAAAACAGTCAAATTGTGTTCAGGACCTTTTAAAACGTATAAATCTGTTGAAAACCGGAAAATTTTTCATGAATCCAATACTTTCTTCTTGTAAAAATAGAAGAAAGTAAAAATATATAACAGTACTTACAATGTATCCAAACAAACATATGTCTAATTATAATAGTTTGAGCACAATAAATATTTATAATCAGGCCAAGACTGTTGGTTCATTTTATATATAAAAATAAGAGGGTAATCCGAGTATATTTACGGGAGTTAGGTCATGGACGGCCGAACAGACGGCCAGGCAAACAGAAGTTATAAACATTTTTCAATTTTGGTGGAAAGTGTTGAAAAACAATCTTTTAACCATTTAGAACACTAGTCTTCTCTAAAACTTTATTAAAAGTAACAGAAGAAAACACTGCTTTGCAAACGTCGTCGGCAAACATTTCCTTTTTGAACCTATAAAAATTCAGTGCTGTACATTCAGTCAAAAAAAAAAATTAAGTGCACCCCATGCATTTTAAACACCAAATTGTACCAGAAACGATAACGGAATAGTCATTCCACTGGATATTATGTCGTCATTTAATTTCTATTTAAAAATTAGGTTTAGGGGGTCGTTTTTATATCGAACGTCTACGAAACTCTGGAATTTTCAATACGAACATCCAATTATGACAGTATATTTGGGTTTTCTCTGTAAATTTTACCTTATGGTACCAAATGGAAACAATTCAGTCAAATAATTTGAGAATTATGAATCTTTAAAATTTGGAATATGTAATAATATTAAATTCTCTTTTAATCGTTGCAAAACAGGGTGCAATGCATGTTGTTTTTGATATAACTCCAAAACTTCTTGGCAGAATGAGCTTTGATTTTGGATTCACATATTTGAAGCTTTTAGAAATTGATTTCTGTTAAAATTTTTGTAGGTTCTAAATCATATATTTTTCGAAAATTGATTTTAGAATATGTATATTTTCTAGCTAAATTTTCGAAAATAAAAATATGAATTATGACTAATGGTTTTTTAACCGATATCAATTGTCCAAAATGAAACGAAAAATATTGAACAAAAAATAGTATGTTAAAAAAATAATTTATATTCAATCAATAAGATTATAAAAATAGATAAAGAAAACTCAATAATACATGCATTCAGAATCACATGGTACTAATATGTCATAGGGATACAATTCAACGAAATGAAAATAATGGGAAAGATTCCTCCCAGCCCATTCTGAATAAACCACTAGTGAATTAATATTATAATAGTTAAATATTCCTGACTAAAAATAAAAACAGGAACGAAAAATCCTGCGTTAAGCATAGATTATGAAACACTTGCCAACACAGTTAGAAAATTGTAACAAAACATCATCGTTAAATAAGGTGAAAGACGATATGTAAGTAAACAGCAGCACATTTAAAAATCCATTTTTAGCAAGTACCTTCTATAGACAAAAACTTAGTCTAATTCTTTTGTGCAGTCCTGTATATCATCTATAAATTAAAAAATATACTACAAAGCATACTAAATCTTAATTTCTTTAGAAAATTCCCTGTTAGTAATTTTTGTCAATAGATGGAAATGCACTCGAATTCTTTTGTACCCCTGTTTAATTTCTACACACCACATATCAAGCTAGCTTTTAATTCAGGTAAAAAACACATAATACAACTTAAAACGAACTTCCAGCAATTACCAACCATAAATGGCAATGTAACTTTTTCTTTGCGTGGCACTGTATATGAATTTATTTATATTCTACTAACTTCTATTAATATACTAAATATACTTTAGTATGAAATTGCATAACTCAGTTAAAAACTACTGTTAAGCAATTCACTCCTATAGACAGCTTACAAATTTCTTTGTGTAGCCCTGATCAAGAGAATTTATACACACTGCATATTAATGCAAAATTTAGTTAAACTTAACAACTCAAACAAAAGTTCAAAACTCACTTCCAGCAAATATCGCTCATAGATAGTACGGCAGCCACATTATTTTGTGGATCCCTATAAATGAACGATAAATGTAATTCACACTTTTCAGTAAGAAACTTACAGTACACCTCAGCACAGCCACATCAAGGTGGTGCGGGCGGTGCCTCCCGTACCAGGCGCAATCAATTAAGCTAGGTGCGGGCAGTTTTCATTGGCGCCTTCAGCTGTGATTATTCATGCGCCGATGGTGTGTAACAGTGTTTTGCGCCAGGCGCCAAAAGGGGGTGCTGCGGTGCTGCACCTCAGTATTACCTATAAATTTCATTATGTTTGAAATAGAGTAACAACATTAAAATAAACTTCAAACGGTTTTACCCCAGGGCTCGGAAGTAGCGCGCTACAAGTAGCGAAACTACAGTAGCCGCTACTTTTTCCAGCAGCTTGTAGTGTAGCGCGCTACATTAAAAAAAGTGTAGTGTAGCGAGTAGCGCGATACAAAATATCAGTAGTTTGTAGCGAGCATCGACGCTACTTTTGACGCTACTTTAGGAGGGAGGAAAAAAAGTGCCAATCTTTAAATTACGTGATAATCATAACTCGTTTTTTTGTGCGAAATACGTTCTCTGCAACAATTTGCGAACGTCAGCGACAAATCTCAGTTGCAGTAGTTACAACGTAAAGTTTCAGCATGCCCGTGATCTAATATTTGCTGCATTTGCTGATAAAACCTCAAAGTACTCACTCATAAAAAAATAATTTTCTTGCTGGGAACCCTTTGTCTTCTTACTCATTATTAGATCTTGTGTTTTAATGTGGGGATGCTTCTTTTGAGATTAATGTAATAGAATGACAGACAAAAATAGTATAGAATTGCCACTATTTTTTCCACTATTCTTTATTTTATTTAATTTTTTGGTAAGACAGAAGATTTTTCAGAAAACACCGTCAAAGTCGGCGTTTTCAACCGAATTTCCAATGCCGCAACAGAGGAAACGGAAAAAACGTGACACGAATCGCTTATAACCCGATAAGTAATTTATTTATCAAAAAAAGAAAACTCATTTCGATTCCAAATCGCTTCAATAGTCAGAACTGCCAATTTTATGCCTTTGTGTTTAAAAATAAGTCAGATAACGTATCAGAAAGTTTCGCGTTGTTGAGTAAGGAATTTGAGAACCACCTTAAGCGTTACTGGGCTATATCAATATCATACATTTGTAATATTATTACAATTTTGTTTTCAAATTTCCTCTGTTTAACACTTTTCAACATAATTAAAAAGTATCTATGAATTTGCTTTGTCTGTCTGTCCATGCTTTAACTCTCGTAAATATACTCAGATTGCCATGAAAGTTTTGTATGTTATTGAAGTTTACCATTAAATATTCAGTATTGAAAATGAAGTGTGTAGCATTTATTTCTCGCTTACAGGGACATTCAAAAGAATTCTGTTAGAATATCGTCTATAGAGAAAAATCGTTTGCGGTGTATTTAATTAGCGATGATAACTAAAGTAGCGAAAAGTAGCGAAGTAGTGACTACTTTTGAAAAGTAGTTTGTAGTCGCTACTTTTTAAAATAAGTAGTTGTAGTTGTAGTTAACTACATTTTTCATAAAGTAGTTGTAGTTGTAGTTTGCTACAAACAAAAAGTAGTTTTTCCGACCCCTGTTTTACCCCATAGACCAGGGTCGGCGAACCTTTTCACATCCGCGTGCCACTTTTTGTCAAAAAAATTTTCAAGGGATCATGGCGTGCCAACGACAACCCCCTCCCCTCCCCCCCCCGCAACTCAAACGTAAACAACTTGTCACAAGAAAAGATTAATTAATGATAGTAATAATTATAGAAAGAAGATAATACATAAGAAATAAATATATTAATCGTAAAAAAGGTATTAAAATCTAAAATCGAGACAACTTGCCAAATGACTGTAATAATTATGATAATACGTGACGTTGCCCTTGGGATCTGTTGATTTTGACATTTTAAGCAGAGTGGTGGTTTTATAATTGAGGTAATTTTATTTTAATTCTAATTTCGTAAGATTTGCAGAAAAATCTCCTTTTTTCAGAAGAAAATTTAAAACTTCGTAAAGTACGTAATACAGCCACAGCATCTGGGAATTAATGTGTTAGTTTCTGTTCATCAAGTTCGTTATCACTCTCATTGTCACAAATGTTTGTTTCTTCTATCAGTTTGCAGCTATCGCTTGTCGAAACAAGGTAAATCTAACAAAGCGTCAAACTTTCGTTTATTTAAAGCCTGTGACGATATGAGGTTAACTATTTTTGTGATTACTGCTAAATATCACCAAGAGATTCAAAACCAGCCTATACACCCAGGACTTGTTGATGTATGATACAGTGAAATCCAAGAATAATATGGCCAATGTGAGTTTGAAATAAACTGAAAAAACCATTTATTTTACCTATTATACTGGAGCCCCCAGCAGTTGTAACAGAAACTGTTTTAGACACATTTATTTCTTTTTCAGTAAGTGAATTTATAACTGCTGTACAAATATTTGCACCTTTTAGTTGCAGTTGATAATGATAATACCGAGAATAATTACTCCTTAATACCATTTTCAACAAAACACCGTACAAGAACATCTAAACGAGCAGATTTAGTTACATCTGAACTTTCGTCAAGACAAAATAATGTGAAAGGAGAAGAGGATATCAGACTTCGGTTCTCTCTTACATTTTCTGCCATTTTTAAGATTCTATCTTTGACTGTATGTCTTGATAAAGAAGCATCTTTAATTAGTTGAATTATTTTATTTTTATTTTCAAAATCGTCAAAAAGTGATGGAGCGCATGTTAACCAGGATTCCTTCAAAAACTTTCCATCGCAGAAAAATGTACCATTCCGAACAATGACATTCGCAGCCGAGAAACTTGCGACACTAGTTTGAAAATCTTTGCTGATATATGTAATCATAGATGTCAACAGTTTATTTTCTCTTTAATTGCACTGGAAATGAATCCCTTTTCTTCTGCATAACTTTTTGGGGAAATAGGTTTGTGATTTGTTTCATAATGCAGTTTTACTGCAGACCACTGTCCCGGACAGAATCTTAACATCTTTATTAATCATCTCATATTTCTCAGTCCCCCACGTTTGAAATTCTCTACTATCTGGCACTTTCTATTTTTTAGCCAAATTGGTTATGTTGAATAAATGTTATTTTAACGATGCAATCTAATCAGTCTTAGATAACCATTGTTGATTATAATGAAGTTAATTTAACAATAAAAAAGATCATGCATAATAGAATTGATGAAAGCATCACTAGAATAAAATGATTTAATCATTTACTAACTTCTAAGTTTATTATAAATACATATTAAGGTAAAATACTACCTGAATGCACGTATGCATGTTTATTACCGAGATACAATCTGCCGATGTGGTGTCCAGGTTAAAGTTACAGTTAGTTACTACAATTCCTTAGCTGTTTCCAATAATTAACAATATAAATAATATATTACAATACTTTCCCTTTAAAAAGTTTGAATGTCCAGATATTTATAAGTCCATGTAAGGTATAAGTTTGAATGTCCAGATATTTATAAGTCCAGACGAAGAGGTTTCTTACGGGTGCGTGGTGGGTTACGACGAACATTTGTGACACTTTTATTTTCTTGTTCAACAGCTGGTGTATAGTTTGTGGTATCATCTGACTGTTTCTCAGGATGTATGGTGGTTGGTATTTTCTCATTCCTTACACTAGCATCAGTTTCGGAGATTTCAGGATTACCTGGGATGGTAGTATTCCTCTCCACTGGGCAAATTTCTGCTAGCCTTTCATCTGCATCAATGGTTTCAAAGATGTTTTCATTACTGTGGCAACTCTGACTGACCAAATTATCGAGGTTTGTAGACTCTTGGTCATCTTTACTGTACTCATGACGAAGCTGATCAACATGTGCAAGATACATCTTGTTGTTGATGTTAACAACACAAGTTTTATTACCTTGTGGTCTGATTAAAGTTCCTCTGCTCCATTCTTGGTTTTTATGGGAGCGAACCAAAACTTTTTCATCGGACATAAAACTTCTATTACTAGTATGGCTTCTGTCATAATATTTTTTCTGAGCACATTGGTTCTGTTCAACACGAGCCTGAGTGCTGGGATGTACAAGTGCTAACGGTGTGCGAATTGGTCTAGATAAAAACAATTCAGCAGGAGAAAGTCCAGTCGTAGAGTGAGGCGTTGAGCGATAGCTCATAAGGAAACGAGAAATTTTTCTGCTCAGTGAGCTATGATCTGTAGCATCACTGTTCATTTTGCTTAATGCTTCTTTGAATGTCTGCACAGTTCTTTCGGCTAAGCCGTTAGATTGTGGATGGTACGTTGGAATGGGAGTATGTTTTATTCGGTTCGACTTCAAAAACCATTCACATTCTTCTGATATTAGCTGAGGACCATTATCAGACACTAATTCCAATGGCAATCCATATCGTGAAAAAATCTGCTGCAGAGCTTCAATGGTGTGTGAAGAAGTCGTGGAAGGCATCCGCATTACCTCTAACCATTTAGAGTGGCTATCAACAAGTAACAGATAGTTGTTCTTGTCTTTCTGTGCATATAGTCAATATGCACTCTATCCCAAGGATGTTTAAACCAAGTCCATGGTTGAAGTGGTGTGCCAGGAGGAGAACGGCTATTCTTCTGACAAGCAGGACAGTATTTTGCAACTTTTTCAATGTCTTCATCCAATTTTGGCCACCATATATGGCTACGAGCTATGGCTTTCATCTTCGAAATTCCTGAGTGAGTATCATGTAGCTGATCCAGGAGTCTCTTCCTGAATTTTTCTGGTACAATGACTCTCATTCCCCACAGAAGACAATTATTATCAACTGACAGTTGATCTTGACGGTTAAAAAATGGCTTAAGTGCTTCATTGTTTATCTTCCATGGCCAACCATTTTGAACGTACTTCAGAGCTTGTCCCAAAACGGCATCATTGCGAGTTGCTTTTGCAATTTCAATGCTGGTTACTGGTAAGTCTTCACAATATGATATTTTAAATATCTCTGATGACGTTTCCACTTCAGATTCAACAGGAGCACGTGACAAGGCATCAGCATTGCAGTGTTCTGAGCCTTTTTTATACTCAATGCTGTAGTTGAAAGAAGATAACAGCACTGCCCATCTTTGAAGTCTAGCTGCTGCAATGGCAGGAACAGCTTTGTTAGGTGCAAAAATACTTATTAATGGCTGATGGTCTGTAACCAATGTAAATTTTCTACCAAAGAGATACTGCTGAAATTTCTTTATTCCAAAGATAATTGCTGCTGCTTCTTTCTCAATTTGCGAGTAATTTTGTTCAGCTTTGGAAAGAGTTCTTGAGGCATAAGCAATTGGACGTTCATCATTGCCAATGATGTGGGATAAGACAACGCCCAGACCCAAAGGCGAAGCATCACAGGATACTCTCAAAGGCAATTTGTCATCGTAATGCACTAAAATAGCATCTGATGTAAGAAGATTTTTACACTTCTGAAAAGTTTCTTCACATTCTGATGACCACATCCAAGGAGTGTCCTTATGGAGTAATTTGTAAAGGGGAGCAAGCAGCATGGCAGAATTACGTATAAATTTTGAATAATAATTCAAAAGACCCAAAAATGATTTTAGTTCTGTTACATTTGAAGGAGCATTTATTTTCTTAATGCATTTTACTTTCTCATCTGTAGGATGAATACCCTCGCTATCAATTACATGGCCTAAAAATTCCATACTTTTTTGTAAAAAACTACACTTTGATAGGTTGAGCTTAACATTATATTCAATAAATCGCTGAAACACTTTTTCCAGAATGCTTAGGTGCTCTTCATATGTGGCACCGGTAATAAGTATATCATCTTGAAAACAAACCACCAATTCTATACCCTGAAGAATTTTTTCAATTGATGACTGAAAAATAGCTGATGCACTGTTTATGCCATATAATAATCTTAAGGGGCGTACTAAACCAAGATGGGTATTCAGAGTAAGATACTCTTGTGAAGATTCATCTAATTCAATCTGTTGATAAGCATGACGCAAATCTAATTTTGAAAAGTACTGTCCACCATTAAGAGTTGCAAATAGATCTTGTTGAGTTGGCAAAGGGTACTGATTTTGATCAATAACTTGGTTAACAGTAACTTTAAAGTCACCACACAAGCGTACATCACCATTTTTCTTGGGAACAATCACAAGTGGAGTTGCCCAACTGGAATGTTGCACAAAGTCCCAAACACCTCTCTGCTTGGAATTTAGAATTTCTTCAGCAACTTTACTCTTTAAAGAATATGGCACTGGACGCGCTTTAAAAAACACAGGTTGAGTTTCCTGTTTCATTTTTAATGAAGCCTTTATATGTTTAATAGGTTCAGAACTTTCCTCAAAAAGTTTGCTATATTTATTTGTCAATGCATTTATAGAATCAACTTTAACAGACATGTCCTTAAGTATTTTATGTACAGAGAAAATTTTGTGCCAATTTAACTTAAATTTTCTAATCCAATCCTTTCCAAATAAGGATGGTCGGTCACCTTTTACTACAATAGCTTGTAAATCACACACTTGATTTTCATACACCACACTGACTGACACTTCCCCAGCTATTGCAATGGGTTGTTGATTATAATCTTTGAGTGTAACTGGTATACTTTTAGGTACTATGTGTGGTAAATTTTGTTTTAACCATGTTTCAGAAATTATACTAACATCTGCAGCAGTATCTAATTCCATATCTAGTAATTTGTTACAAATTTTCACTTGAACTATATAGTTAGAATAATTACTTAATTTATTTATATTTATGGAAAATAGATTATACTCTTCAGAATTACTCTGTTCACAATTAGCTGATACTTTTTTAGCAGAAGGATTAGTACTTTTGTCTTTAGATTTACACACAGGTGAAATATGGCCTATCTTGTGGCAAGCATGGCATTTAGCAGTTTTATATTTACACTTGTTTGCATCGTGTGATGCACCACAGCGATAGCATTTCTGGGGATTATTTTTAGCATTTTTATAGGACTTACTTTGATATTTGCTCACTTTGTTGACATTGGAAAGTGCAGGTACTGTCACTTTGATGTTGCTGGCACCTTGCTCCGCCAATTCCATCGCCAAGGCAATTTCACAAGCATCCTCAAGCTTGAGATCCTTTTTCGCAAGCAAGCATTTTTGAGTAGCTTCACAACGAATGCCGCAGACGAAACGATCCCGTAGAGCTTCCTGCAGAAAAGTTCCAAAGTCACATGTGGATGCTAAACGCTTTAATTCTACTAAATACTCGGAAATACTTTCCCGATCGATTTGGTTCCTTCGATGAAAACGAAATCGTTCTGCAATTGTAATAGGAGCCGGGCGAAAATGGTCTTGCAGCTTCTTGATAATCACGTCATACGTTGAATCTTTCGGTAGTTGCGGAGTCAACAAGTTGCGCAAAAGTTTGTATGTTTTAGGTCCCAATACTGATATCAACACAGGTACTCGCTTTGTTTCATCAAGATCATTTGCTAAAAAATATTGTTCTAGTCTCTCCACATAGAGAGAAAAGTCCTCATTACTATCGTCAAATACTGACAATTGACCAACTAGGCCTAACTTCGACATGGTCGATACGATTTAGAAAATTATAATAAATATACGGTACAATTACTGTTCGTCAAAATACATCGTCGCCAATTTAATAAATTAAGATGATTTAATCATTTACTAACTTCTAAGTTTATTATAAATACATATTAAGGTAAAATACTACCTGAATGCACGTATGCATGTTTATTACCGAGATACAATCTGCCGATGTGGTGTCCAGGTTAAAGTTACAGTTAGTTACGACAATTCCTTAGCTGTTGCCAATAATTAACAATATAAATAATATATTACACTAGCCAGTGAGATTACTCTGATTTATATATAACAGAATTGAGTCGGCAGCCAGTCATCTGATAGATTAATTACCCTGCTCCATGAAGTCGATACATAGAAGGACAAAAATATTTCTCGTTTTTCAGTATTGAACATATTAGTATTCTCATTTTTTTTATATTATCTTAATTTAGGCATTTTTAATGAATTAAATAATTAAAAATTAGAGTAATATAATGATTAGTTAAAAATAATGATTAGAGTAAGTTATCGCTAAGCGCCGAAAAAAACTAATAGCTTTTGTTTGGTATTTATTTATTGGAAATATCTTTAAATTGTATAAAAATCCCATTTTTTCATGTTTTTACACTATCGGCAGACAGCGTACTTTTGAAATTATAGTTTTCATTTCATTTTACAACTGTTTTAACAACCAATGTATTATTTTTTTCTTAACTTATCTGAAAAAAGAACATATTTTAATAGTTTTATTAAAATTTTTGTCATTTTAACTGATTAAAAATTAATTAACAAATTACAGCAACAATTGAATAAAGCCTCATATGCAAATGAACATGCATTAAATGATGTAGAAATTTCAGAAACCAAACAAGCAAGAAATAATTTGTTTGCTATATTTCTCTCTCTTTCAGTGCGAATAATCGGCGTCTGCAGTACAAAACCGAGGAAGAAGGTGGGGAGGGGAGGGGGGGGTCAGATGTTCTGAATGGGTAATTCAATTATATAACAAGTATACAAGTACTTATTATAACAAACAAAAGCTATTTTCAGTCAAGCTCGTGTATTAATGAAAGAAAAATAATGAGGTTCAGAATTTTTAGGAGTTTGACTGAATTTTGATTTAGAATTTAAATGAACGGCGTGCCAAAAGTATCCTGTCGCGTGCCAGCTGCGGCACGCGTGCCATAGGTTCGCCGACCCTGCCATAGACCATTCTGTAACAAAATTTTTTTGTAAACGAATAATATATGCCTGGCAACCTCATATTCCAGAGACAGTATGTTTTAGTCCACTTCATAAATGCATATCAGTTTCATTATGTATAAAATGGTGTAACATCACCAAAATACACTTGAAACGATTTTTCCCATCAATCGTAAAGTAACGGAATACTTTTGATTGTCCGTATAAACGAACTATAAACGCTACACACTTTATTTTCATACGAGGACATACTAAAGCAAATGTCAATAACATATAAAAAATTCAGGGCTATCCGAGTATATTTACGAGAGTTACAACACGGACAGACAAACCGAAGTCACAAACATTTTCCAACTATCTTGGAGCTTGTTAAAAAAGGTTTGTGGTACTTATAAATGTAACAATATTTATATTTACATGAATATAATAATGTATTTACATTTTTAAAATGTTTTATATAAACTGTTTTATGAATAGATCAAAACAACTTTATCTATTTTGTGAAAGCTTTTTATTTGTTTGTGGTTTACCAGCAAATATTAAATTTAGAGATTTAATGATCAGTGAATAGTACAATGTGCACGATTAAGTTTTAATTATTGCACTTGCTTTTGCCACACTTCATTTTACGGTACACTTTAAAAATTATATGATATTTGCAAGCATAATTTTACAAACCCAGTTGCTAGTTGATTCCAATTTTTAAATACGTATGCATACTTACAGCAATGTTTAGATTTAAAATTTTATGTTTTCTCATGTTACAAAAAGAAAAAACCTAAAGTTTTGATAACGGATGCGCCGTTCTTTTAAATGTGAAATGCAGCAAAAAGTACAACGCGAGACACTAACCTAAGCATATAACTTTCCTCACATCGTCGCAAGCTGAGGAAGCTGTTATTTATTTTTGAAAATTTAACACACGAGAGAGTTCAAAAAGTGAACCTTTCAAATAAGAATGAACTGGCCAGTGGCTGTCGGGCATCATTATTTCGGAGGAAATGGCGCGAATTGGAGCGTTTTTGTTTCTGGCTGTTGGAATTTTAAGTACTTCAGCTAATGGATATGGGATACCAGGAAAGCAGTTTGTTTCTAAAATAATTGATAAAGCAAGTAAGTGCAAATTATATTCAGTTAATTGGGCAGAGGACATTGAAAATGTAACTAAACTAGTAAATCTGCAGTTCAGGAGCCTCAACGTCAGCTCTGAAAGTCATTGTTTTTCAATCTCACTTTTCATATTATTTAGCATCTTACAATCCGCAATTTAATTTTTTTTATATTACTTTCATATTTATAGGCATATAAAATACTTCGGAGTTTTCAAAAATTAGAAGCGTTAAATTAAACACGGTTTATGCAATGATATTCTGAAATTCTTATAAACTTCTTATTCTTGTAATTTTTTAGACAAAAAAATGCATTTCTTATTTTGATATTCTTTGAAATAGGATTGCTAAACAACTAGTAAAATAAAGAGGAAAAAAAAATAAATGCATTTTAAAATTTGTAAAAAATAGGAAAATAAAATGTTTTATATTTCCCGAACAGTTGCAAAAAAAAAAAAAAAAAAAAAAAAAAAAAAAAAAAAAAAAAAAAAATCCAGTAATTTAAACAAGTAATTTCTAAATTCTAATAGATGTATCGGCAAATTTTCAAAGCTATTGCATATAGTTAAGACCTCCATATCGAAAATTTAGTATCCGAAATTTTTACGTTTAAATCCATTATTCATAAATATGCGGTTTTTATTTCAGTTAAAAATGAAATTTGAAAATCGTCTGCATCCCCATAGGAAAGTATTAAGATGTAAAAAGAAATGATCTATATTTTTCGAACGAATGAACCAAATGTAACTAAAAACTATACAGTTAATTCCGGGTACCTCACCAACATACCCATCAAAAATCAACTTAATAGGACGATTTTTACGGCAATTATCGCAAAACAGACAGACAGACAAACAGACGGAAATCAAAAACCTTTCACGTCTCCACAGTGAGCCTTCACTAACCTTTCGGCAACTAGTAAATCTACAGATCAGAGGCCTCAACGTCAGCTCAAAAAATCATTGTTCTTACTAATTTTTAACATTATCTGAAAAATATTTGACACACTAAAATTAAATCTTTTTAAGTTATTTATACATTGATAAGAATATAAATTTATCGAAAGTTTCGGAAATTCTAGAAGTATCCCCTTAAACACAATGTTATGCAATGATAGGATAAACTACTTGTTACTGTATTTTTTCAGAATAACAATACATTATTTCAGGGGGGGCTCCGCCCCCCTGAACCCCCC
This sequence comes from Maratus michaelseni, assembly GCA_963931845.1. Lineage (NCBI taxonomy): Eukaryota > Metazoa > Arthropoda > Arachnida > Araneae > Salticidae > Maratus > Maratus michaelseni. Next base: position 108,989,630 of record OZ007595.1, read on the forward strand.
GTTGTCGCTTTAATATTCTATTCTCAATTTCCAGTAATTGTGCTATTTTATTTCTTGAGTATATGTCTGAATGTATTTGCAATTTTCATTTCATTAGAATAACCATCTCTTTGTACGAGAGATTTTATCCTATCCTTAAAAGAATAATTATATTTCAACTACTAAACATCATATGTTTCTGAAGTTGAATAAAATTTCGTGTATAAATTATACTTATACAAATTTAAATTCCTCTTATTTGACCTATATTCAATTTACGCATTCAACGTTTTTATTATTTTCATTTGGAAAACCAATTTGGTAATCATTTTTTAGTACTTAAAATAAATTCTCATCTATTTCATTAAAAAAAAAAAGCATATTAAAAACTTAAAACCCGAAAATTGGCAATTTTTAATAAAACTTCGCGTAAAAATAATGCGATTCACTTGACTTTTCCTTTGTTGATATTCTTTGAAATATAGTTGCTTAGCAACCATTTATTGAAAGAGAGAAAAAAAATGCACTGGAACTTTTTATAAAAAATGATAGAATAAAATGTATTATATTATTAGAGCAGATGTATAAAATTGCACCAAACATTGTACACCTAATTTAAAAAATCTGACGAATGTATTAACAAAATTTCAAATTAATTTGAATAATTTAAGACCTGACTTGATAAATTTTATCCTTCATAACTTACACATTAAATACATTAATCAAATGCGCCATTTTATTTCAATGGATGAAAATTTTCAAAATCGTCTGAATTCCCATAGGAAAGCATTATGACCTAAAAAGAAATGTTTTCCGTAATCTTATTAAATTTATATTCGTGATTTCCTATTGTTTGTGTGAATGATTCTAGTATATCTTGGATTTCGTTCTACACAGTGGTTTTATTAGGATAAGCAAAAATTCAGAAAATAATTTCATGTTATCCTAGTACCTAAATAGCAATATTTACTTACCTGCCAACCACGAAACACTCGCAACTGATAGATAAGTTGAATAATATCTCGTGTACAAAAGCAACTTATGGAAATGTAAACTGAATCTACTGTATTTCACTTATATCTATTGCAGAAATCTAGTGTTATTACAATTTTTGTTTCGGAAAAACAGTTTTGATGGTCATTCTATAATATTTATTTTACATACGTACATCTTGATCTAACTCGATGGCAATAGCATACTAAAATCTCTCAATAAAATATTAAAATCACCCAATAAAATATTGTAGCAAAATAGTCTGAATTATTTGAATTTTATTATTTTGATATTCATTAAAATTTAGTTGCTAGGTTACGGTTAAATTAAAGAGGTAAATAAAAATAAATGCATTTTAAAATTTGCAGAAAATGATAGAATAAAATGTATTATATTATTAGAACAGATGTATAAAATTGCACCAAAAATTATACACCTAATTTAAAAAATCTGACGAATGTATATTAACAAAATTTCAAATTAATTTGAATAATTTAAGACCTGACTTGATAAATTTTATCCTTCATAACTTACCGTTTAAATACATTAATCAAATGCGACATTTTATTTTCAACGACTGAAAAAATTCAAAATCGTCTGAATTCCCATAGGAAAGCATTAGGATAAAAAAGAAATGTTCTATATTTTCCGAGCGAATGAACCAAATGTAACTAAAAACTATACAGCTAATTCCGGGTATCTCTCCAACATACCTACCAAAAATCAAACTAATCGGATCATTTTTACGGCAGTTATCGCGGAACAGACAGACAGACAGACAGACAGACAGACAGACAAACAGACAGACACCAAAAACTTTTCGGGTCTCAACAGTAAGCCTTCACTGACGTTTCGGCAATTAAGATAAAACTAGTAAATCTACAGATCAGGAGCCTCAACGTCAGCTCTGGAAGACAATGTTTTTTTTATCTCACTTTTCATAATATTTAACATCTTACAATCCGCAAATTAATTTTTTTAAATTACTACATACATATTTATACGCTTTTAAAATAATTTGAAGGTTTCAGAAATTAGAAACGTTTAATTAAACACGGTTTATGCAATAATATTCTGACATTCATATGAACTTCTTATTCTATGTTTTAGATTTAAAAAAAATATTTCTTCAGGGGGGGCAAAGCCCCCTTGAACCCCCACCCCCTAATCTTAACAAATTTATATTCGTGATTTACTATTGATTGTGTGAATGATTCTAGTATATCTTGGATTTCGTTCTACACAGTGATTTTATTAGAATAAGCAAAAATTTCGAAAATAATTTCACGTTATCCTAATGCCTAAAATAGCAATATTTACTTACCTGCCAACAACGAAACACTCGCATCTGATAAATAGGTTGAATAATATCTCGTGTACAAAAGCAACTTATGGAAATGTAAACTGAATCTTTTAACTTATATTTATTTCAGAAATCTAGTGCTATTGCAACTTTTGTTTCGGAAAACAGTTTTGATGGTCATTCTATAATATTTCTTTTACCTAAGTACCTCCTGATCTAACTCGATGGCAATAGCATACTAAAATCTCCCCAAAATAGGCTTATTTAGAAACTTTTAAACTTATTGGGTAATCATTCATAATCGTGCCCACTGCCAATTCACTAAATAGCAACCGTGGTTTGGCGCTATAAAGTATTTTTTGTGATAACTTTGTATGATCTCAGTTTCCAGTAATAGTGCTATTTCAGGCTGTATGGATGCGTTTTACTAAGCTAATTTCTTTAGATTAACCATCTCGTTGTTCAAGATATTATATCCTATTTTAAAAGTAATACTAATTTTGAACCACGAAACATCCATACCTCTTCCAGAAAATGAATATCTCATGTAAAAAATGTTTCGGTTATCATTCTATAGTAGTTAAAAGGTAACTTGTTTCAAAATAAATTCTCATATATTTCAATAAAATATTAAAATCACTCAAAACTATTTTATTTTGCGAATAAAATATTGTAGCAAAATAGTTTGAGTTATTTGAATTTTATTATTTTGATATTCTTTAAAATGTAGTTGCTAGGTTACGATTAAATTAAAGAGGAAAATAAAAATAAATACATTTTAAAATTTGCAAAAAATGATAGAATAAAATGTATTATATTATTACAACAGATGTATAAAATTGCACCAAACATTGTACACCTAATTTTAAAAATCTGACGAATGTATTAACAAAATTTCAAATTAATTTGAATAATTTAAGATCTGACTTGATAAATTTTAGCCTTCATAACTTACACATTAAATACATTAATCAAATGCGCCATTTTATTTCAATGGATTAAAATTTTCAAAATCGTCTGAATTCCCATAGGAAAGCATTATGACCTAAAAAGAAATGTTTTATATTTTCCGAACGAATGAACCAAACATAACTAAAAACTATACAGCTAATTCCGGGTACCTCACCAACATACCTACCAAAAATCAAACTAATCGGATTATTTTTGCGGCAGTTATCGCGGAACAGACAGACAGACAGACAGACAGACAGACAAACAGACAGAAACCAAAAACTTTTCGGGTCTCCACAGTAAGCATCAACTGACGTTTCGGCAATAAAAATTCGTCGATAAAGCATTTTTTGACGTGAAGTTACCTTTAATGAATAAACCTGGCCCATTTTAAACTTGCTCGAAGCTGATTAACACTAGTAAATCTGCAGATCAGGAGCCTCAACGTCAGCTCTAAAAGTCATTGGTTTTTAATCTCACTTTTCCTATTATTTAGCATCTTACAATCTGCAATTTAATTTTTAGCACTTTCCAACCTAGTTGAAAAGTGCTTATGACTTCGGTTTGTCTGGCCGTATGGCCGGATGGCCGTCTGGCCGTCTGGCCGTCTGTCCGTGCTCTAACTCCCGTAAATATGCTCGGATTGCTCTGCAATTTTTATATGTTATTGCCATTATCTATGGCACGTTCCCTATTTCAACTGAAGTGTGTAGCACTTATAGTTTTCTTACAGGGACACTCAAAAGAATTCCGTTACATTGCGGTCTATGGGGAAAAATCATTTGCGGTTTATTTTAAAAATGTTTCACTATTGTAAACGCATTGAAATTTATATAGATCACTAAGATGCATTAGAAGAAGCTTAATATGGAATAGTAGGTGTATAGCACTTAGAGTTACTTTACAGGGACAGTCAAAATAATTCCGTTACATTACGTCTATGGAGAAAAATCGTCTGCGGCTTATTTAAATAATGTTCCACTATTTTAAACGCATTGAAGTTTATATATATTACTAAGGTGCATTACAAGAGGCTTACTACAGAATAGTGTGTGTATAGCAGTCATCGTTCATTTACAGGGACACACAAAAGAATTCTCTACTGTCTGTTAACAATAATTCCTCGAAGTGCGTTTTAAGTTACTGAAAGCGATTTTAATTTTAACTCGCTTTTTGTCTATTACGTGGTGTGTATAAATTCTGTAGATCCTATATACAGTGAAGCACAAAAGTTCGCGAACACATTTCCGTATTATTTAACTCCAGACGGAGAATTTTAAACTGTGCTACGCGTTTCCTAACTGAACTAAAATTTATTATCCTATGTAGTATATATACAGATCTATAGATCCTATACAGGGCTGAATAAAAGTATTCGGATTACTTAGATGTTGTCTTTTAGCTTATTAAACGGTATGATTTGTAAAATTATTTTGGAAGCGCTGGAAAGTGTTACATAACGCGATTTTAATCTTAACTAGCTTTTTGTCTATTACGTGGTGTGTATAAATTCTGTAGATCCTATACAGGGCAGCACAAAAGTTCGCGAACACATTTCCGTTTATTGACAGAAACTCCAGAAGGAGAATTTAAACGGTGCTACGCGTTTCCTAACTAAACTAAAATTTAGCATCCTATGTATATATACAAATCAATCATATACAGGGCTACATAAAAGTATTCGGATATTTTTCCGAATATTGTATATATTGAAAATTCCTGAAATTACGTTTTTAAATATGTTATGCGTTTTCCAAATTGTTTACTTAGATGTCATCTTTCAGCTTATTAAACGGTAATGATTTGTAAAATTATTTTAGAAGCGTTAGAAAGTGCTACATAATCTATGCTTGACGCATGATTTTTCGTTCTTGTTTTTATATTACTTTCATATTTATAGGCATATAAAATACTTCGGAGGTTTCAGAAATTAGAAGCTTTAAATTAAACACGGTTTATGCAATGATATTCTGAAATTCTTATGAACTTCTTATTCATGTAACTTGTTAGATAAAAAAAATAAACTTGTATTAAAATAAATTCTCATTTATATCAATAGGTACTAAAATCTCCCGGAAATAATTTATTTTGCTAATAAAATATTGCAGCAAAATAGTGAGAGTTATTTGAACTTTATTATTTTGATATTCTTTGAAATAGGGTTGCTAAGCAACTAATAAATTAAAGAGCAAAGTAAAAATAAATTCATTTTAAAATTTGTAAAAAATATGAAAATAAATTGTTTTATATTTACCCAACACATGCAAAAAATGTTCCAATAATTTAAACAATTAGTTTCTAAATTCTAATAAATGTATCGGTAAAATTTCAAAGCTATTGGATATATTTAAAACCTCCATATCGAAAATTTAGCATTATTAATTTTACGTTTAAATCCATTATTCAAATATGTGATTTCCATTTCAGTTAAAAATTAAATTTGAAAATCGTCTGCATTCCCATAGGAAACCATTATGACCTAAAACGAAATGTTCTATATTTTTAGAACGAATGAACCAAATGTAACTAAAAACTATACAGCTAAATCCGTGTACCTCACCAACATACTCACCAAAAAGCAACCTAATCGCGCTCTTTTTACGGCAGTTATCGCGGAACAGACAGAGAAACAGACGGACAAACAGACAGACAAACAGACGGAAACCAAAAACTTTTCGCGTCTCCACAGTGAGCTTTCACTGACGTTTCGGCAATTAAACTGTTGTTTTCTGAGCTGTATAATTACACTCATAATCAGTGAATCAAAACAACCCAAGTGAATTATTTTTATTCTTAACATTTCCAAATTTATGAAAAACAATAATGGTTTGACATTTCAAAAATCTGTGTATTAATTTCAAAAACAGGAAATAATTATCAGAATATATAAATTCTCAAATGCAATAGCTTGGCGCAAACTGAGGAAAATATGTTCAATTTTTAGGAAATGGTTAATTAATTCTTAGTAATAGTTAATGCTCATAGAAGTGAATGCAAATTTTGTATGTTTATGTAAATTAAACACATATTTAAAGAATCATTGATTTTAAATAATTTAAAACAAGAACGAAAAATCATGCATCAAGCATAGATTATGTAACACTTTTCAACGCTTCTAAAATAATTTTACAAATCATTACTGTTTAATAAGCTGAAAGATAACATCTAAGTAAACAATTTGGAAAACGCATAACATATTTAGAAACGTAATTTCAGGAATTTCCAACACATATTTCCAACATATTCAATATTCAGAAAAATATCCGAATACTTTTATTCAGCCCTTTTTTATCATCTATAGATTTGTATATATAGTACATAGGATGCTAAATTTTAGTTTAGTTAGGAAACGCGTAGCACAGTTTAAAATTCTCCTTCTGGAATTTCTGTCAATAAACGGAAATGTGTTCGCGAACTTTTGTGCTGCCCTGTATAGGATCTACAGAATTTATACACACCAAGCAATAGACAAGAAGGGAGTTAAATTTAAAATCGCGTTCATCAACTTAAAACGCACTTCCAGGAATTATTGTCAACAGACAGTAGAGAATTCTTTTGTGTGTGCCTGTAAATGAACGATGACTGCTATACTCACAATATTCTGCAGTAAGCCTCTTGTAATGCACCTTAGTGATATATATAAATTTCATTGCGTTTAAAATTGTGGAACATTATTTAATTAAACCGCAGACGATTTTTCTCCATAGACGTAATGTAATGGAATTCTTTTGACTGCCCCTGTAAAGTAACTATAAGTGCTATGCATACCCTATTCCATATTAAGCTTCTTGTAATGCACCTTAGTGATATATATCAATTACAATGTGTTTGAAATTGTGTAACATCATTAAAATAAACCGCAAATTATTTTTCCCCATAGACCGTAATGTAACGGAATTCTTTTGAGTGTCCCTGTAAAAAAACTATAAGTGCTACACACTTCAGTTGAAATAGGGAACATGCTATAGATAACGACAATAACATATAAAAATTGCAGGGCAATCCGAGCATATTTACGGGAGGTTTAGTACGGACAGGCGGCCAGACGGCAGACGGCCAGACGGCAGACAAACCGAAGTCATAAACACTTTTCAACTACGTTGGGAAGTGTTAAAAACATAGACTATTTTAAAGTATGACTATGATATGTGTTGCTTTCTTTTAAAAACGACAATTATTTAGACCATAAACTTGTTATAACGTGCTTCAAAATCTGATCATGTATATAAACAAGTAATAAAAATCATGCGTCAAGCATAGATTATGAAACACTTTCTAACACATTCATAATACTGTAACAAAACTTCAGCGTTAAATATTAACGTGAAAGATGATGTCTAAGTATACAAGGTTAAGGTCAAACTGGGCGAGGAGGCCTATCTTTCGGCTTAAGCTCAACTAGTCCCATCCAGAAGGATTGTTTACTATGCGGCAAATCCCAGCCCAGGGAGCGATGCCCGGAAGGACCACCCGGGAAGGTGCCCCTCACTATTGAAAGTTAACTGTGAACGATTACAATGTCAATCACAAAGGCTGTCCAATTGTACTTAATGAGCCAAGTAAGATACAGTAATGGGCTGAATGAACACTTGTGATTGTAAATAAATCTAAGGAGATGTAGAGCTTTTACAAGATAATAATTAAAGTTGAGTGAAAACTATAAATACAAAACAATACTAACAGCTCACTTAATAAAACGATAAACAATTAATAAATACGATATTGACAAAGAAAGTAATCATAGTTTGAACAGTAGCATCGAGTGTATATAAAACTACTTACATGTGGGAAACTTGAATAATTATAATAGAGTATTTACAGAAAACAATTAACACAATTTAAGTACAGCAATAATGCCAAAAAGCAAATCTGAGAATACAAGTACTGTGTACTAGTACTAAAAATAATAGGGAATAACATAAGTGATTTTATAGGAATATGTACTTTGAAAAACGCATAACACATTTGCAAGTCGGAAAAATATCCGAATTACTTTTTGCAGCCCTGTATATGATCTATCGTATATATACTACATAGAATGCAAAAAATTTAGTTCTGTTAGGAAACGAGTAACACAGTTGAAAATACCCCTTTACCAATTTCCGCCAATAAGCAGAAATGTACTAGAGTTCTTTTGTGCAGCCCTGTCCATGATATATAGAATTTATACACGTCAAGTAATATGCAAACAAACAGTTAAATTTAAAATGTATACAACATCTGAAAACACACACTTCCAGAAATTATTGCGCGTAGATAGTGCTGTGTAATCGAATTTTATAGTGTGTCCCTGTAATGAACAATAAATGTTATGCACATGCACACCGTATTCTATAGTAGACATCTTGTTGTGCACCTCAGTGGTGTATATCAATTTCAAAATGTTTTAAATAGTGTAACATCATTAAAATACACTGCAGATGATTTTTCCCATAGAGCATAATGTGAAGGAATTCTTTTCAGTGCCCCTGTAAACGAACTATAAATACTCATACTTCATTTTCAAGACAGAACATGCCATGGTAAGCCTCAATAACATATATCAATTCCATGACAACCCAAGTTTATTTAAGGGAGTTTTTGAGCAGTCGGACAGACAAATCGAATTCATAAGCACTTTTCAATTGTGTTGGAAAGTGTTAAAAAGGCTGTTTATAGATTGCGACTTAGTTTATTGGTCTGTAAAATTTTAAATGAAGGCTTTTTCGTTTTAATGGTCCTGTCCCTCTTAAAAAACATTGTATATTAACAGTTAACAATTGATTCAATTTAAAAATAAAATCGTCATAAAATTTAAAAAACAATGAAACAAAGTATTCAAAAATGTTTGCTGATACAAAAAAATTATAAAAAATGTGGTTGGAAAACATTCTTATATATAAATGTATAAGTATGTATACAAAATGATTTCAAATTCATGGTACATACTTTAAGGATTGGTACAGGATACTGTAACAAACAATTTTGTATTGGAAACCAGTGTCGGAAATCCATTTATGTAGTCAAAAATACAGGGCGTCTCACTCCAATCCGAAGTCACGTTTTCGTTCATAACTTTAATAGTAGTGAAGATACTTTAACTAAATCCTTACAGTATGCTTACAATTCATACAAAGATGAGTATGTTGCAAATTTTGTTAAAATATCTTCCCTACTGTTAAAGTTATGAACGAAAACGCGTCCATTGGTTTGAAGTTAGACGCCCTGTAAATTTGACTAAATAAATGAATTTTTGACCCTGGTTTCCTATACAATAAATGCTAACCTACTGTAAAAATCATTTATTGTATAGGAAACCAGGGTCAAAAATCCATTTATTTAGTCAAATTTACAGGGCGTCTAACTTCAAACCGATGGACGCGTTTTCATTCATAACTTTAACAGTAGGGAAGATATTTTAACAAAATTCGCAACAGACTCAACTTTGTATGAATCGTAAGCATATTGTAAGGATTGTGTTAAAATATCTTCATTACTGTTAAAGTTATGAACGAAAACGTGACTTCGTATTGGAGTGAGACGCCCTGTATTTTTTACTTCATAAATGGATTTCCGACCCTTCTTTCCTATACAAAAACGGTTTGTGTTACCAATCTTTAGTGTTTGTACCATTAATTTGAAATCACCTTGTATATACATGTAAAAATTTTGGAGATTAAGTATTGAGAGGATAAATTGCTGAAATTTAAAAGTTCGTCTTTGAATTGTTCTACGCAATAACTTCATTATTTTGTGTAATGAATTACTTATTTTTAGATTTTAAAAATTGATGAGTCTAAAGATATATTAAAAGTCTAATTATATTATTTATTTAATAGTGTTAAGTTTGCATACTGCTGTTAAATCTTCAAGAATTTAGATTTTTCGGAAAACATGTATTTTTTAGCGTATGAGTCGCGGCGCATATGAGTTTAAAAGTATAAAATATCCAGAGCCGCTCTTACGCCAGGGCGGCAGGTACGGTGATTTTTGTTTCATAGGGATGTCTTATAATACTTGTTTTTTTTTTTTTTTTTTGCATACCGATATCTTACTATGCCACTTATACCTCTTTCATCAACTGTCACATGCTCTCAAGTTTGTACCAAAACATTAGAAAACGTCTCCCAACGTCTGATGTCCGTGAAGTATTTTTTCTTTATTTTTGAGGAATCAGTGGGGTGAAAAATGTTGGTCTCCCTAGCTCTCTAGTTAAAAATGATTATGTTTTCCGTGCACCTATCAATAAGCACTATATTCTCGAGATATTAGAATGAATATAGAGCCGTCACAACCTTTTTCGCTAATGTTGGAAAGAGTTTGTTTTAGCGGTAAGTTTAGCATATTATTTGCTCAAATATTGTCCTCTTAAACTATGAGTTCGTCTACCCTCTCAAAAAATGTACTTTTGTTTCAGCGCCATTGCTTGTTTAGCTTTTCGCCGACACTTTTTCTAAGTTTAGTTGTCTCACGATTACTTCACCGTGTGATAAGTTGCTTTTGCATGGTGTATAGTTAGCGCTGGTGTTCCGCGGTTGCGTGACGCCGTTACTTTTTATGACGTATGTGTTAGGAAAATTAACACATGTTAGGAAATATAGTTCCTTTTCATTTTAATCAAATGTCTCATCATTCTACACATATATTGTTTAAAATATATGTTTTATTTTCAAAATCATTAAATTAAACAATGTTTTTCTTCAAAAACTTTCATAAAAATACATTTTACTTTAATAAATAAACTTACCTATTCTAATGAATCCATTTACATCTTCTTAAGTTAAATAGAAATATACGTTTAGATTTTACGAATTCTGTTTAAAAACAATACTTTGTTTTTCAAACCATCTGTTTACAGCATAGCTGCCAACTTTTACGCTTTTTTGCTACCACTAAAAATTAACAGAAATTTTTGCCTTATTGAATCACATGATTTCGGCGATTTAATAAGTTTAAATTTACCATAAAATTTTAGTGGTAGGAAAAAAGCGTAAAAGTTGGCAGCTATGGTTTACAGTATGTGTCTTCGTAACTCGCAGCAGTCTTTTCCCATAAGTCATCTACGTATGTTTAATTGAAATCGATTTCTATCGGCATAGTTAGTTTAGATGCCACCAGATGGCGTTGTAATGTGACGTAGTCATGGTATGTTTCAGGAGCTAACGTCGCGTCGGAGCATTAGATTTGCATATGACAAAGTTTCAGTTGTTCTGGAATCTGGTGGAAAGTTGTTTCGGACATGCGTGGTGGACATTTTCGGGAGGACGGCATAGTATAAATCATGAACATGAATCTAAAAATCTTTAGTTCTATGTTTATGGTATAAATAGTTCCTTGTCCCGGCTGTCATTATCTCTCTCTCTCTCACTCATCTCATCTTTCTTATCGTTTGCTTCACGTTTGTGTCTTCGTCTTGTGGCTGTCAGCAGATATGTTTGGTTTTAAGTTAAATTAAGTTTTTCGGGAATGTTTTAAATGTCTTTAAAAGATTTTACATAGTTCTTCTATTTTTAAGTAAAGTTCAAGCAGCTTATTGAATGGTGTTTTTAATCATCTGAAAGTTGTTCGTGCATTTGATAAATGAACATTGTGTTAGAATGGTGAACGTGGTTGGGGATGCATTTCAACTTTTCTGAAAGATGAATTGATACAAATTTTAGCTTGCTTCTTTTAAAGTTAATTATGGAATTAATATTCTACTAGCTGTTGTGGTGTTTCGAGAGTTGAACTGTTACCTGTCTTTAATTTTTTTCTAAAGGAGCTGGATATCCTTAAACGAATTGTCATGTTGCTAGGCCAGTAAAGTTATTCAGTTATTGAATAGGGAAATCTTCTGGATAGCAATAAATTGTTTTTCTTTTGTTTTCGAGTTCTGGAAGTGCTAAAAAATTCAAACCTCAGTCATTGATGTTTTGCTCACTATTTCACATCATGTTGTCAATTGTCAGTTAAGTTATTTTTACTTTTGTTAACGTAATATTGAATCTTGAATATAATTTATTTAAAGTTTATTTAATTGATTTATCTGTTGTTTGTTTAAATGTTAAATAAATATCTTTGTAGTTTTAAATATGTTATCTTTATTTTAGAAGCCACTGCATATATTCTTTTTCAGCTTAGTTAGATATTCAAACTTTATTTTAGTTACTTTTCCTCGGGGTTATAAAATCAGCTTAACGCTTCTACTGATACGTTAAAACTCTGTTAATTTATTTAACCTCTGGCTGTTATATTTATAATAGCCAACAGTAGTATGCTTCACCGTGATTCGTCCGGATAACTACTGTTCGTTTCATGGTTCATATGAAAATGTCTTAGTTCTAGATGATTCAAAAAATAATATTCCTGAATATTTTGGGGAGGGGTCATTTCATGTTGAATATCAAATTTTGATATTAGCCGATATTAAATTTTAATATTGGCTTTGTGTTACCTGGGAACCTCGGCCTGTCTCAGTATAAAAGTTAAAAGTTCAGTCTGAGCCCAGCCCGCTCTGTACAAAAACTCTATTGGCCCGGCATAAAAGATAAAAGTTCGTCCTGAGCCCGGAAGCAGCAAAAAGAAATTCAGCTTCAACCAATCAGAAAAAATAATTAAAAGAAAAAGAACGAAAAGAAAATCCCGATTGATATATCCCTTGTTAATAGAAGAAATTTGTTCAAGTTTTCAGCAAGTTGCAATAATATTAGGTTGAGCAAAAAGTTCTGGAAATTTTTAATCTAATATTTACCAGAATTTTTATCGTATATAGGAGTACTAGTGGTATATCTATTGGAGTTCAGGAATTTTGGCTCCAAAATACCTATTGAACAGTATGATTTGCGTGTGTTGATCCGGCATTATTGAAGAAAAGGTCTAACGATTTTGAAAGCCGTCGATGAGATTAATGAGGGAGCCGCCATGGTACTTCCAGCAAACCCGGAATCTGGCAGAAAGATGACAGAAAGTCGTGGGCTGTGATTGTCTCTACTTTGAAGAATAGTCCTTGTTGCTTTTGTTGTTAATTTGCGCATAACAACGCAACTTTCACAAATTTCCCAGAAATTTTTGCTCATCCTAGTAGTAAATTAGGCTGTGTAATAAACTTTTATTAAAAAACTAGCTACCCACCCGGCGTTGCCCGGGCCCGAGATAATAACAATCTCAGAGCAAGGCGTTAACCCCCTCCCTCCCTATACCCGCAAATATAACGAATAATTTGTTTAAGAAAACCACCTTCACCTACATTAACGCGATCATTAAAAAAAGAATGAAATTTTTCTGATAATTAGAACATAACGAAGTCGCTACGCTAAAATAGTCGGCAGATGACAACACTTCCCATCCTCAATTTCAGATCTATATCTTAATTAGTTATCTAAATTTTTGTTCATTAGTAAAAATTGGCAATTATTTTCTTTCATTTTCGCAAACTAAATGGAGGGATCTGGCAGAGAAACAGATCTCTTTGTAGTTCAGTTTTTTATGAAAGCAGATCCCTGTCTGAAACTTTCTGGGATTTTTTTCACTGGCGCCGGCAGATTTTTGCTAGTTTTTTGCATAAATTAAGAAAAAATACCGGCCGAATTTTTCAAAAATCGCATAGTCGGATGCAGATTTTTTTTTTACATATGCTGAGAAATTTTCAAATTGATATCTTAATTAGTTTTCTTAAAATTCGCCAAACAGACTATTAACAGATAATTATTTTACTAATTAGTAAAATAATTTCAAATTCGTTCATTTCCACTTGTAAATCCACAACAGCAGTTCTTTTCTTTAGCCATTTTGATTAAAAAGATGGCATTTTCGATGCGATGTTTAATTATATTCTAATTAATATCTTGACTAATTATCAAAATATTAAAATTCTGAGACTCAGGTGCACGTGGTCAGACCTTGGACTTTTCACACCTAAATTTTCAGACTTCTAGGTCGGGTAGATTTTGCTAGCCATCGCCAACAGACAGACAGACACACACACACACAGAGCTAAACTTTATTTTATTAGTATAGATAATCAGTTAATAGAAAATTAAAGCACCCCCCAAAAAGCAACTACAAAGAAAAAGGAGAGAAATATCTGTTGTTTGTTTTGTTTAACTCTCGGAAGTTAGAAGTCGTCGAACGCTCTCAGAATTAGATCATCAGCTTCTGGTGTATGTTTAATACTTATTTTTCTTTGTTTTGTTATTGCTCCGGTGACGAAAAGCTGCTTTTAGCAGTAGTCTGAAAAGTTAATATAAAACCTCGTATTTTTTAGATGTTTTCATATAACTATATGATTTATTACACAGCATTTTTCAGTAATATTTGGCTTGTTTACATTTTTTCGGCATTTGCATACGTTAAATATAACATGTCATTCGTCAAACGGGATCACCTCCTTTTAAAAAAGAAAAAAAAAAAAACAGGAACACCACTAGTTATGCTGGCATGGTTTCGGCAAAATCGCTGTACAATATTGTTTTATGTATTTTTCTTCCGGCATTTTAAGTGAAAATATTTTTATGTATATATTAATAATAATAAGACATTTCTTTATATTTAATTACTAGTTCAATTCATTTTTTTGTGGCGTTTAAGTGAAAATATTTATAAATAAATTTGAGTTTCTTGTGTGCGGCGCTTGCGTAGATATACTTAAAAAAAAATCATTTTCATAGGTGCGGCGCTTACGATGGTGCGGCGCATATGTGGATATACTTAAAAAAAAAACAGATTTTCATTGGCTCGGCGGGTATTCCCGAAAATACGGTATGTTAACCCCTTAACTGTGTATCCCGAACTCAGTTCGGGCAAGATGAGTTTGCTTGTTTTGTTACTAAAAGCTTTTGCACACCAGTAATTTTTAAACGCAACCTTCGCTTTATTAATCGGCAGACCATTTTCGATTAGACAAAGCAAATATTTTAGTACGAAAAAGTGGTGTATTGTGCCTATTTTTAGTTTATGGTGTCAAAAAACCTCTCACAGTTAAGGGGTTAAAGAGCAAATATTGTCTGAACATTTTAAAGAATCCGCATACAAAAAAAAAAAAAAAAAATAAAATAAAATCCAATAAATACGCTAGTTATGATTAAAATATGTGTCGGTGTTCTTAATGTAAGCAATAGTTAAATGTGAACTTTAATGTGTTTTATCTCGGAATGTTAAAAAGTGCTTTTCCTTAATTACGCGCAAGATTTCTGTTGAATAACTTAATATTATTGCATGCAGTCATGGATTTGCAGAATACATCCATATCTTAAAACTGAACCTAAATTTCTATATATTTCAGTAAAATTTATATATTTAAAATAAAGTTATAATAAAGTATTGTATATTTTTTTCTGAGTTTATCTATGCTCCTTTTTGTGGCTGGAATAATAAACGAGTTTAGGTTCAATCAATATAGATTTGATAACCCATTTTGAATAAATTTAATTTCAGATACAAATTGTTTTGGTCATTGGAATGGATAAATATAAAATTAAAAATCTCAATTTTTATTTTTTTTTTCTGAATTAGTGATCTTTTAGAATTTAATGTTTGGCATCATTTAACTATGAATAATACTTTAATGGAATTTAATTCAAGAAAGTTCTTCATGCAAGCATAATACTTTTAAACCTTTCTTCCGTTACATTTTATAATAATTTATTTTTAAACTAACCAAAATGTTGATACATAGTATAACACTATATATGATAAATATGTTTATATAAATAATGACAATTAATTTAAATAACGAAATATCTTCTTAATATAAACACATTTATCTGCAACTTAAAGAAAACTTTGTATAACAAATTTAGAATATTTGCAATATAATAATTTTTATTCAACACACATGGTGATAAGCTTATCATTAACAAAGATTAAATTACGATAAATTAAATAACAAAGTTCAAGGCAGAAATGAAGAACAAACTATTCAGATGGTTATGCACCAGAATTATCTTGTCGTCATCAAAGCGAAAATGCTTTCTCGTGTTTTCCTTTATTTTATTTTTTTTTAATTTTTTTTTTTTTTTTTTTTTTTTTTTTTTTTTTGAGATAGACAAAAATTTCTATATGTTAACAGATCTACTGATGTATATCGATAACTTATTCATAAATTAAATGGTTCTAAAAAAAACTTAAAACTTATGAGATTTAAAGGGGAAAATGTTACGATTGTTAAATGTAGATGTTTCACTATATTTTAAATGTATAAATATAGTGAACTGTAAGAAGACATTGAACTGTCTTTTTAATGACAGTTAAATGTTTTATCATACTTATATTATGTAAAAGTTTTATCAATGTTTCATTTTATTCAAAACACAGAAAATTATCAAAATATATAGTATATTTTTAGTTCACAGGCTATCAAAGTCTGAGAGCTAATGTGCTCACAGGTTCTGTATGTACGCACGTAACGCAATAACTCTTGATAGAAATATCCGATTTGCTTCAAATTTTCTATATAGGGGCATTATGATAAGATGCTTCCCGGATTAGTTTTGGGGGTTCATTGGTTAAGTATAAAATGGGGATGGGAGGCTAATCTCCACCTCTTAATTTAGATAAATGGGTTTTTCATGCAGAATTATCCGATTTGCTTCAAATTTTGTATATAGGTTCTATGTGATAAGGCGCTTCTCTGATTGGTTTTGGGGGTTCATTGATTAAGTATAAAGGAGGGAACGGGGAGGGCCCCCCTTAATTTATTGCCGATTTCTTTATTTTTCGAGGGGCATTATTCTTTGAAAAATGAGTATAATACACAATTAGTGTGAATAGCCTGTGAGCTCAATGCCATCGGTTTAACTAGGCACTTTTCTTTTTATTATACAGTTTACTTATACACCGGCATACATAAAGATAGAGCCAGACGCCTGTTTCCTTAAATATTGCACCTAGATACACACTTCCAAATGCAAAGTTTCATAAAAAATGTGCAAAATTCGATGACACAAGTTGCGATTTATATGAGAAAATACACTAGCTAAATGGTTATACGTTAATGTGTAAATGTCTAGTATATGTCTTAAAACTCCTTTTTAATAACGTATAATTTTGTGGATGACCCCGATTTTGCATTCCAAATTAATAAATATCAAGCTGCTCAGAGGTATGCTGAAGTAATGTAAGTCACAAATTTTGGCTTTTAATAACTCAATGAGTTTTGCAAGTATAAAGACATTATGAGACATTTACAAGATGTTTTCTAGACAAAAATTCTAATTATTGCCCTATTGCCAATGATATTTTTATGATAAACTAACTGTTACCCGTGACTTCGTTACGTAACATTAAAAGAATAATAAATGCATTAATCGTAAAACATTTCACTCTTGATAATTAAAAATATTTAAAATTAACCAACGCTTTATCACTTTTTATAGGAGACAATGCGGCCTTTCTTTGTTATAAGGGCATTAATATAACCCCGTCTTAAAAAAATGAAATTTTGCGCCAAATAATATAAACAATCATGGAATTGAAACGGCAACCAATTGAAAAAGGAATCCAAGGTGAAAGAAGAAATGATCATCTAGAGTACCATTAAGTGTTTACTACGCAGAAAAAAAAAAAAAAAAACTTTAATACAAATATGTATTTACTTTTGCGACAAATTGGCTACGGACCCGATTACAGAGCCTAACCAAACCATCCTACTCTTGGCTATTTTCTATCTATATATGAAAAAAAAATTCTACTATATACAACGCGCTTTCATGTTTATAATATTAAGAATTAGCTTATTTTTAGGAGTTCGCACGATCGGCTTGTTCAAGTCTTACGCAATTCGGAGTGCGAGAAATTTTTATTACTTTGTAATTTCTTCTTTGCTCTTGCCTTAAGCGAATTTTCCGATAAATTTTATTTTCATTTCGTTAACATCATTGTTTACTAAAAGTTTTTAAAAACATTGCAAATACATTTAAACATTGTAATGGAATCCATGCCATTTTTCTCATCTTATAAAACTTTACAAAAATCTATTACAAAAAAAAAAAAATAAATAAATAAATAAATGTAATTTAACAAATTACAACAACCATTGGAAAAATGATTTTTTTTTTTTTTTTTTTTTTTAAATTAAGGAAAGACACACTTTATTGTAAACACTGCGCCTTTCCATCATCGCATGTCGATGTCGCAGATGTTTCAACCAGCAAACAAAATAATATTTAACAACGTACTGTCGAGAAGAATTGTTTAAACGAGTAGGTTGATAAGAGAAGCAACTGAACGCTACTGAGTAATTAAGTCGTGCAAATAAAGGGAAAGTGCTAACCAATGCATGTTAATCAATATACCTTAATATTTTGTCGGGTCCTTCCTACAATAACGTTAACTCTTGTTTAGATTGATGTCTGAGCTAAAGGTATTTTGAGGAAATTAAAGTTGAAGACCACGTTTTTTTGCTTTATAAGACTCATCCGACGTCAATTTTTGAATTCGATCTTTTTTCATATCTGATAGTTTGCATCCTTTATGTAACATTAACATTTTTGTAATGATTTTATGCATTTCTATTGTCTGTTCAAAGAAAAATTCTTCTAAAAGTAAAGAATTTCGTTAAAAACGCTTAAAAAATAAAGTGACGACGCCAAGAGGTTCATTCTCGACCGAAAACAACAACTATTTTCCCAACGGTTAAAGAAAAAAAAATCTATTTCAAATATCTCAAAAAATATATTTTTAAAAATGACATTAAACTTTTTACTTCTTTAAAGCTCTAAGATACGGGGAATTAAACTCCGTTTGACAAACCACGATCTACAAACGTGTCTCGATTGTACCAATGCACTTCAAGCCCTCGAGTCTTAATCTTTAGGGGCTAGTAGGAGCAAAGTAGAGGGTAAGGGAAAATGGTGTTACTTTGATGCAATAATATTAAATCTTTCGGTTTTTATGAACGAAAATGAAACTTTCTTAAAAAAAAAATAAGTCATTTTTATTTAGATTTTCTGAGATAAACGCCTTTAAGAATTCGTCATTTTTTTTTCAGACAGTCTAGTTATATATATATATATATATATATATATGTTTCTATGAATGAAAATAACTACTTCCTGCTGAGCATGACGTCATTTTCGACATGGAAAATTTTGCGGTTCATATTATTAACATTTGCTATCCATTTTCTCTTTTCAAACATTTTTTTAAACTTTTTAAAAAATTTAATTAAAAATACGGTGTATTTATGTTAGCTGCGCGCAGACAATAAACTTCGCCATAATTCTTATTGGATTTCATTTCAATACAGAGCTTTAATTTAAAACACATACATTTAACACACATATAGTACATACATTTAAAATACATATAATATATACCTTTGAAATATACTCATATCGAGTGAAATACAAAAGAAAAAAAGAAAAAAAGAAAAGAAAAGAAAAAAGACACAAAGTATAATAATAAATAGTTTCATATAACCCAACATCATTTTATTTCAAAGCATATCCGTTTAATTTTCGAAATTTATGACGTCATATTCTCCTGCTTTCCGTCTTATGCTCGCATTTTTGCGCATCTTGAATTATTATCAAATGCTTGAAAAAGTGTGTTTTATTTCTAATAATGTTATTCATCTTCTTTATAATTCTTATAATTTTTTTGTTTAATTTTCCTTTTTGTCGTGGAAAATTTTCTATTCAAAATAAATTGTTGAGTAAAAATTATTATTTCGGTTATGAAATTTCGAATTATAAAGAAATGATTGAAAATATACGTTTTATTTCTAATCATGTTATTTAATCTTCTTTTTAATTCTTAAATCTTTTTATTTCTCTTTCATTTTTCACGTGGATTTTTTTTTATTGAAAATAAATTGTTTAGTAAAAATTATTATTCCGGGTTTTGATTTAGTATTGGCAACGATAAAGTATTAGCAACGATCAATTAAATTTTAGTATTTTAAAATTTTATGCGAAAAAATGTCCATTTATTCTCTATGAAAATAATGAAATTTTGAATTATTTAAAAAAGTATTTGAATGAAATAAACAAAACATAGCCTATGTCATTTCTGGGTTATAATCCATCTAAGAAACAGGGTCATTAAATACTTCGTTTTGACGCTGGCTTCAGCCGAGCACTTACACACACCGCATTTATATAATATTATTAGTATTAGGATAGTTTCGACTTCGACTACAGACAGCTTTGAGTGGGTGAACTATTAGTTAGTACACCCTTTTCCAAAAATTGAAGATTTAACAGTCTCATCCTTCTTTAATTATGCATGTTTATTATTTTCTTTCAGACAGCTTTGTTGGAAAGCAAAAACAGAACGATGTTCCTATGGACTTACCTGATAATGCTTATCCAGTGGAACATATGCCAGTTACTTTCACCTGTCACGGAGATGGACTATTCACTTACCCTGATGACTGCACTTTAGGAGTGCGCTGTCGGAGTGGACTTTACACGCTTTTTACATGCACTGACGTACTCCATTTCAACAATGTTACTAAAGAGTGTGATAACTTCTGTTCTGCTCGCTGTGATCCAATGTTAGGTAAAATATTTCCATGGAAAATTCAAAGTTGTAAAAAGAATGAAACGCGCTTTAAGGGAATTCGGAGGTCAAAATTCTCCGAAAAATTCATTTTTCTTCCCTTTTTCTCCCCCTTTTTCAACTAATAAAATACCACAAAATTTAATAAAGAAAATAAAGAAAGCCGCATATTTCTATGAAGATTATGTAAGCAGATATAACAATTTTGGAGTTTGGAAGAGAAAGGGCTAACTCGAAAAATCGATTGTGTTTTGTTTTGTTTTTTCCACGTCAGATAGATGTAGGCAACACGTATGTAAGTTGTTTTGCCCTGGTTCGCCCTTAGTATTCTCACAGTGTCAAGCTAAAGTGAGTAGCACTTGCTATCTTGAACTACTTGCAAAACTTTGAGATTGATTTCCCAACACCCCAATTTCGCGATTCGCCCTTTCTCTTCCAAGGTCCTGAATTTCTGTGTTATACTATTAGTCTTGCTACTATACTATTAGTCTTGCTATCAGTCTAGTCCCGTAACTAAAACTTTATGTCCATTTATCTCAGAATGCATTTTTTCACAATATGTCATATTTAAAAGGATATGAAGCCATAGTGCCAAAATGAGACGTGATTCCCCATACTTTTGTCGCATTTAGGATATATGTGGTATTTTATTAAATGAATACATATTTTATTAAACAGTAAATGATTGAATACGGTGCCTTTAGTTCACAATTAACTTGTTTTGTGGAAATTTAATCATTATCTATAATAAAGCCATCTATGTACGATTGTCGCATTTAGGTCATTTTTGTCGCATCTATAGTAGTTAAAACCTAAATGAGGCGCCCAAAGTACCTAAATGTGACAATACATTTTATGCATGCCAGTTTATCTTAAAATTTCCATTTAGTTGCTATCAATTTTTGAAATACTTAATAAAACGTTGAAATAGGTAAAACTGAAGATTGAAACACTTAATATTGAACTACTTAATATATTAATAAGTTAATTTAATAATAATTTAAATTAAAAAAAACTTTGAGACAAAGAATATTGAATTTATTATAACTAAATAATGAGTGTTGTAACATTCATATTAGGCTGTATCAAAAGTATTTTCGTTTTTTTTTATGAACTTAAAATTTTGAACTTAAAATGTCATTTAAGAGAATACATGTCCCTCTATATTCTATAATCATGCAGACTTCTTTCTTTCATTTTTAGGTTACGTAAAGAGTGATACAAATGTTGAGATTGTAATATGCATCTTAAAGCAATGATTTTGAACTAGGCCTTTAAACCAATGAAGCTATCCTCAAAATTCGTGCAGTTGGAGGCCAAGACAAGGGTAGTGCCCGGACAGTTCGAAACAAATCCAAACGTTTTAAGGAAGGGGATATCAGTCTTGAAATCAAATCCAGAAGTGACGGGTGAAATGTGTAGTTTCGTTAATTTTTAGCATCAAAATTTATTGCGAAAAAATGGATTCTCTTCTTTTTTCTCTTAAACTGATCAAAATTCACCTGCCACTTCTGGTTTTGACTTCAAGGCTGAGATCCCTTTCCTTAAAACATTTGGATTTGTTTTGAACTGTCCGCACACTACTCTTGTCCGGGCCTCCAACTGCACGCGTTTGGAGCGGCCTTCTCAGCAACGAAAGCTAGAAATCACTTCATATAAATAAATAAATAAATAAATAAAACAATATTTTTTAAATTTACATCGCTTCTAAAATAATGTTTTTAACAGGTGTTTAATAAAAAAGAAGAATGCAAAATTGAAATTGTTAAAAACTGTTGAAATTGATTAAAAACAACATGCAAAATTATTTAAATTGTATGAAATTTCAGTGATTGCGTGTAACCATTGAACGAACCACTAAACTTTTAATTAACCTTTTTAATTAAACAACAACAAATTTTTTTTAAAATTATTAAACTACTTTGTTTTCTGGGAGTTTCATTTTTGTGTTATGCAGGTAAATAGATAATCAGGAAAATCAGAATAATTATTTCAGATAATGCTAAAATATAGAAACTTGTCTTCAGCAATGAAAACAAGAAATCATTTTATATTAAAAAATAAATAAATAAAACAATATATTTTTTAAAATTTATATCTTTTTTAAATTAATTTTTCAACAGGTTTTTAATAAAAAAGAAGAATGCAAAATTAAAATTGTTAAAAACTGTTAAAATTGTTAACGACAGTGTTGACATTGAAAATATAATAAGTTATAACACCTTGTAATAATATATTTGTTTTCAATGCTAAAAGGTGTAAATTAACAACATAATATACAGTAATCAACAATCTAATAAAAGTTATTTTACTGTATATTATGTTGTTAATTTACACCTTTTAGCATTGAAAACAAATATACTGTTGACATTGTTGAAAATGTTTGTGAATGTGAATAGACATTGAACGATATTTTAATTAACCTTTTAATTAAACAACAGAAAAAAAACCGCGATTTTTTAAAAAATATATTAAACTACTCAATTTTCTAGGAGTTTCGTTTTTGTGTTATACAGGTAAATAGATAATTATGAAAATTAGAATAATTATTTCAGAAAAATTCTAAAATATAAAAACTTGTCTTCAGCAACGAATGCAATAAATCATTTTATATTAAAATAAAAATAATTAAATAAAACAATATTTTTTTACAGGTGTTTAATTTAAAAAGAATGCAAAATTAAAATTGTTAAAAACTGTTAAAATTGTTAAAAAACTACACACAAAATAATTCAAATTGCATGTAACTTTAGTAATTGTATGTAATTCTAGTTATTCCAGTGAAAAAAGATGAATTACAAAAGTGTAGAATGTCGATTTCGTATGAAATACAGAGCTGCCAAATCTTCGAATTTTTGGATACCAGAATTTTAGTACAGAAAATTTTGTTTTATGTAATCGTTTGCATTCTGCGATTTAAAGAAGAACAATTTCTCTAAGAAAGTATTGGTATTCAAAAAAGCCGGAGACTTGTCAACTCTGGCAAATGATGTCTTACATGTAAAAGTAAATTTATTAGAAACCCTTAAATGTAATATTTTTTTTTATCTAAACAATTGGCAACTTAAATATGTCACTAATCTCAATAAAACTAATACATGTAAGGTACAATTCATTTTAATATGATACTGAAGAAAAGTATGCCCAACATGTCTACCATCTCCAGCAATGCTCGTGTATGCATGTGAGTACATGTGTATTGCAGCCGATTGTAGGACAAATTGAACATACTTAACTTCGTATACTTCTTTTAATTGTTAAAAGGTACAAAATAAAAACATTATAAACATTAAAATAAGTTTTATTAGACTGATGACATGTTTCGGCTCCATCTGAGCCATTATGAAAACGAATAAGAATATTCTATAATTGCACGATCTATGAAGTTATTATTTTAAACGCTATCATTTAATTTTTCACGTACTTTTTAAAATTACGCACGTTATTTTTTATTTTTACTTGGATGTTTATTTCCATATTTGTAACCATGGAGTATAGAATATTCTTACTTGTTTTGATAATGGCTCAGATAGAGCCGAAAGATGTCAAGAGTCTAAAAAAACTTATTTTACTGTTTATAATGTTTTTATTTTACGTCTTTTAACAATTAAAAGAAATATATTATTACAAGGTGTTCTAATTTGTTATATATATATTTTTTTATAATTAACTTCATTTTTATATTAAAATTGCCATCTATATATTTAAAACGCTAAGCGATTTCTTTCGACAATCCGTGAGAACAAACTACTGCATCAAATTACATCATTCTTTTTTTAAATGAAAGACATTTGGACACAGATTTGTTATCGTGCATTCGTTTGTTCGAAAATTTAATTAATTAGCCGTAAGTTTCAATTAAACTTTTTCTTCTGCTTATCACGTCATAAAGTCGGCAATCGGATTAACGCCCACTGTTGCGAGGTACATAGTTTATTTTCTGAACTCTGTGGTTGCGATATAATACAGAAATCATATTAAAAGCACGTGGCTTTTAGACCGAATTTTTTAATTTGCAAGTTAAATTTAGGTAAAAATATTTATCCGCGTGTTTTATAAGAGAATAAAAATTCATATTTATTGTGATGTCACGGGAATATTGTTCATTGGGTTTATTTTATAGACGCTTTCAGTGTGACGTCAGTGATGACGTTTTGGTTGGATACTCCAAACAAACGGTTGCTATGTTTCATTTCTTATTAAATATAAATCGTAAAAAAATTTTGCCGCTGCATATAATGTATTGAAACACTTTACTGTGAGATATAGCTACATATATAAAATATAATAGAAAATACAACATAGCAACCGTTTGTTTGGAGTCAGTTTCAAAGCAAAACGTCATGATTGACGTCACGACTGAAAGCGTCTATTATTATGCATTATAACTTTGTTGATGCCATTTTTCATTACAGTTAAATACAAATATATTTTGATTTGTATACATGGTATTTACGCATAAAAGTAACATATACAAAGTAAATGTGAAAAGTTTGCGCCGGTGAAAATGACGTTATGTTTAGCTTGAAATGCATTTTAACATTGATAAAACTAAAGAGAAAAATTTATATGATTGTGTCAGACATAATTTTAACTGATTTTTCCATTCTTAATTATAAAGGTTAGAATTGGAGTCTTTATTGATTGCTTCATCTTGATTGCATGTTACCAATTACTTTTTTTTTAATTATAGGTTAGAAGATTTCACTTTTTAATATAAAAAAGGTCCAAAAGTAAAGGATTTCAGGAAAATTAAAATTATTAAAAATAGTGCTATGGTAGAAAAAAAGAACTTGAAATAATGATTGTATTTTTAGCTAGAATAAACAGTGCAAGGCTAATATTTTATAGGAATTATTCTGGTAGGTTTATTATGAGTTCATTTAACAGTTCCATATTAGCGGCAAAGTCATATTTCTTTCACTGTGAATTTCTCTTTCGATGTCAAAAAATGGTAGTCTACTTTTGGACGCCAGCGAAAACACAGTGGCAATTTTTAGAAATGTATGACGGTTATGACAACAAACGGCGCTATCGCTTTAGCTTTCATCGCGCTTACATCACTTCTAAATACTACAAATTTCAATTTTTTACTACATTTTACTACATTTTATAATTTTAATTCTTACATCATAAAATAGAAAGAAAAAATTAGCTTTCGATTGAAATTTATTTGAAAACTGCCGCTTAATTTAACGACTTTTTAAATAATTTTCAAGCATGAAATGTTTTTCATTTCTATCTTAACAATGACCATCAGTTTGCTTCAATAATGTAAAATAGCCCCTGGGAAAGTTGCCACAATTGAAAATAGATTTCTCTAACCATCATAAAAAGTGAAAAAATAATAATAAAGCCCGATAAATCATAAGATCAGATTATCCATAAGATACAGCATTTTGGCGCTAAACTAAAATCTGTCAAAAAAGAAAAAAAAACTATTTTGAGTTTTTGTTTAACATAAAATTGATATGTTGAATCCGCTGATGCATATGTTGCATCAGAATATGCTACGAATTGTATTTTTTAAAAATATCTATTGGGTATTTAACTATACAAGAGGTAAAAGATCCCCGACTGTGATGGAAAAGGAATAATCATCCTGATTATGTAAAGAGACGGATGAAACTATACAAATAAATTACACTTGAAAACATTAAAAATCTCCCTCATCTGAAGATTGATTTATAATTGTAAAAAAAAAATTCTTCATCTGATTACCTTAAAATAATGGATGCGTTTTAGAAGATATGGATTTGAAATGAACAATGATTAAAGAAGACATTTAAAATTTTTTAATTTAAACATTTTAAAACTTTTTTTTAACGTCGAATCTCGACGGTGCTTTTGGGTAGATGCAATGCACATGCTCATAGGAGCTCATTCGGTTGCATTATCACAGGGGGGCGGGGATGTGTGCTTTATTACTATGTTCTTTTATTTACTGAATATGAGATGAACGTAGGAACTATTTGTATGATACTTCATAGGTCCATGAAATTTTCTTTCTTGCCGTAGAGAATATGGCGGTAATGTCAAACTGATTTGCATTACACAATTGTTTACGGATTGTTTGTTTGGAGTTTGCATTGGAAATAGTACAGTATTTCACTGAGGAAAAAACTTTTAAAATAAAATATTTGAAAGACTGTTTCATTTGCACTCTTCTTAAATAATAAAGAAGCTTATTTTAATGATATTGTTATAATATTTTTTCCGTCAAGTTTTGGCGGGTTCCATCTAGTCGTATTTAAATTATTAAAAATATTTCAAATGTTTTTATATTTATGCTATACAACTAATAATTTCTTTTATTATCATTACAGCTTGTGTTTGTGGGTGGGATAGCTGCCATGGTAAGTGCCACTATACATTATAATTATAATTTAGCAACATTAGATTTCTAATTAAATACCTTTAATTAATTAATGAAAATAAAATAAAATCGGAAAACTGTCGGATTGGATTCTGTGTGTTCAAAGTGAGAAGAATGTATACTTTTTTTTTTTTTTTTAGACTTATATTCATATTTTGATCATTTTTGAAAATTTAGCTATAAATGACTGATGTCTACTTTAAATTCTGTTTTTCGTTTTTTAAAAATGGGAGAAAAAGAATCTAACATGCTGGACAATAACTGAATACTGTCACTTGCTTATATTTTAAATATTTCTGATACAAAAATGTACCTTAATATTTTTTGAAAATCGCAAAGAATTTTGGAAAAAAATATTATTAAAAAAATTAATATGTATCCTTTAATAAAAATTGGTAAGGAATTATGTGTATCGGAAGGTAATATTATGCGCAAGATCAATCAAATAATTCAGTCCTCGACTTTCGAATTATCCGTTATTCGAATATATTTCGAACATAATTCGAACGCATATTTTTCTTGTGAAATACGTAGGATTTTTTGAAATATTGATATCTAGCTGTTCTGCGACAACGTGATGTTAACATTTAAACTAAAAATAATCAAGCGTTTTAAAATCTGTTTTTGATTAAATTTCATTTTGACCTACACCTATGCTTTGGGTGGCACCTATGCGCATAACGCATTTGAAAATTCCCCTTCAGCAATTTATGCCGAAAGACTGAAATATATTCCAATTATTTTGTACAACCGTGCATATTATCAGCAGATTTGTATACACACTATATAAGAACAGTAAGTTACAATTAAGGTAAAGTTAAAGTAAGTTAAATGTAAGTTAAGGGGAGTTTGAGAGCTAAAATTTCATTCAGGTAAAAGAATGCATAATAAAACTAAAAGCGCGTTTACGAAAAGAACCATCTATTGACAGTAATGTATCCTGTTCTTTGAGTAGCCCTGTATATGTTTATTTATATTTAAAAAAATCACATAGTACACTAAATATAGTTCAGTTGGAAAGTGCATAACTCAATTAAAAATCATCCTTAAGCATTTCGTACTTATACTCAATAACGCTTATGAGTTCTTTTGTTCAGTCATGTTTATGATGTATAGAACATCACATAGTAAACAAAAATATTGTAAAACTTGAAATCGCATTCAACAAGTGAAAAATCACTTTTCAACAATTATCGCAATTAGACAACATTGTAACCGAATTATTTTGTGTGTCCCTGTAAGTGCACGACAAAATTTATCCACGCCATATCCTACAGTAAGCATCTTGCAGTAATGTGTATAATCTTCTGAGTAATATGTATAAATTTCAAATTGTTTAAAATAATACAACATTATTGAAATACGCTGTAAATCCTTTTTCTCCCTAAGACCATTATTTAACCGAATTTTTTTTGTGTGACTCTGTAAATGAATGCAAATGCTTTGCATTCCATATTCTACAGAAAGTGTGTTTTAGCGCACCCAGAATTGAATATAAATTTCATCATGTTTGACATAGTGTAATTATCAATGAAATACAATGTAAACGATTTTCTCCCTAGACCATATAATGTAACGAGATTCATTTGAGTGTCACTGTTAGCGACTATGCCATAGTAAATCTCGATAACATCTATCAATTACATGACAACTCGAGTATCTTTACAAGAGTTAGAGTACGTAACGAAGGCATATACACAAACCGAAGTAAAAAAAAACTTTTTAACTTAATTGGAAAGTGTTAAAAAGCAGATTAACATGAGATTTGGATAATCGTAAGCAAACCGAACTTTGGCGCTAATTCAAAATCTGTCAACAAAAAGACAGATTTTCATTTTATATTCAAAGAATTCGCATCTTTTGGGCCTGTGTAATTCCACAGACGGGCAATACTTTTGCATATTATATGTAACCGTATTTCTCAAAAATATACACAATATTCATATTTATACAATGGAAACAGCGATTCCATTAAGTTCAAAATTTAATATGTTTCAGGAATCAATAAAAACTATGTTACACACAAATGCATATTTTAAGAACTTTTCTGTGTTGATTAAATTTATTAAATCTTTAAATATGTTTATCGTTTGTAAATTGTTCGTTTTTTTAAAAAAGAATAATAATAATAAAACTTTAAAAATCTTTGGATTTATGTTGTCAATGGGATTTAGTGTCCTACAAATAATACGAAAAAAAAAATATTTATCATATTTTTAATATTAGGTATTTGGCAAAATAGACCTAAATAATTTACTCTGCATTGTAACCCTTAACCCTTTATGCACCTTGGCGTGGGGCGTTTTGACGATCTAGGTGGAGAAAATTATTGCATTGAAGTTTAATTAGGTTTTGCTGGTTTTTTGAATGTATCCCTAATAAAATACTCAAACAGTGATAAATATTTGGTCTATTTAAATATTTATATTATTATTATTATTTATATTATTATTATTTATATTATCATTTATTTATGTTAAAATTGTCATTGAAATTAGTATTGTTATTGAAACTGCATATGTATTCAAGGTTTCAGCTCAATCGGATAATTAAAAGTGGTTTAAAATTGACTTGCAAGATTTGAACTAAACATACATAAATACACTGCAAGTTAATATAACTTAATGATTTGCAAACTTTTGCAGGAGTTTTCCTAAGTTTCCAATACTTTAGAAATGGCACTTTGATTTTTTTTTTTAAATGCTTGTTGCTTAATAATGCTTAATGCTGTGTTAAAAGTCAACATAAAGTTTGTAAACAAGATGGCACTTATTTTCAAACAACTCTAGGTT
Organism: Maratus michaelseni; assembly: GCA_963931845.1. NCBI lineage: Eukaryota > Metazoa > Arthropoda > Arachnida > Araneae > Salticidae > Maratus > Maratus michaelseni. The sequence goes on from OZ007595.1 coordinate 109,019,481, forward strand.
AAATCTTGTGACAAACATGTGACATATGTCCAGTAAACTCGTGTTTTCAAATAAAACAGAATAGTCACGAAGTACTTTCGAACTTACAGGAAACTAGGGCAACCGTTGAAACTCCCTCAAACCAACTGCCTTCTTCACGGTCTTAATTAATCGACATCTCGGATTTTTTCGACAAAACTCGTACGGATCTCGAAAAAAAGACATTCAGCTACCAGTATACGCGGTCTTGTTAAATTCCGAGATAATCGGAAAAATGAATTTTGTCCACCTAGATCAGCCATACTCAACCTTTATTTCTCGCGGGCCGCAAACAAGTGTTTGCGACAATAGGCGGGCCGCAACTCACTTTGTATAATAATGTAAAAAAGGGGTAATTAAAATAATAAGATAACAAAAGCAGTATAAGAAAGCAAAATAAAAAGTTAATATAATTAGTAGTATTGAACGTTTGTCGTGGAAGGAATGTTACCAAAAACTGTTAACACCTCTATTTCCGAAAAAATTACTTCGGGGTAGATTTCTATTGAAATGATGTAGAAATATGCAGCGAAGATTGTTGTTATAAACTTTTTTCTGCCATTTTTTTCCACGACAACCCCAATAAGCATTATTTTCGATATGATAAGTAGACAACATAATAACATAACAATGCAACATCACCAAATTCTGAAAAAAAAAAAAAGCGAGAGAGATTTTTTTAAATAAATCATTCATTTTTCAATGCAAGAAATTTTATTTATTTTGTTATGTAGGAATATATAGTGCAAATTTACTTAATTTGGAATAATGTTCCATTAGTGTACACCACTATAACACGAATAGAACTACATCAAAAAAAGAATTTTTGACTAAGGAAATGGCATTTTTAATATGATTATAAATTAGTAATTACAAATAACGGGTGAATTTTGTTTTCCCATGAAAATATATAAAGGAACAGCGAAGGTGTTAAAAAACTTTGAAAGAACATCTTAATTAACTTTATAATTAGGCATTAATGATTATGAGTATCGGGTCGCACATAAAAGGTCGCCGGGCCACATGCGGCCCGCGGGCCGCAGGTTGAGTATGGCTGACCTAGATCATCAAAACGACCCACTGTGCTAAGGTACTTTAAAGTACCATTAAAAGAAACTTGTTACAAAATTCATTTAACACACCTATTGGCGGTAATGCAAGTTATCATGAGTTCTAGACACTTTACATTATCATGTTTCAAAAACATTATTCACTGTACAGAGGAAAAATATTTTTAAATGGATACTTTGTTTTTCCAATTGTAACTGCTCAAGCTTTTCTTTCATATGTTAAAATACATTCAATGGAATGTTTCAGTTTTTGAAAATTTCTATGTTTATATGTAAGACCATTAATTACATCTGTACATTTTCTGATTCTATAAAATTCTAAAAACAATATCCTGAAGAAATGATTTGGGTACAGTTGTAAATAAGTTACAAAATCCCTTTAAATTCTGATTTAATTAATTAAATTTTACTAAATGAAAATTTTCTAAAATTTATTTAATGATTGCATATTTTTATTGCATAACATATTTTCAAAAATTCAGGAAAAATGCTTTGGTAGGAGAATTTTTCGTTAATTCATAATTTGGTACATAAAGGGTTAACTATTTGCCCAAATGAACATATCAAAACTTCCTGTGCGGTGTAGTTTGTGCGCCGTTTATTTCTAAATGTCTAGGAAAATAAATGAATGTTTTATGATTAATTTTAAGATAAATACAATTACCATGTAATAAAATATTATACAAACCCGCTTAGCATTGACATATGTGACAATATTTTAGAAAAATGCGCATTTGCAACATGCATATTTAAATTTTTAACATCTAATGGTGAATAAAATACACTAGCGCGAGTAATTAAGCTTTAAGGATTGACATTAAGTGCTTAGGTGTCAAATATGTTTGATTTTAAATATATCTATTTCCAAATATTAATAGTCACCCTATTAAATCGCAGAATTTTTCGATTAAATAAAGCGTAGAATACTATTCGAAAATAGTAGTATTTAAAATAAGTAATCATTGGCACCTATTCATTAAGACACAGTCGTGTTTGTTCACATTTTCTTCATTTTCCGTTATTGGCCATTGGAATATATCTTGGTATTGTCGTCGAGTAATGTTGTTTTTGCAATGAACGACAATTTTGGGTGGCAACAGATAAATAAACTTAGGTAATTTTTTGTCTATAAATATGGATCTACATTCAAAGAAACGTTCACAGTTAAAACTACAGGTGACACCTCCAAGGGGTGAAAGGCTTGTCTCACTGGTGACACCTCTAGGGGAGCCAGAATGGCACCCTTAACTAGGGTGAAAGGGTGGAACCCTTAATACAGGGTGCCCCAATGGGTGAAAGGATGGCTCCCCAGGGGTGAATAAGTGCACCTCTACTCCAAGGTGCCCAGCGGCACTCCACAAATGAAAGCATCTCCCCCCCCCCCTTGTCTAGCAATTGTATTGAAAAGAGTTTGTAAAGTCTCATACTTAAAAAAAAAAAAAAAAAAAGCTAAACATATATAATTATAATGCAATGTTTAACTTTAGCTGCAATAAACTGATCAATACTTCATTTTCTCTGTTGAAATTTATACAAAGTTAAAAGTTGATCATCTCATGTCAAGGGTCGATCCTGGAAAAATTTGGGGCCTATTCAGAGCTCCTTCACATAAATCTATTTAATAAAACAGGCTCCTTCACAAAAATAAATTTAATAAAATGGGCCCATTCAGAAAAATCAATTTGATAAAATGAACGCTTCACAAAAATTCTTTTAATAAAACAAATCCCTTCACAAAATTCCTTTTAATAAAATAGGCCCTTTCACAAAATTCTATTCCTTAAAACATATTATTTTTATTAATTATTTATAATTTTGTTATGTTTTAAAATGTGTAATTTGTAAACAATCAAGTTCACCAGAAGGGAAAACTTTAGCAAATAGGACTTTAAAACGTTTTTGTTATGCTAATAAATGTTTGATTCGAAAAATTGTTTACAAATTACACATTTTAAAACATAACATAATATTAAATAATTAATAAAAATAGTAAGATTTTATGGAATAGAATTTTGTGAAAGGGCCTATTTTATTAAAGGAATTTTGTGAAGGAACCTGTTTTATTAAAAGGAATTTTGTGAAGGGAGCCAGTTTATCAAATAGATTTTACTGAAGGGGGCCCATTTTATTAAATTGATTTTTGTGAAGGAGCCTGTTTTATTAAATAGGTCTTTCTGAATAAGCCCCAAATTTTGTCTGGATCGACCCTTGACATGAGATGATCAACTATTAACTTTGTATAAATTTCAGCAGAGAAAATGAAGTATTGATCAGTTTATTGCAGCTAAAGTTAAACATTGCATTATATTTATATATGTATAGTTTCTTTTTTTTTTTTAAGTATAATAATTTTCAAACTCTTTTCAATACAATTGCTAGACAAGGAGGGGAGGGGGGCAGGGCCATTTTGTGAAAAATATAATAAATTTCACAAAAATAACCTTTATTTTTCATAAAATGCCCCCCCCCCCCCCCAAAAAAAAAAAAATAAAAAAAAAAAAATAAAAAAATAAATAAATAAATAAATAAATAAATAAAATAAATAAATAAATGAAATAAAATTAAATAAAAAAACCTTCATCGATCCCTGTATGTGTAGGTTAAGATATACGAGAAATGTATTATACATCATCAGGTGTAAATAGCCAACAGTCACTATAGATAAATAAATGGCGATGAAGATGATTTTTTTTTTAAAGATTTAGAAGTCACACAACTAAATTTGTTAGTGAACACAACTGAAGTCTTACAACTAAATTTGTTAATAAATGTTTTCAACTTGTAATTCTCAGCCTAAATTGTGAATACATATTTTCAGCTTAACAATAAAGATTTTTGTTACCTTCAAAACCGGTTAGTATTTATTACCATATATGTTAGTATTTATTACCATTTTAAGTTATATGTAGTGCAGAGATATTTATTTATCATTATTATTTTAAGAGGGAAAAAAATTCTTTTAGCTCTGCGAGTTAAATATATTTACATAAATCACTCAATCATCTAAGACATTCTTACATCCAGACACACTGTGAAATGTTCCAGTGATTTATTATTATTAATATGTTATAGTACAAGAGACTCACAAAACATTTTTCAAGAAACCACATGTATAAATGTCAAAATATCAATTCAGGAATTACGATTTACTTATTTTATTAATAATAATTCATAATATGTAATGAGGCATATTTTTATTTTCATGATCAAACACAAGCTCTAAAAATTTCGATAATAAAAAGTATTTGATTAATAAAAACATCGTCAGAAATTTATATTTTATCAAGTTTACTATTTTTTTGTATACATATTATCAAATTAACTAATTTAAAATTGTCAAATATTCAAATTAATACGTTTCAAGTTAGTAAAAATCAATTCTCGGTAAAACTTGTAAATTCTTCAATTGTTTACAAATTGTTTAGATTTCAGAAAAATAAGAAATGAAACTAATTTTTTAAATATAACAACTTATGTTTCAATATATTTTTTTTAATTATTATAATGCACCATTAAATTTATTTCTAGATGGTAAGCAACAAAAACTGTGCGAGAAAATTCATTAGATAAAAATATGAATAAAATGAAATTATTATAAGCTCTACATAAATAATAATTTAAAACTCAAGCGTGAGGCGACATCATTCTACTTTCACGAGATAAAAATTTCCACTTTCCACATCAAGATTATGACTTAAAAAGTATTTGTCTTGAAAATAATGTATGGAGCCATTTGTAATACAACATGCCTAAAATTTATATAATAATAAAAACATAATATACAAATACACTGAAACATTTCACATACCTGTACATAAATTGTGATTATTATTGTTTACTCCCCTGGTTTATTTATTTGCAACAAATGGCGTGCTTTAGTTATTAATACAATTGAAATCTCGCGCGGCAGCGATGCACTACAATTCAAAGGCAGCCATGTTGTACGATCTCCCTTGTGAAAAGTAAAACACGTCACAGAGCATGCGCAAGATAAAAGTCGCCCGGCGGGGCTGCCAAAATTCGAGCAATAGGTAGTGAACGGCACCCAAATTAGCCTAAATCACCCAGTGAGCGGTCAAATGGCACCCCAGCCACATTTCCCAGCCTTAGGGTTCCAAATGGTTCCGCCTATTCACCCCGGGGACCCAAACGGCATGGCTTTGTCACCTTCAGTTTTAACAGTGTTTGCAACAAGAAAAAAAGCGCATTTCGGGAAAAAAGTGGACTTATGTTGTTTTTAAAATCATCTATTAAATTTTTGTACTATGCATATAAATACTTCGATTAGAAACAGTACAATTATTACAGTACATTGGTAATATAAACTTGAACACAGAAAATCTTTCTGTTAAGCAATGAAACATGCAAAAATAACACCTCTAGGCGGATCAACCTGTTTAGCACGTTCACGTCAATGTGTACCACCAGTGGTACACGATACCCGAACATGTTATTAAAATAATTTATGTAGGTTGAAAGATATTTTTAGCTTTAGAATTTTGTATTTTATATTATACAGCAAACCGTTTTTTTTTTAAAAAATACGAATCATTTTAAAAACTTCCAACAGAATTGAAAAATGTTTATGAATTCGTTTTGTCTGTATGTCGACTGTCTGTTTGCCTGTTTGTCCCTTAGAGGAAGAATTAATATCTGCTCTAAAGTTTGTCCGTGCACGAACTCGCGTAAATGTACTCTGATTGTCATGCTAATGATATATGTAATTGAGGTTTACTATGGCATGTTCGGTACTGAAAACGAAGTGTGCAGTATTTGTAGTTCGTTTACAGGGACACTCAAAAGAATTCCGTTACATTATGATCTATGGGGGAAAATGTTTGAGGTGTTTTTTAATGATGTTACACTTTTTCATACATTTGTTAATTTATATTTATATATCTGAGGGGCACTACAAGAGGTTTACTATGGAATAGAGTGTGCATAGCATTCATTGTTCATTTATAGAGCCACACGAAAGAATTCGGTTACATTAATGTCTATGAACAATAATTGTGGGAAGTGGATTTTCAGTTGTTATACGCGTCTTCAAATTTAACTTTTTTTTTTACATTTTACTTGGTATGCATAAATTCTATAAATCATATACAGAGCTGCACAAAATATCTCGGGTATATATTTCCGTTTATTGATGGAAATTGCTAAAATTGGATTTTCAGATCTATTATGCGTTTACTTAGACATCATCTTTCATCTTATTAAACGGTAAACTTTCGTTACAGTATTCTGAATGTGTTGAAATTTTTTCATAATCTATGATTGACGCATGATTTTTCGTTCTTGTTTCTGCTATTTTAGATTAAGTCATTTACACTTTTTGTAAAAAAATCTTTGAATATAGCTTCGAAAGAGACATCAGTTACAGAAGAACCTGAAACAGGCGAACTAACAAGAAACAAGCTAAAAGCTCCGGTCAATTGTATTATGGATGGCTACCTCCCGGATCCCGTTGACTGCAACAAGTTTTACCAGTGTTCAGATGGCACAGTTTTCTCTAAGAGGTGTTTTTATGGACTGCACTTCAACAAAGAGACAGGGCGATGCGAAACACCCTGCGATGCAGGATGCGATTCAACTTTATGTAAGTGAAATTACAATGAAAATGTAATAAGTTAGCCGGAATACGGATTGTTTAAAAAAAATGTGTACACACCTGCATTCTCCGCTTCATGTCATATTCATTGAGAGCGTGTACTAATCTTTGAAGGTAAATTTTCCAATGAAAGCGATTTAAAATACAGACATGAAAAAGTTCTTCCAAACAGTGGAATTCCACTTCCTTTAAAGCAATTTTTGATACCCTCTGGATTCATAGGACCTTCTGGATGTAAAGAAAATATTGGGAGTATAAAGAGAGGGGAGGCATATCTGATTCTCAGACTGTTTATTTAAACCTTTCGAATTTGTTTATGATCATCTCTTTCTTATTATACTGTAAAATAAGTACAACTTCAAAGGGCTTTTACGTTAGTAGTATTTGAAAACATTAAATCCAACTTGTGTAAAGTATCTTTGCAGATAAAATATTTATGTTCAAACTGGAAAGAGTAAATGTGTTATACATAAGGCACTTTCTGCAGTATAATACTTTGGATCATCTGTATATGTATATGATGCGATTGAGATGTATTTACAGCTGTCTGAAAACATAGTTTCATAAAGAGATTATGACAACTATTTGCCAATAAGTGAGCAGCATACTTGTTCTTTTGAAGACAGGGAATTCGTTTTATCATGCTTTATTTATTTGATAAAATATGACTAATCATAAAGAATTTGTCCTCATTATGTAGCTTGAATATTATTACACCATTTTTTCTTCGGGTTACTTGCTTGCCTGAAAATGCGATGGACGTTTGATTTTTAAAGTTCTACCAAGCAAAAAGCTTGCCAAACAGATTTTCTTGAATTTTCCCACAATTTCTACTAGGATTTGTGATCTCGACCTTCCTAAGTGGTGCTTGTAAATATTTTGAAATGTTCCATCTGCCTCAAACTTACCTCTAATTTTAACGATTCTAAATCGCTTTGTGGGATCAGTTTGAAACTCTCTTATAAAATGTATCTTCATTTCAGCTACGTTTTCGAACTACAAGAAAACAGTAACACTTTAGAATAACTTTCCTTAGCTCAAACCTCAAACCTAACTCAGGTTTTAGCCAAAGATGACTCTAATAAATCTAAATTATATCTACGCCTTAGTGGATATCCCCGCATATTTATAAAAGTTAAAATACAGACGAACAAACAGGCAGACGTATGGAGAGAAAGGCTGTACGCCAAATGAAAGTCAAAAGATTAATACTTATAGTAAGAGTTAAAGAGACTTAATTAAGAAATTTATCTTCAAATTATGTGTAAACAGATTTTCCCCCGGATTTCTTACAGGGTTTGTGATCGCGACCTTCCTTAGCGTTGCTTGTGAATATTTTGAAATGTTTCATCTGCCTCAAACTCATTTTAGCGATCTTAATTCGCTTTGTGGGATCTGTTTGGAACTCTCTTATAAGTCTCTTCACTTTAGCTACGTTTTCGAACTACCAGAAAACAGTAACACTTTAGGAAAACTTTCCTTAGATCAAACGTCAAAGCTAACTTGGGTTCAGACAAAGATGGTCTATAGTCTATCTCAAAAGTTTAAGCACTCTGCAAATCTGGTTTAAAATAATTGAAGAAGAAAATATTTTATGCTAATTTACAATAAATACTCGACATTTAACCAAACTAAAATAAAATAAGCCATTTTGGGTGGTTAAAATAAAAAATATATTTATTTTTATTTAATTTTTCTTTTTTTCTTGAAGAAACGCTGTCTCAAAAGTTTAAGCACATTACGCAAATTTTTTTCGAAACACGGGATTGGCCGTGTGTAATGACGTTGTATGACATCATATTGCACTTTTATAAAAGTATAAAAGGTGGAGAAATTATTTCTTCTCGTTTTAAAAATGCCAAAGGGTAAAGAATTCACAAAATGTGAGATTTTGAAAGTTTTTAAATTGAAATCGCAAAATAAAACTGTTTCTGAAATTGCAAAAGTTTTAAATCGATCAAAGCGAGGTATATATCAAGTACTCTCTAGAAATTATAATTTTAAGCGGAAACCAAGATGTGGACGACCACGTATGACGACTGTTCAGACTGATCGGAGAATACGGAGATTGTTATCTTGACAAAATATGTCCATACGGCAAATAAAAAATAATCTCAGTGTATAGATGTCCAAAGATACTGTACATAGACGTATTAAAGAGTGTGATTACATCATACTAAATAAATGGCTCGCAAACCGTCTCTCAAATTACATCACAAACAGGCAAGAATGAACTGAGCTAAAAAGTGGAGATGAGAAAAAGTGGAACTTAGATGGCCCTGATGGGTGGAACGCGTATTGGCATGATTTACGAAGGGAACCAAGGGCATTTTTCAGAAGGCAGGAAGGCGGTAAATCTGTTATGGTTTGGGGGGCATTTGGATTCAATTGCCAGACCTCTCTGGCTTTTCTAAAAGGAAGACAAGATTCAAAAAAGTATTAAGAGACGCTAAACCAACATTTGCTTCCATCCGGTGACATTTTGCGGGGTCCTGAATAGACTTTTCAACAAGACAATGGCTCAATCCACGTATCACATTATACAAAACTTTGGCTTTCTCAGAAAAATGTTAAAGTTCTTGACTGGCCAGCTTTAAGTCCAGACTTAAACCCGATTGAGAATGCCTGGGGTATTTTATCCCGCCAGGTTTATGGCAATGGAAAGCAGTATGACTGTATTGAAGAACTCCAAGAGGCTATTGAGAAAGCATGGTACTCTTTGCCACCAGAAACCCTACAAAAACTAATAATTTCGATGGACGCACGTTTATTTGAACTAATCCGAAATCACGGAAAAATAATTTGTAAGTAAAAGTTCTGTAAAAATTATAAATCTGGTTGTTTTTGACATTGTGCATAAACTTTTGAGACAGTTTTTTTTAAACATTTTTTTAATTATATTTTTTACAATTATGTAATTCATTTTTTTTCTACTTTTGATATCATTTATTTAAATAATGTTGCAAAATCTGCAAATAAATTTTTTTTATTCATTCTAACTTTTTATAATTCTTTGAAAATCGACATTTTATGCTTGTGCTTAAACTTTTGAGACAGACATTAGTAAATACTCGTAGCCACTAAAATTTTGTTTTTTGACGTAATTCTTATGTCGTTGATTGTTTTTTCTTTCGGTTCTTTCCCAGTTATTTTGTATTCGATGTATTCGAATGCCATTTAATGTTGACATCTGTTGATGAAAGAAGCAATCTCTTTAGAGCAGGGTAAACGCATTCGTAACGGTCTAAACCTTGAAAAATTCATATAGACGCGTGCAGAGCGTCATTAACGTTGGGAAATAGACTCAGGGGCGGACGCGCTGAGCGCGTTCCTAACAGCCTAAGGGTTAAGGAGCCGTAAAAAGTTCTGGATAAAGTCATTTGGTGAGAGTACACTATGAAACGAGACAAATAATTAATCCAGAACACGCTTTCCGAAGCTATACGGGAAATTTCAAAATTATGTTCACTCAAAACTTTCATTTGTTCTCGCATATCCCTATCATATATCAAAAATATATATTTGTATATCTTAACCCTTAACTGACATTACAGAAGTTGTTGCATAGCTACTATGAGCGGTCATTGATATAGCTTGATTGAAAAATGAGTAATTGGCTCGGTTAATTCATAGGATACTGTTTCTGTACTAATATTTATGAACAGGATTTTTGTAATTAAAATTCACTTATTCAAAATTCTTTAGCGATAGTACTTAGGGATCCAAACGAAACAAAATTTTACTAGTATCTGTAATTAAACTGAAAATTACAAGTTAAAGAGCAAAAATTGAAAAAAAAAAAATAACAGCGGTGTGTGAGACCGCTAACAGCAGTTAAAAGTTAAAACATAAACTATGCAACATAAGGGGATCAGCAAATAATCATAAACTATATATAATTATGAAAAATTTTGGAAGATGAGTATTAGAGCGGATTATTCTTGTCGTGGCAATCTATATAGTATCGCAATAAAAATTTTCATTCATTAACATACAATGCAAGTAAGCTCTCTGAAATTGTTACTAAATTTTATGGATTATCTTACAGTTGGTGTTAAATAGTTATTTTCTAATGCATCTTTTCTTTTCTTGATTTTAGCTTGCAAGTGGAAATCAAGCGACAGTAAGTTTTTTTTTCTTATAAATTAATATTTAAAAGTTATCGTCTTATTTATTAATTTATTAATTGAATTATGATAAAGCCTAAACAAAACTATTTTGTGCAACCTAAACAAAAATTTTTAGTGTACAAAAATTTTACGGAAAAACTAATTTGCACTGTGCGGTTTTACAGCAAAGTGTAGTTTTCCTGATTATTTTTAAAACAAGACGATGCTTCATATCAGACTACGTTAAACATTTAATTTTTTTTGCATTATAAAAATAAGTATAAAGTAAATAATTTGAAAAATTTATGAGAAAGAATAATAATGCATACACAACTAGTAATTTTGCATGGCTCAATCAACAAACTTTAGTAGGAGCAATATGAGGACAATGATGTGAACAGAATGTGACCTATAATATACAAATTTCAATAACAAAATAGATACTATTAAAAAGTATTTTATAAAAGTAGGAAAAAAAATCGTAGCTTTCTTTCTAATAAATAAGAAATGTTTATTCAGAATGTTGTAATTTTTTTTTCAGTTTATCTTAGTTAAAAGTATCAAACAGAGTTATATTCAGATTTTGTCTCACTGTGACATTTTTATTAAAACTGAAATTATGTCTCATTATAGCACAATTACTATATGTATGTAATGTAGAAAAGTTCCTGAGCTGTTATGGTTTATGCATGTTGGGGAGGAGCGTTTTCCTATTTCATTTTTTAAAGACTGGAAACTACCTTGTCTACTAATGTAGTAAGTCGGATTGGTCTGAATTATTTTATGCAGACCTACATATGATCGAAAGATTTGTATATATACTGCATCATATGAAAAAAATCTAGTTCAGTTAGGAAACGCATAATTCAGTTGAAAGTTCCCGTTCAGCAATTTGCGCCAATAAGTGGATAAGCACTCGAATTCTTTTGTGCAGCCATGTATATGAGCTATAAAATTTCTACACACAAGTAATATGCAAAAAAATTAGTTGAATTTTGAAACGCATATCCCAATTGAAAACGCACTTCCAGCATTTATTGCTCATAGACCGTATTGTAACCCGTGACCGTATTCTTTAGTGTGTCCTTGTAAATGAACATTAAATAAAAACCATGCGCACCATATTCTATCCTAAGCATCTTGTAGTGAATCTCAATGATCATTATCATTTTCAATATATTTGTGATAGTGTAACATTATTAAAATACGCTGAAACGATTATTACCCATATACTATAATGTAGCTGAATTCGTTTGAATGCTCTATCAGCGATCTATAAAAGCTACACACTTCATACCTGAAGCCCTCACGGTGCACCAGAGTGTCACGACACACTGCATAGTGTGACGTTTTGACCATCAAGGTTTTACAAAATTATTGCGTTGAAGTTTAACTAGGTTTTGCTGGTTTTTCGAATGTATCACTAATAAAATACTCAAACTGAAATAAATAGTATTTACTTTATTTAAATTTATATTATTATTATTATTTATGCTATTATTATTAATTATATTATATTATTATTATTTATAATAATATTATTATTTATATGATTATTATTAATTATATTATTATTATTTTATATTATTATTATTTATATTACTATTTATCTATATTATAATATTTTATTGCCATTGATACTACACATGTATGGAAAGTTTCAGCTCAATCGGATAATTAAACGTGGTTCAAAACTGACTTGTAAAGATTTGAACTAAACATACATACATATACTGCAAGTTAATATAACTTAATGATTTGTAAACGTTTGCAGTAGTTTTCTGAAGTTTCCAATACTTTAGGAATGGCACTTTGATTTAAAAAAAAAAAGGCTTATTGCTTAATAATGCTTAATACAGTGTTAAAAGGCAAAATAAAATTTGTAAACAAGATGGCGCTTATTTTCAAACCACAGTAGGTAAAATCTTAGAACAAATATGTGATATACGTATGTCCAACAAACTCGTACTTTCAAATAAAATAGAATAGTCGCGACGTGCTTCCGAACTTACAGCAAATTAGTGCAACCTTTGAAACTCCCTCAAACCAACTGCCTTCTTTACAGTCATAGTTAATCGCTACCTCAGATTTTTTCGACAAAACTAGAACGGATCTAGACAAAAAAGACATTCAGCTACCAGTATACATGGTCTTGTAAAATTACGAGATAATCGAAAAAAGGAATTTTGTCCATCTAGATCATCAAAACGACCTATTGTGCACCGGTCAAAAACCACTATTTTAGAATATCATCATTAACTTTACAGGTAGCAAAAAACAATACACTTTTATTTTGTCAAGACAATCTCGCTAACTGAGAGATAAGAAGACTCACTGCATATAGAGTCTCAAAAGAGAATATTTTCTAAATTGCAACAAACAATATTCAACAGAGATAAAGTGGCAATTAAATTATCCTAAACGTGAAGAAAATTTACTCTCATTTATTCAGGTTAATCACTTCACCGCGCCGCTTTAGTCTCCCCCCCCCCCCCCTAGTTACACTGTTAGTTTGTTAGCGTTTCTTAAACTCTTTTATTTCGTGGTGCACTCGAACCCATTTTTTTATTTTTTGCGCGGAACACTAAACTTATAATGATTTAAAACCTAGTGACAAAAATATGCGTATATGTTTTTTTTTAATTTCTTTAGTAATATAACCAAAATTCTCCATCATGTGTGAACAAAGTAAAATATTTTGTTATAAATTGAAATAAAAAGATTTTTAAAAATATCTTCTTTACAAGATATTATTTGAAAATTTGCAGAGAAAAGCAATTTATTATAAAAGGCTTTTTAATTCTTTCCATTACAATTCTCTGACATTTGTTATTAAGTACATGTAAACACTAAAAGAAACTTAGAAGGAAACGCAATTTTATGCACTGCAGCTCATTACATAGTAAATTGCAGAATTTAGAATGTTGCATCATAAAGTAGTTTTGTTAGTTTGTAGAATCTTGATATGATTTTACTGAAAATTTTCGTGGCACGCCTGAAGTGTTCTCGGTGAACACCGGTTTCAAACCCAAGAATATAATGAACATCATTAGCTTCACAGGTAGCAAAAATAATCATCTTTTATTTCATCAAAACAATCCCACTGAGAGATAAGTTCACTGCCATATAGAAACTCTCAAAATAGAATATTTCTAGATCGAAACAAAGAATTTTCAACAGAAATAATAAAGTGCCAGTTAAATTATACTAAACGTGAAGAAATTTTACTTTTATTTCTTCAAGATAACCAATTACACCGCGCAGTATTATTTCCCCCTCCCCCTAGCTACACTGTTAGGTATATCTGACCTCCCTTTATTTATTTCTTTTTATCCAATTACCCTAATATTTTTGATTGATCCGTTTATATTTTTCCGTGTAAGTTTCTCGTATCTGCAGTTTTTAGGTTGTTATACCTCCTACTGGTTAAATTTAAATGTTTGCGTATTTATAATGTTCTATATATATTTACAAATTGCAGCACGTTTCGTTTACTCTGCTTTCTAAATACAATAGAGATTTTGGCAGGGAATATTTTTCACCTAAGAAATTAAGAGGTCTAAATATTCCTATTAGTATCCATAAAAGTTAAAATAATGAACTTATTAACAGTTAATACTTTTGAAAGCATGAAAATCTGTCGGGGATCTGCGATTTTCCTCGTTTTAGTATTATAAAATCTTCTTTTTACCCATTTTTACGCTCTTTTATTTAACTTAACTTGGTTAATGTATGTAAAGATGGAATTTTATAATCCTCACTTTTTCCACTCGCTTCCTGGTATGCTAGAATTATAAAAATTATGTACACAGGTGTGCTTTTAATGAAAATAAACCATTTTAATATTTTTAATTATAAACTAATAAGTTAATTTCAAGACATTTTTTCGTTAGCATGCTGCAGATGATAAATCGCCAAATAACCTTCATTGTAATAATCTTATCATTTCTCACTCACTTCACCCATTTAAATTTTGAATTTTTAAACTGTTCTTAGTCGGCATTTACATATTAAATGCAACATCCATGTTAAAATTAAGGTTTCTAACCCTAACAATTTCAAAGCAATCGTAATTTTAGAACACGTGTTGTTTCTCCACTTCCTTGGATGCATCGAGTGATACTTTTCCGGTCCCTAGATATTCTGTTTTTACAGGTTTAAATGTACTTTGTTTAGTGAAACTTGTGAAAACAGAACCTGTTTATAACATAATCCTGTCTTAAATGTAAAAAATCCATAGCCCCTACGGAAAGAATACCATACAATTGTAACTGCTCAATCCAAAACCTCTCCAAAACGTAACCTTGTTTCGGACGTTTAATAGATTTTACCGTATAAGATTATTGTGTTTATTTAGTACAGTAGAACCTACTAAGTAGGGATTTCAAGTGATTGGTAAATTATTCCGTTCTAGACAGGTTTTCATCTTAACACGTATAATTGTATGGTATTCCTCCTGTAGGGGCCACGAATTTTTTATGTTTAACCCTTTCAGGGGATAGGTACTCATGTTGCTAAACTGCTAAAATGAATGACTGACACCAGAATTTACAAACAATGTTATTTTGAAATAAGTAATAAATTTTCTCACGTAAGATGTAACAGCAAAGTTTCTTCCAAAATTCGGGTGCCAATCTGGTATTTGGGAATTAAAATTAAGTGGGATATATATGTCCCATCTCCCTTTCAAAGGGTTAAGGTAGAATTTCGTTATAGACAGGTTATCTTTTCATAGGATTTAGTGTATTTCTTTTGTCCCGATTTAAAAGACACTGTCACGTTTTTTTTTTTGTCTACGTGTTCATCGTTTTTTGACAGTGAACCTGGCAACATTAGTTACAAGCAATATATGTTTGTTGGATGCAGCCATATGAAAATGAGTTGATATTTTTTAATCACCACATGATCCTAAAGTAACTGAAAAATAATTAATGAAACATGTGCAATTTATTTTAGTAAAATACTTCGATTATAGAGTAATCGGATTCATAGCCAAAGGTTGTGCCATACATGGCAATCCTGGCAACAATTAGTTTCAAGTGTATGTAAATTACAAAAATCTTACAAAATTTTAATTAATTTTGCACCAAACCATATTTTATGTTATCTTTTACACTACACTTTTACACTATCTTTTACTAACTATTTTGTTACACAATTTCGTATATTTTATTATTATAAGAATTTTTGCTTAAAATACTGAAATAATTCATTTTCTTTTTACACAGCATCCACAGAAATGTCCCCTACAGAAGACAATGAATTTGATGATCGGGACGATGACAAGCCAAGAATTTCATTCACTTGTCCTCGTGATGGTTTGTTCGCATCTCGCGAACACTGCAACCAGTATTTCGAGTGTTGGCATGGCAGACTTGCCTTCCGCACGTGTCCTCCTGGGTTGCACTTCAATAAAAAGGGACAGAGATGTGACACACCTTGCAAAGCAAAATGCGATCCAAAAATCTGTAAATATCTTTCACATAATGATAAATATGTTTTTAATTACAAAATTTAAACTGTAAAAAATGAGAAATGTTTCTTGATTTATCAAAAAGGTTTATTAAAGTACAGGGTTATTCTACACGATTGACCCATTTTCAAAGAATTGTATTTATTAAAGTACAAATCCAAAATGAACAATCTTTATACCAATGAAAAGAGGAAGTTTCAAAGTCTTTTTCAAGACATTATAAATGTTTAATTTGTCCACCGTTTGCTGCACGGCAAACATCTACGTGACATCTAAACTCGTCCCACACACGAGAAAGCGTATCTGCTGTTACTGAGTGCACGGCTTGTACGTCCTGCGTACGTCCCGTCGCTACCAACAACTCTGAACCATCTGCGGAACCGTATCACTGCTGCCGTGCACTCAGTAACAGCAGATACGCTTTCTCGTGTGTGGGACGAGTTTAGATGTTTGCCGTGCAGCAAATGGTGGACAAATTAAACATTTATAATGTCTTAAAAAAGACTTTGAAACTTCCTCTTTTCATTGGTATAAAGATTATTCATTTTCGATTTGTACTTTAATAAATATATATATAGTTTTAAATGGGTCCATCATATAGAATAACCCTGTATAATATAATTTCATCAGGGTAATGCAAGATTACGAACAGCGTTCCCTTTTCTTCAGAAACCTCAGAAACTAATAGATTTGATAGAAACAGAAACAAATATTTCTTTTGCTGCCCGCAATATTTGAAAACGTTACAAAGTAGTTTTTACATTTATTGATGAGTTTCCTCAAACCGGTATCAAGATGAAATATCCGGTTTTCGGATGCGATTAATTACCAGGTAAATATGATCAACATCGGGTAAACATAATTACCTTAAGTAAACATTAGGTGACTATGTCCAACGAACATTTTAAACATAGACAAACACGCTAAATTCACTTTCGCAAATGCTTCTTTAAATTGCAGGAATCAATTGGTCATCTATGTTTATGAAGGTAAAAGAATGTTTTTTGGAGTCGTGCGTAGCTCAAAAGAGGTTATATTTTCGTAAACATCGCTAGATCAAGAAACATTTATCTTTTTATACAGTATAGTTGAGATTTTAAAAAAATCAAAATAATGTGGACAAAAGGGATAATTCATTTAAAACTGATTAATGTAAAAAAATTAATTTTGAAATATTATGAATGTCATTAATATGTTCTATAAGTTATTAATATATCCTTAAAAAGATTGTAAGAATTAATATAGAAAGTAAACTTAAACAAAAAAACATAAATTACGTATTCTAAAATTATATTTGAACAAATTGTCGAAAAATATGCATTTTGTGGCTTTTTTGATCATATCATTTCTTAAAAATCAATCGAACATGCTGAATGACTTTAACATGTTATTGTTAAAAGAATAGGTAATTTTCGGCTAGCCGGGCGCCAGTGATATATGTACATATATAAATACATATGCATATATATATATATGTATATATATACATACATATATGTATATATATGTGTATATATATGTATACGTAGATATGTGTATGTGTGTGTGTTTGTATATATATATATGTATATATATCATTGGCGCCCGGATAACCGAAAAGTACCAAAGAATATATATATATATATATATATATATATATATATATATGCGTGTGTGCGTGATAATTCACACAAACATCGTAAAAGTTAAAATTTTTACACCGTCGAAGAGGGAAAAAATGTTCTTTCATATGCAATTTGTTTAAAAACTGTATCTCAATTTGCTTTTTTTTTTATGAGTTTTAAAATAACTTTCAAGCATTATATTTTTTTAACCGCCCGATTGGATCAGCCCGATTGCGGAAGACATTTGTACTTGAAACAATGTAAATAGTTCAGCATTTGTTTCATGCTAATAATCCATAAATTTAAAACTTCGTTAAAAAATAAATAAATAAACACAATTTTAACAGATGTGCAATCGAACCTCGCGCTTAAACACTGAAATAATCAAATTAAAAACAGTTGCTATAAATAATGAAATCTTTGGCGATTTCGTTGCTTTTTAACCACTAGTATGTCTCTAATACTTTTTCAGTAAATTTGAAAACTTTATTATTTCAATGCATAATTGATATTTTTCATTAAAATTTCTGTTCGTCCTAGTTGGTGGACAATATAAAAATTACATACCAAATATAAAATATATATATATTAAAATATTCAATTAAAAATTCACCTATGTTCTGTACACCGGGTGAGCACGGATTAGATCCTCCACTTTTAAAATTTGCAGCAAACTGTCCAGTCATTTGACCGTTTTTATAGAAAATGGTTATATATAACCGTAATTTAACTCTATTCTGACTATAATATGGGCAATAATATGGTGCGAATATCGTTGAATTACGGTTTTGTAACCGTTGTCTATAAAAATGGTCGAATGGCCGGATAGTTTGCTGCAAATTGTTAACAGAGTCTGGTTAATATAAATTGTTAAACTGTTCGGCAAAAATAAATAAATAAATTAATAAACAAAATATAAAGTATGAAATTAAAATTAAGTGAGCTGTTTTATATTTTTGTGAACAGTTTTTAATTATATTTTTACTTTTTGGTTTCAGCTTGCAAACAACAAACAAGCCAAAGTAAGTCCATTTTTCCCAACTATTTTTTATGACAGTGTCAAAATTGATTTGTCTTTTAGAACTTTCTTCTTAGAACTTTAATTCCTCCGTTGGAATGTTTCTGAAATGTTAAAGAGGTACAATAATTACAAAAATATTTGAAGATTTTTTTTTTCTCTGTCTTTTTATCAATCGAAATATAACATGGAAAGAAATCTACTTCAGAAAAATCGATGCCTTGCTAATATCAATTGAATTATATGGGCAAAAAAATACAAAAACTAAACACGCAACAAATGCAATGAAGCACGTTTGTGAAAAAAAAAAATGCATTCATAACTGCGAAATTCTCAAAATAATACCACTTTTTATGACATACTGACAAAAAAGTTAGATTTTAAAATATAAAACACTGGGATAAGATCAGAATAAATAGTCAATGTTAAAAATTTAACGTAAGAAAATAAAGAATTAGGATCTAGAACTTAATTGATTCAGGAAGAAGCCTTGTATCTTTTTAGCCTATTAATACTTTAATTAAATTAAAAGAAAAACTTTCACGTTTGAAAAATAGTTTTAAAACTCACCATAAATTTCTAAATTACATAATACATTCAAAACTGTTAAAACTTAGCTCCATTTCAGAAAATTTGCTGATCTGATTGCAAACTTTTTGTAAAAGTATAATTATTCCATTTTGATTGCTATGGGTCATGCTGATAAAAGTACATGCCTACAGTAGTCACGCGAAGAAACTCGCAAGCTAATGTTAAACCTATGGGAGCATCCTTTTCAAATTTCTAACTTGCAATTTAATATTTTTAAATGACTTATTTGCATAGGATAGCTGAGCTCAATTTCTAACATTGTTAGTTTGTACTTTTCCCATTTTTTGTGCAGGTGTTTTTTTTTCTTTTTTTTTTTTTTTTTTTTTTTTTTTTAATGGAGCTACTTTTACTTTTTTCGGAACCGGCTCTGAAAGTGAAAGTAACTTTCTAAAATAAATCCGAAAACAAAATCGGAAAAGTACAAACTAATTTGTTTTCACATAATTCATATCTACATGTCTTCTTTAATATAAAATTTTACATTTTTTTTTTTTTTTACTCCAATGGTGTCAATGTTTTTGGTATTGGCAACATTTGTACTAAATGGTATTAATTTGTTTTCACATAATTCATACCTCCATGTCTTCAACTGTCTAAATATAAAATTTTGCATTTTTTGACTCCGATGGTGCCAAAATTTTCGGCATTGGCAACATTTGTACTAACTGGTATTAATTTGTTTTCACGTAATCCATCTCTCAATGTCGGTGACTTGCGTAATTTTTTAAATGAATGATTTAGTATTTCTTATTTTCTTTTTCCAGCCTCAGAAACACCAGATGTAGGAGAATTTACAACCTCCGATTCATTGCAATCTTCAAACAAAGTCTTCAACCTCAAGCTCAAATTTGTTTGCTTTGATGATGGTTTATTCCCGGATCCCAAAGACTGCAGCAAGTATGTAAACTGTTCTAGTGGAATGTCTTACGGACTGTCCTGCCCTTCAGGCAAGCATTTTAATAACGAGACGAAAAGATGCGAATCTCCTTGCTCTGCCAAATGTGATCCAAACTTACGTGAGTTGTCTTTTTTTACCATATCAATAATCCGTAACGTCCAGTTAGGGGTCATCCATAAATTATGTCATGGTAATTTCGTGGTTTTTTTACCACTCCCTTTCTCTACATTGAAAAAAAGTCAGATGTTCCATAATCTAGAAACAATATATTATAATCACGAACAAAAATATACAATAACATCTTCCGAGTTATCCCTAGATTCCGAAAACATGCAAATTTTGTGTTTTTTTCTGCCATTCCCTTTCTTACATCGTAAAAAAGGCATATATTTCATAATCTAGGACAATATATTATAATCACGAATAAAAATATACAATAACCTCTTCCAAGTTATCCCTGGATTCAGAAAATATACAAATTTCGTCCTTTTTCTACCACTCCCTTCCCCCACATTGTTAAAAAAAGGCAGATCTTTCATTATCTAGGACAATATTTTATAATCAGGAACAAAAATATACAATAACCTCTTCCGAATTATCCCTAGAATCTGAAAACATGCAAATTTCGTGTTTTTTTTTCTACCACTCACTCCCCTTCATTTTGTAAACAAGAACGAAAAATCATGCGTCAAGCATAGATTATGTAAAACTTTCCAACGCTTCCAAAATAATTTTACGAATCATACTCTTTTATAAGCTAAAAGATAACATCTAAGTAATCCGAATACTTTATTCAGCCCTGTATAGGATCTATAGATTTGTATATATACTACATAGGATGCTAAATTTTAGTTCAGTTAGGAAACACGTAGCACAGTTTAAAATTCTCCGTCTGGAGTTAAATAATACGGAAATGTGTTCCCGAACTTTTGTACTTCCCTGTATAGGATCTACAGAATTTATACACACCACGTAATATACAAAAAGCGATTTAAAATTAAAATCGCATTCAGTAACTTAAAACGCACTTCCAGGAATTATTGTTAACATACAGTAGAGAATTCTTTTGTGTGTCCCTGTAAATGAACGATGACTGCTATACACACAATATTCTGTAGTAAGTCTCTTGTAATGAACCTTATATAAATTTCAATGCGTTTAAAATAGTGAAACATTATTTAAATAAACCGCAGACGATTTTTCTCCATAGACGTAATGTAACGGAATTCTTTTGACTGTCCCTGTAAAGTAAGTATAAGTGCTATGCACACCCTATTCCATATTAAGCTTCTTCTAATGCACCTTAGTGATATATATAAATTTCAATGCGTTTAAAGTATTGAAACATTATTTAAATAAACCGCAAATGATTTTTCCCCATAGACCGCAATGTAACGGAATTCTTTTGAGTGTCCCTGTAAAAAAACTATAAGTGCTACACACTTCCGTTGAAATAGGGAACATGCTATAGATAACGATTATAACATATAAAATTTGCAGGGCAATCCGAGCATATTTACGGGAGTTAGAGCACGGACAGACGGCAGACGGCAGACGGCAGACGGCCAGACGGCCAGACGGCCAGACGGCCAGACGGCAGACGGCCAGACGGCCAGACAAACCGAAGTCATAAACACTTTTCAACTAGGTTGGAAAGTGTTAAAAAAGGCAGATGTTTCATAATATAGGACAATATTTTATAATCACGAACAAAAATATTCGATAACCTCTTCGGAGTTATACCTAAATTCCGAAAAGCGTTGTTTATATTTAGAAACCTTGTAAACTAATATATTTTCTAAATTTAAGAAATCATTTTAAAACACAATTTCGTTTGCTGAAACTGATTTTCAAAAACGTTCCCGTGTAGTACATTTGCATATTCAACAAACATGTTTTATAGAGAAACATGATAAATCAACAGCATTATTATTAACATTAAAATTAATATTAAATTGTTACTCTTGGATGTATAAATTCAATTATGCAGCTGAAAATGTTTAATTGAGAATTATAGTATTCTAAAAACTTGTATTCTGGCTTGTGAAAACTGATTAATGCACTATAAAAACTACTCGGAAACGTTCTCGAAAATCTCAAAAGAAGCTTTGTTTTTATAAATGGTTCTTTAATTTTCAAAAATATATTACTTTCTGAGGTTCTAATGATAAAGAACACGTTTCAGAATCATGGATAAATCATAGGAGGTTATTGTATATGTTCTTGGTTACAGTATATTTTCTTAATCTAAGAAATATTTGTCCTTTTTACAGTATATGTGACAGGTTGTCATGCTTGAATAACATCCCATTCCGTAGTTTGACTTCACATACACTCATGTTTGTGAAAATTGTAACACGATGAAGGAATTATGCAAATTGAACCAAACTTACAGGAAATGTAAAGTGAAGTAAGATATGCAAATGATTAGAATTACAAAGCGATTGCGCATGCGTGGAACGAGAACCGGCTACTTGTCAGTCGCTTGTTCCAGGCATATAAAGGACTGTAAAGATGCGTTGAAATCAGTTTATCTTTCTCTGTCTGCGGTAAACGTTTCATAAGGAAAGGGCATGTTTACAAACAAACACTCCCGTCAATCAATCTCCCCCTCTTCTAACCAATCAGACAAACCGTCCCTATTCATACACCAATCAAACCATCTTTTGCCCTGAGTGACGTCAGCTGAACATTCCTTATTGGTGGTCAATATGCCTCGTCAAAAGCGGAGGAAACCATACCAACAACTAATGGGGTTCAAGTCACGAGAAGGTGGATTTTCGTATCGAGAAATCGTAGCCCGCACGCAGTGTAATGCTACAACAGTGATGCGTGTTTAGAAGAAACGGACAAAGGGAAATCAAACAAGGCGAAAACCTGGCAGTGGGGCACGTTAATAGCACGACGGCACGGGATGACAGACACCTCATCATCATGGCTTGACGGACTGTACAGCGTCCTCTCATGTGTTAGTACAACATTTGAGCACAGCTACAGGTGTTTTGTTGTCTAGTTCCACAGTTCGTCGCCGTCTGCTACAGCATGAACTGCGTGCAAGTGTTCCTCTACGCAGGATTCCC
Source organism: Maratus michaelseni (assembly GCA_963931845.1). NCBI lineage: Eukaryota > Metazoa > Arthropoda > Arachnida > Araneae > Salticidae > Maratus > Maratus michaelseni. The sequence continues at coordinate 109,042,953 of OZ007595.1, forward strand.
CTCTCGCTGAATCACAGACGCATCCGACTTCAGCGGGATCAGCAACACAGCGCATGACGTGTCCAGTGGCAACAAGTTACTTTTTCCGATGAATCACGTTACAATCTGGAGTACAATGATGGAAGAGTATCCGTCAGACGTTATAGAGATGAACGTCTAGTCTACTCCCACAGTGTTTTATCCAGCGTCATACCTCACAAACGCCTGCATCATGGTGTGGGGAGCTATTGGGTATAATTGTCGATCCCATCTAGTGCACATTGCGGGTAACCTCAACAGTGATCGCTACATAAGAGAAATCGTGGAGCCAGAAGTCTTCCCCTTTCTTTGACGCATTCCGGATGCTGCATTTCAGCAGGATAATGCCCGTGCACATGTTTCTCAGACTCCACAAGCTTTCTTCAGTGCACAACAGGTTTCGCTTCTTGCATGACCTAATGTAATGTAATGGATATGTTACCCATCGAGCATGTCTGGGATCTCATTGGCCGGCGACTCGCTCGTACACAGTAAGACTTAACTTTGGCTTCAAGTCGAAGTAATCTGAAATGCATTCGCAAGATTACATTCAGAATTTGTATGATTCAATGCCACGACGTGTACAGGCTTTCATCGCTCAGCGTGGCGGACGCACAAAGTATAAATTTCAGACTTTTTTTTTGTCTAGAAAATTTGATCGTTTATTTGTACCACTATCAATATATGGATATATATGTGGAATAAATGTCATTAATTTTTGACAATTCCTTCATGGTGTTGCAATTTGCACAAACATGAGTGTATTTTATATCGGGACCTATATATGACGAAACCTTATCTTAAATAGAAAAATTTCATGGTCATGGCGTAAAGCATACTGTACAAACATCACTACTAAGATAGAAATTTTACTAAAACGAATTTTTCTCTAGTCTTTTCCAATTCTGTCTTAGCAAGGTTTTACTGCATTTTTTTTATTAGCTATATTATGTTGCTTATAAAAAATGCTATCCAACTATTTTTCTATTGTAGATGTGATGTCACAACTTGTTCAATCCCCTCCGTCACCCCGTCACGATTTATGGATCCTTCCATTCTCTTGAAGTGTGAATTAGAGTCCTGCACGCTTCGGGTTGTACTCTACCTAAACCAGAAATTTCTGTTTAAAGTCAATCAAAAAACCGACCCGAACACAACAAAAAAAAATTGTCAACCCGAAATACGATCCGAAGTAAAAGAAAATGTATCAATATTTTAATACACTTATGGAAAATAGCCTACACTGTTAAAAATTTGCAGCAAACTGTCCAGTTATTCGACCATTTTTTTTTAAACACAGACAGATAAACCGTAATTTAACACTATTCGGACCATAATATAGGCAATAATATCGTCAGAATAGAGTTAAATTACTGTTACGTAACAGCGTTCTATAAAAACGGTCAAATGACTGGACAGTTTGCTGCAAATTTTTAACAGTGTATAATTATATCTCATATAAATTTTATCTTTTTTTTAAAAAAAAGAACCCAAAAACACTCATTACTATTCAATAATATAGCGTTTTTCATTTTAAAAAATATTCCAGTTTTTTTTTTTTTTGAAAATTTGGGTTAAGCAGATTCTGACTTGAACGATCAAAACTTATCCTGAAACCGACCCGAACCCGAAACATTTAAAGTCAACCTGGACCGAGCCCGACCCGCAACGGAAAGAATTAGCACTGATCCTACACTCGCAGAACCTCGGGTGGGGTCGCGTTTGGGTAAAATCAGGTTAGCCGACACGATGCAGGATTTAATGGATGATGCTTTGTTAGAATTATTGGAATAGATTTGTTAAAATAAAGCATTCGAAAAGCAGGATATCTGATTAATAATTTTAACATTTTTAAAAACAATTAAAGTTAACAAAATGTATTTAAAACTTCAAGCTAGAAATTGCTCTTTAATTACACGGAAGGGCCCCTGAATATCTGATTACTCTGATTAGAGACATCTGCTGCTCTTTTGAATTCGATAAATACTGTCACATTAATCAGTTGAAGATGCTGGTGTGGTATTGACGTGCCTGCACTCAATTTTTCAGAGTAACCCAATAGCGTCGTAAGTCCGAATTTCCCCCTTGATGGTCGTCTCAGTAAGCAAATTTCAATAGAATTCTGCTCGAAGTAGGAGGTTGAGAGTGGGATCTTGACAGGAGCAGTTTTTCGGTTTCAAAACCAATATTTAACCGGATGGCAGAAAAAGCATAAAAAGGATAAATTGATCACCTTGATTATAATCTACCTCCTGCAAAAATCCGACACAAATACGACACACACACACACACAAAAAAAAATCTTCAAATTGACTTAAAGCCGAAGTGAAAAAAAATTAATCCATATTTTAATACCAATATTATCTTTTTTTGTATAAATATGAACACGTATGTACTCATTAATATTAAAACATTAGTTTTTTGATTTGAAAAATATTCAAGACTTTCTTTTGAAAGATCGGGTTAACCCGAACCGAAAGAGTAAAACTCTAACCCGAAACCAACCCGAACCCGACACATTTAATGTCAACCTGACCCGAAACGATAAAATTATCATCAACCTGATCAGAACCGCGGGTAAAATCGGATTATCCGACCCGATGCAGGATTCTAACTCAGAGCCAGAGAACACAAATGCCAAAAGTCTCAAATATTGCCAAGAAAATAAACCTACGGCTGTTTCTGAAGCCATTACCTTGTACACTTCCAGCCTGGAATGCTAAATCTATGGTTCTGTGATCTTCACCGTATATTCTTAACCTACCATCAGCGTGACACGATCGAAACGAGAAAGCCCCATTGCCGAACACTTTCTGAAATCATATGACCTATACAGCGAGAACCTATTACTTGTTTTCAGTCGAAAGGTGTCTAAATCATGAATGTTTTCCATCATGTAATTTTTAACAGTTGTACTTAGAGCCCCGGCACCTAGCATACATGCATCTAGATATTTCATATGACAACATCTGCACATGCGTAGGAATGAGATGACACCATAATTTTTCCAGAATAAGTCTCTGATTCAATTTCAATTCAGTGTATCAATCAGTGTATCGTCGTATTAAAGAGAAATCCTTTCAACACATTGAAATTATAACGTATTAAATTCAAATTGAAACTATGTTAGTTTTATTCCTTCTAAACTGAAGCTTACTAACGCACTTGTTAGTGAGTTATACAGGACTTACAAAACGGGGATGGAGTACTAAAACTGATTTTAAAATATTTATATACCAGACTTACTTTTAAAATTACATTCCATTAGTTGAAAATTTCAACATAATATGATCTTGAGGTGTTTTGGAAATTGAGAATGTGCCATAGTAGGCTAGGTATTCTCTTAACAGATGTAAATATAAATTATTTAATATAAAGGCTATAACAGCATCAAAGTAACCCATTAACGCAACAATTATTTTTCTGTTGAAAAATGGAAATATTGCATTTTATACCGCTTTTTTAAGATAGAAATTTTTGTCTTATTTTATCGAGGAGTTTTTGCTCCGCAAAGAAAGAAAAATTTTTTTTTCAGAATTCCTGGTATGCAAACAACAAAAGTATTGTAAGCTATGGTGTTGCATTAATGCAACACTTAAGCTTTAATGGGTTAAACGTTTTATCAATTCATATGTCGTTAAATTTGATCAAATAGCATTACAATTAGAACAAGTTGAAAATTGTACGTTAAACGTGACAAACGAGGTACGTTCGTACTGTTATTATTTCAATGAAATGAATTATATCGTCTCTTATTATGGTATGATTAATTTCAGTAATAAAATAAGTACATTTAAAGTTGGCAACATTTTATCTTTTGTTGACATTAATGAAAATTCCAATCGGAAACTCAAACCCAGCTCTGAAAATTTCAGAACTTGAAATCTATATTTAGACTCTTTTTCCATTTAATATCTATTTCTCCGGAAACATCGATAAACAAAAAAACTATCGATAGATTATAGGAGTGCTATAATTAAACAATTTTTGTATACAAATTCAGTTTTTATATTTAGTAATACGGAAATAATAGGACTCCATCTTAAACAGGACGTAATCACCATGACAACCTAGAATCATTACCTATATCATGGGATATAATTAAATTCATTACGTATGATAGGATTTAATAGAATGAAAAAACTTTTATTAATGTCTTTTCAAGTTTTGATTCGATTTTCATAAAATTTGAAATGACTCAACAAAATTCTGCAACGGTTGTATATATTAGATTTAAAACAATTCGGTTTGGCAGTCTTTATGCAGTTATGCGGACGGACGGACGGAGCAGAGGACGACAATAGGTGCTACGTATTTATATAATTACGAACGCACCTAAAAATATATCTGAAAATTACCACCATTCCTTGTTGCAATTGAAAAAATTTTAACCTCCAAAAAATTACTTATTCTGAAAATAATATGAATAAGAATGTAAATGGCATATAACATTGTTGTTTCTTGTGTGTTTTAAAAATTAAACTGATTTCTTTGTTTAACACTTTCCAACATAGTTGTTAACACTTTTCGATATAAACGAAAAGAGTTTATGAATTTAGTTTGTCTGGCCTTCTGTCTGTCTATCTGTCAGTAGGGAAGAAAGACCGTTATGAGGACACGTCGGCGTCGGCGTAAGGGTGGTGGTGGTGGTGGCGTCGGCGTAAGTGGCGGCGTAGGGTGGTATCAGATAGATTCACGTAGATAAGATAAGGGGCGTGCGGTGGTGGCGGCGTAGATAAGATAAGAGGCATGCGTCACTTCGGAGGGTAGATTTGGATGTTTCATGGCAGGTTGGTAGAGATAAGGAGTATTACTTTAATTAGTTTTAATTGGAGAACTTAGAAATTTTTCGAACCCATTTTATTTTCAACTATAGTACGATGCTAAATATTTTTCAATGTATGCTTTGTGTAAGAAAATTGCATTTAAAAATATTAATTGAAAATGGTCATTCATTAATTTTAATTGGAGAACGTAAGAAATGTTTGCGGTTATTTTTTTCAACTAGAATAGGCTATTCGATATACATGTTAGAGTATATTTGAGGTGAATTTTAAAAGTCAGTAAGGGTTTAATTAAAAATTGTGTTTATTTTCAATTGGAGAATGTAAGAAATTTTGGCGAGATTTTTTTTTCTCAACGAGAGTGCGCAGTTTGAATGGTGGATGTGAATGAAAAATATTAATTAAAAATGGTCATTCATTAATTTTAATTGGCGTACTTAAACATTTTTGGGGCAAACGGGCGGGTTTTACTGAATTCCATACAGGTTATGGTAAAAAATACAGGGTCCCGTATGAATTATACTGTACTCAATTCTAATAGCTTCCCCCCTCCCTTTTTTACCCAGAGCGATAAACTATCTCGATAAACTATCAATACACACTTCCAAAAGTATAGAGTGATATAAAAAGAATAATTTTAACGTATATATAAAAGTGTAAATAAACAAGAATGAAAATCATGCGTAGCGGCATAATTCATGAATCACTTTCCAACATTATCGAAATGTTATGCGAACAAAATATAATTTTACCATCGAGTGCATTAGTGAATTAAAATAGTGAACCGATCCCCTTTTTAATAAAAAGGCGGCTTTCACAAAAATCCAATTATGCATAAGATCCCTTCCTAAAATCAGATAATTTACACCTTACCTTTTTTTTCAATTCTAGTTAGGCTAAAAATACAGCTTACGCAGCGATAGGTTCAAAATATAGAAATCCTTCAAAAGAAACTCTGAAAAGTTATAGATATTAAACCCTGCTCATAAAATAATGCGACTATTTGACTCCCAGGACCTTTCACAAAATAGTATAACCTTATTTGAATTCCAGCACCCTTCACAAAATAGTATAAGCCTATTTGAATCCCAGGATTCTTCACAAAAAAATTAGACAGATCCCCTTTTTAATAAAAAGGACCCCTTCACAAAAAATCTAATGAATTATTACGGAAACCCGTCATACATTGATCCCTCTTTTTTCCCCCTTCGAAATGTGAACTCGAATTATACTATAGGGCCCCTTCATAAAATAATTTATGCATGCCCTATTTATGGCGGACGAGGTGAATTTCAACGGATTTATTTGAGCGAATTAGATTTTTTTTTTAATTTAAATTAATTTTAATTGAAGAACTTAGAAAATTTCAAAGCAAATTTCTTTTTTTTAACTAGAGTATATAATAGCGGGTAGAATTTTAGATTTGAATGGAAAATAGCAATACATTTTTGGTGCTGTCATCTATCGTTTGAATTTAGTACTTTCTTGTTTTACCAAAAGCCTGGGTGAGGTTTGATCCCTTACAAAATGAAATCATAGCACACACTGCAAGAAAAAACGGCAAGATATACAGCAAAATGTTCTGTAAATTTATGAACCCAAATTGCCAGCATTATTTACTGTAAATTAACAGCACAATGAGCCTTAAAAACTTTTCTTTTTGGAATTTTACAGTAAAATCTCTGCAATTATTCTAATTTTATTGTACAAATGGCTGTAATAATGCTAAATTTTACAGGAAAAATGCTGGCAATTTGGGTGCATAAAATGACAGCAAATTTTGCCGTAATTTTTGCCGTTTTTTCTTACAGTGCACTGATTTGCGTTTTTCTAACCATTGTGCTATGATTTCATATCTCTGAAAGTATTTTAAAAGAAGAGGTCTGTGATGTCATAATATGTGAAGATCATACGTTTTTAGTTTGTTAATTATTTTTGTAGATTATTAACCAATCCTAACTATTTATTCATGAACCAATCACATAGGATTATTTGTAATCATGCGCGCCCGCTAGATTTATATAAATTGATGTGAATCCTGTTCATTACATTATTCATTACATTGTTGTTGATGTGCAAGGTTATATGATTTAAGTGGTACTTGGTTTAAAAAAATGTCTAGTGTAGAAAATAAAAAATCCTTCCTGATACCCAAAGTAGAACCTCTACCGATGGACATTACCCCCAAAGTTGAACCTGTTTCGAGTATTGAAATGAAACCGTCATCGTCAAGAGAGATGAAGTTACCCCATTTTTGTGAACTTTGCAAGAAAGGCTATTCTACAAAATATGCGTTTAATAGACACATGACTCATCACTCAGATGAAAAAGTTCTTACCTGTGGTGTTTGCGGAGAAACCTTTATTTGGAAATATGATTTACGAAATCATGCTAAGACTCATTCAAGAACATATAATTGTAAGCTGTGCAATATGGTGTTTCCGCGATATTTTGATTTGTTTTGACACAAGAAGATTCATAACACTTCCAAACCGAAGAAAACGCCCAGGTCTTCCAAACAGCAAAAAGATGATCAACGTAAAGTACTGATTAATCGACTTTGTAATTTATTGCAACAAGTATGCACTTCCTATGAGCAAACAAAGTAACTTATGACGTCATCTATTTTTCGAGTTATATGATTGGGTTAAGCCTTTTAACTGTAACTGAGACTGATTTTTAAACCTATATAAGTAAAGGATCCAGACATTTCATCTAATTCAGTGTGAACTTTAAAGAAGATTGCAACCAAGTAACATGGCAAAAAGAAATCATCAAGAACAAGTGTTGCCACCTACTAAATATTCTTGTGTAGATTCGCCTTTGGTATTAAGAATTGAAGGTACTGAAGACCTTGTCTACGTTGACGAAACAACCTCTTTTCCGGACACCTGTTGTGAACCTACCAAGGACATAATGAATGAATTTTTCATTGACTTTAACTTTCCAAAACCTTCTAACGCAATGGCATCCCATGAACTCATTCAAGAATCGTTGCAAGAACCCATCCAAGAACCGCTACAAGAATCGACTACTCATGCTTCGAATGATGAATCATTTGTATTTTGGAAAGAACTTGGAAACTCAATCTTTTTAGGATTCGAGTTACAGAATTCTGATTATTGTATCCATATAAGGGAATTTACGTGTGAAGGAATTCTCACCCAGAATGGAATTACTATGGTCATCCAGACTTGGTATGAGTTCCAATATAAAATCGCTGTCTTTAATTTAAGATATAAAAGTTCCTCCTTCGTTAGCAATAACACTATGTTAGTTATAAATGAGGATAATTCTGTTATGTGTCTTAAAAGTTTAACGAACGATTCCCATATCAAATTAAACAATTATCAATTAGAACAATTAAAAGAAGAAGCCTATAAACTGAATAAGAAATTGATTCATCACCAGTATGAAAAACATTTACCTAACTTATTAAAGAAAAAATGTAAACAGGCTACAATGACACAAGAAAATGAATTTGTGCTATGGTCCAAACTAATTTTCTGCATCGAGAATAATATTATAAGTATATTTAATGAAATTTATCAATGTACCGGATGTGTTTTTAGACATCCAAGTGTTAGCCTGCATTCGTGTTTTACATTTAACAACCGTGAAAAATTTAAACAGGTTGGAGATATGATTTTAATGCTTGTTAATTTTGACGATGTACTATCCATGTTTTTAAAGAAAGTGGATTTTGTTAGCGACCACTTTTTATGTAATTTGAATGTGCAAACTTTTAAAAGCGTATTGCTTGAATAAACTATCTTGATTTTACATCTGTGTCATTATTTCTATAAAATACATGTTTAAACTTAATTAAAATATATGCAATAAACTTGATTAAAATACAATAAACTGAATTACTATACAAATTAATGAAAAAAAATACTTACACACCAGATTGAAGAAAACATCTCTTGCTCAACTGGATTCTTCACCACGTGGTTTGATGACATCACTGATCGCGATAACATTCTAGATAAGATTCACATATAAGAACACATTTCATTTCTTCTAAAGCAAGTAGACGAGTTGGTTCTAAGGTCTAGGTATGTAGATATATAGTAGGTTAGTAGTAATATATTTTTAAAGTACTTTTTATTATGTATTAAAAGAAATGGTTATTTTTTTTTTACGTAGGGTAGACAAAATTAAAACATAAAACATTAAATTTAATCTTTAGTAATACAAAGACTTACACATACAGAAACGCAGACATCCTCTTAGTTATATTCATGCAGACTTTAAGATATATCACATATGTTCTTTCTTTTACCAAGACACATATAGATTTTTTAAATGTATGTCACGTGACTATCTAAAGCGAGATTGATACTTAAAACCATTAATATATGTGAATTCTTTCGTATAGCCCTGTATACATACCACTCACCATATATATATATATATATATATATATATATATACTAAAATCTGTTAAGTTTTAAAATGCATCATTGAATATTCAATGAAAAATACTAACTAAGAAATATTAATTAAGAAATATGCTAATGTTCGGACCTATAAAATTTTTGGGCAAACAGATAGGTTTTAATTAAATATGGTAATGAATCTAATTCTATACAAGTTTTGTTAAAACAGAGATTATAGTTAAAATAGAGTCCCCTATAATACACATTAATTATACTGCATGAATGTGCTACACCATCAATATTATCACAGAAATACCTTCGATGAAATTTAGACTAACAATACACACTTAAAAAATAGACACAGAGTGCCCAGTAAAAGGATAGGAATGAATGAAAAATTTTAACGTAAATTATAAAAATAGGATACCACTTAAATCATACAAACTTGCACATCAACAAAGTAATGAATAATGTAATGAACAGGATTCACATCAATTTATATAAATCTAGGGGGCGCGCATGATTACAAATAATCCTATGTGATTGGTTCATGAATAAATAGTTAGGATTGGTTAATAATCTACAAAAATAATTAACAAACTAAAAACGTATGATCTTTACATATTATGACATCACAGACCTCTTCTTTTAAAATACTTTCAGAGATATGAAATCATAACACAATGGTTATACTAACGTAAATCAGTGTGCTATGATTTCATTTTGTAAGGGATCAAACCTCACCCAGGCTTTTGGTAAACAAGAAAGTACTAAATTCAAACGATAGATGACAGCACCAAAAATGTATTGCTATTTTCCATTCAAATCTAAAATTCTAACCGCTATTATATACTCTAGCTAAAAAAAAAGAAATTTGCTTTGAAATTTTCTAAGTTCTCCAATTAAAATTAATTTAAATTAAAAAAAAATCTAATTCGCTCAAATAAATCCGTTGAAATTCACCTCGTCCGCCATAAATAGTGCATGTATAAATTATTTTATGAAGGGGCCTTATAGTCTAATGCGAGTTCACATTTCAAAGGGGGAAAAAAGAGGGATCAATGTATGACGGGTTTCCGTAATAATTCATTAGATTTTTTGTGAAGGGGTCCTTTTTATTAAAAAGGGATCTGTCTAATTTTTTGTGAAGGATCCTGGGATTCAAATAGGAGTATACTATTTTGTGAAGGATGCTGGAATTCAAATAAGGTTATACTATTTTGTGAAGTGTCCTGGGACTCAAATAGTCGCATTATTTTATGAGCAGGGTTTAATATCTATAACTTTTCACAGTTTCTTTTGAAGGATTTCTATATTTTGAACCTATCGATGCGTAAGCTGTATTTTTAGCCTAACTTGAATTGAAAAAAAAGGTAAGGTGTAAATTATCTGATTTTAGGAAGGGATATTATGCATAATTGGATTTTTGTGAAGGGAACCTTTTTATTAAAAAGGGGGATCGGTTCACTATTTTAAATTCACTAATGAACTCGATGGTAAAATTATATTTTGTTCGCATAACATTTCGATAATGTTGGAAAGTGATTTATGAATTATGCCGCTACGCATGATTTTCATTCTTGTTTCTTTACACTTTTATATATACGTTAAAATTATTCTTTTTATATCACTCTATACTTTTGGAAGTGTGTAATGTTAGTCTATCGAAGGGCCCCTCTGGGTAAAAAAGGGAGGGGGTAGCTATTAGAATTGAGTACAGTATAATTCATACGGGACCCTGTATTTTTTACCATAACCTGTATGGAATTCATTAAAACCCGCCCCAAAAATGTTTAAGTACGCCAATTAAAATTAATGAATGACCATTTTTAATTAATATTTTTCATTCACATCCACCATTCAAACTGCGCACTCTCGTTGAGAAAAAAAAATCTCGCCAAAATTTCTTAAATTCTCCAATTGAAATTAATCACTATTTTTAATTAAACCCTTATTGACTTTTAAAATTCATCTCAATAATACTCTAACATGTATATCGAATAGCCTATTCTAGTTGAAAAAAATAACCGCAAACATTTCTTACGTTCTCCAATTAAAATTAATGAATGACCATTTTCAATTAATATTTTTAAATGCAATTTTCTTTCACAAAGCATACTTTGAAAAATATTTAGCATCGTACTATAGTTGAAAATAAAATGGGTTCGAAAAATTTCTAAGTTCTCCAATTAAAATTAATTCAATTTCTAATTCGCTAAAATCCGTTGAAAGTCACCTCGTACTCTAGTCGTCAATTCTCCGCGAAAAACAAATGGGTGCAAAAAAGTCCCCCAATTAAAACTAATTAAAATAATACTCCTTATTTCTACCAACCTGCAATGAATCATCCCAATCACCCTCCGAAGTGACGCATGCCTCTTATCTACGCCACCACCTCCGACGCCCCTTATCTTATCTACGTCACCACCCTACGCCGCCACTTACGCCGACGCCACCACCACCACCGAGATTCACCCTCTCCACCACTAACGCCGACGCCGACGTGTCCTCATAACGGCCTTTCTTCCCTACTTCTGTCCGTACTCTAACTCGCGTAAATGTACTTGAATTGGTATTTAATTCTTATGTCATAAAGGTTTACCATATGGTATGTTCGGTAAAGTTGAAAATGAAGTGTGTAAAATGTATAGTTCGCTCAGAGGGGCATACTAAAGAATTCTGTTACATTATGGTATATGGGAAAATCGTTTTTTAAAGTATTTTAATGTTGTTACTCTAGTTCAATCATATGGAAATTTATATATATATATATATATATATATATATATATATATATATATATATATATATATATATATATATATGAGGTGCACCCAAGAACCTTACTATAGAAAATTGTGGTGTGAATAACATTTATCGTTTATTTACAGACACACACAATATTCAGTACAGTAGTCTATAATTGCTGTAAGTGAGTTTACAGTTGTGATATGCATTTTTAAATTTAACTAAATTTACATGTTACTCGGTGTGTTTTAATTTGATAGATAATATACAGGGCTGCACAAAATAATTCGAATGCATTTCCGGTTATTATCGGAATTTGCTGAAGGAGAATTTTTATCTATGTTATTCGCTTCGTAACTGAACTAAGTTTTTACATACTATGTAGTGTATATACACATGTATAGATGATATACAGGGCTGCACAAGAGAATTCGGGTATTTTTCCGACTATAAATGTTAATTGCTGAAATTGGGTTTTCAAATATCTTATACGTTTTCCAGAGCCTTTGTGATGGACTTTGTAATCTTTGACAGTTAATTTTTTATTAAGAGGGGTCGGTGGGCCTTGCAGGTATCGCTCCCTGCACTGGGGCCTTGCTGCATAGTAAATGAACTTCTTGGGCGGGGCTAGGTGAGCTTAAGCCAAAAGGTAGGTCCCCCCCCCCCCAGTTTGACCTTGTTTATTGAGACATCATCTTTCACCTTATTAAACGGTGAAGTTTTATTACTGTATTCTAAATGTATTGGAAAGTGTTCACAAACTGTGTTTTACGCATGATTTTTATTTTTTATTTTTTCTGTTAGTTCTTTTTTATTTTTTCTGTTTTCTAAAATGTATTTTTCTCTTTCACAGTATGCAAATGGAGAGTGTTCAAGAATAAGTTTCAAGGTATTCATACATTTTTAACTCTTGTTAAATTAGTACTGAGTAAAATGCATACTTTTATTGTAGAAGTTTTTTTTAGTATTTTTTATTTTTATTTCCTGATACTTCGTAAAGACCCCCCCCACCGCTCTGCACCGCTAGTGTTCTCACGTGCCAAGATGGTAAAAAAAAAAAGAAATCTTGAATAAGATATAAGATACTGCTTAAATGAAACTAAATAAGGGTTACTACGTACTTGGGTTTAAGTTATTTCAACCTACTAACTGCAAATTCTAAAACATGGAAAATCAGTAGGGGATACCGGGGAATTACTGACACTTAATCACATTTTTCATTTTATAATAGTTACCGTAGCATATTTGATATCCGTGATAAGATATAAAAATACCTTGATACTTTTCCCATTTATTGCGTAATACTCGTCTAATTAAGTATGGTGCCCAAATGAAAAGCGGACTCAGAGTGTAGAATATAAATATTTTATTACAACTCTAAGATTAATCAGCGTATTTGTTAAGGCATTTGTCTCATCATGTCACCAGTAGGTCGATACCCCTGGCTTAGAACTCTTGGGGCTGATCTCGGAAGAATGTTTGTATCCTATCCTTAACTTCGTCGTCCGAAATAAACCATTGTCGTCAGAGTGCCTTCTTAAGTTTCCCGAAGATGTCAAAATTACAAGGCGACAGGTCTGGACTGTACCATCTCATCGACAGCGCGATTGATGCATCGGTGATGGCAGCGTTGCCAGGCCTGGTCTCGGTGCATCCTTGACTGTCTGTCTGCCTTGTCTGAAACTCTTGCACCAGTTGTTCACAGCTGTAAGGCCTAAACAATGTTCACCAAAAACATGCTTCAGTCACTGAAAAATGATTACGTTCGTTGCTCCTTCAGCCACCAAAAAACGCCTTACGCCTCGTTTCTCGATTCTGGACGCTTCCATCCTCTTCACCCTGTGTTTTAGCCGTCAGTTACACACACACAACTTCTTTTCAAACGGCGTAACTTTCTCTAATGCGCCACTACCCTGCGCGAAGCCAATCTCAAATAAAAAACAAGTTTGGAACTTTGATAACGTCGCTACGTCAACTGTTCACTTTTCAATTCGACACCCCTTATATAAGTATTTTTTTTTTTTTTATGTGAACGCTACCAAGTGTCGATATTCCTCCAGATACCGGGGTAATACCAACATGCCTACGGGGTAATGTCGACATGGGTTATTTACTGTAAAGTACTAAATTCTTAAAAAGTAGCTTTTACTGTCCTACACAAATTTTAAATTAATTAAGGAATCAGCAAAACATCAACACAAATCACTTATAGAGACGAGAAAAGTTTGAAATAACGAAAAAGGATATTTATTATTTTTTACAGTGTTTGAACGTTTAAGAAAGTTGTGCAGTTAGTCCGATAAGAAAAGATTTACTTTGTTTTCTGTAAAATGCAATAGAATCAAGAGGAGAAATGGCCACCACATCATAACCAAACAATACTGAAATAGATATCACATTATTCAGGTTGGTTGCTTGGTTGATTTATGACGGCCGATTATCTACACTTGGGATATAGGTCCTAAGGAGGAGTGCCCTCCGTGGAGGTCTTTCTAAGGGATTCTAACCCGTATTTACGGCAAGGTTCGAAGAAAACCACGGAAAACTCCGAACGGTTAGGTCGACGAGCGCGACAGGGGTTTGAACCCAGAACCTGCCATCTACCAGCTTTGAGAGCAAAACCTCTCAGCCACTGGTGGGGCTCGCATTATTCAGAATATGTCTGTTAGTCAGGTCTTGGAGTGGTCTCTTTCTTGGCTACCAATAATTTTTAATTATATTCGTGCTATATTACTGTAACAGCTAAAAGAAAAAGCTCACCGCGAAGCGGGTTTCTACGACCTCTGCAAGATTAAAAAAATCTAAACAAAATTGTTTGTAAGGAAATAGTGGTAGTAAAAGTTTTTGATATGGTCACTTTTAAAAGAGACCTCCCCGAGGCCTGCTGTTAGTACAAATGGCTTAATTACAATTCACTCCCAGTACATTCCTCGTTGTATAATCAGATTTCATACATAACAAAGAAAATTTACCTAAAATATCTTCATTGTTGGAAAATATATAAACGAAAATTCGTGTTCGGATAGGATTGATAAGCCTTTGAATCATTTCGGACAACATATTTTGCTGTAAAAATTTTAACTTCAATCATATGCGTTTCTGTGACCTAACACGCTTATTCTTTTTCATGTAATCTCTTAGAAGAACTTTTCAATGCTGCTGTCGACGATTTGTGCGACAAAGATGGTGTATACGTCAGTCCGTTAGGATGTGAGATATATTTCAGGTGCGAGAATGGTGAGGTCAATGCATTTCAATGCCAGAATGGTCAACATTTTAACAAGGAAACTTTGCGTTGTGAAGAACCCTGCGATGCCCACTGTGATTTATCTATTGGTAAGAAAAATTATATTTGCATTGTGACCTTCTGTTCTTCATTTTCTGTTTAAAATATTAACTGCAGAAAATAATGTAATTAACGGTTTATATGTTTTATAACGCAAGTACTAATTTTTAAAAACATAGAACAGAACATAAATTGCTCCTATTTAAAATACATGGTCGCCCGCAGAAGAAAATCCAAGGAGGGGCAAGATCTCGTAAAAGATATGCTTGTAAATGTGCCAAGACTGCGTTTTTTTGTTAATTAATTTATTTTTTAATGGAGAATACAAAAATGAAATTAACTAAACTATGACGTTGTGGTCAGAACCTCGCATGCAAAACAATTTTTAAAGATAGCAACATAAAAAATTACAGAAATGTAAGAAATAAGATATATCAATGCGTGAACGCTTCACTAGTGTGAATTCGCACCGACCAAAATTCGAATCGTTGGCATATTTTGAAAACATGCTTTCATTAATTTTCATTTTTCAATAACAAAGTGAAATTTTTGATAAAAATAAATATCACCGTATGATCTCTTATTAAATTTCGTATTGAAATCTCGTGTTATATCTCACTATCACTATATTGCTAGCTATGTTATACGCAGTTGAAGTTACGGAATCCCAAATAGCACTAGTGTGCAGTGGAGTGCGCGGATGCGGTGTCCACGGGCTTTTAAAAAAATCTTTCACTGGCTTTTTATCAAAATGAATAATTATAATTATAACGTTTTAAATATATTATTTATCTAAAATAACCACATAATTCAAAGTCATCAGTCATGTGTAACATTCCAACTAAATATAACTGTCACTGACACTGATGCATTGATCCCAGCCCATAGCAAGACTGAGTAAATCGATATTTTCATTTTGTTATGAAACTTTTTGATCAAATATGACGACCCAATGCTTTCAATTCTGAAATACCAGAAATACTCAGAATATTGAACATTGGACATACTCAAAACTGGGCACATAGAGGTCAGTTCATACTCATTTTTGAAACATGGACTTACTCAAAAATGATTAGAATCAGTTCAAACTCATTTTTGAAACATGGAAATACTAATAGTTGATAATAATTGTTTATTTTAGATTGTTATTTTAGTTTGAGAAAACTGATTAATAGATTATAAAAACTACTTGGAAACGTTCCCGAAAACCTGTGGAGGCAAAATAAACATTGTGTTTATAATTGCTTCTTTAGATCTCAAAAATATATTGATGTCTGAGTTTTCTAAACTTAAAGATACTTTTCGGAATCGTGGGTAACTCTGCAAGGGCTATTATATATTTTCGTTCGTGGTTGTAAATTTATAGATTTAGAACTGTTTGTCTTTTTTTTACACTGTAGGCACTGTACAATAATATGGCTATTGTTAAAAGAAAATGTTGTTGTCTACTTAAAAATATCTATATAATTTTGAAGAAATGTCAGCCCTTGTATTAATATAGTGTACGATGACCGTTTGTTTATATATTCACTTATTAAATGCCTGTACAAAAAAATCATGTATGATATGGCATTCATTTTTAAAAGAAAAGTTATTGTGCTTCATTTCAACAATACATTCATATTTAATCAAGTCTTTTTACAGATATACAAGGCAAAAATATCTTCAAATCTTCCATTGAATCCATTGAAAATGAACAGGATTCGATAGCTATTTTCAGAAATAATTAATAAAAATGACTCAATTACTCCTTTTTAAAATGTATTGTACTCTCCTTATGTGAACTCGCAAATTCGGACTTGCGACGGTGCTGTTATATAACTCATATGTATTCTATTTAATGTGAAATATTTCTATTACGTATAATTAAGCCAGAACATTGTATTTCGCTTCAACATGCCACTTATCTGTTACATGCAGAATAATGCATTACATTAAACCTTATTATCTGTTACATTTTTAATTTATTTTCTGTTGCATAGCACAGGTTTTGCAAAAAGTATACCAATTCATGTAAAAGTCATATTTTGAGGAAAAGAAAAAATATTTTTAGGCTTCAATGCATTTTCTGTTCGTCAATATACATTGTTCTCTACCTATATTATGTATCTCCATAAGCTACAGAATCTTCTCTATACTAAGCTATGAATGAAAAAAAGCTTTAAGGATATCAAAGTTGCTTGTTTTATTTACAATGTGTAATAAATATTTTGTGCTTTGAGAAATTATTAGCACTGTAATATACAATAAATGCAAAATTACATTAAACCTTGTTATCTGTTACATTTTTTATTTATGTTCTCTTTCATGGCATAGGTTTTGTAAAAAGTATACCAATGCATGTAAAAATTGTAATTAAAGAAAATAAAAAAAATAATAATACTTTTAGCCTTAAATGTATTTTCTGCATGCATTGTTCAAGATTCATTGAATGTTTTCATTCAGTGTGTTTTCTGCTCCTCTTCGTACATTGTTCTCTACATGTATTATATACCTCCGTAATCTACAAAATCCTTCCTCTGTTTTAACGTACTAATTTGATTGACTAATTTAAATAAGTTACTAATTTAATTTGAAAGATAATTAAGGGGCGGATTTTGATTAAGGGGCGGGACTGGCGACTATTTTTATATTCAATAGTACCACAATTAACAAAATATTTTCTCTGTGGTAAATTTCTCTTGAAAATATTCTAGTATAAGTGTATGGCAAAATTTCTTTTTCAAAAGGGGGTGCGAATAGAATAAAAAAATATTAGCTGGACGACATATACACCGGCCCTGTAATCAGAGAGTTAAAAAAAAAGTTTTCAGGATAGGAATACGGTTGGTTTTATTTACAATATGAAATTAACACTTTATACCTTGAAAAATGAGCAACATGTGTTGGAACAACATATATGTTTAATGTATATTTGTAAATGTACTCTGTGCTCTCAATTATCTTAGAAGAGAATAAAAATATCTTTACTGATTTTTGTTTCAGCTGAAAAGTGTGGCTGGGAAGGTACTACAGAATCCGAAATTGGTAAGCACTTTTTTGAAACCAATAATAATGAAACAAAAAGTTTATACGTTTTCAAATTTTAATAAATCCAGACTTGTTATAAAAACTGGTAGGGTATCATGAACTATTTCTATAGTAAAATTAAGAATAAAACAGAGAAAAGGACAAACAATAGAACAAATTTTCTGCATGTAAGTATGTTATAAGATTCAAAACAAATAATAATTAGTTGGATTAAATTTTAATCAAATTAAGCAATCGGCTGAATAATTGTATCTAATTTTGTAATAGATTATTTTTGTACTCGTTTAAAGGTGCCAAATAGTCTGGTATATTTACATTTTTCATTCCTCTAATATTTTACTGTATAAGATGTATTTGTCAAAACAACAACAACAACAAAAAAAACATTTAACCACTTCACTCCCAGGCATAATTTCGCTGGTGAAGGGCTATATACCAGGCTGTGCGGTGCAAAATGTTTGTGTCTTAAATCATTTAATAACTTTCGTTATTTAATAGTAATGAATGTAAGGTCGTTAAAGGATTTACAACGTTATCATAATACGTATAAAATAATATATAAAACTTGCACATTATATACATACACTGATATACATACATACAGTATATCAGGGTGGCTAGTGGTCAGGGAAAACTGCAGTCAAAAAAGTGGTTTACACCGGTATATTCTTATAGAAAAATTCATCTTGATTATTTGATCGAATAATGAACATGAATTTTTCTATAAGTGTGTATTGGTGTTTGTCACTTTTTTTTACTGTATTTTCCCCTGACCACTAGCCCCTGTATATACATAAAACGTAGGAATTTATTTTATTTCTATTTATCTTCTTTTATTCTTTCTTATAATGACGTAAGATATATAGTGAACGTATTGATGTACGTAATGGTAACTGTTTACAGAAATGAGAAGAAGTACGCAACGTACGTCCTGGTCGGTGATTATTGAAATGAGAGGACGTACGCAGCGTACGTCCTGGTCGCTGATTGCTAAAATAAGAGGACGTACGCAGCGTACGTCCTGGGAGTGAAGAGGTTAAATTTTTCGTTATAAATATGGCGTGAAACTCATCTACTTTCTATACTTACTGATCCTTGTATTATTAGTGTAAGGAATTAATTCACACTCCTTTTTAAAACATATTAGAAAATTCCCGTTTTATTTCAAATATGACGTCTCTTTTTAATGACATAATTCTTGTTAATTTTATTATTGACATTTGCTAACCATTTTCTTTTCAAATTTCTTTTTATGTTTTTAAAATTTAAATTAAAAATACGGTACAGTTATATTAGCTGTTCGCAGACGGTAAAACGCCAAGTATTGTTACCATACAAGAAAAAAAAGAAAGAAAGAAAAGAAGTAAAGAAAAAACCCAAGATCATATTATTTCAACATCAAAGCATATCTGTTTTATTTTCGATGGATGACGTCATATTCACCTGTTTCCCATAGTTATGCATATTGAAACCTTGTATTATTATCAAAAACTAAAAAGAAGTATTTTTATTCCTAATAATATTATTTAATCTTCTTTTTAATTCTTAAATTTTTTTTTCATTTTCATTTTTCACGTGAAAAATTTCCAATTGAAACTAAATTGTTGAGTAAAAATTATTATTCCGGGTTTTGATTTAGTGGCAACGATAAAGTATTAGCAACGGTAAAGTAAATTTTACCATTTTAAAATTTTATATAAAAAAAGGTCCATTTATTCTGTATGAAAATAATGAAATTTTGAATTATTAACAAAAATATTTGAATACAATAAACAAAAACCAGCCTATGTTCATTTCCGGGTTATAATCAACCTATATGCATAGATACAGGCTTATTAAATTCTCCATTTTGACGCTGACTTCAGCCAAACATTTACACACACTTTCGCATTTATAATATTATTAGGATTTTGTTTATCAAGTACATTTTCACAAAAATTTTGCGAAATCAGTTTATTTATCATTACTAATCTTGAAAATGTCGTCGATTGAGCGTACAACACTTAAAAGGTATTTATAAGCCTTTAGGAGTACTGTTATCACTTTAAGCCTATACATTTTCACTTTAATTTTTTTTTAGTTTTAATTTTTATAATATAAAAAATGAATAATCGACCGTCTTTAAAGATTTAAGAAATATAATGAGCTCAAAAGAGATCTTAAAAATTTAGTATTTATGTGAAGTAAAATTTTCATTTATTCCTTAAAAATTTTGAATCTGTTTGTACTTTTTGAAATGATTGATTTAATTGTTGTTAATATTTTAGAAAATATGGTAAAGGATTCTCCCAAAGAGTTATGCTCAAAACCCGGTGTATATCTTGAGAGAAATCCATTGGAATGTGAAACATACTTTAGATGCGAAGATGGTGATGCCATTTTGCTTCAATGCCCGAACGGTCAACATTTTGACCAAGAGACACTGCAATGTGAAGAACCTTGCGAAGCTGACTGTGATTTATCCGAGGGTAAGAAATATTATAATGGTTTATGTTTAAGATAGAATAGAATTTCAATCTAAAAATTTGATATAAATGCAATTTTCTGCTATTTTTATAAAATGCAAATGGAAATTTCGTTCCGGCTGCTTATAACTTGAGTTTTGACGAGTTGATTTTAATGAGACTTGCACTGTTAATTAAATATTTTTCCAGGAAAGGTTTTAGTATACAATGTATATCGTTCTACGTTGCTTAGCTACACTGCAAATCTTTATACATTTTTCAGAACACTTATTTTGTCACCTTTTTCAGTACACTATGAAGCGCACTTTTTGGAACAGTTTTTAGAATACTTCTGAGAATACTTCTTTTGTTCAGCACACTTTCTAGCGCACTTTTTAAAAGCAATGATTTCCGAAGTGTGCCCAAATGTATTCCCAATCCGTTCTTCAATGTGTGTCCAGGTTTAGATTTAACAAATATCCTGAGCAGAACACTTTCGGTACACATTCATAACACTTTCTTTATAGCGGAGCATATTCGGAACACATTAAGGAACACATTCAGTACACATTAATGTAGCTGGAACATTTTTTTAAAATTAAAGTGTTCCAAATGTGTTCCCAATGTATGCTGGGAATTTGCAGTGTATGGAATTATGGGCAACGGTTGTATAATCACGTGAACACGTTTATGAAAAATTAGCCTTTTTAAAAGGATTCTGCTGAATGGAACTTTAAATGGAACTTACACTGTTAGTTACACCTTTTTTCAGGGAATGTTTTAGTCTATAACATATCGTTCTACGTTGCTTAATTACAGAGTTATGGGAGAAAGTTCTATAATCAGGTGAACTGAACCCGATTATTAAAGATTAGCATTTTAAAAAAGGGGACGGATTTTGATAGGACTTGCATTATTAGTTAGATAACTTTTCAGGTAAGATTTTAGTATATAATAGATTGTTCTACATTGCGTAGTTACAGAATTATAGGAGAAAGTTCTATAATCAGATGAACCCGATTATTAAAGATTACTCTTTTCATACTGGACGGATTTTGATGAGATTTTCATTGTTAGTTAGATAGACAGATTATGTTTCCGGGATAGTTTTAGCATATGGTATTCGTTCTATATTTTTTAATTATAGAATTATGAGTGAAAGTTCTATAATGAGGGCAACCCCATTATGAAATAATAGCCTTTTTAAAAAGTTTTACTGGACGGATTTTGATTGAGTTGCATTGTTAGTTAAATAATTTTTCAGCAAGTTTTTACTTAAAGCGTTATTCGGGTAATTTTTCAGGGATGGTTTTAGTATGTTGCACATCGTTCTACGTTGCTTAGTTATAGAATTAGGGGAGAAAGTTCTACAATCAGGTGAACCCAATTATTAAAGATTAGCATTTTTTTAAAGTTCTACTGGGTGGATTTTTATGAGACTTGCAAGATAGATAATTTTCAGGGATGTTTTTAATATATTGCCTATCGTTCTATCGTTCTTTACCAAATCCTGCTGTAAATGATCAACTAAAACAGTTTGTTCTTAACAGCTCCAATTTTGTCTGACACATAAGAAAATTTATAGCGCAATGGCGTTCGTATCGTTTATAGCAATGCAGCAGAACATTCCAGGTAAATGTCTCTATTGCTTTAAAACACAATGACAAATTCATCGATATATATCGTTTGATTCATAGATAGTTTAGAGAAACAGACTAGCGCAGCGGGCAAAGCCTGTTTAGTCTGTATTATAAAGCAAAAACATATGTGTCAATAACGCTGACTATAATTATGATGGAAACCATTTTGCTTTTCCGAACATAGGATGACGACAACAGCAGTTGATGAATTAAGACTAATTTTGGATTCCAAATATCCTCATGTCTGTCTTGCTCATCATAAAATTATGCTTAATTATTTATGTCAGATGACAAATACAATTTATATTCTTTTTAACCGACTTTAGAAAAAGGATGAGGTTCTCAATTAAACCAGTATGTATTTTTTTATGTATATGTACCGATTACTCGGAAATTACGCGACCGATTCATGTGATTTTTTTAATTGAAAGAGGATACTCTTGAATGGGTCCCATTTAAGTTTCATCGAAATTAGTTCAGTGTTTTTTTAGAATTTTAATTAAAAAAAATAAAAAAAATAAATAATCAAATAAAATTATACATCTTTAAAATATTTCATTTTCAACAAGTGATGTTATGCAGCGCTATCTGTTTGGGAAGAAAGTCGCTACCCGGCGATTTCCCTCCCTCTTTATACGGTTCTGTTTCTAGGATTGTTGTAGGGAAAACCAAAAAACAATGTTTTAAACGTTACAAACTTTTACGACGTAAACAATCAGTAAAAAAACATCAAAATTGTAAAGCGTTTAAATTTACCCAAGATTTTTGCGGTACACTCGCTTCATTTGAAGAACTATATTTTTATGGTGGAGGAATTTGTACGCTAATACAGGGTGGGCCAAAAGTTCCTGGCAAATTTTTGAATTAAATATAAAATCAAGAAATTAGCGCACGATGAGGGCGGTTGGCAATACTGCAAAGTTAATAAATAATTTCTAACTGCCCATGTAATTGTATCAGATTCGGTAAAATCCACGCACGCAACTGCTGCTATAGTACTGCATTGCTTGCCTTAATATAACACCAAGTAATTAGCGTACGATGAGTGCGGTTGACAAAACTGTCAATTTAATAAATGATTTTTAACTGCCCATGTAATTGGAACAGATTCGGAAAAAGCCATGCAGCAACTGTTCTATAGCACTGCATTGCTTGCCTTAATATAAAATCTAGTAATTAGCGCACGATGAGCGCGGTTGACAAAACTGGCAATTTAATAAATAATTTCTAACTGCACATGTAATTGGATCAAATTCGGTAAAAGCCACGCACTCAACTTCTGCTATAGCACTGCATTGCTTGCCTTAATATAAAATCAAATAATTAGCACACGTTCAGTACTGTTGACAAAACTGCCATTTCCATAAATAATTTCGAACTGCTCATGTAATTGGATCAGATTCCGAAAAAGCCACAAACGCAACTGCTCCTATAGCTATTGCATTGCTTGCCAACAGAGTCAATTTATAATACTTTGTAGTAATTTTACTTTCTAGTAGTTTTTGGAGTCGGTTTTGTCTTGGTTAAAAATTTATATTTATATAATTCTCTACCATTTGTTAGAGCACTAAATCTCATGACTAACAAAAACAAAAATAAGTCCAAAAGATTTTTGAAATTTTTCTCCAGTTTTAATTTTTATAAAATAACTGATAATCGACAGACAAATTTAAAGATTTAAGAAATATAGGGTGTCTCAAAAATATAGCGACAAACTTTTAGGGGAGGTACAGGACACTGTAACAGTCATTTATTGTGTAGGAAACCAGGGTCAAAAATCCACTTGTGTCAAAATTGCAGGACGTCCTCCAATCCAAAGTCCCGTTTTCGTTCATAACTTTAATAGTGCAGACACTTTAATGAAATCCTTTCAGTATCCTTGCAATTCATACAAAGATAAGTCTGTTGCGAATTTTGTTAAAATATCTCCACTACTGTTAAAGTTATGAACGAAAACATGGCTTGGGATTGGAGTGAGACGTCCTGTAATTTTGACACAATACATGGATTTTTGGCCCGTGTTTCCTATACAATAAATGATTGTTACGGTGACATGTACCAACCCTAAAATTTTGCCGCTGTATTTTTGAGACATCCTGTATAATGAGGACAAAAACATTTCTTTAAAAAATTCGTTTTTATATGTAGTACAGTTTTTATTGATTTATGAAAATCTATGAATCTGTATGTAGTTTTTGAAATGATTAATTCAGTTGTTATTAATATTTTAGAAAATATCATACAGGAATCTCCCAGAGAGTTATGCGCAAAATCGGGTGTGTACCTTTATAGAAATCCATTGGACTGTGAGACATACTTTAGGTGCGAAGATGGGGATGCCAGTTTGCTTCAATGCCCGAGCGGTCAACATTTTAACCAAGAGACTTTGCAGTGTGAAGAACCTTGCGATGCTCACTGCGATTTATCCTTTGGTAAGAATTAATGCAATGGTGCATGTTTAAGATTCAAAAGAATTTTAATGCAATAATTTAATATAAAACTAATCTAAATCTAAATTAATCTTTGATATAAAACTGTAACTACTATATTATAAAGCAGTATAGTATTCTCGAATAGTAAGTATACTGATTTTGGTTTCATTCGGGTTATTCCTTCCAGCTGCAGACAGTTCCAAATAGAGATATTTATATTATAACCACACGGTATATTAATCAGTTATCTCAAACCGGAATATCGGTTTTTCGGATGCTAGCTAATATTCTCAATTAACTCGCTTAATGCCAACTTTTTTTTTCGCTGATTACCACTGTGGTCATGTGCGACACCACTAAGATTTTTATTTTGTTACATCTAATATTATAACTAAATAATTATGAACCTTAAATTTCTTCGTTTTGAATTTTAAAAAAGTGTTTTAATATAAAATAATATAAAATATCATAAAATAATATAAAATAATGTATGATTTCATAAAATAATATAAAATAATATAAAATATCATAAAATAATATAAAATAATGTATGATTTAATAAAATAATATAAAATAATATAAAATACCAACTCTTTTTTTCTTTTATTAGGGTCATTGGGGTCATATGTGACCACAGTAAGATTTTTATTTTGTTACATGTAATATTATAACTAAATGATTTAAAACCTTAAATTTATTCGATTTGTTACAAAAAATGTGTTTCAATGTAAAATAATATAAAATTTCGTGTTCAAAATGTGATCTATATACACATTTGTATTGGGTTAACAGGTGACCCTAGTGGTACTCAGCGGATAAATTGTAAATAAAAAATAAAATTTACCCATCTTATTAATTTGCTCTAATGAGTCAAATGTTAAGCATAAAATGAAAAAATTCCATTTTTTTTTTCAGAATTAAAAAAATTATATATTTATTACAGTTGTACGGTAAAGTTGCTCTGGGGTCACAGATGACCCCACGGTAGTAAGAGGATTAAACATTTTCAGCTGCGTAATTTAATTTTTACATGCAACAGTAACAAAATAATGTTAATTTTAATTTTATTGGTAATGCTGTTAATTTGTCATGTTTGTCTGTAAAACGTGCTAGTTGAACCTGAAAATGTTTACTTGAGAATGGATAACATCCGGAAAACCTACATTCCGAGTTGAAAAAAGTGATTAATACGCTATAAAAATTACTCGGAAACATTTCCGAAAATCAGTGGTAGTAAAACACATTTCACTTTTTATAAATGCTTATTTAAATATCAGAAAAAGCCTAGTTTATCCTAGCAGTCAGTTCTTCAACGTCAGCAACTGCTGTGGCAAAGACTGTGTCCTTGACATAGCCCCCCCCCCCCCCCAAAAAAAAAACAAAAAAAAAAAAAAACAAGAGGAGTAATGTCAGGAGAGCATGGAGGCCATGGAATTTCTCCATCCCTTCCAATCCACCTATCCGGAATTTCTTCTACTAGGAACTCAGGAACTGACGTTGAAGAATTGAAAGCTAGGATTAAAGATGCTGTGTGTATTGTTACGAAAGAAATGTTAGCGAACACTTTGCAAGAACTAGAATACAACGTTGACGTTCTCCGAGCTACCAAGGGGACACATGTTGAAATTTCATGAAGTATGTTGTCTTATTAAAACAATGCATTCAAACAACCATAGGTCTAATTATAATGGTTTTCGCAACTTTTTACAAGACTATATTTACAAGACTTTGTGCTGACCCTGTATAATCACAAACAAAAATATACAATAACCTCTTTCGAGTTACCCAGATTTCGAAAAGCGTTCTTTATGTTTAGGAGCCACATAAACTAATATATTTTTCAGATTTAAAGAATCACTTATAAAAACAATGTTTCTTTTGCTGCTACTTATTTTTGGAAACGTTTCCGAGAAGTTTTTACTATGTACTAATCAATTTTTCTCACCTTGCATATAAGTGTTTTGGATACTATCAATTCTTAAATAGACATTTTCATAATAAGATCACTAATTATAATCAAAATATAGATAAAATGCTTAGGTGATACAAAGATGAACACAAAAGGCTTATAAAAACCTTTTAATCATCGACATGTTTCAGCGCTCATATACGGCGCCATTTTCAAGATATATAACGATCTTGACTATTTCAAGCACCTGCTTTTTTACATATATGATCTCGTGATTTATGTTTTCAAGTTTATTTTCAAAAATTTGCGAGAATATTTTTGTTTATCGTTATATATTTTGAAAATGGCGCCGTATATGAGCGCTGAAACATATGTCAATCATTAAAAGGTTTTTATAAGCCTTTTGTGTTCATCTTTGTATCACTTAAGCATTTTATCTATATTTTAGACATTTTCATGTTACAGAAAAACCTGATAAATTAACAGGATTAACATTAACATTGAAACTAATATTATTTTGCTACTCTTGCATGCATAAATTCACTTATGCAGCTGAAAATGTTTAATTACAAATTGATAACATTCTAAAAAGCGATATTATGGTTTAAGAAAATGGATTAATAAATCCATAAATACTGCTTGGAAACGTTTCGGAAAAGCAGTGGCAGCAAAAGAAACTGTTTTTATAATTGCGTCTTTAAATCTCGAAAATATATTAGTTTCTGAGGTTTCTAAATATAAGGAACATTTTTCGGAATCGTGTGTAGCATGGAAGAAGTTATTGCATATGTTAGCAAGTGGTATTATATTATACGTATTTTCGTAGTTTAAGAAATATTTGTCTTTTTTTTTTTTTTTTTTTTTTTTTTTTTTTTTTTTTTTTTTTTTTACAATGTACATGTTTTAGTAAAATATGCTGTGAACTATCAGTTATGTTCAAGTACTTGAAAATATTGTTGTACTTAATATTATTGTACTTAAAAATATTATTTTTTTTTCAGCTGAAAAATGTGGCTGGAAATCTGAAAATGGTAAATATTTTTCATCGTCTATAAATAATGAATTAAAATATGTATATGTTCTCTATCTTATATCAACGAAGACTGATCATGGAAATTAAAAAAATTATTTTAACTTTTTTGAATAATAATAATAACAATAAAAAAATGTAGAAAAGAATAATGGTACGTACAAGTCTAAGAATAGTGAAATTTTAGCTTTATTAAAATAAAGCTTATAATAATATTGTGTTGCAAGGTTTAGTATCAATAAAACTTTTTTCCATTATAGATTTAGTGTACAGTCGGTCAAAAAATAAATTATTCTACATCTACTTTATAGCAAAATAGATACTGAGAAAAACAAAAATATGCATCAGATTGAGAGTTATGTCATTTTAAAATGTATGTTAAAAAAATAAGCTTAGGAGGCCGTCTTAATAGCGAAACTGCATCAAACGTTGAAAGTTTCAATAAGGAAACCTAACTTTGAGGTTATATTTGGATTATTTGATAAATTTTATTTTTATGTACTAAACAGGAAGTCACTTGATCCAGTAATTTAGTAATTACATAAATGTAAGTTTGGAATTCCTCATGTTAAATTCATTTTTATTAGATGCAAAACAAGCTGCAAAGCGAGCCAGTTTTAGAACATAATTGAAAAATTACTTGGCTTTATGATCTGTAATTTTAGATTCGCATATATGTGAATCTTCTAGAAATCCATTTCTGTTAAAAAATGCATATGCAACAATTCATACTTTTTTCTAATATTAGTTTCAAACAATAGGAGAAAGGGACAGGGGTGATAAGACGACGAAGAGGTATGATGGTGAATTCAGTTTTTTCTCATCCAGTCGTATGTATCAGCACCTGTTCCAGTTCATCAGAGGCACTTGCTGGATGTTCCTGTAACTCTACAAACAATCAACAATTCGCTTCAGAGCAACCTGTCAGTAGGTGTGAGCCGAATTTTGGGTTTCAAGTGTGTTGTTGTAATTTTTAGACCTCATGGTGCAAGAAATTACTCATCTGTGATAATTTATTTCAACAAAATGTGAAAATTCATACGAAATATATGGGTTGATATACTGATATACCTATTTCATGGCGGCCATGGTGGTATGATGGCGAATTCAGTTTTCTCTCATCCAGTCATATGTATCAGCACCTGTCTTAGTGCATCGGAGACCCTTGCTAGATATCCATGTAATTCTACAAACCATCAACAATTCGATTCAGAGAAATGCAACCTGTAAGTAGGTGTGAGCCGAATTTCGGCTTTCAAGTGTGTTGTTGTAATTTTTAGACCTCACGGTGCAAGAAATTACTCATCTTTGATAAATTATTCCAATCCCTCAGTAACATATTCTCAAAATACAACTGAAGACGTGAAAATTCATACGAAATATTGGGGTTGTTTTGTTTACAATGAAGGACTTACTGATACACCTATTTTATGGCGGCCATGGTGGTATTATGGCGAATTCAGTTTTTCTCTCATCCAATCATATGTATCAGCACATGTCCTAGAGCAGCAGCGACCCTTGCCGGAGGTCCATGTAATTATACTCAGCATCAACAATTCGCTTCAGAGCAACCTGTAAGTAGGCGTGACGTGAGCCGAATTTCGGTTTTCAAGTGTGTTGTTGTAATTTTTAGACCTCATGGTGCAAGAAATCATTTATCTGTGATAAATTATTCCAATACTTCACTAACATAACACAGGCGAATTCAATTTTTCTCTCATCAAGTCATATGGGGCTGTACATATATAACTTTAGGGGAAGGGGGGAATCTGGCACTTGATATCGTAAGATATCTCTAGGGGGAGGGGGGTTTTATCTTCTGATATCGTTATCATTTTTAATCCAACCAAAATTTTCTTTTCTTTTTTTCTTTACATCAAAACAGTCTGTTATCATTTGTAGTCTTTTATCTACTTCTGTGAAAATACAAAGTTATTGTTAAAGCCATTAAAGGATTATACAATCATTTCATTCCAAAATTTGGAATACTCCAACGTTCAGCATTCCTATTGTTCTGCTATATGCGCATATAATCCACTGTTGCTGTCGGAGAAACCAGGTGCGAAGAATGTTGAAATGATACTTCTTGTGTTTTCTAGTAAAGAAAGTGTAGAAAGTTTGCAAAAAGAGGTGGTATTTACCATAGTACTTTAAAATCTTTGAAAGATCATCCATTAATTTTTGGAGACTTTATTGGTGCACCTTAGATAAGTCATATGTACATTGCTGCACGTAGACTAAATGAATTGATAGTTTGCCTAAGTAATGATGAACAAGAATGCATGAATGAAATGTAAGTAACTGGATCACAATAATCGACAGAAAGCGCCCCATCATTGAGCTAGTACCTACGTGAGAAAATATTGTGTGATGCACACTTTTCAGTATTTTTCATATTACTGTTGAATGTATTATGAAACAAAAAGGTATTTTTGAACTCTTTTAAATAGTGAATATCTCTTTCAGATAATATTTGATCTAGAATTATTTGATGTATAATAGTGATATTTTATTGACATCGTCTCTTCATTTGAATCTTTAAAGAATGCGAATAATAAATATATAATTATATCTGTATAGCACTACAAACGTATAGATAAAAAAAAATAATGTTTAGATATTGATAACGATATCATTAAGGGATGGTGGTGGGGGGGGGGGTGTTGAGGAATGATATCGTAAGGGAGGGAAAGGGTCCAAAATTACCAAACATTTTATAACGTTATATATGTACGGCCCCATATGTATTAGCACATGTTCTATTACGTCAGAGATCTTTGCTGGAGGTTCATGTAACTCTACTCACCATCAACAGTTCGCTTCAGAGCAACCTGTAAGTAGGTGTGAGCCGAATTTCGGTTTTCAAGTTGGGTTGTTGTAATTTTTAGACCTCACGGTGCAATAAATCATTCATTTGTGATAAATTATTTCAGTCCCTTATTAATATATTCTCAAAATAAAACTCAAAACGTAAAAAGTCATACGAAATATATGGGTTGTTTCCAATGAAGGATATACTGATATACCTGGTTCAAACAAATATCACGCGGATGACAATATGAAAGATTTTGAGTGTGAAGACTGCATTATCTGTGGGAAACAGGGCAAGGATAAACTCTGGGCCCCATTCTTCATATACAAATGTTGGATTAATTCTGCTTGTTCTGTTTGTGATGTTGATAAAGTCAGGCACGGCATAGACCCTGATGATATGATTTTTTCTTTTGGATTTTCAATTTATAATATGTTTGAAAAATTATAAAGGCGTGGGATTTCAAAATATATTTATAAGTACCTTGATAAATATTGTTATCTATTCGTAATCTTACATCTTATGTGGGGCAAGACGACGAATGTGACTTTCCTTCGGTAACCATAAACCTAGTTCCCGCAAATATGACGAAGATGATAATATGAAAGATTTTAACAGCAAAGACTGCATTATCTATAAGGGAAACAGGAAACGAATAAACTTTGGTACTCATTCTTCGTGTACAAATCTTGGATTTATTCAGGTTGTTCTGATTAGGATGTAGATTATGGGCCAGGCACATACTAAGGCGATATGATTTTTGCTTTTGAATTTTCGATTTGCAACCTGTTTGAATAAATTATAAATGTTTTTGGGATTCTGTAAAATGTGCTGGATAAAGAGTTATAGGTACCAAGATAAATATTGTTATCAATAACAAATATTGTCATATTTATCATCTTGCCTCACATAAGAGATAAGATGACGAATATGCCCTTCCTTCAGAAAACTTTTTTTGTCCATCCTTTGAGAGCACATGAAAAAATTTTAAATATTTTCTGTTGGTAATAGTAATGGTTGTAAGAAGTGCCTCATATCAATCACAGCTTTTTAATCCACTTACTGAGTTCAGGAAAATTTTTGCAAGTTTAAGATTTTACTCTCCTCCCTCCCCTCTCTGCTCTCCCATATGATTTAGAAATTCCTGCAATGATAGCTAAGACAAAAATTTAGTGGATTGGTTCACAGGAGTGTTTGTTTGTAAACATACCCTTTCCTTATAACTAAAATATTTCCAGATAAATAAGAAAAAAATCCATGCTGCATTGATTATGGAAACATCTCCATTCAAGAAAATAGTGCGGCTGCATAGTTTATGAAGGATCTTCCAGTGAAGTAAGGAAAACAATGTTGCCGCATAGATTATGGGAAACGTTCCATCAGGTAAGTGATATCATGTGGATAATGGGAAATCTTCCCGCCAATTATCACAAACAGTGCAGCAGCGTTGATTATATAAAGCTTACCAGTCAAGTTAGAAAAATAACTGATCCACATGAATTACGGAAAACTTTTCAATGAAGTAAGAAAAACCACATTAATGCATTGATTCTGAAAATATTTTGACGAAGTGAAAGCAACAAGGCCGAAAGGATAAGGAAAGATTTTCCTGCCATGTAATGAAAGCAGCATTCTTGCTAGTATATTATGAAAAATATGAATCCAGTACATAAATTTTAAATAAAATGCGAATTTTCGCAGCCTTTTTATTATTACAGGTATATGATACTTTCTCAGTGTTTTCAGTAAAAAAAGATTGAGAAAACAATTCTTATTTTGCTTACTTTTAAATATGATTTTTACCTGTCATACTTAACATGTTACATATATTATCGCTGGATGGAAAATTTATTTTGTAATTTTTTTTTTTCAGTTTTATCTAATTCGCTAAAGCAGCCGATTTTCGATTTTCAATGTCCAGGAAACGGTATCTACGCTAACACTGAATGCGAAAGCTTCATTCAATGTACTGGCGGACAAGCCTATCTCATTAACTGCCCACATGGTAAACATTACCACCCTTACCTCGAGAGGTGTACGTCACCTTGCCTAGCTCGATGTGTCCCGAATTATCGTAAGTTTTATTTTCGTGTATTGATTGTTTTCTTGATAATATGCACTTTTGTATTATTTTTCATTTTCATTAATTATTCATTTTCATTAATTCCTTTGTTGTTATTTTTCAGAGGATTTTTGTGAAGTGGAAGCAAAAAGTAAGCATTTAATTTAATTTAATTTAATTTTCTTCAACAATTCCATTTTAAGTAAACTAGGGGATCCAACCCGGAATTCCCGGGTAAGAAAATATAGGGGAAAACCAGTTTTTTTTTTTAAATTATTATTGAAAGCTTTAACAGTTTTTTTTTTATATTTAATATATGTTTTTTTTAGATTGTCCACTAATAACACCAAAAAAAAATTTTTCATATGAAAAATATGTATTATGTATTCAGATAAAGTTTTGAAATTTATTAAAAGCGATATTTTCGAATAAGCAGTTAATGGCCTAAGAAATTCCCAATTATTTCACTACTTACAACAGCCCTTTTTATTCTGATAATTTCAGTTATTTAAGCGCGTAGCTCGATTGCATGTGTTTTATTTATATTATTGTATTACTTTATTTATTGATTGATGAAGTTTTAATTTCGTTATGGAGTAGTTGCCGGAAACAAATGCTGAACTATTTAAATTGTGTTAAGTGCAAGCGAGTTAAGAGACTACTTCACTCATGCGAAAACACGCCTGTTCGCTAATGTTAATCCTATGGGGGAAATAATTTACGATATCTCGTTCGCATTTCAACATTTTTAAATGATTTTTTTTTTTTTTTTTTTTTTTTTTGCATTGGACAGCTGAGCTCAATCTCTATGCACGCTCTTTTGTACTTTTTCGATTTTGATCACATTTTTTTATTATTAAGATACTTTCACTTTTGGGACCGGTTTCGAAAGTGAAAGTATCTTCAATAAAAAAAAACTGCAACAAAAATTGAAAAACTACAAAAGATCGTGCATAGAGATTGACCTCAGCTATCCAATGCAAAAAAAAAAAAAAAAAAAAAAAAAATCATTTAAAAATATTGAAATGCGAATGTGATATCGTAAAATATTTCCCCCATAGGATTAACATTAGCGAGCGGGTGTTTTCCTCTGAGTGGAGTAACCTCCTAATCCTTCGTAATCGAACTGCACGCGATAGAGAATTTTTAAAAAATCATGCTTAAAAATTATTTTTAGACACATAAAATCATTAAATGGAGGTATGGTTTTCAAACAAACTGCAATTGAAAGAACATTTTGATCCATTTTCGACGGTGTAAAAACTGAAGTTGTGCAATATCCAGTAGTTAAAAAAAGTGCAGTAAAAGCAAAATTTATTGGTCAGGTGTTGCCACCATTAATATCCCGTCAGCGTTACTCACGGATATATTTTGGCTTTATAATATAGATTTTTGATTAACTGGAAGCTAAATATTTCAAATTTAAATTACTTAGGTTTGTATATATTTGACAAACAAATACAGAAGATAAAATTTAGTCTCTAAGAGAATAAATCTATGTTTATATATGTGTTTGTGTGCGTACATAAAAAATTCAGAATTACATTTATGCTTAGTATAGCTCCGAGAGAGAATTACTGAAATTTGAAGACACTAATCCTTATTTTTGAGATACAGCCTTTTGTCAAAAGTGATACAACAGGTGCTCAATGAAGAAAGAAGTATGACAGAAATGTATTGACAGAATGAAAATTAGATAAGAACAAATAAAGAACCGAAAAAGATATGTAGAAGAAACTGTAAAACTAGTCACAGAAAGTAATTGGTTTTTTTTATGTAAGAAAAGACAAGACTATTGTGCAAGAGAAGAAAAGAACTAAGTATTACAAAATAACTGTTATCGAAGAACATATATCAAATTTTCCAGAATTTGGTTCAAAATTTTCAAGACACTTAAAACCGATTTCTGGCACTGGAAAAGGTATAAAAAACAACGTAATAACATTTTTAAATGGCAACAACCAATACTTAAACATTACTGCAATTGGATATGGTGGAACTGCCTCGAACAATGGATTGAATAATGGTGCGATTGCTTTATTGGATAAAGAATTATGAAAGCCACTGCAGTGCTTGATTTGTCTGTTTCATGCAAATGAATTACCCGTTCGTCATCTATTTTCTTCCCTAGATGAAAAAACTAAAAATCCAAATGAATTTGGAGTGAAAATAAGAAACAACTGGAAAAGTGTTATGAACTTCCAGTGAATGAGTTTTCACCTATTGAAAATAACATTCCATTGCTAAAATTTAAGGATAATTTAAGTATGGACCAAATATATTTCATAGAAATGTGTAACACAATCTCCGTTAGAAGTTGCTCTTCTGATTTGTCTATGAAGAAACCAGAAAAAATTTGTCATTCACCATGGTTTACCTTAGCAAACAGATTAATTCGCTTGTACGTTTGAACAGATCCATCACAAAATCTCCAAACACTGACTGAGTACATTTTGAAAGTGTATGCAATTGTTTGGTTTAACATGAAGTTGAAACCATCTATCTATGGACGAAGCACTTGTGAAAACGTGTCAGCTATTTATGTTACCTCAATTACACTCTTAAAAATGTAATTGATCCAATCAGCCAAAGCAATGCATACTTTGCTGCACATGAAAGTGTACTCCATTGTATGCTATCAGGTGATAGACGTCATTAAGGAGTTTGCATTACGCCGAATTGTAAAAGCAGGGACTGGAAATGAAGTTGGCATCAGAAATTTTTAAATTCCTGTATGCATAAACTTTGATGTTACTGATTATATTGATATGATTCAATGGCATGATGTTAAATTAACATAACCTCCTATGACGATGTGTATTGCTGACGACAAACTAAAGCAGTAAATAAAGCAAGCAGAAGAACTTGATCATGAGAGTCAACTTAAATTTTTCCCTATGTCACACACAAGCAGTTAAAAGGATTGTTAAATTAGTTACCGAGTCATCCGTGTCAGTTTGCAGCACTTCTGCAAGAGACCAATTGGTAAAAACCAAAATAATTTTTCAAAAGATCATGCCAAGATTTAACACAAAAAATCTAATGTGTCAGTGTGATTATTATGGACCATGTGTGATTACTATGGAACTTAGAGAAAAATTAATGTTTCTTAAAAATAACGTTTTGCCTTTAAAAACAATATACAGTCAAACCTCTTTTAACGGATACCCTTATATACGGTCACCCCTCTCTTGCAGCCAAATTAAAATTTCTCAGCGAACATTAACTTCTCGTTATAACTAACAACCAATCTCCTGAAGTCACCTCACTTTTTCAGACTTTTTTTTTTGTCACATAGGTGTCCGTTAATAAGAGGTTTCACTCTTTTAATGTTTTTCTAAATAAGTGTGATTTGTTTAACTAAGATACGATAATTAAAGATTGCATTTCTTTCATTTCAATGTAGTACTATAAGAATATGTTACTGTAAAATTAATAAAAATTAATATGGTGAAAATCGCTAAATTCTACAAAATAATTCTTTCTGTAATGGCATCTAAAAATTCGTAATACATAGAATGTGCAAGTTTTCTGCAAAAATATCATATTTTGAATATTCTGTTTACAAAACATATGTATATTCTGTTAATAATCAAGAAAAAAAATTTTTTTTTTTAAAAAAAAGGCAATTTTTATCGTTTTTCATAGAAAAGTCATTTTTGAAGATCTTTGCGGCACCTGAAAATATTTTAGTACAGCAACAAAATTTTATGTTCTTCATTCTGATCCCAAAAGGCAACTTTTGCCGACTGTAGCAAATTTCTAACTGAAAAATAAAATAATTAACCATTATTTTCGTTCCACCCTAGTGCTCATATTTTACATTCAAACTTTGGCAAGAATTCTATGAAAACCAATAAATAGACTTTAATAATGTGAAAAAACTAGCAAACTTTGACGAATTATTTATTTTGCTGTCAAAAGTACTTAAAGAGACCGTTATAATTTATTGTACGAAGCATTTTACTATTTAATTCAGAGACATGGACCTTAAATCTCTTCCTGAAAAAGAAACTCATCTTTACCGGAATGGTCTTTTGGCGAAGATCAGCAAAAACTTCAAGGCTGGAAAAAGTAAAAAATAATGTAAGAATACGTGAAATCATGGAAGTCAAAGTTTAGATGGTACAGGCATGTTCCCAGCGTGAGAAACGCGCGTCTGCCAAAAATCATTTTTCAATGGAGCCCGAAAGGAAGACAAAGGAGGGGTAGACCAAGAATGACTTGAAAAAATTCCATTGAAGGGTCATTGAAGGCTTATAAGTTAAGTAATGTTACTACCCTAGGGGAAAAGGGAAAATAGTTCTCAAAAATTATTTTATTGGTCGAGGAAATCCACTGGTTAGTGGAAATTTCTAAGCATAAGGATGATGATTTACTTAGATGAAAATATGAACGCGCGGCAGCGTATTACTGCTTATTTTACTGTTTATTATTGTTAATTTTACGGTATAATACTGGCAGCTGGGATGCCAGTATTATACTGTAAAATCAACATTTTTTTTGCAGTGTACATGCAATAGTTTTCTTAATATAAGCCGAGAAAGAGCCCCGGTCACGATAAATTCAATTACGGCAGCGACAGCATTAGTCACTTTTTTACATGCATTCATGTTTTAATTTTCAAATATATATATATTTTAACAGCCTGTAGAAATTCCAAAAGAACATATCCATACTGTTTTACTTTGTTGTAGGTCATTCTCCAAAACAGCTCCTCAAAGATTTTAGCTGTGTGACGGATGGATATCATGTTAATCCTCTGGAATGCGAAAGCTTCATCCAGTGTTTCGGTGGTTCTGCCTATGCTATTTATTGTCCAGCAGATCTTCATTACAGTCCTACACTGGAGATATGCATGTCACCTTGTGAAGCAAAATGCACACCGGATTATGGTACATTACACTTTTTCGTCTTCTTCTTTTCTTTTTTTATGTATAACCCTTTCATCAAATTTACGTACCTTTTAATTCATTCATTTTAAAGCGAAAGCAAAACGTGCAGAAACAAACGATATTCTTTAAAGGGAAATTTAATTTATTTGCGTCAAAATTTTCTATTTTTTTTTTCTTGCATTTTTCGTATTTTTTAAGAGTGTAGATTCTTGCCGCAAAGCGGCTTCGTGACATTCTAATTCCTATACAGTCTTTCTTGCTTGTTGAACGTAACGCTGTATCAAAACTTTAAACGTGTTTTTCTCAAAAGTCTGTTTTTCAAACCCGGCGAACATTTTTCTATAGAACGGTTCAACCGATTTCCTTAATTTTTTTTTAAAAAAAGAAAGGTAATCGTTTATTCTGGAGATTATGCCACCGAAATGTTTTATTTTTATTGATTAATTATTTTTTCAAGCCCTCAAAAGGTAAAAAAAGAAGAAAAATTATCTTTTTTTTTGTTCAAATGACCGTTTTTTTTGTCAAAAATCAACTTTTTAAACTAAATGTTGGGATAAACTCCAGAGAATTTAATGCTTTTTCATAATTTGGCGAACCGATTTGTTTCAGATACTTTTGACCGAAAAAAACGGTCGCCTGATTGGAAGTTCACGGCGCGCACTTCAGAGTATACACCACGTCGCATTAGGTGTATTATTCATTTTATTAAAGGCGAAAACTTAATTATATATGCGAAATGTCAGTAAATATGATGCAAAAGGAGGGAGGTAATATATCTTTTCTTTGTAACCGAAAAAAAAAATCTTAAAAATCATGTGAATTTTAGATCAAAGAATAGACCTTAATTTATGAAACGATTTGATGATATAGAGATGTAAAGAAACTTTTTCAACAGATTTTCAACAGTCTAAAACAATTAGAAACACGGGAATCGCCTCCATTAGATTTTCATCCCATTCTAAAATTAATTTTTACATTATTAATTTTTGCTTAACTTCATTTATTTAAATTCTTTATTATTTCGTTTATTTGTTATAACACTGTATTTTAATATGCGTAATCTATAGAATTCTTAGATTAGATAGATTTATTTTATTACTTAAACTTAATTTTAAAGGATTTTTTGTGAAAATGAAAGTTTATTTCGAAACATTGTTATAAGTACATGTTATTCAACGTAATTTCCATCGTTTGCTACAATTTTTTCCCGTCTTTCTTATAAAAGGCGTATTCCTCGGTGGAAGAACGACTCGTTTTTGAATTAATCCATGAATCGAGCGATGTTATATATAATTTTTGTTTTCAAAAAAATATATTTCTGTTAAAAAGGGTGGTTCTGCAGGGATCGAAGCATGCAGAAATTACAAGGAGCAATGTCTGATGGATACGGGGTGTTGGGTATAAGTTCCCATCCGAGTAGCTCTAGTTTCTTTGACCTTTGTAAATCACTTTGTTGTGTATTTTGGCTTATTCTGATCGTGTTTCTTGCCATTCTCTGTTTATTTGCACTAACTGCTGTCGGTAACGGTATCCAGTAATGGTTTTACCAAGTTTTAGCAGCTCATAATAGACCACAAACTTCTGATTGCACCAAATATAGAACATTAACTTCCAAACAATGGATATTCCGATTTGCTGTTGGTGTTGACCAGGTTTGCAACATGATTTTCTTCACTTAAGATTGTCGTATTGTATTAATTTTTTATCGTCATTGACGATGCGATGCAAAATAAGTCCTTTCTTTTTTGCTGCTGAAGCAGCAGTTTACCAAAGAAAAAACGCATTTCAATGTCTAGGCTACACTTGGTATGTCACACAAATTATCTTACTTTTGGACCATCCCATCGACTTCAAAAGTTACCCAATTATCTTTCTTTTGGACCATTCCCATCGACTTCAAAAGTCACCCAATTTTCTTGCTTTTGGACCATTCCCATCGACTTCAAAAGTCACCCAATTATCTTGCTTTTGGACCATCCCCATCGACTTCAAAAGTTTAGAGAC
This sequence comes from Maratus michaelseni, assembly GCA_963931845.1. Taxonomy (NCBI): domain Eukaryota; kingdom Metazoa; phylum Arthropoda; class Arachnida; order Araneae; family Salticidae; genus Maratus; species Maratus michaelseni. Next base: position 109,082,429 of record OZ007595.1, read on the forward strand.
GACATCAAATTGGTTACGTTTAATGCTTCTTCCAGTTCTTTAACCCTTTCAGGGGCCTAAATACTTCTGTTGCTACAATGTCGAAACGATTGATTGTCACAATAATTTACGAAAAAAATTATATGAAAATGACTAAAAGCTTTTATTTTCATATACAATATAAAAGCAAAATATTATTCCAAAATTCTGGGGACATTGTGGCATTTGGGAATTAAAATTAAGTGATATAAATAATCTGTCACCGCCTTTCAAGGGGTTAAAAGTTTGACATTGATCTTCGTCTAGCAATACATTCAATTTTTCGTCTTTTAAACTTTTTTGGTTCACCAGGGCGTTCTTTGTTTTCCAAATGAAATCCCCATTCCCATTTTTCAATCGTCTCAACCACAACTCATAAGTTGAAATCGATGGAGCATGATTTCCAGAGGCGTCGGACAGCAAACAAAGACTTCCAGCTGCTGATTTTTTCAGCAAAAGGGTAACGCTTCCTGCAAACTGCGTTTCATTGGTACAAAATTTGACACATTGACTGCACGAAAAAAATATGCTGTTTACACTTGGACTAAATAAAATATACTGATTCTTAAATTCTGATGACAGGGATTTGATGTAAAGTTGACTTCAGTATGGACGAGATGTCTTCAAGTGATCATTACGCCATCTCTTGTCAATCTTTTAAACTTATGTTTAGTAATCAATGTTATCTAAATTAAATCAAAATTTCATAATTTTTACTCAAATATTTTTTTCTCTTTCAGAGGACTACTGTAGAGCAGACGAAATGAGTAAGTTTCATACTTAATTTTAATATATGATGTACTTTCAAAATTTATTGATAAACATGACATAAAAACACCTCCGCCCCACCCCCCACCCCACCAAAAAAAAAAAAGATCAGTTTTTTTTAATCCATGTACTATCAGATATTTAAATACATCATGTTATTAACGTTTGATTCTGCAGAATTTTAGCAAATTTTAATTATTTCGGTCATGGCACAGTTTTGATTTTTACTATATTTTGTATGTGGACACCAGTTCAGACCAGTTAGAATAACAGAATAATATTTACAGATTTAAGATATTATATGGATTTGTCTTTTTCCGCCAAATTTCATATAAATATACTTTTTGAGTTACAAATGAAAAATAATTGTGAGAATTTTAGGAAAATTTAAATTGCTATAATTCAGGAACAAAACTAAATAACAGCCAGACTTTTATTCTGACTGTTAATGTGTTTGGAAGTAGAAATAACACATATAAAAGAGTCAGTCATACCGTTATCGCTTTCCCTACATGAGATTTGAGTTTTACTAAAACTGGAATTTTGATTTTTTGCATTTTTCCTTTTGAACATTTCCGTAGTTCTTAAAGAATTTATTTTTAAATACAGATAAATACATAAAATATAAATTATTTAACACAAAGATATGTTTAAATTGCAGATCTTTTTGAATTTTTTGTTTCTCTCTATTAATTCAGAACATATGCAAGATTTTTATAAACATTTAAATTTTCTAAAAATGTGCAAAACCGCAGTTTTCGATCCCTTTTACTTAAATTTTTTAAACATACAATACTTTTGCAAATCGATTTTAATTCGTTTACTATATAATTTTCCACATACAAAATAAAGACAAAATCAAAAATGGTCCGACAAACAATCTTTGTCAAAACTCTGTGGCATGAGTCTAACACCATTATTATTACACTAAAGTAATACAATAATTTATAAGAAAAGAAAACATTTCGTCTGAATATTATTAAAATAGAACTATATTTAAATTTGAGACATTTTAAATTTAAAAGTATACATAAATACATATTAAAATCAACAAAGTAGACGTTTCGGTTGAAACTACATCTCTCATCAGTACTATACAACGTAAAAACACGAAAGATGACATGAAGAACTTCGTGTTTAACAAAATGTTTTCAGTTTTTTATGTCATATTTCGCGATTTTACGTTGTATAATACTGATAAGAGATGAATTTTCATCCAAAACGTCTTTTTTATTGTTTTTAATAAGTATTATCTGTACTTTTTAATTAAAAATATCGGAAATTTAAATATAGTTATCTTTTAATACAATAAATTTTATATATTTCTTATAATTACAATAATTGAATTTTTTACTTATATGGAACAAATAGCACTAGACAGCGGTTCTTAAACTCTTGGTGACTATGGATCTCTTCTCATATTTCCCCTGTCTTCCCGTAAATTTAAAAGTACCCAGGATTTTAAATTTGAAAATTCTTTAGAATGTTGAATACATGATATATAAACAAATAAAGATATACAATAATTGTAAAACCTGTGGAAACGGAACCCGTCTATAATGGAATAGTATTTTAAAATAAAAATTTGAGCTGTCCCGAGGCAATACAATTATTATATCTGATAAGACGAGAACTTGTCTATGACGAAATTTTTTCCTGACCATAGACATTCTGTTTTTGCATGTTTCATTGTATAAACTAATGATACTGTATTTTTTAACAGTTTAGTGATATTTTTTCAGGCTCGAGATAAGTAAATATATATATATATATATATATATATATATATATATATATATATATATATATAGATAGATAGATAGATAGATAGATAAATAAATAGCTACACACTTTTTTTGACACTTTATAGATATGTTGCAAGATATTCTCGGACCACTTTTTGAGGACCGCTGCTCTAGAGATTCTTCCAAATTACTATATGTTAAAAATAAAGTAGTAGGTAAAAGTACACTAAAAGCCTTTTTTAGGGTTTCGTTCATCTCACGAAACCCTATTACTCCCGCTCCGTTGTCTGTCCGTCACAGAGCCATTCTCGAAAACTATATAACTTATAGAGTTGAAACTTCGTGTATATAGAAGAATACCAAGCTGTGAAGAGCTCAAAATATTAAAATTTGAAAAATTCGTATTATTTTAATAAATAGAGATAAAAAACCAAAATTCTAACAGCCTTTTCTATTAAATTTAAACATGTTTCGTTATAGCAGATGCCAAAAATTTTAAATCCACAATGAAATTCTTTCTACAATAATTAATTTTCTATCAGACGATTTCCACGTGAAAAAATGAAAATGAAATAAAAAGTTTCACCAATTGAAAAAAAGATAAATATGAAATAAAATTGATTGACGTCATACTCGTAATAAAACGGAAAATGTCTAAGATTTCTCAATAATACAAGGAGTATGAGTATGTGTAAGTACACAAAGCAGATTAATATCACGTCATTAGAGAATTAAAAAGAAAATCTGACGTCATATGGGAAGTTTAACGAATTTTTCAAAGGTTTGAGAATAATACAAAGCGAGTATCAATATAAATAATAGCGAATAGTAAATATATGAGTTTGAGAAACATATTGAATCGTGATAAAAATCCGATTATGGAAATATTCGCATATTTTAACATTTTGAAGGTGTACAATTTGTTTAATTTTTAAATTATTTTTTTTAATATTGCATTTAGTCCGTATGACGGATATTATTATGACAGAATATAATAGCGGGCTTGGCCCGCTATCCGGCTGGTTTAGATATTCGAAAAAACGAAAACATAGACCGGTAAATTTTTACTTTATAAAAAAACATGACTTTCTTTTTTGTTGTTGTTGCTAAATGAAATTTGCTTGAATTTATTAAAGAAAGGATAAAGTGTTTTGAAAGGAATATTAAACGAAACCCTTTGAGCGATCTTCGATCACACTTACCCACTTGTTTTTACTTGAATGCAATTAATTGCCTTGCAGTTTAATCTAAAAGTGAAACATACTGCTACAGTTAATTAAAACTGTTAAGAAATTCGACTGGCTTTGTGATTTCAGCTTAATTAACATATGCTACAACAGAAAACCTATATAAGTGTATAATGGAATACTATTTTAAATTAAAAATTTGAATTGTCTCGAGGCAAAAAAATTATACCTGATAAGACGAGAACCTGTCTATGACGAAATTTTTTCCTTACAATAGACATTCTGTTTTTGCAAGTTTCATTGTATAAACTGTATTTTTTAATAGTTTAGCAATATTTTTTTCAGGCACGAGATAAGTAAATATATAGATAGATAGATAGATAGATAGATAAACACTTTTTTTGACACTTTATAGATATGTTGCAAGGGATTCTCGGACCACTGTTTAGAGATTTTTTTTTCAGGCTCGAGATAAGTAAATATATAGATAGATAGATAGATAGATAAACACTTTTTTTTGACACTTTATAGATATGTTGCAAGGGATTCTCGGCCGCTGTACTAGAGATTTTTCCAAATTACTATATGTTAAAAATAAATCAGTAGGTAAAAGTACACTATAAGACTTTTTTTTTATGTAATTAATTGCCTTGCAGTCTAAGCTGAAAATGAAATATACTGCTGCGTTTAATTGAAACTGTTAAGAAATTCTACTGGCTTCGTGATTGCAGATTAATTAACATATGCTACAACAGGAAACCTATATAAGTGTATGCAAATAATTTTAAAATATAAAAAAATAATTAACAATCAGTGGACCCGTGCGATAATTTCGCACTGCACAGAAAAAAAATCAAAAAACCCAATTTGGGTCTTTTTTTGAAAATGGGTACTTAACAGTGCCCAAAATGGATACACAGTGGTAACCAAAACAGGCATGGCTTAATTTGGGCACATACCTAAGAATCTTTCGACCCAAATTGGGTTTTATTTTTTTTCTGTGTGCAGTCTAATATTTTTTATTACTATCTAATACTTTTTAGATGAAGGTTTACACTTCTACAGAAAAATTAAAAATCAAAATATCTGTAATCAACATTCGTCAAGCCAGGATATCATCTCAATTATTCCATCAAATTTACAGTAAAAACTGATCGAAGATAGCAAAAGGCACGCACGAGAAGAAAAAATAACAATATTATTTTAATTGCATTAGAGGATGACGTCATCCGTTTCGGGAAAAACATAGCACAAAGTAAAATAAATTGAAAACATATAAAATACAATTGAATATCATACAACAAAGCATATTTTTTAGGCTACTCGTGAAATATCACTGATTCGATCGATCGATGATATATTTTTATTATGAAATTATGATGCTTAGAAGAAAAGGACATCGTTAATCGATGGAAGCAATGATATTTCACGTGTAGCCTAAAAGTTATCTTTTGTTATATTATATTAAATTGTATTTTATATGTATTCAATTAAATTTTCTTGGTCTCATGTTTTTTTCCGAAGCGGATGATGTCCTCCTCTGATGCAGTTAAAATACGATTGTTATTTTTTATTCCTTGCCCGTGCCTTTTGCTATCTTCGATAAGTTTTTACTTAGTTTTGATGAATAAATGAGACGATATTCTGGCTTGACTAATGTTGTTTGCAGACATTTTTATCCTTAATTTTTTTAGACGTTTAAATCTGCATTTGAAAATATTAGATTGCAGTGCGAAATCCTTTCACGGGTCCACTAGTCTTATATATAACGGATAGGAATAAATTTTGCAATCAGGGAAAGATTTCTCGGGAACCTTGTATAACGATAAAATATTTCATTTATAGGTAAGAGAAGAAGGAAACTACAACGCTCACGCAACAATTCTGTGAAGCAGCCATTCCCATTGGTGACGACTACATTCACTTGCGGTGTTGTTCATGCAAATGAAAACGGAATTTATGCAAACCCTGAAAACTGCAACAGCTACCTAGAGTGTATATTGGGAGAAAGCTTCATCCACCTTTGTCCATTGGGGCTTCACTTCAGTGAGAAGACGCGGAATTGTCAATTACCATGCGACGCTCAATGTGATTCTTCCATCGGTAATATTCGCTGTTTATGCTTATCTGGTAACACAGTACCATCTGCTATCCATATGCAATTTTAATTGACTTCTCAAGGTTAGTTTCCTAGTCATTATCTTAGGTCACTAACTATGGCAACGCCGCATTTGGCTGACTGACCATTCTACATTTTTCCGTGACAGCGAACAAATGAAGAGAGGATGATGCATAACCTTGATAAGGCAATAGAAATTACATACATTATAATATGAAAAAGACAAACAAATTCAGATGGGCGAAGGTAATTAGTTAAAAGGGCGGCTTCTGTAATTGTAATTATACATGTTAGCTTTTTATTCGTTGAGCTTGATCACTACATTTGGTCTAAATTTTTAAAAAAGGAATTATTGATCACTTTTTGATTTTAAAATTAAACTTCAATGTTCCTTTAAAATGTAGCAAACATTTTGCGAAAGATTATCTATGAAATGAAATTATTATAGTTAATGGAACACTTGAAAACAATATATGTTAAAAAAAATTATGCCACTATGTAAATTTCAAATGTAATTCAAAAGTATTCACTCACTCTACGTAATTATCACGTCTAGTATAAATTATATGAAATAGTGAGAACTTCAATGATATAATACAGTAATGTGAATCTTGGTGAAATGCGAATTGTGACTTTTCGGTAATATCTACTTTTTTTAATCTGCCAAGTTCTTTAATCTATAAAGAAGAAAATTATCAAGTAAGATATTAATTTATCTTTTCCAGTACTAAAATTGTCTTTTAAACTTTCTTTTTCTCTAAAGTCTCAATATTTGGGTCATTCTTGCCAGAAACGTACATTTACAGTGCTAAGTTTTCTTTTTTTTCTTCTTAAAATTAAGGGTAAAAAAAATATTTTTTTGTATTGCTTTGGACGTATTTTATATCCTGCCAGTATTTTCACCAGTATTTTCGTAAGAAATATTTTATTAAAATTGCATTTTACATTATGTTTATGCTATGTTCGTATCCATGATGTTCACGGAAATGATGTCGCGTTTTTTCTGAAAATTATTTGTAAGATACTATAGTATGTTCAACAAGAAAGTGACCTCTATAATCTGGAAAAAATGAGAACCGTAATTAACTTTTTTTCTTTTATTGAAGTAGACTTTATTAGCTATTACGCAAATATCAAATATTCCATCCAATCATCACCATTACTGACTATAAGTTGGCATATTTTTTCCATACTTTCAACGAAGTTTTCTACGTATTCATTTGGCAAAGATCGCCACATTTTCTTGATTTGAAATATCAGTTTCTTCAACGTTTACCTTTGCTCAAAGCTTCATTCTGAGGTTCGACCACACATTTTCAATCGGATTTGCATCTGGGGAAATTATCCGCCATTCTATCGTAGTGGTGTTATTTTGATGTTCCCACACATTGTACAGTTTGATGTGATGTTTAGGGTAATTTTCTTCTTGCAGCATCCAACTTGTTCTACAAGAAAGAAAAACTTTTCAGCAGACTGCAGCAAGTATTCCTGTTAGATGGTTCATATTTTCTACACGTTCCTCGGCGATCGCTATATCATTCTTTGTTGATCCGCATGGTCTAGTCCCCTCTCCGGTAGATCGTCCACATTCCCAACCTCCAAATATCGCTTTACGTGCTTTTTAATGATTGCCTGAAACTCCCGCATATATTTTGTAGCTGTTTTATATTTCATTTAGGTCCTTTCGCGTGATTGACTAAAAACATTGCCTGGAATCTATTTAGTAATTTTGCACTCATTGTAAAAATTAGTCGTTGGGGGCCACCGTAATACTTGCCCATCATGGATAGGCATAATACAAATTATGAAAATAAAACAAATTTAAACTATTTATAAAATGCATTGCAATTCGAATAATATTCTGGCTTGATGACGTCATAAACTTTGCATCGAGGCTAACGAAAAAGACAGGCTACCGCGGTGCTTTCCACTTATCTTTTTTTACAGACCGCTAGAGTGACGTGTTGTTCTTTTCGTACACCCTCATTGGTGCATTCGATCATCACGTGACTCCCGCGGTCTGTAAAAAAAGATACGCGTGAAGCACCGCGGTAGCCTTTCTTTTTCGTTAGCCTCGCTTTGCATGCTCTATTACTGTATTGCGTAAAAGAAACATCCTTATAACTCCAAAAATGATAATCATATTAACTAAAAGTTTACTGCGTTGGATTAAGCGTCTCATTTCCAATTAAAATATATCTTTGAATTGAAATTTGAATGAAATACGGGGTCATGAAAAATCGAAGAGTGTGAAAAATAGGATTACAAATATCTCGGCAACTAATTATCTGATCGACTTCATTCCTAATGCAAAATTTATGTCTTTTATATTCACTCCTTAAAATAAACAATTTCGAAAATTTTTATGTACGTTTTATCAGAACGAATATTTCGAGATTATGAAAAAAATACTTCCGGATAACCCAGGTTACTGAAATTCAATAAGCTTCTTTCCATTATTACATACTAACTAAGTGCATTATCTCAATTTGTTTGGGAGATAAAACGTTTCGAGACACACAGACAGACAGACGGCAATTTTTTTTCTAAAAATATGTTTTTCGTAATCTCCAGTGTACAAAACGTGTAAATCCGTCAATTTTTTTTTTCGATTTTTAAAATGATCACAGGATTTACCCTATACTACATATGATGGTAAGTAATAATGAATTAACTGACATCTACCATACAATTTGCCGAGAAAGTAAAAATTGCGCATATGAGCACGGAATAATGAGTAACAAATATTAAAACAAATGGGGCTACCGTGGTTTCGTATCAAATAACTTCTGTCACTTTCTTGTTCAACAGATTGTAAATATTAGACTAAATTGGATGATGATGCTGAAATACGTTTTCTGCAGTTAATATTAATTGTTGTTCTACTTAAATTTACAATTTTATAATCCTTATTTATTTTTATCTTATTCTCGGAACTGGTGGTGTCATCTTTGCGCTCGTGATTATTTAACAGTTATTAAAAAAATTATTAAAATGACTAACAAACTTTTTTTCACAGTAAATTTTTATTCTGTTATTTTTTGAGCTAATTTAAAAGTAATAATTATCTCAATTGAATCCATTTGGACACTACACTGTTAACTAGTATTTTAAAAACACAAATTGCACAAATTGTGCTTATTAGTTGCTAAAATCAGTGTAAAAATTGTTTTAAACTCATAAAAGAGCTAAAATCCTACATGTTTCGGCTTCAAACTTCGACACATGTGTCGAAAATTAAAAGATCAGTAGTCGTTTGTGTTGTTCCTCTTCCCCGATGATGGCTTTAAGTTTGAAGCCGAAACATGTAGGATTTTAGCTCTTTTATGAGTTTAAAACAATTTTTACACTGATTTTAGCAACTAATAAGCACAATTTGTGCAATTTGTGTTTTTAAAAAATAATAATTATCTGTTCGCCCCAAAAATTTCGCAAATGTTTCCGAGTAATTTTTACACAATTAATTGGAACATCCGACTAGTTTTCAAAAAGTCATCCAAATTTCCAGTAAAAATGAATTAAAATTTCAAATGTCTGAAAATTAATCTTTTTAATTGTATCAAAATTGATTAAATGCTTTAAAAACAAAAATATTATTGATAGTGTATAATAAATGTGATCGTGTATACTACATGTGTAATCATTATGTACAGCTGTATTCATTGCAAAACAAAAAGACAAATGTTTTGTTAATCATAAAAATATAATTGTACGAAATTATACAATTACGTCTTCCGTGTTATCGATGATTCCGAAAAGCGTTCTTTATCTTCAGAAACATCAGAAACCGATATATCTTCGATATTTAAAGAAGCATTGCTGAAACAAATGTATTTTGTATGCTGCCTGTAATTTTCAGAAAAGTTTCCGAGTAATTTTTACAGTGCATTAATAATTTTTCTCAACCCGGTATCAACAAAAAATAACGGGTTTTTGTATGCTATCAATTCTCAAATAAAAATTTTCATGCTCAACAAACATGTTCAACTGACAAATGAATGGGTTATTTTGAAAAGGGCGGAAATCACACATTTTGAATAAAGGAGTTATGTATACAGTTACATTTGTCTATAGAGCCTTCACATTTTCAGTAAAGATAGCACCTGTTCACCACTGCATTCGGTAGATACGAAATGTCTGTTATAGCGTTTAAAGTTTCTGAAACACTGTGGCTGATCCAAGATGTTAGGGATTAAAGGGGGAGCGTAGAACCTTTAACCCTTTCCGGCACAGTGGTCCCACGCCGGACACACCTAATTTTAATTCCAAACTTGCAGACGGCACCAAGAATATTTTAATAAAATTTTGTTTCTATAATGAAATCTTAAAATAAGGAGTTCACATTTTCTAAAAAAGTCGTTTGTAAATTCCGGTGTCAGTCAGCAATTTCTCATTTTACGAACAGACTTTGTCTGTGCTGGAAAGGGTTAAATGAACCGCTCCCGTAAATCATCGAAATGAATTTTATTAAATTCAGCACTTCAAATAAATAAAAATTACAGATTCTTGATTAACAGGATCGCACAATAAATAAATATTAAGGGCTCTTTTAGCTTATGATTCTACTTCAGTTAAGTAAGTGTCCAGCATTAACAATGGTCTATATTTTCAAAGAATAAACAGAGTCAGTCTTTCCTCTCCAAAGGTAGGAGCGGGAGTCGAAGAACGGTCTCCTCGTCTGGCCCTTCACAAAATGTAACTGATTACAAAATCTATCCATCTCCTCCGGAATACGGGAAGGGATTCCAAATAGTTGTTGTTCGAGCAATATTAGAGAATGTCCACGCTCGCTTTACAAAGTTGTCACGCAACAAACTCAAAGTTATGTTAGAGAAAGGTCTTCTCTGTCCAGTGATTCAACAATCATCTGAATGTAGTCCCCCCCACCCCCCGGAGTGATGACTCCATCTTTCAAGGTTGAGAGAAATCTGCAACCTACCCCGAGAACTTGTTACTCGTAATCATTACTCAACTAACTAACTGTCCTTTCTTCTGCTATCCTCAATTTTACCTCTCGAACAATAGGATTCTCTCCAGCCACTAAAACGTCTTTCAGATGAGGTAATAATAAAAGTCCATTATGATAGGTGGAAAGGGGATTTCCCACGTACGACTTCTAATAACTGAGGTTATCTCTGTTCCCACGATACGTGGGGAGTGCGGCTCGAGCAAAAGGATTCCAATCCGCTCTCTCTATTCATCTCGCTGTCTTCAAACCTTCAAGTAATAAGATTGGTGATGATTGAGCCAAACTTTTGAAGTTTCGTGGCTGATTACTGGACTTAGTTTCATTTTGGAAGAAAACCCCAAACACATGGGAACTGCCTAAACCTGGCTTTAGACTTCGCAAACAGGGTTTTGGGTGAGATATAGTGGATTTCTCACAACACATTCTCAGTGAAACACATTCCTAGTGGATTTTTATAATTTAATAATAAATTGGCAACTAAGACTTCTGATGACATTGAAGAAAAAAAAAGCGTAATAAGTAAGAACTAAATTTTAATTGTAAGAAACTTGGTATTTTTCAAAGACTCAATAAACCATATAAATATGAATTTTTCATTCAATTTTTTCTCATTTAATTTTAAAAGGGCACAAGTCCATAACTTAAAAGTATTTTTTTTTTATGTTACCAATTATCAGTGTTTACAAAATGTGTATATTTAGTAAGGTGTATTACCATATATATATAGTAGTGTATTAACATATAAAAACAATAAAACACCATCACTCTTTGAATTTTCTAAATTGCACCAGTTTTTAATGAAAAATGAATTAACCGATTCAAATATCTTAAATTAATAGCGTTAAACGACCATTATTTTGTTATTCTTGCATGTATAAATTCTGTTTTGTAGTTTTAAATGTTTACTTGAGAATTGATAGCGTTAAAAAGAAAAACATATTTCGTGTTGATATCGGGCTGAGAAAACTGATAAATACACTATAAAAATTACTCTAATTTTTTTTCGGAAATTTCGGGCAGAAAAACTTTTGTTTCTAAAATTTTCTTTATATCTCGCAAATCTGTTGGTATTTGAGATTTCTGAAAATAATAATTTCTGAAGCTTTTCCGAATTGTGGGTAACGCGTAAGAGGTTATATTATCTTTCCGTAAATCTTATTACTATGTCAAGTAACATTTGTCTTTAATTAATGTATATTCGGTAATCCTTTAAAATTAGGTGAGTGAGATACTTGAAACTGAATAATCTCCTTTTTAACACTTTCCAACATAGTTGAAAATGTTTATGAATTCGGTTTGTCTGTCTGTCTGTCCATGCTCTAGCTCACATAAATATATATGTATAGTCATGCAATTGATATATGTTATTGAGGTTTACTATGGCATATTCGGCATTGAATATGAAGTGTGTAGCATTTATATTTTTTTTTACAGGGACACTCAAAATAATTCGTTACATTACGGTCTAAGGGGAAAAATCATTTGCGGTTTATTTTAATGATGTTATACAATTTCAAGCATATTGAAATTGATATGTATCACTGAGGTGCATTACAAGAGACTTACTATAGAATATGGTGTGTATAGTACTTAAATTTGTTTTACAGGGACACTCAAAACAATTCCGTTGCATTACGGTGTATGAAGAAAAATCGTTTGCGTTTTATTTTAAGAATGTTTAAATATTTCAAACAAACTGTAATTTATATATGTGACTAAGGTGCATTACAAGAGGCTTGTTATAGAATATTTTGAGTATAGCATTTATCATTCATTTACAGGCACACACAAAAGAATTTGGTACTGTCTGTAAACAATATTTGCTGGAAGTGCTTTTTCAGTTGCTGAACGCGTTTTTAAATTTAACTCGTTTTTTTGTCTATTGCTTGGTGTGTATGAATTCTATAAATATATACAAGGCAGCGCAAAAGTTCTGGAGTACATTTACCATTATTGACGGAAATTCCAAGAGGGAAATTTTAAACTGTGCTACACGTTTCCTATCTGAACTAAAATTTAGCGTTCTATGTAATATATATATATAGATCTGTAGATCATATACAGGGCTGCACAAAAGAATTCGGATATTTTTCCGAATATTGTTAATAATTCCTGAAATTGCGTTTTTAAATATGTTATGCATTTTCCAAATTGCTTACTTAGATATTATCTTTCACCTTATTAAACGGTAATTATTTGTATAATTATTTTGGAAGAGTTGGAAAGTGTTACATAATCCATGCTTGGCGCATGATTTTTCGTTCTTGTTTGATATTGTTTAAAAATAGCATAAAAGTTATAAATATCTAATTTATTAATTCACTTAAAAGATTATCATATTGTTTATCGTCTCATTTTTTTTTCCAGGGGTCTACTGTGGATGGGATAACTATTGTAAGTATGGTATCAACTTTCTTTTGATAAAGATAATTGTTACTAATTTGCAAGTATACATGGATTGCTATAGTTAACAAAAATCAAATTCTTACTAATTGATTATATTATATAAGTATAAGCAGTTGCTTTCTTAGAACAGTTTCCTAAAAATTCGAAATTTAAAAGGATAAAGGAGCAATAAAAGTTCTAAAATTGCGATTTATGTGATACAGTTGGTATAGAAGATTGGAATTTGACATGGTGGTTACTTTTAAGATGTAAATGCTCGCTAAGAACGATTTAAAAAAAAAATCGAAATTTCAAAGTTGAAAGCGCGAAAAGCGTTATAAATTCCGATGTCTATGGAATTGTTTAAAAGCAAAAACTTAAAATTTGACGTGACTGCTATACTTATAAGACGCAAATGCTCAGCCAGAACAGTTTTCTAAAAATGTGAAATTTAAAAGTATTCATGAGCAAAAAATGTTTTAAAATTGTGATTTATATGATACAGTTGGTATAGAAGCGTGAAATTTGGCATTGTGTTTACTTTTAAACTGTAAATGCTCACTAAGAATTTGTCTTAAAAATTCGAAATTTAAAAGTGTAAAATGAGCGTAAAATGTTCTAAAAACGTTCTAAATTACGATTTATTTGGAACTGTTAAGGCTAGAAACTTGAAATTTGGCATGGCTGTTACTCTTGAGACGTAAATGCTTGCCCAGAATAGTTTTCTTAAAATTCGAAATTTAAAAGTGTCCAGGAGTAAAAAATGTTCTAAAATTACGATTTATGTGATACACTTAGTATAGAATCTTGGAATTATACATGATGGTTGCTTTTAAAATGTAAATGCTCGCTAAGAACAATTTTTAAAAAATTCGAAATTTAAAAGGATGAAATGAACGGAAAAAAACGTTGTAAATTACGATTTAGTTGGATTTATTTGGGTTAGAAACTTGAAATTTAGTACAGTGGTTACTTTTAAGATACAGATGCACGGTATAAACAGTTGTTTAAAATTTCGAATTTTAAAGATGTGAAATTAGCTGAAAACGTTCTACATTGCGGTTTATTCAGAATTGTTAGGGATAGAAACTTAAAATTTGGCTTGTCTGTTATTTAAAAAAAATAAATACTCGCAGAGAACATTTTTTAGAATTTTTTTTTCGAAATTTAAAGAAGTGCAGAGGTAAAATACGTTCTAAAAGTGCGATTTTTGTGATGCTGTTGGACTAGAAACTTGAAATTTGACATGGTGGTTATTATACCAAGATGTAATCTATCTTGGTCGTGAGCGGAGACGCGAGCATACTTGCATGGCTTAGACATTTAAATCAGTTTTTAATCTTTTTTACTTTGGCACTGATGATGGAGCTTTAGAGGCTCCGAAACAGCTCTTCGCTCTTTTATATATATTTTATTTGTGCCATTTTTACGTTGATCATTTATTTTAATATAACGGCACAAAGTTCAGTCCACCTATTTTAAATAGATTTATTAGTCTTTATCTATATATTTGTCTGTATGCACGCACACGCCCCTGATAAAAGGAGCCGTTAATATATTGAATCTATATTCGTGTTACACTGTTTTATATTTTTAAATGGATTTTATATCTAAAGATGGAATTTTGTAATCGACTTTTAACTCATTTCTTAAAACACTAGAATTATAAAAATGATGTACATTGATGTGTTTCCGATGACAATACAGCATTTTAATATTTTTAAAACTTAATAATAAATTAATAACCTAATTTTAAGTCATTTTCTTTTAGCCCGCCACGGGTAATGAATAGCAAATTATTCTTTATGATAACAATTGTATACGAATTACAAAAAAAAAAAAAAAAAAAAAAAAAAAAAAAATGTATTTAATCATGTGCCGAACTATGCTCGCCGAAAAAGCCAAATGGCTCTGAAGTTGCAACAATGAATATTTTAAACCATTAAACTAAAAATACAACTAAAAAATTCATTAATAGATGCATATTAATTGATTTATGATTGCTATTCGTTTAGAAATCAATTTAGTAATCCTGAATAGATACTTTAAATAATACTTGTTAGCTCACAAGCTATCAAAGCACGAGAGCTAATATGCCCGCAGGTTCTGTATGTACGTACGTACGTAACGCGATAACTCTTGATAGAAATAACCGATTTACTTCAAATTTTGTATAATTCTTTTTGCATTATTCTTTGAAATAAGAGTATAATATACAATTAATGTAAATAGCCTGTGAGCTCAATGCCATCAGTTTAACTGGGCACATTTCTTTTTCTTTCCTTCTTGCTGTCATATATTAAAAAAAGAAACAGGGCAAGAATTATATATATATATTTCTTTAATAAATTCACTAGCTTGCATTTTCTTCCAAACGTAAAAAAAAGGTGAATTTTCTATAATCGGGTTCGGTGATCATGCCAAATTAATGTATTGCAAAGGAGTTTTTTGGGAAAAATCATGAATTGCAATCATGAAATGAAACGTGATTTTCAAGATAAACATCGAATGCTTATAAAAGAGGGATTTATTATTATTTTTTTTTCCTTTCATATTTATTTTACATTAAAATTATTCCTTTCCACAGGGACTCCTACTGAGAGTTTAGAAGAGACTACATTTGATTATGAGATGTTTTTAGCTGCTAGTCCACCAAGTCTTATGTACCATTTCACTTGCATGAAAGACGGAATATACAAAAACGCTGAAAACTGCTCTACATTTATCCAGTGCTCTGGTGGACACAGTTACTTAATGGCTTGTCCCGAAGGACTGCATTTCAGTGAAGAGTTGAAAATATGTCATTACCCTTGTGAAGCCCGTTGCGATGCTAACCTTGGTAAGTATCCCATGAACATAGAAATAGATAAGGACTTCTGACGAAATAGTGTTAATATCGAGTCGTGACTTTGGAACTAAATGGCAGTCGGCGTACAACTGTGCTAAAGTAGCGATCTATCTATAAACAACAACTGTCACCAACAATTTTTTGCATTGCAATATAAATATACACTGAAGGGATATATAATATTATCGCTATATTAATATATAATTTAAATAGTTAGTTAGTTGATATTATGACGGCCGATTATCTCTACGATGGATATAGGCCCTAGGAGGGGGGGAGGACCGTCCATGGGGGCTTTTCTAAGGGGTCCTAAACGTATTTACGGCAAGGTTAGAAGAAAACTATGGAAAAATCCGAACGGTTAGGTTTGAACTCAGCACCTCCCGTCTACCAGCTTTGAGAGCAGAACCTCTCAGTCACTGGTGGGGCCTAATTTAAATAAATAACAATATGACAATAAAATTGGTATATCGGATACCTACCAGAAGCTGGCTGTCAAGCAGACGATTTGAAGAAGCAGACGAACTGATATAACTGTCCTACACAGGCGCCACCTATCTGAAATATTTTTCAAGGAACGATTTTCTTCTTCGTAAGGCTATTTTGTTTGAAGTCCTTATCCATTTATATGTTCATAGTAAGTATGTTAAGCTTATGAGTCCCTGTCATGCAAGGCAGAAAACTAAAAGTATGTGTCGATTGGAGCTATGTATAAAGAGGGCGAGACATATGGTGTAATGTTTACCAGTGTACTTTACCCTTGCCACGTCAACTGCGATTATTTTGAAATAAACACCAATAGGCGTGAAAGATTTTTCACTTCTTCTACCCCGATGTCCAATAAACAGTCTTTTTCTGCAGCTATATACATACCCTGCAGCTGTTGAAATTGGTGGGCAATGTCCGTTGCGAGTGAAGGAACTAAGGATGTTTTCACACGATAGAGGCTGTTGTTTGTTTACATCAGATCAACAGGACCTTATCACATCCAGAACTAACTTCCACCAGTAGGTATGAATAGAAATATTCGCCTTATACATACAACATTTTTGTTATAAATAAGGCGAAAAAGGGTATTCGTTTTTACTTAGGAAGTTTACCTCAGTAGTACTATAATCTCTTTTACTGACATTGACAGGAGGATCGTTTATGGAGTCACAGAATGGCACAACCGCTTGGCCTGACCATCGTCGGAGAAAACTTCCACCAGTAAATATGAATAGATATTTTGGGGTTTTAATTATGACAGATATTCGGCATGAATAAGGCGTTTAAATGAGGAGAAAATTTCTATTAAAATTTCTATTTGTAAGTTTGCCTCAGCAATAATCAACCTCTGTGGAACCGGTTACAATTGAAGCTTCATCATATTGAGGATATGTCAATTCCTTTTTATTCATAGTTCCAGAAGTGAAACACTCTAAACCTAAGAATATTTGTTGCAATTTGAGAACGTCTGTAATAAAGAAAATGCGTAACGCATCAAATCGCAATATTCGTGTTATATTATCAAAATAAAAAATGTAAAGATTGCACATAAAATTATAATTTTCTAGGCATTTTCCAATTAACTGGTAAGTATAGTTTGTGAATTTAATAGTAATTATGTTTCTATGAGTGAAAATCATGGTACGTTTTATTTAATTATGTACAATGTGTCCCAAAAAAAAAAGAAAGAGATACACCCTGTGCATTTTAATTGGTAAATTCTCGCAGAGAAAAACGAAAATAGCCATTCGATTGAAAATGGTCTTCTTTCAATTTATATATATATTTTTTAAATCTTATTTTTTCATATTGATTGTGTACCAAACTTTGAAAATTTCAATACGAACCAATTTTGACAGCATATTTGGATTCTTTGATAAATTTTTACTTCAGATACCAAATGGGAAGTCGTTTAGGATTTAGGGAGAACTAAAGTTTGAAACTCATAATTAAATTCATTTTAATCGCTGCAAAACTGATTGGAATGCGGGTATATTTTTAAGCATAACTCAAAACTACTTGACTGAATGAGCTGTCATTTTTTACTCTGATATTTGAAGCTTCTAGAAATCAATTTCTTTTTTTTATGTATAGGTTAGATGTCATTTAAAAAAAAAATAATTTCGAAAATATATTTTCGAAATTAATTTTTAAAATATGAATTTACGAATTTATTTTAAAATGTTAAATTATTTATGCTTGGAAAAGCAATACTATGAATATCTGAGTGAGACTGATAATTTCTCTTTAAATGCAAATTAGATAAATTCAATCATGAAAGTCATATTCAAATAGAAATTTAGAAAATTGATTTTTCTTTTTCTTTTCTATTTTAATGTAGCTTGCGAATGCCGTTGGGATTCTTGTTCCGATTACACAGAAGGTAAGTACTACATCTAAAATACATTCATCCTACTTTCAATGTATACGATTGAAATTTACTCTTAAAAAACATATTTCTGTAGATTATATTAAAACAATAGCTCGATTTATAATCTGATTAAAAAAAGAAGAAATGTATCGTGTATTAAATTCAAACTATACGTTTAAAATATGCTGGAGCGTACCGCATCTATGGGTCGCATGGCCAACAGAAGAGCAGAAACTGTAATATAATCGTAACCCACAAGTTACAAAATGTGAAACCAGAACATCAATAAAACGTTTTTTAAAACGAAATATCTGGATTTTCAACGTTTTTAAAACGATGGACGTGACCCAATTGCGAACATGTAACGTGAAAATATTGTATCACAAATGCTGCTCACACTGCTGCCATATTGAGTCACTGTGAAATAGATATGTCTCAGTTTGTGACGAGGAGCAAATGATTAAAAAATTTGTCGCTGTAACTTCACAATGAAGTCACGAAATGACGCACACATGAGTGTCATAATGGGACGATATAAAGATGCCAGCTTTTGCGCACCGCTGTGACTGTGACCATTTCTGACTATTTTCACGCCACAATGACGTCACATAGACTATCTGCTCTATTAGGGAAATAAACATCCTGTCCGCATCATTAAACAAGGAAATCGTGCTTGTAATCCTTATATATTATTTCTCCTGTCAACATCCCTTTTACTCAGAAAATATGAAACGCAGAACAACGAATGAGATACCATATGAAAGGTTTTAGAACAGGCTTCTGACATAGCCCAGTTAACAATTCGTTAAAACATGTTTTTGATTAAAATTTGCTGAAATTAAAAAATTAAATCTTCATAAAAGAAATGAAAGGTTTTCCTGAAATTATTGTTGCCAATAAAATAAAATACCACATTATATGATACTCATAGCAATTATTATAAAAAACACCGCACGGGTTTTATTTTATATTTATGATTAAAAAGCGAAATTGAAATTGAAATGTTTATACTGATATTTCTATGTCCCATGTTTTTCCCGAAGCGGATGACGTCATCCTCTAATGCAGTTAAAATACGATTGTTATTTTTTTTTTTCTCGCGCGTGCGTTTAGCAATCTTGAATCAGTTTTTACTCTAACTTTGATGGAATAAATTACATGATATTTTGGCTTGACTAACAACTGAATGTTTTCTGCAGATATTTTTATCCTTGCTTTTTCTTTAGAAGTTTAAACTTCCATCTAATAAATATTACATATTGATAAAAAATGGTACTTCTCTATTATCCCGTCGACCACTTTTCATAACAAAAAACTATCGCCAAATAAACGGGAGAACGTTGCCATTGGAATATCAAAATAAATAAATAAATAAAATATAAGAATTTAAGGACACAATTGTTATTTTAATTAATGAAATAACTAATAAATCAGTAAAACATAATGAAAAATACACGCAAATGTCGAATTAAAAACCACTTGATGACGTAACAAACGCGTGTTATGCTTCTGACATCAAGTAAATGGGAATGAACTTTTGGCGTTTGATCTTACAGTTTGGCGATAGTTTTTTGTTATGAAAAGTGGTCGACGGGATAATAGAGCAGTACCTAAAAAATATTAGATTTCAGTGCGAAATCCTCGCACGGGCCCTCTGGTATAGAAATAATCAACTGAAATTGAATTAAAACATATAGCAAATAATTTAAAGCCATTTGTCTACAACAGTGCTTTCGAAATCTTTCCAATCTTTCTATGAGATTGCTGTAAAATTTGAATTTTTTACCTTTTCGACATCTTTATTAACTATTTAAAATAATAGGTGTATAAATATGAATCCGTACTTTTTCAAGTAAAGAAAATACACTTGTTTGTTGTCAAACATGAAGGAAATATTTATTCAAAGTAGTTTCCATAAGAAGCTACAACTTCCGCCCATATGTCAACCAATAAACGAATTCCGCAATGGAAGATATCTGGTCGTTTTGAAGCAATCTAGCCATTAAGGCAATTTTTGATTTTTGCATAAAATTCTGTCCAGAGAGGGCGCTCTGTATGGAGTGAACTAAATAACAGACAATAGAAGAAACGACATATGGTGAATATAGCGGATGGAGCAACACATCCCAGCGAAATACTTTTTGAGTTTCCTTGGAAGGTCTTGAAACATATGGGTGAGCATTGACGTGTTTCAAAACAACCTTCTCGTATTTTCTGACAAATTCTGAACGTTTTTTTTCAATACTCATTTTAAATTAATTAACTATTGCTTGTAAAAACCACCATTGATTGTCTAGAATGGACGGAAGGAACAGTTCATAGACACTACGCACTTTTGGTCCCATCTGCATGTTCTGAAGACCAGTAAATTACACTCAAGAAGCACTTCGCAGGGAGTCTTGCCCCACCCTTTGTTGGTCAAACAACACCCGCAGGTGATGTTGTTATTTCGATCCATGGTGAGTGCCTTTTTTGGAAAGCAACTTCGTTCTTATGCAAAAATCAAAAATTTGCTTGATGACTGGATTGCTTCAAAATGACCAGATTGCTTCAGTTGTGGAATTATTTTGTGGCCTGACAAATGGAGAAAAGTTTAAACTTCTCATGGAAATTATTTTGAATAAATATTTATTTCATTACTAACCAGAAACATGTGTTTTTTTTTGTTGTTTTTTTACTCGAAAAAAAAAAAGAACGGAAAGCCATATTTATACACCTAATATAAATAATTCACATACAAAAATAACTGTCTGTACTGGGTTAAGAATGAAAAGCAAAGTCACTTAAAATTTAAAAAAGAATTAATCAAGTTACTTTGGCTAACTAGGACATTGAGAATTGCCACGAAGAAAGGAAATATTCGATTACACTTATTATAGCTCTATGGTTCGGGGAAGTAAGGAAATACTAGCTAAGACTCTAGTTGTCTGCACATAAATTTGACTGTGGAGTGCATTCGGCTTTATTCACCTCATAGGTAACCTGTGCAGTTCAGACAAATCAAGCAATATTTCATTTGTGAAAATTGGTTGGATAATTTAAGAATGTTAATGGAAGATATCAGATTTGTATACATACATATTCCATAATTCATATTTTTGGCTTCCCTGTATCCAGGTATAAAGTTTTGAAAGAGAAATGAAAGCCGAACTTAACTCCAGAAATGCTCAAATTGGTTGACTATTTTCAAGAGATCTTTTAGGGTTTCGTCATCCAACTGAACTAACTGTCATGCCAGAATAGAGAAAAGCATTCTAGAAAAGCATTTTTTTAATATGTGCAGAGAACTGAAAGCAAATGGATAAGCTTATATTTGTGATTAACGATATTGCCTACTTGTATGCTTAAGCAAGAGGTTATCGGCAGGTAAAGCTTAAAGGTCCTAGAAGAAGAGGTTCACCACAATTTTTATCGTTACCGGAAGGTGGAAATCTCCTGGCATCGTACCATGGCCAAATTCGGTACCGGCCATGAAAGCTCTTGTTTTTTCCGCATTAGGACAGAAATCATGTCGTCAGATCGCGTAATCTCCAGCTGACCAGACAACCGAGAAAGCTCTTGTTTGTTTCTCTCCTCCCTAGGACGGCTATATCGTCGGAGATCACGTGATCTGATGTCATGAACTTTACCCTAAATCACCACCCAAAGAAACAAGAGTTTCTACAGCCAGTACTGAAGTCGGTCATGATTCTCACTTCTTTCTTACAAAGCGACCACTCAACGACAGGACTTGCTATACAAAGGTTATTTCATGCCCATGACACTTACAATTTACATGACAGTGTTACAGCGCAATAACACAGATATGAGAGTAAATATTTAAGCTCAACACGAATTTTGATCTGCAATTGTTGCTCAAAAAAAGTCGTGTGATATGGTTTTCATGCGTGAAAAATTACCTGCAATTTTCCCTCTAGAAATGGGAAAATCTTCATGCTCCGAATAACTTGAACAATAGCGTATTCTGTGAATTTCAAAATTGCTGCCATAGAGCTAAGAAAATATTCTGCTCCCTTAGTCTAATTGGAATTTTATAGACATGTGCAATATTTCTGTTAAACACATAGCAAGTGTTTACACCTCATTGCTTCCTCTTGCGTCAAAAAAAGTTTCATGCAGTGCTTAAAGTATCGTATGCCTCCACAGTATGAATGGGTTTTAACAATAACCAAGTTTCGAACCTAAGCTCTCCAACTACAAGCTGGATACTCTAACCTTTTGACCATTGCGAAATACAATTAGACAAGAATAAATAGAATGAAGATATACAATGACTGAGGAATTTGTCATGCTAAAATTTCCCACTCAAGTATTTTCAATCAGTAGCTTAATCTCAGTTCTGTGCAATGAAAACACACGGGAAATGACATCATTTTAACACAATCGTTGTAAAATATTTCCCTTTTATGAATGAAAATGCACATTGCCTTGTTGAAATAACATCATTTTCACTAGAAGAATTATTCCGTCTTTCAAAGGTGATCAAAGGCTGGGCTATGCTTTTGGGCCGAAGACACCAACGAGAAGTACCTTTATCCCAGCAAATTATTATTGGACCATGATTAAATAAAACGCTTCTTGATCAAAGGAAATTTTTTTGAAAACAGCATCAACAAAAACAAAAACACAATGTAACAAAAAAGTACTTATCCAATTTTTTAAAACTTGTTTGCTTCTGATCATATATTATCCAACAGGAAATTTATAGGGAATACAACATTCTTTCCTCGACGGGATTACTTTCTATTATATGGTCACCTATCAACAGTTTAGATATAATCTTCCAACAAAGTTATTACGATAATCCTCTATACCATATTTTAAAACTACCGATAATCAGAAATTAAAAGTTTTATATAACTTCCTTTCCTTGACTTTATCTTTAGTTTAGTTCTGTCTTATAAAACTAATTTCCATTATTCTTCCCAAGCATCTGATGAAGTTGATTGTGAAGCTGAACCTGATGAAGGATCCTGCGATGGCAGATTTCCCCGATACGCTTACGATGTGTCGAGTGGCCGATGCAGAGGTTTCTATTACGGAGGATGTGGTGGAAATAGCAACAACTTCAAAACTATGGAAGAATGCGAGAAGAAATGCCAGAAGAAGATTTTAGGTGAGTGGCTGGGTTTTGTATTTTACGTTTTGCTTTTTCACAATTCTTCGTTTTTGACAATCACATTACCGTTCTGCATGCACTGTGACGAAGTAACTTTTTTGCAAACATTGATCGCATATTATGTGTGAAAGCCTAAACATATGTTTCAATGCGCCTTGTTATGTATCTTTTTCACGTAGAATCGATTGGTGCCATTGAAAATACCAAAAGATTGCAACTATAATGGTTTTTTTTTAGTTTTATTCAAATATTCAACTATGTTTTAAGAGTTTGGTGCAGAAACATTTTTTTAAGTGCACTTTCATTCAATCAATTTTCACAAACTGCCAAAGTTATCTGCCTGGGCGCAGATAATGCGAACATTTCTTACTCCTCAAATGCCTACAGTTGATAAATGTATGAATGATTTTGTTTGATATTGCGGGATCTTGACTTTACAAGACAAAAATATTGAAAAAATTTAAAAAACCATACATAAGTACAACAACCCAATTAATTTAAAGAAAAAAAATACAGGATCAGAATATTGCTCCCAAGACGAAAAAAATTACAACAATGTAAAAAATATGTCTTACATAACAATTTTGTTTTCATCAGTTACACATTTTTGGTTTTTACCTATTGTTCTTACTTTCCCCATACATTTCCTTTTAAAAACGAGTATAGACGGCATGTAAGAGGAAACACATACAGTGTTGCCAGAGGGCTACTTTTTTAAAATTCAGATTGTTTGATTGGCACCACTTTTGTGAAATGATATAATTCGCCTTATATAATCTGTCATTAAACAAGGCGAATTTTACTTTCTCAAAAAACTGGTGGTAATCAAGAGAACTTAATTATAAAAAAGTAGCCCACTGGTAACGCTGAACACATACATGATTTTCATGTTGTGGGACTTTCAAAACAACTCAACATAGTTGATAAACCTCGGGAAAATGCATATAATTTTCACCTATGTCGTAGAAATTCGTCGTTTCGACACATTGTACGACGCTCCAAATCCGAAAATCTCATTTGAAGTCAGCTTGCTACCCGATCCATAACCCACAAAGCCATGTTCGTTGACTCGTAAATCGAGTCAAATCATTGTTTTCCGGAGTGAAAGTCGTAACTCTGTGTTATCAACATGAGGCGGATTCATAAATTCCAATGCATTCCTCGTCTTTTGGAACAAGTCGTTGCTCTCGGATAGCAACGAATTAATTCGAAGCTTGATCCAAATGTGACGATTTTATTCGAATGACAACATTTTCGCCCGAATTTGAAAAACTGCTTCAAATCACTACGGATTTCTATTCCACGACTAACGGTTGAACGCGAGAAAAATTTGAAATAAAGTAAAAAATGAAACAATCTTTAAACCTGATTATGCAAAAAAAATCTATCATATTTCTAAGTGAACTAAATATACAATGGTACACTATGTATTTGAATACACTATATATTCATTCATATTCAAATATTTACGTATTTTAATCAAAAACAATATTCTGGATTCTTGTGTAAGGTAGGATGTACTCCATCCCCGAAAAGGGAAGAACTGCAACCGAACCCGAAACAGACCTGCGACAATATGAGTTAGAAGCAATTTGGCACTATGCAGGGCTATAAATCGCATTATTAAAGCTAGTGATTAAATTTTGTGAGGTTTTTTTTTTTTCAAAAATAATGCAATGAAAATTTTTTATAACGTCTCTTATACAGAGTTGTATATTAAACTTTACGCCCTAAATGATTTTTCATATTCATCCATCAAATTCCGCGTTGTTATCCACATTAGATTCTTGCAAAGGTAGCGCTCCACCGATCCGAACCCGAAAATTCTATGTGAAATCAACCCGATCTGAACCTTACGCACTTTAATTCCATATTTTAATGCAATTAATGAAGAATTACTCTGTCATTACATCTCTGTTATCAGTTTTATCTTTTATGTTGAAAAATAAACATACACTGCAAAACAAAAATGACAAAGGATGCTTAATCTAAGAAAATATAATATAACCACGAACGACAATATACAGGGTAAGTCAAAATGAATATAGCGATTACAAACAACTATAACTATTTAATGGAAAGGAATTTTTAGATAAGATTAACACAGAATGTAGGCGGAACTTCAAAATTTTGTATACATACGTCGTAGATGTTCTATGTGACTTCCCGTAGTCACACGGACAATATCTAGGCGGTAGTCCATTTCACGCCATACATTCTGAAGCATTTGTTCAGTCACCGACGCAAGCGCATTACAAATGAGTACTTTGAGTTCTTCAATTGTTTTGGGCATGGGAGGCACATACAACATAACTCCATAGATCGGTCGAAGTGGAGATGCCGACGATGTCTTCTGCTCTTGGCGACCGAGATCTCCGGATTTGACACCCTGCGATTTTTTTCTATGGGGTTATGTGAAAGACGTGCCTCCCATGCAAAAACAATTGAAGAACTCAAAGTACGCATTTGTAATGCGCTTGCGTCGGTGACTGAACAAATGCTTCAGAATGTATGGCGTGAAATGGACTACCGCCTAGATGTTGTCCGTGTGACCAAGGGAAGTCACATAGAACATCTATGACGTATGTATACAAAATTTTGAAGTTCCGTTTACATTCTGTGTTAATCTTATCGATAAGTTCTTTTCCAGTAAATAGTTATAGCCGTTTGTAATCGGTATATTCATTTTGACTTACCCTGTACAATAACTTCTTACGAGTTGTTAACGACATCGAAAAGAGTTCTTTATTTTTAGAAATCCCACAAACCAATATATTTTTGAGATTTAAAGAATCACTTATAAAAATAAAGTTTTATTTACTGCCACTGATTTTCGGAAATATTTTCAAGTAGTTTTTATTAGTGTATTAATCAGTTTTCTCTCTTCTTAATAAAGGTTTTTCGGATTCTATGAAATTTAGAAAATGCAGTGAGCTTACTGAATTTTTTGATAAACATAAATCAATAGACGTTGATAACTAAGCTTTGGATCGTCATTTATTACAGGACATCTGTTAGAACTGAGACTGTTCCATACGTCTGTCACTATAATTAACCCTTTGTGACCCAACAACTCAGATTTGCAAAATATTTAGTGAGTTGTTACAATACATCATTTTAATAATGTAAAAATTTAGAGCATTAATAAAATATACATATTGACTAAAATGTACTTTTTTCACATCTGCAATAAACAGATAATTGCATACTTCTCATAAATATTTTGAATTTCCTAATACAAAATTATTCCTAAATTATCTTTGTAAAAAAAAAAACTGTTTCTGGATGTCTCTAGCCTTCTTAATTTTGCGAAATTTATGAAGTTTGTTTTAGCAATAACGATGCGAAACTGTTCATATGATAAATAAACTTTAGCATACATGACAAATTAACTCAGTATCGCCGTCTGTTGAGAATTCTATGAACAATTTATATTAACTGCTGCGTTGGGAGATAGCAACAATAAATAAAATCGTCTTTTAAAGTCCACAGTATAAGTGACATTAACTTTTGGATATGTTGCAAATATGCAACGTGGTGATACAAAAGATTAAGAAACATTTTCAGGATCATGGAATCGGGTCTTATTCTATAATTACCTCTGTCTATCTGCCCCTGAAACAAAAAAAAAAAAAAACTAAATCTTATCAACCAGATTGACGGAGACATAACAAACATCTAAAATTTATTTTGTTTTATCACACTTTCCAACAAAGTTGAAAAGTGTTTATGAATTCGATTTGTCTGTCTGTCTGCCGTCTGTCTTTCTGTCCGTACTCTAACTCGCGTAAATATACTCGGTTGTCGTGCAATTGATATATGTTATTAAGTTTTACTATGACGTGTTCGGCATTGAAAATGAAGGGTGTAGCCTTTATAGTTCGTTTACAGGGACACTCAAATGAATTCCATTACATTACGACCTATGGGGAAAATCATTTACGGTGTATTTTAATGGTGTTACTGTATTTCAAACATATTGAAATTGATATAACTTACTGATGTGAATTACAATATGCTTACTACAGATTTTGAAGTACGTAGCACGCATCGTTTATTTACAGGGAAACACAAAATAATTCGGTTACAGTATTGTCTATGAACATTGCAATAATTTCTGGAAGTGCGTTTTTAGTTGTGGAACACTTTTTTTAAATTTAACTAATTTTTTGCATATTGCGTGGTGTGTATAATTTTATAGATCATAACAGGGCTACACAAAACATCTCGAGTACATTATGATTCATTTGTGGAAATTGTCGAATGGGAATTTTCATTTGAGCTATGCGTTTCCTAATTGAACTATATTTTAGCATACACTCAAATTCCTTAATTTTTCCTATTATTAAGGGGAAATAAAGTTGGGTATCAATTATGTTACTCGTTTTCCAAATTGTTTACTTGGATATAATCTTTTACCTTATTCATCTATGAAGTTTTGTAACAGCATTCTGAATGTGTTGGAAAGTGTTTCATAATCTATGCTTAACGCGTGATTTTTCTTTATTGTCTTAATTATAGGAGGGTTCAGATGTCCAGAAGATAATGGCATGTTTGGACACTTTCCCGATTGCGTGAGTTACTATCACTGCAAGAGAGGAATTCCAACCCTCAAGAGGTGTCCGAAAGGAACTGCTTTTGACCACAAGAGGTCCAAATGTGTTACTGAATACGAAGCAACTTGTGGTGAGTTTATTTCACTTGAGGAATGTTATGCTCTAGTAATGGAAAATATTTTTAGCATTATTCCAATTATAAAATGATTATGCTGTTTTCGTTTTCTTTTCGCCACTATTCGTTCAAAGAAACATTATAATCTACAGCTGTAAAAAAAATTTCGTTGATGGCCAGTGCAATTTTCGATTTTTTTTTTCCGATGAAAGTTATTTCGTGAATGTGTCAAAAAGTATGTATTTGAGATATCTTTGAGAGATAATGCTAAATTTTCATTTTCACTAAAGCTGTGGGATTTATTTTTATTATTACACTGTAAAAAAGAAAGTCTGGAAATAGTATTGGCAAAACACGCACACACACACATACTGGGTGTGCCATAAAGTACATTAAAACTTTAAAAAATCATTAAAAAGGAACAAATGACGCTAAAAAATTGCAATTTTGAAGAATGGAGTTATAGGGAGATTGGATTTTTTTAATAATAAAAAAAGTTGTGGTTCAAAAATTACCGATAGATGGCGCTGGAATGCACAATATGAAGCAGGTGTCAAGGAGCCACTTCGGTACGATACTCCAAACGATCCGTTTCTTCGAAGCAACTGACAAGCTTCAGTATCCCAGCACATGAAATGGGCCCTTTTTTCGTCGTGAGTCCTTTCGCCGTGCGGAATTTTTTCAATTCGCCTGTTGCTCATTTCCCGCTCTTTTTTGTAAAAGAGCTTAAGCAGCAACAACGATAGCATAGCTGATGGCATCGAATGCAGAATCAATCACCATTAAGGCGGTTGTTTGAAAGCCTCATTTGCATGAATATGCTTCATATTATGCATGGCAGCGCCATCTATCGATAACTTTTTGAATCGAAATTTTTTTTGTTATTAAAAAAATTTCCATCTCCCTCTAATCCCATTCCTGCAAAACGCAATTTTTTAGCATCATTTGTTTCTTTTCAATGAATTTTTAAAATTTTAGTGAATTTATGGCGCACCTGGTACTTTTTAGAATGTAAAAATATAAAAAATCTCAAAACTATAGCGTAACGACCAATTAAGAAGACTTTAGCACTATTATCTGTCAAGGATATTCTTAAATCCATATTCGCTAATTTCTGACGAAATCATTTCATCTGATAAATTCACGAAATCATTTCGTCGAAGAAAAAAAATCCTTAAAAATGTAGAAGTTGTATATATTTCCAAATTCTGCAGAGTATCTTGCCACGTCTGACTGCAATTCCCACTAATGACATCCGTCAAAGTGAGCATTCGTGAGCCTAATTGTGTTGTGAACTGTGTTGCCTAATGTAAAAATTGTCGGCGCAACTAAAATGCCACTTGTTGGAGACAAATGTGGTTATTCTGGCATAAAATTTTCCTTATTAAACAAACTTCTATGTATTTTTGTATAATTTTCTGACAGTTACTTCTTGCTGTCGTGTATACTTTTCCAATTATTGATTTTTTTTTCTTTTATGACTTTTGGATTACCATTGGTCAATTTGATCATCATTTTATAACATTTGGTATTTATTTGAATGAAATGCATAGAAATCAAACAGCTGTGAAAAATTCTTAATTAGGTTTTGTTTTATATATCATTTTTTGCAAACAGTTTAGAGGAAATATATTTTTAGACACTGGCTAACTTTACAGACGATTTATATGATGATCTTTAGAAACGATTCATATGATGAGCTTTAGAGACGATTCATATGATGAGCTTTAAAGACGATTCATATGATGTGCTTCAGAGACAATTCATATATAATGAATGAGCTTTTGAAACAATTCATATAATGAGTTGTAAGGACATTTACATTATAAGCTTTAGAGACGATTCTTATGATGAATTTTAGAGACGATTCATATAATGAGCTTTATAGACGATAATCTACGATCATTAGTAACTCTAAAGGAAAGTTCTCAACATAGAACATTATCAAAACTCCACTTTAAATCAACAAAAAGTAAGTTCATTTAAATAAAAATCTTAAAATTTGCACATTCTTCAGCAAATTAATCTTCCTAGAGATAAGTCATATAATAAAACCCTATAGTTTCAGTTAAATATCCCTAAAGTTAATTCAAATTAATTCTAGATAAATGTTAACAATCTTATTTTCGACTGAATTTCGCAGCGGGGTGTCATATAGTTATTTAAAAACCAATTTTTAACGGAGTTTTTCCGTTTTTAATGGGAATTTAATAAACATCCCTTAAGAAAAATTAGAATAGAAATCCCCAATGCATAGAAAAAAACATTCGTTCAGAATAGTTTTAAAAGTAGATAAAACAACTAATGGCAAATACTTTTAAGAAATAGCAAAATTACAATTCCTGTAAATTCACTGCTATTTCTGTAAAAATAATTTTAAAGGTGATGTTCAATAATGAGGGACTGTATAAAGTTCGAATTTTGTGGCAAATTTTCAACTTTCGTAACCACATTTCACCTCTAAAACGTATATACTAGAAAGTTCTAAAAATTAAAATTCTAAGAGTCTTAGGAGCCCAATTAACGTGAGATAACATGCCATCAGACTTTCTAGCCGCAGGGAAGATAAAAATAGAAGACCATTTCACAATAAAGTTAGTGAATTGGTAAGTTCGTTCCTTGTAATATTAAATATTTCAGTGATACATTGATTTCTTCGTCAAGTGAGTGTTGGTGATATTTACTGCCTATATATTTAGAGACGATGCGATTATTTAAATCAATGTGATATTTCTGTTCTGCGTAATGCATCACTCAATTTTTGAAATTTATGTAGCAAGAATTAGGATGTACATCGCAGTACATCCTGATTCTAGAATACTTGCCGAATAAAAGTAACTTTTGCAGTAAGAATCTATGTATTTTTTCCTCACCAGTGGGCAAATTTTTAATACATAATATTTAATGCATACATAATTATATCAATAATAATAATAATAATAATAATAATAATAATAATAATCACATGTGTATCGTAACCTTAAGTTGTTATTTTCAATTTTTTAATACAGGATTCCAAATTCGATGAAGAAACGACATTTATTTTAGATTTCAAATATTTATATATACTCCACATATAATATAGAAAACATCTATATGAAACATATTCATATAGAAAAGTATGACTGGAAATGCCATCCGCAAGCAATAGAATCAGGGCTCTCACTAAGGAGGGAGGGAAGATTGGGAGGAGATCCCTCTCTCCAATAAAGATAAATTAAAATTGATATAAATGATAAATTTCTTTAGACTTGGCAAAAACACAAGGCTTAGTTGACGATCTTGGAAAACGTTTTCCCTTTTATTCCAAATATATACAGTAAAACCTATGAAAATGGAACCATGAAGGGAAAAAATATCCCATTTTAGACAGGTTTCCGTCTTTGCATGTATAATTATATGGTATTCTTTCAGTCTAACCCTAATTTTTTTCCGTTTAAGACAGGTTTCCGCTATGGATGGATTCCTTTTACACAGATTTTACTGTAATACGCTTTCTGGTTAAGTAGATTCAGTTGGCAAATGATGATAATTGAATTGGTAATTTTAAGGTATCTCTCCCTACCTCTACCCTCCTCGTTCCACAATAATAAGTTATAACAATAGCCCTGAATATGAGACACGAAAAGTGCTATTACAAGAGGCGCCAAAGTTGCCTTCTTTCAAGCCTCCTTACAAGAGGCGTCAAAGTTGCTGCTTATTTTCGGGCTACACCATGCTAAATTTATTGCTTCAAAAGAGTTGCTCGAAAATCAAGCAACTTTTTACTGTGGGAGAAATTTTGTCGCCTGTAGATTTCCTCGAAACGAAAGCCAATGTCGTTTGGAACAGCCGATGCAAACTGACAAGGTGCCTTGCCCAGAACAGCCAATGAAATGTTTGGAGAACGGACGAGTCGCAAAAATTTTGCCGCTTCAAATTACCCTGTGTAATAGCACTGTGTATAAGACACATCAATATCCTGTGTAAGAGACAAATCAATAACAATGGAGAAAGCGCGTAAAGTATTAGACGAAGTTTAACAGTTAGTAGACAGAAAATACGATATCACAGGTGTTCAAATTTCTGACCATTTGAAAAGCTTGTGATCAGCAGAAGGGAGGATCCAAGGAGCTGGTCATGGGAGTCATGACTCCCTTCTGAACGAAGAATGTTTTTATACAACAATATATTTTTAATGCAAATGCCAAATGTATATTAAGATTGTTTTGAAAAGCAAACAAACCAGAAAATTCCACTCAACAACAAAATATTTCTGACACACAGGAAGTCGTTTAAAACGAAAATACATGAAATTTTCAGAAATTCTCTTTAAGCAACAAGAAATTGAACAGTCCTTTTCTGTTTTCTTATATAAGTGATACGAATTGCTCCTTCATGATCCTCTTTTTATAACTGTCGATTCCAAAAATCAGCTGAAAATACTTTTGACAACATTTTCTGAAAATATCTTTGCTTTTATAAGAAAATGAAAAATTCTGTTTGATTACTTAGTATCTAAAAGAACTTGCAAATTTTATACATTTACGAATATACCTGCAACTTTTATGCATTTATGAATGAAAATAGCTTCGTTAATGTATAGTAAAACATCCAGTATGGAATTGTGGACAAATTTGAGATGCAAAAAATGATCATGTGGACCCCCTCCCCCCTTCCTCTAAATAGAGGTCTGGATCCGCTCTTGAATTAGCGCCTAATGGATAGTCGAACCTTTTTTAAAAAGATATTACGGATAGATTTTAAAGATATCAGATTAAAAGTTTCGCAGTAATTAGCAGTGGCAATGGTGATTATTGCCATAAGATTTACTTTAAAAGTAATTCAAATTCCGCACACAATGTTTTTGAAAGTCTGTCACAAAAATAAATATATTCTATATAAATCATAGGTGAACAAGAGAGATGTGCTATAGATTCACCAACGCGAAGTCCAATAACTAGGGTGTACAGCGCCAACTTTCCCTTTTCAGCCATACTTTCCAATGTGATTATATTTCATATCGATGTTAACTAACACTGCTCACAGTTTGTGCACGATGTTATGGACACCTTGTTGAGTTAAAGGTGTTAGTAATGTAGCGATTTCGATAGCGCATGTAGTGATTTTTGATAGCGCGTGATAAAGTAATGGGTACCTATTTGTCTTAGATAAAGTAGGTAAGATAAATTTGCTTACCTTCATTTTCAGCATTCGGTACAGGCCATTTGGTTTATCCAATTAATTGTTGAGGTATTGACATATTTTTATTTAAATCCAAGAATTAGGAATATTTCATCGAATGTATCCACAGCATCTATATCTAGCACTTTTTTTATTCATTGTCGATTTCTGTGTTATATTTTACTCAGTGCTGAAAAATTGGTGTTAGCAAGTTAAATAATAATTACTAAATATATCCATTTTAACCCCTTCGCGACGAGCGACCTTTACAGAATTTTTAATCTTTTGCAACCGGTTTTTCAAAACAGAAATTTGCGCCTAATTGAATCGCAGAAATGCTATCATTAAATAAGGCAAAGCTTACAATAAAAATTAACTGGTGGGAATAATGAAGGATTCTGAGCATCTTGTTCGTCACGTATACGTGTCGCTCGTCCCCAAGGGGTAAAGTTTTAATTATATATATATATCAAATTAATTTACAATTACAGTTAAAATTAATAATGTGAAGTTACTTTTAAACCTTAATGAAAGAGCAAAATACAATTTTACATCTTCAACGCGTGAAAACAAAATTCGAAGTAAATAAGAATGAAAAAGGAGTTTTTTACAGTTCTTTCGGTGATGTCATGTTTAAGGCCTCTTATTGGAGAATAATTACGTAAAGTTTGTTGCATCATCTAGTATCAGTAAGTTCATTGAGTGATGGAAAAACACTTTAGTTGCACACAGAGATTTCACTTCCTGGTTGAAGATGGAATCTGTTCATTCATAAAGTTAATTATGAGTTGAAGATTTCTATCTGTCACTTTTGTTGATCAATTAGCAGAGATTACTTTTGATTATTTTTCCAACAAAAGGGAATTTAGTATTTGTTTTTTTTCAAATGGTCATTTTAAATCTGATTATATTAAACTAGTTACGTGTCTTTTGAAGGGGTGCGATAGTTATTTTGATTTTATTCTTTTACAGTCTATGAGTGCAGGCATAAAGACGCCGTGTATCCATATGAAGAAGACTGCCACAAGTATATTGACTGTGTTAACGGAATAGCTAAGCTAGAGAAATGTCCAGCAGGAAAAGCATTCGATCTCAGTGAAAAAGACTGCGTAGACGAGAAGCAAGTAGATGCTTGCTTCTGGGTAGTAGATTAAAAACATTAAAGGTCAGTAAGACTAGCAGCCTATCTATTTCTACAGTCGGCGCCATTAAAAAAAAATCCCTGACGTCTCGGCGTACAGGCACAGGTAGATTTCAAAGACGCCTGTTTGTTGAGAATTGCGGAAGAAATGACCTTTTTGTCTTGATGCGGCAGTTAGAACAGCCCACTTCGAAACCTAACTTGTTTGCAGGTGGAGCCGGCAGGGATTTTTTTTTGCTATAAGTGTATCCTGTAAAAAACTTGTCAATATAAAAGTGTTAGATAATATTAAGAGAATTTATAATAAATTTAAGCGGATTTAATATCTTGTGAATTGACGAAGTTATGAAATTTTTTTCTTCTAAAACCTTCCTTCCCCCCCCCCTTGGGGCCATTTTTAATGATGTAAAAAATCTGTTATATATAAATTTTCGGCCCTTTTCGTAGAAGTAATAATGACTTTAAACGGATTCGATACGTATCATAATTAAGAAGTTATGGTGTTTTTACTGTTTTCACTAAAAGCCCCCATCCCGCCCCCCCCCACCCCCCTTGGTTCGATTTTGCCCAAAAACGAACTTGACCGAGAGATTTATACATCTTGATTTTATGTATCAGTTTGGAAGAGATTTGTGCAGAATTATTGAAGTTATATTGTCCATAAAAAGTGACATAGATAGATAGATAGATAGATAGATAGATAGATAAAGTTTTGAACTGGGGGTGGTTTTGGGCTCTGGGAGTCATGAGCGGCGTAGATCTGCAAAATTTTTTCAAAAATTCCAACTTAGGGGAGAATGTAATAGGTAGTATTTCTTACGAATTCTACCTAAAAAGGAAAAAAAGAAAGAGAAAACACTCATACATTTTAATCACCAGACTCTCGCAGTAAAAAAAACGGAAATTGCCATTTGATTGGAAATTAATTCTTCCTTCAATTTTTGTTTAAATAAATAAATTTAAAGGGTCGGTCGTCTGCAGATTGAAAGTGTAACAAACGTTGAAACTTTCAATACGAATACCCAAGTTTGACATCATAGTTGGTTGTTTCGATACATTTTACTTTAGGAAAGCAAACAGAAAGTCATTCGGTCAAGTAGTTTACGATTTACGAAATTTTTAAATTTTGGAACTGCTAATGTTAAATTAATTTGTAATCGTCACAAAACAAGTTGCAATGCGGTTATATGTACACAGAAGTACTTGACGGAATGCGCTGTAATTTTGAATTCGCATAGCTCCTAAAAATCGATTTCTGTTAAACAATTAATTGGTTACAATTCCTCTTTTTTCCGAAAATTTATTTGGAAATATATATTTTGTTAGATTATTTTTTTAATGTCAATAGTAACTATATATATATTTTTTTTTTCAATCTATTTTTAGAAGCTTCAAATATGGGAATCCAAAATTACAGCTCATTTCGCCTAGTTAGTTTCCGAGTTTTATGCTTAAAAAACTACCCTCATTGCAATATGTTGTGCAATGATTACAAATCAGTTTAACATTAGGAGTTTAAAACGTTAATTCTACATAATTCCTAAACTATTTGACCGAATGACTCCCCATTTGATATTCTAAGGTAAAATGCACCGAAACAAATCAAATATGAAGTCCGAATTAAGTGTTCGTATTGAAAATTTCTGAGTTTGGTATTATTTAAGTGTGAAGACGACCCCTAATTTTATTTTTTAAACATACATTGAAAGACTTAATTTCTAGTCTAATGGCTATTTCCGTTTTTTTTTTTTCTGTGACAATTTGGAAATTAAAATGTATAAGGTGTTCTCTTTTTTTTTTTTTTTTTTTTTTTTTTTTTTTTTAATCCGACTGTACACTGATAAGTTATATTAGGTGTACAGCCGAAACAATTCTAATAATGTGTTTTATGCAATGATATAAGAAACACTGCAATTCTTTATACACTTTTCAGAACACTTATTTTGTCACCATTTTTAGAACACTTATTTTGTCACCTTTTTTTAGAGCACTTTGAAGCGCGCTTTTTGGAACAATTTTTAGAATACTTCTAAGAACACTTCTTTTGTTCAGCACGCTTTCTAGAGCACTTTTTTAAAGCGATGATTTCACAAGCGTGCTCAAATGTGCTCCCAATCTGTTCTCAAATCTGTTCCCAAGTTTAGATTTAATAGGTATCATGAGCTTCGGTACACTTTCAGAACACTTTCTTTGTAGCGGAGCATATTCGGAACACATTAAGGGAACACATTCAGTACACATTAAGGTAACTGGAACACCTTTTTTGAATCAAAGCGTTCCAAATGTGTTCTCAATGTATGCTGAGAATTTGTAGTGAAGGAATTTGACCGTTTTCATTTTTTAATGTTAAATTAAGGAGAATGGATTTTGTTTTTTAATTTGTAATATAATATTATATACAGAGTGCTTAAAAAAATGGGGTAAAGCATAAGAGGTGGGTGAACACGCAACAACAAACATTTTTCATAGTTCAAACTAGGGTTGAAATCCACTTACTCTGTCAAAAACACAGGATGCTCCACTCCGAACTAAAATTTTTGTTCATAACTTTACCAGTATTGAAGACATGGTAATGTTATTTTCTTCTAGGTACGTCTTCAGACTTAGAATTTAATTTCTGCAAAATGTGATGACACCATGACAAGTACTAAAATGGTCAGACCGAGATCCATTATTTAGTACCCAGCGAATAATCAGTTGATAAAGAAACAAAGATATAAGAAGGTTTTCGAAAACATATTATAATCTCTTCCGAGTTACACAGGAATCCAAAATGCGTTCCATTATCTTCAGAAAATTTAGAAACCAATAGATTTAAAGAAATATTTCTGAGAAAAAAGGTCCCTTTTGCTACACGTAATTTTCGGAAATGTATCCGAGTACTTTTTACAGTACGTAATCACATACGTTTTAACATACGTAATTAATAAATTCTCTCAGTCCGGTATCAACGCGAAATTCTCAAGTAATAAACATGTTGAGAAAACACGTTCAGCAGACAAACATGTAAATTAACAGCGTTATTTTACAACATTATTTTGTTACTCTTGCATGTATAAATTCTTTTGCGCAGTTGAAAATGTTTACTTCCTTTACCATTCGAAAAACTGCTATTTGGTGTTGATACCTAGGTTAAAAGCTAATCAATACACAAAAAAAAACTATTCTGAAACGTTTCCGAAAATTACGGGCAAGAAAAGAAACTCTTATGTAAGAAATGCGTCTTTAAATCTTGAAAATCTAATGGCTTCTGAGGTTTCCAAAAATAAAAGAATGTATTTCGGAATCGTGGATAATTCGGAAGGGCTTGTATTATATTTTTGTGTAAACCTTCTTGCTAGATCAAGAAACATTTCTCTTTTTTACAGTATAGGATGAGAATTTTGCGTATCAAATTGAAAATTTTGATCGTTAATGACCGCTAATTTTGCGTATCAAATTGAAAATTTTGATCGCTAACGACCGTCAATTTTACGTTTCAAATTAGAAATTTTGATCGCTAACGACCGCTAATTTTACATATCGAATTAAAAATATTTATTGCTAATGACCGCTAATTTCTAACCATTCTACCCATTTTTTATAAATTTTGATATATTTTTATATTTAGAAGAATAACTAACTATTCACTTTATAATTTTTTTTTCCTTTCAGAAACAACACGTGGACTTTTGAATTAAAAGATTTATTGCTATCTAAGAAAAGGTCTTGACGGTGACATTTTTTGAAAATATCATCCAAGTTTAACAGAAATCGTCTACTTGAATTTAAAATTGCATTTATATACTATGCTGATTAGACATTCAAAAGACTAAGATTCTTTGTTTATTTGAATGCTTATTTTGATAAAATCACACATGGGTTATATTTATTATTAAATACCTCTTATATTTTATTAATTAAAACTATTTATTGAAAATATTTATTTTCCGAATAAAGTAATTTTTAAAACAATTTGTAGAAATGTTTGTCTTACATCAATTTGTTGATATGTATAAAGTATAAAACCAGTCATTTCACTCTAAAAAAATTTCTTACATTAATACTTTATGTAAGGAGTTCTACATATATAACGTTATCACTTTATGTGGGAGGGGGCACATGGGGCTCTGGCACATGATTTCGTAAGATACCTCTAGGCCCCAAAGCAGAATATGCTTAAAAGTGCGACGTACGTCGCAAAACAATGGCCTTCCCTGCAGAACATTTCAAATTATCATTTTCAGGAAAAATATCCATTCAATCGAAGGAAAATTGTGATATTCGTCACTCGATGGCCGGGGAAAAAATATCAAAATCCTTTATTTATCGTTCATTTAAAAAGATTGCAGAATTGATCAATGGGTCGTGAAAAAATTTTGCGCAGTACGATAGTCAATCATGGAGATCATGAAATTCTTCAGCCTGTTGTGCAAAATTATGCAAAATTTGATGAACAGTCACGGAAAAACATCCACGGTTTTCTCCAATCGGTCGCAGGTAAAAAACACTGCAAAATTCGCGATTTTTGTTTTTTCGCGACTGTTTGTCGAAATTTACAATTTGTCTACGAACATTTCAACGAAATTAAAAAAATTGGAAAAATTGGAAATTCATCGATCAAATCACTCGCAAGAAAAACAGTAAAAAATCTCCAGTAAAACAATAAAAAATTGCCTGGAATAATTGCCAATCAGTCGTAGGTAAAAA
This sequence comes from Maratus michaelseni, assembly GCA_963931845.1. NCBI lineage: Eukaryota > Metazoa > Arthropoda > Arachnida > Araneae > Salticidae > Maratus > Maratus michaelseni. Next base: position 109,121,610 of record OZ007595.1, read on the forward strand.
TCACGAAATTCGTGCATCAGTTGCATGAAAAAAACAATGAATTTCGCCAATCTGTCCAAGAAAAATATTGCAAAATTCGCCTATCGGTTGAAGCTAAAAAATCCCAAAATTTGTCAGGGAATTGTTGAAAGTATCTCGAAATTCTTCAATCAGTTGCAGGAAAAAAATATTACGAAATTCGACAATTGGGTCCATGAACAAACACGAAATTCGTTGACATACGGAAAAATCTGCAATATTGCAAAAATCGTCAATCGATTGTCGGAAGAAACCACAAAATTCATTATTCGATCAGGTAAAATCGCAAACTTCGCCATTAGTTTCTTTCGTGTGTGTATCTCAGCATTTTACAAAATGGTTTTTACATTTCTATAAAAGATGCAATTGCACTTCTTCATATATAAGAAAATATCCCTGTGTCTTTATTTTTTATTCCCGCAGAACATTTTTTATCAACTGAAGTTCGTTGCAGAACATTGCAAAGTATTCTGCTTTGGGGCCTCTAGGGGAAGGTTATCTTTGATACCGTAATTTATTTTGATCCAACCAAATTTTCCCAATTTTCTCTTTTTTCATAATTCTTTCTTTACATTAAAATATTCTGCTATCTTTTTTTTTTTTTTTTTTTTTTTTTTTTTTTGTTTCTTACTATTTTTATGAAAATATCAAGTTATTATTGAAATCAATAAATGATTATAATTTTTTTTTTCAAAATATGGAATACCCCAACGTTTAGCTCCCTATTCTTCTATCATATGTGTACTCACATACACTGGTGTGCAAAACTTAAGCAACAAACAGAAAATGCTAATTTCTGAATACGTGAGTACTCAAAAGGAAATTCTATAAAGAGCAAGTGTAGAAAAGAGGTACTACCCTAACAGCACGGCCAGTCGATGTGAAGTCCCCTTGACGTCACACATGGTTAGACGTGTCACAATCACTACGGTGAATCAAAATATGGGATATTTCACTGTCTCATTATTACTCTCATATGATTGTTACACTGAAAAGTCACTGTGACTGTCACTTTGTGATGGGTCATCAGGTGACATTACAATGAAGTCACCTTGTGATTCTCAAGTCACTGTCAGTTGAAGACTGAACTTTGAAGTCATTGTGAGCATTTCATTGAGATGAGTTGCCAAATAATGTCATAATGAAGTCGCATGGTGACTTTTCGGTGATCAACTCTCTAATGTGAAGTCATCATTGCACTCCTTTGTGAAAAGTCACCAGATGATTTCATTTTCTGTCACTTGGGAACTCGTCACAGAACAGCTATCATAATGACTTTACAATGGAGTGTCAAAATGACAGTCACATGAAAGTCACAAGATGACTTCATTGCAAAGTCACCTGGTGACTCGTCAAAAAGCAGCAGTTATGGTGACTGTTCAGTGGAGTGACCAATTGACAGTAAAAATGAGACGAATGAAAGATATCACATTTCTGTTCATTGTAGTGACTGTGACAATTGTGGCCATTTGTGATGTCAAGAAGACTTCACATCGACTGTCTGTGCTGTTAGGGTAGTACCTATTTTCTACACTTGCTGTTTAGAGAATTTCTTTTGAGTACTCACGTGTTCAGAAATTAGCATTTTGTGTTTGTTGCTTAAGTTTTGCACACTAGTGTATAATCCGCTGTTTGAGAAAACAGATGCAAATCATGTTTGAAATGATACTAGTTGGCTTTACTAGCACAGAAAAGAGAAATAATGTTGTCCACCTGTTTTCCTGATAAGGAGTTTTGCTTGTCCCCTCCCCGTATAGGGCCAAGTGCAAAAGACATTATTACTGTTGAATGCACTATGTAACAAAAACCTATTATTAAAAATACTTTTAAATAGTATCTATTTATTTTAAGTGTTATTTGATATAAAGTTATTTCATATGCAATAGTGAAATTTTAATGACTTCTTCTCAGCATTTATAAGAGAGAATAGTATATAGTATGCGAATAACAAATGTATAATCATACCTGTATATATAACTGCAAGCAAAAGAAAAAAAAGAAAAAAACCGATATCATTAGTGGGGAGGGGTTCACGGGATGATAATGTATAACATCGTAAAAGGGTGAGGGGGCTTCATACTAAAAAGTTGCTAACGTTATATATGTACAGCCGCTAAATTTATTTTCGAAAAAAAAAAAAAAAAAAAGCCTATCAAAACATCTATGGAGAAGGCCTGTCCAATCTTCTCAGATGTTGGCAAACAATGAAGGACAGCGCCATTATTTATATATATCAAAACATGCGGCTTTTTCTCTCTGTAAGAATGATATAGAAAATACACACATACCTCACAGTGGTAGCCATAAGTCCCCTACGTTTCAGGATCTCCATATAAAAATAACTTATAGAAAAAGCATACATCATGGTAAATTTAGCATTACATTTTCTCAGAGGGAACCTATATCAAAAAGTTTTGTAGGGGAAGGAGTCAGAAAAGCTAATCGTGCCTATAAGGGAAAAAAACCATGAAGATTAATTTTACAAGTAGTATTATTTAAAATGAATTTTTATAATTTTAAAAAGATAGTAACAGGACACATTTGAAAGAGAACCAAAAAAAATTTCAAAGGGTGTTGAGTTAAAACTTTGCTTGTTCTGATTTTCATTTCTCCTTTTCTTTTCTGTTTCTTCTCTCTCTCGCTTTCTTTTTTGGTTGATTGTGTCTAAGAATTGAACTTTTTCCTATGACAACGAGGCATCTTGAATTATAGTAGATTACTTACCTATGAAAACGTTCCACGAATTTCATGTCTTATGAAAATATGTTTCATGAAAATATGTTTAAAATAGCAAATTTATTATTTACAACCAACCACTGGCAGAAATCTACAAAGAGCATAGTTTTTATTGTTTTAAAATATCATTTTACTACTGCGGTAATAATAGAAAAGCATAATGCCATGATACTACATGAAAGTTTTCCAGTAATTCTGAGAGCAGATTTCCAACAGAAGGAAAGAGGACTACTTCATTGTGATACTAAAATTGACTGCGTCAAAGCGGAGTCACGCGCGATTGCCCCGGTCTGAGCTCTCCTGGAGCTGACAGAGCATTGGAAGCTTAAGCCAAAAGGTCCCTGGTACAAATCATTCCCTGGACACTTTCTCACTCAGTTGGAAACTTACAATTCATATGGTTTATTTACGAGTCAGAATAAGTGTGTTAAAATGAATCAAGTGTAATTATGTATCCAGCGTTTACATGGAGTTCCATTACCTGCGATTTATTCTTTGAAGGGTTTCAGATAACAGACCAGATGCCCTTATCAAAAGGTTGACTGGGTGAATCGTGCCCGCCAAATTTGTCCAGGATAGCTCAATTAGCAGATCATTGGCAGCTTACGCCAAAAGGTCCCTGGTACAAATACTTCACTAGACACTTTCTCACTCAGTTGGAAGCTTACAATTCATATGGTTTATTTACGAGTCAGAATAAGTGTGTTAAAATGAATCAAGTGTAATTATTTATCCAGCGTTTACACGGAGTTCCATTACTTGCAATCCTTTGAAGGGTTTCAGATAACAGACCAGATGCCCTTATCAAAAGGTTGACTGGGTGAATCGTGCCCGCAAAATTTGTCCAGGATATCTCAATTAGCAGATCATTGGCAGCTTACGTCAAAAGGTCCCTGGTACAAATCCTTCCCTGGACACTTTCTCACCCATTTGGAAACTTACAATTCATATGGTTTATTTACGAGTTAGAATAATTGTGTTTAAATGAATCAAGTGTAATTACGTATCCAGCGTTTATATGGAGTTCCATTACCTGTGATTTATTCTGTTAAGGGGTTTTAGATAACAGACCAGATGCCCTAATCAAAAGGATGACTGGGTGAATCATGCCCGCCAAATTTGTCCAGGATAGCTCAATTAGCAGATCAGGCAGCTTAATCCAAAAGGTCCCTGGTACAAATCCTGGTCTCTACACGTTTTCACTCAGTTGGAAAATTACAACTCAAATAGTAATATTTGTCTTATTAAACTAGGACAATCCCAGGATTAAATAAGTGAATGTAACTGTTTAAAAAGTGTGGTGCCCTACCAACCGAATAAAATTCGTGTATGGAACGCTGGTCCCGAAGGGTTTAAGAGTGACAGAATCTGAATTTCTACATAGATATGTAATTTTGCTCAGGGAAAATCATCGTATATTTCGTATTCAAGCACTACATGTGGCACAAAAAACATTTACGTTTGTGCCAATGTCTCGGCATATTAATGTCACTTCTGTGACATCTTTCTAAACTTTTTTTTTCTGTAGAGAGATTCACCTTTAGCAAAAATAATAAGATTCATATCTTTTCAACAAACAAAAAAAGAGAAGATTTTGCTTTTTTTTTTGGTACATTGTGTGCATTATTACTTTCCTCTAAAAATTTGCCTGAACTTTCCATGTTTTTTTTTTCTTATTTTAGTACTAGAAAAGAAAAGCTAAATAAATTATGACCATAATTTATAGAGAAGCTGTTTGGACAATAGAAAAAAAAAGAAGTTTTGAAACTTATTTTACTTTCAATGCCGGTACATGTTACAAGAAAGGGTTTGTATGTGACTAGCGTACAGAAGACTTCTTTTTGTATCAAAATAAATTTGGTGCGACAGTTTCGGTAAAATAACATGCAGGTGCAATTTTTATTTAGAATAAAGTGAAGGATTTACAAGTTCACTTGATTGATGTGAAAGTTGTACGACACTTTTCCTGTTAGTTGAACTTTTTTTAGATGAAACTCGGATAAGAAAACATTTTTAGTTCAAATATTTCTTAAAAGTGGATTTTTAGTGGAAAAAGTACTACCATAATGCAATAGCTTTTAACCTATAGGGTCACGCCTGTAAAAGAAACATACAAAATATATAGGAGGAACTGAACAAAGTTATTAGACTTACACAGCACAACACATTTAAATAAAACTAGACATTTTAATGTATTTTTGTCTGAAAATCACACATCTGACCTCAGCTTTTTCCGTTACCGCCAGATTTTATGTAAAAAAGCCTTTTTTTATGCTTTTGTAGAAATTTTCAATGTATGTAATTTTTAAATTTTCTAAAATTCATTGACCTTTCATTCAATTCTATAGTTTATTTTATAACGGAATTTTACTTTAAACAAAAATTTTCATGGTCTCAGCGCACAATGTAGCGAAATGTTTTGAGCACGGTTTTCAGTGTTTATCTATCTGGTTTACAATTCCCAATCACAGCAATTTTTGTTAATTTTGTACAAAGTATTAATTTTACACATTTTTAATTAAAAAATCTCAAATTTTAGTTATTTTTAAACAAAAAAGTATTGTTTTTTCGATGTAATTGGTGCAGAAGTACCTTTCATTCAATCAAACACGGCCAACTGCCAAAGTTGCACTTAGGCGCAAGTAATCCCAACGTTTCTCACTCCTCAAATGCCTACAGAAAAATAATGTACCAGCGATTTTGCGGGTTTGCAAGACGAAAATTTTCAAAATTATAAAGATTTCAAAAACTATAAATAGGTATAACCTATGTAATTAAAAAAAAATAGCTCGAATATTTCTCACAAGACGAAAAAAACAAGTTACAATGATACAAAAAATTGGGCTTGCATAAAAACTTTTTTTTCGCCAGTTAGTCATTTTTGGTTTTCGCTTGTTTTTCCTACTTTTTCCGATATATTTCCTTCTAAAAACGGGACTAGAAAGTATGTAAGGAAAAAAACACGTATTATTTTTCATGCTGTGGCACTTCTAGACCAACTCTACATTACTTGACAAACCTTGGAAAAATACATACAATTTTCGCCTGTGTCGTGGAAATTCGTCACTTCGACACACTGTCCGGCAACGAGAATGTAATTGGTGATATATGAATAAACTAGTCGGATGTGCCAATCCCAAAATTTTCTTCTATCTCAGTCATGTTAATACTTCAAAATTCGCTATCACATCGCCAATAAAATCAATATTTTTCGTCATTCTGTTGTACGTCAGCTTCTTGCGAATCGTCGGGTTACCGGGATGAGATCAACTGATGTATACTGAACTACGAAAAGTCCTTCTGGCCTGAACCAACAGGAACAGATAGCATCCCTATTTCTTGATTTTACGATTTTAGCTAATTTTACTGGAAAACACGAAGGTAAAATGCGTGGAACCTAATTAAAGAAGATTCAATCCCAGTTCTCGTCAACATTGAACTTGAATGAGAATATCGCCAAATTTGTCCTCTACAGCCAAGTTGGCTTCATTTATGGCAACCTATTTTGGTCGCCAAATTTGGCGATATTCCCCCAACTGTCGCCAAGTTTGGCGAGAATTTGACGTTGGCGAATATAAATATATAGTGATAAGCATAAATAGGATTAATGGTTACAACCATGAAAGAAAATTTGCCGAAACCATGTTAACTCATAAATTAAACCCGTTTATGCATGAAATCTGCTGTCTTGTTTGAAAATGTCAGCCACCCTAAAATTTCAAACTGCTATATCTCAGTCATTTTTTAAGATAGAGGCAAAACAAAAATTGCTCCGATTCTCCGGATCAAGGCCGAACATTTAACGAAATAAAGTTTTAGGATTTCTAATTTTTTTGAATTTGCACATCTTTTTGAATTTTAAATCTTTAAATAGCTATCACAGCGCCCCCTTTCGTCGAAATATCCCAAAATTCTAATAGAACTTGCTTGCCATAGCCAGAAACATAGAAAAAAAATGTGGTTCAATTTGAAGCATAACTTCATACACTTTTCGATGATGCAATAGTGAAAATGGAACAAAAATATCGATCACAGCGCCCCCTTTCGTCGAAATATCCCCAAATTCTGATAGAACCTGCTTGCCATAGCCAAAAACATAGAAAAACATTAGGTTTAATTTGAAGTACAACTTCATACAGTTTTCGATGATACAATAGTGAAAATGGAACAATATATCGATCACAGCGCCCCCTTTCGTTGAAATATCCCCAAATTCTAACAGAACCTGCTTGCCATAGCCAATAACATAGAAAAAAAATTTGGTTCAATTTGAAGCATAACTTCATACACTTTTCGATGATACAATAGTGAAAATGGAACATAAATATCGATAACAGCGCCCCCTTTCGTTGAAATATCCCTAAATTCTAATAGAACCTGCTTGCCATAGCCAAAATCATAGAAAAAAAATGTGGTTCAATTTGAAGCATAACTTCATACACTTTTCGATGGTACAATAGGGAAAATGGAACAAAAATATCGATCACAGCGCCCCCTTTCGTCGAAATATCCCCAAATTCTTATAGAACCTGCTTGCCATAGCCAAAAACATAGAAAAAAAAATGAGGTTCAATTTGAAGCATAACTTCATACACTTTTCGATGATACAATGAAGACACACAGACGGACAGGCAGACATTTTGTAAAAACATGTTTTTCGGAATCTCTGACTCCTAAAACGTGTAAATCCGTCGGAAACCGGAAGTCGAAAAAAATTTCTATTACAATACTTTCTTCTATTATAGATAGAAGAAAGTAAAAATTAATTAATTAATTAAAAGAGAAAGAGAACACTCCCGTTGACTCCAAATTGTCAAAGACAATAAACATGAGTAGTGAAGAAAGGAGAGTTTAACCTCAGCAGCAGGAGCCAGCAGGAGCCAGCAGGAGCCAGGAGCCAGCAGCAGCAGGAGCCAGCAGGAGCCAAATCATTGTCTTATAGTATGATGATAAAATTCAAATTTAAAATCGAGGGGACCACTATCCCTCATGCCCCCCCCCCCTTTCTTTTTAATTTAAAAAATTTTAAATTTGTCTTATAGTACGAGGTATCGGTGATGGTAAAGTACGACCACTATCCCCCTACCGCCCCCCCTACCGCCCCCCCCCCCATTTTTTTTTTTTTTTTAGAAGAAAGAAAGTTTAAAGTGGTGTCGCCCTCTATCGGTAAGTATGAAAATTATGGAATTTAAAATCACTGCTTCTGAATTTTAAGTTATAGCATAGTATAAAATAAAATATTCTAAAGTATCGCACCATACTGCTTACAATGGAAATTTAAGTTATAGCATGGTGTAAAATAAAGTAACTTACCACTGCTTACAAGGGAAATATATAGTTATAGCATAGCACTTAATAAGTAATTTTAAAGTTCCTTACCAAACTGCTTACAATGGAAATATTTAGTTATAGCGTAGCACTTACTAAAAATTTTAAAGTGACACATGTAAATAATTATAGTTATAAACCGACATATAGGCAGATAGGCAGGCACACAGACAAGCAGGCAGGCAGGTAGGCAGTCAGACAGACACACAGTGAACTATTTGTTACGTACACACACAAGCATGCATATACGAAGTGAACTAATTGTAATAAATACATGACGTGCATACGTTTTAAAACATTTTTTTTCTTCACAGAAATTAAGAAAATATTAAATTTCGACTACAACTTTCACTTTGAAATAGCGTAGTCCCTTTTTAAAAAATCATTAGCTTTTAACATACATTTAAATGAAGCGAGGTTCGAACCTCGAACCTGACAAAATGATCTCATGATGTGTTGATTTGTAGTAGGTTTAAACGAACACGCCATGAGATCATGTTTCTTAAACGCGATTTAAGATATATAAGAAAAGGTGTCACGTGATTGAACATATTGGATTATTACTATACAGTACTAATGATATTATAAATTTTGAAAAATAATTTAAGCTTTACGATAAACTTTAATGTTTAAACTTACAAACACATTGGAATGTATTTATAACATATAAAATAACCTTGTAAAAGGTTGGTTGGTTTGTTCATTTCATAAACTTGCAAAGCAAAGCGTATCTTACCAATTTGCATACAAGAGATTTTGTAACATAAATTATATAATATAATACAGCAAATTTTAACTTACCAAGTGGGGCTTAAGGATACTGTAATAGAATTTTTAATTGTATACTTTAAAAAAGAAAGTTTAACTTACCATTATGTTTATGCTCGGATTCGAACTGTCAACCTTTTGGCTAGCTTTCCGATGCGCTCCCAGTTACGCTACGAAGGCTCCGTACAATTAATATAAATAATGAAATCTAATGTTACTTCTTTTAAAGATTTTTGAAAAATTTATAAGTTAATAAAACAAGATATGACGACTTTTGTAGAATAACATCCTGTTTTACAACGATAAGAATAACAATATAAGAAGCTTGTACACCATAATGAATTTACTGTTTAAAGTTCTGTAACCTAACTTATACGATTGTTCTTCTAATTATCTAAAACCTTGCTGTATATTTGCTTGATCACCTATCTGTTTACCCTGCTTTTTGGATACTTCTAAACCTGAAAATGGCTACATCGCTTAACACATCTTACTATGAAATTTCAGAAATCAACGAATTTAGTAGAATATTTCAGTATTTTGACGTTTTTACCCCATACCATTGGGACTTAGGGGAGGATACGATTGTCGAAGTGCAAATGAATAAGGACTGTGAGTTAAACGTTCACATTCAAAAATATAAAGAATTTGAGAATAGTGGTAAAATGTACCCTACAAATGAAGGAATTACAATATCGTGCGCAACCTTTGATAAATTTGAAACGAGAATGACAAAATTTAATTTTGACTCTGCAGAAAAAGAAACATTCGTATCTAACAACGACTTACTAACGATTTATGTGGATAAGGAATCATGCATACTGCAAAAACTATTGAAACCTGATTGTTTACTACTTACAAAAGAACAATTTCTCAAACTAGAGAAAAACTGTATTGAAATTAGCGAATGTCTTATTCAAACTTTTTTAACAAAACTTTTACCTGTTTATGTTTTAAAAAACGTAAAAATATGTAAATGTTCTCACTTTACAGAGGAAGAGGCGATGGACTATTTTTTAGAATGCTTCGATCATGAATTAGAGAGATCAGTATATCGCACATTTGACTGTTATTTATGTTCAATCGACCAACCAGTAGAAATGGATCATGAATGTATGAGATATAATTTAAGAAAACAGTTTAACTGGTGCGCAGACAGTGCTTTGTTAAATTTCAACATTAAGGAATTTGTGAAAAACCTGCTAGAGAAATGTACATGTAATTATACTTATTTATTTTTTGAATCTATGAATGTAGACTTTTATAATAAGCATTTGAGCAATGTATTTATAAATTAACGTACAAATGTTTTATATTTAATAAATATTTGTTTAGTTTTTCATCATGTGTCTGTTTTTTATTTATGTATAAGGAATAAATAAGTTTAGTTTTCGGAAAGTTTTACAATTTTTATTCAGAAAATGTAGAAACTTGTTTTATTTTTCTACAAAAATTAAGGATTTTATACTATTTCATTAAACATGTGTACCATTATTATAATATAATATAACTTACATATTGTATACAAAATACTACCCTTTACTTGATAAATTATTTAAGATTTTAAACCAAAACTGAGCGAATATTATAAAGATTATCGAGTTTGAAAATAGATCTGATGTCTACCAGAGCAAAAACAGGAAACTACTTATTTGCGGATCACATCCCTGTTTTCTTACTGATAACGATACTTCTTATATAGTTTAAGGTATAAAAATTATTTCATTTACTTAATTAGCAATACCATATAATGAACGAGTATATTAACACATTTAAATTTGCATTTTAAGCCACGATGAATACATAATAAAACATTACTTGTATACTTTTACATAAAAATTGAAAATACATTTATACTTAACGAAATCACCCACTGTATAATAAAAGATACTTTGCTAAATTACTTATGTTTAACATACAGACTAATTTCCGTATACGATATATAACACGTGACGCTATTTTTAATTATTTTAAGCATGCGCGCCCTCTACAATTAAATAAATATTCATGAAAAGTTTTATTTGAAATAATATTCATACTGTTTCTGTGCCGTTAAGACGTTCTAATTTTTTCTCCGTTTAAGTGATCTGCGATTTTAATTGATTTAAATTAAATAAGTACAATGCAAGACATGGTGTTAGACGAACCAACCAAGATAAGAAAAGCCTTGACATCGGAGTTTAAGGAGCAAATAGACTGTACTATTTTAATGAAACCTGTTTTGAATAAGGAACCGATGGCCTCTTCATCAGATCAAGTCGATCAAAAGTTACCTTTTACATGTGATACATGTAAAAAAGTATTTACTAAAAAATATATGTTATTAAGACATATGAACTTACATTTAGAAAAAAATCCCTCTAAGTGTGATAATCTGTTTACTACAAAGAGCGCTTTACAGGATGATATGCTAATTAATCCCAAGACATCTGCCACATATAAATGTGAGAAATGCAGTAAGACTTTCTCACGAAAAAATGTGTTAGACACATGAAATTTCACTTAGAAAAGAAACCTTTTAATTGTAAAATGTGTTCGAAATCATTTGTGCAGAAAAGCGACTTACAAAAGCATAACTTAGTACATTCTAAACAAGGCGTTATGCATAAATGTAATGATTGTGATAAAAAGTTTTTACGGGAAAAAAATTTAATAAATCATACTATGATTCATAACACCCCTCAGCAAAAGCAAAGGAATATTGAACCGTTTACCAGACACTATAAATGTGTCGATTGTTCTGAAATATTTAATCACAGATTTGACTTAGTGAAGCATAGAAAAATTCATCTCTCGCCCAAAGAACATATATCTGAACAGCGTACTGAACTTTTAAACCATTTACAGAATTTATTACTACGTATAGACACTTTACAAAATGCTATAAAAAATGAAACTATTCCTTTTTGAAATATTGACTTTACCAATTTATTTGAACTATACAACTTCTTGTATATACTGATGTATGTGTTTAAATAATTAAATAAATATCAGATAAGTGAAAAAGCTTTTGTGTTTTATTTTTCAATATGATTATATTATATCACTATTATGTGAATGAATGGACTTGTAAATTTAAACCCTATGTATAAAAATAAATTTCTTGCACTTTTACAAGAAGTAAAAATTTAATACAAATATATTTCAGATTTTTTAAATATATTATTGATTCACATATGATAGTTAAATTAATATGCTATTAAACATATAATTTTGTATAATCTATATTATTAATTTTCTTTAACACATATTACTTTTTTACAATAAATCGATTTAACTAATTATACATTTGTGTAATTAAACAAACTTATTTTACTAAATATACGTATCGATAATTAATTTTTATTATTTACATACACATGATTATACTTTTTATCGTACGCGATTAACTATTTATACATTTAATAAGCGTTGCCATACCCGCTTTTATAAATAATTAGATATTATAAAGCATACGGATTTCACATAAACAAGCAATATTCATTAAATGAACAATTTGAATCTTTAAGCTATAACGTCATATTTACTTTTAAACTTGCTTTTAACTGTAACCATCACTCTTTTTTAACCTATGTTAGTAACTGTTTAGATATAATATAATCAGTTTACTGTTGACTTTTGTCGTGACTGAATCTTTTACTGTTTGTTATTTAAAAATGGCTTGTGAATTAGATGGGATTAAACGGTCGTGCGAAGAAATGGCTTCTTCAACAAAGTTTCAACGTTTAGATAAACCTATGGAAAATTCTGATTTTTATAATAATGAATTTTAACCCAAACCTAATATACAGGAGAACTATGAAACACTATCACCTACCATGGACTTGTATGCAGCAGAGCCTAAGATTACCAAGGATTCTACAACACCAATATTTACTAACTGTGATAATGACGAAACGTCTTTCCCCGACACCTGTTGTGAGTCTACCTCTGCTAAAAGCTTTTTGGATACAATGTTTAAGGATCTAGATTTTAAAAATTTGGAAACATATCTTACCTCACAGCCTACAAGTGGTTTAATTTCTTCAAATGAACCATCAACTAGCATTACACATAGTAGTGAACAATTATATAACATATCCCCTCCCATCGCATGTGTGATTAACATTTCCAAAACCAAACATGGTAAATCTCGCATTTTTGTCATGTTCCGGATTAAACTTGCTGATTTTATATTTTTAACTTTAAAACGACATTATAAACAGTATTATGTACATATTGAAGAGATCAAACACAATGTATTTACAAATGAAGAAATTTCATCAACAAATAGAATTTTTATGGATATTTCAACATGGTATGAATTCCAATATAAAATTTTTGGATTTAATTTAAAATATAAAAGTTCATCGTTTATTGCTAACAATACAGTATTAGTGTTAAATTATAATAATTCTATTATGCAAATAAAAAATTTAAAGAATTATACACATTGTGTTTTAAACGATTTTCAGTTAGAAAATTTAAAAGAAAAAGCTATTGATTTTAATAGCAATCTTATTAAACACTTGTATACAGTTCATCTACCGCAGTTAATTAAGCAAAAATGCACACTCGTTAATTTACCTTCTGAAATCAAGCGTGTTTTACTAACGAAACTTATCTCTTCTATTGAGGATAATGTACTGACAATATTAAACCAAATTTATGAATGTGTAGGATGTATATTTAGACACCAATCCCAAAGTCTACATACATGTTTCACCTTTAATAAACGTGAAAGATTTAATCACTTAGGGGATATGATTTTAATGCTTGTAAATTTTGATTATGTTATTTCAAGGTTTTTAAACGGAGTTGAATGTATCAGTGAAAACTTTTTACGTAACATTAATGTGGAATTTATTCGAAATGTATTATTTAAGTCCTGAAAATAAAATATTTTGCTTTAAATCTGTGTGTTTATTTAAACAAAATGTGTGTGTGTTTATTAATATTGTTTAACTTGTAATTTAAGATTAATGATTTCTCTTATATGTTTATAACAGAAACATGATAACATAGTATGTATACTAAATGTTAGTAACATACTACACATGTTAGTAAATGTATTTTTGAACTATTATAAAAGTTTTTAAAATTTTACAAGATAACAAAATTATTTTTCAGTTAAAAAAGTTTTATAAATTTACAATTTTAAATTTAAAACTTAATAAAAGTATTTCATACTTTATCAATGTTGATTCGTCTTGTATGTTAATATTATATAATGGTAACATACTATATAGTTGTTATGTTACTACATATACTTATAAAAATAATTTAAACATGTTATATTATTGTAAAAGTTTTTAAAAAAATTACAAACTAACTTAATTAAATTAAAAAATTATAAGTAAACAAAATAATTATTTTTTTAATTAAAATAAATTAACAAAAATGAAAAGTTATCAAAATTATTTTATAAATGTTTTAAAATACTTAATTTTAATAAATTGTGTCTATGTATACATATATATGTATGTACCTATATACATGTGGAACTTTAGTTAAGTAATAGAAATTCTCAAACTTCGTCATTAGAAACCCTATATTCTGATAATTAATAACAATTAGCTTTAAATTAAAGAGATAGATTAATTTATACTTACAAATATAACCCACTTATAATAGCACGTCCATCTTACATAGTTACTTCTGACATTATGCTTGTTTCTATCCTAGCAACAGGATGTTTTTGTCGTACCACGTGATTTCCTTTAAAGTCACGTGATCATGAAGATAAGAATTAAACACAACGTGTTTGACATTTTCACTTCTGCTATAGAAGAGGCTTGTTTGGTAAGTTTTATAATGTCCTGTATTCTTTATTTTACACTTTATTTTACAATTTATTAAGAAGATCTAATTTAAATAACGTTTATATTGCAAACGTAAGGTAAAAGCACTAAATTATTTTTTTAAAAGCCTTTTATTTTGTAATTCTATCGACAATAAGATGATGTAATACATTTAAAATCTTACTATTGGGTTTTATTTTAGCATAAACATTATTTATTCAACTGGCTATTGCTTTTAGAAGTAACTTAATTTTCTAACACAAGCGGAAAATAATATTTCTTCATTAATATATCATGTTTACAAAATTTATAAGTTATATATAATATAACTTGTAAATACATAGTATATTTTTATACTATAAGTATCTATAAGTATATGTATACTTACATGTTATTTAAGTATATATGTATACTTATGGATTTGGTATATAAATATACTATGTATTTACAAGTTATATTATATATAACTTATAAATTTTGTAAACATGATATATTAATGAAGAAATATTATTTTCCGCTTGTGTAAGAAAATTAAGTTACTTCTAAAAGCAATAGCCAGTTGAATAAATAATGTTTATGCTAAAATAAAACCCAATAGTAAGATTTTAAATGTATTACATCATCTTATTGTCGATAGAATTACAAAATAAAAGGCTTTTAAAACAATAATTTAGTGCTTTTACCTTACGTTTGCAATATAAACGTTATTTAAATTAGATCTTCTTAATAAATTGTAAAATAAAGTGTAAAATAAAGAATACAGGACATTATAACTTACCAAACAAGCCTCTTCTACAGCAGAAGTGAAAATGTCAAACACGTTGTGTTTAATTCTTATCTTCATGATCACGTGACTTTAAAGGAAATCACGTGGTACGACAAAAACATCCTGTTGCTAGGATAGAAACAAGCATAATGTCTGAAGTAACTATGTAAGATGGACGTGCTATTATAAGTGGGTTATATTTGTAAGTATAAATTAATCTATTTCTTTAATTTAAAGCTAATTGTTATTAATTATCAGAATATAGGGTTTCTAATGACAAAGTTTGAGAATTTCTATTACTTAACTAAAGTTCCACATGTATATAGGTACATATATATATATGTATACATAGACACAATTTATTAAAATTAAGTATTTTAAAACATTTATAAAATAATTTTGATAACTTTTCATTTTTGTTAATTTATTTTAATTAAAAAAATAATTATTTTGTTTACTTATAATTTTTTAATTTAATTAAGTTAGTTTGTAATATTTTTAAAAACTTTTACAATAATATAACATGTTTAAATTATTTTTATAAGTATATGTAGTAACATAACAACTATATAGTATGTTACCATTATATAATATTAACATACAAGACGAATCAACATTGATAAAGTATGAAATACTTTTATTAAGTTTTAAATTTAAAATTGTAAATTTATAAAACTTTTTTAACTGAAAAATAATTTTGTTATCTTGTAAAATTTTAAAAACTTTTATAATAGTTCAAAAATACATTTACTAACATGTGTAGTATGTTACTAACATTTAGTATACATACTATGTTATCATGTTTCTGTTATAAACATATAAGAGAAATCATTAATCTTAAATTACAAGTTAAACAATATTAATAAACACACACACATTTTGTTTAAATAAACACACAGATTTAAAGCAAAATATTTTATTTTCAGGACTTAAATAATACATTTCGAATAAATTCCACATTAATGTTACGTAAAAAGTTTTCACTGATACATTCAACTCCGTTTAAAAACCTTGAAATAACATAATCAAAATTTACAAGCATTAAAATCATATCCCCTAAGTGATTAAATCTTTCACGTTTATTAAAGGTGAAACATGTATGTAGACTTTGGGATTGGTGTCTAAATATACATCCTACACATTCATAAATTTGGTTTAATATTGTCAGTACATTATCCTCAATAGAAGAGATAAGTTTCGTTAGTAAAACACGCTCGATTTCAGAAGGTAAATTAACGAGTGTGCATTTTTGCTTAATTAACTGCGGTAGATGAACTGTATACAAGTGTTTAATAAGATTGCTATTAAAACCAATAGCTTTTTCTTTTAAATTTTCTAACTGAAAATCGTTTAAAACACAATGTGTATAATTCTTTAAATTTTTTATTTGCATAATAGAATTATTATAATTTAACACTAATACTGTATTGTTAGCAATAAACGATGAACTTTTATATTTTAAATTAAATCCAAAAATTTTATATTGGAATTCATACCATGTTGAAATATCCATAAAAATTCTATTTGTTGATGAAATTTCTTCATTTGTAAATACATTGTGTTTGATCTCTTCAATATGTACATAATACTGTTTATAATGTCGTTTTAAAGTTAAAAATATAAAATCAGCAAGTTTAATCCGAAACATGACAAAAATGCGAGATTTACCATGTTTGTTTTTGGAAATGTTATTCACACATGCGATGGGAGGGGATATGTTATATAATTGTTCACTACTATGTGTAATGCTAGTTGATAGTTCATTTGAAGAAATTAAACCACTTGTAGGCTGTGAGGTAAGATATGTTTCCAAATTTTTAAAATCTAGATCCTTAAACATTGTATCCAAAAAGCTTTTAGCAGAGGTAGACTCACAACAGGTGTCGGGGAAAGACGTTTCGTCATTATCACAGTTAGTAAATATTGGTGTTGTAGAATCCTTGGTAATCTTAGGCTCTGCTGCATACAAGTCCATGGTAGGTGATAGTGTTTCATAGTTCTCCTGTATATTAGGTTTGGGTAAAAATTCATTATTATAAAAATCAGAATTTTCCATAGGTTTATCTAAACGTTGAAACTTTGTTGAAGAAGCCATTTCTTCGCACGACCGTTTAATCTCATCTAATTCACAAGCCATTTTTAAATAACAAACAGTAAAAGGTTCAGTCACGACAAAAGTCAACAGTAAACTGATTATATTATATCTAAACAGTTACTAACATAGGTTAAAAAAGAGTGATGGTTACAGTTAAAAGCAAGTTTAAAAGTAAATATGACGTTATAGCTTAAAGATTCAAATTGTTCATTTAATGAATATTGCTTGTTTATGTGAAATCCGTATGCTTTATAATATCTAATTATTTATAAAAGCGGGTATGGCAACGCTTATTAAATGTATAAATAGTTAATCGCGTACGATAAAAAGTATAATCATGTGTATGTAAATAATAAAAATTAATTATCGATACGTATATTTAGTAAAATAAGTTTGTTTAATTACACAAATGTATAATTAGTTAAATCGATTTATTGTAAAAAAGTAATATGTGTTAAAGAAAATTAATAATATAGATTATACAAAATTATATGTTTAATAGCATATTAATTTAACTATCATATGTGAATCAATAATATATTTAAAAAATCTGAAATATATTTGTATTAAATTTTTACTTCTTGTAAAAGTGCAAGAAATTTATTTTTATACATAGAGTTTAAATTTACAAGTCCATTCATTCACATAATAGTGATATAATATAATCATATTGAAAAATAAAACACAAAAGCTTTTTCACTTATCTGATATTTATTTAATTATTTAAACACATACATCAGTATATACAAGAAGTTGTATAGTTCAAATAAATTGGTAAAGTCAATATTTCAAAAAGGAATAGTTTCATTTTTTATAGCATTTTGTAAAGTGTCTATACGTAGTAATAAATTCTGTAAATGGTTTAAAAGTTCAGTACGCTGTTCAGATATATGTTCTTTGGGCGAGAGATGAATTTTTCTATGCTTCACTAAGTCAAATCTGTGATTAAATATTTCAGAACAATCGACACATTTATAGTGTCTGGTAAACGGTTCAATATTCCTTTGCTTTTGCTGAGGGGTGTTATGAATCATAGTATGATTTATTAAATTTTTTTTCCGTAAAAACTTTTATCACAATCATTACATTTATGCATAACGCCTTGTTTAGAATGTACTAAGTTATGCTTTTGTAAGTCGCTTTTCTGCACAAATGATTTCGAACACATTTTACAATTAAAAGGTTTCTTTTCTAAGTGAAATTTCATGTGTCTAACACATTTTTTCGTGAGAAAGTCTTACTGCATTTCTCACATTTATATGTGGCAGATGTCTTGGGATTAATTAGCATATCATCCTGTAAAGCGCTCTTTGTAGTAAACAGATTATCACACTTAGAGGGATTTTTTTCTAAATGTAAGTTCATATGTCTTAATAACATATATTTTTTAGTAAATACTATTTTACATGTATCACATGTAAAAGGTAACTTTTGATCGACTTGATCTGATGAAGAGGCCATCGGTTCCTTATTCAAAACAGGTTTCATTAAAATAGTACAGTCTATTTGCTCCTTAAACTCCGATGTCAAGGCTTTTCTTATCTTGGTTGGTTCGTCTAACACCATGTCTTGCATTGTACTTATTTAATTTAAATCAATTAAAATCGCAGATCACTTAAACGGAGAAAAAATTAGAACGTCTTAACGGCACAGAAACAGTATGAATATTATTTCAAATAAAACTTTTCATGAATATTTATTTAATTGTAGAGGGCGCGCATGCTTAAAATAATTAAAAATAGCGCCACGTGTTATATATCGTATACAGAAATTAGTCTGTATGTTAAACATAAGTAATTTAGCAAAGTATCTTTTATTATACAGTGGGTGATTTCGTTAAGTATAAATGTATTTTCAATTTTTATGTAAAAGTATACAAGTAATGTTTTATTATGTATTCATCGTGTCTTAAAATGCAAATTTAAATGTGTGAATATACTCGTTCATTATATGGTATTGCTAATTAAGTAAATGAAATAATTTTTATACCTTAAACTATATAAGAAGTATCGTTATCAGTAAGAAAACAGGGATGTTATCCGCAAATAAGTAGTTTCCTGTTTTTGCTCTGGTAGACAACAGATCTATTTTCAAACTCGATAATCTTTATAATATTCGCTCAGTTTTGGTTTAAAATCTTAAATAATTTATCAAGTAAAGGGTAGTATTTTGTATACAATATGTAAGTTATATTATATTATAATAATGGTACACATGTTTAATGAAATAGTATAAAATCCTTAATTTTGTAGAAAAATAAAACAAGTTTCTACATTTTCTGAATAAAAATTGTAAAACTTTCCGAAAACTAAACTTATTTATTCCTTATACATAAATAAAAAACAGACACATGATGAAAAACTAAACAAATATTTATTAAATATAAAACATTTGTACGTTAATTTATAAATACATTGCTCAAATGCTTATTATAAAAGTCTACATTCATAGATTCAAAAAATAAATAAGTATAATTACATGTACATTTCTCTAGCAGGTTTTTCACAAATTCCTTAATGTTGAAATTTAACAAAGCACTGTCTGCGCACCAGTTAAACTGTTTTCTTAAATTATATCTCATACATTCATGATCCATTTCTACTGGTTGGTCGATTGAACATAAATAACAGTCAAACGTGCGATATACTGATCTCTCTAATTCGTGATCGAAGCATTCTAAAAAATAGTCCATCGCCTCTTCCTCTGTAAAGTGAGAACATTTACATATTTTTACGTTTTTTAAAACATAAACAGGTAAAAGTTTTGTTAAAAAAGTTTGAATAAGACATTCGCTAATTTCAATACAGTTTTTCTCTAGTTTGAGAAATTGTTCCTTTGTAAGTAGTAAACAATCAGGTTTCAATAGTTTTTGCAATATGCATGATTCCTTATCCACATAAATCGTTAGTAAGTCGTTGTTAGATACGAATGTTTCTTTTTCTGCAGAGTCAAAATTAAATTTTGTCATTCTCGTTTCAAATTTATCAAAGGTTGCGCACGATATTCTAATTCCTTCATTTGTAGGGTACATTTTACCACTATTCTCAAATTCTTTATATTTTTGAATGTGAACGTTTAAATCACAGTCCTTATTCATTTGCACTTCGACAATCGTATCCTCCCCTAAGTCCCAATGGTATGGGGTAAAAACGTCAAAATACTGAAATATTCTACTAAATTCGTTGATTTCTGAAATTTCATAGTAAGATGTGTTAAGCGATGTAGTCATTTTCAGGTTTAGAAGTATCCAAAAAGCAGGGTAAACAGATAGGTGATCAAGCAAATATACAGCAAGGTTTTAGGTAATTAGAAGAACAATCGTATAAGTTAGGTTACAGAACTTTAAACAGTAAATTCATTATGGTGTACAAGCTTCTTATATTGTTATTCTTATCGTTGTAAAACAGGATGTTATTCTACAAATGTCGTCATATCCTGTTTTATTAACTTATAAATTTTTCAAAAATCTTTAAAAGAAGTAACATTAGCTTTCATTATTTATATTAATTGTACGGAGCCTTCGTAGCGTAACTGGGAGCGCATTGGAAAGCTAGCCAAAAGGTTGACAGTTCGAATCCGAGCATAAACATAATGGTAAGTTAAACTTTCTTTTTTAAAGTATACAATTAAAAATTCTATTACAGTATCCTTAAGCCCCACTTGGTAAGTTAAAATTTGCTGTATTATATTATATAATTTATGTTACAAAATCTCTTGTATGCAAATTGGTAAGATACGCTTTGCTTTGCAAGTTTATGAAATGAACAAACCAACCAACCTTTTACAAGGTTATTTTATATGTTATAAATACATTCCAATGTGTTTGTAAGTTTAAACATTAAAGTTTATCGTAAAGCTTAAATTATTTTTCAAAATTTATAATATCATTAGTACTGTATAGTAATAATCCAATATGTTCAATCACGTGACACCTTTTCTTATATATCTTAAATCGCGTTTAAGAAACATGATCTCATGGCGTGTTCGTTTAAACCTACTACAAATCAACACATCATGAGATTATTTTGTCAGGTTCGAGGTTCGAACCTCGCTTCATTTAAATGTATGTTAAAAGCTAATGATTTTTTAAAAAGGGACTAAGCTATTTCAAAGTGAAAGTTGTAGTCGAAATTTAATATTTTCTTAATTTCTGTGAAGAAAAAAAATGTTTTAAAACGTATGCACGTCATGTATTTTATTACAATTAGTTCACTTCGTATATGCATGCTTGTGTGTGTACGTAACAAATAGTTCACTGTGTGTCTGTCTGACTGCCTACCTGCCTGACTGCTTGTCTGTCTGCCTGCCTATCTGCCTATATGTCGGTTTATAACTATAATTATTTACATGTGTCACTTTAAAATTTTTAGTAAGTGCTACGCTATAACTAAATATTTCCATTGTGAGCAGTTTGGTAAGGAACTTTAAAATTACTTATTAAGTGCTATGCTATAACTATATATTTCCCTTGTAAGCAGTGGTAAGTTACTTTATTTTACACCATGCTATAACTTAAATTTCCATTGTAAGCAGTATGGTGCGATACTTTAGAATATTTTATTTTATACTATGCTATAACTTAAAATTCAGAAGCAGTCATTTTAAATTCCGTAATTTTCATACTTACCGATAGAGGGCGACACCACTTTAAACTTTCTTTCTTCTAAAAAAAAAAAAAAAAAAAAAAAAAAAAAAAAATGGGTGGCGGTAGGGGGGGGGGGGCGGTAGGGGGATAGTGGTCGTACTTTACCATCACCGATACCTCGTACTATAAGACAATTTAAAAAAAAATTTAATTAAAAAAAAAGGGGGGGAGGGCATGGGGGATAGTGGTCCCCTCGATTTTAAGTTTGAATTTTATCATCATATTATAAGACGATGATTTGGCTCCTGCTGGCTCCTGCTGTTGCTGGCTGCTGGCTCCTGCTGGCTCCTGCTGCTGAGGTTAAACTCTCCTTTCTTCACTACTAACATGCGATTGGGAATTGTGTCTTCATTGAATTATTTTTTTTTAAGTCTTACTGTATAGTCTCCTTATTGAAAAACTCATAAACTTTAGAATTTCTAATTCAGACGCCAGAATGTATATTTTCCCGAAGTTTCTATGTTTAGTGCTGGAGATATTTAGTATTCAGATTCTACGGGGGATGTAAAAACCCCCTTTTTGTTGTTTTGATTGGCGAGATTAGGCGTCGCCAAGAATAATTGTTGTAACCCTTTATTTTGCTGTCAGTTAGTGTTTTAATTCTGATTTGTGATGTAACCTTGAACCGAGTGGCTGGCGGTATATCCAGCTATTTTCTGAACCAGGCTTTTGCATGGTTATAATAAATAATTTGTTAGTTTTACTTATCTGAACCTTTTTATTTGATGTGTAAATTAACGAGAAAATTTCTTAGTATGATTAAGATCCTGATTCGAAGAACAAACAATTAATTTCGTTTTGCATTATCTTCATTTCTGGCGTCCCGCGTCTTGATGTCTGATGTCTGCATTGGATTTAAGATTTGTTCTTGATAAATGGTTCTCTGAAGACTTGAGGTAAGCTCAGTCTAATTTATATTTTTGTTGAACTGTAAAATAAGATTGATATGTCTACTATAGATACTTTAAAAAAGAAGCGTTCTGGTTTACGAACGCAAACAACAAAGTTGTGTACTAAAATATGTACAATTCTTGAAGATGACTCTATGTCATTAGAAAACAAGTTTGATATGTTAAATATCCGTAAAGATCAGTTAAATGAGAAGTATGAAACATTAAAAAAAATTAAATTCTGGCATACAAGACGAAATCGCTGATGCAGATTTCGAAAAAGAAATCGAAAGCTCAGAAAGCTATAGTGAAAAAATTATCGAATCGCGTTACAAAATAACAACGTTCTTACATGAGCGCAACTCCCAAAACCAAAATAATGCTTTTCAAAATTTTATGAAAAATGATTCCGTTTCTCAAAACGGAAATATAGAGAAATCTATGAACTTGCCGAAGCTAACAATAAACAAATTATATGGTGATAGCAGTTCTTGGCTCGAATTTTGGGGGCAATTTTCTAATGCTATTGAGAAGAATTCTAATTTAACCCCAATTGATAAATTCTTATACTTAAAATCCCTGCTTGGAGGCAGTGCGTATAATGCTGTTGCAGGTTTTTCACTTTCCGAGGAAAATTTCAAAGCTGCTGTTGATTTGTTAAAAGATCGCTATGGTCGTAGCGACCTAGTTATCAATGCTCATATGAGTAAATTGTTAAGTTTAAAACAGGTAAAGAATGCTTCGAATGTTAAAGAATTACGAGAATTGTATGATAAATGCGAGATACAAATAAGAAATTTAAATTCTCTTGGTGTTACATCAAGTAGTTATGGTCAACTTCTCTGCCCGATTTTAATGAAATTAATACCTTCTGAAATAGCGCTAGATTTTAATCGTAAAAGAGCCAATACTGATAAAATGGAGATCGAAGAGCTTCTTTCCTTCATTAAAAACGAAGTGCAATCTCGAGAAGCTACGATGACACTCCAGAACTTTGAAAATAGTTTCAGTGCTAAAAATACAAAGTATAATAATAATTATAAACAGTTGAATAATTATAAACGCGACATTCCTTCAGCTTCTGCATTGGCTACTAATGTAAAAAACGTTTGTATATTTTGTGAAAATGATCACGATTCTAAATCATGTAAAGATTGTTCTATTCATCAAAAACGTGATAAACTGCGCATCCTCGGTCGTTGCTTTGTTTGTTTTCGAAAATTTCATGTGTCGGCCAAGTGTAAATTTAATTCTGAACACTGTAAATATTGCAATAGCAATTTTCACCGTTTTTCGGTTTGTTTAAATAGGAATTCTAATCAAACTGTCCCGAAAGAAATCAAATCAGCAGACTCTGTAATAACTTCTATTTCTCATTGTAAAGTCAATTCGAATGCAAATTCCTTTAAAGAGGTTATTTTACAAACAGCTTGCGTAAAAGTGGAATCTGGAATAAATTCTGAACTTTCCTTATGTTTATATGATTTAGGTAGTCAAAAGTCTTTTGTGACACAAGAATTAGTTTCAAAATTAAATCCACGAATTATTCGTAGAGAAAAACTTCAGATTTTCTCCTTTGCAGCTACTAACCCGAAAATAAAAACTTATGACGTTGTGCAATTAAAATTATCTCATGTTGAAAACAAATCGCATTTCATTTTTATTGAAGCTTTAGTAACAGACGTAATATCTAATGCAACAATTCATCCCCCACATCTCAACAAACAGATAACAGACAAATTGGCGCCCTATAAGGTGGTGAATCTTGCTGCGCCATGCGATTCTCAAATAAAAATATTAATTGGAGCGGATTATTTTTATCAAATCTGTCACGAGGGAGAGGTACAGAAAATAACTAAATCTCTATTTTTATGTGAAAGTTTATTCGGACACTCTTTATGTGGATTCTATAAGGATGAAAAAAGGAATTTGAAATACGCATCTGTTTTAAATCTGTCCGTTGTAAATCTAGAGAGAGAGGATTTGAATTTTTTATGGGAAATTGAATCTTTGGGTATTACGCAATCAAA
The DNA here is from genome assembly GCA_963931845.1 of Maratus michaelseni. Taxonomy (NCBI): domain Eukaryota; kingdom Metazoa; phylum Arthropoda; class Arachnida; order Araneae; family Salticidae; genus Maratus; species Maratus michaelseni. Next base: position 109,146,666 of record OZ007595.1, read on the forward strand.
TGAAAATATTTCAGATATGGATAAGGAAATTGTGAATAAATTTGAGAATAATTTAAAATATGTAAATAACAGGTACGAAACGGGTTTATTGTGGAAGGATGAGAAAACTAGAGTAGATAATAATTTTATAATAGCAAGGAATCGTTTTAACGAATTAAATCGTAAACTCGAAAAGGATAAAGACTTATGTAAAAAATATAAGGCTATTGTATTGGAACAAAAAACTACCGGAATTGTAGAAGACTGCCCTGATAGAATAATTGAGAATGGGTATTTTATGCCTCATAGACCAGTTTTAAGAGAGGATAAATTAACTACCAAAGTGAGGATGGTTTTCGATGCTTCTTCTAAAGAAAAGCATTTAAATTCTTTAAATGACTGTTTATACCCAGGTCCTAATCTTAATCCTAACATACTTGATGTTATAATGAATTTTAGAAAATATAATATTGCATTTTGCGCTGACTTAGAAAAAGCCTTTTTGCAAATTGGGATATCAGAAGAGGATCGGGATTATTTAAAATTTTTGTGGTTTGGTGACGAAAATGATAACTTAACTTTTTTGAGATTTACTCGAGCAGCTTTTGGGGTAACTTACAGTCCCTTTATTTTGGCTGCAACGATTAGATATCATATTCGTAAATATATTGATCATCCTGAAGTTGTTAAGATCTTGAATTCATCTTTATACGCAGATGATTTAATAACGGGGTCAAAATCTGATGAAGACGCTTTTTATCTATCATCAACCGCTTCGGATATTTTTAGGGAAGCTGGTATGAATTTGCGAAAATTCAAAACTAATTCTGTTAAACTTAGAAAAATATGGGAGGAAAACAAATTATGTGACTCAGAAGAAAATTCGAATAATTCTTTAAAGATTTTGGGATTATTATGGGATACCAATTGGGATATTTTACGTTTTGATGTACAATCCTTTCCTGATGAATGGAAATTTAATCCAACGAAACGCGTTGTTCTTAAAGCCATGTTAAAAATCTTTGATCCGATTGGATTCATCGCACCATTTTCTATTCGTATGAAAAGTTTGCTACAGGAAACATGGAAAAGGGGTTTGGAATGGGATGAAAAATTTTCTGATGATTTAAAAATTGAATGGGAAAAATGGTGTTCAGAAATCGATCATTTAGATAAATTTGAGGTTCCCCGCAAATATTTTCCGCAGGGCTTAGAATTTTCGGACCCAATTGAAATTCATATTTTTTCCGATGCCAGCCCTAAGGCTTATGGGGCTGTTGCTTATTTTCGATATATCACAAGTAATAATGAAATTATGACCAGTCTTATTTGAGCAAACTCTAGAGTTTCACCGATTAAGTGTTTGACAATCCCTCGTCTTGAATTAATGGGGGCTTTAATAGCTACTAGGATGTCTAAATATTTAAAAAATGTATTTAATTTTCAAAATTTGGAAATGCATATCTGGTCAGATTCCACTATTACGTTATACTGGATAAAAGGATCAGCCAATAATTGGAAGCCCTTTGTGGCTAACAGGGTTGTAGAAATACTGTCTTTGACTGATCCGAAATTGTGGAAATATATCCCGGGTAAGGACAACCCGAGTGATCTTCTTACTAGAGGCGAGAATTTGCATAACATCACTAAAAATAAATTATGGTACTATGGCCCAGAATGGTTATCATTACCAAAGGACAGTTGGCCAAAACCTGAAAAGGTACCATTTAACATAAACATCCTAAATGAATGAATGAAAGAAAATCATCGAAGTTGAGTTCTAACCAAATATCTTGTACAGTAGGTGTTGTACCTCCAGAATCATTGTTAAAATTAGAAAATTTTAGTAATATTTCAAAATTACTTAACATCACAGCATGGATTTTAAGATTTATAAATAATATCAACAAAAGTAAAACTAAAATTTCAGGTGACCTGACAGCTCCAGAAATTGAAAAGGCAGAAATTTATTGGATAAAACAAACTCAATTATCTGTCTTTGATCGTGAAATTGATATTTTGAAAAAGAGATTTTGGGAACGAATGGTTCGTTCGGTAAAAACTCCGTTGAAGAAAGTTCTCGGTAGATCTTGTCTCTCATTCGAAGAAATTCAAACCACTTTGACCGAAATTGAGGCTGTGATTAATGGTCGCCCATTGACGTATGTCTATGAAGAAAACAGTGAACCGCTTCCACTGACACCTTCTCAGTTTTTGATCGGCAGGCGAATAAATTCTCTACCAGATCTTCATTGTGTTTCAGAAACTAAATCGAATAAAATAACACTGACAAAAATTTTGAGATATCGAGATCAAGTTTTAAATCATTTTTGGAAACGTTGGAGGCAGGAATATTTACTAGAACTGCGTTCTGCTAATTTTACAGTTCCAGTCAAAACTCCAACTGAATTCGAAATTGGAGATGTTGTGTTGATTAATGAGGATAAAACTCCAAAGCACATGTGGAAATGTGGACGAATAACAGAACTGTTTTTAGGAAGAGATTCAAAAATTAGATCATGTGCCATTCAGACTGTTTCCGGTGTGATAAGAAGACCAATCCAATTGATTTACAAACTGGAACTAGATGTTATGGACTAAAGATTTTTTATGAACATTATCATGAACATTTTATTTGTATTTTCTTATTATTAACGTTTTCTAATCCTATTATTTTGTTTATTTTAGTTTCAGTATTAACTCCTGTGAGTATTATTCCTTATTGTAAGTATGTTCAATTTTTATCTTATCAATGTAGTTTAAAATTTTTTAGAAACTTAATTTGAATGATGAACAATTGGTTGTTCATCCGGGGGCAGTGTGTAAAAAACCCCTTTCTGTTGTTTTGATTGGCGAGATTAGGCGTCGCCAAGAATAATTGTTGTAACCCTTTATTTTGCTGTCAGTTAATGTTTTAATTCTGATTTGTGATGTAACCTTGAACCGAGTGGCTGGCGGTATAACCAGTTATTTTCTGAACCAGGCTTTTGCATGGTTATAATAAATAATTTGTTAGTTTTACTTATCTGAACCTTTTTATTTGATGTGTAAATTAACGAGAAAATTTCTTAGTATGATTAAGATCCTGATTCGAAGAACAAACAATTAATTTCGTTTTGCATTATCTTCAGGGGAAAACTAGTCGGATGTGCCAATCCCAAAACTTTCTTCTATCTCAGTCATGTTAATACTTCAAAATTCGCTGTCACATCGCCAATAAAATCAATATTTTTTGTCATTCTGTTGTACGTCAGCTGCTTGCGAATCGTCGTGTTACAGGGATGCGAACAACCGATGTAAACTAAACCTTCCTGAAATGTTTACTAAACCTTCCTGGACCTAAAAAAGTCCTTCTGGCCTGAACCGACAGGAACAGATAGTATCCCTATTTCTTGATTTTACAATTTTAGCTAATTTTACTGGAAAACACGAAGGTAAAATGCGTGGAACCTAATTAAAGAAGATTCAATCCCAGTTCTCGTCAACATTGAATATGAATGAGAATACCGCCCAAATTTGTCCTCTACAGCCAAGTTGGCTTCATTTATGGCAACTTATTTTGGTCGCCAAAATTGGCGATATTCCCCCAACTGTCGCCAAGTTTGGCGAGAATTTGACTTTGGCGAATATAAATATATACTGATAAGCATAAATAGGATTAATGGTTACAACAATGAAAGAAAATTTGCCGAAACCATGTTAACTCATAAATTAAACCCGTTTATGCATGAATTCTGCTGTCTTGTTTGAAAATGTCAGCAACCCTAAAATTTCAAACCGCTATATCTCAACCATTTTTTAAGATAGAGGCAAAACAAAAATTGCTCCGATTCTCCGGATCAAGGCCGAACATTTAACGAAAAAAAGTTTTAGGATTTCTAATTTTTTTGAATTTGCACATCTTTTTGAATTTGCACATCTTTAAATAGCTATCACAGCGCCCCCTTTCGTCGAAATATCCCCAAATTCTAATAGAACCTGCTTGCCATAGCCAGAAACGTAGAAAAAAAATGTGGTTCAATTTGAAGCATAACTTCATACACTTTTCGATGATGCAATAGTGAAAATGGAACAAAAATATCGATCACAGCGCCCCCTTTCGTCGAAATATCCCCAAATTCTGATAGAAACTGCTTGCCATAGCCAAAAACATAGAAAAAAAATGAGGTTCAATTTGAAGCATAACTTCATACATTTTTCGATGATACAATAGTGAAAATGGAACAAAAATATCGATCACAGCGCCCCCTTCCGTTGAAATATCCCCAAATTCTAATAGAACCTGCTTGCCATAGCCAATAACATAGAAAAAAAATTGGCTCAATTTGAAGCATAACTTCATACACTTTTCGATGATACAATAGTGAAAATGGAACATAAATATCGATAACAGCGCCCCCTTTCGTTGAAATATCCCCAAATTCTAATAGAACCTGCTTGCCATAGCCAAAAACATAGAAAAAAAATGTGGTTCAATTTGAAGCATAATTTCATACACTTTTCGGTGATACAATAGGGAAAATGGAACAAAAATATCGATAACAGCGCCCCCTTTCGTTGAAATATCCCCAAATTCTAATAGAACCTGCTTGCCATAGCCAAAAATGTGGTTCAATTTGAAGCATAACTTCATACACTTTTCGATAATACAATGAAGACACACAGACGGACAGACAGACATTTTGTAAAAACATGTTTTTCGGAATCCCAGACTCCTAAAACGTGTAAATCCGTCGAAATTCGGAAGTCGAAAAAAATTTCAATTACAATACTTTCTTCTATTATAGATAGAAGAAAGTAAAAATTAATTAATTAATTAAAAGAGAAAAAGATTACTCCCATTGACTCCAAATTGTCAAAGACAATAAACATGCGATTGGGAATTGTGTCTTCATTGAATTATTTTTTTTTTAAGTCTTACTGTATAGTCTCCTTATTGAAAAACTCATAAACTTTAGAATTTCTAATTTAGACGCCAGAATGTATATTTTCCCGAAGCTTCTATGTTTAGTTCTGGAGATATTTAGTATTCAGATTCTACGGGGGAAAACTAGTCGGATGTGCCAATCCCAAAACTTTCTTCTATCTCAGTCATGTTAATACTTCAAAATTCGCAATCACATCGCCAATAAAGTCAATATTTTTCGTCATTCTGTTTTACGTCAGCTGCTTGCAAATCGTCGGGTCACAGGGATGCGAACAACCGGTGTAAACTACACCTTCCTGAAATGTTTACTAAACCTTCCTGGACCTAAAAAAGTCCTTCTGGCCTGAACCGTCAGGAACAGATAGCCTCCCTAATCCTAGGTTTTACGGTTTTAGCTAATTTTACTAGAAAACACGAAGGTAAAATGCGTGGAACCTAAATAAAGAAGATTCAATCCCAGTCTCGCCAACATTGAATTTGAATGAAAATATCGCCAAATTAGTCCGCTACAGCCAAGTTGGCTTCATTTATGGCAACTTATTTTGGTCGCCAAAATTGGCGATATTCCCCCAACTGTCGCCAAGTTTGGCGAGAATTTGACGTTGGCGAATATAAATATATAGTGATAAGCATAAATAGGATTAATGGTTACAACAATGAAAGAAAATTTGCCGAAACCATGTTAACTAAGACTCATAAATTAAACCCGTTTATGCATGAATTCTGCTGTCTTGTTTGAAAATGTCAGCCACCCTAAAATTTCAAACCGCTATATCTCAGCCATTTTTTAAGATAGATGCAAAACAAAAATTGCTCCGATTCTCCGGATTAAGGCCGAACATTTAACGAAAAAAAGTTTTAGGATTTCTAATTTTTTTGAATTTGCACATCTTTTTGAATTTGAAACCTTTAAACAGCTATCACAGCGCCCCCTTTCGTCGAAATATCCCCAAATTCTAATAGAACCTGCTTGCCATAGCCAGAAACATAGAAAAAAAATGTGGTTCAATTTGAAGCATAACTTCATACACTTTTCGATGATGCAATAGTGAAAATGGAACAAAAATATCGATCACAGCGCCCCCTTTCGTCGAAATATCCCCAAATTCTGATAGAACCTGCTTGCCATAGCCGAAATCATAGAAAAAAAAATGAGGTTCAATTTGAAGCATAACTTGTTACACTTTTCGATGATACAATGAAGACACACAGACGGACAGACAGACATTTTGTAAAAACATGTTTTTCGGAATCTCTGACCCCTAAAACGTGTAAATCTGTCGAAAACCGGAAGTCAAAAAAAAATTTCGATTATAATACTTTCTTCTATTATCGATAGAAGAAAGTAAAAAAGTAAATTTTGTATTTAACATTTTCTTCGTATTATCGTAGCTGACGCTGTAATCGAATAACGTGCAATTTTACAAGCATGAAATTCTATTTTTCAATGAATATCTGATTTTAACTTTAAAAAATAAATAAAAACTAAACAGAAAAATTTTACATTTTCTGCCACCATCGTGGGAAGGAAGGGGACCACTGTTTAAAACTGCACTAGTTAAATGAATATGCACTACTTTCCGCGCTACCCAAGATGAATGACGTGGACACAGTAGCTTATACTGTTTCCTTCGGGATTCTTCATTAACTAGACTCATCTTGCCTCTCTGGATTCAATGTACAGGGTAAGTATAATTAAAGTTCAACACTCAAAAAACTGTAAAAAAGAACTACTTGTCAGAGTGACATGAATATACTCGAAGAAGAGGGAAATGATGTGGCATAAGAAAAAAATAAATGGAAATTTTAGCAACAGATGGCACTTTACTCGTCAAAACGTAAATGGGTTCGGCTACCAGTGTCATTTGAATCCCAATGCGACGGCAAAAGCGTGAGTTTCAGATTAAACAAACTGTACTGTTCAATGTGCAAGACTGTATCGATGTTTTACTGAGAAAATGATTTTCAAGTCATTCCGCAGTTGTGGCACTCTTAGTGGAAAAACTAACTACCACGACAAGGTAATGCCACATTGGATGGGAAAAATTATGTTTTTAACTGTCCTGAGGTCAAAAACCGCAAAAAAAGTAACAATGAAATCTGTTTTTAATTGCCCTTAGGCCAAAAACCGCAGATAAAGCGACAATGAAATCGTTTTTAATTTGTCTGAGGTCAAAAACCGCAGAAAAAGCTACAATGAAATCGGTTTTCATTATCCTTACGCCAACTGTTACAAAAAAAAAAAATCAGCAATGATATATGATTTTAATTGTCGCGAGACTTGTTCAAGAAATGTTTAATATGCTGTGCACCTCATTTGTTTTATGTGATCCTGTCACTTCTCATCATTTAGGTTATAATGTCAGAATCCCCTACTTAATTAATTGTTCAAATTTCTGACCACCTGCTACTTGACAGTGTCCTAATCAGACATAAATGTTATCAATTACTTTCTGCAAAGTTTCTTGTGTTATTTTATCGGAACACTGTATTACTCTTTCCTTTAATTCATCGATGTTAGAAGGTTTTGTTTCATACACTTTGCTTTTCAAATACCCCCAGTCGAAATAATCTAGAAGGGATAGATCAGGTGACCTTGGCGGCCAATCCATTGCACCCCTCCTACCAATCCAACGCCTAAGGAAAATGGTGTTTAATAAATTGCAAACAATCAATACGAAATGACATTGAGACCCTTCCTGCTGAAACCAGACGTTGTCGAACGCTATTCCAACAATGCTTTAGATCTCCGGTATTGGTCAATAACTCAACGTACTTTTCACTTGTCAAGAAGAACAATTCACAATTTGATTACACAATATTCCAGCCCAAACATTAACTTCTTGTTGATATTGTGTGTAGGAAACTCTCATCCAATGGGGATTCGCTTCATACCAATATCGCATATTGTGCTTATTGACTTCTCTAGATAAGCAGAATGTAGTTTCATCAGAGAAGCATATCCAAAACAAATTGTCTACTTTCGTCACATATATAGACTTAACATTTCCTCACAAAATTCCAATTTACGATCGAAGTCGTCCGTCAAAACTTTCTATGCCAGTTTGTTGGGTGATCTTTCTAATAGATGTATGGACGGACATCTTCAACAAAGCTTGCACAAACTGCTGAACTCTTGTCTTCGTTCGTAGCATTTTTTGGCCTTCCTAATCTCGGTCGATCTTTGACAGAGCCTTTCTCCTGATATCGAGTAACTGTTTTATAAACAGTTGATTTTTGGCGATGAGCGGACGATCTGGAAGGCTATCATTAAATAGGTGTACAACTTCTTTGTATGATCTTATTTTATCGCCACAGCCTTGCAATATGAGAATATCTATTCTTTCTTTCTCTGTCAAAGACATTATGCCAACTAAACATTTCCAACTAACAGTAACAGAGTTCGACTCCACGTGGTTGGTCGGTTGTAGAGTGGCGTATTATGGAACCGTATAAGATGAGAGAAAATTTGCTTAATCGTCGGATTAATGCTTTGTTGTTGATTGGATTTTAATTGTCGAATGATTTAATACGTAAGATATGCGCAGTGATGGTTAGAAGAAAGTTCGAAATTGTCGTTCTTCGTTTTGTTGTTAAGAGTGGAGGTTTGAAGGTTGTGTTAGTATTAAGCAATAGCTATTCTAATATAGGAAGGTACTTTAAAAGTTTAATATGATGAAATGGTTTTATCTAAAAGTTGTTATGAAATCAGAAATTGAAATGATTACTCCGATATAGCAGGGCAATTTAAAAGATTAAAATGACACAGATTTCCAATTTACATGAAATTTATGTTGTAAAAAATATATTTTGGTGTCACTTAAAAATATGGTTTCGGGAGTTTTGTAAAATATCGTGATTTATAAATATTGTATTTCCCATTATTATAATATGGTGGTGTATTAAAAAACAGTAGTTTGGAACGGGCTCAGAAAGAATGCTAAAATAAAATTGCCAAAAACGCGTGAGTTCTGATTACACATCTGTATCATAATTTTTTTTGTCGATTAAAAAAAATGTTAAGCACAAAATGTACGTATTTTTTCCCATAGAATGCGAATCTGCATTAAAAAGGGGGTTATCAGTTATCATTTAAGATTTATCCCCCCTACCCCCACCAGGGGGCAGAGTTGGGGGGACATTGATATCCCTAAATAGATTTTTCAAAAATATTCAATACGTATTTTTCCGTTTTTCAATCCGATGTATATTCCTCGAGTTATTCGACTTTCCAGTCTTTCAAATGGAATAGATCCGTACTGCAGTTTATTCGATTACAGCGTCATCTACGATTTTCCGAAGAAAATGTTAAATACACAATTTACGTATTTGTTCTCCTAGAATCTAAATTTGCAATAAAAAAGAAGGGTTATTATTTGAGATTTCAAATTTGTCCCCCTTTCGCCCCAAGAGGCAGAGGGGAGGGGGGAGGGGGCAACTTTGGTATCCCTAAATAGATTTTTCAAAAATATTGAAAACGTATTTTTCCGTTTTCAATCCAATGTATATTTTTCGAGTTATTCGACCGTTTCCAGACTTTTCGGACACCCTGCATATTGCGTCACACTGTTCACATGCGATATCATTGATTATTCCTTTCTGTTTAGAACTAGGGTACTTGTATTTAAAATTACAGAGGAAGCCTTGTAAACATTTCTGTGGGACAAAAGATGTAAATATACCGACTGGTTTAAAAAGATGCGAGATTTTTTCCGATAGGTTTCTGTAATATGGAGATGAACTGATTGACAGTATTCCGTTGAATGGGTGGATGCGTCACTGTATAGGCTTGTATAATTTCAGAAAAGATTCTGTTACACCATCTGGAAACATTTATATATATATTTTTTTTTTTTACATTGTAGAAAAACATGTCTATTTAAGAAACAAACATTTTGCTCCTGTGCTTGAGCCTTATTCACAGGAATGACTGCATAAATTCATTATTTTAATAATCAAAACTATAAATTAAAGTCTAATTAATGCTTAAAGTGATAAAAATATGACACGAAATGTTTAAAAATACTTTTTAATGTAGATTACATATGTTTCATTCGCTCTATCGGCGACATCTTCGGATTTAAATGATAAATAAAATATTCTCGCATAGGTTTTTGAAAATGGTAAACATAAACCATGAGATCGCATGTCCAAGACAAGCAGGTGCCTAAATTGGTCAAACTGGAAAACGTGAATATTATTATTTATTCTTATTTTTATTGCTTTTTCAATCTGTAGATCATCGCGTGCCAAATTTTAGGTAATTCAAAAAGAAGCGGCTTCGTTGCAAATGTTATCTTTTCGCAAATATATTTCTATTGATTTACCGATAATGGATGGGAAATAAGCTCTTGATTAAAAAATTATTTTACTATTCTTGAAATAAATCTGCAACGGCTCCTTTCTATATTGTCTAGCTAAGGCAGTAGTTCTTCTGTCATATTTTATATCTGCGATGTGTTCTTTTCTGAATGTATGATTCTATAATATTATTTGTCATCAAAACTATTAGTCCAAGTGATACACGACAAAAATAAGGTGAAAACTGCACATCGTGATACAGTTATACCGATTGGTCAGTATCTATTCTATATTAATACAAAGCATATAAGAAGGGGAGGCATCGCGGAAAGTGCGGAGAATTCAAGATGGCGGCCGTTATTCAAAATGGCTTCATTTTCGGGAATTAGTGCAATTTCGTTTCTATTCATAGTATAAAAGCATGTTTGATGGAAATTTAGATGTTTTTAGATAAAAAATATTATTTGTAACACTTTACAGCACATTCAAAAAGTATTTATGAATTCAGTTTGCCTGTTTGTCTGTCTGTCTGGTCGTCTGTCTAGTCGCGCACGAACTCAAAAAAAAATAACCGGATATGCAGATAATTAAAATATGGTAATGTAGTATACCGTAACAAGTTCGGTATTCATTTTCAAGTGTGCACCATTCATAGTTCATTTACAGGGTCAATCAAATGTATCCGGTTACATTATGGTCTGTAGACGAAAATTGCTTGCAATGTGTTTTAATGATGTTATACTCTTTGTAACATATTCAAATTAATATACATCACTGCGGTGCAGTACAGATACTTACTGTAGAATAAGCAGTGCATAGCAGTTTTCGTTCATTTACAGGGGCTCACAAAATAATACGGTTACCTTTACATTAATGTCTCCGAGCACAGTGCCTTTATAAGTTGTGTATAAATTTTATAGATCATCAGCTAAATCGATTGTTATTAAGGGAGGTGCTGCACTAAAAAATGACCAATGTTTCTTATTTTATGAAAATATGCTATAACCACGAACGAAAATATAATATAATCTTCTGAGTTATCCGGAATTTCAAATAGCATGTTACATTGTCTTTTGAATCCCCAGAAACGAATACATTTTCAAAATTTAAAGAATTATTTATAAAAACAAATTATTTTTAGCTGCCCGAATTTTTCAGAAACGTTTCCGAAGGGTTTTTATAGTGTATTAATTTGTGTCCTCAGGCTGGAATACCTGTTTTTCGAATGTTATTCACTCTCAAGTACACGTTTTCAGCCGCATAAGTTAATTTATACATGGAAGAGTAAAGAAATAATCTTAATTTTAATGTTATTGTTAACGCCGTTAATTTTGCATGTTTGTCTGTTAAACATTTTTTTAGCATGAAAATGTTTACTTCAGAATGGATAGCATTCGAAAAACAGGTATTCCAGGCTGAGGACACAAATTAATACACTATAAAAACCCTTCGGAAACGTTTCTGAAAAAATCGGGCAGCTAAAAATAATTTGTTTTTATAAATTATTCTTTAAATTTTGAAAATGTACTCGTTTCTGGGGATTCAAAAGACAATGTAACATGCTATTTGAAATTTCGTGTAACTCAGAAGATTATATTATATTTTCGTTCGTGGTTATAGCATATTTTCATAAAATAAGAAACATTGGTCATTTTTTACAGTGTAGGTATGAAATAACTGCAATTTTTAATAATAATATACCTATTGATCAGTGATGAAATAACAAAGCAAATAAACAGGCGAGGCCTTGAATCGAATATATATATATATTGAGTTACGAAAGAACATTACACAATGACAAAAACATAGTAACTAAACTGAAAATTGAACATCACTTATATTTATAAATTCGTCTGGGATGCTGCAGTCATGTTTCCCGGACGTGCAAGAAAGCTTACACAAAAGTATCATCCAATAAAATTTAAGATGTAATGCTATGATTACAATTACGATACGATATACTAACACAGTATCTTTTTTATATTAAAACAATGCATATAAGAGAGGCATAATGAAATGTCTTGGGAATAAGATTTAGGCTGTTATTCAATTTTTTTCGTTTTCGTCATATAAAAGTGTCTTTGATGTCATTTTCGATTTTTTTAATCAAAAATTTTATTAAAAATATCAGAAATATGCTTAAAATGAAACTAGATAAATTATTAAAGTATTTTTTATTGTATAGTGAGTAAAATGAATGGAATAAATAAATAATAAAAATACATTTTACTAATGCCTTACTTATACAACATATTAAAAAATGAATGCTGCATAACAAATGAATGCCATAAATTGCAGAATATAGAAACTTTGGTTTGTAGCATATTATTTCTCATTCACATTCGTTTTGACAGTTGCACAATAATGTGCAAGAAACACCAACCTTCCTACAACTACACTTATTTTTGCAGATTTTGCACATACATTTTATTAGTTTCTTGCAAGAATTTGCAATCTCGGGCAGCTCCGACCATTTTAATTTCCATGAAAAATTATCCAACCACCATCCCTATTTGTTTGGAGAGGGGGGACATATTTCACGCTCATGTGCTTGTCCCCAAATATGTCCAGCTTGGAAAGAACTCCGTAAAATATGTTGCTCTTGTGCACCCTTGGTTGGTGGAAAATGTTCAATAGGACAATTTTTTGTCATAAACAATTGCTGTCTAGCACCATTTACACTTATACTGTTACATGTTGAACAGTACAACAATACTACGAATTTTTCTAAAATATTGAGAATATCGTCAGGTATGGAAGTTTGCGGTTTGGATAAAAATGAAAATGCGATAGTAGCATCTTTATAGAGAATCCATGTCTTCCAAGCTGACTTTTTTGTTTTTCCTGTGAAACCAGGATTGCTGTCGCAGCTTGTGAAAGCATGGAATCCTAGTAACGATATTGTTTCTTCTTTTCCAATTGCTGCAGCTACAGTATGGACGGGAATAAATCTGTAATTCTTTCCTGTTCCAAATGCAATCCAAACAGTTTGTAGGTGTCTATCTGACAGAGCAAAGAAATGTGCAATTGCTAAAACTAATACATTAGTATCTACAGAGCATATAACAATATTTTTCAATCCGTTTTCTGCCATGTCTTTGAGGTGCCAGATTATCTTTGTATCAGCTTCTTGATGACCAGGGCAAGTCATTCCAATTAAGGAACTCAGTGCAATATTCTTTCCTTTAACTTCTTCACTTGAAGTGTTTATAACTTGTTTATTTTTATGGTATTTATAGCTAGTGTTCCAAGCAGATTAAATAACTCTTCTTTATTACTTGAATTTCTTAAGAAATCTTGCCAATTTTTAGGTAGTTTGACATGCGATAGCACTTGCCGCCTGGTTCCTGCACCCCTTTTTTGTCTGGTTTCACCTTTAATGCTTGGTGTAATGTATCTATCCCATATCAAATCTATTCTTTGGAAACTAAAACTCTCAATGTCGTTACATAAATGGGGTTGAAATGTGTTAATGTAGTAATCATTAAAGGTTTTTGAAGACTGGTGAGGCTTTAAAATGCCATCATAAATTAAAGCATCGCATGTTCCTGGAAAGGTGTTTCTATTCTTCTCAATAGTTTCCTCTAAAATACGTGCTAAATCACTTTTATGGCTGGGTCCAAATTCACCGTTACTGGAAAAAGCAGGGGGAAATGGTTGATTTTCATAGTTGAAAAAAATTTGCAGGTCTAACTGACGATTCTGTGAAACTATTAAAAGCCTGGAAAATAACTGGACGTCTGTTTTTAAAACCTTTAGGGTTGCATTTTTCTGGCTGATGTTTTTTGCCGGAGTACTAAAGAGAGAAATTACGTTTTTTTTCAGAGGTTGAAATATTGATGAGGAATTAACATGAAAACGTAAATGGTACAGATACTGACACTGAATATTTACAAAATTCATCTTTATCACGCGTTTCAGTATACAATCGTGCATCGCGCTATAAAACTATATGAAGAACAAATCTTTCATAAACAAAAATATTTTCATTTCAATTGTCAGATTGATCGTCTGCGCACCAAAGAGTCTGAGAGTAGAGTAAGAAATCGCAACATTAAAATGAAATATGTTTTGGAATTTTGGAACAAAACCCCACATTGAATACATCTCATTTTGGGTGGTGCCTCGTCATCAGAATTACATTGTAATAAATACATAAATACACGCTACATTGTATATTTATACAAAAGAAAATGTTCATATGACAGTTTGCAATTCTTTCATATCTAGCAAAGGTCAAAAACACATTATATAATTAAAAACGCACATAGACAGCATTGTGCTTATTGAAAGTCCTGTGACCGTATTATTTTGTGAGCCCCTGTAAATGAACGAAAATTGCTATGCACTGCATATTCTACAGTAAGTATCTTGTACTGCACCGCACTGATGTATATTAATTTGAATATGTTACAAAGAGTATAACATCATTAAAACACATTGCAAGCGATTTTCGTCTACAGACCATAATGTAACCGAATACTTTTGATTGCCCCTGTAAATGAACTATGAATGATGCACACTTGAGAATGAATACCGAACTTGTTACGGTATACTACAATACCATATTTTAATTATATAAATATCCGTTTTTTTTTTTTTTTTTGAGTTAGTGCGCGACTAGACAGACGACCAGACAGACAGGTAAACTGAATTCATAAATACTTTTCGACTGTGCTGTAAATAAACAAATAATATTTTTGTATCTAAAAACATCTAAATTTCCATCAAACATGCTTTTATACGATGAATAGAAACGAAATTGCACTAATTCCCGAAAATGACGCCATTTTGAATAACGGCTGCCATCTTGAATTCCCCGCACTTTTCGCGATGCCTCCCCTTCTTATTTGCTTTGTATTAATATAGAATAGATACTGACCAAACGGTATAACTGTATCACAATTTGCAGTTTTTTCACTCCTAGCACCTGGACTATATGTGAAACAAAATTGCATTTGAGCGCAACTTTAATAAATTCTGTAGTTTTTGTACGAAAACTGAACATTTCTTATTTATTAAGACCCCTTTAGAAAGACTTTTCATTTATTGAATGTAATATAATATATTCACGTTGTTAATCTAGCAATTTACATTGAAATCATAGCCTAGTTGCTATTACATACGAAAAGATAAAATCAAATGATAGTATTAGATTTCCAACTTCAACTGAATTGCAACGAAAAAAAAAACAGGAAGAAATAAAAATTGAAAGAAGTGGACTGACTATCAAAATGTTGTACTTAGGCATTAAATGGCGATCAAGGAATTTTACTTGGAGCTACAGATAAAAAAAAAAAATCTGCCGGGAGGTGCTTTAAATTGGATGGATCTAGAAGGTGTAACTTCCTGTTTTTACGGCGTTGCTAATTAAAATTTTATGAAGGTGTGTTTGGCTGGAAATAGGTTACTACTGAAATTATAAGAGAAATCGCTTTACCTACATCCAGTTACAAAAATTCTTTTTAATTTTACCTGTTGTCTATAAGTATTTATTTTTTTATCCAAATGGACGAGAATAAAAAAGAAAAAAAATCAAAATTCCGAGTATGAGAGCAAAGAAAAGCCAGAGATAATTTATTCAGAAAAATAATGATTATAATTATGATAAGCCTTATGCACAGCTGCCAAACTTTCAGTTTTTTTTCCAATAAAATAAATATGTTTTGAACCAGAATTTTTTTCTTAATAAATGGAAACAAATAAGTACCCCATAGAAACAACACATATTTTATTAAATAAATGTTCGTGTAAAAAAAAAAAAAAAAAATTCCGAGTTCCGTTACCTGCCATCTATTCTGTTGAGTTGATACTTCATATTCTTAAACATGTAAGAATTTTTTTTCCTTTAGGCAGATTTCGTAAGAAATACTACCTATTACATTCTCATCTAAGTTGGAATTTTTGAAAAAATTTTGCAGATTTACGCCAATCATGACTCCCAGAACCCAAAACCACCCCCAGTTCAAAACTCTATCTATCTATGTCACTTTTTTATGGACAGGATAACTCCCATAATTCTACACAAATCTTTTCCAAAGTGATACATAAAATCAAGAGGCATAAAATCTCGGTCCAGTTCGTTAATGGGCAAAATCGAACCGAGAGGGGGGGGGGGGGGGGTTACAGATACCCCATAATTTCTTAATTATGTTACGTATCGAATCCGTTTAAAGTTATTTCTTTAAAGAAAAGGGCCGAAAATTTATGTATGACAGATTTTTGATATAATTAAAAATGGACCCGGGGGGGGGGGGGGGGGTAGAAGAAAAAAATTCATAACTTCGTTAATTCAGAAGATATCAAATCCGCTTAAATTTATTATAAATCCTCTTAATATTATCTAAAACCTTTATACTGACAAGTTTTTTTATAGGACCAACCCTTATAGCAAAAAAAAAAAAAAAAAAAAAAAAATTAAAAATCCCTGCTGGCTGCAAATAAGTTAGGTTTGGAAGTGGGCATTTCCAAATGCCGCATCATGTCAAAGAGGTCATTTCTTCCGCAATTCCCAACAAACAGGCGCCCCACGGTCTGCGTCTTCGAAATCTACCTGTGCCTGTAGGCCGAACTGTCAGGGATTGTTTTTTATTATTGTAATTATCATTTTTATGAAAAATATTAAATCAATTCGAATCACGAAAATTAATAATCTATTGTCGCTTTGCATTAAATTATATTGATATCATAAATTATTCTGATACTTTGTAGGCAGATAAAGCATCGTTTTAAGCATCAGGGCATTATAACTAACTGCAGACTAGCTTCGGTAGCATTCAGCGTACCGTCATCAGTTCAAAGAATGAAGGAATTTTGCCCATATATATAGAAAAGAAGCAGATTCGAGGGATAGGTTTATTGACCAATAGAATTACGGTAAATTCCAGGGAACAGCCAACAGGAAATTGTATACGAGAAGGAACTGGGAATGGGGAAAATGTTAGTAGAAATTAAGAAAAGGGGGGTTTATGTAACTTTTCCAACAATTCTGACAATGGAGATAAATGAAGTTACAAATAGCAATATTTTTATGATTTTTATAGATATGAAATGCTTCAAGAAAGTTAAATTCAAGTATAAAAGTGTGTTTAGAGTTAATTTTAGCTGAATTAAAGTCAATGGTGTGTTTAATCTCCCAGCAATGTTTTGCAATGGCCGATTTCTTAGTTTCTTGTTAATTATTAATATGTTACTTGCGTTCTTTAATTGGACATTTTAAACCACGTCCATGGTTTTTCCAATATAGAAAAAATCTACTTTCAATTAATGTTACAGGTAAGCCAGAAATTAGATATCTCAATAGGGTCTTTCAGTTTGGAAAGAATAAATTTATTGGTAGGTGTGAAAATTATTTTGAAATCATACATTTAAAGAATTTTAGGAATATTCGCCAAAACAGGGGCATCTAAAAGTTCTTCATCTCGGAAAACCCTTTTCATATCCAAGAGCTCTTTTAATGCTTCTGCAGCTCTTTCATCAACTCTCTTATACTGACTCACAAGTTTCATATTTAACAAACGAACATGGTCTTTTATAAGCCGAGCATTTCATGTTGTGATATTTTCTCCCAAACCAAACAATCATGCATTTCCAATATAAATGATTCTAGAAGTTTCTGGTACTCTGAAACTGTTCCCCATACATTTATGTTTTTGTTCTGTCGCATAACGGATTCTGATGAAATTTGGCATTCGCAAATGATATCCCAATCAACTTTGTCTTTAAATTGTTGCATACCCATCAGGGCCATCACGCTGTAGCTGAGGTTTTAGATTTAAAAGACTGTTTATTTAAATCAAATAGAGAAGGGCTGCGACGGAGCTTTCAATTTAGCCTACACTACTCTGCACTTAATCGGCGATTCAGCACTCATTAATATAAAAAATACAAAGTTACTAAGTTTAAAATTAACTTACGTATAAAAGGCTGGATTCTCAAATGATGTTCAAAAATAGCTTCAATGTCGAACACAACTATGGCTGCAATTTATTGATTACAGTAATTTCCGGCGTATAAGCCGCGGCTCAAATAAGTCTGTTTCAAACCACAAATTTCAATTTAAAAAAAAGTAAAATAAGATCAAGGTAGATGAAAGTTACTTTTTATAAAATAAAATTTCTGGTCTGAGAGAGATTTATTTGAGCCGCGGCTTATACGCCAGAAATTACGGTAGCTAACAATTTCAGTAAAATATGTAAATGTCACTAAAATTAGCAACCCGTGGTTGCCGAACTTAAGTCTTGTAATCGTTTTGAAAATCAAAAAATTTTTTTGACGGATTTACACGTTTCAGACACTGGAGATTCCGAAAAACATATTTTTAGAAAAAAAATTTGCCGTCCGTCTGTGTGTCTATGTGGCTGTGTGTCTTTAAACGCTCTATCTCCCGAAAAAAATTGAGATAGAGACTTGCAATTTGGTATGTACTTAGTATGTAATAATGGGAAGAAGCCTATTTCATTTCAATAACCTCGATTAACCAGAACTATTTTTTTCGGACTCTCGAAATATTCGTTCTGATAAAAGGTATATAAAAAATTTCTAAATTGGTTATTTTAAGAAATGAATATAAAAGACAATAAAAAAACATAAAGTTTGCATAAAGCATGAAGTCGATCGGATAATGAGTTGCTGAGATATTTGGAATCCTATTTTCCACACTCTTCGATTTTTCATGACCCTGTATTTCATCCAAATTTCACTTCAAAGATATATTTTAATTGGAAATTTTACGCTTAATCAGATGCAATAAACTGCTAGTTAATAAGATTATTGGTTTTGGAGTTATAAGGATGTTTCTTTCAAGCAATTCAGTAATCGAGCCTTTAAAGTTTGTGACGTCATCAAGCCTCGATTTTATTTGAATTGCAATGCATTTTATAAGTAGTTTACACATTTTTTATTTTAATATTTTACATTATGCATATCCATGATGGGTAAGTATTACGGTGGCCCCCAACGACTAGTTTAATGATAGCTAACGTTCACTCCTACCAAAAGGGCAGCTTCTACGCAGATAATTTCTACACTTCTGACCCCTCAGAGCACGTGTCACACTTTAATTTCAAAAGCAATAGACTGGTCTAGCAATCCTTTCAAAGGCAGATCTAAACCCAAGATCCGCCTATGCCTACTCTCAATCCCGCTTTTATACTCTGCATATTGACAACCGTAACTTAATTTGCATAAAACTACAGTGAAAATCACTAACCACAGATTCTGAGAGCTACAAACACAATTAAAAAAAATAAAGTAAAACGTAGGATAGGTGTCGCTTTTACGCACACAGGTTAAAGCTGTTATCACACGGAATACCATACGATATGAAGTATATGCTATGCCTCTCGATTTCTTGGAGCTACACTTTCACGCTGCAACTAGGGTTATTTTCCCTACTGAAAGTTATCGGCTAATGTAAGGAGAGGGAGTAACATTTGGCGAGTAATTGCAGCAGGTGTTTTAATATTTAGTGTAGAGATCGATTGATAAACAGGAAGCATTATCGTGTACTAATTTTATACATTGCAGTTTCTTTTCGTGTCTGTTCTATACATATATTATTGTGATCATTTTACTTAAAATTCAAAGATTATAAAAACAATACTCTCTCTAATATAACATAAAAATTCTAAATTATAGAGTCCATATCTTCACTTTACGTTTTTCATTACCTGTAAATATTAAGAATTCTCAACTATTAGTATTAAGTGATTTAGAAAAAAAAAATAGTATATTAAACTAGTTTTTTGTCACATGTATTGGAACCGCACTTTATCGCTAAGCCGAAATCTGTAACGCAAAGAAAGATTTTAAATTAAGTTTTTGTTATTTTTCCAAAATCACTATTATGACATTTTTAGTTAATATATTTTACATATTTTAAATGTAATTCATGTTACATATTGAATATAATATAAAATTGACATACGTAATAGAATTTAGATATAGTTCCCAATCTTTTGCAGTGTTTTCTTCCTTGGTTTTGATGATTTTAATCATTTTTCGAAAGTTTAAATGAGTTTTTGATATTTTTCGTTTCAAAAACACAATCCTTATTTTTATGCATATTGCGTGCAGTCCTGGAGGGGTGGGGGGAAGTTATACCCTCTACTAACTCTGCCGCAAATCACTGTATAAATATGTCACAAGTAACAATAGATTAGTAATAACATCTAATAATAATGCTGCACAGAAATTTTGAGGGGGAAGGAGGAAGTTACGTATAGCAATTGTAACATATTCTAAAACTTTTAGTACTAAACCCTAATTTTGACATCATATTTTTCGGTAAATTTTACCTTCGTGTATGAAACTGAAAGTCACTCGTTAAAGTAATTTAGAAATTACGCAAGTTTTATGTTTGCACCTCCTAATGTTAAATAAATGTTCGATCGTCGCAAAACAGATTACAAGACAAGTGTTTTTTTAAACATAACTTAAAAACTATTTTGCGGGATGAGCTTTAATTTTGAGTTCGCATATTTGAAAATTCTAGAAAAATATTCTGTTAGGAAAGTTTTACGTTACAATTCATTTTTGTTTTCGAAAATATATAATTTTTTTTTTGAAGGAAAACAAAATATTTTAACTGGAGGGGGGGGGAGGGGGTATATGCGTTATTTATTATTAATAAGTAAAAAAAGAGCACAATTTGCTTAACAAATTGAAAAACATATAAAGGTTTAAAATTTATACACCGCTAGGAGGGGGTAGACAAAATTTTAGGTTTTAGGGTGGTTGAAATTCAATAATTAAAAAGGAAAAATAGACTGAATAGGACATTTTCACCCACATACATTAAATACAATAATCCTAACATGAAGTGAAAAATTAGCCAGAACCTGGGTCCACAGCGTTCCGGGCTATCGCTCTAACCACTCAGCCACTCCGGCTGATTCCGAAACGCAATTTCTCACTAATAAACCATGTTGGAGAGAAAGTTGCCAACCATCTAACAGACAGCCTTGGATGAACGGACAACGGTGAATATATTTTTACTATTCCACCGATTTACGAATAAATATGTATGTCTGTATAATATTTGTATATCTTTAAAAAAAGATTATCAAGATTGTTTTAAAAGAAAATTATTAAAAGGTAAAATATAATTAACTATAAATAGCTGCTAGATTAAATTTTCGTTTATTAAATTTTATTTTTCTAAAAGTATAAGAAAATTTTCTGCCCTCCCACACCCCTCCACTACAAAATTTAGATTCTGAACGCTGCATGCTTTTGCAATAAAATACCTTGATGCGTGTTTGCTGGCATTTTTATCTTTGGCGACATAATTCAGCAACAAGTACGAAATAACGCCAAATACACTGCAGAAAGTAGTTAAACTAGTACAGTTTGAGAAGTAAATAAGTGACTAAGACAGTATAATTATAACATATAGCAAATAATATAAGGAATTGAAATAAAATAATCGCAATAAATAACTTTAAATTAGTAAATAAAGTTCTTATCGGGAGTGGTAAATAACGAACTCCGAAGAGACAATCGACGCATATGTAATTCTTTAATTTCAAAATAACTGCACATTTTTAAAGCTCTTTTCGTGTATAATTGGTCCCCGTGTTACTAAATATATTGTTTTTTTTTCTTAATTATTCTGTATTTTTGGTTTCAATATTTGCGACCACGCTAAACAAACATGTTGACTTACTGATGGTAGCCATCTTGAAATTTTTATAGAGCTCTGATTGGTGGATTTCGAGCTGACATCTATCGTAGAGGATACAAACTACTGTCAGTTAGATCTTGAAGAAATTACGAGAGGCAATCTATCAAACGGGACAATTTCGAGCGTTTTCTTTTTGAAAAACGTGTTTCGGATGAAATATCTGATATTGACTGTGATATGAGAGTACGTGTGATAGCACCATAATATCGACAGAACGTTCTCATTCAAAAAATTAGACTCCCTTTATAAGACAGTTGCTAGCCCTTTACTAAATTTCATTATAAACAATTCCCTGAAAGTTGGATAACGAGATACTTCGCTCCAATCAATTTTAGTACAAGCCTTCGTTTAATTTCATTTCTCTAACAACAATCTAAGAAACATTCATATTGAAAGCCTTTTCATTCAAGAGGCTTTGTTGCACACAATTGAATAAATAATATTATTAGCAAAAAGCGAATCACTTTATAATACCCTCTTTTTCTCTCTCTCTCCTCTATCTGGTTATGGTCTTTAAAAATCGTTTAATACAATAACACACACTTTAAAGCCCAAACGATAAATACAATCAATCCGTGCAACATTAAAAAGATTTTTTAAATGATATCTTTATACAGCTAAACATGAACATGTACAAGCATGCAATAACACGTTCAGTACAGATTATACATGTGGTAACATGTTAACAGCATGTTCAGTACAGGGCTTGATTACCGCCGGAACAAACTTACACCAGTACAAACGAATACATACTTTTACCATAATTACGACAAAAATTTTACGAGAATAATAAGGCATTTAAATAAAGAGGAAATTTTTATTCAAATTTACTGGTGGATGTTTACCCTGGAGGAAATCAGGCCCGGGTTCAATACAGATTATACAAGTGGTAATATCTTCAGTACCGATTATTCAGAAGGCACCATTACTATTCAGATTATACGAAAAGTATCGTCGCCATTGAGATTACACAGAAGGTACCATTCCCATACTGCTGTCGAGGAAATATATAATTCTGTAAAGTTAAAGTTAAAGTACATATTTGATAGCATGTTGTATGTATTTGTAAAAACCAAATGAAACTCTCTCTCATTTTAACTTAAATTTTCTAAATATATAACAGATTATAACATCTTGTAATAAAAAACTTCTTTTAGTTGCTAAAAGGTGAAAAAAAAATTGAAAAAATTAAAAAATAGAAAATAAATAAAAAGTGAAAAAAAATAACGTTCGTAATCTGAAAGAGTACGTGAAAAATTGAATGATGACGTTTTAAATTATTGCATTTTAGATCGTGCAATTGTAGAATATTCTTATTCGTTTTTATAATGGCTTTAATGGAGCCGAAACATGTAAACTGTCTAATAAAAACCTTTTTTTAATGTTTATAAAGTTTTTATTTTACAACTTTAATCAACTAAACGAAGTATATTAAATTTTCTATTTCTTAACAATCATCCAATCTAAACAGTTTTCAACATCAGATAATTTTGAACCGTGCTTGAGCCTGAAAGCAATGAAGACGACAATAACAAGTAATCTGGAACGCGAGCTGAATACTTATCGAGTGCTATTTGTTGCTTTTTATTTTCCATTCTGTGTTTTTTTATTAGTAGAATTTGTTCTTTCTCTCATTTCTGTTTTGAATGAAAGATTATTCTGAGGTCAAATTCCTAGAAGAACCTCACTTTGGAATAACTTTTGTCCAATGAAAATTGTTTTTTTAATACGTTTGTTGCATTGTTTGCATCATTAAATGCTTTAATCATCGCCAAATACTTAATCTTGAAAAGAGTATACTGAAGAATTTTGAAATTATTGATCAATTTTTTTTTAAATCATCAAATATTTTAATTAGGGTAAAACACTCGAACGCCGACACTTTAAGGATTTTTTTTTTTTTTTTTTTTTTTTTTTTTTTTTTTTTTTGCACATTCAAAGCTATATTCGTTATTTTCCAAGAAAATAAGATCCTGATGAACTCAAATTGTTCATCAAGATCTCCTCTATATAATGCACTCGTAACATTTGCAAAATTGACAGGATTTCAAATTTTAATACTTAAAATTGAAAAGTATGTTTTTGCTCCTAATTCCGACAACTTCAGAAGTGGATGTTCTTAATGCCGACACCTAACATACGTAATGTCGACACTCTAAAGAAAAATTGAAACATTCATCAAAAACTCTTTGTTAACAAATATTTCACACTTTGCATGTCTAATAAAACCATATATAAGAATAAAGAAAATAACTAAAAGTATACTGACAATACAATGACTACATATCAATCTTATGACAATGAGTTCGGAAACTGGTACCTCTTAGTACTACCCCCAAAAGCAAGAGGAGAGGTGAGTTTATATATTAGTTGATCAGCGAATATCGTAACCAGAATTTTTCTTCCTTTCAAAATTACAGTTTTAAGCCGGTTGCAGGCATGAATGTGCAGTACTTCTGTTTTATCGTTAGAAAATATTTTTAAAATTTGACATGCGTGCTTTCTGCTTGAATTATGTAATTTCTTCCTGTTACTAATCAAAGGAATCAAAGGAATCACAAAATCACCTACTTTGATCAAATCAACTGGTTGGTTCTCAAAAAGAAGGAACATCTTGCGCAAAAGAGGTTTCTTCGAAAACAGGGGCATCGTCCAAAACAAAGGCATCTTCCAAAACAGAGGAATCTTTTAAACGAGAGCCATCGTCCAAATCAAAGGATTCTTTCAAAACAAAGGAATCTTAGAAGAGTGTCGGCATTAGGAACCAACTTGATATCAGGGTAACTAATGCCGACAGGGCCTAACCTCCGAATCTTATATGATCAGAGCGATTTCAATATTGAATTACGAATCTACAATATTCATTTAGTTCAAATAACGTAATGGTATTAGTCACCTTACTTCCTTAGCCAAACTGGTAAGCAAAAACACGTCATCCATCGAAATCTTGACACACATCTGAACATTTTCAGTCAACTGTTTCTAGTATCTTACCGAACCAGAACAGGCCTGCCAACCTCGAAACTGAATAATTTTTTGACATTACGGCGCCAATTTCGAATTTATACGATCATTTAAAGCCTTATCTTTTCAAGTTGACGTTAGGGTGTCGGCATTCGGGTACTTTAATCTACGTATTCTTGATGCAAGTGTTGTCCAGGCCTTTCAGACTGAGTTACGGTTCAAAAATATCTACTGTTGAAAAAATTAGTTTTTTTTTTTTGCTTTTATTCAGCTTACAGAAATGCTACAATTTCGAATTAAATAAATATGAAAAAAGATAGAATCTACATAATGTGCATGTTTGTCAACAAACTGGTTTGTTGCTTGTTTACTCAACTCCACGTAGGCAAAACCTCCAGTTAAATTGCTCGTAGTTGTCGTTGAATTGTTCATAATATTTGCGTAGTTAAAATGCATCATATTATGTGTAGACAATAACATATTATGAATTACTCTGTGAGAATTGTAACTTTTCGCTTCACCGAATTGAGAAGTACTTCCTTGGGTGCTGCTGCTTCTATATGTCACATTCACATTAACTATTCATACAAAATATTTTCTGTAACATGTTATGTGAAGAGACATGTCACCTGTTTTATCTGATGCGCCACCATTGATGCAAATGCTGCTCATCGAGTTGCTATGCAGCTAATAATTCGTAAAAAAAAAAAAAAAAAAAAAAAAAAAAAAGACTTTCTGATTGTTGAGAAAACACAAAATTATTTAAAGTAAAAATTAGAATAAATATTTTATATCTGCCTACCCCACCCCCACCCCAATAAAAAAAGAAAGAGAAAAGAAAAGTTGCTTTCATTTTTTAACTTACAATTTTCTATTTTCTAATAATTGTTTAATCTCAACAGTTATCCAACAGATATTTTTATACAAAACACATTTTTGTACAAAATACATTTTCATACAAAACATATTTTTATAAAAAATATTTTCTGTAATCATGTAATCTGTAAATATGTGAAGAGACATTTCACCTATTTTATCTGATGAGCCACCACTGATACAAATGCAGCTCATCGAGTTGCTATGCAGCTAATAATTCGTAAAAGAAAAAAATAGACTTTCAGATTGTTGAGAAAACATAAAATTCTTTAAAGTAAAAATTAGAATAAAGGTTTTATTGCGCGTTTTATATGTGCCGACCCCCACCCCAACCAAAAAAGAAACAGAAAAGAAAACTCGTTTTCATTTTTTAACTTACAATTTTCTATTTTCTAACAATCGTTGAATCTCAACAGTTATCCAACAGATATTTTTCAACCGTGACTGAATCCGAAAGTAACCATGACAACAACAAGAAATCTGGAACGCGAGATGAATCCTTATCGAGTTCTATTTGTTGCTTTCTATTTCTATTTTTTTTTTTTTTTTTTAATAGTAGCGTTTGTTCTTTCTTTCTCCCATCTCTTGATCTTGAATGGAAGATGATTCTGAGGTCAGATTCCAAGAAAACCAGTTGATGGTCGAATTTGATCGCTTCTTATCTCATCCGTTAAATGAATGATCGCGTAATACTTTTAAGAGTTAAAAGCGGAAGCAGACAGGCTAATGTCCGACGTAATAGTTAAGAGAAAAAGAAAAGGGAAAATTGTGAAATTGAAAGTCTCATTTGTTGCATGGTCTGGGGCAGTTTTAAGGGGACGGTGGACTTTAAAAGTTTACTTTTTGTTATTTATGTTATCCCAATGTGATAAAAACTCAGAGCAGTCCTAATTAATATATTTCATAGCCAGTTTCATTTTTACTGGTGGACAAGTGGACAATGGTCACATTTATCCGACTCAGTCGTTATTAGATCTTTATTAGTATAATCTTGTTTTCACATATACTTAGATTTTTAACTTTAAAATAAAAGAAAAATACACTAAAACTTGTGTAAACAGAGCTTGCTCATAACGGGGTTTTTGCTTCTTAACGGAAAATTTTCATGGTTTCGACATAAGAAACTCATTAATTATACCTAATAAGATAAAAAATGGAAACATGTCTAAAACGGATTTTTTTTCGGTAATTAGTGATTCCTCTTTCAGAGGTTTTGCTATATTTACAAAACAGGGGAATCATGATAAACAGTAATAAATAATTTCTTATCATTATTACTGTTATTTTTATCATTAGTAGTAACCTTAAGAAATTATTCCTAGAATTATACAGAACATCATACTTTCTTGTAGAGTCTTAATTAAAATTTATGTATAGTTTTTTGTAGGTCGATAAAAAATGAATATAAATATCAACAAGTTACATTTTATAACCGAGAGATTATTACATTTCCCACAGCTGAATACCTTGTGAGAAATAAATAAGTGAATATAGGTTAATTTATAAGACTTCCAAAATTAAATAGGGCCGAGGGCCCTCGAATTATTAGGCCTATTTGTAACGAAATGGTCTGAATAGATCTTTAACTTTCCTCATGTATTAATTATTACTTTCTTCTATCTTTACAAGAAGAAAGTATTGGATTCGTGAAATTTTCGACTTCCGGTTTTCGACTGATTTATACCTTTTAGAAGGTCCTGAACACGATTTGGCTGTTTTAGAAAATGTCTGTCTGCCTGCCTGTGTCTCTGTATGTGACAAAAATTTTGTTAGCACTCTATCTCAAAAACTAATGCACGGAAGTTAATAAATATTTAGACTCAGTTAGACCTTGATATAGATTGGCGCTGATTATTTTTTGATGTAAATCGCCCAACAGATGTCGCTGCTATGCTGCATATTCCACTATTTACAAGATAGGTATATCTCAAGAACTAATGCGCGGATTTTCATCAAAATTCAGATTCACTTGTTGACATAAGTTGTTGCTGATTAGGTTTTGGTGTAAATCTTCCGACAGGTGGCGGTGCTATGCTACATATTTCCCAATTTACACAATAGCTATATCTAAAGTGCTAACGCACAGAATTTCATGAAACTGGAATTCAGTTAGACGTTGACATAAGTTGTTGTTTAGTAGGTTTCGGTGTAAATCCCCCAACAGATGGCGCTGCTCTGCTTCATTTTTCAGGATTTACACGATTTACATGATTTTAGCGATACTTGTTGTAGTATGTTAAACAGAAAAACAGGTACTGTACTGTTACTTTTCTATCTTTGTAATTGGCAACAGCTTGTTAAGCACTTCAACTTCTACTGCTATTAGCTCGGTAGAACAGTCTTATTTACATCTCTCTTACCATGCTATGAGTTAAAATTAAAGTCTGAATTACTTCAATTATTTAGTAAGATCTAATTAATATGATTAATCTTAAATATCAACAATACTAATATCTCAAGAACTAATGCATGGAATTTAATAAACTTTAGATTCAGTTAGACCTTGATATATATTAGTACTTATTCGTTATTGATGTAAATCGCACATCAGGTGGTGTTGCTATCTGCATTTTTCACGATTTTCGCAATAGCTCTATCTCAAGAACTAAAATGCACGGATTTTCATCAAAATTCAGATTTAGTTAGATGTTCGCATAAGTTGTTGTTGTTGACATAAGTTTTTAGGTTTTGGTGTAAATAGCTCAACAGGTGGCGATACTTTGCTGTATTTTTCAGGATTTACACAATTTTAGCGATAGTCATATCTCAAGAATTATTGCACGGAATTTCATCAAACTTCATATTCTGTGAGACCTTGATATATGTTGGGGCTAATTAGGTTTTCGTGTAAATCATATAACAGGTGGCGCTGCTATGCTGCATTTTTGGATTCTAAAATGCATAATAAACAAAATTGGGCTGTTTGGAATATTAGCATGTATGAGATAGAAGAAATTTTTGGGATTGGGATATCCAACTAGTTTTTAAATGGATATAAAAATATTTTGGACTTAAAACAGATTTAAAAGGAATTACCGTACTCATGTATAATGCAATTTATTTATTTATTTATTTATTTATTTATGTGGAAGACCAAAAAAAAATATGTATCGTGTATAATGCGTACAATAGCATTTTAACTGCAGAAAATTGATAAATTGGAAGAAAAAATCTCTAAAAATCCTCACTTACAGAAAGAAAACTCGAACCTAAATTTTCATATTTACTTTTGTATGTTTACTAAGCCATAAAATATCATAAAAATCAAGGTTTCCGTAACAAAAAATTTTTCTCGCATTAGAAAACGTGTTTTAATATATTTAGCTACAAAAGAAATATAATACTAGTAGTAATTAGTAAAAATTGCGAAAGCCAAATGGAAAGGATTTGTACTGAGTACTTGAGTTTATTATTATGTTTTAAGATAATGTACGATTGAGATTTAAAAGAGGACAAATTAGACCGCCGCTTTCAAACTGCAAGTTTTACATTATGCTAAAGCAAAAGGAAGCATAACTATACAGCTCGAAAATCCGATGTTGTAATCTTCCAAAATCTTGCCTCCTACAATTATAGAAGCAAGAAGGAGAAGCACTGAAGCAATCTCTATCCCAGAAGTGGTGATTGAGTCACTTATGTTAGTGAAAGCATATATGCTTTCATACCAGGTATCCCAAAAATAGAAAAATCGAATTGGATGATGAGGGATCCCTTCCCCCCAATTTGTCAATTAGCTCGCTGCATTGCCAGTATATTTCTGAGTTTTCACAATATTTGACTGGTCTTTTCATATTAATTGCTCTATAGAATTGACTACCAAATCATGAAAAAATATTTTTCGTATATTTCGCGCATGCGCAGTTACAAATTATTTCATACAAATTCCCATATCTCGTCAAATATTCAATATATCAATATTTTAATTGCAGTATGCTGTTTCTACTGTTCTGGAAGTCAAACATGCACTATACATCCTCGAAGTTCAAAGACAATTCGTAAAAAAATTCGGTAGATATTCGACAAACCGTGTAAAAATCGAAACCATCCGGTCACTGCCTCTTAATTTTTGGACAGCAGTGTATATATATATGTATTTACCATGAATTATTGCACTTCATGAGAAATTTATATGTGATACAGGAATAGAAATAAAACATGCACAGTTCTCTAAGGAATTTTTTTCATAGCAACCTCATATGAGGTTCGAATGCATGAGAGGATTAATTTGTGACACATGTTTTGAGGAAAACGACAAATGGCTGTAATTTTTATGTTCTTTACTCGACACGAACTGTGCTTTGGAATTGTTTCATAAGCTGCACTGAAACGGAAGCTGTTTTAAAAAACTCGGGCGTATGACTTATGCTGTATTAATATTAATTAACCCAGCTGTTGTTCCTTAGGCGCTTAAAAAACAGAACAATTAAAAATGGATATATTTCCCGGTGCATGAAACCACAAACCCTTGCTGAATGTACGAAGAAATAGTGCAATGCAATAATAGGAACACCTATATTATTTTTAATTATGTCATGAAGCTGAATGTTTCAGTTTTCACATGACCGTATATATAGGATATCTGAAATAGTCATCAATCTCTGATGTCAAAAGAAATAATGCTTGATATTAAGTTTTCATTAATAAAATTTTATGTTTCGGAAATGGTTGTGTGTTGAAATATTATATTTCCCAGTGGATGGAACCACAATACCTTACTGAATACAGAAGGTCTTTCACACTGTATCGAAACGATTTTCCAAAATTAATTTCTACGCATAAATGACATATTCTTTGCAACAATTTGACTTTTGTTGGATCGCCTTGACTTTTGGCTATTAGCTCTGGTTCGAAATTTCTATGATAATAGAATTCCCTTTTTACAGTCATGTCAATATTTCCCGGTACCTCTTGTAAAACTTTCCGAAGTCTTTTCAATGTTCGTGAATTCGTTTAAACAATCCAAATACAAAAAAAGGCCATTGATAAGTGATTTTACATATATTTCTTCAATTGAGAAACAATTTTATACATTTGGGATTCTTTCTTTTCTAAATATGCGTCAGTTGAATTAGGAAGAGCGGCTGGGAGACTTTGTTCATGTGAAGCCTAATTACTGTCTTCTTCATGTAAAGCTGGAATTTCTTCTTCAAAAATGGGTTCTAAAATATTTTACTGATAATAAAGTGAAATCACCTTAGCTTTACTGCATTTTTTACCTTTAATTTAATTTCACAACAAAATCCAGCAGCAATCATGAATTCTTTTGGAAATTTTTCTTTACAATCACAAACCCATTATTTTTATCTATTAATTCATAAAAATTAATCTCTTTTTTGATACACTCACTTAAATATAGCCATATATCATCCAGTGTTACAATAAATTTTTATTTATCCTATGTGTATGTTTTATTTATGCTATATATTTTTTTATTTATCCACCACCTATGTGTATGTCAAAGCGAGCGTTAGAAAGCGCTATCCACAACACATTGGAAGAATTTGGAAAGTTTTCCAAGATGTGTGGGAGAAAACTGATATTATTGTAGTAAGAGACAAATCGACTATGATGTAAATTTCGGTCAAGATTTATAATGAAAAGTCAGGGTATGTTATAGGTATGATATGTACCTATGGTATGTTATATGTATGTACGCCTAGGGTATGTTATATCTATATACGCCTATAGTATCCCTTGTAAAGCTTAACCCAAATCCGAAACGGGCTCGGGTTCAATTTTTATGTTAGTATTCAGACTCGGGCTCAAAGTGAAAATTTTAGTTATTCACAAATCGAAACAGGTTGGAAATTGTACGTCAAGCAGGACAAATGAGGTGGGTTTGTACTATAATTAGTTTTATTAATATTCTGATCTTGGTGCAATAGCTGTTGCACTCTTATACAAAAATGCATGAATACAAAATTTATTTTATGTGCAGATTTTCATATTATAGATATTAATTTTATTTTCTGAAATTAAGTTTCTATACACTTTTACAAACAATTAATTACAATTCTGTTACATTAAAATTATACTATGTACAAATATCTGATACAAGACAAAGTAAAAAAATCATCGTTATGATTTCACTGAAAAAATGAATTATATCGTCTGATATTATGATATGATTATGTTCCGTAATAAAATAAGTACATTTTAAGTTGGCAACATTTTATCTTTTGTTGACATTTACTGAAAATTCCAATGGGAAACTTATGCCTAGCTTTGAAAATTTCAGAACTTGAAATCCATATTTGGAGTATTTTTCCATTTAATATCTATTTCTCCAGAAACATCCATCCAAAAAACGGTTGGTAGATTATAGGATTGCCATAATTAAACAATTTTGGTATAAAAATTCGGTTTTTTAATTCAGTAATACGGAAACAATATGACTCCATCTTAAATAAGACGTAATCACCATGGCAACATAGAATCATTACCTATCATGGGATATCATTGAATTAATTACGTATGATAGGATTTAAAAAATAAAGAAAACTTTTATTAATATCTTTTTAAGTTTTGATTCGATTTTCATAAAATTTGAAATGACTACTCGACAAAATTCTGCAAGGACTATATATATTAAATTTCAAACTATTCGGTTGGATAGTTTTTGTGCTGTTATATGCTGATAGACGGACGGACCAAACGACGACTATACACTGCAAAAAATAATTGTTGATTTTACAGTATAAAACTGGCACCTCAGCTGCCAGTATTATACCGTAAAATTAACAGTATTAAACAGTAAAATAAGCAGTAATACGCTGCCGTGCAAGCAGTAATACGCTACCGCGCATAATACTGGTATAATACTGGCAGCTGGGGTGCCAGTTTTATACTGTAAAATCAACAATTATTTTTTGCAGTGTAGGTGCTACGTATTTATATAATTACGAACGCACCTAACAACATGGAATATTATTTATTACAAGAGCTTGATGTTGATGACCAAATACAGTTGTTTGCTCTTTTTGAATTTTATTTTTTGTTGAATTAAATAAGTTGTAGAGATCTTTTAAGGTTTTTCATTTTCTGTCATTTATTTAAAGAAATAATTAAAATTTTATACGGAGTTTCATTCTAAAATTTAAAAAATGATATTTGACATCCACGTAATGTGTTATTTCTCTTGTTATACGTAGTTTTTTGCTGTCTCAAAATTTGTTTTCGTACGAATATATTATGATGTGAAATCACGTATAGTTTTAGAGTATCCTCTTTTCCTTTAGTAAATTTTTCATTTTCTTAATTCATTGATGAGTTTATTTTAAATTTTATTTAATCTCTATGTTTTCTCATTCGAAATAAATGAAAAAAGCTATTTATATCGTTAAAGGCTCCTACGTAAATCCCAATCTTTAGTCATCACGCCAGATCAACCACATTTCAACTAAAAATAATAAAAGAAATATTCAGGTTCAGGGCCCGACATAGATTATCTAGGTCACCGGGGCAAGCATCATTCTGGGTACCCTTCTATCTATACACAGAAATTGTTCGTGAATTATGCTGAAGTGACCAGTATTAAACTCCATACTTATTGTATGTATACATAAATTTCTATTCACATCTGTGTACAGGGTATCACAAGAAAGATGGTCACAACTTTAAGAAAAAATCCTAGCAGGAAAACTAGTTAGAAAAGAGTATAAAAAATGATGGATTGGTGGACGGGAGTATTTGTTTGCAAACTTTCCCTTTGCTTATCTAAGTATGTCATAAGATATCTAAAAGAAAAATGCCCCCAATTAATCATCATTAATCGTCTTAACTTGCCTCGTTGCAAGCAAAATATCAATAATAACTTTTTCTTTAAAACATTACTAAGATTACTAAGAAATAAAAGAATTACGCTCACTTATGTCCAATTTTAACCATTTGGCACCATCGTAACGAAAATTCTTATTACTTACATTGTGGGCACACCATAGACCTTACAATAAATAGATTATTTCTCTGAGGGGCACACTCAAATGGGGGTCGCTATGGCTGCTGCCCCGCATGCCTCTGCATTACTCGGGCCCTGTTCAGGCGACAGAAATACATCTGGTTGCCGTTTTGAGTTCATTACACTTTGTCAGTTACACATTTGTTTCTTTCTGAATCATTTTATGGCTAAGCGCAAATTTCTCCTTTTTTATTTTTTTTTTCTATCTATGCATTCTCCCCGGGTTTCCAAAATTGTTGTAATTTACTTTTGGCGTTCTTTCAGTCTTGCTAACTTAGCAAGTTTATAATTATAAATTAAAAAGTCTCCTAATGAATCTCTTATGTTTCGTATGCTCTTGCCAAATTAAACTAGTCGTTGGGGGCCACCGTAATACTTACTCATCATGCATATCATAATATAAAATATGAAAATAAATCATGTGTAAACTATTTATAAAATGCATTGCAATTCGAATAAATTCCGGGCTTGATGACGTCTTAAACTTTAAATGCTCTATTACTGAATTGCGTAAAAGAAACATCCTTATAACTCTAAAAATGACAATCCTATTAACTAAGAGTTTACTGCGTCGGATTAAGCGTCTCTTTACTAATTAAAATATTATCTTTAAATTGAAATTTGAATGAAATACAGGGTCATGAAAAATCGAAGAGTGTGGAAAATGTGATTACAAATATCTCAAATTACTTACAAATATCTCAAGCAAACGTTGATTATAAACGTTGACTAAAAACTATGTGATTGACTACATTTTACAATGAAATTGTCTAATAATAAGTACGACGACTCATTATGAAGCATTATTTAGTTTTAAATAATTATGTACATTAGTAACAAACATGAGTAAGTATATTTACATAAAGTTAAAAAGCAAAAATCTTATTTCCGCATTCTTTTATTTGAAGGACCCTGCTTTTCATCGACATCTACAATATTGAAAATAGGCGTATGGATTTAGTGGGTTTTTTTTAATTAACTTCCAATATTATAGAATAAATGTTTTCTTAATGATAAATATTTAATACCTTGCGGCATGGCTTGTTCCTCTTCCATTGGATTCAAAGATTCAATGGGTGGGCAATCCATCTGCAGCTCGGTTTCAAGATGTAACTCGTGTTCCTCGTCTTGATTCACAATTGAGATGTTGTTGCAGTTCCCTTCGCAGATGAGGCACATGTTGGAACAACAAAGACCTGCCTACTTGCACCCACAGTTTTGTTGGCAGTTCTTTTTGCATTTACAGGATACAAGCTTCAACAAATCAGGGGGTTCAGGGGGTAATACAGTAAATATAGGAACAAAGCCAATATTTGTTTTCTGCCATCCCCACTCTTCAGCATTTTTTTCAACTCCCAGCCATTGCTGCCCCTGGTGATATACTCTTAAAGAGTGCTGTCGCGCTGCAGATACAGATGGTGGTTTAGCAGCAATATTAGAACTGTATTTAAAGGCTGACTTCTTGTACGAAATATATCTTAGGTGATTCAGCAAAGGCACATTCGTCCCACTATAGCTATACAGCCTGACAAGGAAACGTTCTCCAGCTGCTGAAATCATCTCCTGAGTAGCGCTCGAGTCTTTAAATACTTTAACAACGTCAGCAACATCTGGATTCATCACAAGATTTTTGAGGAACTTCATTTTTACTTGCATAAACGGTGCTGACTTTGTATAGTACCCGCTCATAGCATGTAGGAAGGGGATGTTTTCCACAACAGTTAAACTCACAGCATTATTTGGAGAAAATGTCGCTGAAGAAACGGTGCCCTTCCCAGGTTTTGAAAAAAAAAACGTTTTCAGCTCTGTAGAGAACTATCAAAATGACTAAGAGGTCTACATCCTCCCCAACTATAATCACCGTCTTATTTGATGGGGCCAAGGACAAAGCAGTGTTCACAATCAAGGTTTCTGCGTCATCTTTTGCTTGCTTGCATGTAATATCTACTGATGAGAACTTGCCAATCATCATAAATATTAACCCTGACTGACACCGGAATTTACAAACGACTTTTTTAGAAAATAAGAACTCCTTATTTTAAGCTTTCATTGTAGATACAAAATTTTATTAAATATTTTTGGTGCCGAATGCAAGTTTGGAATTAAAATTAGGTGTGCCCGGAGTGGGACCACTGTGCCGGAAAGGGTTAACCGACACCATAATTTCACCCAAAATTCTAATGTCGTCATATCATAATATAACCTTGAAAAGAAGACCCTCGCGTTTTATCGATAGTTTTAAATCCTTTCGCTATTTGGCACATAACTATAATATGTGATTTTTAAGGAAATTTTTTAAAGTTTGTTCCTTTTCTTACCGTTTGAATTTCTTTCTCTGCTATAATAACGCATATAATTTTTAGATATTATCATGTGTAATATTAGAATTTTGAGGTTTTGGCGTCAAGGACATCGCCAAATTTTAAAAATATGTAATCTCTCGCAAACTATTGGACATAGAAGAATGTACTTGGTACCATTCGATTCAGCACAAAGAAATACATTTAAAAATGTTGTCATTTGTCACATAACTATAATAACTGATTTTTAAGGATTTTTTCTTAAAGCGTGTTCATTTTTTTACCCCCTTTAAGGGTGGTGTTTGAGAAAATCCTTTGTTAGTGTTCGTGTAAATCCTAAGAAGTATTTGCCCTCCAATTTTCATGTTTCTAAGTTCAGTAGTTTAAGCTGTGCGTTGATGATCTTTCGAGTCAGGATTTTCTTTTATATATACAGGGTGTTCCAAAATTCGGCCGATTAAGAGATATGATAGAAGGCATCAAGAGTATGAAAACTTACTAAAGAACATGGGTCGCAAACAACATTGCAGTGGGAAAAAATCGCAAAAATAGTTTGAAGGGTGTGACGTCGAGTGGAACAAAAAGGGCCAATAATAAGTAGAAAAAACAGTTATATGACGTCAAGCATGATTACACTGCATTGAAGTTCAACGTCAAAAAGAAGATGACGACACAATTTTATAGAAACTGGTCGAAGTTGCGTCCACGAAGGTCATGCACAGCCGACACCAACGGACGAAGGATTGCCGGACGCGTTAAAACATATTCCTATAAAAATGTCTCGACGCCTCCTTTCTGACGCTGAACTGTAATGCATTGTAATCATGCTTTACGTCAAATAAATGTTTTTTCCATTTATTATTGTCCATTTTTATTCCACTCGACGTTACACAATTCATAAATATTTTTGCGATTTTCTCCCACTAAACGTGGTTTGCGACCCCCTGTTCTATGGTACGTTTTCATCCTCTTGATGTCTTCTATCACCCCTCTTAATTTGTCGGTCAAATTTTGGAATACCCTGTATAGACTAGTAGGCTTTGCCCGCCGCGCTGATCGGTTTCTCCAAACGAATCAAACGAAATATATCGGTGTATTTGATTTTGCATTTTAAAGCAATGTGGAAATTTCCCAGAATATCCTTCCACATTGCTGAAAACAATACGAACGGATTTGGGCTATTAAATTTTCGAATTTGTCAGACGAAATTTGGGCTGATAAGGACTCTATTTGATCATTTATAGTAGGATTTGATAAACGTAACTTTGCGGGAATAGCTTTTTCGTCACAATTTCTTATAACGATGAACGTCACATTATCTTATAACCATGTCTCTCGCCTTTTATAGACAGTTTCAATTTCTTTCTTTCCTTCAATAACGCGTGTATTTTTAGAAATTCTCATTTGTGATGTTAGAATTTTGAGGTTTCCCCGCCAAAGACATCGCCAAATTAGAAAAATACGCAATATCTCACGAACTATTGTACTCGGTATCATTCGATTCAGCATTACAAATATGCATTAAAATATGTTATTTGATACATAACCCGATTTTTAAGGAATTTTTTTAAAGTTTGTTCCCTTTTTTACCCACTTTAGGGCTGGAGTTTTAGAAAATCCTTTCTTTGTGCGCTCATACGTCTCAAGAATTATTTTTTCACCAAATTTCCTTTTTCTAGTAGTTTCGGCTGTGCGTTGATGATCTCCCCAGTCACGACTTTCATTTATATATAGAGATTTAATAACATTGAAATGTTGTATTGTCATCGAAAACACACCTGTGTATATAATTTTTATAATTCTAGCCCAGCCATACTCAACATTTTTTTCTCGCGGGCCGCAAATATATGTTTGCGATTTTAGCCGGGCCGCAATACACTTATAAAAGGGTAAAAAAAGAGCAATTAAAATAGTAAGATAACATAAATAGTATAACAAAGCAATATAACATAGTAACTTATCAGTACGGTTGAACGTTTGTTGTAGAAGAAATGTTACATAAAATTTTAACACCACTATTTCAAAACAATAATCTTCGTGGAAGATTTCTGTTTCAAATACTGTAGAAATAGGCTGCGAAGTTTTTATGTTGGGAAATAGTAGTGTAAAAAAAAATTTGTGCCAATTTTTTCCGAGATAAACATTTAACTCTAAAAATTAGTATTCGCTATGTAATACGTATAAAACGTAATAATATAACAGTGCAGAATTTCCAAGTTCTACAGAAAACAATCAGCTGATTTTCTGTTATATAAATAAGTCTTTTTCTCACGGCAAAAACTTTTTTTTTAATTGTAGAAATATATAGTGCGAATTTAATTAATGTGGAATAATGTAGGATTGATGTTGAAGATTAAGAAATGCACACAACACTGTAGAACAAATAGGACTACATCGAAAAATAACTTTTGACTAAGAAAACGGCATATAACCTCTCAAGGGAAAAGCTCTTTCATTGCTAAAATGTTGAAATGAATGACTGAAACCGGAATTTATTTAGAAATTTATTTGGAAAAATGAAAATGTTATGCATAATAAAAGAAACATTTTATACCAAAATTCCGGTGCCATTGTGGCATTTGGGAATTAAACTTAAGTGGTTTCATAAACATACCACCGCCCTTGAGAGGTTAATATGTTTTAACATAATTTTAAATTAATTATAAATAACAGGACAGACTTTTTCTTCCTATGAAAATATACAAAACAACAGTGGAGGTCTTAAACACCTTTTTATGCGGATCTCAATTTATTTGGATTAATGATTACTGTCTCGGGCCGCACATAAAAGCTCGCCGCGCCACATGCGGCCCGCGGGCCGCAGGTTGAGTACGGCTGTATCTAGCCTGTCAGGATGTCATAAAAATCGATTAAAAAATTTCTTCTTTACATACAAAAACCAAGCGAAGTTAAATAAATATGTGGGAAAATGAAAGTCGCAGTGTAGCAAACAATCATATTTTACTACATTCTCGAAGCAACCATTATTCTGAATGAACCAGTTCCTAATCTATGACCAAAGGCCATTTATTATTTTGTAACCACGACCGCTATTTATCAAAATAAATCTGTTCTCTATCATCTTTTAACGGTTGTGGACATTTTCACTTTCATCCGGAAGTTTTAACGGCACATCGTAACTTCTAAAAACGAGGGCTAACAGAGAGATTACAAATGTCGCTAATTGACTTTTTTAATAGATACCTTTGGGAATTTTGAAGAAGAACGAGGTCAAACATGCTGTACTTCTGTAGAAAAGGTATTTATTGTCCCCTTTTGAGAAATTGGAAGGAACCGGGTCATTTTCCGTTATACGTATTGGGTGTGGTTATTCCTTGTTTCTTCTGTGATGAGAAAATTATTATTTTTTAATACGTTTAAAATAATTTTAAGAATGTTTTTTTAATCCATACAACTGAAGAACAGAGCACCTCAGATGCTTAACGCAGAGATTTAGGATAGACATTATTTTTTACATTTCTGTAAATAAACGATAAATACTACGCCCTACATAATCTATGGGAAATCTGTTCGGGCGCCCCTCAGTGATCCCTTTTAATTTCATTATTTTTATGTATTATAACACCCTTAAAACGCACCACAAACGATTTTTCTCCATGTAACATATTGTAATGGAAATCTTTTGTGAGTTACTGTAAACGAATTATAAACGCTACTCATTCTATACTCTTGAGAAAGCAAGTTGTAATCCACCACAGCAATACATATCTATCTCTTTATGTTTAAAATATCGTAACACCAATAGAATACACCGAAAGCTATTTTTCCCCATACATAATGTGGCGGAATTTTTTTGTGTGTCCCTATAAATGAACTGTAAATGCTACCCATTTATCATGCTGATATTACTGTATAATAATTGTAATAAATATAATAACATAATAAAAGCAGTTAATTTTTTTTTATTATACTTCAACCTCACCATATCAAATTCACTGTAACCAAAAATATGAAGCCAGGCGATGTTAAATCCCTATACGCAGATCATGCGAGTTTTACGTAACATTCTTTTCTTCTGGCATGTTAATAATGGAATTTAAATTATTTAATTACATTCTTATAATTTTTTAGCCACTTTTTTATTATTGTTGGTTTTAACACTTTACAACATAGTTGAAAAGTTTTTATGAATTCTGTTTGTCTGTCCGCGCTGTCATTCGCGTAAATATCCTCGAATTGCCATATAATTCATAGATGCTATAGCGTGTAGCGTTTTTATAAGGGGTGTCCAAATGAAAAGTGGATTAAGAGTGTAGAAGTGAGTATTTTATCACAATTCTAAAAATAATCACTGTATTTGTTGAGGCATTTGTCCCATCGTGTCACCAGGAGGTCGATACCCCTGACGTAGAACTCTTGAGGCTGATCTCGGAAGAATGTTCGTATCATATCCTTAACTTCGTAGTCCGAAGTAAACCGTTGTCCTCGGGGTGCCTTCTTAAGAGGCTACTTCACTTAGACGAAAACACCCGCTCGCTCATGTTAATCCTATGGGGGAAATAATTTACGATATCTTATTCGCATTTCAATATTTTTAAATGATTTTTTTTTTTTTTTTTTTTTTTTTTTTTTTTTTTTTTGCATTGGATAGCTGAGGTCAATCTCTATGCACGCTCGTTTCTACTTTTTCGATTTTGATTACAAGTTTTTTTATTAAGATACTTTCACTTTCGGAACCAGTTTTGAAAGTGAAGCATCCTCAATAAAAAAAACAAAATCGAATATATATATATATATATATATATATATATATAGCGTTAACGTTACTCGCGCGCATGTTAGATTTTTTTTGTGTGATGTAGGGGGGAGGGGGGGGAGAGAAACCGTACTCCATACGTGAAAAAAATATGGTCAATTTGAAAATATGAGAAACACATTTCAACTAGTTTTTGTATTCTTAATTCATTAAATATGCATGTAATAAAAATAATCGCATATTACATTATTTTAAAAGTTAAAAAGTATTTCTCCAATTATCATTACAAGGAAATATAAATTGTTCCCTATTTTGAAACTTGCTTCATCCTCATAAAACATCGCTGAATTCAAAATAATTAAGAGATGTCACTTCATTTATCTATGTGAAATTATAAGATTTTTATCAATTGTTTACCAACGTGTGTTGTACATTCTAAACTTCAGCAACTATTTTAAAATTCTTATTCCATATTTCTTTGTTTCTCTTCTGGTTATTAACTAGAATTAGTTGAAGGAAGCATAAGTGAAATGAAAATGAGTATAATGCGTTTTTAAAGATAAAATCTAACATCAGAAGCTGTTGAGATTCCTTTTGAAAATGATATTGACGTGCTGTTTCTTCACGAAATCTCAGACAACTGCTGAAAGAAAATTGCATTGTTCTTTTGCTTTCATAAAGATCGTCTGAGAGCGAAACTAATAACAGAAACAGAAGTTACATTAGTTTCCTCATATCTGAACATTTTTACACTCTCTTATTTAACTTAATTTCGTTCATGTGTGTAAAAAAAGGAATGCTATAATCGGTTTTTCATTTCCTTCCTGATGTGCTAGAATTGTAAAAAATTATGTACACAGGAGTGTTTTCGATAAAAATTAACCATTTTTAACACTTTCCAACATAGTTGAAAAGTGTTTATGATTTCAGTTTGTCTGTCTGTCTGTCTGCCGTCTGTCCGTGCTCTAACTCGCGTAACTATATCCGGATAGTCATACAATTGATATATGTTACTGATGTCTACTATAGCATGTTCAGTATTGAAAGTGAAGTCTGTAGCACTTATACTTTTTTTTACAGGGACACTCAAAAGAATGCAGTTATCCAAAAATATATCACTAAAAATCCTTTGCAGTGCATTTTAATGATGTGACACTATTTCAAATATATTGAAATTGATATAAATCACTCGAATACACTACAATATGCTTACTATCGAACATGGTACGTCTATCACTTATAATTAGTTTACAGGGAAACTGAAAAAAATTCCATTACATTATGGTTTAATGTGGAAAATCGTTTGCGGCGCATTTGAATCATGTTACACTATTACAAACATAATGAAATTGATATCAATTTCTGAGATGCACTAAGACATGCTTTCTGTAGATATGGAGCCTAAAGCTTTTTTCTTTCATTCACACACAAAAGTATTCTGTTACATAATGATCTACGGGGGAAAAACTGTTTTCAGCGTATTTTAATTATGTTACGCCATTTCAAATATAATGAAATTGAGGTTTACTACAAAATACTTGTTATGTGCGTAGCATTTATCGTTCATTTACAGGGACACACAAAAGATTTCGGGTACAGTACTTTGTCCGAAGTTTATTGTTTATAAGCCATAATTTGAAGTGGGATTTTAGTACGATATGAATTTAACTAAATTTTTGAATGCTATGAGTATGTATAAATGCTACAGATCTTGTACAGGGATATACAAAACAATTCGTAAACATTACGGTGAATCAGCGTAAATTGATTAAAATGGGTTTTTAATAGAGTTGTGTGTTTTTGAATGTGAAATATATTTAGTATACCAAGAAAGGTTAGTAGAATATAAATAAAATCATATACAGGACCACGCAAAGAACTGAATACATGGCTTCTTATGTATGATAATTTCTGGAAGTGTGATTTCAGAGTGTATTTTCCTGAATTAAACTATAGCTTAATATGTGGCGTGTATAAAAAGCTTAAGTTAATATATGTACAAAATAATTCAAGTATGTTTCCTTCTATTGGTATAAACTGCTAAAGATAAATTTCTAATTGTGT
This sequence comes from Maratus michaelseni, assembly GCA_963931845.1. Classification (NCBI taxonomy): domain Eukaryota; kingdom Metazoa; phylum Arthropoda; class Arachnida; order Araneae; family Salticidae; genus Maratus; species Maratus michaelseni. Next base: position 109,189,437 of record OZ007595.1, read on the forward strand.
TATGTGTTTTATTACTAAACTAAATTGTAGCATGCTATAGAGCATAGATTCCCAACCTTTTCTGGACCACCGCCCCCTTTACAAGAAAAAAAAATTCCCAACACCCTCCTCTTCCATAATAGTTAATTATACCAAATATTAAAATATTGTTGCATTTTATCTTTACCTATTTTATCTGTCTATCTATCTATCAAGAATCACAAAATAAATTAAAACGACCATCAAATGTAGTCAAAAATTGTTTCACATAAAATCAATGAGAAATTAAAAAAAAAAATGAGATAGTTGAGGATGGTGGATTTTTAACAAATTGTTAATGTCGGTTACCAATTTCGTTAACATCCGTCGCAAATTGCCACGAGTAAATTAGTTACTGCACTGAACCCACGCTCAGCCAAATAAGTAAGAAAAGGAATTAAAAAAAATTGTATACCTGTACACAATCCAGGGTAAAGAGCTGGTATTGATTTTTGAAGTGAAAACTCTTGGTATCCATTTCTGAATTTTATTTTTAATTCTTCGTTAGTTATGAGTTCTACGACTTTATCTTCTAAATTTGATGATTCTGCTGTATCTGCATTTGCGAAAAGATCTAAAACCCAACTCCGTATATTCATGTTTAAAATATCATGGAAACGTTTCATAAAATCACCATGAAGAACATTCAAATGTTGGAAGTAAGTACGTAAGTCTTTCTGTATTGCAGAGACTACTGATAAGTGACAAGTAGTTGTATTCACCTCTACCTACATTTCGTTTGAACAGAAGAAGTTTTCCCGCAAAAACAGGTGTGACAGTTTTTATTTTAATTAAATACAACCTTTCAATTGAAAATTGACTTCATTAAATATTCTAAACAGGTTTGTAAAATAAGCGATGTCAGTTTTGGATGTAAGGTTTTTGCGCAGTTTTTCGTCGCTGTTTTCAAGGAAGTTCAGTATACTGAGTCAAGTAGCTTTCAAAAATGATTCAGACAAATGCCTTTCGAGAGCCAACAAACTTCTGTATGCAGCAGCAAGTAATTGAAATCTTTATAATTTTCACTACAAAGCTGGCCAAATCTGTTATTCAATGAATTGCTTCCAATCTTATTGACTGCTCTAATAGCATAATGAAGCGAAGTATGCAGTCATTCATTCAGATTTTTTGCAACCAAATGCTGACGATGAAGAACACAATGTATAGCGAGTACATCTCGTACTACTTGTTTTAAATGCGCTATAAAACCCTTATGACGCCCCTTCATTGCTAGAACACCATCAATAGCAGCTTACAAAATATTACGAAGAGGAATTTTTTTCTCTTGAGAAAACTTGCTCATGGTATTAAATATCGATTCTCGCTTTGTATCAGTTTCCAAATTTTTAGCAAATAATAACTCTTGACAAATGTTTACTTCTTTTATGAATCGAACGTGTGATAAAAGTTCTGCTGGTAGAGTTGATTTATCGAGTTGAATGGAAAATTTGTAAGTATTAGTATAATGATATTTCAATTAGCAATTTCATCTTTTCTTCTTTGTACCGATTTTTTTTAAATTCGTGAAGGAACTGCGGTTACAATGTTTAACGCTGCTATAATAAAATTTTGTCCTCCGCGATTTTTAGCATTTATTCGTGTTCCACGGCGTTTTTTTTTAATATTCGTAAACGAAATTTGATTTGGAGCCCCCAGCTCTAGGTTAGTTTGTATAGATTTTCACTTAAAAGTATATTTCAGTTTTTTATCATAATCTCGGACATCGCCAGGGGGGCGGGGGGGTCAGCTAGTTTTATTATAATAATTTCCTAAATAGGTAGGTACGCCACGGCCGCCCCTCTTAACGGTCTTAACGCCCCCCCCCATTTACGTTTGAACTCGCCACCGCCCCCCTGGAAGGCTTCAGCGCCCACTGGGGGGTGGTACTTCCCCCGTTGGGAACCTATATGCTATAGAGTACATACAAATATATACATTATATACAGTGCTGCAGAAAAGAATTGAAGCACTTTTCTGTGGACGGTAATTACTGAAATCTGGTTTTCAAATATGTTTTGTGTTTTCTGAAATGTTTACTTAGATACCTTATTTACATTATTAAACAGTCTGTTAAAGTATTCCGTTAGTGTCGGAAAGTGTTTCATAATCTATGCTTGGTGCATGATTTTTCTTTCAATTAATTTTAAGGCCTTTTTCCGTTACACTGTTAAAAATATTCTGAAATTCAAAGGTATTTTTTCCTTGAATTTCACAAAAAATGTCCCTTTTCATGATAAAAGGACATTTTAAATTAAAAAGGAGGAAAATTTAACATATTTTCTGAAAAAAACGGAACGGACGGAGATGGAAGAGGACAACGGTTATATTCCGTTATCTGCTGCATATTTATTTTCAATGAACTTTAAAAAACTGACATATTGCTGCACAGAAATGAAAAAACTCAACGAAAGAATCCTCGCTCCTTTATGAGATTCGCATCATACTGCTGCATCGCAACTGTATTGCTTTTTGTTATCAGTATCACAGATTATATTCTTTGACTGTGACCTGCACCATCTCGTAAAGACAAGTTTGTTGTTTGTTCCCCGTTCAACGCATGGATTTCCTTAAGATCGGAAGTAAGTGTTTGTTTTTTATTTTTTAAATCATAGTTTTAAACTGAATATAAGTGATATATCAATGTCCCAATAACGGAATGTTACCGCTTCTTCAAACGGAGTTTTCCTTCTTTCATCTCCCAAAACGGAAAAATCTACTAACGGAACGAAAATAATCCGACAACTTTGCTGCCAGTAGTTTTACCGTGAATTCACGGATTTATTTTTAATACTGTAGATGGGTGCTGGTGACATCGCCATATATCCTGTATGGTTACAGCCAGGACTCGGAAGTAGCGCGCTACAAGTAGCGAAACTACAGTAGCCGCTACTTTTTCCAGTAGTTTGTAGTGTAGCGCGCTACATTAAAAAAAGTGTAGTGTAGCGAGTAGCGCGATACAAAATATCAGTAATTTGTAGAGAGCATCGACGCTACTTTTGACGCTACTTTAGGAGGGAGAAAAAAAAGTGCCAATCTTCAAATTACGTGATCATCATAACTCGTTTCTTTTGTGCGAAATATGTTCTCTGCAACAATTTGCGAACGTCAGCGACAAATCTCAGTTGCAGTAGTTACAACGTAAAGTTTCAGCATGCCCGTGATCTAATATTTGCTGTATTTGCTGATAAAACCTCAAAGTACTCACTCATCAAAAAAATAATTTTCTTGCTGGGAACCCTTTGTCTTCTTACTCATTATTAGATCTTGTGTTTTAATGTGGGGATGCTTCTTTTGAGATTAATGTAATAGAATGACAGACAAAAATAGTGTAGAACTGCCCTGCTCGGCATATAATGAATATTTTGAAATTATAGAACAACAAGGAATTGGTAATTATTCTGTAACATGTAAAGTTTGTACAATCAATAACAATTTATCGGTATCAAAATCATCTTCTTACAACTTGAAGTGGAATATAGAGGTGAGTTAGCAGTTTCTTTATTAATAATAATTACTGGATCGCATCTCGCACTGAATATCTAAATCGTTATTCACTAAAATTCATAAATCATTAAAAAGAATATTTTCGAATTAAGATCCCTGGTTCAGAAAATAATCTTATCAAACTGTTTATTATCGAAAAAAAATATTTTATTAATACGTCTTTTGATCGTTGTGAAATATTTGTCCAATATATGCATACAAATTAATTTATTGCATATTTCATTTTGAAGATTCCAATAGATAAAACAAAGGTGGTTGGAAATAGAAATATATTACTTTAAAAAATGCCTAAGAATGCTTAATTTTATTTTTATAGCTATATTTATTTTTACTTTATAGCTGCACAGGTTTTTTATCGCTAAAATAATTTATTTATAGTGTTTTATATTTGATTTGATATTGGATAGCTTGGTGTTTTATTGAAATGTCTTTATCTTTGTCTCCAGAATGAATCTAAAGCCCAGTATGTTGAAATTCGGGTTTTCAAAAGGACACAAACAAAAAGACATAGAAAGGAAAAGGAAAGCTAGGCTTTAATTTATGCAAGTCTGTATGATCGTGTTCAATTTTTAAATTGCTTTCCAGGAACTATATTTAAATTGTAAAGAAATGGGACTATTTAGCTCTATTAAAAAAATAATATATATTCAAATTTACCAAGAGCTATCCGCTCTTAAGGTTGTTCTCAAATTCAAGCTGGCTACTTTATGACATATTCTTTAATTCACTTTTGTTCGGAAACGTATGAAAATGCAGGTGTCCTTATTCAGAAAATTTGAAACCGAAAGACGTTTTCCACTATTCTTTATTTTATTTAATTTTTTGGTAAGACAGAAGATTTTTCAGAAAACACTGTCAAAGTCGGCGTTTTCAACCGAATTTCCAGTGCCGCAGCAGGGGAAACGGAAAAAACGTGACACGAATCGCTTATAACCCGATAAGTAATTTATTTATCAGAAAAAGAAAAACTCCTTTCGATTCCAAATCGCTTCAATAGTCAGACCTGCCAATTTTATGCCTTTGTGTTTAAAAATAAATCAGATAACGTATCAGAAAATTTCGCGTTGTTGAGTAAGGAATTTGAGAACCACCTTAAGCTTACTGGGCTATATCACTATATCATACATTTGTAAGATTATTACAATTTTGTCTTCAAATTTCCTCTTTTTAACACTTTTCAACATAATTAAAACGTACCTATGAATTCACTTTGTCTGTCTGTCCGTGCTCTAACTCTCGTAAATATACTCAGATTGCCATGAAAGTTTTATATGTTACTGAAGTTTACCATTAAATGTTCAGTATTGAAAATGAAGTGCGTAGCATTTATTTCTCGCTTACAGGGACATTAGAAAGAATTCTGTTACAATATGGTCTATAGGGAAAAATCGTTTGCGGTGTATTTAATTAGCGATGATAACTAAAGTAGCGAAAAATAGCGAAGTTGTTGACTACTTTTGAAAAGTAGTTTGTAGTCGCTACTTTTTAAAACAAGTAGTTGTAGTTGTAGTTAACTACATTTTTCGTAAAGTAGTTGTAGTTGTAGTTCGCTACAAACAAAAAGTAGTTTTTCCGACCCCTGGTTACAGCTGTATATGAGTTACAACAAAAGTTCATTATGCACCAAACCACTCCCGCTAAAATATGTCAACTGGCTGTGAAACTGCAAAAATAAAATATTTTAAAAGTAGAATATAAAATAAAAAATAAAGAATGTAATAATTAAAATAAAAATCAGGAATAAGTGCGAGTAACATTCGCACCCTGAGGGTTCCGTTCCGTTATGTTATACTAAGGTCTTCCCTCAAAGGGAATGGACTGAGCGATATTGCTGAGAGCATAGATTTAATAATAACTTCTGACAAGTAATTAATGACGTTATCTTTAATTAATTATATAATGATGCAAATTCAAATGATGAAAATGAGCATGTTAAATGATAGAATTACAAAATACTATATATAAATTCATATAAAAAATAATAGCTAATCAAACAAACAAATAGAGAAAACAATGCATTGGTATAAAATTGGAAGTACATATACGTTAACGATAATGAAAATAAAACACTAAACCATCGTATATCGGAATTTTAACTCTTTAAAATGATATCAAGAACATGGAGAGACGCTCCGCACAAATTTGAGTACTTATAAATCACAAAAAATGTGTTCTATTTTAATACTTGGAAATGTTTCTATAGAAAATTTCTCACGCCTTGAATTCATAACATTTCAAATTTTAAATTGCTTAAAAGGCGTATAGCCAACATAGTGAAAAAGTATCCAAGCCGGGACTCGATCCCGGGTCATCAGTATAATGCACTGACGTTCTACCAACTGAACCACTTGGAAATGAATGCAAGGCATGAGAAATTTTCAATGAAAAGATTTCTAAGTATTAAAATTGATTTATTCAATCATCGATGCTGGATTCTCTTTAGTTTCATGTTTGCCCCAGGGTTAGTGGCTCACGGATAATATTCCATCTTGTGCTGCGATTGTAGCCTTGCCAACATGTGATAGTGAGAAGTGCCAGGCTGGGTATCGTTCCAAGTGATTCAGTTGGCAGACCATCAGTGCGCTATACTGATGACCCGGGTTCGAGTCCCGGCTTAGATACTTTTTCACTATGTTGGCTATACGCCTTTTAAGCAATTTAAAATTTGAAATAAAAAATGTGTTGTTTGAAGAGAATTAAAGATTTTTATATGGTGTGTGGTCCCCTCGAACAATTAAGACTATTGCATATATGTTTTTCCATAGATACGATGAAGTTGTAGATAAGAGTTTGTGGAATTCTGTTCCACTTTTCAAAAAGTGCTATCCAAAATTTGAAGTCCCGAACAACAAAGACATTTTTCTCGCTGCAATGTATCGTCCAACTGTGACCCAGACATGCTCGATCGGATTTAACTGAGGAGACCATGCTGGCCACTACAACTGTATTTTTATTTTATTTTCAAACGTTCTCTCTTCAAGTTGAGCTGTATTATTGATTATCATGCATTAAAGGAAAAGAATCGGTTGGCTGCAACGTAAGGTATGACATGAGATCTGACTATCTTGTCTACATACCTTTGGGCTGTCAAAGTGTCATTCCGAGTAATTTATAAATCCATGCATATTTTCTTAGCAAATCATGCTAGCTAAAATACGCCAATATGAACCCGATTATGAAACTTTTCTCGAATAAGTTACTACATAGCTGAAAGAAAAAACATATAAATATTAAGCTGGCACTTACCTGTGTTAGCAGCCTAGGCGAGACAGAGAAAAGCGAATAGACAGAATACTTTCCCAAGTATTTTCGGTCAATCTGTTCACAGTTTCATACGCACATGGCTTTTATCAATATTTACACAATTTATTTAATACGGACTGCTTAGCAACCTGCTGTGTTACATTTAAACTGCATGAGATCTTTCGATTGTTTGCGAGGCAAAAAATCCTGTTTTATTAAACAATTCAAGTTTCTAACTCTAATAGTTCCAAATAAATCGTAATTTAGGACGTTTTTATTACGTTTTCCGCTCATTTCACTTTTTAAAATTTAGAATTTTTTAGAAATATTTGTTAGAGAGCATTTACATCTTAAAAGTAACCGAATGCAAAATTTCAAGACAAAAATGGAAAGACGTGTTTTTAGTGTTTGAAAATTTATAACATTCAAAGTATCATAAATGGGTAACATTTGATCATACAAAAGTGACTTGTTTTACTTGTTATACAACTTAAAGGATCCAGGTGTCGTATAAAGATTTAAATTTTGAAACTTTTACAAAAATAATTTTATTGGTAAAGTGACTATTAATACGCTGAACAACAAGATTTGATACATTTTTTGCAGTTGGAAACAACCTGTAAAACTAAAAGTTTAAAAATTAGATATTGGACAGCAGTAAGAGGGAACTCCTGCATAAAAAAGAACTTAGAAAATGAAAGCAGTGTTTAATAAAACACAATGAACTTATTTTAAGAACTACACTTTACAAAATAAGTGAAAACATTTTAATTTCCCTGTATCACTTTGAATCTCTACACTGTAAAACAAGACAAATGTTTCTACATCTTCAAAATTATAATATAACCACGAACAAAAATATACAACAAGGTGTTCCGTGTTATCCGCGATAACTTAAAGTGTTCTTTATCTTTAGAAACCCGAGAAACCTATATACGTTCGAGTTTAAAGAAGCATTTATAAAAACAAAGTTTCTTTGGTTGCCACTAATTTTCGGAAGCGTTTCCGAGTAGTTTCTGTAGTGCATCAATCAGCTTTCCCAAATCGGTTTTTCGGATGCTATCAGTTTTCAAGTGAACACTTTCATATATATTAAAGCATAAATACTACGTCTGATTACTTTATTTTACAATATAAGAACACACTGTTTATCAGACAATTAAATACATTAAATCAACATGAGTGAAAAATTGACCCTGGGCCAGGACCCGAACCTTCAGCGTAACGTGCTGATGCTCTGCCACTAAGCCACCCAAATCGATATCCTAGCCCGGCAATTTACCACATTTATCCATGTTGGAAACAGTCATCGGCTAGCAGTTTTGCAGCTTCAGATGACAATAATACGATGAATAACTATTCATCGGTCCGTAATTAAATATATATATTAAAGCAGAAACACTGCGTCTGATTACTTTATTTTACAATAAAAGAACACACATTTTATCCAAACAATTAAATACACTAAACCAACATGAAGGAAAATTGACCTGGGCCAGGACTGAACCTGGGACCTTCAGCATACCGTGCTGATGTTCTGCCACTAAGCCACCCAGATCGATATCCTAGCCCGGCAATTTACCACATTTATCCATGTTGGAAACAGTCATCGGCTAGCAGTTTTGCAGCTTCAGATGACAATAATACGATGAATAACTATTCATCGGTCCGTAATTAATTATATATATTAAAGCATAAACACTGCGTCTGATTACTTTATTTTACAAAAGAAGAACACACATTTTATCCAGACAATTAAATACACTAAACCAACATGAAGGAAAATTGACCTGGGCCAGGACTGAACCTGGGACCTTCAGCATACCGTGCTGGTGTTCTGCCACTAAGCCACCCAGATCGATATCCTAGCCCGACAATTTCCCACATTTATCCATGTTGGAAACAGTCATCGGCCAGCAGGTTCTAGTCCTGGCCCAGGTTAATTTTTCTTTCATGTTGGTTTAGTGTATTTAATTGTCTGATAAAATGTGTGTTTTTATATTGAGCCGTTTCATGTTCTACAAACATGTCTTACAGACATGATAAATTAACATCATTGACTTTAACATTAAAATTAATATTATTTTTTTACTTTTGCATATATGAATTCATTTACGCAGCTGAAAATGTTTAAGGGAAAACGGATAGTAGCCTAAAAATCACATTTCGGTTTGATAAAACTGATTAGTATTTTATAAAATCTACTCGGAAAAGTTTCCGAAAATCTGTAGCAGAAAAAGAAACTTTTATTTTATACATGCTTCTTTAAATCTCAAAATACCGGATGAACCAAAATTTCGTTAAAACTTTAAAAATTCATAAAAAGGGAAGAAATTATGATAAAGAAGTGCGGTTTGTAAGACATGGCTCACAAGGTAGTCGGATTTTTTTTAGCAGCAAAAATTTTTTTAGTTAAAAATGTCACTGGTAGAGGGCGCTGACGAACCGAAACACAATGAACAGGACAACATCCATTTATCCTTGCAATAACAATTGTTCAACATGACCTTCAGAACATTGTACGATACAACAAAGGCTCACAACGCCCGTTACAGCTGAATGCAACATGTCGGAATGAATTGCAAAAACTCTCCGTTCAAATAGAACAACTTCACCAACAACGCTCGATTGGGTAATGATAACATTCTGTTAGAAATGAGAAATCCTGGTGTATCCCGGTCTTTTATTGCAGGATAAATTTGCATAATTATGCTGAATATTTCGCATATTAGCGCCATCTACAGGTGACTTTTTTAACTTTTTTTTTTTTTTTTTTTTTTTTTTGCTCTTTCTTGCAAACCGCACTTATTTATCATAATTTCTTCCTTTTTTATGAATTTTTAAAGTTTTAACGAACTTTTCTTTCACCCGGTATATTTTTTTCCGGGGGTTTCTAAAGACAAAGAATACTTTTCCAAATCACGGGTAACTCAGAAAAGGTTATTTTATGTTTTCTTTCATGGTTATATTATATTTTCATACATTTGTCTTTTCTTTTTTTACAGTGAATATATTTTAATGCTTTTTGATTAATATTAAACCAGAATAGAATAGTTTATTTATCATATTTGAGAATTTTTATTGCAATTTACTCTACTTATTTAGAAATTTCGATTTAAATGTGGCTCATTCCTTTGTATCAAAAATGTGTCATCATCATAGAAAATTTTAAGAGTACAACACCCTTCAAATGGGATTCGTGCCCGACATGATCCTCAAAGATAATTAACGTAATAAACAGACCATACGTAATAATAAAGATTAATCCTGATCATAGAGATATCCATCTAAAAAACATTAATGGCATTATTTAAACCCAGTAAAACATAATAATAGCTCTGTCACGATCTGCAAAATAATCCGAAACTACTTTCACGACAACTACCGCAATCATCTTTATAATCTAAATGCATTGTAACAAAACTAATTAGTTCATTAGATTAACGTGTTTTTGTTTCACTGGTGCCTCTTTTTGGAAACTGTAGAGATTATTTTGGTGAAAATATTGGATTGTTATCAGTGATGCAGTCGTAAAATAAACAGTGGGTATCCGCTACACTGCAAATCTTTATACACTTTTCAGAACACTTTTAAAACACTTATATTATCACCTTTTTTAGTACACTTTGAAGCGCACATTTTTAAACAGTTTTTAGAATAGTTCTGAGAACATCTCTTTTGTTCGGCACACTTTCTAGAGCACTTTTTGAAAGCGAGGATTTCACATGTGTGCCCAAATGTGCTCCCAATCTGTCCTCAAATGTGTTCCCAAGTTCATATTTAACAAATATCCTGAGCAGAACACATTCGGTACACTTTCGGAACACTTTCTTTATAGCGGAACACATTCGGAACACATTTCAGTACACATTGAGGTAACTGGAACACTTTTTTGAATCAAAATGTTCCAAATGTGTACTGGGAATGTGCAGTGTATAGGCACATGGTATATGCGAGAGAGTATACGTTGTAGCAACTTTACGTGAGAAACACGAGGTATACAAAAATCCCAGAATATACGGCGTATACCACCTTATAACTTCCACTAAATTCCTGATTGTTATGTATACGCCGATTTTGAACATTGTCGATATGGGGTCGATTTAAAAAAAAAGGCTTTATTGATTGGTCGCAGGCAGCAATATGGGAAAACACATGTTATCGTAAAATGAACGGGTGGGTGGTTTTTAAATTTCAATAACAAGAACACGTCAACACCTATTAAAGTTATCTTAATGGGAACGGGAGATTAATGATGTGATATATAGGTAAAAATAAAGTGTGAAATCAGAAAATTTTTACTGCGTTTCATTGTTTTAGTTCAAAATATCACCAAAAGATGGCGCTGACGTGCCTCAAAGTGATAGAATGTTCAAACAAGCGTATAAAAATGGATCACTTTGTTTTTACACTTCATTATGTTTAGCTGTTGAGAACTCCACCCCCCCCCCCCCTCAAAAAATTTGCGTTTTGAAACTGGGTTTTTTTTAGCATTATCACAGCTTCAGACAGTGCAGGGCCGCCTGTCGGTAGTATATGCAACTAAAAAGGAAGGGGTCTAATGAAATTCCTAACTTTTTACACATTACTGTCCTGCAACAATAACGCCGATAACCTGTCACTGTTTAACTTGTCATTGAAATTAAAAAACTTTCCATCCAGTTTTGGGGCACCCTGTATCATTGCCACAAAGAAATCAGAAATTATCTTCGATACGGAAAAGTACTGACAGCATTCAAAATAAGTGAATCAATTAGTTATGGGTCGGCGGTTAAAAAATTTTAACTATAATTTTTCTTTCTTTCATTTTATTTGCAGTAGATTACTTCTTCCTAAGATCCATCAACCTTTTATTATCTTTAATATTTCAATTATTTATTTAAGGTGGTTCTCAAATTCCTTGCTCAACAACGCAAAATTTTCTGACACATTTTCTGACTCATTTTTAAAAGTAAAGGCATAAACTTGGTAGGCCTGACTATTGCAGCGATTTTGAATCGAATGATGTTTTTCCATTTTTTGATAAATAAATTACTTATCGGTTTATAAGAGATTGTTGTCACATGACGACAGGTTTTTTTTCCCGTGCTGTCGCGTCGGAAAATTCAGTTCAAAACGCTAACTTTGACAGTATTTTCTGAAAGATCTGCCTTTAGAAAAAAAGTGGAAAACATTATTCGATTACATAGTTTCTGAATAAGAACACCTGCCAATTTTATGAGTTTCCGAACAAAAAGGAAATTAGAAATGTGTCAGAAAGTAGCTCTTTTGGATTTGAAAACTTCCTTAAAAATGTAAAATAAACGTTCTCTAAAGGTTAGTCAGGTATACGATTCGTAAATGGAATAGTCTAACACATGTAATCAACTTCACAAAAAAGAAGTCAAATCGATTTATTACGCTATTTTTTTAATACATATCTGTAAATGGGTGTTTCTGAATTTTTTTCAGTTTTGGGGAAAAATTACTTTTATGTTAATTATATTAAAAGTAGCTATCCAAATCTGAAAAGTTAAGGTTTATTGACATTTAATTCTGTTCTCAAATCCAAGGTGGGTACTTTCTGACACATTTTTTAATTCATGTTTGTTCGCAAACGTATTAAATTGGCAAGTGCTCTTATTAAGAAACTATCTAATCGAACTCTGTTTGTATAAGGCAAAAGATTTTTTAGAAAATGCTGTCAAAGTTGGCGTTTTGAACCGAATTTCCGAACGCGGCAAGAAATGAAACAACAATCGCTTACGATTCAAGATGCAATTCATTTATCGGAAATAGGAAAAAAATTGTTCGATCACAAATTATCTCAATAATCATTCCTGCAAGTATCATACTTTTATTTTTTTAAATGAATCATTAAATTTGTCAGAAAGTTTCGCGTTGTTTAACCCTTTTAGTGCGGGAGTCGACAGAAGTCGGCATAAGGGTCCGAGTGTGGGAGTCGACTAATGTTGACATCTAGGAGTTGGGTGCAAAATAGGTTTAGCAAAATATTCCGCACAGGGCATTAACCAACCAAAAGAAATTTTACGTCACTGTAATGGCTGCTGGAGACAAGGAGTTTCGGTTTCCTGTTGAGCATTAATGTTAGCAAAAAATAAAGTCGTGTTAACAGTATTAATAAATTTTTTAAAGAAATTTCTGTTACAGTTTTGCTAAATCTGAGGTAAGGCATTCATATGAATTCAACAAAGTTCTGATTAAGTGCGTCATTTTTTTTTTTAATTCATCAAAAAAGATAAGCCTTCATGCAGAGCATCAATGGCCGATGTTTTGAATATTTGAATGTAATTTAAAAATGTTTTTAAGGTTTTAATTTCTTTTAGTTGATATTTATATTACTCAGGCGTACTCTATGTTAAGTTTCAGCTGAGTTAAATTGTGTTTCCGCTGGGTTTTTTTCTTTTCTTTTCTTTTTTTTTTTTTTCTTCATTTGGTGTATTATTTACATAAATTTCTCTGCTGAATCGTAAAGCAAGGGTGATATTTTAATATATTTTGCTTGATATTACTGCAGTTTAAATGCATTTTTCAGTCGTTTTTATGTTATTTGTGTTTTTTTTTCTTAATTATTTTACTTGATTACCGAAAAATGTCTATATTCAGTTGTTTACTTTCCTAGTATTTAATAAAATTTTATAAAGATAGTCAGTCTTCCTGCATTTAATTATGCGATGACCGCGCAAAAAAATATAATCCAGTAACTATGAAGAATCATTTGATAATTATCATTAGTGCTCTAGCTGTTAGAAAAAAAACAGCAGAAACACATTTTAACTCAGATGAAACTTAACATAGAGTACGCCTGAGTAATAGAAATATCAACTAAAAGAAATTAAAACCTTAAAAACATTTTTAAATTGCATTCAAATATTCAAAACATCCGCCATTGATGCTCTCCATGAAGGTTTATCTTTTTTTTGATGAATTAAAAAAAAAATGACGCACTTAATCAGAAGTTTGTTGAATGCATATGAATGCCTTACCTAAGATTTAGCAAAACTGTAACAGAAATTTCTTTAAAAAATTTATTAATACTGTTAACACGACTTTATTTCTTGCTTACATTAACGTTTAATGGGAAACCGAAACTTCTTGTCTCCAGCAGCCATTACAGTGACGTCACACTTCGCTGGCAGAGCCGCCTAAAGGAATGCGTCATTTATTGAAATCTAACGAATATAGTTATTTTGCTTACAATTCATATGACAACAGGCTAAAGAAGAATTTTTGCAGACTTCTGAAAAATGTCATGTTAGTAAATGATTAAACAGACATAACATTTTCTAGTATTTTTTACGTCTTATCACAAATTATTCGTTTTGTTATGGCAGATGTTTTTTTTTCTTTTTTACTTTAATTTGATAGCTGTAAATGTACTTCAAACAGATGCCCTTTTACATCGCCCCCCCCCCTGTTTTGTTTTTGTTAAATTATCGATTAAAAGAAATTAAATATAAACTGCATTATTTCCCCTCTTGGCCTTCAAAGTTTTTTAAAAGAAAAGATATAGAGATTTTCTGTTGTAAAATAAAATATATATATATATAATAATAAATAAATAATAATTATAAGAATTATAAAAACCATTTGCTATGAATAAATATAACTTACAGTTTTATAAATATCACATATTATTCCTTTTTTAAAATTATTTTATATGTTTTTTTTTTTCTGGTCTTCGGTGTTGCTATTAGGAGCACCTGCCCCTCCCGCTTTTTTTTCTTTAAATTCAGTATTGAACATAACTGTAGGTCTAAGTTTTGTAATATAAAGGAGCTATGTTTACGTACTTTTCTCGCTGTTAAACAAGGGACCACACACAGAAGTTATCTTGTTTTTCCTATCTAAAAAGGGCTTAAATAATTGGCGTCCTAGAAAATAGTCAAAAGTATTTGTAGCATGGCCTCTCATAACAATAATACTTCAAATCGCTTCTCTTGGGAAAGGATTGTCCTCTAATGAGACATCAATTTCAATAAAAATGTCACAATGAGACAAAATCTGAATATAACTCTGTTTGATCCGTTAAACTATGATAAACTAAAAGAAAATTACAACATTCTGAATGAACATTTCTCCTTTATTAAAAAAGATCTATGATCCTTTTTCCTACATTTATAAAGTACTTTTTAATAGAATATATTTTGTTTTTGTAATTTGTATATTATAGTTCACATACTGTTCACATTTTTGTACTCATACTGTTCCTATTTCAGCTTACAGCTTGAACCATGCAAAATTATTGGTTGTGCTATGATTAAGTAGTCTTTTCATAAAATTTTTATTTACTTTCTTTTATATTTTTTCTTATATATATATGCATTTTTTTTTTTTTTTTTTTTTTTATAATATTAAGAAATATTGTGATCTCAACCAGTATTGTAAAAATTTTTACTAATTTTACTTTAATCTGTAATGTAATATTCAACATCTGTAATCTAAAATATGAATTTTCAATAAACATTTCCCCTCGTGGGTTGGGTTGGGTTGATTATTGACGGCCAATTATCAACACTTGGGATATAGGCCCGGGGGAGTGCCCTTCGTGGGGGTCTTTCTAAGGGAACCTAACCCGTATTTACGCGTGGATAAATCTACGGAACGAAGAAAACCATGAAAACTCCGAACGATTAGGCCGACGGGCGCGATTGGGATCGAACCCAGCACCTCCCGTCTACCAGCTTCGAGAGCAGAACCTCTCAGCCACTGGTGGGGCATTTCCCCTCGTGGAGAAAAGTTCCTATGCTTAACGGCTGGATCTCCACGAGAGGGTGATTTCGATTTCGTAAACAATACAGGTTCGTTCTTTATGGCAGGAAATTCGTATGAAACTGCATTGATACAGATCATAGATACCCAGGGTTTGTATTTAATGAATATATAAAAGAACCGGTTCGCATTTTTATTGCAATTTAAAAGTTATAACAGTTCATAAAGGTAGCCTCTATTTTAAATTTAAAGTATACAACATACGTTTGAAATAAAAGCACCATTAACTATATAAAGATTAGCAGGTATGCTCTTATTAAGAAACTATCTAATCTAGTTCTTTTTTGTTTGTTTGTTCGTTTGTATTTCAGTAAACGCAGAAGATTTTTTATAAGATGCTGTCAAAGTCGGCGTTTTGAACAAAATTTCCGGACAATAACAAAAAAAAATTTAAGACAAAATAGTTCTTAATGAAAAGACATGTAAATTAATATGACACCAGACCTGAAACGTGTTAAATGATTCTGTGTAATTTTTTTTAGAATGTAACTATGAGCAGTTTATTTTCTTTTTTGAAATTTGTCAATGCTTTATTTTAGTTTTATCTGATTTCGTCTTTAACTATAATTTTAAAAATAGATTCTTTTATTTAGGCTAATCAGTAAATGTAACTCTGATATCAGTTATTCCAGTTAACAATCTTTTCAGTCTTTACAAGAAGATATCACAATTAGCCGCTTCTTAAAATAAAAAGCAATCTTCTCTATGGTTAAAACTAATGCTAAAATTCTTAATAAACATCCCTGTCTTTTACGCTTTTAGCCTTATCACTCCTAATCTTTTCATTAATTAAAAAGATTTAAATCAATTCTTTATTTAAAGTTGTGTTCGTAATCTAAATAAATCATCTTCGTAATGACAAAACAGAACACCATTTCTTAACACTCTCGGACAAGGTCGTTTTATCTTCCAACCAAAATACATGACAACCCGAAATTTAAAAGTTCATTTAAAGTATCATCTTTGCTTTACGATTTGATAAATGAGGAACAGTTCGAATTCGTGATGCCTTTAGCTCGTGGGGTGAATGCATAACTATCTGATATCTGCACTTTTCATTATAAGAAAAACATGCAGTTTGAAGCAGATTTTCAACGAGAATTTTTCTTTACCTATTAAATTGAATAATGATTTACCTGAGGTTATTCATTTACACTTTTGGTCCTCAGGTGTTCATTAACAAAATGTTTGTGTTCAGCAATATTTTTAATAGGTTTCAGTTTCACGCATAATACTTTTATTAAGTTTTTCAAAAGAGTTTTTGTCCGTAATGCATGTTTTTACCTTTATACAGCTGATGTCAATGTATTCTACCAATTTATTAATTAACGTTTATGTCATAGAATATCTTCCTGTTCTTATTAGTCAATCTTAACCGAACGTTTTCTTCAATTTTAATTAAATGGAGGACTCATGCTTAGTTTTGAATGAGTTTCACTGACCTATGTAACTGACTTTCTTAAAGAATATGATCGAGGAAAGTTTGTAAATTAACTTTCATAAAGCTTGTTTCACTTAAAATTATAGTGTTTCTCCTACTTAACATAAGTTAATTGAATATGCAGCTTCAAAATATTATCTAAAAAAACAAAGTGGAGTAATTTTTCTAGGAAATATAAAACACCAGTCATTCTGATTTCACATGACCGCAATTTAAATATGTAAATGCAGTTGGTCCTTTTTTTTTAATTAAAGATTTAGTTTTTTGGATTAAGGCAGTTTCTAACAAATAATAAAACTGCAGTTTATTTATAATTTTAAAAAGTATTCAAATTTGGAAAAGATAAAAGTATAAATTGTAACATTACAAATATTGATTTTGTTTTTTAAGAAAAAATATAATATCTCTCTATATTTAAAAAAAATAATAATCACCACCGCCGCCACCGCAGCCGCTGTCAATGCATTTTTTGTGCCTTGAGGTCTTTCTGAGGTAATATTCAGAAAACTATTACAGATACTTACAGAGTTATATATTACAGAATGAACTTTTATTGTAACTCTTATACAGTTGTAACTATAAAATATATATGGCGATTTATCACCAGCACCCATTTACACTGTTAAAAATAAATCCGTGATTTCACGGTGAAACTACTGGCAGCAAAGTTGCCGGATTTTTTCCTTTCCATTAGTAGATTTTCCGTTTTGGAAGATAAAATAAGGAAACACTCCGTTTGAAGAAGCGGTAACTTTCCGTTGTAAAGTTGGTATATCACTTATACTCAGTTAAAAACTATCTCTCTATATTTAAAAAAAAGTAATCACCGCCGCCGCAGCCGCAGCCGCTATCAATGAAGATCTTGTGCTTTGAAGTCTTTCTGAACTAATATCCAGAAAACTATTGCATATGAAAATGTGAAAATTGGTAGTTTTATAGAGAAATGTTCGATAAACACGCTGAAGTAGACAGTTTTTAAATCGAAGAAATATTTTAAGAGATATTTAATATTAAAGTCTGTCAAAACAGTTCGCTTAAAAAAGTTTTATAGGAACGAAAACCATGCATAGGAATTTGACCACAATTTAAAAGGATATAGTTGACAAGCTTGCGGTTTGCAGAGTGAAATATAGATTTTTGTTAATTTGACTAATTTTTTGAGGCTTTATTTCAATTTTTTATTCAAATTTGAATTATTTTTACTCAATTTTCTATAGCATCGTTATAAAATTTCCCGATGCAGCGACATTGTTTACTTAACCATTTTACACAAGTTGATTTTCAAATGTTTAATTGATCTTATTTAATCAATCACGAAAACAGCTGTTTCGACAGCAGTTGATTCGGCCTTAAAATTCCTCAGTCAAAGGGAAATTAATGGAAACCCGATTACAGCCGATCACCACTGGTCGTTTAATTATAATTCAATCTTCCGTAATCGTTTTAGAGTTGATAAAATCGGAGTGTTGTTAAAGTTTGCTGTGTCAGAATGGAAGTATTTGCATGCCCCAGTTTTAATTTTCTCGAAATGTTACAATTTAATTCTCGAAATGTCTTGATACATACTACAACAAATCTGAGAATCCGTTTTGCAATATTGGTTTATTAAGATCCTCAAAGTAGTACTATTAAAGTCTATTAACATGTGAATTTTCATTGACAGTTTAGTTTCAGACTAGTTTTCTTTCTTTCTTTCTTTTCTTTTTTTTTTTAATAACTGCTTTTCGGATTAAAAATGCTAATTCTTTATTATTTTTAAAAAATAACTGCCTTTCGGATTAAAAACTAGATGCACAATTTTCTACATAAAGTCATCTACTTATAATGAAATGCAAGTGAAGGAGAGTGTTGGTAACCATGCCGGGTGCGACCACTCTGGTCTGCGAATCGACCGTAGCTAAACGCCGTGTTAGGCTTAATGAAAAACATATGCTAACATATGATAACTAAATTATAATTTCTTCTACCGCAAATCATGTCTGTTCAGCAAATTTTAATATAAAGCATGTGTATCAACATTTCTGTAAACAAATTTTTCTGTAAACGCTTTTCCCTAAATAGTGTAAACAAACGGAAAGAGGTTTAATGAGCCATTCATTTTTGAGAGTCATTCACTTTCATAAAGATAATATATTTTAAAATAAAAAAAAAACTTTAACGCATTGAATAGTTAATTTTAATGTTTTGTGAAATCGTCAGAAATTGAGTTTTACTTCGCTAATTATTATTATTATTATTATTATTATTATTATTATTATTATTGCAATAAATACTACGTTGCATTCAGTTTTGAGACTCATTCATAAAAATTATTTGTGTTGATTGGCAACGGGTGTTTAAACATCTTTGTTGATCTAAACATTGTTTTGAGGGTTTATCGTTTTAATCTTTACAGAATCCTTTTATAGTGGAATCTTTAAACTATTGATGTTCTTGAAAGATATTATGAGCAAAAAAATCACCGGACTGCAGAAATTTCATGAAAACACACGCCCTTCTGATAGCTCTATATCTTTGGTTGTTTGGTGCTGCCATCTACAAACACAGTGGAGAAACAAAGAGAGTGACTCCTTCAATATACTGCAAATCATTGAGCTGGATATATAACAGGAGTTCAAAATCAGCGGTCAGAAGCATGAAAGGCAAATGAAGCTTGCAAGGCAACAGTAAAAAATAGTCCGTGTTGACAATGTCAGATATTAGTATTTTCATTTACTGTTATCCTAATTTATGCTTTTATAATTAAACTATGCTTATCTAATTCATAAATAATTCACTAATCATGTAAGGGAATGCGGTAGACAGCATGTTTTGCCATGAATGCGAGCTAAAATTAACGTCACTGTATCCTTCCGCGCTGACCGTTGGAAAGCATGTTGGGCATTAGGAAGTCAGATCTCCTGTTATATTTGGAGCTCAGTGCTGCAAATATACTTATAATAAATTGTAATTATAATTTGTCGAAATTATCAGTTAAATAGATATCCTTTTATAGATTTTAATTACAAATACTGATTTTTATTAGCATTGAATATTTATAATAATTAAAAAATACAACTATAAAGATTAATATCTAAGTAAACAAAGCAATGATTTTTACTTGGTCACAGATAACGAACTGTTTGAGAGTATACTGTAATTACTGGTTTAATGCAGCAATGATTTACAACTCTATTATACTATAAACTTAGGCAATTTAAAACTAACAAAATTTTAATGTTTTGTGCAATCGTTAAACCATTATTGAGCTATGTGGTGAGCCATTTCTCTTTAGAAACTCAATGATAACACCTTTTTTTACAAACACTTTCGCACATGGATGTTTTTTTTAATGTGAATGTTTTGTCCAATCGTTGAACTGTTTCAAAAATTGAATATTGAGTTCTAAAAAAATGCTTATCAGTTGTATATGTAGAAATCATTTGTCATTTTTAAAGTGTACTTTACTACAATACAAACCTTCCAATAGTATAATCTTCATGCTGTTTGTTTGTATGAAGTCTTATGAAATTGAAACACAGATCATCCTTCCGTCCTTTTTTACCGGGGGGGGGGGGGTTATATATACTGGTTTTAAATATAAAATGAAAAATTGGAGAAAATATTTTGAAAATTGTATTACATGGAATATTATCATTAATTTTTTTTTATAGAAATTGTATTATTAATTCCAGAACATTCAATCCGGGCTTCACGTATTACAGAACATAGATGAAATCCACATTTTATTGAAAACTCTAATGGATTTTTCACATTTAATATTTTTTTTTTAGATTTTTCACTAGCGACATCAAAATGCATTTTTATCTGAAAAATATCAATAAAGTATTCAAATAAAGTTTTGAAATTTATTAAATGCTATACTTTCATGTTAAATGTAGCCAGAGGTTACTATCCGAAGAAATCCCAAAGATTTCCCTACTTATAGCTACCTTTTTGATTACTAGGACTTCCCTCAAAGGGATTAGTCTGAGTGATATTGCTGAGAACATAAAGTTAACAATTACGATATAAAGAAGATATCAACAAGAATCTAAGTGAATATACAGCATATGATAGACAAGAGATAGATAAAGATACAACATATGAAAAATAGCAAATTAAATGATATAATTACAAAATATCATATATAAATTCATATACTGTTATGTTTTCATATGCATTTTTTTATAACATTTGGCAAATAATCTCATTTTCTTAAACGGGAATTGCTCAAAACTTAAAAAAAAAAAAAAACCGCCGGATCTTTTAAAACGATATTTTTAAAGTCACATAATCAGATTTGCAGCCAATAGCGTATTTTAGCAATCGTAGTTTAACGCAAATTTAATTTAATTTTTGCAACATTTTCTTTGTGACAAATATCTAAATAAAATATTAAAAAATAAAATATTAAATACTGAAATATTAAATCAAATATTTAATATTTGAATTAAAAAAATTTCCTTTGTTTATTTGTATAACTATTTATAGAAACTCGTATACTTCAAACCACATTGATAACATGCTTTGCTACAAACGTGTCTACCAGTCTAACTACTCGTATGTCTTAGCTGTGTCTCTCTCCGAACTCATCTGTCTACTGTCTCTCTACTCTTCTGTATACCCGTCTCAGTATCCGTCTGTCTTTCTACCCGACTCTTTAATCGTGTCTCTAACTGTCTCGCTTCCCGTTACACTACTCGTCTATCAACACGTCTGTCTGTCTATATACCCCTCTCTCTACCCGTCTGTCAAGTCGTCTCTGTACTCGTCTCTCTATCCACCACGCTACCCGTCTCCCTACCCATCTCACTACCCCTCTGTCAACCCTTTTTTGCACCTGCCTCGCTACCCGTCTGGCTATTCGTTTCGCTACCCGTTAGCTTATCTCTGTCGCTATCCGTCTCTCTACCCGTCTGTCTACCCGTTTGTTTACACGTCTATCTATCTCTCGCCAACTCTTCCCAATATTTAAACAATTTAGTAAACGGAAGCCGTTTATCTGTTATTAAATGCAAACAGGAGTAATTTATCTAAAGAGTGTAATCAGATGCAATTTTTTTAAATACATACATAAACCAGCATAATAATTCACCAGTTTTATTTTCATAGTAGTTTATGTCATTTGACAGTAAATCTCAACTTCTTCAACCCGAACTGCGTCAAGCTTTTTAAAAAAGCCCCAAGGTCCGTATAACTGGGAAGGGGAATTGTCCTCAGGGCTATTAGATACATGTTATTAAGTTAAGTGAAAGTTTCGTAATCGGGTTCGCAGCCAATTTCTTATGTCAGAAAGGGTGGCTTCACGCCATTTTAAATTCATTTCTGTAACTTTCTTTTTCTTTTTTTGGTGGGTGGTTGGGGGGGGAGGGTTCCAAATACATACACTTAAATTCAAACTTTTGCCCCCATGTTAATATTAGTGTTGTTTGTATTATCAATTAATACTTTGTTGATCGAGCTTCATTCGAAACAAATGTAAAAGACTTCTACAGTTTTTTTTTTTTTTTTTCTAGGAGAAAGTTCCGTAATCGGGCCTAAGCTAATCGGGGAATTTAATATCATTATTGTTTCTAACTCTTATAGAGTTAAAACAATATTGTTGCTAGCATTACTCTTGTTTGTGACCAACCTCTTCTGTGTATCTGAATAGGGAAAAGTTCTGTATCATGTACTGGTTGGTGCCAAAGGCAGTTGTAGAATCTTACAAATTTTTCTAGAGAGCGGAAAAACATGTTTTTTAAAATATTTACAAATATACTTCTATTAAACCATGTTTTTGAGCCATTTTAAAAAATTAAGTACGGTGCTAAAATAAAATTTTATTGCCATTTTCGATATTTTAATAAGAAATGAAAATACATAAGAAACAAATTTAACAAAACTAAGCCATTTTTGGGTACTTCTCTATTATCCCGTCGACCACTTTTCATAACAAAAAACTATCGCCAAACTAAGATTAAACGTCAAAAATACAGTCCCATTTACTTGATGCCAGAAGCATTATACGTATTTGTTATGCCATCAAGTGGTTTTTAATTCGACATTTGCGTGTATTTTTCATTATGTTTTACTGATTTATTAGTTATTTCATTCATTAAAGTAACTATTGTGTCCTTAAATTCTTATATTTTATTTATTTTGATATTTCAACGGCAACGTTCTCCCGTTTATTTAGCGTTACAGTTTGGCGATAGTTTTTTGTTATGAAAAGTGGTCGACGGGATAATAGAGAAGTACCCATTTTTTGTGATAAATAATTGTTATTGCCAGGGGGGCAAATTGTAAACAATTAATAAGCGAACTAAAAAAATTACCGGAAAAAACTTGTGGGAATCTCAAGAAAGAAATATCTGATATAAATAGCATTTAAAATCTTAAAATGAAGAAGTGGTCCGTATAAAAATGCAAAACATTATACACCTGATATAAGAATTTTTTAATTTTTTTATATTTCCGAAAGCACAGATAAAAGGGTAAAAATCCCGGCACAGATGCCATATACTCACCACGTTGGCGCGATTTTTCCCCCGCCCCTTTGGCGAAAACTGTTTGTTGTGTTTGTTTACTTTTATTTTTTATTTTAATTCTATAGATTATTTTTATATGTATATCAATATTAATTTAGGCACAGATGTCATATACGCACCAGATTGGCGCGATTTTTCCCCCGCCAATTTGGCGAAAACTTTGCTTTTGAATATTAGTTACAAATACCATACAATAATAGCATGTAATTTTTTATTTCAATATAAAAATAAAATAACGTAATAAATAAAATAGCTCCTATTATTCAAAAATGGGAAATAAAAATAAATAAATGATAGTTTGATATAAATAAATATCGATATATATAATAAAAACAATTTATAGAATTAAAATAAAAAATAAAAGTTAACAAACAATAATTGAAACAAAATAACCGGGTTACCATGTGAGGCATAAAATTGCGTATATGACATCCGCGCCTTTATTTATATCAAACTATTATTTATTTATTTTTATTTCCTTTTTTAAAATAATAGAAGCTGTTTCATTTATTACGTTATTTTATTTTTATATTGAAATAAAAAATCACGTGTACTATTTGTCACACTATTTGTAACTAATATTCAAAAACAAAGTTTTCCCCAAGCTGGTGGAGGGAAAAATCGCGCCAACGTGGTGCGTATATGACATCTGTGCCTTGTTTCATTTCACATAGAGGTACTGCTCTATTATCCCGTCGACCACTTTTCATAACAAAAAACTATTGCCAAACTGTTAGATTAAACGCCAAAAATGCAGTCCCATTTACTTGATATCAGAAGCATTATACGTGTTTGTTACGTCATCAAGTGGTTTTTAACGCGACATTTGCGTGTATTTTTCATTATGTTTTACTGATTTATTAGTTATTTCATTCATTAAAATAACAATTGTGTCCTTAAATTCTTATATTTTATTTATGTATTTTGGTATTTCAATGACAACGTTCTCTCGTTTATTTGGCGATAGTTTTTTGTTATGAAAAGTGGTCGACGGGATAATAGAGAAGTACCCACATATGTATTGGTACTTTTATGTTAACTTGGCGCAGTTGATAAATCGCCAAATATTTTTCTCATAACATCTTCATATTGCAATCATTTCATTTAAATATAAATCTTTCACTGATTTCATTTGAAATACATACATTAAAAATACACGTCTTTCACTCATTTAATTTAAAATACACGCCTTTCACTAATTCCATTTAAAATACTAAAAAGGAAAAGAAAATAAGAAATAATGCCACAAATCGAAACCTTTTATTTAAACATCAAAGAATTGTTCCTAACATACACACGCGAAATAAAAAAGCTGCTAATGGTGTGATTTACGCCAAATCTCTAATACTAATACTACTCTTACTAATCTCTAATACTTTTCAAACAGAAAAAATTCCAGATTAACTTTCCATTTTTATTAAATTGAAATATATTTTATTGTGCTGAATATTAGTGCTTGCATATTTTTTTGCTCCATGTATTCCATGAACTTTTCAATGCCGATTGTCTAAAAAATCTCCCGCCGGTGAAAATGACGTACGCAAAAAATTTAGTGACGTATGTACTTTAATTGTGCTTTTTTATCTATTTTCTTAATATAACTTCCAAACGGTTTGACACTTATTCTTGGTAATAAATAGACGACGTTGTCACCTTTATAGGTATCTGCTGTAAAAATTTGAACGAAATCCGTTAAATATTTTTTGAGTTATGCTTGACGAAAGGTTTTAATATCCATCGTAGTTATATATGGGGCAAAGTAATACTGCGCTGTGTATGAGTCTTCGTTGCACTCAGACAATGATAATTTCTATGGTTTAAGAACGTAGTTTGATGACATGTTTGTTAATTTTGTGTTTTATTTATATTATTTGTTTTATTCATTGATGAAGTTTCAATTTCGTTGTGGAATATTAGCCGGAAACTAACCCTTCATATTGTTTTAAATGCAAACAATTAATATTTCGTAATCGAGATGAACGCAATAGAGATAGATTTTTAAAAAAATTATGCTTGAAAATTATTTTTAAAAAATAAAGTGTGATACATTTTCCAAACAAATTGCATTTGAAACTACACTTTTTTATCCTATTGGATGGTGTAAAAATTGATTTTGTGCGCGATGTTTAGAAGTTAAAAAAATTGCAGTAAAAGCGAAATTTATTGTTCACGTAGTGCCATCGTCAATATGACATCACCGTTACTCGTGGACACGTTTTTGCTTTATAAAATAGATTAATTAGTTTTAAAAATTAAAAATTTTCTGTAAATCGATTTTAAAAAAATATATTTATTGAGTTCATGATACAGAAACTCCTCTGAAAAAATTATTGTTGGAATAGCATAAATACCGTATATACTCGTGTATAAGTCGACCCCCCTAATTCTTACGCAAAATTTTGAAAAAAAAATTAATTTTCATGTATAAGTCGAACCCCATTTCTGGTAGTATGTTGAAAAATGATTTGTAATCGAGGCTAAAAAAAAATAATAATAAATTTTCATTATGTTAGTAAACATTTTTTTTTTTTAACTTTTAAATCAGACCTTTTTTTTTAAATCCATTGTTTTAAAACTGTATAATTATGTAAAATTGAAGAAGCTTAAAATATTTTGAAACCTATTCATATCAATTTAATGATACTTAAAAAGAAAAAAAAAGCTTTCTATTTAAGCCTTACATACAAGGGTAAACAACTTCTTAGACTGCTAACATATAGTACTTCTTTGTATTCTAGGACTTTTAGGAGAGAAATTTAGAAGCATTCTCAAGTTGAACTTTAAAAAAAAAAAAAAAAGGGGTCGGTTAAAATGTTGGAAGGAATGCCCCTGTATTGTAGGGAATTCTATCCCAATAGAAAATGGAAACAGAACAATTACATGGACATTATTGTTGAGCTTTTTTTGTCAATCACAGGGAAATGACCATGGTCCTCTTTTATCTCTCTATCCAACATACACCCGGTGACTCCGGTATTTCACTCCACTATTTCACACTTCTTCTGGAGTGTGAAATATTCTTTCTTTCTGTTTCTTTTTTTTTTTTTTTAGTTATTATTTAGATTTTTTAAC
Organism: Maratus michaelseni; assembly: GCA_963931845.1. NCBI lineage: Eukaryota > Metazoa > Arthropoda > Arachnida > Araneae > Salticidae > Maratus > Maratus michaelseni. The sequence goes on from OZ007595.1 coordinate 109,215,999, forward strand.
TAACTCGTATATAAGTCAACCCCTATTCTCAGCTCCAAAATTTTGTCTAAAATTCTTCGACTTATACACGAGTATATACGGTAATTGCTAAAATCAATCTTCTTCTTAAAAAACTCTTTTAAACACTTCCTAGAGAGAAACATTTCATCCAAATTTTCTAACTACTTCCGAACTTCCTGCTTTTTCCTCTAAAGCACAGAAACATTTAAAAAAAAAAAATTAAAAAATCCTTTAACAAAATACATCATCTCTGTCAAAAGACAAATGTTCTCGACCACCCATCATCTCATTATTCAAGCTTACACCCAGGTAGACTGTATATGAAAGGGAAACCCTCTTATTTGCATTTGAAACAATCAGTCGAAAGTGTTACATTTAATATCTTAGACATTTACAACCATTCCACTTTTTCCTTTCGCTTCATTATTTATCTTTCTCTACACACCTCTTAAGCTGTATTAAAACTTTCACGTTTTCTATTCACTCTGGGAGGGTAGGGATGCTCTCTTCTGCCCTGAGGTCTAGTAACATCACAATCTAGATCTAATGTCGCATCTCTGGCTAAATGTAGGTCTGGTTTGTGATTTTTCTTCTTCTTGTTTCGTTCCGTATAAACCCCTTTTGGGCAAAGTTTAGTTGTTCGTCGCTGTAGCGGACTTCCTCTAAAATTTCTCCGATGACCTACATGTGGTCAGGTATATATATATACCACTCGGACCAAGATGGTTCATTCATCGGAATCATCTTCCACTCTTACACAGCAAGAATCTCCTATTATCCGGATATCTTCTTCTTCAGCAAGATGGGTATCTTAAGTGTGAGTATATCTTGATATTTAATATATATATATATATTAAATATCCGATTATATATAATATAATCATATATATATATATGCAGTAATCATTATATAATATATCATAATATAATATAATATAATATAATATATATGCGATTGTTACAAATATTATCTAGACAGGAACCTCAGAAAAAAAAGAAGAATTAAATTATTTTTTAAATCAATTAAAATTTTTTTTAACTTAAAACTTTAAAGGAAAACTTTTAAACTTTTAAACTTAAAAAGTTTTTAAACATCATTTACCCTTAAACAGCAAGAATCTTCCCTTATCCAAATATCTTCTTTCACAACAAAATCAGTATTTTAAGTGTGAGTATTTTTTTATATTTATTAAAAAATATACAATTGTTAAAAATATTTTCGACATAGGAACTTAAAACAGAAGAAAAAAAAATTGTAACTTTTAAATGCTTGAAATTTAAGCCTTTTTAGAAAAACTTTTAAATTTTTACACCTCAAAACTTTTTAAACCTCCTCTACTGCTAAACAGAAAGAATCTCCTCTTATCCAGATATCTTCTTCTACAAAGGAAAACAGTATCCTAGCTGTGAGTATTTCTAAACTTTTTTTTTTTTTTAAATATACAATTGTTAAAAATATTTTCTACATAAGAACATCCACATAATAATTTTAAAAAAAAAGAACGAAAGAAAAAACATTTTTAACATTTATATATTTGGAAAATTTGAACCTTTTAAGAAATTTTTTTTAATTTTTAAACCTAAAAACTTTTTAAGCATAGTTCACTCCTAAACAGCAAGAACCTCCTCTTAACCAGATATCTTCTTCCACAACAAAATCAGTATCCTAAGTGTATTTCTTGATATTTATTAAAAAATATACAATTGTTAAAAATATTTTCTGCATACTCGTAGGAACTTTAAAAAAAAAAAAAAAAAGAAAGATTAAACTATTTTTTTAACTTATTTTTTGAAATGTAAACATTTAAAAAAAAACGTTTAAATTTTTGAACTTCAAACCTTTTTAAACATCCTCCATTTCTAAACAGTAGGATTTTCCTCTTATCCATACATCTTCTTCCACAAATAAATATGTATCCCAAGCGTGAGTAGTTCTTGTTTTGAACTTCAAACCTTTTAAAACATCCTCCATTTCTAAACAGCAAGATTCTCCTCTTATCCATACATCTTCTTCCACAAATAAATATGTATACCAAGCGTGAGTAGTTCTTGTTTTGAACTTCAAACCTTTTTAAACATCCTCCATTTCTAAACAGCAAGATTCTCCTCTTATCCATACATCTTCTTCCACAAATAAATATGTATCCCAAGCGTGAGTAGTTCTTGTTTTGAACTTCAAACCTTTTAAAACATCCTCCATTTCTAAACAGCAAGATTCTCCTCTTATCCATACATCTTCTTCCACAAATAAATATGTATACCAAGCGTGAGTAGTTCTTGTTTCGAACTTCAAACCTTTTTAAACATCCTCCATTTCTAAACAGCAAGATTCTCCTCTTATCCATACATCTTCTTCCACAAATAAATATGTATCCCAAGCGTGAGTAGTTCTTGGTTTGAACTTCAAACCTTTTAAAACATCCTCCATTTCTAAACAGCAAGATTCTCCTCTTATCCATACATCTTCTTCCACAAATAAATATGTATACCAAGCGTGAGTAGTTCTTGTTTCGAACTTCAAACCTTTTTAAACATCCTCCATTTCTAAACAGCAAGATTCTCCTCTTATCCATACATCTTCTTCCACAAATAAATATGTATCCCAAGCGTGAGTAGTTCTTGTTTTGAACTTCAAACCTTTTAAAACATCCTCCATTTCTAAACAGCAAGATTCTCCTCTTATCCATACATCTTCTTCCACAAATAAATATGTATCTCAAACGTGAGTAATTCTTGTTTCTACATAGAAAATTATAAAAAAAAGAAAGAAAAAAAAAGAAAGAAAGAAAAAAGAGAGAGAGAGAGAGAGAGATTAAATTATTTTTATAACTTTTAAATTTTTGGAATTTAAACATTTTCATATTTCTTTTTTTTTTTTTTTTTACTTTTAAACCTCGACACTTTTTAAACACCCTCAACTCTTAAACAGCAAGGATCTCCTCTTATCCAGATATTATCTTCCACAACAAAATCAGTATCCTAAGTGGGAGTATTTTTTTATATTTATTAAAAATATATGCAATTGTTAAAAATATTTTCTACATAGAAACTTAAACAAGAAAAATTAAACTTTTTTTAACTTTTAATTTTTTGGAATTTTTTAGAAAAACTTTTAAACTTTTAAGCAATTTCCATTCCAAAACAGCAAGAATCTCCTCTTGTCCAGATAGTTCCACAAAAAGAATCAGTATCCTAAATGCGAGCATTTCTTGACATTTTTTTTTTAAAATAAACAATTCTTAAAAATATTTTCTACATAGGAATTTCAAAGAAAAAGCAATTTTAAACTGTTTTTTTTCTTTAAAATGCTTGGAACTTAAACCTTTTTAGAAAAACTTTGAAACTTTAAAATCCTAAAACTTTTTAAACATCCTACACTCCTAAACAGAGAGAATATCCTCTTATCTAGATATCTTCTTTCATAAGAAAAAAAAAATGGTAACTTAATTGTGAGTATTTCTTGATATTTTTGTAAAAACATACATTTGTTACAAATGTTTTCTCCATCGAAACTTAAAAAATAAGAAAATCTAAACTTAATTTTTAAAAAACTATAAAATATTAGAACGTTAGATTTTTAGAAAAACTTTTAAACTTTTAAGCAACTTCCATTCCAAAACAGCAAGAATCTCCTCTTGTCCAGATAGTTCCACAAAAAGAATCAGTATCCTAAATGCGAGCATTTCTTGACATTTTTTTTTTTTTAAATAAACAATTCTTAAAAATATTTTCTACATAGGAATTTCAAAGAAAAAGCAATTTTAAACTGTTTATTTTTTTCTTTAAAATGCTTGGAACTTAAACCTTTTTAGAAAACCTTTGAAACTTTAAAATCCTAAAACTTTTTAAACATCCTTTTCTCCTAAACAGAAAGAATCTCCTCTTATCTAGATATCTTCTTTCATAAGAAAAAAAAAATGGTAACTTAATTGTGAGTATTTCTTGATATTTTTGTAAAAACATACATTTGTTACAAATGTTTTATTCATCGAAACTTAAAAAATAAGAAAATATAAACTTAATTTTAAAAAAATTATAAAATATTAGAATGTTAGGTTTTTAGAAAACTAAACCTCAAAACTTTTGAAACATCTTATACTCCAAACCAGCAAAAATCTTCTCTTATCCGGATATTTTCGTATAAAACAAGATAAGTGTCCTAAGTGTGAGTATTTCTTGATATTTTTTATAAATACAATTGTTGCAAATATTTTCTATGTAGATTTAAATATATGTATATTCTTTAGCAATGTTATGGCTAATATGATGATGAAACCACTTATTTTATTTGTGGTATTTAGGCATTTGGGACTTGAAAATTCTGTCTAAATTCCACAAATTTCATTTCATTCATTCAATTTCATTTATTCAATTTTTAATTTAATTTCTTCTTCCTTTAAATAAGTTTTTGGTATCCATATTCGGTGTGTTGGGGAATACTTTCATTGTCAACTAATTATTACATACTTAATCATTATTTCATTGTTTAAGCTGGTGTTATGGTAATGTTTCATTTATGGTTATATATATATATATATATATATATATATAACAAAAAAATGTTTTTCGAAAAATTTTAAATAAAAAAAATTAACTTTTTAAAATTAGTTTATTTAAAATATAATTTTTAGATTTTATTAGAATCAAATTCAGTCCAGATTAATATATTCAAAAGTAAACGGAATATTCATATTCATAATAAAATAATCTTCGTTACCGAGTATTTCTTGCTTTTTTAAAATGTATTATTATAATTCTTATTATTTTACGAATATTTTCTGCATGGGAACTTTTTGCATGGGAAGAATTAAAGTCTTTTAAAATTAAAACTAATCTGTATAAAGTGAAAAATAATTTACAATTCAATTAAGACTAGATTAACCATTTTTCTTTTTTTTTCCATGCATTCGAAAACTTTTTGTAAGTGTGAGTATTCCTTTATTTCCGAAATCAATACCTGTAAAATCAGGCTTTGTCCTAACTGACTGTTTCACCAGCGCACAGACGAAACTATTGAAGCTAGAAACTTGAACTCTTTGGCATATATTCGCAACATAGTATAACAGAACCCCATTTAGGAAGGAATTTTGCGAAATTAAACCCCTGAAGGGTTTTAAGGGGGTGTCGAAAGTTTTAGTCTCATTTCGCCATATATCAGCAGCAGTGTTAGATAGGAGCATGAAACACATTTTTTCATGATTTTCGAAATTTAACCCTGGTGAAAACGGATGCTGGAGATCAAACACATATTTTACCGATTTTCGAAATTTAACCCTGGTGAAAGCGGATATTGAAGATCAAACACAACTTATTCCTCCTTAATCGGGTCGTCTACAGTCATTATGTGAAATTTAGCGAGTAAGGCTTGGCGCGAAATTAATTTTATTGTTGCAGCATAATACAAAAAATCTCCGTAAAAATTGCAAAAAAATTGCATGTGCTTTTTCATTTCCTAAAATTACATTTGGCCAGACGTATTTTCGGTATCTCTAGTATAATAAATGCACAACTTTTCGTTTTACATGAAAATAATAATAATAAATAAGCTTAATATATAGGAAAGAAATGAAACGTCAGCAAATTTTCATGTAAGCCAAAGAGCTTACTCGAGCTTCAGTCCTACATGAGTTGAATTGTACTCGACCCAAATCCGAAATTTATGCTTAAAGTCAAGCCCAAAATCGATCAAAAAAATTTCATCGACCCGAACCCGAAGTGAAAGTAATATAATCCATAATTTAATACAATTATAGAAAAATAGTCTACAATTATATCTTTAATATCAATTATTATCCTTTTCTATATAAAAATGAACACATATACAATCATTAATATTCAAATTATATAGTTTTTTTTTTTTTTTGAAAAATATTCGGACTTTCTTTTGAAAAACCGTGCCAACCCGAACCTGAATCGAAAAAATCATAACCTAACCCGAAACCGATCGCAACCCAAAACACTTAAAGTACACCGAAGCCTATACATATAACGAAAAAAAATCAGCGTCAACCCTACTTGACCCGATGCAGGACATGATTAGCGTGCTGGGAATAAGTTGTAAAAATTCAGAGTCGTAGTTTGCGAATTCGGTTTTTCGCATCACGAATTTGATGACTATATGATGTTATAAAGGTATTTTTTTGCACGAAAGCGTAAATTTAGGGTAATTTTTCTTGGAAATGGGGCTCTAAAGCGATTTCTTTAATGACATTACGGCGAAAAGTGGCAAATATATAATTACATTGTCTTATCCCTTTGATTCCTACACAGGTCAAATTACACTCACCCACAATCAGAAAATATCATTTGAAGTCAACCCGTAAACTGGCTATAATCCGAAAAAAAGACATTCGTCGATCCGAAATCCGAAATGAAAGAAAATTAATATCATATTTAAATGCAATTCTGGAAGAATAGTTACGTCATTATCTCTTACGCAAACTTTATTTCTTTTGAACTAAAATGGTTACATGTATATACATGTATTCCTCCATAAACCACAGGAGACCTACAAGTTCTCTCCACTCCATTATAATAAAAATTTGTCAGAAAAAAATGTGTAATTTATTCAAATCAATTAATATGGCACAGTCTTTAAGCCTCAGAATGTTATGAAGAATGTGTTATAAAAATTCAAAACTCCCCCAAGTTCCACTCCCTCCTCTTCTCTTACAGAATACAGTCAGCCCCACTTAATCGGGTAACGGATAATTGCATACCCCGCTTATATGCATAGAATGCCATGAAATAAAAACGGTCCCCATAAGGTTAATGTTAAATATACTCGTTTTATCGCATAACAATCCCCGGTTAATCGTATAAAATAGCTCCAATCTAGTAATCCGGATTTTGAGAATTCTTGGGACAGCGATGAATGGGAAAAAGGAAGAACGGAAATATTTTCTTTTGTAACAACGGTTTGTTATCTTACAATCGAAGAGCAGAAATCGCCATGAAAGAAGACTTTATTCTCTTAATTCTAGGAAGCGCAATGAGAGTGTTGATTTTGGACAAATGTGCGATTTTCTTTTAAACTTTGCCGTACATATACTATTGAAGATACTGGAGTATTTCTTGGAAAATCCTGGAATTGGGATAAAATGCAATCAGGCAGTCAAGAGAATAAAAGAACAATATTTAGTGCCGGAACGTATACTGATAATATTAATTGCTGTCTTCGCTGAAATGCATACAATTCAGTGGAGCAAACTGTATGCAATTAAGCGTGGCCGACTGTACCAGTATAGTTTGCAGTATCCCTTGTAAAGATTGTGTCTCTGTTTATATAGGTGAAACTAAACGATCATGTAACATCCGCTTTAAAGAGTATAAACGCGCTTACAAATCTGACAATTTACAATCGAAACTTGTTAATTATTCAATAGACACCGATGACATCCCAGATTTCGAAAATATTAAAATAATTAAATCTAACTGCAGTAATTATACAAATAGAATTATTTCTAGAAGATTGGTTTGCAAGATTACAAAAATCTTAGTTATTAAAATGTGTCTATGCATGTACATCATTCATATCCAATATAGTTTTTTCACCTGAAAAAATAATCTGAACTTCTGACAAATCTAATAAAATTAATCTCGACCGACATAAAATTTATCTAAACTCTCAACAAATCCATAACCGAAAAAAAAGGGTCAACCATTCCCAGGCCTTATTCCTAAGAGCGATAAAATTCTGCAGCACTAAAACCATTGAGTAGCCCTCCTCCATCCTGCTCCCCACCAACATATTTCAATATATTTTAAATATATTCATATATATATATATATATATATATATATATATATATATATATATAGATAGATAGATAGATAGATAGATAGATAGATATAATAAAATCTAATAACTGAACAGCTAGCAAAAATATTTATTTATAATCAGGTGTGGAGAGTTTTCAGAAAATATTACTCGCCAAGAATTATTTTTTCAACCATCCAAATTATAACATATACAGCTCTGTTCCGGTGGGTTTTGGGGTGCAGAATTTCACTGGCTAATATTTAAATATCCACTAAAAATAAAGAAGCAACGGAGATGAACTTCGGAATAAATTAACCCATTTCCATCATTAGCGCATATATGCGTCTATTTCAAGGATTTTTATTTTTATTATTATTCGGAAATTCCGAAAGCAATATTTTTCCTGTATGTAATCACGAAACGTCTCTCATTAAATAAAACAGAAATTACTATTCAGAATTTCTGATATGAATTCGGAATTTCTGTATAAAAAAGCAATTCCGGATATCCACAGTGATGCAAAGGGGTTAAGCATTGACCCTACCTGAATTCGAACCTCAATAGAGCAAAAGAATTGCTTGCTTGACCCCGAACCTGACTCACAACAAAAATATTAGAGCTAACATCCAGGTAAGATTCGGGTTATAGACCCGATGTAGGACGGTGCCTTCCCTTACTGACCGAGCAGTCATTTTTTCTTTGTGGGGGCGGTTGAGCAATTGGGTTTGCTGTAACAAAAAGCAATGATTACACAGGAAACGTAAACTGAAAGATTGATTAAATAAAACAAAAGTTGAAACCATGGTTGATACATTACCTCCCACCTGAGAATAAAGAAAATTCCACATCATCATTTTTTTTCAATAAGATATTCAAAGATATTCAAACTAATTAATTATGTATTTCATACACATTTTAATTTATGCCATTGATAAAAGTGAAAGTGAAAGGTGGGCGTTTCTGTAGATAACTTCCTATAGAAAATATATAACAAAGAAGAATCTAAATTCTTTATCGACAATTCTGAAAAGACTTTTTTTAATAAGGCTTTTATTTATGCCGCCTTTATTTCATCGCAATTATATAAGGCGTCAACACTTACATTTGTCTTTTCTGTACTTTTTTTTTCTTTTTTTTTTTTCTTTTTTTTTTTTCAATTTGATATTGTTTTATAGCAGGTTCTTTTATTATTTAAATTTACATTCGGGTACTACCGGAAGTTTCTAAAGATTACGATACCTCATTCATAAAAATTAATTTATCAAGTCATTAATTATGGGATAGTTTTTAAAGTAAATGTCCAGTCATTTGAACTTATTCAAAATAAAAATTGTGTTTTTAAATATTTTATTTTTTCTTTATATTTGTTTAAGAGTTGAAGAAATAAATATAAGAAAGTGTTATATCAGATTTTTCTCAAAACATTTTTCCTTCTTGTTCCTTTTTTTTCGGTTTATATATATATATATATATATAAACCTTTGCGAACAAAATTAACATGTCAGTCTTTAGAAATTAATTTTAACTTTCGTTTTCCTTCTTTATTTACATCAAATGTGAAAATTTATCACAGAAAAACTGAAAAATGACGCTTTTATTTCTTTTTAAAAAAAATTGTTGTTGTTTTTTAGATATGATTTTATATACTTATAAGAACAAACTTTACTTATTTATTTATTTATTATTAATATTCTTACAAACGGCACAAGGAGACTTAAGAAAAAAATAGTTGAATCTTCAAGTGGTTTTCTGTCATATTAAAAGGTATAATTCTTAATTGTTTATCTATTGATTTTAATTGGACAAATTTAATCAGAATTACTTTGTACACATGTAGACAAACAGCAAAAAAAAATGTATATAGCTAGAAAAGATCGAAATTACTTCTTTTTTAAAAAACAAAAACTTTGACTTAAAATTTTAATTTTAAAAGAATTGTCTTATTTTTTTTTTTCACTAATAAATAGAAGTCAACCTGCTAAAACATTTTTTGTTAAATCAGCAAAAATTTCTTTACAAACAACTTTCATTCTACCAAACTCATATAGTATAAAATTACTATTGAAAATAAAAGAAGGCTAAGAATGCCAGCTTTAGAATTATAGCGTTTCTAAACGATGAACCATCATAACATTGAGAAAATAGGTATTTTCCAGTTGGCCGAACTTCTGGCAATTTGATGTTTGCATTAACATCTGCAAACAAGTTGTTTACAGCTAAGGTACTTTCATATGTTTGTGACCTTTTTACAGCCGTACTACCTTCATCAAATTACTTTGTACACATGTGGGCAAACAGCGAAAAAATGCATATAGCTAGAAAAGATCGAAATTACTTCTTTTGAAAAAAACAAAAACTTTGACTTAAAATATTAATTTTAAAAGAATTGTCTTTTTTTTCCTCTAATAAATAGAAGTCAACCTGCTAAAACATTTTTCGTTAAATCAGAAAAAATTTCTTTACAAACAACTTGCATTCTATCAAACTCATAGTATAAAATTACTATTGAAAATAGAATGCCAGCTTTAGAATTATAGTATTTATAAGCGATCAATCACCATGACATTGAAAAAATAGGTGTTTTCCAGTTAGCCAACCTTCTGGCCATTTGATGTTTGCATTAACATGTGCCTACAAGTTGTTTACACTTAAGGCACTGTCATATGTTTGTAATCTTTTTATAGTCGTACTAGCTTCGTCTGCAAAATCAGGCTGACCTCTAAATTATTGATCCATTTTTTTAAGGCACTGTCTCTTTCTTGATAAGTGGTATAAATCTCTTTACAGACTGTATGACCTATTTATTGGAAACAGTTTAGTTAAGACCTAAACATCATTTTTTTTTTTTCGCTTTGAGAATTCGCCGGTTCATTACCTCACGTTTATCCTCGTGATCTTTAGACCTTCAGACAAGATTTACTTTAGAATTGCCAGTTCGTGAAAATAGATTGTTATGTATTATTTAACTTTGCCATTGTAAATAAAGAGTGGATTTGTTGAATTTCATTTTGAATTTTCGGGCTTAAAAGCGTAGAATATGTAGACAAATTTATTCCATGTTTCTATCCTTTATTGAATGGTATCTCATATCTGATATTTTCTAATAAGTGCCACTTAATTACCCATGTGCCATAGATTTACACAAAACAAGACTTACTACACGTATCAAATGGCAACAGTTGTGTTTATGATAGAGAACACTTCAATACAAATACTTATATTTTGTTTTGCAAAAACCTAATCAATGGAAATCAAGCGTTAGAAGCAAGATTTATTTTCTATTCTTATTTATGATAATCAATAAATGATAATTATGATAATAATAAATTCATAAAAACTAGTTGGCCCGCCAGGCCTTGGCCAGGCTCGTGATAAAACCTTAAATGAACCCCAAATAAAAATATATTGATAACTAGTGATAAAAGTGCTCGTAAGAAAACATTAAAAAAAAGGCTTTTGTTCTCCAAACCCTTTAAATTTTTAATGGTTATAAATATAAAGGTTTTACAGCCCATGTAACAATTACGTCAGAAATATTGTTATCCGGTTGTAAAATAAATACGTTTTCTTCCCAGGAAAACGGCTTTTTTCAAATTCTATAGAAGGGGAGAATTCCCCCCCCCCTACTATTTCTCTTTCATTTCCTGCCTTAAAAAAAAGTGAAAGCGCCTCCATCCATTTCAATCCTTCCGTTCCCTTTGCAATCCCCAACTCCCTTTTGTTCACCCCTCTCTTAAACAAAACAAGTGGAAGAATGGATGCTCCCTCCAGGAAGGGGCATAAGAATAAAATTTAGAAGGAATAATTTTAGAGGTAGGGTTGCGAAAAGTGCAGGCCAATAGACGAGCTATTCTTTCCCCAGCGCTCTTGATTCTTCTTAACTCTATTTCCTTCTTTATTCAAAAAAAAAGTTGAAGCATGCGCAGTAAGGTCTAATTTGCACTGAAAAATTAAGACTTTTGTTTCTCGCTTTACTATATTAGATACAAATAGTTTAAAAAAATATCTCTTTTAAAAAAATATCTCGCATTCAATGTTCGTCTTGAAAATCACGCTTAATGTTTTTGACTGCAATTCATGTGTTTTCCCAAAAATTTCTGTTACAATACATTAATTTGGAGTGTACACCGAACTCGATTATGGAAAATTCACTGATTGTTTTACATTTGGTATAAAGCGCAAGCAAATGAATTTATTAATATATATATATATATAACTTTTGCCCTTTTCTTTTTTAAGATATGGCAACAGAAAAGAAAAAAAAGGAAAATTATTTAAACGATCTGTTTAGGAGTTCTAAATTGATTTCTCAACACGTAATACTAAATCAATTAATATTAAACTTTTAATTGATAAAAGCGTTTTTTTTTTTTTTTTTTTTTTATTTATTTTTTGTTTTTTTTTTTAGTATTTCACTCTTTATTTTTTATTTATATTTTATTTTTTCCCTTCAGTGTTCAAAATTGAATCGTTGCAGTTTCACAGCTATTTGGTTTATTTTGGCTCATAATTAAATCCATCTTTGTTGTAACTCGTATACAGTTATAACCCTGAAGAATATTTGGCGATTTATCACCTGTGGTGGGCTAATGGACAAATACCTTAAAATTAAGCTATAAATTTATAATTTAGTTCTCAAAAAATTAAATGTTGTATTGTTGTTGCAAACACATCTGTGAACAATTTTTTTTATTATTCTAGCATATCAGAAAATGGATTAAATATCGATTAAAAAATTCCATCTTTACATAAAAAACCAGATTGAATTAAATAAAAGATTGTAAATAAAAACGTATCTGTTTAATATAAAGTGCTTATTAATTTCAGCTTTGTGCCATATCTGTCAAACTGTTTTGTGTAATAGATAAACTTTTTTTTTTCTGCTTTTTATGTTACAAACGATAAACTCAAAATTTTAACTTATTAAGTCTGTACTAATATTTATAGGTCGACTTCTAAAGTAGTAATATTTTCTGTCTCTTTCTTGATAAGTGATACAAATATCTTTACAGATCATGACCTATTTATTATTAAAGTTTGGCTAAAACCTTAGACATCCCTTTTAGCCGTTTCTTTACCTCACGTTTATCATCGTGATCTTTAGACCTAAGACAAGGTTCATCTATCTTTAGAATTTCCAGTCCAAAAAAATCGAAGAGCAGTTTTTTTATATTATTTTACTTGGTCCTTATAAATAAAGGTTGAATTTTGTTTTGAATTTCTGTGTTTAATGACGTATATCTATAAAAACATGTTAATAAACCTGTTTAATCTCACAAAATATTACATTTTTCAATTGGTAAATTTTTATGAGGGGCTAAAAAATGGGGCTAAATCAAGATTCGGTGCGGGTTAAATCGTGGTCATGGCACTAAATTTCCCATGACATTTAATTTTTAACACTTTCCAACCTAGTTGAAAAGTGTTTATGTCTTCGGTTTGCCTGCCGTATGGCCGTCTGTCCGTCTGTCCGTGCTCTAACTCCCGTAAATATGCTCGGATTGCTCTGCAATTTTTATATGTTATTGTCGTTATCTATAGCATGTTCCCTATTTCAACGGAAGTGTGTAGTACTTATAGTTTTTTTACAGGGACACTCAAAAGAATTCCGTTACATTGCGGTCTATGGGGAAAAATCATTTGCGGTTTATTTAAATAATGTTTCACTATTTGAAACGCATTGAAATTTATATATATCACTAAGGTGCATTAGAAGGAGCTTAATATGGAATAGGGTGTGCATAGCACCTAGTTACTTTACAGGGACAGTCAAAAGAATTCCGTTACATTACGTCTGTGGAGAAAAATAGTCTGCGGTTTAATTAAATAATGCTTCACTATTTTTAACGCATTGAAATTTATATATATCACTAATGTGCATTACAAGAGGCTTACTACAGAATATTGTGTGTATAGCAGTCATCGTTCATTTACAGGGACACACAAAAGAATTCTCTACTGTATGTTAACAATAATTCCTGGAAGTGCGTTTTAAGTTGCTGAACGCGATTTTAAATTGAACTCACTTTTTGTCTATTACTGGGTGTGTATAAATTCTGTATTTCATATACAGGGCAGCACAAAAGTTCGCGAACACATTTCCGTTTATTGACAGAAACTCCAGAAGGAGAATTTTAAACTGTGCTACGCGTTTTCTAACTAAACTAAAATTTATCATCCTATGTAGTATGTATACAAATCTATAGACCCTATACAGGGCTGAATAAAAGTATTTGGGTATTTTTCCGAATATTTTATATGTTGGGAATTCCTGAAATTACGTTTTTAAATATGTTATGCGTTTTCCAAATTGTTTACTTAGATGTTATCTTTCAGCTTTTTAAACGGTAATGATTTGTAAAATTATTTTGGAAACGTTGGAAAGTGTTACATAATCTATGCTTGACGTATGATTTTTCGTTCTTGTTAGTTATGTTTTCCTTTTTATGTTTATGAATTAAAAATTATCTTTAACGGAGGTTCAGGACACTGTTGAATTCGGCGATGGTGGAGACACGGGGGATCATCCGGATTTTAAAATTTAATTAACTAAATCTTCTTTTTCTCCGATTTTAAAAGACACAGTAAAATTCATTCTTTTCAAGTAATTTAAAATAATTAAACACTAATAGAAAGAGTATCTAATAATTTTCCACGAGGGGCTGAATCCCCCTTGACAGTTAATTTTTGTTCTGTTTCTCTTTCATGTTTATCTTTATGTGTTTAAAAATTGTCTTAATTGAGGGGTTCAGGGCAGTGTTGAATTCAGGAGTGAGGACCTGGGAAGGAGACTCCTGGATTTTAAAATTTAATTAACTAAATTTTCGTTTCCGTCGATTTAAGGAAAACATAGTAAAATTCAATCTTTTCGAGTAATTTAAAATAGTTATACACTAAGAGAAATAGTAACTAAGAATTTTCCATTAGGGAGGGCCAAATCCCCCATGGTACTTAATTTTTAGTTATGTTTTTTATGTTTATGTGTATGTGTTTAAAAATTGTCTTAATCGAAAGTTTCAGGTCAGTGTTGGATTCAGGGATGAGGGGCAGGGGAGAGATCTACCTGATTTTGAAATTTAATCAAATAAATATTCGTTTTCGACGATTTTTAAAGACATAGTAAAATTTGTTCTTTTCGAGAAATTTAAAATGATTATACACTAAGATAAAGAATAACTAAGGATTTTCCATTTGGGAGGGCTAGATCCTCCATGGCATTTAATTTTAGTTCTGTTGTCTTTTTTATGTTTATGTGTTTAAAGTTTGTCTTAATCGAGAGGTGCAGGGCAGGGGAGTTTAATTCAGGGGGAGAGGGACAAGGGGCATCCCCTCCAAATTTTGAAATTTAATTTACATAAGTTTCCTTTTTTTCAATTTTCAAAGACATAGTAAAAATTATTATTTTCGAGTAGAGAAAATATAATCAAGAATTTTCCATTAAGGGGAGGGAGCGGGGTGGGGGGTGGGGGGGTTCACCTCCCTAAATCCACAAAGGAATTCGGGGTTAAAAAAACTACCCTTTGTTGTTCTCCCTTCCTTTTTCTATGCGGCCTTGCCTCCAACAAATGTATTTGAATATATGTTAAATAGCTCATTTTCCTTTAAAATATCTGAAGTGATGTTAAAAAAATCTTCTAAGTCATTAAAGATCATTTGGAGTCCACAAACTTGCTGAAATAAACCTGTATGAAACCTTTAAGAAAACCTGTAGTTTTCATTTTTCTGCAAAAAACTGTAAAAACCTTCACAATCCTTCCAGAACCTTAAATTTTTAAAATGTGTTTTGCTCACTTTTTTACTTGTGGCTCTAACAAGTATAACAGAAAAAAATCAAATTTTCTACATTCAAAACTCACCGAATTATGATGCTTTGAATTTTATGAAATTTCGTATTTTTCCAGCCACAGAATATATCGACTGCCCGTTTTTTGTGCCGGAAAGCTCAGAAATTTCATAAAATTCAAAGAATCATTACCCGGTGAGTTTTGGTCGTAGAAGAATGAAATTTTTGCCGTTGAACTTCTCGTAGCATGGAGAAAAAAAATCTAAATATAATTTATAGAACACAAAGAACCGTATAATGATTTAAATAGTGCAACGTTTTGAAAATTAATTGCGAGACTATTTCATCGACATAATTTTAATCTTAATTACTACCTTATTTTAAACACTTTTCCAATTTACAATGCCTATGCGTTTCCAACAAGTAAGAAGTTAAAAAGCATTTCAATCTTTTTTGAATACCAGTATACTTAGACACAAGTTAGTCATTTTTCCAGAAAATTTACACATAAATATGAGTTTTTGTGTAAGGGATTCTCCAAAATCAGTCGGCTCCATGGGACACAAATGTGTTTAAACGGCTTTCTATTAAAAAAAAAAAAAATTACGAAAAAAAATTACGAAAAAAATAAAAAGAAGCGAAAAAAAGGTTAAATTAAACATGAAGTAAGAGCAATTATATGTTTATTAATTATTTGCTTAAAAGGAATACAGAAAGTATTCTAGAATTTAACTGCTCATCAGAGCACTTTGCATTGTTAAAAAGTAAATTCATGCAGTTAATCTACAAAAATATTTTCAAGATAGCTCCCATAATGCGATTATGATTTTTTTTCAACTTTTAATATAACTGGGAATAATCTTCCCGGGTTAGGTGAAAACCATTTTTTTAACTGAAAACTCAAATAGATTTTTTACATTTAATATATATTTTTATTTTGGTTGTCCACTAACAACACCAAAAAACATTTAAATATGAAAAATATCAATAATGTATTCAAATAAACATTTGAAATTTATTAAAAGCTATACATTCGTATTAGTCTCTTGTCAGATAAATAGCCAATGAAATCTCCAAAGATTTCGCTATCTACAGCAGCCTTTTTGAATATCATCATTTCAGTTATTTAATCGCGTAGTTCAATTAATTGTCTATTAAATTTGTATTTTATTTATATACTATTTTATTATTTTATTTATTTATTTATCCAATGTATTATTTCTGTTGTCAACATATCTTTTTCTATGCAAATAGAAAATGGTGAACGATAAATGACATACCATATGAAAGGATTTTGAGCACGCGTCTGACATAGTAAATTTACATTTCGTTAAAGCATATTATTTTATTAAAAATTGCAGTTAATTAAAAATTAAATTTGCATTGTTTTCATAAATAAAATGAAAGGTTTTTCTCAATCAGTGTTGCCACAAGAATAAAACACTGCAATAATAATTATATATAAAAAAATAAATAGCACAATGAAGATAAAGTGAGACACTGTTGATGCACGGGTTTATTTTTTATTTATGATTAAAAGCAAAATTCAAAGTCAAATGCTAAATTTATTTTTATTTATCCTTTTTTCTTTCTTTCTTTCTTTTTTTTTTTTTTTTTTGTTCAAAACATTTTTTTTTTTTTTTTTAACTGCTTTCTCCAAAACAGTTAAAATATATTGAGACATATATATATATATATTTTTTTTTTCATATCTGTGATCAGTTTTTAGTGTAATTTTGATGGAATAAATTTAATGATATTCTGGCTTGACGAATATTGTTTTCAGATATTTTCAGTCATTCCTTCATCAAAAAAAAAAAAAAAAAAAAAAAAAAGATATTGCTAAAAAATATTAAACTGCAGGGCGAAATCTTCGCAAATTGGATTATTCTTTTCTAAACGGGATGCACGCGATAGAGGTAATTTTTTTTTCTTTTATTGTGCGTGAAAATTATTTTAACAACCATAAAAAATCAGTAAACGGAGGTACAGTTTTCAAACAAACTGCATTCGAAAGAACATTTTTTCTCCTATTCGATGGCGTAAAAATTTAAATTGTGCGATGTTTAAAAGTTAAAAAATTGCACTAAAAAGGAAATATGTTACTTAGGTGTTGTCACAAATGACGTTAGCTTTACTCACAGGCATGCGTTTGCTTTATATTATATGAGCACGCGAATATTCTAAATAAATCACGATACTTATACTATTGAATTCCGTATTACATTCTGTCTACTTAATGCGTACACAAAATTAATTCAGGCTTTAACCAATTATTTCTTTGCCAGGTTGCCACTATTTTCTGCCTCTGTCTGTCAAGTTGTTTTGCGACATATGGACAAGATTATAAGTCTCAGGCACACAACAAGCATAATTATGATGCACACAGGGCGCATAAAGGGAACGAAGCAAGGATTCATTTGGATTCACCAAAGATCATCCTGGATAGACCCAGCATCAATGTCCACGAACGAGCTCCATTGCATGAGGACGAGCCCATTATCTTGGCTCATGACAAACCTTTGTACATTAGGAAATCATTGCATGGTATCCCATCTGGTCAGGTCATAAATGCCGCTCACGCTCATCCAGCCCCAGTTCCAGTTCTCTTAGATGGTGGATATAGCCACGGTAAAGTCTTGGATATTACAGGTTAGTAAACAAAACTGTAATGAAGTTTGCCATTAGGTAGCCTACAATAAGGACTACCATTTAAATTATAATTACATTTTATTAACATGCAAAAAAGATACGTTACACATTTCGAACACAGAAAAGAATACGAAAAAAAAAATTGCGTAGAACTCCGTATAACAAAATAGTTCTTCGCTGTATTCGTTCACGCCACATCTTAGTGTCATACCTTAGTTACAACTTTATATTGGTACACGGTAAAGTCTTGGGTATTAAAGGTTAGTAAACAAAACTATAATGAATTTTTCATGTAGGTAGCTTACAATAAGGACTACCATTTAAATTATAATTACATTTAATTAACATGCACACAAGATACACTGCACATTTAGAACACAGAACACAATACGAAAAAAATATTAATATAGAACTCAATTCAAGAAAGTAATAGCTTTTCCCTGTAT
Organism: Maratus michaelseni; assembly: GCA_963931845.1. Taxonomy (NCBI): domain Eukaryota; kingdom Metazoa; phylum Arthropoda; class Arachnida; order Araneae; family Salticidae; genus Maratus; species Maratus michaelseni. The sequence goes on from OZ007595.1 coordinate 109,234,642, forward strand.
TATTTCACGTCACATTTTAGTTACCATTTGCTGTTGGTACACGATAAAGTCTTGGATATTACTGGTTAGTAAACAAAACTATAATGAATTTGCAATTGGGTAACCTTTAATAAAGACTACCATCTAAATTGTAATTACATTTTATTAACATGTACAGAAGATATGCTATACATTTCGAACACAAAACAGAATAAGAAAAAATGTTGACGTAGAACTCAATGCTATACATTTCGAACACAAAACAGAATAAGAAAAAATGTTGACGTAGAACTCAATAAAGAAAGGACAGTTGACGTCACTGTGAGAATAACGTGGCTAACGAAAAAGATAGGCTGCCACGGAGCGTTATACGTGTCTCTTTTTTATAGACTGTTTGAGTCACGTGATGCTCGAACGCAAGAATGCAAGTGCACGAAAAGGGCTTCACGTGATTCTAGCGGTCTAACACGAAAGTCAGTGCGGAAGCCGGTATTTTTCGTTATCATCAGAGAAAAATTACTGTGGGATACCAGTCCGTCTTTATGACACATACAGTATACAAGAATTTTGTCTGTATCTGAATGGTTTATGATTAATAGGTCTGTGATATGTTTGGTCTACATTGTCATGAAGATTTCTACAAAGATCGCTAAGACAAAACTGTATCACGTAGATTGGTTGACAGAAGTATTTGTTTATAAACATGCCCTTTCCTTATAGAACAAAATGGAACTTTACCGCATTCCTTCACGTCACATCTTAGCTACTATTTGATGCTGCCATCTACTGGAAATTAAAGAAAACAATGTGTGAATTTGAAAATTGAGATGGAAACTTGACGCAGTACAGTATCAAGTCAACACTACCACCTTCCACCTTTTTAAAATTGATTTAAGATATGAAATTATTGGAAGTACTTAAAAGCAGTTAATAAAGCACCGCAAAAAAAGAATAGGATGCTCAAAAATTACTAGCAGTTGTAACTATTCAACAGATTTTGACATTTTTCTTTTTCTATTTTTCTTTTAGATTGAGAAGCTTCACACTGTGAAGTTTTACCATACAGAAATACACTGAGTAATACAAAACCATTTTCAATATCAATACGCTATTCTAGCACTCAAAATCAACTGACTTACCTTGCAGAAGTAGCTGGCAATCTGCCTTTATACCCCACTGTAAAAAAAAAAAAAAAAAAAAAGAAAAAGAAAGAAAGAAAGAAAGAAAGAAAAAGAAGAAAAAGGGTTTTGAATCTACCAAAACTTTCCGAAAATAATATAACCTCTTCTGAATTATCGACGATTTCGAAAAGCATTCCATTATCTTCAGAAACCAGTAGATTTCCGAGATTTAGAGAAATATTTCAGAAACAAATTTATTTTTCGGATCGTTTAAAAAACAAAGAAAAAAACGAAACATTTTCGAGTAGTTTATTCACAATGTATTAGTCAGCTTTCTCAATACAAAATATGGGTTTTTCATATGTTATCAATTCTCAAATAACCATTTTCAGTTCCGTAACAGAATGTATACATGCAAGAGTAACAAATTAACCTTTATTTTAATATTAATGTCAATGAAGTTAATTCAGCATGTTTGTCTGTTGAACACGTTTGTTGAACATGAGAATGTTTATTTGTGATTTGACAATGTGTCCATCATAATTTCAGGAGCTTTGAAACAGCTCTTTTACTGGCAAATTTAAGGTGATGCCTTCCTAGCATACATCTTTAAAACTGCCGAAAAGGGCCGAACAGTTGATTCCGTTGAGGGGCTTCCGAGTTGCAGACAACTTTACGCTCAGTCTATTTGTGAGTAGAGTGTCTTGTATAAATTGAGCCGTTGGGAAAAGTTAGGATGTAGTATTAACCCATTAAAGCCGGAATTATTTTTCTCTTTAAAATGCAAAAATTTCATTTCATACCAATTTTTGAAAGTAGCAACTTTAGTCTGCTTTTATTGCGGAGTTTCTGTCATCAGATAAAGAGAATATTTCTCTTTAAATATTCTGGTATACAAACAACAAAATGGGTGGCAGCTATTCCGTTACCATATGGTACCAGTAGGCTTTAATTGGTTAACTACAAGATAAAAGTTTTATTTGTTGATAAAAAATTATGGCTAAAATTTTTCTGGTAGCAAATGAAAGAATATTTTCCCTCTTAAAAATCGGTTCTCGTTTTTTTAGCGGTATTAATTATTGCTACTCTGTCATTTTAAGAAGATACAGTTCCAAGCAAGTTCTGATATAACGTGTATTTTAATTAATTTAACCTAACTTGATATTAATTTTATGCTTGACATAAAATGAAAATCTGTCTTTTCGTTAACAGATTTAAGTTTAACGCCAAAGCGTGGTACCTCATGTTTAATCTGATCTTATGATTAATTTGCTTTTTTTTTCTTTTAAATTTATTCTGGACAACTGCCAAATGAAGTGACTTTGCCACAAAATACTGTTGAGATAGATTTAAAAAATATATGCTTGAAAGTTATTTTAAAATATCAGTAAATTGAGCTACAAATTCCAAACAAATTTCATTCGAAAGTACATTTTCCCCCAATTCAATAATGTAAAAGCTGAAATTAAGTTATATTTAGAAGCGTGTAGAAGCAATAAAAAAAAAAAAAAAAAAAAAAAAAAAAAAAAAAAAAAAACGCTAGCAGATGAAAACATTATTATAGATTTCTAATACGAACAAATTAAATTAAAAAAATCAAAAAACCCGACTGCGTAAAAAGCGAACTAAAAACTGAGCTTCTGACTATAAAATAGTCTAGGAACCATCGCTTTCATTTTGAAAGACCTATCCAATGATATGCCACTCAATATGGTGTGTAAATTTTTTTTTCGTCTCTACCACCATTTTGTATTTTACGGCCGCCATTTTGAATTTATGAAAACAAAACCTAGCGTATAAGTCTTCATTTTGAAAGACCTATCCAATGAAATGCCACTCAATATAGTGCGTATAAATATTTTCGTCTCTACCGCCATTTTGTATTTTACGGCCTCCATTTTGAATTTATGAAAACAAACCCTAGTCTATAAGTCTTCATTTTGAAAGACCTATCCAACGATATGCCACTCAATATGGAGCGTATTTTTTTTTGTCTTTACCACCATTTTGTATTTTTCGGCCGCAATTTTGAATTTATGAAAACAAAACCTAGCCTATAACCATCGGATGGTTAAGACGAATCGATAGAGACCTCATTCATTAAAATCTATCTAGCCGTTGGGATGTTTCGAGGGTATAAAGAAATCCACATACATAGCCAGATACGCGTCAAACACATAACTCTTCTTGGCAGTCGCGTAAACATAGCTACTGGTTTTTGGCAGTCGTCCAAAAGTAAACTACGATTTTTTAGAGATGACAGAAAAGTCCGTAGTGAAAGAAATAGGGTTTTGTTGCAAAAAATCTCTGATAAAAGTTGTTTCACTTAAATTTTTGTTATTTTGATGAAAAGACAAGTGAAATAGATTATTAATTTTATGAAATTCAATTTCTTTTTAATTCCAGCTCCCATCCAAGTAATTAACCATGCTCCTATCGTTCAAGAACGTCCCATACTCATTCGCAGACCCGTTGTCGTGTCCAAGAGCCTCTCTGGCACACAGGATCATCTTGAAAGACTTCATTACGCTCATTCCGGAGTCATCCACAATGGAGGCTATTCTCATGGAGGATATTCCCACGGAGGATATTCTCACGGAGAATTTGCTGTTCCTGTCTCCAAAGCTCTCCACGAGAGAACACTGGTGTATGGGGGTCTAACTCATGGATATGGAGGTCTCGATCACGGATATGGAGGCCTTGCTCACGGATATGGAGGTCTTGCTCACGGATATGGAGGTGTTGGTCATGGATATGGTGCCCACGGTGCTCCAGCAGTCTATAGTGCTCCTCTGCTTGTTCATCAACCGAGAGCCGTACTTCTTGAACAACCTAAAGCTTATGGACATTCTCACAGCGGATTTGTCCCGAGTACACATTTACATGCCCACGGGGGTCATGTTCATGCTTCTCATGAAAAGAAATACTAATGGGAATTATCCAGGTAAATACGGTAAATTAAGCTTTTTCGAATTTGAATCATTTGTTCATAGATGACAGAAAAGTCCGTAGTGAAAGAAATAGGGTTTTGTTGCAAAAAATCTCTGATAAAAGTTGTTTCACTTAAATTTTTGTTATTTTGATGAAAAGACAAGTGAAATAGATTATTAATTCAAAAACTTAAAGTCATGAAATGCATGATTTAATTGTTCACCATACTGTACCAGTTATGAATTCAATATGTGACGCAGAGGAAGAATTCTTATTCAACACCGAAATAAAGCTAGATAATTTCGATGTTATGCTTGCTAATTGGCTGGATTGAAATGAGTAGCCGATTTCCCCTCAGAAGAAAAGGGTCTGAATTAAATACAAATTATGTATGGTAAAAATTCTTGGTTTGAAACAAGAAAATTTTAAATTTTATAAAACCTAAACAACTGATTTTATTTTAATATAAGACTCACTTGTTTAGCTCTGATATTGACTTGCTAACTATAAATAAAGTCTGTCTGATTGGAACTCATGCGGCTTGAGCGAGACAATTGCGCAAAATCTCATAGTTTTTATTCATTCCTCATATTGATCCGGCATTCTCTAGCGCTCCTTTAATTGTTGAGAAACAGAAAGCATTTAATCTTGAGCAATTTCAAGCTTACATATATTATGACATCGTTCATAACTAATGCATCTTTACACACCCATGGGGATAATTCACATGCAGCTCCTCTGAAGAAATATAAAGGGAATTGGATAGGGGGTAAATACAGTAAAATAAGTTTTTTTTCCTATTTGCATCGATTTTTATTGTACAAAAATGTAACCCTCTGAAGAGATGAAGTTTATTATGCAACTTTTTATCAATCAGTGACGAATTCATTCATGACCCAGAGATGAAATCCATGAAATCCTTGTTGAGCAACCGAAAGGCTTTATTCATGAGCCTTTTGAAGCTTACATATATTCCGACATGGTTCATAGCTAATGGATCTTTACACCCACATGGAGTCATTTAGATGCAGTTCCTCTGAAGAAATACTTAAGGGATTTTTCCAATTAAATACAGTAAATTAAGATTTTTTTTTTCAGTTTGCGTTTTGATTTTACAAAAATTTAACCCTCTGAAGATTTATTTAGCAATTAATTATGCAACTGTTCATCATTCAAGGGTGAATTCATATATGGGACATAAATGAACCCCCCTTTCCATAAATTACTAGAATACCCCTACGATAAGATTTTATGCTTATTATGGCCTGTAAAGAAAGATCTATTCTTTCGCAACTCTGCGATGAACTCTACTGAGATGTAGGTACCCACTTTGTGGAAAAAGCTGTGAACGCTGATTTTAAATAGCACATATTCGCATTGAAAACGAAAATTTTAAACTTAGAAATCCTAAACTTAACCTCTCGTAATAGAAGTTGGACTTCTTCAGCCCTATTTTGACGTGCTACAAATATGACGAATTCAAAGCAGATCTTTTCTGTTTCAAATTCATTGGGCCTTAACAGTTGCATAGTTGCGTAAAGTCACGGAGTTTTCGCTTGATTTGAAATGTTGTCCCATCATTCTGTACAAAGTAAAAAATTGCTGCACTAAAATTACTGCAGCAGAGATTCCAAACAAAGTATTATTAAACAAGTGGGTAAGTGCGATCGAAGATCACTCAAAGGGTTTCGTTTAATATTCCTTTCAAAACACTTTATCCTTTCTTTAATAAATTCAAACAAAATCCATTTAGCAAAAAAAAAAAAGTCATGCTTTTTATAAAGTAAAAATTTATCGGTCTATTTTTTCGAATATCTAAACCAGCCGGATAGCGGGCCAAGCCCGCTATTATATTCTGTCATACTAATATCCGTCATACGGACTAAATGCAATATTTAAAAAAATAATTTCAAAATTAAACAACCAGCCATTGGCGAAGCTTGTACTGCCACGTTTAATCCCTGCGTGCCGGGGAGCTAGCCGGGGAAGACATTAAACGCTCAACGGCTGGGTTCGCCCTCAGCCGAGTGGTCTTCCTCAGGCATTAAAATATTAAAATTGTACACCTTCAAAATGTTAAAATATGCGAATATTTCCATAATCGGATTTTCATCACGATTCAATATGTTTCTCAAACTCATATATTTACTATTCTCTATTATTTATATTGATACTCGCTTTATGTATTATTCTCAAACATTTGAAAAATTAGTTAAACTTCCCATATGACGTCAGATTTTCTTTTTAATTCTCTAATGACGTGATATTAATCTGATTTGTGTACATACACATACTCATACTCCTTGTATTATTGAGAAATCTTAGACATTTTCCGTTTTATTACGACTATGACGTCAATCAATTTTATTTCATAATAATCTTTTTTCATTTGGTGAAACTTTTTATTTCATTTTTCACGTGGAAATCGTCTGATAGAAAATTAATTATTGTAGAAGGAATTTCATCGTGGATTTTTTAATTTTTGGCATCGGCTCTAACAAAAAAATTTTAAATTTAATAGGAAAAGGCTGTTAGAATTTTGGTTTTTTATCTCTATTTATTAAAATAATACGATTTTTTCAAATTTTAATATTTTCAGCTCTTCACAGCTGATATTCTGATTTATACACAAAGTTTCAACTCTGTAAGTTACATAGTTTTCGAGAATGGCTCTGTGACAGACAGACAACGGAGCGGGAGCAATAGGGTTTCGTGAGATGAACGAAACCCTAAAAAATGGCTTTGTTTCTTTGATAAACAGCCATTGCCCTTAGATAAACGTGTTTTGCAGCAAAACCGGAAAATTTACGGTATTTGACCATTTAGCTTGAAAAAGTGGCGTTTTCCCGTAAATTTACTACAGCAATTCACAATAAATACCCGTGAATTTAAGGTATTTTTACACTATAGCACTTTTTTTACTTATTCAGCAATTAAAAGCGTTACTTTATAAACAGCATAATGTTCATAGACATTTTGATATCATAACGAGTGCATGCCCATAGTGATCGGTTGCATGCAACTTCTCTGAAGAAATACTAATGGGAATTTGCAGGAAATTATCCATTCTGTTGATAGAATTTTTTCTGCAATTGCTCATAATTTTGTATAGCAGAAATTTTCAGCGTGAAAAACAAAAATCTTCATAATTAAGCCTAAATCCTATATAATTTATATGAACTGAAAATGAAACAGTATCACTAAGCTTTATTAATAAAATACTGGCATAAAAATATGAAGCTTCGAGGCTGAAATTTAATGGGTTTGATTTCAGATAACTTGAGCGGAGAAAGTTCATAAGATTTACAGGATTCAGGAAAACGATAATGTCAGGGATGAGAATTAATGTGCAGGGCTCGCATTGTTGCTACATTTTAGTACCAGTATTTTGGTAGTAATATTCGGCTTAATTAAAGGCAGAATTTCTGCTATTAAATAAGGTGAAGAATACTATATTGAAATGCTGGTATTAAAGAATTGAGTGCGTGCAAGTCCAGCACATAATTCTCATCCTTATAATACAGATCACTTCCCTTCCAAAAGTCCTATTTTAAGGAACTGTTCTTAACCCTTTCAGGGGCAAGCACTTGAGCTCCGGTAACGTTGAATTCTCACCTGAATTTAGGAAAGAGTTTAGTTCAAAATAAGGAAAAGCAATTTTTCAACTTTTTCCCGTCAAAGTTAAAAAAGTAAAATTTAATTAAAAGTTTCTGGTTTGAATTAGATTAAAATTAGGTGGGATATAATATATCCCACCGCCCTTCAAAGGGCTAACGAAACATGGCAAAAAAGGGTGATATACACATCATTTGCTTAAAAATGACATTTATTTTAAACAATTGAACTTTGGTAATGTTTAAATGAAAACAAATATTATGATTTCTATAATAATAACTCTGTGGTACAATTTGACGTTTCTTATAAATAAATAAATTAATCAATGCATATTCCAAAAATTAAAATATTCAATTAAAAATACTGTTATAAATTTATATTGTGAGTCGAATTGTATATATGTTAAAACTGTAGCACTTGAATTTTATATTATCTTTTACTTAAAGGAAAATCATTCTCTGCATTGTAATAAGAAATTTAAAATGCAGAATCAATAAACAGCATAAAATCAGATACTTTAATCATTAAAAAATAAAACTTATGATAAAATAAAAAAAATTAACATTCTCCTTGTTTCCACTAAACTGTGACTTATTTCCAATTCAATAATTTAAAACATTCTGAAAAATCATGGGAAAAAAAACTATTAAAAAAGAGTGAAAAGGGAACTAAGGGAAATTTTATTACCCTTGTTTCTATGTTAACATCCTCAAAAGACGAAGCTCTAAAAGAAATGAAAAAAGAAATCTTATAATAACACATTCATCTTGCCAATCTTTTTTATTTGTTGTAATTGGCTTAATGCATATAGAGTTAACTCGACTATATTTCGTTCAGCGGTTCAGCTTCAATATTAACTTTAATAGTGATAGATCGTAAACCTTATTTTGACTGAAAATAGGTTCATTAAATAGAACACATAATTATCTAAAGCCAACCGTTTTATTTAATTCAACTTCTCTTGGACACGAATTATATACACAGTGACACGTTTTACAAAGGAGGTTATTATACCTAACGTATTTCACAGGATCGTTTTTTCCGCTATGTTAAATCACTGCTAAGAGAGTTCGAAGTTTAATAGAACTTCATAAGTGCTGCCTAATACAGATTTACTTACTGTTATCAGAATAGAGTCGTAATAAAAGTTGTTATCAAAGAGTTATCATTTATAGATAAGTGAGCAATTACATGGCTTTTAAGCATTTAGACAAGGTTAATGTTGTTAGTTAAGCTTATATGATTTGAATACAAATGCTGATCAGTGCGATATGTCATTTCTGGGTTCAGAAAGTTGAAGAGCTAAAAGCGGTGAATATTCAAATGAGATAATTGACACAGATTCTTCTTTGTCTTTTAAGGGGGAGTTCTACTTCTTTGTGCCAAAATTTAAATTTTTTTTTAATTTTTGCATCTTTTATCATTTTTTAAAGCGGTTTCATAATATTCCAAATCCTTACAATCTTTTTTGCAGGTTGAACATAATGTTAGGGTAAAACAACTTTAAACTTGTTTTTCTCGAAACTATGTTTTTCAAACTGGGCGACCACTTTTCTCGAAAACTATTTGACTGACTTTTTTTCTTAAAAAAAAAAAAAAAAAAAAAAAAAAAAGGAAAGGTACTTGTTAATTGAAATGTAATTGTTTTTGCTGGTGCTTATATTCCATTGAAAAGTATAATTTCCATTGATTAATAATTTTTTTAAGCTCGCAAAACGTTAAGAAAAGCAAAAAATGACCTTTTTTTTGTTCAAATGACTGCTGTTTTGTCGAACATCAACTTTATAAACTAAATGTTGATCTCCATATAACTTAATGCCCTTTCATGATTTGGCGACTAAATTTTTTTCGTATGCTTGTGACTGGAAAAAAAAAAATTGTCGCCTAATTGGAAGTTCACGGCGCTCATCTGCAGGCGCTCTCGCCACACAAGGCGCATTATTCATTTTTTTCACACACAAATATTTAAATATATATATGAAATGTCAATAAATATAATTCAAAAAATCCGAAGGTGTCATCTCTTTTCTTTGTAACCGAAAATAAATCGTAAAAATTACGTGAATTGTAGGCCAAAGTTTTATATTTAGTTGGTCGATCGGAATGTTGTTGCATTTTTAAACCTGTTTATGTTCTTCCGAATTTAAGAATATTTTTCAAAATGGTTTATATAATCTTATAAGCAGTAATATGTGTTGATGTGATTTAATTTCGAACGAACACGCAATATATACGCAGCGACATATTTTCAAGTCTATTATAACTACGTACCATGACACAGAATGTTTTTTCCGCTATTTCAAATCGCTTTTAATAAAGCCTGAAGTTTAATATGTCTACAATTACAATCTGCGATAGATTTTCAACTAGCAGCAAAAATTGATCGGCTTATCGTAGGCCATAAATCGGTTCCCTGTGACAAGAAGCCCGAACCGAACTTGAAACCGGCTCGAACTCGAACTATTCAAACCTGAACCCGAAGTGAAAGAAAATTAATCCATATTTAATGCAATTATGAAAAAGTAATCTACAATTAAATCTCTAATATCCCTAATCTTTATTGTATAAAAATCGACAAATATACACTCATTAATATTCAAATATATAGTTGCTGTTTTTTTTTTTCATTTGAAAAATATTCAAGACTATTCTTGACTATTCTTCAAGTACTTCTTCAAGTATTCTTCTTGACTATTCTTCAAATATTCAAGACTATTCTTTTTTTCAAAATCGGGTCAACCCGGACTCGACCCAAAACAATCAAAATTCAACTCGAAACCAAAACATTTAAAATCAACATGACCCGAAATAAAAAATATTGAATCAACCCGACCCGAACCGCGGGTCGGGTTGCTTTCGGGTAAAATCGGGTTCCCCGCCCCGATGCAGATTCCAATCCAGAGTAGGATATATTAACAAACACAGCCAAATATTTTGCATTTCTCAAGAAAAAGCTTTTGACATAATTCCGAAAAAAATATTGAGAAGTTGATAATTGTCAACGGATCATTTTGATTGAACTGAATTCGTCCGAAACCTTTCTCGTAACAGACACAAAAGATAAGACAGAAACGGCGATGAAGGATGGCTGCGATAACAAGCCGAGTAAATTAAGATAAGCAGTTGCTACTAAGATGCAATATCAAAATGGAGTTGCAATAAAATTACTCTCATAGAGCTACCATTTATGGATAAGTGAATAATTAGAAGTTCTTTGGCTTTTGGGAAGTATGGCTTTAGTGAGGGTTCTGTAAAAAATATTACTCCCCGCTCAACAACGCGAAACATCCTGACTCGTTTACGGATTCATTCTTAAACGTAAAAGCATGAATGATACCTGCAGATGCAGACATGACTACTGAAATGATTTGTAATTGAACAGTTTTTTATTTCATTTTTCGTTAAATAAATTACACCTTCTGTCATAAGCGATTGTTGTCTCGTGACAGCAGTTTGTTCGGCTTTCCCGCGCTGCCGTGTCCATAAATTCTGTTCAAAACGCCAATTTTGACAGCAGTTTCTGAGAGATCTTCTAACTTTACCTAAAAGGAAAACTGTTAAGTTACATAGTTTCTGAATAACAGCATCTGCGAATTTGAGGTGTTTGCGAACAAAAAGGAATTCGTGAATGTGTCAAAAAGCAACCAGTTTGGATTTGAGAACAGCCTTAAGCACTTTGACAAAATTAGCGTTATTTAGTTCAGCTTATAATTTGAATACAAATGTTGATCAGTGCGATTGTTCGACCACGTTTTTGTGGGGAAAATTATGAAGGGGGAAATAAAGGACGAATCTAAATACAGCGTCTCGCCTGGAAAAGGAAGAAATCATGGAGGATGTATTTTTTTTTCTTTTCCTCATGTTTCATTCAATCACATGTCGTGATTCTTCTTTGTGTTTCGTTCTACTTTATCCTATTTTTCTGGAGTTTGTGGATATTTTTTTGCATACTATTGTTGCAATGTTACTGTTTCTAAAATGGAAAAAACGCCTGGAACTTCAACAGTAATTCTGTATTTTAAGCATTTCAATTATAACGTGGTTACAACTTGTGAGGAAGAAGCACGTATCAGAAGAGTTATTATTACGGTTTCTCAACCCATCAAAACCAGTTAGCATGCTAAATGGAATTTCTCTAGCTAGTGTATACAATATTCGTAAACAAGCAGATAATCATGACAATCCCGAATTTGGTTCGCTGTAAGAAAAAAAAAAGTCCTTCCGTTCTATTACCGGGAGAAAAGGGTAACTTCTTTATTCCTTTTTTTTTAAGAATTCAGCTAATTTTCCTCAAACACGTGAAGCTAAAATATGTGGAACCCGATTATAGAAGATTTCCAGTTTTCGTTAATTCAATTTAGATAGGAATTAAAAAACAAAAAATAGGTCAGCTATCGCTAAGTTGTTTGCAATTATGGCGACTTATTTTTGCCGCCAGATTTGGGGAAATTTCGTCAAATATAAATCGCCAACTTTGAAAATCGCCAACTTTGGCGATAATTTGATATTGATTGACTTGACAATGTGATTTAAGAGTATGAGAGTTGCTATCTAGTGTTGCACCCTTAACAGCTAATCGAGTTTTCTATATTTCCGCCTTTAAACCGGGTGTTTTACCTTTCCATCTATCGGTGGTATAAAAGTATTTCCTTTCTAGCTCCAGAAGGTTCAAGAGCCAAAAGCTATTTACTTCATTTAATGCAATTTTAATTGTAGTTCAATATATGTTGCAATTAAAAATGCATCTGATAGTGTTGGCCAGATTATTCGACAATTTCGATTTTCCGACTTATTCTTCATCGCGTGATTGCCAGTAAATCGAGAGTCTACTGTAGTTAGTTTAAAATTTAGTAAACTGACGAGAATAAAAGGAGGCATGATGCTGTTTCTAAAGAACTTTTCTGTTGTATTTTATGGTTTATGTTTGATGGGAAGAAATCATTCGAAAGTCTAAATCTAGAGAGTAAAAGTATTTTTTGTCCAGAATAAACGGCTTTTTTCCCTTTAAAATATTCTTTTGAACCTATTAGAGTTACAGTAACTAACATGCTAATTTTATCTTATCATAAATATTTATTGACTTTTTCTTTACTTCTCCCTGCAGTGTGTATACAATTGTATAGGAAGATATAATTATTTTTAACAGTGAATGAAATACAATGCCAACATAATTGAAAAAAAGTAGCAGAAAAGCATTGAATGCATCCAATTATAAAACGAAGTGCAAATTATAATTGTAATTTTAACGACCAAAAGAAAAAATAAAACTAGATATCCAGAGATTTTTGTGAAAACTTTCAGTTATTATTATTTTTTTAGATCTTTAAATTTGTCTTTTGGCAATGTTATTGATCATATTTTATATGTAACATTTGCATAATTGAAAAAAAGTAGCAGAAAAGCATTGAATGCATCAAATTATAAAACGAAGTGCAAATTATAATTGTAATTTTAACGACCAAAAGAAAAAATAAAAGTAGATATCCAGAGATTTTTGTGAAAACTTTCAGTTATTATTATTTTTTTAGATCTTTAAATTTATCTTTTGGCAATGTTATTGATCATATTTTATATGTAACACTTGCAGTAGTGCAGAGAAGAGGGAACAGATGGGAAAGAATCATTGCCCCCCCCCCCCCCCCTCCTCCTAACTATAAGTTTTATGTAATTTTATATGAAGAATATTTTTTCGGAACCTTCAATTATATTTTTGGGCAGAAAAGGAATGACAAAATTAACTGCTCAAATTTCAAATTTATAAATTTATTCTGATATAAAAAATGTATTTCAAGAAAGAAACATTTTATGTAAAAATATCGTAACATGCAATGTGGAAAATTACATTCAGTTTGCTTTTCATAAAACGCACATGTCAAACATTGCTTTTCCTTTTCATAAATCAAACTTTATCCAAGTAGTATTTTGTATAGAAATTACAAATAGTACATAATTGTAAAAACTAAAATTTCACCTGATTTAAAAATGATATTAATTAAAAATATTACTTGAAATTATTTAATTTAAAAATAAATGTTTATAAACGTATAAGCTACCGTAATTTCCGACGTATAATCCGTGCATCAAACAATTATGTTTCGACCCAGAAACTTAATTTTATAAAATTTAACTTACTAGATTGCTGTAAATATTTAGCTTCAATTATTGAATAAAATTTCTGGGTTGAAACAGAATTGCTTGACCTGCGGATTATACGCCGGAAATTACATAATTAAAAATTAATTAATTTATAAATAATGAATTTAATAAATAATTATTGAGCTCCCTAGGAAACTTTATCCTCGGGGGTCAGGTTGGCTCTTTGAGCCTTCGAATATTTATAAAACATATGTTTTAAACTGAAAATAATAGTAATAAGTTACATTTTATTTACAGGTTTCTAGTTGATATACAGTTTCTTTGTAGTTTTTTATAGTATAGATATATAATTGATATTCTTGTTGATACATATATATTTATAAAATGTATGTTTTAAACTGAAAATAATAGTAATAAGTCTCATTTTATTTACAGGTTTCTAGTTGATATAATTGACAAAAGATGGCAGCAGTAAACATTCTCTACCAGCATAATCAACTTCATTCATTTCTCGTCTCCATCAGCACTTGATGAGCTTATATTGTATATAAATTCACTAAAGTTCGAATTATCTGTTTACACTCCGATGTAAATAATATATTTTATATTTATCTGTTTTGAAATAGAATAAAAATTTCACACATAATGTGTTTATTGATCCTTTTTTTAAAATCCATTTTTTAATCATGTATAACAATGAAAAAAAAATTATGTTCACTTATACAAACATTTTTTCATACTATAAAAATAACCGTTTAAAAATTAGTATTAATTGGAATGTTGAAAATAGTTGTTTCTTTTTTTTTCTTTTCTTTTTCTTTCTTTTTCTTTTTTCTTTTTTAACTATTGGGAAAATGATTGTTGCTTTCGGACGAGAAGGGACCAAATGATGTACCATGTACGCAGTTTACTCTTTTAACCGTTTTTAACGAAATTCTGTAACATTAGAAGAATTTTTCTTTGAAGAGGCAATAGAAATGCATAAAATCGTTACAAAAATTTTAAAGTTACAAAAAGGGGAGATGCAAATTATCAGATATGGAAAAAAGCCGAATTCAAAAATTGACGTCGGTGAGAAATTGTCTTATAAAGCAAAAAACGTGGTCTTCAACTTTAATTTCCCCAAAATACCTTTAGCTCAGACATCAATCTAAACAAGAGTTAAAACCATACTTAAATTTTGCTTAGGGGATGATCTACAAATATAAATTGTATCAAACTTTAAAATTTTCAATGCTAACACCTAAAGTTGGCATCCTATTTGGATATTTCGGTTTATTCTACCTTCGGATACCAAACGGGAAGTCAGTAGATGCGGAATGGGACTTCTGCGTCAGCATCAGGCGGTGGCGGCAGTGCGGTAGCAACACCGCCTGCTGACGAGATCATACTAAAATCGGTGGGTGGAATAGCTAGTGGAAGCTATGTTATAGTAGGGTGGGGCGAATAGGTCTGCTATAAGAAGGGGTATTTTAAGGGGAGGGCTAAATTAATAAAATTTTTAAATGACTTATAGTACGAGGTAACGGTTATGGTAGAGTCCGAACACTGCCCCGCTATCCCTCTGCAATTTCCCAATCGTCGTTGTAATTTATTAAATTAGAATTTTATTTTTCCTTCAGAGATGAATTATCAGAGAATCAGAGACTCAAAGGCAAACCAAGTAAAGCTAAGAGCCTATGAAATTTATGGCTTCAAAAGAAATATTTTTTTCCCCCCATTCAACAACCCGAAACCTTCTGACACATTTACAAACACATTTTTAATCATAAAAGCATAATACTTGCAGGCATAAAAATTGAAGTAATTTGTAATCGAACAGTTTTTTAATTTTTCGATAAGCTAATTATATTTTTAGTTATAAGTTACTGTTATCTCCGGACGGCAATCGTACCTTTTCCGCGCTTTCGCATTACGCAGTTTGGTTAAAAGCGCCAACTTTGATAGCATTTTCTTAGAAATTTCTGTATTTATCCAAAAATGGGAAAAACTTTTCGATTACACAGTTTCTGAATAAGAATGCCTGTCAATTTCCCGCGTTTGAGAACAAAAATGAATTCAGAAGTGCAGCAGGATGCAGAAAGTAGCTTATTTTAGCAAAAAGGAAGATACTTTCGTGTTATAGCTGCCCCCAAGGAATGTTTTGCCAAGCGACCAAGATTTATCGCCAAATTATAAAGCATAGATGACATTATAATTATATATGATGTACATAACATTTCCTGACGTATATGGCCAAGTTATAGTTATATATGACGCATATATGATGCATATATATGACATGTGTACAAGATGTATATGATGTATATATGGCATATAAGACAAAAATGGCACATATATGAGCATTAGAAGTATATATATGCGTATATATGAGACATATATAAGCTTTGCTATGTCTTGGGGAAATCGTAACTGCAATCTTGGCATAATCGTAATTATGGGGACCGCTATAAAACGAAAGTACCAAAAATAATTACAGCATAGACACATGAATTTTTGCAATTAACATAAAAACATACAAGCAATCAAAATTTTCACAATGAACATATGAACACATACAATTGAGGGCATATTTTAAAATATATCATTCAAGCCATCAAATATTTAGGGAAAAGTAAAGACTTAGTATATTAGCCATTGGTTCTGAAAGTCTATTTTGGGAAAAAGATTAGTTAAAGCTCAATCTTACGACAAATTAATATAAAATGTATGGTTTAATAAATTTACATTAAATATCTTTTAATATCAGTATAAATTTGTTACTAGCAATTTATTGGGTCAACGTTATTTCAAATGCGTTGAATTAAAATCAGGCAAGACCAGTTTGAATAGAATTATTTTGTATGTTGTATAACAATTTGAGCATAAGCACAATCTGAATTTCATCCTGAATACTTTAAAAATCTTCACTCTCTAATTAAGAAATATAATTGCAGGCATACAACTTATTACTATTAAAAAATCAATTAAAAAAAATTACACTTTTTTCTATAAAATTAAATTTTGTACAGATGTTGCAGAAGCACCGGGGTTTCTTTTTGGCGCCAAAATAGCGACTTTTTATCTGGCGGGCCAACCCGGCGCGCGATTCTGGTGAAATTTTGATAATACAATTATTTTGTATGTTTAGAATAAAAATTGTGTGTGTGTTTTAGAATAAAAAGGGCAGATGTCGCAGACGCATTGGGGTTTCCTTTTGGGGCCAAAATGGCGATTTTTGAATGGGATGGCAACCCGTCGATTTTAAGTCCTCTGGGATTTTAGCTGAGTCAGTTGTATTTTAGACAGTGTGTGTGTTTTATAATAAATTAAATGTTATGTGTGTTTTATATATAAAAAAAAAAATGTGTGTGTTTATTATGAAAATAGTGCATGTCTTATAATAAAATTGTGTGTGTCTTATAATAAAATTGTGTGCGTTTAATAATAAATTGCGTGTGTGTTTTATAATAAAACAAATTACTTGATAATAAAATAAAACTAACATGCACGTTAGGCTCTTCCAAAACGGGATTTTCTCGCGAAAATGGCACAAAGAAAAAATCGCTTCAACTTCGGTGCGTCTGCGACATCTGTTCCAAATAAAATTGTGTGTGTTTGATGATAAATTGTGTGTGTTTGATGATAAATTGTGTGTGTTTTATAATAAAATAAACTGTTTAATAATAAAATAAAATGAACATGCTGTTTTTGCACGGCAGGCCTAACCTTTATTCGACGGACTTTTCTCGCCAAAATAGCACAAAAAGAAAAATCGTGTCAACCCCAGTGCGTCTGTGACATCTGTTGCTTAAATTTATTTTTTGTTTTATTGTAACTTTTCTAAAGAAGAATGAAATATTAAAATAAATAGTACTTCTCCATTATCTCGTCGACCGCTTTCCGTGAAAAAAAAAAAAAAAAAAAAAAAAAAAAAAAAACTATAGCCAAATTTTAACGCCAATCGCCAATGCCAATAAACAAATGTTGCCATTGCAATCTCAGATAATAATAATAATACTAATACTAATAATAATAATACAAGAAATTCGGAGAAGCCCCTCTAACTAAAGTGTCAACTATCAGTAACCTTAAGCGATAAAATTTACAATTATCAATGGAAAAAGAAAATAATAATAATCTGGGATATTTAATTATTTACATTTTTTTTTCTTAATTATTTCTCTCAGATGGTGGATAACCGTCAGTTGAAACTGATGAATTTATTGTACGTAACTATGCATCACAATATTTTTTCAATGCTTTTTCTCTTTTAATATCATGACATCACTGTTTAATGACTTAATTGTTATTTTAACTAACGAAATACTTAAGAAATCAGTAAAACATCATTAAAATGGAGATTAACGTCGAATTAAAAGTCACTTGATGACATACCAAACAATTGTAACGCATCTGAAGCCACGACCATGCATTTTTGTCTTTAAATCCTATAGTTTGCAGATAGTTTTTTTTTTTTTTTTTTTTTTTTTTTTTTTTTTTTTTTTTTTTTTTTTTTTTATGGAATAAGGTCGACGGGATAATGGTGAAGTACCAAATAAATAAGTAAATAAAATAAAATACTCGTATATATATTTTTTTCTTTTCGTTGGGTTGTCCGAAAAATTCGTGCCGTTTGGGAAAATTGATTTGTACCGGAAAATTCTGCGTGTTAATTATTAGACATTATCTATCGGAATTAATGGCTTCTAATCATTAAATGATAGAATTTTCTGGTACGAAATAATTCCCCCTAACGGCACGAATTTTCCAGACAACCCAATAATTATATTTCATTCAAAGAAAATGAACGTTTTCAGCCAATCATTGCTTTTGAAAGCGAGGGCGCAAACCAAAACCATGTTTTTTTTTTTTTTTTTTTTTTTTTTTTTTTTTCCAGCTAACACGGATAACCTTTATTTTACATTAAATTTGCATAAAAGGCAGCAAAAAATGTAAAATAAGTCTATTACTGTTTCGGAATATTTTTAAACTCATTCAAATGCAAACCATTATCTAGCATTAGCATAAAATGAATTTGCCTCCACTTTCAAAATCAGCGGCTCAATCAACGTTTTTAGACAGATTTTGCATTTTTAATGACCCGATTTAGAAGCGGCTGTCCCACTTTTTGCGATAGTGGATCTGGCAACACTAAGTCACGTCATATATATATATATATATTGATAAGTGCATGCAGTAATTTATGTTAACTTTTTTCTCTAAGCACGGTGGAAAACAAACGGTTCGGATAATCAAGCAAATAATGAAGTTATATCATTTAAAATTCGCAAAGAAGTTTATATACATGCAAAAATGTTAAAACCTATGGCTATTAAGAAAAAAATGAAGCGTCTAAAGCAGTTGTTTCCAACCTTTTATTAGCCACGCCCCACCGAAGTATCTGTGAAATCATGATCCCCCCCCCCCCTATACACACACATGCACACTATA
This sequence comes from Maratus michaelseni, assembly GCA_963931845.1. Taxonomy (NCBI): domain Eukaryota; kingdom Metazoa; phylum Arthropoda; class Arachnida; order Araneae; family Salticidae; genus Maratus; species Maratus michaelseni. The sequence goes on from OZ007595.1 coordinate 109,253,817, forward strand.
ACATACCGGGTGTTTCAAAAGTTCGGTGCGAAAGTAAAACGCGATAAAAAAAAGAGGTATGGGTCGGAAAACATGCGGTGTGCAGAAAAATATTTAGCATGCTACAGAATTTTGTATAATATCACAAAAAAAAAAGAAGAAAAAAAAAAAAATCAAACTCCCGGCAATTGAGGGCGTTGCTTCAGTTAAGGGGCTACTTCACTCAGACGAAAACACCCGCTGGCTAATGTTAATCCTATGGAGGAAATTTTTGAAGATATCTCGTTCGCATTTCAATATTTTTCAATATTTTTTTTTTTTTTTTGCATTGGATAGCTGAGGTCAATCTCTATGCACGCTCCTTTCTACTTTTTCGATTTTGATTACAAGTTTTTTTTATTAAGATACTTTCACTTTCGAAACCGGTTTTGAAAGTGAAAGTATCCTCAATAAAAAAACTGCAACAAAAATCGAAAAAGTAGAAAGGAGCGTGCATAGAAATTGACCTCAGCTATCCAATGCAAAAAAAATCATTTAAAAATATTGAAATGCGAACGAGATATCTTCAAAAATTTCCTCCATAGGATTAACATTAGTGAGCGGGTGTTTTCGTCTGAGTGAAGTAGCCCCTTAATTGCTTGGAATAATTCCATATTGCTCGCACACTGAAAGATTTGGATACAAAAACATTAGAGAATACTGCATATACACTTTTAATAAGCAAAAATAATAATGGTGCGTGTTGTTATTGTGACTAAAAATTGCACATGATAACCATTATTATTTTTGCATATTAAAAGAGTATATGCAGTATTCTCTAATGATTTTGTATCCAAATCTTGTATTGTGTGAGCAATATGGAATTATTCCGTGCAATTATCTTCAGCAGCATCCTCTCTATTGTCGGAATTTTGAATATATATATATATATTTTATTATTATTATTATTATTATTTGTGTGTGTGTGTGTGTGTGTTAGACAAAATTCTGCAGCAACGCTGAATATTTATCTGCAACCTGCATGTACCTCCGACCCAGAGATCTTTTTTTTTTTTTTTGTTATTATCGCGTTTTACTTTCGCACCGAACTTTTAAAACACCCGGTATATCTGTTATTATGTATACCAGGCGGTGTAATAAGAGGAAGTTATTTTCACATAGAAGGAACCTAAAGAACTTTAACAATAACAAGTCATTTCGCAATTTTAGTTTATCAAACAGGTAATTTTTCTGTCACAAATATGTTTTAAAACATAACATAATAGTAAAAGCAATGAGACCGCTCGAGTTCGCCTTTATGCTATAAAGAGTTTCGTTGTTTCTTGCCAACTTAGCTCAGTGTAAAACAAGAATGTTCTAGTCTTCATTTTTATCTTCACAAAATTTCTGGGAGAGACTCTCACATTTGGCATCAAATTTAATAGTGTTTATATATTTTATGACAGATTTTAAGAACTCATTAAGAACTAGTGAAACATTTTTAGATAGACTAAGATTTCATTATATAAATAGCACAATACACAAAAAACATTTATTTTCCATCACACACGTGTATTGTCTGATTTTAAAATTTAATTTATATGCTATGATTCGTATTTAATTACTGTGTTGTAAGTCCTGCGCTAAAGCCATCAGAAATTTACTATTATTTACCTTTTTCTTTTTTCTTTTTTCTTTTTCTGATGCACATTTAACATTTATTTATTTTATACGGTTTGTAGTACCTCGTTCATCTATCTCAAATCTTGTTTAGATTAAATATGTTCTACACAATCAGTTTTAGAAGTAACTTCAACCTAGCTTCACGTATTAAACTTTCTTCATGTGACATGTAGCAGAATGAATTAAAACACAAGTCATTCAATAAATCGTCGAAAATAAATAGTTTGAATAATTATAAAATACATTAACAACAAGAATCGTTATAGAACTTTTAAATAAATTGCAATATTTACAATATATTATATAATTGTGAAAATATTTTCTATGTTAAGCCAATATTTTAAGTGCATTGGAAATGAATTTGACTATTAATCCGTGATTCGGCGTCACATTTTGGCAACCAATGATTTTCCCATATAAGATATAAGATAGATAGGATGGTACAGATAACGAAACTGGCAGCCATCTGCCTGAGCACTATCGCGGGATGTTTCCATAGTTCCATAGCAACATATCACACCCCGCTGCAATGTGAAGTGAAATGGCAACCCCATCACCGATTATGTCTCCGAGTCGAGGTAATATCAGTAATTGGATTGCCATTCATTTCACATAAGTAGTGCGATGTTCAAAATGTTCGTAGCTATTCATGCAATAGGAATTTTTTTTTTTTTGCATTCAATCATAATAATAATAATAATAATAATAATAATAATAATAATAATAATGCGGCATATTTCACATGATAAAAATTCGTTTTCGAGTTATATTTACTACTAACTATAAAAAGCCCCACTAGTGGCTGAGATGTTCTGCTCTGAAAAGCTGGTAGACGGGAGTTGCTAGGTTCAAACCCCTGTCACGCTCGTCGACCTAACCGCACGGAGTTTTCCGTGGTTTTCTTCGAACCTTGTCGTAAATACGGGTTAGGATCCCTTAGAAAGTGTCCCACGGAGGGCACTCCCCCTAAGGCTTATATCCCTCGTGTAGATAATCGGCCGTCATAAAATCAATTTACTAACTGTAAAAATAAAATAATATATATATATATATATATATATATATGTGTGTGTGTGTGTGTGTGTGTGTGTGTGTGTGTGTGATACTAATTTAAAACCAAAAGCCAAACAGGCACACCAGAAGGCCTGGCTATAGGGTTGGCATCAGTAATAGTTTTGATGTTAAACATGTTTTTGATGCTTTAAGAAGCACAAAGAGCACAGGGCCTAGTTAAAGTGAGGGCTGTTTTATTATTATTATTATTATTATTACTATTACTATTATTATTATTATTTTCTTCTGAGCAACGCGGTAAGGAGGAGAATAAATATAACCTCTCACATCCTGAAGGAGAATCAATACGATAGTGCTGCCATCTACCCTAATTCACTAAAACTAAAAACTGTTTACCGGCATAAATAGGTAAATGGTTAACACTTACTTAATCAATTCTGAACCTTCGATTACTATCTTTTGTATATCTGTTCTATAAGATGCAGTGACTTTTTCTTTTATTTGTTGGCTATAAAAGAGTCTTTGGAGACGCAAATTTGGCATATATATATATATATATATATATATATTAGTTTTTGTGAGTAAAGGCAAAAAATATACACTTTTATTCAATTACTACCTATCCCGGAAATATCGCTGTATAAAGTGTATAACTATTGAAATTACGTCATGTGATCTCACAGATAGGATGAGAGTAATTAACGTAAGTTTTTTTAGAATAACAGTCGAGCGTTAAGAGTTAACTCGTTTGCACATTTTTTTTTTTTTTTTTTTTTTTTTTTTTTTTTTTTTTTAAATAATTATTCCAAGTTAAGACGTACCGCCAAATCATGCGCAGAATTTGTTTTTTTATCCTGCAATTTTTATTTTATTTATTATTATATGCATATGTTTTTTGTTTTATTTATAAAATGTCTTATTTTCGTTCATAGCTAGTCAGTGAGTGATTATGACAGTGACTTAAAATTATGCTAAAATCAGTCTTAGTTGTAATAAAAAGGGTGAACTCCGGATAAATATTTACCAAGTCAAAAAGTTGGTAAAATACAAAATATTTGAAAAATGTTGTAGAATATTTTATGCTTTCTTTTTGCGCTTTTTAAAAATGCACAATAGGAAAAATGGATATTTTTTGCAAGAAAACTTCAAAAAAATAAAAATAAAAATAAATAAATAAATAACAATTTTGTCATTTTTTTTTCAAGACATCTTGATAGATAATAAAATAAAGGATTATAAAAGTTTAAAGATTTTATTATTCAAAGTGCACTAGGAAGGAATGATTTCTGTCTTCAAACAAACTAGCAGCTGAAACGTAAAGTGGCCGCATGCTCCTGATCTATTATTTGCTGGATTTGCAGATAAAACCACAAAGTACTCACTCATCAAAAAAATTAATTTTCTTGCTGGGAACCCTTTGTCTTCTTACTCATTATTAGATCTTGTGTTTTAATGTGGGGATGCTTCTTTTGAGATTAATGTAATAGAATGACAGACAAAAATAGTATAGAACTGCCCTGGTCGGCATATAATGAATATTTTGACGTTAAAGAACAACAAGAAAGTGGTAATTATTCTGTAACATGTAAACTTTGTCCAATTAATAAGAAGTTATCAGTATCAAAATCATCTGCTTACAACTTGAACATAGGGGTGAGTTGGCATTTTCTTTATTAATAATAATTACTGGATCGCATCTCGCACCGAATATCTAAATCGTTATTCACTAAAATTCCTAAATCATTCAAAAAAGTATTTTCGAATTAAGATCCCTGATTCAGAAAATATTCTTATCGAACTATTTATTATCGCAAAAAAATATTTTATTAATACGTCTTTTGATCGTTGTGAAATATTTGTCCAATGTATTGCATACAAATTAATTTACTGCATATTTCCTTTTGAAGATTCCAATAGATAAAACAAAGGTGGTTGGAAATAAAAATATATTATTTTAAAAAATGCCTAAGAATGCTTAATTTTATTTTTATGGCTATTAATCTTTACTTTACCTGCACAGGTTTTTTTATCGCTAAAATAATTGATTTATAATGTTTTACATTTGATTTGATAATGGTTAGCTTGGTGTTTTAATGAAATATCTCTATCTTTGTCTCCAGAATGAATCTAAAGCGCAGAATGTTGAAATTCGGATTTCAAAGAGAAACAAACAAAAAGAGATAGAAATGAATGATCTTGTTCAATTTTTAAATTGCTTTCAGGAACTATATTTAAATTGTAAAGAAATAAGACTATTTAGCTCTATTTTTAAAAAATAATGTATATTCCTATTTACCAAGGGCTATCCGCTCTTAAAGTTGGTCTAAAATCCAAACTGGCTACTTTATGACCTATTCTTTAATTAATTCATTTTTGTTCGGAAACGCATGGAAATGCAGGTGTTCTTATTCAGAAACTTTGTAACCGAAAGACGTTTTTTACTATTATTTATTTTATTTATTTTATTTTTTGGTAAAGACAGAAGATTTTTCAGAAAACACTGACAAAGTCGGCGTTTTCAACCGAATTTCCGACGCAGCAGCATGGGAAAGGAAAAAAAACGTGACACGAATCGCTTATAACTCAATAAGTAATTTATTTATCAAAAAATGAAAAATTCATTTCGATTCCAAATCGCTTCAATACTCAGACCTGCCAATTTTATGCCTTTGTGTTTAAAAATGAATCAGATAATGTATTAGAAAGTTTCGCATTGTTGAGCAAGGAATTTGAGAACCACCTTAAGCGCTACTGTGCTATATCACTCTCATAAATTTTTAAGATTATTACAATTTTTGTTTTCAAATTTCCTCTTTTTAACATTTTCCAACATAATTAAAAAGTGTATGAATTCGCTTTGTCTGTCTGTCCGTGCTCTAACTCTCGTAAATATACTCGGATTACCATTAAAGTTTTATATGTTGTTGAAGTTTACCATATAATGTTCAGTATTGAAAATGAAATGTGTAGCATGTATATCTCGCTTACAGGGACATTCAAAAGAATTCTGTTACATTATGGTCTACGGGGAAAAATCGTTTGCGGTGTATTTAATAAGCGATGATAACTAAAGTAACGAACAGTAGCGAAGTAGCGACTACTTTTGAAAAGTAGTTTGTAGCCGCTACTTTTTAAAACAAGTAGTTGTAGTTGTAGTTCGCTACAAACAAAAAGTACTTTTTCCGACCCCTGTATATAATAAAGATAAAGTGGGACGTTGTTGCTGCATGGGTTTATTTTATATTTATGATTAAAAATCAAAATTTAAAATTTAAAAGCTCAGTTTATTTTTCTTTATCCCATGTTTTATTTATTATTATTATTATTATTTTTTTTTTTTTACGAAACAGATGATGTTATCCTCTAATGCAGTTAAAATACGATTGATAATATGTATATATATATATATATATATATATATATATATTTGGTAAAATTTTGCAAAGCATACGATGTAATCTATTCATTGAAATGCAATTCGTGTAATATGGAATATATTGGACAGTCTTGTCAAAAATTACATAAACGGCTAAATTTACATCGTTCTCATATTGATAAATTTAAAAAATCTAAATTTCAAACTACTCATAATATTGAATATACTCATTTCAAAAATCATGATTTTAAAAATATTACTATTAAAATACTTAAAATACAAAAAAATTTTACTGAACGACTTTTTATAGAATCTAAATATATAAGACATTTTAATACTACCTATCCTTATGGATTAAATCAATTAGTATACAAAAAATCACATCCTGTTTTTTCAGATTTAACTAAATATGAAAATTATAAAAATCTTTATTCAGGATTAAAATTTTCAAACATAAAAAAAACTTCAAGATCATGTAAACATAATATAAAAAAATACACTGATAATATTGTGATACAACAAGAGCTTGATGATCTTGAGGCACAATTTTGTAATGATTATTGTTGGATTGCTATAAGAAAACATATTTTTAGTATTAAAAAGAAATATTTACACCAATATTTCAAAGTATTTAAAAAGAATCAATATTCTCCACATTTTTGTGATATCTTTTATGATATTCTTCATTATAGAGCAAACCTATTAAATACAAGTCTTTCTAATAAACCTAAATATAAAACTAATAATACACAACTAATTATAAATTTTTCCAATCATGTATTTAATAATATCAATTTACACAATATCATAAACAATACTACTAATAATTTTCCAATAAAAAATTTTACCACTCACAAGACATATAAATATAATCGCACACTTGGACGTAAAATTTTTAATTACAATTCTTTTGCAAAACAAATGGTCTCTTCAAATAATTACCCTTGTTATTGTAATGACCCAAAATTTCAAAAGTACATAAATACAACACATGGTCATATTATTACTGGTGATCTTAATATTGTAGAACAACCTATTTTACAAAACTTAATGCATAATGGAACAAAATTTCGCCTTCCATATAGGTGTAATATCAAATCCATAATATTGCAGTTTATTCAAGATATTGATTTATTTATATATAAAATTGCTATTGATTACAATAAACCTATCGAGTATTTTAGTGAATGGAGATTTTCTGTAATAGATAAATTTAAAAATGAAATTATAAAAAAATATCAACATATTACACATGCAGCTTTTAAAAATATAAATAAACATATATCAGAATTACAAAACAAATTTATAATTACTTATGTAGATAAATCTCCAAATAATTATGCTATTATTTGTAAAGACTACTATAAAGTGTTAATTCACAATGCAATTAACACAAGTAATATTTTTAATAAAACTAAATTAAATATTGAAATTAATAATAGACAATTATTAAATTATCACAAATTACTAAAAATCAAATGTAATAATTTAAATTATCCTTATCTTGTTATAATTCCAAAATTTCATAAAAATCCAATTAAATTTCGCACAGTTACCATCGGTTGTAATACATATAATAATAATGCAAGCAATTTACTACTGAATATTTTAAAGCAGATATATGATATAACAATAAAACATAATAACCAACATTGCCTAAAAAACAGTTTTCAGCTTATTAATAAAATAAATAATATCAATCCAGTAAAATTCATAAAAACATTGGATTTTACTGATTTATTTAATAACATTGATATAAAAGACTTACATAAAACAATGTGTATATTATTTAAAGAATTTAAATCTCAATTAAAATTAAAAGATCATATTTCCGTAAATTTTTCTAAAACTTTACTAAATTTTACATTGCATAATAATTACATCATATATGAAAATATTATTTAAAAACAATGCCAGGGAATACCGCAAGGTGGGACCGCTTCTAGTATTCTCTCTGACCTTTACTTATATTATTATGAAAGAAATATTGGTCCGAACAATGATTATGTATTTTATCGCTATATTGATGACATTATCATATTTTATTTCAATGATAAAAGTTGCACATCACCACTCAATTTTTATCCTAATCAGCTTACATTAAGTGAAAACGATTTGATTAATAATAATATAAATTTTCTTGACTTAAAAATTAAAATTAATGATAATTATAAATTAATTTTTGATATTTATGATAAAAGATTTGATTTTTCATTTAAAGTAAGTATTTTTACCAATTTTGCTTCATGTTTACATAAATCAGTTTATAAAAATATAATTATCAATTATCTTCATCGTATAAAATATCTATGCTCAGATATAAATAAAAACAAAAATATTAGATTTATTCGAGATCATGCAAAACTATATGGTTATCCTATTTTTTTAATAAATTCAATTATCAACTCTTTTAAATAATATCTATTACATCATATAAATATAAACATGTTATGTAATAAATTATTGTTTTAGCGTGCGATAAAAAATAGCAAATGATATAGCAAATTACAATTAAAACATACATAAATACAATTACAACATATAAGGACAATAATTAAGATGATTGAAAATTATTTACACTTTATATAGTTATTGTGATTGTGCGTTGCCGATCACCTTTATTTTAAGTGATACTAATGATCAGATTTAAAACATATATAAATACAATTAAAACATATACCATTAATACATATAAGGACAATACTTAAGATGGTTGAACATTATTTACACTTTATATAGTTACTGTGATTGTGCGTTTAGTCGATCACTTTTATATTAAGTGATTCTAATGATCAGTTACTGTCTATAAAATATGCATTGTATTAAAATAACTTATACAAAAACACATAAAATTATACATGGATAACATTGTTGATAACATTGTTGATTATAAATCACAAACATAAATTTTATTTATTTATTTTTTATTTATTCATTTTTTTAAATATTTTATTTGAATGTTAAATTTTAATAAAGTCTTTTAAATACTGCATTGCATTAAAATGATTGAAACACATAAGTAATCTTATTATTATTAATTAATTTTTTTACGTAATATTTACTCAATGTAAGAATCTTTGTAATACTATGTAAGATAAATATAATTCTGGTTAAATTTAATTCATATCATTGGATTTTGTACGATGTTAATGTAAAACTACAGTGATATTATTATTTTTTACTATTTATACATATTATTAAATATAATATAATAAATTTGTAAATCAAGCTTAATTTTGAATAATTATTGTTCCAATAGAGGGCAGCACATTGCTTGTCAATTAAATGTTAATAGTATTTTAATTTACCTATAGAGGGCGCTGATCGCTTGTGTATTTAAATTTTACTTTTAAAGATTAAAATTAAATGGAAAAATTTTTATATTCACAAATATAAATTTGTTTTTGAGTGTATTTATCACATAAATAAATTTGTGTGTTTTAAATCAATTTGTGTTAAGGTGTACTAATGAAGGTGATATTTCAAAATATGTTCTCTCAACTTAACCTTCAAATAATTTCCCTCAACTTGACTATATCATCAAGTATTTGATATTTTATGATGTGCGCCATGTGGTCATATTGGCATAAATTAGACCTTGTGTTGTTTAAAGATTTTGGATAATTATTGTGAGTAAAATATTTTATATACAAGTTTTTTATTTCCAATTTTATTATTTCCAACTGTTATCTGGTAAAAATATTTTATCTATTCTTTACAAGTTTTTTATTTCCAATTGTTTTCTGGTAATAATTCAGTATACCTGGATGATTGTACTGATGTTTTTTAAAACACGTGTGGATACATCCACGTTGAAAATTATATCTACACGTGTTTTTCCATATCCAATTCTAATTTAAATCTCCTGTTATCCAATTTTCCATTATATTTAGTTCATATTTCATTTCTTAATCCATTTGTATTCACTTGATATCAACTCCAAATTATTAACATTTTATGGTTTGTTGTATATATATATATATATATATATTTTATATAATTTTTTCTCTCTCTCCTTTTAAATATTCTTCATATTTTCAGTATTTTTGGCCAATTACCATTGAAGCACAAGCTATGGTAAAATTATGATTGCACTTGTTAATTTATTAACTATGTGGTATTCTGTCTACACATTATTACTAATTATCTCTCTGGAGATTTAATTAGATTGTTACAAGAACTTGATATGTTTTTTGAAATTCAAAGATATTATAATATATATATATATATATATATATATATATATATATATATATATATATATATATATATATATATATATATAATATAAATATAATATATATATATATAATATATAATATATGCTAATATATACATACATATATATATATAATTACTAGGACTTCCCTCAAAGGGATTAGTCTGAGTGATATTGCTGAGAACATAAAGTTAACAATTACGATATAAAGAAGATATCAACAAGAATCTAAGTGAATATACAGCATATGATAGACAATGGATAGATAAAGATACAACATATGAAAAATAGCAAATTAAATGATATAATTACAAAATATCATATATAAATTCATATACTGTTATGTTTTCATATGCATTTTTTTTTATAACATTTGGCAAATAATCTCATTTTCTTAAGCGGGAATTGCTCAAAACTTTAGAAAAAAAAAAAACGCCGGATCTTTTAAAACGATATTTTTAAAGTCACATAATCAGATTTGCAGCCAATAGCGTATTTTAGCAAGCGTAGTTTAACGCAAATTTAATTTAATTTTTGCAACATTTTCTTTGTGACAAATATCTAAATAAAATATTAAAAAATAAAATATTAAATATTGAAATATTAAATCAAATATTTAATATTTGAATTAAAAAAATTTCCTTTGTTTATTTGTAAACTATTTATAGAAACTCGTATATTTCAAACCACATTGATAACATGCTTTGCTACAAACGTGTCTACCAGTCTAACTACTCGTATGTCTTAGCTGTGTCTCTCTCCGAACTCATCTGTCTACTGTCTCTCTACTCTTCTGTATACCCGTCTCAGTATCCGTCTGTCTTTCTACCCGACTCTTTAATCGTGTCTCTACCTGTCTCGCTTCCCGTTACACTACTCGTCTATCAACACGTCTGTCTGTCTATATACTCCTCTTTCTACCCGTCTGTCAAGTTGTCTCTGTACTCGTCTCTCTATCCACCACGCTACCCGTCTCCCCACCCATCTCACTACCCCTCTGTCAACCCTTTTTTGCACCTGCCTCGCTACCCGTCTGTCTATTCATTTCGCTACCCGTTAGCTTATCTCTGTCGCTATCCGTCTCTCTACCCGTCTGTCTACCCGTTTGTTTACACGCCTATCTATCTCTCGCCAACTCTTCCCAATATTTAAACAATTTAGTAAACGGAAGCCGTTTATCTGTTATTAAATGCAAACAGGAGTAATTTATCTAAAGAGTGTAATCAGATGCAATTTTTTTAAATACATACATAAACCAGCATAATAATTCACCAGTTTTATTTTCATAGTAGTTTATGTCATTTGACAGTAAATCTCAACTTCTTCAACCCGAACTGCGTCAAGCTTTTTAAAAAAGCCCCAAGGTCCGTATAACTGGGAAGGGGAATTGTCCTCAGGGCTATTAGATACATATTATTAAGTTAAGTGAAAGTTTCGTAATCGGGTTCGCAGCCAATTTCTTATGTCAGAAAGGGTGGCTTCACGCCATTTTAAATTCATTTCTGTAACTTTCTTTTTCTTTTTTTGGTGGGTGGTTGGGGGGGGGGGAGGGTTCCAAATATATACACTTAAATTCAAACTTTTGCCCCCATGTTAATATTAGTGTTGTTTGTATTATCAATTAATACTTTGTTGATCGAGCTACATTCGAAACAAATGTAAAATACTTCTACAGTTTTTTTTTCTAGGAGAAAGTTCCGTAATCGGGCCCTAAGCTAATCGGGGAATTTAATATCATTATTGTTTCTAACTCTTATAGAGTTAAAACAATATTGTTGCTAGCATTACTCTTGTTTGTGACCAACCTCTTCTGTGTATCTGAATAGGGAAAAGTTCCGTATCATGTACTGGTTGGTGCCAAAGGCAGTTGTAGAATCTTACAAATTTTTCTAGAGAGCGGAAAAACATGTTTTTTAAAATATTTACAAATATACGTTTATTAAACCATGTTTTTGAGCCATTTTAAAAAATTAAGTACGGTGCTAAAATAAAATTTTATTGCCATTTTCGATATTTTAATAAGAAATGAAAATACATAACAAACAAATTTAACAAAACTAAGCCATTTTTGGGTACTTCTCTATTATCCCGTCGACCACTTTTCATAAAAAACTATCGCCAAACTAAGATTAAACGCCAAAAATACAGTCCCATTTACTTGATGCCAGAAGCATTATACGTATTTGTTATGCCATCAAGTGGTTTTTAATTCGACATTTGCGTGTATTTTTCATTATGTTTTACTGATTTATTAGTTATTTCATTCATTAAAGTAACAATTGTGTCCTTAAATTCTTATATTTTATTTATTTTGATATTTCAATGGCAACGTTCTCCCGTTTATTTAGCGTTACAGTTTGGCGATAGTTTTTTGTTATGAAAAGTGGTCGACGGGATAATAGAGAAGTACCCATTTTTTGTGATAAATAATTGTTATTGCCAGGGGGGCAAATTGTAAACAATTAATAAGCGAACTAAAAAAATTACCGGAAAAAACTTGTGGGAATCTCAAGAAAGAAATATCTGATATAAATAGCATTTAAAATCTTAAAATGGAGTAGTGGTACGTATAAAAATGCAAAACATTATACACCTGATATAAGAATTTTTTAATTTTTTTATATTTCCGAAAGCACAGATAAAAGGGTAAAAATCCCGACACAGATGCCATATACTCACCACGTTGGCGCGATTTTTCCCCCGCCCCTTTGGCGAAAACTGTTTGTTGTGTTTGTTTACTTTTATTTTTTATTTTAATTCTATAGATTATTTTTATATGTATATCAATATTAATTTAGGCACAGATGTCATATACGCACCAGATTGGCGTGATTTTTCCCCCCGCCAATTTGGCGAAAACTTTGTTTTTGAATATTAGTTACAAATACCATACAATAAGAGCATGTAATTTTTTATTTCAATATAAAAATAAAATAACGTAATAAATGAAATAGCTCCTATTATTCAAAAATGGGAAATAAAAATAAATAAATGATAGTTTGATATAAATAAATATTGATATATATAATAGAAACAATTTATAGAATTAAAATAAAAAATAAAAGTTAATAAACAACAATTGAAACAAAATAACCGGGTTACCATGTGAGGCATAAAATTGCCATTTTGTTGCAATCGCGCCAATGTGGTGCGTATATGACATCCGCGCCTTTAGTTATATCAAACTATTATTTATTTATTTTTATTTCCTTTTTTAAAATAATAGAAGCTGTTTCATTTATTACGTTATTTTATTTTTATATTGAAATAAAAAATCACGTGTATTATTTGTCACACTATTTGTAACTAATATTCAAAAACAAAGTTTTCCCCAAGCTGGTGGAGGGGAAAATCGCGCCAACGTGGTGCGTATATGACATCTGTGCCTTGTTTCATTTCACATAGAGGTACTGCTCTATTATCCCGTCGACCACTTTTCATAACAAAAAACTATCGCCAAACTGTTAGATTAAACGCCAAAAATGCAGTCCCATTTACTTGATATCAGAAGCATTATACGTGTTTGTTACGTCATCAAGTGGTTTTTAACGTGACATTTGCGTGTATTTTTCATTATGTTTTACTGATTTATTAGTTATTTCATTCATTAAAATAACAATTGTGTCCTTAAATTCTTATATTTTATTTATTTATGTATTTTGATATTTCAATGACAACGTTCTCCCATTTATTTGGCGATAGTTTTTTGTTATGAAAAGTGGCGACGGGATAATAGAGAAGTACCCACATATGTATTGGTACTTTTATGTTAACTTGGCGCAGTTGATAAATCGCCAAATATTTTTCTCATAACATCTTCATATTGCATTCATTTCATTTAAATATAAATCTTTCACTGATTTCATTTGAAATACATACATTAAAAATACACGTCTTTCACTCATTTAATTTAAAATACACGCCTTTCACTAATTCCATTTAAAATACTAAAAAGGAAAAGAAAATAAGAAATAATGCCACAAATCGAAACCTTTTATTTAAGCATCAAAGAATTGTTCCTAACATACACACGCGAAATAAAAAAGCTGCTAATGGTGTGATTTACGCCAAATCTCTAATACTAATACTACTCTTACTAATCTCTAATACTTTTCAAACAGAAAAAATTCCAGATTAACTTTCCATTTTTATTAAATTGAAATATATTTTATTGTGCTGAATATTAGTGCTTGCATATTTTTTTGCTCCATGTATTCCATGAACTTTTCAATTCCGATTGTCTACGAAAATCTCCCGCCGGTGAAAATGACGTACGCACAAAATTTAGTGACGTATGTACTTTAATTGTGCTTTTTTATCTATTTTTTTAATATAACTTCCAAACGGTTTGACACTTATTCTTGGTAATAAATAGACGACGTTGTCACCTTTATAGGGACCTGCTGTAAAAATTTGAACGAAATCCGTTAAATATTTTTTGAGATATGCTTGACGAAAGGTTTTAATATCCATCGTAGCTATATATGGGGCAAAGTAATACTGCGCTGTGTATGAGTCTTCGTTGCACTCAGACAATTACATACTTAGTCATTATTTCATAGTTTAAGTTGGTGTTATGGTAATGTTTCATTTATGGTTATGTTTAAAAAAAATGTGCTCTCAACTTGTCTTTCAAATCATTTCTCTCAACTCGATTGTCAAAATTATGTGCGCGCCATGTGGACGTGGATATTATGCAGAAGTTTCTATATTTTATCTACAATTTAAAGGTTCTAATTTCCAATATTATTTCAAAAATGATATCTAGCGGTAATTTAGTGAGGTGATTTATAATGTTTTTAGGATAATCGATGTAAGTGAATTATATTATATATTCTTAATGGTTTTTTATTTCCAATTTAAATATTTCCAATCTTATTTTTTCCAACTGTTATCTGGTAATAATTCAGTATACTTGGTTGATTCTACTGTTCTTAGCATCATGCCAGTAGAATTATGAAATACTGAATTATTTTTTAAAACACATGTGGGTGAAACCAAGCTGACGAGTACATCTACATGTGTTTTTTCATATCCAATTCTTGTTTGTTCTCTTGTGGTCCAGTTTTCCATTGTATAATGTTCATATTTGATTTATTAATCCATTTGTGTTTACTTAATAGCAACTCCAATCTATAATTTTTTTTTCTCCCTTTCTCTCTCTTTCTTTTTTAAATATTATTCAGGTATGAGTAAATTTGGCCAATTACCATTGAAGCACATGCTATGGTAAAATTATGATTGCACATGTTAATTATTAGATATGTGGTATTCTGTTTACACAATATCATTATTTATCTCTTTGTAGATTCAAGAATGATATTAGAACTTGATATGTATTTTGAAATTCATAGATATTATAATTATATATATATATATACATATATATATATATATATATATATATATATATATATATATATTATTACACATTTTATAATGGACTGTGATGTGATATTTTTATATGTATATTAATTTAGTTATATTTACATAGTCATTATTTAATTAATTTAAATGAATTTATATTCATTAATATTAAGAATGTTTTTGATCTAATGCATTTAGATTAATGCCTACGGTGGACAATATCATATTAACTTTTAATATAATGTATACTTTTCTAAAGTGTTAATATAATACATGTTTAAATTTTTATTAAACGTTCAACCCTTACCACTTACATCAAGTGTCCTTAATTTTTAACTTTGTATGAAGAAACATTATATGTTACTAATTAATTTCAATATTTAATTAATATTAATTTTAAATCCTTTGTATCTTAATTCAAATATTTAGTATTTTAATTTAATTTAATTTATGTGATGTTGCATTTTTGGCACAGCTATTTAATAGTTGCCATGTCATTTCATGGTACGTATATTTTTATGTTGCTTTAATTATTAATTTTTCCATCTTACATCTTATTTTTAAAACAGAATTATTCATTAATACATCCATTACTTTAATGCAATTGTATATTCTATTTAATATTTATTAATTAATTTCATTTATTTATTATTTAACTAATTGCTATCATCTTTAGATAGTATATGGTTTAATTTTTAAATTTTAATTTTCATCCAATGCTATTTTTATTCATCGTATATTCACTTTTTACCATTGTAGATGGCAGCACCATGGTTTCTGTTGCTTTACAATAATATTCATATTATTCTAAAACCTATTCTGGCAACATGGTAAATCATTTTCTAAAATTAAATTTGGCAACATGTAATGATTTTTTGCAATTCATTCCCTCTGTTTGGTTGTTTTCATGTGGTGCACAGGTATATTTTTTAATCCAAATGGATTATGTACTTCATGACTATTTCAAGATTTATCTTTATGTTATAGGTATGGTTTCTTTCCTTTTTAATATTGTATTTATTTCTTATTTTTTCACAGGTTTGATTCATTGTTTATGAGTAAGTAGTCCCAAAATCATATTCTTTAGCAATGTTATGGCTAATATGATGATGAAACCACTCATTTTATTTGTGGTATTTAGGCATTTGAGACTTGATAATTCTGTCTAAATTCCACGAATTTCAATTCATTCATTCAATTCCATTTATTCAATTTTTAATTTAATTTCTTCTTCTTTTAAATAAGTTTTTGGTATCTATATTCTGTGTGTTGGGGAATACTTTCATTGTCAACAAATTATTACATACTTAATCATTATTTCATAGTTTAAGTTGGTGTTATGGTAATGTTTCATTTATGGTTATATATATATATATATATACTTCGCTATCTGCGATCAGTTTCTTCTGTGATTTTGATGAAATAAATGATACGATAATCTGGCTTGACTAATGTTGTTTGCAGGTATTTTTAGTCCTTATTATTATATATATATATATATATATAAGTTTAAACCTGCATCTAAAAAATATTAGACTGCAGTGCGATATCTTCGCACGGGTCTACCGGTATATATATTATTTCTGTTGACAACATCTTTTTTCTAAGCAAATACAAAACGCAGAAAAATAAATGAGATACCATATGAAAGGATTTTGAACAGGCTTCTGACATAGTACACTTACATTTTGCTCAAACATGTTTTTTAATTAAAAATTTCAGTGAATTAATACATAAATCAGCATTCTTTCATAAATGAAATGAAAGGTTTTTCTCAAATCAGTGTTGCCACAAAAATAAAGTACCGCATTATATTGTGTTTAACAATGATTATAAAATAAATAAATAGTACAATAAAGATAAAGTGGTACACTGTTGCTGTACGTGTTTACTTTA
Source organism: Maratus michaelseni (assembly GCA_963931845.1). Classification (NCBI taxonomy): domain Eukaryota; kingdom Metazoa; phylum Arthropoda; class Arachnida; order Araneae; family Salticidae; genus Maratus; species Maratus michaelseni. The sequence goes on from OZ007595.1 coordinate 109,271,330, forward strand.
TATTTATGATTAAAAAACAAAAATATCTTCTAATGCATTTAAAATACGATTATAAAATAAATAAATAGTACAATAAAGATAAAGTGGTACACTGTTGCTGTACGTGTTTACTTTATATTTATGATTAAAAAACAAAATTCAAATTCAAATCCTAAATTTATTTTTCTTTATCCCATATATATATTTTTTCTTCCCGAAACAGGTGATATCTTAATACATTTAAAATACGATTGATAATTGTTGTTTTCTTACCTTTGTTATCTTAGATCAGTTTTTGGTGTAACTTTACTGGAATAAATTAGATGATACTCTGGCTTGACTAATGTTCTTTATAGATATTTTTAGTCCTTAGTTTTCGCTTAGAAAATTAAACCTGCATCTAAAAAATATTAGACTGCATTGTGAAATCTTCGAATGGGTCCACTGGTCTATTAATACATTCAGTTATTAATACAGTTTAAATATTTTAATTTTATTAGCTTATTTCATATCCTATTTTCCCTCAGTTTTGACATGTCTTTTTTTTTTTTTATTACCCCGTGCGATTTTTAGTTATAATGAATCATTAAATAAAATTGATATATGTTAAAAAAATAAATTGTGAATTTATGATTTTGCTAATATATGGACCAGTGGTTCTGATCCGCTGGGTCTGGGCTCACTGGTGCGCCGTGAGGGCATCTTTGGTGTACCGCAAAAAAATTCAGTAAAGTTCAATTAAAATGTTATGAATTAACAAAGGTATCATTGGTAATAACATAACCAAGGCATTACAATTTTGATAAAATCTGGTAGCCAGCAAAAAAGCTCTATTCGACAAAAAAGAATATTTACTTTCCCCCCACCCCCTGCTCCATATTAGCTATTCAAGAATTATTAATTATTCTTGAAATTTTAATTAAGTTTTATAGATTTTCTTCAAATGAATTATTTATACTCACTTATATGTTATTATTCCTCTAAATGAATGTGACAGACTAATTAGTTTTAATTCTGAACACAAAAATTTGATTTGTAACTCACATAAAAAGCATGGAAAGAGGATTGAAGGAACTTTTTTTTAGCATTGTATCCAATTTTAAATGCCACAGAAGCTGGATTGACAGTATTTTTAAATGTTTTATTGAAACCTCTCCCCCCCCCCTCCCCCGCATTCTAATTCCGTGACATGCTACCTGGTTAGTGCGGAAAAACGGCGTTTTATGTGCATGATATGGAAAATGCTTTTTGAACTTGGATCTTCCATTAAAAATACTAGAGAAGAGGAATATTACCTCTTCCCGCGCGCACTAGGGTTGAGGAAAAGAAAATTTGTCATTTGTGCGCATTTCTTAGGTCAATTTTTGTGACCCCCCCCCCCCCCCCCCCAAAAAAAAAAAAAAAAAAAAAAAAAAAAAAAAAAAAAAAAAAAAAAAAAAACCTCAAGCCCTGAACAAAACAATCCTTCGGAACCATCTAACTCTCGAAGAAGCCTTTAAAATGGAAATTCGAAATTCTGCAGTTTACTATGTAATGAGATTTAGTGCTTGAATACTGTTAAGAAATTATACAAATGGGCTCACATATTCAAATAAAGTTAGTGTTTTCATAGAAAAGAAAAGATTAAATGTTATATGCCGTAGAAATGTTTTAAAATGTGATAAAGTGTAAAATAAGTAAAAATCTTATTGAAAAAAATTTACAAACTTTATGTTCATGCAGACAAATTTTGAAGAATACATCACCAACCCACGGGTGCTTGACACAATATCTCTATATTGGAAGAGGAATGTCTGTTTTATGTACAAAGCGCATGCGTGTCACGAAATATTTATGTGTATTACTGATAAGGAAAATATAACAGAAATAAGAAATAGCAGATAATTGCAATGCAAAAAAAAAAAAAAAAAAAAATAATAATAATAATAATAATAATAATAATGACAATATTAATAAATAGATTTTGCAATATGTTGGTGTACTCTGAATTGCAAAGCTTTTTTGTTTGTGTTATTAAGCGAATTAGTAACAATAAAAATAAAAATAGTTAAAAAAAAAAAAACCCTCTTTTATAAGCATTCAATTTTTATCTTAAAAACCATGCCTAATTTCGAGACTGCAATTCTTGTTGTTTCAAAAAATTTCCGTTACAATACGTTAATTTAGCGTTGGTTCTTTTATTGAAAGTTCGCCGCTTTGATTTACGCTTGATAGAAAGTGCGAACTAGTAAATAATTTTTTTCTCTACTTATTTTTTTTTTTTTTTTTTTTTTTTTTTAATATGAAAACTGGAAAAGGAAAACAAACATTATTTAAATAATCTATAGAGGAATTCTAAATTGATTAATTGTTTAATTATTGTTAAAATATTAAATGATAAAAGAGCATGTTGTAAAAAGCTTTTTGCACTCTTTATTTTTTATTTATATTTTCTACTTTTTAGAGTTAAAAAAAGTTTATTGTTGTAGTCTCACCACCAGTTGGCCTATTTTGGCGAGAGTGGTTTAGCGCATAATGAACTCCGTAATTGGTGTACAGTTAAAACCATAAAGATTATCTGGCGATTTATCACATGCGGCCAGTTAACGGAAAAATGCTTTAAAATTCATTTATTAATTTAAAATTGAATTCTAAACACATTAAAATGTTGCATTATCATCGGAAACATACATATAATTCGATCCTAATTCTAATTAGAAATCGATTACAATATTCTATCGTTATATAAAAAAACCAAGTTTAGTTAAACAAGAATAACAAATCATGCATCAAACATAGAATATGAACCACTTCCAACATAATTCAGAATACCGTAAAAAAGCCTCACAGGGTAAAAAATGATGTCTAAGTAAACAATTCGGAAAACACTTTACACATTTTCAGGAATTACCATCAATAGTCAGAATTCTTGTGTACAACCCTGTAAATGATCCATAGATTTGTATATATACAATTTAGCACAATATACTAACATTTAGTTCAGTTAGGAAATGCACAGCACGTTGAAAATTCTTCCTCGGCAATTTCCGTCAATAAACGGAAATGTACTCGACATCTTTTGTGTAGCCACGTATATTTCTATAGAATTTATACAGACCAAGTAATATGAAAAAAAAAAAGAAAAAAGAAAAATTTAAAAACGCATACTACATTTGAAGATGCACTTCCAGCAATTATTGCACATTCGGATTACTGTTACCAGTGTTGAATTCAGGGGGTGACATTCCCCCCGGAGCATTGAAATGTCCCCCCCCGGAAGATTTGAGATTTTAAGCTTTTAATGGTTAAAAAGTGCAATTTTCCCCCAGGAGCGCTACACTGTTCTCCCCAGAGGCACAGAAATCCTTCCCGGAAAAAGGGAATTCGACACTGACTGTTACCGAATATTTTTGTGTGGCCCTGTAAATGAACGATAACTGCTATGTACACCATATTCTACAGTGGGCATCGTGTAGTGCTCCTCAATTATGTATATCAGTTTCAATATGTTTGAAATAGTGTAACATCATTAAAATGTATTACAAACAATTTTCCCGTTAGACCATAACGTTACGGAATTACTTTGAGTATCCCTGTAAAGGAACTATAAATGCTGCACACTTCATTTTCAATACCGAACATTCCATAATAAACATCAATAACATATATCAATATCATTACAATCCGAGTATATTTACGCGAATTAGAGCACGGACAGACAGCAGACAGACAGACAAACCGAATTCATAAACACTTTTTAACTATGTTGGAAAGTGTTAATAAAAGAGTGTAAAAAAATAATATACCGGGTGTCCAAAAAAGGTTGGACTGATTTGAAAGAATCATAACTCTAAAAATAATTGAGTAAATGCAATTATTTCCTTTTCAAAGTACTCATCAAATATCCAAGATTTGTTAGATGTAGCTGTTTTAAAATCGTGACATTCAGACGATGTGCAGAATCGATGATATGTAAATGCAAATCGCATCACACATTCGCAATTTTTTTTTATGATGCCGGAGTGGAAAGCGTATAAGTCTAAAACTATTGGAGTTATAGGAAAAACGTCAATTAGAAAGTTCTTTAGCATCTTCGATTTAGTAGGAAAGGATCCACTATGTACACAAATAACTTAAGCAAAAAGTTAAAATTCCGAATGTGTGGTGCGATTTGCATTTTCCAATCATCGATTCTGCGCATCGTTTGAATGTCACGATTTTAAAACAGCTACATCTAACAAATCTTGGATATTTGTCGAGTACTTTGAAAAAAAAAAAATAATTTCATTTCCTCAATTATTTTTAGAGTTATGATTCTTTCAAATCAGTTCAACCTTTTTCGGACACCCGGTATATCTCTCTACTGTTTTCCAATCATCCTAACCGTAATGTGCCATGGAGATGTAAAAGTTGGAATAAAGTGTGCAGTGCCGTGAGATAGAAAAAGATTGAGAATATTTGGTCAACCTGCGACCCGCAGGACGCATACGACCCTCTGACCATTTATGTGCGGACCGATACACACAAACGTTAATCCACATTTATAAAAATGTTGATTGCGAATAAAATATATTTAAGACTTTCACAAACATTTTATATGCGTTTGGGGAAGACAAAATCTGTCTGTTAGGGTTTATTTTAAATTATGTTACAGTTCTTATTTCACGATCTTATTTTCGAGGTTTGGAGATCCATGTTAAGAAGATTTTAATGGAATTGTAAAGATTAAAGATCCTAAGTATAATTTGCTTGGTCACAAATTTATTTTACATGTAGTCGTATCTACTGAGAGTGGTATGTATATATTTTAACTTTCAACGTATTCAAAATTTATTAAAAATTAATTCTATTTTTAATTTAGATTTTTAGATTTTAAAAAGGTAAAAAAATTTAGATTGAGTAAAAGCCTGATTTATTTAAAAAAAAAAAAGCTTTTCATTCCTTCTTTCTTTTTTTTTCGTTAATCTTTAGAATTTGGAAATTCTTCTTTATTATATTACTAGATGGAACCCGTCAAAATTTGACGGCAAAAAACTTGATAGTACCATAAAAATAAAATTCATAGCTGCTTTAAAATGTTTGAAACTTTTGCAGAATAATTCAAATAAATAAAAAACCCACTTTGAATTAAAGCTAGGTTGAAGAACAGCAATTGGCTAAGTTTCACTGGCACATGTACTCGCGGAATTTCTTTCATCTGACACATTTAGCGCTGTTGTGCAAGTAAATGGTAAGTGCCCCCTTGGGGAGGGAGAAATGGCGGGATGGACCAAGGAGATGCATAACATGAATAAGCAGTCAAAGACCTTTCAAACGATATGTAACATGAGGGGTGTGTGCAAAATTTTAAAAAGTATCCCCTTGGGGGGGGGGGTAAAGTAGGGGATGGACACGGAACATGCATAATATGATTAAGTGGTCACAGACCTTTCCAACGATATATAACATGAGGGTTGTGTGCAAAATTTAGAAAAGTACCTCTTTGTGGGGGGGGGGGCAAAGCGGGGAGATGGACATCAGAGATATGCATATGATTAAGCAGTCACAGACCTTTCCAACGATATATGACATGAGGGTTGTCTGCAAAATTTAGAAAAGTACCCCCTTGGGGGAGGGGGGGGGCAAAGTGGGGAAATGGACATTGGAGATATGCATATGATTAAGCAGTCACAGACCTTTCCAACGATATATGACATGAGGGTTGTCTGCAAAATTTAGAAAAGTACCCCCTTGGGGGAGGGGGGGGGGCAAAGTGGGGAGATGGACATTGGAGATGCATAATATCATTAAGCGGTCACAAACCTTTCCAACAATATATGACATGAGGGGTGTCAACAAAATTTAGAAAATTGCCCCCCTTAAGGGGGGGGGAAGTGGCGGGATAGACCCCGGAGATGCATAACATGAATAAGCAGTCAAAGACCTTTCCAACAATATGTAACATGAAGGGATTGTGCAAAATTTACAAAAGTACCCCCTTGGGGGGGGGCAAATTGGGGGGATGGACACCGGAGATGCATAATAGGATTAAGCGGTCACAGACCTTTTTAACGATATATAACATGAGTGGTATGTGCAAAATTTAGAAAAGTGCCCCAATTGGCAGAGGGGGGGGGATGGACCACACAGATGCATAACATGAAAAGGCAGTCACAGGCCTTTCGAACGATATATCATATGAGTGGTGTCAACAAAGAAAAGTCTCCGCCCCGTGTAGGCAAAACATACTCCCCCCCGCCGCCATAATTATTGATGCGGACTCATTTTTTAAATTCGTTCGCACCCCTCTTCTCCCACAAAATGTTGTGAATTTTAAAAACTCCACTTACGAATTTTTTTATACCAAAAGCACTTATGTCCGTCGTCTGCATGCAGAGTTTTGTGCTTACAGAAGCCAGACACAACAACACACACACAGACAGACGTTTACCGACATTAATAGTATAGATGATACTCAGTGCCTACACATTTCACCCTTTATAATTCAGCCAATGAGTTGACGGTTGTTCATTTCCAGAAACGAAACAATAATTCTTTAGGATGAATTTTGTTTGTTTGATACACCGTGGCAGAATGCGTGCAATGCAGCGAAAGGCGTCACAAACTTTTTAGGGCACCTGCAGACTAAAAACATATAATCAATCTTCGCGGGGAAAAAATCCTAGATTTCGTCAAATGATCACGGGAAAAACACTAATTTCATCAAAGGATCATGTAAAACGTGAATTTTGTTAAAAGGCCACAGAAAAACGCGATTTACACAAAAGATGAGCAAATTTTGTCAAAGAATCGCAAAACAGGAAATTTCACCCAAAGATAGCGCTTTCTTGCCAAACTTCGTCTAAAAATTGCGGAATAAAATGTATTTTATCAAAAAATCGCTGGAAAACGCACATTTCGTTAAAGTATCGCGAGAAAAATGCGAATTTCTTCAAAGATTGTTGAAAAAACGCGAATTTCATCAAAGGATTGCTGAAAATTCATGAATCTTATCAAAAGGCAGCAGAGAAAATGTGATTATTATCAAAGCATTGCGAAAAAAGAAAATTTCGTCTAAGGATCACAGAAAAACGCAGATTTCATAAAAGAATCGTGGAAAATAACGCAAATTTCGTGAAAAAAAAAAAAATCGCAGAAAAAACACAAATTTCGTCAAATTATCGCTGAAAAAAAAACACGAATTACGTCATAGGATAGCTGAAAAAATTGTGAAACTCGACAAAAAAAAGATACAGAAAAAAATGCGAATTTCATTAAAGAATCGCGAAAAAAAATGCGACTTTTGTTAAAGCATTGCGCAAAGAATGTGAATTTTTTGAAAGGTTCGTGTGAAAAATGAAACTGTCTGTATTAAAAACAGCACACACACAAACATCTATACAAACCTCAATACACACAAACATATTATAGGCAGGGCTTGAAATTCAATTTTTCCAAAGACGGGAGTCTCCCTACCAACATTTTTAAATGGAGGGGAGTTGTAATGTTTGGGAGGGAGAAAAAAAATCTTTAAACCCCACTATTCTTTTACGTGCTATTTAAAGAATTACATTAATGCAGACATGACAAAATACCATTGAAAAAATTAAGTCAACTGAGAATGATTATGTAAAATGTTTATTTTTATTATAAAAAAGGGAAGAAAGTTAAGTTTTATATATGCAGTGTATTTTTCAAGTTCCATTAAATGTGTTAGGGACCCTTAACAATTAGGTTGTTAAATAAATTTCTGACTTTAGATTTTACTTGATTGAGATTCACCGATCGATCGTGGAAAAGACGCAAAGTTCATCAATCTGTCGCGGAAAAAACGCTAAGTTCGTCGATCTGTCACCAAAAAACGCAAAGTTCGTTAATCAGTTGTGGGAAAAAAGCAAATTTCATCGATCGATTGCAGAATAAACACAAAGTTCGTCGATCTGTCCCCAAAAAACGCAAGGTTCGTCGATCAGTCGCTTAAAAAACGCAATGTTTGTCTATCTGTCGCAGAAAAAACGCAAAGTGCGTTGATCAGTCGAGGAAAAAAATGCAACGTTCGTTGATCTGTCGCGGAAAAAATGCAAAGTGCGTCGATCAGTTGCGGAAAAAAGCAAATTTCGTCGATCGATTGCGGAATAAATGCAAAGTTCGTCGATCAGTCAGGGAAGAAAGAAAAATTTCGTCGATCGATTGCGGAATAAACGCAAAGTTTGTCGATATGTCCCCAAAAAACGCAAGGTTCATCGATCAGTCGCTTAAAAAACGCAATGTTCGTCGATCTGTCGCAGAAAAAACTCAAAGTTCGTTGATCTGTCACGGAAAAAACCACAAAGTTCGTCGATCAGTCGCGGAAAAAACACACAGTCCGTCAATCGGTTGCGGGGAAAAAAAATCACGAAATTTATCGTTCGGTTGCAGGTAAATTAAATAATGCAAATTTCTCCAAAAATGCTGAAATTTTTTGGCCGGGAGGCTCCCGCTCATGATCTTTTTTGGGCGGGATTTCAAAATTTTCCGCGCGAATCCCGCCCTGAAATTCAAGCCCTGATAGGTATAGTTTTAATCTGAAATAATATACTGAACTTGAACTAACTTTTGAAAAATCGGGTTAACCCAAATCCAACTTGCAGAAATCTACACTCAGTCTGAAATCGACTCGAACCATAAAGACAGTTAACCCAACTTGCAACAAAAATAATTATTTTCTGTGAATTTTCTGATTTTTTCTTTTCTCAGAAATGCTGTAGTCATTTTGTCCCCCAATTTTGCCCTTTACAATTCAGCCAATGAGTGGAGGGGGCCAAAGGAGCGTTCCTTATCACAAACGAAAGATGAGATACGTTCGTTTGATGTTGTTGTTGAAAATTTATGGATTTCTATTATTAAAGTAATTTTTTCATTTTACCGTATTTATTTTCTTTTTGTGTTGTATGTATTTTGCTACTTTGAATTTTTTTAAACTAACCCTTTTTTTTTTTTTTGGAGAGTGAGAGAGAGAGATTTAGTAATTTGGTGACACGAAGTTCAGCAAATTCTTAAAATCCACAAATCGTTTCCAATGTAAACAATGAAATTTACAATTAAGTTGCAAGTGCAAAATTTCAGTTTTTTAAAATTTTCATGTCATTCTGTACACATTTTAATATGTCATTCTGATCATTATACATATTTAGTTATGCATTATTAATTATTTACTTGACCTTTACTTTTAATATTTTAAATATTTCAAACTTACAGCTGAATGTAATTATTAAAACATTTGAAATACTGCATTCGAAAAATGAAATTTCAGCTTAGAAACTCGACAATTAAAAAATTTAAAGTAGAAAAGTACTTATGATATAAAAAGAAGAAAAAAAAATACACCAGAATTTATCTGTATTACGAAAGCGGGAGAAATGATTTTCTGTGCTATACGAAAAGATATCCAAATAACTCAATCATGAACATAGAAATAGGTATCGGTTTTTATGTTCAGGTGCACTCAATCCAAACTTGAAACTTTTAAAACAGTCATTGAATGAATGAAATTCATCTCCGCCTTTCACATCCAGAAAACTTGCTGTGTCGCCAATTATGTTTATATTTTATATATATATATAAAAAAATAATAATTCAGGCACTTTTCCGTTATACGGACACCATTGTCGCCAAACATACATACATTTTGGCATAGTATCCGTATAACAGAAAAGTACTAAAGTTCATGGTTTAAAATCACAATAAAATATCATGAAATTTATTGATTAGTTGTGGGAAAATATCGGGGAAATAATGTGTTTTTCGTGAATTTTTTGTTTTGTTAACAATGTGGTTAGAGAGACAGGGAGAAATCCAGAAAACTTGCTGTGTCGCCAATTACGTTTATATTTTATATATATATATATATATATATATATATATATATAAATAATAATTCAGGCACTTTTCCGTTATACGTACACTATTGTCGCCAAACATACATACATACATTTACATACATACATACGTACACTATTGTCGCCAAACATACATACATACATTTACATACATACATACATTTTGGCATAGTGTCCGTATAACAGAAAAGTACTAAAGTTCATGGTTTAAAATCGCAATAAAATGTCATGAAATTTATTGATTAGTTGTGGGAAAATATCGGGGAAATAATGTGTTTTTTGTGAAATTTTTTGTTTTGTGTTTAATTGTAAGCATTCATTATAATTTTCAGTGCATTATTAAATTGAAATTTTTGTTTAAAATATGTAAACAAAACAGTGACCAGAAACCTGCACAATTTCTAATATAGATAGATAGATGCATGCATGTAGTACTTTTAATTATTTGGTAAAAATACTGTGATCGTCACTGAGAAAACCTGAATTTAACCTAAAAGTAATTGTCGAGTGTTTAAGCTGAAATTTCATTTTACGAATACAGTATTTCAAATGTTTTAATAATTACATTTAGCTGTAAGTTTGAAATATTAAAAGTAAAGGCCAAGTAAATAATTAATAATGCATAACTAAAAGTAATTGTCGAGTGTTTAAGCTGAAATTTCATTTTACGAATACAGTATTTCAAATGTTTTAATAGTTACATTCAACTGTAAGTTTGAAATATTAAAAGTAAAGGCCAAGTAAATAATTAATAATGCATAACTAAAAGTAATTGTCGAGTGTTTAAACTAATTTCATTTTACGAATACAGTATTTCAAATGTTTTAATAGTTACATTCAGCTGTAAGTTTGAAATATTAAAAGTAAAGGCCAAGTAAATAATTAATAATGCATAAGTAAAAGTAATTGTTGAGTGATTAAGCTGAAATTTCATTTTACGAATACAGTATTTCAAATGTTTTAATAGTTACATTCAACTGTAAGTTTGAAATATTAAAAGTAAAGGCCAAGTAAATAATTAATAATGCATAACTAAAAGTAATTGTCGAGTGTTTAAGCTGAAATTTCATTTTACAAATACAGTATTTCAAATGTTTTAATAGTTACATTCAGCTGTAAGTTTGAAATATTAAAAGTAAAGGCCAAGTAAATAATTAATAATGCATAACTAAAAGTAATTGTCGAGTGTTTAAACTAATTTCATTTTACAAATACAGTATTTCAAATGTTTTAATAGTTACATTCAGCTGTAAGTTTGAAATATTAAAAGTAAAGGCCAAGTAAATAATTAATAATGCATAAGTAAAAGTAATTGTCGAGTGTTTAAGCTGAAATTTCATTTTACGAATACAGTATTTCAAATGTTTTAATAGTTACATTCAACTGTAAGTTTGAAATATTAAAAGTAAAGGCCAAGTAAATAATTAATAATGCATAACTAAAAGTAATTGTCGAGTGTTTACGCTGAAATTTCATTTTACGAATACAGTATTTCAAATGTTTTAATAGTTACATTAAGCTGTATGTTTGAAATATTAAAAGTAAAGGCCAAGTAAATAATTAATAATGCAAAACTAAATATATATAATGATGAGATTTTTTTTTTCATGAATTATTCAGTGAAACTCGTCTTATAAATGTACGCAAATAATTCACATCAAAATCTTAAAATAACAAAGTTTTCTTTCGTGTTTAGCTATGCTTAATAACCAAAAAAGCTTGATTAATACAAAAATTATTTGGTAAAAATACTGTGATCGTCGCTGAGAAAACCTGAATTTAATCATATCACACAGAATTACATATTAAAAGTTTAAAATTAGTTTGTTTACATCGGAAACGATTCGCGGAATTTCGTGCCACGAAATCTCTCTCTCTCTCAAAAAAAGGGTTAGTTATAAAAAATTCAAAGTACTAAAATACATACGACTTAAAAAGAAAATAAATACGGTAAAATGAAAAAATACCTTAATAAAAGAAATCTATAAAGTTTCAACAACCGAACAACCAAATGGAACACATACGCTTCTAGAGAGAGGAAAAAGCCTTCACCTCATTGGCTGGAACATCGCGTCTGAAGATGGTAAAAGCCTCTAGCTGATTAGCTGAATGCTCGCGCATGCGTATAAATAGGATTTTTGCACGAAAAACTAAAAAGCAGGTTAGCTTTAAGTATATGGATTATGTTTTTACTACTTATGTGGTTAATACAGATTATTAAAGGGTTCGTACGGATCCTGAAATTTTGCGACCAAGAAATTCTGCGGTACCAGTATTTTCTTACAGAAAATCTTTCCTTAAAAGAAGGCGAAGTGCCACGAGTTTAACCAAGATTTCTTTTTCTATACAGAAAATACTGGTGAAACTTCTGGAAAAATCCTTGATCCGTACGAACCCTGTTATTAAGAGAACTGAAACAGATTATATTAATGTTGTTACCTTATATTTGTTATCTTACTATTCTAATTACCTTTTTAAAACATTATTCCGTAAGTATAGTGTGTTGCGGCCTACTTAAATTCGCAAACGTGCGTTTGCTACTTACCAGAAAAAAAAAAAAAAAAAAAAAAAAAAAAAAAACGTAAAATAAATAAATAAATCATGACTATGACTGCTCTTGAGGAATAAAGGAATATCTAAAATTTTTGTAGTGCTGCCATCTATTAACTTAAATGAAACTTATTTTTGCATAATTTAATCTTTTATTACATATTGACATCAACAGATGGCAGTACTATACTGCTCCTTCGATCAATAAAGAAGTTTTAAGGCGATTTTGTTGCACGTGTTGCGATTTTATGATCGGTTTTTATTACACAAACGATTCGTTTTAGGGTTTATTTAATGCACCTAAAATGCTTTGAACCTTCTGTTTTCGAACATGCCCAGCTTTTGACGATCATTTATCATTCTGGAGTTACGGGTGTTTTTGGGAGTGGTTAAAACCTTTAATCTTATTTCGCGATCTTATCTTCGAGGTTTCGAGATCCATGTTAAGAGGATTTTAATGGAATTGTAAAGATTAAAGTTTTTCACTTGAATAAGCAGATGTTGAAGATTGTAAAATGTAGAAAAAAGAATTAACTCGAGGAAATTAAAAATAAATAAATAACTGATGATTGATGATAAACTTTTAGTAGTCTAAATCTTCAGCTGGGCTTAATTTCTAAGGAAAAAAAAAATTACCGGAACCCTAATATTCTGCATTACTAACACCTGTAGCTTACCTCCCCCCCCCCCCCCTTCCCTCCGCCGTCACTCCAATCTGCATCTATTCCACTTTTTAGTTATTACTACTTCCAAATAGAAACCTTTGACTAATCTTAATGTTAATTAATCGCAGAATTCTGCGATTAAATAAGCTCAGGATTTTGATTCGGAAATAGTGTTAATACAAAAAAAAAAAAAAAAAAAAAAAAAAAAAAAAAAAAAAAACAATAATTCGCAGCTATGCTGAATAGAAAAAGACTTCTTCTGTTTACTCTTTATTCTGATCAAAATAGCATTAAAATGATTTGAAATGAAAATAAATAAATTTTTGAATTTAAGACACATTGAGCTCGAGCCTGCTCAAACCCGAAGAATAAAAATCGAGCATGTTTCATCTCTTACGTGAGCGACATATTACGTCACTTATAAGTGTTTTGATACAAAACAAGGCAAAAGATTCGAGATGCGCAAGGCCGTAGCCAATGGGGGGATCATCAGGGTTTGATCCCCCTCCGAAATTTTTTCAGGCTGACTAGAAATAAACCGTTAAGTATCAATCAAGAAAGTCAAAATTAAAAAATCAAGTACAATTAAAAATCTTAAATAAAAATTGTATGAGCTAGCAACTCTTTTTTTTTCTTTGATTACATCAGCATAATTGTTTAAACACAACACAAAATGTCACAAAAACATATATGCATCATTTATTAAAAACTTTTACTTTAGGTGTTTTAAAAATATACAAAACTGCATTTCACATTAAAAACCTAGCGCTTTCGACCCGTCCTGGCTCATCATCAGGGTTAAAACATCACCACGCAGATACACACAAAAAAACACAACTAGTCTGAAACACTGTAAAAACATCAATGTCTGCTGAAGACAAGGTCAAACCATTATAAACAGGGTGGGAAGCATAGGGAGGGATGTGCCAATCTTATTCATTCTTGAACTATCTGTAAAAGCTTATACCATACTTTAGGGATATTGTACGAAACTGAATCATTGCATGTTTTATTTTTCCTGGTTAAAATTTCTATTGATTCACTTATTATTGCTTCATAAAAAGAGGATATGGGTTTAATAATTTTAGCGTCATCAAAATCTATTATAATCGACTGCTGTTGTTTTAATCTGGAAAGTGCCGTTTTACTTCTATTATACTTGACATCTGCAATATGTTCTTTTAACCGAATTTTAAATTTCCTTAAAGTCATACCAATGTAGTCTTTAACTTTATAAGATTTTATCCTATTTTCAACTATTTCCATAATAACTGGGATTCTATAAATTCCTGCTAAATCTTCAATCGGTATGGGATCAATCTTCTTATGTAGTAACGCATTCAATTTAACTGGAGGGGATGCTACCAAATTTATTTCATATTTCTTTAAATTATATTTTAATTTTTCAAAAAGTTTCGGAATATATTGGAACTTGTAAAATTTAGTTGGTTTTTCTGTTAATTCTTTTTGTTTTTTACCCTGATATTGATATTGACAAATTAACTTATTAATTAACCTCTCTGAAAAACCATTTTCATTTGCTATAATTTTAACTCTGTCAAGCTCCTCATTGATATAACTATCAGTACACACTGAAAATGCTCTATGGATGTAAAACCTATATGCAGCCAGTTTATAACTTAAAGGTGATGAAGCATCTCTGGAAATAGTATTATTTGACCTCATATTTTTCCTATAAACTGTCCGATCTATTGTTAAATTACTGTTTTTTATCAGCTCTACATCAAGAAAAGGTAAACGATTCTGTTTTTCTAACTCCAGGGTCAATTGTATTTTTGTATCAATTTTATTAAGTTTAACCACAAAGGTCTTTCAATAATTCTATACCATGCTCCCATATAATAAAAATATCATCTGCATATCAGCAGGAATTTATAGAATCCCAGTTATTATGGAAATAGTTGAAAATAGGATAAAATCTTATAAAGTTAAAGACTGCATTGGTATGACTTTAAGGAAATTTAAAATTCGGTTAAAAGAACATATTGCAGATGTCAAGTATAATAGAAGTAAAACGGCACTTTCCAGATTAAAACAACAGCAGTCGATTATAATAGATTTTGATAACGCTAAAATTATTAAACCCACATCCTCTTTTTATGAAGCAATAATAAGTGAATCAATAGAAATTTTAACCAGGAAAAATAAAACATGCAATGATTCAGTTTCGTACAATATCCCTAAAGTATGGTATAAGCTTTTACAGATAGTTCAAGAATGAATAAGATTGGCACATCCCTCCCTATGCTTCCCACCCTGTTTATAATGGTTTGACCTTGTCTTCAGCAGACATTGATGTTTTTACAGTGTTTCAGACTAGTTGTGTTTTTTGTGTGTATCTGCGTGGTGATGTTTTAACCCTGATGATGAGCCAGGACGGCTCGAAAGCGCTAGGTTTTTAATGTGAAATGCAGTTTTGTATATTTATAAAACACCTAAAGTAAAAGTTTTTAATAAATGATGCATATATGTTTTTGTGACATTTTGTGTTGTTTTTAAACAATTATTATAGTACAGAGGTGAATTTGATTCAATTGAGTGTTGTGTTTTTCATGACTCAAGTTTATTTTACATCAGCATGTTGAAAAGATTAATACAATTTAAGAAAATAGAAAATCGGTAATAAACAATAGAAAGTTTTAAAATTTC
The DNA here is from genome assembly GCA_963931845.1 of Maratus michaelseni. NCBI lineage: Eukaryota > Metazoa > Arthropoda > Arachnida > Araneae > Salticidae > Maratus > Maratus michaelseni. The sequence continues at coordinate 109,287,030 of OZ007595.1, forward strand.
TAAAATTTTTTTTTTAATGGAACTCTGTAAAAAGCTGATTTTCCATGCTATCAAACAATTTGGTGGAATATTCAAATAGTTTTAACTAATTCCAACTTGTTTAACTTAAACGCTTGGGTCTAATTCCAAATATCCACAAATTGGCAAACGTAACCGCTTTGACATATGCTCCTGGAATACATTTCTGACAAAAGACATTTTAAAATATATGTAAAAAGCTTCAGAAATCGTTATTTTGGTTGACACTATTGTTGATACAATGGAGAAGTAGAATCACCATCAACACAAATGAAATTATAAGTTTATTTGCAATTAAGAAGACTCAAATATTCAATTTTCTTTTGTGATAAGTTTCAGTTACTCAAATTCACAATAGACAACTTTTAATAATTTTACCTTTAACAACAAAACAAATTACAAAACAAATATAAAATACGATACGAAGAATAAAATTTTGAACTTACAAATCCCCCTCCGAAATATTTTTCTGGTTACGAACTTGGAGATGGGAGGGAAAGGAGGATTGCGTTATTGCACTGGATTCCGGAGCGCAGTGTTTATGAGCTCTGGTGGGCCCCCGCCAATGTGCTAAAATAACTTATATAATTTCCGAAACTGTATAGATCGCTTTCATACACGAGGAGGTTCTATTTCTTTGACCTAAAGTTCACGTGATTTTTACGCTTTTTTATTTTTTTTTTTCAGTTGCAAAGAAAAGACATATGGACATTTTGCATCATGATATTTATTGACATTTCACTCATTAAATTTTTGTGTGTAGAAAAAAATGAATAATACGCCTTGTGTGACGAGGAGAACATGGCGGCCGTTGTTCTCTGGTGACAAGCATCTGAAACAAATTTGGTGGCCAAATTGTGAAAAGGCATTAAATTCTCTGGAGTTTATACAGGGTGGCTACAGATGCTGTAAATCAGAGAATCAAGAAAAATCAGGGAGGTTTACCAATGTGGAAAAGTCGGGGAATTTGTCAAAGTACTTGCAAATCAGATAAATTTGTCTATATGCGAAAATATTTGTTTTATTTACCTGCATCATACGTAGTATAGGGTAAATCTTGTAATCCTTTCGAAAATAGAATTTCTTTTTTTTTTTTGACGGATTTACACGTTTCAGACACTGGAGTTTCCGAAAAACATATTTTTAGAAAAGAAAAATTTTGCCGTCCGTCTGTGTGTCTGTAAACGCTCTATCTTCCAAAAAAATTGAGATAGAGACTTGAAATTTGGTGTGTACTTAGTATGTTATAATGACTTATTGAATTTCAGTAACCTCGATTATCCAGAACTATTTTTTTCGGACTCTCGAAATATTCGTTCTGATAAAAGGTATATAAAAATTTTCGGAATTGTTTATTTTAAGGAGTGAATATAAAAGACAATAAAAAAACATAAATTTTGCATAAAGCAGGAAGTCGATCGGATAATGAGTTGCCGAGATATTTGGAATCCTATTTTCCGCACTCTTCGATTTTTCATGACCCTGTATTTCATCCAAATTTCAATTCAAAGATATATTTTAATTGGAAATGAGATGTTTAATCTAACGCAATAAACCGTTAGTTAATATGATTATTGTTTTTGGAGTTATGAGGATGTTTCTTTTAAGCAATTCAGTAATCGAGCCTTTAAAGTTTATGACGTCATCCAGCCACGATTTTATTCGAATTGCAATGCATTTTATAAGTAGTTTATACATGTTTTATTTTCATATTTTATATTATGCATATCCATGATGTGTAAGTATTACGAGGGCCCCCAACGACTAGTTTTCACATGAAATTGATATTTAAGCCAATAATACTACGGGATAAAGAAAAGCAAAATTTATATATATATATTTTTAATGATGCACATGATATGAGTTTCTGGTATTTAATACAAATTAAGGTTATCAGAAGTCCTCATTTTCTGTGGATAGCGCTTATGTTGAAGTACAATTAGTAAAGAATATTCAGTTACATTTTCTAGTCAGACTGATAAAAATTAAGAAAGTTACACCGCTTTTATTTACTTTGTTGTATCATACATAAATCATAACTTGAATCTTTAAACGTGATTATCTCAAAACTATGTTTTTAAAGTTGATGATCATGTTAACTCGAAAAAATCCCTACAATCTTCTTCAAATGTTTACCAATTTTTAACAGCAATATTATCTAGAGTCTAATCGTTCCTTTTGACGACCCGATATTTTTTTCTATGTTTTATAGTCGATCAAAATATTTAATTTTTTGTGAACAATATAAATTTTTCCAAAAACCTAACGATTACTCTGTAGTTTTATGTGTTCGGAGCAAAGACATTATGTTTTTTTATAATTTCAGATACCATTTGTCAGAGTTACGGTGAACACCATAGACAGCTACCATAGAATGACACCCATCTTAGGAGAGCGAGTCTGCTTTGGACACACAACTTTATTTCGTCATTACACAAATGTCTTTCTTTTCTTTAAAATGTGATAAACAAAACACAAAATAAAGTTCTAGTTTCATTTTGCTGAAAAAAATCACCAAATATACACATTTTGTTCGACCTTGTATGTAGGTATAAACCTTTAAAGATTTTATTATAAATTTATTGAGGCTGTTTTTAAATCCAAAAGAGATACTTCCTGACACATTTCTGAATTCATTTCTGTTCGGAAACGCATGAAATAGGCAGGTGTTCTTATTCAGAAACTATGTAGTCTAAATATGTTTTCCATTTCTTGGTGAAGGCAGAAGATCTTTTAAAAATACTGTCAAAGTCGGCGTTTGGAAGCGAATTCTTGATGCGGCAGAGCGACAAAGGCCTAAAACGTGTCGTCACGTGACACGCATCGCTTATAACTCGATAAGTAATTTATGTATATAATAAAAAGAAAACTGCCCAGTTAAACTGAGGGCATTGAGCTCACAGACTATTCACACTAATTGTATATTATACTCCTAAGCCCCTCGAAAAATAAAGAAATCGACAATATATTAAGGGGGGGGGTGTCATTCCCTTGTTACTTATAGTTAACTAATGAACCCCTTAAACTAATCAGGGAAGCCTCTAATTACAATGAATATATATACAAAATTTGAAGAAAATCTGATAATTCTGCATGAAAACCCCATTTATCTAAATTAAGGGCGGGAGGACCATCCCCCCTTCCCCCTTTATACTTAACCAATGAACCCCCCAAACTATTCACAGAAGCGCATTATCAAAATGAACCTATGTACAAAATTTGAAGAAAATGTGATAATTCTGCATGAAAAACCCATTTATCTAAATTAAGGGGGGTTAGCCCCCCATTCCCCCCTTTTATACTTAACCAATGATCCTCCAAAACTAATCAGGGAAGCGCCTTATCACAATGAACCTATAAACAAAGTTTGAAGCAAAACGGTTATTTCTATCAAGAGTTATCGCGTTACGTACATACGTACATTACGTACATAACATACAGAATGGGCGGGCACATTAACTCTCAGGCTTTGATAGCTTGTGAGCTAAAAAATGGAAAACTTATTTTGATTCCAAATCGCTTCTATAGACAGCCTGCCAATTTTATGCCTTTGCGTTTAAAAATGAGTCAGAAATTTTCGTGTAATTGAGCAGGTCGTTTCAAAATCACCTTAAAAGGGAAGTTATCCAAATAATGAATTATATTAGCCAAAAGCCGGCTTGAAATTTATAAAATGGAACAATTCAAGTTTTTATTTATTTACTTATTTCTTTATTTAGAGGAAAAGGTCCAAATACCGACTACCACTTTTATTTTCAATCTAGATCCTACAATTATTTTGAAAATTAGTAGAAGAAAAGTCATGGAAGGATACCTTGATAATTTCACATCCTTGTAGAAAAAACAATTCAGTTTAAAAGGCGTTTTCTCTTTATAAAAAGAAAAATTCCGAAAGTTTGCATTCTGCTCTCAAAGCTGGTAAACGGGAGGTGCTGTGTTCAGACCCCTGTAGTGTTCGTCGACCTATAACCGTTCTGAGTTTTCCGCGGTTTTCTTCGAACCTTGCCGTAAATACGGGTTAGGATCCCTTAGAAAGCCCACGGAGGGCACTTCCCCCTAGGGCCTATATCCCTCTAGTAGATAATCGGTCGTCAGAAATCAACCAACCAATCAACCAACCAATCAAACAACCAACCACCCGAAAATTTGCAAATTTCAAGTTTTAAAAATTGGATCTAAATACCGGCTACCTCCGTTTTTCCAAAATAATCACACAACTAGGGGTAATTGCACTAACTAAGAGAGAAGAACATTGTTTTAATAAATTTTATTGATTAATAACATTTCATATGTAACAGAAAGAGCACAAAATTTTTAATAAACAAGCATTTTTGTCAAATTTATAAAAAATCTTAACGACTGTCTCTGACAGTCTTATTTCCAATTTGTTCCTAGATTTGTTTTTTTAACGTGTTAAACAAAAACAGCTTGCTGCTTCAAATGTAGATTATCTAGTAAAATCCCAAACATAGTAATCACTCTCCGTGATGTCGGCTATGAGTCCAAATACCGCATTCTAAACATCGAAGCCAGAATTTCCCCTTCTCTTCCGCAAAGAAAGCACCTTTGCAGAAGACATAAATTGCATTATCTTCCTCCGTCAGATATCTTCCATTTTTAACTTTTAAAAATCTAATTTCTGCCGCATTTCAGCATGGGCGTAACTAGAACATTTTTGTGGGGTGGGCACAGGCCCCCAACCTGAAAAGTTCTTTGTGTGTGTGTTTGTGTGTATATGCATGTAGGGAAATATCTAACAAACTTGTAATGATATCAAACTCGTTGATTTAATGAAGAATTTGAGTAAAAATTAGCAACAATTTATTATTGAGGTTAATGGGAAAGAATATTATTGCCTGTGATACTGCAATTTTTAAGATGACCAGACGTACTGAGACAATGCTAGTGTTAGACCATGTGTCAGTTTCCCAACTTCTAGATTTAACGCCTAGATTTTTAAGGTGGTTTTTAAATGATTTGCGGAACAACGTAAAATTTTCTGACGCAATTTCTAACTTATTTTTAAACGTAAAGGCATAAAATTGGTAAACCTGACTATTTAAACGATTTGGAATCGAAATGCGTTTTCCATTTTTTGATAAATAGCTTACTTTTTGTGTTATAAGCGATTCTGGTCACGTGACCACGCATTTTTCGTGCTCTTCGGGCTGCCGCGGCGAGATTTCGGACCAAAACGTCGACTTTGACCAGTTTTTTTTAAAGATCTTCTGTTTTTACCAAAAAACGGAAAACGTGTTTCGATTACAAAGTTTCTGAATAACCAGACCTGCTCATTTCATGCTTTCCGAATAAAAATGAATTAAAAAAAAATATGTCTGAAAATAACTCTTTTGGATTTGAGAACAGCCTTAACAAAATCCTTAAATAGGGGGTAGTCAACCTAGCGATTGCGGGCACATTTGAGCCCATCGATTCATTTTCTTAAGATCATGAAACCTCTATCAATTTATATATATATGCTATTTTGCACTCGTGAATGCGCATATGGGTTTTTAAACGCGGGGGTATTTCGAACGTTCTCAGCCTGTAGAAGTTTTCTTATAAAATCTCTGTCGACAAAATATTCAAAGATTCATTCACACTGAAAATTTTGCCATTATCTTCCACATTTCTATCCTCAATGGTTGGGAAGAATCTTTGTTACGGTTTGCAGTTAATTTTCATAAACATATATCTCTATCCATTCAATATCTTTATGTGTAATTGTGAAGTTTTATGTAATAGACTCGCAGTTAAATAAATATGTGTGTGTACGCGAGAGATAGAAAGAAGGTGCTCCCACGAAGATGAAGAAGGTTATGAAGTTCAAATTAGCCAGTGATAGTAGAAAGATGGACGACCGCTGCGCCTAAATTATCCCGGTTTTCAAAATTTAACTTATGAAGAAAAAACAGATTATTTAAAAGAAAACGTTGGAAGACACAAAATTCTACTTCTCTGTTAACCTACTGAGTGTCTCAGGGCTTTTCCGCATTTTCATACAAATATTTGTAAAACTTAAAATAATTGAAATTTTCTTTCCCCGTTTGTTTCTAAAATACACGCCATATCTCTTTATTTTACATAGATCTGAAAACACAATTTGTTAAAAATATTGTCTAGAGCCGATTTAAGTTATTTTTGGGAAACGGAAAAATACGGGCAAAACGCTTAGAGGGTTAACAAAATCGTTGAAGCAATGCACTGTCTGTATAAAAAAAAATACCGTAAAATCTATGAAAACGGAACTTGTATTAACCCTTTGAAGGATGGTGGTATACTACTTATACAACTTAATTTTAATCTCCGCGACTGGCTACAATTGCACCAGAAATTTTGAATAAATTTTTGCCTATTTTTAGTGTGTGAAGAATATTATTTTCAAATAATTTGTCAGTAAATTCCTCTGACATTAAATTATTTGAATCTTTTATCAACATACTTTGCCCCCTTCAAATTTTGCTAAATATATTTTATTTCGATAGTATCGAATCACTTAAATGAACTTCTTGGACTCATGCCAAAAATAGACTTGCACTACAGTCTAGGTTTAGACTTCAGATCCTTTAAAATTTTGACACTGCAAAACTTGACCATTAAAGCAATTAAAAAAACATACAAATAATAATTTAACAGTAACATTAATTTAATTTAGCATTTCAACAGTCAAATATAATATAGAATCTCTGACTAAATTAAAAGCAGTTAAAATCAGAAAAGAAATAATATAATCAATGAAAAAAATCCCCCCGGGACCAGCACACAGGCAGAGGTATATTTCGAAGTTAAGTACTAATTTCAGGTGATGCGTTGCACTGGAGAATGCGCTGATTTTTATTGGGAGATGGCGGTTTCGATTTACATGTTTTTGTTTTTATTTATTTATTTTGTTGTAAGAGTTGGTTCATTCAAAAACTTGTCAGTACAAAAATTGTAGATAATATTATGAAGAATTAAATTAAATTTAAACGGATTTGATATCTTGTGAATTGAAGAAGTTATGTTTTTCATTCTTCTTAAAACCCTGTATTTTTAAACCGCTTGAGACCATTTTTAAGGATATCAAAAATCTGTCATGCGTATATTTTTGGCCCTTTTCCTAGAAGTAATAATGGTCGTTATGAAGTGAACTGTATTGAGTTGAGATTGTCTTTTTAACTTTTTATTATTAACATATAACAGGACAGTAGACGTTCACACACACAAATTATTAAATTGAACTGCATTTTTATGATTACTATCGCCGCGTGAACTGGGCGATGTTTAGCATACGTGCGAGTGCATCATTGACCCATACAAAATGCTCCTAGGTGGAGCTGTGATACAACGCTCACTAGATGGAGCCAAAACCGTACTTCCGCGACGGAACAAATAACTTTAAACGGATGCGGAATGCTATATGTATCATAATTAAGAAATTATGTTTTTTTTTCTGTTTTCACAAAAAGTGTACCCCCATCCCCCCCTGGTCCGATTTTGCCCATTAACGAACTTGACCGAGATTTTATCGCCCTGGATTTTATGTATGAGTTTGGAAGAGATTTGTGTAGAATTACAGAAGTTAACGAGTCCATAAAAAAGTGATATTAATATACAGCAGCACTCAAAAGTATTTTGACAAAGAGAATAATTGACTTAATTAATAATATTAATAAAATTAAAAAAAAAATCAATGAATTAATTTATTTAACTATATTCAATGTTTCACAGAATTTTAATAATAATCATATTCTCAATGGTATGGAATATATTTTATTTATATTTTTATGTTAAACAAAATAAGAGCGAATATAATGTCAAAATACTTTTGAGCGCTACTGTTATATAGATAGATAAAGTTTTGAACCAGGGGGTTATTTTGGGTTCTAGGAATCATTATCGGCGTAGATCTGCAAAAATGTTTCAGAACATAGGGGAGAATGTATTAGATAGTATTTCTTATGAAATCTACCTAAAAAAATAAACGTCGCCTGAATTTAAATTAAATTGAAAATAAATTTTATAACTACTTTTCTCAAAAAAAGGTTTTTCATTTTTTTTTTTTTAGATGTTTCAATTTTACAGCTAGTTGGGCTCTTTTTGCGAGCTTGGTTTGGAGCATAATTAAATCCATTGTTATTCTAACGTTTATTTAATTATAACCCTATATAATATTTGGCAATATTTCACCTGTGGACAGTTAATGGGAAAATGCTTTAAAATTAATTTAATAATTTATAATTAAGTTTTAAAAATATTAAAATGTTATATTACCATCGGAAACATGCATGAGAGCATAAATTTTCTAATTCTAAAACATCAAGAAGTGAATCGATTCCAAATTCCACCTTCATATATAACAAAAAAAAAGTGTAAAAAAAAGTACCTTGCTATTTGAGAAACAAAAAAGGATTCTAAGTATCTTAGTATTTTACAATCTTTTAAAAATCAGCTTGAAAGAGAATTAAATTGTTATTGGTGAAATATAAAGAGAAATATTCTATTTGATTATGATATTAAACACATACCCTGTTAGTAACATAAGAAAAAGCCGTTGGATGTCCCTTGTCTATCCTAATTTTATGTTTAAAGTACTTTTATTAAATTACTGTAAAACAGAACTCATGTCTTTCTGCTACAGTCGTACAATGATATTGGAAAAGAAAAGAAATGAAATATGACTTTTAATTTTTTTTCCCGTGGTTGGATATAAATAATAAATTTGCAGATTTATTATTTACAATTATAAACAGCTTTTTAGAGTAATTAAAGTCAATAAACGTTGTCATTGGGGAGTATTTAAAAATAATACTTATTTCTATCTAAGAAGATATTTTTAAATGAGCAAATTCGTCGTGAAACAATATTAAAATGTTAATAATTTCATAATGCATCCTTTTGGTATCAGGCTGGGGCTCTGATGGCACAAAATTATTCGGGTTTGGATTTCAAATCGTCAGGCTCGGTGTCCGGAAAAAAAAAAAAAAAAAAAAAAAAAAAAAGGAGTCCGAACTCATCTCTATTTTACACATGTGTTGTTAATGGAAGTTTAAATAAGTTAAAATTATATTGGGAAACATGCATATTAAATGCGTATAACAATGCAAATTAAATTACATTCCACTTACTTGCAGTGTCATAATTGCACCCATTCATGTAAATTGTTGACAGTACGTTTCTCCATACTTACAGTACGTCTTTCCAACTTAGCTTGAAAAATATTTAGAAATTAAGATTGGGATTTAGATTCCTTCTCGTTCTTTGCCTTTGAAGATCAAGTCGTGTTTTGTATATTCTTATCAGTACTCCACCTGCTGAGTGTAAAATCTCTATACCTTTTTTCAGTGATCTGTCTTCCCACTAATTAGCATGTGCATGTGTACGGCCTATTTCCGTTTCAGACATTCAGCAATCGATAGCCAGTAATTTGATTTTTTTTTTACTTTTAAAGTTGTGAATGTGGTTGATGAGTTGTATGAATAGGATTCCGTTTTTAGCAATTGTTGGATTCTCCACATGCATCAATTGCACTTTTTGGAAGGAAATCACAAGTTGTGTGATTATTCTATGTCAGTACCTCTCTCATTATAAAAGGAGAAGAACATATGTGGACAAGAATTAAAAAAGAAAAAAAAATACGAATAAGCCGAACTTACGATAGATACAAGTCGATACATCACATAATGTAATTTATGAAAAATAGTATTTTTTTTCGAAATTTTGATGTATTTCTATCTTTATCAAGCAGCCTCTTTGAAACTACTACTCTCTGCGCTTCTTTAGATCACAACTCTCGGCTCACACATGAACATTCAAATACGCGTTCGCACCGGATCTGATTACATTAGTTTTCACAACAGTTATATTTATTATATTTGTGTGTGTAGCCTTTTTTAATATCTCGAAAATTAAAATTTTTTATCAAAATTTTTACACATGAGTTTTGAAATTACTGGAGCTACTTGCAGCTTACCACTCTAGTTACGCCTGCCGTAAAGTATGAATGCAAATTTAGTGTTGAAGAAATCTGCATGGGCACAAGGCTGGCAAGCAACAGAAGCCCGGCCCGGTGCGTGGGCCAGGCTGATCTCGGACCAATTTTCTTTCATTAAATTCGGGGCCGGGACGGGGTTCCTTTTTTATTTCAGACTCGTGCCGGGCCAGTCTTGGGACTTGAGGAGGACAGTGCCACCCAGAGCCCTAACCAGCCAGCAAAGTTACAAGGGGCTTTAAAATTATTTGTTGGGGCTAATTAACATCCGATTATTTTTCCTACCACTTTAATGATACAAAACATAAACAGAAAAAAAGAGGTCAAGCCCCCATGTCATAAAAATTTCTATTGCAAAGTTTTAGAAATTTTAAATGTAATATAGATGCTATTATTATTTTAAATATTGTGAAATCTAAAAGGATTCAAGAAGTTGTTGTGTGCGTGTGGAGGGCAGCCAAACCTCTCCCCAATCTAGTTACATCCCTGCTACTAACTCCGCAGCAAGTATATTGCCGAAACCATGGAGATTTTCGAGGTATAACTTCAATGCTATAATGAAGTACATTCTTTAAATTTTTGTAACCCCCCCCCCCCTCCCTCAGAGCCTAGTCGTCTGAAAGAAGCACCGGACACATCTTTCTAATTTGTTCTCTTCCTTTCATACTTTTGTACTTCACATGCAGTTCTTGAGAGTATTATGGTTAAATAATGTAGTACATCTTTCGCTCAGTTTTATATTTATAAGATAGTTTTGTTTCCATGTGCCCAAATTCTAGGACAAAAAAAATATTCTTTTATCTTGATTCAAGTTTAATTGCTTCATTGCACTCTCTACATTGCATAACAAAATATTGTTCCTTTAAACATTTTTAGAAATTTATCGGAAAAAGTTCTAAAAAAGTAGAAATTTGATTAAGAAGCATAAATGTAGCAAAAACACTATGTGCGAACAGCAGTTGAAATCTCATGGGTATATGAAGAGGGGGTGGGGGTGGGGTAGGAGAGAGCCAAGTCCCCTATCCTAAATCTTTATAAATAGAAGATTAAAAAAAATTATTAAGAAATACAAATGTAAAAACTGTCTGTGATTGTTATTGAACTGATTATTTAATGATTGCAATTTTATTATAATACTAGCTAACCCGACCGGCGTTGCTCGGGCCTTAGATAATAAATAAAAAGGGAAAAAACGGAAAAGTTTTCGATAAAGGGAAAAGTTTGAAAAAGGGAAAAATTTTCAATATCAAGTCGAATGACCTAAACCCTGTTGAAATCGGGCCTAAAGAACCCAAGAAAAGAATGCGCTCCCAGATGGTGGAAGATGCCCCCCTGTAAATTTAACAAATTAATTTTAACATTAACGCAAAATTTAATTTATGGATGAAATCACCATTCTCTGTAAACTTAACCACTTATTTTGAATAGTAACGCAATTTTTAATTTATTGCTGAAGTGAGAACGCAAGTTTATGCCGAAAAAGAAGATTGATATTTTTAAAAGGTGTTAGCTCAGGTCTAAGGAAATGTTTAGAAGTTTATAAAGTAGCTGGAGTACCCTAGAACTATGAAGAAAATTGAAAGAGAATCGGATCCTTTTTAAAGAAGCTGCATCAAGGGACGAAAGAAGGAGATTAATATTCAAAATTGGTGGTAGCTGAGATCCGAGAAATTTTTTTGTCTTTCAAACAGTAGCCCTAAGAATTTGTTAGGAAAAAAAACTAGCAAATCGGAGGATTTTTAAGGGATGGGGTGGGGTTTGTAGTAGGGGGCTCAAAAGGGGCCAACTGATAGTTTTGGGCAGGAACCTAAGACAAATACATCTTAAAAGGTCCTAGTACGTAGCGCTTTAGACCTTCAAATAGTTGAAATTAAGCATGTATAAATTAATCATTAGAATAAAATATTAAAGAAATACTTAAAAAGATCTCTAGAGCCCAAATAAAAATATCAGGGTGGTAGCCCGGGGAGAGGAGTTCAAGACTCAACTTTTAAGCTATGCATTGATAATGACACAATTAGGGGGTGAAAATGCATGACACACAAAAAGTTCAAGGGCCCAGGAGTTCAGGATCCTAATTTGAATGTAGATATGAGGAATTAAAATAGAGAAAAGGTATCTAAAACGAAGTAGATCGGATAAAAAGTTTGCAAGTTATTTAAAATTCAGGTCACAAAACTTAAACGGGCGCGAGAGGCCCGGGCCTGGACGGAGAATTTTTTTTGTCGTTCATGTAATAGCTAGAAGTCCTAAAAAGTTGTTAAAAAAACTAGTGATGACTTTAAGAGAGCTATAGCAGGGGGCCCAAAAGAGCCAACTGATGGTTTTGAGCCCTACGATGAAGGGTCCGAATGGGAATGTAGATATGAGGGAATAACTAAATGGAAAAGGGACCCCAAAACGAAGAAGATCGGATTAAAAGGGGGCAAGTTATTAACAATTTAAGAAACAAAGGGGCCCCAGAGGGCCAGGATCTTAACTGGAATGTATGAATGGGGGGGAAGCTAATTGGAGAAAAAAAAAGGACTCCCAAAACGAAGAAGATTGGATAAAAATGGGACAAGTTATTAACAATTTAGGACAAAAATCTTAAAGGAGACTCAGGGGTCCCGGGTCTTAAAAAATTAAAAATCCTTGCCTCAGGTACATCAGGACCCAAATATTTAAACTTCTACTTACGGTAGATTTTGTTTGCCGTCGGCGTCGCACGCCCACAACTTTCTTTTATTTGTATAAATATGTTTATTATAAAGGTTTGCATTATATTTTTAATTATAAGTGCTAACTGTTTTTCATGGCCGAAGTTATTAACTATTTGTTGTCACACACAAACCTTCTATTGTGGGTACACCTGATCTTTCAATTACTTCCTGGATTTTATCCCCCTCGTTACTTTGTTCGGACGAAGAATCGTTGTCAGATGTTCTATGGCCGTAGGTAATACGGTCGTATTTTCTATCTTGCACAAAAAAAAGAAAAAATGACAGGAAGTGTCCTGCTATTTTTAGATGGAATGAATACCCAGTGCTTTTAACAGACTTATGACTTTGTCGAAAGGATGCTAAATTGCACTTCTTGAAACTATGTTTTCCCCATATTGTCCTTTAAATTGTGCCCCCCCCCCCCCCGTCACATAACACAACCCCATACTCACATGCACAAGAACTGCCTCTGAATGCGCAATTCAATAATATATGTGTATTACATTTGTTTGTGTACTGTGCAAACTTTCAAAGATTTGGGTTGGAATATGCAAAATTTGAATTATTGCGTCATAATATTTCCACATGAGTTTAAAATTCTGGGGTGGGCACTGGAGCTGACTAGTTACGCCTATGCATTTCAGGCTGTATTTTCTTAGTTTTTCCACCGTCATTTTTTTTTTCTCTTCCTATTTATTGCGGACTATTTTGGCCAACATTGCAACCATAGCCATACATTGTATAACAGTCAAATGACGCAACAAAACAATGCAGCGTCCATGATCCCATAAATTAATTTATTTTCCTCCCCTTCACACGTTACAAACTCAAGAAGATCCGAATACCGGCTAGTCGGTATATACAGCACTTTGGGTGACCAGTATTTAGAACACTTTGGGTGACCGTTATTTGGACCACTGCTATTTTTAAGTTAAAATTGTATTCATTCATATAGTAAAATATCAATAACATGCTTGCGGCATTTGGAAGCTAAATATGTCTAGAACACAATTTAATCGTCAATTCAAGCCAATATACGATCAGTATGTTTTAAAAGAATGAGAAATACATACCTGTTAAGCTATTGATATCTTAGATTTCGCCGTATCGACACATTTACTCTTACTGTTTGTAAATTAGGCAGATTTCAGCAACGCACTGCACATGCCTTTTCTTCTTTCAATTAAAGGTATAAACTCGGCCTATCGTCTCTAAGCTACTCTGCGCTCAGTTCTCAGAACACTTAACTGGCCGGTATTTGGACCCTAGTCGGAATTTGAACCAATATCCTCTATTTTCTTTTTATTTATTTATTTAATTTAATTTTATTCATTTATTTATTTATTTATTTATTTTATTTATTTATTTTTTTTTTTGGGGAGGGGGGGGGTGTCGTTTGACTGGGTCCCAATCCGATTTCATTAGGATTAAAAAAAAATGTTTTTTGTTTGTCTGTCTGCTCTTGTGTCTTTTCTTTGACTTTAAAGACTTTAACTTCCATAAAAATAGACCAATCGTCACGATTTTTGAATAAGTAGTTAAGGTAGACACTACTATGCATCAAGCTGAACAAATAACGCCTTATCAGCTAAACCATCTTAAACCAGTTCTTAAATCCAAACATGCTACTTTCTAAGACATTTTTTTTTTATCCAATTTTGTTCGCAAATGCCTGAAATTGACAGGTGATCTTATTCAGAAACTATATAATCGAACAGTTTTTAAACTCTTATATTAACTATTTTAATTTATTTTGTATAAGTAGCACAATCACATTATTAATGAGAAAATATTTAAATGCTTGGGATGTTCTTTACAAGAAAGTGCTCGAATGTACAATCGTTCATCAGCTCCTTCGGTTTTTGATTAATCACCTGTAGCGGTTATTTGATTGATTAAAAATCCTTCATGCTAATTTTCTCTTTCATTTATTTTGTTTTGAAATTAAATTGCTCGAGTATGATGTAGTCATTAAATGTCTATTATAACATAGAGCAATCAGTTTTTTTTTTCAAAACTGTTGGATCGTTAAATTCAATATGTTTTCAAACAAAAGCTATCAGACAACAGTAATCTCATTATTCGCGTGTAAGCCCCTTTTTCTGTGAAATCAAAATTTGCAATAACATAATCGTTAAACACATATTTCGGCAGGTGACATGATGTTATTAATTTATATTTGTGCCTACATTTTCTTAATGATTCATTTGCATTTATTTTCACAAAACAAAAAGGGGGGACTAGAGAATCGATTTCAACCAATTTGCATTTAACCGTCTCGTGCATGAATACTTTTAAATGGGGTCAACAAGTATGTTACAGTTTAAATAGATTTAAAATGAATTATTAACCTTTAAAAACATGGACTGTTTCTAGTAATGTAAAAACATGGGTAGCATACAGTATGAGGCAAAGTTTAGAGTATATTGGGCTGATGAAAATATGTTAAGTGATCAAATACCTTTAAAATGTCAAAAGTTATGAGAAGTTTTAAAACTTGTTAACTTAAAAATTATTAGACTCCACGTGTACAAAGCTCCAAAAGAATATCCAAACAATTCCACTCTTTTAAATTTTACTTTTCAAGAAATTAAATGCTTTTAATTATTGTCTTTATGATTCAACAACTCCGAATTGAAAAATATTTTACTCAGATGTTAGGATACACCATTTTAAGCATGTGAAAAATAATAATTATTTTTTTTTAAAAATAAAACTAAAAAATACTTAATAGAGGAGAAGGTTCAAATACCGGTTTGTAGGTTTTCTGAGAATTGAGCACAGCACTGCCAAGCGGCGATAGGCAGAGTTTGTAACTTTAATTGAAAGAAGAAAGTCACGAGCAATACGTCGCATCAAAAGTTTTTCAGACATGTGTTTCTCTTAAAAAAAAAAAAAACTGATCGATTTTACATTTGGCCTGAATTGACGATTAAATTCTTTTCTAGACATATTTAGCTCCCAAATGCCCCAAGCATGTTATTGATATTTTATACTATGTGAATGGGTAATACCGGTTTTAACTCAAACATAGCAGTGGTCCAAATGCTGGCCACCCAAAGTTGTCTAAATACCGGCTAGCCGATATTCGGACCAGGCAGCGCTCTAAAAAATCATTCACAGAAAACTTACTTTACGAACGATTATCTCCATGGTTTAATGGATTAATATGTTAAACCTTCACGACGAATGAATATTTTTTTTTGTTGTTTACTTTCATGGATAGAGAATTTGAACTGCGAAGTTAATTTCAACTGAAGTTATTGCAGAATATATACATAATTGAAGTCATCTCTCAAATATTAATTTATTTTGAACGATCTTTCTAAAAATGTAACTTTTATGCAGTTTTATTCGAAAAATAATTTTGAATAAATATGGCCGCCTGGCATATGAAAAAGCGATGCGGGCATCCCGGAACTGTTGATGACAGTCACATGACTTACGGTTTTATTATAGAGATTTTCTGTTATTTCTGTACATATTAAATGTTATTAATGAATAAAATTTATTAAAACGATGTTTTTCTATCTTAATTAGCGAAACCCTATACTGGTGCGATTCTTTTTGAAAACACTGAGGTAGTCGGTATTTAGACTACATTTTCAAAGCTAAAAATTTGCAGATTTCTGGAAATTTTATTTTTATAAACAGAAAACGCTTTTAAACTGAACCCCCCCCCCCCCCCCCTTAAGAGAACGTGAAACATATTAAAGTACCCTACCATGATATTTTCCTCAACTAATTTTCAAAATTATAGGATCTAGATTGAAAATAATATTGATAGACGGTATTTGGACCTTTTCCTCTCTCTCTATACAGATATGAAAATACGAATTAATATTCAAAGGTTATACGTGGACATTACAATCCTGCACGGGTTGGGTTGCACTCAACCCGAACTCGAAAGTTGTGCTTAAAGACACCCGGACAAACAGAAATTCATCAAACTGAAATCTGACCTCTAAACCCGAAAACAAACCAAACCTGAAATGAAAGAAAATGAATCCATATTTAGGGTAAAGTAGTCTACAATTACTCCTCTAATATCATTTTATCTTTTTTTATGTTAAGGTAACAAACAACCTTTGAAATGTCGAAAGTCATAAGAAGCTTTAAAACTTGTTACCTTTAAAATTATTAGATCCACTTGTACAAAGCTTTAAAAAAATATTTAAAAACTCCACTTTATTTTTATTTTGCTTTCCAAGAAATTAAATACTTTTAATTTTAATTTATTTTAAATCATATATAGATGCAGATTTTCCCAAGAAATTATGCCGTCCGCGCATAATGATACCCTGGTAAGTCTGGCGTATGACTGTATTTATTTATTTAGGTTTATATTTTATTTTATTTTATTTTTGTGGGAGGTGGGGGAGGGCATTTTCTCGTTATAGCAGCACACTCAATTACGATTGTACAACGGTTGCGGAGTTATGATTTCGCCAAGATCATCAATAAGCTTACATATGCATCATATATATACACCCAATATATACTTGAAACGCTCATATATGCTCCAAATACGTCAATATTTGCGTCTTACATATAATATATACGTCATATACATAGGTAATATATAACTATATGCATCGTGAAATTTCATATATACATCATGTGTGATTATAATGTCATGTATATCTAATAATTTGGTGATACTCTCGGTCTCTTGGGGGTTCATCGTCGGGGCCACCATAACAAAGAAGTACCATATTTTACTTATTTAGATAAATAATGTCTAACCAGCGGACCCATGCGAGGAATTCGCACTGCATTGTAATACTTTTTAGCAATATCTAATATTTTTTAGATGCAGGTTTAAACGTTTAAAGAAAAAATAACTATAAAAATCTGAAAACAACATTAGTCAAGCCCGATTATCATCTCATTTATTCAATCAAAGTTATAGTAAAAACTGATCGAAGATAGCAAAAGGCCCGCGCGATGAAAAAAAAAAAATTAACAATCGTATTTTAACTGCATTAGAAGATGACGTCAGCCGCATCAGAAAAAACGTGGGACAAAGCAAAATAAATTGAATATAAAACACAATTTAATCTAATATAACAAAGCATACATTTTAGACAACACGTGAAATATCATTGCTTCGATCGATCGATGGTGTCTTTTTCTTCTAAACATTTCAATTTTGCTTTTTAATCATAAATATAAAATAAACCTGTGCAGAGAAATCACATTTTATCTTTTCGTACTATTTTTTTATATATATAATCATTGCTGAGCACGATATAATGCAGTATTTTATTTTTGTGACACCATTGATTTGAGAAAAACTTTTCATTTCATTTATGAAAACAATGCTGATTTAATTTTGAATTAACAGCAATTTTTAATCAAAAAACATTTTTAACGAAATGTGAACGTGTGTCAGAAACAGGTTCAAAAACCTTCCGAAAGGTATCTCATTCATTGTTTTGCGTTTTGTAAATGCATATAAAAAGGAATGTTGACAACAGAAATAATATATATGATTTAACATACTATTAGAACAAAACTTGTATCCATTCAATTGAAATATATGTATAGAGACTGAACAAAAGTAGGAAATTCGGTGACATTTATAAAATAAAAGTAAACATATTTTAAGAATCGAAATTATATTTTATCTCAATCATACTGATTAAATAAATCTTGCAAATCGAAAAATTTTTTATTTCCATGAAAAAAAAAAAAAAATTCTTCATATGAAACATAAAAGATATAGCTTTGACACCAAAATTATTTAATTTAGTAGAACAGCAATTTTAAATTGAAGAAAATCGTAATTTTTGAAACCCGGAACATTGGTGGCCTTATCATGTGCACATGTTCGTCTGATATGAGCACTTTGTAGACTTTTCGAATTTCGTTTTTTTGGACTAGTTTCATATAAAGTTTTCATTCCCTACTTTCATAGGGAATGAAATATATATATATATATATTTATATAAAAGTTCATTAACCCGAGAACGCTAATAATAATAATAATAATAATAATAATAATAATAATAATAATAAAACGGTTTTAATTTTTTCGAAATAATGGCAGGAAAAATTCTTAAACTTTAGCATGGCCATATCAGTACCTTATATGATACATTTGATTAACCCGTCAAGTTAATGATAAACAACAAACGTCGTCCATGATCAATCCTAAAAGCGCAGAATTTGTATAGAACGACGTTAAATACCGTTATTTTTTAATTTATACATGATCACCAACCAAGTTAGTCTATGAAAAAATTTGAAAAGCAGAATGTTAGTTATCATTATTTTAATTTTTTTAAGTAATCCGTTACAAACTCAATGAAAAATCCTTAAAGTAGAATGTTATGAGTTAATGTTGATTTCAAATTCATAAATGATCCACAGCAACGTTGTTCTATGAAAATTCATACAAGAATAATGTTATACTTTAGTTAATGTTAATTTAAAATTTAAAAATGATCCGCAACAAACTTTGTCTATGAAAAATTATAAAATCAGAATTTTAGTTATAATTATTAATATATATACCGGGTGTCCCAAAAATGACTGATGGATTTTAAAATTCAACAACTTGCAAACGGTGACAGATATTAAAAAAAATCTTGTGGTAGAGTTATGTATGATGTCAGGAGTTTTTGTACTGCGATTCTTGATTTTATTTCGAATTTCAAACAATAGATGGCGCTGACAGCGATTGGCGTTCAGTCGAGGCCGAAACTGATGCCACTCAGCATTGATGCGCCGCCCCCTGAATACTAGATGACGGCTGCCGCAGGTGGATTTTTTTTTCAGCGTTTGAACGGTCCCTCAAACTTCAACACCAATATTATCTAAAAGTTTTCTTTGACTTATTCGATTGCATAAAAACTAGGCGAAGAAAATTTTTAGAAATTATTGGTGTTGAAGTTCGAGCGACTGTTCAAACGCAGAAAAAAAAAAATATCCGCCTGCAACAGCTGGCCATCTGGTATTCAGGGGGCGGAGCATCAATGCTGAGTGGCATCAGTTTCGGCCTCGACTGAACGCCAATTACTGTTAGCGCCATCTATTTTTTGAAATTCGAACTAAAATCAAGAATCACAGTACAAAAACTCCTGACACCATACATAACTTTCCTGCAAGAATTTTGTTAATATCTGTCACCGTTTGCAAGTTATTGAATTTTAAAATCCATCAGTCATTTTTGGGAAACCCGGTACATGTATATATATATCCAGGAATACAAAATAATAGCTTGGAATCCTCTAACTTTACGAGAAAGTTATAATTGCGTTACAATAAAAGGGGGAAAAAATCTTTCAATAAAAAATGTATTAAGTTTTGTAGAAATAAATGAAAACCAAACCACTTTTCCATGCATCGTTTTAGGAGTATTGATCAAATGTATGATTAATCAAATGTATATAAAGTATAGGGATGATACAAAATACTTAAATAAAAAGGATTGGTCGTTAAACGGGTGGAATAATAAACAGAACAGAATGTAAATGAATCAAAGTGAAGCGCTGGATGATTAATCAGCTGCCGTAAAGCTATTGTTAAGAAATAAATTTCTTAATTATTGTCGGAAATTGATTGAAGCAAGTAATTTTTAAGGGGGAAAAAGGACTTCACTTGTTTGTAATCTTCAAGGGTCGATCCACACAAAATCTGGGCTTATTTAGGGTCGCTTCACAGAAACCATTTAATAAAACAGGCTGCTTTCACAAAATTCCTTTTAATAAAACAGGTTCTTTCAAAAATTTCCTCTTAATAAAACCGCCCTTTCACAAAATTTCTTTTAATAAAACAGACCCCTTCACAAAATTCCATTTCATAAAAATATACTCTTCATTAATTATTTTTATTTTGTTAGGTTTTTAAAATGTGTAATTTATAAAACAATAATAAAAGAAAACTGCCCAGTTAAGCTGACGGCATTGAGCTCACAGGCTATTCACATTAACTGTAAATTATATTCTTATTTCAAAGAATTTGAAATAAGCACCTCGAAAAATGAAGAAATCGACAATATATTAAGAGGGGGGAACCATCCCCGTTTCTCCTTCTTATAATTAATCAATGAACCCATAAAACTAATCAGAGAAGCGCCTTACCACAATGAACCTATATACAAAATTTAAAAAAATCGGATAATTCTGCATGAAAAATCCATTTATCTAAACTAAGTGGGGGGGGGGGGGTTAGCCCCCCGTCCCCCCTTTATACTTAACCAAAGAACCCCCAAAACTAATCAGAGAAGCGCCTTATCACAATGAACATATATATAAAATTTGAAGAAAATCGGATAATTCTGCTAAAAAAACCCATTTATCTATATCAAAGGGGGTTAGTCCCCCCGTCCCCCCCTTTATACTTTAGCAGTGAACCCCCAAAACTAATCAGGGAAGCCCCTTACCACAATGAGCCCATATAGAAAGTTTGAAGAAAATCGGATAACTCTGCATGAAAAAAATCATTTATCTAAAATAAGGGGGGAAGATTAACCCCCCCGTTACCCCCTTTATACTTAACCTATGAACCCCCAAAACTAATCAGGAAAGAACCTTATCACAATGAACCTATATACAAAATTTGAAGAAAATTGGATAATTCTGCATGAAAAAACCATTTATCCAAATTAAGGGGGGTTAGCGTCCCGTTCCCCCCCCTTTATAGTTAACCAATCAATCCCCAAAACTAATCAGGGAAGCGCCTTATCACAAGGAACCTATAAACAAAAGTGGAAGAAAATCGGATAACTCTGAATGAAAAATTCATTTATCTAAATTAAGGGGGAGGATTCCTCCCCCCCCCCGTTAGCCCCTTTATACTTAACCTATGAACCACCAAAACTAATCAGGAAAGAACCTTATCACAATGAACCTATATACAAAATTTGAAGAAAATTGGACAATTCTGCATGAAAAAAACATTTATCTTAATTAAGGGGGGTCAGCCCCCTCGTTCCCCCCTTTATAGTTAAACAATCAATCCCCAAAACTAATCAGGGAAGCGCCTTATCACAAGGAACCTAGAAACAAAATTGGAAGCAAAACGGTTATTTCTGTCAAGAGTTATCGCGTTACGTACGTACATACGTACATACATACATACAGAACGGGCGGGCACATAAGCTCTCAGGCTTTGATAGCCTGTGAGCTAAAAACCAGTTCACAGTAAAGGAAAACGAATGACTTAAAAAAGCTACTTTTAATAAATGCTTGGTTCGAATTTGAGTAACTGGATTTCATTTTTTGTTACAAAATGAATTTTTTCACAAAAATGTATTAAGTTAAAAAAAATAATAATAATAACTTAAAATTTTCCCAAATAAGGCTCAAGGAAAAAAAAACTTGCATCAATACCTGATCTTAAATTATTAAAACGATATATACTATACTTATAACACGCCAAATCAAGTAATTTATCGAAAGTAATTCGGCACAACATGCTTGTTATTGTAACTTTCTATTGTTGTTCATTTTCATTATTTTTATCCCACTACTGTCAATGTCGTGTATTTTGACATGTAAATTTACGATCCTATTAAAATTTTTAACGCATCTGTTATGAAACGAAATAAAGTAATAAAAAAACATGCACAATACGACGATTATTTTAAAAAGGTACTGTAAGTACTACGTATATTAACAACATATTCAAATTTCGTGGAAATTGGCTGTTTTTTTTACGGAATTTAGAGTGTATAAAAACAAGAAACAAACACAAAAACCAGGCAGACAAATTTACCATTTTTGGGTCCTATGATGAAATCAATATGGAACCACTATTGAAACGTGTCTTTTCCAACAAAATAATAATAATAGTAATAATAATAATTATTATTATGGGGGAAATCATAAAAAAAGAGACTGGGTTGCGAAATAATAACAGAAATTCTTTGGTTCATAAAAACGTAAGCTTAATGTATTCAACTTATATTACCCTACCTTTTAATAAAAAATCATTTATTACCGAAAAAAAGTAAAATGCGGTATTTGCATACATTTAGATATGTTTGTTGAACATATAACAAGAAATTTGATTATTTTGCCGTAGATCTACGGATAGATAAAGTTTTAAAAACTGCATTAGAGTTTCATTATTTAATAGTTTTCTCTTTACAACTAATAAATACATTTTTAAATCAGGTTAGATGCTCAAAATACATGCTTTCCTGAAGTGATTAAATGCTCAAAATATATGCTTTCATGAAGTGCTGAAGGACTTTTCATTGCGTTGTATTGACTGTTATTATTTAGTGATTTTAGCTTTAAATAACTTTTCAGATGAGATTAGATGCTCAAAAAACCTGCTTTCATAAAATGCTGAAGAACGTTTTACTGAGTTACACATGGACTTTGGTAGTTATCATAAAATATCATCTGAATTTTAACATAAAAAAAATGTTTGTTGAACATATACACAAAAAGTTTACTGTTTTAGCGTAGACAAAGGACTAACATGCTAGATTAAGGCATGGGCACAGGCCCATGGCCTCTAAATTCTGGAGGCCCCAAATCTCTTGATAACATTTAAAAAACTGCATTAGAGTTTCATTATTTAATAGTTTTAACATTACAACAAATAAATAACTTTTTATATGAGATTAGATGCTCAAAATTCATGCTTTCATGAAGTTCTAAGGGACTTTTCATTGAGTTATATTTTGATTGTTATTATTTATTGATTTTAGTTTTAAATAACCTTTCAAATGAGATTAGATGCTCAAAATACAAAAATACAATCTTTCACGAAATGTTGAAAAACCTTTCACTGAGTTATACATGGACTTCAGTAGTTACCATTAAAATACCATCTGAATTTTAACAATTTTAAAATTTTAAAAATAGAAACAAAAATCATAAATCCTTTTAAACAATAATTTAAAAAAAAATTGTAAATTTGATATTCGATTTTTTTAACACAATCCAAAGTTACAAATAGGATAAAAAAGAAATTAAATCAATTGAAAAGTAAAATAATAAATTTTTTAACACGTTCCAATAAATGTGCTATTTGTTTAAATTGTTTTATAGAGGAAATGGCTTTTAGGTTCCTTTTTAAATCTCCTTGAAATCAATAAAATGTATTATTTAGAAAGGAAAATAAAAGAAAGAAAGGTAATGATTTCTAGATGTTAGTTTATCGGCAGACGATTTTTAGTTCTGTAAAAATATGCTGATTCATGAAACTTGAATATGGAAAAATATGTTTTTATGTCTTCGAATTTTCTTTAAAAAATAATGCACTTCACCTTTCAACTGATATTTTTTAACTCCGCTTTAGATGGATATTGAATCGATTATTATTTTTTAGATCACCTATTTGTTTTCAAATCGATTGTTTGAATTGGAACTTTTTAAAGGAACAAGGAACACAAGTAAATTCATTGAATCATCCACACAAATTAATGGTTACACGTCTTATAACTGAACTCATTTAACGATTATATTATACTATAACAAAATGATAATTTAAAAAAATAAACCTACCGAAATTACATGATGGATCAATTGGAAAACCTCAGAAAACAATAGAAATTCAACGCGATGTCGATACGTCAATTTTAGAAGCATCGATTGATTAATCGAATGCAGATATTAGGTGGGTTCTCTACCAGCAAGTAATGATGTTGAAGAAATATCCACAAATAAAAATAATTAAAAGGAGGGAGGATAAAAGTTATTGAGAGACCGGAATATTAATTAATCAAATATCCGCTGCGGTGATTAATCAAGAGTCAAGAGGTGTTATAAAAGATTACACATTTTAATTATTGTTTGAAATTAATATGAGCAGGATTTGATAAAATGATTGTTCTAGAAAAGTGCACTAATCCTCGAAGAATAAATGAAAGTTGTTAGGCGTAAAAAAAGAGAAGAAATTAAGTGCCCTAAAAGTGAAATATTCAAAAAAGATTGTTATAGAGTATGTTTGTACGGGGAGTGAAGAGTACTTTTGCACTTCTTTAATCAAACCATTAACTTTTTTGCGCGGGGGGGGGGGGCTTTAATGCAATACTGCATTCACTGTGGGAGAAAACACGTTCCTGTAATTCGAGCTTTCATAATTCGAATAATTTTTCTTTTCGCTTAGCGTTTCGAGATATCAAAATCTCCATTGTACATATTTTCTTGCACACTCTATTAAAAAAATCAAATTAAAATAAGTGAATATCCCAAACCAACAATATCTAACCGATTTCAAAAAGCAGGGAATCTTCAATCTTTCTTTCTTTTTTCTTCTATTTAGTTCATGTGATTATTATTTATGTGATAGGTCAATTAGAAATTCCCTGAAAATAATTGTTATTCAGTAAATATTTATTTTCTTCCGTTGTAATGCTTAAGGGTTTCAATTAGTAGTTTATAACAAGACGAAAAATATACGAAAAAAAAATTGTTACCATAAAAGCGGACAAATCTATCAATATTTTCATTTCATTATTTCATTTCTCTCTTTCTCTCTCTCTCTTTTTCTCTTTTTATTAACAAGCTCTTATTAGGTGCGTTCGTAATTATATAAATATGTAGCACCTATAGTCGTCGTCCGGTCCGTCCATCCGTCTGTCCGCATATAACAGCGCAAAAACTACCCCCCCCACCCCTCCCCAAATTGTTTGAAATTTAATATGTATCATCGTTGTAGAATTTTGTCGAGTCACTTCCAATTTTATGAAAATCGAACCAAAACTTAAAAAGATATTAATAAAAGTTTTCTTTATTCTATTAAGTCCTATCGTACGTAATCTATACAATAAAAGCGCAAGTCATGTGACTGAGGAAAAAAAATACGGGCAAACCACTTCTTTTTTTTTCATGTGCCATTCGGCCATTTTTGTTTAAAATTATTTTTTGGAATAAAATTGCATAAATTTACATTTTTAGAACGATCGTTGAAAAATAATGTTTGTTTGAGAGATGAGTTACATTAAAAAAATGTATAGATTCTGAAATAAATTCAGTGGAAATTACGTTAACAGCCGAATATCTCAATCCATTAGAGTAAATAAACACAGGAGATTCGTTCATTATGAGTCATAAAAATATTGAACCATGGACGTAATCATTCGCAAAGCAAGATTTCCATGCAGTGCTGTCTGGTGTAGAAAAAAGAATCGTATTTGTAAACGTGGCATACGTAATAAGAAAAAAAAAAAGTCATGCTCATTTCGCTCATAGCAGACGATATAATTCATTTCACTGAAATAATAAGGGTGATTTTTTTACATTGTGAAACTAGTTATAAAACGAACGAACCTCATATGCTCGTTTAACGTACAATTTCCAACTTGTTTAACTTGCAACTTTCCTATGTACAGTGAAACTTCCATTTAACGAAGTCTCATCGTTACAGTTAAACACTTCGTTACGAAGAAAATTCGTTAAATAGAATTCAACTTAAATTTCTGAAACTTGTATACACATAACCCACATAAAATGGAAATATTTGAAAAATGTATTTTAGTTCGGGCAGTCATTTTTTATGCAATGTAGATATGAGACTAATTTAATTAGAATAATGTAAAAACATAACAATGAGAAGTAAAGAAAAGCCGAAGCGCACCTTTCCTTTTTTCATTAAAATGTGATTAAATCTGTGAGTTTTAATTAAATGATTCAAAATTCAAATGTGTTCATTTTCATTCAGTCCGCTGAAATAAATTGATACATCCATATCCATCGCAACAGCAACCTCTCCATTTGAATACGCGCACGAAAATGAATATACTTCGTTACATAGAATATGTTTTTCGTTATATGGAGATTAATTTACATGTTAATGATGTTCAAAGTCAAGGTTCTGCAGAAAATTTCGTTAAGTAGAAAACTTCGTTAAATAGAGACTTCGTTAAAGGGAAGTTCCACTGTATATATTCTTGTATTTCCGGTACAAAAATATTGATACTCTAATTGTAACTCACTTCCGATTATGAAAGTTTGCATACATGTGTAAATCCATTGATAATGCAATATTATTATCATTTCAGGTGCATAGCATTTATTCTTATTTTCAGGGCGACACAAAATATTTCGTATACATTACCACCTACAAGCAAAAATTTTACAACAACATTTACAACAAAATTTATATTGAGATACACAACAGTATTGTTCCAATTCAAAATAAAGGGCGTAGCATTTGTATTTCATTTACAGGGTCAGACAAAAGAATTCGGATACATTACCGCCTATGGGTGGGAATTTTAATTCAAATTCAGCAAAATTTATATAGCAAAATTTGTATTATAATCTATTACACAAACTATCTTTAAATACTTCAAGTGTATCGCAAAAAAAAATATTCAGCTATTTACAGGATTATCCCTAAGAAAGATTAAAATGTCATATAATTATTTTTTTTAATTCGTTGTTAGAGATATATACGGCTGCCAACGGTGACTGTTTTTTTAATATTATTTTATATACCACTATTTCAAAACAATAATCTTCAAGATAAATTTCTACCAATATTCGAGGTAGACTATTATTGCTTAGAAATAATGGTAGAAAAATATAGTCTCCAGTGGTAGCCTGGATTTACCAGTGTTGTAAAACAAAATTTTTCTAAATAATTCTACACTAGTAGTGTTCATTATTATAGCATTATTTTAGGCGTTAAAAAAAAAAAAAAAAAAAAGTTGACATTTAAAAGATACATTTTTTTTTCGAGATTTTCCAAAAGTAAGTAAATTTCGCTTTTCGTTTTTCTATCAATGTGAAGTACGATATTCATAGATGAACTACTACTAGTACTACTAGTAATAATAATTTTTAAAAAAGAGAAAAGAAAAGAAAAAGTCCTTCCGGCCTGTACCGGGAGGAAAAGGTAGCTTTCCTATATCTTCGTTTTAAAATTTTAGCTAATGTTACACGAAAACAGCAAGCTAAAATGCAAAGAAACGTTTACAAAAGATTCGTTAATACTGAATTTGAATAAGAAATTCGCCAAATTATTGAGCAATAGCCAAATTGGCTTCATTTATGAAGACTTATTTTGATCGCCAAATTTGGCGATATTTCGCCAAATGTCGCCCAATTTTGTCGCCAATGTCGCCAATTTTGGCGTTAACGGATATGAATATATAGTTTTATGCGTATGATTGGGAAAATTATTACAACAATGAAAGAAAATAATTTGCGAGTAATCGCGTTAATGTGCTGTTTTGTTTCAAAATGTCAGCCACCCTAGAATTTCAAATTGCTCTATCTCAGCCATTTTTTAAGATAGAGGTAAACCAAAAAAAGCTCTGGAATCCTTGTATCAAGGCCTAACACGTAATTAAAAAATAAATTTGAATTTTTTAATTTTTTGTATATTTATTTTAGATTTTAAGTTATTTTACATCTTTAAATGGCCGCCATCTTGAAACAAGATGGCGGACCAAGCTGGCCAACGAACTCGGTCGAGACATTAGTGACCTTAATACACACAATTAGTTTCATCAAAATCGATTCATAATTACGGGCGTTATCGTATGACATAGGTCAGATATATATATATATATATATATATATGTTTGCACATGTTAATTATTAGCTATGTGGTATTCTGTATACACAGTATCATTGATTATCTCTTTGGAGATTTAAGTAGAATAGAACTTGATATGTTTTTTGAAATTCATAGATATTATAATTATAATTATATATATATATATATATATATATATATATATGGATATATCTATATATATAAATCAACATTTGGACGGAGGGTGGTTTTGGGGTCTGGGGGTCATGATCGGTGAAAATATATCGAAATTTTCCGGAACTGCTTTCCTCCGAACGGCTGCAATAGGTAGCTTTATACTTTTTTGTATTGAAAGCTACCTAAAACAGCAAACGAATGATGTTTCTTTTTATGAAAAAAATGACTCAAGACTTTGTACACTATTTGCCCTAAAATAAGGAGAAACATGCAAACAATGGCCTCAAATGCAACACCGGGATTTTTTTTTTTTTAATTGTATATAAATAAACAGATAACTTTATTGAAGAATTAATCCATTATTAAACCATTTTTCTTCTCGTAAACAACAAAACAATGCTAATTTTGATGATTTTAGTTTTAAAAATCGTGGTGTATCATAGATACTTTATCAAACACATAGTATGTCACTAATTCAAAAATGAGGAAATTGATTTAGAGGTGACAGGTTTATAGAACATCTATAAACACTAAAATAAGCAGTAATACATTACCGCGCATACGCGGCAGTGTATTACTGCTTATTTTAGTGTTTATTACTGTTAATTTTACGGTAAAATACTGGCAGCTGGGATGTTAATATTATACTGTAAAATCAACACTTTTAGGTAGCTTTCAATACAAAAAAGTATAAAGCTACCTATTGCAGCCGTTCGGAGGAAAGTAGTTCCGGAAAATTTCGATATATTTTCACCGATCATGACCCCCAGACCCCAAAACCACCCCCCGTTCAAATGTTGATTTATATATATAGATATATCCATATATATATATATATATATCTGACCTATGTCATACGATAACGCTCGTATTTATAAATCAATTTTGATGAAACTAATTGTGTGTATTAAGCTTACCAATGTCTCGACCGAGTTCGTTGGCCAGCTTGGTCCGCCATTTTGTTTCAAGATGGCGGCCATTTAAAAATTTAAAACTAAAATAAATATACAAAAAAAATTAAAAATTCAAATTTATTTTTTAATTACGTTTTAGGCCTTGATACAAGGATTCCAGAGCATTTTTTGGTTTACCTCTATCTTAAAAAATGGCTGAGATAGAGCAGTTTGAAATTCTAGGGTGGTTGACATTTTTAAACAAAACAGCACATTAACGCGATTACTCGCAAATTATTTTCTTTCATTATTGTAATAATTTTCCCAATCATACGCATAAAACTATATATTCATATCTGTTAGCGCCAAAATTGGTGACATTGGCGACAAAATTGGCAAAATTGGCGATATTTGGCGAAATATCGCCAAATTTGGCGACCAAAATAAGTCTTCATAAATGAAGCCAATTTGGCTATTGCTCAATAATTTGGCGAATTTCTTATTCAAATTCAGTATTAACGAACCTTTTGTAAACGTTTCTTTGCATTTTAACTTGCTGTTTTCGTGTAATATTAGCTAAAATTTTAAAACGAAGATATAGGAAAGCTACCTTTTCCTCCCGGTACAGGCCGGAAGGACTTTTTTTTTGCAGTGTACAGAATTTAACACCTCGTGCATTAATCACGACTGTGTCTTCTAAAAAGTAAACTAAGGCTCGCAGCGTTTTAAAAGTTTTCCAACTTTGCTACCAGTATTATAAAACAATAATATTTATTGTAAAATCCTTGTTGCAGATGTTACATTAATCTACCACGGAGATTTTTGATTTGAAATAGTGGTAGGAAATGTAGAAAAATTTAAGACCACTGCGAGCACTGAGTAAATTTTGTCTGGTGAACCAATCATGAGTGTGATTCGTAGTAAGTAAAATATACCTTGTGAATCAATCACGGCATGACTTCGTGATTTATGCACAAAGGATGGCGTTAATTATTCAAAAGTACTGAAGGTGGTTCTCAAATCACATGCCCAACAACGCGACACTTTCTGACTCATTTTTAAACGCAAAGGCATAAAATTGGCAGGACTATGGAAGTGATTTGGAATATAAATGAATTTTCTGTTTTTTGATAAATATATTACTTATCGAGTTATAAGCGATTCGTGTCACGTGACGACATGTTTTTCCCTTTCTTGCACTGAAATATCGAGAATTCGGTTCAAAACGCTGATTTTGACAGTGTTTTCTGATAGATCTTGTACTTTAACCAAAAATGGAAAACGCCTTCCGATTACATAGTTTCTGAATAAGAACACCTTTCAATTTCATGCGTTTCTGAACAAAAATGAATTAAAAAATATGTCATAAAGTAGCCAGTTTCGATTTGAGAACAGCCTTAACTAATTTAAATAAACAAAACCTCAAGAGGTAAAATTTAGACATGAAAAAAGAAAGATATATCCGAATGAGCAATGTAACAAGGCACGATATATCAGAGGGTTACTGTATGTTTTAAAATTATACAA
This sequence comes from Maratus michaelseni, assembly GCA_963931845.1. Lineage (NCBI taxonomy): Eukaryota > Metazoa > Arthropoda > Arachnida > Araneae > Salticidae > Maratus > Maratus michaelseni. Next base: position 109,317,767 of record OZ007595.1, read on the forward strand.
TCCACGTGCCAAAATAGATTACTAATTTTTATCAAATATCTTTATCCATTCACATTTTTAAAAAAAGTAATAGCAACCAATAATCCCTTTAGTTCAATTCTAGTGATATATATAAGTTTCAGACTTATTAGTCGTATTTTAGCATCTCTACTTTAGTGTTTTGCCAATACTGTAGCGTAAAATTTATTCCATGCACATTTTATTCCTGACGAAGATTGCAATTAGTTAAAGAGGTAATGTAAGTTTTAAAGTATATTTTAAAATCAAACTGTACGAAGTGCCAAAACAGATTATTTATCGGAATTAAGTAAGTATACACATTCTATTAAATTTAAAAATTGTAATAGAAACAAACCATTACTAAATTATGTTAAATTAAAAATAATGCAATGCAACAAACAATCTCTCTAATTACATTTTCAATTTAACTTAACTTGTTTTTTTATATGTAAAGATTGAAGTTTTTATTAGATTTTTCATACACTTCCTTATATGCTAGAATTATGAAAATTATGTACACGTGTGTATTTCCGATGGCAATAGAAAATTTGGTACTTTCGTGTTATAGCGACCCCCAAAGTTGCGATTATGCCAAGGTTGCAGCTATAATTTCGCCAAGATCATCGCAAAGCTTATATATGCATCTTATATACGCATATATATACTCCAAACACTCATATTTATATACATATTATTTGCGTCTCATATGCCATGTATACATCATATATACGTCTTATACACCATGTCATATATATACATCATATATGCGCCATATATGACTATAACTGGACCATATATGTCACGAAATGTTATATACATCATAATATTATTATAATGTCAAATATGCTTTATAATTTGACGATAAATCTTGGTCGCTTGGCGATTCATCCTCGAGGGCCGCTATAAAACGAAAGTACCGAAAATTTTAATTTTTTAGAACTCAATTATGAAATAATTAATTGATTTTAAAGCATTTTTCCGCTAGCCAGACGTGGGTGACAAATGGCCAAATAATCTTTATGGTTACAAATGTTTACGAGTTACAGAAACAATGGAGTTAATTATGCGCCAAACTACTCTTATCAAAATATGCAAGCTGGCTGTGAAACTGCATCAACGAAATATGTTAAACACTAAAAAGTAGAAAATACAACTAAAAAATAAAGAACGTAATAATTAAAAAATATATACTTTTTTATCATTTAATAGTTTATTGTTAATTAAATTATGATTATACGTTGAGGAAACAATTTAGAAACCTTGAATATATATTCAAGATTTATACAAGATACATAATTTAAACTGTACTCTTTTTCTTTTCTGTTGCCATATCTAAAAGAAGAAACAGAGCAAAAATTCTATTTTTTTTTAAAGTAAATTTACTAGTTTGCGCGCTATGTATCAAATGTAAATCAAAACAGCGAATTTTTAATAATCGGGGCCCACGCTAAATTAAATGGATTTTTTTTTTTTTTTAACTGAATGTAATAGAAATTTTTTGTTACTGAATGTAATAGAATTTTTTTGTAACTGTATGTAATAGAAATTTTTTGTAACTGAATGTAATAGAAATTTTTTGAAACTGAATGAATTATAGTCATGAAATTAGGCGTGATTTTAAAAATAAACATTGAATGGCAATAAATAAAAGGTGTTTTTCTTTTTCCTTTTCCTTTTCTTTTCTTTTCTTTAACTATTTTTACTGTTATTCAATTCTAATGATAAAATATAGCTTTTACAGCTTTATTAAATTGTGTTTGAATACCTTCAATCAGTATTTTGTTAATGCTGTAGTCTAAAAGAATATTTCACGAATATTTTATTCCACACAAAAATTAATCGAAGAAGTAGAACACACTACAAAGTATATATTCAAATTAAATTATCCACTTATTGAAATAGATTATTTATTAGTATTCAATATCGTTACACTTTCTATTAAATAAAAAAAAATACTTAATGTCAACAAACAATTATCAGATTTATGAAATTAAAAAAGAAACGGCAACAAACAATTCGTAAAATTTCATTATAATGATTATGTATATATATATATATATATATATATATATATATATATATATCAGATTTGTTAAATCGTATTTGAGAATGAAATTGTTAATACTATACAATCTAAAAATTAAGTATTTTATTCCATACAAAAATTGTAATTAATCTCAGAGATACACACTTAAAAGAATATTTTAAAATTAAACCATCACCATCCACGAGCCAGAAATTTATTCACATTAAATAACTTTATCCATTCTATTAAATTAAAAAACGTAATGGCAACAAACCAGTGCACCCACAATCGCTACCGTGAATTACAACCGATTCAAAAAGTAATTTATTTAAAATCGATTTCTTTTTTTAAGGAAAACAAACGCATCGCCATAAATAACCCGGAATGAATTAATGACCACACACCTTTTAGCTAAACGTGCGTACAACGATTACTTTATAACAAATTCATTATTTTCAAAAGTAATAAACCTGCCCCGATATTTGTTGGATCAATTGAAACATCACTAAAAATAATCGAAATTTAACCGGCTATCGATACATCAGTTTTGAGAAATACCGCTTGATTAATCGAATGCAGATATTAAATGGCCCAATCAGAACGTAATGGGGTTGAAGAAATACCTCCGAATAAAAACAAATAATAAAAGGGGGGAAGAATGGAAATTTCAACAGAACGGAATTTTAATTAATCAAATAGCAGCTGGGGGCGATTAATCAAAAGCCGAGAGGTGTTGTAAAAGATTACACGCATTTTAATTATTGTATGAAATTAATATGGAGAGCATTTCACAGTCTGGTCGTTCAAGTACATGATGTTGATGAGTGGAGTTTAGATTGCATGTAAATACAAGCATATATTGAATTGCATATTTTAATTACCGCTGAATTATGACTAATTTGTTGCAGTTTTTTACCAGGTTTTCTTTTATTTGTGGGTGTAAAAATAGTGAATGATTAAATAATTTTGTATACATCATAAAATGACAGCTATAGCAAGTATGAGTTTGTAGATTGGTATTTGAATCTTACATATTTATTTATCTTATGCAACAGGAAAATTTAACATAAATTCCGAACTTGTGCTACACCGTCAAATAAGTGACGGAAAAAGACAGATCAAATGCTTATAGTATTTTAATTATATTTTTGAGCATTTTACCGTCTGGTTGTTCAAATACATGATGTTGACGAGTGGAGTTTAGATTGCATGTAAATACACGCATATATTAAATTGCATATTTTAATTACCGTTGAATTATGACTAATTTGTCGCAGTTTTTTTTTTACCAGGTTTTCTTTTATTTGCGGATGTAAAAATAGTGAATGATTAAATAATTTTGTATACATCATAAAATGACAGCTATATCAAGTATTGTTTTGTAGATTGGTAATTGAATATATTGCATATTATCTTATGCAACAGGAAAATTTAACATAAATTCCGAACTTGTGCTACACCGTCAAATAAGTGACGGAAAAAGACAGATCAAATGCTTATAGTATTTTAATTATATTTTTGAGCATTTCACCGTCTGGTTGTTCAAATACATGATGTTGACGAGTGGAGTTTAGATTGCATGTAAATACACGCATATATTAAATTGCATATTTTAATTGCCGCTGAATTATGACGCATTTTTTTACCAGGTTTTCTTTTATTTGCGGATATAGATACGCGGAAAAAGATACACCAAATGCTTATAGTATTTTAAATGAGTTTAGATTGCATGTAACTACAAGCATATATTGAATTGCATATTTTAATTACCGTTGAATTATGATTAGTTTGTCTCAATTTTTTACCACGTTTTCTTTTATTTGCGGATGTAAAAATAGTGAATGATTATATTAGCCCTTTGAGCGTTTGGGAATAATTTTGTATACATCATAAAATGACAGCTACACCAAGTATTGGTATGTAGATTATTATTTGGAATTTGGATATCTTACATGGAGATATAGGAATTTAAAATAGGAAAATTTAACATAGGGGATTATCGGAAAATTTAACATAGATTGCAAAATCGTGCTACTCTAGCCTTTTAATTCATCAACTAAGTGTAAATACAAGCATATATTGAATTGCATATTTTAATTACCGCTCAATTATGTCTAATTTGTCGCAATTTTCTGCCAGGTTTTCTTTTATTTGCGGATGTAAAAATAGTGAATGATTATTATTAGCATTTTGAGAGTTTGGGAATAATTTTGTATGTATCATAAAATGACAGCTACACCAAGTATTAGTATGTAGATTGGTATTTGGATATCTTACATAGGAAATATAGGAATTTAAAATAGGAAAATTTAACATAAATTCCAAAATTGTGCTACTCCAGCCTTTTAATTCGTAAAATAAGTGACGGAAATAGACGGATCAAATGCTTATAGTATTTTAATTGTATTTTTGAGCATTTCACACTTTAGTCGCTCTAGTACATGATCGTGTTGAGAGCAGCTTAGATGACATGCAAATACAAAGGTATATTGAATTGTATATTTTAATTATCACTCAATCATGATTTGTCTGTTTCAATTTACTGCCAGTCTTCTTTACTTGCAGCTATAAAAATAGTAAATGATCACTCTAATTATTTTTTTTTCAGCATTTCATCTGGGGATTTCAGATTTTGCTAGTAGGGGGCAAAAATTTTTTGTTGTAAATACGGATTTTTTTGTTCATTTTTCTTGTATTAATTTCTTATATATATATATATATATATATATATATATATATATATATTAAAAGGAATATTTAAATTGTTAATAATTTATTTACACGCCATTATTAATATATTGTTAAATACAAGTGAAAATCTTCAACTAATAACAAGAAATTAAATAAATAAATAAATAAATAATGATTTTATAAAACCCAGAAATTCAGGTGGGAGGCAATTCCCTGATGAACTTAAATGACGCCTCTGCATTTCATGCTCTCATCATTTAAATGCATGATGTAAAAACTTGTATTCTATGCAAATACAACCTTATTTTGAATTTTTATATTTTAATTACCACTGAATTATGACTCGTTTTTTTCATTGTTTTACCAGCTTTCTTTTATTTGTGGATATATATATATATATAAATGAATGAGTATTTTATCTTTTTCAGCATTTGGGAATAATTACGCATATCTCTTTAATGATACATAAAATAATAGTTATGCTAAATCTGAGTATGTACAGAAGGTTTTATAATGTACTGATCGTTTTAAAAATATAATAACAAGCAAACGATGACAGCTTATTGAAGCTATTCTTACAGGAGAGTAACGCGTGAAATCAAACATTTCTTTGCTACTCTTTTTTATTTTAGTTGTAAATATTGCCAACAGACGGCGCTGCAGTGTCTCAAACTGTAGTAATGCTAAAACTAATCTCGCAATTTCAAAACACAAACCATTTTTTAGCGTTTCAACAACTAAATAGAATGATGGTTAAAATCTGAGTCAAGAATGATCCATTTCCATACATTAGTTTGATTGTTCTAACATATTTGGAAATAAAGCAAAGAACTAATAATGTATGAAATCAGAAGTTTCTTTATTAATCTTCCGAGTTTTAATTCCAAACATCACCGGTAGATGGCGCTGCACTGTTAAAACTGTAATACTACTGCTAAAAATAACCTTGAAATTTCAAAGCGCATTTTTTTCCAGCTAACTGAACTTGGGCCCATTTTTACACATTAGTTTGCTCTGTTTTAGACAGTTCAGCGCTATCTATCGGTGATATTTGGAACTAAAACAAAGAAGTTTAGTGAAGAAATTCCCAACTTCACGCATTAATCTCCTGCAAGAATAACCAATAGCTGCCACACTTTACTTTTTACTGAATTTTAAAACGTTCAGTTCATTATAAAGGCACCCTGTAGATGGGAGAAGTTTTAAGTTAATCTATTATTGTAATCTTATACTGAAACTGTTTTACTTTTAATGCATCTTCTTTAAATTGTCCTAAAATTACAATGACTATAACAAATATACTATAAATCGAATAAATCCTAACCTGTTTCAGAAAAAAAATCATCCTTTTTAAGGCACAACGAGTTGCTATCATTACGAGGAGAAGAGTAAGTTATACAGGGTGCCCCGGAACTCCACGCACAAGCTTAAACAGAAGGAAAGGCAGATAACATCACAATAAACAATTTTTGTATGAAAACTAGGGTTGTAATCCACTTATTGTCTCATTCTAATCGTAAATTAATATATATATATATATATATATATATATATATATATATATATATAAACCTTTAAAAAAATTATGAACGAAATTGACTAAATCTCCAAGATAGGTAAGTATAAAGTGTATACAAAATACTATATAAAGTTAATAAATAATTAACCAATTCAAATATCAAATTACCGAAGCTCCAATTCAGAGACGACAAGAGTAGCCAAACATGCGTAATAATTTTAAAGAAATTAGAAAATAAATATTTAAAATGATAAAACACTCCAGCAGAATAAAATGAAATTTAAATATAAACTGATATAAAATGGAATTGAAGAGGGAAAAAAATCTATTGAAATTTGACCCAAACACCAATTTACAGATGACATAAAGTAAGTGAATAAAGAATATTTTAAGTTATTAAATAATTAATAAATTCAAAAAAACAAATAACTGAAACATCAAATTAGAGATGGCATAGTAATACATACATAATAAGTTAAGATAAAAGCAGAAAAATAATAAATAAATAAAATAATAAAAGATGCAAGAAAAGTTAATCACAATTTGAATAAGAAATGGAATTTAGATATCAAATGAAATTAAAAATTAAAATGGAATTCGGAAAAATACAATGTTATATATATATATATATATATATATATAATAAAAACACCCTTTTATAAGCATTTAATGTTTATCTTAAAAATCACGCCAAATTTCATGACGCAAAAATTCATGTTTTTCAAAAAAAATCCGTTACTATATATATTAATTTGGCTTGGCACCGACTGTGGAAAAATAATTTCTTTCATTTACGCTTGGCAAAAAGCGCGAGTCGTGAACTTATTTTTAAAAAATAATATTTTTTGTTCAGTTTCAATTTAGATGAAACAGCAGGAAATACAGCATTCTTTTTAAAACTATCTATTCATTATTTCTAAATTATTTACGTCTTTTTTTTCTACTTTTTAGTGTTTAAAATATTTTATTGCTGCAGTTCCATAACCAATTGGGATATTTATACGAACGTGGTTTGATGCATCGTTAACTCAACTCGTATACAGTTGTAACCATAAAAAATATTTGGCAATTTATCACATGCGGAGGCTAACAGAAAAATGCCTTAAAATCAGTTTATTAATTTATATTAAAGCTCTAATAATATTAAAATGTTGTCTTGCCATGATAAACACACCTGTGCACACCATTTTTTATAATTCTAGCATATCAGGAAGTGATTAAAAATTCGATAACAAAATTCCAAAGTTTAAAAGGAGAAAATCACTTTAAACAATTAAGTTAGGTGTTCAGTGAAAAGGAACGATTCAACTACGAATTTCAACAACTTATTTCAAAGCAAGAATACGAACCATTATAAAATTTCGAAATCATTCAAACAAAGTTTTATGGAACAAAGCCAAAAAACTTATTTTTTACCCATTTACTATGTCACGTTTCCCACCCCTAACCCCTTCACAAGAAATGTCAAATTTCGGGAATTATAAGAAATTTCTGATAAAAATCCTGTTTTAAAATATTGAATGGTCTTAAACTACGATTATATCTTGCACATGACTGTATTCTATAAGTTTTATAGAGAACCATCTCATAACATAAAACTAAATCGTGTATCAAAAGACCTACATATTCAAAGCTAATAAATAATTTAAAATAATTAACTTATGTGTTCAACTGAAAAGGAATGATTCAACTACAAATTGCAACAACATATTTGGGAGTGAGAGAATATATCATTAGAAAATAACGAAATCATTCAAAAAAAAGTTTTATGAAGCTAAGGTGAATAAATTAGCTTATTATTTCACGTTTCTGATCACTATCCTTCCAAGAGAAATATAAAAATTCGAGAATTATAAGAAATTTCTGAGAAAAAAACTGGTTTAAAAATATTGATAGGATTTAAACTGTAACTTGCGTAATGACCACAATATACAATGAAGTCGTGTATCCATGGGCCTACATAATCAATAAAAAAAAAATTAAAATTAAAAACATGCTTCATAAAAATTCACAAAAAATTCAATATATATTATAAAGCAACATATATTATATGTGTGCATCGTTCAATGCTGACATCATAATGATGCGGGCAACAATGTAGTTAAAATGGATGTATGCTGCAACAATGGAGTTATTTTTTAAATTAATATTAAACAATCGTAACGTTATTTCTATGGGGAAAATGCAAGTTTTGGGCCGACATTGTCCTCCCCCCTTAGGGATCGAATTTTAAAAATTCAATGTCCAATTCTTATATTGCCCTCAGGAATACATATATATTACAGATTTCAAAGCTCGGTGTCAACAGGAAGTAGGTGAAAAATAAGTCACAAGATTTGACTGCCACACACATACAGAAATGTAAGTTAAAAGAAAGCATGTAAAAAAAAGTCATTTAAGGGGTCGTAGGACTTTTAAATAGTAAAAACATTTGAAAAAAAAAATGAATTACACTCTTAATAATTGTTAAATAGGAAATATTTTCAAAGAGTGAACTTTAAAGTCAAAATTAAATGTTACAATTACTCAAAGTTTTATGCAATGGGGTCGAATAAATCAATAATTTTATTATTTGCCCTTTTTCTTTCTCTTTCTTATATATATATGTATATATATATATATATATGAAATACCACATTTCGAGGATTATAACAAATTTCTGAGGAAAATATTGTTCAAAATTTTTGCTCTGTTTTAAACTGCAACTTTTTAGATGGTCGCACTAAAAATTCACACATTGAACCAGCTCATAATGTAAAAGAAAATTGTGTATCCAAATATGCCAACTATATGGAATATTTAACTTTAAAGTAATTTTTCTCAAAATGTGATTTTGGGGCATTGCGCGCAAGTAGTTAAAAAACTTTTCGATATTTTTTTCATGAAATTTTCAGGATATATAGTGCATGGTAGGCTCTAATTTTTTTTTTTTTTTTTTTTTTCCTTTTTTTTTTTTTTTTTTTTTTTTTGGTATTATATTGCTAAACTTTTGAATATTTTATATAAGCATGATACAGTTTTACTTTTAAAACATAAAAATAATATAAAATAAACACCTTTTTTAGGTTCATTGCAAGCACAGAACTCTCAAGTATAATATTTCAACTAAAAATTCCGTTTTACATATTCAGAAATTCTTTTGTAATCATGTGCGCTACATGTGATTCCATTTTTTTGTCTGACAAGTTTAAAAAGCCCTATAACAACTAATTTTTCCCATTATGATCTGAAAAAATTATGCAATGAAAGAAAAAACATGTATCAATTACGCCTTTTTAAAATTTTGTTTTTGTAATGTAAACCTTTTAAGATATAAAATGACAAAGATGGTCTTTTTTCTTTTTCACTTTTCGATATTTCAAAAGTCCTGTGACCCCTTAAAATAATTAATTTATGAAGAAGAATGTTTTAATTACAAATTCGAACAGCATATTCGAGAACAAGAGAATGAAAAATGAAAAAAATGTCAAAATTACTCGAAACAAAGTTTTATGGAAAGGAATCGAATAAATCAACAATTTTATTGTTTCATGTTTTTTTTTTGTTGTTTGTTTGTTTTTTGTTTTTTTTCCCACATGAAATAGCAAATTTCGAGGATTATAACAAATTTCTTAGGAAAACCTTGGTTAACAATTTTGCTTGGTTTTAAACTACAATTTTTAGATGGTTGCATACTAAAGATTTACAAACAGATTAAAAGAAAACTATGCATCCAAAGATCTTCATAATCAAAAACAAGTTGAAAATTGTACGTCAAATGTGACAAATGAGATGCGTTCGTACTATAACTAGTTTTTTATAAATATTCAGAACTTGGTGCAATGGCTGTTGCACACTTGTGCAAAAATGCATGAATACAAAATTTATTTTATATGCAGATTTTCATATTATCGATATTAATTTTATTTTATGAAATTAAGCTCCAATACACTTTTACAAATAATTAATTACAATTCTGTTACATTAAAATTATACTATGCGCAAATATCGAATACAAGACAATGTAAAAAAATCATCGTTGTTATTTCACTGGAAAAATTAATTATATCGTCTGTTATTATGATATGATTAATTTCCGTAATAAAATAAGTACATTTAAAGTTGGCAACATTTTATCTTTTGTTGACATTTACTGAAAATACCAATGAGAAACCTAATCCTAGCTTTGAAAATTTCAGAACTTGAAATCTATATTTAGACTCTTTTACCATTTAACTATTTCTCCGCGGAAACATCTATCCTAAAAACTGTAGGTAGATTATAGGATTGCTATAATTAAACAATTTTAATATACAAATTAGGTTTTTAAATTCAGTAATACGGAAATAATATGACTCCATCTTAAATGTGACATAATCACCATGACAACTCAGAATCATTACCTATCATTGGGTATCATTAAATTAATTACGTATGATAGGATTTAATAGAATGAAGAAAACTTTTATTAATATCTTTTTAAGTTTTGATTCGATTTTCATAAAATTTGAAATGACTCGACAAAATTGTGCAACGAATTAATATATTAAATTTCAAACCATTTGGTTGGTTAGTTTCTGCGCTGTTATATGTGGGCAGACAGACGGACCAGACGACCACTATAAGTGGTATGTATTTATATAATTACGAACGTACCTAATGAGCAAATTATTTGAAATAATTATTCTATTTTCTTACTGAAAAATAATTATTCAAGTATTCCAGAGCATTTGAAAGAACTATTAGAAAATGGCAAAATAATTCGAAAAAAAGTTTGATGGATTTCAGGGGATTCGGCACCAAAAATAATAATTTTGTAAATAACACATATATTAATTTTTTTGGATCATTCTTCAATAAAGCAAAATCATTACAGATAATAAAAGGCCTTAAATTGTTAATAAATTAATATATTTTTTTAATTTAATAATTTTAAAATTTCCTTCTTTTTTTCAATTTTTTGTATTTTAAACTAGATTTAAAAAAAATTCTTTTACTCAGGGTACTTTGTTCTAGGAACTTAAGTATCATATTTTTAATACAAAGATTAGATCAGAAAAAAAAAAAAAATCATTGGATGCATATGGAGTAAACCTATAAAAATCGCATATATTTAAGTTGAGATTTTTTTTTAAACAAAAATTTCAAAGATATCAAAAAATCGATACGTAGTTATCTAAAGATATATTGAAGAAAACAAAAATCAGACAATTTGCTCAATTATTGTGGAAGTTTTAGCATTTTGATTATATAGAGAATATGAAAAAATACGAACTGAGAAAAATGAGATTAAACATTTCATTTACAAAAAAGAGATAATATAGATAGATGTGTAAAACTAACCATATCTCCTTTACTATTTATCAGATCGTTAAGAAATGTATGCACAACGTTCTAAAGACGTCAAGGTTTATTTTATGATAAAAATCTGAAATACGACATTTTTGTCATTTTTTTTGTCAAAATGACAGCTTGAGTCCTCTTAAGCCGAATAAATCAATGCTTTTATTATTCCATGGGGTTTTTTCTTTCCACAAGCGATTTTAAATTTCGAGAATTATAACTTTCTGAGAAAAGTCGAGTTTAAAAATATTCCCTGGACTTAACTACTACTGTACTATACTATATGTGGGCGCGTTCTATAAACTTTAAAACTGGATCTTTTCATACCATTATAATATGGTGTATCCAAAGACCTACATAATCAAAAAGAACAAATCATTTAAAACAATTAACTTATGTGTTCAGTGAAAAGGAACGATTCAACCACGAATTCCAACAACATATTCCAGAGCAAAAGAGAATGAACCATTAGAAAATGGTGAAATCACTCGAAACAAAGTTTCATGGAACGAAGCCGAATAATCAGATAAATTAATGACCTTCACCATCGAGGCAGAATTGATTAAAAGATTATGAATCAATTGTTTCTCCAAAAGTAATTTTCCAATCTCCCTACTCTCCCCATTTCATCATGCTGATGAATTGACTGCAACCGTGAAAAACAATCTCGAAAGAACTATGCCTTCTTTGCCTGCCGATAAACCATCATATTATCATCAAAAGAAAATGGCTAGGCGGTCGATTGATTAAGCCTAATGAATGGATGTAAAAGATATGAATGTTTGCATGCAGGAGATTGAGACTTCAGGAATTTTATTTGGTAATATTAATATAGATGAGTGGCAACAGAAATCGTAAGAGGAATAATTAATTAGATGAAGCACTGGATTTTGAAAAAGGAAAAACAGTTTTGTATAAAGGGGATTGATTGATGTCATTCGATTACTTGGAATTAAATTTTCAGATTTTATAAAAAAAATACAAGAAACTTAAATTTTGCAGCATTTTCCGACGTATTAATTTTTTTTTTTTCGTTTGTTTACAAGTTTAGAAAAAGTGAAACACATTGAAAATTCGCCAATTTATAAAAAAATTGCCTTACTGTCAGATTTTCGTCCAATACAGCGTAGGATATTTTCAGCATTTTATTTATATATTTTAATTTTAATTTATTTGTTTTTTGTTTTTTGTAAACTTCTATATTAGTTTCAGGCGAAAAATGTTTTCTTTAATTTGTTTTTCAAAGCTAAGCCATTTTTACCATTAAAAAAATTAGAAGGGTTAGCTACACTGTAAGTTTTTTTAATACACAGAATGAACTGAATGTCATTGACACATGTTGAAATTCAATAATAATAATAATAAATCAAATCAAGTAATTGGTGTACGGGAATGCGGTTTAGACGAAAATGCTTCTCATGATCTAAAGTTATGTTTAAGAAAAAAAAAGTTCAAAAAATTGCTCATAGATGGGGCTATATCTTAAAAGCTGCAAAAAAGCATTAAAAAATCGAGCAGTTAGAGACCATTTCTTTTGTACAATCTACTGCAATATTTCATGTGTGCGCTTTTTGTGGCTCGCATCGCATCTAGATGGTATTCAAATTTATCCCACACGTTGAAATATGGTAGTAGATTGTACAAAAATGGTTTGTAACTGCTTATCTTGAGTTTATGTAGATTTGAAGGGGGCCATCTATGAGAAAATTTTTGAACTATTTTTTTAATTTGCTTTAAAAAAAACTTCATTCATTCCAAGCATCTCCGTCCAAACCTCACTCTCGTACGTCAATTATTTTATTTTATTGAATGTTAAAATGTGTCAAGAACTTTTGGCCCATCCTGTATTTTATGAATGTGTATGAATAAATTAGTCTCCGACATTCCTAGATTTCTCGGTGCACCTTGCCAGTAGGATCGCAAAATCAATCTGTTTTTCTGAGTGAGCCTATCACCCACGAAGCTACCAAGAAACTCTATACAGGTTCTGGATGTGGTATGGGCAAACAGGGCTGCTGCTTTGGGTCTCCGCTTTTAAGATAACTCTCAAATATAAGAAAAACTCGATTTCGCATATGAAAATGAGTATAAATTGAGAATACAAAAAATGTTTTGCGGCCTGCAATTGAATTTTTGCTTCTGGGCTCCAAGCAGGGTTAGTCGCATTGAAAAAAAATGTACTCAAAAATGAGCAAATCAATGTACTCATATCGAATTGAGTATGTTTGGAACAAAAATTAACCTATTCTTTCTCAATTTTGAAACATCATATGTCATGAAACTCAAACGAAACGATAATTTTGTACTTTGTAAAGCTTTATTTCATTCATAACGGCATAAAAGATGTTCATTAATAGGAAAACAATATATGTCCTGGCAATCAGGTAATGATATTACATTTTTTTTCCTCGGAAGAGCTATAACCTGCGCCTCCTTTATAATACGTAAGATTATTGCTTTGTTGTTATGAGTGCTTCATATATTCACATACGGTCGGTCCGGTTTGTGTGCTGAGTGACATGGAATTGTTTGTGAAAATAAAATTAGAATAATGGGATTTTCAAGATTTCGCCGGCAACTTTGAAAGTAAGTGCTCTCTGTTAAATATTCAATACATTTGTTTTTTATTTTATGTAATCAGCTGTACATTCTTTAAACATTAAATTAATGTAAATATTAAATTATGCACAGTATTTTAAAATAATTTGAAAAAGCTAGAAACAATGCTCTTGTCATAAAAATACTTGATTTGGGTATCTTGATGATAACTTTGCTATTTTTCCTAAATAAATAATCAATTAAATGTTACTTGTTAATAATTTTGAGTGGGAAATAAGTGTCAATATATTTGTACTTTAATCTGTAATAATCACTGTTCGGGGCAGAGCCCCTTTGACAGGAAAAATATTTTTTCTATTTAACTTATTTTAGTTTTGAAAGTGTTTTATTAAATGGCTTTTAGCCCATGTTTTTATCTAAATTGTGGTTTCCTACGCGTTACTTATCGGCCATCTTGGATGCCATCTTGTTTTACTTCATATTTTTATGACCAGGAACATTGTTTTAAAACACTTTTAAATTATTTTGAAATACTGTGCATAACTTAATATTTACAGAAGGTATTGAGAAAAATAATAAAATAATAAATTGAATATTTAACAGAGAGCACACAGAGATAGTATTTGAATACATACATGGGATAAAAAATGAGTACAACAGACTACATGTTTGAACACATCCGTGGAATCAAAAATGAGTACATATGTGTTTTTGAGTTGTGAGGACATTTGTATAGGAGCTATTTTGAGTATACGATGTATTTAAAATTGAGTACTTTTTACTCAATTTCGATAGCCCTTTTTTTTCAGTGCGGATACTGAGAATATATCATTATTGTTCCCTTTATTTATTTATTTTTTGAAATATAGTTTAAATATACCTTATCAACACATCAACATAAAAGGAATCTAAAGCGTTAACTTTATTTCTAATGCCTGAAAAAAATCACAAACGTTACCTTTCTTCTAGGCGCTTATGGGTTGAGTCTTTCTTTAAGGCTGTTTCCATATTCAAACCCTATACTTTCAATTACATTCACGAAGTCATGTTTATTCGTAAACACTTAAAATTTTCAGGTATTCTTACACAGACATCAAGAAATCGAATAGAGTTTCCTTTTTTCCCTATAAAGACAAAAGATCTTTCAGAAAATGGGGTTAAAGTTGGCATTTTAAGTCGATTTTCAGTAAGGGTTCTGCCGGGGGAGAACTCGATTATAATTCAAGATGTATGACATTTATAGAAAATTAAAAGCACTATTTTTTTTTTCTGTGGTACTTCAAAAGTGACGTTTTCAAAGTTCATTCTTTTATGTATATAAATGATTTCATACAGAGATATTCACATTGCTTATTGAAAAAAAAATCAGAACATTTTTTATCATGATTCGTAAATTCTTACTTTTAATTAAAAAAAACGCCTGTAAATATGATTTCTTTCCATAATTTTATGAATCATTCTATGCATTAAGGGAATTCGTTATCCTTTGAGCTATTTTTATAATTTGAGTATTTGATATTACTCTTTTGTATATTATTAAACGATTTTATAAAGAAAAATGATTTAATCAAAAATAAGTGCAATCCTGATAGTAAATTTTGCAATATTTAATTAAAATAAATCTGTCAAATGCGAGTATAACTCGCGCTCAAAGGGTTCCATACATTACATTTATTAATTACTATTTATTAATTAACAAACTCCTACTACTCCTAATTTATTCATAATTTCAGTTTCAGTATATTCGTAAATAGGAGAGGGGAGAGCGTCATAAGTTTCCAGTATTCTTTCGACTCTGCAAATACAGTGGCGGACAAAAAAACTGCACCACCTAGAAAAATTAACATTTTGTAATGCTAATGAGTTATTTTGTTCAAATAAATTAATCTTAGTTGCTGCAAATCAAGATAAGATATCATTCTACATTCCTAATGGTTAATATACCCCTTACAAAGTATTGTGTCATCAAATTTTAAATATTGTGCGGCAACAGGGAAACACGCTCATTTGTCTTGCTCTTTAAGTGGTCAAATGATGGCTTCGTATTTTCAATTGACACCAGAAAAAAAATGTGTGATGCTAGCTTTAGTTAAGGAAGGATATTCGACACGTGTGATCGCTAAAAAAAATTGGTTGCAATCAATCGACAGTTTGTAGGACGATGAACTAGAACGTGAAACTGGTAATGTTGAGAGAAATGCTGGATCGAGCCGAAAGAGGGTGACTACAAATTCTGATGATCGATATCTGAAACGGATGTCTCTAAGTAATCGTCATGCAAGTGCTCCTGACTTAAAAGTCGAATTTGAGAAAGTCTGTGGTGTTAATTTAAGCGCAAGAACTATCCAAAGATGCCTTGTGGAATGCGGTTTGCATGCGTATCACCCAAAGAAAAAGCCTTTACTTAAAAAAAAAATGATGCAGAAACGAATTTCTTGGCAAAAGAGCATGTTTCATGGATAAAGGCTCAGTGGGATTCAGTAATTTTTTCGGACGAATCTAAGTTCAGCCTACATGGATCAAACGGTAAGCGGTATGTTCGGAGACGTAAAAGTGAAGCTTATCATCCAGACTGCATATCGCCTACTGTAAAATTCCCAGTCAGCCAAATGGTCTGGGGATTTATATCCAGCAAATGAGTTGGACGTCTGAAACTTATTACTGGATTTGTGAATGCATCCGTTTATACAGAGATTTTGGAGGAGTGTTTAAAACCAGCTAATAAGGATGATTTTAAAGGTGCTAGAAATTGTATTTTTCAACAGGACTCTGCGCCCTGCCATACAGCGAAATCGGAAACTACAATCTAACTTATTCATGAACTATTTTGTTGCCTAATTTACAAGTTTTAATCTCCATAACATTAAGGATATTAGAAAAGTAATTTTCAACCAATTTCCTCCCTTTAGGTGACGGCCTACCTGACAAAATCTGGCATTAAAGTTTTGAAATGGCGTGGGAATAGTCCTGACCTGAAACCCATTGAAAATTGTTGGCATATAATGGGTGCAAAAATTGCTGCTCAGAAGCCTGCTACTGAGATAAATCTGCAGGAAAGCATTATTGGGGTCTGGTTGCATGAAATCGGCCAGGATTACATTCAGAAGTTGGTATATTCTCTGCCGGACCTCTGCAAGGCTGCCATCGCAGCTTCTGGAGGATCTACTAAATACTGAAGTGATCCGTATGCCTGTATACACATCTAAGTATACATAATAGGACTGCAGTTATGTAGAATTTACATTAACTACAGAATTTGAGCAGCTATTACTTTGTTCCAAGTTTTTATTAAATATTGCATTTTTCACCTTTTTCCATTTTTCCAAATAATTATGTGTAAATAATTTATAAATCCCAATAAAATTTAATTGAGATTAATCCTACAACTGTATTTTATCGTAAAAATATCATCCTTCCATAATACCTGTACTTGAAAAACATTATTTGCCACGTTTTCCACTTTTCCGCAGGTGATGCAGTTTTTTGTTCGCCACTGTATAACACTTAAAATTAAAACAAATATATTTTTGAGTTCGTTGTTATGAGATCTTTCGAAAAGTCCCCTACACGAGATATAAAAATATTTTTTTTCAAGTAACTTAATTAATATATCGGCTAATTACAGACATTTTTTTTTTTCGAAAATCATTATCAAATATCCTTGGAAGATTCTGCGTCGATAGATACCTCGAGCATCCTCTAACCGCCCGAAGAGTAAAGTTTGTGTGTAACAGAAAAATGCGTTTTTCTCAAAAACTTTGTTACCTAGGAAAATCGCTATAGTTTTCAGTAGATTCGGAAATAGAGGGGTGGGGACATATTTTTCCAGCGCATTTTCGACGATATCTCTGGAAATATACCTAAAATTAAAACAAGTATCATATATATTATTTCTCCTGTCAACATCCCTTTTTCTAAGAAAATATGAAACGCAGAACAACGAATGAGATACCATATGAAAGGTTTTTGAGCCTTCTTCTGACATAGTACATTTACATTTTTTTAAAACATGTTTTTGGATTAAAACTTGCTGTTAATTAAAAATTAAATCGACATTGATTTCATAAATGAAATGAAAGGTTTTCTGAAATCAGTGTTGCCACAAAAAATAAAATACTGCATTATCGTATGACGTCAACCTCTAATGCAATTAAAATATGATTGTTAATTTATTTCTTGCGCGTGGTTTTTGAAAAAATATAGAGCTTTTAATCGGGTTTTTAATTTATTTTTTACGCGTGCGTCACCTATTGTTTATTTGTTTTCTTTGTTTAATCATGGCTGTTTATATGCGTACTGTATCGGAATCGGAGCACCAGTAGATTACGTAATTTAAGGATTAACTTCCAAATATACATTTCATTAGGATTTACAAAAATTTTAAATATTTATTTTTTAATATTTCATTAAGCTGCTAATATGCCAGCGAAGTCTGATGTCACTTAAATGGCTGCTGGACCACAAAGTTTGAACGCCCCATGTTTAAGTTCCCATAGGCTTTCAAAAAGTGGTGTACCAAATATTGATTTACGTATTTAAGACATTTCTTTAACAGTTTTGCAAAATCTGAGGAATGCTTTCGGCACAGATGTCATATACGCACCACATTAGCGCGATTCCCCCCCCCCCCCCGCTAATTTGGAGAAAACTTTGTTTATTTACTTTTGTTTGTTTACTTTGTTTATTTACTTTTTAAACGTTGTTTATTTACTTTATTTCGTATTTTAATTCTATAAATTATTGTTATTATGTATATCCACATTTATTTATGTCAAACTATCATGTATTTATTTGTATTTCCTTTTTTTTAAATAATAGAAGCTATTTCATTTATTACGTTTTTTTACTTTTATATTGAAATAAAATATCACGTGCTATTATTGTATGCTATTTGTAACTAATATTCAAAAACAAAATTTTCGCCAAATTGGTGGGGGGAAAAATCGTGCCAAAATGGTGAGTATATGACATCTGTGCCATGCTAGCATATAAATTCCCCAAACATCTGATTCAGCGTTTAAATTTTTTTATAATTCTTTTTTTTTTCTTTTTTTCAGTATAGGGGTCTTGGCAACCTAGAGAAATAACCTTGGCGAGATAAGAAAATTTGGCAAAATATTTTCTGGCAATCTATTCGCACAAGCAATTATTATATATATTTCATTTGTCAACATCCTTTTTTCTATGCACATACAAAACATACAACGATGAATGAGGTATTCGAAAAGTTTTTGAACAAGTTTCTGAGAAAGTACAACTGCATTTCGTTAAAACGCGGTTATTAAATAAAAAAAAAATCAGTTAATTAAAAATTAGCGCTAAAACGTACCAGGAAATAATCTCAAAGATTGCAGTGCGAAAGCTTCGCACGGGTCCTTCTGGTATTTTTTTAGTTTGATATTACGAGATCTTTCACAGGATACCCCTACACGATATACAATTTTATTTTTTAAGTAATCCCCTAAATTTTATAAGATCCGATTTCCAAAAAGTTAACTAAATTAAGAGAAAATAGAATGTCATGTCAAATGTAAAAATAGAGATTTTTACATATCGATTTATACTGTATTTTGCGTAGATGATATATATATGATTTATACTATTTTGCGTAATATTTTTATTTTTTAAAACGAGAACGAAAAATCATGAGTTAAGTACACATTATGAAACACTTTCTAACAATTCCTGAATACTTTAAAAAACTTCACCGTTTAACCTGTTGGGGACGAGCGACACGTATACGTGACGCATAAGATGCTCAGAATCCTTCATTATTCCCACCAGTTAATTTTTATTGTAAGCTTTGCCTTATTTAATCCTAGCATTTCTGCGATTCAATTAAGCGCAAATTTCTGTTTTAAAAAACCGGTGGTAAAAGATTAAAAATTCTGTAAAGGACGCTCGTCGCGAAGGGGTTAATAAGATGAAATATGATGTCTAAGTAAACAATTTGGAAAACGTATAATACATTTGAAAACCCGATTTCAATAATCGGAAAAAATCCGGTTTCTTTTGTGCAGTTCTGTATATGATCTGCAGATGTTTATGTATAGTGCATAGTATGCTAAAATTTACTTCAGTTAGGAACCGTAAAACACAGTTGTAAATTCCCCTTCAGCAATTTCCATCAATAAATGGAAATGTACTCGAGATATTTTATTTTTCCGTGTATATTGTCTATAGAATTTATACACACCAAATAATAGGCAAAAAAATTATTTAAAAACGCCTACCACAACTTAAAACGCACTTCCAGCAATTATTGTTAATAGACAGTACTGCAACTAAATTCTTTTATCTGTCCCTATAAATAAACGTTGAATGCTATGCACACCATATTCTTTACAAAGCCTCTTGTAGTGCATCTCAGTGATATAGATCAATTTAAATATGTTTAAAATACGGTAACATCATTAAAATACATAGCAAACAATTTTTTCCCGTAGACCGTAGCGTAACGAAATTATTTTGAGTGTACCTGTACATAAATGCTACACACTTCATTTTCAATACTGAGCAAGCCATAGTAAACATCAATAACATATCTCAATTGCATAGCAATCCGAGTACATTTACGCGAGTTAGAGAACCGACAGACAGATAGATAAACCGAATTCATAAACACTTTTTAACTATGTTGGAATAGATTAAAAATGATGTATTTTAAAAAATTTACATATATATGTTTGCAGTATTCTTTTAAAATAATTTTAGTTGTAGAATATTTTGGTTAAGAAATATCGGCATGTTATATAAAAATTGAATCGGATTATGCCGGGTCTGGGCCGAACTTTTAGATTTTATAACGGATGGGGTCGATTTTTTTTTTTTTTTTTTTTTTTTTTTTTCGAACAGGTTGGAGCTAGAATTAGGCCGGTGTATTTCGGTAGATCCAGACATCTAGTTTGTTATATTAGATGTGCCTAATATAACAAATTTATAAAATGTAAAATGTAAAATACAGCTAATTTTTGTCAAAAAAAATTTTTGAGTTTGCTAAATCTTTTGTGTGATTTTCCTGGATTTTCCTCCTATCTAAGTGAAGGAAAAAAAAAAAGAAGATTTTTCAAAGAACTTGTTTTTTGATGTTCTACGTTCTAATATCTAGATCGTGTACCTAAAGTAAAATGTAACCCTCCTGATACCAACTTTGTTTCTTTCATTGAGTTACCACTGGGGTCATATGTAACCCCACTAAGATTTTTATTTTGTTGCATGTAATATTATAACTAAATGACTATAAACCTTAAAATTATTCGTTTTGTTACAAAAAATGTGTTTTAATGTAAAATAACATAAAATTTTGTGTTCAAAATTTGATCCAATATATAAATTCGTATTGGGGTCACAGGCGACTCCAGTGGCACGCAGTGTATAAATTGTAAATAAAAAATAAAATTTACCCATTTTATTAATTTTCTCTAATAAATCAAATGTACAAAATGAACAAATTCAGTTTTTTTTTCAGAATTTTAAAACTCATACATTTTTTTTACAGTTGTACGGTAAAGTTGCTCTGGGGTCACAGGCGGCCCCGTGGTAGTAGGAGGGTTAAAAATATACTGTTTAAACAGGTATCTCTGTTACTTGGAAATTCAAATGGTATTTTCCGTTAAAAAATTGAACGACAGAGATAATTTTTAGAAACATGTTGGTCCACTTAAAAACATAACCTCTACTGATAACAACTATATTTCATAATTCTAAAGAATCTATTAATATGTTTATAAGTTATAAATCAAACATTTTTACCCTTTTCATCATCATTAGTTTACTTGTCGAAAAAACTTGCGACTGTATAACAATATCTGATATAATCTAATGTTACCTCCTAGAAACATACTTTTTTTTTAATAATTCATAATGTACTTAAAAAATTGTAGTTATTCGTAGCCTATTTTTCAAAATAAATAAATAAATAAATAAATAAAAATATATTTTAATGAACTTGTTCTTCAATGTTTAAATATCCCAGATCATGTAATGAAGGATAATTTAAAGGGGATACTGTTTAAACATACATCTTTGTTAGTTGGTAATCAAATATCATGTTCCGTTAAAAAAAAAAAAAAAAAAAAAAAAAAAAAAAAAAAAAACTACTTATTAGAGATAATTTTATAACGATGTTGGTCACCTTAAAAACACAGCATCTACAGATGACGAATATTTCATAATTCTATAAAATCCGTTAATTTGTCTATAGCCATAAATCAAACATTTCAATCATTTTCATCATCATAGTTTACTTGTTGAAAAAATAAATTAATTAATATATTGTCAGTGCATAATAGTAATATATATATATATAAATAATTCCGCTATTCTCTCAACTTTTTATTATTATTTTAAACGACTAAGCTATATCGTAGTTTATTGTAATATATTTTGTGAATATTTCAATGAATTTGTTCTTCGATGTTCCAGTACGAAGGACAGGTTAAATGAAAGATTGTTTTAGCATACATTTTTGTTAATTCGTAATTTAATGATATGTTTAATAAAAAAAAAAATACTCGTTCGAGGAAGTTTTTAAAAACATATTGGTCACTTATAAAAACCGTTACTGAGTGCCACTATATTTCATAATTGTAAAAAATCAATTGATTTGTTTATAAAACATAAATCAAGCATTTCAACCCTTTTCATCATCATTAATTTACGTGCCTGAAAATTCGTGAGTGTATAATAATATTTCATTTAATCTAACGTTACTTTCTAATAACATACATTTTTTAAAATCAATATTGATGTGTTAAAAAATTGAACTTTTTCACTATCTATTTCTCTCTCTATATAAAAAAATAATGCCGCTATTTTTTCAACGTATTAGTGGTTTTAAGATTGTAAAAAAAATTCGTTTATTTATTTGTAGGTCATAAATAAAACATTTCGACTTTTTTCAACATCATTTGTTTATATGCTGAAAAATTCACGAGTGCATAACAATATTTCATGTAATCTAACGTTATCTTCCAGTAACGTACTTTTTTACCCATATTGATGTATTCCGAAATTGAAATTATTCACTGTTTCAATGAATTTGTTCTTTTTCAACGAACATTTCTGTTAGTCTGTAATTTAATGATATGATTCGTTAAAAAAATTACTCGTTCGAGAAAGTTTTTAAAAACATATTGGTCACTTAAAAAAACCGTTACTAAGTGCCATTATATTTCAAAGTTGTAAAAAATCCGTTGATTTGTTTATAAGACATAAATCAAGCATTTCAACCCTTTTCATCATCATTAGTTACGTGCCGGAAAATTCGTGAGTGTATACTAGTATTTCATTTAACCTCACACTAATTTAAATAACATATATTTTTTTTACGCATATTGATGTATTAAAAATTTGAATTTATTCACTATCTATTTCCCTATATATAAAAATAATGCCGCTATTTTTCAACTTATTATTATTGTTTTTTAATGGTTAAGCTATATTGCAGCTATCGTAATATATTTTATGAATGTTTCAATGAATTTGTTCTTCGATGCTCCAGTACGAAGGGCAGGTTAAATGCAAAATTGTTTTAACACACATTTGTCTTAGTCTGTAATTATTCCGCTAAAAAAAAAAATTACACGATATAGAAACTTTGAAAAACGTGTTGGTCACTTAATAAATAGCCGTTACTGATGGCCACTATATTTCATAATTGTAAAAAATACGTTGATTTGTTTATAGACCATAAATCAAGCATTTTGACCCTTTTCATCTTCATTAGTTTACATGCCGGAAAATTCGTGAGTGTATAGGAATATTTCATCTAATCTAACGTTACCTTCTACTAACATACCCTTTTAGAATAATTCATATTGATGTACTTCAAAAATTGAAATTATTCACAGTCTATTCTACTCTTTGGAAAGACATGTTAAAAAATTAACAATTTAAAGAGCGGGTTTTGAAAAGAAAAAAAAAATCTTCGAAAGGCTTTCAACTCATCTTTGATACCATTTGCTTAATTAAAATTTATATTCCATCCAAAAGCAGGTATGAAAGTAGAAGCTAGTTATAAAAAAAAAAAAAAAAAAAAAAAAAAAATGATTTTTTTTTTTACTTTCCGAAAGTAGAAAAAAAAATTTCGTTCTCTATCCTGGAGAAGATATAAATTTGACTTTATACAATTAGAAATACTTTGATGTGTAAATCATAAATACAGAAGCGTATTGAACAACTTTCTCGCCAAAGTTATGAAAATTAATGGCTTAATTTTTTCCCTTTACTTTTATTCTCTTCATTTCTATTTTTTCCATTTGCCCCTCCCACTTTTTTTTTTTTTTTTTTTTTAAATACCGCATTAAGTACTGTGACTGTGTGAGAAACACCAAACATGGGCCAAAAAATCTTAATTCTATTATTCTCAATCAAGAAGGCATAGCGATAGGGAAAAAATTATATCGTGGGGAAAGAGGAGGGGGAGGGGTGAAAATATGACACGAGAGGTAGCTATGCAAAAGCGGGATTAAAAAAAAAAATCGGCCGAAGAATAATAATAAAAAAAAATAATCTCATAAAAAAGAATCTTGTGGTTGTCTAGCGGGTATTAATTTTGAATGATTTTACGTGTTAAATTGAGGGAAAAACGTTTTTTATGCTCGCCTGTTTTTTCCCCGCAGATTCCCCTCATTTTTTACGATTAGTCTGAATCTTAATTTTGCTGCAGGAAGAACAGTTAGAAGAGAGAGAGAGAGGGAGAAAAAAAAATGGTGAAAAGCATAAAAAATGCTGAACACCATTAGCAATGGAAAAGGGAAAAAGCGCATAAGGTTTTTTTCATGTACTTAACAAGTTTTGACGGTTTTTTTTTCTTCTTGCCTTACCCTTCTTTTTTGGGGTTTTATTTCAGCTCTCGGAATCATCAATTAGAAGCAAAGATGGAGTCATCAATTATTTAAAAAGCTCCGCTGAATGGAGTATTGGGGTGTAAAATATAGATGTGTTATAAGGGGATAATTAACGTTAGGCTTCGACAATTGAATCTGGAGCTAAAAGATTGTTTTTTATCCGCTCCATTTTTTATTATTTTTTTTTGCGGATGATAAATCTTGCTTCGTTTGATTAGGCATTTGAAGTAAATTGTTCATCACGGCTTATAGCGTGGAATTATAACTTGGAATGTGCGAGGTGGGGGTGGGTAGCGAAATAACATTAAAATGCTATCTCTGGGATGAACGTAGAAAAAAAAAGAATATGAAAAATAATTTTCATGAATTTCCATAAATTCCTTTTTTATATTGCATTCGAAGTAGGTAATTACTCTACAATCTTATTGAGAATTCACATTTATTGCTTGCACTTTATTGTCTCTCTTTTTATTTATTTTATTATTTTATTTTTTTTTCGCGTTTTGTTAAGGAAAAAATGTTTTTAAATTTGGGATAATAGTGTTGAGTACAATACGAAAATACATTTAATTCTAGTTTTTTAATTAAAATTGCCATGAACTCATTTTTTTTCCTTCAGGGATGGGGGGTTCTTTTTTTTTTTAAATATTAATTTTGTAATTGAGATTTTTATTTCAATCTATAATGAATTTTTGAATACATTATTCTTTCTACGTGTGATAAAAGAATACATTTTTAATGAAAAGCGCTTTGATTTATTAAATCAATTGCATTAATTTCAGCATTAATAAAGCCATTATGATACATAATTTATGCTAAGTAAATTTATTCTTTAGGCAATAAAAATTGTGACTTTTCAAAGCCATTACATTACCATAATTATCTGATTAATTTGATTTCTTTTCGCGCGAGTATAATTTATTGGTTATCCTAATCAAGTAATTTATCAATCTGAAAAAATAAAATATAGAATTTATTTTTGTTCATTTTTTTTTATTAGCAACCGTAGAAAATATCTAAACTAGTCATTGGGGGCCACCGTAATACTTACCCATCATGGACATGCATAATATAAAATATGAAAATAAAACATGTGTAAACTATTTATAGAATGCATTGCAATTCGAATAAAATCGTAGCTTGATGACGTCATAAATTTTAAATGCTCTATAACTGATTTGCCTAAAAGAAACATCCTTATAACTCCAAAAATGATGATCATATTAACTAACAGTTTACTGCGTAGGATTAAGCGTCTCATTTCCAATTAAAATATACCTTTGAATTGAAATTTGAATGAAATACAGTGTCATAAAAAATCGAAAAGTGTGGAAAATATGATTATAAATATCTCGGCAACTCATTATCCGATCGACTCCATTCTTTATGCATTTTTTTTTTTATTGACTTTTATATTCACTTCTTAAAATAAACAATTTCGAAAATTTTTATCCTTTTATCAGAACGAATATTTCGAGAGTCCGAAAAAAATTGTTTCGGATAATCGAGGTTACTGAAATTTAATAGGTTTCTTCTCATTATTACATATTAAATACATACCAAATTTCAAGTATCTATCTCAATTTGTTCGGGAGATAGAGCGTTTACAGACACACAGACACATGGAAGGCATATTTTTCCTAAAAATATGGTTTTTGGAATCGCCAGTGTCTGAAACGTGTAAATCCGTCATTTCTTTTTTTTTTCGATTTTTAAAACGATTACAAGATTTACCCTATACTACGTATGATGGGTAAGTAAAATGAGCAAGACGAATTGACAAATTCGCTCAAGAATTATTAATTTTTTTTTATTTATTCTTTAAATTGGCATAATTAAAATGCTATTCTAAATTTGTGTATATAAAAACTCAGTCGAACTCGTGAATACGAGAAGCTAAAAGGGACCACTTCATTGAAACTCCCTGATTGCGAAATCCCACGTTAACCTGTGGGAAAACTTAGCAGCGCGATTATACTCATTACCTACTATAATTATTAAAATAAGGTTATTATCATCAAAAAGTAGACGTCAGATGCCGACGATGTGCGTTTTAAAAATTGTCTCCTTAACCCTTTCTGATATGGCATCTGGTCTGTCTTTTCATTGAGTATTATTTTGTCTTAACAATTATTTTCGTTAATATCTGTCTGTAATAATAATAGTACATGTCTATACACTAATTATTATGACTTCATTTATGTTTCAGCATTTAGTAATAATAATAATAACAAAAGTTCGCTTAATTCTCTTTGAACCGTTGGCGATTTTTTATTTCAAACATATGTTCCACTCTTTAAATTTAAAATTGGGGCTACTTTTCAAACGGATTAATTTGTGATGAAATATAAAAAATATTAGAAAAATGTTATGCTTGTTTAATACTATTGTAATACGGCATTTTTCCAAGCGTCTTCAAAATTTCTTCCTTAGTCTATTGTCACATGAATAGTAGGCAAAATAATTATTTTTGTTAGATTTCAGTAAATAAGGACATATTCGTTAAATTTCAGCAAATTTTAACTTTTGTGATTTGGATATCTACTTTTAATATTATTAACGTAAAAGTAAATTTTCCGAAAAACTAAAAAAATTGAAATTTCTACTTGATGAAACTTCATCGTCTTCTTAAAAATACTTAAAATTTAGGAGACAATTTTTAAAAACGCACAACGTCGGCATCTGACGTTTGCTTTCTGATGGCGAAAACCGTATTTTAGTAATTATATTAGGTAATGAGTAATCACGATTTTAAGTTTTCCCATTGGTTAACATGGTATTTCGCGATCGGAGAATTTCAGTGAAGCAGCTCCTTAACCGTTACTCGTACTATGCGTGAATTCGTTCTATTCGTTAAATTTCAGCAAATTTTAACTTTTGTGATTTGGACAGCTACTTTTAATATTATTAACGTAAAAGTAAATTTTCCCAAAAACTGAAAAAATTGCAATTTTTACTTGATGAAACTTCATCACCCTCTTAGAAATACTTAAAATTTAAGGAAAAATAATTTTAAAAACGCACAACGTCGGCATCTGACGTTTCCTTTCTGGTGGCGAAAACCGTATTTTAGTAATTATATTAGGTAATGAGTAATAACGATTTTAAGTTTTCCCATTGGTTAACATGGTATTTCGTGAAGCAGCTCCTTAACTGTTACTCGTACTACGCGTGAAGATAGTAAAAAACTTAAAAACACGCATATAATTATGACTAATTTTTATTATTAATTGCTGCAATTATTTAAATGCTAAAATTAACTTAATATCTTAAAGATATCATACAATATTTAGTCTCATTCTCACCTTTGTGAGTATCATTTTCTTTGGGCGAGTCTTTCTTAGCTTAATATGTGTTGTGTACAAGTCTTTAGATAATATACAGGGTTGTACAGAGGATTTCCAAGGCATTTCTATCGATTGGCGAAAATTACTAGATGTGAATTTTCTAACTGGACTAAATTTTGTCATGCTATGTAGTATATATTCAAATCTATATATCATATACAGGGCTGCAAAAAATAATTCAACTACCTTTTTGGAAAGTGTTTCATAATCTATGCTTAAAGCATGATTTTTCGTTCTTATTTTTAATGTAAATTAGCTTTTATATATTTGAAGTCTTACTCTTCAAGCTAAAGCATTGCGTATTTCTGGAAACGTGTGTTCCAGTATTGCTGTTAGGCTGTCAAAGTTTGTTTGTATCCCGATATGCTCTTTATGATTATGTACATAAGACTTTAAGTAACACAGTTATGAACAGGGCTTTACAAATTTGATAAAATCTGGTAGCCAGTAAAAAAAATATTTACCCCCCATCCTCTTCCGCATCATTGATTTAAAAAAACCACAAGAGTTTTTATAAATTAATTGAGAAAAAATAATAACAAGCATAGTTTAGAATTATTAGTTACATAGATTAAAATAGTACATAATTTAGAAAGATAATATAAACTATATTTTTCAATGAAACTTATAAAACTTATAATCACTTATAATCTCTTATATTAATTTGACAACTTATATAAACATAAAAATCAGATGTTAAACTTAGAAAAAAAAAATCGAGCATTTTTTAGCATTGTATCCAATTGTAGATGCCACAGCTGCTGGATTGACACTATTTCTTACTGTTTTATTGAAATATCCTCTCCCCCCACATTCTAATCACGTGACATATACTATCTGGCTATAGCTGAAAAGAATGGTGTTTTGTGTGCAAGAATTGGCAAATTCCTTTTAAATTTAGTTCTTCCATTAAAAGTACGAGAAAAGAGGGAGATCACTGCTTGCCGCGCACGAGTAGGGGTGGGGGGAGAAAAAATGCCATTTGCGCTCATTTCTTAAGTAATTTTTTTACAGAAATCACCCCGAAATATTAAATAAATTTGTCACCAGATCAAAAATCTTGGTAGCCAATGGCGACCTGGCGACCGCATTTGTTAAGCCCTGGTTATGAACATATTTAACCCTTAAGTCGCGTCTTCAAATTTTTGTCTGTTGTAATGTATTGATAAAGAAGTCTCTGGGACCGAACGACGAGGATTGCAGGTTAATAACCTTGCAGAGTATTATATGGAATTAATTTAAGCCTAAAGTTGATATTGCAAAACACAGTTCAGGTTGGCCATAATTAAAGTGACAGTACACAGCTTGCTCTGTAGCGCGATCTAATTGCGAGAACGAATCCAAATTTTCTATTATAATTAAACAATATTGGGGACGAAGGATTCCGCGAAAAAAATAGTTCCAAATGTCACCGCTAGTTGGAAATGTGGCGCTGTAGAGTAGAAAAGAGAGTTTTAAAAATGTAGAATCAATACTAAAATATTGAATGTGCTAATTAAAAGTTAATTTTATTTCAATATTGATTCTGCATTTTTTAAACACTTTTTCTGTTACACAGCGCCACATTTCCACCTAGCGGTGACTTTTAGAACTATTTTTTTCGGAATCCTTCGTCCTCCGTCTTGAGTTAGAGAGCACGCTGAGTGCTGTCACTTTAATTATGGCTAACTTGTAAGTAGTGGGAATAATCACTGTAAAAAAAAAAAAACAATCAGGAACGTTTTTGGAAAATAATGGACCTACAGTTGCACAAATATTTTCAAGAATTTTTTTTTAAAAATACATCAGAAACTTCTGGGAAGCTTGATTCGCATTCTATTGCCGCCATATCTTTAATCCAAAACGATCCAAAGTTGTAAACAAAAATTTCATAGGAAATTGTTTTGGAAAACCAGGATTTCCCTGGAATATTCCGGATTTTTTTTTTTTTTTTTTACATTGCAGGAGAATAATAGAACTGTTCTTCCTGCCATAAGGCTTTTAGAGCTAAAATGCATATTTTAAAAAATTATGCATGAATTGGAGTTTGTTAGTAAAACAGATGGTGATGATGTGGTGATTGCTCATTGATCATCCTTAGCCCATTCCTATTTATTCTGTGGACTATTGATTGTATAAAGTGAGAGAGATTTTGCAAATTTAATTTTTGTGTATTCATCTTAAATAAACAGCAAGTTTCGTGGCATCTTGTATAATTTATATTTCATTTGGCGTTTGTTTTATTTAATTATTTTTAAGAAATTTTTTCTCTTACATAAAGTATAGAAGAGTAAATCTATTGCTCTTAGGTTCTAATATTTTTTTTATCTTTTATTTACTATGAGAAAAAATATTCATTAGTTTAGTCAAATTGCATAATTAACAGAATAAATAGTTTATTATTTATTTATTTATTTATTTTATTACGGAGGTTCATTGAACATGATTATGTGTCCAGTATACTTTATATATTATAAATGCAAATAGTTAAATAATGGGATTCCTAACAAAAAATTGAAAATGTACTTAAGAGGTCTATAAGCAAATAATGGGTAAACATATATTCAAGTAGATAGTAGATAAATTGCTATATAAATGTATAATAATTTGGGAGATAGATTTAGTGGGAGAGAATCAAGAACCAAAATAAATTGTTATATACAGTGGCGGTCAAAAGTTTCCGGCCAGTTAGTTTCTTTGATTTGTTTGCCAGAACGTTTCAGCAAAGAAGAAGCACAATTGCTCCAAAAGTTAGGAATATGCAAATGATCTCTGACCACGTGATCATTTTGATTGGATACTGAAGACACTTGATGCAATGGGGAGGAATTCGAAATTCGCGTGTGCAAAAGTTTCCGGCTATTCGTCATTCCTTAGTTTTTTCTATCGGTAAAGTGTTTTTTCGGCTGTGTTTGTTAATTAATCAACGTGAATAACGTAGTTGAAATTCAAAAATGAGAAGTTCAACAATTATTATTCGTAAACGAGTGAATTGTTTGTCGGTAAAGGGCCAAACCTCTCGTGAGATTGTTGCAAAGTTATTAATCGGAAAACCAACTATGAATGATATTTTAAAAAGTATATAAAGATGTCCATGACCTTCAGAACTTGCCATGGCCCAGGAGACCACGGAAAATGACTATTCGTGTGGACAGAATTATCAGGAGAAAAGCAGTTGATGACCCGCATAAAAATGCCGCTACAATATCCTACGATTTACGGTGGGAAAATATTGCTGAAATAAGTCGGTTTACCGTGTCAAGATGCTAACGTGACGTAGGACTTTACGGAAAAGTCGATGTTAAAAAACCTTTCATACGTAAAAAAATAATCAGAGGGCCCGACTGCCGTTTGCCAAGGAACACAAAGACTTGACAAGTGAAAACTTGAAAAAAGTACTACTTTCCGATGATTCGAAATTCAATCTTTTTGGGAGTGATGGCCTCCATTATGTCCGACGTCCTAAAACAAAATATATGATTCGTATATTATTCCTACAATGAAGCATGGTGGAAGACACGTTATGCTGCGGAAAGCATTTTCTGGAAAATGCGTCGGTCTGTTAGTTTAAATCCGCGGTAAGATGAATGGTGCAATGTATGCGGATATCTTGCAAGATAATTTGCTGTCTTATAGGAGAAAAAATTGTGTCATAACTATTTTTTTCAGCATGATAACGACCCAAAGCATGCATGCAAGCTCTTCAAGCCGTAGCTTTCACACAAACAGTTCCGCTTTTGAAATGGCCAGCCCAATCACCTGATCTGAATCCAATTGAAAATCTTTGGAACGAACTTTACAAACATGTGCGGAATTATGATTATTCCAATTCAGTAGAATTCCTCCAAAAATTGCCAGAGGAGTGGAAAATACTTATCATAAACGATCTTCAATCGTTCATTGAATCGATGCGTCATTGAATCATTGCTGTCTTATAGGAGGAAAAATTGTGTCATAA
Source organism: Maratus michaelseni (assembly GCA_963931845.1). Taxonomy (NCBI): domain Eukaryota; kingdom Metazoa; phylum Arthropoda; class Arachnida; order Araneae; family Salticidae; genus Maratus; species Maratus michaelseni. Next base: position 109,350,018 of record OZ007595.1, read on the forward strand.
CTATTTTTTTCAGCATGATAACGACCCAAAGCATGCATGCAAGCTCTTCAAGCCGTCAAGTTTTCCTATGCACTTTATTTTGTCAATTAAATTTATTTATATTTTTTTGTTATTCCATAAATAAGTTCCTAACTATTATGTCAATAATATGTATAAGTAATCACTTTGAGATTCCTCTTCATATGGGTATACTTACAAATTAACCAAAAATTTTATGCTGGCCGGAAACTTTTGATCGCCACTGTATATATACATGTTAGATTGTGTATTAAGGGAAATTAAGCATTCAGTATGTATTTAATTAATCACTTATAAAATGTATTCAAGTAGGAAAGATTATAAGTCATACAGGCAAGTGAAAAAAAAGTAAAGAAATAAATAGATAGAGAAAAAGATAGATAGTAAATCAGATAGACACTGATAGGCAGATATTTGATCGATATATCTTGCAAATAGACTTTGAATGTATTTCTTACAAATTTTGTAAATTTTACAAAGAAATAAATAGTATAGGAATAAGAATAGGAAAATTATAAGGCACACAGCTAAGTAAAAATATAGAAATATAAAGAAATATAGAAATAAAAGATAGAGAAACAGACAGGCGAGTTAACGATCAATATATGCTGATAGATAGAATGGTAGATATATTTTAAATAGATATATCTGGAAGATAGCCTTTCACTGTATTTCTAATTAAAATTGAACATGAAAAACATTTGAATTTTATAAGGAAATAAATATAGAAATAAGAATAGAAAATTTTTTAGTCATACAGGTAAGTGAAAATATAGAAATATAAATATAAGTTGAAAAGTAAACAGTTAAAGACAAATGAGACAGTATAACAGATAGGTAAATTTGTGATAGATGTATCTTGCAGATAAGCTTTGGATGTCTTTCTAAACAAAATATTATGTCAATCAAGTAAGTTTAAAGATAGAAGTATAAATAGAAAGGAAAGAAATAGGTAAAGAAAGAGATAGTCGATATAATAAAGCAGATAGATACTGACAGATATATTTCTGATAGATGTATCTTGCAGATAAGCTTTCGATGTCTTTCTAAACAAAAAATTATGTCAAGCAAGTAAGTTTAAAGATAGAAATTTAAATAGTAAGGAAAAAAATAGGTAAAGAAAGAGACAGCCGAGATAATAAAGCAGATAGATACTGACGGATATATTTCTGATAGATGTATCTTGCAGATAAGCTTTCGATGTCTTTCTAAACAAAAGTTTATGTCAATCAAGTAAGTTTAAAGATAGAAGTATAAATAGAAAAGAAAGAAATAGGTAAAGAAAGAGATAGTCGATATAATAAAGCAGATAGATACTGACAGATATATTTCTGATAGATGTATCTTGCAGATAAGCTTTCGATGTCTTTCTAAACAAAAAATTATGTCAAGCAAGTAAGTTTAAAGATAGAAATTTAAATAGTAAGGAAAAAAATAGGTAAAGAAAGAGACAGCCGAGATAATAAAGCAGATAGATACTGACAGATATATTTCTGATAGGTAAGTGAAAATATAGAAATATAAATATAAGTTGAAAAGTAAACAGTTAAACAGACAAACGAGACAGTATAACAAATGAGTAAATTTCTGATAGATGTATCTTGCAGATAAGCTTTTGATGTCTTTCTAAACAAAAAATTATGTCAAGCAAGTAAGTTTAAATAGTATGGACAAAAATAGATAAAGAAAAAGACAGTCGAGATAATAAAGCCGATAGACACTGACAGATATATTTCTGATAGATATGTCTTGCATAGCCTAAAAAATAACTAGATGAGAAATAGACAGACGTTATAGAAAGGTATACAGATACTGATAGATAAATTTCATATAGATATGTCTTGTGTATAGCCTTTCAATGTATTTATATCTGAATTTGTAAAGGAATTGCATCTGACGTTCACAAATATAATACCCCTGCTGACAGATAGCAAATGTCCGCCATCCTTATGCTTTCATTGAAGCCGATATTATTTCCAACATCCACACGCTCTTCCAAGAAATCTCGCAAATGATACATATAATCAAAACTTATAATACGCATCCAATTACCGAATGTCCGGTCGACGGGAAGTTCGCAAGCTTTTCTCGAACATTTTGTTGTTCAAATGCTTTTCCCGGGACCAGGAAATCGAATGACAAATTCGTCGAGCACCCTCTTATTAGTGCGCCATCGTCGAACTGTTCTTAACAAGAGAAAGGGATCATTAATGCCTGGCACATAATTCAGACGCTAATTGCGTATTATAAATCAGGACGAAACACAACTCCTCTCCACTCAACTCGATGAGTGCGTTGGATGATCCTTGGAGTTACAGGGGGAAAAAATAAATGAGATTCCATGAAGGGAAAAAAAAAGAGCGAGAGTGAGAAGATGCGTGATCATATTTTACATATCTAGTTGCTTAGAAATTGGATCGAGATGACAAAAGGGAGTGAAAGTATAGCGGATAAACGACTTAATTCAACCATGTGACATCATCTTTGAAAGTTCCTTCATTTGTTTTATATTTCAAAAGTCATATCTGTGTCACTCCTCTTCACCGTGAAGATTTTTGGAGAATAATTGGATGAAATAATTAATAATAATAATAAATAACATGTATGAAATAATCAAATGAATTGATAAAACTCTTCTTATCCATCGGTTTAATATAGGTTCAAATGATTTATTAACACTTTGTCGCAGAACAATTCCGATGTGAAAAATATTTACTCAGATGTTAGAATACATCATTTCAAGCATGTAATAATAATAATAATAATAATTAAATAAAAATAAAAATTACGAACATAAAACTAAAAATTTATTGAGAAAAGGGGCTTCTTTCGTGCCTGCGACAAGAAGAAAATTACATATTTCTCATATACCGGGTGCGTTATAAGTTCGTTAAAACTTAAAAAAATCATTAAAAACAAACAAATTATGATAGAAAATTGCGGTTTTCCAGAATGGGATTATAGGGAGATCAGATTTTTTAAATAACAAAATAATTTTGGTTAAAAAATTACCGATAGATGGCGCTGCATGCACAATATGAAGCAGATTTATGCAAATCAGGCTGTCAATAAAACCCCTCAATGCACACAAATTTTCATTCGATGCAACAGTTTGCTATCATTACCAGATCAAGCGCTGTTGGTTAAACTCTTTTACAAAAACGGGGAATCAGCAACTGACGCATTGTGAACATTCAGCACGGTAAAATGACTGAAGACGAGAAAAGGGCCTGTTTCATGTGCTGGGATACTGAAACTTATCAGACGTTTCGCAGAAATGGATCTTTTACTATAAGTATAATTTGCATGCAAATGCTTCATATTATGCATGCCAGCGCCATCTATCGGTAATTTTTTTAACCACAACATTTTTGTTATGGAAAAAAATCCGATCTCCCTCTAATCCCATTCCTGCAAAACATAATTTTTTAGCATCATTTGTTTTATTTTAATGAATTTTTTAAGTTATAACGAACTTATGACGCACTCTGTATATTGTAAATTTTCTCATTCAAAATTTTAAAGTAAACAAATTTACCTTTATGAAAAATCTATTTCTGGACGTCTTCAGTCTTTTTAATTTCACAAAATTCATAAAGTTTATTTTAGTTTATTACAGTGAAACAGCTCAAGTGGTTGATTAAACTTTCGTATAAAAAAATTAACTGCAGTTTTGGAAGATAGCAGCAACCAATAAAATCATCTTTTTAAACTCACTTTGGAAATAACATTGATTTTTGGTTATGTTTCAGATATGCAACACGGTGGTACAAAGGGTTAAAATAACGAGCACTGGGTAAATATTGTCCACAGTAAATATTGTCTTTGTTTTATGTTTCAAGTTTTGGATGGATATGTAAATATAAATAGTACAATTGTCAAGAGGCGACAACAAATCACATTTCTTATTCTTATTCTTGTCAATTTTTCTGGTGATATTAACTTTTAATAACATTAATATTTGTATTAACAGTTATATGGAGACTAATGGCTAATTGTGAGACAATAATAATAAAAAAAATTAAGGTGTTAATTTTGCTGAAATTTACCCGTATGCATTGTAATCATCTTTTTTTCCCCGGGTCCATGAACAATAAAAAATATAAAGTAACACGAGTACCACTCTACACGAGTTTATTCAGTGGCGTATCTACATTGTTAAAAATTTGCATCAAACTGTCCAGTCATTCGTCAGTTTTTATAGAAAACAATTCTAGTCTGACCATAACATGGGCAATAATATGGTCAGAATAGAGTTGAATTACGGTTATGTAACCGTTTTCTATAAAAACCGTCCAATGACTGGCAAATTTTAAACATTGACATCATTTCGGGAGAAGGGCTTAGATACAGTACAACTTGCTGTGACGGAATCGCAAAAGGTCGGGAAAATGCGTTTTAAACACGTGTTTGTCATAACAGATATCACATCCCTTATACAATCAATGAGGAAATCAAACTCATCTCTTAATTTGGCTGAAATTTACCCGTATGCATTGTTCTCATATCTTTTTCTCGGGTCCATGAACAACAAAAAAGATAAAGTCTTACATGAGTTTATTCAATGGGGTATCACTGTTAAAAATTTGCAGCAAACTGTCCAGTCATTCAACAGTTTTTGTAGAAAACGGTTACATAACATGGCCAATAATATGGTCAGAATAGAGTTGAAGTACAAGTTATGTAACTGTTTTCTATAAAAACGGTCCAATGACTGGACAGTTTTCTGCAAATATTTAACAGTGTAAATATCATTTCGGGGGGAGGACTGAGATACAGTAAAACTTGCTGTGACGGAATCGCAAAAGACCGGGAAAATGCTTTTTAAACAGGTGTTTGTCATAACAAGTACCACATCCCTCATACATTTAACCCTGGTTATAAAGAGGCAATCGCATGGGATCAGAAAAATTCCGTTTTAGGCTAAATTCGGCTTCGACGACACGTTCGGGTCGACAAAATTTTAGGTTGGTAAGTCTAACAGCAATAAACGTAAAAACTAATATAATTCATTTAATAATTTCTATAACAAAAGAAACAGTTGAAGGGGTAAGATACCATAAAAATATCAAAAGTTTGGAAAACTTTTAAAACTTTGAAAAATATTAGATTCACCTGTTGGAAACATTACACAACCCTTCTCTTTTGAATTTATTTTTTTCTGGAAATTAAATATATTTTATTTTTAATAATTTTAAATCATAAATAGATGGCACATGCAGAGTTTTTTACAAAAATAGATACCCCAGGCGCAGGATAACACTCAAATAACGCAGTAAAATGAATTTATTTTTAATACTTAAGCAAAGAGTGTCTAATTAAAATGTCCTAATATTTACTCAAATTATATTCTTTCAATAATAAAGATTAAATATTTTATAAAAGTTGAAAATCAGAAAACTTAAAAAAATAAAAAAATAAATAAAAAATAAATAAAGTAAATGTATTTTAAGAATATTACATTGGATCAAAATTTTGGACTATTTCATGTACAGTGCTGGAGACGAAAATGAAAATAATTTTCGCAAAGAGATGCGAGAGGTACCATTTGACTGGGAATTGGGTCTACTTTCTGAATATAAATTCAATTTTTGAAACAGAAGCCAATTACATATTAAAAATTGTACCACTCAGTTTTTGAAATAATAACAGCCACTTTTGACATCATATTTGAGTTACCTGATCAAGACAACCCGGAAAAAGCTATACTCATATACTTTTTTCTTAAATCTTCATAGAGATAGAAGAGATCGAATTTTGAAGATGTTGCTAATGTTAAACGCATGTGACAAACTTTAATATATATCCTCCCAAAACATCGTCCGACTGATTTTATTTTTTTATTTTTTAAGACATGCAATGATTAGACCCAAACATATTCCAGATATTTTTTTGATTCAAAAACATATTTTCAATTATGAAAATTATTAATAAATTTATATTCAGAACAAAATATAGGAATTATGACCTATAGTTTTTAAATATAACGGACCACAACCGTCAAAAATATGGATGTGTAAGTTTAGAGCTTATTTAAAACATTAGTTTTCGAGTTATAGATAAATTTTACTTTTCGACGTTCTAAAAGAACCGTTTCATGTTATCAAAGCATCCAGAGAAAATAAAATATTAAGAAATAACTAGGAAAGTTTAAAGAATTTACTTTTATATAAAGTTAATTTATTTTTTATTTAAAATTTCTATATAATTTTTCTGGTAACTAATTACCCCTAACACATTTTCCTTTATAACTTTATGAATATTTAAAAGAAAATTACGTAAAACTATGCCTTTTTCTGCGCTGCTTTGATCCAAGAAACTCAAATAAAGTGTCTAAAGTGGGTGTTACCATTTGAAAAACCGAAATCGCTGCAATTTTTAATATATAGACGATGCCTGTTTCAAAAATCGCATCCACATTGGGAAGTAGGCACAGTTTATAGTCCAAACGGCATCTTTCGCATCTCAATCCGAGACTTTGGACTGATATGGGTGGTGTGATTTCCTACTTTTTTTCCCCTTTATCCAGGGCTGTACAGCCATTTACTTTACAATATGTACAAGATGTTAAAACTTGTAAAATGCTTAGCTATTCTCGTGTGCACAAGTTGCAACATAACTGATTTGAATAAAATGACTTAAAAAATTGAAATTTCATATGCCGTATATAGCGATAACTGTAGTTTATTTTATTTTATTATTTATTTATTTATTTATTTATTGCCATGATCTTTATTTTAAAACAAAATTTTGGATGCAATTTTGCTTAAAATATTACAAATTAACGAAATTTTAATCTGAGTTAATAATTAAAAAAAAATGATTTTTCGGTCGATTTAAGGATATTTGACCTCTTAAAATTATTTTAGATTGATTAGAAATGATTAGAAATTTTTACAAATAGTAATATTTTCAATAAGCAATAATAAAAAAAAAAGAATTATATACATTGATTGTGCACATTCGGAATTAAGCAAAAAAATATGTGAAGCTCAGAGTACTTTCTACAATTTTTCATTTTTGACTACAATCGTCAGTAATCCGCAGACGATATTAGAAAATAAAATAATCGCATTAAATGAACAATTTGCAATCTGCCAGAAGTCATGCGGATCTGCTAGCATTTAGGAAATATTTTTTTGTTATTCTTCCCTCTTGGCAGCTACATCTCGTCATTATTCAAATACATGTCTCATTTGCACGGAAATGCCATTTGAAAATCGGATCTCTAGAGCCACAAGCTTTCTGAGAAAAAAGCCGCCAAAAGAAACATTTTTTTTCTCTCTTTAGGTTTTAAAAGGTACCACAAAACATTAATCTTCCACAGAACGCTTCGCAACTAATCCACCTATTCAAGAACGACCCAAGAGTAAAAAAAAAAGAAACAAAAACTAAACTTGTTAGGAGGCGAAAAATAAAGAAAAAAAGAATATTCTAAACTGGAAATGGAGAAAAAAATGGAGATTACATTTCTTATTGCTTCTACCTTTAAGCACATCCTGTTACACCTTCTTTAAAAGAACACGTGAATCTCTTTTCTATAATTCTGGCCAAAAAAGTAAAGCTAACGAAAGAAAAAAGGAAAAAATAAGAATGACCACTTCGTGTAAGAGTGTCATATTTCTTCAGCTTCGAAAGTTAACATAATTTCCTCATTGACCTTGGAGCTATAAGAGGCCATTTAGATTTTAAGAACACAACGTAAAGATGTTGCATTAAGATGTAAGTTATTTGCTAAAAACGCTTCTAAGAGAGTGAGGATAAGACATTCTAGAGGGCGGTAATCAGCGGACTTGCAAATTTATAGCCATTTCTCATTGTGGTAGGTAAAAGCACGGTTCGTGTGCTAAGAAAATCTTTTACATTGGACGTGTTTTGGCAATAAACATGTCAGGAAGACAATCAGTGGTTTTAAAGCGGTTTGAAAGACAAAGATGGTGTAATTATAGGTTTCGGGATTTTTTCTCTTTCAAGTAAAGAAAAAGTTTCTGGTTATTTATTGAATAAAATAACACGGAATTGAAATATTTAAACAGTCTTCGTGTACTTACATGCAACATAGTTTATCCTTGCTGAACTTTGAATTTGCTTTGTGAAAACCTATAGGGCACGGTTAAACATTAAGGAATTCGTGATGTTATTAGTTTTAAAAATCTAACATTTGTATATCTCAGTAAAATACCATGTAATAAATGAATAGCTTGAGCTTAATGAACTATGCACGATTAAATTGGATTAAAAAATAAACGAACGTATCATTAAAATTTCTTATTAAAATTTTCAATTTAGATTCTCATTATAAAATTTTCGAAAGGTTGAATAATGTTTCAGAATACACTTTAAGAATGACAGAACAAATATTATAAACTCTGGTACAAAACATGCTTATTAAAGTATAGAATTTTTTAAAACATCATACAAACAAGGAAAGGACACACATTTCATGAAAATGAATCTTTATTTATTTTTTTTCCGCCTGAAGCATCGTTGAGCTTCTATTATAAGAGTGTAAAAAATTCCCAGTCCTCCTTCTGCTCTTGTAGTTGTAGCTTAGAAAATACCAAAGAAGAGAGATTTATATGCTTTTACAAATATTTCAAATACAGATATTCTAGAGAGCGGTAATCAGAGGACTTGCAGATTTATAGTCATTTCTCATTGTGCTAGGTAAAAGCACGGTCCGTGTGCTAAGAAAATCTTTTACATTGGATGTGTTTTGGCAATTAACATGTTAGGAAGACAATCAATGGTTTTAAAGCGGTTTGTAAAACAAAGATGGTGTAAATCTATTTTAATACTTGGAAATTTTTCCATAGAAAATTTCTCACGCCTTGCATTCATAATATTTCAAACTTTAATTGTTTAAAAGGCGTATAGCTAACATAGTGAAAAATAATTAAAATTTAAAATAATTAAAATTTGAAATATTATGAATGCAAGGCGTGGGAAATTTTCTATGGAAAAATTTTCAAGTATTAAAATAGATTTATTCAATCACCGATGCTGGATTCTTTTTAGTTTCGTGTTTGCCCCAGGGTTGGTGGCTCACGGAAAAATATTCCATCTTGTGCTGCGATTGTAGCCTTGCCAACCCGTGATAGTGAGAAGTGCCAAGTGGTTCAGTTTCTAGACCGTCAGTGTGCTTTAGTGATGACCCGGGTTCGAGTCTCGGCTTGTATACTTTTTCACTATGTTGGCACGCCTTTTAAGCAATTAAAATTTGAAATATTTAGATGGTATTATTATAGGTTTCGGGATTCTTTTCTATTTCAAGTAATGAAAAAATTCCCTGTTGTTTATTGAATAAAGTTACGCGGATTTGAAACATTTAAATAGTTTTTTGTGTACTTGTATGTGTGCGTAGTTTATCCTTGCTGAACTTTGAACTTCCTTTGTGAAAACCTATAGGGCAATGTTAAACATTTAGAAATTCGTGATGATATTAGTTTTAAAAATCGAACGTTAGCATGTCTCAATAAAATACCACATAACAAATTAATAGCTTGAGTTTAATGAACTATGTCTGATTAAATTGGAACGATGAAATAAATTATGTTTGTCTCATTCAAATTTCAAAACAATTGAATAATATTTTGGAATAAACTTTAAGAATTACCGAGTAAATATTTCAAACTTTGATGCAAACCATACTTGTTAAAGTATAGAAATATTAAAAACATCATACATACAATTAAAGGACACATATTTCAAAAGAATGAATCCGTAATATTTTTTTTAGTCTGAAACAGTGTTGAGCTTCCATTATAAGAGTACAAGAATTCCCAATTCTCCTTTTGCTCTTGTAGTTGTAGCCTGATACTGCGTAAGTCCGAAGATGAGAGATGTTTCATTTGTTATTTTTGATTTAAAAAATATTTCTAGTATAAAAATTATAGAGAGCAGTAATAAGAGGACTTGCAGATTTATAACAATCTCTGTTTGTGATAGATAAAAGCTCAGTTCGTGTGTTAAGAATATCTTTTAAATTGGAAGTGTTTTGGCAATACAGATGCAGGTCTCCCAAATGTCTGCTTTTTGAATGCTGGTATTTTCTTAGAAACATTTTCATGATATATTACTACAACATTTGCAATAGAAAAACTTTCGGGGTTGGTTACTGCAAAACTTTCAAGAAAAATATAAAATTAAAGATTTTCTTAGAAAATAGTGGTATTCGAAAAGCGGATCATTTGGGAGCCTTGCACATGCACATGTCACGAAGGCACTCATTGGTTTTAAATAGGTTTAAAATACGAGTACAAAGATAGGGTAGTTATAGGTTTCGGGATTTTTTATTTTGTCTTTGGAGGAAAAAATTGTCTTTGGAGATGTCTTTGGAGAAAATGTCTTGCTATCTTAAGTGGTTTTATACTTTATGAAATATTTCCAACCGCCAGTGAGAAAAACATTTTCTTAGAAAATAGTGGTATTCAAAAAACGGACCCTTTGGGAGCAACTTGCACATGTTATGAAGACGCTCATTGGTTTTAAATAGGTTTGAAAGACAAAGATGGTGCAGTTATAGGTTTCGGTATTTTTTATTTTATCTTTGGAAAAAAAACTTTTTTTGTCTTTGGAGAAAATGTCTTGCTGTCTTAAATAGTCTTATACTTTATGAAATCTTTCCATCGCCAGTGAGAAAAACATTTTCTTTGAAAATAGTGGTATTCAAAAAGCGGACACTTAGGGAGCAACTTGCACATGTCATGAAGACGCTCATTGATTTTAAATAGGTTTGAAAGACAAAGATAGTGCAGTTATATGTTTCGGGATTTTTTATTTTGTCTCTGGAGAAAAATCTTTTTTTGTCTTTGGAGAAAATGTCTTGCTATCTTAAGTGGTGTTATGCTTTATGAAATCTTTCTACCGCCAGTGAGAAAAACATTTTCTTAGAAAATAGTGGTATTCAAAAAGTGGACCTTTTGGTAGCAACTTGCACATGTCATGAAAACACTCATTGGTTTTAAATAGGTTTGAAAGACAAAGATAGTGCAGTTATAGGTTTCGGGATTTTTTATTTTGTCTTTGGAGAAAAATCAGTTTTTGTATTTGGAGAAAATGTCTTGCTATCTTAAGTGGTCTTTTAGTTTATGAAATCTTTCCACCGCCAGTGAGAATAGTATTTTATTAGAAAATAGCGGTATTCAAAAAGCGGACCTTTTGGGAGTAACTTACACATGTCATGAAAACACTCATTGGTTTTAAATAGGTTTGAATGACAAAGATCGAATGCAGTTATAGGTATCAGTTCTCATAAATTTTTAAATAGTACTTATTGAAATTACACAAACCTCTGTAATGTTAATCTATATTTCAGGCTTTAAAAAGTGTAAAAATAAACACTTATAATATAATATAATAAAAAATACAGTTCAGTTAATATTACAAAAATTTTTCACATGGTATGTCACAATCCGTCATTATATATAATTAATTCCTTCTATAAAATATAGTTTAAAGATCATTTTAACACAAGTTTTATGTTCATATATCCATTCTAAGTTAATTTATCGTGCGGATTGTTACATACCATGTGAAAAAAATTGGCAAAATTAACTGAACTGTATTTTTCATATTATAAATGTTTAATTTTACACTTTATTAAGCCTGAAATATTGCTTAAATATATTACTGAGGTTTATGTAATTTCAGTAAGTATTTAAAAAAATAGGATAGAGTTGAAACCACACCACTTTTTACTGTGCAGCTCAATTCTTTTTAGGGTTTCGTTCATCTGACCAAACCCTATTCGTCTCACCCTTCTGTCTGTCACAGAGTTCGTTCTTAGAAACTGTATAAGTTAGAGGCTTAAAATTGTGCATACTTATTGCTGAATACCTCCTGTCACACGATAAAAAAATTTGAAAAATTCTTATATTATTTTATTTTAATGGCATCCGACCATTTCTGCGATTTTTAGATTTTATAACAGAACCTTAATTTCAGTCTTTTTCACGTAGGCTAGGTGGTTCAGTGGTAGCGCTTTTGCGTTTTATTCGAAAGCAAATAATCGAGGCCCTGTACTGGCGTTTGAAGTTTTCAAATTTTCCGTCGGAATAGATTTTTTTGTCTAATAAATTCAATTTTACAGACCTTTCGTTTTTTTCTTTTCTTTTTTTTTTTTTTTTTTTTTTTTTACTCGATTGTCTTTCAAGCAATAAAAATATTTCAATATGGCTTTGCTCAGCTAACGTTTAAGTTTATAGATTTCTTTATTATTATTATTTTTTATTACATCATAATGGCCAAAAGTTGTTGAAATATATTTTATCAATTATTTTTTTAATTCAAACCTTCTTTCTTGGAGATATTTCGAAATTTTAATTTTTGTTTAAACTTCCGCTAAAAGAATAATTAAACGAAACCCGACTATTTGATCTTCGATCACACTCACCAATTTGTTTCTTTCTGAAGCTGTATGAAACTTCTATTAAAAAAGTAGTGTGATTCTCAAGCACCCTTCTGCTCTTCTAGTTGTAACTTGACATTGTTTATCCAAAAGGCAGAAGATGAAAAACTTATAGTTAAACAAATTCGCCTGAGGAAGTGGGGATAAGGCACTCTAGAAGGCAGTTATCAGCGGATTTGAATATTTACAGTCATTCCTAATTATGATAGGTAAAAGCACGTTTCTTAGCATACGGTGCTGCACGGAATCTGTGCTAAGAAAATCTTTTACATTAGACGTGTTTTGGCAATAAACATGTCAGGAAGACAGCGAGTGGTTTGAAAGACAAAGATGGTGTAATTATAGCTTTCGAGATTTTTTTCTGTTCGAAATGAAGAAATATTGTCTGGGCTATTTCTTGAATAAAAATAGCATGGGATGAAATATTTAAATAGCTGTTATTTCATTCGAATCTTGCTTAGTTTATCCTTTCGGAACTTACTTTCTGACAAATCTGTAGGTCAAGGTCAGATATTAAGAAATTCGTGCTGCTGTTAGTTTTTACAAGCTTTTATTTAACATAACTTGATTCACGTATTCATAGATGGAATATCGTAATCGATATTTCACTCACTTCCTGATATTCTAGAAGCATACAAATTCTGTACACAGGCAGGGTTCTCGCTCATTTTTGATCGGCGTTAATAATTTGGCTAATCAGCAAAAATAAAATGTATCCAAATGTAAAAAAGAAAATAGCGAAATGAATTAATTGAAAAACATTTATTCCAAAATCATTTTTAGGTGCGTTCGTAATTATATAAATACGCAGCACCTATTGTCGTCGTCTGATACGTCCATCTGTCTGTCCGTCTGTCAGTCCGTCCGTCTGTCTGTCTGTCCGTCCGTCCGTCTGTCTGTCCGTCCGTCCGCATATAACAGCGCAAACACTACCCATCAGAATGGTTTGAAATTGAATATATATAATCGTTGCAGAATTTTGTCGAGTCATTTCAAATTTTATGAAAATCGAATCAAAATTTAAAAAGATATTAATAAAAGTTTTCTTTAATCTATTAAATTCTATCATATGTAATCTCTAGTATAATAAAAGCGCAAGTCATGTGACTGAGTAAAACAAATACGGGCTAACCACTTCTTTTAGGTAGATTTCGTAAGAAATACTACCTATTACATTCTCTCCTAATGCTGGAATTTCTGGAAAATTTTTGCAGATCTACGCCGATCATGACTCCCAGAACCCAAAACCACCCCCAGTTCAAAACTTTATCTATCTATGTATCTATCTATATCACTTTTTTATGGACACGATAACTTCAATAATTCAGCACAAATCTCTTCCAAACTGATACATAAAATCCAGCAGCATAAAATCTCGGTCAAGTTAATTAATGGACAAAATCGAACCAAGGAGGGGGGGGGGGGGAGGGCTTTTTGTGAAAGCAGAATAAACCCCATAACTTCTTAATTATGATAAGTATAGAATCCGCTTAAAGTTATTATTACTTAGCCGAAAATTTTGATTTATTATTTGATTTATATCATGAGTTAGCCAAAAATTTATGTATAACAGATTTTTGATATCATTAAAAATGGCCCCAAGGGGGGGTGAGGGGGAAATGGGGATTTAAGAAGAAGAAATTCATAACTTTGTCAATTCACAAGATATCAAGTCGCTTAAATTTATTTTAAATCCTCTTAATATTATCTACAACTTTTATATTGACTGGTTTTTTATAGGACCAACCCTTACAAAAAAAAAAAAAAAAAGCCTTGCTGGCTTTGCCTACAGACACAGGTAGATTTCGAAGTGGGCAGTCCCAACTACCGCATAATGGCAAAAAGGTCATTTCTTCTTCAATTCCCAATAAACAGGTGCCCCCACGGTCTGCGTCTTCGAAATCTACCTGTGCCTGTAGGCCGTGCTGTCAGGGATTTTTATTTTCATATGCCAAGCAGCCATTTTTATTCAAAATTATTCCCTAGTAGCCAACCAATATTGGGCCAATATTGGCTATATCTTGGTGCAATATTGGTATATTGGTATATTGGCATGAAATATTGCCAAGTATTGTTTAAGTATTGTTTACACTTTGCCCTTATTTAGCCAATATTTTTAACCGCCAATATTGGCTTTAACTTGGCTAAATATTGGTGCAATATTCGCATGAATTACTGCGCCAATAATGGGGGTGTTTATATTTTGCCTTATTTAGCCTTATTTTGCCTTATTTGTCTTAAAGTGACTTTCCCTTTGAAAAATTCCAGATTTTCTACCTTCATTCACAACTATTCACTCACAACAATTTTACTAAATGATAGGAGGCAAAACTGTGATTAATATCAATTATTTCAATTCGAAAACGAAGATTTACAAAAAGCTGTTAAAAAAGCTCCAGAAAAAATGGGGTGTAAATATGGACCCTCTTTAAAAATGTCACAAAAATAGTTTAAAATGTTTTTAAACAGGTTAAAACAATACAAAATTGTAGAGAATTTATTTATTACAGAAAAAAAATATTTACAGAAATCGCAAACATAACTGGCTCTTTCAGCCCCGGCACAATCTAAGTGTGCGCCCACATTTGGCACATAACACATTTAACCCACACTTCTCCGCGAGTGTCTTCAGAGAAATTTCCATCACAAAAGATGCAAGTTGCATTACTCTGGTTTATCCCCATCGTTGATATCCAGATTGATAGCATCATCGCTGTCCACAAGGGGAGGGTCACAGTAATCTGATGAGTCCGGAAGGTCTTTGGTCTTACGCATATTACCAGACATATTATAAAATAACACTAACCAATGCTTTGAGTATATAGATTATAAAATGCCATTATAATTACCTATAAATGTATTATTATCTACATCTAAGGTAATTTTAAAGTTCTCTTACCTCAAAGCATTTGTTAGGTTTATTTTATAATATATTTGGTAATGTGTATATTGTAGGTAATTGCTGTTTTTACGTAAACAAAAAATATTGAAAAAATTTATGTTGTTTAAGAGAAAATGTAGTGTAATTAGGGGCCGCCTTTAAATGAGTGTCCATATTAACACCAACACCACCTAAGAAAGATAGCCACTTTCACATGTAAACTAAAGGTGTGCGTGACTAAAGGCGTGCTTCTAATTGTAGCTTAGGATCTCCGCTCCCCGGATATCACTGTGAAATTATTTCAAACTAACTATAATAACACGAAAAGAAAATGATTTCAGATAGCTGTCAAAAGTTTGCAGTACGGAACAAATACCAATTCACACAATAACTCACGCTGCATCCACAGTACTAGAATGAATGGTTCCAACTGCTCTCTGCTATCTCATATCAACAAATGCGTCATCTGCAGTCCTGGTCGCCAGTCTTCAGCACCTCTCATAGCCACTTAGGATGGGGTGCCCATATTTACACCTGTGTCCATTTTTACACCTTCTTCTCTAAAGCCAAATAAATTTCATTTTCAAAAGAAAAAAAAAGTCATGTTTTTTATACAGTAAAAATTTACCGGTCTATTTTTCTCATTTATTCGAATATCTGAACCGGCCCGCTATTATACTCTGTCATAATAATATCTGTCATGTGGACTAAATGCGATATTAAAAGAAAATCAATTTCAAAATTAAACATGTTGTATGGAGACCTTCAAAATGTTAAAATATGTCAATATTTCCATTATGGGGTTTTTAACATGATTCAATACGTTCCTCAAACTCATGACGTCAATCACTTGTTGACGTCATATCTACTTGCTATCTCTATTACTCATATTGGTAACTCTCTTTGTATTATTCTCAAACATTTGAGAAAAAACCGTCAAACTCCAATATGACATCAGATTAATTTTCTTTTTAATTCTCTAATGACGGCATATTAAGCTGCTTTCCGTATTTACACATACTCATACTCCTTGTATTATTAAAAAATGTTTGAAAATTTCCGTTTAGACGACCTTTTAGACCTTTTAGAGGAGTAATGTAACTAAACTTGAGAGATTGACTGTTTCCCCAGATCAGCTTACCATTCCGTTGGACATACTTTCTGTACCAGATCATATATGACATTAGAAACAATATTCTGGACTTTTTTTTTTTAATCGATTATTCCTGAACTCTACCAGAAAAACACCCCTCAAATCCTATCAGAAACAGAAAAATATTAAAGTCGGTCGGTCGCATTCGCGTAAAATCGGATCGGGGTATCCGTCGCGTTGTAGGTTTCTCATTTCTCACTTGCATATCAAATATGCCATGGTGAATTATTTCAAAATATCCTTAAATCTATAGGCGAGTTATAAATTCTTAAAATTGAATTTTTGTATCAGTTTTTGAAATTTTGATTAAAATCATGGAACAGCCAGAAAGATTCTCTCTATTTAATTTGTCAAATTATTTAGAAAATACAGTTCTTTCATAATTATGATTATCATAGTTCGAGTAACAAAAAAAACAGTTGTAATTCATCTCATTACTTAGATCATCTTCAATCAAGACGTTAATGCGTTAATAAGTGCGAACATTTTACGGAATGTATAAATTATAATCAAACTGGACTCATTAATTCGTAATTTCTACTCCCTCTTTCTGAATTCATACAATTCCGTTTAGAATAATGAAGCTTTACGGAACGGACCTTTATTACCCTTCCAGGAAAATTCTTCGCTCCTACGTCATCTTTGCATTCAGGACCTACTTTCAGCGATCAGATCATAACGACGTTATTTTTGCTGAAAATATCATTACATGCACATTTGTTTCACGTGCAAGCTGGACTGTGTCATTTATCGAGCAAATATATAATTAGAGTTCTCAAGATTTCGAAATGATGTCATTTGACATCATGCGATGGACGCCGCGAGCCTTAAATTACGGGTTCAGGATGGACTTCATTCGTCAAAATGAATTTATATTCAGTTGTTATTAGCCGTGAATTGGCAACCGGAAATCTAGACGAAAAGCTGACGTTTTGGGAATGGTACTTCATTCTGAGTTAGGACAGTTTTATTCTCACTGTTTCCGCTAATTAGATAATTAGAAGATAATTAGATGTACTGTCCATATTTTTATGTGAATTTGGAAGAGTTTTTTTTTTCCTTTTCAATGATCAACTTACTCATCAGACAATTAAACATCTCAAAAGATTGTGTAATTTGATAAGATATGTGTTGAAACATATTAAAGATACAATTTTTAAACTGACATTGCTTAAGTTTTGATTTCAACGCATGTAATTTGCCGTCTTTCAAATGCCTTTCTTCTTAAGTTGCACAATGTTATTTTAAAGTAGTTGTTATTGCAACTGGCTATAAGAATTTTGACATACAAAATAGATATTTTTGATAGGTGTTTTTCTTTAAATAAAATTCTTTAATTCCAAATCCCGTTTTCAAATAATCGTTAAGTATAAAGTAATTAGATGTTCTGTCCATATTTTTGTGCCTTAGTAAGTTTTTCTTTCTTTGCAATGATCACATAAGTCAAATATTTATCTCAAAAGATTATGCAACGTACTAAGATTTTTTGTGTTGAAACATATTAAAGGTAAAATTTCTACTCTGACAATGTCTAAGTTTTGAGTTTCATGCACGAAATTTGCCGTCTTTTAAGATGTTTTCTTCATAAGTTGCACAATATTATTTTAAGCCAGTTGTTATACAAAATAGATGTTTTTCATGGGTGTTTTTTTGTAAAGTTAAATTCTTTAATTAAAAAATTCTGATCCCAAAGTATAGAAAATTAGATGTACTGTTCATATATTTTGTGCATTAGTAAGTTTTTCTTTCTTTTTAGTGATCACATCAGTCAATTAAGTATTTCAAAAGATTAGGCAACGTACTAAATGTGGGTTGAAATATATTAAAGGTAACATTTTTTCATTGGTGATGTTTGAGGTGTTATTTTCTCGCAGATAATTATTCCTCTATTAGTAATTGCAATATGTAAACTACAGGATAGGTTCTTCAGAAGGAATTTCGACATACAGAATAAACATTTCTGTTGAGTGTTTACTCTGTAACTCTAAATTCTCGAACTCGGATAAATAATCCCAAATTTCTCAATTCCTGTACAAAACAGCCGTAAAATATCCTCTATATGATGGCTGATTTATGTATTGTTTTCCGGTTTGTCTGTTGTACATTAAACAACGTACAGTTTATGTTTCAAATTGTATCTTAAAATATAAAATGCTTTAATTTTTTTTAATTTATTCTGTGTTGAAATGTATTGTTAATTTTCATTTCTCACTCGATCGTCTCACGTATATTAGCCAATTAAACACCTCAAAAGACTGTGTAATTAGACATGTATTGTGGGTCTTGAGACCGGTGGACAGAGGATCATGAGAGAACTTTCATACTAAATCATATACCATTGCAAAGGGCGTCTCAGGCAAAAGGCGCAGGAGGACACGTCCTCGTGTCCCTATGGGCCAGTTCAGGCTATGCGTAATTTATTAAAATGTATATTTAAACATGTAAAAGCTATAATTTCTACATTGACAACTCCTAAGTTTTGATTTTCACGCGTGAAATTTCCCCTTTCTCATTGCCCGTCTTCATATATTGCTCAATATAATTTCAGGACAACTGTTCTTCTGAATGAATCGTCTTTTTTGCGTAAAATGAACATTTATTTTTGTATATTTTTTTAACTCTGAATTATTGAATTCTAATGCAAAATTTGTAACTAATCATTTCGCAACTTATAATCGTAAGTAGTAATTACTGTAGGGTTATTTGATAACTTATTACTGAATAATTTAACCACAATTTCTTTTAAATGATGAGGCTGAACTTTAAAAAATGCAAACATTCAATGAAACAAAATATATTTAAAAAATAATAACTATTAGATTTAGCTCTTGTTGCTTCGAGTACTTATCAACTAAAATAATAATGATGATAAATAAATAAACATGGCATCTTGTAGAAATACGTTCACATTACCCATTAACACACCATCCACTCACATAACTATGCCTTTTTCTAAAAGTCCATTTTTCTGTTCTGACATCATGCTTTTTACTACCTAGCACGGAGTTGAGGTGTACATCTACTTCTTGACCTAACATAACTATATTTCGATCCCAGTTATAAAATATTCCATTGCATAGGTCCAGAGACGGATTAACTATCGCCAGAGCCCCTAGGCTTTGCTGTTTTACTTGCCCTTGCTCAAAATTATATATGCTGCTTCAAATTATGCTTACATTTTTTTATAGATATTTAATACAATTTTAAGGAAGTATTTATTTCTTTTGCATAAAATTTCTTTAAGAAAAAAAATTATAGTAATTTTGTTTTCATGTAGAATTTTCCCAGCACCCCCTACACGGAAAATTTTCTTAATCCAGTTATTTAATAATGAATTTTACTACAAAGATTTTCATATTACACTTTAATTGCAATTTTGTTTTAATGTTTCACATTACTGTGTTAGAAAAGGAACCATTTTTATTGGCAAAGCCGTTAATAATTAAATATCTATCCATTGAATGTAATACATTCTATTTTATCTGCATTATTGCTAGACCGATCAGTTTTTAGTTACTTACCTTTGAGCATAAGTATGTCTTGATTCTTTTTAGAGATGAAAAAGATCTGCTTCTTGAACAATTAACAATAATTAATGATAAATGAATTTTAAAACATACCGGTGTTTCAAAAGGCTTCACAAAAATCGAAAGGATTTCTCAGCGCTGGGCCTTTTTCCTTCAGGATCCCTAGGCTTCAGCCTACGCAGCTTGTTTGATAATCCACCTCTGTATTGGTCAATCAACAATTCTTTAAACCAAAGACAAGCTAGACTTTTTCGTGAAAATATATAAATGTTTAATTCAAAATTTTATTTGGCATATATACTAGATTAATAAGGGAAATTTTATTACGCTACCAGCAGTGCATTTTTTTTTTCTAAGATCTTTATTCATTTCATATCTGTGTCCTATATTACCAAATTCAGAAATTTCTATATATCGCGACAATTTCGTTACCTATGTTACCATGAAAATTTTAACAATTATCGGCACTGCTAAAGCATAGACTAATATTCTTGCAATTCTTCGGAGAATTATAAACTACAATCAATAGACCAATTAATTTTTCAGCAGAGCTGAAATTACGCTGTAAATTTTTAATGAAATACACAGAATGAATTATCACTTTACTAATCAGCGTACAACCATTAGTGGGAAAAAATGTCCAGACCGGGGTTCCATCCCGAATCCCTTGATATAGCGCACCAAGTGCTTTACCATGAAATACACAGAATGAATTATCACTTTACTAATCAGCGTACAACCATTAGAGTGAAAAAATGTCCAGACCGCGGTTCGATCCCGGATCCCTTGGTACAGCGCACCAAGAGCTTTATCAAGGGCTTAAAGCCTTTAATAGCTTAATTGGTAAAGCACTTGGTGCGCTATACCAAGGGATCGGGGATCGAACCCCGCTCTGGACATTTTTTCACTGTAATGGTTGTACACTGATTAGCAAAGTGATAATTCATTCTGTGTATTTCATTACAATCAATAGATTTAAAACGTTTTCATTATTTTTTTTCAATAAAAAACGAGAGTTAAGGACTAGGTTTAAATAATAATTCATTGACCAGTATATAGTGTCCGATTAAAGTAGTTTCCTCCAAATCATGTATCGTAACACACTTTTGTGTACCGACTTGCGTTTCTAAGCATGTCGCAAAAAATATAAAATGTTTTAAAGATTCAAATTTATTCTGTTTTAAAATTTCATTTATTTTTCTTTCTTTTATCTCCCTTTAACCCGTTTGCATACGACTCATGCATTTCAGGAATTTCTATTTTATTCAAAAATTCCAAATTCATACCAGAGATTCTGAATTAGAATTTTTGCATTATTTAATGACAGACGTTTCATATTTACATAAAGTAAAAATTCTTTTTTCGGAATTTCCGGTATGGAACCGGAATTTGTGAATAGAAAAGAAAGCGAATAAGTTAACAAGAGACAAACGTATGCACTCACGTCATTTCGTTTCAAAAAGACGAAAAATATACTTTTCTCAGTTGAAACTACTTAAACAGCTACAAAGCCTTTTTTACGAGACAGTGGAACTCATTTATAGCGAGTCCGGATATAACGAGAACCCTTCCTTTTGCTTCAGAAGTTGAAATGTTTAGCATAATATAAAAAGGCATTGCAGAAAACAGGGTTGTAAGAAGAGTAGCAAGTACGAGTGCTGCAAACACATAATAAATTTCTGTTTTTTTTTTTTCTCATGTTACTTAACAAAAGTGTTAAACCGTGTGTGTTTATATCTTTAATGCAACAGGTGAAAAATCTCGTAGATATTATCATTTATGAAATCAATTCTTTTACATGGCTAGTTTTTTTTTTTTTTCTACAAACAAACAAATTGTATATTTTCGAGTTCATTAAACTAATCATTAAATAAAATAAATAATAACAATGTAAACGAATTGTTTTAATTGCGTAAAAAATCTAATTTAATTCATAAATATATTGTAAAAACGTATACTTTATTATTCATCAGTCATTCTTTCAAAGAATTATTTCCCATTTATAAATTTATAAATGAAAAAATACTAAAGTGAATATTAAAATATCATTAGTAATGTAATTTCTCTCTTTTAATGCAAAAATATATACTGTAAAAAAAATTTTCGTTGATGTCCAGTGCAATTTCTGTTTCTTTTTTTTTTTTTTTTTTTTTTTTTATAAAAGTGATTGAAAAAAACTGTATAAATACGAAAGTTGTACTGGCAAAATACGGAAATTATTTTTAAAGCGTAAAAGTTTTTAAAAAATCCGAAAGCCTTAGCGAAAACGACAAATTAACTAGACTTTTAGCACCATGGTCTGTTAAGAATATTAGGTAGCTTTCAATACAAAAAAGTATAAAGCTACCTATTGCAGCCGTTCGGAAGAAAGCAGTTCCGGAAAATTTCGATATATTTTCACCGATCATGACCCCCATGTGATAACGCTCGTATTTATAAATCGATTTTGATGAAACTAATTGTGTGTATTAAGGTCACCAATGTCTCGACCGAGTTCGTTGGCCAGCTTGGTCCACCATTTTGTTTCAAAATGGCGGCCATTTAAAAATTTAAAGCTAAAATAAATATACAAAAAAGTTAAAAATTCAAATTTATTTTTTAATTACGTGTTAGGCCTTGATACAAGGATTTCAGAGCATTTTTTGGTTTACCTCTATCTTAAAAAATGGCTGAGATAGAGCAGTTTGAAATTCTAGGGTGGCTGACATTTGGAAACAAAACAGCACATTAACGGGATTACTCGCAAATTATTTTCTTTCATTGTTGTAATAATTTTCCTAATCATACGCATAAAACTATATATTCATATCCGTTAGCGCCAAAATTGGCGACATTGGCGACAAAATTGGCAAAATTTGTGACATTTGGCGATATATCGCCAAATTTGGCGACCAAAATAAGTCTTTATAAATGAAGCCAATTTGGCTATTACTCAATAATTTGGGCGAAATTCTTATTCAAATTCAGTATTAACGAATCTTTTGTAAACGTTTCTTTGCATTTTAACTTGCTGTTTTCGTGTAACATTAGCTAAAATTTTAAAATGAAGATATAGGAAAGCTACCTTTTCCTCCCCTTACAGGCCGGAAGGACTTTTTTAAATCTCTATTTGCTAATTTCTGACACATTCATGAAATTATGTCATCGCAAGAAAAAAAAAATCGTAAAAATACGGAAATTGTATTAGCAGTCTGCGGATTTTTATTTTTATTTATTTATTTTTACTTTAATTTTAATTTTAATTTTAATTTTAATTTCAATTTTATTTTTCTGCATTGTATATTTATCTATCAGAGCAATCATTCATCTATTTTTACTAATACACCTGAGCTTTTGTTTATTTTATTATGTTTCATTATATAATTTTAAACTTGGTTGTTAAAAATACTCTGTTATAACAAGCACTTTTGAAATCTCTTCTGTAGCTCTATTTGATTCTTGATGGACACATCATTGAAGGGGCATTTTAAAGTATTTATCTGCTCAAGATACCCTAATCAAAAGGTACACCCCGATTTCGATGAAACTTTTATCACAGAGAGTACTCATTATATGATGAAGAATGATACCAATTTTATCGGTCATCGTCAAGCTTTAGTATTTTTAAGTATTATTTAGTATTAAGTATTATATTTAAGTATATTTAAGTATTATTTATGATACTTAACTTATTTTAAACTTGGTTGTTAAAAATACTCTGTTATAACAAGCACTACTGAAATCTCTTCTGTAGCTCTATTTGATTCTTGATGGTCACATCATTGAAGGGACATTTTAAGCTATTTGTCTGCTCAAGATACCCTAATCAAAAGGTACACCCCGATTTCGATGAAACTTTTATCATAGCGAGTACTCATGATATGATGAAGAATGATATCAATTTTATCGGCCATCGTCAAGCTTTAGTATTTTTAAGTATTATAAGGATTACTTTTAAGCATTATATTTAAGTATTATTTTAAGGATTATTTTTTAAGTATTATTTATTTAGTAAATATACATGGTTTGGATGTGGATATCTTAAAGAAAAGCACGCGACTTTCAAGAATCCAGTTGATTTTTGGTTCACAAGTAATGGGACCGGATGTCATGAAAGTGAAAAACTGCATTTTATAATTTGTAGATGGTTTAAAAATTCATTGTGTTTTACTAATTTCTATACTAATTATCATTTCTCGGACGATTACGTTGTTTGAAAGTAATGAAATATTTTTGAATAAAACACATTTAGCGAGTTTCATTAGCGCGATAGATACTTTACAAATATTTTTAAAATACTAAACATTGACGACGGCCTATAAAGTTGGTATCATTCTTCATCATAACATGAGTACTATCTTTGATAAATGTTTCATAAAAATCGAGGTGTACCTTTTGGGTAGGGTGGGTTCATTGTCAGTGATGAAAATAAAGGGGGACCAGGCGGGTCAATAGCCCCGGGTGCTGGATTTTGGTGAGCGCAAAATTGAAGAATTTTATAAAACAACAAAAAAGGGAAAATGAAAATGCTCATATAAAAAATCTCTAAAATTCTGTATTTTACATTTGAATAACTGGAAAAACCTGCTTTAATCAGGTCAGAATCAAAAATAAAAAGAGGAAGTCAGCTGCTTAGACTAGAAATTTTTGATGACTAAAAGATTTTATCAAATTTGTAAGGCCCTGATCACGACACAAATGTCACAGGAATTTCGCTTACTTTTAATTATTTTTAATTTTTCGTCAATTTTATACAAAAGCAAGTATGTGCATATAAGCTATTTCATAAAAAAAAAAAAAAAAAAAAAAAAAAAAAACTTTATTTGGCTGAATTTTTTTTTTTTTTTTTTTTTTTTTTTTTTGGTGAAGAATAATATTAAGTCTATGATTATGAATCTAAGAATAAGATTATTAATTAAGATTATTTCTTGATATTATTTGATAGTTTATTATTTAAAACGGTTAAAATTAATTTTAACTAAAAGTTTTAAAATAAATAACGCTATTGGCAGTATTGGCCATATAAAGCCAAGAAATAAACGCTTTTGTGTATAAAGGGAATATCTTTAAAGGAATATCTTTTATGGGAGTCTAATCCACCTGTAGAGCTCTGACACATTTATTTCACTCGGCGTTGTATACAAATAAAATATTACGAAATTGAAGTAAGTTTTAACAACAACATTATTTAATTAAAAAATTAAATAAGAGTATTTATTATACGTACCTTAAAAAACACTTCATCTATATTTTTAAATTATCTGATATTTTCTCGTAAAATGAAACGGAATGTTCAAATTAGATTATTTCTGTAAAGCAAAAGCAAACAAAGATGAGGCAAAATAAATAAATAAACAAAATGAAACAAATAAATGTTTATTCGGGAATATCTTTAACTTTAATTTATGAGTCTCAGGTATTTCCACATATAAAATATTTTTTTATGCTATTTCTCTTGCTGCATGTCTATTCATTTTTGTAACTACTTGATATTATATAAAGCTCAAACAATTTTCTTCATCGTTCGATTTCTTTTGTTTTCAGTAAAACCTGAATTGAAAAAAATTCTGTTAGTTTAACACACCAGTAGATGTAGACTGCCCCAGTTTAAGAGAGGCAGGAGTTTAAGCAAAATACGGGCAATACAGTTTGATTGGCCGAGAGGCTTTTACGCAAAAACATGCTTGGTAAGTCTGTTTTAATCGCCAAGCTAATGGAAGTGTACCTGCGGTTTTGTCTAAGCCAAATTCTGCAATGCGGTTGTGATAGTTTGAACAAAAGGTTTAATCTCCGCATGCGCCCTGTACGTATATCACCACTCTCTTGTAAAATAAATTCGGACATCGTGTATCTAAGGCCTGATGTTAACCATGGCACCCACTCCAATAACCATGGTGCATGAGGCGGAACTCTTTTAAAATATTGAGTTGATACAAAAGTTTCTCCTTTTTTGATGCTAGATGTCAATATATGGCAAAACCGAAGGGTCATCAAGTTAACACTTGAAAGTTTCTGTACAATGTTTGAAAGAAAGAACTTCAGCAAATATTTGAGAAAATAAAATGCTATATGGTTTTGTTTTAAAATTTTGTTAAACATTAAAAATGGCAGAAAATAAGAAGTAACTTCGCCATATTACGCTTTTTACTGTTTCCGGAAAGACAAAAAGCTTACCAAGACGCAAAAGTAGATAAGTGTGCTACTTATGGTGAGTATTGTGCTGCGTGAAGATGGCACTAACGAATCCACATGCCGTAAGTGGTTCAGAAAATTGTGTGAAAAAAAATTGAATCTTAGCGATGAACACGTTCTAAATAACCGACTGACACTGATGGCAACGGAATATTGACACTAACTGAAGGGACCAGGACTTTTCGATCCTGATGCTATCTGGGTCCCTTGCCATTTCGGTTCCCCCACCCTGTAACTAGGACTCTGATTGTTGTAGGCCCACCAATTTCTATCACTCCCCTAAATTTTATAAACGGATGAATACTACAACTCGAGAAATTTAAACTCTTATAACAAATTACAAATTGCCACAGCGTGCTGAAATTTTGTGTGAGTTAACAACATGATGTAATTTAAAGAGGACAGTGTTAAATAATAATCCATTCATTCGAATAAACTTAATAGATTTCAACTCAACATAAATAAAAAAAGGAATTAAAATGCACAGAGAAAACTTTCAAGATATTAAGCAATAGACAATTATAATCTTGTTATTTTCAACTCTCATCTAATATAAGTGAAATATGTTTTTAATATTTGTGATTATGTTATTATGAGCTTATTATCGAACTTAAAGGCAATTTATAAGACAGTTATTGAACATTAAATATAATAAGTGAACTAATAAACTTTTAATAATGACTATTTATCAACTCATATGAAAATCCCAATTGCTTGTGAGAATTGCAATAGTGACGTTGGTTATTTCAAAGAAATTGTGCAACATTACTTTGTACTTTCCAGATTTAATCATGAAAAATTAGTGTATTTCACATATCCATGCTGTATAGACGCAGGAGTAATGTCTCCTGACAAAATAAGAAAAAATATTTCTTAAATTGTTAACTGTTCAATTAATTGTAATTTAATCAAGAGTATATTTATAAGTTTAAAATTTAAATCTCGAAGTCCACTTATTTAATTATTTCATTGAAATTAATAGTATTAAAAAGTTTATTTCAGCTTTACAAATTCTATAAGGATATTTTCATGATGTTGTGTGACAACTCCCATATGTCAATGATTATTTCTATTGGATATACATGCGACCCGATCGATCATAGAAAATGTAAGCAAATTCCTTTTCTCTATATTTTGATGATCAACAGACAGTAGTCGATAGTGATCTTGAAAATTGAATACTCTGCGATTCAGCGCTAGAACCTCACACCTCTAACAAACAGTGTCACTTTTTTTAACCGAAGTCCCCCTAGAGTTTCGTATAGCGTAAATATAAGGGGCCGATTACAGAAAACTCTTATAACTCGGATCCAAATTGTCACAGCCCACACAAATTTCGTATGGTAAACGTAATCGTTTTAAGGGGAGGGGTGGGGCTCTGTGGATTTTTTTTCATAGAAGTCCCCATATTTTAGTGTATCATAAATAACTGAAAATGATCGGAATAGAACAACTCAGCAGATCGGAGAAATTCTTAGAGTGACTATTAAATAGTATCAAGACTATTATGTCAAATTGGAGTTGTTAGCAAGACCGATGTATATGAGGTGTGCCATATGTATGTGATGTATGTGATATGAGGTAATAAGAACATAAAATTGATACAACGAATTTCTGTTTGCGATTATTTATTCAGCTGATTCCCTTTTTAAATTAATGGATACGATTAAACCATTGACTTTTAAAGTGGGACAAGTACATTTTTGTTATTGCTATGTATTGAATGGTTTACATTTGAATAGGTTTAGAAATACGCGTAAAAGTATTTTGCGAATATTTTTAAATCCATCATATTTCTTTTATATTTTTTGTGGTCTTTTTCATCTAAATTTATTAAACAATAATGGTTATCCGTGTTAACTGAAAAAATCATGGTTTTAGCATGCACCAGAGGCCTAGCCTCACTTTCAAAAGCAATGATTTGTTGAAAACGTTGATTTTTTAAATATAGAATATAAATATAATAGCAATATATATATATATATATATATATATATATATATATATATATATATATATATATATATATATATATATATATTATTTACTTATTTATTTCATTTCAATATTTAGTTTTTATTTAGAAAAATTACAAAAAAAAAAATATTATAATAATAATAATTTTATCGGGAAAAAAAATACATTCCTTTATATGGCATCCGTTGTATGCATATAATTATAAAATTATGATAAAACAATGCTTTACCAATGTTGTCAATTCACCACAGTTGTAGCAGAACTGCTAATTTCTGATTGTGCTTGTTAATATTATGCAACATAAAAAATAATTCTATTCAAAGTGGATTTGCTTTAATTTCAAAATCAAATGCATTTGAAATATCGCCAACTTCATAAATTACTAGTAACAAGTGTATACTGATATTAAAAGATATATATTGTGAATTGATTAAAAATATAAATTGTATGTTAATTTATAATAAGATTTTGCTTTAACTAATTTTGTACAAAATAGACTTGCCCCATTTTGAAAATTGACGGCTCAGTTGGTGAAAAATGGGTTGTGTTTAATAATATTAAGTGCAGAAGATCGTAGTCCAAATCCGGAGATACCCTTTGAACCGACACAAAAGTCAATTTACATCCCATGGATGTTTTCTATACATTTGATGAGATAGGAAGAGTATAATTTATTATGAGCTGTTACATAAAACCATACCATTAATTTGTAGAAATGCTGTTCACAGGTAAACGAATTAAAAACAAGCAATAGACCAGAAACGGCTTGAATTAGACAGCAGAAGGACCATTGTATTTCATCTAGACAATGCTTGACCACATGTGTCTTAGGACACCTGATACAAACTTTTACAACTCGGCTGAGATGTTTTGGCTCTTACACCATACTCTCTTGGCTTTGTGCCATGCGATTACAATTTATTTAGATCTCTTGAACAGCTAAGACCGTAAAAAATTTCTTCCTTGGAAGACTTGAAAAATCATCTGGATCAATTCTGAAGCCAGAAACTGTAGGTATTCTATGAAAGATGAATAACGTAGTTACCAAAGAGATGCAAAAAATTCATTGAATAGAGTACATTGCACATATTACATTAATTAAATGTAATTTTTAGTAAATATATTTTTTTTTCAATTTTTATCAAGAAAGAGAGACAAAAGTTTTTATCACTCCAATGCATTAAAAATATCATCAACAATTATGTTACAAAAATACAATTAAAAATTATATACGCAATTTCTCATAGTTAATAAAACACTCAACTCGTAACAGGGGAGGTGAAAAGTAAAACTTAACGGGGGTCGTGCTGTCTCAGCGACCGCATTTATTTATGGTTCCAATAACATTTCTTATTTAAATTTTGGTATGAAATTGTACAGATGTGTATCTTAAACATTAAACTTGCGAGAAAAAGAAAAGATCAGTTAAAAAAAAAAATTGGAACAGAAGACATATTTAAAACATGGTGTTTACTTCACAGAAATGCAGATAGGGGACAAAATAATATAAACAGCTGTAAAAAAAAATATGCCACGTTTCACACTTGCAGTATGAGA
The DNA here is from genome assembly GCA_963931845.1 of Maratus michaelseni. Lineage (NCBI taxonomy): Eukaryota > Metazoa > Arthropoda > Arachnida > Araneae > Salticidae > Maratus > Maratus michaelseni. Next base: position 109,379,711 of record OZ007595.1, read on the forward strand.
GGCCCACCTGGAATAGAAGTCCGCCATCTTGTGATCGTGAAAGGGAAGGTATCAGTCTCTCAACAACTGTCATTAGGTGTTCCGTGCATGCGTAGTTTTATCTGAGAGACGCTGCAATGTCAGACCTGAATGACTCCTAAAGAGGCATCATTGTTGGCGCGCTTTAACTGGAGTCAAACTGCCGTAAACAGCAAAACTGTTTAGGGTGTCCAAAATATAAGTTGTCAACAATTATGACAGCGTATGTGAAAAACGGTAAGATTATGTCTTCAAAGTAGAACACTGAGCGAAAGAAAATGATGACAGAAAAGGATAGACAGGTGTTAAAGCACATGGTGGCCCAAAAAACACAAGCAATTGATCGTTTTGTTTGAACAAGACACTGCAGAAACCTTTTAATTTTGGTTGTCATCTGGGAAAACGATTTATTATGTTTTCTGGTCACTACAAAATTTAAGTTACTAAAAATATGACAGCATACATAAAAATTGGTAAGATTGTGTATTCAAAGTAGAACAGTCAACGATGACAGAAAAGAATAGACAAGTGTTTAAGCGCATAGTGACCCCTCCACTGTTACTGTTAGAGGTTATATTGTCATCATGTCGTAATAAACGACTTTACTATTTCATGCCATCTCATTATATGATGTCTCATACCTTCACATACAGTCTTTGAGGAGAAGTAAATAACTTCGATAGAAAGATTATTAACAGAAGAAATTGGAAATGGATAGGTGTCTGGAAGGAGAAAAAACCTCTGTCGCTGTATGCTAGCGTATGGATTTGGCACGGTTGATCCGGCTCATGGTTTGATATTTACTTGAATTATCAAGCACCTATATATTTTTTGCGATGGACATTTAACTCGACTGTTCTGTTCGCATTTAATATACGCAGGTAAAGTCCTATTTCAAAACCATATAAAGGATATATAAATAAAAGAAAATTCTTTTCAGAGGAATAGCATATCACCCTCACTAACAAAAGCACAAAATGTCCAGCAAATATTTTTTTCTGACGTTTTTATAAGCAGTTGAAAAAATTTCGAATCAAATAAGCTCGAACAGCAGAATTAAGACCAATGAGTGTTTTCGACACAGACCTTGTGGCAAAGATCGACATCGCTTCTAGTATAATATCCACGAAGCTGTATTGTATCTTTGAAATTGTTAGACAATTCACATGGCATCGGTGTCAGGCACTATGAATGAGCCTAAATTCGATTATATCTTGAGAATTCGTAATGTGTGTCAATCAGTGGCTGTACTGTTAAATTTCGCCTAATAATACTGCTTACATTACTTACTGTAGTATTATTGGTGTGTCTATGTGTTTTTATTACGGAGGATCTCTTGAGGATTACGTTCTCGATCATGCCCGGGTCATACCATTTCCCGGTTATCTATGAATTTTGAGCATCTCTAACTCTTTTTTAAATTTGTATCTGGAATACTAAAACACATTGCACAACAGTAAGACACTGGAATAAGTGTAAATAATGTATAAGTAAAATGAAACTTAGTGAACTACATATTTTATCAATAAAAATTACTTATGATAATACAGTAGAACCCCGGTTATCCGAATCCCGGTTATCCGAAAATCGGCTTAACCGAAATACCTTGGAACACTTCTTTTTAAAATTGAAAAAAATGTATTTTTATACAAGCATGCTCTTTATGAAATGAATAAACAAAGTCTACTTACTTATTTTTACCATTGTGTAAATGCAGGCATTTTATTACACAGACACATACTACACTTAATTTATTTACAAAATATGTTGTAATTGTCCTTTGTTTTTCAATTTCGCATCGGTTCAATGCTGTCTTATCACGCCACCTTTTAAATAACAACACATTTGACGCTGTGGCATCTTCTTACACTTCAATATATCTAAATGCCGCATCTAGGATCTTAGCAGCCACACTGTGTGTAACCTTAACATTCTCAATGTCTTCAGGCTCTTCTTCTTCAGCATCATTATCTCCTGGATTCACCAAACTATTTCCGCACAACTATTTCCGTATCTGCCAAATCTTGCTCATCAGTGGTTGGACCAAGTCAAGCCTCAACCTTACTTTCTGATACTTCCCCAGGAAGATGCTTGTACATGTCCAAAACCAGTTCTGTGTTAGTACTATTATCATGATTTCTGTCCCCAATTGGAATTATATCAGTTTTCGACTCTGTAGTATCAGATTCCAACTATGTTTCAAAGACTAGCGACTTAACCTTAGGCAATAACTTACGCCAAAATTTCACTTACGTTTTACTTTGAACTTCATCCCATGAAGAAGCTACCGAGTATTCAACTTTCTTCATATCCACAAGTTTCAAATGTTGAACAACTTCTGCTCCATAAGCCAGTCCTTCAATCAAAAACCGTATCAGCCTTTTCCACACACTGGTCCATTGAGTCACATTCGGAGGCAAGAAAAATTGCTTTAATCCCATGATTCAGAAGCTCATTTTTTTTTGCTGGCTGCGATGGTGCATTATCTAACAAAAATACAGCCTTCTGGGGAAGTTTCATTATTTTGGTAAGTTGTGCCAAAGGATAGAATAAAAAAGTTATCCTCCCGGTTATCCGAAAATTCCTATGGAACCCCGGTTAACCGAAAATGCTTTGGTCCCATGCTTTTCGGGTAACCGGGGTTTTACTGTATTTTTGAGATTTTGTGGAGTAATCGCGTAGATATATTATAAAACAAGCAATTCGAATTATATTTTCAGGAAATTATACCATACAACGTCATCTATTGGTTACGATTTTAACTATGCTCTTCATGTGCGAAAAAATTCCGACACTTTCTCAATTTTTATAATACAACACAAACGGATATCCAAAGATATCTGCACACGCATCACGATGTTCTGCAACATACTTTGGAGATTTTGTGGTGTAATCGCGTGGGTGTAAATTGTAAAACAAGCAATTCACATTAATCCCTTGAAGGACGGAGAGATATTTTTTATACCCCTTAATTTTAATCAAGATTTGTACCAGAATTTTTGAAAAAAAAAATTATTTCTATAATTTTGGTGAAAAAAGCTGTATAATTGAATTGCCTTACTGTCAAGTAAAATTCTTCTAACATTATGGAATCCCGATGACTTCTTCCTGAAAGAGGGTTAAATTACGACTGAAACAGGAACTAGTCGGATGTGCCAATCCCAAAACTTTCTTCTATCTCAGTCATGTTAATACTTCGAAATTCGCTATCACATCGCCAATAAAATCAATATTTTTCGTCATTCTGTTGTACGTCAGCTGCTTGTGAATAGTCGGGTTACCGGGATGCGATCAACTGATGTATACTAAACTACGAAAATTCCTCCTGGCCTGTACCGACAGGAACAGATAGCCTCCCTATTCCTTGGTTTTACGATTTTAGCTCATTTTACTGGAAAACACGAAGGTAAAATGCGTGGAACCTAATTAAAGAAGATTCAATCCCAGTTCTCGTCAACATTGAATTTGAATGAGAATATCGCCAAATTAGTCCTCTACACCGAAGTTGGCTTCATTTATGGCAACCTATTTTGGTCACCAAATTTGCTGATATTTCGCCAACTGTCGCCAAGTTTGGCGAGAATTTGACGTTGTCGAATATAAATATATAGTATGTATTCATAAGCATGTAATAGGATGAATGGTTACAACAATGAAAGAAAATTTGCCGAAACCATGTTAACTAAAACTCATAAATTAAACCCGTTTATGGATGAATTCTGCTGTTTTGTTTGAAAATGCCATCCTAAAATTTCAAACCGCTATATCTCAGCCACTTTTTAAGAAAGAGGCAAAACAAAAATTGCTCCGGATTCTCCGGATCAAGGCCGAACATTTAACGAAAAAAACTTTTAGGATTTCTAATTTTTTTGTACATCTTTTTGAATTTGAAATCTTTATATGTCTATCACAGCGCCCCCTTTCGTCGAAATATCCCCAAATTCTAGTAGAACCTGCTTGCCATAGCCAAAATTTGGATGAATTTGAAGCATAACTTCATACACTTTTCGATGATACAATAGTGAAAATGGAACAAAAATATCGATCACAGCGCCCCCTTTCGTCGAAATATCCCCAAATTCTAATAGAACGTGCTTGCCATAGCCAAAAACATAGAAAAAAATGTGGTTCAATTTGAAGCATAACTTCATACACTTTTCGATGATACAATGAGGACGGACAGACAGACAGATAGACATTTTGTAAAAACATGTTTTTCGGAATCTTTGACCCCTAAAACGTGTAAATCCGTCGAAAACCGGAAGTCGAAAAAAATTTCGATTGCAATACTTTCTTCTATTATAGATAGAAGAAAGTAAAAAAGCTAAATGGACTGAGACTTACCGAATTCCCTACATAAGTATACAAAGGAACACAAAATTGCTAATTTTTAAGCAGTAAATAAATAAATAAAAGTAAAAAAAGAAAGCAACATTCATTTCATCGTCTTATAACAAACGATTTACTAAAACTTTTTCCACCTATTTACAAACTTTTTTTACATATCATTTCTCAAAGCAGAAAAAAGCGGGTAAAATTTACTATATTTAATATTCCGATCATGGAGGTTATAAAGAATGGGCAGCGTCATTAACATAGTGTCGTCTCCGTCCCCACTGTGCACTAGCGTCTCGCGGCAGACATCACGTGACCGTACTCATTCCTGCGCTACCAATCAAGAGCCAGTTCCGAAAAACCAATCAGGTTGCGGCCAAAACGTATACACTGAACACTGAGCGATGAATTTGTTTTCTTCATTTTATGATCACATGGTACTTCAGTAGGATTTTGTAGATTTTTTTTAAATAAATATACTTTTTAACACATTCTTTCAATGAATTGCAATGCTACAAATAATGTAAATAAAATATGAGAATACAAACTATATACACAAAATATTAGAAATGATTTATTTTTATTTTTGTAATAAATACTAAATAATTTTTGTTTTTCCGGTAACACTCGCCAAATATTTTTTTTTTTTTTAACCTTGAAGATATATTATTTTTGTTTGATACAAGAAGTTTTTTGTGTATTAACTAGTAAATAATAAACAGTTGAATGCGTACTTGGGGAAAATTATACAATATTTGCTGGTCTTATTTTCAGTGTATTAACCAGAAAATAATAACAGTTGAATGTGTACTTGGGAAAATTATACTAATAATAAAATTTGCTGGATTTGGATAATGACAGAGGTGCCAACTTTCTGGATTTAGACAGCAGACTCCAGATTTGTTATCTTTCCTCTTGCTCTCCTCATTAACTTGAATTTCTCTGTAAATGAGTTTCAACATTCAGAGTAACATGTGAAAAAACTGGAAGGTAACATGCTAAATTAAGAATATTCTTGAATTTCCATTTAACTAGAAAAACCATCTAATTAGAACAATTGATTAGCAGCTCTTATACTTTAATCTACAAGTTTCAACATCACATGGGTAAATTTTAATTAAGTAATGTAAGAACCGCCGCAATTTCTTTTTTATTTTAAAAAATTAAATTTTCTTATGGCTTTTAATTTTTTTTTTGCAACTTAGATGTCAGGAGTTTGAAACTTCTATAGTACACCTGCTTGTGTAAAACTATGATTAAAATGTTGCTGCCTGAAACAAAATATGTTACAAGTTTGCATCAGTCACACACTAAATATCATAATTTCATTATTGTCTCCAGAAAAAGGAGTGCTTAAACTGCAGCTAGCTGTTCCCCATATCCATGTGTTACAATCAATATTACTTTGCCGGTCGAAAAATTTGTTTTCAAGATAGGTTTTGTCATCAACAGTAAACTCATCTGCAATTCTTTTAGATGTTAAATATCAAGAAAGAAAATCAAATATCTGATTCTGATCTATTAATAGGGCAAGTTGCTTAGAGAACTTAAAGACAAATGAAAAAAAAAAAATCCTTAAAACTGTAAGGAGGTATTTTATTGCGAGCTGTACCAAGTAGTTATAAAAATTTCCTTTTTTAAGCATACTTGAAGACAAATGAATTTATAACTGATCTATAAAAAGTTATTTGAATATAAATTTATAATGTATGCAATAATTCATAAAACTATTTACTTGGTACATAAAAATTTATTTACAAAATATAGAAAAAGGTAAGAAAAAAAAACATGTAAAATTAATACAAATTAAAGTTTAGTTTTATATTTATATATAAAAAAAATGTCATCTGTAAATCTGTAGGCAAAGACTATGATTTTGGGTAAAGAAGCAGTGTAGAAACATAAAATACAATAAATGCAATTTAAAAAAAATGGTACTTTTCGGTTAGCCGGGTGGCAGTGATATATATACATATATATATACACACATCTACATATACACATACATATATTTATATACAGATACATATATATATATATATATATATATATATGTATGTATATTTTTTATGTATATCTATATACATTATATATGCATATATATCACTGGCGCCTGGCTAACCGAAAAGTACCAAAAAAATTAATAATTAAATTTGTTGTAATGTTAAATTTGTAAATTATGATGCACTAATCATTCTACATTTTCAGAAGATAGGGCATTTCTTTTATTATTGTAAATTTGGCCTGCCTCAAAAAAAAAAAAAAAAAAAAAAAATGTTCACAGCCTTGCTAAAATAACAATTTTGCATGCTGTACATTGGGCAATTCCATATGTGATGGAATGACATTTTGAGTTACAGAATTAAGTTAAAGCAATTACCTTGAAGCTATTTTCAAATGAAAATTGACTTTTCAGTTTATACATTACTGCTATTCATTAAAAGGTTGAAAAAAAAAATATATGAAACAATTTTTTTAGCTATTTCATTCTTTAATTTTTTAGCAATTTCTTATAGTGTGATGTAATGACATTTTTGCTACCATGACTGTAAACTGGTATATAAAACTGGAAACTGTTGTAAATTAAGAAACCATTCAGTTTTTAAACTAATCTTAAATATGATTACATATCTTAAATATGATTATAAGAAACATAAAATTATAATTTAGAGCAACCTACCTGTCCTAGGGTTGTAGTTATTAACTATCATTTGACGTGACGGAAAGTTTTTTAAACATTTATTAAAAGAAAATTGACTAAACTAATAAATTTTATATATTTTTTATTATCCAGAATGATCATAAGAAATTACATTATATAACTATTCACATGTGACAGCTTTTTCAAAAGCATATTGAGCACGATTACATAGTTTATTTTGCATGCATTATTATCAAGTATATGACTTTAAGGCTATTGTAGACCATTAAATATTTTACTACATGCATTTATTTATTAAGAAAATACAAAATAAACAACAATTGCATTCTTTTTCACAGTTTTTTTCAAAGATACTATTTGTACAAAACTGCAAATATTTTGTTTTTCAGCTATAACCTAAACGTTTTGAATCAAAAACATTAATTTGAAAACTTGGAATATATTTTTTAACTTAATTTATAAAAATTGACACTTTATATATTTTACTATATAGATAAAAGTTGACACTTTTATGGAATTGCCTCATTATAAAAAACTAAAAACTGTAAAGTTAATACAAATTTATTACTTTTGTGTTAAAACGGCCCCCACAATTATAATTATGCCAAAATTGCAACATGATTTCACCAGATCATCAAAAAGCTTATATATGCATCATATATACATACTCCAAACAGTCATATATGTCATTATATACATATTATTTACATCTTATATGTTTTATGCACATGTCATATGTATACATCTTATATGTGTTATGTGTGACTAATAACTCAGGCAGGGGTGGCAGATATCAGGTGGGTATAACATGAAAGTACTCATTTTTTTAATCAAAAGAAAATAAGGTATTTTTAGAAAATATGAAGCATTTTGCATTATTTAAGGAATTGTTACAGTAAGCAATAACCATTTTTAATAGACAGATTTCATGTATCAAAATGAGCAATAATGGGTTAAAGAATCAGTTTTAATTTCATATTGTTTAATTGTACTTTTATATATATATATATTTTAAATAATGCTACACTGTTTTCAAAATTTTGAGTTCACAAAAATTGTCTTTAAAAGGTGTACAATAAATGAAATTTCAAAAATTAAAGCTAATTATAAAAAATATCATTAATATACTCAAGATGCATGTTTATGAATATATATGTATATAAACACACGCAGAGAAGTGTTACACTTTACGTTCATATCAGTGGATTCTTTCTTACTCACAATTACTCGGCTACTTAGCCAAAACACCACTAATTTTATCACAGTATACGATTACATGATGCACAAATTCCCCTTCTGTTCTGATAAAATCTGAAGTTGCATCACTGGAAATATATTGAAGAAGGATCATTTTCCTAATTTAAAGTATTTTGGGAATGTACTTCCTGAAGATCTAGGTTTATTTTCAAATAAATTGGATACCTTGGATTCATTGCAATATCTATTCTATACATTGCAACTGGAAAATGTACCTGATAACATTAAATCATGCAAGCCAAATAGACGGGCAGTCAGTGTTGAATTCAGACACTTTTCTCCGGGGGTGGAATTCCACTTTTTGACCACTGAAAGCATAAAACCTCAAATCTTCCAGGGGGGGGGGGAGAAGGAATCCCTGGAATTCAACACTGCGAGCAGTGAAGCTTTATTCGTCAAATTAAAAATTAAGTAGCAAATGCGATTTATTGTCAAAAGTCATGCTTGCTACACCAACAATGCCTCATTACAATCCTGAGTATGAGAGAGTGTTTAGTTAGTTACAAAAGCAGATAAACACGTCATGTGACCTTGAATGTTAAAGATGATAATCTGTTTTATTGAATGAAAAATACAAATGGAATTTTTCTTTAAAAAAAAAAAAATTAGAAATGGTGCCAATTTTTTTGTTTTGTTTTTCATAGGAAATAATAAGTTTCAAATCCCTGTTATTAAGTTTTTTTTTCTTTTTTAAATCAACCAATTTAAATATTATTTTAACAGCTTTGGATCATAGGGCTTACACAGGAACAAGAAAAATTTCTCATTTCTTTTTATAAATTTGATTTGAAACCCGAAGGGTTTTACATGGGAATGAGAAAATTTACATATTTCAGGGCTGCCATTTGCTACTAAAATGCTACTATTTTCAGCTTCAGGAAACTAAGGCAACTTTTTTTAAAGTGAAAAAGGGCTGAAAAGCAACTATTTCTGACAAATAGGCAACTATTTTATGAAAAAGGAGACTTTTTGAAAATTTTATTCTAGTTTTTTCAAATGAAACAACAATTTAAAAAAAAATTGACGGAGCAGATTTCATCTTGGAATCTGTAAAATAATAAATTTTGTAGAATGGCTGATATCAGTATATAAATGAAATACAGGAGGAAAGTTTTGAAATGCCTGTTTCTTTTTCCTTATGCTAGGTGGGTAAGGATACAAACTGCTCCAAAACATTTTGTTGCATTTGGTTCTGGTATTTTTTCTTGTTTATTTTGGACATGGATAAGTACCATATCCAAGAAGTCATCACATAAAATGTTATTTTAAAATAGTCTGTTGAAATCATAAAGACTTTTTTCAGAATATTATAATTAATTAGCTTGCTGTCGTCTAATCATTTAAATTATTCTCACACCTCTGTCCAAAATATACTTTTATTTATTTTTGTCCCCCTCAACATATAAGGAAGTTTAATATCTTTATATATAAAGTTATCTACCTTATTTATTTCTCTTTAATAAATAAATAAATACTCGTATAAATTATTACCCTTTTTTCCAAAATTTCTGCTTCCCTCCTCCTTTGATCCCCATATATAGATATTAAAATCTCTAAAACTTTATATTTAAAAAAAAAAAAAAGAAGAAAATCTGCCCCATCTGTTGTTTACTGTTTCTAACAACAATAAATAAATAATGATCATCTAAACTTCAAACTTCCCTCATTCAAAATTATGACATAAATTTTCTCCCCCCTGGAAATTTTCGTTTGTAATAATTTTTCAGATAGATTTTCGTAATATATGGTGCATCACACTAAATCAGGGCATAACCTTGACTATGTTGTAGTATTCTACAGAAAAAATGTCATTTCAAAAGTAAGCAAAATCCCAGGGGAAATAAAACTTCCCTTATACTGATCTGTAGTTTAGGAAAAGTTCCAAGAAAGATTTCTTGACGTTCATCACGAAAGAAAAAACGAAATGCTGGAAATATCATTATTACATCTGCAACTAACAAGAGCTATGTCAAATGTTGATCCAAAAGTTGCAGTAAAACTCAAATATTATGAAAACTAAATGGAGTTACTTTTCACAATATTGTTACAGAATAATTAGATAACATGTAGAAACAGTGCTGAATTTGTGCACATTGTACATAAAATGTTGTATTGTTGTAATCAGAAAAACTTAATAATTTTTAAGGAAATAGTCAGAAAATTTGTAAAAGGGAAATCATTATCTAAATGATACTTTATATGCAACTATTTTGCTACTAAATCAGCGATTATATGTGACTATTTTTGCCTTTCAAGGCTACTAAAGCAAATATTTTGAATAATTTTTGGAATGGCAGCCCTGATATTTTGTCTTAATGATTATCTATCTGTATCTAATGAGTTACTTTTCTACCTAATGGCCCAGACAGGTCAGCTAGTAATATTATGTGAAAAAAAAAATTAAAGAAAGATCTTTTTAAGATTAACAGTAATAATCTTAAATGTATAACTTAATTTATATAGAAACAAAAAGACAAACTTACTGTATGTAAATAAATTTTATATTACAAAATCAATTGTTAATTTGTGAAAATGTACATGATACAATGTCTCTAAATTTTAAGGTAATAATAGTGCATAAAAATATTTCTTTTTCAATCACACATTAAAATTTTTTTTTAATGTGGATTTGTTTGGTATTATTCTTCGTATCTAGCTCAGCTTGGGGCTGTTTTCTAAACTTGCATAATTTCTAAAACAATATTTTATTCCTTTACCATTAATTATAAATTTACTCTGTATCACATGTTTGTTTTCTTTGTCAAAACAGTTAATGTGATATTTCTTTAAATGATAAGTTCAAATTTTGCCTTGAAGTATTTCTGTGGGTAACATGGGAATTTAAGAAATTTCTCATTCAAACAATTAAATTTTATTAGAGATGTTTAACTGCAGCAGACAATAAATTAATCCTTAAGAAACAAGCTGTTGCCTGAAAATGGTGTATTTTTCACAGAACTATTGTAAATTTTGATATGAATGGTGCAGATGCAAAAGTCACATTATCCACCTTTTTTAAGGTATTGAGTTATTCATATCACTGTGTTCATTTTTTAAGGCGAATCAGATTGTAATAGTGATTTGGACCATAAAAAAAAATATTAAGGTTGAAAAAAAATGCTGAAAATCACATTTTGATGCATATCTCACATTATCCAACAACTGTTTTGCAGCAAAATTCACTCTCCAATTCAACCAATCAGGGAGGTAAAGAAGTAAGAAGTAGTATAAAATGTTCCACTAGTTTAATGACAGTGAAGAAGTTGAGCCATGTCTAATAGTAAAATTTTTGCACAAATTATTTTTAATAAATGCTTTTTGTATTTTGATTTTTGTTGTTTATAACCCTCCAAAATAACATAATAAAGGCAGATGCAATTCATTTCAGATTAATTTTTAGTTCTTGTTTTAAATTCATACTCTTTTGGTTTACAACACACATTTTCCATATTTAAATTTAAACTAGATGGAACCCGTCAAAACTTGATGGAAAAAAATTACTATAACAATATCAGTAAAATAAGCTTATTTTAAAAGTTTGCATCCCAGTGAAATACAGTACTATTTACAATGCAAACTTTAAACAAACAACCTGTAAACAACTTTTGTAATGCAAATCATTTCGACATTATCACCATATTCCCCACAACAAGAAAGAACATTTCATGGACTTATGAAGTATTCATACAAATAGTATATTTCTATCTCCTTCCCCTGCCTCCCTGTGATAATACAGCTGAATGAGATCCTATGCGTATGTGCACTGCATCTGCCCAAAGACACCGTCAAAATTCAACATTAAAAAAAGTTATAAAATGTCTTATTTAATCATTGTTCATTTCAAATATGTATCTTCTAAAACACATTCATTGTTTTAAAGTAATCAATTTTTATGCAAAGATGGAGAAATTTTTTTACAATAATCGTAAATCAATCTGCAGATGAGGGAGATTTTTAATTTTTGAAGTGTAATTTATTTGTATGGTTTCTTCAGTTCCTTTCACAGTCAGGAATCTTTTCCCTCTTATGCAGTTAAACAGGGTTCCCAGCAAAACATGACTGGCAAATTCCCTGACCAAATCTAAACAAATTCCCTGACCAAATCTAAAAAGATTCTCTGACCAAGTGGGCATACAACGAAATTTGTTACTTATTTTTGCAATCCTTCGTCAAAAATTAACAATTTTTTTTTTCTGTGATTGCTCTTCAAAATTCTGTTTTTCCCCCCGGGACTATATGATGAATTTCACATCATTTTTCATTTTTTCACCAAAACTTTTCCATGACTTTTTAGAAAATATTTGTAAATTCTCTGACTTTTTCTATATATTTTAAAATTTCCATGACTTTCCCTGACTACTTTGAAATTCCATGACTTTCCATGACACTGGGAACCCTGTTAAATACTCAATGGATCTTAAAAAAAATAATAAAATACAATTCCCAGCATATTCTGAAGCAACATATACTACATCAACAAATTCTACATATCAATTTTATGTTCAACATAAATGAAAGTCTTATTTTTTTTGACAGATATTAGTTTTGTGCCAAAATGCTCTATCTTATGGATAATCTGATCTTATGCTTTATCAGGGTTTTATTATTATTATTTTTCACTTTTTATGATGGTTAGGGAAATCCATTTTCAATTGTGGCAACTTTCCCAGGGACTATTTTGTATTATTGAAGCAAATTGATGGTGATTTTTGAGATAGATTTGAAAATTATTTAAAAGGTCGTTAAATTAAGCATCAATTTTCAAATAAATTTCATTCAAAAGCTAACATTTTTGTAATTGATGATGTAAGAATTGAAATTTATGGTATTTAGAAGTGATGTAAGCAAAAGCAATAGCACCATTTGTTGTCACAGCCGTTATACAATTCTGAAAATTGCCGCTGTGTTTTGGTTGGCGTCCAAAAGTAGACTATCATTTTTTGACGTCAACAGAGAAATTCATAGTGAAAAAATTCACTATTTTTAAAATAAAATAGATAAAAATGTTTTTCAATAAAAAATATTTCCCTGATCTTTTTTAATCTTCATTGTATTTAATTTTCTGTAATTTTCAATGTTCATTTAATAGTACAGATACTTTGAATGCTTGTTTTGTTTGTTCAAGGCTAAATGAGCATTTAAATGATATTTGGAGGCTACATGCCTTAACGCTGCTCATGAAGGATTTTTAAAAACATCAAATCCTTTTAAAGATTACATGCATTTGGAAGGCCTGCAACAATAATATGTCTGTTAAGAGTACAATCGGAGGTATTTTTATGTTAGCTGTGTGCCAGTGATAACTCGCCAAATATTGTTTAAATTAGCACCATTTGAAATGCAAACAACTAACGATACATTTTTACAAATTCTAAGTGTTATTAAAAGATTATGAGATCTTATATAACATAAGTTTCTATTTTTGTGTATATAAAATTAGATACGATGCTTTCATTTTATGAAATAAAATGTTTTTAGTTTATATCTTGTTTTAACATTTTTGTAATGGACTAAGCCTAATCATTAATAGACCTGATTTTGTGAGATTGTTTTATATTTGTATTGATAAGTTCATTTTTATGTAATTTCTCATGATTATATTTTAGATATTTTCAAGTAAATTTTTAAAGATATTATATTGCAATGTTAAAAGATTGGCGAGATTAAAAAAATTTTGACTGTCACTGGTGCCCGGCTAACATAAAAGTACCGTATCGGATAAGGAAGAGTATATTTTTTCTTATGAATAATAACGTATAACAGAAAAAAAAAAAAAAGTACAAGATCATTGAAGAATCAAACAATAAATCAACAAATAATTTTATTTATTTTGCACAATAAAAAGTGAGAAATATAAATTTTATAATGAATTTATGAGGTGGTTAAAATAAAGGTCTGAATATTTTCATTTAATATGTCATACTTAATTGTAAACAATGGAATAATTACAATGATTTCATGCATTAGTTGTAAACTTAGATTTGTGACTTGATCATGTACTAAACTTCGCCAGCGTATATCTCTAAGCAATCTGATATGCGAGAACCTTGTACTTAACAAAATAAGGCATCTTTCCATCCACAGTTTTTTATCTTCAGAAAACATGATCAGCGTTAAACTTAACATCTTCCAATTGCTGTTTCACCTGCTGTCAGGAATAAAAGAAAGAAATCACGGCACAAAATTACAGACCATTGCGGTACAGCTGCTGCGTTTATTTGAAATCACAACATAATTTTAATTACTAGTAATAGCTTTAAAAGTACAATAAACATATGCTTTGCAACAGACATAACTAATTAATTATTTAATGTTGAAGTACCAAAACTACTGAATAATATATAGTAGATAATATAAACATTAGATTGGTTAGAATTTTTTTTTATTTATTTATAATACTGCCAGAAAAAATACTTATAGTTTCAATTTAGAGCAGACATAATTTGCATCAACCATTTTACATCATTGTGGAGGTATTTATAGTTTTCGGTACTTCTCTATTATCCCGTCGACTACTTTTCATAACAAAAAGCTGTCACCAAATAAACGGTAGAACGTTGCCATTGGAATATCAAAATAAATAAAATATAAGAATTTAAGGACACAATTGTTATTTTAATGAATGAAATAACTAATAAATCAGTAAAACATAATGAAAAATACACGCAAATGTCAAATTAAAAACCACTCGATGATATAACAAACACGTATAATGCTTCTGACATCCAGTAAATGGGACTGAATTTTTGGCATTTAATCTTACAGTTTGGCGATAGTTTTTTGTTATGAAAAGTGATCGACAGAATAATAGAGAAATACCAAACTTTCCTAATTATTTTAATAAAATTTACCTGTGAAATGAAAGAAACACTGCAAAATGTATATTCAAAATACTGACTGACTTACATTTTCTTACACAATTTCCATGCATATTAAGGCTATTTTCAAATTCAAACTAGATATTTACTGACACATACTTGAAATCATTTTTATTCATAAATGCACAATCATTTCATATTCATAATTCCTTTTTATTCATACATGGGAGTTACTCTTACTCAAAAACTACATACTGTATAAACATATAGTGTTTTTCAGTTTTCAATAAAGGCAAAAGATCTTGCAAAAAAGCCAAAGTAGATATTTTGAACCAAATTTCTGGATGAGAAAAATCATCATCAGACAGCAATTGTTTATAAATAACTATTTCATAAATTTATCAAAAAGCGGAGAATGCTATTAAATTCCAAATCATTTCAATATTTATGCTTGCTAAATGCATGTTTTAAAATGCTAAATACTTTAAAACTGTTTACAAATTCAAATTATCAACTTTCTGACACATTTTAAAATTAATTTTTGTTCGCAAACGTTATAATTCAAAACTAGCTGGCTTCGCCCGCTAGCAGGCCCCTAATTTACATCGGAGCCTCGAATCTATGAAAATCCATTAGTTCCAGCTTCCACCGCCAGGGGCGCAATTTGTCCTATACGAACCTCGGGCATGTGGCCCTGCTGCCTGTTGCACCGTATAGCAGGTGTGCTGCAAAATCCATTAGTTCCACTTTCCGCCGCCAGGGGCACAATCTCTCCTATATGAACATAACAGAAATCTGTAAAGCTATCGAAATCCCGTCGAATGAGCCAAACTCCGTCGTAATCGGGCATCTCACAAAGAAAAAAAAATAATAATTTGTTTGTGAAAATACTTTGTATTTTCAACATTTATTTTTCTTTTGCAAAATTGTTAAAAGTTCAATTTATTTATTTAATTTTCTAAGATTGTTTATTTATGAATAAATATAATTATTTATTCATTTCTGAAAAGTAATATTTAAATCTATTATTGAATTTTTTTTTTTTGTATGAAAATAGTTTTTAATTCACTTTTTCTTCATTTATAAGATTAGCATTTTACTTTGATAATTCTTAAATTTTCTGTATATTTATTTACATAACTTTCTTCAAATATTTTTACTTACTTTTGATATATTGAACATAAATTATTTTAAAATATCTAAGCATATCCATAAGCAAATCAGAGGCATAACATTAAATATTGTACAATTTTATTATTATTATTTTATTATTATTTATATTTTTAATTTTTGTTAAACTTTCAACTATATATATTTTTTAAGGGTCGATCCAGGCAAAAATTCAGGCCTATTTAGGGCTCCTTCACAAAATTCCATTTAATGAAACAGCACCCTTCACAAAAATCAATTTGATAAAATGGACCCCTTCACAAAATTCGTTATAATAAAACAGGCCCCTTAACAAAATTCTTTTTAATGAAATAGGCTCTTTCACAAAATTCCATCCCATAAAAATTTACTATTTTTTTTAATTTATTATTTTGTGACGTTTTAAAATATATAATTTGCAAATAAACAAGTTCACCAGAGAGGGAAACTTCAGCAAAAGGAATTAAAAAAGATTTTGTTAATAATTGCTTGGTTCGAATTTGAGTAACTGGATTTCAACTTTCGTTACAAAATGTTATTTTTCAAAAAAATACAATAAATTTCACAAAAATAATCTTACCTTTACTTTTCACAAAATGCCAAATAACGTAATACGAATTGAAAATATTGATAAAAATATAAAATCAACAGATTATTATCATTATTTTTTTTAAATCCTAATTTTCTATAGCAAACATTACAAGATAAATAACTTTAAAAATAGCCTTGAATGAATAATTATCAAGTGTTTCCCTCGCAGCGCTGGCAAATGATTGACCGTAAATAAACACAAAAGCTGTCAAATTATTTTTAATTATATGATCAAATGTTAAAATAAAAAAACAAATATTGAGAAAAAGAAGTGCCAAATGAGTGATAAGGGTGACACACTATCCCCCTCTTCTCAAGGATATCAGGGGTGGCCAAAGAAATCTGATGGCACCAAGGCTCTGCGTATTTATAGCATAAAACAGTGTTGTCTTACTTCCAGTTATATCCTGATTCTACGACAATTTTGGAAATCTTCCCCCAAAGTACGCGACTCAACGTCATAAAAATATGGTCTGTTACTGCTCTAACTATAACATGCAACCTTGCATTGCAAAATGAGTCGTTGCATTATTAAATTAAGGTCTACAATATCAGAAATGATTCCTCAATTCCTAGAATTATATACTGCTTCAACCAATGAGCCTTGATTAATTTTCAGAGATTATACAGACAGTAGTAGTATACTAGCAACTTGTTTGGTTATTATATCAGACTTTCTCAAATCAAAATAAATTTATGTCAGTAAATAATACATTAAATTTATCCCACTAGAAATTAAATTAGAAAACAGAATTAATCCTATTCTATTATAGTATTTAAAATTCTACTCACATATATAATAATTAAATAAGCTAAAAAAAACTTTTCACGTAATTGTGTTTAATATTTTAAGGTTATAAGTTTATAAATGAAATAAAATTTGCAGTCTGTTTTTAAAATTAACAAGATCTGTAAGTTAAAAATATAATTATTATTCAACATTGAGCTAAGCCTAGCTGTAATCACTTTCATCCACCTCAGAAAAAAAAATAATAATAGTAATACATTTAAAATAATATAATTCTGACCTTTTAGTATCAATCTGTTCATCAGAAGTATTTCTATTGATTTCAAGCAAAATATACTGGTTTTATTTTCTTTTACACAGAAAAAAAGCCAGAGAAATGTCCTCATAACCATATGTTTAAAACATGTTGCAACTACATATAAACAAAAAATTGCAGTCGATTGATTTTGCTGAGATCTATACAAACAGTAGTAGACTTGTTAGGTTTTAATATCAGACTTTCTCAAATCAAAACAAGGATAACTTTTTTTTGTCAGTAAATACTAAATGATACATTAAATTTATCCCAATGGAAAATAAATTAGAAAACAGAATTAAACATATTTCAATATAGTATTTAAAATTATACTCACATAAATATGATTAAATAAGCTAAAAACAATTTTTCATGCAATTGTGTTAATATAGATTATAAGTTTCTTTATAAAATAAAATTTGCAGTCTGTTTTTAAAATTAACAAGATCTGTAAGTTAAAAATAGAATTATTATTCAACATTGAGCTAAGCCTAGCTGTAATCACTTTCATCCACCTCAGAAAAAAAATAATAATAATACATTTAAAATAATATAATTCTGACCTTTTAGTATCAATCTGTTCATCAGAAGTATTTCTATTGATTTCAAGCAAAATATACTGGTTTTATTTTCTTTTACACAGAAAAAAAGCCAGAGAAATGTCCTCATAACCATATGTTTAAAACATGTTGCAACTACATATAAACAAAAAATTGCAGTCGATTGATTTTGCTGAGATCTATACAAACAGTAGTAGACTTGTTAGGTTTTAATATCAGACTTTCTCAAATCAAAACAAGGATAACTTTTTTTGTCAGTAAATACTAAATGATATATTAAATTTATCCCAATGGAAAATAAATTAGAAAACAGAATTAAACATATTTCAATATAGTATTTAAAATTATACTCATATAAATATGATTAAATAAGCTAAAAACAATTTTTCATGCAATTGTGTTAATATAGATTATAAGTTTATATATAAAATAAAATTTGCAGTCTGTTTTTAAAATTAACAAGATCTGTAAGTTAAAAATAGAATTATTATTCAACATTGAGCTAAGCCTAGCTGTAATCACTTTCATCCACCTCAGAAAAAAAATAATAATAATACATTTAAAATAATATAATTCTGACCTTTTAGTAAGTATCAATGTGTTCATAAGAAGTTCTTCTATTGATTTAAAGCAAAATATACTAGTTTTATTTTCTTTTACACAGAAAAAAAAGCCAGAGAAATGTCCTTTCAACCATATGTTTAAAACATGTTGCTGTTATATGTAAACAAGAAGGTAACAAAAGTAAACTTGTTTCTAAGTGTTAGATCTGAGTAGAAATTTGTCACAAAAAAAAAGGAAAGAAATATATATATATATATACATATATATTAAAAACAAGTCATAAAATGAGTTTATTTATAGTGAAAAAGGGTATATTTCAGATTACCACTTTCCCTCATCTCACCCTACACAATATGCAGGTAAATTTAAACACAAATTTACAGTTGAAATATGCTAACAAAAAAATGGCTCTAGCAAGCATGTGTATTTGAGACTCCAATTTGTGTGCTATTGCTTGGCACAATAGATGGATCACTGCGCTAGTTTTCTGTGATAACTTTAAATTTAATCTTCAGTGAACATTTTAGATTCTAAGTTTTAAAATTTCAGTTTTATATAATTCCAAATACCCAAGCTAATTTACATGGGCTACAAAAAGATACAACTTTCAGATAGATAGTTACGACATAAAGTCTACACAATATTATAACTTATTTTTTTTAAATTACACATAAAATAGTTTTTAAAAACTAATAAGATAAATAAAGAATATTATTTTCTGTGCTTTTTCTTAAAGAGTTTTACTTCAATTCTATGATTACTGCAAGATTTATAAAAACTAACATCCTGAATTACTGATTAATAACCCAACTTGCAAGGATAATCAAATCAGATTCTGCAAAATTTAGAAGCTTTAATTAAAAATAACAATAGAATAGGAAGAAACTCACTAATGTTCCCGACAATTACAAGCATAACATGTGGGACAAAATAAAAATTGTTAATGAAGTTTGTAAGATTGAGATAAACAATTTCTTATAATCTCATAGTTTAGTTGCATTTTCGTAAAATTAATAAACATTAAATTTAAAATTTTCAGATACATTATATAAAAAAGAACATACATAAGAATGATAATAAATAAAATAACTATTTCTATATAGCAAAAATTTTATAAAAAGTTGAATGCTATTGACCAGTCGGTAATTTAATGCTTCAATTGAAGAAATATAACACTGTGCATGGTAACTCACATTATAAAAAGTCTGATTAAAAAGAAAAAAAGTTTAATCTTTTCCCCTCAGTGGAATACAGAAATTTTTTTATCCTAGAATTCTGATTTTAACTGGAGTTTTCCAATTTTCGCTTCACAGATTTTTTTTTAAGGTTTAATAATCGTCTTTGTGGCACAATTTTTCCAGAGACAATGCTTGTATCAGTTGCAGGCAAAGACCTGTCTTGATTTTGATTAAGCATGTCCCATTGTCGCTTTGCATGAGAAACGGCATTTTGTAGAATTTTCAACTGCTCCATATTATCAGATTTTTGAATAAGGGATAACACTTCATCAGCCAGAATCCTCTTTTCTTCTTCTATACCAATAGACGATTTAACATTCGTGAGTTGAATATCCACAGCTTTGCGTTCAACTAATGTCGGTTTCTCAGACCTGCTATCCATTAAATTGGCCTCATCTGTATATGAACTGGGACGAATATGATTTTCTTTAACAAAAAAATGAGTACAAACTAAATGAATATGTTTACATATTAAATAACGAACTGCATAGTCATAGCATTCACACCCTAATTCATGAATACAAAT
Organism: Maratus michaelseni; assembly: GCA_963931845.1. Classification (NCBI taxonomy): domain Eukaryota; kingdom Metazoa; phylum Arthropoda; class Arachnida; order Araneae; family Salticidae; genus Maratus; species Maratus michaelseni. The sequence continues at coordinate 109,400,472 of OZ007595.1, forward strand.
GCGACAATCACTACATCTGATGGAACAATCACAATTTTTCAAAAACAACACATTGTAGATTTTAACATACATTGCATCTGAATGACTAGACTGAACAGTCCAATGCTTTAAAGGTTCCAATTCAGTCACTTGACCTTTAAATAACTGTTTGGAGGCATCGTGTCGCTTTCTTATTTCGGCCATTCTGGAAGTCAGTTTTGAGCGTTCTACTGCAATAACTCGACCTATTAATTTTTTTGTTACTGCACTTCGTACTATACTAATGGATCTATCCAATCTTTTAATTACGTTGCCTCCAGCTTCCTCATACTTTAATTGTCTATGCCACCTTTCTAACTTCATATTAACATTTAGTTTACATCCAGTTCTATAACAAGCAGCCCATAGTTTGGTACGGTTTACATACTGTGCAGAAAAATAGTTGGAAAATTGCTCAGTGTGTGTAGAAGACGAAATTTTATGAACAAAATCCTCAAGTTTTTTGAGGAATTCTTTTTCATCTGTTTCAAAAAGCAGTTCACCTAGGTCCTTTTTCACTTCTATACATTTTGCTTGATCACGAATTTTTTTGTGCACATTGGTGAACAAAGCTCTTTTGACATGCCAAATACACAGAAGCTGCTTAGTTTCACCGAAAATACTCCACCAAGCATTATACATGGCAGGAGCATCATCAGACATAAATACAGAAGCTTTCACATCTGTGGCACGTTCTTTAATAGCTGCGAAGAAAGCTTTATATGTTTCTTCATTTTCACGTGAAGAATATAAAATGGCCACAGGGAGCCCTTCATGTGCTTCATCATTCACCATCAATGTTGTTAGAAGAAATCCATACTGTGTCATGCAATGTGTTGAATCAATCATTACCCCATTCTTAGCATATAGCTGAAAGAGTTTCACTTGAGCATCATTCATCATACCAAAAATAAAGTCATCCTTCAAAATGCACGGATAATGAGGTAACATTTCATCAACAGGTTTATAAATTAGTACTGGATTGCCAATTTCTAATTTCATTGCTTGCACTAATAAATCTACAGATGTTCCATCATCACTGTGAAGAACTACATCTTGCTCTATATGATAGTCTCTACATATATTGTGCAAATCTTTCCGTATGACAAAAGATTTTCTTGTAATCGGAGAATAAGTCTCTCTGATGCATTTCAAAACAACTGCTTTTGGGATTCCCTGATGTAACTGAGCTGCTAGTTTGTCCCTTTCAGCTTTACTAAGAAGAGTTCGGCCAATATTCATCTGATGACCAATATGAGTTGACTGATAGATAACTTTAAATTTTCCATCAGTGCTTGCAATTACTTTCATAGTAGCAGGGCATGTCTTATCAATTTTATTTGAACCACTGCATTTTAGCCTTCTCTTTCTATCGTCTTTAGATTGTGATGGCCCACTGCGATGACAATAATAATATGATAAAGAGTAAGTGCTGAAAGTATGGCTCCCGGAATGCTTCACAAAACATGCAACAGTTTTAGACTCTTCAGCAACTTTCCACTCTTGGAATTCTGCCTCATTCTCAAAATTACGTTCTTGGAAATCTAATTCCACATCATTATGAACATCTTTTATATGCTTATGTAACTGAGATACAGACGCATATAAACAGTCACATAGAGGGCAGATTGTTTCATGTATTACCACTTTACTACACTGCGAGTCGGAGATTTCAGGTTCAATAACTGACGATTCTTTCTCTTTTTCTTCTTCATTCAAACAATGAAATTGTTTTACATGCCGATTCAAACTTGACTTCTGCACAAAACAACGCCCGCATGTTTCACACTTATGCGATTTTTTTTCGATATTTTTTGGATTTTCAGTACAGCTTTGAGGATGGAATTTCCTCATGTGCTTGTTCAAATTAAACTTTTCTGAAAATATGCTACCACATATTACACAAAGCCGGGAATCAGTGGGCTGACGAGAATCAGTTGAGCCGTATTCCGAAATCGTGGTCGAGTTCCAAGCCAAGTTGTCACCAGAGAATACATTAGTTGGCTCTGAAAAGAGCCGTTTTTTTTCCAAAAAATTCGCCATAACAAAAATGAATACAAAAATAATCAACGACCGAACAAGCGCAAACAAAAACAACAGCGTGGTCAGGTCAAGTCAAGTGATCGTAGATGAGTCGTGATTTATTCGCAACCTGATTGGATTTTCGGTACTGGCTCTTGATTGGTAGCGCAGGAATGAGTACGGTCACGTGATGTCTGCCGCGAGACGCTAGTCCACTGTGCGGACACACTAAATCACGATCTGATGGTCCAAGATGAGATGCGCTGATAAACGGTCGGGTTTTCCCAGAGTTCCGTCAAGGTAACAAATGGACATTCTTCTTTTGTTGTCATTCTCTCCTTCATTTTAGAGTAAAGACTGCTAACCGCACTGCCAACCTCCCTCCCCTCTCTGTAGAGCTGATTCATTTTTCAAGCGCATCGCTCAGTTAAATCATTCCGGCAGTTCACCGTTCTTCAATGTTTTAACAAATATATTTCAATAACAGAAACAGGGTTACTCGTGAAAGTAAAGAATTGTTGACGCATGGCCGCTATTTTGTTTCTGGATGTCTGCGGAATTCGGAAAATTTAGAGTTTTTATTTGTGTTTTTGTTATTATTGTTGTTGTTATTGCAATTATTATTACTATTATATCGAAGTTTTAAAGTAGCGAGACATAAATATATAAAACAGGATGAAGATTATGGGAGATTTTATGGCAATATAGGTCTGAGAAATGTGCCAACAAGATGCAAAACAATCATCACACTGCTTCAATAATAAAATAAATAAATGAATATATATATATTTTTGAATTTATTGGTTTTTTTTCATATATATTCTTTTGAGCAAGATGTTCTTGCAACTCAATTTATTTTTAATTATTCATATTACTCTTAACAACTGTGCATTTAATTGCAGACTAATGGCAGTTATTTATCAGGGATGAGATTTCTCCGACTTTTTGCGTACCAGTATAATCTTAGAGAAAATATTTTTATTTATTTATTTATTTAATCGGAGTATTCTGCGATTTAACAGAACAATATATTCTCTAAGATTATACTGGTATGCAAAAAGTCGGAGAAATCTCATCCCTGATTTATATAATATTATGTAAAAACTCCTGACAGCACTGTCAACCTCCCTCCCTCTCTATAGAACTAATTCAATTTTCAAACGCATTGCTCGGTTAAATCATTCCGGCATAGCGCATTGCTTCAAAGTTTAAACAAATGTATTTTAATAACACAAACGACAAGAGTTTCACGGCCGATATCACGTGACCATACTTAGATACCTTCCCTTTTACCCTTTTACATCTTTAAATATGTTTTACTTAAAAAAAAAATGTATTTGATAATATTGCATTGAAATGAAAATTTAAATGTGAAAAGGCGCTTTAATGTAAAATTTTAAATACATATTATCGTATTTAAATAAGTATTTTATTTTATTAATAGAAATAAATCTAATAGTTATTAATGTCAAAATTAACTTTTATTAAAATATGACATGCATAACATTTTAAAATCAAAAAGTAGAAAAAAAAATCTGAAATAGAATATTTAAGTAAGTATTTTATTTTAAAAATAAAAATAATTCTTTAATTGCTATTACCATCAAAATTTATTTTTATTAAAAATATTCCATTTATGAAAAATATAAGACAACCGATAAAATATTTTTAAATAAAAATGTTGAAAACAAAACTTAAATAGTAGTATATTTGACCGATAAAACATTTATAAATAAAAAAGTAAAAACAAGTGGGTAAGTGTGATCGAAGATCGCACAAAGGGTTTCGTTTAATATTCCTTTCAAAACACTTTATCCTTTCTTTAATAAATCCAAATAAATTTCATTTTCCAAAATAATAATAATAATAATAATAATAATGTTTTATATAAAGTAAAATTTACCGGTCTATTTTTCTCGTTTTTTTGAAAATCTGAACCGGTCTGAATATAATAGCGGACGAAGCCCGCTATTATACTCTGTCATAATGTCATATCTGTCATGTGGCCTAAATGCGATATTTAAAAAAATAAATTTCAAAATTAAACATGTTGTATGACCTTCAAAATGTTAAAATATGCCGATATTTCCATAATCGGGTTTTTATCATGATTCAATACGTTCCTCAAACTCATATATTTACTCTTCTCTATTACTCATATTGATACTCTTTTTGTATTATTCTCAAACAATTAAAAAATCCGTTAAACTTCCATATGACGTCAAGTTAATTTTCTTTTTAATTCTCTATTTACGTCATATGAAGCTGCTTTCTGTATTTACACATACTCATACTCCTTGTATTATTGAGAAATGTTTGAAAATTTCCGTTTTATTACCTATATGACGTCCTATTAATATTTTTTCAATTGGTGAAACTTTTTATTTAATTTTCATTTTTTATGTGAAAATCTTTCAATAGAAAATTAATTACTGTAGAAAGAATTTTATTGTGGATTTTTAATTATTGGTAACTGCTGTAACGAAATTTTTTTTAATTTAATAGGAAAAGGCTGTTAAATGTTTGGTTTTTTATCTCTATATATTAAAATAATACGATTTTTTCAAATTTTATTATTTTGAGCTTCATAGTAGATATTCAGCTATAAATACACAAATTTTCATGTCTGCAATTTCTATAGTTTTTGAGAACCGGCTCTGTGACGGACAGACAACGAAGCGGGAGTAATAGCGTTTCGTAAGATGAACGAAACCCTAAAAAACTCTCAAATTGATTATTTTAACCAATAAAACATTTTAAAATAGAGATCTAGAAAAAAAGTTGGGAATAAAAAGAAGACATCGAACTCTAACACATGTGATCTAGACTTAAATGCATCGCTCTAACCACTCAACCACCAAGCACACAGTCCCTTAGAAACAAAAGATTAAAATAAGTACGCAAATCTGTGATCTGAAGGCAAGAATCTACACAGAAATCTCAGGCGATGTCAGTCGCGATAGTACACAAACGGGCTACTCCTGAGAGTAAAGAATCGTTGAAGAATGGCAGCTATTTTGTGTCTAAATGTCTGCAGAAGCAGAATTCGGAAAATTTAGAGACTTTATGTTGTGTTTCATTTTATGAATTCAGTTTGTCTGTCTGTCTGTCAGTCTCTCCATGCTCTAACTCTCGTAAATATGCTCGGATTGCCATGAAATTTTTATATATTATTGAATTTTACTATAGAACTAGTATATAACCCTCGTTAAACATGACGGATTATTGATCTGCGTTCCATTTTCATAAGACTTCATACAAACAGACAGCTTGAAGATTTTTTTATTGAAAGGCTTGTATTGTAGAAAAGTACATTTTAAAGCTGGTAGATGGCGCCAAAACAATATTGTTCGCAACAGTGTTCGTTTGTTTATATTTGGGATACCGATGTTTAATATGGGTTTTTAATTAAGAACTTAAAACATTATAATAGGATATGATATACATGCTTTATAGGAAAAATATGCTGAACAGGCATGATTTCAAGTAGAAGATATTATCATTTAGCTATAATATGTTAGCATAGGTTTTTCATTAAGCCTAACATGGCGTTTAACTACGGTCGTTTCGCAGGCCAGAGTGGTCCCACCCGGAATGGTTACAGACACTTTCTTGTCTTCGTATTTTATTATAGTAGATGTTCGGTATAGAAAATGAAGTGTGTAGAATTGATAGTTCATTTACAGGGACACACAAAAATATTTCATTACATTATGGGCTATGGGAAAAAATCATTTGCTGCTCATTCTATTGATGTTAAGGTATTTCGAACATAATGAAATTAATATGCATTATTGAGGTTAACTACTGGATTCTTTTACTGGAGTATACGATTAGTAGCATTTATAGTTTAATTACAGGGGCGTACAAAATAATTCTTTTGCATTATAATCTACAGGGAAAATAGTTTGCGATGCATTTTGAACATGTTATGATACTTGAAACATAATGAAATTTAACAGGATCACTAACGTTCAATATAACGTATATGTTATAGATTATGGAGTGCGTAGAATTTATCGTTCATTTACAGAGACGCACAAGAGAATTCGGTTAAATGACTGACTAAGATCGGAAATTTCTAGAAGTGCCCTTTCCGCTCTGATATGCATTTTTATGTAATTTTTAGTGTATTACGTGTTGTTTACAAATTCTGTAGATCATATACAGGGCTGCACGAAAGTCTTCAAATATTGGTAGTAATTGCTCAAAATGGATTTTTACTGAGTTATGAATTTTTAAATCGGTTATTTAGATATTTCATATCATCGTATGAAAAAATAAATAAATCTTAATAATATTCTGTTAGTGTTGGAAAGTGTTTCATAATCTATGTCGGACGCATTTTTTTTCGTTCTTGTTTAATTATCCTACAAAATTTGGTTCCATTCTCGCAATTAGATCGCGCTACGGAACATACTAAATACCGTCAGTTTCATTAGGAGTACTTTATATTTTGCTTCTTAAAATTCTTCTAAACAAGTAATATACATATAAAAAAAATTTAATGTCAATTCCTACTTAGGTCAAAACGAAATTTTTTTTCCAGCGATCTACACGCTTCGCCACTGACGATATTTATTCCTAAATTTATATCGTGTGCTAAATATCTTATAAAAGATAAATTTATTTTCGAGTACGGGAGAATTTCCTTTCGTCTCAGGTGAGGCTCAATCTTTTGACCTTGTGGTTACGAGCTCAGAGCTTAACCGACTGCGTTATCAAGACTTGTGAGTGAGTGCTTTTAAATGTCTAATATCTGAAATAAGTTGGCCGCGTGTTGATATTTTTTCTCCCACATAAAACTAAAAATAATTAATTTAATTTAATTAATGAATTAATATTCGAAAAAAACTGTATTAACATCAAGTGTCATCCACTACAAGTTTAAAAAATGTATTTGAGCTTGAGTGGATGAATAAAAAGTATTTTATTAACGATTGAAAATTTGAACAAGATATATAAATATATATAGGGAGAGTGTGAACTAAGAATAGGAATTGAAAAAAAACAATTCACAATTTAATTTGTTTTGTAGATTAATCGAATTTGCCAGCAATTTTTTAAAAACTTTACTGCTTTTTAAGTACCGAATAGCTTCAAAAGTCACATTATGATTTCTTTAAATATTTCGAGATTATAAATGACAGATAGACAGACAGGTATTAAAATTGATATCTTACTTTTGTTTTAAAATATTACTAAGAATATACTTTTTATAAACTGATATTGCTACGTTTCCAATTTAGATTATTTGGTGATGGTGCTATAACAAGATAAGATCATAATGACAAACAAATGAATCTAACGTTAAAATTTCTTCAGAAAAATCTAACGGTATTTCAAATTTTATTGCGTTTTAGTCACTATATTTTTCCTTCATGCCTAAGTTAGTATTTTATGAGCGTCAAATAAAACCATATTTATTAATTTCAGACAAGAATTTTTCAAAATCAGAAACTGAAACATTTTAAATAAGAAAAAAAAAGAGGCTTCTTCTATTTCTCTAATAAGATTTTTACTATCGAGCATCTAATATAGCACATAACTCAAATTTGAATAAAATGAAACGGGAAAATATATTTATTTCCCCACAACACATTATTTTTTGAAAACAAACGCTAACATATTCAAAATTCACTCGAAAATGATATTTTGATATGCTGTGATAAAATATTTAAAAACTATTGATTGGTTTCAAATTTTCTCGACAGCTTTCTCTTTTTATTTTAATACAGGTGGTGTGTATAGGAAAATGTATGTAGATAAATAAAGGCATTTATACATCTAATAAAAACAGTCGTAGTTATAGGAAAATAAATAGGAAATATGGTTTTAGAATGAAATATATAATAATGCAAGTATGAGATTTATTATTTAAATAGTTTTCGCAAGAACGTTTATCAATAAAAATTCGCGGAAATATTTACATTTATTTTTTATGAAGTTGATGTACATAAAATAAAAGTTTTATTTTCTTTCTGTAGTAGTACAGTAATAAACCCGTAGGAAATATTTCGGCTAATCTATGGAAATCACAGAAAAAAAATAAGAATAGGATATTTATCAAAAATAGAATAAGTATAAAAGCAAAAATAGTTTTTTTTTTTTTATAATAAAACGACACTCTTTTTAAAAGCATTCACTGCTTATCTTTAAAATCATGCCTAATTTCATGACTACAATTCATGATATTTCCAAACTTTTTTCTTTAGAATAAGTTAATTTGGCGTGAACACCAAAACCGATTATAGAAAATAATATATATTATGGAAAATAATATATACCGTGCAACGTGCATACGCGGCAGCGTATTACTGCTTATTTTGCTGTTTATTACTGTTAATTTTACGGTATAATACTGGCAGCTGGGATGCTAGTATTATACTGTAAAATTAACATTTTTTTTTTGTGTAAAAAAAAAACATATATTAATGGGTATGATGTGAGACTTTATCTGCAAACGGATAAACAATGGTGATGCAATGTTAAAAAGTGTGATAAGCTAATACCTATTAGAAAAAGAACATGCTTTGATGGCTGTAAAATCATATTTGTAACTGCATTATGGCTTGTTAGGTTAATTAACATCAATGAAACGGGAGGAAAACAGTTGGATTTAAGCCAGAGTACGGTGATTGATTGGAATAATTATCTCCTGTATGTCTAACCTTCTCTAGAAAGCTATATTTTTATAAGATTCTCTAGAAATTTATATAAGATTCTCTAGAATATTCTCTTTCTAAATTATGCACTATTATAAACTTTGTAACTAATAATTCTAAACTGCGATTGTTATTATTTTTTCTCAATTACTTCATTGCATTGTTTGCCAGATGGTTTTTATTAAAAACAGAATATTGCGCAGCTAAAAGAATTGATATTAAAAATTTAACAAAGTAGAGTATCTATGAATTTTGTATTTTTTTACAAAAAGGGAAAGGAGTTCCGAAAGTAAAACGAATAAAGGACATAAGAATAATTTAATTAAAAGGAATGATTATTATTTTAAGTAAAATATTATGTGATCTTATGAAGAGAGAGAATATTGATTTATTAAATAAAAGGGGAGTGTGAAGCATAATATATGATTCTCATATCATATATAGTAGATGTACCGTAATTCAAAGATTTATTCGAAATATAAGATGCTTACAATACCAATTTAAATGCACAGAATTCAATGAAACTTCACGTTTAGCATGTCTTCATTGTCCACGATTCAGTAACATTATGCTTTATTCATATTATCAGTGTTAAGCACTGTTTTTTGCTATTAACATTTCGACCATTGATTAAGTCTTATGTTTGTAAACCGCCCTTCGATACGGCAGTTTGTTAACTTTTTATGAGTTTGTGAAATGTGAACGGACTTACGGGACTCTTTGAGCTCTTTTACTTCTCTAGACACGAAAAATGCTACTTTTTCACAAGTCTTATGATGTAAACTGCACTCCGATGTCATAAGTTATTAAATTTGTTTTTTAACACTTCCCAACATAGTTGAAAAGTGTTTAGGAATTCAGTTTGTCTGTCCGTCTGTCTGTCTGAGCTCTAATTCGCGTAACTACAATCGGATTGCTTTGTAACTGATATATGTTATTGAAATTTACTATGACACGTTCAGTATTACATATAAAGTGTATAGCATTCATAGTTCACTTACAGGGATACTCAAAAGGATTCCGTTACATTATGGTCTATGGGGGGGGGGGGGTATCGTTTGCAATGTATTTTAATAATGTTATACTATTTCAAACATATTTAAATTGATATGTATCACTGAAGTACAAAACCAGATGCTTATTGTTAAATATGGTGGACATAGCATTTATCGTTCATATATAAGGACACACAAAAGTGTTCGGTTACAGAACTGTCTATTGGCGATAATTGCTGTAATTGCTTTTTCAGTTGTGTTATGAATTTTTTAAATGTAACAATTTTTTTGCATACTACCTGGTGTGTATGAATTATACAGATACAGGGGTGTATAGAAGAATTCTTATATATTTCCGTTTAATGACGGAAATTGCCGAAAGGGAACTTTCCAACTATCTTAAGCTTTTCCTATCTGAACTAAATTTTGCATATTATGTAGTATATATACAAATCGATAGATCATACATAGAGATTCACAAAATAATTTGAATTATTTTCCAGATGGTAATTGCCGAAATTGTGTTTTCAAATGTTTTATGTGTTTTCCTAATTGTTTACTTGGACATTATCTTTCACCATGTTATACTGTGAAGTTTTATTATAGCATTCTGAATGTGTTGGAAAGTGTTTCATAATCTATGCTTGACGCATGATTTTTTGTTTTTGTTTTATATCTAAACTTACTTTTGAATCTCTTTAGTTATATTTTTCTAATGCCTAAAAAAAAAATAGTCTTTGCCAAGTTTTATGATGCAAACTGCACTGCTGAAAGACAGTAATTAATTTTTTAATGAATTTTTGAAATGTGAAAGACATACGGAACACCTTGTATATCCATGAAGTGAAGCAAAATGTAACCTGAATATTTTCAAAAGTAATTTTTATGGACCTGAAAAAAAAAATGCCAATGTAATTTTTATAAACGTGGAAGGAATGTTAACAATGAAGGATATTTTTTCCTTCAAGCGTGCTTTCGTACATGATAAGATAAGACAATACCCCAATAATTTTGCTCCAAACTAACAAATGCATGTAAAATTTGGTGGAGGTATATACCGGGTATCCTAAAATGGACTGACTGAATTTAAAATTCAATAACTTGCAAATGGTGACAGCTATTTGAAAAATTCTTGCAGGGGAGTTTTGCAAGATGGCAGATGTTTTTATTTAGCGTGATTCCCGATTTTAGTTAGAATTACCAGCAATAGATGGCGATACGAGCAATAGAAGTCCAATCGAGGGAGAAGCAGATTTCTCCCAGCATTGATGCGAAGGAAGGTGGTGAAATATATGTAGTGGGGCTCATTCGCCAATTACAATCTTGTTCTTAGGGCTCGATTAGGGACCCACTCCATGTAATTAACCTTCTTCCTTCACATGAATGCTGGGTGATTTCTGCTTCTGCCTCGATTGGACGTCTCTTGCTCGTATCGCCTGTACACCCAGAAAAAAGTTTTGTTGAATCAACAAAAATTTGGTTGACCTAACAAAACTTTTTGTTTAAATATAGGTCAATGAAAATTTTGTTTGAATCAACATATTTTTTTTTTTTTTTTTTTTTTTTTTTTTTTTTTTTTTTTTTTGCAATTTCAAAAAAAAATTTTGTATCGTGAGCAAAAAATGTTTTGTTAATTCAAGTAAAATGGTTCAATTTTACTTGAGTTTTGCTAAAACAATCAAAATGTACTCAACAAAACATGTTTTGTAGTTTTAATCAATTCCTTTTTCTGGGTGTATTTATCTGTCTCGATTGGACCTGTAAAATCCCGTTGCGATCGGTGTGTAGCATTTCGTGAGTGTTGCATTTCGTGAGTGTTTCTTGTTAGTTTTGTTACACAGATGATTCACACAGGTATCGCATGATGAATGATCGTAAACAAAATTATGTAACCTAAAAATAATTACACTATAGTTTCTGCATTTCATATACAGGACGTCTCAAAAAGAACACCCACACTTTAAAATTCAATCGTACTTTGAAAATTATAAATCCCAGAGAACCCAACACGGGCTTTCCGGGAACATACTGTCCGGTGTACAGAATCTAGGAAAAAAACATTTTTTAAAATGAAAACTCTAATAGACATTTTACATTTAATATATATTTTTTAAGATTGCCCATTGACAACCCAAAAAGTATTTTTACCTGAAAAATATCAATTATGTATTCAAATAAAGTTGTGAAAATTTTTAATAACGATATTTTCGTTTTAGCCGCAGGCTAAGGAGAAATAGCTGAAGATATTGCCAAAGATTTCGCTACTTACAGCAGCTTTTTCAATTATGATTATTCCAGTGTTTAAGCTCATTGTTTGATTAAATATATGTTAAATTTGTGTTTTATTTATGATATTTATTTATTTATTTATGAAATTTTAATTTCGTTATGAAATATTCACAGGAAACAAATGCTGAACTATTAAAGTGTTTTAGGTACCAACGAGAATATTCCGTAATCCGGCTGCATGCAGTAGAGATAGATTTGTAAAAAATCCAAGCTTGAAATTTAATTAAAAAACTATATTTAAAAAAAAAACCCAGAAAATTGATATACAGCTTTCAAATAAACTGCATTTGAAAGTCATTATATTTTTCTATTCGACGATGTAAAAAATTAAATTGTGCGATTGTTTGAAGTTAAAAAATTGTATTAAAAACTATATTGATTTTTCAGATCGCTGCCACAATCAATATGATGTCAGCTTTACTCGCGGAGATGTTTTTTTCTTTATAATATAGATAACGATAAAATAAGTTATATGTTGATAAAGAAGTTCATAAATTTTGTATACAGTAATTTTCAAAAACAGTTCCTATTTCAGCCAACAGATTGCGCTGCACTGTCTCAATCTATAAGAATTTTCTAACTAATTTCAAAACGCAAATATTTTTAATTTCGTGATTCAGCTGTTTAATAGATTAGAGATTAAAAACTGAGTAACCTTATATCCAATTTCATATGTTAATTTGAAAATTCTTAAAAGTTGAGCCTTGGTTAGTTCAGAATTATTGTTTAAAATTGCTGTATACAAAATTTATGAAGTACTTTATAAACATGTCACTTATTTCAACTTTATATTTGAAATATTGAGTTTTAAAGTACGGTTTCTTTTTAAGGATACCCTGTATTATGTATACGTACAATTTTTTGCCTGTCAATCTGTCCCTTTTTTAATCAATTTATTATTGTTGATTTGAAGTAATACTGAAGCATTTTTAAAAAAGGACACGAACACTCTTTTATCTATAGTATAAAGAGTGATCCAAATAACGTTTCTTAACATTTTTGTGATAAAAACATTTTATTTGCAACATGAACATTACATCTAGATTACACTCTTGAATAGAAACAAAAATCAGTATATTTCAGTGTGATGGGCCTGTAAATCTAAGTATACCTACCACCTGTCTTGAATAGATCAGATTCTCCAACACTGAGTGATCTCGGCTGCTGTTGCATTTACTCGCTGTTTCAAATGATCTAGGCTGTTGTCTTTTACTTCATACACTTCTGACTTTATAAAACACAAACAATAAAATCCAAGAATGTCAAGTTAAGAATTCAACTATTTACTCAGTCTCCTAGTTGATGCGTTTAGACTCCGGTTTATAGCATCCTATGAGGTTATACAGCCTCTGGTGCTGTCGCCGGTTCTTTTCGAACGATCTTCACTTGTAACACTTCCGTACTTTGGAATTGGTTCGTCAGATCTCTGATGGCTTGCCTCCTTGGCTTTCAGAATTTTGGATATAAATTTCCTTGGACCTCTCCATACGTCTTTCTGAACAGTCGAGCTGAAACGATGGCTGTTCTTCCCTTTATTGTACAATTTATTCAATATGACCTGCAAAAAAAAAAAAAAAAAAAAAAAAAAAAAAGCAATTAGTTAGCGATTTAAGAGAATTTTCAAGAGACTTTTGAATGACCTTACGAGAATACTTTTTTAAAATCTGGTTGATGTATCTATATCGTATTGCTGTTTTAAAAACAATGAAAATTATTATTTTCTGAGGGGGTTTAAATTCTACGTTATTTAAAAAAATGATCTTATTTCTAATAATAATAATTTCACTTACAGATGATAAAAGAAATTCTTAAATATTTTATATTTAGTGTGCATTAAATAAGTGTGTATGCTTAGTTTGTTTGAATATGTATCCCACTGCAGAAGTTGAATTATAGTAGAATGATTTACAGTGTCCTAGAGTTAGCTTGTCAGAAATTTATCTTACCTTATTAACATAGAATTGATATATAATTATATAATTATATAATTATACTATATCAGAGCTGTCCAACCTGGCGCCCACTATTCACCAGAAAATTCTTGCAGAAATATTTGTCTTATTTAATCTCCGAATATCTCCGATAAAATAAGGTAACTATTTCTGTAAGAATTTTCCGGTGAATATAGCGGGAACCAGGTTGGACAGCCCTGCACTATATTATACTATATCATACTATATTTATTCTATATTTATAGAATTATACTATATTAATAAGGAATTCAGTAACTAAACTTGAAAGAAAATATATGCTACAGAACATCGGTTCGAGAAATTTTAAATTTTCTATTCGCACATATAAAGTTTCCAAATTGAATTCTTTCATTTATCCTGTGTAGAATACTAATGAACTTTCAAAACAAATTATGGAATTTTCAAAATTAAATATTTAGAAAGTCATTTATGAAAAAATTTAATATAACTGCATTCTTTAAATATGTGCGTTTTACTTTTTCACTATTTTTAACATTTCCAACGCATTTTTAAAAGCATTTATTCGCCGTTTCCTCCCTAACTGCTCTTTGGCGCTATTACTGTAGTAAAAATATTTGTACTTAGAGGAAATTTTAAAATTTTGTATTAGCTATTTGTCTAATTTAACAGAAAATCTGATTTAACTCTTAGTCCACCAAAAAATTTGTGTAGAGATATTAAAAAGAATTTAATAAGACAAATATTGTTTTGTTTTTCTTTCTTTCTTTTTTAGTTCACAGGCTATCAAAAAGCCTGAGAACTATAATGTGCCCGCCAGTTCTGTATGTACGTATGTACGTAACGCGATAACTCTTGACAGAAATAACCGTTTTGCTTCAAATTTTGTTTATAGGTTCATTGTGATAAGGCGCTCCCTGATTAGTTTTGGGGTTCATTGGTTAAGTATAAAGGGGTGAACGAAGGGCTATCCCCCCCCCCTTAATTTAGATAAATGGGTTTTTCATGGAGAATTATCTGATTTTCTTCAAATTTTGTATATAGGTTCATTGTGATAAAGTGCTTCCCTGATTAGTTTTAGGGGTTCATTGTTTAATTATAAAGGGGGGGACGGGCTAACCCCCCTTAATTTAGATAAATGGGTTTTTCATGCAGAAATATCCAATTTTCTTCAAATTTTGTATATAGGTTCATTGTGATTAGACGCTTCCCTGATTAGTTTTGGTGGTTCATTGGTTAAGTATAAAGGAGGATACGGAGAACTACCCCCCCCCCCCTAATTTATATAAATGGGTTTTTCATGCAAAATTATCCGATTTTCTTCAAATTTTGTACATATGTTCATTGTAATAAGGCGCTTCTCTGATTAGTTATGGGAGTGCATTGGTTAATTATAAAGCGGGGGGACGGGGGGATTAGACCCCCTTATATGTTGTCGATTTGTTTATTTTTCGAGGGGCTTATTTCAAAATTTTCGAAATAAGAGTATAATATACAATTAGTGTGAATAGCCTGTGAGCTCAATGCCCTCAGTTTAACTGGGCAGTTTTCTTTTTATTTACATGTTGTGTCGTAATAATGTTATCACGCTATTCCATTTATATTATTAGTATTTACTATTTTTATTGTATTTATTTTGTTATCCATGACTCAGTGATTACACACTCATATGTGTAATCCTTATATTATGATATTGTGGCACACTCAAAATTAACATACAGAAATTATCATAGAAACGAAATGCACACTAGCATATATTGTGGGCTTTTTTATTAATTAAATTATGATATTTTTTCTAATTATTTTTTGTACTTTACAATATGGATAATAGACATGAATGTAAAACCTAAAATATTCTCTTTCCTAAATTGAATTAACGCTTAACTGCTGCTAGCGGTTTCACAGACCGCTGTTTTTTTTCAATTTCCACAATTTAACTTGTAATTTTCAGTTTAACTACAGATACTAGTGGAGTTTTGGTTTATTTGGAGCCCTAGTACTATCACTAGTGACTTCTGAGTAGACGAATCTTAATTATAATACAGTCATTAAGAAAAGCTTAAGACCACTCTATGTTTTTCACAACATTTAAGACCACTTGTTATCCTCGATGACAATCCAAATTCCTTGCTTAAACGTCTAGATATGGTCATCAGGCGTACATGTCTTTCTACCGCAAGCAAAGCTGCCTTTATTTTCTTACATGAACTCCTAGGTGATCGCACAGCTAGCTATTCGCCGTATGATATGGTCTTATCGATATTTTGTTGCTTTTGGTCGACTTGATGGTCCCCTTGCCACAAATATCCCATCTATTTCAAGCTTCAGTATGGCATTATGTACAGCAGTCTTGCTCTTATATTTAGTTTTAGATTCGGGAAAACATAACGGTTTAGTTCTTCGACTAAATCACCTAAATAAAGATACTTAAAACCGCTACCATTCATCAACTGAAATTTTTCCAGTCAAGATCTCGCATTGCGTAAACCTGAAAGTTCATATTAACACCAACCGATATCGGAAGTGGGTGTCGAAAAGCTGACAGTTTATCACTAACGTGCTCTCATACGTCATAGCGTAGTAAAGTGCCTCCAAACGTCAGAGTATAGTAAAGTACCTTTATACATCAGAGCACAGTAAAGTGCTCCCATACATCAGAGCACGGCATGGACCTATGACGGAATTCCGTTTTTTTTTTAATTTTTAGAAAGATTTAACTTGATGGGAAAAATGATTAATATCTGACTAGATATAGTTTTCCTGGTGTTCTGCAACGTGAATAAATTACGTCAGTGACGAATCCTTATAGACAGAATAAAAATAAATTTATTTTAGCCTTATTGAATTCATTTGAGAAATTGAATATGCCTGCACAGGCCTATACGATTACCATCATAACTTGTTTACTTATATATTGTTACATTATATATGCGTTATGCATATTTTATTCGAATATTACGGATTACGAAAACATATTACTATATTGCTATCCAGTGTAATTCCACGACTTTCATCCATGGAGCACGGTAATGTGCCTACAATTCTGTAGCCACACCTTCATGAGATATGTAACATGAAAATACCGGGTGGTTATAATATAAGTATCCCTGTTTGGAGATGTCTGTATCTTGAAGGAATAACCCGAATAAAACCAAAATCGGTACACTTACTATTCGAGAAGGGGAAAGAAGAATGGAACAATAAAAAAAAAATAATTGTAATAATTGCCGACAGATGGCACATTTCAGTGTGATATGTAATGTGTAATACAAGAACAAAAAATTAAGGCGTAAAACCGGATGACAAACCTAATTTATTGGAATATGTCACAGTGAACATGGTTACGCCATCACATGGTGGTGCTGATCAAGTTCAGGTTCCACATGGCCATTGTGCTGGAGGACACAACACAGGCGGTGCACGACGTGCTGAACTTCAGAATGTAACGCATCAGTAGTGATGTTTTCCACATGTTGTGATATGTGATCTTTTAAGTAATTGAGGTTTTCGACACCTCCACGGTTACATAAGGGCGTTTGCACCGACATGCCGCGTAGTGCCATCTGTTGACGAATATTGCCACTATGATTTTTATTGTTCCATTATTTTTCCCCCTTTTCGAACAGTAAGTGTACCGATTTTGGTTTCATTCGGGTTATTCCTTCAAGCTACAGACAGCTCCCAATAGAGATGCTTATATTATAACCACCCTGTGCAATAAAGAGCAATTAAAAGTATAAAAACTAGCACAAACATAAAGAAAACTAGTCGGATGTGTCAATTCCAAAACTTTCTTCTATCTCACACTTTCGCATACACTAAAAATAATCAGCATCAATTTATATCAAGGTCTAACTGAATCTAAAGTTATATTAAATTCCGTGCATTAGTTCTTGAGATATGACTATTGCTAAAGTCGTGTAAATCCTGCAAAATGCAGCATAGCAGCGCCCCCTGTTGGGAGATTTAGACCAAAACCTAATCAACAACAACTTATGTCAACGTCTAACTGAATCTGAAGTTTGATGAAAATCCGTGCATTAGTTCTTGAGATATAGCTATCGTAAAAATCATGAAAAAAGTGGTATAGCAGCGCCACCTTTTCGGATATCTACACCAAAACGTAATCAGCGACTATTTATGTCAAAGTCTAACTGAATCTGAAGTTTGATGAAAATGAGTGCATTAGTTCTTGAGATAGAGCTATTGCGGAAATCGCGAAAAATTCAGCATAGCAGCGCCACCTGTTGGTCGATTTTCACCAAAAACTAATCAGCACCAATTTATATCAGGGACTAACTGAATATAAAGTATTATTAAATTTCGTGCATTGGTTCTTGAGATAGAGCGCCCACAAAATTTTTGTCACATGCAGACAGACAGACAGAGTCACAGACAGACATTTTCCAAAAACAGTCAAATCGTGCTCAGGACCTTCTGAAACGTATAAATCCGTCGAAGACCGGATGTCGAAAATTTTCATGAATCCAATACTTTCTTGAATACTTTCTTATACAAAATTTTCTTGTAAAGATAAAAGAAAGTAATAAGAATATGCAGGGTGAGTACTGCCAATACTAGCAGCTTGAATTACCACAAAGCGTTTGGAATCATTCATTCAAATAATCCCATCTTCTACTCTTGTTCATTGATATAGAAATCTCAATTCTTATTTTTTAAGCTTTCATTTTTACTTACTTCTATCTTTACAAGAAGAAAGTATTGGATTCATGAAAATTTTCGACTTCCGGTTTTCGGCGGATTTATACGTTTTAGAAGATCCTGAACACGATTTGACCATTTTTAGAAAATGTCTGTCTGTGACAAAAATTTTGTGGGCGCTCTATCTCAAGAACTAATGCACGAAATTTAATAAAACTTTAGATTCAGTTAGTCCATGATATAAATTGGAGCTGATTAGTTTTGGGTGAAAATCGCCCGACAGGTGGCGCTGCAATGTTGTATTTTTTGCGACTTCCGCAAAAGCTATAATCTCAAGAATTAATGCACAGAATTACAGATGTTATTTACATGCGTTGGATCTTATTTTATCAACATATTGGGGGCCGGCAATTTTATATGAAATTTGTGTTTTAAAATGGTAGAAGATCCGCCCTCTTCTGAAATTCTTTCGTAAATTGGTTTCCTAGATATGTTTCTCAAGTTTATGCGTCAGTAAATACCTTTTAATGTACGGATACAATATAATTATCTTACTGTCTAAAAAAATATGGACAATATGATATAAATACATTTTCTGCAAGGTAGAAGACACGCCCTTTGCCAGTAAAATTCTTCTCTAAATATCTTATAAACAAATACAAGGGAGGAATTATTTTTTAAATAGAATTTTGTTATAGATATTAATTAAATGCGTCGGATCTTATTTTATTAGCACATTGGCGACCGGCAATTTTATATGAAATCTGTGTTTTAAAATAATATAACATCCGCCCTCTTCTGAAAGTCTTTCGTAAATTGGTTTCCTAGATAGATTTCTCAAGTTATGCGTCAGTAAATATTTTTAATGCAGAGATGTAATATAAATTGTCTTACAATCTAAAAAAATATAGGCAATATGATATAAATGCAGTTTTGTAAGGTAGAAGACACGCCCTTTGTCAATGATGTTTGATTAACCCTTTGTGACTTTGCAACTCCGATCTGAAAAATATTTACTCAGATGTTAGAATACATCATTTTAAGCATATAAAATAAATAAATAATAAACAAATAAAATGAAAATAAATAAATAGAACATAAAAATAATAAAATATTGACAAAAAGTACTTTTTTCACATCTGAAAATTTACATACTTTTCATAAATATTTTCTAATACAAAATTGTAAAGTATCCGAACTTAACTTTGTACAAAATCTATTTTTAGACCTCCCCAACCTTTTTAATTTTACAAAATTTACAAAATTCTTTTTCGCAATAACGATGCGAAACTTGATTGAAAAATTAACTCAGTATCGCCGTCTGTTGAGAATTATATGAACAATTTATATTAACGGTTGTGTTGGGAATAGCAGCAAAAAATAAACTCATCTTGGGTCGGGTTTCGGGTTCGCTTTAATAAAAAAAAAATCGGGTTCGGGTCGGACACAACTCTATAGGGCGCTCATTCCACACTGCCTTCATTTGGTTACGGCCCTGATATAGGGTGGTATCACAGCAAATATTATGGGTCGACTTCATAGTAAGAAAAGTGAAGGTAGCTCCATAAGAGGCTACTTCAATCGCGCGAAAACATCCGATCGATAATGTTAATCCTATAGAACAGTTCTTTTAAATTATCTCGATTGCACTTCAATATTTTTAAATGATTTCTTTTTCATTTTAAAGTTGAGTTCGATCTCTACGAATGCTGTTTATTTACTCTTTCAATTTAGTTTACAATTTTTTTTTAATAAGATACTTTCACTTTCGGAACCGGTTTCGAAAATGAAAGTATCCGCGCAAAAAGTGCAATCAAAATCGAAAAAGTAAACAACGCCCTTCGTAGAGATCAACAGTAGCTATCCAATGCAAATAATAAAATAAATAAATAAATAAAATAAAATAAAATCATTTAAAAATATGGAAATACAAACGAGTTATTTTTAAATAAATCTCCCATAGGATTAACATTTGCGAGCGGTTGTTTCCGCGTGAGTGAAGTAACTCCTTAATTTTCTGGAAAGAAAAAATGCACATTTCAGCTATTATCGAATTTCAAAGCAATGACTACATCTTTCAGCATGATAATACAGCATGTCATGGAACACGAACTACAGACAGGTAGTTTTCCTGTAACCAATTCAAAAATTGCAATGGCCCGCCCAATCACCAGATTTTAATCCGATTGAAAATATTTTGATGGTGTTCAAATGGAACTTTAATTCAAAAAATTCAAGTAATAAAATAAATTGAAACTATGGTCCCTTCCTGGTGTAATATAATACCTTAACAATCTTGAGTGGTATATCCAAGCAATATACAAAAGTGATTAAAAACAACGATATATTGAAGTTAATGTATATTTATAGATAATTAGTCTTTATTATTATTATTTATTTTTATTTTTATTTTTATTTTTTTTAGATTTTAAATAACATTAAGGTAAAGGTTGGGCGTTATAAAATGAAATGAAACAACGAAGTTAATTATAAACATTTTCTATACTTCTTATAAATAACAAATTATTTTAAATATTAATAAAAAAAAAGATAAAATTACAAATTTTCAATCATTTAAAATGAATTAATGAACGTTAAACAGGTTTCAAGTTACGTGGATTATTAATATTTAATTATTTATTTTTCTAATTTTTATGCTAGTATTTAAATATTAATACTCTATGTAACTTGAAGCATGTTTAAAATTCATTGATAAATTAGATTAAAAATAATATTTTATGAAATCTTACCGAATGAAAGTTGAATAAAATTACGATAAGAATAAGATCGAAATAAAAGGGTTCAATATATATATGGGCAACATATAAATAGATATCTCTATTTTCGGAACATCGTTTACAAGAGTTTGAAGAAGAATCAGAAAGAAGCAACTGGGACATCCTACGATTATATGCAGTAAGAAGAAAAATTGGATAGAAGATTGATCTTGCTAGCGGACATGTATATTATACTTCAGAGGTAAAGAAGATGGAAAAAGAAGTGGTGTAGAATTACGGTAGTAGATTAAAAAGTGGAAGAATCTCATCACGGAATATGATAGTGCATCGGACAGAGTTGCAAAGCTATTTATACAAGTGTCAAGAAGATAAAATATGCAAATATTTCAAGTTTATGCACTAACAATAAGTTACACTGATGAAGAAGTTGAGAATTTCTATAAAGAATTATCACCAATGAATCAGAAGGGAAAACGCTACATTAAATTAATAACGGGAGACCAGAATTAAAAAAAAAAAAGAAGAGAGAAGATCATGGAATGGGATAGAAATTGTGGCTATGGTATGCTAAAAGAAAGCGAAAACAGTTTGATTAAGTTTGCAGAATCTGAGCAGATATATAGCATGAATTCATTTTTCAAGAAAAATTTACAAAAAAAAAAAAAAAAAAAAGAAAAGAAAAAGAAAAAAAGGCATGGAGAAGTGCAAATTGAGTTACAAGCGAAATTGACTGCATCGTGACAAACAGAAAGCATCTAATTAGGGAGTGCGGTGTTCTCTATAACTTCAATATAGGAAGCAATCAAAAGCAGGTTAGATGCAAAATGCTTTTAAGTACTAAAGCATTTCTAACATTCCAAGACAAAATCAATCAATATTATGAGTCACCAGAAATATGCAGCTACAAAAAAATTGCATGGAGAAGTGGAAATTGAGTTACAAGCGAAATTCACTACATCGAGATAAACACAAAGTAACTAATTCAGGATTGCAGCGTTCTTGATTATTTCAACACAGTAAGCAATCAAATGTTGGTAAAATGCAAAATGCTGTTAAGTACTAAAGCGGAAACAATGAAGCTTTTCAATACTCCCAGAAATCAATCAATATTGTAAGTCACCAGAAACATGCAGCTACAAAATAAAATGGACATGGAGAAGTGAAAATTGAGTTACAAATGAAATTCTCTACATCGAGACAAACAGAAAGCAACTAATTCAGAATTGTAGCGTTCTCGATAATTTCAATACTGGAAGGGATCAGAAGTTGGTTAGATGCAAAATGCTGTTAAGTACTAAAGTGGAAACAATGAAGCTTTTCCAACTCTCCAAGAAATCAATCAATATCATAAGTCACCAGAAACATGCAGAAGAATTTCATATGGAACTTAAAAACTTTTTAGAAGCACTGCAGTCAGTTTTGGAAGAGGATCAAGTTGTTACGTTACAGTAGTGAACAAGAACAACGCTTTACAAGAAATTGCAAAAGAGATAGTCGATGAAGCGCAAGTAAAACAGACGAAGTAAATAACAGAAGAAACAAAAAGGTTGATGAAGAAACACAGATAATTTAAAACGATGATAAATTGAAAGTTAAATACGGAGAATTATGTAAAATGGTAAGCAAGTGCGTTACAGAAGATATCAGAAAATTTAACTGTGATCTTGTCAAGAAAGTTCCAGAAGATAATAAAGGCTTAAAATCAGCTAAACGCAAACTCTGTGGTGGCAGAAAATGCATTTTTGCACTAAAGAGGTAGATGGAAAAATCACCAAAAGCAATAACAAAATAGTAAATAGTATCGAAACATTTTACATCAATCTATATAAATGTGAAGATCAATGATAACGCAACCAACATCACAGAAAATATAATAGAAGCTGAAGAGATAATCCCAGTGATGACAATGAAGTTTTACAAGCCATTAGATGCATGAAAAAATGTAAATGCCCTGATTAAGATGAAATCACCATTGACCTTATCAAAGAGGCAAGAAAAGAATTTGCAAAAATGCTAGCCATACTGTTTAACAATTGTCTAGAGAAATCAGAATTACCGCAAAACAGTAATAAGGATGTGTTGATGTTACTTTACAAGAAGTAGGAGAAGGAAAACAATAAAAACTACAGCCCACTTATCTTACTTTCAGTGATTTCTAAATTTTTCACCAAATTTTTGACGACAAGATCAGCCTTGCGTTCTCCTCAACCTATAGACAAAAAGAAGGATTCCGAAGAGGATTGAGCACAATGGATCTGTAAACTATATTAAAAAAGTAAGGGAACTCATAAAGGAATATAACAAGATATTATTTACCTACCTGCCTTGTCTTTATTGATTTATGTAAAAGCATTTGATCCTGTCTACACATTGGCAATAGTAAAACCTTTGGAGGACATTGGCATAGACAAACTTTGTAACCTTTAAATTACTTATCAATATTATAAAGAAGATTTACAAGAAAGTAACAGCAACAATCCGTTTGCACAGAGGAAAAGCAAAGATCAAGCTTGAAACAGGGATAAGACATGGAGACACCATTTCCCCTAAACTTTTTACTGCTATCTTAGAAAATGTTTTCGAAAAACTGAATTCGGAAACAAAGGAATTAGATGGGAAACACCTAAGTCATCTCCGGACATTTCAATTTCCAGTAACAGCCCTGAAGTATTGGAAGAGGTGTTAGAAGATTTGGCAGAAATGAGCATTAATGTGGGATTAAAAATAAATTTGGAAAAGTCTAAGATAAGGGGGGTCAATTCATTTGCACAAAAAAGATGTACGGAATATGCCATCCATGTATTTTATAATATATTGTATTTTCTTTCTTAAACTTTTTTCTGGTAAATTGGATGTATATTACTTTTATACTATTACCGTTTGTGGTATATTAATTCTAATTAAATTAGGTTTTTTTTAACAATTTCATGTTTATTATTTTTATACTACTGTTGGACATTGCATTAAACATGTATATCATAAAAAATTGTTATTTAGGATTTAAAAACTGGTGGCGCGAGTGTGCGCCCGTGTCTTTAAATTAATTATTACTACAATCCTCCCGTGTCTTTAAAGTTTAATCAGAATTATAAAAACAAATAATAGTAATTAAATACATTTATGGGTATTATTCAGACCAGGATATTGTCAAAAATGGTTGGCAATTTTTAATCTTGTTTATCGTTGCCAATCGTGTTAATAAATAAACTAATATAGTTGTCAAAAAAATAGTGGTTACTGTAATTAGTATAGTTAGCGCCATACTTGGCGCAGTTGTATTTGACTTGGCCCGGATAATACGTAAGTACCCATTTATGTATAACAATTAATAAAATTAAAAACTCAATTAAGTAATTTAAATGTACTAAACAACGAAGTTATTTGAAATTAAGTAGTGTCGTTCTCGCCACCTATGAATAAGCAACACAAATCAAAGTGAAGTAGAATTACTAAATTATTAAATTAACAGATATTTAACTATACATAATTAGGATCAAAACTAAATTAAACATCTGAGAAAATAATGCATAATATTCAAAATGTGAATGTTTAAATAAATGTACAAGTAAATGTAAAGGTAACGAAATTCACATGTTGTGTTATGATGGTATGAAAAACAGCTATATATATTTTTCAGTCATCCAATTATACAAGGTAATGAGAGATTAGCTGGGTCAAATCCATAATATAATCCATTTGCATGAAAAGTAAGTTCAAAAGGTACAATAAGTTTTCATTTAAGCCAAGTGACAAAAAATGCTTAATGTTTTTGTCATTTCTATGTTTATTTTTTATGTATTTATTTTTTAACGTATAACAATAGTTAAAGTATTTAAAAACGTAACAAATGCCTGTGAGGTACATCATAGTCATTCCCAAAAATAAATAAAAACTCAATTAAGTAATTTAAATATTAAGCAAATCATTTTTTTTTTTTTTTTAATATATACACTCATGCTCAAAATTAAGAGAATTTTCAGATTTGGTCGATTATCTCCAGAACTACTCAACATATTTAAAAAAAATTAAGTACGTACCCATATAGGTTGATATAATTAAAAAAAATAACCATTCAACAGTTATAATACACACGCATAATCGTGCGTAAGACTCATCAGCGTCGGAAGGTAAAAAACAGAGCTTACAATATTGGGCAAAAAAAAGGGGTTAATAGGGGGTATGGTCTCCTGTTACAGTTATACAGTTCTCACAACGTGAATTCATACTGGAAATCAGGCAGTTTATGAGTCCTCTTGGCAGTTGGTCCCACTCTTCCACCAATCCTGTTTTCAGACCCTGTGTGGTTCTGGGAGGTAGAATGCGAGTTGCAATTTCCCTCCCCATAGCGTCTCGGACATGCTCTATGGGATTTAGGTTTGGGGATCTGGCTGGCCAATCCATCCGGCGAATATCCTCACTTTCCAGAAATTCATCGACCAGATGAGCTTTATGTGGGCGCGCGTTTTCGTCCATTAAAATGAAATCAGGCCAACTGCACCCCTGAAAAAAAAGGCGAACATAGAGCTCCAAGATCTTATCCCTATACCTCACACCAGTCACAAAGGCTCTGCCAAACTCATGAAGAGATGTGCGCCCATCCAACGTGATGCCTGCCCAAACCACCAAACCTCCGCTGCCATCGTGTTCTCTTTCTTGGACGTTAGAGGGCAGGCAGAGGATCCCTGATTCTCACCAGATGAAAGTACGTCGATAATCAGTGTTTAGGCTGAACCGAGATTCATCAGTGAATAGAATGGTTCCCCATTTATCCTTTGCCCAAAGTCGATGATCTCTGCACCATGCTAAACGGGCTCTGTTGTGTGCAGAAGTGAGCGGGACGCAAACACCAGGTCTTCTTTCAAACAGCCCTCTGTCATGTAGCCTTATGGAAGCAGTAACTCTTGAAATTCGGCTTCCTGTGGCCCCATAAGGATTACGAGAGAGCTGGGAAGCTGTTGCACTCCTGTAATGCCTCGCTCTAATGGGCAAATATAGATCTTTTTGGACGTCAGGGTTCTTGGATGACCTTGTCCAGGCTTTCTCTCTATGAATCCAGTATCCTTAAACTGTCTCCATAAGCTGAACACGACACTTGGCATTACAATGAAGTCTCTAGAAATGAGACTGCCATGCTTCCAGTCCATTTGAGACTGCTAAGCTTCCAGTCACCCCACAATTCACCACCTCATTCCATCATCCTAACGTTGTTTGTTACTCATTTTTAAGGCTATTGAATTTTACCGAATGTTGCAAAAAGACACCAAGATATCCGGCGAGGTGTGCGAGCGAACGAAAAGCGAAAATTGCCACACGCGCTTATAAAGACTGTTCCTCGACTCGCTCCACTTATACACACGTGTACGCTTACGTATTCGACACTAAAGATTTCCATCTTTGTTTCGAAGTATTAGTTTTACCTTTCGTTCAGTACTTTTTATGAAATTTGACAAAATATGCAAATTCTCTTAATTTTGAATATGAGTGTACATACTAATGCACACACACAAAAAGAAT
Source organism: Maratus michaelseni (assembly GCA_963931845.1). Taxonomy (NCBI): domain Eukaryota; kingdom Metazoa; phylum Arthropoda; class Arachnida; order Araneae; family Salticidae; genus Maratus; species Maratus michaelseni. The sequence goes on from OZ007595.1 coordinate 109,427,306, forward strand.
AATGCATGTTAATAATATGTGAATGTGAAATACGCCACACAAAAGAAAAATATTATTTATATAAAATAGATTTAATGATGTGTGGATAGCAATTAATTTTTAGCTAGTGTACATATATATATATATATATATATATAACATTTTTGTCTGAACATAATAGCTTAATTCTATGTGCATAGCTGAGTATAATGTTAACAAAAACCGATTTATGTAAACATCAACTATAGTGTGTGAATATGTTTACATTAAATGGAAAATAGAGCGTTATCACATATATCAAATAGTAGATTACTATTGTCGTTAATTATCTTGTTTAAATCAAGAAAATGAATAATTAAAACGTTATCATTTTCAATGATAAAGTTTTCATCCAGTTGTAGATTATTCTGGTAATGTGCAGGTGGAGACTAATTTCATATAAAGGATAATGCAATCAATATGTATCAATATACCTGTATAAGATGCAATCATTCACATTAACATTTCTCTCATGATAATACAAATACAGATACGCAAGCATGCTAGATGATTTTCTCCCTTGTGGAAAGCCGACAACTTGCTTATAAATGATATCATTATAAATTACATAGATCTGATTTAAAGTAAATTTCGTAAGGGCTCTAAAATATTTTCTGTATTTTTTTTTCTTTTAAATTTAATTGATGTTTGTTTTCTTTGAAAACAATATTGATATCTTCAAGTATTGATATCTATAAATCCTTGACCTCAATATTATTAAAGGGATCAACAAAGTAATAGATTTTGATATAATGAATTTATTTACATTTTTAAGTTCATTTACAAGTCGGAAACAGCTTTTAATACACAACAAAATTTGTCAATATGATTTATAATGTTGCATATTTAGTGAGAATATTTAACAACAAACTACTTGCAATGTTGCTATATGTACTACACCCTATGTTGACAATACGAAATTTTATTGAATTTTTAGGAAATTTAGATATAACAACAAGATATGCGTAATTAAACTTATTAGAATTCATTTTTATGTCTATAAAATTGATAAATATGTTTATTTTTTTATATCAACGGTAAGTTTAGTTTTTTTTAATATATTGCTATAATTAATTGCATTTTAAATAAGTTGTTTATAATAATTTTTTCAAATAACACCATAATTGATATATATATACAATACACAAATTTAATTGTTTAAGAATTATTTGTGTCAATATCATATCCTAAAAATTTTGTATTTCATCCCTGAATTATCTCAATGTTCGCAATGCGGTGGTTGCATTTATTGTGCTAAATGTCAGAAAAATGAGCACTTCAATATTTTATTGAAAACAACCAAGATAGGAATTATTTTCGTTTAATGTAAGACATTGCTGGTGACCGTTTTTACTGTATCATGATTTTTTTTTTATGATTAACTCTTGCATTGTTTAATAAACTTGATTGTGTTTATTAATCTTTATATTTTTTAATATTTTTAGAGTTCTTACGAGATAGTAAATCTAGACGAGAGATATTTTTAGAAAAAATCTATCTAGACTGAGAGAAATATCTTTATTATGATTTTTTTCTTTTTGGCTAACGGCATAAAATTAATCTCCTTATCAGGTGTTATGAGGTACAAGCAATTTTTATTCATATTTGTTAATCGTGTTCTGTTCATAACATTTCAATCATACAATCCTTCATAAAATCCTTCTTTTGATATTTATCGAAAAATGATACATTTCATGAATAAATACATAAATAAATGAGTATATTTATCACAAAAACTAATTTAATCGTTTTAAAATCTGTATCTATTACGGTGGGAATATTTCTCAAATACTTTTCTTTTTAATTTACTAAGAGCAGAATTTTGAAAATTGCTCCGGCAACAGATGGTTAATTTTTACGTCACCGATATTTCTTCTTCTTTCTTTTTTTTTCTTGATTAATCATAATTTACAAATATTTATAGAGCGCGTTCTCTGAAAATAATGCGTTCAACTTAATCACAAAGAAATGTATATTTTTATTTTCATTGATTTAAACAAATAAATTGAATCAATTTAGCAACGATTTTTTTTTTTTTTTTTTTTTTTTTTTTACTGTGTATCGATATGTTTATAATGAAACAGAAAGTAATTTTATATTTGTGTTTTTGCTTGCATAATTTAAATTCAGAATCATGTAAGCATTACAATGGACATATTAGAAGTTGCAATTCTAAAAAAAAGACTGATAGTTAGTGCATTTGGTTCTAAATTTATTTCTTTTTTTAAAACTGTAATGAGTTGCAACAATATTCATAATTTAAAGTAAAATATTCTTTACTCGTTTTTGATGATTGAAGTGATTCGTTTTTAAGAAGTTCATGTTCGTAATAAGAATTCGTAAACTCAGTTCTAAATGATGGATCCATTAGAATGTCAAAATTGTCTTGAAATGGCTATTATAAAGAATGATTGGATAATTTGTGCAGTTGAATTCTCTAACAGTTATAAAATTAAAACGCGTTTAAAGCTTTTTTAGACGCCTTGTATATTAATCTTTGCGATTAAAGTAATATTATTTTTTTGTTTTTGATTATGCAAAATGAATTCTAAATCATGGTTCCATTACAATGCATAAATGGTCTTGGAAATTGCGATTATCAAGAACGATTGAATAATTGGCACAGTTGATTCTGTAACAGTTAAAAAATTAAAGCGCGTTTAAATCTTTTTTGGACACCTTGTATATTAATCTTTGCAATCAAAGTATTACTCTTTTTTTTTTTATTGCATAAACTCAATTCTAAATCATGTGTCTATTGTAATGTAAAAATGCTCTTGGAAATTGTGGATTATCAAGAACAATTGAATAATTTATGCATTTGATTCTTCGACAGTTGAACATTCAAAGCTCTTTTTAACATTTTGGTGACACCTTTTATATTAACCTTTGTGAAGAACGTAATATTATTTTGTTTTTGCTTTTTTTTTTGATTACGTAAATTCAATTCTAAATCATGGATTCATTAAAATGGAGAAATTGTCTTGGAAATGGCTATTATAAAGAACTATTGAATAATTTTTGCAGTTGATTCGCCAAGAGTTAAAAAATTAAACGCATTTAAACCTTTTTTTGGACAACTTGTATATTAATCTTTACGATTAAAGTAGTCATATTATTATTTTTAGATTACATAAAATAAATTCTAAATCATGGTTCCATTAGAATGCATAAATAGTCTTGGAAATTGCGATTATCAAGAACGATTTAATAATTTGTGAAGTTGATTCTCTAACCGTTAAAAAATTAAAGCGCGTTTAAACTTTTTTGGACATCTTTTTTATTAATCTTTGCTATTAAAGTATTATTATTTTTTGATTTAGATTATGTAAAGTAAATTCCATATCAAAGTTCCATTACAATGCATAAATGGTCTTGGAAATTGCGATTATCAAGAACGATTGAATAATTTGTGCAGTTGATTCTCCAACAGTTAAAAAATTAAAGCGCGTTTAAACCTTTTTTGGACACCTTGTATATTAATCTTTGCGATTAAAGTATTACTTTTTTATATTTTTTTTTATTACATAAACTCAATTCTAAATCATGAGGCCTCCATTGTAATGTAGAAATGCTCTTGGAAATTGTGGATTAGCAAGAACGATTGAATAATTTATGCACTTAATTCTTCGACAGTTGAACATTTAAACCTCTTTTTAACATTTTGGTGACACCTTGTATATTAATCTTTGTGAAGAAAGTAATATATTTTTTGTTTTTGTTTTTGATTACGTAAATTCAATTCTAAATCATGGGTTCATTAAAATGGAGAAATTGTCTTGGAAATGGCTATTATAAAGAACTATTGAATAATTTTTGCAGTTGATTCTCCAAGAGTTAAAAAATTAAACGCATTTAAACCTTTTTTTGGACAACTTGTATATTAATCTTTACGATTAAAGTAGTCATATTATTATTTTTAGATTACATAAAATAAATTCTAAATCATGGTTCCATTAGAATGCATAAATAGTCTTGGAAATTGCGATTATCAAGAACGATTTAATAATTTGTGAAGTTGATTCTCTAACCGTTAAAAAATTAAAGCGCGTTTAAACTTTTTTGGACATCTTTTTTATTAATCTTTGCTATTAAAGTATTATTATTTTTTGATTTAGATTATGTAAAGTAAATTCCATATCAAAGTTCCATTACAATGCATAAATGGTCTTGGAAATTGCGATTACCAAGAACGATTGAATAATTTGTGCAGTTGATTCTCCAACAGTTAAAAAATTAAAGCACGTTTAAACCTTTTTGGCCAAATTTTTTATTAATCTGTGCGATTAAAGTAATATTATTTTTGGTTTTAGATTATGTAACATAAATTCTAAATCATGGTTCCATTACAATGCATAAATGGTCTTGGAAATTGCGATTACCAACAACGATTGAATAATTTGTGCAGTTGAAACAGTTAAAAAATTAAAGCACGTTTAAACCTTTTTTGGTCAAATTTTTTATTAATCTTTGCGATTAAAGTAATATTATTTCTTTTGTTTTAAATTATGTGAACTAAATTTTAAATCATGGTTCCATTATAATGCATAAATGGTTTTGGAAATTGCGATTATCGAGAATGATTGACTAATTTATGCAGTTTATTCTCCAACAGTTGAAATTAAAACGTGTTTCAACCTTCTTACGACACCTTGTATATTAACCTTTGCTTAGAAAATAATATTATTTTTTTGCTTTTGATTATGTAAAATAAATTCTAAATCATGGTTCCATTAATACATAATTGGTTTAGGAAATTGCGATTATCAACGATTGAATAATTTGTGCAGTTGGTTCTCCAACAGTTAAAAAATTAAAGCACATTTAAACCTTTTTTGGATACCTTTTATATTAATGGTTGCGATTAAAGTAATATAATTGTTTTTTTTTTTTTGCTTTTGATTATGTAAAACAAATTCTAAATCATGGTTCCATTACAATGCATAAATGGTCTTGGAAATTGCGATTATCAAGAATGATTGACTAATTTATGCAGTTTATTCTACAACATTTAAAATTAAAACGTGTTTCAACCTTTTTAGGAAACGTTTGCGAAGAAAGTATTATTATTTTTTTGTTTTTGATAAAGAAACTAAATTTTAAATAAAGGGTCTATTACAATGGAGAAATGGTCTTGGGAATTGCGATTCTCAAGAACGATTGAATAATTTGTGAACTTGATTTTGAACTTGTGGCCACAAAAATGCGTTATGAACATATTGTGTTATAAGCTTGGTTACGGAAAGTAAAATTACGAAAAGGCATCTGTGCTGATTTAATTCTTTTCTTTTTTTTTTTTATTTTAATCGAGAAGCCGTGAGATATTAATGATCGAGCATAAGTGAAAATGAAAAAGGGAAAGGGTATAAATTACAGCGGGCTTATTGTTTGAAGTTAAAGATAACACGATTAAATTTTGACAAAGGAAGGGGAAAAATATAAATTAAATAAAGGATAGGGTTTGTTAAAACTTAATATATGATTCTCATATCATATATTTCCCCCGTTTGCTCAGATAAAAGAATAATTTGTTAGGGTTTAAATTTCAGGCACGCTCCGTCTGAAAGTTTACATATAATCAATGCACAATATAAGAAAAAAATATAAACACATACAAATATCAAAAATGAAAATGAAAATGGAAATGGTATACCAAATTTTTTGCTACTGGTCATCATAGTGTACACTATTTTATTCCTTGAGTCCATGGTTTCTTAACAGTTTATTTTTGTAGATGTAGAAATTATTGTTGTTGTTTTTGCTGTTCCGGAACATGTGGTAGTATAACTACACTACATATACATTGATGACCAAATTATGACCAGAAAAGTTGCATTATCATCAACTAATATTTACTTTTACTGACAGCTGGTCATAAGCATGCAAAATGAATTTAAATGTTCATATTTCTGAACACATAAGATTTGATAAGTTGCAACTACAATATAATAAAATTCTCTTTGTTCGAACATAATGCAAAATAATGATATATGTAATCTTGCATCAAATAAACATGAAATATATAAATGCAAATACAAAATATAAAAATAAGATACAGTTACAATTACAGTTACAGTTACTGTTACACATGTGTAAAAATGAAATACAAAAAATGATGAAGATAAAAATGAATAAAATTTGGGTTTAAAAATAGTAAAAATTTGTGCATTCGCACAGGACAGGATAGGGAAAGTGACACACGATCCAAAAAAAAAATTCCTGCCCTAAATCTTGTCTAAGGACAAGTGTGATGGCGCAAGTTTAGGACTATTGCCTTATTTGTGGAGGGAATATTTAGGGCGAGGTCCACATTGTTGTCACAACATAGACCCCGTTGCTCCCGCAGCAGTAATGCAACAAACTGAGGAGCAGTCTCGTATACTCATTTTGACAGGGGATTTAAGGTGAATTGGAATATCAATTCGAATGTGTCTCTCATTACAATGGGGTGGAAGATCCTAAGGGCAATAATTTTGAACAGATCACCACTCCGAAAGGGAATAATTAGAAAAATAAAAATAAAAATATATACACCTAGTGTATGTCGAATAAAAGTCAATCCTAGAGTAATGAGAGAGAGTTTTGTCAAGTTCGGTAAAATGTTAAGTCATGAGGTAAAAAATATTCACTTAATTAGCATTATTAAAATTTTTAAAAAACTGACCTTAAGAGGCAAAATTATTTTGGTGCAAGGCCGCTCTTAAGCAGTCATTATTATGCGGAGACAGAAGGCGAAGTCAAGTGTTTCCACAACACAAGTTGGAATTGCACTGACAAGAATCTCGCCAAAATAGGGTTGCAACAGAATGTCTAGGCGTAAATACTTTCAGACAGAGATAGGCATAACCAATGGTATTTACCCAGCAGGGTCACCAGATTTTGGCGACAGGACGAATTTTTGATTCAAAAATTAATATCACCACGGCAACTCTAACCGACAAATATCTTTCTCATGAGAACGGATTTTCGACAGACAAAATAGTATGTGCTTTTAACAATCAGAATATATTTTTAGACATGGGTGTGAGTGATTGAGTTCTTACCACTACCATATAAGGGCATGCATTTGGGCCAAATGGAAGATTCGCATAACTTTTGTGGCCACAAAAATGCGTTATGAACATATTGTGTTATAAGCTTGGTTACGGAAAGTAAAATTACGAAAAGGCATCTGTGCTGATTTAATTCTTTTCTTTTTTTTTTTTTTTAATCGAGAAGCCGTGAGATATTAGTGATCGAGCATAAGTGAAAATGAAAAAGGGAAAGGGTATAAATTACAGCGGGCTTATTGTTTGAAGTTAAAGATAACACGATTAAATTTTGACAAAGGAAGGGGAAAAATATAAATTAAATAAAGGATAGGGTTTGTTAAAACTTAATATATGATTCTCATATCATACTATTGTTGTCAGTTTTGTTCACTACAGCCAGTAGAGTCTAGAAGAAGTCGTTTGCCCGATTCATTAAGGTAGGATGGATGGAAATAGGGTTGTCACAGGCCGATACTGCTAGACGGCTCAATGTGTCTCGCAGTGTAGTCCAACGACTCTGGGATCAGTATGAATCCGAAGATTCTGTGTCCAGAAGACATATTTCAGGCTACCCACGTGTTACAACACCTGCAGAAGACCGGTTTCTAGCTCTTTCGACCCGAAGGAGAAGACGCACTACTGTGCCGCAACTCATTGCAGACCACTTTGCAGCATCAGGGAGAAGAATCTCCGCTACTACGGTGCGAAGACGTCTTCACAATGCAGGTCTCTATGCAAGGCGACGAGTTGTGTGTGTCCCCCTCAACAGACGACAGAGAAGGACCCGCTTATGTTGGGCAAGAGAACATGTTTCCTGGACCAACCAACAGTGGGCTTCTGTACTCTTCACAGACGAGTCCAGATTCACACTGGAGAGCGATTCAGGACGTCTTCTGATCTGGAGAGAACAATGCACTCGATACCATCAATCAAACACTGTCGAAACACACAGGTACAGAAACGGTGGAATCATGGTTTGGGCAAGGATCTCACTAGGAGGCCACACTGACCTGCATGTGTTCCATGGAGGAAATGTGACTGATGCGTGATATCGGGATGAGATCCTTGATTCATATGTGCGCCCATATGCCGGTACTATTGGCAATGGTTTCATTCTAATGGATGATAATGCGAGACCACACCGAGTTGTGGTTGTTGAGGATTATCTTGAGGATCATGGTTTGGAGAGAATGGAATGGCCAGCTCACTCTCCAGACTTGAATCCGATAGAACATCTTTGGGACTATCTTGGAAGGCAGGTTGCGGATTTAAGTCCTCCTCCAAGGTCATTAAATGAGCTGGAACAAAGCTTACTCCAAGTCTGGTCAGCGTTACCTATTTAATTGAGAGCATGGAAAGTCGATGCCGCCAATGCATTCAAGTCCGGGGTGGACATATTCCGTATTAGAACCAGTTTTTTAATGTTTCTGTCACATTTTACTGCATAACACTGCGATGTACTGATTTCTCAAAGAATGGAATTTTCCACCATGAGTGCTTTTTTGTTGTAATTTCATTTATACGTTTAACTTAAGTAAATTTCTATGTCGCATTTAATAAATAACATTTTAGCGCACATTTCCTCCAAATTTGTTGTTTCTATATTCATTCATTTGCAAATTAGAATAAAAAAACCGGTTGTACCTTAACTTTTGTAGGCCAGTGTATCAAATATGAAAATATCAAACATCATGTATTTTGAAATAAATATCAGGTATATATCATGATATATATTCATTGATATATATAATCGCTGATGTGTACATGCTCCGTGACGTTATTCCATCTGTAATTTTAAAAAAAAAGTATTTGATGAGCATTTATATAAAAGGAATGGTTGTTGAAATATTTTTTTTATGTTTAAATTCGTAATGAAAAATCTTTAATAATTTAAAGGAAAGAAAAATATACATTATTACTATTTTTTTTAATGAAATGATCATTTATATTTATGTATTTAGCGATGAGAAGTATTATATTTTTAATTGAATCCATTTATTATGGAATATTGCATAAATAAATTGAATCAATTTAGGCAAGGATTTGTTTTACTCTATATCTATATATTTGCGTTGGTGATGAAAGTAATTTTATTTATGTGCTTTTGCTTACATAAACTAAATTCTAAGCATGTGTCCACTGCATTGGAGAAATGGTCTAGGAAATTACTGAATAATTTCTGCATTTGATTCTAAATTTATTTTCTATATTTTTTCTTTTTTTTTTTTTTTACTTTCAGCAGTTATTTCTAAAAATGTTGGATGAAACGTTAAATAAGAGGTGTGGTTGAAACAAATAAGTTTTAATGCGTTCGGGTTAATAATGGAAAATTTTCTATAATTTTTTAAAAAGAAAAATACGCATTATTATTTTTTTTTTAATGAAGTGACATTTATTATTCCATATTTAACAATGAGCTGTCTGAGATATTGTATTACCAATTGAATCAATTTATTTTGCAGCATTGCATAAAGAAATTAAAATTGTTTTGGCAATGATTCGTTTTACTGATGGTTTTATATATTTATTTTGGTGAAGAACGAAATTTTATTTTTATGTTTTGCTTATTTAAACTAAATTCTAAGCATGTGTCTGTTACATTGGACACCTGATTCTAGAAATTACGATTCTCTAAAAGAGTGAATAATTTCTGCATTTGATTCAAAATTTATTTTCAGTGTTTGTTTCAGCTGTAAAGCGTTATTAATAAAAGTGTTTAATGAAAATTTAGATATGAGAAATGATAAAAATAGTTAATTTTTAAAAGGTTCATATTCATAATGGGGAATTTTCAATCATTTTTCAAAGAGAAAAAATGCACATTAGTATTTTACTGGAGTGAACATTTTTATTGTGCATTTAGAAATGAATTTTTGAAGTAATGCATTATCATTTGAATTATAGGAATTGAATCTAGGCAAGGATTTGTTAGGCAAAGTTTTTAGTTTTTCTACTGGAGTGAACATTTATTATTATGTATTTAGACATTAACTGCCTGAAGTACTGCGTCATAAATTTACTCAATTTAGATAATGATTTTTTAAGCAATAATTTTATTCTTTCTACTGAAGTGAACATATATTATTGTCTATTTCGAATTCAGTTGTCTGATGTACTGCATTATAATATGAATGAATTTAGGCAAGGATTTTATTCTTTCCACTGGAGTGAACATTTATTAATGTGAATTTAAAAATGAACTGTCTGAAGTACTGCATTATAATATGAATGAATTCAGGCAAGGATTTCTTAGACAAGGATTTTATTCTTTCCACTGGAGTGAACATTTATTATTCTGGATTTAAAAATGAAACGTGTGAAGTACTGCATTATAAGTTGAATCAATGTAGGCAAATATTTTATTCTTTCTACTGGAGTGAACATTTATTATTGTATATTTATAAATGAGCGTTTGAGTGTCATTATACATTGAATCAAATTTAGGAAACGATTGCTTAGGAAAGGATTTTATTCTTTCTACTGGAGTGAACATTATTATTGTGTATTTAGAAATGAACTGTCTGTAGTATTGCATTATAAATTGAATCAATTTAGGCCCGGATTTTATTATTTCTACTGAAGTGAAAATTTATTGTGAATTTAGAAATTAACTGTCTGAAGTACTGCATTATAAATTGAATCAATTTAGGCAAGTATTTTACTCTTTCCACTGGAGTGAACATTTATTATTGTGTATTTAGAAATGAGCTGTCAGAAGTACTGCATTATAAATTGTATCAATTTACTAAATCAATTTACTACTTTAATTGTATCGATATACATTTATTATTGTATATCTAGAAATGAACTGTCTGAAACTGTCTGTTAGTCAAGGATTTTATTATTTCTACTGAAGTGAACATTTGTTCTTCCGCATTTAGAAATGAGTTGTCTGAAGTGCTGTATTATTAATTGAATCAATTGAGGCAAGGATTGTATTTTTTCTACTGGAGTGAATATTTATTCTTGGGGATTTAAAAATGAACTATCAGAAGTACTGCATTATAAATTGAATCAATTTAAGCAAGGATTTTACTCTTTCCACTGGAGTGAACATTTATTATTGTGTATTTAGAAATGAGCTGTCAGAAGTATTGCATTATAAATTGTATCAATTTAGGCAAGTATTTTATTATTTCAACTGGAGTGAACATTTATTATTGTATATCTAGAAATGAACTGTCTGAAACTGTCTGTTAGGCAAGGATTTTATTATTTCTACTGAAGTGAACATTTGTTATTCCGCATTTAGAAATGAGTTGTCTGAAGTGCTGTATTATTAATTGAATCAATTGAGGCAAGGATTGTATTTTTTCTACTGGAGTGAATATTTATTCTTGGGGATTTAAAAATGAACTATCAGAAGTACTGCATTATAAATTGAATCAATTTAGGCAAATATTTTATTATTTTTACTGGAGTGCACATTTATTATTGTATATTTATAAATGAGCGTCTGAATGTCATTATAAGTTTAATCAAATTAAGGCAACAATTTCTTAGGAAAGGATTTTTCTCTTTCTACGGGACTGAATATTTATTATTGTGTATTTAGAAATGAGCTATCTGGAGTATTGTATTATAAATTGTATCAATTTAGGCAAGGATTTTATTCTTTCTACATGAGTGAACATTTATTATTGTGTATTTAGAAATGAATTGTCTGAAGTACTGTAATATAAATTGGATTAATTTAGGAAAAGATTTTATTATTTCAACTGGAGTGAACATTTATTATTGTAGATCTAGAAATGAACTGTCTGAAACTGTCTGTTAGGCAAGGATTTTATTATTTCTACTAAAGTGAACATTTGTTATTCCGCATTTAGAAATTAGTTGTCTGAAGTGCTGTATTATTAATTGAATCAATTTAGGTGAAGATTTTATTCTAACTACTGGAGTGAACTTTTTTCTTATTGCTTATTTAGAAATGAGCTGTCTGAAGTACTGCATTATAAATTGAATCAATTTAGGTGAAGATTTTATTCTAACTACTGGAGTGAACATTTTTGTTATTCCGCATTTAGAAATTAGTTGTCTGAAGTGCTGTATTATTAATTGAATCAATTTAGGTGAAGATTTTATTCTAACTACTGGAGTGAACTTTTTTCTTATTGCTTATTTAGAAATGAACTGTCTGAAGTACTGCATTATAAATTGAATCAATTTAGGTGAAGATTTTATTCTAACTACTGGAGTGAACATTTTTCTTATTGCTTATTTAGAAATGAGCTGTCTGAAGTACTGCATTATAAATTGAATCAATTTAGGTGAAGATTTTATTCTAACTACTGGAGTGAACATTTTTCTTATTGCTTATTTAGAAATGAGCTGTCTGAAGTACTGCATTATAAATTGAATCAATTTAGGTGAAGATTTTATTCTAACTACTGGAGTGAACATTTTTCTTATTGCTTATTTAGAAATGAGCTGTCTGAAGTACTGCATTATAAATTGAATCAATTTAGGTGAAGATTTTATTCTAACTATTGGAGTGAACATTTTTCTTATTGCTTATTTAGAAATGAGCTGTCTGAAGTACTGCATTATAAATTGAATCAATTTAGGTGAAGATTTTATTCTAACTATTGGAGTGAACATTTTTCTTATTGCTTATTTAGAAATGAGCTGTCTGAAGTACTGCATTATAAATTGAATCAATTTAGGTGAAGATTTTATTCTAACTACTGGAGTGAACATTTTTCTTATTGCTTATTTAGAAATGAGCTGTCTGAAGTACTGCATTATAAATTGAATCAACTTAGGCAACGATTTGTTTCACTTTGTGTGCATGGGTCAGTCAGCTACTCTTCTCCTCTTTATTTTATTAAAAATAATAATAACAAAAGCTCCTTTAATTTATTAATTGATGTTTTTAACGCTTTTTAACGCATTTGAGAAGTATTTATGATGTCGGTTTGTCTGGCCGCATGGCCCTTCTCTAACTCGTGTAAATATACTGGGATTACTATGAGCTTCGTACATGTTAGTAAGGTTCACTATAAGATGTTTCCTATTGAAAATAAAATGTGTAACATTTATAGTTCGTCTATAGGGGCACATAAAAACTCCCATTACTTTATGGTCTATGGAGAAAAATCGTTTGCAATGTATTTTAATAAAGTTAAATTATTTCAAACATACTAAAATTAATATACATTATTGAAGTGCAATGCAACATTCGTTCTGTAGAATATGGAGTGCATGGGATCATGATGATCACATATCGTTCATTTTCAGGGATACACAATATAATTATGTTACATCATGGCCTATGGGGAAAAATGAATTGCAATTTATTTCTAAAATGTTACACTATTTCAAACATAATGAAATTGATGTGCACTAGAAGATGCGTGGAGAATATGGAGTATGGATGCTTGTTCATATACAAGGACACACAAAAGTATTCTGTTACAGTGATATATATAAGCGATAATCACTGTAAGTGCGTTTTCAGATACGGTTAGTTGCGTTTTGCGTTTCCTAACTAAATTAAATTTTAACTTAATGTAGGGTAATGTTTAAAAATCTGTACATAATACACAGAGCTGCACAAAATATTTGAACTCACCATATATGGACAGTAAATGCTGAAAACATTTTTTTTTTTTTACAAATGTGTTTTGCGTTTTATAGCTGAATTAAATTTTAACAAACTTTGTGGGCGTTACTGTTATCGACAGTGGGCGTTAACTGCTGAATCGGGTGTTCATAGTCAATGGTGTTCATACGTATTCGAAATTGTTTATTTAACTACCTTCAGCTACCTTTAGCTACCTTACACTGTGAAATTTTAGTGCTAAGTTGAACCAATTTTTGGTGCTGCAGTAAGCTGCAGCCATTAAGATGGTGAAACTTCTTTCCAACATTTTGATCTCCAGTTGAACTATAGCTCCAAATATTGGAACGAGATTTCACCATCATTTGGTTGCAGATACTTCAGCACAAAAAGTTGGTTCAACGCGCTACAAAATTATGTGTAATTAATACACAGAGTTGCACAAAATATTTGAACTCACCATATATGGACACTAAATACTGAAAAACAATTTTTTTTAAAATGTGTTTTGCGTTTTATAGCTGAATTAAATTTTAACAAACATTGTGGGCGTTACTGTTATCGACTGTGGGCGTTAACTGCTGAAATCGGGTGTTCATGCGTTTTCTAAATTGTTTATTTAGCTCTCTTCTTTTACCTTACTCTGTGAAAAATTTTGTGCTAAGTTGAACCAACTTTTGGTGCTGCAATAAGCTGCAACCATTAAGATGGTGAAACCTCTTTCCAACATTTGGAACTCCGGTTGAGCTATAGCTCCAAATATTGGAACGAGGTTTCACTATCATATCGTTGCAGATACTGCAGCGCCAAAAGTTGGTTCCGCGCGCTACAAATTTTTTAACAGTGTATTCAACTGTTAAATTTTGTTGCAGTATTCTGGAAGTATTGGAGAGTGTTTGATAATCCATGCGTCACGCACGATCTTTCTCTCTTGTTATTTATCCGAAGAATTGCTAGAGTATTAATCTATGCTTTAACATTGCGAAATATTGAAATATTTGCTTATTTCACTGTATTTTCATGGTAACATTTGTGTGCTGTGTTGTGCAGGAGCAAATATATTGAGTTGAAATTCGTGAGTTTAACTCGCTTTCTGTAAGCTTTGAGTTGAGTTTGATTCACTTTTTGAAAAGTGACCGTGAGTTGAGTTAGACTCAGAGAATCCATGAGTTTGAATCAAAGTTACAAATTAATCATTAAATCTTTTCACGATTTCTTAAAAATGTTTCATAATCATTTTTTTTAAGCATACATTTGTTATGATATTTTAATGAAGTGTTCATTTATTATTGTGTATTTAACAGTAACTTAAAATCTATCTATAATTTGTTATGATGTTTTTAATAAAGTGTGCATTTTTATTGAGTATTTATCAGTGATTTACAATTATGTAAGAATGTGCTTTTTGAAAATGGTGCATTTAACTTAACCATAATGAATTCGTGTATTTTTTATTGATTTGCATAAAAATTCAACCAATTTTATCAACAATCTTATAATTTTTTTTACTGTGTTGTATCCGCAGAAACTTCTTGCAAGCAAATTATTTTATTTTGTGTCATAGTTTTCATAAACCAATTTCTAAATCACTTGCCCATTGTAATGTACAAATGGTCTTGGAAATATAGGGATTCTCAAAAATTATTGAATAATTTAAGCAACTGATTCTATTTATTTATTTATTTATTTATTTTTTGTGAATTTCTTTGCACATATTATCACAGAACTTCTGCGATTAAATTAAACAAAGAATTCTGTTAGGAATTACTGGTGGATGTGTGTTTTAAAACTATAATGAGTTATAACAAGATCGTCAACTTGATGGAAAATGTTCATTGCTTTATTTTAAAAGTATTTGATAAAAAATTTAAATACAAGAAATGATTGAATTAATTTATTTCCAAAATGTTAGGGGTTTTCATGGGCAAACTTTTAATAATTTTTCAGAAAGCAAAATATACGTTAATTAAATTGAGTCATTTTATCAATAGTTTTTTTAGTATTAGACAACGAAATTAATTTAATTTAATTTAATTTTCATTTTATTTAATTTTAACTTTTTTGCTTACACAAACCAAATTCTAAATCGTCCGCTCAGTATAATGTTAAATGATCCTGAAAATAATAATTTGAAAGGGATTGAATAATCTGTGAAATTTAATTTTAGATTTATTTTCTTTTCTTAAAAAAAAAAAAAAAACTATAATGAATTATAACTAGATCAGAAATTTAAAGCAAATGTTTCCTTGCTTTATTCAAAAAGTATTTAATGACAATTTAAATACAAAGAAAGATTGAATTCATTATCTTTAAGATGCTCATATTTATAACGGGATTTGTTAAACTATATTTCAAAAGAATTATGTACATTTTTATAATTTTTTCTTGGGGTGAACACTTATTATTATGTTGCCTGAAGTATTGCATAATTAAATTAGTATAGAAAAGCATTTAATTTAAAAAATACTTTGTACACTTAATGATATGTTTATCACAATAAAAATTTTCATGTACAAATTACACAAATTGAGTATAAAGGAAATCTTTCCGAAATCAAAGATATTTTTGAAATAAGACGGAAGAAGAAATAAAAAATGAAGAAATGTATTTGATTATGACAATTTTGGCTGCAAAATTCAATTTCAGTATGAAAAAGGACAAATGCAACGTTCAGAAGCAAACCTTATTTAAAATTATATGTAGAAAGAATTTTTTTTTACTGATAAAATAGCTTGTTTAGGTTGAGTTTTATTTATTTATTTATTTATTTATTTTAATGAACAAATATATATTTTAAATTTATGCGTTGTCGAAAATTAAATGCGTTGCATTTATTTCAGAGCGTCTATGTTAGTTTTTATACAAATTGGTAAATTTTTCTTATAATTATTACTTGTTTGAGACACTTTTAGGGAGAAATTTACATGTATAGGTGATCAAACAACAAATGGAACACTTGATAATATTTTATCACAAAGTTATCCCAGAGAAAAGAAAGATAATTCGATTGGTAACTATATCGTCTTTCAGTTTATATAATTTAAACACGTTTAGGGCGTCATCTACATATTTAAATAGAAACAAACTTTGAAACTTTCAATATAAAAAATCAATTTTGACACAGGAGTATGATTCTACCCTCGAATTAGTCTTAGATAAATATTTTTACGAAGTTTATATGTATAGGTCCCGATATATACAATGCTATAAACATTGAGCTAATTTGGGTAACGATCGCAAGAAGGAAATCCGTTGCTTTAAGGTAAAAAAAATAATACAAATAGAAAAAGTGTATATCAAAATTAATAAAAATGTATACAAATTGCAAATAAAACCTTTGTGCAAGAATATTAAAAGGCAGAAACCAACGTTAAAAATGCACAAATAATACTCAAAAAAGCAACAAATACCTTTTTCGAGTGCACAAGCGAGATTCTTCTTCTGTGCGACAAGAGTCTTGGCCAGCCTTGCTTTTTCTAGCATGCTGTGCTTTGCTCTTTGCCGCACTGAAAAAGAATCTCGCTTGTGCATTCGAAACAGGTGTTTGCTGCTTTTTTGTGTATTATTCGTGCATTTTTAACTTTGGTTTTCTGCCTTTTAATAATAAAAATGTTCAAATGTTTAAATTTAATACTTTTGCGATGAGTGTCACGTATATGTAAGATAATTGTACAGGATGAACAAAACAATTAACGTTAACATAGTACGATTCTCAATTTTTACTACCAGTAATTTTGAATAGTAAATTTCTTCTAATACAATCACAGAACTTCTGCGATTAAATTAAGCGAAGATTTTTATTTGGAATTACTGGTGGTAAAAGATTAAGTTTGTTTTCGAGACGTTCAAATTTAGGTAAAAATAAATAAATAAAAAACAGAAGTAAAACAAGAGGGGAGCCTGCTACATCGTTCATATCGCTCACCCACAAGAAAAATGACACAACTCAAAAAATTCATTTTACGTGTTACTGCACTAACAGGTGCGACTTAGGTGAGTCTTCCTACAGGAAAAGTGTCATAAGTGGTACTTAGTTACCCGGAAGATCGCTAGAGTACGCTATGTGTCACATTGTCACCACAAAAGCGGAGAGGGGGGAGAAGTAAAGTGTGTGAGGAATAAATTTATTCAATCCTCTCTCTCTCTTCAACATCTTGATTCTTAAGATTTTAAGCTTTTATATATACTTTTACAGCTGCATGCAGAGCTAAATGCTATAAGTGTTATGTTACAGTATAACAAATGCCAATCTTCGTTTGGCTCTCCTGTGAAATGTAGTATTTTTAAGTTGTGTCACTTTTCCTGTGGAGGAGGTATCTGATAGCAAAAGTCCAAAGCAATTTGCTCTGAGATACATTTTTACTTGAATCTAGTCTTCATTATGTTAAGTTCACTTTCCCTGCTGGTAGGAGGTATCTGATAGCAAAAGTCCAAAGCAATTTGCTCTGAGATACATTTTTACTTGAATCTAGTCTTCATTATGTTAAGTTCACTTTCCCTGCTGGTAGGAGGTATCTGATAGCAAAAGTCCAAAGCAATTTGCTCTGAGATACATTTGCACTTGAGTCTAGTCTTCATTATGTTCAGTTCACTTTTCCTGCTGGTAGAAGGTATCTGATAGCAAAAGTCCAAAGCAATGTGCTCTGAGATATATTTGTACTTGAGTCTAGTCTTCATTATGTTCAGTTCACTTTTCCTGCTGGTAGGAGGTATTTGATAGCAAAAGTCCAAAGCAATTCGTTCTGAGATACATTTGTTCTTGAGTCTAGTCTTCATTATGTTCAGTTCACTTTTCCTGCTGGTAGATAGTATCTGATAGCAAAAGTCCAAAGCAATGTGCTCTGAGATACATTTGTACTTGAGTCTAGTCTTCATTATGTTCAGTTGTGAAGTGAGTTCGGTCACTGAAACACGTTTATTTTCAACAGGATATATTATTAGTGTAAGAAAAACACTAACTAACAAAACAATCCAGCAAATAAATTAGGCCGCTGTAATATTTAGTAACTTTTTTACTGAAATTATATTTTTTTTCCTATTACTATATTGTCCCCTAAACTGCAGTGCTCATTGTTTTTTAAACATAACACAAATACTACTTGGTGGAATTAACTGAAATCTTGTACGCATATATGGGAAGTCGCTAGACATAGATTTCTGTAAAAACATTTTTAATCACATATAATTTAGATAATATTTATTTTAATATTAACTTCTCAATTGATGTTTTATATACAAATAATAAAGTCCGTAATCATATATGTGCATGGAGCTTCCCTTTAATATTAATTTAGTTAATCTCCTTAAACTCTCCTATCAGTTCATCTACTTATATAAAATCCAAGTGTAGAAAAGTGTAGGTAACCATTCCGGGACGAACCGAGTCTCAGCTGCGAACGGACCATAGCTAAACGCCATGTTAGACTTAATGAAAAACTTATGCTAACTGATGAGAACTAAATGAGAATTTCTTCTACCTTAAATCATGTCTGTTCAGCAAATTTTCATATAAAACATATATATCAACATTTCTGTAAACAATTTTTTCTATAAACACTTTTTATTAGAAATAGTGTAAACAAACGGAAAATGGTTTAATGAGACAATCATTTTTGGGATTCAATCATTTTCATAATAATAATATAGTTTAAATTAAAAAAAAAGACTTTAACATATTGAATATTTAATTTTAATGTTTGTGAAATCTTCAGAAATTGTGTTTCACTTTGCTAATTATTATTAATGTTGCAATAAATACTGCTGTGTGGTGAGTCATTCACTTTCGAGACTCATTCATCAAAATTACTTGTGCTTATTGGCAACGGGTGTTTAAACATCTTTGTTTATCTAAACATTGTTTTGGTCATTGTTTGACGTTCTTAATTGTTATAGAATCCTTTTATAGTGGAATCCGTAAACTATTGCAGTTCAATCAAAGCAGTTTATTTCCTTTGGGAAAGTCGTTGTTGATATCAAAGGATTGCAGATTATTTCATGAAATGTTCATACTGTTTGTTTGTATGAAGTCTTGTCAAAGTGAAACGCAGATCAACATTCTGTCGTTTTTGACAGGGGTTATATACTAGTATTCTATAATGGAGGTTTCTAACTTATATTTGTTCGCGGGCCGCAAATTATCCTGTCGATCAATTAGTTGACCCCATCATCTTCGGGGTAGCAAACATTTCTATGGATATGGGTGGGACTCGTATAAATAGAAAATTAAGTTACTTAAATATATTACTGAAAAAGTATGTTTGAATTTGTAAGAATTTTCTTTTGTTTGTAGTTAAATATTTTTCATTTATCAGACCAAAGTTTGCTTAGAATAAATTGTAATTTGTAAAAAGTCTCGCCCGCAATTTGAAACCCCTGTTCTATTAATATGAAGTTGAATGAATGAAAAATAAATGTACATGTATCACACACACATAAAAAAAAAGTGTAATAAAAAATGCGCACTAAACTAAACACAGTTTTACCCCATAAGGCATCGTAAGATCTTTTACTATAAGATAAGTATAAAACAGTATCAGACCGGATCAACCTTTGCCTGTTGTATAATTGAGTATAATATTGTAAAATCTAAATTTTAAGGCTTTTTTGTTTCAGTGTGGGTGGTGCCCAGGTACTTATCACATACATTTCATTGATGAATTCAAACGGTTACACCGCTGAGGGGGATGAGACATTCTTCTGTGGGGCATCAAAATGCCCCCTTTCAGGAAAGTTACTTTTTTTGTTTATTATTGGTCTAAAAGTGCAATTTTCCCACGGAACTCTATAATGTCCGCCTTTCTTCTTCTCGAACAACAAAAACAAATAAAATAAAATAAACAAAAAAGTTTAAATAGCTGAATTCAAGAGTGCTCAATTGATTCCGTTATGATTGGCCCTGTAAATAAGGGTCATATTTCATTAGAAGAAAATCATCTTGAGGCACTGTCGCATTCACAAATGTCTGAATACATATGTCTTCGGTAATGTTTCAAAACTTAAGAGACTACACTTTTGAAATTCTCTAGAAATACATTGGCTTGTTGCCAGTGTTCAATTCAAACATTTTTCTCCGGGAGGTATTTCTTAAGCAACTTGGTTAGGGGGAATACTGAAGTGCTCCGGTGTATGTGTGTGTGTGTGTGTGGGGGGGGGGGGGGGGTCACATTAAAAAATATAAAATCCTAAATCTTCCGGGGGAGCGGGAGAGGACATTTCGATGCTCCGTGGGGGGTGGGTGTCCCACGGGCCACCTCCTGAATTCAACCCTGTTTGTTTCCGTAAAAATGACTGTATATATAAATGTAGAAATATTATATCCGATGATGTAATTAAATCGTATAATTTACTTTCTTAAGAAACAGAGTATATCGGTAGCTTTCGGTGCATTTCATTTTGGAAGATGTATGTGATATTGTTCGGGACAGGTGATTGCACTAATTAAAAATTCATCCTTCATAGAGAAAAGCCTTTCACTTAACGTCCTTCAGCTGTCATTCCTTTCGGACAATTCACTATCATTCTATGGGCGTGGTCAGAAACAAGGCGGGAATTAAACATACATAGTTGATAACAATAAAACAAAAAAAAGTAATCACAGCGTGATATCGCACCGCCCCGATGGGTGGCGCCCCTGTCGCAGTCATCCATCTGCTGCCACCGAACATAAACAAAAGGTCACATCTCATTCGTTGCCAAATACAAGTAGCGTAATTTATTCACCTGGTAGCTTGGCGAAAACCTCTACGCACGGAAGAACACGACCAATGAGAAGCGAGCGAACGCCAAAATAAGAACAAAAAGAAACGAAAGTTTTCCCTAAAAGTTTTGCGTGAATAATTGGCAGTGCGTGGAGGGACAAATTAAGATCCACCTTTTCCTTTTTGCCCGGTAATTAAGCAGACGAAATTTGCTCAGCTGAAAGCGAGCGTGCTCCACGCAACTCTGTGTGTATGAGGCATACCGTTGAATAACACAGGATACATTAAAAAAAATCTCCTTTTCATTTCTTTTTATCGTAACTTAATGAGAAAGCAGCTGGGGGAAATATCAGATAAGGAAATTACGAATGAATGAGTGGCCTGCAATGTTCCATTTTAAAAATTCATGCTAAACTGCAGAAATACCTGAAACGGTCTTTCACGCAAACTTCCCTTAAAAAGCGTTCATTATACTCATATTATTTTATGCATTTTGTACGATGAGAATCGTGTTTTACCCATAAAGAGAAACACTGAGAAGACAGAGAAAGGAGAAACACATACACGACATTTATCAACTAATCAATGAGGCAGACTTTTTGCGATAATGAAACGGAGGAATTAGAATTAAAATGTTGTTTTTCTTAGTTGACTAATATGCTAATCTAATAATTCTCATGGTATAATTACTTGAGGAAAACTTTTGAAACAATGAATGAGGATGATCAGAAGAGGAACTATAATGTTCAGTACAATTATACAGTTAGATGTCATTAGAAAAATTCCTTATGTAATTTAGAAGAGAAAAAAAATCATTCTTCAAGCATAGAATATGAAACACTTTCCAACACTTTCAGAATACTGCAACGAAATTTCGCCGTTTAATAAAGTGTAAGAAGATATCTAAGTGAACAATTTAGAAAACACATAACACATTTGCAAATATAATTTCAGCAGTTGAGGGCCCTCTGCAATAACAAAGCAAAATCAAATGGAGTTTTCAGCTACAAAGCTTTTAAATTTACTTTCAGCATTTTAATTTAGAATGTAACTTTTTTGCATATATTCTTATTAAAAAGAGTTTTCTAGCATCTTTTCTATGCTTATGATCATATAAAATTTATATTTCCTTATATGCTGAATAATACATTGCATTAATCTGAAAATTGGGAATCAAGGTAACTCCACTTGCCTTGGTATTACAGAGCTCCCCTCAATTACTGTCCATAGTTGAAAAGGTAGTCGAATTCTTTTGTGTAGACCTGTATATTATTTATAGATTTGTATATATAGTATGCTAGAATTTAGTTCAGTTAGAAAACGCGTAACGTAATTGAAAATTCACCTTAATTCACCGCAATATATTGCACTTATTCTTTCAAACATCCCAGTATATTAATCTACAGATTTTTATACACACCACACATGTTACGGTTAATTCGGGTAAAAAAAGCACTTCCAGCAATTACCGTAAAGCAATGAATTCTGCTTCCGTAGAGCTGTATATGAATTGATTTATTTTGGTCTTCCCATTAAGAGAACATTATAACATACATTTTCAGATTATTATCAAGTAAAAAGCCTTGAAGTGAAGTATAAAAAGTATTTGTTCTTAAAATGTATCCTTATGAAATACAAAATGCTAAAAAAATAAAAAAATAAAATAAACCAAACAATTCGAATGATACACTTTTATATTAAGCTTAGCTTCGAGTAATATTTTATCATTTCTTCAAAAACATCAGCATATACAAATAAATTTTGATTTTGCCATTGGAATGGATATTCCAACTATTATAATTTTAACAGTCATTGAAGTAATTCAAAATTGTTAATGTTATTTTACTGATCCATTAAGAGAACATTATAACATATACATTTTCAGATTATTATCAAGTAAAAAGCCTTGAAATGAAGCATAAAAAGTATTTGTTCTTAAAATGTATCCCTATGAAATACAAAATGCTAAAAAAGAAATTAAACTATACAATTTGAATGATACACTTTTATATTAAGCTTAGATTCGAATAATATTTAATAATTTCTTCAAAAACATTAGCATATATGCAAATAAATTTTCATTTTGCCATTGGAATTGATATACTATTGTAATTTAAACAGTCATAAAAGTAATTCAAAATTGTTAATGATATTTTGCTGATCATCAGTGATTATCTAATAAATTTAATAACAGTAGATGTAAATATTTGTTTACAAGTTTGGGGAATTCTATTATTCTTTGTAAGTTTTTTTAATGCATCATGTATCATACTTGCTAACCCTAACAGCGTTTCAGACATTCCCCACAAAAAATATTTCAGATTGACCCAAGTAAAATAACATGTTTTGAACCGGAAATGTTTTACTCAAGTAAAATCAAATATGTACCACATAAAAACAAATAAGCTTTTTATTAAATAAATTTTCTCAAAAAATGTACAGTTTTACTGAAAAGTACTTCAAGTTTTGTAAGTATGATTCGTACTACCTAATAAATATAACTGTATTATTAATGTATTAAGTTGAGAAATAATTCATGGACGTTTCTTAAATTTGTTTTAAATAAAAGCATTACAACAAATTATTCAAAAATATACTCTCCATTGTTGTTTACAATTTCCTTCCATCGTTCAATATGTTTTTTGATGCCTCGGTGAAAGAAATCTCCCTGTTGTGACTCAACGAATTTGTCCAACCAAACCCCCTATTCTACGCCGTTATTGAACGATACACCGCACAAAGCGTTTTAAAGCAAACGAAACAGATGAAAATCGGACGGAGCCAAGTCTGGACAGTATGGAGAATGCAAAAAGCAAATGGTGTCAAAAATGCTCACTTTTTGGCCACTTGAGATTCTATTTTAGACAAAAAATCTAAAAATACACAAAAATCTATAAAAAAAATACACCCACTTGTCGAGCAAAAAATGCTTTTAAAAACAATGTAAGACATTTCGCTAAAGCGTTTTATTTATGTGCGCATTCTTAAATTTTAAGAAACAACCCACCCATGAATTACTCCTCAACCCAATAAATTGATAAATGGTATATTTTAAACGTATGAAATATTAACATTTTGAAACATACACGAAAATATAACTTCATTATTATTTAATTAATTTCAGTTGCTTTAAAGAACAAAAAGCCCCTCAGTTACCAAGATTTGCTTTTTGAATATACCTGCATTCATTAAAAAAAAAAAAAAAAAAAAAGATTGAGAGAATGATTAGAAGTAAAATTTAAAAAATAAGGCGTTAAATTAAAAACTTGAATGCAAAAAGAAATAAATATTTTTTGATAAATAATGATTTTTTTTAAAAGTAAAATGAAAACACGGAAGAGGAAATTAGTATTTAAATAAGTACATTTTAAAAAATAATTAGCATCTTATATTTTTTTTATAAGAATTAGAGGAAATAACTTTAGAAAAGGAAAGCTGTGAGTAGATCATAACAATAAGATTATAAATTAAAGAATGCATCTATTTTTTTTATCTTTTCAAAGGTTTTCATAATAAACCCTCTCCATAATTTTTTTATTTAAATAATTTATTAATATGTATTATTAATTAATTATGAATTACTATCCATTTATTATTCATTTATTATTTATTTATTACTTATTAATTAATTATTTATTTATTACTTATTAATTTATTATTTATTTATTATTTATTTAAGCTATTTATTAATAAATAAAAAAAAAACATACAGCACCACCCAAACTCCTTAATACAAAGATCTACGTACGAAATAAACTATTTTTTCATGTTATATTTAATTTTAACTTGTAATATTTATATAAACACCTCGTATAAAATCACAAGATACTAATGATTCAATTTATAAATTGTGAATTAAATTTATGTAGTGTGAAGAACAATAACTTTGAACAGCTCAAGATATTATTTGTTCCATATCTTGTTGCTTCAAATTGATGAGAAAATAAACAGGAAGTAATTACATTTCTGAAAGTGCAAGTTAATAATAATAATAGAGACTGAAAGTGAAATATTTATTTTATTAAAGATTATTTTTAAATTTTTCATTATTTAATTTTATCTGCAAGTAGAAAACTCTGTTTTAGAAACTGTAGACATTATTATGTTCGTTAGTATAGACATACTTTTTTTTTTAAATATTTAAAAGAATTTTGTTAGGGAGGTTTTATTAGCAAAATTAAGTTTTATGATTCACTGTTAAAAATTTGCAGCACTCTGTCCAGTCATTTGACCGTTTTTATAAAAAATGATTACATGACTGTACTTTAACTGTATTCTGACCATAATAATGGCAATAATATGGTCAGAATAGAATTAAATTACGATTATGTAACCGTTTTCTATAAAAACAGTCAAATGACTGGACAGTATGCTGCAAATTTTTAACAGTGTTTATAATGAATTTGGATTTTAAGAAGCGTTTTATAAAATTTAAATATTAAAACAAGGTATGGATAATAATGGTTTTGTAATATTGCACGATATTTGAAATAATGGAACTTTGATAATCTGGAAGTATAATTTACATCATGCTATCAATTTTTTACATAATTGTGTATTGATTTGCTGATATATCAATATCCATCTATAAATACATAAATAAATAAAATTCTAAAGCTAAGTTAGAGGAAATTTTTAATATATATTTTTTTTTTGGCTTTTACAGAGGGTTAATCATAATATTTGAGGTTAGAAGTAAAAGAGTTGATATTAAAAAACTTACATTTAGAAAGAAATTTGACAAGATTGTACTTGTATACATCAATATATTTTATCAAAGTCATATTCGAATTGTGAAACAGTGTGTTTGATTTAGAATTTCAAAAGAATTCGGAACTTCTTAAAGGATTATTACAGATGCATATAAGAGAAGAAGAAAACAGTTTAGAGAATTCATTATAATTAAAGATTTTTCGCCCAAGAGTGATAGGTTACTTAAATATTTTAGTTATGTGAATATTTTACAGGTTATTTGAAAAGAATTGAATTGAAATATATTGTGATAAAAGTAGAACTAGTAAATTGTATTTAAATTGAGTGTTAGAGTTATTACTTTAAGATGTGCTAGTAAGGTGAACATTAAAATTGTAAACCCTACTAATAAGCATGTAAAAATATATTCCAAAAGGAAGTAGAATAACAGATGTTTTGAATTATTGCAAAATCACATTTTCTTACTTTAATCCGGTTGAAATTTGAGATATAAGTTATTCAATTCTATTTTTGATAGAGTTATTTGAAATTAAACAGGAACGTAAATATTTATTTTTCCTTATAAATAACAATAGTAGTAATAATAATAATAATAATAATAATAATAAGAATAATAAATAAGAGTGTTAACAGAAAATATTATCAATGACATTTTCAGTACATCGTTATCATGATAGAAACGAACATTATTCTAAATTATTATTGCTGATTTTTTAAAGGACGTCAAATAAAAATAATCTTAAACTTTGTAAACATTTTGTATATTAAGTAACAGAGAAAATTGTTTCACTTCTTAGCCTTTTAATGTACCTCTGTTAAAGGCTATGAAACTTGCATTAAAATAATGCGGTTTTAACAAACTGGTAATAAACTAGTTTTATTGGAGTATAAGCAATGATCAAAACATACTGGGGGAAAATGTACATTATATATGCATTTAACAAAAGTATAAAAGTAAAAATAGTTTTTTTTTAAATGATACTGTTTAAGAAGCATTCAATGCTTATCTTAAAAATTAAGCCGAGTTTCATCACTGTAATTCATGTTTTTTTCGAAAAGTTTCCGTTATAATAGATTAAGATGGCGTGGCCCTGGATTATGGAAAATTTACCGCTTTCATTTACGTTTGGTAAAAAGTGCGAACTAGGAACTTATTTATAAAATTTAAATTTTTGTTTTGTTTCTGTTTTAAGACATAGCAACAGGAAAGAAAAAAAAAGTCAGTATTTAAACTATCTATTCAGGTTCTAAATTGATTTCTTAACGTATTATCATAATTTAATTGATATAAACTATTATTTGATTAAAGCGTGTTTTTAAAAATATACATTACATTATTTTTTATTTATATTTTCTACTTTGTAGTGTTTAAAATATTTCGTTGTTCCAGTTTCACAGCCAATTGGCCTATTTTAGGGATAGTGGTTTGGCGCATAAATAACTACATTGTTTTTGTAACTCGTATACAGTTGTAACTATAAAGATTATCTGGCGATTTATCAGCTGCGGCCGGCTAACGGAAAACTGCACATTAAAATTAATTTATTTATTTACAATTAAGTTCTAAAAATATTAAAAAGTTCTATTGTCATAGGAAACACATATAATTTTTATAATTTTCACATGTCAGGAAGTGAGCATAAATCTGATTAAAAAAATTCCATCTTTACATTAAAAATCCAAGTTAAGTTAAATAAAAGGGTGTAAAAAAGAGTTTGCAGTTGTAAGATTGTTATACTTACCTAAATATTGAATACAGTACGATCTTATGACAAGAGAATCACGAGAAATAATTATTTAAAAAAATTAATTATATTGAATTTTTTCGTACTGTATTATTCGTTACGCATCAGAAAATTTCCTTAGTATTACTATTCATGAATTAAGAATACATAAAAATCACATTACTAAGTTCACATACGATTG
This sequence comes from Maratus michaelseni, assembly GCA_963931845.1. NCBI lineage: Eukaryota > Metazoa > Arthropoda > Arachnida > Araneae > Salticidae > Maratus > Maratus michaelseni. Next base: position 109,455,253 of record OZ007595.1, read on the forward strand.
CTTCAGTGTCAAGATAATTAGGGAGTCTGCTGACAACATCTTGCATCCTGCTCTTAATACTCGCGTGGTTATTGGTACTTTAATCCCAAAAACTAGTTTCTAAGAATGACTTAATGTTTATATTCCTTTCGTGCTGTGAATAATAGATTTACATCTCTCTGCATATTAATTTTCCCCTGAGATAGTTTTGAATAACCTGCTTGATACTTATCAGTAAGTTTTACATAAGTATAAATTGAAATTACTTTTACAAGAGGAAAAGCAATTTGGAGAGTTTTCAGTGAGTAACGCATTTAACCCTTAAAAGCTTTGAAAAAAAGTATGTTTTGCATTAATAAAGCTACTGGATAAGAGTTTGCGCGATTAATGTTATCGTATTACTAAATTATCTGGGTAGAGTGTTTAGAAAAGTTAATGCATTTTTCTTAATTTTGCGGTTGTTTTGCAACTTAATTTACACTTGAAAATTTATATAAAGCATGCATAGGCATAGATTTTTAAAAGTAATTGCACACCATGAATATAATTCTTTTACTCTTAAACACACGTATTTGTATGAAATATAATAAATATATATTTCCTATTTAACATTTCTTTTGAAATCCTTTATTATTGAATTTCAACTCAATGGTTTATATTAAAAAAAATTGCACTTTAATATGTTTCATAAATATATAACATTCAAACTATAAAAAAATACTCAGAATTGAATGTTTACTACATATACTGGTTATATCAAGTTGTTCTGAGATGTTTTTATCGTTGATAAAAAAGAAAGAAAAAAATGCAAATTTCGAGGAAAGCCCTTTTTTTCTGAAAATAGGTATATAAAGGATTTTTTTAAATTATTATTATTTTTTTAATTTATGACTTCTGGGACATTTCTGGGACATCTTCATATCATTTTTTTAAGTACATCTTAGAAGTATTTTAAAGGATTCCAGCTACACGAGCCCAAACAATTTTATTTAGTTTTAATTCAGACATTTTTTGAGGGATTTTTACAGCTCCGGGGGGAGGGGAAGGTGCACCTATAGACCCAGAAATACACATGAAATCCCACATCTTCTGGTGGGGAGGTATTTCGATGTTTTCTGAGAGTGGAGGTTCTCCCAGCCAACCCCCTGAATTCAACACTAATTGTATCCCTAAATATATACAGGGTGTATCTGAATTAGTGGTCAAAACTGTAAGGGAGGATAATACATGGCAAGACAAGCAAATTCTGTATAGGTAACTAGGGTCACAATCTACTTATTAAATCAAAAATACAGGATTTCTCACACCAAGCCACATCCACATTTTCATTCATAACTGTTAAAAAAAAAAAAAAGAATTATTTTTCTAAAATATTCAACAAAATAATTTTGTTTTCTCTCAAATAGCGTGAAATCAAGGAAATTACTGGAATTTCACTGTAATTCGATCAGTGACATCGAATACATTGTCATCTTCTATGTTTTGAAGCGTCTAACTCAGTCTTAGTTTAACATGGAGGGTTGTCGTTTCAAGTACTTTTTGTGTTTTTATTACGTTTCACAGAAAGCAAAATAACTATGCTGAAGGGTTTCGCTAAAGTATTTTCGTTATTGTTACAGTTATGCACGAAAATGTGTATTTAGCTTAGTGTGGAATACCATTTATTTTTGATTTAATAAGTGCATTGCAACCCTGGTTTCTTATACAAAATTTGCTTGTTTTGACATGTATTATCACCCCTTACAGTTCTGACCATCAATTAAGATACAATTCAGTCTACCAAAATAGTATATATATATATATGATTACTGTAGGTTTTCATAATGCTGTGGACTGTTCATATTTCATCATATCACCAATTATCTAGTAGTTGCAATAAAATATGGTAGATATTTCTAAATGTTTTTTTTAAATGAATGTAACGCAAAATGAGTTAAAATCACAGTAAATTGCACGAGAAGTTTTTACAAAGTCTTGTAATCGTTTAGAAAATCGAAAAATTTTTTTTGACGGATTTACACGTTTCAGACACTGGAGATTCCGAAAAACATATTTTTAGGAAAAAAAAAAAATTGCCGTCCGTCTGTGTGTCTGTATGTCTGTGTGTCTGTGTGTCTGTAAACACTCTACCTCCAGAAAAGATTGAGATAGAGACTTGAAATTTGGTATGTACTTAGTATGTAATAATGGGATGAAGATTATTGAATTTCAGTAACCTCGATTAACCGGAATTAATTTTTTCGGATTCTCGAAATATTTGTTCTGATAAAAGGTATATAAAAATTTTCGAAATTGTTTATTTTAAGGAGTGAATGTAAAAGGCAATAAAAAAACATAAATTTTGTGCATAAAGCATGAAGTTGATCGGATAATGAGTTGCCGAGATATTTGTAATCCTATTTGCCACACTCTTCGATTGTTCATGACCCTGTATTTCATCCAAATTTCAATTCAAAGATATATTTTAATTGGAAATGAGACGCTTAATCCGATGCAATAAACTGCTAGTTAATGGGATTATTGTTTTTGGAGTTATAAGGATTTTTTTAAAAGCAATTCAGGAATCGAGCCTTTAAAGTTTATGACGTCATCAAGCCACGATTTTATTCGACTTGCAATGCATTTTATAAGTAGTTTACACATTTTTTATTTTAATATTTTACATTTTGCATATCCATGATGGGTAAGTATGACGGTGGCCCCCAACGACTAGTTTCTGTATGCTCTTCTTGAAGGATGATTCAAGCTTTTTTATTTGGCGAAATATTTCTAATTTCCATAGTTAGTTTTATTTTAAGTGTTAAAATTTTATTTACAACTTGTCTGCTTCATACGCTGATTTTAACACTCAAAATAAAAAGTTAAGTATAATATTTTAGAAACATTTTGTCAAATAAAAAAGAAAGAATATTAAAAAAAGAACATTACAGAAAAAAGAAGATAAAATTTTAATTTTTCTAGGAGAAATTTGAAAAATACGGATGCCTTCCAAACCCATAGTCTTAACATTAGAAAGGAGAATTTGGGGTCTGACTGATGAAGAGCCTTAATGTAGTATTTTTTTATTATTATTATTTTAAAGAAAAGAAAATCCGTGCTTTGAGTTATATTAATGAAGTAATGTGATATAAGTTTCAAAGTTGATGCGATTTAGTTCGAATTTAACTATTTAACTATAAAATTCAAGCGTTGTCTAACTTTAATCTTAAATTTTTGAAACACAAAAAAAAAAATAAAAATAACTCCAAAATTTATTAGTTTTATATTTAAAATAATGTATTTAAAATAATGTATTATGCCTGAAAACTAAATCAGAATATCCAAAAATTTGATTTGTCTTTACAGACAAATATTGAAACAAATCAACAAATAAAAAGTGCAAAATGCATTTTAAAACCTAATTTAATAATTGCTCATTATCATTATTATTTTGATTATCACTTGAAATAACTAACCATTAATACTATCTTTACTTTGAGAGTAAACCAAATTATACGAAATTTTTCCCATTAGATGACATAATGGAAGTATGATTAAAGAGGAGGAGACAGATAGTGTAGTGTTTACCGGTTGCGATTGAAGTAACTGTGGATGTAGTCACAAGATGGCGGCTTTGTTTGTTTACATCGGATCAGGGCCTTATTAACGCTGGGACAAATTTCCATCAGTAAAAACGAATAGAAATTTTTGTCTTATTTATGACAGAAATTCTGCATGAATATGGTGTATATTACAGAATAAGGCGAGAATTTCTATTCAAATTTACTGGTAAGAGTTTGCTTCGGTGGTAATCAAATTCAGTGCTACTGACGAGAGAATTGTGTGGAATTGCAAGATCTGACTGTTGTCGGTGAATAGTTCCACAAGTAAAAAAGAAAAGATATTTTTGTCTTAATTATGACAGAAATTTTGCATAAAGGCGGAGGAAATTTCTGTGCAAATTTACTGGTGGAAATTTTCCCTGCGGAACTGGTTAAAGTTGAAGCTTCGCCATTTTGAGAATATAGCAATTCCTTGTACTCTTAGTTCCGTGGTTCACATAGACAGTTGCATATTTTTTGTACCTAATCAACTTGTCAAAGTTTAACCCCTTCGCGACGAGTGACACGTATACGTGCCAAATAAGATGTCCAAAAGCCTTGAATTTGTTCACCAGTAATTAAAAAAATAATTTTTAATTTTATGTAATACACGTCAGCGATTAATTTAAGCAGAAATTAGAATATAAAATTGCTGGTGGCCAAAAATTAAAAGAAGCGTACTTGATGCTTGTCACGAAGGAAGATGATATTGATTTACATAATATTGAATTAAAGTAGACAATTTAAATATCAATTAATCGTTTATCTATTCATATATGTTTATGAAAATTAGGAACATTAGACTAGAAGAAATTATTAAATTTATCTTTTTGATCTAAGATGAAAATAATTAACTTATTGCTACTATTACTACTATTACTACTTATATTAAAATTGGGTCAAAATACAGCAATTTTTACTTTTTTATCGCACGTATTCAGACTCTAAATTTCGCAATAAATATAGATAAACAACTTCTCTTTCAATTTTAGTGGTATATTTCTACAGGGCTCGATCATAATTTTGTATGATTATGTATGTTTTATATAAATTGCTTAATGTAATCTTTATTAATTATTATTATCATCATTATTGTTTGCTACACTGTAAACAAAATACGTAAAAATACAGGAAATTTTTCTTAAAATTTTATGGACTAGTGTCAGAACTAAAATAACTTCTTAAAACACCACCAAAAACTTTAAAATGCGCTAGGCCTTTCGAAAGATCTGAGTCTTTCTTCGTCAGGCGCAAAAAGACGTGCGTCTACTATGAAAGCAGCAGCAAGACTCAGCGCATTTTAAAGTTTTTGATGGTGTTTTAAGAAGTTATTTTAGTTCTTAGTGTTTCACACCAGTTTCAACTTATTTTATTTGGACTAGTGTCATTTTTCTAAAATCAGTACAATTTCCGTAATTCACATTTTGAGATTACAAATCCGTAAAAATTCAGGATGTTTTCCGAAAAATTTATGGAATATTTTTACATTACTTTTAAAACAGTGGAATTTTCGTAAATGACATTTAGAAGTTTGCACACAGAAGTCGCTGTGTTTGGTATGCGAAGCAATTAATTGTTGTATGTAGTTCTTTTACATTATAAATATGAGTATTGGAACATCAATATTGCAAAAATATTGGCTTTAAATTAAAAATATTTCTAACGGAACGCCAGTATTGTCAAATATCATTACAACAGAACTTACAATATCATTACATATATTTTGTTACAGTATGCTTGTTTTTTGTGTGCGTCTCTGTGATGTTTAACAGTCAGGCAGCTACGAAAAAGGCTTAACGATTGGCACCCTAATTTGGCCAAACCCTTTTAATTAAATATATAAAGTTTTAAAGCAAAATGAAATGATGTTGAAAGAATTTTCTCATGCAACACATACAGCACGATTTGACTTTTACTGAAACAAGTAATAGAGCTTAATTGATTTTGTGTAATTTTCCCGTATTTCTACAATTTTTCTAAATAAATCCTATGCATAATCTTAAATCATCATTAATCATACAGTTGAATCATTCTTAATCTACAACTTAAGGCGATTTCTTATTCCTGTTGAGTTTACATTTCTACTTAGTCATATGCCTGTAATTCATGAAATTCATGTACTGATTAACGTATATTGCTTCAGCAAAAATAGAAATATACTACCTTCCTGTAATGATAAGTGGTTCATTTTTAATTAAGTGCTTTTTAAAACTAATCTCAAATTATTTCCAAAGTGTAATATTGGATATTTTTAGTTTTTTTGGTGACTAACAGATGCCATAATATAAATAGTTCAACACATGTGAGGCAGATAAACACTTTAATGTGAAAAAGAATTGGAAAATTTTGATTTTTCCAATAGAAATTCGTTCCAATAGAAATGTTCTGTATAAATACGAACTATTGGGAATTTTATTTTATCAATATTAACTGTTTTGGGGTACAATTTGAAGAAAAAACTCAAAATCACATTAAAATTCCCGATAAAAAAATTCGCTGAAAAATTCATGAGAACATTAAAATGAGAAAATTAATATTACGTAATTTTCTTCCAATATGGTATTCAACATCTCTCCTACTTTATAAATATTTAATTTACAATGAAGTTAATTTAATCTGAAATATTTATTTCAAAGTAAACACATTACTTAAATCTATTTTTATTAAAATATTCAAGTTTTAATTCGGAAAATTTATTCCATTTTCCTGTACAAACATATCTACTGAAAGCAATTATTATTATACAATGTTTCTTTGCTAACTTAAAACGGAAAGCTTCTGAAAAAAAAAAAAAAAAAAAAAAGAGAGAGAGAGAATTCAAAACTAAAATAAAAGCACTTTTTTGTTTTGGCGTTCTATCCCCATGGTTACCAATTCAACCAATTCCACACTCGATTCAAACAGTTGCCGTATCCACACATAAATGCACGCATGCTGATTTCTAACACAGCTTAGGGTTTTTCCTGTCCAAAATATCATGAATAACTGATGACCGAGGAAAAGAATAACGCAGGGAGGGAATAAGTAAAAAAAATAAAAATGGAGAAAAAATAACCTTCTAATCAGTTCACTTGTCAGAAACATAATTTATTTGAGTAATAAGCAGCCACATGTTCAACTGGAACCACTAGACGATCTTACTGCCTTATAAATGTACGTGAGTAGGTTTTAGTTCTACCGAGAATGGCAACAGTTCCGAAAGTTTAATTTAATGGAAGACGAGCACAGAATGCAGAAATGTTTTAAATGGCGAAAAATCTTTACAAGGCATGAACGAAAATGCATAATATGAGGCGGTTTTATGGCGTGTTGGGCTGTCAGAAAAGTCAGCGAGAGCAAAATTGTAAGACTTAGATGGACGGTGAAGTTTAGAGACATGTCTTTCTGCACTTCGTTTGTCATACCCGAACTCGAGTTCAAGCAAAATGGCGATTTTAGGCGTTGAGTTTTTGACAGCTTTTCTTGACGTCTGACTGACGTGCGATATGAAGAAGTGTAGTTTTGTTAATCACTCATTGACTGCTTTGTAAGTCAATTCTAATTTTTATGCTGATAACAATCAAATATAATGTCAGAAAATGTCACTTAACTTCCCGTGTTTTATCGTTTTAGTTCTTAAGTTTACACAAGTAATGCATGTGGTATTGATAATAAGATTTTCTTTTACTCTTTGGGAAATTAGAGTTAAATTTAATAGATTAAAAACACTGAATAAAATCAATTATAATTTAAATAAATTAATTTACAAATATATAATTTTTTTTTTCTGATGTCAACACTCCTTCTTATATGCACATACAAAGCGCACAACACTGAATAAAATCAATTATAATTTAAATAAATTAATTTACAAATATTTTTTTTCTGATGTCAACACTCCTTTTTATATGCACATACAAAGCGAACAACGATAAATGAGGTATTATAGGAAAGGTTTTTGAGCAGGCTTTTGATACAGTATACTCACATTTTTTGAAAACACATTACTTGATAAAAAAATTCAGTTAATTAAAAAATAATGAAAATTCGTATCAGCACACAATCTTAAAGAATGTAGTGCGAAATCATGGGTCCATTGGTTATATACACTGAGAAAAATGAAACTTTCAAAATATAAGTAAATCGCTGTTTTCATTTTGTTATGAAACTTTTTGTTTCAAATAGGACGACCCAATACTTTCAACTCTGAAATACCAGAAATACTCAGAATATTGAAAGATGGACATACTCAAAACTGAGCACATAGAGGTCAGTCCATGCTCATTTTTTAAACATGGATATACTCAAAAATGATTAGAATCAGTTCAAACTCATTTTTGAAACATGGAAATACTTAAAAATGAGTACATAGAAGGCATTTCATACTCATTTTGAAACATGGACATACTCAAATATGAGCACATGATGTTTTATTCTTGAGTGTGTGCATGTTTTCAGAAATGAGTATATACTTGTTTCAAACTTGAGTAATTTTGATTCGGAGATATTTTGACTGTACGACATACTCAGATTGAGTATTTTTTGCTGAGTTTTGAAGATGTCGTTTTTAGAGTGTACATAAAAGCATAATATGTTCCACTTTCTCACTGATTTTTAGATTCAACCCCATTTACGAATCAAATTAGAGATTTTTCACAAATTATAATGTTATTTTTATTGTGCATTTGGAATCAGTCACTTAACTGAATCAAAATATATGGTATAAACATGATTCGAATAAGCGGCAGTTACTGTATAGGTATGCCTCTATTAATGCTGTTAATTGATCAAGCGATACTATAATCAGTAGCGGCTCGTAACTCGCTTTATTTGGGGCACTAAATGCATGACTGCCAAACCACTATTTTCCAAAAAAAAAAAAAAAAAAAGTATCACATTTATTAGCTGAACAGTTGAACAGTTTATTTGGATCAATGGGGTTCCTTGTTTGAGATAACAACCCCCTGTGTATGAGTAATTGTATATCTTATCCTGGGAGAGCCATAAAAAAATATGTTTAAAATACAGGGTGATCAGAAAATGAGTATACATTTGAAAAATTAATAATTCACGGAATAATGTAGGTAGAGATGTAAAAATTGACACACATGCTTGGAATGATATGTGGTTTTACTGTATCCACAAAAAAGTTCATAAAATGGCCGACAGATGGAGCTTCGTGTGATAAGAAAAGCAATAATTAGCATAACAAATTATCACAAAGCAAAGACGATGTTCTTCAGAAAGAATGCTCAACATGTCCACCGTCATCTCGCAACAATAGCTGTAGCCGAGGGACAATGTTGTGCACAGCACTGTGCTGCATATCTGTAGTTATGGTGAGAAATTGGCGTTGGATGTTGTCTTTTAGCATGCCTATTGATGTCGGTCGATCGCGGCAGAGTCCCCATTTTGATAGTAGAGCTTCACTAACAATGCCTTTTCTGGTAACGTCAACATGCTGCGATTGCTGGTGCATCTGATTTTCTCTCTCATTACAGCTCCTTTTATACACGATTCTCAGGCAGAGTCAGTGACGTTTTGCTGTTCAGTGCCATCTGTCGGCCTTTTTTTAACCTTTTTTTGTGTGGTTACAATAAAACCCCATGTCATTCCAAGCATGTGTGTCAATTTTTACCTCTGTACCAACATTATTCCGTGAATTATTAATTTTTCAAATGTATACTCATTTTCTGATCACCTTGTACATTAAGATAACATAAAATGCGTTAAATTATAGTTTAATGAAATGAGAGAAAGTTTATAATAATAATAGGTAATAAAAAGTGAAAAGAATGTAAAAAAGTGCGAGAAATTACTGTCTAGTGCATAATCGAGTAAAAGAAATTAAAGAAATGCGTAAGAAATACGAGAGATGCAAGTGCATTACAGGATATGTGCTTAAAAAGCATTTAAAAATTTATTAGCAGAAAGTTCCGTTATTAAAAAAAAAACATTAAATTTCTTTTAAAAAATAGTGGTACGAAAAGAATAAATCTTTCAGGTATGTATTTAGTGCCCCAAAAATAGTCAGTCACCAGCTGCCATTGACTATAACACTCGTAATCACTATCTAACCCCAAACTAGAAAACCTCGGTCGAACGCTTAATTGGTAGTCATCATTAATCTGATTGGATTTCGCCTGGATCAGGCCCAATCAGGTTTATCGTGAATTTTATTTGAGCGTTGGACGGACATTTTTCTAGGTTGAGGTAGATGGTGAATACGAGCATACTACTAATACCATATTAATGGAAAATGCAGTTATCGTAACAAATATTTAATGAAGAAAATTGCAATAGATCCACACACAACTTTCTTAAAAACTCAATAGCGTACACAATATACAATGTGATAATGTACTATAACACTAGAACTACCATGAGCCGTCATTTTGACGGTTACCAAATGAATACATTCCGATCCGAACCAGAAATAATTTTTAAAAATAAATTAAATAGAAAGCTCACAGATATATGTTAAATGCATAAGTTAATTAGTTTTAAATAAAAATTCTGGTGCGAAATAATTTGATAAAACTTGAGTAAAATTTCCGGTGTTAATATTGTTTTTGATGTGATGCTGTTTGAAAGCGTTAATTGCACGTTAAGATCAAAACTACTTTAAATTAAATTTATCTAACTTATATGAACGTCCATTAACATAAACTTATGAGTTAATTTAATAAGTAACTAAAAAAAAATTAACTTAGGTTTCATTCTGAATTACTACTATTTTTATTCTAATTATTTTAGTTTATACTTACTATTAGGTTAATTAAAAAAACTTACATTAGCTGATTTTAAACTCAGTGTTATAATATTTGATTGCTGCAAATTTACTTGTTGTTATATTGAAGCATAATCTTTAGCAAATCTCGATTGCATAGCTTTTTCTTGATTCCACAATACATTTTGTGTTAATACAAAATTTGATTTCAAGTTTGTTTTTGTTTTTGTTTTCGATTTTTATATTATTATTTTCTTTTTCAGAAAAATTTGGTTCCGTTTTTCCGAATAAAATACGAATCAGCTATTCGATGCTTAGCACCTTAACTGAAAAATATCTCACATTAATTAAGCGAGAGTTTGAAAAAAAAATTTCCGCATAAAGCAAGGCAAACCTATATTTCAACAAGCATCGTCTAACTTGAGATTCGTGGTCGTCTTGTAAAATCCGGTGCGTTTTCATATAGTCTACTAATATATGTACTAATTTCGGGCAAAACTAAATCAGATAATTTCACAACAATAGTCAACAACAGAACAGAATATACAGATGTTTTAAACATGGAACTATAATGAATAAAGAGGAATTGACATGACTTCAAAATGGTGAAACTTCAATTGTTTCCGCAACTTTATTCATAGTTCCACCGGGGATGATTACAGCCAGAACAAACTTTCACCAGTAAATTTGAATAGAAATAAATGTTATCTGTATTTAAACGCCTTATTCGTGCAGAATTTCTGTCATAATTTAGGAAAAAATATCTATTTGTTTTTACTGGTGGAAGTTTATCCCTGTGGTAGTCAGGTCCTTCGGTTCCGCCATATTTTAACAACATAAACAATCCTCCTATCAATGTCACTGAAAAAGATTACTATAATACCTCTGGGGCAAACTTTCATCTGTAAAAACGAAAAGAAATTTTTGACTTATTTATGACAGAAATTTTGCATAAATAAGGCGAAAATTTCTATTCGAATTTACTGATGGAAGTTTGCCCTGTCGCTTATGAGACCCAATTGATCCGATGTAAACAAACAACAGCCGCCATCTTGTGTCTACATCCTCAATTACTCCACTCGCAATTGTTAGACCACTATAATGTGTTTCCCCATCTTTATTCATAGCTCTATTGTTTTAAATGACCAAAAAATATTTACAAGCTAAATACAAAAATGCATAGATACAGTTTTATGGAGCGTTGGGCTGTTAGAAATGTGATCCAGAGTAAAATTGTAAGATTCAGGTGGACAGTGACGTTTAGAAACATGTCTTTCTGCACTTCAATTGCCATATCCGAACTCTAGTTCAACAAAATGGCCATTTTAAGCGTTGAGTTTTTGACAGTTTTCCTTGACAATTGACTGGCGTGTGATATGAAGAATTGTAGTTTTGTTAATCACTCACTGATGTTTTATACGTCAAATTTAATTCTTGTCCAGATAGCAGTCAAATATAGTATCAGAAAATGACACTTAAATTCGCGCATTTTATTTATTTATTTATTTATTTTTATCCTTACGTTTACACAAATAATTTGTGTAGTATTAACATAACTATTGTTTTACTCTTAATATGATGAATTTTATTGACAACGTCAATTATTAGATATAAATATAAAAGAATAAAAAAACAATTATAATTAAGATAATTTGTTTTACGAGGATAAATTATTCACATAAACACAGTATGTATCATTATATGAATAACTATAGCAGGGAGCAAAAATTTCAAAAATTCTTTTTATACAAATATAAAAAAATATATGTATATAAATGCTGTAGTTACCATTACCACTTTGCTTTTAATATTGAAATATACTACATTATTAAACTTAAAGTTTGTGTACTACAGTAATGTGTTATTTTCGTAAAGATAGCTTTTTGGTATAAAGATAAGTATAATTATATACTCACAATTTTATCTAACTAAAAATCAGAAACATACTCCAATTTTTAAGTAAATACGGGTTTTGCTTGCCTAAGAGCCGAAAAAAATCACTAATCTGAGAACAGGGGCACCCGTAGAACATATACTTGAGTGATGAAAAAAATGGAATAAGATGAAGGTATTTAGTTAAAGGCAAGATCACAATGAAAGAACACTTTTCACGCTAATGAACGACATAATATTGTGCAATTTGTAGCTTTTCACCCAAAATGCAGCCTGAAAATCAATGCAAAGGTTACAAATGCAAACATAATCATTCGATGGTCTATTGGTAAAATTTTGAAAGATGCAAATTTTATTTTTAATGGCCCCCAAAATGTACCAAACACTAAAGTTTTTGTACTATCAGATATTCAAAACTTTATTGGTCCCTAAACTTTTCACAGACTTCAATCTGACTATAACTTACCAAGTTATCAGTGAAACAAACTCTTTCCAAAGAGGATTCAACAAGTGTTATGGGAATAGAAACTCATTGTTGGGGAATTTATGGGTCAGTATGTCCCATGACCTTTCGGAGTCTTTGTTTCATTGTTGCGAAAAGAAGATTACAAAGTATATCTCCCGAATTGATAAAATTATTAAAAAATAAACTGTCATATATTTTGTAGATTAGAACGATAAATGTCTTTTTTCAAAACAAAGTTACGTTTATATGATTAAAATTCATAAGGATACAAATAAATGTAAATATATTGCTTAAAGGTGCGTAAAACATAAATCAAAATCATTTAAAAACACATTAATATCCTTTTAAAATCAAAACGTTTTCAACCGAAACTTGCTCGGCCTTCATCAGTGAAAAAACTAATAGTTGTTGTCTCGATCGTTTTGATTTTACAGTCGTTTCTAATTTTTATCTAATTTCTATAAAAAATAATTTCTAATTTATTTCTAAGTCGTTTTGATTTTAAAAAGACTTTAATGTGTTTTTTAATGATTTTGATGTATGTTTTACGCACCTTTAACCAATGTATTTACATTTATTTGTATCTTTATGAATTTTAATTATTAAACAAGGTGAATTTGCACTGAAATCGTAACTTTTTATTACGTTTATATGTATGTTTGATATTTTTTCTGCTCCCTACTATATGTAATGACACAATAGTTGCCAGTCATACAAATAACTAGTTTTAAGAATCTGTCATTTTTACGATCTCAAACGATAGAGAACAATACTCAAATCATAATTTTAAATTTATCGTGTATTGGGATCCAAACATTTAAATGAATCAAAATTTCTAATAATATAGACGTAAATCAGCAGATTTTCAATATTTAAACAAGTGTTTCTTAACTTGTAATCTGCGATCTCCTTCTAGTTCTGAATGTATTTTTCAGATGCCAGAAAACATGTATAACATATTTCCTACTAAAGATATAATTAAAAAATATTCGTACAAAAACTGTCAACATTTGTATATTGATGATTGGTAAATTAGCCTCACTCTGAGGTGCAATTGTTCATATTCGAAAATTCAAACAATAAACTTAAGCTTATAAAAATAAAATACTACGAGAAATTCAATTTCTGTGATTTTTATGCTAAATTAAATTTGCCTGATCTCTTTTAATTGTAAATAATATATATATATATATATATATATATATATATTAATGACATTTTCGGGGAGAGGGGGGGGGAGGAGGAGGAGATACTGTCTCAAAGTCCCGTTGTTTACAGTGGCAACAGGTGATCTAACATGAAAAATTCTGAAAAAAAGTTAATTTAAAAAAAAGTTAATGGGTTATACCTACTGATAAACTTTCAAAAAATACATTTTCGTTATTGCATTTTCTGAAAATACCATTAGTAAAGAATATTCAGTTACATTTTCTAGTCGATATGATAACAATTAAGAACGTTGCTCCGCTTTAATTTATTTTGTTCTATCATGCATAATTCATAACTCGAATCTTTAAACGTGATTATCTCAAAATTATTATTTAATGTCGGTGATCACTATATCTCAAACAAATCTCAACCATTCTTCTTCAAATTTTGACCAATTTTTAACAACAATATTTTCTAGAGCGTAATCGTTTCTTTCGGCAGTTTGATGATTTTTTCAATTTTTTTATAAACAATCATATTTTATGAAAATCTTCACGTTAACTTTGAATGGCTGCCATTTTGTTCAAAATCAATTTTTCCAAAAACCGAACGATAACACTCTAGTTTTAAGTGTTCGTATACAATAATAAAGACATTATGCTTTTCATAATTTCAGATAACATTTGACAGAATGACGGTGATCACAGAGGACGGTTATCAGAACAACAGAACTCCGGGGAGCAGGTCTGCTTTAAACACCAAACTTTATTTCGTCACTGTAAAAATAATTTTTTTAAGTGTAATAAACAAAATTAAAAAAAAAAAAAGTTTTTCAAATATCTTGTTTTATTTTCCTGAAAAAACATTCTCAAAAATACACGTTTTTTTTTTTTTCTCGATCTTACAGGTAAGTATAACCCTTTAAAAATTGCTTAATGTTATTTTAGCATTTCATGATTCAAAGACTATTACACACAGTTTTGGAAAAATGCAATGACGCAAGAATTTGTCAATTATTTTCATCGAATTATTTTCTTACTTGACATCCTGTTTCCAATCATCACATCTATTTGCAAATTATAGCTCCTCTTTTTACATATATATCATTATCACGGTTGGTTCATCAACCATAAAAATTTATATTTTGTCTCTGAGCGTGCATTTTGTCTGGCGTATGTTTACATTGCTGCATTATCAGCAGCCCACGCTGAAAATAGACAGGAAATTCGGTTTCCTGAATTTGAAAATAAAGATTTTGTTAGTTCTCAGTATGCAAATTATGGATATTATATTTTGTTACACTCAAACGTTTGAATTTATCTTCATTTGACATTATTTAGCATTCAACTGATATTTTAAGCATAGAAAACGAGCAAAAGTGCTTTGTTCATTTTTGAATGCTACATTTTTACTTACCCATCAAACGTTTAAATTTGTATTTACTTACATTTTTACCCTATCGATTTATTACCCTATCGTAGTATAGGGTAAGTCTAGTAATCGTTTTGAAAATCGAAAAAAAAAATTTGACGGATTTACACGTTTCAGACTCTGGAGATTCCGAAAAACATATTTTTAGAAAAAAAAAATTGCCGTCCGTCTGTGTGTCTGTGTGTCTGTAAACGCTCTATCTCCCGAAAAAAATTGAGATAGATACTTGCAATTTGGTATGTACTTAGTATGTAATAATGGGAAGAAGCCAATTTAAATTTAATAACCTCGGTTAACCGGAACTATTTTTTTCGGACTCTCAAAATATTCGTTCTGATAAAAGGTATATAAAAATTTTCGAAATTGTTTATTTTAAGAAATAAATATAAAATACAATAAAAAAACATAAATTTTGCATAAAGCATGAAGTCGATCGGATAATGAGTTGCCGAGATATTTGGAATCCTATTTACCACACTCTTCGATTTTTCATGACCCTGTATTTCATCCAAATTTCACTTCAAAGATATATTTTAATCGGAAATGAGACGGTTAATCAGATGCAATAAACCGCTAGTTAATAGGATTATTGTTTTTGGAGTTATAAGGATGTTTCTTTTAAGCAATTCAGTAATCGAGCCTTCAATGTTTATGACGTCATCAAGCCACGATTTTATTCGAATTGCAATGCATTTTATAAGTAGTTTACACATTTTTTATTTTAATATTTTACATTAGGCATATCCATGATGGGTAAGTATTACGGTGGCCTCCAACGATTAGATTTTTAGTTCAAGAGTGCTATTGTTTTCAGCCTTTCCAATCCGCTATGATATCTGGCTAATTTTATGAAGAAACTCGTAGTAATATTGATGTACAGGAGTACAGGGTGTCCGAAAATTATTGGGCACATTTCAAAATTATGTAAAACAAAAACTAGATAGTATAGAAACAAAATGTGTTTACTAACTTACAACAAAAGTACAAAATTTAATACATCTCGATGTGAGATCCTTTGGTGTAGTAGCTATGTCCTGTTTAAAAGAGGTTTGTGCAGAATTATGGAAGTTATCGTGTCCATAAAAAAGTGATATAGACAGACAGATAGATAGATAGATAGATAAAGTTTTGAAATGGGGGTGGTTTTGGGTTCTAGGAGTCACGATCGGCGCAGATCTGCAAAAAAAAATTCAGAAATTCCAACAAAGGGGAGAATGTAACAGGTAGTATTTCTTATGAAATCTAACTAAAAAGGACCCATCAGAAGAACGTCAACAACTTCAAATATATTTATTTTTTTTAAAATAAAATATATCAAAGTTATCTTTAAGTGTTGTATTGCAAAATATAAAGATAAAAATTCTTATTGAAAAAGAAATTAGGAAAAGCATAATTTATTGCTTTTCGAGCTAATTGCTAATTATTGCTAGCGAATGACTAGGTATAACCCCATATTATATTCTCGTACAAGGAAAACCCTGAAAACTTTGCTGAGAATAATTACATAAAGTAAGAAAAGCCTTATAAAGAAAAAAGAGTGTGTTGTATTAACCTCCATGTTTAAAATAATACACCATCTGTTTTATTTGAAAACTTATTAAAAATAAATAAAATAAAATAATTTAAAACGAAGGACATTTTAATTGGCATATGTTTATACTGCTGCATTACCAGAAATAGACAAAAGGTTCCTTCCTGGTTTCCTCAATGAAGATTTTGGTAATTAAGATTTTCTCAGTATGCGAATTAATGATATGTTTATTTGTGCCAAATTTTTTTTTTTACTTGTTTATCATTGGCCATTAATTTGCATTCAATGGATAAACTCAGCATAGAAAGTAAAATTGTATGTCCATCTAATAATTATACTTGCATTTCCATATAAGAGTGCTATTGTTTTCAGTATTTAGAAATCTGTTGTTGAGAAAAAAATATATATGTATAGCCACTTTATTCTGATGAGAAACTTGTATATATATATATATACAAGGTATTTCACAAATGACCCCTAACTTTAAAAATCAATAACCCGGAAACGGTGATAGATAGAAGCATGAAACCAGTGGTATGTTTATTAAAAAAATCGTAAGAATCTTATACATAAATCTCAAAATTTAGTTTAAAATAGCACCGATAGATGGCGCTGGGAGCGTTAAGAATCCTTCTAAAGAGAGTTCAGAAGCATAGAAAGACTAGCCGTCGAAGATTTCGCCATTGAAATCTGACCGCTATTAGCGTATAGTAAAAATAATTCACATGGGACACGTTGCCTGTCTGTTGAACTTTTTTGAAAAGCTTACGAATTATTTTCCCATCTGGGCATTTTGCGACTTGAAATCGCGTTTGAAAACTTCTCCGTGTGGCTGTAGGACTCTGATTTAATCGGTGGTACTCCAACGCAATAAACACACGTTCCACCACGGTATACATCACTTTCGGAATTATTTTCACTATACGCTAATAGCGGTCAGATTTCAATGGCGAAATCTTCGACGGCTAGTCTTTGTATGCTTCTGAACTATCTTTAAAAGGATTCTTAACGCTCCCAGCGCCATCTATCGGTGCTATTTTAAACTAAATTTTGAGATTTATGTATAAGATTCTTACGATTGTTTTAATAAACATACCACTGGTTTCATGTTTCTATCTGTCACCGTTTCCGGGTTATTGATTTTTAAATTTAGGGGTCCTTTGTGAAAACCCTGTATATATATATTATATCAATGTACTTGTGTATGTAATATATAATATCTATGCACGATATACGTTCCATTAAAAAAGAGAGTAAAGCTATAAAAAATAAAGAAATACAGCAACAGAAAAAATCCCTTATGCTTTATCAAAACATTTTCTATCATACGATATGCAAGCTATAAAAAATAAAGAAATACAGCAACAGAAAAAATCCCTTATGCTTTATCAAAACATTTTCTATCATACGATATGCAATAGTCACATGGTTTTCAATATTTTGCAATGTATTGTGGGAAAAAATCATTTAATGATTTTATGAATGAGAAACACGTAAATATCAATAAACAAGTTATAGCCAGCCAAAAAGATTTTTAAAAAAGGAAGAAAGAAAAAAAAAGAAAGTTAAAGAAAAAAAGAAAAAAAAAAGAAAAAGAACGAATGAAAACGTATATATTTTAATCTCCAAACAGTCACTGAAAAAAAAACGGAAATAGCCATTTGACTGAAAAATTGTCTTTTTTCATGTTAAAAAATATGCTGAGGGGTTCGTATTCATGCTGAAATTGTACTAAACTCTGATATTTTCCAATCAAATTTTAATTTTGACATCATATTTAGCTTTATTGATAAATTTTACCTTTGAATACTAAACGTCGAAATCATTCTATCAAGTAATTTAGGAATTGTGAAGGTTTAAATTTGAATCCCCTAATATTAAATTCATTTACTCGTTGAAAACTGATTATAATGCAGGTAGTTTTTTAAACATAACTCAAAAACTACTTGAGATAATGAGGTGTAATTTTGGATTCACATATCTTAATCTTCTCGAAATCTATTTCTGTTTATAGGTTATAATTCTTGTTTTTTTTTTTTTTTGTTTTTTTTTTTTTTTTCGGAAATAAATTAAGAAGAAATTTCAATATAAATTCATTAGAAAAATCAACAGCAAAAAAAATCTCTTTTGCTTTATCAAAACAGCTTGTATCATACGATATGCAATGGTTCCATCGTTTTCGATATTTAGTAATGTGCTATGAAAAAAAAGAAAATCATTTGGACATTTTATGAAGATGAGAAACTGTGCTGAGCGGTGAACAAGACACGTTAACTGAAAACTGTGAGTAAACATGTAAAAAATAAAGGAATATAGGCACAGAAAAGAATACTTTGTGCTTTTTCAAAACATCTTATCATATGATAATCATGACATCCAACTATATTGTTAAGCGTATAAAAAATCATTTGTTTTTAAATTGGAATTAAGAGTTACATTCATGAACTGTAAATGAAATCAAATTCACTTTCTATAAGTCTCTTGTCAATGACTGAAATGTACAGAAATATTTAAAAGTTTTATCCACCAATACAATATACTAAAATTTACATTATGACATCTGCCGATTTTTTTTCTTTTCAGTCTATCCTATATACCGGGTGTCCTAAACAGGACTGATTGATTTTAAAATTGAATAACTTGCAAACTACGACAGATATTAAAAAAATCATGCAGTTAGTAATGTATGATTTCAGGAGATTTTTTTAATTGATTCCCGGTTTTAGTTTAAATAGCAGCGATAGATGGCGCTGAAAGCAGGTCCAGATTCAGGTTCAGATGAGCGGGGTGTCCTACCGATTGGCTAAAGTTCTACAAGCCTCGCTCAGCGGGGATATACACTGTCCAAGGACCCTAACCAAGAGGCAGGGCCCGGACAAACCTCCGAAGAAACCATGTTTAAACTATTATGACATCCAATTATTCAGGCTATATTCAAAGTGGTGAAGTATTTTATGCAAACTACTATTCAGACTTTATAAATATGATGAGTGACTGTGTTGAATTCATTTTCCATGGATCTATCATTTGTCCAAAACGTGTTCAGAAACGAATTTACACTTCAGTTCAGAACAGAATTATACTTTAATGAAACAAGATTACAAATACAAATGTAGGGTCAGGGAGTAAAACGATGATAGTCCAATTTTGTGAAATTTTTGATGACCGTACTATCTCTTAGCTTCTATAGTTTATCAACTTTTGGTCGAGCCAAAAATGAAGGTATTCCATTGAAAAACGCATTGAAAATAGCGAGAAGAACGGTGAAATTCAACGAAATAATGATAAATAACTATAGCCTAAAAACCTGTGACTATCATCTTTTTTCCCCTGACCCTCCAAATGTTTTAAAGTGTTGGTGATTTTTAACATGTTACATGAAAAAAAAAATGTTCCGTGAAGGAAAATTCACGACGCTCACATTATTTCAACTTGTATAAGGTTTAACATTTTCAAAGGTGATGCAAAGTATACTTAATTTCAATTCCTAACTTACTGGAAAAAAACAAAATAACGAAATAGGGATCGGGGTAATGAAAGGGAGTCTCCCCGGCTCCCTTAGTTTTGCTTTCGTGGGGGGAATGAGTTGATTTCCGATAGTTTCATGTTTACTTGTTACAAGATTATAAAAAGGATTTTTGTTCTTATGTAATAAAGCACATAAAAATTGTAGTTTTCACTTCGATGAAGGGGATATCTTCAATCTAAAGAAACATGTTATGATAATTTAGATTATTTAATTATCGGATATAAACATGTTAAGTAAATAAATACTATTTTTTACTGTATTTTTACACATGACATTGCAATTTCTTGTTTTCTTAAATAAATTACGATTTTAAATATCGGTTCCTTACAGTTATAGGGCACACTTATGTAATTGTAGGAGAAGTGTGGTTTTAAAATGTTCTTTTATTATTATGATTATTAATATATATACATATATTTAATTTTACCGCAAGAATTCAATTTTTTTTTTCTTGATTGCTCATGTTTATTTTCCTACATGAAACCATTTAATAATATGGTGAAAATGTATGACAAAATACTCAATTAATAATAAAAGAAAATAGTTCAAAGAGTACAGAGTCATACAAAAGGATGAAAAATATTTTTTACACTCAAATATTTTTAAAAATGTGCTCGAATTCAAATTAAGTTTTCGGATACCTTTTTCTAAATCTTTTTAATTCATAAATACGCGAAAGTTTCAGACTTTCTTATTCAGATATCAGGAAATCGAACAGCGTTTTTCGTTTTATTATAAAAGTAACTAATCTTACTGAAAATGTCGTTGAAGGTCGCCCTTTGAACCTATTTTTCGGATAAGTTCACGAAAAAATTGTAATTGTAACTCACAATGTGCCGAATTTATAGGAAAATTAAAGACGCTGTTCGATTTTTAAGTATTTGAATGTTAATTCTTGAAAAATTTCAGGCAAATAGGAATAAAAATGAAATTATTGTCAAAATGAGATGAAAGAACTTAAAAAATATATGCTAAAGCTGGTAAAAATAAAATTATTTTAAAGTGAAGGTCTCAGAAAAAAATAAAGCAATAAAAATGCTTGTATTTCATAATATCATCACAGACCTTCTTAAAAAAAAAAAAAAAAAAAAGTGCAGGGCAAACTTATTCATTTTCGATGTCATCATCAGAATCATCCGGAAAAAAATCATCATCATCATCGTCGAACGAAATAATTAATGGATCACACATTTCTTCTATTATGCCGTCTTTCTTCCAATACTCATTTTCCAGGTGTTCTATGTTCGTGCAGTAGTTTTTCCATTTCTCAGCATTAACATTTTCTAGTGCAAGGTTGGTCAATTTAAAAAGTTGATCCATATTTAAATCCGCCGTTATATTTCTTTTTCGAATGAATTCCTTCATATCCGCCCATACATACTCTATTGTCACAATATTTTACATTAACTTATTATCACAATATTTTACAACATTGTTTAACATATTTTTCACTGCACTGTGAAAATGTTTGCCTTGAGAGCTTTTAGATTCTTTTAAATCCATTTTATACAAGTAGAAACAAATACAAAATGAATAGCAAACAAAATAAGGAGAGAGAAAACAAACGCTAATAGTACTAGAACAGCCAGTGAAGAAATGACAAGCGGTCAGGCAAGATAAGGGAAACCTGTATTTTGTCTCCTCCTAATATAATGCTTCCCTCCCTTCGGATGGGTCTATTTTTTTGGCAGCATGCCAAGGTCCGTCTTTTTAGAGCGGTTCCACAGTAACCTTGTTGTCTGTCGGAAAGTAAATAGAGAGACGGACCCCGAAGCGGAAATAAATTGAAAACGACCCCCTCAAATACCTGGGTCATTCAAAGCGGGTGAGTTTTTGTCCAAAATTAAGAAAAGTTACCGTCCGATTTTCACAAAATATGCAATTTTGGAATCAGAAAAATAAAACAAAACTGTGAGTTTAAACCTCTAATAGTTTTCTTAATACAACAAAAACCGAAGCAGGCCAAAGTTAGGTTTAGCAGATTTGATTTTCTAAACAAATCACTCGTTGCCATTGGCAAAAGAGAAATAAATCAGACAAGTAGCAATTTTTCCAACTCAGTGAAAATGTGTCCAGACCGGGACACGAAACCAGAATCTTTGGCTTTAATTGCCAATGCTGTTCCAATTGAGCTATCTGGACGGCATTCCAGCGAACACAATTCACTCAGACAACCATGTTGGTAATGATATTTGGTCTGTTATTTGAAACAGCCCGACAGAATAAACCGCAGTTTATGGGGCTCCAATAAATGATTGATGTGTAATTAAATTTTTATTATTTTAACACAATCATACTGATTGGTAAATAAATCAGGCGAGTAGACATACTTTCACTCAGTTGGAAAAGTTACAACTTTGCCTGATTTATTTACCAATCAGTATGATTGTGTAAAACAATAAAAGACATATTAGAGCTCAAGTTCAACGTGTCACGATTTTTCTGTCAATTTAATAAAACTAATTTAGCTAGGTAAGAAAATTTAAATATTTGAAATTTCCGTAAAATTTATCATTTAGTGTGCAAACATTTCAGTGTATACACAGTTCAGTGTACAAACATTTCAGCGTACATACATTCAACAGATATACCAGATGTTATAAAATGGACTGACTGATTTTAAAATTCAGTAACTTGGATACGGTGGCAGATATTAAAAAAATTCTTGCAGGAGGTTTATGGAAGATGTCAGGACTTTTTTACTGTGATTCCTGATTTTAGTTCGAATTCAGTAATAGATGGAACTGCGAGCAATAGACGCCCAATCGAGGCAGAAGCAAAAATCCTCCCGGCATTGATGCAAAGGAAGGAGGTTAAGTATATGGAGTGGGTCTCACTCACCAATACAATCTTATAAATAATTAATAAATATAAAATCGTCTCTCCACTCGAATACTGCTTATTAAATTCATGCCCGATTCTGAACGCTATCTTTATCGGTACGCTTTATTTCTATGGCAATACTGCCTGAGTTCAGAATCGTACAAGATTGTATTGGGGAATGAGACCCACTCCATAGATTTAACCTCCGTCTTTCGCATCAATGCGAAAGTTTCAGTTTTGGCCTCCATAGAAAATAACCAGCTATTATTTCAAAATGCAGCAGATGCTACTCCTATAGAAGTTTAGTGACTTTGGTGATTCTCTGTGATATTGGTGACATGTGATTTTATTGACTTTTTACTGACTTTAGCTGAAATCTCAACTTTAAAACAAGTTTTTAATTTAAAGATGCTTCAATTTAGACTTATATTGTAACTAATTTGATATTTTCATTTTGTTCCTGTTTTGTATTTGCTTATATTTGTATAAATAGTTTAAAGATGGTTTCTTCGGAAGTTTAACCGGGCCCTGCCTCTTAGATAGCGTCCTTGGATAGTGGATATCCCCGCTGATCGGGGCTTGTAGAACTTTAGCCAATCGGTAGGACTACCCGCTCATCTGAACCTGAACCTGAACCTGCTTTCAGTGCCATCTGCCATCTATCGCTGCTATTTAAACTAAAACCGGGAATCACAGCAAAAAAATCTCCTGAAATCATACATTAATGTCTTGCAAGAATTTTTTTAATATCTGTCATCACCGTTTGCAAGTTATTCAATTTTAAAATCAGTTAGTCCTTTTTAGGACCCGGTATATAGGATAGGCTAAAAGAAAAAAAAAATTTGCAGATGTCATAATGTAAATTTTAGTATATTGTATTGGTGGATAAAACTTTTAAATATTTGTGTACATTTCAGTCATTGACAAGAGACTTAGAAAGTGAATTTTATTTTATTTACAGTTTATGAATGTAACTCTTAATTCCAATATAAAAACAAGTGATTTTTTGTACGCTTAACAATATATAGATTTGTAAGATTGCAAAAACTTTTTTATGTTAGAGAAGATGACAGGCAAATAGGTTTTATTTCATTAAGTATGATCCACATTATACGAATTAAGCAAAAATGTTAATTATTTAACTCATAATCCTCTGGCATATCATTAATTACTATAATTAGTTAAACTTTAAAGCAGTTAACAAATATTAATTGCACAAGACAGCACTTGATTTATAGTTTATATATTTTTAAAAGCTTAGAAATTAATGTATTGAGAAATGTGCATAAATATGTAATTAAATACATTAACAAAAATTAAGAGAGATGTCATAGAACATTTCAATTTTTCAAACAAATGTTGCGCTTACTTTAGAGATGTTAAAAACATTCAGTAAATAAAGTTATAGCTCATTTATTACAGCAGTTTATAGAAAAATTACAGCTGTAATTTCGCTTTTATAGAATACGAGATGAATAGAAAGAAATTGCGTGTTATTTAATTGAAACGCCAGTTTTCATTTATCAGTGAAACTCACAATTAATGCTTCTTAAATAGTATTTGTATACTATTTAATAGCATGAAAGGGTTTTAATTTTCAAAATCCAAATGTTTAAAGAAAATTATTTACAAATTGCTATTAAGTTTTTTATACATTCTTAGCTTCATTAAAATATATTTTATTTCTCCTTAAAGTGGATTTTGATACAGTCTGTTAAGATTTGACAACTGAAACTGCCTATCATAAAGATATGGTAAACGATTTACGGGATTTAAGGTCTGTAAATGATTATATTATAAGTTCCAAAATCATATCTGATCTATAACATATTATTAAGTAGTTGGTTTTGGAATTTATTTATTTATTGGAAAAGAAAATTTTGGAGGAGTTAATAATTCATCACTATAAAAAAAAAATATCTGTTGATTGCCAGTCAAATTTCCGTATTTTTGCGGAATTTCTTTCTCCGGTGAAATGATTTCGTGAATGTATCAGAAATTACACTGTTAAAAATTTGCAGCAAACTGCCCAGTCATTTGACCGTTTTTATAGAAAACGGTTACATAACCGCTATTTAACTCTATTCTGACCATAATATGGACAATGATATTGTCAGAATAGAGTTAAATTACCGTTATGTAACCGTTTCATAAAGATATGGTAAACGATTTACGGCATTTAAGGTATGTAAATGATTATATTATAAGTTCCAAAATCATATCTGATCTATAACATATTATTAAATAGTGGGTTTTGGAATTTATTTATTTATTTGAAAAGAAAATTGTAAAAGTTAATAATTCATCCCTATAAAAAATATCTGTTGATTGCCAGTCAAATTTCCATATTTTTACGGAATTTCTTTCTCCGGTGAAATGATTTCGTGAATGTATCAGAAATTACACTGTTAAAAATTTGCAGCACACTGTCCAGTCATTTGACCGTTTTTATAGAAAACGGTTACATAACCGCTATTTAACTCTATTCTGATCATAATATGGACAATAATATGGTCAGAATAAAGTTAAATTACCGTTATGTAACCGTTTTCTATAAAAACGGTCGAATGACTGGACAGTTTGCAGCAAACTTTTAACAGTGTAGTAAATATGTCATTTAAGACTATCCTTGGCAGATAATAGTGCTAAAAGTCTAGTTAATTTGTGTTTTTTACAAAGACTTTGAGATTTTTTTAAAATATATTTTTACACTCTAAAAAGAATTTCCGTATTTTTACAGTACAATTTCCGTATTTTGACGGATTTTCTTATTTTGTAGTGTAAAAACAAAACAAAACAAAAAAAAAATATCCTACAGCTTTAGAATAAATGAAAGTTTGGCATTATCTGTCAAACCCACGCTTTTTGTCACTTTCACTAAACATTTTCACAGGCAAAAAGAGTACCGTAAAAATAAAGAAATTGTACTAATCAACGAATTTTATTTATTTATTTATTTAATTATTTTTCATTTACTTATTTTCCATTAATTTATTTTTTACGGTGAATAGTGCGCAGTTTCAATTGCATTAAATTTTTATTTTTATTTTTCGACCGTGAATATTTTAGAACATGTTTATAAATAAGCAAAGACAGTTATAGTAAAAAAAATGTATGTTCAGCCAAAATTTGTAAAAAAAAATTTAAAAATCCCCCCTCCCCCCTTTCAGAAAAAACTAAATTAAATACATCACCTATTTGAATAGCTTGTTGAAATAAGTTGTTATGTTACTTTTTCTCAAATCTTGTTTTATTTTATGGGTGAAGGTGTTATGAGGTGAGGTAGTCTATTATATGGTATCGGTTACTAAGATTCTATTGAGACTTATCAAGTTGAGACATTATTTATTACTATTTACTATTAATATTTACTAAATATTATAATATTCCTAATATTTAATGTTTGAAAATTCCCGAGTTGAATAAACTTTTCTGGGATAGTTTAGTAAATTTTTTTAACATTTTAAACAGTTGCCACCAAGAAAATAAATCAATAATTTTTTTAATAAACAGCTTTTAGTCCTTATTATACAAATTTTATTTTTATAACATAACATCTTCTTCTACTAAGCTCCCCAATTATTTACTCATACTCGTGTTAAAACATCATTTGATTTTTTAATCAGTTATTTTTAGGTGCGTTCGTAATTATATAAATACGTAGCACCTATTGTCGTCGTTTTGTCCGTCCGCCCGTCTGTCTGTCTGTCCGTCCGTCCGCATATAACAATGCAAATACTACCCAATCGAATGGTTTGAAATTTAAGATATATTATCTATATAAAACAAGTTCGGAATGCTTAAATTCATCTTTGTCGAATTAAAATAAAAAAGTGCACACAAAAACATGTGATTCACATTACCTAAAAGATGATTAACCCCTTCAGGGGCAAAGTAGTCTTGTAGCTAAAATATTGAAATGATTGATTGACACCAGGATTCACGAACGAATTTATTTTTAAATAGGTAAAAGCTTTTCCTCATATACCTTATAAATTCAAAATTTGATTATAAAATTCTTGTGACATTGTGGCATTTTGGGATTAAAATTAAGTGTTATATATAATATACCGGTGCCCTTCAAGGGGTTAAAACCATAGGTGCCAACCCTTCATTAATATTCCGTAATATGCGGGATAATTTGACCCAGTTAAACTACGCTTCAAACCAGAAAAATCATTGGATGAATCTTTATTTATTTTATTTCAGGTTTCTACGTGGAATTTATTTAATCTCATTTCTTAAAGAAAATTCTGGTGTGAAACGTGTTAATCCTGGGTCAAATTAACCCGCATATTACGGAATATTAATGAGAGGTTGGCACCTATGTTAAAACTTTAATTAGATTTTAAATTTTAAAACATTAAAATATTAAAATCGAGCACTTTCGGCATCAAAATTTATAAAAACAGGTGTTAAAACACAGACGTCTAGATCACATTTATATAACAGTATATTATATAACAGTATATTATCTTTGCAGAATTTTGTAGAGACATTTCAAATTTTATGAAAATCGAATCAAAACTTTAGAAGATATTAATAAAAATATTTATTAAGAAATTTGAATTTTTTTTTTTTTAATAAATCGGTGTTTTCTTGTTATAGGAGCTTCCGAGGTTTAACCGTCAAGCGACCGAGATATTTATTTTATTACTGAAATTAATCTGCAGACGATATAATTCATTTTACAAAATTAAAAATCATCAAGATCTGAATATTTATATAACTAGCTATAGTACGAACGCACCTCATTTGTCACGTTTGACGTACAATTTCCAACTTGTTTAAATAGTTTTAAGTCAGTATTAATCAGTTTTCTCATATACGAATGTCGGTTTCTAGGATGTTTTCCATATTTTCAGCTATATAATTGAATTTATAAATTTTCTGTATTTCCTGTAAAATTCAATAAAAGATTTAATTTACATTTGTAAACAAGAATTATATCCAACGCATGAAATCACTTGGAAAACTTTTAGCATAAAAAATAATGATAAACAAGCAACATTTTTTTTTACTGTAAAGTATTGTAGAATATAGCAAGATAATTTGTTTTAATCATACTTATAGTCCAATTAAGCATTTTCTACTTCTCAAATCAAAACAAATCCATATTAATTATACCTACTGTTAATTACACTAATGATTTATAACTTGATAGCAATTAGCGAAAATTTAAGTACCCTTGGAACAGCATTTAATCCATATTTTGATTTTGGAGAACTAAAAGAAACACACTCTCGCTAATAGGTATAAAAAATGACGAAATAAACAGCTTTTAAGTAAATGCATCTGAAGAAATTAAGAAAGATGTCATAAATTGTCTCAATATATCACACGGATGTTTATTCGTTATAACTCTTTGGGATTTGAAAAAATAAACAAATAAAATGGGCATTTTTTTTTCCTCTTTTCAAACGCATGGAAAAATTTACTGCACTTTTATTTCTCAGAGCCCAAAGAAGCATCTAAAAAACAAATGGAAACAAATAGTGCGTGATCCAGGTAAAACAACAATTTGCATTTATTAATGATGTTTGCAATTAAAGGGTTTTCGGGAAAAAACAACATTTTTCATTACACAAGAGATCTTTAATTTTCATTATCTAATCGTCTCTGTAAGAATTTACAGCTTCTCTGAACAATTAAGTTCATAATATTGGAAGATGTGATTCTATTTTTTTTTCTTTTCATTTCTTTCCTTTATTTTTCATTGAAGTGTTCTTTTGTAATGTATTTTTGCGCTGCTCTCGTGATTTCAATTAAAGAATATATTTTCATAACCTGAAAACAAAATCAAAGCTATGATAATTCGCTATAATAAAGCTATAATAGTATAAAGCTTTACTATAAAGCTATAATAATCAAAACAATAATGATTTTTCTGAATGTCAATATGTTACTAAGAAATTATTGAATGTCATGCTTGTAGAAATTAGTTTATGTTAAAAATCTTTTAAATTAAATCGTATCTTGTAGTTTTAATAATTCGAGCTTGTGGTTTTGCCCGACAAACTAAAAAGCTATAATTTGATTACTTTTGGCACTGTACTACAATAATTTGCACAAGCACTCCTACATTACAAAATACAAACATATAGACACTTATGTATATGCGTCTATATATATATATATATATATATATAATGAAAATGAAATCCCATGTGTGAAAGAGGTTACCATATATTTTCGTAGACCTCCTTGATAGATCAAGAAACATTTATCCTTTTTGACACTATAAATTTGAGAAAAAAAAACTATAATGTTCCAAAAATTGCTACAGGCGAAGTTTATTATTTATTTATTTATTTATTTATTTTTGTAAAACATGCGGTAATAAACATCTTTAGTATCAATAATGTTTATTAATCATTCATTAGTTAGTACTTCTTGTTCATTAATTACTCTAAATGTTTAAATTATGACAGTGAAAAGATTCTTTATTTAATTATCATGCAGTATTCAGTATCCAAAAAACTGATGATAATTAAAGTCATAAAGGTAAGGATTAACTGACGTGCATAAAATGCATTGTCACATTTAGGTTTCTTTGGACATCTCATTTATGTTTTACCTACTGTAAATATGACAAAAATGACCTAAATTTGACAATGCTATAATTTTGTTTAGATTACATATAATAATTAATTTTTTTTCAAAGCAAATTAGCTTAGAATTAAACACATACTATTCGATCTCTTTCTGATTATATTTCGCATTTTAAATTTAATAAATGCTAAATGTCCCCTAAATGTCTTCTAAATGTGGCAAACATATCAGAAATCGCATCACATAATATATCATAATCACATCACAATCGCAATCACACCATATCATAATTACATAATATATCATACAACATCGCATCATAACTTATCAATAATCACAGTAACCGTATCTAAATAAATAAAAATCTGGAATTATTAGCTTCATTCTTTATTTTCGAAGGAAATAAATCCACAGTTCATAAAAAAAATGATTTCTACCCATTAAAACCAAATTGTTAAAATTTTTAACTCTTTTCTCAATGCATTACAAAAAGAAGCGAAATCAAAACAAGCAAGAGTGAAGAAACATAACAACTGAAAGTAAACTACATTAATAAATTCCTGACAAAAAATTATACATATAATTTTTGGTCTGACCTTCAACCAACTTCCCGGTGCACAAAACGTAAATAAAAATCATTTTTAATTGTAAAATTTAATAGATTTTTCACATTTAGTATATTCTCTTAAATTGCCGCCCCCCCCCCCCCCCACTACCAATTATACCAAAAAAACATTCTCATTTAGGTTTTAACTACTTAAGACAAAAATGACATAAATGTGACAATACTGTATTTTTGTTTAGATTAGAGATAATAACTCAATTTCTTCAAAGAAAATTATTTTAGAATCAAAAGCATGCTAGTTGATCCCTTTTCAGTTATATTTAGCAATTTAAATTTAATATATGTTTATTGTCCCCTAAACGTGAGAAACTTATTAAGAAATCGCATCACATTTAGGCGCAATATTTTTATCTAAATAAACAAAAATCTGGAATTGTTAACTTCCTTCTGTGTGTTCGATGGAAGAACTTAAAAAAAAAAAATCATTCAAAATAAATAAATAAATTTAATAAATGAATTTATAAAAATATAGATTTCTCAACTATAATCTGCGCGTTCAACACAAATAGAACGCAGCTAATGAGATATATGCTGCGCTTGTATCAACTTAACCCTTTCAGGGGCAAAGTAACTCTCTTGCTAAAATGTTGAAATGATTAACTGACACCAGGATTTCTGAACAAATTTATTTGTAAAAGAGTGAAAGCTTTTCTGAACGTACATTATAAAAGAAAAATTTGTATTATGCAATCCTAGTGCCATTGTGGTGTTTGGGGATTAAAATTAAATGGGACGTATAATATCCCACCGCCCTTCAAGGGGTTAAAAGCAACTATGATAATACGTTTCACTTTTTTCGTAATGCATTATAAAAAAGAAGCAAAATTGAAACAAACAAACACCAAGAAATATATATATATATATATATATAGGTAAGGAGATGGACAATATTTTTCCTTTGGGTTCAAGGCTACAAAAATTCGTCTGCTTGAAAATAACATTCAGAGCCATGTCTTTGTAAAGCATTATGTTTAAAAACTTACGCTTATATTTTTTATTTATATCGAGTTTTAGATATTTTCAGGAACAGGTATAGGTTATACATGAGTTCTTTTCTCAATTTTAATGCAATTTCATGCATATAATTAATTTTATTTATAAAATGAAAATTGTTAATTTTAATTAATGAGTATTATATGAATTTTATATTATGTATTTGTCGACCAGTATTTCGTACAAAATAAACACACAATAATAACACGTTTTCCGCATGCATATATCTGCATTTATGCTGCCTCAAATGTTGCAATAGGTAAACAAACGTTCTAGTCGCTAATTTTACGCCACGTGATTCGCATAGTGACGTCACATGAATATTGTCCATACATTATCGCCTCATTACATCAAACTTGTCGGGAGACAAGTGCGATGTACCCGATAAGAAAAAGGTCGATATATCCGAAAGCATGATATAATCAAGGGCATATAAACAATTAAGATGATAATCTGAAAATAAATGTTTTACATCTGTCTCCAAATCGCTAATTTATACGCATAATACAATATTCTCACAATATTTAAAACATAGAATTAAATTTTTTTTTAAAATTATTATTTACTTGTGCAATTGTTAAAAAGTGCAGTTAATGGGAATACTTTTATTATTTTCCTTCTGGCCGGAGACGTAAAACAAGAAAGATATATCTGACTGAGTGACGTAACGAGGTGTGATACAACGAGGGGTCACAGTAATAAAATTTACATTCATATTATAAACTGATTTCGACTAACATTCTTACATATTACCTATATATTTTTTCCGGTACATACTTAATTTTTTTCATTATTTTATTTCTAATGTGTGTGTAAAACATAACATATTCAAATACAAAAATGAAGTAGAAAATATCATCCATTCAACAAGAATATATTATCTTTAGTTTTTTTTTTTAAAGGTAGGCGGCTTTTTATTTCTTAATTAAATGTAACATACGTAGTATAAATGTATTTAAAATTCTAGACTAAAATTTTAACTACATAAATTTCAGCCGAATCTATTTCAAAAGAATGACACATAGATATTTTTTTTAAGCTTTAAACAATACAGCAATTTAACAACAATGACTTGCAAGAATACCCAGCAAAAACAAGTTCTTTAACCTTTACGGGCAAAAGCAAAATGTCTCTACATATTCACAACAAGCACATGCAAAAAATCGGTTACATAATCCTGTAACTATGGCAAAATCTTTATTTTATTTATATATTTTTTTTCAAACGGGCAATCTTTGATTCATGGAGAAACATTCTTCAAAACATTGCACTGCCTAGAATATAAATCAGATGCGGCAGACATTCTTTACAAGCTTTGACTAAGAACCTGGCTACCTGGAGTTACCACTTCATGAATAATACGCAGTAAAAAAATTCAAAAAATAGCAAAAGAAATACCTTGGTCTTCTCGGTACTTTTTACCTCCTGCTGGGATGCTCGACACTAGCATGAAGAATATGTCGATTGTTTCTGAAAGTACGGGGGATAAGATCTCTAGCTTATTAATGTCCCAGTCCACGCCTCTAACTCAACTTTGTTCCTGTTTTGGGGTCCTCGAGCTCGTTACGTCCCTCTTAAAAGAATTATGAAAGGAAAAAGTACTTCTTAAGGTGAGCTTCAAGAGGCCCCCGTCCTCATTATGGAAACCTACTTCATTAAGAA
The DNA here is from genome assembly GCA_963931845.1 of Maratus michaelseni. Classification (NCBI taxonomy): domain Eukaryota; kingdom Metazoa; phylum Arthropoda; class Arachnida; order Araneae; family Salticidae; genus Maratus; species Maratus michaelseni. The sequence continues at coordinate 109,488,176 of OZ007595.1, forward strand.
ATCTATTTTTCGATTACATTAATAACACGATTTGCTTTTAAATGAGTGTTTTGTTGGTTGTTTATCTTTCTTAGACTGGAGGAAAACAAGAGAAAATAATTTACTGTATTGATTCTATATTAAATTACATACAAATAAAGCAATTCTACGATGAAGAAAACTTTTTTGATAATTTTAGCTGTTCTTATAATGTAACTTTTGAAGCTGAATTTGAAAATCACAATAAAAGTGATGTATCATGCACTATTTTTGCCCAAATTTGACTTTTATTATATGTCAGCGAAAGGAAAAAGTACTTATTAAGGTGGGGCCTTCAAGAGTCTTCATTATAGAAACCTACTTCATTAAGAAATATATTTTTCGATTACATTAATAACACGATTTGCTTTTAAATGAGTGTTTTGTTAGTTGTTTATCTTTCTTAGACTGGAGGAAAACAAGAGAAAATAATTTACTGTATTGATTCTACATTAAATTACATACAAATAAAGCAATTCTACAATGAAAGAAAACTTTTTTGATAATTTTAGCTGTTTTTATAATGTAATTTTTGAAGCTGAATTTGAAAATCACAATAAAAGTGATGTATCATGCACTATTTTTGCCCAAATTTGACTTTTATTATATGTCAACGAAAGGAAAAAGTACTTATTAAGGTGGGGCCTTCAAGAGTCTTCATTATAGAAACATACTTCATTAAGAAATGTATTTTTCGATTACATTAAAAACACGATTTGTTTTTAAATGAGTGTTTTGTTGGTTGTTTATCTTTCTTAGACTAGAGGAAAACAAGAGAAATTAACTTACTGTATTGATTCTACATTAAATTACATGCAAATAACACAATTCTACAATGAAAAAAAAAAACTTTTTAAATAATTTTAGCTGTTCTTAAAGTAATTTTTGAAGCTGAATTTGAAAATCACAATAAAAGTGATGTATCACGCACCATTTTTGCACAAATTTGACTTTTATTACATGTAAGCGAAAGGAAAAAGTACTTCTTAAGGTGAGGAGCTTCAAGAGGTCCCGTCCTCATTATAGAAACCTACTTCATTAAGAAATGTATTTTTCGATTACATTAAAAACACGATTTGTTTTTAAATGAGTGTTTTGTTGGTTGTTTATCTTTCTTAGACTAGAAGAAAACAAGCGAAAATAACTTACTGTATTGATTCTACATTAAATTACATACAAAAAACACAATTCTACAATGAAAAAAAACTTTAATACTTTTAGCTGTTCTTATAATGTAATTTTTGAAGCTGAATTTGCAAATCACAATAAAAGTGATGTATCATGCACCATTTTTGCACAAACTGGACTTCTATTATATGTAAGCGATGTTACTATCTGCTTATTATAATTAAAACGCCTAATTTAAATTAAATGAAAAAAGTTAACAAAAAAAAATTTATTTCCTAAATTCATATATGTGTAGTGTTACACATTTCATTAGAAAAATATATTTATCCTATATTAGAGAGAGAAACTTGGGGATGAGGACAAGATAGACAATGGGTTCCACTTTGTCCAAACTGCAAAATGAACATTCAGATTTTGTATTGTGGAAATAAACTAAATAGCGCACTGATAATTATCTTAATTGCTCACGTGATGTTAGTGGTTATAAGTCTGAAGACAAGAATGCCTTTATGCATCCAAATCTTCCTCAGCTTTAACTCTTATTCCACATGGTTCACAAATTTCTTACATTGTTTTACAAGACATATTTGAAGAATCACCTGATCCTGATTCAGATAACGCTGCGGTTGATGATTTTCAACGTACCGTAAACAGTTATGCTCCTCAACTATTCACTCAATCTGCATATATTTATTTAATCAGAAATATGATGTCTAAAGTAGGGGTGCAGAACCCGCTGGCTGGCAGACCATTAAGCTATTACTATTCCAGAAAAGAAAAATATAAATTATTTAATGACAGAGACTTTGCGAGTAAATAAGACAGATTACATTATGGAAATTATGAAACCAAACGAATTTTAGGCAAAAAGATTACGCAGTCCAAGTTTAAAGTATATGCTGAAACTTTAGATTCAAAACTAAAAGAAAAAACAAGTTAACAATTAAAACATCAGCTACTGTGTATATGACCAGAGAACAGGTGTTTTCGCTTATTTTCTACTGAATAGTGACTAAGTTTATTTTAAAGATATTAATAGATTAATACGCAAATTTGACTTAAAGCACAGGAATGGAGACATTTTATTGATTGTATTAAAAGAAATATTTAACCTGTTCTCTTAAATAATTGAAACAAACACGTCTCTGTACCTATTGTTCAAATGTCAGTGGAATAATATATATTGTTGCTGGATATTAACTCTTGAAAATGCAGAATCATTACATAATAAAAAAAAAAAACCCGCAGTTGTACTAACGAAAGGAAAAGGCAGTATATGACCTATTACAAAGAAAAATAAATTAATTTAAATTTATTGCAATGCATTCTACACGTATACGTATATCTCTGTATAATGTTTCAAACAAAGTTTTTCGATTTTTTTTATTTGCCTTTAATAGGTTCAACAGGCTATCATAAATCCAAGTAACACATGTTGATGCAGATTGTGAAAAAACTGTCTGTGTTAGGAAAAAAATAAGATAATTTTTTTAAATAAGCATCCCAAAAATATATACAATCAGTATAAATCTTTTAAAAAGTTTTCACTAACTTAAATTTTATAGACCTGTGTAAGATGTTAAAATGTCCTTGCAAATCAAATTTTACCTGTACCAGGTTCCTGTACACAACAAAAATGCTTTGATTAAGACACTGATACTTTTTATTTATATTAGTGTGTTTTAAAAAGATCTAAATATGGACTAAAACAGGCAAAAAACAGCACTAAAAACACAGAAAAAGTAAGAAATACAATATTTCTGTAAAGTAAAATATTTGCAGTTTATTATATTAAAAACTAAATGAATAACTTCCAACGTCCACACCTCTAACTTTACTTCCCGAGAAGGACTGCTCAGACTAGGAACCAAGTCTGTAGAGCATAGACGTCCCTCCCGGAACACACCTCTAACTCAACTTCGTTCCTGTTTTGGGGTCTTCGAGCTCGTTATGCCCCTCAAAGTAATAATGAAAAAATACTTCTTAATCTCTCGTGATTTTATTTATTTAAATTAGTTATATGCTTAGAATGTACATCTATCTCTTGTACATCATTCGCAGGGTATATTTCGAAAGTTATCAAAATGTAATATTTTATTTACCACAGGTCATACTCGTGATTGATTCACAAGACAAAGTTTACTCAGGGCTTGCAGCGTTTATAAAATTTTCTATATTTGCTACCACTATTTCAAATAAAAAATCTTCGAGGTAGATTCCTTTAACATCTGTGCAATAGAAGTCTACAATAATTATATCGTTTTAAAATAGCAGCAGCAAAGTGAGAAATTTTAGGAACTGATTTACTTTACACCAGTCATGTTCATGATTAATGGACAAGAGGTTAAGGCGAGCTTCAAGGGATGCCCATTCTCATTATATAAACTTACTTCATTAATTATTTCGATTATATTAATAACATGATTTGGTTCTAAATGGGTGCTTTCTTTGCTGCCTTTCTTTCTGAGACTTAGAAAAAAAAAACAATAAAATAATAATAATTTAAAAAAAAAAAAAGCACCCAAAATGTTTCAGTTTATATTGGTTCCACAACAGATTACATGGATATGTCACAAAGTTGCAACAACTTTTATGCAAATTTGATTCGGTTTTAACAAGTCTGTTTTTGTTACAGTTTAAAGCTATCGGGCTTTACTTAAGACAAAGAAGATGATGTGACGCATGCAACGCACGCGAGCCCCTCCCTTATACCTTTTTTCAATCTTCCAAAAACACAAATAGGACTTCCAAAAAGTTTTGCATCCGAGCCTATATATCTGGCACACACTAACGGAGGCACTGAATAAGATTTAAAGACCCTTTCTTAAACATTTGAAAGGAATTTAGGATCACCAAAATTTTTTTCACACTCAGCCCTCTTTAGCATAGGCCTGCTTAAATTACAGATGCTTCTTATTACACTAGTATGTTTTAAAACAACTCCAGATATGAACATACAAAAATCAGTAACACAATCTGAGATGGATTTAGAAATGTAGCCCATCTAGAAATTTAAAATATTCACAAATTTTTACATTAATATAAAAGCTAAATGAACAATGTGCAAAGGATAATCAAGGCAAATGGTATTTTTTTTTTTTTGTCTTGGATCACAAAACTCTCGAAATGTATGTTTTTTTTTTTTTATATTTGGCTGAATTTCAAAAATTTCTTTGTACTTTAACTTGCAGAAAAAAAAAATTATATGAATGAAATATAATCAAGCAGAAAACAATTTCTAAATTAACTATTAGAAGTCTATTTTGCTATAAAATTCATTTCGGCAGCTTATATGCATGTTTATTAAAAATAAATTCATTGTAAATATTTTAAAATATGCTATGTTTCTTTTACTTAACATTTCTAAGTTGCATCGACAGCTTATTTGTGTACAGAAAAGGCCATTTCGAAGTGTTATAATTTGGATATTTTAATTCTTTAAAAAAGTACGAAATACGATTAAGCAAGATAATAAATGGAGCAAAATGAAATAAAATGGGGAATGGAATTCTTTTCATAAATAATCATCTTACGTTGAGATGAAATTAACGACTGTTCAGAATGTGTTAACTAATAAACTTTATCAGTTGTAATTTTCCAACTGGACGAAAAAAATGTCCGGGCCAGGATTCGAACCTGGGAACTCTTGGCTGAAGCTGCCATGATCTACCAACTGAGCCATCCGGTCGAAACTGGAGGGCATAGTTCATCCAGTATGCCCTCCAGATTCGACCGGGATGGCTCAGTTCGTAGAGCATGGCAGCTTCAGCCAAGAGTTCCCAGGTTCGAATCCGGGCCCGGACATTTTTTTCATCCAGTTGGAAAATTACAACTCATATCATTTCTTTACCAATTTGAATAATTGTGTTAAAATTAATCTAGTAATAAACTTTAATCTAAAATAAATGCAAAGAGTAGTGAAGTTTATAGAAAAATATTTATATCTTATTCAACATGTGGTAATTGGTAATAATATACAACAATCGAAGCTACAGAAATATCTTATACCCCTATCTATCACTTTACAATCTCTTCGTTACTGTGTTTTATATAATTCTTGACATAGACCTTTCTTAGAATTTTCAGAAATGTCTTTGTCCTTCAACGCGCAAAACAATGATGAGAAAAAGAAAGCATAATCAGGGAGTAAGCAATCGTCAACTATTGAAGTCTACATTAACATAAAACACAATTGGACGAAGTCTCAAGCATTTAACCACAGATGAGCAATCGCGAATTCAAATTATCTGTGACGAAGTCCTTTGGACATTTCTCTTTCTGAATCTATCCATCTGTCTGAGGAAGAAAAACAAAAAAACAGTAAGAAAAATTGTCTTTCTAACCCATTTCCTTATCCCTAACTACATTATAAATCATGTAATACTTTGCTGTAGATAAGCCTCGCTGACACAATGTGCTTATCTGTGGTCGCTATGTTTGTAGCCAGTTTTGACTTATTTGCTCGGAATACTAAGTACGGGCCGAGTTTGGAGTGAATTTGGAGACGATTTTTTAATGTCGGCGACTTGGTAATTCAGCAGACTTGCTTTTGTGGCTGAGATAGAGAGGTTTATTTTGAATTTAAAAACTTGAATCATACATTGTTGAAAATGGGGAGATAAAGGAGATGGATGGGATGCAGTCAAAACCTAATATGTAATTTTGAGTTATCACTAGTTCATTTTTATTTTCGAGAATTTTGAAAGGTTATTGATGGCCAAATGAAAGAATTGCTCTATGGTAAAAGAGGATATGTCTGAGTTGCGTTTAGTTTGTTTCGTAAAAGATTTCAATCTTAATATATTTATGATTATTAAAAACACAAACAATAAGTAAGTTCCATATGGATCAGAACATCTGTTTATTGTGTTTAAATACGAGTGTTTTCTGATATGGTAGACATACTGTGTAGGATATCTGTCTAAGTTGAAGAATGGTTCAGGAAGTGATCCTCCTAAATCTTTTTGTTCATTTAAGATAATGTTCATATAACTTTTTAGGCTGCTTCTACGGCAATAAAAATATTGATTAATCCAAATATTTGATTTCTTGAGCTTAAGATTATACATGTTTTCATTGATTTCACTGCAATAAACTACGTCACTTGTGCCTTCTATATTTAACCACGATTGTATTATATATATTTTTTAAATCAACAAAAAGCAGGATTATTTTTGTCACAGCAATGTTCTGCACCATAACATATTTAAATGAATTCAAAATTTTAAATAAAACTTTCTACGATCTTCAAATTACATGATTTGTGACGAATATCAATAACGTTAGAACGCACGCAAAATTGTATCAAAACTTAAGCATGTACGTCAAATCGCATGGATAATGTTAACACAATTTTGATAAAATTAAACCATTATCAATAAATAGGAATCAAGTGACCTTTCTTATTAGAAGAGAATTTATACCTATATTTATCATAAAACATCCAAAATTCTGAGAAGTTAATTAGATGTTACTCGTAGAATACTGAAGTATTCTACATTGTTCAATAATATTGAACTTTAAAATAAGTCCATTTAACTTATAACGTTGAAAGAACCAATTTATTTCAGGATCCAATAGAGATAAACTGATTGAGTCACGAAGATCAGGGCACTGCAAATAAATAGATTATTTATTTATTTATTTATTTGCTCATTTACTTTTACTGATAGCCTTAATAATTATATTCTACTGATTCAAATTATTTGTCATATATTTTTATTTTATTTTACATGACAATACAGATAGTTATAATAATCAAATTAGTGAAAGGGTTTAAGAAAATTCATTAAAAAGTTTTTGCATAAAACCCACGCACAAAAATTTAATTTATAAACCATTAAATCTTAGGCTTCAATACTATTATTTTGTCGAAATTAAATTTAAAGCTCTACTGCAAACTAAACTTCTGTAGATTAACAAAATGGATAGTTTCACCAATATTAATCTTACAGCTTTCTTCATCCGGCAAAGCATGTGTGCATTAGTTTCCTGAACGTTTAATAACTGAGCATTTGATTTTGAAATTGGAGCAAGTCCATTTTGTGAAAAAATTAGTTACATATGTTGCATAATATTAACAAGCACAATCAGAATTTCATCATAAATACTTTTAAAATCTTTAGTCTCTAAATTAAGAAGTATAATTATATGCATATAACTTATTACTGAATATGTTTTCTTATTTTTTCCACCTTTTTTCTATAAAATTAATTTATTTCTTGTTTTATTGTAACTTTTCTAGAGACTGGAATCTTGAAATAAAATAAATAAGTAAATAAAATAAAATATTGTTAATATAATTTTACATTATATTTTTAAAAAATCAACTTGTTAATATTATGCGGCATAAAAAATAATTCTATTCAAAGTGGACTTGCATCACTTTCAAATTCAGCGCATTTGAAATATTTGGTTGACCAAATAAATTACTAGTAATAAATTTATACTGATAGTAAAATATATTTATTATAAATTGATTAAAAATATAAATTTTATGTTAATTTGTAATAGTGCTCGCGAATGTACGTTTAATACGTTTAAAACGTATTGTAACCGGTAAAGATTTTGGATAGGTATAATATGGAAAAAAGGCTTAACTACGTATACGTCTAAACATATATAAACGTATATTCGCGAGCACTAATTTGTAATAAGATTTAGCTTTAATTAATTAACACTAAATATACCAGAATTTTACTCAAGTTTTATAAAAAATATTTCACACCAGAATTTTCATTTAAAATTATTTAACTTAATTATTTAACTTAACACTGTGTAATTTATGTTTTATTTATGTTATGATGAAATTGCTGTTTCGAATCGCCATATTTTCATTAGGAACCAATCAAATGACCGATTGTTGATAGATTTAATCTTAAATTGCTAGTAAATTGAACTAAATTAGATGTGCCTGTAATTCAAAGAATGAAAGTCTTCAACTTCCTTAGTTTATTGTAATCTTTGTTACCAATTGAATATCTAATAATTCGTTCTTCTAGAAGCGCAAAGGCTCCTTAAAACATCTGGGTGAATCATGATTTTAAACTTGTTTTTTTAATCATATACAGAAAATATCAATATTTCACTATTAGCTTTCATTTTTTTCTAGATCAGTGATTCACAAATTTTACTACACGGTAGGCTGGTTGACGATACGTGAAAATAATATTTTTAATGACGAAAAAACAAATATAAAAAGTTAAAATGCAAATACAAAATCTCAGCTCCATGACACAAATTCAAGGATAGCATTGAAATGATTTAGAGCCACGTTTGGGTACTTGTATATGAAAATGAATAACTTAAATGAACTTTCATCGTAAGTTTAATATGATTAAAAATTATTTTTATGCTGTTTTTACTATTTTTTTTATGTTAGGTTGCTATTAAAAAAATAAACTTTAAAAATAAGATACAAAAATAAGCCCCAAAATGTTGTTAAATTATTTGGAAAAAGCTTGATTAAGAGTCTAACCTACAAAACTCTAAGTCTAACCCTTTTCTAACCTACTAACGAAACAAAAACATACCTTTTTGCATAGAACTATGAATTGGGCGTATTTTTTAGCAGTAGAGTTCTCTTAAATGAAAATCCCAAACAAGGGATACGGTAACAGGCAGGGATGGAGTGGAGGATACATGATAATATACGCTGTATACCTTCTGGATAACTCGTAATACCTACCGTAGCTATAGTGTATACTCTCTGGTGTATACCTTCTGCTTATAGCGTATTCCCCTTAGTTGTTTAGGAGTCCCTTGTTTAGGAGTCAAACTTACAAAACCCTAAGTCTAACCCTTTTCTAACCTACTAACGAAACAAAAACAAACATTTTTGCATATAACTATACGTTGGGGCGTATTTTTGAGCACTAGGGCTCTTTTAAATGAAAATCCCAAGCAAGAGATACGGTAATAGGCAGGCATGTAGTGCAGGATACATGGTGGTATACACTGTATACTTTCTGGATAACTCCGTATACCCTCCGTAGCTATAGCGTATACTCTCTGGTGTATACCTTCTGCCTATAGCGGATACCTCCTGGTTATTTTACGCCTACAACACTGGCAACAGAAGGGGGGGGGAAGGTTGGGAACCGCTGTTCCAGGCGGATACAAATAAAAAGGAGAAGGGACGAAAAAAAAATATTTGGATTGAATTCTCTTAGCACTTTAATGCAAAATTTGCATTACAAGCCCTATCTGCATTAACTGCCGTGTGTGTTTGAAAAAAAAAATAATAATAATAAGCGGGGATCAATAAGCCGAATTAAAATTCTTATGATTTTTATATTATTTAAGATTAAAATAATAATAATAAATAACCAGGAGACGATAAAAAATTTTCGAACTAAATGTCTGTGTTTAGTTCCGGACTAAGAGTGCGAGAGAAATGTATCAATGGTCAATTTGCCTTAATTAAGAAAATTCATGTAAAATTACTTACGGTTCTTTCCGCTTAGTGGCAACATGAAACCAAAACCAACTCTTCCGAATCCCAATTCCTGTGTTCTCTCTTTCTCTTTAAGAAAACTTCTGCGTCCATCTCAGTAACCCAGACTTAGTCCAGGCAGGTGATGGAACATTAATATTTCTTCAAGAGAAGGATGAGCAACCCTATTTTCGCCAGCTGGCTCAATCACCAGATTTTGAAAAGTTTTCCATCAGGACCTCCCTTCCTCCCAACTTACAACAAAAGAAAAGAGAGCAAGCACAACATATTCTCTCTCCTGTAGAAGTTTTGATGAAGAGGTTTATCACCAGTGTTTCATTTTGACAGGTAATAATGGAATCCGCCATCGAGAAAAGTACCAGAAGGTGGTGTGTGAGGAAGGGGATGTTTAGAATAAATGGTTTGGGTGTTGAGGAGGTTGTATCCATTTTCAATCAACTGTTGTGTATGAGGATGTTACACCACTTTCAATCTAAAAAGAGAGAGAGGAGAGTTTGGAGAGATGAGATAATCTTTTTTTGCCGTATCAATCGGCAGATGTGACGTCAAGGAACAGATTAATGAAACAATAATCTGATGTTAATTTTTCAAAAAAATATTTTTCAAAGAGGTAGGCTGTGATGAAAATATTAATTTGATATTTGATTTGTGGTTTAGAGAAATAAAATATGAAAAAATTTCAAAACTTTTGCAGCTTTTGCAGAAGCAACGATTATAGTTTTGCAGTTTTTACAGAAACAACGATAAAGGTTGTACTTTGAACTTAGAAACCTGAGTAGGTGTTTAAAGTCATATTTTTATAATTCAGAATTTATTTTTTTAACGAAACAATTGCATGAAAACATACGCATATATCTAAGCAAATCTTGGTAAAATTAAATTTTCAGAAATTATATATTTCTATATAGTATATTTCAGAAATTGTATGTTGAGTATGTATCCATATTCCGTCAACTGTTACATATGAGAATGTTACACTACTATAATCTAAAACAAAAAAAGCAAAATCATGTGTCAAGCATAGTTCATGAGACGCTTTCCAACACATTTAGGATACTGTAACAAACCTTCACAGATTACTAAGTAAACAATTTAGAAAACCTATAACGCACTTGAAAATCCAATTTCAGCAATTACATACCCATAGTCACTATATGGTATGTAATTGCTGAAGTTTAGAACTATATATAGACTACCCATAGTCAAACAAAATATCCGATTTATTTTGTGCAGACCTCTATAAGATCTATAGATTTGTATGTATACTACACAATATTCTAAAATTTGCTTCATTTAGGAGATGCATAGCACAATTGAAAATTCCCCTTCAGCAATTTCCTTCAGTAAACGGAAATGCAAGTGAGATCTCTTGAGCACCCCTGTATTTGATCTATAGAATTTATAAGCATCAATTAATACGCAAAAAAATTAGTTACATTTATAAACGCGTACCACAACTGAAAAGGAGTTACTAGTAATTGCTGTTCATAGACGTTACTGTAATCAAATTCTTTTGAGTAACCCTGAAAATGAACCATACACTCTATGCATACCATATTCTACAGTAAGCGCCTCAGTGATATGTATAAATTGAAATATGTTTGAAAGAGTGTAACATCATTAAAATACGCCGCAAAAGACTTTTGATAGACCGTAATGAAATGGAATTATTTTGAGTGTCCATAAATACTACACACTTCATTTGCAATACCAAACATGCCATAGTAAATCCGAATAACATATAACAATTTCATGGCAATCCGAGTATATTTACGAGAGTTAGAGCACAGACAGATGACAAACAGACTGACAGACAGACAAACTGAATTCATAAACTCATTTCTACTATGTTAGAAAGTGTTAAAAAGAGAGTAATTTGGAGAGAAATATTTTTTGCAGTTTCAATCGGCAGATGTAACGTCTAATAAAATTAGCAAAACAATAATGTGATTTTATTTATTTATTTTTTAATATTTTCTTGTGAGTTTTTGAAATAATTAAAGTAAGTCGTGATGAGAATATTAATTTGATAGTTGATTTTCCCCTACGAATAATAATTTAAACAAATGTTTAAAACTTTTGCAGCCTTTACAGACGCAGTAGTTATCAAAATTCAACTTTGTACTTAGAAGTCAGAATAGCTATTTAAAGACATAATTATTATTTAGAATTATATTATTATTTAGAATTATATATATTATTTAGAGTTATATATATTATTAGAATTATATATATTATTTAGAATTTATTTTTAATGAAACAAATTACATGAAATAAATACAAAGGCAAATAAATGTCTCTAAAAAAAAATAAAAATCTCAGTGTATTTTACTTTTTTTACAGTACAACAAAAAACCGATAATAAACGTTCTTCATCAATAATACAAGTTAATGATTGAATATTTTTGTATAGAATAAAATACAACTATAATTTAAATGTGAATATAAAATTGAAAAAGTATGAAATAGAATTGATCAAAAACGTGTCTCTTTAAAAAGTAAAAAAGGTTTAAGGAAAAAATATCCTTATTTGGTAAAAGATATGAAGATAAAAAAATTTTGAAAAAGAAACAAGAAATATATTTTTAGGTGAATATTCCTTTATATTTAAAACAGAAAAGCACACACAAGCAAAAAATAACACAAGTATTGCATAGCTGCCAACTTTTACGCTTTTTTATTACTTTATTTGCCTTATTTATTCGCGATTTTCTGCGATTAAATAAGATAAATTTTACCATTCAAAATTAGTGGTAACAATAAAGTGTAAAAGTTGGCAGCTTTGATAATGAGATTTAACAAGTGAGTAGAATAGGGTAATTTTAGAGTAAAATAAAAATTTAAATATCCTCAATATTAAATTTAATACCGAATGAAAAAATTTAAAGGCTATATCTTTAAAATCTAAAAAAATTAAAGATAAAAGTGTCCTTCAATTTAAAAAAATAATTATAAAGATAAGAATAGTTACAAAGGGGAAAACAAATCTTCAGGTAAAGGTTCCTTTATCGAACTGATCGACACCTAAATAAATTGATTCTTTTAGATTTCGCCTAAATAAATCAAAATATGGTAATAGTAATCAAAATATGGTAACAGTGTATAGTGTATAACGTATCATTTTCTTAGATAGGAGGGTTTGTTTTTTAAATTACGGCATTTTGTGTCTTATTAAAATATAAGTGGAACTTGTGTACATAATAAAATGCAGATGTAAATAACTTATAAATAAGTAAATATAAGACATTAGCCGAGATACAGTGGCAAAAAGAAAGACAATATGTTAATGGAGATGTCTGGGAACGAAAAGAGGGAGACGAGAACGAAAAGAATAATGTCAGACAATGCTAATAAAATAGACTTACATGATATACTTAATTGATTTGTTATCTAAGATAATGCATATTACTTTTCCCATATTTTTGGTTTTATCTTGCATTAAAAACCCACATACGATTCTTCATTATTTGTTGTATTATTATACAACTATTTCCCTGAAAAATGGAGAAGGAATTCGGCCAGTGCAACCAAAAGAGATTAGAAAACACACATACACACACGCACGAACAACACCAACAAAAACAACAACAACAACAAAAACGATTTTTTTTTTTAGGTTTGACATGAAATGTTGTTGAGCAGAATTAAATAACATTTGAAGAACTTACTGGATGAACATGTTAAGTAGCAATTTAGTGAATTTAACAAGACAAGCTTTAAGGTTCACAGGATGCTTGCTCTATTTTGTTACTTTATTTAATCATTTTTTAACACTTTCCAACATAGTTGAAAAGAGTTTAAGAATTCGGTTTGTCTGTCAGTCTGTCCGTGCTCTGACTCACGTAAATATACTGCGATTGTCATGCAATTGATATATGTCATTGAGGCTTACTGTGGCATGTTCGGTATTGAAAATGAAGTGTGCAGCGCTTATAGTTTTTTTACACGGACACTCAAAAAAAAAATGCCGTTACATTGCGGTCTATGGGGGAAAAGTCATTTGCGGTTTATTTTAATGGTGTTACACAATTTCAAACATATTGAAATTGATATGATATATATCACTGAGGTGTACAACAAGAGACTAATTATAGAATGTGGTGTGCATATCACTTATAGCTTCTTTACAGGGATACTCAAAAGAATTCCGTTACATTACGGTCTATGAAGAAAAATCGTTTGCAGTTTATTTTAATAATGTTTCACTATTTCAAACATATTGAAATTGATAGATATCACGAACGTAGATTACAAGAGGCTTACTATTGAATATTGTGTGTATAGCGTTCATCGTTCATTTACAGGGACACACAGAAGAATTCGGTGAAAGTACTGCATATTAATAATAATTGTTGGGAATGCTTTTTCAGTTGCTGAACGCGCTTTTAAATTTAACTCCTTTTTTTTTGTTTATTACTTGGTGTGTATAAGTTGTATAGATTGTATACAGGGCAGCACAAAGTTTTTCGAGTACATTTCTGTTTAATGTCCGAAATTGCAGAAAGGAAATTTTAAATTGTGCTACGCGTTTCCTAACTGAACTAAAATTTAGCATTCTATTTAGTATACATACAAATCTATAGATTCTATACAGGGCTGCACAAAAGAGCTCGGATATTTTTCCGAATATTGTTGGTAATTCCTGAAATTGGATTTTTAAATATGTTATGCGTTTTCAAAATTGTTTAGTTAGATATCATCTTGCACCTTACGGTAAAAAAATTTGCAAAGTTTTTGTGGAAGTGTTGGAAAGTGTTACATAATCTATGCTTGACGCGTGATTTTTCGTTCTTGTATGTTTTTGGTGAAGAAATAGCATTTAAAATGCTGGAGTTTGGGGCCTCCGTGGCCCAGTGGTTAAGACACCACGCCGCTAATCGCTTGCGAGTGTAGGAGGTTGTGGGTTCAATTCCCACTGGTTCCATTGCACACACACTTTGTGTGGAACCCCCAGGTTGTGTCTCTTGTGTTGTCATGTTTCCTTGTACTATCTCGTCAAGATGTATGTAATTGTAGAATTCATGTATATGTTTCTGTGAATAATAAATAAATGTATATGGATCATTCGAGACGACAGCCTTGTAGCTATAGGTCTCAAAGCCCACCTCCCTTCAAAGTTCAAAGTCAATGCTGGAGTTTAATTGACATAGCTAAAACTCTTCAAATCAAGAAGGATTTTAATGATTTTTCGTGCTAAACTTTTTTTTTCAATTATGTTTCAAAAAACTTGTTTCTTATTATCGGAAGAACATCATATATACAGTTCGTTGCATAAAAGGAAAAAAGAAAAAGAAACAAGAACTATAAATCTTAAATCAGGCATAGATTATAAAAACCTTCCAACACTAACAGAATATTATTAAGAAATTTAATTTTTTGCATACAATGAAATCGATCATAGAACGTCCTGTAACTGAATTCTTTTGTGAGTCCCTGTATAGATTATGCTGTACGATAAATGCTCGCACTCCATAGTCTATAAAAAACATGTTGTAGTGTACCTCAGTGACCGTTTTTGTTACATTATGTTTGAAGTATCATAAAATTATTAAAATGCATCAGAAACGATTTTTCCCCATAGACCATAATGTAATTGAATACTTTCGTGTGTACCCGTAAACGAAACTATAAGTGCTACACACTTCAATTTTAATACCAAACATCCTAATAGTAAACTTCAATAACATATAAAAATTACATGGCAATCCGAGTACATTTATGAGAATCAGAGTACGGACAGACGGAAAGACAGACTGACAGAGAAACCGAATTCATAAACACTTTTCAGCAATATGTTGGAAAGTGTTAAAACGGATAATACACTCCTACTAACTCAGCTGAATATCATCGTATACAAATGTGGCTGGTACCAATCGATTAGTAATAACGTCTAGTAATTAATGCTATACTTAAAATTTGTTTAGGCAGTCGTCGACACATAGGAATTGTAACAAATTTTTAAATTTCCAATACTAACACATAATTTTGACATCGTATTTGGATTTTTCGATAAATTTTACCTTTGGATACCAAACGAGAAGTTATTCGATCAAGTAGTTTAGGAATTATAAAGGTTTAAAGTTTGGAACTCCTAATGTTAAATTCATTTTTAATTTTTGTAAAACATATTGCAGTGCGGCTAGTTTTCTAAGTATAACTCAAAATTATTTGGCTAAATTAGATGTAATTTTGGAATCATATACGGTTAAAACTTCTAGAAATAGATTTCTGTTTTAAAAAAAAAATCGCCTTAGTGAGTAGAGGGCAGAACCCCCTATTATATAAAAAAATAATATATGAATTTGTTTTTAATCAGTTAAAAAATATATATAAAGTAAAATGGAAAATAGTTTTATAAATGAATATATTTTTATACACATGCATACAAGCGAAGATATATAACTTGAATATTGAGATAAAACGTAGGATTGACGTTGATTAGGACAGAATAATCTTTATCTTAGAGCAAACTGATAATGAAATACTGTTTCTTTACATTAAACTTAATACTTAAGGATGATATTGTAAAACATATCAAACATGTCTGCTTAATGGTACAAAATATGAAGGAAAATACTCCTTAAACAATATAACAAAAAAGTAAAAAGTATGAAATCTATTTAAGCAAATTATAAAGAAAAAGAGAAGGCAAATACTTCTTAAACAATATAATAAAAAAGTAAAACGTGTGAAATCAATTTAAGCAAATTATAAAGAAAAAGGAAAAGGCAAATGCTTCTTAAACAATATAATGAAAAAGTAAAAAGTATGAAATCAGTTTAAGCAAATTATAAAGAAAAAGGAAAGAAAAAAAAAAGTTTTAAAGGTGAACATACCTTTATAATGAAAACAAACATCAGATAAAAAATGCTATCATAAGAATTCAACATATTAACATTTTGATTACAGTATATCTTCCCAGTTCATCGGCGTCTTAATTCGTAACTTTTATAAGAGTCAAGTAACTGTCTTAACATATAATCTACTAATTACACTTTGATAAAGATGTTGTCGAAATCTCATTAAAATAAAAAGCACTTAAGTCATATCAGCTTATAAAAAAAAGACACATTGTAGTCTACTCGAATAAGTAGCTGATAATTTATGTTTATTACTGAGTTGGGACTTCTATTGTTTGTACCATGACCTTTAATCTGACTTTTAAATCGGGGTTTTGCATTATCCCAGTCCCAATCACCACTTTCTTTTGTTATTTGCAATCATCTGTTATTACAGCCATTATCATATTGAAATCTAAATCACAATTTAATGGGTGTGATGAAAAATTTCGTCGAAATCTGTGATTTAGTGGGAGTATGAAGAGAGGCAAGTTCCGGATCTATCTGAAGAATACTCCACGAGTATTAATTTCGTGAGCGTGTTTATGTGTGAAATACTTCTGATAGTTTGTCGATTATAGTTAGATGATTTTCATTTTTTAACAGCATTCAAATAATAAAAAGGACCAAGTGCCAGATCTATTTTAAGAATAAAGAGAGTAGTACTTTTATAAGCGTGATATTGTGTGCAATTCTATTGATAACAATGTCGACGTCGTGTATAGTTAGAATTTTTTCACTTTCTCATAATAATTAAATATTAAAAAGGACCATGTTTCTGATCTATCTGAAGACTAAATAGATTATTTTTTGTAAGCGTGAATAATCTTTTAGTGTGGTAAATTCGTCTGATAAAAATGCCGATATCGTGTATAGTTAGATGATTTTCACTTTCTCATAATAATTAAATATTAAAGAGGACCAAGTTTTTGATCTATCTGAAGAATAAAAGAGTATTATTCTTGCAAGCGTGTTTGTGTAAGAAATTTCGTTGAATCGAGTATAGTTAGAGGAATTTCACTTCCTCACAATAATCAAATAATAGACAGCCAAGCTTCTGATCTATCTGAAGATTAAAGATATTATTTTTTGTAAGCTTGAATAATCTTTTAGTGGGGGAAATTTTTCTGATAAAAATGCCGATTTCGCGTATAGTTAGATGATTTTCACTTTCTCATAATAACCAAGAAATAAAGAGGACCAAGTTTCTGATCTATCTGAAGAATAAAGAGAGTATTATTTTTGCAAACGTGATTGTGTGAGATATTTCATTAAGTCGAGTATAGTCAGAGATTTTCCTTTTCTCACAATAATTAAGTAACATGCAGCTAAGCTTCTGATCTGTCTGAAGACTAAATATATTATTTTTTGTAAGCGTGATTGTGTGTGAAATTCTTGTGATAGTTATGTTGAGTATAGCAATATGGTTTTCACTTACTCATAATAATCAATTGATTATTGTGAGCCAGTGAAAATCATCTTTATTGTACTCAACATATTCCAATCTATCTGAACTTTAAAGAATATTATTTTTGTAAGCGTAATTGTGTGTTAAATTCATCTAATAGCCATGTCGAGTACATTGAGATTATTTCATTTTCTCACAATAATCAAGTAATAAAGAGAACCAAGTTCCTGGTTTATCTGAATAATAAAAAAAGTATTATATTTGCAGTGTGCGCAATTCTTCTAAAAGCTAATCGAGTAGAGTTAGATGATTTTCTCTTTTCACAATAATCAATTAATAAAGAGAACCAAGTTTCTGATCTATGTTAAGAATGAAAAGAGTATTTTTGAAAGGGTGATTGAATATTTTCTAATAGGTATGTCGAGTAAAGTTAGATAATTTTTACTATCTGGTAATAATAAAGAGAACCAAGTTTGTAATCTATCTAAAGAACATATAGAGTTATTATTATTATTATTATTATTATTATTATTATTTTACGTAAGCGTGAATAAAATTCTTTTGACAGTTATGCCCGATACCGTTTTTTGATATTAACTTTCTAATGATAATCAAGGAATACAGAAGAATATTAAAAATAACCAAATTTCCAATTTATTTGAATAATAAAGAAAATATACTTTTTGGAAACATGATTGGAATTCTTATGATAGCTATATCGCGCATAGTTAAATGATTTCCAATTTTTCACAATAATCAAGTAATAATGAGAGAGAACCGCAAGTTTCTAATATATCTTAAGATAAACGACTGTTTTTTTTTGTATGCGTGATTAAAAATTCTTCTGATAGCTATGTCGAGTATAGTTAGAGAATTTTCATTGTTTCACAATAAACATGCAAAAGAGAAATCTTAATAGAGAAAAATCATCTATTTCCTATCGATAATGGCTTTCACCAAATTTTAATCAAAACTTTTTATATTCCATCCAAAGAAGTTTGACATGTAAATATCTTTTGAGTTGATTTTCAGCAAAAGAAAAATGTAAGTATATTACTATATCCTAACTCTAAATTTCAATCTCTAAAAAGAAATACAGTAAAAAATGAATATATAATGATTTAAAAGATACGTGCGTATTCAAAAGACTCTGTATTGCAGCTATTATCGTACTGAAGTCTAAATAAAAATTTAAGGAGGTCTGGGCGTCAAAATTCTCAAGAAATGCATTTTTTATTTTGCTTGTAATACATTCTACAAAGTTAAAGAAATTATTATAAAATAAACCGCGTGTGTCTGCAACTATTACATCTGCAGACATAAAAACTTCTGTGTTGTACTATCAATTCTGCCCTGCCTGTAATTATAACCTTAAGCCAATTTATCTCAGAATGGATTTTTTCCTAATTTGTCATGTTTAAAAAGATATATTGAAACTGTCTTGCAAGATATGCGTATGAAATTTGGACACAGAGTTTTATGTAATGTTTTTAGGGTTTCGTTCATCTCACGAAACCCTATTCGTCCCACTACGTTGTCTGTCCGTCACAGAGCCGGTTCTCACAAACTATATAAATTACAGACTTAAAATTTTGTGTACCTACTGAATACCTATACTATGAAGCTCAAAATCATAAAATTTTGAAAAAATCGTATTATTTTAATATATATATATATATATATAATCCAACAGCCTTTTTTTATTAAATTTAAACATTTTTTGTTATAGCAGTTGTCAACAATTAAAAATCCACAATAAAATTCTTTCTACAATAATTAGTTTTCTATTGAAAGATTTCCACGTAAAAAATGAAAATGAAATAAAAAGCTTCACCGATTGAAAAAAAGATTAACCTGACGTCATATTGGTAATAAAACGGACATTTTCAAACATTTCTCAATAATACAAGGAGTATGAGTATGTGTAAGTACAGAAAGCGGGTTAATATGATATTATTAGATAATTAAAAATAAAATTAATCTGACATAATATTGGAAGTTTAACGGACTTTTTAAAATGTTTGAGAAAACAAAGAGAGTATCAATATGAGTAATAGAGAAAGCAAGTAGATATGTCGTCAGCAAGTGATTGTAACGTCATATGAGTTTCAGGAACGTATTGAATCATGATAAAAATCCTATTATGGAAATATTGGCCTATTTCAACATTTTGAAGGTCTTTATACAACATGATTAATTTTGACATTAATTTTGACATTAATTCCACATGCCAGGTACCAGATTTTCGAAAAAGCGAGAAAAATAAACCGGTAATTTTTTACTTTATAAAAAACATGACTATTTTTTTTTTTTGAAAATGAAATTTATTTGGATTTATTAAAGAAAGGATAAAGTGTTTTGAAAGGAATATTAAACAAAACCCTTTGTGCGATCTTCGATCACACTTGCCCACTTGTTTATAAATTGTCTTCGGGATTTTTAATTTCATGGAAAAATTCAAAAATACATTCTTCAAAATAAAATCATTCTCAAAAATCCACTTTATATATATATATATATATATATATATATATATATATATATATATTGGTGTTATGATAATGTTTCATTTATGGTTATATATATATATATATATATATATATATATATATATATATACATATGCTATTATATGGCATGCTATTATAATATATATATATATATATTATAAAATTTGTAAGTACTATTTTTTTAAATCCTTAAGATAAATTAATATGAATCTTTTTCTTCACGCAAGAGAGTAAAAGGTAATGAAATGGGTCAAGTAGTTCATGAGTTATATCAAAATTTAAATGAGTTTAAAATTTAAAATTAAATTAAAAATTAAAACAAATCTATATTTTTAAACATTTTTTTAATCTAAAAAGTAATTTTTACAGAAAGGCACATTTCACGGGGAAAAAAAATCATTAAAATATGCTTATAAATAAAGAAAATAAAATTATGAGCCCCCGACCCCCTTAATACACGGGATGAAAAATTTCGCAGAAATTGATGATGTAGTAGAAGCTGTAAAGATAACCAACTTTCTCATTTATATGAATAATAGAGAAGTGTTTTTATTTTATTTATTTATTTATTTATTTGAATGAAAACTGCTTTGATTGCTGTGTCGATTGTAGTTATAATTTTCATGCTCTAAGAAATAACTTAAAAATTTTTAGTACTCTTTTATCATTATTAAAAAAAAAAGTCAATATAAACAGAGTTGAACTCTAAAATCTCATTCTCTCGAAATAAATAAATAAAATATAATGTTTGTGTTGAAGAAATCTATCTGCGGTGCAGCTATTATCATATTATTAGTAGTATAGTCTCTAAATAAGAATTTGACTGATTAATTATAAGAAAATAAGAGAAAAAAAATTAACACGAACCAACAGTGAAAATGCTTCTTGCACGAAAATAGTTGTATCTATATAATTCTGGCATGGGAAAACGAATATGCCATTTAAAATACTGAGTTAGCTAAGTGTTATGAAACATGTTGAAATTTCAATGAAAAACTATGGATTTGAACTATGTATTGTAACATAATATATATATTATATATTATAATTATAACTTAATTTTAATTAACCTGTACATTTAGTGGATTAAAAGTAATGCTAATTCTAACTGTAATCTTATATATTCATACCGTATAGGTTTTTACTACATAAGTTCGTATACCAATAGTATACTATATGTTACGAAATGAAAGCTAATAACAAAATTCTAAAGTCATATTCGATTTTATCTACCCAAAATTGGTAAAGATTGACTATAGACTACAGACAGGAAAAACTGATTTTCAGATATCATAACACCGTACAGGTTTTTACTATATAAGTTCGTATAGCAGAAAATTAACTATTCTCATTAATTAATTATTTTTTTTATTAGCTAGTGTAATCGGGACGGAACACGAAAAGTTTGGACCTTGAGCAGAGAAAACATTTTGCATAACATTTTTCCTAATTGTAGATTATCAAACTTTTACAAAGAATGTATACGAGAACTTTATGAGTGTACTCTTATGTATTACTGAATTAAAAAATGTTAAGTTAAAAACTTGCATTATGTTGCACGAAGATTGCATTTTTGTTAGCATAAAAATTGCTATATAAAACGTTAACTTGGTAGAATCAAGTATGGTGCAAATTATACACATAAATTAATTTTACACAGTTATAAAAAATCTGCATACGGCAAAAAAAAAAAAGAAAGAAAGAAAGAAAGAAAAAGCGAATTCTACTGATAAAACAGTCATAAAATTAAAACGCTCATGTAAAATTCCAATATATGTAAATTCGAGAAAATCAGAAATAAGAAGCATTATAGAAAACTTGAAATTTGTTTTATACAAATAAAATGCAAATGCGCTTATATTTATAATAAAAAATCAGATAAACTATTAAAGTACGCACACATAAAATTTAGAATAATTGTTATTCAAAATTTGAAAAATCCTGAATGACATTTATATAAAAAATAAATCGTTCTGTTAAATATTCATTGCAGCAGTTTTCAATTTACATAATTCAAGTAATGAATAAAGTAGATTTTATTTATTTATTTATTTATTTATTTATTTATTTATTTATTTTTTCCAATAATGTGGTTTTTAGTAAAATTATTATTGTACAAATTTTTTTTTGAGTCACTGAAATCTGTGTGCCCTGTCGGGCAAGTGACTTGCCAGTAATAATAAGCTGACAGTAATAACGTATTCTCTCCACACAAAGACAAATGATAGCTAAGTTCATGAATTTCTAAAAGTGGATATTGTAAGTATATAGCTTTGCTTTACGAAATATTATTTATTTATTTATTTATTTTTGGATCTCATAAAACAAACTCTCGTGAAAATCTTTACCATGAAGATATTATTCTTGTTCTTTGATACATTGTTCATAATGTTACACTTTTTTTTTTTTTTTTTTTTTTTTTTTTTAATGCTCAAATTTCGATTCATTTGAATTTTGGAGAATTCAGACATCTTATTATTTATTTATTTATTTAAAACGAGTCCATTGTAATTTTATTTTATTTGCTGTGCTGAAAAAACGGAAAATAACTTTTCTTATATTCACTAACACTAGTTATCTTTGCTCAGGCAAGGATCCTGCTGGTATGAAGCTAATTAATAAAGCAATTACAAGTTATTTAAGAAAACAAGTTGATTTTCATAAGTTATTTACATAAATGGGTTACCGTGGATAAACAAAGAATTTTTTCCTGGGACAGAGGAACAGGTCGTCCCAAACCAAGATCCCTAAGTACAATTAAGCTTCAGGAAGTGGATATCTTGGTTGGGAGAAACTAACACTTACAAATCCCCGCCAACGAGCAAAAGCCAAGTGAAAATGTACTAGGAGGAACCTCCCATTTTTAATAAATAAAATGATGGTTACATAATGATGGTTAGATAATGAAAAACTAAAAACAAAATAAACAAAGAATTTTTTCATGGGACAGGGGAACAGGGCATTCGAAACCAAGATCCCCAAGTACAATTAAGCTTTATGGAGTGTGCATCTTGGTTGGGAGGAACTACCACTGTGAATCCCCGCCATCGAGCAAGGCCAAGAGAAAATCTACATGCACTGTAAAAAATGACCAATGTTTCTTATTTTATGAAAATATGCTATAACCACGAACGAACACATAATATAATCTTCTGAGTTATCCGAAATTTCAAATAGCATGGTTCATTGTCTTTTGAATCCCCAGAAACGAATACATTTTCAAAATTTAAAGAATAATTTATAAAAACAAATTATTTTTAGCTGCCCGAATGTTTCAGAAACGTTTCCGAAGGGTTTTTATAGTGTATTAATGAGTGTCCTCAGCCTGAAATACCTGTTTTTCGAATGCCATCCATTCTGAAGTAAACATTTTCATGCTCAAAAAAAAAATGTTTAACAGACAAACATGCAAAATGAACAGCGTTAACAATAACATTAAAATTAAGATTATTTCTTTACTCTTTCATGTATAAATTAACTTATGCGGCTGAAAACGTGTACTTGAGAATGGATAACATTCGAAAAACAGGTATTCCAGGCTTAGGACACTCATTAATACACTATAAAAACCCTTCGGTAACGTTTCTGAAAAATTCGGGCAGCTAAAAATAATTTGTTTTTATAAATTATTCTTTAAATTTTGAAAATGTATTCGTTTCTGGGGATTCAAAAGACAATATAACATGCTATTTGAAATTTCGGATAACTCAGAAGATTATATTATATTTTCATTCGTGGTTATAGCATATTTTCATAAAATAAGAAACATTGGTCATTTTTTACAGTGTGGAGGAACCTCTCATTTTTAATAAATAAAATGATGGTTACATAGTGAACTATAATGAAAACATAAAAACGAAATAAAAATAATAAAGTTAAAATGAAGAGCTGATAACGACATATACAGGGCTTGATTATCCAAAAGGCATGTGAAGCATGAGTTTCCCCCATTAAATTTAAGGAGGCTCCATAATGACTGTAAAATAGGGCTTCTAATTCTCATTTTTATTTTTACATCGCGCATACGCGAAACATAATGGGAAGAATAATTGCAAAAATTACATAGACAGTTGATTGTTTTAATGTTGATAGAATAATGTAACAAAATAAAGTTGGAGAATAATATTGATAACCATTAATTAATAAATTGTTTTTAAGGAAAATTCTAATAAGAATTGCATTGTAGCGAATTCAACATAGTTTAGACGGGCGTACAAGATGGCGGTTGACTGACAAAATGAAAACAAAGTAACGTCAATAAAAATCTTCCCTTTTTTTGGGTTGGGGTGTGAAAAATCTGCTAATCACGGGGTAGAAAAAGGTTGAGAACCACGGCTTTAGAAAATTCAAATGCATCTAAAAAATAACGACTTGACTAAAAGACAACATCCATGAGTGTGAAGGTCCTATTTTTATGCACATTTATATATTCACCCGCATGAGTCCTGCGGCTATGTCCCTGTCGAATCCAGACATATACATAAATCCATCACAAAAAACGTCTTCGCTTGATAGACGTCATGATCTCCGCCTACCATTGTTTTTGGCTTTTTCCCGCCCCAGGTTACGGCTTACCTCTACAATCATATTTATTATTATAATGTCTGATTCTGTCAAGACCAATCGGTCAGCCAGGTAGACGGCGATTAGAAGGCAAAAACCTGTTGGGCGCTCGAGTTGGTTACGCGACCCTGTTATTAAGAAAGAAGATGGCAGTCCATAACTCGTCCCAGAATCTAAATTAGAATCCATTACGAATTAAGATAGTAGGTCGAGCCAGAAGATTAATAATGTCGTATTTAAAATTGTGGTAGACGACCTCCAATTGAAATGTGGGTCTTCTGGTAGAATATATATTTGTGATGCATGACAGAAAAAGAATTATAATTTTAGTTTGCTTTTATTATAACTACTTTTATCTTTGGGTGATATTATGAGTGAGGAGGAATTTCATGATTTATTATTTTTTAATTATGATTTAATTGATTCTGGTAGAACATCTTACCATAACTTTATTCTAGTTTAAATTACATATAATGTCATATACAGTAAAATTCTAATTATCCTATTTACTACAGTGGCACATTTCTGTAATGATAAATAGTTTCTATAAAAATATTCTCAAAGGCTGGAAGAGAATCCTATTAAATGGAAATTTACCATCTTTGGCAAAAAAAAAAAAAAAAAAAAAAAGAAAGAAAGAAAGAAAAAGAAAGAATGAAAGAGAGAAAGAATGAAAAGAAAAAAAGAAAAAGAAAAGAAAAGAAACAGAAAAGAAATAAAAGGTATACAAAAAAAAAAAAAAAAAAAAAAAAAAAAAAAAAAAAAAAAAACAGGTTTTGGGGGGATTTTTTTTTTTTAAAATCTGCAATAAAAATATAAATTAAGGGATTTTTGCAGTATATCAATGAAGTTAAGTGGTAATTCTCTTCAACAGGAAATTTTTGAAAATTTACTCCATATGATGGAGAGTATGAACCACTTTCTTCAAATTGAGCGGTCACTTTTCTACAAAACTACTGTGCCAATCGCCTTTCATTTTTTTAAAGAAAAGTAGTATTTTTTTGCTATAGTTTATAACAACAACATGCATCACTTTTAATAACTAACTAGTTTTTATAGTGCACAAAGTTTTAAAATAAACCGTAAAATATATAAAGTAGTAAACTATGAAGTTAGGTGACTATAACCTTTTTTTCTTAATTGACCGCCATTTTGACAATTATGATTTTTTTTTTTTAAAGAGAAGTTGGCATAAATTTAGAAGAATGTCATAATCGTTCAGAATGTATTTCAAAAACTAGTTTCAAACTACTGAATCGTGAGAAAAATGACTACCGGTGCACGACGGTCATTTTTGAACATACATTGCTGTTACACGGTGGATCACGCATGCATTGTTGGTGCACGCGTGATCCACCAACAATGCATACCCTTGGACATAGTCTCCATTCACATGTCTCGTGCCCTTGGACATATTCTCCATCATATGAAGCAAAGTTCCAAATATTTCCGATTTAAAAAATTCAGGAAACTTTTCAAAACTTTAATAAATATAACAAAAATCTCTAAAGTTTATCTTTATTCCAGTTTAAAACAGAAATTATCTCCAAAACAGACCTTTTTTTTTTTTTTTTTTTTTTTTTTACTCAAAAGTTCAGAGTACTTATGTATAGTAATTTTTCTCAAAATGAAGACAGCAACTCGAATAACAATTCCGGGCCTTAACCAGCCGGCAATGTGAAGACGGGACTTTGACATTCTTTTGATTTGGTTAGTTCATGTTTGATCTTTTTCCCTCCCCGTTAATGGTGGGGGTCTGGTCAACGGTCTTAAAAAAAAAAAAAAAAAAAAAAAAAATTGTAAAGGTCAAGTCTACTTTTCACAAAACATTTGATTACAAAATAAAAGAAAAATTCATTGTAATATAGATGCTATTTAATATTAAAAGAATATGAGGTCTAAAGGGGCTCAAGAAGTTGCTAGGGCGGGCACAGCCCACCCTGCACCTATCTGGTTAAGGCCCTATAACAATTGTGAAGACCCAAAAAAAGACAATGTGGATGGGTTAAAGCAAACGTTAACAATGCTGGTGTACTACAGTCAAATACTATTTCAAAATAAGTTGCTGAAATTTTAAAACACTCTAAAACTTTCATTTAATTGATGGTTTAAATAGAAGTTGAAATTTATTTAGGAGGATATGATCTTTAAAAATCGAACCATTATACATGTTATTTATTTTTTATCCAACCAGCTGTTTTTCGTTTATAAAGAATGAAAATTCAAAATCAAGGAATGTGTTTTTATATTTACTCTTATAACTTTTTAATTAGAAAAATATTTTTTATTAATATTACAGATTTTGTTTTCAAATGCAAGGATTAAATAATATGTTATGTTGCATGCTGGTTTAAGTAAATTTGACTCATAATTAAATACAGTAACTTTGGTCGATTCTCGTTGAACACTGGATGATCAAAAAATGCAAATACCCTCCCCTTCTGAACTCTGCAATGCCCCCCTCCGCCGGATTTATAGAAATCCCTCTCGAAGAAAATGTCTAAATTTAGCACTGCTTTGAAAGTCAAGCACTAGAGTCAACAAGCACGGATCCAAGGAAGAGGTCATGGAGGTCATGACCAACGCTAAACGAAGAAATTTGTATAGAACAATACATTTTTCAAATAGAAATATGCATTAAAGATGTTCGCATTTTTCCCTCTTTTTCCGCTTAAAAATGCTAATATGTCTGGTGCGTTCGCGGAATTATTATGCATGAAAATCGTAGACATTAGTGTTTAAGCATCAACACCTTGAATTGTATTAAAGACTTCTAACGAAATAGTTTTAATATCGAGTCGCGACTTTGTAACTAAATGAGAACCGGGGTACAACTGTGCTAAGATAGCGCCATCTACAAACAATAAACCGAAACTGTCACCAACAATATTCTGGCATCCAGGAATGCAATAATAATGCTTTCCACCTATTGCTAATAAAACATATATACATGTTTTAATTTCTAATTAAAATAAACTACAAAATGGTAATAAATTCGTATATCGGATACGTACCAGACGATGGGTGTTAAGCAGACGAATTGATACAACTGTCCTATACAGGCGCCACCTATTTCAAATATTTTTCGAGGAACGATTTTCTTCTTCGAAAGGCTATTTTCTTAGAAATCCTTATTTATTTCTATGTTTATGATTGTATTGAATTGCTCTCTCAAGACGGCATTTTCTTGACAGTCGAGCCCCGAAAGTGTGTTTAAAATGCTAACTTTAAGAACATTTGCTGTAAGAATGTTCATATGAGAAAATGGAGGAATCTGAAAAGATACCAAGTATCTGATCTTGATATTTGAAGAGAACCTGCAAATTTTATACATTTACGAATATATCTAAAAATTTCATGCATTTATGAATGGAAATAAATTTGGGTATATGTCAGGAAATAGCCAATTTGGATGCAAAATATAAATTTTGCTATTAAAGACATGTTTCTCTCCCCTACCCCCAGAAAAAAGAGATATGACACACCCTGTAATTGGAAAGGTGGATCCACCTCTGAGGATCAAAAGCTGTTTAGTCGTTTATATTATAGGGACATTTTTCTTGACGCAATCGGTATCAATTCAAACAAGTTTTAGAATACCATTTATTAATATTATTATTATTATTAAAGATTATTTGTAGCAGATAGCAATGGAAAACATTGCAAATGTGCACACTGTGAAAACAACAACAATGACAAAGAAATCTCTAATTACTTTCATTTCCCGTTCATTTCCCTCTGATAATTTTTCCATCAAATTTACAATTTTTGTCCCACAGTTTCACTTTGATTGTTTCATCGCAAATGAAAGTGAATATCGCTTCATCACGTGGGCTTTAAATGTTAATTCCCGACAAAATTTGACAAAGTTATTATAAGAAAAGGAAAATTTTAATAAGAACACCGTTTCCATAAATATACAGGGTACAAAAGTACATGAAAATAATAACTTCAAAGCCCGTGCAATTCTAGAATATTCTCATTTGTTTTTGAAAATGACTCGGGGTGAATTGAAACATGTAAAACAACCTAATAAAAGTTATTTTAATTTATATTATGTTGTTAATTTACACCTTTTAGCATTTAAAATAAATATATTATTACAAGGTGTTATAATTTATTATATTATTATATTGTAATAAACTTGTTATCTATATCGCCGACCTTTAATTTCTGAACCGTTGGTTGTAGATATATAGTTCCAATTATAAAAACGTTTCATATGAATCAAATATTCATGTTGTGGCATTGTTTAAAATTAAAAAAAAATCAATTTTATAAAATTTACGAAATCTAACTTTTTATACGGTCCTCAAATCTTTATAGTTATATTTAGTAAAAGTTTACGCATATCATAACAGATATAACACAAAAAGTTTGACTTCTGTGCTACAAAAATTGACACAGTTATTGTCACAGTTATTTTTGCACATGATTTTATCTTTCATTGAGGGATCAGTTCAAAAATCAAATAAAGTACGAAATCAGGATGCAATGTCCTTTTTACGGCGAAACCACCTTTAGCCGGTATCGCCAAATCGGAGTATTACCAAAGAAGGTTATTTCAGCTAAAAATTTCAGCTAACTTTTAGGGGTCGAGTAACATTCAAAAGCCAAAGTAGGTAGAATCGACACCCGGGAAAATGTACATACTCACTAAGAACTAGATACATGGCAGCGGAATGGAAACGACCAGCCAAGCTGTAACGAACATGAAAATCGGGATTATGCAAATTACAATAGTACGTTCGGGATAAACCACGAGCCGTCTAGCAGTGGGCTTGCTAGTCAGCGCTGAAATTGTGATTGCAGACTACACATACACGCAATATGCCGAAATGATACTTATTGATGGTGAATGTCAAAGAATGCCAGAGAGGCTGCGAGGGTTTATTCAGAACGTTTCCCTAGGGTTCGACATCCAACGCATGAAACTATAACTAATGCATTGCACCTTCTTAGAGAGACTGTCTCTGTTGCACTACGACTCAGAACAAGTAGACGGGCAAGGTGTAATGCTCGAGTGACACCGGAGGAGGAGCTGGTATTCGCCCTTTTATAACCACAACTGAGCACGGCGGAAATAAGCGAGGCATGGGGATACATGCGTCAGCTTGTCTGGCATTTGTTACATGCCCATGGTGCGCATCCATACCATCCGACACTGGTGCAAGCATTGATGCTGAGTGACTACGCACGACGATTTGATAATTGTAATTTCATGCTCAACACCTTAGAGGAAAATCCGTCGTTCCTTTGTAACATTCGGTCGACAGACGAGTCAATGTTTACACGAGGTGGCATTGTGAACGTGCACAATGTGCATTACTGGTCTCTGGAAACCCCCCATATCGCCCGCACAGTACAACACCAGGTACGCTGGTCAACGAACGTGTGGTGCGGTATATGGGGAACTCAGATTGTTGGACACATCTTCTACGATGGTACCTTAACGGGCAATCGTTACCTGCACTTGTTACAAAACACGGTACGTGACTGGTATGAAGAGCTGCCTCTTCGACATGCATGCCGGATATGGTTTCAACATGATAGGGCCCCTACGCATAAAGCATCAAACGTCCGTGCGTCCGCCGAATTCGGTCAACAGATTATTGGATATGGTGGTCCGGTAGAGTGGCCACCGCGTTCGCCGAACTTGACTCCTATGGACTTCTAGCTCTAGGGTTACATCAAGACGCAGGCCTGTTTGACTGAGCATACTTCTCTGGTTTATCTGAAGCAGCGCATCTTCCTTGCTTGTCGCAAAACACGGTACGTGACTGGTATGAAGAGCTGCCTCTTCGACATGCATGCCGGGTATGGTTTCAACATGATAGGGCCCCTACGCATAAAGCATCAAACGTCCGTGCGTCCGCCGAATTCGGTCAACAGATCCTTGGATATGGTGGTCCGGTAGAGTGGCCACCGCGTTCGCCGGACTTGACTTCTATGGACTTCGACCTCTAGGGTTACATCAAGGCACTGGTCTGTGTGACTGAGCCTACTTCTCTGGTTTATCTGAAGCAGCGCATTATCCTTGCTTGTCGCATAGTTACACCTGCTATGCTGCAACGTATCCAGGACTCAGTACTGTCACGCATTCAATTGTGCATTGCCACCAATGGAGAACACTTTGAGCAGTATCTCTAGTAGATTCCGGCGTTTGATGCATTCATTTTTTATAGTATACCGTTTTCTGATATAATAATAAATTAATATTTATTTTTCTGTTTAATTTCAATATTTCAATCTTCGCTTTATATACGACCCCTAAAAGTCGGCTAAAATTTTTAGATAAAATAACCCTCTTTGGTGATACCCCGATTTGGCGATACCGGCTAAAGGTGGTTTCACCGTAAGAAGGACATTTAACCCTGATTTCAATCTCGAATTACTTTAATTCATTTTTTAACTGATCCCTCAATAAAAGACAAAATCATGTGCAAAAATCTCAAACTTTGAAATGTAATAACTCTGTCAATTTTTGTAGTACAGAGGTCAAACTTTTTGTGTTATATCTGTTATGATACGTGTAAACTTTTACTAAACATAACTATAGGTATTGGGGGACCGTATGAAAAGTTAGATTTCGTAATTTTTATTTTTTTTCTTTAAATAATGCCACAACATGAATATTTATTTTATTTGAAACGTTTTTGTAATTGGAACTATATGTCTACGACCAACGGTTGAGAAATTGAAGGTCGGCTATAGATAACATATTGCACCCTGTATATTAAAGTATTTATACAAATAAATAGATCGTTTTATAGAAATATGTTATTATTTTTACAAACTAATGAAAACTTTTATAAATATTGCAGTTTTATTCATTAAAATATGCTTTGTAGTGACATGGCTATAGTGCTAGAAACGTTTATATATATATATATATATATATATAATAAAATCCAAGATCATAGATTTTTTAAATCTTAACGTTCTTCATTAGAACGATAATATTTAATTTTAATCAATAGAATAAAGTTACAAAATCAGCATGAGTCATCTCACGCGTTCAAAACACACTTCTTGTCAATCTACCTCACAGATCCCATCAAATCTTATGCAGAATTCATGAGAAATTATTTTTTCTTCTTCTCCACACTGCCCAAGACTTCGCTCTCTGTGGTTGTCCCTCACGTGAACCCCTTCTTCTTCCAGAAAGTAGTAAGAGAGAATTCCATTCCGATTGGTTCTTTATGACATCATTGAATTTGTAAGAAAATTATAGACCGTTCAGTATATTTCAACTATTGCCACAAGTCGTAGAAATTTCCTATTTTACAGGTAGGGGATTAATATCAAGGTGAACCACATATAACATGAATAGGAAATTTTATTCAAGTCAATTCAATTAATCCTCTGGATTTCACCCTGCTTCTTGTAATCCGTCAACAAAAGGACCCCTTTTCTGTTAGGACATTATCTATTGTTTGCCTCCAAATGTTCAAAGATAACAGTTGAACTCGGGATATTACAGCTTACTTTAAAGTAAAATAACATAAGATATCTACAACTTGAATAAAAATAAATAAATCTTGTAGAATTAAGGGAAAAAATCTTAATTACAAACTCTCAACAATATTATCCATTAAAGTAAGTTGACCAAAAAAAAAAAAAAAATCTACATGATAGCATAAACAAAAAGTTATAACCTAACCAAATGTTGAAATACTACAATTTTATTAAAAGAGATAGTTTTAGATTCATTACTGAATATGAAACATAATGAAAAACATAAATATATAAACAGAATGTTCTAATGTCATTATTTTTTCAATTGCAAGATATATATATTTTTTTCTTTTACAACTAATACAAACAATTTTAGCTGCATTACTTTCATTTTTAGATTTGAAAAATGTTTTATTTATAACTAATTAGGTTTTTATCTTTATTATTTTTATATATTAATAATTTTTAATTAGTACTATACAATTACTTTTTTATCTGAGTGCCAGATTTTAATTTCTAAACATATTAAATACATATGACAGACTATAGGAGAAATATTTAAAAAAATAATCACGATCATTTGTGTTCCGCCATCAGAATTTTGAAAAGCATAAAAATAGTAAATTTGATTGATCGCTGAGAAATTAAAAAGGTTGCGGATGTGATCAGCAAGAAGTTATTTGCATTCAACGCAGTTTTTTGCTATGTTTTCAATAGGTCGCATGAATGTCATGTTCACTTATTTAATAAACAATTCGATCAGTTATAGACCATAAGTCTTAAAATACCACCGATTTAATTTAAAATATTTTTTCTTTTCAATTTTATTAAGATAATGTCATTCATAACGATATAATAATCCTCAATATTTTCTTTTCCACCACTGTTTTCACCCACAATAGAATAAAGTAATTGTCACCGTTACAAAAATTTCTTCTCCTTCACCAGAAAAAACATTGTTGAGGGTTTTTTCTCCTTCTGTACTTTAAAGGGCACCATCACTTAAGGACGTTCTCAGATCCAAAGGAGCTACTTTCTGACACATTTCTGAATTATTTTTTTTTCTGGAATGCATGAAATTGGTAGATGTTTTTATGTAGACAATATGTAGTTGAATGGTGCTTTACATTTTTTGGTAGAGGCATAAGATGTTTCAGAAAATACTATCAAGTCGTCACATGGCATCAATTGCTTATAAATCGTTAAATAATTTATTTGTCAAGAAATGGAAAACACCATTCGATTTCATATCAATAGCCAACCTGCAAATGCCATGCTTTTGCGTTTAAATATGAGTCCGTAAATGTGTCAGAAAATTTCGCGGTATTGAGCGGTATTTTTTTTTTTTTTTTTTTTTTTTTTTTTTTTTTTTTTTTTTGGAGAGAGAGAGAGATTCGCTTTAATTTGTAATACTTCAATGACTCTTGAATCGTATTCTCCCAATTCATCTTTGGTCTGTTTCTACTTCATCTTCCTGTCGGGTTCCAGTCTAAAAGCACTTTTGGTAAGAGCATTTCTTTCATTCTGCGAACATGCCCATACCATCTGAGCTTATTAAGTTCTATCGTCTGTAAAACATCCTGTTTGATTTCCATGATTTGACGTGTTCTTGAATTTTGAACATTTTCCAGCTTTGATGTTCTTGTTGATCTTCACAAGAAGTTCATTTCGGTAGAGAGGGGTTTCTTTTTTTGGGATAAATTTAAAGTCCATGTCTCCGAACCATATAGGTATCATGCTTTGCACGATTGCACTATAAATTATTCGTTTAGTTTTAAGTAAAATATTACCACTCTACAGAACAGAACTGAAGATTGCAATTGCTTTTTTGCCTTTACCAATTCTCTTCTCCTCATCTCTATGGCATGATCCATCTTGATGAATGATAGGTCCAAGGTATTGGAATTCCACGACAGTTTTTATATTTATATCGTCCAATAAAATATCTGCGTTCAAACTTCTCGTTAAGTGCTCAATTTTACTCATATTTATCTTTAATTTCCATCCATGATTATTGTCTTTTAATTTTCTAAAAAAATCTTTTTATTTCCGCGCACATGTTCCACAAAAATGTCACTAATATATATATATATATATATACAGTATGTATAATAATAATATTTTAGAAACTAATTATATTTAGAAATTTTAAGAGCTATTATTAACAGGTTTTATATTTATATCGTCCAAATTTTTATATTTATATCGTCCAAATTTTTATATTTATATCGTCCAATAAAATATCTGCGTTCAAACTCCTCGTTAAGTGCTCAATTTTACTCATATTTATCTTTAATTTCCATCCATGATAACTGTCTTTTAATTTGCGAAAAAAATATTTTTATTTCCGCGCACATGTTCCACAAAAATTTTACTAAAATAAAATAATAATAATAATACTAATATTTTAGAAACTAATTATATTTAAAAAGTTTACGAACTATTATAACAAGTTTACTTCATACCGAAATAGAAATCGACATCCGAGTACATAAACCAAGCTTCCATTTTTACTAAAATAATAAATAGATTTCCTGTTCATATAGTGGATTAGACTTATATCAAGCTTAAATATTACCATCATGTTCTAAGATTAAACAATGGCCAAACTAAAACAAAATAACATAAAAATTTATTTATTTTCCTTAACAAAGTAACAGTTAAGAAACTATTTTTACAATTTGAGAAAAGTTGAGAAATTGTTTTCCGAATGAATGTCAATATTTTCTTTTACTCGACCATCAATACAACAATTTCTTTCCAGTCACGTTGCCACACAAAAACAACATAACTGTACAAATAGCAAAATTTAATTGACTTTTCTCCCCCTGACAGCTAATCAGTCATTACAGAGGCTCTGGATCGTCTGGGAAAAAAGAGGAAAAACAAAATCAAATTAATGGATAATGCCTTTCTACACCCCTCTCTCTCGTTTTCTTTCTTCTGGACAGATATCCTCTGATGGGACAATGGTTTTCACGCCTTGTCAGTGGTGACTGGATGTTTATTTAAAATTAAACTACTAAACATAATGAAATGAAAGAAAAAAAAATAAATCACAGAGACATCGATCAATTTAGAAGAAAACATTTAAATCTGTAAAAAAATATTGGTTTGTTTAGTTAAAAAAAAAAGAATAAAATCAGGCTTTATACAATATTTTTTCATTATCTCAATTTTTGTATTGTTAACCTTATATTATTACTTTATCATAAGAAAAAATGTGTATACCATTTCCAGCTTAGCTGCTTTTACTTTTAATTTCATGTATTTGAAATCTGTTCTTTATTTGGCACGTGTTCAAAACAGTTTAATTATTTAATTTCTTATTATAAATTATAATTCTGAGATCTAATTAACGAACATTGTTTTTGTAGATCCATCTCTCGTTCTCTTTTTTTCTGGGCAGATACCTTCTGATGGGACAATGGTTTTCAAAACTTGTCATTGGTGACTGGATGTTTATTTAAAATTAAAAGACTAAACATAATGAAGAGAAAGAAGAAAATAATTGACAGACACGTCGGTCATTTAGAAGGAAACATTTAAATCTGTAAAAAATATCGGTTTTGTTTAGTCAAAAAAGAATAAAATCAGGCATTACACAGTAATTTTTCATTAATTCTATTTTTGTATTGTAAACCTTATATTATTACTTTATCATGTGCAAAAATGTATATACCATTTACAGCTTAGCTGCTTTTACTTTTAATTTCATGTATTTTAAATCTGTTCTTTATTTGGTACGTGTTCAAAACAGTTTAATTATTTAATTTCTTATTATAAATTATAATTCTGAGATCTAATTAACGAACATTGTTTTTGTACATCCATCTCTCGTTCTCTTTTTTTCTGGACAGATACCTTCTGATGGGACAATGGTTTTCAAAACTTGTCATTGGTGACTGGATGTTTATTTAAAATTAAAAGACTAAACATAATGAAGAGAAAGAAGAAAATAATTGACAGACACGTCGGTCACTTAGAAGGAAACATTTAAATCTGTAAAAAATATCGGTTTTGTTTAGTCAAAAAAGAATAAAATCAGGCATTACACAGTAATTTTTCATTAATTCTATTTTTGTATTGTAAACCTTATATTATTACTTTATCATGTGCAAAAATGTATATACCATTTACAGCTTAGCTGCTTTTACTTTTAATTTCATGTATTTTAAATCTGTTCTTTATTTGGTACGTGTTCAAAACAGTTTAATTATTTAATTTCTTATTATAAATTATAATTCTGAGATCTAATTAACGAACATTGTTTTTGTACATCCATCTCTCGTTCTCTTTTTTTCTGGACAGATACCTTCTGATGGGACAATGGTTTTCAAAACTTGTCATTGGTGACTGGATGTTTATTTAAAATTAAAAGACTAAACATAATGAAGAGAAAGAAGAAAATAATTGACAGACACGTCGGTCATTTAGAAGGAAACATTTAAATCTGTAAAAAATATCGGTTTTGTTTAGTCAAAAAAGAATAAAATCAGGCATTACACAGTAATTTTTCATTAATTCTATTTTTGTATTGTAAACCTTATATTATTACTTTATCATGTGCAAAAATGTATATACCATTTACAGCTTAGCTGCTTTTACTTTTAATTTCATGTATTTTAAATCTGTTCTTTATTTGGTACGTGTTCAAAACAGTTTAATTATTTAATTTCTTATTATAAATTATAATTCTGAGATCTAATTAACGAACATTGTTTTTGTACATCCATCTCTCGTTCTCTTTTTTTTCTGGACAGATACCTTCTGATGGAACAATGGTTTTCAAAACTTGTCATTGGTGACTGGATGTTTATTTAAATTTAAAAGACTAAACATAATGAAGAGAAAGAAGAAAATAATTGACAGACACATCGGTCACTTAGAAGGAAACATTTAAATCTGTAAAAAATATCGGTTTTGTTTAGTCAAAAAAGAATAAAATCAGGCATCACACAGTAATTTTTCATTAATCCTATTTTTGTATTGTAAACCTTATATTATTACTTTATCATTTGAAAAATTATATATACTATTCACAGCGTATGTGCTTTTCCTTTTAATTTCATGTATTTGAAATATTGTCTTTATCTGACACGTGTTCCCAAACAGTTTAATTATTTAATTTAATTAATTAATTTAATTTATTATTCTGAGATCTAATTAACGAACATTGTCTTTGCACATCCATCTCTCGTTCTCTTTTTTACTGGACAGATATCCGCTGATGGGACAATGGTTTTCGCAACGTATCATTGGTGATTGGGTGTTTATTTAAAATTATGACTAAACAAAATTAAACAAAAGAAAAAATAAAAGACAGACTTGTAGATCATTTAGAACGAAATATTTATATCTGTAAAAAATGTTGGTTTTGTTTCCTTTTTTTAAAACAGAATAGAATAATGATTTAAACAGTCATTTTTCTTCATCTCAAACTTCGTATTTTAAACCTTATATTATTACTTTATCATTGTGAAAAATGATTTTAACCATTTGCAGCTTATTTGCTTTTTCTTTTAATTTTCTGTATTTGAAATTCATTTTTTATTTGATATGTATACCCAAATAGTTTAATTATTTTATTTAATTTATTATTTTAAATTATGATTCTGAGATCTAATTAATGAGTAGTATCTTTGTACATCCATCTCTCGTTCTTTTTTCTTCTGGACAGATTTTGTCAGATGAGGCAATGTTTTTTACGCCTTGTCATATATGACTGGGTCTTTATACACAATTAAATGACTAAAGATAATGAAACAGACAAACAAAACAAATACAGACACGTCGATCATTTTGAAGGAAACATTTAAATTTGTAAAAAGGATTGCTTTTGTTTAGTCAAAACAGAATAAAATCAGGTTTTAGACAGTAATTTTTCATTATCTCAATTTTTCTATTGTAAACCTTATATTATTACTTTATCATGTAAAAAAATATATATACCATCTACAGCTTACCCGCTTTTACTTTTAATTTCATGTATTTGAAATCTGTTCTTTACTTGGCACGTGTTCCCAAACAGTCTAAATATTTAATTTAATTTATTATTTTAAATTATGATTCTGAGATCTAATTAACGAACATTGTCTTTGTACATCCATCTCTCGTTCAATTTTTTTCTGGACAGATATCCTCTGATGGGACAATGGTTTTCACAACTTGTCATTGGTGACTGGGAGTTGAATTTTTGAAATTAAAAGACAAAACAAAGTTTTAAAAAAAAGAAAAAGAAATGACAGAGCTGTCGATCATTTTAAAACGAAATATGTAAATCTGTAAAAAATATTGTTATAATTTAGTTTATTTTTCGTGAAAAGAATACAATAATAATTTAAACAGTAATTTTTTCAAATCAAAGTTTTTGTATTGTAAAGATTATATTATTACTCTTCTAGCATAGTGAAAAATTATTTTTACCATTTACAACTTATTTACTTTTTCTTTTCATTTTCATGTATTTGAACTCCGTTCTTTATTTGGTACGTATACTCAAATAGTTTAATTATTTTATTTAATTTATTATTTTAAATTATGACTTTGAGATCTAATTAACGAACACAGTGTCTTTATACACCTCCTTCTTTTTTTTCTGGACAGATTTCGTCAGATGGGCAATGGTTTTCTTGGCTTGTCATTGATGCCTGGGTCTTTATTCACAATTAAATGACTAAAGATAATAAAACAAACAAACAAACAGAAATGACAGAAACGTCGAACATTTTTGAAGAAAACATTAAAATCTGTAAAAAAATATTGGTTTATTTAGTTTAAAAAAGGGAATAAAATCAAGGTTTAAACATTAATTTTTCATTATCTCAATTTTTGTATTGTAAACCTTATATATCATGTGAAAAATTACTTTATCACGTGAAAAATTATATATACCATTTACAACTTATCTGGTATTCCTTTTACGAATAATTTCATGTATTTGAAATCTGTTCTTTATTTGGTACATGTTACCAAAAAGTTTAATTATTTTATTTAATTTATTATTTTAAATTATGATTCTGAGATCTAATTAACGAACATTGTCTTTGTACCCCCATCTCTCGTTCTATTTTTTCTGTACAGATTATCCTCTGATGGGACAATGGTTTCCATACCTTGTCACTTGCATACATTTCCCTTCGTTTGGATACTATGACGCAAAATAATCATTTACATAAATTTTACTTATGATTTTGGATAGCGTAGCACAAAAGGTAAATCAATTTATTGAAATAAATACATTTCAATACATAATATAAGCTCAGTGAAAGTAATACATTTAATAGTGTATTGAAAAATTAAAAGTATTGTTTGTATGTGTAAATATACTTTAGAAGACAAACCAAAAATAATTTTAATTTAATTTTAAAACAGTCCTATTAAATTCACGTCAAGGTAATTTGACGTGACTCGAATTTTGATATCATTTCTTTTAAAACCCATATTTTGAATTCATGAGAGATGTGAATGAAAAAGCATCAGCGAATAAATTATATATATTTTTTCATGTTAAGATAATAATTGCACCTGTGAATATAAATAAAACTAAAAAGAAAATAATGATTTTTAAAAAAAATTATTAACAGAGCGTCACTCAAATTTGATATCATTGCTTTTAAGACCCATATTTAAAATTCTTGGAGCCAAAAGAAAGTGCTGCGTCACAACTTTTAGCCGGTTAAGGGTTTTTGTACTGATACCATTTACAGCTTATCTTCTTTTTATTTTAACTTTTATGTATTTCAAATCTGTTCTTTATTTGAGACTTGTTCTCAAACAGTTTAATTATTTAATTTACTTTATTATTTTAAATTATGATTCTGATATCTAATTAAAGAACATTGTCTTTATATATGCATCTATCGTTTTCTGTTTTCTGGACAGATATCCGGGGACAATGATTTTCCCGCCTTGTAATTGGTGGCTGGACGTTTATTTTAAATTAAATGATTAAACATAATGAAACAAAAGAGAAAATAAATGACCAACAGATCGATCTTTTTAGAAGGAAACATTTAAATCTGTAAAAAATATTGCTTTTGTTTTGTTAAGGAATAATAAAATTTTTAGACACTAATTTTTCATTATTTCAATTTTCGTATGGTAAACTTATACTTTATCAGGGCGAAAGATTATTTATGCCATTTATAGTTTATGTGATTATTCTTTGAATTTTCATTTATTTGAAATCTGTTCTGTATTTGACACGTGTTCCCAAAAGAACTTGGCGTGCCTTATTAATTTAAATTTTTGTTTCTGAGATGAAGTTAAGGGATAATTCTATACTAAAACCCTCTCTTTCGTTCGTTTTCTTCTGGACAGTTATCCTCTGTTGGGACAGCGTTTTTTTACGCTCTCTCAGTAATGATTGGATGTTTAGTTAAAATTAAATGATTAAGGAAAATGAAACAGGATAATAAATGAAGGACTGGCATGTCGACTATTTTAGGAAGAAACATTTAAATCTATAAAAAGTAAGGAATAGAAAAAGCTGAATAAAAGAAGCGGTATCAAGTGTTAGAATATAATTATGCATGACCTCAAGTTTTATATTTTGTATATTCTACTTAATTGTAAAAAAATATATTACTAGTATAATTTATTACTCATTAAATTGTTTCTGTCAATTTATTTTCATGTATTTTAAATTTAGAATAGAAAGTCTAAATACCTGATAGGGTCCAAATACCGCCTAGTACGTGTTCTCAGAACTGAGCACAGCGCAGCCTAGCGGCGATAGGCAGAGTTTGTACCTTTAATTGAGAGAAGAAAGGCACGAGTAGTACGTCGCTGAAGTCTGTCTAATTTACAAACAGTAAGATCAAAGGTGTCGACACGGCGAAATCCGAGATATCAAAGTTTTTTAGTTATGTGTTTCTCATTTAAAATAAACAAATAAATAAAAATATATTGATTGTATATACACCACAATTGACGATTAAATTGTTTTCCAGACATATTCAAATCCCAAATTCCGCAAGCATGTTATTGATATTTTATTATATGAATGAGTAATATTGGTTTTAAATTAAACATAGCAGTGGTCCAAATACCGGCTAGCCAATATTTGGACCACTATGGTTGGTGAGGAAACAATGATTTTAATTCCTTCTCAGTAGTCATGAAATGTTTATTTAAAATTAAATGATTTAAGATAATGAAATGAAAAATAATATATAAACACAACGATAATTTTAAATGGAAATATTTAAAAATGTAAAAAATTAAAATTCTTCATGGAATGAAAAAAAAAAAAATAACATGTCATCCAAGTTTTTTTCCAAGACCCGATATGTATTTAAATAGATACGAGGTATGCAAAAAGTAAAATGTTTTTAAAGTTCTTCTCAAGACAGGGAGTTATTATTGATGATACTTTATTGGACACTTGTGTTGTCTTGGAAAGAACCTTGAAAAACATGCTGTTTTTTCCCATGGCTAGCATCCATTTTAATAGTCAAGTTGCCCTGGAAAAAAATTTGGAGAAGATGTCACTTTGAAGTTAATTTCTGATGTTTTGGTATATTTAGGGTGTCTTAGAAGTAACGTTTGAGAACATATTACTTTTTTGCATGTCTCGCATACATTTTAATTATTATGGTGTCTTGAAAATAACTTTCGAGAACATACCACGTTGGAGAATATATCCCCAAAGAGGTCCAAATACCAGCTACCCGGTATTTGAACCTCTCTGGGTTTGCTCCGCGTGAACGGGAGAAAAATATGTTAATTTATGGGATCATGGACGCTGTATTGCTTTGTTGCGCCATTTGACTGTAACAATGTATGCTATGGTTACAATGTTGGCAAAATTCGGCCATAATAAATGGGAAAAGAAAGAAGGAAGATTGCGGAGGAAAAACTAAGAAAATGCAAGCGAAAGGGATAGAAATTGAACTTTTAAAAAGTAAAAAAAGACGATATTTGACTGAGGAATATGATGCAATTTGTGTCTTCTGTGAGAGTGCTTTCTCTGCAGACAAGAAGGGGATTCTGGGTTCGAAGTTTAGAATGCGATACGTTTCACCCATTTATG
Organism: Maratus michaelseni; assembly: GCA_963931845.1. Lineage (NCBI taxonomy): Eukaryota > Metazoa > Arthropoda > Arachnida > Araneae > Salticidae > Maratus > Maratus michaelseni. The sequence goes on from OZ007595.1 coordinate 109,530,591, forward strand.
GTTCAACCTTAGCACCAAACATTAAAAAAAGTTTCACCAATTTATGGTTCAACCTTAGCACCAAACATTAAAAAAAGTTTCACCAATTTATGGTTCAACTTTAGCACCAAATAGTGAAAAAACGTTTTATCATCTTATGGTGGCAGCTACTGCAGCACCAAAAATTGGTGCAACATTACTCCAATTTTTTAACAGTGCACTGGACCTTTTCCTCGATTCTTTATTTTAAGTGCGCTTCCACTTTCGTACTATATATTTAGTTTTATTAAATTAAAATTTTCAGAATAAATTAATATATGGTATTTTTCTGCCCCCTTGTCTTGTTCTCTTTCTTCTGGACAGATATCATCTGATGGGACAATGATTTTCACGCCTTGTCAGTTGTGACAGAAGTTTTATCTATATATTTAAAATGCTAAGCGATTTCTTTCGACAATCCGTGAGAACAAACTACTGCATCAAATTACATCATTCTTTTTTTAAATGAAAGATATTTGGACACAGATTTGTTATCGTACATTCGTTTGTTCGAAAATTTAATTAATTAACCGTAATTTTCAATTAAACTTTTACTTCTGCTAATGACGTCATAATCGGATAACGCCTACTGCTGCGAAGCACAGAGTTTATTTTCTAAACTCTGTGGTTGAATAAAAGAGAAATAATAAATATTAAAAGCACGCGGTTTTAAAGCCGAATTTATTAATTTGCAAGTTAAATTTCGGTAAAAATACTTATCCGCGTGTTTTATAAGCGAATAAAAATTCATATTTATTGTGACGTCACGGGAATATTGTCCATTGGGTTTATTTTATCATTATGCATTATAACTTTGTTGATGCCATTTTTTCATTAAAATTAAATACAAAATATATTTATTTGTGTGCATGGTGTTTAAGCATTAATGTAAGGTATATGAAGCACGTGTGAAAAGTTTGCGCCGGTGTAAATGACGTTATGCTTAGCTTGATGTGCATTTTAACATTGATAAAACTAAACAGAAAAATGTATATGATTGTGTTAACAAGACATAATTTTACTGATTTTTGCATTCATAATTATAAAGATTAGAATTGGAGCCGTCATTGATTTCTTGATTCTACCTTCATTACATGTTACCAATTGTTTTTTTTTCTTTTTTTTCTTTTTATTATTATTATTATTATTATTATTATTATTATTATTATTATTATAGGGTAGAAGATTTCCTTTTTTAATAAAAAAAATCACAAAAGTAAAGGATTTCAGGAAATTTAAAGTTATTAAAAATAGTGTTATGGTAGAAAAAAATCTTGAAATAATGATTGTATTTTTAGCTAGAATAAACAATGTAAGACTAATATTTCATAGGAACCAGAGGGCCCGTGCGAGGATTTCGCACTGAAATCTAATATTTTTTAGGTACTTCTCTATTATTCCGTCGACCACTTTTCATAACAAAAAACTATCGCCAAACTGTAAGATTAAACGCCAAAAATGCTGTCCCATTTACTTGATGTCAGAAGCATTATACGTGTTTGTTACTTCAAGTGGTTTTTAATTCGACATTTGCGTGTATTTTTCATTATGTTTTACTGATTTATTAGTTACTTTATTAATTAAAATAAGAATTGTCCTTAAATTCTTATATTTTATTTATTTATTTATTTTGATATTCCAATGGCAACGTTCTCCCGTTTATTTGGCTATAGTTTTTTGTTATGAAAAGTGGACGACGGGATAATAGAGAAGTACCACTTTTTATCAATATGTAATATTTATTAGATGCAGGTTTAAACTTCTAAAGAAAAAGTAAGGATAAAAATATCTGCAAAGAACATTTAGTTTTTAGTCAATCCAAAATATTATCTAATTTATTCCATCAAAGCTAGAGTAAAAACTGATCCAAGATTGCAAAAGGCACGCTAGAGAAAGAAAAAATAATAACAATCATATTTTGACTGCATTAGAGGATGACGTCATCCGCTTCGGGAAAAACATGGGACATAGAAATATAAATCTAAACATTTCAATTTCAATGTCGCTTTTTAATCATAAATATAAAATAAACCCGTGCGGTGTTTTTTATAATAATTGCTGAGCATCATATAATGTGGTATTTTATTTTTTTGGCAACAATAATTTGAGGAAAACCTTTCATTTCTTTTAAGAAAACAATGCCGATTTAATTTTTAATTTTCAGCAAATTTTAATCAAAAACATGGTTTAACGAAACGTTAAGTGTGCTATGTCAGAAGCCTGTTCAAAATCCTTTCATATGCTATCTCATTCGTCGTTCTGCGTTTCGTATTTTCTGCGAAAAAGGGATGTTGACAGGAGAAATAATTGTTTATCTATTGAATTTTCAAGGGCATCTTTATAAAATCTTATTCAGGTTCTAATGATTTTTTTTTTTTTTTTTTTTTTTTTTTTTTTTACCAACATTAATTTTGTACTGACTTATGACTGCTAGGGGTTTTTATATTGTTGTCTTTTGATGTTAGTTTGCTTAATGGGACTTTATGTATATATGTAAATAGTTTTATTATATAGCTTTATTATATTTAATCAAGTATTAAACAGTCAATCTTAATATTTTTTTATTTTTATTTTTTTTTTTTTATTTTTTTTTTTTTTTTTTTTTTATGGATATTCAAGTAATATTAAGATTGATTCATAACAATTTTTTTTTTTTTAAATATGTTATAGATATATTTAATATGTATTTCTTGCAATTTTTATTGCTATCAAACAAATATGGCAGTTATTAGTAAAATGTTAGATACTGGCAATTTAGGCCTTGGTGGATCCAGGACTAATGCTCGGTACAGGAAGATTATTAGGGATCTTCCTGGATCGTTATCAGATAACCTATTCTATTGTCCCAAGCCTGTACTATGTTTTCGAGAGTGTGAATCTAAGCGTTGTCTTACATGTCCATTAGCTGATAAGTCACAGATTTCAAATAATAACAATCTTAATTTGGTAAAATTTTGCAAAGCATACAATGTAATCTATTCATTGAAATGCAATTCGTGTAACATGGAATATATTGGACAGTCTTGTCAAAAATTACATAAGCGGCTAAATTTACATCGTTCTCATATTGATAAATATAAAAATTCTAAATTTCAAACAACTCATAATATTGAATATACTCATTTCAAAAATCATGATTTTAAAAATATTACTATTAAAATACTTAAAATACAAAAAAATTTTACTGAACGACTTTTTCTAGAATCTAAATATATAAGACATTTTAATACTACATATCCTTATGGATTAAATCAATTAGTATACAAAAAATCACATCCTGTATTTTCAGATTTAACTAAATATGAAAATTATAAAAATCTTTATTCCGGTTTAAATTTTTCAAACTTAAAAAAAACTTCTAGATCTGGTAGAGGTAAACATAATAACAAAAAATTCACTAATGATATTGTGATTCAACAAGAGCTTGATAATCTTGAGGCACAATTTTGTAATGATTATTGTTGGCTTGCTATAAGAAAACATGTTTTTAGTATAAAAAAGAAATATATAAACCAATATTTCAAGGTATTTAAAAAGAATCAATATTCTCCACATTTTTGTGATATCTTTTATGATATTCTACATTATAGAGCAAACCTATTAAATACAAGTCTTTCTAATAAACCTAAATATAAAACTAATAATACACAATTAATTATAAATTTTTCCAATCATGTATTTAATAATATAAATTTACACAATATAATAAACAACATTAATAATAATTTTCCAATAAAAAATTTTACCATTCACAAGACATATAAATATAATCGCACACTTGGACGTAAAATTTTTAATTACAATTCTTTTGCAAAAAATTTGGTCTCTTCAAAGAATTACCCATGTTATTGTAATGACCCAAAATATCAAAAGTATATAAATACAACACATGGTCATATCATTACTGGTGATCTTAATATTGTAGAACAACCTATTTTACAAAACTTAATGCATAATGGCACAAAATTTCGTCTTCCATATAAGTGTAATATCAAATCCATAATATTGCAGTTTATTCAAGATATTGATTTGTTTATATATAAAATTGCTGTTGATTACAATAAACCAATCGAATATTTCAGTGAATGGAGATTTTCTGTAATTGATAAATTAAAAAATGAAATTATAAAAAATTATCATCATATTACACATGCAGCTTTTAAAAACATAAATAAACATATATCAGAATTACAAAACAAATTTATAATTACTTATGTAGATAAATCTCCAAATAATTATGCTATCATTTGTAAAGAATACTATAAAGTGTTAATTCACAATGCAATCAACACAAGTAATATTTTTAATAAAACTAAATTAAATATTGAAATAAATAACAGAAAATTATTAAATTATCACAAATTACTAAAAATCAAATGTAATAATTTTAATTATCCTTATCTTGTTATAATTCCAAAATTTCATAAAAATCCTATTAAATTTCGCACTGTTACCATCGGTTGTAACACATATAATAAAAATGCAAGCAATTTACTACTTAATATTTTAAAGCAGATATATGATATAACGCTAAAACATAATAACCAACATTGCCTAAAAAATAGTTTTCAACTCATTAATAAAATACATAATATCAATCCGGTAAAATTCATAAAAACATTGGATTTTAATGATTTATTTAATAACATTGATATAAAAGACTTACATAAAACAATGTGTATATTATTTAAAGAATTTAAATCTCAATTAAAATTAAAAGAACATATTTCAGTAAATTTTTTTAAAACTTTACTAAATTTTACATTGCATAATAATTACATTATATATGACAATATTATCTATAAACAATGCCAGGGAATTCCGCAGGGCGGAACCGCATCTAGTATTCTCTCTGACCTTTACTTATATTATTATGAAAGAAATATAAGTCCGAACAATGATTATGTATTTTATCGCTATATTGATGACATTATCATATTTTATTTCAATGAAAAAAATTGCACATCACCACTCAATTTTTATCCTACTCAGCTTAAATTAAGCGAAAATGATTTAATTAATAATAATATAAACTTTCTTGACTTAAAAATTAATATTACTAATAATTATAAATTAATTTTTGATATTTATGATAAGAGATTTGATTTCCCATTTAAAGTAAATATTTTTACCAATTATGCTTCATGTTTACATAAATCTGTTTATAAAAATATAATTATCAATTATCTACATCGTATAAAATACTTATGCTCAGATATAAATAAAAACAAAAATATTAGATATATTCGAGATCAAGCAAAAATATATGGATATCCTATTTTTATGATAAATTCAATCATCAACTCTTTTAAATAACATTTATTATATAATTTAAATATAAACATGGTATGTAATAAATTATTGTTTTAGTGTGCGATAACATATAACAAAAGATATAGAAAATAATAATTATAACATACATTATTACAATTATAACATATTAGGAAATTTAATATTTAATATTTGTTTGAACATTATATACACTTTATGTAGAAAATTACAAATATAACATACATAATTACAATTATAACATATTAGGAAATTTAATATTTGATTGAACATTATTTATACTTTGTATAGTTGTGATTGTGCGTTGCCGATCACCTCTGTTTAAGGTATTATTGATGTGCAGTTTTCATACATTTATAAATTAACTTATACAATAACAAATTAAATTACACAATGATAACATTGGTGATTATAACTCATATATATATATATCTATTTGCAATATATATATAAATAAATATATATAGTTTTTATTTTTGTCTATGAATATTTAAAATTAACAAGTATTTTAATTACTGCATTGCATTAATTTGATTGAAAAACAGTAGTAATACTATTAATTATCAACATTATAAATTTTGAGATATTTTGAATTGTTTATGAATTATTTAATTAGATATTTAAATTAATCTATAAATATAAAATATATTTACAATGTAGTATAAATTAAACATTAATTATTTAAAAACAAGTCTAATATATATTTAAGTAGTAGTAAAAATAAAACATTAATTATTTAATAAATGTCTATAATATCAGTGGATTAACACAGCTGGCAGCAAAAATAATTTGAATTAAAATAATATCTCTTTTACATAATATATTCTTGTTAAGAATATCTGAAATGCTGTGCAAGTTGAATTAATTCTGTGTAGATTTATTCATATAGTAGTATTATATTTTATTTGAATTTTGAGTAAAATTACAAGTTAGTATTGTTTTTTAAAGTTTATTTATATAAATAAATCTAATGAATAGTATGTAACTAATAAAGTGGATATTTAACTAAATATTAATTATGAACTATTATAATACCAATAGATGGCGACACTTTACCTTTCAGGTAGTTGTAGATAATATTGTTAATATTATATTTAATTTAACTATAGAGGGAGCTATTGATTGTATATTAATTTTACTTTCAGGAATTAAAATTGGATGGAGTAATATATATTCACGGATATAAATTTGTTATAAGTGTATTAAAACCAGAATTATTTTGAGTGTTTTTGAATCATTTTGTGATTGGGTGTCATTTATGGGGTTGTGTTTTAAAAAAAGTGTGCTCTCAACTTGTCTTACAAATCATTTCTCTCAACTCGACTTAGTTAACATGTATGATGCATTGCCATGTGGATGTGAATATTATGTAGACGTTGTGATATTTTAAGGATTCTGTATAATTATTGTGAGTAAAATATTTTATCTACACTTTACGCGTTCATATTTCCAATTTTATTATTTCAAAACTGTTATCTCGTGGTAATTTAGTGAGGTGTTAATTACAGTTTTTTGGATAATCGATGTGAGTGAAATATATTGTATTTTCTTAATGGTTTTTTATTTCCTATTTAAATATTTCCAAATTTTAATATTTCCAATTGTTGTCTGGTAATAATTCAGTGTACCTGGATGATTCTACTGATCTTAGCATTATGCCAGTAGAATTATGAAACACTGAATTATTAATTAAAACACATGTGGGTGCATCCAGGCTGATGAGTACATGTGCATGTGTTTTTCCATGTCCAATTCATATTTAATTCTCATGTGGTCCAATTTTCCATTGTGTATGGTTCATAATTAATTTGTTAATCCAATTGTGTTTACTTAATTGCAACTCCAATTTATAATTTTTTTTTTTCCCCTTTCTCTCTATTTCTTTTTTCAATATTATTTTGGTATGAGTAAAATTTGGCCAATTACCATTGAAGCATCAGCTATGGTAATATTATGTTTGCACATGTTAATTATTAGCTATGTGGTATTCTGTATACACAGTATCATTGATTATCTCTTTGGAGATTTAAGTAGAATAGAACTTGATATGTTTTTTGAAATTAATAGATATTATAATTATATATATATATATATATATATATGATTATTTTGGTAGGTTTGTTATAAGTTCATTTAACAGTTCCTTATTAGCGCAAAGTCCTATTTCTTTCACTGGGAATTTCTCTTTCGATGTCAAAAAATGTTTTTCTACTTTTGGACGCCAGCCAAAATACAGTGGCACTTTTTAGAAATGTACAACAGTTGTGATAACAAAGGCGCTATCGCTTTAGTTTTCATGGCGCTTACATCAATTCGAAATACTACAAATTTCTATTTTTTACTACATTTTACAATTTTAATTCTTACAGCATCAATTAGAAAAAAAATTAGCTTTCGATTGAAATTTATTTGAAAACTGCCGCTTAATTTAACGACTTTTTAAATATTTTTTAAGCATGAAAATTTTTTCAATTCTATCTTATCAATGACCACCAGTTTACTTCAATAATGTAAAATAGCCCCTGGGAAAGTTGCCACAATTGAAAATAGATTTCCCTAACCATCATAAATAGTGAATAATAATTAAAAAAAAAAATGGGATAAATCATAAGATCAGATTAACCATAAGATAGAACGTTTTGGCGCTAAACAAAAATCTGTCAGAAAAAAAAGACTATTTTTAGTTTATGTTGAACATAAAATTGATATGTTGAATTCGTTGATGAATATGTTCCATCAGATATCAAGATATGCTAGGAATTGTATTTTTTAATTTTTTTACATTTGCCAACTGTATAAGAGAAAAAATATCCCCGACTGTGATGGAAAAGGGATAATCATCCTGATTATGTCAAGGAACTGAAGAAACCATACAAGTAAATTACACTTGAAAACATGAAAAATCTCCATCTGCAGATAGATTTATTACTTTAAAAACTTCTTAATCTTTGCATAAAAATTGATTGGCTTAAAACAATGGATGCGTTTTAGAACATATGGATTTGAAACGAACAATGATTAAAGAGGACATTTTCAAACTTTTAATTTAAACATTTTAAAACTTTTTTTTAACGTCGAATTTCAACGGTGCCTTTGGGCAGATGCAATACATATGCGCATAGGAGCTCATTCGATTGCATTATCACAGGGGGGGGGGATGCTTATACTATGTTCTTTTATTTACTGAACATGAGATGAAAGTAGGAAATTTGTATGATACTTTATGATAGGACTATTTGTATAATACTTTATAGGTCCATGACCTTTTTTTTTTTTTTTTTTTTTTTTTTTTCTTTGTCGTGGGGAATATGGTATGTCAAACTGATTTGCATTACACATTTGTTTACGGAGTGTTCATTTGGAGTTTGCATCGGAAATAGCATTTCACTGGGGGGGGGGACTTGAAAACATGAAAAATCTCCATCTGCAGATAGATTTATTACTTTAAAAACTTCTTAATCTTTGCATAAAAATTGATTGGCTTAAAACAATGGATGCGTTTTAGAACATATGGATTTGAAACGAACAATGATTAAAGAGGACATTTTCAAACTTTTAATTTAATCATTTTAAAACTTTTTTAACGTCGAATTTCGACGGTGCTTTTGGGCAGATGCAATGCACATGCGCATAGGAGCTCATTCGATTGCATTATCACATGGGGGGGGAGATGTGTGCTTTATTTACTATGTTCTGTTATTTACTTAATATGATATGAACGTAGGAATATACTATTTGTATATACTTCATAGGTCCATGAGTTTTTTTTCTTGCCGTGGGGAATATGGTGGTAATGTCAAACTGATTTGCATTACACAGTTATTTATGGATTTTTTGTTTAGAGTTTGCATCGGAAATAGTACTGTATTTGACTGGGGAAAAAAAAATATTTGAAAGACTGTCTTATACGCAACCCTTCATAAATAATAAAGAAGCTTATTTTACTGATACTGTTATAGTTTTTTTTTTTTTTTTTTTTTTTGCGTCAAGTTTTGACGGGTCCCATCTAGTTTAAAATTAAATTACCTAAGATAATGAATTAAGGGATTGAATGTTAGAGATGCATCGATTATACTAGAGGGAAACATTTGATCCTGCAAGATTCATTGTTTGTATTTAATTACAAAAAGAAAAATATCAAGGTTTAGATAATAATTGTGTACATTAACACTTTTAAAAGCTAAACATAATATTCTTATTTTATCCTAGGCAAAATTATTATTTGTACGTTTTATTTCTTATTTTTTTAAAGTTATTTTCACGAATTTGAAATTTGTTCTTTATTTGATATGCCATTAATACACCATGCAAACAATATACTTTATTTTATAAAAATTATTTAAGGTTATATTGCTTGCTTTGATTAAATCAGTTGTTATATTTTTACACTCCTCTTTTCTTCTCTCTTTCTGGGCATATAAACTTTGATGGAGCAAAGATTTTTAGGCCTTTAAGTAGTCACTGGATATTTATTTGAATAAATTTTATACGAAACATAATGAAAAAAAAGAAGAGCTAGCAAAGTACACAGGTTGATAATTTTAGAAGGCTGTATCCGTTGTATTTAATTGCATAAAAGAAGAAGGCAAGCTTTAAACAGTGATTATATATAATCTCAATTATGTTTTATATTATAAATATTATATTCTTATTGTATGCTAGAAGAAATATCATTATTATCATTTCTTTCTCATTATTTTTCTTCTTTAAACTCATTTTCGCATACTAGATATCTGTTTTCTATTTGACATACATTCTCAAACAGTTTAATTTTTTCATTTACTTTATTATTTTAATTATGATTACCAGATCTAATTATTCTTTCGTTCTCTTTCTTTTGAACAGATGTCTGCTAGTGAAACAATGATTTTCATGCCTTGTCAGTATTGATGGAATGTTTATTTAAAATTAAATGACTTAAGATAACAAATCGTAAAAAAAAAGAAAGGAAATTAGACACATCGAGAATTTTAAAAGGCAATATTTAAAAATGTAAAAAAATATCGGTTTCGTTTGGTTTGTATTGGTTTTGCAAGACGAAGAATTTAAATTTTTCATGGAATGCAAAAAATAAATAAAATCTCAACCAGTTTCTTTCCAAGACACCATACGTATTTAAATAGGTACGAGAAATGCAAAAAGTAACATGTTTTCTGAAGTTCTTTGCATAAGTAATTTCTTTGCACCATAAGTATCCGAAAGCACTACCATTGAGAATTCATACGTGGTATGTTCTCGAAAGTTATTTTCGAGACACCATAATAATTAAAATGTATGTGAGATGTAAAAAAAAAGTAATATGTTCTCAAAGGTTCTTTCCAAGACATCTTAAATGTACCAAAGTATCGCCAGTTAAGAACTCCAAAGTGGCATGTTCTCCAAATTTCTTCCCAGGGCACCTCGAGTATTAAAATGGATGCTAGGCATGCAAAAAAGGAACATATTTTCCAAGGTTTTTTCCAAGACACCGTAAGTATCCTATAAAGTATCATCAATAATAACTCCAATATCTCATGTCTTCTAAAATTATTTCCAAACTATAAACATTAAAATAGATATGAGACATAGAACAAAATAACACATTCTCTAAAGTTCTTTACAAGACATCATAAGCTGTAAAAGGGTTGGCAAGCTTGAGACAAAGTGGCATGATCTCCAAAATTCTTCCGAAAACAACATAAGTGTCCCAAAGTATCACCATTAAGAACTTTTAAGTGTCATGTTCTGAAAAGTTCTTTACAAAATATCATAAGTATTAAAATGGATGCAAAGAATATAAAAAAGTAACATGTCGTCCAAAGTTCTTACCAAGACATCCTAAGTATCCCAAAGTATTACCATTAAGACTTAAATTATACTTAAGTGCCATGTTCTCAAAATATTATATTCCAAGACATCATAAGTATTTATATGGATACGAGACATGCAAAAAAGTTACACTTTCTCCAAATTTCTGTCCTAGACACCATAAGTATCCCAAAGTATCACATTAAGAACTCCAAAGAGACATGTTCTCCAAAGTTATTTTCAAGATTCTCAAGTATTGAAATGTATACAAGACATGCGACAAAGAAACCTGCTGTTCCAAGATAAATATTCTCTCAATTAAATTTTCACTACATTCTGGTGCAATAAATATTAATACTTACACATTTTCTTAAAGATGGTTCTCAAAAAAATATTTTTCACCGCTAAACAACGCGAAACTTTCTGACACATTTTCCGACTCATTTCTAAACATAAATGCATGAAACTTTCCAGGCATAATTACTAAAGTGATTTGTAATCGAACAATTATTTTAGTTTTCAGATAAATTAATTGCATGTTAAGTTTTATAAGCGATTTTTGTCTGAGGATGGCAGTTTTTTTTTTTAATTCCTGCTCTGTTGCATTCGGAAATTATTTTCAAAATGCCAATTTTGACGGCATATTCTGAAAAAAGCTTCTGCTTTTACCGAAGATTTGAGGAAATTGTTCAATTAAATAGTTTCTTAATAAGAGCACATGCCAATTTGAAACGTTTGCGAACAAAAATTAGTTTTAAAAAATGTGTCAGAAAGTAGCCAGTTTAGATTTAGAAGGATTTTTTGAAATTCGGATTTTCATTTCAAAGAACGGCTTTACCCCCCTTTTTTTTTCCAATTACTCTTTTAAGAAACGTTCTTTTTTTAACTTTATCTGTTAAAGAATAAATATTAAAAATTTTAGCTAGAACGAAAAAAGATTGCAATTAAATGTTTTCGCACAGAATCAAACAAAATGTGTTCAACAATTGAAGAATTTCGTGATGCAGCTTTAAATTCTCATGTCAGCAGTAATTCTCATGTTTAACAAATCATGTTTAGTTCTACAGCTTTTAGTTTCATGATGGTTAGATCTTTTATTTCCTGTAGGGAACAAAGTGAAAAAGAAAACAAAGGCAACGCTAGACAGCTTAGACACACAAAAAAATTAGAAAAAAAATATCGTTTCGTGACATAAGCGGCGATAAATATAGTTTACGTATTTAAAACAGTGTGACAGACATGGTACAGAATTCACTCTAATTAATAAATGGCTGCACTTTCTGATAATACTTTACTTTATCAATAAAGATAAAGTAAAGTTATTGCATTTATTATTCTGTTTTACAAAAGCAAGAAAGGGGAATCAAGCATTATTGGCCGAACGAGGATTTTTGTTAATAAAAACAAAAATCCTCGTACGGCCAATAATGCTTGATTCGCCTTTCTTGCTTTTGTAAAACAGAATAATAAATGTAATAATGACACTAAGATGGAGTTTTTTTTTTAAATCTAAATTCATGTTATGTGTTGCATCTGATTGTTAAGATATAGACTGGATTTGAGCAAGGCTCATACTGTGGAAATGCATGTCGCATCGGAAAAAATATATAATTTATCGGCATCTATTATTTTACAGGGCTCAACAAATTCGGTCGTCAGGTTGCCAATGGCATCCAAAATATTTTAACTGGCAACTGGATGCATCAACATTGAATGATCTAATGATGATTCACCTTTATGGTTTACTTAATGACTACAAACCAGAGAAAGTTATAGATAGGTGGTAGTTTGGATTTAAAAAGAAATACAGACTTACACAAGAACATATGCCAGTGCTTAAGAAGCAAAAATTTTTAAAAATGCAGATTTTGAAGAACCACGAAAAAAAAAAGTATTTGTAAATCTCTTATGTGAAGTAGAATCGCCTAAAGCTAATACTTTATAAATATTGGTCAGTGATTTGCTTAAATAATGTCTTCCAGAATAACATTTCTTATTAAAAAAATATTCATTTTAGCAAAAAAACAATTGTTTTTCTTATGATGCTGCACACTTTATTAAGTCTGACTTTATACTCTGCCTATATATAATTGTTTTTAAAATTAAAATTTTGAAAAGTTTCGTCGAGAAACTTAATTTAAATCATCATTCGAAATTAATTTATTGAGTTGAAGAGTTAAAGCAATTCATAACATTTTATTACTTTCCTGGAAATTCGCAGAAACTTTGCAGTTACGTGAAATAGCAAAGGAATACGAATCAGATGCAACCTGCGAGTGAAGTGTTGCATTATCATAAATAAGGGCACGACTGTTAGTCGAGAGTTCATTAAGTAATCTGTGTTTTCCGAGAATGTAGTCGAAAGAGAAGTGTAAGCGTATGCGTGTGTACAAATTTTATGAAGGCAATATACATCATAAGAAGAAGTTCACACACATTTTTTTCGCCGAAAATATCTACAAACGGATGATATACGATATTCTACAACGTTACAAGAAGGGAATCCCGGTCGAAAGACAACAGGAATCGGCTCGGAAGGCCCAAAAACTCACTAAGCCAAAGTTTTAGCAATCGTAACGAAGGTTTGACAAGAAAGACAGAGTACAATTCATCCAATGGCTGTCAAATTCAGTGTTTCACCCGGCTACCTACATAAGACAATTACCAAGAAGCTTAACATCAAATATCACAAGAAAAGGGTCATACCAAAAGGAACAAAAAAGCCCATGGTTGCGACGAAAATGAAGTGTGGTCGCTTGTTCAGAAAATTCTCTGATCGAGTATTTATCTTGGATGACGAGTCATACTTCACGCTCACTCACTCCACTTATGGTAATGGTGGCTGCTGCACATCTGACGTCTCCACGACACAACCTATCATCCAATTCGATACAAAAGCGAAATTCGAAGACAAAGTCCTCGTTTGGATTGCGATGGGTCCGAAAGGCTTGAGTCGTCCGTTCATCCAAAAGTCTGCGTTCGCTGTCAATAGGCAATGATATTTGAATTAGTCCATTCGTCGGCATCTCATCTCCTACATCCGTGACAATTCAAACGACGCGATGGTATTATGTTTTCCGGCCAGACTTCTCCAGCAGTCATTACCGCAAAATCGTTCTCAACCATTTGCGCCAGCAAAACATCACTTCCGTAGAGAAGTCCGACAACCCGGCCAGCGTTGACAGAATTCGACCAATTGAGCAATTCTTGGCGTATCAAGTCAAGTGGCATGCTAAAGGCTGGAAAGCAGATGACATCCAGAAATTAATCAATCGAATCGTTACTGTCTCAAAATTATGGACATAGATTTTGTACAACGTCTATCAAGTACAACCAAAAGTAAAATCGATAATGTCCGTCGAAACGGTTGTTGAAACCCGATAACTGTTTTACAGAGTGATGTGGTTATTAAAGTGACCTTACAGTGCCGATTTGTGTTCTTTGTCTCGTTTTTTCTTAGCTTTCCCATCAAGAAAAGTTTGTGAGGATTTCTAGGAAACAGTCCTTACTTTTACAATCAATTCATAAAGTAATTATAGTGGTTTTTCAAAAATCCATGATTAAATTTAAAAAAGTAGGAAAAATTAACAACGGTTGGAGGGGATAGATATTTTTTACTGGTGGCTAGAAACTTTTGGTGGATAACAGCTTTTTTCCAATTTGTATAGTCCTGATCATGTATGATACACAATGCAGCAAAAAATTATACTTTTACGATCAATTCATAAAATAATTTTAGCAGTTTTTGAAAAATCTCTGATTAAAATAAAAGAAAAAAGTGGGAAACAATTAACAACTGTTGGAAGCAAATAAGTATTTTTTACTGGTGGCGAGAAACTTTTGATGGCTACCAGATTTCTTACAATTTGCAGAGCCCAGATCAGTATGATACACAATGCATCAAAAAATTATACTTTTACAATCAATTCATAAAATATTTTTAGTGGTTTTTGAAAAATCCATGATTAATTTTTTGTAAAAAAAAAAAGGAAAAATTAACACCAGTTGTGATGGGATAAATATTTTGTTACTGGTCTGGACACCAGAAATTTTTGCTGGCTACCAGATTTTTTCAATTTGTATAGTCCTGATCATGTATGATACACAATGCAGCAAAAAATTATACTTTTACGATCAATTCATAAAATAATTTTAGCAGTTTTTAAAAAGTCCCTGATTAAATAAAAAGGTAAACGTGAGAAAAAATTAACAACTGTTGGGAGCAGATAAATATTTTTTACTGGTTGCCAGAAACTCTTGATGGCTACCAGATTTTTTACAATTTGCAGAGCCCAGATCAGTTTGATACACATGCAACAAAAAATTATACTTTTACGAGCAATTCATAAAATAAGTTTAGTGCTTTTTCAAAATTCCACGATTAAATAAAAAGAAAAAAGTGGGAAAAAATAACAACGGTTTTGAGCGGATAAATATTTTTTACTGGTGACCAGAAACTTTTGCTAGTTACCAGATTTTTTCGAATTTCTACAGCACTGACCATGTATGATTCATAATGCAGCAAAAAATTATACTTTACAATCAATTCATGAAATAATTTTAGTGTTTTTTTTTTCAAAATTCCATGATTATTTTTTTAAGTGAGAAAAATTAATAACGGTTTTGAACGGATAAATATTTTGTTACTGGTCACCAGAAATTTTGGCTGGCTACCAAATTTTTTTGATTCACAGATTTATTATTATTATTATTATTATTATTATTTATTTACAATGCAGCCAAAAATTATACTTTTACGATCAATTCATAAAATAATTTTAGGGTTTTTTTTAAAAAATCCATGATTAAAAAATAAAAAAGGGGGGGAAGGGGGAAATTAACAACGGTTGGGAGAGGATAAATATTTTGTTACTGGTGACCAGAAATTTTTGCTGGCTACCATATTTTTTCCAATTTGTAGAGCTTGGCTCATGTGTGATAGACAATGCAGTAAAAAATTTAATTTCAGGTAACATAATTTTTAAAAATCACATAATCGTATAAATGTAACAAATTTAAAATAACCTCACCTGGCAATTTTAAACATGCGTCGAATTTCATTTCGAAAAAGTCCTTTTTTTTTTTCCTTCTTTCGTTCTTTTGAAAAACTATCTCCTTTTTTCTCCTTCATCTATTAAAGGATAAAAATTTAAAAAGATTAGTTGAAACAAAAAAAGGATTGTAATTAAAGATTCTTACACACAAGCAAATAAAATGTGTTCAACAATTGAAGGATTCCGTGATGCAGCTTAACTTTTAAGTTCATTTTCGTAATTTAATTTACTAATTCTCGTGTTTAACAAATCATGCTAAGTTCTACAACTTTTAGCTTCACGGTAATTACATCTTTTTAGTCCGTATAAGAAACGAACAAAGTGAAATGGAGCACAAAAACAACGCTAGAAACAAAGAAAGAAAGGGGGAGAAAAAACGATAAAAGAAAGAACGAGAAAATTCAAATGGCGTTGTTAACAATGGTCTCGGTTCAAATTTATCGCGGTCTTTATTTCAATTTTCTATGAACTCCAAAGTGACATGTAACAATAAAAACTGAAACGGTATAAAAGAAAAAACCTTAAAAAGGTCAAACTGAATACCATCTTTTAAAATGTTTTTTTTTTTGTCCTTTTCTTTTGCGATTCTAGAAAAGACTAAATTGGCAAGAACGCGGCTAAGGAGAAAAGAATAAAAAAAAGAGAATAGGAGTTAAAAATAAAATCGGACGTAGAGGATAGATTGAAAAAAAATTAAAGTGGCAACTTCATTTGAAGTTTTTAATCAAGGAGTTGAGGGGAATGCTCCTTAGTTCTGCTAATGAAGTTAATTATGAAAGGGGCCAACAGCTTTCACTGTGTATGTAAAGTAATAAGGTTACGAAAAACAAAACTCGAACAACGGACATTTTGTTTCTTTTTTTAAAATTGAAGAAAGACCATCTGTATAAAGATTGAAATAGTTTTACTTTTTTTTCCAGAAAGTTTTTTTAAGAAAAGATATTTTTTGTTTACCTAATGTTTTCAAACAGCCATTTTTGGATTGTTAAGTTGCATTAAATTAACATATTTTACGTTTTTATTTAAAATCGTATATGTAACGAAACGATTTTGTTCGAATTTTTCACAAAATTTCACTCTTGATGACAATGCAATGTTCATGTATTTTCAGGATTGTATCTCATCGGGGGCTCTGACCTTGAGAGCGAGGGCAGGTTTCGTAGGCAAAAACAATCGACATTGCGTCGATAAGTGACATTGCGACGAACAGCGACATTGC
This sequence comes from Maratus michaelseni, assembly GCA_963931845.1. Taxonomy (NCBI): domain Eukaryota; kingdom Metazoa; phylum Arthropoda; class Arachnida; order Araneae; family Salticidae; genus Maratus; species Maratus michaelseni. The sequence goes on from OZ007595.1 coordinate 109,547,958, forward strand.
AACGAATTAACGACGATAAGCTAACGACATTGTTTTAAGTTTTTGATTCAAATAACACATCTAACGAGCGGATTTTATTTAAATTCTGAGCCGAATCTCACTAGAGACGGGTTCTAAGGGCAACCTTCCCTCCCCCCCCCCCCTTTTTTTTTATCGTTTTTGGGTGAAATCGCATATGTAAAGAAACGATTTTGTTCAATTTTTTCAAAAAATTTCACTGTCCATGATATTGTAATATTCATGTATTTTCAGGATTGTATCTCTTCTGAGGGGGAAAAATTTCACTGTCCATGATATTACAATATTCATGTATTTTCAGAATTATATCTCCATGGGCCAAAACATTGTTTTACGTGTTTAGCTCAAAATTTTCACAAAACTTCACTGTCGATGACAATGCAACGTTCATGTAACATTTTCAGGATTGTACCTCATCAGGGGCCTCCATGGTCACATTGTTTTACCTTTTTTGTTGAAACCACATATCTAGTGAACCGATTTTGTTTCAATTTTGCAAACAAGTTCATTATCGATGACAATGCACAGCCAAATATTTCCAGGGCTATATCTCACGAGGAGCAATATTTCCCCCATTTTTTCGTTTTTGTTCGAAATCGCATATGTGAGGAAACGGTTTTATTCAAACTTTTCACAAAGCGTCATTGTCCATGACAATGCAACGTTCGTGTATTTTCAGGATTGTATCACATCAGGGACGGAATCCATGGCAAAAACATTGTTTTGCGTTTGTGATTGAAATCACATGCCTAACAAACCGATTTTGCTTAAATTTTGCTTACAAGTTAATTATCGATGACAAATATTTTCTGGTCCGTATCTCATTAGATACGGGTTCAACGGGAAAACCCCTCTCCCTTTTTTTCGTTTTTGTTTCAAATTGCATACGTAATAAAACGATTTTGTTCAAACCCGATGCAGTATTGCCAGTTCGCTACTTTTTTTAAAATTCATATTGCTTGATTCTTGATTGCCACCACTTTTTTGTATTAGAAGTATTCGCTTTATTTAATAACAGATTAAATAATACGAGTACAAATCCCAGTGCAACAGATTTTGAAGAAAAATCCACTCTTTTTGCTCAATCCATCTATGTAATAAGACAATCCGATTGATCACTTCCGATTGAAAATAATCAAAGTCAGTACGAACTTCGTCTTCACTTCAAAAACATCTCCATTGGTACATTGGTACAATACGAGTACAAGCCCAATTACACAGTTTAAAAAAAAGGTTGGGAATCGAACAATCTTAATTTTAAAAATGTAGCCTACTAGCAACACTGTTATAGTGTATGTTCATGTAATTTCAAGATTATATCACATCAGAGGCGTGTTCTTTGGGAAATCTTATAATAATATGACCATACGAGGTTAACACTGAAATTTTTTAAACAAGGGTAGACGATATGTGCCCACGAAAAAGAATTATTGGTCAATTATTTAAATTTGAGCTCTTTTATGTCCACAGAACATCTCTGGCAACAATTGCAATTTAGCTATCGTAGAATAAATTTTAAAAGAAGAGAAAATGAAGTTGTGACTTGTGGAGAAAATGAAGTTGACTTGTGGGGAAAATGAAGTTGACTTGTGGAGAAAATGGCGGTGAGTATAATCAAGCTATGATTTTCTATGATTTTAAAATGGGGCTAAATCAAGAGCAATGCCGCCAACGTCTACAATTAGCACATGGAAATGAAGCTCCTTCCACCGTATTCAGATGGTTTACATAATTTAGAATAGGTCAAAATTCTTTCCTGGATACACAAGAAGACTTTTGTCAGTTGTTTCCCCAGAAAAGGTGTCGGCCATTCGAAAAACGTTAATCGATGATAATCTCTGCACCTACCAAGTGATACAGAAGGAACTTAACATTGGATCCGCAACTATGCATTATATTATTCATGAAGAACCGCATATGAAAAAATTAGTTTGTCGTTAAGTCTCCTTTAATTTAACAGAACACCAAAAAAGCGGAGCGTGTCAGAATCAGTAAAAAAACCCTAAAATTAATTAATCATGGTGGGCACCGCATTATTTCTAAAATCATAACTAGTAATGGTACTAGTACTTTTTTTTTTACATTCCCACCTTTTTTTTTGTTGTAAAGTTGAGGGAGGGGGGGGTCTTTGAAGATAGCCCGAAACCAAAAATGGTGAAAACATTACAAGTAATGAAAAAAGTAATGTATCCCGTATTCTTTTGAAGTACAGGGCTGGCCAAAGCCATAAAACTGGCGGGACAGAAGATAGTTACATCTGGCACACCACTAAGTATCTTTCAGAAATTCTTCAAGAGGTGAATGTTAGGGAGTTCATTCTTCACAATGATAATGCATTCAAAAAAAAAAAAAAATACAATCAACTTGATTCAACAAGAACATCAAAATTATCGAGCATTAACCCTATTCTCCTGATATTTCTACGTGTGATTTTATTAATTTATAATATAAAAAAAATTGCGTGGGCGTCGTTTTCACTACGAAGATAAGATTGGTGAGGCTATAAAAGCATATTTTTCATATATTCGGATTGCTTGAAGCATTTAATCTTTGGAAAATTCGCCTACAAAAATGTATTGGTCGTGGAGGGGACTATTTTTTACACTCCTAAGAATTGATAAGTTTAACTTGTACCATTCAGTTATATCTCAAAAATTTCAGTGTGAGTTTTCGTATTAAAAAAGCAAACAAACATTAAAATATCCATTTCTTGAATATTTGATGCAAATAAATGCCATTGTGGTTTTCAATATAGAGAAAAACACAGACGAAGCATGATATGGTATATTATATAATAACATCTGCAATAAAAAAAAAAATTCATTATTTAAATATTTGATGCAATACATTTTATTATTGTTAGAGTTTTTTTACAACAAAAATTTATATCCAAATTTTTCTTCAAGGAGATTTGGTGAGGCTATAAAAGCATATATTTCATCTACTCCAAGAAATGGATTGCTTGAAGCATTTAATCTTTGGAAATTCGTCCACAAAACTGTATGGACCTTGGAAGGAACTACTTTGAACACTCCTAAGAGTTGATAAGTTTAACTTGAACCACTTAGCCATGTCTCAAAAACTTCAGTGTGACCTTTCATATTAAAAAAGCAAACAAACATTAAAATATCCATTACTTAAATATTTAATGCAACTAGATGCCATTGAGTGTCAAGTGTGTGCTTTTCAATATAGAGAAAAATACAGACTAAGTATGATATGGAATATTATATAACGACTGAAATAATGAAAAAAAATATTTTTTTCATTATTTAAATATTTGATACAAATGTATTTTATAATTGTTATAGTTTTCTTTAGAACAAAAATTTATATCCACAATTTGCTTCAAGGAAAATACATATTTTACATGTTTAACATGTCTAACCATTAACATGCTTTATCGACTTATGTGGTAAACGTGATTCACGGAAAATATTTTTACACAAAATTTTTTTGTCAAGCAATGTGAGATATTTATTTGAAGCATTATTTTTTTTTCACTGATATCACAAACCGGATCGAAAACGGGCAAACCAATGCAGCATCCATTTTATGCAACGTCACAGTATCTCACAAAGTAACATTTTGACATCGTCGTTTCTTAACTACGATGTAATAACGTTGTACCAGTAGCGCTATGGGGGTTAATGATTGCAAAAAATGTTCATTAAATTTCAATCTAACCTCATTTTTTTATGTAGATTTCGTAAGAAATACCACCTATTGCCTTCCCCCGTATGTTGGAATGTCTGAAAAATTGTTTGTATATCTACCCCGACCATGACTCCCAGAACCCAAAACCACCCCCAGTTCAAAACTTTATCTATCTATCTATATCACTTTTTATGGACACGATAACTTCAATAATTCTGCACAAATATCTTCCAAGCTGATTCATAAAATTGAGGAGCATAAAATCTCGCTCAAGTTCGTTAATGGGCAGAATCGAACCAATGGTGAGGAAAATGGGGGGGGGGGGGGGGTGCTTTTAGTGAAAACAGAAAAAAACCATAATTTCTTAATTATGATACGTAATCGAATCCGTTTAAAGTTATTATTACTTCTAGGAAAAAGGCAGAAATTTTATGTATGACAGATTTTTGATATCATTAAAAATTACCTCAAGAGGGGTGGGAAGGGGGGATAAGGGTTTAAGAAGAAAAAGATTCATAACTTCGTCAATTCACAAGATATCCAATCCGGTTAAATTTATTATAAATCCTCTTAATATTATCTAAGAACTTTTATACTGTCAAGTTTTTTATCGGATCAACCCTTACAGCAAAAACAAAATTAAAAACAAAAAAATCCCTGCCGGCTCCACATACAGAAACAGGTAGATTTTGAAGTGGGCGGTCCCAACTGCCGAATCATGGCAAAACGGTCATTTCTTCTGCAATTCTTAATAAACAGGCGCCCCACGGTCTGCGTCTTCGAAATCTACCCGTGCCTGTAGGCCGAGCTGTCAGGTATTTTTTTGTTTCTTGTAACGTTTAGAAATATTAACTTTTCTGAAATCCCTTGTCCAGTGTTTACGGTAAGTTGAAAAAGGTTGGAGAATGCATGATATGAAAAAAACGCATTCTAATATTTTAAGTCCTGCTTTTGATAATATTAGACAAATCTGGTTTGACTACAGCTTCATATACAACATGGCGACGGCTGTCATTTTTTTTTCTCTTATAAGGAAGGTCTCCTTAAAGCGCATACTCAGAATATTTTGAAAAGAAAAATGCTAATTGAACTACTCATGTACGTAATAAAGGATCAGTCAAATTTAACTAAGGAATTCCACTAGAAAATCTGTTAAAAAATAAGGTACTTTCGAGTATTTGGCACAAAAAGAAGCGATTTGGCGAGCAACACTTTTTCCTTGTCAAATGCAAGCGATTTTAATGCACCTCGAAATTGCTTCTTAAATGAGTGTTTAAATGAGCAGTACTTAATGAATTTAAAATTAAAGGATGAAACAGTTTATTATTATTTCTATAAACTTTCATGATATAATACAAGCTTGGTGTTGCTACAGTTAGTTAATTTTACACGGTTTCACTGGCTAGATAAGTTTTAAGCGTATTTTAAAGTTAATTATTGCCTGATTAAGAACCTGTCGATTTCGTTTTGAATAAGCCGTTATTTCCATGGCAACAATACCGTTTTATTTTGTTTCCGACACAAACGATATCGAAGCCGTATTAAAAGGGCTCAGAATCGGACCTTAATTTTGAATTTGAAACAATATAAATCCATTTAAATTTTGTTCTAAACCGTAAAATACGATCATTAAATTTCATTATATGTACATATTAGCGTTTCCCGGGCCCATGATAAAACCTTAAATAAACCCCAAATTTGTATTATTTTATATATTTTACCCGATTTTCTAAGAACTTATATCTTTAATGACAAAATCGAAAAATCGTAAAAAAAAAAAAAAATCTTCTTTTTTCAAGTATTCATAGTTTAAAGTTTATAGTTTCAAGTTTATAGTTAATCAAAAAAAAAAAAAAAAAAAAAAAAAGCTTTTGTTGTCCAAATCCTTTGAAATTTACAATGGTCATAAATATAACGGTTTTACAGCCCGTTATTTAAAATTACGTCACAAATATTGTTATCTGGTTGTAAAATAAGTATGTTTTTTTTGTTTTTTTTCACGTCGGGTCCGTTAACATAAAAAAAATGTGTTCGTCTCCCGATCTCTCTGAAATTTTAGTTGTTTCTAAATGTAACTGTTTCCAAGTCCTCTATGAAATTATGTGAAAATATATGCATTTTAAATAGTGAAAACGTTACCCGAAGCCGAGCGTGACCGCGGAAAACGTCCCATTATTATTGGTTTTCGCCGAAAATATCCCAGATTTTATTTTTTTAATTACTTATTCTCGTCCGAACGCTTCGAAATTGCTGTAGATGATGTAAATCTGGTCTACCGAGATGTTCTATAAAGATTGTGTCGAAATACGAACGTTTAGTTACTTTTAGCGTAAGAAAAAAAAATCTTCTCGTGAGGCGCGAAATGACCTAGATTCGCCAGTGTTTTTGAAAGGGTTAAAATCCGTTTAAAAAAAATAATTATACCGTCTATTAGAAGAAGGTTTCATCTCTGAGAGCATATGTTTGGCTTGTCTGTATCTGTAAAATTGTGCTATTGCGGGCGTTGACATAAGGGAGAAAACATAAGCCCGGTAAAACAACCTTTTTTCAAAAATGTTTTTCAAAGGCTTAACATATATATATATATATATATATATATATATATATATATATTTCGAATTGATTACGGCATTGAAGACGTACGAGTGCAATCTTTCAGAATATGCTTTTCGTTTTTAAATAAACTGAACGGTTTAGGCGATATAGAATTTAAAACAGAATTGCGAAATAAACGCATTCTTCATGTAAATGGTTCTTTATTCTCGTGCGCTGTGGTAAATTGGGTTCTGGGCATGCGCGAGTTCTGAAAGCCGGCTCGCAAAAAAGAGATGAGTTATTGATCAGTTTTTAATTAATATTTTTGTTAATTTTCAAAGTATTAAAATTCTGAGACTCAGTTGCACCAGGCCAGACCTTGGACTATCCACACCAAAATTTTCAGACTTTTAGGTGGGATAGATTTTTGCTAGCCATCGCAGACAAACAAACAAACAAAGAAACACACACACACACACACAGAGAGCGAAACTTTCTTTTATTAGTAGAGATAAATGTATATTACAAAACCGTAGTTATAAAAATGTGTTTATTTATGTTAAACTAGTTCAGTATAAAGAGTAGAAAAAGTTTTTCCTAAAAAAGAGTATTTATCATAAAAGCATTTATATATTTTTATTTTATTGTACGCCAACCAGCGATAAATCGTCAAAAACACAAAATTTTCATAATTTTTTAACGAATGTTATATCGAGTTTCCGCAGCATTTTGCTTTTATATATACAGATAAAAGTATACGTGACAAAATTTCCCCACGAGAAGAATATTCTATAATTTTTAAAAATTTTCTGAGTACACACTTATAGAGACCTCCCTTGTTAGAATCTCTTTTTCTTTTTTTTTTTCTTTAAAAGAAATAAAATAAATAAACAAACTACTAGAAACAAGATGGCGAATAGACTAGGCTGTCTTGCACTGTTTTTCAAGTGTAATATACACGTGTACATTTCACACACAAAAATGCATACCACACCCAGTAATCAGGATTTTTGGAGCTCTAAGATAAGAAATAATTAATCAGATGCCTTTTTTCGTTTCAAAAGAAGACTTTGCTGATTGGTAAAGCCTTAGAAGAAGACAATTTTTTTCCCTCTCTTTTTTTTAATTTGCTTTTCTTACTTATTAGCAACTGAAAAGAGAAGTTGTAGTTTTTTTCCCCCTGAAAGATATTTCCGAAGTTAATTTTTTATTTCTAATTTATATATTGGCTGTCAAATGTTGGTGTGCAATTATAAAGGTTCGTATTGTTATTTGATTTAATTTTTTTGTTTAGTTCATCTTTTGGATGGAAATAGGAATTAATTGAAGGGAAGATAAAAAGTAAATAAAAAAAAAAAAAACTTATCTTGGCGAGAATGCTTCTTCAACCGTAATCTGTACATTTCGCAGAAAAAGAAAGACAAAAAACTGCATCCCAAAATCAAACAAATGTCTAAGAGTTATTTGCCTTAAAAATTAATCCACATCGCGAGGGAAAAAAATTCGATTTCGGCATTTTTTCTCCTTATAACTGCCATTTACTTACTTTATCTTTTTTTGTAAAAATGTTTTTCTGTTGAATTTCTATTAATTATTCCATAAATAATTGAAATATTTAATACCCTAGGTTGAAAATAAATATGGTAACTAAAAAAAAAAATAAAGTTATCTTACGTAGGGTGATATTATGTACATTTCTTTGCTGTCTTTTATACTTAATGACTTAAATCCGTAAAAGATAAAAAATAATAATCAAGCCAAAAAATATTGAAATATTTGTACATTTTTTAAACATGCACCTGATATGTGCTTTGTTCCGCCACATGTCGAAATTTTATATTAAAACAGCTTTTCGAATATTTTTATCACAACTTCTTTTACATGTTATGTTTCAAAGCATTTTAGAAGACTTTTTCGGGAAATACGCAAATGCAGACACATTCATTTATGATACATATCGTCGCTACCATGTCAAAATATATAATATGAAAAAATGCATTTTTCATTACTTTTAAAAATGTATCGATTGTCATCACTAAATTTTAATAATATTCTTCATGAGAGTTGTCAGTTTTGCAACCTTTTCCTTTTTTATCCAGATTTTATTCAGAAATCCTTTTTTTTTTTTCAGAAATTTCGATCCCTTTCAGAAATTTCAAATAGAAATTTTTGCTTTATTTAATGACAGACATTTCGCGATTTCTTATAGTAATTTTTTTTCACAAAATTTCCGGTGTGAATTCGGCATTTCTGAATAAAACAGAATGCCAAACTGGTAACCCTGTTTCTCACAGAAATTTTATTCGTATTTTTACTAGCCGGAGAATTCTAATAAAATTTAGTGGTGACAATCGGCACATTTTTGAAAGTAATGAAAAATCCATTTTTTTTTTTCATATTCGATAGTTTGACATGGTAGCGACAATATCATTGAAGAGATATTGAAAGATTTGTGTAACTAACGTATAGGTGATAAATATAATAGTTAATATATATATATATATATATATATATACAAACAAACAATGGTACTGCAATTGTAATAAAATACCCGTAAATTAGGATTACCCGATCGATGAAGTACTCTAGGTGCGTATACTCTTTAGCAATTGCACGGAGTATAGCACCACGTTTTCTGATTAAAAATATTGGAAGATTTTTTTTTTCTCCAGATTAACAATCTTTCTGTAATTGGTCGAAGAATTTATTAGATTTTCTGCAATTAAATCAGACGAAATTTTTTATACGAAAATTGTGGTAAAACTGTAGGCACCCTGCATTTGGAAACAATCTTACAGTTTGATTTTTGATATATATATATATATATATATATATTTTATTCAATTGCTATATTGAACAAAAGTTAACAGATGCATAGTTTATTTACTATTAAAAATTTTTAAAAAGTCATGTAACATTACCATTGTATTTTGTGAGGTTTTTAAAAACATTTTTCTCGCTTAGAATTATTAGAATTTTACGCAACTGTATAAATGTATGAGAAATAAAGATTCGGCAGAAGAATCTATAATATGAAAAATTATTTTTATAATTTGATACAAATTTTTAAGAATGTATGTATTGTACAAAGCATTACTAAAGGCTGATAAGCCTATTTAATTTTTAACCATATATTCAGTGATACGGATAATACATAATAATATTGTGCCATTAATATTAGTATATCAGGTATAATTATAAATAATACATTATAACAAAAACAAATAAAAACCATTACCATTTCGCAAACACAATTTTATTTAAAAAGTAAAAATTGCACTTACACCGTACTTAGTGCATGTTAAATTAAAAAAAATTAAAGAAAAAGAAAGAAAAAGAAAAGAAAGAAAGAAAAGAAAAGGAAAACCCAGAGAATTAATTTTAGTTTGAAATACTTTTAAAAATAGTTATATTTTCTAAAATATTTTGAAGGAATGTAAGTTCTATTCCGGTTTAATGTAGGTGTTTAAAATTAATATTAATCTTGAAAATGTATAAATATTAAATATTAAAGGGAAAAATGTCACAGACGTTGTTTCTAAAATGATTATTAAAATAAATAAATAATTAATTAAAACAGTTATTTAATTAATAATGCCAAGAACGTTTTTGTTTATCGTTTTTAAATACGATATAATAAACAAAATAGCACCATTTTATTTCGGGAATTTTTCTTTTCAATAAATTAAACATTAAATTAAAATGAAAGAACAATAGTGAATATAACTTATTATGTTTTTTTTTGTTTTTATTTATTTATTTATTTATTTATTTATTTATTTATTTATTTATTGGTGAAAAAAGCAATTAAGTGGCTTTATTCAATAAAATTTCCACGAACATATCTATAATGTTATATTTAATTTAACATTTAAATCGAATCTAATTTATAGATTATTACCATTTATATGGGAAATTTCCTTCACATTTTAAGCACAGTATTTACAAAGTTCTTTTAATCCTTTTGCGCTGGAAATAAAATCGGAAATTTCACCTTAAATATTTTTTAAAATATCTAGGAATCTCTAAAATATGTTAAATATTCCTGTTTTATATGTTAAAAGAAAGAAACGTTGTAAATATGTCTCTCTCTGTCTCACTCTCTCTTACACACACACACACACATATATATTTATTTAATATTTATAAAAATGATTACATTACTCAAGATTTTCATGATTATATCTGGATATCTTAATATTTGCTTTTCGAAGTACAATATAATAGTTATGTTAATCTCATTTTATTTCATGAAATATCCAAAAAACGAATCTTCACTTTCAAAACAATTTAATTACTAAAGTACTTTAACATCTTTTAAGTTTTAAAATATGAATGCAATATCACATATAAATTATTAATTTTCAATTTATAAATTAGGCATTAAACGATGCATGAACGACCTTTGCAAATATATATATATATATATATATATATATATATATATATATATATATATATATTAAGAAATTATTTTTTTTATAAAAATGGCTGTGTTTTATGAATTTGTATGACAATACCTAATTAATATTCAAATTTTAATTGCTTAATAGGCGTATAGCCAACATAGTGAAAAAGTACTCAAACCGGGTCATGAGTCCCGGCTTAGGTATATTTTCACTATATTGGCTATACGCCTATTAAGCAATTAAAATTTGAATATTATGAATGCAAGGCATGAGAAATTTTCTCTGGAAAAATTTCCAAGTATTAAATATGAATTTATTCAATTGTCGATGCTTGATTTTCTTTGATTTCGTGTTTGCCCCAGGGTTGGCGGCTCACGGAAAATATTCCCTCTTGTGCTGCGTTTGTAGCCTTGCCAACATGTTATGGTGAACAAGTTTCAGGCTGAGTATATTTCCCAAGTGGTTCAGTTGGTAGAACGTCTGAGCGCTAATCTGATGACCCGGGTTCGAGTCCAGGCTTGGGTACTTTTTCACTACGTTGGCTATACGCCTATTAAGCAATTAAAATTTGAATATTATGAATGCAAGGCATGAGAAATTTTCTCTGGAAAAATTTCCAAGTATTAAATATGAATACCTAACTAATTCAATGTTTACAGTTTCAAATAGAATATTATTACCTTTTCATTTCGTGAATTTTCCAGAAATGGCTCTTCTCTGAAAACAATACATTTACGGTACTTTAATTCTTAACCTTTAAAATAAAAATGTAATATAAGAAATATATTATTATCACTTTATTTACAGAAATAGTTAAAATATGTGTTTTCAGTTTAAAATTTATGCATTAAACGTTGAATGAATCAGTGTTGCCAATATGTTACTTTTTTTAGACAGGTGGCTTGATTTCCACCAAATTTCTTGAAGTAGTAATATTAACTTATTTAATAACAGATTAAATAAAGCGAAAATAAAGCAAATTGTACTATTTTTAAAAAATAGTGGCAATCAAGCAATCTGAATAATAATAATAATAATAATAATAATAATAATAATAATAATAATAAACTAGCGCACTGGTAACACGAGTCATTGCAAATGTCTCATAATCTGCTTCCTTTTTGTTTATTTTTTAATGCTTATCAAAATGACTGCATTCAATAAATTCACATGTCATATCTAGCTAATTTAATATTCAAATGCTATACAATAATCTAATACATTATTACCATATTATTGCGTGAAATTTCCAGGAAAGAGCTCTTCAATTTAAAAATAATACATTTAATTCTTTCAATTCACAAGATACTTTTAATTCTTTCAAGTTTTCATTTCCGCTGATATCGGCACCTTCCATCCCTCTACCTTTGCACAAAATGGCTTTCTAATTTCCTCCACTTAAAACGGAGCCATTTGCGACACCCATATATTTATCTAATGGTTTTACAACCACTCATTAAAGCTATAGAGAAGCTCTTCTAACATGGGAAATAGCGATTCAAACACCCCGAAATATCGTGACGAAAACCATTAACCGACAACTATCCAATTAATAACTTATACGAGAAAAAAAATTACAATAAAATGAAGATAAAAAAAGATGATTTCCGCGTTTAAAAATCTCTTCTACCTCAGAAGCCGCGGAATTTTTTAATGGTTTTTGCTATTTGTTTATTTCGAAGTAAAGAGTCATAAATCTTATGCAATTGACGCGGAATCGTAATGCGTGCTCGGAATTGATAACGATTATCTAACGTTATCTGATTTATAATTTAATCAGTATCGGAATGACACTGCTGTTTCGGTCGTACAGTCGAACTTGAAATCTCTGCAATACACGACTAGTAGACCGACATCTTGTTGCTTTACCATGTTAAATATCCGTGTAATGATATGTATGAAATAATTTGGATAATGTTTGCTTACGTTTTAACAGTACATTGATAACAAACAGATATCTTGCCGATTTATCAAAACAATGATTTATTAACATATAATGAAGAAGTCTTCAGGTGGTGCATTTCCACAATAATGAACTTGAATACCTCTTAATAATTAGAGATTGTTTTTGTATCTGGCGACAGTTTGTCTAAAAAACGAAGTAAAGAACGGTTTTGTTAAATGCTTAAAAGAATAACAACGTCGGCGGCAGAAATTTTTGAAAACTTATTTTCATAATTGTGAATGTAAACATGAGCTAGTTTTATGGAGATTGTTCAAGAATTCGGATCTTTTAAACTATATAGGGTGTATCTGAACTGATGGTAAAGAACTATTAAAAGCAGCCACCGAAAAAGATAGGCCGCGGCACACCACTGATCTTAGCAACTTTACAGCTTACCTTGATTGCCTGGCAATTTGCTAATTGGTTAAAACTAGCCTATCTTGATCCCATGAGCCATAACCAAGAGCGGCAGAATCTATCACAGCTTACCTCTTTCGTTGACTGCAATGAAATTAAATATCAAGATAAACGATTTCTGTATAGAAAACCAGTGTAGCATCCAAATATCAATAACAAAATACAGTCAAATATGAATTACTTAGTCAAAAATACACGGTGATTACCACCAATCCGAACCTGAATTTTTGTTTATAACTGTGACGATATGTTATGAAGATATATTAGAGAAATCTTCAACAGACTTATTTTGTTTTCTATAAAATATAACGAATTCACAAAAAGTGATAGAGATGATCAACATTATCATCTGTACGACATTAATATAGACGCCTCAAAATGTGGAAGATAGCTAGCTGAAAGTGCATACTATGTCACTGACAAGATTACTGTGCAACACCGTCATTTTTCTTGATAGCATACACTGAAAAAAATGACCAATGTTTCTTATTTTATGAAAATATACTATAACCACGAACGAAAATATAATGTAATCTTCTGAGTTATCCGAAATTCCGAATACCGTGTTCCATTGTCTTTTAAATCCCCAGAAACCAATACATTTCCAAAATTTAAAGAATTATTTATAAAAACAAAGTATTTTTCGCTGCCCGTATTTTTCAGAAACGTTTCCGAAGGGTTTTTATAGTGTATTAATTAGTCTCCTCAGCCTGGAATACCTGTTTTTTGAATGTCATCCATTCTCAACTAAACGTTTTCAGTTGCATAAGTTAATTTATACATGAAAGAGTAAAGAAATAATCTTAATTTTCATGTTATTGCTAACGCTGTTAATTTTGCATGTTTGTCTGTTAAACATATTTTTTGAGCATGAAAATGCTTACTTGAGAATTGATAGCATTCGAAAAATAGGTATTCGAGGCTGAGGACACTAATTAATACATTAGAAAAACCCTTTGGAAACGTTTCTGAAAAATACGGGCAGCGAAAAATACTTTGTTTTTATAAATAATTCTTTAAATTTTGGAAATGTGTTGGTTTCTGGGGATTCAAAAGACAATGGAACACACTATTCGGAATTTCGGATAACTTAGAAGATTATATTATATTTTCGTTCGTGGTTATATTATATTTTCATAAAATAAGAAACATTGATCATTTTTTACAGTGTAACATTATAGAGAAAGCAAAGTTATTCTGTGGAAGATATCGATAAAATATCTTCAATTTTATTTATGGAAATACGATTTCAGCTTGGTGTGAGACACCCTGTATTTTTAATTGGCTAATTGTATGTATGCTAGTTTCCTATACCAAATTTGTTTGTCTTGACATGTATTTTCACTCCTGACAGTTCTGATCATTCATCGTTAAAATAAAAATAAATGTGCTAAAAGTGATTACAGCACACTTCAAGGATACGGGAATAAGGATATAGGTAAGGATACGGTAGATAAGGATACGGTGAAAAAGGTGTACGGTAATCACTTTTAGCTTATTTATTTTTATTTTTATTTCTAACTTTTTTTACACTAATAAACAATTACTGTTATTTTCTATAATTATTATTATAAAAATAATAATATATTTTGTGGAAAAGAAAATAAATAGTTGACTTAGACGGAAGTTTATATCAATGAAAGGACAAAGGAAAATATAAATTATTATACTTTGATATTTTTTAAACAAACAATATTAATACAAAGAAGGGTCTCGTTCTAAAATACCACTGACCTTGCAGATTATATGGATTTTCATGTAGAAAACTTAAATGTTCTTCATCACTGTTAGATTTAGAAAGTTCTGAAAAATCTGCTATTTTCACAGAATCCTTGTGTGAATCTGAATTTTCAACGAGATAAAGACTAGAGTGGGAAATAAATGACTCAGTTCTAGAAAAATCATTGCGGTATATGTTTTTTTATGATTTTTTACAGGTGATTTTTCCCTCATCATTTTTATTTTTTTCAAAAAAGCTATCTTTTTTGTCGTGAGAGAATTCGACCGAATGGTATATACACCCTCTTCGAAAACAAACATGCTGTAGGTGACTGTAACAACATACTAAAATTTTATTACCATCAGCATTCTACAAACCCCACATTTACCATATACCTATTTGTTTCATATATTCGTCTTCTTTTGTGCGGCATTTTGAAATAACTATAAATGCTACATACACCTTCTTTGAAAAAAAAAACCATGCTGTAGGTGACTGTAACAACATTCTAAAATTTTATTACCGTCAGTATTCTACAAATCACACATTTAACACATATGTCTTTCATATATTTGTATATTTGTGCAGCCCTGTAAAATAACTATAAAGGGTATATACACCCTCTTCGAGGAAAAACATGCTGTAGGTAACTGTGACAACATACTAAAATTTCATTACGGTCAGAATTCAACAAATCCCACATGCAACATGTATTCGTTTCTATATTCGTATTATTTTGTGCGGCACAGTAAAACAACTATAAATGCTATATGCACACTCTTCGACGGAAAACATTCTGTAAATACTGCAACAACATACTAAAATTTCATTGCCGTCAGCATTCTACAAATCCCACATTTAACATATGTTTGTTTATAAACTCGCATTCTTTTGCGTTGCTCTGTAAAAGAACTATAAATGCTACATTCTACATTTTCAATGGAGAACATGCCTCAGGAAAACTTATTAATATATACATTTTTCGTAGAGTTTCCAATAACATAATGACACTTAAATGCATCTTGAATACTTGCCGCCAATAGACGATAGTGTAATCGATTTCTTTTTGTGCGGCCCTGTACAATAACTATAAATACAAATGCACCTTTTTGAGAAAAAACATGCTGCAGGTGCCTGTAACAGTATACTAAAAATACGACCGAATACTTCTAAAATACGCCATTTCAGGCTTAAAAAAGTTGGATCGATTTATACACCAGAAAATACGATGTTATTTTTGTAAACACTGATTCAAAATGAATGAAAATTTGTAATATTTTCAACGTGCTTTCAACACTTTTTTTATTATTATTTTTTTTTCAAACTTGATTTCTATAATTACATAAAATTTATTATCCAAATCCGAAAATATGGCTTGTATCAATTGCAACTGAAATTATAGCCAGTCAATCACCCCCTCTCCCTCTCATCCCATTCTACAACTGAATTCTATAAATTTGTCAATAAATTACATTTTTTTTGTTATAGTGAAAATGTTTAACTATTTTAAAACTTCTACTAGATATGTTGTATATCGATCTCAAACTAGGTGGTTTTTCTGTTATCTGATAAATACTTGACTGTTTTCTGATATATACGTTAGGTAATTCGGTTATCTGTTGTAAGGTCAACCAAAGTTGTTGTTACTAATTTTTTTTCTTTTCTTCTTCTTTTTTTTTTTCTATTTTGAATTTTGAAACAAAATCTTCATTTTCTAACAAGAAACACTTTTAATTAATAAATTTTGTTTTAAAATCAGGACTAACGTGATTACCCTATCAGCCAAACTTAATTACAATTATTACCATATTAACATTTTTTTAAAATAACTTGTAATTAATTTTTTTACATTATTTCTGGTGTTAAACAACAGCATTATTTCCATTAAGAAAGTTTTTAAAAGAAATAACAGCTAAGACTAATTAAAGTTTCTAATATTGATCTTTTTTTTATATAATTATAACAATTTGATTATATAAAATTTCTTCGCATTATATAATCTTAACTCCGACTTGAATGCTTTACCAATCACAGAAATTTCTGTATTTGAGCATATTCCAATAAAAATTGTAAAATTTCGTTAGTAAATCGAAAGAAATGAATTCCTAAACATGTAATATATATATATATATATATATATATATATTATAAAACAAGCTTAAAAAATTTTTATACGGAAAGCTCCAAATTTATCTTTCATTGCGACGATACAGTGGTACATTGCCTTCATAAAGGAATTCAATATTTTTTTTTTTCATTTTTTTTTCTCCTCAATATGAATACATAAGTCAAATGTCTCATAAATTCCAATACAAATTGTAAAAAATCGATAGTGAATCAAAATAAATGAATTCCCAAACATTTTTTTTTTAATCATAAAACAAGCTTAATTTTTTTTTTATACGAAAAGCTTCAAATTTATCTTTTATTGCAAAAATTCACTGGTGCATTGTCTTCAAGAAGAAATTCTATATTTATTTTCATTTTTTTCTTCAATATGAATACATAAGTCAAATGTCTCATCAATTCAAATACAAATTGTAAAAAATCGATAGTGAATCGAAATAAATGAATTCTTAAACATATATATTTCATAGCTGCCAACTTTTATGCTTTTTTCCTACCACTAAAATTTTACAGTTAAATCGCCGAAATCATGTGATTCAATAATGCAAAAAATTCTATTAATTTTTAGTGGTAGCAAAATAGCGTAAAAGTTTTAATTAATATTTTTTAATCATAATACAAGCTTCAAAAAATTTTACACGAAAATCTTCAAATGTACCTTTGCAAAGATACACTGATGCATTGTCTTCATGAAGAAATTCTATATTTATTTTCATTTTTTTTCTTCAAAATGAATACATAAGTCATCAATCCCATCACATACTTAATCTGATACTATACTATCTTGATTATTTTCTTTGCTAATCTTCTAGTATATCTAATCACTCATTAGGGTAATGAAATGGGGAAGAAAAAATATTGACAAGCCAACCAGAAATTGGCTACACTCCACACGCTGCGCCTTCTCATTAAAATAAAAATGCATCTCACCTGAGGTAAAGAATCACTTAATAATCCATCCATTATTACAAGAAGAAATCATTCTTTATATCCTCTCCCCCCACTCACTTCTTCCCCCTTTGTGAAAAAATCTCTTGAGAAATAAAATAAAAAAAATGAGGGAATTGTAATTACCATTTCCTGCTGTCAAAAAACCGATGAAGAAATTAATCTTCATCGATTACTCACACTATCGATGACTAGTATCTTCATCTTAAACGGCTTAATCAATGTAATTCTCTCCTACCAAAGGGGCTTATTACCATTTTCTATCTAGCCTCACGTGGGTACCTATTACCACCTTAAAAAAAGACGCCAATAGTGAAGATGCCTATATTGATTTCAGCTTAAGCGTCGCAAAATACACGCGCAAAAAGTCGATAACATTCTAGCGCTTATGGCAGAGATAATGGTTATTAAGAGGGGCAGAAGGTGATACTTAAAACTTCAAAACCTTCCAAGAAATGTAAACATTGTTGGAAGGTGGGTGTCACGTGATTATGGTACATTGAAAGTTGGAAAGTTTGAACAAGCGACATGTGATTTATCTGAAAATAAATCACCAGAGACACTTTTAGTGCGGAGGTTTATTGCAGAGGTAAAATGTTTCAACAAGAATTTACTCTTTTTCACCCAAGCGCGGAGAGAAATTCAATAGCTCTTCTAATAAAACTTGAGTTGACTTTAACTTTGACAAAACAAGTGTTTAAAGTTTTGAAGTTTTTGTACAGCAGGCTAAAATATACACCATTAATTAGGATAGCTATCCAGGCTGAATAAATATAACACTGCGCAACACACATTTTGTGCTTTAATGTGTTTTTTGCTGAAATTCACAAATTTGGCCTCAGTTTTCTTTTTGCCGTCTCTGATTGCTTAAAAACACAAATTTAATGCATTTTCAATGTAAAATATAAATTTGTAGGCATATATTTAATTATATTAATTTAAAAATGTAATTGATTATATTTATGCTTATGACCATCTGTGGTAGTACATGACTTTAAAAAATATATACAATTGTATTTATAACTTTACCTCAACTGAAAAATCGTTATAAAAGACCGCTTGAATGTGGGATTCAGAAATAGTACTTATTATTGGTGGATTAAAAATAGAGATACTTTATCAACAGTAAATACATGATTAAAAAAAATCATAGTTTTTGTACAGCAGGCTAAAATATACACCATTAATTAGGATAGATATCCAGATTAAATAAATATAACACTGCGCAACACACATTTTGTTTTTAAATGTTTTTTTTTTTTTTTTTTTTTTTGCTGAAATCCACAAATTTGGGCTCAGTTTTCTTCTTGCCGTCTCTGATTGTTTAAAAACGCACATTTAATGCATTTTCTATGTAAAATATACATTTGTAGGCATACATTTAATTGTATTAATTTAAAATTTTAATTGATTATACATATGCTTATGACCATCTGATGGTAGTACATGCCTTTTTTTAAAAAATCTACAATTATATTTATAATTTTACCTCAGCTACAAAATTCCTGATAAAAGAACGCTGGAATGTGGGAATCAGAAATAGTACTTATTATTGGTGGATTAAAAATAGAGATACTCTATCAACAGCAAATGCATGATTTAAAAAAATCATTTTAACCTATTTTTATAGTAAATTATACTTTATTTATCTTTTGTAATTTCTATAAAACAAACATTTTAATTACTGAATAATGTGATATTGTTTGAAATACAGGTACACACAAAAACTGTACGTGAAGCAGGAAATCCGATTGCAAATTTAAACTCAACACACTATATTATTTTAAATCACCCGTATACATGTGGGATAATAAATAATACCCATTAATATCCTTAACAATACAAGATAATAGACTCAAGAGTTCAATTAATAGATACACGATATTATAGGGAAAGAAGAAAGCATAAGACAAGGAGCATGGAGAAATCGTAACATGACTATGATCTTCTCGTGAAAGGAGGATTTTAAAAAGAAAGCAAGAGCAATAGACTGTTCGATAGTTTCCATTCTATCAAAAAGATTGGAAATCAGTTATATGCCAAAAAAAGGGTTTGAGCCAGAATTCTAGGTGAATTCAAGTATTCATATTTACGAATGTGCTATATAATTGGTGTTTATGAATTGACGTGATCAACTCATCGTATTGGGTAAGTAATAAATATTGTATAAAATTGGAAAGTGAAGACCTGTATTCATTTGTCATTATAAGTCAAGTCAATCTTTAAGTAATTATAAAACCAAATCCTTCAAATTATGGGGGTTCAGCCGGGATCTAACTAAAAAGCTATTTTGAACCGATACAAATAAAAAGTGAATGGAACACTGAGTTATTTGAACTGTTAATTGGCTTATGAGAATAACTGGATAAGAACATATCTTCCGTAATCGTTTTGAGCCGGAATCTGAATAAAATGTATTTTGAGCCGGGATAACAGTTAAAGGAAAAGTATATTTCCATAAACGAAATTATGAAGATCTATAAAACAGAGTCAGAGAGTTAGGTTTGGTCTTGGTGAAAAATCATAAGTATCATTATCTAACTGTAAGAGAGAAAAATAAAATTAGCTATGTCGATTTTGAACAAAGCACGAAAGAGCGATTTGATTGAGTTATGTGAGGAAAGCAGAATAAGCATTTATAAAACCAAATACTACGTACAGTTATTTATTTATTTATTTATTTTTTGTTAGCTACAAAGTCCTATTTCTCCCACTACAGACTTTTGAGAACTCTGCAAGCCACTTTTGAAGGTCTGACATTAAACCGTTAGCCAATTGTATCGCTCATATATTACTTCTAAATATTACATAATTTAAATTTTTACATAATTGAACAGCAAAAAAATGTATCTTTGAATGAGATTTGTTTGAAAATTGTAGCTCAATTTAGTTGTGGAATTAAAATTAGCAATTTAATAATATGTTGGCCACTTTTGAACATTGACAAAAAAAAAAAAAAAAAAAAAAAAAAAAAAAAAAAAACAGTAGTTATTTTTATTTCTGATATATCATTTGTAAATATCGTATAATTTAATACTATCGAATAAGAAAAACTACTTTTGAATGAAATTTGTTTGATAATTGTTAACACAATTTAATGACTTTTTATGGCTTCTTAAATAATTTTCAACCATTTAAAAAAAAAAAATCTATCTTAGCAATGAGCATTGGTTTGCTACAATAATGTAAACATCTAAAGTAACTGTTGGCAAAGTTGCTACAGTTGGCAATTGATTGTCCAGAGCAAATTAAAAAGAAAAATATATATACTATATATATATATATGTTCACTGTAACAATAAGACATCGCACTTTGGTGCTAAACTAAAATATGTCAACGAAAGCACAACTTTTCATTTTTAGATTATTATTTATTTATTTATTTATTTGTTTGTTTTTGTGCAGAGTTATCATACATGTGTAGTTACTTTAACACAAGTTTTTTTTTTTTTTTTTTTCTTTTTTTTTTTTTTTTTTTTTTAAGATTAGAGATAACACGATTGGTAGAGAGTGTTCCAGATCTTTAAGGGCGGAATTCCTTAGCTGACTATGCTAGTATGTATCTTGTTCGCTAAGCTCACACACTAAGCTCACACACTAAGCTCACACACTTTGGACACACTAAAAATGTAAGGGCCCAAAATATAGAGAGTAAGAGGCTTCCCTTTTATTTATGACATCTTTAATTTGAACAAATTAAATTAAGAATGTAACCTTCTTTTTTCAGTATTACAAAGCTAAGGAAATTTATGTAGTGAATATGGTGTACTAGTCTTAATATTTATCCAAGGGTAGTAATAAAATTTAAAAAATAGAGCTAAAATATTTATCTTTGAAAAAAATATCTTTCGATACATTTTATAATATGTCATCATCTTCATTACCCTGAAAGATTATACGGCATGACGTTGAAAAATGTGGGATGAAAGTTATTCGATTAAATGGCACCTATATAAAAAACATAAAAGCATTTTATTTTTAAAGAATGGAATAAATAATAATACAAGAACGAAAAATCATGTGTCAGGGCATATAGTATGAAACGCTTTACAACACTATCGTAATATTGTTAAGAAATTTCATTTTTTATTAACAATAACCTGTAATGAAATGTTATATGTAAATAAACAACTTAAAAAACACATAATACAGTAAAAATTAATTTTCAGCGATTTTTTTTCATATCCGCTAATGTGTGCAAATTCTTTCGTGCAGCCCTTTATATGATCTAAACACCTAGACATACACTAAAAAAAGTTAAGTTTAAAAATGTATACAGCAACAGCTTAAAACGCGCATCCAGTAGTTCTCGCTCATGGGCAGTACAGTAACCGAATTCTTTTAAGTGCCTTATGTAAAAAACAATCTCTCAAATTGACAGAAAAAAACTGTCAATTTTGGGACAAGTGGAAAACTGTGTAATTTACAGAAAATATCTGTATATTTTCATTAAAACAGTTTTTCTCTGTAAAAAAATTAGACTTTTTCTGTAAAAATTACAAAATCCACTTTTTTTTTTACAGGAAAAAACTGTTTTTCCTTAAAACAATTTTTTTCTGTAAAAAACACAATATTTTTCTTTCAAAATTACATATTTTTTTTACAGTGAAGATAAATTCTACGCATTCAATAATCGATAGAAAACATGTTGCAGTGCTCCCCAATAATGTATGTCAATTTCATTATGTTCTAAAAAGTGCAACATCATAAAATACACTGCAAATGATTTTCCCCTATAGGTCATAATGTGATGGAATTCTTTTGTGCGTCCCTGTAAACGAACTATAAAAGCTACTTACTTTATACTCTATAAGGTAAAGCTAGGAGAGTCTGCGCACAATTCAAAAGAATAACAATAAAAAATCTTAATAATACTTTTTGCTGAACTATTCATGAATAATATTTACTTCATTTGTTTTTTATGCATTTTCATTGCTATTTTGTTGTTATGTTGTAATTTAATAGAACAGTTGTAATAAAACCAAGAAAGTTATTTTGCGTAATCTGTCCTTACAGGGTTGGTGTGATTGCGCACATGGGTAGGAGAGATTGTTACTAATAATAACTACAATTAAATTGTTAACAATAATAATTACACTTAAATGACATTGTTGTAATGTTTTTGTGAACAAATATTATTGTATTAGAAGTGAATATTTTAACCTAATAATTAAAGAATCAGAAAAAAGGAAATAATTTTAAAAACGATTAAAAATTTTTAATTAAAGGAAAAATCAGAAAAAGCAAGTCCAGATAAGATTACAAAATAACATTAAGTTACTTGATAAGACGTTTAACTTAAAATTAGTCCAATTTAATTTTTCATTTTTGTTATGCAAATTTACCAATAAGATGCGTAATCTCTCATAGCATGGAAACTAATGGGAACAATGCCCCATCTCTGCTAAGTAGCAGATGCGCAAACTCTCCAATTTCGGTAGGAGAGATTGCGCGGCCTTTTATATAAACATGGCCGCTACTAAAACGAACCGTTGATGTTCACATTGTTAGTCTAGATTAGTATCTTATGAGAAATCGTTTAAGTTTAAAATATTTTGTACTATTGACATTGTATAGAAATTCTGATGAATATCTATGAAAATGCAAGCACTTACTTTGGAAAAAAAATAGCAATGCTTTATCTTAGACGCTCAAAACAATCGACGTGCACTTTCAAGTAGACACTCCACTACTGCTGTTGTACAACTACATGGAGTCGCTGCGCGCTCACTTTACTCTTTCCCCACGAACCTCTATGTGCGCAATATCTCCGACCGCGCCATCTCTCCTGGCTTTATCTTAGAACACATGTTGCCATCCACATCACTGATGGATATAAATGTCATTATGTTTGAAGTATCATATAACATCGGCAAAATGCGTCATAAACGATTTCCCCCTACAGATAGTAATTTAAAGGAATACATTTCTGTGTCCCTGTAAACGAACTATAAATGCTACATATTTAATTTTCAATTGAGATCATCTAAAGTAAACTTCAATAACGTACAGCAATCATACGGCAGTCTGGGTATATTTACGAAAGTCAGAGTATGGCCAGACAGACAAGCGGCCAGAAAAGCAGCCATAAACACTCTCAGTTATGTTGGAAAGTATTAAAGAAAGAAATCGCTTATGAAATATAGCATCTTTTTAACCTCTTTCTTTTCAGAAAATAACAACAAAATAAAAATTTCTATAGCTTATACATAATGTATATGAAAGGAGTAACAATTCAAGTTTTGTTTTGAACACATCTAGCTGATTTTATAGGTCTGTGATGGCATCAATTTCTTACCAAATATTTAAAGCCAGTCAAGAATCATTTTAAGAACTATCTTCTTATCGATAAAAAATTCAAGAACATCTAAGTAGATGTACTTTTAAGACGCAGATATGTCAGAAACTTTTTTATAGACGGATATCCAAAAGATAGAAAATAATACTCATGCTAATATTGTGAAAAAAAATATTTTAAAAATTGAACAATTTCCTGCAAGTACTACGAGTTATATCAGATCGTAAAAGGAAAAGAAACATGTATTGCATATTGATTTCTATACGTACAACAGTCGATGCTGCTTTTTGAATTAATCATTTTGCTTAGATAAATTATTCGAAATAGAAGGATATTAGATTAACCATGATGTAAATGTCACAATACAATCACGTTATTATTATTATTATTATTTATTATTATTATTATTATTATTTTACTTTCTTCTGTATTAAAATATAGTATTGTTTTCGTCTTCCGATTTTATGTTTTTCTGTGTGTTAGCCAAATATTTGTAGCTATTAAAACTCAAGAACTAATGCATAAATTTCCTTAAAACTTCATATTTATTATTTCCTTAACAAAAAGTGGTGTTAATTAAATTTTTGCAAATATCGCCCAACGGTTGGTATTGTTATGCCGTGTTTTCACATGGTTTTCAACGTTTTGTGTGATATAACTATATATTTCAGCGTCTATGGGATGGAATCGAACCGAATTTAATATGTTAGATACTTTAAAACATAGCTGATACATAACTGGTAACCAGAACACATACCTGATATAAAGTATAGTAGAACAAAAAAGAAAATCATGCGTAAAGCATAGATTATGAAACACTTTCCAACACGTCCAGAGTAGTTTAACAAAACATCGCTGTTTAATGAGTTAAAGAAGATACCTATATTGACATTTAAAAAAGTACATAACACATTTGAAGATCTGATTTCAGCAATTAACGTCCAAATCCGGAAAGGTACTCCAAATCTCTTTGGTAACCCTGTATATGATCAATAGATTTGTATATATTTTACATAGTATGCCAATATCCAGTTTAATAAGAAAACAAATAATACAAAAAATACAAAAAAAAAAAAAAATTCACCGTCAGGAATTCCTACTTAGACAGAAACGTACCTGAATTCCTTTGTACAGCCCTGTATATTACTTACAATTTTTTATACAAGCCATATATTAAGATAAAATTTAATTCTGGCAAAAGCACGCCTAAAACTACTGAAATTACACTTCCAAAAAACACTATTCATAGCCAGCCATGTATCCAGTTCATTGTATAGCATGATTTTATTTATATTCTACAAACATCTCTTAGCATAAATATAAATGAGCTTGAAACTGCATAGTTCAATTTAAAAACACCTTTAAACAATTCACGCTCATGCTCAGTAATACTTACGAATACTTTTGTGTAGCCCTGTATACGATCCATAGGATATATACACATCACGTAGTATGCAAAAAATTTAGTTAAAAACGAATATCATAACTGAAAACGCACTTGCAGCAATTATCGCTAACAGACAATACTTCGGATGCAGTAACTGTATCCGAAATATTTTATGTGTCCCTGTAAAAGAACGATAAAAGCTATGCACAAGCACATCATATTCTAAGGCAAGCATCTTGTAGTAAACCTGTGTAATGTATATTTATTTCATAATGTTTGAAATTCTGCAGTATAATTTAAAATAATCTGCAAACAGTTTTCCTCCGTATACTATTATGTAACGTACTTCTCTTGTGTGACCCTGCAAATGAATGATAGATGCTTTGCACTCTATATTTTACAGAAAACATATTTTATCAGAAATTCCTATGTTTTGAAAGATAGTAATATTATTAAAAAACACCCCCCCCCCCAAAAAAAAAAAAAAAAAAAAAAAAAAAAAAAAAAAAAAATCTTTTTACTATAATATAACGGAATTATTTTGAGGGCCTCTGTAAATGAACTTTAAATGCTACACATGACATATTAAAAAGTAACCTTTCTATAGTGCACCCTATTCTCTTAAAACGAAAAAGCCAAAATAACTCAAGTTGAGCCGAAATCCACTCATCTCACGATTTGAAAGTCAGCTTCTCATGAAGAGTTGAAACAACTCGAGTGGACGAGTTGTTTTTAAGCAACTCATTATTGAGTGATCTCTATTTTACCCATACTTGAGTGAAATCAAATCAATGAAGGTTAAATCCAGTAGCACTTGAGTGATTTATAATTAAGTCATACTTGAGTGAAATGAAGTCCTTTCAGACTAAATCCAGTAGCACTTGAGTGATCTGAAGCCAACTCATATTTGAGTGAAATGAAGTAATTTAAGGCTACATCCAGTAGAACTTAAGTGATTTATAATCAATTCAAACTTGAGTGAAATGAGGTCATTTCAGATTTAATCCAGTAATTCTTGAGCGATTGGTAATCAATTCATACATGAATGAAATCAACTCATTTAAGAGTTAATCCAAAACCCGTTGGGTGATTTCTAATAAACTCATTCTTGAGAGGAGTCAACTCACTTAAAAATTACAAAACCTTGAGGGATTTCTAATCAACTGACTAAATAAAATGAAGCCATTTAAAATGAAATTCAGTAACCTTTGATTTATTTTTATCAACGAAATTCAAAATAACACAGAATTCTTGCCACGTTTTCAAATAAAAATAATGATAAATATAACTACCTTATTTTATACTGTATAAAAATTATATTTTATTGATTATACCTCTGATATATTTTATTATTTATGGCTTCCGAAATACAAGTTCTTTTCTAGAAAGGAGGGGAAGGGGAATTGAAATTCATGGTAAAGATGTAATATTTTATTGTAAAATAGTAAATTTCATAAACAGATACAGATAATAATTTTTTTTTCAAAAAAAAAAAAAAAAAAAAAAAAAAAAGTAAGTTGCATATTGAATGTATACATATATGTGTACATTCAACAATTAAGTGAAAAGTGTCATTTTATATTTATTTATTTTGTTGTTGTTTTTGAGCTGCTTGAAATATATACCCCCCCCCCCCCCTTGATCCAAAAAGAGAATTTTAAAGGAATACTTGAATAGATAAGAATTTATGCTGTTTTAAATACTTTAATCATGGGTTTTTTTAATATATATAATGATTATGTTTTCTATGCAATATCATTAGATATATTGCTATATTGCATGATATTTTTCAGTTTATATCAATATTATCATTAAATGTTTTAATCCTAATACTATTTAGGAATATTCACACAGTGAATATACGGGAATGGAGATATTTACCTTATTTTTAACAACATATGATAAAAAAATATGGGATTTATACAGCTTCACAAATCAAGTATATTTATTTTAAAATATTAGAAAAACAGTATATGTACTAATAAAGCTACTTTTCAAAAGTTTTCGTCAACATGAAATAGATATTCTAAAGCTTTTCTTATATATTTGAGATACATTTCAAATAATCTAACTCTCAACAACATAAAATGACTAAAACTTTTGTATGCGGATTCGAAAAACAAGGCAGGTCAATAAAAATATCCAGGAAAAATTTCTTCAGACTGAGAATAAAAGAAGAAATATAATTTGTTTACTTTAAAACAATATTTTTAAAGTCAAACAAGTCAATTTTCAATTTATAGTATTATGAAAGTTAGAGTTCTGAAACATCATTAGAAAAATATATAAAAACAAACGCACAGTACCGCCGAGACATTTTCTTTAAAAGATTAAATTGCTACTAAATGCTATTTATAAATCATGTTTATTGAAACAACATTAAAAAAACTTAAAATGAGAGGCAAAGGATTTGTATAATTATATTTTAGAGCATTTTTTAATATTTATCCTTCCAACTCAAAAGATCTCTAAATGTTCATTCGTGTAAATAGTCCTAAATGTTAGGGTTAAGACATATTTGTTAAAAATATTGATATAAACTTAAAAATATCACGCCATATATAAAATAACAATAAATATAAAACAGAATCATTATGAAAAACATGATTAGAGTATTTAAAACAGCAGAAATTCTTACCTTTTCAAGTATTCCTTCTTTAAAATTGTCCCTTTGAACAACGCGAATAATACTTCAACGGTCAACAACGTGCTGTAGCCGCGTAGTAAACTACACACACCAGACCAAAGCCATTAAATAATGGCTTTGCACCAGACGGAGGCCAGTTGTCCCGAAGGCGAAATGCTTGCCTCCACTCGATGACGTCACACGCCTGTCGTTTGCTCAGCGAATGGTCACGTCGTGTCAGCCGCATTGACATTTCCGCTCGCCAATGATTGCTTTTTTTATCGAGTTGAGTTGTTTAATATTCGCTCTTCTGGAGTGCATTAGAAAAATAAAAATTCAAATCAAGATGAGTGAAACGTTTAAAAATCAACTCATTCACGATCCAATAAATTACAGCTCTTTTCTGAGAAGCCAAATCCACTCTTTCGTTTTAAGAGAGTAATAATGCATATAAGTTTCATTAAGTTTCAAATAGTGTAAAACCACTAACATACACCACAAATGATTTTCCCCCATAGACTGTAATGTAACAGAATACTGTTGAGTACCCCTGCAAATGAACTATGAAGGTTAACACACTTCATTTTCAATACCGAACATGCCATAGCAAACCTAATTGCTATGATGTAACCTAATTGATATAACATATATCAATTACATGGGAAACCGGGTATATTTAGGCGCGTTAGAGCACGGATAGACAGACAGACAGATAGACAAACCGAATTCATAAACACTTTTCAACTGTGTTGGAAATTTTTGAAAAAGGGACTTGAGTAAATCTGCTCGTGCGTTCCTATTATATCCGATTTTCAAAATATAACAAAGTTTTCGATTATCAGACAGTAGAGCTCGGCCAGACGGTCAGACAAACCGAAAGCATAAACACTTTTCAACTATGTTCGAAGTGTTAAAAACCACAGGACTTGCAAGATTATATCAAGAAAAATCCACCCAAAAAAATTTCAATGAAAGCAAAGTAATTCGTCTCTCCAATCTATACAATCCATTCATTATCATCAAAATTGTAACACGGAAAAAATCAATGCATGACGATACCGCATCGTTTAATTTACCAAAATTATGGGTTGAGATACTCCGTGGTTACGAGTATAGAAATAAACACCAAAGTAGTAATAAAATAACGTGAATAATCTGAGAGAGAATGTGAAATAGGTGGAATGATTCCGTTTTAAAGCATTGCATTATAGATCGTACATCTGTAGTATGTATCCTCATTTGTCTTGAAAATGGCTTTGGTGAAGCCGAAACCTATATACAGTTTGTAGAAAACTTTTTTATTGTTTTATTTAACACATTTTACCATCTAATGAAGTATGTCAGATGCTTATTATGAAAAATTACGTTGACTCAATTTTGGCTTTGATCATTTCACAGGGGGCACTGCAATATTATGTTTTTTTTCGATGAATATTATTAGGTAACTCAGTGTCTATTGTGTAGAACTGGACCACATTTGAAGTAATTGAGTATATTTATATGTTCGTTCAGTTTAGAATTTGAATATTCAACAGAGTCACTTATGGGGTTCAATTTTTTATTCACTGGTCAGTTAAATTTTTCAAAAAAAGGCTCATATTTGTTGGTGTGATAGCTAGTTGCATTAATATATAGTGGAATAATATAGAAGAAAATTTTATGAAGACAACAGCATAGTAATTTAACAATCGTTAAAATCGTTAAAAAACATTAAATAATTAAATTTAGGCATTATATTTAAGGGATGATCTAGGATAGGCAGTCGAGTTCCGTTAGGACAAACTTCGCATTACAGGTTATATATTTTCTCCCACTGCAAAAAAAAAAAAAAAAAAAAAAAAAATGTCGATTTTACAGTATAATACTGGCACCCCAGCTGCCAGTATTATATCGTAAAATTAACAGTAATAAACAGTAAAATAAGTAGTAATACGCTACCTCGCATGCGCGGAAGCGTATTACTGCTTATTTTACCGTATAATACTGGCAGCTGGGGTGTTAGTATTATACTGTAAAATCAAAACTTTTTTTTGCAGTGCAATAATAAATTCTAATATTTAATTTTCTAATTACAGTAATTCCAACAAAGTGCAGCGCTATCAAAAATTGTGACAACGATAAAAATAAAGATGCAAAGTTGCAGGCAGTCGAGTTTCGTTAGGACAAACTTCGCGGGACCGGTATAATATTTTTCCCCAATAATTAAACTCTAACAATTAATTATCTTACTGCAGTAATTCCAACAAAGTGCCTCGCTATCAAAAATTGCGACAACGATAGAAACAAAGGGAGAAAAGAAGGAGTTTTTTATTCCAATAGTTGTTTATAGTTGTTTAATTCTCATTAAAAAGTTATATTTATTGATAATTAAAAAAAAAATGCCTGCTTTTCTTTAGGTGTATTGTTTTAATATGTTCCAGAGATCTTAGACTATACATTACTTTGTTTGGTAGATTCTTTTTTTTTTTTTTTTTTTTTTTTTTTTTTTTTTTTTTTTTTTTTTTTAGTATAATCTTGTCATGAAATTCATTCGAAATTTAAATCACCTATCGAAACTAATGTACTCTTAAAAAATTTAGGTACTTCTCTATTATCCCGTCAACCACTTTTCATAACAAAAAACTATCGTCAAACAGTAACGCCAAATAAACGGGAGAACGTTGCCATTGGAATATCATTATAAATAAATAAATATAAGAATTTAAGGACACAATTGTTATTTTAATTAATGAAATAACTGATAAATCAGTAAAACATAATGAAAAATACACGCAAATGTCGAAATAAAAACAACTTGATGACATAACAAACACGTATAATGCTTCTGATATCAAGTAAATGGGACTGCAATTTTGGCGTTTAATCTTACATTTTGGCGACAGTTTTTTGTTATGAAAAGTGGTCGACGGGATAATAGAGAAGTACCAAAATTTATGCTGGGTCGAACCAACTTTAGGTGCTGCAGTAGCGGCAACCATAAATTGGTGAAATCGCTTTCCAGCATTTGGAGCTATCATTCAACAGGGGATGAAATTTCGCAGCTACTGCTACTGCAGCTATTGCAGTACAAAAGTTAGTAAGCATAAACATTTTTAACAGTGTACCATAATAATGTAAATTAAAATAGATAAAATTCTATTATAAAATTAGTTTTTGTAAAATAAAAATTCTCTTCTTAAGGAATCCTTTTTAGTTGGCTTGTTTTTCTTGATAAGAACACCCTTAATAACAAATTTCTTATTCTCATTTAATAGCTAAATACTTTTCTATAGATCTTCTCTGTATGGTAGATATTCTTTAGCCCGAGCAATCATTAAGCAGTATTCGCTTATAAAATTTATTGTTAAACTAGCTAACCTGTTGCCCGGGCCCGAGATAATAACAATCTGTTCTATACAAGTATGACTGAAATCTGTAAGGCTATCGGAATAAAGTCGAATGAGCCAAATCCCGTCATAATCGGCCCATAGAACCAGAGTTACTCTTGTAGTTCCCCCTTCCACCGACAGGGGGCGCAATCTGTTCTGGAAGAGGCCTTTTCAGAACATTCGACCCAAACAAATATCTTAGTAGAATTGAAATTTAACCACGGGTAAATATTGCCAAAATAGCGGAAATCGCAAAAGTGGGTTACGCAAACAATCGGTTTCGAAAGGGGTAATGTAGATATTTTTTAAAATCCAACGGTGCGTTTTGCAGAAAATAAACATGTCTATGATTTGAAGCCAATCATACAACTATGCAGTATTTTCTTATACAATTTATTTTTAAATAGTTTTAAACAGAATGCTTGTACAATTTTTTTCTAACTTTATATTTTTTATGTTGTGTGTGTGCATATATTTTATAAATACACCTAGTTATTTTTATTATAATGTAATAAACAATGTTACAAACTTATCCAAGAAGCAGGCGATTTGTCTCTAGAATTAAAATAATTCGCATTTTCTTACGAACTTCAATCACTAATTCTTGGGATTATATTTTTAAATTAATCGAAATACACGCGAAATAACTAACATTACAAATCCTTTTTTCTATTAACCTTCTAAAAGAATGCAATAAAGCTAAAAGTAAATAAATAACCGTTTTAATTTAAATGAATGCAGAATTACATATACTTCGTTAATTACCTAATTGCAATAATTTCAACAAAGTGCATCCCTATCAGAGATTGTGACAACGTTTTGATTAATGAAAGAAGGAAAAAAGACCAGTTTTTTTCCCGATACTTTTTTTCTTCTCATTAAAGAGTTATGTTTATTAATAAAAAGATTTTTTTCCCTCAGATATAACTTGGATATGATCCTAACACTTTAATAATGTCAATACACTAACTCCTCCGAATGCTTTCTGTCTATTCTTACCATAAAAAACATTTCAGATTGAAATCACTTAATTTAAACCAATATCACAAATTTTTAAAATATATTTTTCGAGTTATAATACTTTTTGTTTGTATCTCTTATCTAGTAATATATCTTTTTCTGTATAATCCTGCCATGGAATTCATTAGCAGTCTAAATCCCCTATTGAAGCTAATACACTTAAATTATTTACACATTTAAATTATACACTGTTGAAAATTTTGTGTTTCTTACCGTAACATTTCAGAATTAAATCACTTAATTGAAATGAATATCACAAATTTGTTAGCTGTTCAAGCATTCTATTTTCGAATATTATTTATATTCGAAATAAATAATATCGCCAATCATCTTAAGCCCCTTAAAATATTAGAGAAAATAAGCCCTTTAATTTAAATGAACGCAGCATCTACTGCGTTAATTTGATAATTGCAATAATTTCAACTAAGTGCATCCTTATCAGAGATTGTGGCAACGGTTTGATTAATAAAACAAGGAAAAAATGCGCTTTCTTTATTTTTCTGATACTTGCTTTCTTCTCATTAAAGAGTTATGTTTATTGATTTTTAAAAAAATGTTATTTTCGTAGATATAACTTGAATATGATCCTATAGGATCATGTTATAACACCTGAATAATATTAATACACTAACTCCTCCTAAAGCTTTATGTCTGTACTTGCCATAAAGCACATTTCAAATTTAAATCACGAAAGGGGACTCAATACCTCTTATTTTGACATAAAATGACAAAAATGTCGAATTTCAGATTTTTACCCTGAAATGAACCTTAACATCTCTAGAACCTTTTGTGCCTAAATTTCGTGATGATCCGATAAATATAGCAAAGCGATATAGCTAATTGCACGCGTCTCTCTTAATATATCTTTTTTGTAAATGAAATGTTTAAAATCATTTGTCTCATTTCGTATTTTTTTTATGTTCTCTATATAATCAAATCCACAATAATTGAGCAATTTGTCTGAATTTCTTAAAAATGTATCTTTAGTTTCTGTGAGAGATAAACAAGTATTGTTTTTTTTATATCTTAAAAATTTTGTTTTAAAAAAATCTGAATTTATATGTACGCGATTTTCTTGGGTTTATTCCATATACAGTGGTGGCCAAAAGTGTGGACATTATTTGAAAGTTTCGTGTTTTTCAACTTTGTGTGCTTGTAGAATATATTAATTTTCACTTAAATACAAACGTTTATATATCAAATTGAAGGTAATTTAATGTAGAAATTAATAATAAAAACTGTATTACAATATCTGTATTACAAAAAAAGTTATGCAACTAATAGTAAGATCTATCTTAGATTTGCATTTTTTTAAAGTGATACTTACTCAATCAATACTTAGTAGGATAACCCTTACTTTTTAAGACAGCTTCACAGTGTCTTTTCATCGAGTGAACGAGTGTTTGGAGTTCATCTATCGTAATCACATGGTGCCAAGAATCAATTATAGCTTCAATAAGTTGTCTTTTATTGGATGGACGTTTTTTTCGTACAAGAATTTTCAAACGTCGCCACAAATTTTCAATTGGATTGAGATCAGGGCTGTTTCCTGGCCATGGTAATATATCTATGCCTTTATTTTGAAACCATGCTTTATATACTTTTGCTGTGTGGCATGGAGCTGAATCCTGCTGAAAAATAAATGGTGCGTTGTTGGGGAAGAGATCCCTGATGGAAGGTATCAATTTTGGTTCCAGGACAGTTTCAATGTTTTTTTTTTTTTTTTTTGGCATTCAGAATGCCATCAAACACTTGAATTTGGCCCACACCATCTGCAGACATACATGCCCAAATCATGACATTTGTTGGGTTTTTTGTAGTTGCTTCAATGCAATCAGGATGAAGTGCTTCTCCTACTCTACGTATCACGTATTTTCTACCATCACTACCAAAGAGCGATATTTTACTCTCATCGCTCCAGATTACTTGCTTCCATTGATTTTCTGACCATTTAATGTGTTCTTTTACCCACTTAACTCGTTTTTCGCGTTGCTTTTGATTTAAATATGGCTTTTTCCTTGGAATTCTAGCTTGTAGTCCAAATCCTGATAACCTTCTTCTTATTGTTCTTGAACTTACTGCAATACCCGCTGCATTCATTTCACATCTAACGGCATCTGATGAAATTTTTCTATCTTGAAGGCATAGCCGTTTAATTTTTCTATCGGCAGTAGCACTTGTGCATTTTTTTCGGCCTGATTTGGCCTTATTTTCCACTGATTTCGTTTTTTCATAATGTAAACAGAACTTTCGTACACCAGAACAAGTCACTGAACCACCAACTTGTCTTGCAATTTAAGCATAAGAGAGGCCATTTTCTCTCAATATGACAATTCGGCTTCTTTTTGTAGATGTCCAATTAGTTCTTCTTGTTGATGACATTGTTTAAAATTAGTTTAATTAAAAAAAGGACTTTAAATATTCAAAAACAGCAATACTCTATTTAATTGTACTAGTATGCATCATTCCGCAAAATATTTCCACAACAATAACTCTTTTACCATCCAAATAACCTAAACTATAGTTACAGACATTTGATTGGTCCTCAGAACAGTGTTTGTGATTGGCTAGTACGCTTTTATTACAAAACACGTCCTTATTCAAAACGATTTGTGTTTGTTTGTTCTACTAAAATGAGCATAACTTTTTTTGTAATACAGATATTGTAATACTGTTTTTATTATTAAATTTTACATTAAATTACCTTCAATTTGATATCTAAATGTGTGTATTTAAGTGAAAATTAATATATTTACAAGCACACAAAGTTGAAAAACTTGAAACTTTCAAAAAATGTCCACACTTTTGGCCACCACTGTACGTCAAATTATTAATTTCTTTCTTCTGATCTAATCTTAGTATCAAAAATCAGATATTTAGTTTTGTAGAAAAAAGACGTACTCTACGCACTTCGAGATTTTAAAAAATCTAGTTTGAAATACCAAAATTAGAAAAGAAGAAAACATTTTAAATTGTTAATTTTTTTAAACATTCAATTAAAAATATATATATTAAATAATTAAAAATTTAAGGCTTTTTGTTATCTATAAGGATTTTACTTTATTGAAACATGATCCAGAAAATTTAATATAGGTATTATTTACAAAATATTTTTTTTTGTACCGAGTCGCCTGAATTGAAACTAATATCACACATTTTTCAATTATATTTTTCAACCGAGATATTCTTCTATAAATTTTTTTGGTATCGAGTCCCCTGAATTGAATCCAATATCACACATTTTTAAATTATATTTTTCAACCGAGATATTCCTCAATAAATTTTTTTGGTACCGAGTTCCCTGAATTGAAACCAATATCACACATTTTTAAATTATATTTTTCAACCGAGATATTCCTCAATAATTTTTTTTTTTTGTACCGAGTCCCCTGAATTGAATCCAATATCACACATTTTTTAATTATATTTTTCAACCGAGATATTCTTCAATACATTTTTTTGTACCGAGTACCCTGAATTGAAACCAATATCACACATTTTTAAATTATATTTTTCAACCGAGATATTCTTCAATACATTTTTTTGGTACCGAGTCCCCTGAATTGAAACCAATATCACACATTTTTAAATTATATTTTTCGAGTTATTCAGATTTGTATGAAAAAATAATATCACCAATCATCTTAAGCCCCTTAAAATATTAGACAAAATAAGCACTTTAATTTAAAATGAACGCAGAACTACAACTACTGCGTTAATTTACTAATTGCAATAAGTTCAACTAAGTGCATCCCTATTAGCGATTGTGACAAGGGTTTGATTAATAAAACAAGGAAAAAGGGCGCTTTCTTTATTTTTCTGATACTTGTTTTCTTCTCATTAAAGAGATTTATTATTGATTTTTTATTGATTTTAATAAAATGTTATTTTCCTAGATATAACTTGAATATGAAGCTAACACCTTAATAATGTTAATACACTAACTCCTCCTAAAGCTTTATGTCTATGCTTGCCGTAAAGCACATTTCAAATTTAAATCGCGAAAGGGGACTCGGTACCTCTCATTTTTACAAAAAATGTCGAATTTCATATTTTTATCCTAAAATGAACCTCAACGTCTCTAGAACATTGTGCCCAAATTTCTTGACGATCTGATAAATAGTACTGGAGATATACCAAATTGTAGGCATCTCTCTTAAAATACCTTTTTTGTGAATGAAATGTTTAAACTCATTTTTCTCATTTCGTATTTTTTTCCTATTCTTTATATAATCAAATAAGCTTCCACAATAATTGAGCAAATTGTCTGTTTTTTTTTCTTTTTTAAATGTATATTTAGTTTCTGTGAGAGATAACTAAGTATCGATTTTTTGGTATCTTTAAAAGTATTTTTTATTATTATTATTTTTGGTACTTCTCTATTACCCCGTCGACCACATTTCATAACAAAAAACTATCGCCAAACTGTAACGCCAAATAAACGGGAGAACGTTGCCATTGGAACATCAAAATATATAAATAAATAAAATATAAGAATTTAAGGACTCAATTGTTATTTTAATTAATGAAATAACTAATAAATCAGTAAAACATAATGAAAAACACACGCAAATATCGAATTAAAAACCACTTGATGACATAACAAACACGTATAATGCTTCTGATATCAAGTAAATGGGACTGCATTTTTGGCGTTTAATCTTACAGTTTGACGATAGTTTTTTGTTATGAAAAGCGGTCGACGGGATAATAGAGAAGTACCTTATTTTTTTTTTTTTTATCTTAATTGAAATACATCATGCGATTCTCATAGGTTTATTCCATATAAATCAAATTATTAATTTCTTTCTTATCTGATTTAATCTTTGTATCAAAAATCCGATATTTAGGTTTGTAGAACAGAGTGCCTTGAGGATAAGATAAAAAATATATCTAGTTTGAAATACAAAAATTGGAAAATAAGAAAAAAAAAATTAATTTTGAAAATTTTTTAAACATTATTTTTTTTATTAAAATATTACTTCATTTACAATTTAAGACTTTCATTATCCAATAAAATTTTGCTTTGTTTGAACATGATCCTAAAAATTTAATTTTGGTGACATTTACTGAATAAATTTTCTTGGTTCCAAGTCCCTTTAATTGAAACCAATATTACAAGTTTTTTAATTATATTTTTCAAGTTATTCAGATTTATACGAAATAAATAATATCACCAATCATCCTAAGCCCCTTAAAATATTAGGGAAAATTTTCGACATCCGGTTCTCGACGCATTTATACGTTTTAGAAGGTCCTGAACACGATTTGACTTTTTTAGAAAATGTCTGTCTGTGACTCTGTCTGTCTGTGTGTGACAAAAATTTTGTGGGCGCTCTATTTCAAGAACTAATGTTCGGAATTTAATAAAACTTGATATTCAGTTAGTCTCTGATATAAATTGGTGCTGATTAGTTTTTGGTAAAAATCGCCCAGCAGCATTTTACAGGATTTACACGATTTTAGCGATAGTCATATCTCAAGAAATAATGCACGGAATTTAATAAAACTTGAGTTTCAGTTAGACCTTGATATAAATTGGTACTGATTCTTTTTAATGTATGCGAAACCTGTGTGAGATAGAAGAGAGTTTTGAGATTGACACATCCAACTGTTTTTTCTTTTCTTTTCTTTTCTTTTTTTCTTTTTTTTTTTTTTTTTTTTGTAAATGAATTATTTAAACTCCTTATCATCATTTAGTATTTCTTCATATTCTCTATATAATCTCATGCTAAGGATTCCACAAGAATTGAGCAAATTATTTAATTTTTTTTTCTTTTTTAATGCATCTTTAGTTTCTGTGAGAGATAACCAAGTACCGATTTTTTTTATATCTTTGAAATTTTTGTTTAAAAAAAAATCTGAATTTAAATATATGCGATTTTTTTTAGGTTTATTTCATATACATCAAATTATCAGTTTCTTTCTTCTGATCTAATCTTGGTATCAAAAATCTGATATTTAGGTTTGCAGAACTGAGTACCGTGAGTAAAGATTTTTTTTAAAAAAATCTAGTTTGAAATACCAAAATTGGAAAGGAAAAAAAAATGAATTGTTAATTTTTTTTAAACATTCGATTTAAAATACATATATTAATTTATTAACAATTTAAGGACTTAAAAAACTTTAATATAGGTATTATTTACAGAATAAATATTTTTGGTACCGTGTCCCCTTAATTCAAACCAATATCACAAATTTTTAAATTATATTTTTCAAAACCCTGAGTATACGTTTTTTTAAAATCTAGTTTAAAATACAAAAATTGAAAAAGAAGAAAAAAAAATTAAATTGTTAATTTATTTTAAACATTCGATAATAATAAAAAAAAACTAATTTATTAACAATTTAAGGACTTCAAAAACTTTAAGTATGGGTATTATTTACAGAATAAATATATATTTGGTACGGTGTCACCTTAATTCCAACCAATATCACAAATTTATAAATTATATTTTTCAAATGATTTAAACGAAATAAAAAATATTATCATTCATCCTTTTCATAATCCCCTTAAAATATTAGAGAAAACAAACACTTTAATTTAAATGAATGCAGAACTACATCCACTACGTTAATTACCGATTTGCAATAATCTTAACAAAGTGCAGTCCTATTATAGCTCGTGACAACGGTTTGATTAATGAAACAGGGGAAAAAAACGCAAGTTTAGTTCTTTTTCTGATATTTCTTTCTTCACCACAAAAGAGTTATGTTTATTAATAAAGTAAATAATTTGATTTGCTTTGCTTTAGACGGCAACTCTATTTTGGAACTTCTAACGAGATCGTTATCGTTATACAGAGTCTCTCATGGGCTTCGTATATCTACAATACTGTAAAAAATTTTGATCAACAATTACGGTACATATACTGGCAACTTTGTGACCATTATATATACCGTAATTTAACTGGACGGTATATGTACCGTAAAATATTTAAAGTATATGTACCGCCTGGACTACTCCCTCTCCTCAGGCCTGCACGCATTACGTAACAAGAGCAAGAGCATCACTTCAGGGATGCCGTACACCGAGGCGGGGCAAACCAGCTTTTTCCTTACTGAAAAATAATTATTTTACGGTACAAATAGCGATTTTCTTTTCTGAAAAACAATCACTTTACGGTATAAATACCGTTTATAATCGAAATGGCAAATATACGGTTTTTTACGTTTAATATGCCTTAGAAGTACGGTACTCATACCGTAAAGATTGAAAACGGTACAAGTACTGTTAATTTACGCTACATCTACTGAAATTTTACGAATTTTTTTTTACAGTGTAATAGCAATGTGGATCTTAGATTTATGAACGTTTTCGAAGCCCAGAAAAGCAATTACACTGGAAAAAGTTAAGGGTAGAATTCCAAAGACTAGAAAAACTTGGCTTAGGCCAGGGAATAAGCCGGGTGTTTTGGGCATAAACTGGGTTTTTTTTTTTTAATAAACCGGGGAATACACTGGGTCACTTGGAAAAAAAAACTTGGGAATAATGCAAATCTATTTAAGGGAGCCCAAGAAGAGCAGGAAAGAAAAAAATAAACATTAAAAAGCCAGTTTTCAGTCCAGATTAAATAAAGTACAAATTAAAATAAATTAATGATATGGAAATTAATGTATCTCATTTTATAAATAAAAACATGAAACAGCTTATTTTTGATGCAATACAGCATGGTTTTCCAAAAAATACCATATATTATTTGATATGTTAGTTAGTCCATGATCAGATCTACAGGACGGATGGGTAAGTAAAATATAAAATGTAAAATATAAAATATAAAATATAAAATAAAATAAAATAAAATAAAATAAAATAAAATAAAATAAAATAATAAAATAAAATAAAATACAAAAGTACAAAATTAAATTAAAAATACAATAGGATGGCTGGGAGGATGATAGAGTATGGAGGGGTGGTGGTGTTGTATGGATAATTAATGTGCAATGTTTAATTTAAAAAAAATGAGAGTGGGTTACTGGTTCATAATACATCCTTTTATTACAACTTATTCTTTAATTAATTCGGCAAACTTATTATTATTTTTAACCGAATTCGTTTCATATCATTTACTTTCTGCACTATTCCATTTATGTTCTTTCATTTGTGTAGGACAATGTCATCTCATATATGCCAGATTCTTTTTGTGACAATTTTACTCTACTGTATAGCCCTGACTCTTGATTATAACGCTGGATCGAAATTTCGATCGTAGTCGATTTTTCTTTTAGTACAATCATATCAATTTTCTCCCACACCTCTTGGAAAACTTTCAAAAGTCTTCCAATGTGTTGTGTATAGCGCTTTCTAATGCATGCTTTAATAAACACATAGATGGTGAGAAATAAATATTTATCGTAAACACTGGATGAAACATGGCTTTATTTAAGTGAGTGTATGAAAAAAGAGCAATTTTTATCAATTAATAGGAAAAGAAAACATGAAATGGGTTTGTGAATATGTAAAGAAAATTTTCCAAAAGAATTTATCATTGCTGCTGCATTTTGTTATGAAATTAAATTAAAGGTAAAAAAAATGCATCAAAGCTAAGGTGATTTAACTTTATTTTCAGTAGAATATCTTAGACCCCCATTTTTAAAGAAGAAATTCCAGCTTTATATGAAAAAGACATTAATTGAGCTGCATATGAACAAAGTCTCCCAGCCACTCTTCCATAACTCAACTGACGCATGTTTGAAAAAGAAAGAATTCCAAATGGAAATAAATTGTGTTTCAATTGAAGAAATGCATGTAAGATCACCTGACGCACCTCCTCCCCCTCATCAATGGCCTTTTTCTGCATTTGGATTGTTTAAATGAATTCACGAACATTGAAAAGACTTTGGAAAGATTTAAAAAGTATCAAGAAAAATTGACATGACTGTAACAAGAAAATTCTATTATCATAGAAATTTCGAGCTAGATCTACAGTCAAAAATTCAAGGCTATCCAACAAAGTCAAAT
Source organism: Maratus michaelseni (assembly GCA_963931845.1). Classification (NCBI taxonomy): domain Eukaryota; kingdom Metazoa; phylum Arthropoda; class Arachnida; order Araneae; family Salticidae; genus Maratus; species Maratus michaelseni. The sequence goes on from OZ007595.1 coordinate 109,589,395, forward strand.
TGTTGCAAAGAATATGTCATTCATGCGTAGAACTTAACTAAAAAATCGTATATCAACTTAAAATCGTATCCATAAAGTGTGAACAACCTTCTGCATATTATTTCCAGTCTGTTCTCAAATCAAAACTGTCTACTTTATGACATTTTTTAAATTCGTTTTTGACCAGAAACGCATGAAACTGGCAGGTTTTCTTATTCAGAAACTTTGTAATCGAAACACGTTTCCTTTTTTTGTTAAAAGACAGAAGTTCTTTCAGAAAACACCGTCAAAGTCGGCGTTTTGAACCGAATTCCCGACGCGGCAGCCTGAGAAGCGAGAAAAATGTGTCGTCACGTGATTTGAATCACATATAACTCCATACATAATCTATTTATCAAAAAATGGAAAACTCATTTCGATTTCAAATCGCTTCCATAGTCAGGCGTACCAATTTCATGCCTTTGCGTTTAAAAATGAGTCAGAAAATGAGTAAGAAAGTTTCGCAGATCATTTAAGAATCACCTTAAATGTGTGCTTAAGATGTTATAAGTTAATGCCTCCTTTAACCGAATATAGTGAAAAAAAAAATAATAAATAATAGTAAAGCTGATATTGTGAAAAAAGAAATATTTGAAAACTTGGATCCTTTTTTTTATAAGTACTTCATATAATAAAGCAATTAACTACATTAAATTAAACAAATACATCAGAGCTACATCTACTACGTTAATTACCTAATTGCAATAATTTCAGCAAAGTACAGACCTTTCAAAGATCGTGACAAGGATTTGATTAATGAAACAAGGAAAAAAGGTGAGTTTCTTTTTTCCCAGTTGTTTTTTTCCTCCTAAAAATTATGTTTATAAATAAATAAATAAACAAATAGAGTGGTTTTACATAGCAAATTTAAATAAAGATCGATGTAATTTTTTTTTTTTTTTTTTTTTTTTTTTTTTTGTAGAACATGTTTTTTATAGATTGGAAATGGTTTTTAGCTATTTCGATTACAGTTGAAAAACATTTAAAGAATGTATTCCCCTAGTTTTCTATCCTTCTGCTAATCGTTAAAAAGTTGCTGTAATTTACAGTGCTATAAAAAAAAGACAAATGCATCGTTATCTACGAAATTATATTTTAATCTCTTCGAAAACCGTTCTTTATCATTTGGAAGCTCGGAAACCAATATGTTTTCGAGATTTAAAGAAACATTTTCAAAACAAACAAAGTTTCTTTTCCTGCCAATGATTTTCGGAAACGCTTCCGAGTAGTTTTTATAGTGTTAATCAGTTTCCTCAAACGGGAATGTCAATTTTTTGGATGCTATTAATTCTCAATTAAACATTTTTAGCTGCATAATGGAATTTATACCTCCAAGAGTAACAAAATAATATTAATTTTAAAGTTAATGCTGTTAATTTATCATGTTTTTCTGTAAAACATGTTTGTTTAACATGAAAATGTTTACTTAAGAAATGATAAGCATAAAAAAATTTGTACTCCGCATTTAGAAAACTCATTAATACACTTAAAAAGTACTTAGATAATTTTTCCGAAAAACACTGAAAGCAAAGTAATTTTTTTTTTAAATTCTTCTTTAAATGTCGAAAGTATATTAATTTCCGAAGTTTCTAAAGAAAAAGAACGCTTTTCGAAATCGCAGGTAAGTCGGGTATATTTTCGTTCGTGGTTGGATTTTATTTTCCTGGATTAAGAAACAGTTGTCTTTTTAGGTAGATTTCGTAAGAAATACTACCTATTACATTCTCCCCTAAGTTGGAATGTCAGAAAAACTTTTGCAGATCTACACCGATCATGACTCCTAGAATCCAAAACCACCCTCAGTTCAAAACTTTATATATATGTATATCTATCAATTTATCTATATCACTTTTTTATGGACACGATAACTTCCGTAATTCTGCACAAATCTCTTAAAACTAATACATAAAATTAAGCGGCATAAAATCTCCATCAAGTTTGTTAGTGGGCAAAATCGAACTAAGAGGGGGGGGGGGGGGGGGGGGTTGTGAAAACAGAAAAAACTCATAACTTCTTAATTTTGATACATATCGAATACGTTTAAAGTTATTATTACTTCTAGGAAAAGGGACAAAAATCTATGTATGACAGATTTTTGATTTCATTAAAAATGCCCCCAAGATGGGAAAAAAATAGGGGTTTCAGAAGAAAAAAATTCATAACTTTGACACAAGACATCAACGCTTAAATTTATTATAAATCCTCTAAATATTATCTACAACTTTTATATTGTCAAGTTTTTTATAGGACCAACCTTTACAGCCAAAAAAATAATAATAATAATAATAATAATAATAATAATAATTTAAAAAAAAAATCTGCCAGCTCCGTCTATTTGACACAGGTAGATTTCGAAGTGGGCTGTTCCAACTGCCGCATCATGGCAAAAAGGGTAATTTCTTCTGAAATTTCCGCAATAAACAGGCGCCTCGTGGTCCGCGTCTTCGAAAGCTACCTGTGCCTGTAGGCCGAGCCGTCAGAGATTTTTTTTACAGTGAAGGTCTTTTTACATTAGCACTTGAAGAATATAAGAAGGAGGAATGATATTGTTTCTACCACTATTTACAAACAATTATCTTCGGGATATATTTCCATTGCATATGGTTAAGAAATTTACCCGAAGAGTATTGATTGGGGATGTTGGTATGAACAATATTTTGTCCCTATATGCTTCAAGCCTTGTAAAATGGACAGTTTTAAAAATTCAGTTACAAGCAAATGGTGGCAGCTATTGAATTATTCTTGTAGGAGAATAATACAGTGGAACTCCAGTTATACGTTTTGCTAGGGACAGGAAAACAAAACGTATAACTCAGTAAAACGTACAACTCAATTAATGGTCTACTGAAACCATTTTTTAAATATATCCTAAAAACTTTGTTCCGCTGAGAAGTTCCAGTTTCCTTTTATATCAAAAACGGAAGTTTCCTAAATATTACTGCACCCATGACATAAAGTTTCGGAAATGGAACAGAGTAGAAAAAAGTACGTAAGAAAAGTATATATGAAACTATTTTATCATAAAAGCTTTATTAAAAATATTTTTAATACACATCGTGTACTTAAAAGAAATTATTGGAATTGCCTTGGCATGTAAATCATTTATCAAAAGACATTTCAGTAGTTTCCTGAATCTGGTAGAATTAATCACTAATATTCGATTGTTTCTTTTCGGCAGTGCTGATATTGAACAGCAAACTTTACATTTCTGTAAATAATGCAGCTGCCTTACCGTTACTGTTTTTACTACTGACGAACGTTTTACAACGTCAAAATTCCAGAGCAGCTCCGAAGTCAGAGTGAGATCTTTCAAATCAATCTCATCTGACGCGTCGTCAGTGTTTCCGGTTACAAAATGCATAAATGAGACAAAATTTTGTCCGGGAACGCAAAAACGTAACGTATAACTGAGGGAAATGTACAACTCAAAACGTATAACTCAGTTAATTTTTAATGGCAAGCGGCCGGGACCGCTGAGTTGAAACGTATAACTGAGGGAAACGTACAACTCGTAACGTATATCTGCAGTTCCACTGTAACACAGAGTAAGGACAGAGACCCAACTTCGCCTGAAAAGAGCGACTGCGGCGGATGACTTAAGAACTATATCATCGCTTTGGAGATTTTTATCTTCGTGATTTCCGTTTAAGTGTAACCCTATTCTGCTTGGGGTCTTTCGATGTTGTCATTTGCGCATGTGCAAATTTTCGGCGTTCGCTAATTGATTTTCGAATCTTGTTTAATACTTATTATTAAAATTATTCTTTGAAGATCAAATAGTTGATTATAATTATTATAATTCTTCAAAATGCTACGAAGAGAGGAGTGTATTGTTTGCAAGAACAAGACGTCAAAGTTATTTTTTATTCCTAAGAATCGGTAAATTGTGATTTATTTCTATGTGTTATTTTTGTTTTTATTTTTCAAGTTCCATTATGTATGAAATATTTTATATATATTCAGTGTTGGCAGATATTTTAACAAATTTTGACTTTATATTATCGTTAAAATAACTGCTATACCATAAATCTCATTCATGTTAAAAAAAGTTCTCTATATAAAATTTTATTCATATACATTTTCTATCGCAATGTAAATATGGTACTAAGTTTTTTCCTATACTAGTAAATCTGCAGATCATTTTTTTTTAAATCTCATTTTAACTTCGTACAATACGCAATTATTATTTTTTCAATTGCATGCATGTTTATAAGCATATAAAATTCTTCGAATGTTCCAGAAATTAGAATCCTTAAATTAAAGTGGTAAGTAAAAATAAATGATTTTAAAAATTGTAAAAAATATGAAAGTAAGATGTTTATATTTCTCGAACAGATGCAAAAACATTTTCAAATATTTTAAGCAATTAATTTCTAAATTCTATTAAATTTATAAGCAAAATTTTAAAACTATTGGAAATCCATATCGAAAATTGAGCATTCATAATTTTACATCTAAATCCATTACGCAAATATTCCATTTTCATTTCAAATAAAAATGAAATTTGAAAAATCGTCTGCATCCCCATAGGGGAAAGCATTTTATGACCTAAAAAAGAACAAAAATAACACATGAAAATAAATCACAACTTACCGATCCTTAGGAATAAAAAATAACTTTTCACTCTTGTTCTTATAAACAATACACGTATATCTTCGTAGCGTTTTGAATAATTATAATGACCTATTTGATCTTCAAAGAATAATTTAATAAAAAATATTTAAAAAAATTAATTTGTTTAAAAAAAATCAAATTTTCCTTTCAAACTTGGATTTTTTTTTTTTTTTTTTTTTTTTTTTTTTTTTTTTTTAACCACAGCACTTATTTTAAAATAAAGTTGAATTCCGAATGTTTCTGAACATGTTAAAAATTATAAATCTGTTTTCATTCGCGTAGATAGATAATCGACCGTCTTAAAATCAACCAACCAACCAACCAAAACAAGAAGCAAGCAGTCGCGGTTTTTTTTTTCTTTTTCTTCCCTCACTTGCCGCCAAGAAAGCGAAATATAGCTCTATTAGCAACCTCGCTTCTGTTACGGCAGTAGTTTTCGCGTCATCCGCAGTTAGCGCCACTGTGTATGTGTAATCCCATGTTAAAGAAGTTACCATTGCAGTGTATGAGAGTTGATTCTCTGTTTAAAACTCCTTACTCTGTGAATAATAAATGAAGCTAGAAATTTCTATAGTACGTTTCTTTATTTAGTTCCAAATACCACCGCAATAATTAAGATAGGTTGAATTGTACTGCTCCAAACTGTAATAATACTCAAAATAATCTTTCAGTTTCAAAATAAAAACTCAGCTAAATGGAATAAAGGATAAAAATTAAGTGAATTTTAGTTTATTTTTACACGTTAATTTAAGCATTCAGACAATTTGAGATAGCACAGCGACATCTATCGGTAATATTTGGAACTAAAACAAGGAAGTATAGTAAAGAAATTCCCGATTTCACACATTAATCTCCTGCAAGAGCAACTTCAACAGCTGTCACCGTTTCCTTTTTATTGAATTGTAAAAACCATCAGTCATTTTCGAATACCATGCAATCGGATAATAAACAACATAATTTAGTATGAGAAAGATGAATAAATTGTTATCTTTGATTATTAGAATCACACTAACAGCAAATTTTTCTTTGATTAATTTTAATCTATATTCCTGTAAGTAGGCAGTAACCGGTCTGATGTTTGCTTCATGGCGTTTATTTGTTTGGCACCTTTTTTTTTTCTTTTTTTTAAGCTTTATTTCACCGAACGACCACCCTGTTTGATTACATACAAAGGCCTTGTGTGTCGCCGTGATTCTATAATGGTGAGTATATTGCGTTGTGGCCGCAATAACACAAGTTTGAATCCTGGTCACGGAACCATTATTTGTATAAAGAAGTTTGAAAAAGAAGAACCGTGAATGACCATTGTGTTGATTTACAATCCCAGGGAGTAGACGAACTCGGGAATTTATAGATTAAAGTAAAAATCCGTTTATTATCAAGAGGAATTGATAATAAACGGGTCTGACTGTCGGGTCAGCTGTTGATTGTCAAAAAAAAAAAAAATGAGTCTTTTTTTTTACACCGGGCATTTGCCGGGAATTAGCAAGCATAATTATCATACAGGATACACAGTAAATTTTGCAGCCGTCATGCCGAGGTGGGCTAAGATACCGAGATAAGCGCGTTAATTCATCGGTGGTGGTATACAAAGAGAGTTGATATACACAGCGCAAAAATCTACAGACAGCTTTGCGAATAGCGTACCAATGGTCTGAAATAACGTCACACATTGCATTATAGAAGTTTTTGGCATAGTTCACAGCGACTTTGGTCAAGCGTTCGTCTATTGAGGGTGTCATTTATCGGTCAAGAAAATATTTTTAATGATGTGGGAACTGAAGTTGTATTTATTATAAGAGACGCCTGATGAACGGATAGTCGAAATAGATCTAATAAATTGCGGCTGCTAGAAAGGATGGCACGGCGGACTAACTGGACCATGATTTATAATAGAAGTTATAAACTGTTGCAAAATTTAAAAGTGTGTTAGATTTTTTTAACAACCGAATGTTTATAATCTGAGAAGGAGATACATAAAATGAAATTTAATCAGTAAAAAGGAATTTAATGACTGCGAAGGAGTTAAAAAAAACAGTAATTTATTTTAACGTACACTTGAAAGATATAATTAAATTAATTCTCTTTTTCATTCTTTTGTAACAGAAAAGACTTAAGACTTTTAAATGAATTATAATTAACTGAACGATAAGCGATACACTTTTTATAAAAGATGGAAATAATTTAATTATCATTTTTCTTTAAAAAAAACTTTCAACCGAGGGGGGGGGGGGGGGTAGAGTTTTTACAAGAAATGTAAAGAAATAAACAATATCTGATACTTAATATCATAGCATCATCGTAAGATATTATAATGAGTAAATATTAATATTTGTAAATATAAACCTCGTCATAAAAGCTTTCATGAATTTTTCATAAATAAATTATGAAATAAATTAAATTGAAGAAGAAGAAGTTTTATGAAATCCTCTTCGATCAAATTAAATTCAACAACGACATCACTTCAGTTGCGACTATCGATAGATTCTTCTTTCCTCATCTATATTCATGCGACTGCGTTCTAGTAAAGCACAGTTAATGAGAAAAATAAACATTATCCACGCACATGCTTTCTTTCTTATAACATTTTTTTTTCTTTCTCTTTCCGTATCGATAAAAGCCGGCCAAACCACAGGGGCGCTACGTGACAGCAATGTCCAATGATAAGAAAGCGCATAATGTGACGTGTGTATGTTATTGTCCAAAAAAACAAAATGATGAATCACCTGTTGGAATGTTGGAACATAGATGCTCCCTGCTGCGTTGGTTCAGTGATTGCAAATTCAATGGACTCAGCGGAAAAAAAACAGGGAAAAAATATGTATATTTTGAGATCGGTCGTGATTGTGCAATGGAAAAGATGATTCGAAAATATTTTTCTAAAATTTCATTGATAAAAGAAACCCTGTCCGTAAAAGAATAATTTGAAATTATTTAATAAACATTCACTGATTTTTAACCCTTTATATCCTGAATTAATTTTCCAGCTACTTTTTAATTGTATTTTTGCATCATTGAATAAGTTTTGGTGCAGAATAAACATAGGAAAGAGGAAAATAATTTTTATAGTGTTTTAGTGGTTATTATGCAATTGTAACCACCATAAATTTTTTACCCTACGATATAAAATAAAATAGTAAATTTCAATTAGTAAACTTCCAATAAAATATAGGAAATGTTCACCTGTAGAGTATAGAAAACAATAGAAAATAATAGTACTAAATAACCGGCAATAAACCAGTAAAATTACTCAAATGAAGAACAACATGCATGTCAATTCTATCGCAAAATGGATTTCGAATGTAGCGTGGCAAATGTAAAATCCCTACAATGCAAAGAAAGAGGATATGTGCTTGAATTTGCCATCTCCTGCCTGCTGTCAGAAATACCCTCTTTGTGCCATTGTGAATACTGTTAGGAAAAACGGTCATATTACGAATACATAGGTGTTTTATTAACCCCTTGGGGACGAGTGACACGTATACGTGACGCATAAGATGCTCAGAATCCTCGATTATTCCCACCAGTAACTTTTTATTGTAAGTTTTGCCTTATTTAATGATAGTATTTCTGCGATTCAATTAGCCGAAAATTTCTGTTTTGAAAAACCGGTGGTAAAAGATTAAAAATTCTGTAAAGGACGCTCGTCGCGAAGGGGTTAAAGTGGTACTTATAAGTACGTCAGGATAAAAAGGGTTAGTATACAGAAGACTCTCGATAATTCGACACTGATGGGACAAACAATATGTCCAAAAATCGAAATTGTCTGATAATTTGAAGGACATTATTAGATGCATATTTTATTGTACATTTTATATTTATTGTACAGAGTGTCTGTGAATTATTGTCGAAGTTTTTTTGCCTCATATCTTTTGATTTTTAAAAAAAATGACGAAAAATATTATTACATATTCGTAAAGTGCAGCTCAAAAAGTTTGTTTCACAACACAAAGTTACATATATATACGTAAAGTTGCAGCTCAAAATGTTATTAATCAAATAACGATTATAATTAAATAATAGTTAATATTAATTCATGCAGGTAATTGGTTTCAATTTCATCGCGCTGCATTTAATATTCTTGCAGCAGGTATTATGAAATACAAACAGACAACCAGATTTTAATATAACAGATGCATGTTTTGAAGCAAGGTATAGCTTAGTTTATAGTCGAAATAATTTGGTTTTGGAAAAAAAAATACCTATCACAGCCATGTTTAACATTAACTATTATTAGAATTATTTAAATATTTTCAGCAAATAGCGCAATTTTTCACCAATTTGTGCCATACTACTGTTATATTATAGTCATACCAGCTGTGAGTTTCTAATTCTGATGATGATTTCAAGGTTTCAAAATAAGTACATAATTTTTTTGAAAAATTAGATGCTTAATATTCTTTAAAAGTGTGAAAAGTTTTGAAGGAAAAATAATTAATATGTAGTGTTTTAAATGACTGGTTATAGATAAAACATCTTAAAATTTAGAAAAAAGTTTAAAGGTTAAGCAGAATATTACTGGGTTTCAGACTACTTTAAAACGAGTCAAGTTTACTATTTTAAAGAAAGTTCAAATCAAAACATGAATTTTAAAAGAATTTTCTTTTTTATTCATTATATTTGGTCGACTTTTTTTATTTTCACCGCGTTTACCCTCATTAATTTTGCAATCGAAATTTAAAATTTCTTTACTTGAAATTTGCCAGTTTTAAAAAGAAGTATCTTATAGGATATTTTAAAATGCATGAAATATTTGGAGAATTCATATATTTTTACGGATCTGATGAACAACATGAAATTTGCAGCTTTAAAAAGGAGCATCTGATAACGCGTTTTAAAAATGCATAAAATATTTAGAGAATTGATATATTTTTACGAATATGATAAACAGTTTGTTAAAAAAGAAAAAAAGGTAATTTACCAGTACTTCTCAACTATACTGAAATTACTAATACTTTAAAAGAGAAAAATAGTGCTATTTTTTCTATGATAAATGATTTGTTATCGATGAAGGTAACATTAGTAATCAATTACATTTTTATACAGCAAAAAATATCAAATTTATTGAATTTTAAAGCACTATTTCAAAATAGAACCCAATAAAGAGTTACAAAATGTTTCCTTTAAATGCTGGTGAAAATTAATCAGTTTCGAATCGTAAAATTCTTCTATTAATAAAGTGGTGCATAATCGCATAATATTAACCTTTTCTGGCAAGAACTACATTAGACATTTTAGTTATTGTAATTGTTATTTTTATTTTTATTAATGTAAACATTCTTAAAGGTTTAGTTTCTACAATCAGTCTTTAATGTAAAAATTTTTAACTGTTACTCATAATTGCCCCCACATTAAAAGCAATAATTGCAACGGTAGATTGGTAAATGTCATCGTCTTCCCTTTTAGATTATTATGTTAGCTTATCGCCAAACTTGTGTAACTCAATTTTGGCGACATAAGCTTGGCTTTTTTTATAGTAACTTTTGACAATTTTGGCTGTAGAAGAAAATTTACTAATAACTATGTCAAATACAAAATTTGCTTAGAAAGAGTTACCAAAAAGCTTTTTAAATATTAAATTTTAGTAGCATAAAAATAAAAGCTATTTAGAATTTCTAATTTTGATTATTCGTATGTCCTGGCAACCTTTAGAATTAGGAGAAATATGCGTTCGGTTCAATACTTGAAGTGTTGTAATTGTTAGGTAGTCCGTCTTTAACTAAATTACCTCCATATAAATCCATAAACAACTTTAAAAAGAAATTGAACACAGAATTAGATAACATCAAATTTAGGACGAATTGACAGTAGTACTTATGCCTTAATATTGTATTACATACAACAAAGTATTTAAATGGAATTAAAAAAATGAAATCTAACACATTAATGTGGTGATAATTATATTATACTGGAGATTATTTTTCATTTAAAGATTTTAAAACTTCTATTAAGAATGTACTATATTTATTTTTTTATTACGAGACATGAAATGTTTTTTGTTAAAGTACGGGGGTAAGTCATTAAGTAAGTCACAAAAGATAATTAAATAATAACTTACAATGATATTCACTTCAAAACTGTTTTTATTTCTCAACATATTCTCCACCAATATTTATGCACTTCTATAACCGTTTTATCAGTGCCCCAACACCAGCTGTATACAATTATTTGGGTTGCTGTCTCAGCCACATTAGGACTTCAAGTTGAATCTTTTCATCATCTGTGAACACTTTTTTGCAACTTCTTCAACATCCACCATACAGCTTCCACTTAGCCCCAAGGAATTTTCATCTGTTTAGTCCATTAAAAAAACCATCTTGGAAGCAATATGATGTTCACAGATGATGAAAAAGTTCAATTTGAAGTCTTAATGTGGCTGAGACAGCAACCCAAAGAATTGTATGCAGCTGGTGTTGGGACACAATTATAAAACGGTGATATAATTGCATAAATATTGGTGGAGAATATGTTGAGAAATAAAAATAGTTTTGAAGTGAATATCATTGCAAGTTATTATTCCGGTTGAGGTGATTTCGAACCCATTTTAATCGGTTCTTCTACAAGAACATCAGAGGGATGCAAATCATTGATCGACTTCCATACAGATGGCATGCATGTAATGATCAGTAAACCATTTGACAAGATGTAGGTCTTCCTGTCAAGCCTGGAAAGGTCGATGACAATCTGATCTATAGTAAATCAGTTGTGACGTCTGTCTTGAAGATACAGACAATGGTCAATCTGAGCGGGGCCTTCGCTGAAGAAGAAGAAAAAAAACATTGACTGTTAGTACAATCTCCATATTTTTACGGATTTTTTTTTTCTCCAGTGATATGATTTTGTAAATGTGCCAGCAAATAGCGAATATGGATTTAAAAATATCCTTGACCTATAATGGTACTAAAAGTTTAGTTAATTTGTCGTTTTTGCTAAGGCTTTAGGATTTTTTTATATTTTTACCTTCTAAAAATAATTTTCTTATTTTGTAAGTACAATTTCCGTATTTTTAAGCATTATTTTCTGGTGCAGTGTAATAATAAAAATAAATGCCACAGCTTCAGAGAAAACTCAAATTTAGCATTCTCTCTCAAAGATATTCTCAAATCCAAACTTTTTGACAAATTCACAAAATCATTTGATTCGGAGGAAAACAACTCCGTAAAAATACGGAAATTGTATTGTCAATCAACGAAATTATTTTTTGCAGTGTTTGGATTGTTAGTACTTATCGGTCTTTGGGACACCGTACTCTCATTCTGGTGCTGGTACCACAAGTAGGAAGTGATGGGGCGATTCCTAAGGCATGGGCTACTTACGACTTTCAATTTGTCTTGCCGTCTTCCAAGACACTTTGTTATACCCCATCGTGTAGCGTCCGTCATACGGTATTCTCTCTTCATGTTTAAAAATTTGATTATTTAATTTTTCTATCTGAAATTTTAAATGCAGAGATTAAATAAGAAAAAGGCCTTTTTTTGTTAAAATACTGGTATGAGTTTTTTTTTTCTGTAGACTAGTTTGCTCAGATGTGTACTTGTATGCAAATTTACTAGTAATTTGTTTTTCTGTTTTTTATTATTTTAACGAATCTGCTCAAATTTTCGTCTGTTGTTTTACTTTTTGATACTAGTGTTTTATTAAGAGTTGATGAGTGGTTCGGAAAGCATACTATGGAATATGCGTAAAAATAACTTCCAAATCTTTTTTTTTTTTTTTTTTTTTTCAAATACATAAATATAATTACATAAAAAATTTTGGATAAAACTTAAACTTTAATCCTATCCCTATCTATTTTTGTTTAAAATGTTTTTTATCGGACTATTATGAAGTAATACTGCTTCTAAACGAAGAGACAATTTACATTTTTGGAACTTAAACCACTGTCCCATTAAAACGTCTCGTGACAGCGTTAAAATAAAGCACCGGGAGAGAACAAACGACACCGAATATTTGTCGCGCGCAGCTATGCCCAAATGTGATTTGCGCCACATCTCGCTAATCACAAAAGTTTCGCCCGCCCAAAACTGAAATCCATCTCTCGCGACAAAGCGCGCTGTTTCCTGCCACAAGAGTTCAATAACTAATAAAGGCGGGTGCGTGCGTGTGTGTTTTATCATAATTATCGTTTGCCTGTATGGCATCAGTCCGAATTACTAGCCGGTGCATAGAAGGGAAGCAAAGGCATTTTTCAAATCCGTTGCATATTTCGGAAAACAAATAAACAAAGAATGTAAGACCGCGCAAATTTGAGGGAATGAAACTATGTAGTTCAGGTGTTAATGTAGTGTTTCCGAAAAATATTTTAGCTCCCAATTTTTTTTTTATTATTAAACGTCATTAATTTTATAAAATAATATAAAATAAGTGATTTTCAATATGAAAAGTTTAAAGACTGTATAGATATTTCGAAAGCAGCATTTTACACGTTATGAAGGAAATAAAGTAAACATTATTATTATTTTTATTATTATTTAAGAGCTATCTTTTGCTCATTGTTCTGCATATTTCAGAAGACAAATAAACAAAGAATGTAAGACCGCGCAAATTTGAGGGAATGAAACTATGTAGTGCAGGTGTTAATATAGTGTTTCCGAAAAATATTTTATCTGCCATTTTTTTTTATTATTATTATTAAACGTCATTAATTTTATAAAATAATATAAAATAAGGGATTTTTAATATGAAAAGTTTAACGCATGTATAGATATTTTGAAAGTAGCATTTTACACGCTACACTGTCAGAAAAAACGGTAAAAATGTCAGCTTAATTTGCTGAAAATTTATGCATCCAAATTGCCAGCATTTTTTGCTGTAACATTTAGTATGATTATAGTCATATTTGCAGTAAAATTAGCGTGTTTGAAGCACATTTCGCTGTAAAACTCTAAACATAATATTATTTAAGACTATTCTGCTGTCAATTTTACAGTAAAATATGCTGGCAATTTGGGTGCATAAATTTACAGCAAATCATTCTGTAATTTTTACTTACCCATCATACGTAGTATAGGGTAAGTCGTTAATCGTTTTGAAAATCGAAAAATTTTTTTGACGGATTTACATGTTTCAGACACTGGAGATTCCGAAAAACATATTTTCAGAAAAAAAAAAAATTACCGTCCGTCTGTGTGTGTGTGTGTGTGTGTGTGTGTGTGTGTCTGTAAACGCTCTATCTCCCGAAAAAATTGAGACAGAGACTTGCAATTTGGTATGTACTTAGTATGTAATAATGGGAAGAAGCCTATTTAATTTCAATAACCTCGATTAAAAGGAACTATTTTTTTCGGACTCTCGAAATATTCATTCTGATAAAAGGTATATAAAAAATTTCGAAATTGTTTATTTTAAGAAATGAATACAAAAGACAATAAAAAAACATACATTTTGCATAAAGCATGAAGTCGATCGGATAATGAGTTACCGAGATATTTGGAATCCTATTTTCCACACTCTTCGATTTTTCATGACCCTGTATTTCATGCAAATTTCACTTCAAAGATATATTTTAATTGGAAATTTGACGCTTAATCAGATGCAATAAACCGCTAGTTAATAGGATTATTATTTTTGGAGTTATAAGGAAAAACCTCTTTCAAGCAATTCAGTAATCGAGCCTTTAAAGTTTATGACGTCATCAAGCCACGATTTTATTTGAATTGCAATGCATTTTGTAAGTAGTTTACACATTTTTATTTTAATATTTTACATTATGCATATCCATGATGGGTAAGTATTACGGTGGCCCCCAACGACTAGTTTATGTTTTTTTCTTAGAGTGTATGAAAGAAATAAAAGAAAAATTATTATTATTGTTAATTTAATTTAAGAGCTATTTTTGCCCATTGTTCGGCATATTCGCTTTACTCAAGGTATGGGACATCTACTCAGTTCAGTGGTTAGCGTACTGGCTCGATCGTGGGGAAGATTCTCGCCGGAGAAGATAGAAATTAAATTTTTCAAGTTCGATCATGCATGGCCTGAGTAAAGCACTTGTATAAATAATGTTTTCATGGATTGTTTAAAACATCAACGAGAAACCAGATCATTTTTCATACGAAGTATGAAATACCGGAGTACGAAGGCAATATCCTAATGCAGTTTCTTATACCCTCCTCCATTACGAAGTAAATTAGAGATATCAAAAGCAGTGAGATTCACTTTGGGATATTTTCAAAAAATATTCCCACAATAAAAGTGTTCCGGGTTTTGTACTGACACCAAGAATTTGTGATTTCTAGCTTTTGTCATTTTTTAACACTTGAAAAGTGTTTGTGAATTCGGTTTATTTGTCTACTTGTCTCTCTGTTTGTCTGTGCGAGCTCTAACTCACGTAAATATACTCGGATTGTCGTGCAATTGGTATGTTATTGAACTTTACTATGGCATTTTCGGTATTGAAAATGAACTGTGTAGCGCTTATAGTTCCTTTACAGGGACACTAAAGAAAATTACGTTACATTACGGTCCATTTGGAAAAATAATTTGAGATTTATTTTTATGATTTACACTATTTCAAACATATTGAAATTGATATATGGTGTACTACAAGAGGCTTACTGGGGAATATGGTGGGTATAGCTCTTCTGGTTTCTTTACAGGGATACTCAAAAGAATTCCGTTACGTTGAATTGGTTTCATTTCAGAGTGATATTGTGCGAAGTCGAAATGTCCAAGTAGTTGGTCTAAGGCGCCAGTAAGAGGAATTCTGTTTTTATATAAAGAGATCATCGGTTCAAACCCCGCTCCTGGCATAAAATGTTTAAAAAAAAAAATGTAGTTGCTCTTTTTTGAATCTGAAAACTGAATCCTCTAGAAAATGTTCTGTTGTCTGTATCCGTGTAAAAACAGTTAATATGCAACCGGTCCACAACCCGGTTATAAAAGGCGAAGTTTTTTTTTTTTTTTAGCTAATGCTAACAAATATTCTGTAATTTCTGACATTTAAAGATGCTATGGACCTTTTTCCTGTGGCACCTTTAAGTTGTTTGCTGTCAAGTTTTGACGAGTGATATCTAGTGCGTAATCACTTCCAATTATTTCATTATCTCTTTAGAGGAAATGAACTTTTATGTCAACCTCTGGAAAAAATCTACAAAACCTTGTTGCTTAAGAAATAAAATATGCACAACGAAAACTGGCCATGTCTAATTAGTCCACAGTTGAAAAGCGCAAAATCCAACCTTTCAATTCTAAACAAAGGAAAAAAAGATATTTACTTACATCGACTAGATTCTAGTTCTTCCAAGTTTTTAAAGTGTTTTGTTTTAAAATTTGAATTTCGTTTAGAAAATTTGTCCATCCATTATTTAAGATGACACTTAACAAGATCTGTCAAATGAGAATGGCTTTTCAGTTGATGTTTCCTCTTGAAGGTCTGTCAATATATATGAATATTTTCATCAGAAAAGAAAAAAATCCTGATGCTTCTTCATAAATAAAATTTTTAAGAAGAAAATGACCCAACATGACGAATGTCTAATCAGTCTTCTATTCAAAATGCGCAATCCAGCAAATTAATTGTAAATAGAAAAAGTGCATGGAATTAAATCGAGTAGATTCCTTAAAATTATTAAAACAGTTTTTTATTATTTGAATTCTGTTTAGCAAAATTGTCCATCTATCATCTAACGTTGCACTTTATCAAAAGATATGCCAAATCAGAATGGTTTTTCGGTTGACTTTTCCTCTTGGAGGTCTGTATTTGTAATGCTAATGCTTATGAGACTTTTCATCATTCTGCATTCATTCAGTTTTGAGGAAATGAACTTTGTTGTATTTGCTTCTATCAAAAAGCTATAAAACCCTGCAACTCATAAAAGCAAAATATTTACAAAGAAAAATAATCCAACATGATCTATGTCGAATCAGTCCACTATTATTCCAACCGCAATCCAGCATATTAGTTTTTTAAAGAGAAATACACCATTAAATTACATCGAGTAGATTATAATTCTTCTAAATTATTAATCATATCGGCAGGTCAACATCGTTTTATAAAAATTGAATTCTATTTAGCGAACTTGTCCACCCGTTACCTAATGTCACACATAGCAGATAGATCTGTCAAGTATGAATGGCTTTTGCTTTTGACTTATCTTATAACAAGCCGGAATTGCTAATATATCGTAAATATAAATTTAATTATACCTTGAAACAGATATTAAATGTGAGTTAAAATGCGTTTGGAGATTGTGTCGGTACTAAGACCTACATTTTAAAGATTGGGGGGGGGGGGGGAATCAGCAATATCTATAAAAATAATAATATAACGATAATTTGTTAACGAAAATAACGATGCTCAACTAAACATGTTCCTCTATCAAAAAGTAACAGAACCTTTCTGCCATAAAAAAAATAAAAATAAAAATAAAAATGACCCAGCATGATTAATGTCTAACCAGTTCATCAGCATACAAAAGCGCAATCCAGCATACTAATTTTAAACAGAAAAAAGACAATGAATTACATAGAGTAAATTATACATTCTTAAACATTGTATAAAAATTTAGATTCTGTTTCGAAAATTTTTCCATCCATTATTTAACGCCATGCTTAAGAGCCTACGCTAGTCATCCGAAGAACCTCGAACTCTAATGTTAAGTCGATGGGAAGGTTCTTGTCGGATTTTTCGCTCCCATTTTAATATTTTTAAATGATATTTTTTGCATAGGATAGCTGAAGCCGATCTCTAACGTTGTTAGTTTTTACTTTTTTTGATTTTTGTTCCAGTATTTTTTATATAATGCGGTACTTTCACTTTCAGAACCGGTTCCAACCGGTTCTGAAATTGAAAATGTCCGCTTATAAAAAACTGCAACTAAAAATTAAAAAAAAAAGTTAGGGATCGGCCTCAGCTATCCTATGGAAAAAAATCATTTTAAAACATTAAAACGCGAGCGAGAAATCTGCAAGAACCTTCTCACAGACTTAACATTAGCTTGAGTGTTCCTTCTCGTGACTAGTGTAGGCTCTTAACAAGAAAATCCGTCAACTCAAATTGGGTTTTCGAGTGAGTTTTCTTCAATTTTTCTCTAGAAAGTCAATACCTGTTATGCTTAGTGCTTATGAAACTTTTCATCACCATGTGCTTACGCAGTTTGGAGGAAATGAACTATATTGTATTTGCTTCTATCAAAAAGCAACGAAACTCTGCTGCTTAAAAAATAAAATATTTAGAAAGAAAAATTATCAGTCTTGGCCAATTTCTAATCAGTCCACTATTCAAAGCACATTCTAGCATATTAATTCTAAAAAGAAACAGAAAAGGTATATTGAATTGAATCAAGTAGATTCTAATTCCTCCAAGTTAGTATAACGTTCTTTAAAAAAATTAAATGTTGTTTTGTCCATCAAATTTGTCCATCCATTAACTAACGTCATATTTACAAAAGGATCTATCAAGTCAGAATGGCTATTTGGTTCAATTTTCCTTGTACAAGTCTATAATTTCTTATGTTCAATGCTTATACATATTTTCAACATCATAAATACTACATTCAAATTTGAGGAAATGAACCTTTTGCATTTACCTCTTTCAAAAAAACTATGAAACACTGCTGCTTAAAAAATAAAATATTTACAAAGATAAATGACCCAATATAACCGATGTCTAATCAGTCCACCATTCAAATGCCCAATCGAGCGAATAGTTCTAAAAAGAGAAAACGACATTCAACTGCACCGAGTAGATCCTAATTCAAAGAAGTTATTAAAACATTATTTAAAAAATTTGAATTCAGTTTAGAAACTTTCTCCATCCATTATCGAACGTTAGTTTTACAAGAGGATCTATCAAATCAAAATGGCTATTCAATTCCCTTTTCATCTTGGAGGTCTATATTTGTTATGCTTAATGCTTATGCATATTTTCATGATCATAAATATATTTAGTTTTGAGGAAATGAATCTTTTTCACTTGCCTCGGTCAAAAATGTTGTGAAACCGTGCTACTTAAAGAATAAAATACTTACAAGGAAAAATGACCCAGCATGACCAATATCTAATCAGTCCGCCATTCAAAAGCGCAATCGTTCGTATTAGTTCTAAAAAATCTTTCCGGCTTGTACCGTAGGAAAAGGTAGCTTCCATATCCCTTGTTTAAAAATTTAAGCTCATTTTACCTACAACACACGAAGCTGAAATGGTGGAACCCGATTACAGAAGATTCAATACTAGTTTTCGTTAATACTGGATTTGAATGAGAATTTCGTCAAATATGTCAGCTCTATCCAAGTTGGCTTCATTATTGACAGGCGAATTATTTTTTGTCGACAAATGTGGCGATATTTCGTCAAATATAGCCAAGCTTGGTGAGAATTTCACGCTGGAGGATATGGTTATGTAGCTTTAAATGCCATCAGAGTAACAACAATGGTTACAACAATTAATGTAAACTTACTTGCAAGATACCATGTTTTCTAAAGCTCACAAATGAAACCTAAATATGAAAAAAGCAGTATATCTTAGCCAATTTTTAAGATGGAAGCAAAACCAAAAAATGTTCCTGAATCCTTGTATCAAGACCTAACGTTTAAGGATGGGGGTAGGGGGGGGGGTCTTTTTAGATTTCTAATTCTTTTGCACATCCTTTTGAATTTGCAGTATTGAAGTAGCCAACATTTAAAAAAAAGATGGCAGATGAAGCTGGTCAACGAACTCGGTTGAGACCTTGGTAAGTCCTGTGCATACGATCAGTCACATACAAATCGGTTAATAAGCACGAGTATCGTCGCTTGAGAAAAATCAGTTCTTTTCAAAATTTCAGTAACCCTAGAATTTCAAACTGCTATATCTCAACCAATTTTTAAGATAAAGACGAAACAAAAAATGCTTTGCAATCGTTGTACCAAAGTCAAACATTTAAAGGAAAATACTTTTTCATTTTATAATTTTTTGCTCATCATTTTAAATTTTAAAAATTCAAAAATTTGTAAGTGGCCATAATTTTTAACAAGATGGCAGATGAAGTTGGTCAATGAACTCGATTGAGACCTTGGTATGTTCTGCACACATGCTCAGTCACATTCAAATCGGTTCATAAATACGAGAATTACAGCATAACAAAAATCAGATTATATCAAAATGTCAGCCAACCTAGAATTTCAAACTGCTATATTGCAGACATTTTTAAAGATAAATCCAAAACAAAAAATGCCCCGAAATCCTTGTGCCAAAGTCAAACACATAAAGGAAAATACTTTTTAATTTCTAATTTTTTGCTAATTTTTTTAATTTTAAAAATTAAAATTTTTTTAAGTAGCTGTCATTTTCAAACAAGATGGCTGATGAAGTTGGTCAACGAACATGATCGTGACCTTGGTATGTCTTGTACACATGTTCAGTCACATTCAAATCTGTTCATAAATACGAGAATTACAGCATAACAACAATCAGATTGTTTCAAAATGTCAGCCACTCTAGAATTTCAAACTACTATATCTCAGCCATTTTCTAAGATAAAGTCAAAACAAAAAATGCTCCGGAATTCTTGTATCAAGATCTAACACGTAATGGAATAAATTTTTTCCATTTGTAAATTTTTTGCTCATCTCTTTTAATTTATGAAATCATTTCTGTTAAATAGAAAGGAAGTGTTCTGAATAAATTAAAAAATAACAAGTAATGAATGAAAGCAATAAGAACCAATAAACCATCTCTCTTTTTTTAAATAACTTAATCATTGTGAATTAATTAGCCATACAACACCGCAACCCCTCCATACTCTAACATCTGCTCTCCCAGACGTTCTATTGTATTTATTTTTCATTTTATTTATTTATCTATTTATTTATTTTGTAATAAAAAATTACGCATTGAGTTAAACAGTTAATTTCGTTCAAACAACATCTCCCTCTTCCATACTCTAATATCTACCCACCAATCCGTCCTGTAGATTTGATCATGGACTAAATAATAGATCAGAGAATATATGAATATATATTTATATATGG
Organism: Maratus michaelseni; assembly: GCA_963931845.1. Taxonomy (NCBI): domain Eukaryota; kingdom Metazoa; phylum Arthropoda; class Arachnida; order Araneae; family Salticidae; genus Maratus; species Maratus michaelseni. Next base: position 109,609,977 of record OZ007595.1, read on the forward strand.
ATATATATATATATTTATATCAACATTTGAACGGGGGAGTTGTTTTGGGATCTGTGAAAATATACCAAAAGTTTCCGGAATTGCTTTCCTTCTGATAGCTGCAATAGGTAGCTTTTTACGTTTTATATTGGAAGCTACTTAAAAGAGAACAAGAACGAAAAATCATGCGTCAAGCATAGATTATGAAATACTTCCAACACAGCCAGAAAACTGTAACTAAACTTCACCGTTAATTAAGGTGAAAGAAGATATGAAAGTAACAGTTTAGAAAAAATATAATACATTCAAAAATACAGTTTTCAAAATTACCTTCTATTGTAAAAAAGTAGTCGAATTATTTTGAGCAACCTTGCATATGACCCATAGATGTGGATATATAGCATGATGAAATGTAGTTCAGTTAGAATATTCACATTTAGAAATTTTTACCAATTGATGGAAATGCACTCGGAATCTTTTGTACAGCCCTGTATATTATCTGAAGTCTTTTGTACACACCACATATTAAGATAACAGGCAAGTTAAAGCTCACTCGCAGAAATTACCAACCGTAAACGACAATGCATATTTTCTTTGCGTAGCCCTGTATATGAATTTATTTATATTCCACAAATTTCTATTGTCTAATAAATATAGTTCAGTAGGAAAATGCGTAACATAATTAAAAACTACCCTTAAGCAATTCACTCCCAGTCTGTAATACTTACGAATTATCTTGTGTAGCCCTGTATATGATCAACCGAGTTTATAAACACACACGTTCTATGCAAAAATTTAGTTTTAAACTTAGAAAGTCAAACCAAAGTTGAAAACGCACTTATCACACACAGACAGTAAGTATCGCACATCAACTGTAACCAATACCTTTTGTGTGTCCCTGTAAATAAACGCAATGCACACCACACTCTCAAGAGAGAAATTTATAGTGTACCTCCGTAATGCATATAATTTTCATTATGTTTGAAATAGTGAAATATCACTAAAATACACTGCAAACGATTTTTCCCAACAGAACAATGTGTAAGAGAATTACTTTGTTTGACCCTGTAAATGAATAATAAATGCTTTACCCCCCCCCCCCCCATATTCTACAAAAAGCATATTTTAATGCGCTTCATAATTATATATCAATTACATCATGTTTTAAAAGGCGTAGCATCATCAAAATGCGCTTGAAACGATTATTTTCCATTGACTATCATGTAGCGGAATACTTTTGACTGTCCCTGTAAAAAAATATAAGTGCTACATACTTCAGTTGAAATAGGGAACATGCTATAGTAAACGACAATAACATACAAAAATTTCAGGGCAATCCGAGTATATTTACGCGAGTTAGAGCACGGCCAGACGGCCATGCAAACCGAAGTCATAAACACTTTTCAACTAGGTTGGAAAGAGTTAAAAATGAGATTGAATTGCATCGAGTAGATTCTAATTCCTCGAAATTATTAAAACATTATTTAAAAATTTGAATTCTGTTTAGCAAATTTGTCCATCCATTATCTAACGTCACATTTACAAGATAATCTATCAAGTCGAAATTGCTTTTCGATTCACTTTTCATCTTGGAGGTCTACGTTTGTTAAGCTTAATGCTTATACAAATTTTCATCATCATAAATATATTCCATTTTGAGGAAATGAACCTTTTAGAATTACCGCTATTAAAAAAGCTGTCAAACACCTTTTGCTTCAAATATAAAATATTTAAAATGACTCAGCATGACCAATGTCTAATCAGTCAACTATTCAAAAGCGCAGCCGGGCGTATTAATACTTCTTCAAATAGAAAAACGACATTGAATTGCATCGAGTAGATTCTAATTCCTCGAAGTTATTAAACATTGTTTAAAAAATTTGAATTCTGTATAGCAAATTTGTCCATCTATTATCTAACGTCACACTTAACAAGAAGATCCGTCAACTGAGAATGGCTTTTCGGTTGACTTTTCCTTTAGCAGGTCGGAATTACTGATTTTCTCTGAGATCGCAGATAATGCTAATACCGTTTGGCGGTAATCTCTAGCCACGATCAGATCGGCAGAATGGATTTTCCAAAGTGGAAGATATCAAACCCCACTTGCCCTTTCAAGTTTTCTATAAGCCTCCATCCATCATAGTTGACTACACCCTTCTGTTCGGACCATAATTACCAACTTCATGGCAACTGCCCTCATACGAGCAAAAAATATTTGAATTTCATATAATAAGTTAATTCTTGAATCTTAATAAGTTTTACTAAGTTTTTTTTTTTTTTTTTTTTGTCTGTGTGTGTGTGTGTGCGTACGTGCGTGCGTTGTGCACTTATCCAATAAAATACTATTTAAAAGTACGAAAGTACGATATAAGTCGCTTCATCTTCCAAAATGCCATCTAAAAAGTATGGCAAATTCTTTATTATTATTTAGATGTAAATTACTCCCCTGCAACATTTAAAAATAATGCATACTGTCAGAACTCAATTTTACAAAATTTACAATTTTAGTACAATTTAAAATTAATTTCGAGCCTCAATGATCCAGTTTTGCGCATTATTTATTTATTTATTTATTTATTTATTTATAAAAATTAAAAAGTGCGATATAAGTGAAATGCAGTGTAAAATGGAGGGCCTTTTTTTTTTTACATGGCTTTTGATGTTTTTTCAAGTCAATATTTCTTGTGACAGAAATTTTACTTAATAAATGAAATCAAATGAGTACCACATAAAAAAAATGTACAATCACCAAAATAGAGAGGGCATTATTATTAACCAAATTTACCATAGTAACTCGGACACAAATCATCGTATATATAAAAATGTGACTGGTACGAATCGATTAGTAATAATATCGAATAATTAATACTACACTTAAAATTTGCTTAGGGATCGTCTACATATAGAAACTGCAATTAACCCTTTTAGGGGCAAAGTATTTATGTTTCTAAAATGTTGAAATCAGTGAATCGCACCGGTATTTAACAACAAATTTATTTCAAAATAAGTAAAAGCTTTTCTTCACGTATATCATATAAGCAAAGTTTGATTCCAAAATTCCCATGTCATTGTGGCATTTAGGTATTAAAATTAAGTGAGATATATTATATCCCACCGCCCTTTAAGGGGTTAACTTTAAAATTTTCAACACTAACACCTAACTTTGTATCTTATTTTGAATTATTGGTAATTTTACTTTCGCAAGCCAAACGGGAAATCATTCTGTCAAATAGTTTACGAATTGTGTAAGGTTTAAAATTTGAAACTCCTAATGTTAAATTTATTTTTACTTATTGCAAAACTGATGGCGATGCAGGTAGATTTTTAAGCTTAACTCAAAAACTACTTAGCTGTAAATTTTTATACGCATATTCAAAGCTTCTAGAAATCGATTTCTGTAATTAAAAAAAAAAAAAAAAAAAAAAAAATCATAGATTACGATTTAAGGTTTTTTTTTTTTAAATTAAATTCGAAACTACATCTATATATTTAAAAGGAAAAGCGCATTCTGTCAATTTTCCACACGAATATCCCCTCTTTGCGCATGCGTCAACGTTTTTTTTTTTTTTTTTAAAGGCAAATACTTTTTTACTTTTTACTTTTACTTTTACTTTTACTTTTTTTTTTCTTCCCTCAGAAACTAAAACCTGATTGATTAGCCTGTTTAGCCTAGGGGGATTGAAAAGGGTTGATTGTAAACGGTTGGATGTGTACCATTGCCTTCTAGTATGTTTTTGCTCTGAGGTCGAAAGCTAAAGCTTTTTTTTTAACTCAAGTTTTCACTACTGCCTATTTTTTCGCAAAATTTTAAAGAGAGCTTGCATACAGATTTATAACCGATTGAAATGTCAGAGAGTTCGGAAGATGAAAACTATTTTTTTATTGCTATGTTGAAGGAGCCGATGCGAAAACAAACAAAAAAGAGAGAAGAAAACATTTCTTTTACAATATGTTTTCACAAAATTTTTACACGGGCTGTAAAACCGTTTTATGACGACCAATGAAGATTTTGAAGAGTTCGGACAAAAAGAACCTTTTATTTTAAAATTATGAAACGACCCTACGTATAAAAAATCACTAAATATCAATATTTTTTTGCGAATTGTTCATCTTAAAATATAATTCCATACAAAATCGAGTTAAAGATATAAAATAATAAAAACTTGATTTTTTTTTTCACGGGCCCGGGCAACGCCGGGCGGGGGTCAGCTAGTATATATGTAAATAAATTTTCGAAAACAATATGAATATCTGGGAATTTTTAACTGATAACAATTTCTACAAGCTTTAAATATGCGAATCCAAAATTACAGTACATTTATTGAAGTAATTTTGAGTATTGCTTAAAAAAAACATCCGCATTGCAACCTGTATTGTAAAGATTGAAAAAGAATTTAACAGTAACAGTTCCAAACTTTAAACCTACATAATTCCTGAACATAGTTGACCTAATAACTTCTCCTTTGTATCTGAAAGTAAAATTTACCACAAGATCCAAATCTGATGTCCAAATTAGGTGTTAGCATTAAAATTTTAAAGTTTGGTGTAATATTTATACAGGGTGTCCATAATTAAACAACTCACTTTAAAGTTGTCTACAGATGAAACTATTGGTCAGAAAAGTGTGAAATTTTGTGAAGGACATAATGAAAGAATGGGAATTTGTTTAAAAAAAAAATAAAAAATTAAAATTTCACCACCAGAGGGCGTTTTTTTTAATGAATTACACAATTAGCATACATCTACGATAGGTTACAAATTTTATTACAACAAAACATGTTGAACAAATTTTTTTTCGCGACGTGTTTTTACCATGTCCCAGAACACACTGCGATAAACTGTGGAACATGCTACCTTACGATTCCAGATGGTAGCTGAAAATGATGGCCGTCATGTGGAACATGTTTTGTTGTAATAAAATATGTAAACTGTCGTAAATGTATGCTAAACGTGTAACTCAATAAAAACGCCATCTGGTGGCGAAATTTTGAACTATTTTTTTCGCTTAAACAAATTCCCATTCCTTCATTATATCCTTCACAAAATTTCACAACTTTCTAACCAATAATTTCGTCTGTAGACAACTTTAAACTAGGATCGTTTAATTATGGACACCCTGTATATAGAAGACTCACTAAGATAAATTTTAAGTATAGCATTTATTAGTAAGCGTTATTACCAATCCATTGGTTCCAGTCATATTTTTATACGATGATTTGTAGCCGAATTAATCTGGGGTGTTTTTTTTTCTTTTTAATTGTACATTCTTTTAAATAAACTGTTTGGTTCAAAACATGTTTCTTTGACTAGAAAAAATCGGAAGTTTGCAGTTATATATTTTTATTTAGAGGCATTACTCTATAACGTTTTAAAACTACAGCATGTATTTTTGAATTAATTAAAGGGAAATTCCAACGTAATTTCTGAATTTTTAAGATTTTACTTTCTGTGACGAAATAGATCAATATTGTGATCATGCAAATTTGCATTTTCAATTTAGGTACAATTTTTAAATTTCTGAAACCTGAAACATTGGCACAGGTGAGATCACTTGACACTGCAAAAGTAGATCTTGTGAGATATCAATAGAGCTTAATCTAGATTTATTAGTAAGTGTAAAATACTTTGATGAAACACATCATTATACTTTGTGGAAAATATCCTGTTTTGTATCGTAATTTTTAGAAAAGTACTTATACAAGGTGGCACAAGTTTCTTGAAGCTTTTATATTTTATTATGAAGATAATTTAATATTACTACAAACAAACGACGTATACAGATAAAACAAATTTATTTCTACACTAATAAATTCTCCCCTTATACATTTAAATTTCATATAAATAGAACTCTTTTTACATTTAAATGAATTATTTTTTTATGCATGTATATAAATTTGTTTCAAAGTAATATAACAGAAAAAGAAGGTGTGTAATCCACGAATTATACTCGTACATTGTACCAATACGTCAATATGCTATACTATTAGAAATGTTAGGGCAAATAAATTGTTTTATCATCGTTAGAAGAGGCGGGTAGATTATGCAAGGTCATGAAACTCGCATTTCATTTCATTATGCAAACTGAAACAGTCAGTAATGTGAGCATGTTAATTAATATTCATTTCATTTGTGCGCATAAGTTAATATAATTATCTATATTATATAATCTTGTATTTGTTTGTGATGGAAATTCACATAATATTCAGCCAATGTTAGTTTACAGTAAACACATTTTTTAATATGGATTTAATACTATATATGGCTAAAATAAATACAATTTAATTATTTTCCAAACACATACTATAATATTTAGTTAAAACTTCGGAACTGACATCTTTTAGATTCAAATTGTATATTAAAAAAGTATACCATTTTCGCATTTAGGTGAATTATTTCGTAGATGTATGTAAATAATTTTGCTTTAAAGTAATATCGCAGAAAAATAACGCATACAAGGCATGTCATATAAATCAAATCCCTACGATATAAATTACAATATGCTATCTTATTAGAAATGTTAATAGTACAGATAAAATGCGGTTCTGCAGAGACAATAATGGTCATTCACCAAAATTTGAGAAGAACTTCGTTTTGACCCTAGACATGAAGATCGACGAGTCTATAAAAAATAAAGTTGTTTTACGATTTTTTTTGGGGAGGGGGGCAAAAGAGGGACATTTTAATTCGGGGGTGGGGGAGGGGTAAACTCAATTATTTATAAGTAGTTCAAGTGGGATATCGTTTATTAAATATTTTTAAATTCTAAATCGAATCATACTATCCGCAAGTCGATACGATAATTTGTTACCAAGTTACAGCAAGTTGTATGAATGAATAGCCGAAAATTTTACTTTAGTGCAGGTAAAACAAGGTTTTACAGCAACATTTGGTGAGCATTCACGAAAATTTTGGAAGAACTTCGTTTTGGCACTAGAAATGGAGATCCGATGACCCCCCCCCCCCTACCAAAAAAAACAAGAAAAAAGTTGTTTTACTAAGGTTTGGGGGGAAAGGGGTCAGTTTTAACCCATGGGGGCGAAACGAATTTTTTTTTTAATATGTCGTGTGGGGTACTGTTTAAAATGTATTTTCAATTCTGAATCTAATGACACTATTCGAAAGTCCATGCAATCACCTGTTACAAAGTTACGACAGGTTTTATGAATAAAAAGTCCAAAATTATACTTTATGAGAGAACATAACTTTATTGCAATTATTTTACGTCTGAAAATTCGATAACCTTGAAAATGACTGAGATGACCCTGATTTTGACTATTGCTATTTTGAGAACATTTAATAAGCTTAAGATTATCCAATCTATACTAATATTATAAAGGAGTAAAGATTGTTTGTTTGTTTGTTTGTTTGTAGGGGTAATCTCTGGAACTACCGAACCGATTTCAAAAGTGATGGTGGCAAATTGATGGTGACAACCCCTGCTCTAACATAGGCTATATTTTATGTCGGTGCCACTAATTCCAGGGGAGTACAGGAGCAAAAAACGTTCTAAAATTGCGATTTTTTGTATACTGAAGGAGCTAGAAATTTGAAATTTGGCATTGTAGCTACTTATAAGATGTAAATGCTCTCTAAGAACAAAAAAAAAAAAAAAAAAAAAAAAAAAAAAAAAAAAAAAAAAAATCGAAATTTAAAAGGGTGAAATGAGCGAAAAGCGTTCTAAAAACATTCTAAATTACAATTTCTATGGAATCTCTGGAACTACCGAACCCTTTTCATAAGTGATGATGGCAAATTGATGGTGTCAACCCCTGCTCCAACATAGGCTATATTTTATGTCGATGTCACTAACTCCAGAGCGGTGCAGGAGCAAAAAACGTTCTAAAATTGCGATTTTTTGTATACTGAAGAAGCTAGAAATTTGAAATTTGGCATTGTAGCTACTTATAAGATGTAAATGCTCTCTAAGAACAAAAAAAAAATCAAAATTTAAAAGGGTGAAATAAGCGAAAACGGTTCTAAAAACATTCTAAATTACAATTTCTATGGAATCTCTGGAACTACAGAACCAATTTCAAAAGTAATGGTGGCAAATTGATGGTGACAATCCCTACTCCAACATAGGCTATATTTTATGTCGGTGCCACTAATCCCAGGGGGGTGCAGGAGCGAAAAACGTTCTAAAATTGCAATTTTTTTTTATACTGAAGAGCTAGAAATTTGAAATTTGGCATTGTAGTTACTTATAAGATGTAAATGTTCTCTAAGAACAAATAAAAAAAAAATTAAATTTAAAAGAGTGAAATAAGCGAAAAGCTTTCTAAAAACATTCTAAATTACAATTTCTATGGAATCTCTGGAATTACAGAACCGATTTCAAAAGTAATGGTGGCAAATTGATGGTGACAATCCCTGCTCCAACATAGGCTATATTTTATGTCGGTGCCACTAATCCCAGGGGAGGGGGGTGCAGGAACGAAAAACGTTCTAAAATTGCAATTTTTTTATACCGAAAGAGCTAGAAATTTGAAATTTGGCATTGTAGTTACTTATAAGATGTAAATGCTCTCTAAGAACAAATTTGTAAAAAAAAATTAGAAATTTTAAAGGGTGTGAAATAAGCGAAAAGCGTTCTAAAAACATTGTAAATTACAATTTCTATGGAATCTCTGGAACTACAGAACCATTTTCAAAAGTAATGGTGAAAAATTGATGGTGACAATTGACAATCCCTACTCCAACATAGGCTATATTTTATGTTGGTGCCACTAACCCCAATGGGGTACAGGAGCGAAAAATGTTCGAAAATTGCGACTTTTTTATACTGAAGGAGCTAGAAATTTGAAATTTGGCATTGTAGTTACTTATAAGATGTAAATGCTCTCTAAGAATAATTTTAAAAAAATCGAAATTTAAAATGGTGAAATGAGCGAAAAGCGCGTTCTAAAATCATTCTAAATTACAATTTCTATGGAATCTCTGGAACTACAGAACCGATTTCAAAAGTGATGGTGGCAAGTTGATGGTGACAATCCCTGCTCCAACAGACTCTTTAATAAAAAGCTATGCGTTGCTGACGACTGGGTTTTTCGGTAATTGTTGCCACAGATTAATCTCGGAAAATGAAACATTTGAAGTTACTGAAAAAAATAATAGCTCGAAAAGTATTTGTCAGAAAATTGTTAGACAAACTGCGTTTGAAAGGTAAAAAATTGTATTTTTCTTGATATAAATTTCAAATCTAATGATTATGCCGTTTTTCAAATATTGAATTTGAAAAATTACCAAATTTCACAATGGAGTACCATAGTGAAACCTTCATGCGTAAAAAGTTGATGATAAGGGCGACGTATCCTGACGTGTATATTGGCACGACTCACAAATTATAGTAGCCTTATTATTCTGTTAAAATATAAGAGTGAGTTATGAAATGTCGATATTTTGTTTGATTAAAAGTTCCTTAAGAGAAATTGACCAGCGTAGCGGGCGTAGCTTGCTAGTATCATATAAAGAACATATTTTTAACGTAAAATAAGTGTAATAAAGTTATGCTCTCTCATAAAGTATAGCTTTGGACTTTTTATTCATAAAACTTACCGCAACTTTGTAACAAATGATCGTATCGACTTGTGGATGGTGCCATTCGATTTAGAATTAAAAAGTACATAACAAACGATACCCACTTGACCTACTTAAAAAAAGCTGAGTTAAAATGCCCTCTCTTTTGCTCTCCAAAAGCATGGTAAAACAACTTTATTTTGGGAAGACTCACCGGATATTCATTTTTAGCGCCAAAACGAAGTTCTTCCCAAATTTTCGTGAATGGTCACCAGTTGTCATCTATTACTCAATTTTTGGTCTATTTTATCTGTATACTATAATGCAAAAAAACTGTTTTATCATAGTTGGAAGAGACGAGTAGGCTATGTAAGGTCTTGAAACTCACAGTTCATTTGATTATGCATATTGAAACAGTCAGTTGCGTGAACGTGCAAATTTATATTCATTTCATACGGTGCACATAAGTTAATATAGGAGGCGTGTTCAAATGAAACCCGTTCGACAGTTCTAGTAAGCGGAACATGAATAAAGAAAACACGAAACTGAATGAAATAGAAAGACTAGTATATATTTAAACTTACAGTACATACATTTGTTTAGATAAAAACATCCATGGCGTTGAAACATGCATCCCATTGTTTGGAAAGGCGCCGTCGGCGAAGAAAGATTTCGGTTGTTGCTTGAACGTTTAATTCACTTGTCAAGTCACGAATGCTTCGTCGACGGTTCATCTTGACCACACTGTCAATATCCGCAATCAGTGTCTCAGTAACACGTTTCTGCGACTGACCAGGACGCAGCAAATCCATTGTTTCCTCGCGGCCAATCACCAATCTGTTGCGTAGCAGTTGTCTTTGATAAACACTTTTCTCCATACACTGCAACCATTCCCCGATGAATCTCAACAGGCTTGCATCCCTCTGCCGATAAAAACTGTTTTACTGCCCATTGGTTTTGTTTGGACGGGTTCGTAATTACTCTAGCCATTTTTAACGCACTGCCACCTTCAAAGAACGAAAGTAGAATGACCGTTTCGTAAACGCAATGCATGCTGCATGCATATGAAATTACTTGCTCATGCGCATTTCCCACCTTAAGCACCAACCCGTCAATTTGCACGTTTCGAGCAGGTTTCATTTGGACACGCCCAATTATGATATACATGGATAATTTCGTATTTGTTTGGGAAAGAAATTGACGATATATTCAGTTAATATCAGTTTGCTATAATGTTACCATTTGTTGTGATGGTTGTGTAATTATGACGGCCGACACGAGGAATATAGTCCCGAGGGAGGAGTGCCCTCCGTGGGGGTCTTTCTAAAGGAACCTAACTCGTATTTACGCAAGGTTATCCAACGTTCGATGAAAACCACGTAACTCTCCGAATGATTAGGTCGACGGGCACGATTGGATTCAAACCCAGCAACTCTCGGATACTATTTGTGAATATGTATTTAAAATTAAATGTCGCAGAAATAAAGGGGATTTGATTATTTTCCAAACAAATTACGCCTACTATACTATTTAGATAAGATTCCTAAGCTGGCATGTTATATTTTAAATTCAAATTTTATATAAATAACAAAAATATTTTCTGCAGAAATGGTATTAGAAGGAGATAGGATTTGTTTTAATAACAAAAAAAGTTGTGGTTAAAAAAATTACCGATAGCTGGCGCTGGCATACATAATATGAAGCAGATGTATGCAAATTAGTTTTATAGTAAAAGAACCATTTCTGCGAAGCGTTTGACGAGCTTCAGTATTCCAGCAAATGAAACAGGCTCTTTTCTCGTCTTCAGTCATTTTGCTGTGAGTTTTCGCAACGTGCCAGTTGCTGATTCCCTGTTCTTGTAAAAGAGTTTAACCAACAGCGATTGATCTGGTAACGATAGCATACTGATGACATCGAATGAAGAATCTGTGTGCATTGAGGGGTTTTATTGATAGCCTGATTTGCACAAATTTGCTTCATATTATGCATGCAGCGCCATCTATCGGTAATTTTTGAACGAAACTTTTTTGGTATTGAAAAAAATCCGATCTCCCTCTAATCCCATTCCTGCAAACCGCAATTTTTTAGTTTCTTTATATATATATATATAGTCGATTTTAGGCATAATGCTCACAATATTTGATGAAATAACATATACTTAGTATGAATATTCTTATAAAGCCCTTCTGAAGATTCTATAAGATATTCATAGTTTTAAAATTTTGCTTTTCCAATATTTGCTTTTTCATCCTTTTGGACATACTTCCTTCAATGTTCATTCCATAGCTATTTATAATGTATTTTTCTTCGTTCTTCACATGTGTTTTTAGTTTTAAATATATACATATTTCATTTCAAAATCCATTTGTATTCACTTGATATCTACTTCCAATTATTTTACATTTTATGGTTTATTATATAATTTTTCTTCTTTTTTTTTTCTTTCTTATTAAATATTTTTCACATTTTTAGTATTTTTAGCCAATTACCATCGAAGCAAATGCTATGGTAATATCATAATTTCACTTGTTAATATTAACTTTGTGGTATTCTGTCTACACTTTATTACTAATTATCTCTTTGGAGATTTAGTGAGAATGTTACAAGAACTTGATTAATGTTTTCTGAAATTCAACGATATTATAATTTTATATATATATATATATATATATATATATATATATATATATATATATATATATATATATATATATATAATATTTTTTAGCAATGTATGGCTAATATGATGATGAGACCTCTCATTTCATTTTATTTGTGGTATTTAGGCATTTGAGACTTGATAATTCTGTCTAAATTCCACAAATTTCATTTCATTTCATTCATTTAATTCCATTTATTCAATTTTTAATTTAATTTCTTATTCTTTTAATATGTTTTTGTTTCCATATTCAGTGTGTTGGGGAATCTTTTATTGTCAACTAATTATTACATACTTAGTTATTTCATTGTTTAAGTGGGTGTTATGATAATGTTTCATTTATGGTTATATATATATATAACCATAAATGAAACATTACCATAACACAAACTTAAACTATGAAATAATGATTAAGTATGTAATAATTAGTTGACAATGAAAGGATTCCCCAATACACTGAATATAGATAATAAAATCTTATTTAAAAGAAGAAGAAATTAAATTAAAAATTGAATAAAAGAAATTGAATGAATGAAATGAAATTCGTGGAATTTAGACAGAATTATCAAGTCCCAAATGCCTAAATACCACAAATAAAATGAGTGGTTTCATCATCATATATATGTATATAGATAGATAGATAGATAATACTTTTGAAATTAAAAACTATCTAACAATTTAGAATAACAAAAATGACCAAATCTTTAATTTAAAGATGGCATGTAATAATATTTATAAATTTTTTGTTATAGTAAAAACTAAATATATGGAAAAATATCTTGTATATTTTTAGTATTTTAATACTTTCATTGCATTTTGCATATATATTAATTTTTGCAATATCTTTTTCTTTAATTTTTATACTATTTATTCCTTTGCTTTTCACACATGTGATTTCATTTTAACTATATGTTATATATTCAATGTTAGACATCACAGGAATAAAGATAATTTCTCAAAACAAATGACACGAATTATATTATTTGGATTATTAAAAAAAAGCTATTTCTAAGCTTGCAAATTTGTAAATTTTAATTTCATTTTTCTGTAAATAATAATATTATTTTGATACTTTGAGTTAATTACTTCTTGCGCATGTGAATAGTTTCGCTTCAAAGTTATATTATAAGAAAGACAAGGCATATATCAACAACATATACATTGTAAATATTACGTCAACATGCTACCCTATTAGAAACGTTATTGCAAATAAACTGTTTTATCATCATTAGGGATGAGACAAGTATAGACTATATGCAAGGTCATGAAACTCGCATTTCATTTCATTATGCATGCTGAAACAGTCAGTGGGTGTGATATCTATCGAGAATGTTTATTAATATTCATTTCACTTGGTGCGCATAAGTTAGTATAATTTTGTCTATGTATAGCATCGGATTTAACTGTAATAGGAATTTTTAAAAATCTGTAATCCGGAATTACCAAAGTTCCTAACTGTTTCGTCCAAAATTTTCGTCCATTATAATTTATTGCATTTTAAGTACTTGCGTCAGAGTAAAGATTATTATTATTAGAAGATCTACACTGCTAAAAATTTGCAGCAAACTGTCCAGTCATTTGACCGTTTTTACAGAAAATGGTTATATAACTGTAATTTAACTCTATTTCGACCATAATATAGGCAATAATATGGTCAGAATAGAGTTAAATTACGGTTATGTAACCGTTTTCTATAAAAACGGTCAAATGACTGGACAGATTGCTGCAAATTTTTAACAGTGTATGGTACTTGCAATCTAAATACAATACATAGAATATGCAATATTCGGGGATATTAGTTTCTGTATTGCTCTTAAAATGCATAATCTAAAATCTTGATCTCCCCCTTATATATGTGGGGCCCACTCAGACCAATTGTGAGCATGCTAGCCAGGCCACAAAATGAGGTGTTTGGTACGAAGTTTGATACCAGCACAGTTTGAACGGGGTGACTGTGCATGGTTTTCAGCGTTTTTCTAGACTGAGAACGATAATTCGGCCCACTTTCCCTTGAGAAGTTTTCCATGAAGGCATCCTTCCCATGGCAATATAACTAACACTGCCCAATGCTTAACAAATCGCATTCCATCCAATTACACCTTTCGTTTTGTATTTTGATTCTCTTCGTCAAGATTAGTGTAGATTTCAAGTTTGTTGAGCTTGTTAATTCTAACTTAACTGAACTTATGTATATTTTAGCAATACTTATATATTTAAAATAAAGTTGAAACTATTGCCTATTTTTTTTTTCAAAGTTTGTTTATGGATAATTGTTTTTTAAGCTAAAATAATAAATACATTTAGGTTCAGCCTTAAAATACAGATAAAATCTATAAATCCGGGAAGTTTGCATGTAAAAATATTAAGTAGTTCGGGAGAAATAGTGCGCGCAATTAAAAAAAGCACGTTTTTAACATTTTGGAATTAATCACTTTAAAGTGTCCGCATTTAACCATTAATTATGTTGCGAACACCGAAACATATTTAGTCCTCACTAGCGTAATAGGGTTTTTGTTTGTTTTTAGGAGGTATTTACTGAAATTGAATTTACAAATGTGCTTTTAACGTTCAGAAAATATCTCTCCTACATATATATTTTTCCGCGGAAATCAAAATTTTTGAAAATTTAACCATAGAATGCTCATTTAAATACAAAGTCCAGTCTACGGATTTGATCTGTAAGTTAGGATAAAAAACGAATTTTCGTCTTTGGAATGAAATTTTCAAAATCAGCAATTATCAAACTATAAATGGCTGTAAATGCAAACAACAAATGATTTAGCATAATAAAACATGTTGGATAATAACAGAAAATACTCTAAGGAGATATGATAAAGCTTTAGAGTAATGAAAAATGTTAGAAAAATAAAACTGCACTTTTTTAAAAAGCCTCTTTTTCTGAATTTTTCTAATTTTGGAACCTCTGTGCGGAACAATTTTTTACCTATATTTTTCTAACTTCCTGTACTTCTATGAAAGACCCATATTTGTCATAGCTCCAGCTTAAAGTTTTTATATTACTAATATTTTGGTATTTACAGCTGCTTCAAACATATATGAAAATTAATTAATTTTTGGCGATGATATACAATGAAATGAATTTGTTAAAGACACCGTTAGTCCAGTAGAAATAGCATTTTACCTTACAAAAATTCGGGTAGTTCTGATTTTTGGGTATGTTGTAAAGGTTGACCCTCTAATAAAAAAAACTAAGTTTTCGACCTTCTAGACCTTGTGCGTTTTTCACAATATTGAAAAAAACAATATTTTTCGGCACTTTTTTCGATTTTTCTTAAATAACTCAATTTTAGTGCATTTTACAGAAAAAAGCACTGTTACCATTTTGTAGAGCATAAAATTCTCTGCAATATGCAGTATTCAGGTTTGTAAATTGTCCAAATAGGAGGTAAGATACAGAGCCGGAAAAATAGGGTAAAATTTGCAAAAAATGCAAAAATCCACTAAAGAGGTTAGTTTTTGCTTAATAACCTACTTTTAGTGCGTTTTAAAGACAAAAGCACTTTCACTATTTTGTAGAGCATAAAATTCTCTACAACATGCAGTATTCATATTTGTAAATTGTCCAAATAGGGGGTAAGATACGGAACCGGAAAAATAGGGTAAAATTTGCAAAAATCCACTAAAGAGGTTAGTTTTTGCTTAATAACCTACTTTTAGTGCGTTTTAGAGACAAAAGCACTTTCAACATTTTGTAGAGCATAAAATTCTCTACAACATGCAGCATTCATGTTTGTAAAATGTCCTAATAGGGGGTAAGATACGGCAAAAACTAACGTCATTTGTGGATTTTTACATTTTTTTCAAATTTAACCCTATTTTCCCGGCTCCGTATCTTACCCCCTATTTGGACAATTTACAAACCTGAATACTGCATGCTGTAGAGAATTTTATGCTCTACAAAATGGTAAAAGTGCTTTTTTTCTGTAAAATGCACTAAAATTGAGTTATTTAAGAAAAATCGAAAAAAGTGCCGAAAAATATTGGTTTTTTCAATATTGTGAAAAACGCACAAGGTCTAGAAGGTGGAAAACTTGGTTATTTTATTAGAGGGTCAACCTTTACAGCATACCCAAAAATCAGAACTACCCGAATTTTTGTAAGGCAAGGCCCTTTTTTGCGCTATTTCTACTGGACTACGTCAAAAGGATAAAAAAGCAAATACGTTTTTTTAGATTTTATCATTTTTCTTAAAGTAAAAAAAATAAAAATAAAAATAAATAAATAAAATGAAATAAATAAATAAAATGCTATCACTTTTAGTCTGTGGAAATCAATATTCATGCCTTTCACATCTTTAGGAAGCTAGGTACAATCCGTGGGTAGCTATACGCGCAGCATAATTATCAAAACTTGTTCCAAGCATGTCGAATCCTATGTGTGAGTGTCTCCAAATTAATAGTGTTTACATTTCTTAATAAAATTGTATCTACTCGAACTCATAAGCAGTGTCCTTATAATTATGACCATTGAAAATTACAATAATTTTTCTTCTTTCATATTTTTTTTTTAATTAAAAAATATATTTCTTTAAAAAATGAGCAATATAGTTCTTTTTTTATTATAAATGCACACGAGTAGTAAGTAATTTTTCCAACTGAATGAAAATGTGTCCGGCCCGAGACTCGAACCCGGAACTTTTGGCTCTAATTGTGAAGGATCCTCCAATTGAGCTACCTGGAGACATCCCAAGCAACACAAGGCTCCAAGCCAGAACTCTTGGCTTTAATTGCCAATGCTCTTCCATTTGAGCTATCTGGACGATTCGACTTTCCACATTGCAATTCAAAGCAATGGTTCTGGGAATTGACTTTTAATATGTACAGTAAGAAGGATAAGATAAATCAAATGACAGAAAAAGAGATAAACAAGGGAAGGGAAAAAAGGTGAATTTATATAACTAATGAAATAAATAAATGAATCAATAAACAATGGAATAAATAATGAATTAATAAATAATGAAATAAATTAACGAATGAATGAATAATGAAATGAATAAAGGAATAATGAAATAAATAAATGAATGAATAAATAGTGAAATAAATAAATGAATGAATAAATAAATAAGGAAATATATAAATGAATAAATAAATAATGAAATAAATAAATGAATGAATAAATAAGGAAATAAATAAATAACTGAATAAATAAATAATGAAATAAATAAATGAATGACTAAATGAAATAAATAAATAAATAATGAAATAAATAAATGAATGATTAAATGAAATAAATAAATAGATAATGGAAAAAGGGAAACAACTTAAAAGAGGGGGCAGTAATAAACTAAAAAAATTCGTAAACAAGAGGAAAAATTAAGAAGGAAGACAATAATACAATTTATAAATGTTTATTTAACTAATTAAACTGCACAATTTTTTCAAGCTGCAGAGTACATAGTTGAATGGCTTTTTATTAGCAATAACATCAAAATTAAGATAGATTTGAAAAAATTTCGAGAAAATTTAATCCAGAAATGAAATTGACATTAAAAATGGCCTTAGTATTTAAAACTATGGCAGGAATCAAAAGAATGTTTAGCAATAGATGATTTAGAAATATCTTGATTAGAAATGTTTAAAATTTCTTCTAATATAACATGGATATAACATAAGGTACTCTATTTTATTACAAAATTGTAGGTTTACGGTGCACCTAGATTTTTCTTTTTATGTTTTCACAGACCGTTTCATTAAATACTTATCTACCGTAGCTATTGCGTGCTAATATTTATTAAATAAATACTACGCATGTATATGTTTAAAAAAAAAAACACTACATCCCAAAGAATATAGCTTCGCGAGTAAATAAAAATTAATATCAAAATTTGCCCAAACATTAGTCAGACATTACCATAACATATAACCGTAATTAGAAATTCATATTTAAAATACACTCTCTTAGTAACCACTTAGTTGATTTCATGGCATTCTTTCGAAAACATAATTACACTGCAGCAGGGATGTGATTGATACTATTTTTAAATATTTCACTCACTGTAAACAACACAATCTAGATTATCAATCCTATCTGGGAAATCACCCGGAGCCTTTAAATGCTGATGGATGATTCAATGTAACGGCTTCCAACCTTCTCTTGGCACTCCCTGAAATTATAAATCTCCCATCCCCCCCTCCCTTTCCTAGGCCTGTTGAATTCTTCACCACCACCCCCCTACTCTCTTTTGCCTATACCCCAAATTAGTGCCTGACATCGAGGACGAACAATTAAGGTTTGCAAAAGACGCTTTGTCTATTTCAACAAAATCCATAATTTTCCATTAAAAATTTTACGGTATCCGTGTCTTTGTTTTAAAAGAGAGTCAATTTCGAAATGGGTCGGTAGTGCCATTATGTGGATATGAGTTTTTAAAATATGGCATTGTCAATTCCGTAGATGGTTTTTTCCCAGGCAGGAAACTTGATTGTAAGGGTGTGAAGGATTAGCTAGACGTTGGTCGCAAAAGTTTTTAAAAGTGTGAATTTAACAGAAATGATTCATTATTTATAGGATGGAGAAGGAGAAGGGAAAAAAAAAATTTAGGTGTCCTTGTGTTAGTTGATGACCGATATTCATTGGATGTGACAAAGAAGTAACGCGAAATTAGTTTTTAAAGTTCATAAATTTTAAATGATTTGAGAAAGTTTTGAGTATATATAAATTTTTATCATTTGTTTGTATTTAAAGTAATGACAAATGTGGAACATTAATTGTAATAATAAGTATTGCATTTTAAAATAATTTTAATAATAAATAATGAATTTTAAGATATTCAAGTCTAGATATAAATTTTCCTAGAAAAAACTTGTACAGTTACTGAACTTAAGAGAAGCTTTTAAACTGCTTTATACAAAAATTATGCATGACAGCCTTGGATAATGAAAACTTTGATGTTTTAAAGAAAAATTTTTAGATTTTAAAATTCGTGTCTAAAAATAATAAAATAAAAATATTGTTTAAATATAGAAAATTCTAAAAATTAATAACATTTAACTCTTTGGGACCAGCGTCTCACACATGAATTTTATTCTATTGGCCCCACTTTTTCTTGCCTTTACTTATTTAATTACGAAGATCTTTTAATTAAATAAAAGAAATTACAGCCAAGCTGCCGGATTATGACACTTTTGAACCCCCCCCCCCCTACCCCCATCGCAAACATCCTAAATACTGCACGGTTACGGATCCCCAGTGAATTAGAGCTCTCCACCACTGTCCCAATTTATAAATATTTTTATTTTTAAAATAAGAGGCTCTGCAGAGTTCTTTTTTTGTGTGTGTTTTAAATTCTGTGGCTTTCGCCACCTTCCTATGTTTACTATCCTATCCCTGACTGTTACAAACTAGTACTGAAATTATTCTTTAAAACCTTAAAATTATCATTTTTAATTTAAATTTTCCTCTGTAGTTTTTCAAACTACAGCTATCCTTACATAACTAGACCTTTCTATCCATAAGTAATTTAACTTTTTTACTAGTATTGTTAATCAGTAAAATTTTTATTTTTCTGTTTACTTAATTTTTATAATTTTTTTTAAAATTTTATTAACTTTCATTTCAATTATTTAAAAATCCTTAAATTTACTTTAACTCTATATGTAGTTTCATAACTATAGTTGTACTATTACCCAATGGCTCATTGCGTTAAGTTGATAGAATGTAAGAGGTCTTTCAATTATGTTTCAGTATTCGGCATTTTAATTAAATAAGCGAAATGTTACTTGTATTTTTTACTGGTACCAAAAACAAATTCTAAATGCACTCTTTGAAGGTGCATATATGCATCCATGGTCCCGAAGAGGTTAATGTAAATCTAAATAAATGTTAATGAAAGAATTGATTGTAATTTGTTTGTATCAAACAGGAATAAAATGCATAATTTGCCACTAAAAATTTAGAAAAAAGGAAAGAAGAAAGTAAATACCCTTTGTTATTTTTATTCTAATTAAATAATCGTAGAAAGAAGACATTCATACGAATTGATTAGAAATATTTTTTTCTATCTAAAATTGTCTTAGAGTTTTATCTTTATATAGAAACAATTCTTAGCGAGCATTTATATTTTAAAGTAACAGCCATGTCAAATTTCAAATTTCTATCCCTAACGATTGCACATAAATCGTTATTTAGAACGTTTTCCTCTCATTTAACCCTTTTAAATTTCGAATTTTTTATAAACCCTTGTAAAGACTCCATGATGTTGTGTGTTTTTGAAATGGGGTAGCGTGGAACCGTTTCACAATGGATCACCTTCATTAAATATTTCAGAACAAATTTTATTAAAAAGCGTTCTTGAAATTTCTAGAGGTAAAAATTATTTACAACAATTTTTTTTAGCTGAGTTCGCTCGACTTGTAATTTATAGCAAATCACCAAATAGTCTAGTCTTTTACAGTAGTTTTAAAATCTTAAAGTCTTAACTAGAGCTACTTTTCACTCTCCCCGAAAGATCAAATCCAAGGCTGTTGCGTTGACTTCAGAGAGATCGCACTCTCTCATTCAAAAATCTGTCAGCAAACCTGTCCTTCCCTACTAAGAAGGGAATCCGTCCTGAGAAGAGTGTTTTCCACCAACACTCGTTCTCCTGCCGAAACTCTAACTAATTTCCCCTCGATTCTCTTCTCCGGTCCGCTTGCTCGAACAAAAGATTCTCCGATCACCAATCAAAAAAGTTTTAGTTTACATCATTGGATAAAGCCTTTTTTAGGGAGGTCTTACTGAACTTTTAAATGTTCTCGCCGGAAATTTTCCCACGATCTGAGACCCCACATATAGACGGTCAGATCAGAGAAATATTTGCTGTCTAGCAATTTCAGTTTCACAAGATTGATCGAAGCTCATCTTTTCCTATTGTAGCAAACGACATTCTTGTCACACCACAGCTAAGCGTGAGAAAAGTTTTCCAACTCTTGGGAACTTCTATCTTTGATTACTCTGCCTAATTAGCAGACTGTGAGAGATTTAATGAAATTGTTACAACACCCCCACCATCAAAACATTTTCCGGGTTAAAATGCGGAAAATCTGCAAAAAAAAAGGGTTAGCTCAACATATCTGAGTGGCTCAAATAACATTACAATTTAACCTCACAATATACATAAGTGATCCAATCTTATATACTGTTTACCATTGCTTGAACATCTAGCTTTAGAGACTTTTTTTTTTTTGAAAGATACTTTTTTACTACACATGCCAAAATAACAATAAAACTAAAAATAATCAAATATGTACAAAAGATTGGATTTTACTCAAAAACTTACTACTGAATTTCTTTACTTGTGTTTGCCGAACAATACGTTTTACACAACCGTTCAATTTCTTTAACAAGAGTGTCACAAAGGCGTGAATTTCCACTGTCCCTACTCTCTTTCAACAGAATTTCGAAGGATTTTAGAAAACTCTTTGTGAATCCGCTCACTTCCTCCAGATTAACTTTCGAATGATAACCCTTCCTGTCAACACTCACTTCCATATTTTCGCGTTTATTTTTCGAATTACCCTGCCGGTCGAAAACCAACTCATCTACTTTCCTTGACCTTTTCAAAAGGGTTTCTTTTTCCCCAATACACTGAGAACGGTGGTTCTTCATTTCGGGGGGGAATGACGAAAGAATTTCTTCCTGCCCTTGTGGATCTGTTAAAGGGTTTATCTCAACCCCCGGGTTCTCAAAACTGGAATTAGTTTGCGATTTTTGCTTTCGCTTTATCTTTTCATTTATTAAAGCCTGCGTCTTATTACCTAAGATATAGTGTTTAATTTTAGAGTGTCTAGGCAGGATTGCCGCTTTCGTATTTACATATCCGAGACCTTTTATTTCCATTTTTATACGTGCCACTCTAAATAGTTTTGGATATTTATCAAATGTCTGTTTAAGCCAAACATATTCATTGCCTAATTTGCTCTTATTTACCAAATTCCATGGGCAAACACAATACGAGCTACCTGAATCTCTAAGTACACACGCCTTCTTCGCATTTATTTTGTTTTCACTCAAAAAAGGTCGGAACAAGCTTTTGTCTTCGCTTATATCGCCTAAGTGATTTATGCTCTCGAAAGATTTTACTTCCGTAATATCCCTTTGTCTTTTCGGACAACGTGCCATTAGGTGAAATTCGCTTCCACACGTATGGCAACGCCTCTTTCGTTCAAAGATACGTTCCCTGTCTTTAATTTCCTTGTCTCGCCAATTTATTTTTTTGTCGGAATTTTTTTCTTCTCCAGAATTTCCCTCGAGTTTCGTTTCTTCAGATTTCCTATCATAAAAAGATCTCGCATTCTCTTTTTTATCTGAAATCCCTTTCACTGCTTCGTATTCGTCCAGACATTTTGCCAAAACTAACGGGTCTTTGTAGTTTGCCCACGAATCAATGAAATGCTCTTTCATTTCACTAGAAGCACGGAGCTTGATCTGGTCAGTTATCAATAAATTTTTCAGACTACTGAAATCCGTAACATCTAACCCATTTAACCAACCCTCTAAATAACTGTTGATCTCGAAAATAATGTCCTTCCATGGGGCATCTGGATTGCGTGGATGTTTCATTAATTTTTGACGATACGCTTCTGGACTCATACGGAATCGTTCAAGCAAAAACTTTTTGACGTATTCAAAGTTATCCGTCTGATCTTGCGGTTCCCTTAAAATTAACTCTGCAATTTCGACCGGCACTAAAGCTAACAAATGCGTCACTAAGTCACCTGTCTCTATTTCCGCTTTGGTCGCCTGTCGTTCGAACAAGTTTAAAAACAAAGTTATGTCAGAGCGTTCCGGATCAAATCGATGCATTATTGTTCGGAGCGGCAGTTTAGGTGGGCGTTCCGACCCGGCACTGTTAGTTGAACTACGTCTATTTGCATCTTGCGTCAATCTAAGTTGTTCCAACGTAAATTCGCGTTCTTTTTGTTTTTCCTCTCTTTCTCTTTCTTCTTTCTCCCTCTCATATTCCCTTTGTTTTTCCTCATATTCCCTTTGTTTTTCCTCATATTCCCTTTGTTTTTCCTCATATTCCCTTTGTATTTCAGCCTTTTCCCTTTCTTTATTCTCTTTTTCCCTTTCTTTATCCGCGGCTATCTTCTCTTCTCGATCTTTTATGATATACGCAGCTTGCGTAAAGGCAAAATCTCTGTCGTAATCCTTAGCAGCTTCGATTTTTTGGATAATTACCGGAATCCTGTCATTTTTCCCTATCTCCACTCCCAATTCTTCCGCTAAATTCTGCAAATCAATTTTCCTGCACTGTTTCAGATCAGTTACTTCTTGCATTTTAAAATTTTAAGCAAATACAATATAAAGATGAAAATAATATTTTCGCTTGCTAACTTATGCAATAGGGATTCTAACACTTCATGAAAAATTTTCTGCTACTACCCACATAATATTAACAATTTTAAATACAATTCAATTTTGAGGAATAATAAAAATAGTATCCATATAAAAATAAATTTTCAATATTGTAAAATTTTCGATACACTGACACGTTTTTGTGTCGATCATACAAATTTAAAAAAAATTTAGAAATTTGAAATTCTGTGTTCATAATTCAACCAATACTTGATATTTCTGACACCGCAGGTAACAAAATGACCACTTTTTGCAACTGCTAAAAAATTTTCCTAACATCACATATTCAAAATATTTGATTATCAACAACATCTATTGTTTCACTAATAATATAAAAAAGTACACCTTTGAAATCTTTCAATCATGAATAACTAGACAATCGACTTATTTGAAAAATCAAACTTTTTATCTCTTTTTTTTTTTTTCGAGAAAAAAAAATTATATATATACACATTTAGCCTGACAATCCTTATATTATTTTACTGCCAAAAGAAAATTCACACTATCAAATTTTATGCTGATAACAAATATACATATATTTTTCCAAATATGTTAAAAGTTATTAGATTTAAAAATTTATCATAATTTATCATATATCCATATTCACATAAAAAATTTCTCAGAAATGAATTTTCCTCACTAAAGAATATATAAACAAAATGAGAGCCACTCAAAAATGAATTGAGCTTACCTTTTCTACAGTCTTTGTCTGCATCATCTGTCGCCGGTTTCGGGTCTGGCCTAGACGTCGTCGATTTCACAGGTTATCTCGGTTTGTCGGCTCCTGATGTTTCCTAGAAAGGGCTTGCTTCGGACTTGTTCTCTGTAAACACGGGCTTGCTTCCAGGACGGAACTGCGGTCTGTCGTGACAATGCAAGGGCTTGCTTCGGGCTTGTTCTCTGTAAACACGGGCTTGCTTCCAGGACGGAATTGCGGTCTGTCGTGACAATGCAAGGGCTTGCTTCGGGCTTGTTCTCTGTTTTCCTCTCCTGAACTGGCGTCAGATCTTGCGCGCTTAGATGCGGGCGGGCGTCACTGCTACTGTCTGGACTCTCTTCACTAATGCTAATAAATTTTTGTCGAAATATCCGACTCGCTTGCCACCAGCTGTAAAGACTCCATGATGTTGTGTGTTTTTGAAATGGGGTAGCGTGGAACCGTTTCACAATGGATCACCTTCATTAAATATTTCAGAACAAATTTTATTAAAAAGCGTTCTTGAAATTTCTAGAGGTAAAAATTATTTACAACATTTTTTTTTAGCTGAGTTCGCTCGACTTGTAATTTATAGCAAATCACCAAATAGTCTAGTCTTTTACAGTAGTTTTAAAATCTTAAAGTCTTAACTAGAGCTACTTTTCACTCTCCCCGAAAGATCAAATCCAAGGCTGTTGCGTTGACTTCAGAGAGATCGCACTCTCTCATTCAAAAATCTGTCAGCAAACCTGTCCTTCCCTACTAAGAAGGGAATCCGTCCTGAGAAGAGTGTTTTCCACCAACACTCGTTCTCCTGCCGAAACTCTAACTAATTTCCCCTCGATTCTCTTCTCCGGTCCGCTTGCTCGAACAAAAGATTCTCCGATCACCAATCAAAAAAGTTTTAGTTTACATCATTGGATAAAGCCTTTTTTAGGGAGGTCTTACTGAACTTTTAAATGTTCTCGCCGGAAATTTTCCCACGATCTGAGACCCCACATATAGACGGTCAGATCAGAGAAATATTTGCTGTCTAGCAATTTCAGTTTCACAAGATTGATCGAAGCTCATCTTTTCCTATTGTAGCAAACGACATTCTTGTCACACCACAGCTAAGCGTGAGAAAAGTTTTCCAACTCTTGGGAACTTCTATCTTTGATTACTCTGCCTAATTAGCAGACTGTGAGAGATTTAATGAAATTGTTACACCCTATTATATCTAAATTTTTTAGACCCTTTACATCTTAAAGGTACCCACCACGCCAAATTTCAAGTTTCTTATCTCTTTCATAGTTTAATAAAAATCACAAATTTAGGGCGTTTTTTGCTCCTTCACTCTCTTGGTAGTATTGGTACCGACAGAATATATAGACTACGTTGGAGCAAAGACTACTACCATCATTTAGCCACCATTACTTTGGCAATCGGTTCGGTATTTCCAGAGATTACCCCTACAAACAAACAAATAAACGTTTCTTCTTTATAATATTAGTATAGATTAAAATGGTCGCACAATTTAAAATTTCAGTGCGGGCATCCTCATCTGACGTAATAAAAAAATTTAACGTGCCTTTTAAGCATATTAAATGCAAAATTTTCTAAACTATTGCGGCAATTATTTATTTAAAAATTCAAAAATTAAGTTTCATATTAATAGATCGTATATTCCGACGTATAACCTACTTCCGCGAATAATGTGCACAACCTTTTTTGAAAAGAAACCTTCATGAGATATATAGCATAAAAATACAATAAAGAATATTAAAAAGTATAATGACTAGTAGTAGCATAAATAAATTAGGCATATACGAAGTGAGGACATACGCTAATGCCAAGGCTATCTGCTTGAATCCCCACAAAGCGTTTGCAATCGTGTTTTCGTTCGTTCAAATAATCATGTCTTCTTCTCTTGTTTATTAATATAGAAATCTCAAGTCTTATGCTTAATTATTAAGCTTTCATTTTTTTATCTGACGTATGACACGTACATGTGAATATACGGTATATATAATAATGCAATATTAAAGACGTAATCTCCAATTTGAAATCCTATACTTAAATTTACATGATTCTATTGGAGGGTAATATGTATGTATATAAATAAAATAAAAGTTTTGTTAATAATAACCGTTAAATCACATAACTAATCGACAATATAAAAACCGATAATTATAAAAAAAATACAAAGAAATATATCCAAAAATGTGAGATTCTATAAATGAAATAAATGTATATACAGTCAAACCTCGTTAGTAAGTTACCTGAATAAAACGTCACTCCGTATATTACGTTATGTTTCAGAAGTTCCAACATTCTAATACACTTTTTCACAAATTGTTCTCCGCTTATTCCATCACCATTTTTTCAACCACTCCGCTTAAGACGTCGCTTTCAAGAGTGAGATAGGTAAACTCGGTCGAATTTCTTTGCCAAAGTTATCTCTAAAAACACTTAGTGTTTATTGTACACGACTGTAAGTTTTACAACATTCCAGATGACAGCATTTTTCCTTTTAAAGATATTAACAAATTCTCTGAAAGCAATGATAAATGAAATTGTAGCTAATGTTTTGGAAGCGAAGAACGGCAGTAGAATCCGACAGCGATCATGAAGAAAAGGAACTTCCCAAATGACCATAATTTAACAAAATTCTTTAGGATTTATTTATTCCCTGTAAAGGAACTATAAATCCTAACACACTTAATTTTCAAAACCAAACATACCATAGGAAACCTCAATAACATCTATTTATTGCATTTCAAAAAGAGTCTGTTTACGCGAGTTACAGCACGGACAGACATACAGACAAACCGAATTCATAGACATTTTTAAACTATGTTGGAAAGTGTTAAAAATCTATTATTGCAAAGACAGACAGACAGACAAACCGAATCCATGGACACTTTTCAACTATGTTGGAAATCGTTAAAAATCGATTATTGCAAAGACAGACAGACGGCAGACAGACAAAACGAATCCATAGACACTCTTCAACTATGTTGGAAAGTGTTAAAAATCGATTTTGCAAAGACAGACAGACAGACGACAGACAGACAAACCGAATTCATAGACACTTTTCAACTATGTTAGAATGTGTTAAAAATCGATTATTGCAAAGACAGACAGATAAAACGAATCCATAGACACTTTTCAACTGTTGGAAAGTGTTAAAAATCGATTTTGCAAAGACAGATAGACAGACGGCAGACAGACAAACTGAATTCATAGCCACTTTTCAACTATGTTGGAAAGTGTTAAAAATCGATTATTGCAAAGACAGACAGACAGATGTCAGACAGACAAAACGAATCCCTAGATACTTTTCAACTATGTTGGAAAATGTTAAAAACCGATTTTGCAAAGAAAAACGCCTTAAAATACTTTAATGAACTAAGTAGCTATATTTCGTCTTTGAATGGCACTACAGATAACGAATATATTATGCTATATTCCTTAGAGAAAAAAAATTATTTCTGAAAACTGACATCAAACAAATTTTAACGCGAGTTAGAGCACGGTCAGACATACAGAAAAACCAAATTCATAGACACTTTTCAACTATGTTGGAAAGTGTTAAAAATCGATTATTGCAAAGCCAGGCAGACAGACAAACCGAATCCATAGACACTTTTCAACTATGTTGGAAAGTGTTAAAAATCGATTTTGCAAAGACTGACAGACAGACGACAGACAGACAAACCGAATTCATAGACACTTTTCAACTATGTTGGAAAGTGTTAAAAATCGATTATTGCAAAGACAGACAGATAAAACGAATCCATAGACACTTTTCAACTATGTTGGAAAGTGTTAAAAATCGATTTTGCAAAGACAGATAGACAGACTGCAGACAGACAAACTGAATTCATAGCCACTTTTCAACTATGTTGGAAATTGTTAAGAATCGATTATTGCAAAGACAGACAGACAGATGGCAGACAGACAAAACGAATCCCTAGACACTTTTCAACTATGTTGGAAAGTGTTAAAAACCGATTTTGCAAAGAAAAACGCTTTACAATACTTTAATGAACTAAGTAGCTATATTTCGTCTTTGAATGGCACTACAGATAACGAATATATTATGCTATATTCCTTAGAGAAAAAAAAAATATTTCTGAAAACTGGCATCAAACAAATTTTAACGCGAGTTAGAGCACGGTCAGACATACAGCAAAACCAAATTCATAGACACTTTTCAACTATGTTGGAAAGTGTTAAAAATCGATTATTGCAAAGCCAGGCAGACAGACAAACCGAATCCATAGACACTTTTCAACTATGTTGGAAAGTGTTAAAAACCGATTTTGCAAAGAAAAACGCCTTAAAATACTTTAATGTACTAAGTAGCTATATTTCGTCTTTGAATAACACTACAGATAACGAATATATTATGCTATATTCCTTAGAGGAAAAAAAATTTATTTCTGAAAACTCACATCAAACAAATTTTATTTATTTGTTTTAAATAAGGCAATTACAAATGGCTATGTATTGATTTGTACAATTAAATACTACGTAACATACTTACTCACAATACTTTCCTTAATTTGTCACCCATTTTACGAATTCTAATTCTTATTCTACTAATTTATATAATTTATAATGTAATTTAGTTATAGGTATACTTATTATATAAGCCTATGGAATTTTATTTTACATTTAATATAAAGTAATTAAATAAATAAACTCCACTTAGCAAGTCATTTTTAAGTGGACCCAAGAGTGACGCACCAACGAGGTTTGACTGTATATATATGAAAGAATTAAAACAATAAATGAAAATGAAAAACAATGCAATTGCGTTCCGTGTTCCAAATGGCAACCTCCTTCCTTTTTTATTTCTTTTACAATCATTTTATAGCTTTCAAATGTTAAGATATAATTAAGGAATTTAACAATTAATAAAACAATGTTGACAACATTTAAAAATCACATGTTATGAAAAATGAATGATAATACGTAGTACAATATAGTAAATTATAACACCTTGTAATAATGTATTCCTTTTAAATGCTAAAGGTGTAAATTAACAACATAATACAAATTAAAATAACTTTTTATTAGTTGTTTTACATGTTTCAACTCTTTCCGAGTCATTTTCAGAAACAAAATGAGAATATTCCAAAAATTGCACGGGCTTTGAAGTTATTATTTTCTAAAAATTACGCACGTTATCTATTATTTATTTTTTATTTTTTATTTTTTTTTACTTGATTGTTTATTTTCATATCTGTGACCATGGAGTCCGAAACTGTAGCTCGAATTACTACACGGTCACAGATATGAAAATAAACAACCAAGTAAAATAATAATAATAATAATAATAATAATAATAATAATAGATAACGTGCGTAATTTTTTTGAAAATAATAACTTCAAAGCCCGTGCAATTTTTGGAATATTGTCATTTTGTTTTTGAAAATGACTCGGAAAGAGTCGAAACATGTAAAACAACTAATAAAAAGTTATTTTAATTTGTATTATGTTGTTAATTTACACCTTTAGCATTTAAAAGGAATACAATATGTAATACTTTTTTTTATGATTATTAGGCGTTTATAATGGTTATTGAATAAAACTATGCTAGCAATTTTTTATACAAAAATGATTTAAAAAATATTTATAATAAATAAATAAATGGGGAATTGAAGCATTCCTCATCAAATAAATTATCGCTGAAAGTTTAATTTTAATTAAATTTATGTGAGAAATTTGAGGGCCTCGTAGCGTATAGCAGAATTAAAATTTTCCCAACCACTATTTTGAAATAATTATCTTCATGATATATTTCTATTCAAGACCAAAATATTCAAGCATTATAAACTGTGAGAATTATTGCTCACCATAACTGTAAATTTCTCTCTTTTTTATTTTTACTTAGTAATTTTTTCCACATTATAAATACCTAATTTCTTAATTAAAACTTAACATCTAAGCTATACAAAAAAAAGTATGGCTTTTTTGAGTGCTTTTTTTTTGTTTGTTTGTTTATGCTTTGCCCGCTTTTTCACCACCTAGCATTTATGTGCTGTTCCATGAACATGTTTCGAACCCTATTTTTTACTTTTTCAACTTCTTTACTAGTAGTTAGATATAACTACAGCTATATCTCAATATTCAGACACTATTCTTAATCTCTTTCGCTTTACTTTTTTATTTCAAATTTATTATCATCTCTTTTCTTAATTTTACATCTATTCTTTTTATTGAAATTGTTGCTTTATCTTGTTGTTAATACTACATCTTAACTTTTCCCAACGGCTCAATTTAATACAGGACACTCTACTCACAATAGACTGGGCTTTAAGTTGTTTGCAACTCGGAAGCCCCTTAACCGACATCAACTGTTTGTTAAAGAAATTTATGTAGAAAATTATTGATTAGGGATACTGGTAGGAACAATAACATTTTTCCTAGATGTTGCGACAGTGTTAATAGAATCTTATTTGATGTCTGCAAACATACAGATAATTTGCAGAAATAAAAGATTGTTTTGTGTCAAAAGCTGTTCATTTGTAGATCAGCCAGCACCAGCTATCTTTTAAATTATTTCCATTTTTATATTTTATTTTCAATTTAAAAAGTTTTTAATATATATATATTTTAATTGTGGCAAGCGGTCTACCTTAAGCAGAAACAGAAACAGTTGATGGTTTCAATGGGATTCTCAGTTGTAAACAACTCCACTCTCAGTATATGAGTAGCTATGTATCACATTCTAGAGGATAGCCATGAGAAAAAAAGTATAAATGTAGCATATTAGCACTAGAAAATGAAAGCAAATTAAAAGATTCGACTGAAAACTTCATCAGCCAATCCGAAATAAGTAAGCCAGCCAATCAAATTTAACTTGCAGTATTTGCAGAGAAAATCAAATAATGAATATTATTATATTTTTATTGGTGCCACTTTCTTATTACAATTAAAAGGAAAGTTTATTTTCAAAAGTATTCACATTAATGTTCTTGCTTTATAATTTAACCCTTAATTGCATAGTGATGTAAATTTCCATCACTTTTTATTTACCGTAATTTCCGGCGTATAATCCGCAGCTCAAAGAGTCGTTTTTCGACCCAGAAATTTTATTCAATAATTGTAGTTAAATATTTACAGCGATCTTTTAAGTTACATTTTATAAAATAATATTTCTGGGTCGAAAAACGACTCTTTGAGCTGCGGATTATACGCCGGAAATTACGGTAACTTTTAATAAATAAATCAACTTCTTTGCCACCATTATATTTATATAGAAATATTAATCCAGTAAATTTCCCGTGAACTATGTTGCTGAACAAAGTTAAAAATCTATCTTAAAATTTCTGGTGTCTAATATTTAATATATGTATAAAAAAAAAACATACCGTAATTTCCGGCGTATAATCCGCAGCTCAAAGAGTCGTTTTTCGACCCAGAAATTTTATTCAATAATTGTAGTTAAATATTTACAGCGATCTTTTAAGTTACATTTTATAAAATAATATTTCTGGGTCGAAAAACGACTCTTTGAGCTGCGGATTATACGCCGGAAATTACGGTAATTGTAAAAGAAAAACTCAAGCAAAGAAGGGTTAATGAGGTTTTTTTATATATAATTACTATCACATTAATAAATTTTTATTTATTACAGCTTTAAATTAATTTTTAAAATAGGACAAGACGTACAAAATACATGCCTTCATGTTAAAAGCTGTGCAAGAGCACAGCTTTTGCACCAAGCTATATTGGAAGTGTGTGCTGTAACAAATCGGTAAAACATTATTTGACTTTCCAACGGCAGTATTGAACAAAAGTGTATGATTATGTACTCTTAGGACGAGGGGTTTCTAAAGACATAAATTTTGTACCTTTAGAGCCTTTCCCTTCTCTACTATTACCGGCAGGTAGTAATTGAAATCTCTCGTTCTCCAAGACAAGTAAGAACACCATTGGCAGTGGACCACCTTTCAGAATTAATGTTTCGCTTCGAATACCATTTGTCACACTGCTAAAATATATAGAAACTTTAACAACTGTAATTACGGGCTTTATTCATCACGTTAATGCAGCCAGATAGGATAATCGCACTATTACTACTAAATAATACGCTATTACAGAAGTTCATACACATTTTGTCAAAGTAAGTGTAAAAAACAAAATAGCGTATGAAAAATGATGTTGAAAGCGTTAAGTACATCGTCTTGCAGTTAACTGTTATTTCTTGGGTTGTACGTTAAATTTTAAATTGAAAAGCTGAAGGAATTTTAGAAAATATTGCTTGGAATTAAAATAGGCAAGTCATTTTTAAGCCTTACCTCTTCTTCTTCTTTTTTTTTTCTTATGAAGAATGATGTTATGTTCTCTCAAAATCGGGTTAAGTATTTCACTTTTTAGCTATTAAACACAGAGAGTTACGATTTAGTTATTATTAATAATTTATTGGGCTTTCTGCATACCATATGCTTAGCTAATTAGTAATATTATAGAATAAACATTGTGTAAATTAAATGTCTAACTTATGGTAACTGATTTTTGTTTATTAAATGTACTATATAAGAAATAAGGTTTAGAGAATTTTTTGATTTATATAAACAAATTGAACTAACTTTTTCTACATAAAATCATTTGATTAAATCGGAGGTTGTTAATGTTTTTTTACTACAGCTACTGCCCACATGTTAAACTCTTTGTTTATTAAATCGACTATATAAGACCGAAGGTTAAGAGATTTTTTTTCGATTTTTATATAAACAAATTGAGGCTACTTTCTATACATAATATAATTTGATTAAATTGGAAGTTGTTAATCTTTTTTGCATCGACTGCCTACATGTTAAACTCCCTTTTTTTATTAAGTCGACTATATAAGAAAGAAGGTTAAGAGATTTTTTTTCGATTTTTATACAAACAAATTGAGCTACTTTCTCAACATAATGTAATTTGATTAAATTGGAGGTTGTTAATCTTTTTTGAACCTGCAGTCCACATGTTAAACTCTTTGATTATTAAATCGACTATATACGAAAGAAGGTTTAGAGAATTTTTTAATTTTTATATAAACAAAGTGAGCATTCTCTATACATAAGATCATTTGATTAAATCAGAGATTCTTAACCTTTTTTGCACCTATTGCCCACATGTTAAACTTTTGTTAAAAAAAAAATTTCCCTACCACTCAATCCACCCAAAACTTATTTATGTGCTTATGAAAATAATTACATAGAAAAGGGATTATAATGGTCTACTAAGATGTCAGTTACGCAGCCATTTAATTTGTGAGCGGATGTAGTTGTAGTAATAAAAATGGTGTTGCATATAGCTAAGTGAACATGCGCTACACTATGAAACATCTCGCAGCGTCCCTAGTAGCGAAATGCAGAACTTAGGAATCCTATCTGGAAAACTACTGGAGATATGTGAAAAAAATCGGTAATTTTCGACTATAGAAACCTTGGAATTTTTTTTAAATAAAAAGCTTGGCGCAATTCAAGTTTCGGAAAGTGAAATTTGTTGTCAAGTGATACAAACAACTATGAAAACAAACCTAATGAACTTATGTTTGTTTATGTATTTATATATATAATATTATTGCTTTTTATATACAATTTACTTCTGGTTATATATAAAATAGATAAATGGCTTCTTCATATATTAAATAAATTGTTTATATATTAAAAAAAATTGCTTGTGTATATGAAACAGTAAATAGGTGTATAGAAAATATGTTGCCAAATTTTCTTCTTTCGCCTATACTAGAAATATACAAAATAATAATCAAATCAAAAGCTAAAAGTACGAATATTTGTTTTTGTGACGTATGTCATTACTCAGGTAAGAATGAAAGATTTACGGCCGACGGTGATCAATTCAAGACAGACAATAAAGTTTTCTTTCTTTTGTCTTAATTGTGTTGTTTAATTGCAATTCCCTGACTTTTATGTCACGCTATTCTGCCCTGTAAATGCAATCAACACTGTAGTATTGACGAGAATTGGACAAATTTAAATTTGTACATTTTGGTTATGGTTTAGTGTAGTCTATTCATACACATCGAGTGTCGTTTCGTTCTAAATCAACGATGCAAACAACATTCTAGTCGACTTTTTTCTCATATCTTAAATATAGTTTTCAAGATAAGATCGCTAAGTTTCGCAATTCGCCGCTAAAGGTTCTCTGAGTGGCATCTTTGAGTAATGTATACTCATTAATACAAAATTAGTAGCAAATTTACATCAGTTTGAAACAATAAAATGTATTTATTTTGAATTTAAAAATGGAAATGTCTATTAAAACAGCAGAATATTAATCGAATCCTTGAAAGTGGTGTTGAGATAAAAATCACACCAAATAGATATAAATATAAATCAAATTTTCTCAAACATGTGACCTATCCCAACAGTCTTCTCGTGCCCCAAAACCATAGAAAGCAAAATTTAGTCTAAATAGTCTGAGCCGTTTTTAAGATAAAATAGCTTGACCCATAATGACCCATGACCAAAATGACCCACTAATTGAATTTTCTCGAAAATGAGACCTAGCCCAACAGTCTTCTCGTGCTCAAAAACCATAGGAGGAAAAAAATTTCGTGTAATTAGTCTGAGCCGTTTTTAAGTTAAAATAGCTTGACCCATAATGACCCATGACCAAAATGACCCACTAATCGAATTTTCTTGAACACGTGACCTAGCCTAACAGTCTTCTCGTGCCCGAAAACCATAGGATGCAAAATTTAGTGTAAATAATCTGAGCCTTTTTTTAGATAAAATTAGCTTGACCCACAGTGACCCAAAAACGACCCACTAATCGAATTTTCTCGGACATGGGACTTATCCTAATGATTTTGTCGTGCCCGAAACTCGTAGGACACAAAATTTAGTCAAAATCGTTAGAGCCGTTTTTTAGATAAAATTAATTTGACCCACAATGACCCAAAAATGACTCACTAATCGAAAGTTCTCGAACATGTGATCCAGCCCAATAGTCTTCTCGTGCTCGAAAATGGTCAGATACAAAATTTTGTCAAAATCGTTTGAATCGTTTTTTAGATACAATTAGCTTGACCCTGACCCTTGATGACCCAAAATGACCTACTAAAAGAATTTTCTCGAACACGTGACCTAGCCCAATGGTTTTCTGGTGCCCCAAAACGATAGGGTACAAAATTTCGTCAAAATCGTTAGAGCCGTTTTTAAGATAAAATTTGCATATATATATATATATATATATATAACCACACACATGATTTGCTCGTATTAGAATATGTGATAAAGGATAATCACCTAAAAATCATTAAGGCGTGATCTTCGATTTCTCCTGATTAAATTTGAACCAGGAATGAAAAATATAGTTCAAATAGTTCGGTCTTCCCTGCTCGTTTATTCCTAATTGTTAGTATAGATACAGCGCTTAGAATACATAGTGTGGAAAACGGTTTTACCGTTTCTTAATTCAAAATTTTCGAATTTAAAGCGGAAATTCTGAAACAAGAATTTTTACTGTAAGAAGTCCCGAAATATTTCTGCCATTAAGTAACCAAAAGAACATTATAGGGAGTTTCTGGTATGAATGCGAAATTTCGAAATTTAAAAAAAAGCTAAACTGGTAATGCTTTAAAAAGTGCTAAAAAATTGTAGCCGATAAACGTGCAACGATGCGGTATAATAATAAGGCGATCGCAGCGACATCCGCTTTAAAAATAGATTTACCTCTAGCAAAAGTAACCGTTTCACTATTGACAACATGAACATAATTTCTGTTAATAAAATCTTCTTGTAAGTGTATATTTCAGATGTAACTGTTTTTGAAGTTAGTTTTTTATCATATCAGGGAATTCATCTTTTCCACTCTTCTAGCAGAGATGCATCCTTTGGTATGCTGAATAGGGATAGTTTCTAACTTGCTGTCAGGCACAAAAGAATGCGTATCACTTTGTTTGGTCATGATCAATATCATTCATATTTTCAAAGCTTATGAAAATCACTATCCAAGTCAAAGGAAATAGGGTATAATTTAATTATTTAAAATATTTACCACCAGCTGAAACGTATTCTCAGTTCTATTCTTATACAATGTTTGCGTTGAAAAGAGCTAGCAGACAGTGGCGTAGTCAGAGAGGGAGGGGGAACATCGCAGAAAATTCTCCGATTAGATGAGGCAAAAATATTTTTATAAAATTAGTGGTATCCAAACCATCT
Organism: Maratus michaelseni; assembly: GCA_963931845.1. NCBI lineage: Eukaryota > Metazoa > Arthropoda > Arachnida > Araneae > Salticidae > Maratus > Maratus michaelseni. The sequence goes on from OZ007595.1 coordinate 109,646,359, forward strand.
GGACCTCCACCCTGTCTACGCCACTGCGATAGGATGTCGCTGCGATCGACCCGTTATTTTTTCAGCATCGTTCTACATTTATCGGATTCAATTTTTTAGTACTATTTTGTAGCCGTTTTCCACACTATGTATTCTAGGCGCTGTAGTATAGATATACTTAATGGTACTGCAACTCAATTTGACAAGATACGATGCATTCAAGGAATAAACTGAACATTTTTCTTCCTAAAATTTTAACACAGCACAATCATAACCAGAATTTCTGATATCCATTATTAAAAGAACTAGTTTAATGTTCTATATCACATTTGCGTTACTCCTGTTAAAATAGTTCTTGTTAAGTTACATTAAATTCGGTAAAATTTGCGGAAATTTTTTCCTTATAGAATACTTGTTGCCTATCTCAAATCTTTAAATACCCTCTAGTGGACGATAGTGACAATGTTGGTACCCCCTACACAACCACGTTAAGTTGGCTTGTGACCTTGAAAAATCCGCTATGCTAAAAGAAAATAAATTAGTTAAAATGCTGTAAGTGGGGAAAAAATATTTTATTTAATGAAAAACTAGCTTCTTTTAGTTTCTCGTTCCAGTTGTTATCACAATAAACAAATAAACTATTATAAAGTTGTGTAACTCACAAGTCATCGTTTTAGTGCCGTGGTCAGACTACAGATGATATAAATTGTAGAATTATTTTCGTTTGATTTAATCATAAGAGTTGGTTGATTTCGGTTCACTGAAACAGACAAAAAAAAGTTGTGATGAAAAGCTAACTACATAAAAATAAATTTAAAGATTTAACTGACCACACATGAAGAACATGTTTATGTGTATATATAAATAATATAAACTATCGATACTCATATCAGCTGGTTTCACGCGATCGAGGATGGCTGAAAAATTACTATTACATAAGCATTATTAAAGATACAGTCAACTAATTATAGGGATAATCAACACATAATGCGTTAACGAATTTCCTGTCTATGTTCATTTCCCCCAAACTACTCATCAGAAGAGTGTGATTATCTCCTAATTCAGCTGAGAGCTTGACATGAAATATGGGGCATAAATATTGTTAGCTTCTTGTGCGTCCGACTGGAAAAAAGCAGTAATTGAATTTTTGCATGAACAGAGTAATGAAAAAGAAAAACGGAAATTTTCTTATGTTACATTGAAGAAAATTATGAAAATATCTGTTAATCTAAAGGCCAGCGTATGAGTTGCAAATTTTTTTTTTATATAATGTAAAAATTCAGGATGGTTCTAATTCTTTTTTTTTTTTTTTTAATCTGTTTGGAAGCATCTACAGGGTGATTCAAAAAGCAGTAATTGAATTTTTGAATGAGCAGACAAATTGAAATAAAAAAACGGAAACTTTCTTATGTTACATTGAAGAAAATTATAAAAATATCTGTTAATTTAAAGGCTAGCGTATAAGTTGCATTGCTAATTTTTATGTAATGTAAAAATTCAGGATGGATCTAAAAAAAAAATGTCTGTTTGGAAGCATCTACAGGGTGATTCAAAAAGCTAATTTTTTATGTAATGTAAAAATTCAGGATGATTCTATTTTTTTCCTGTTTGGAAGCATCTACAGGGGGATTCAAAAAGCAGTAATTGAATTTTTGCATGAACAGAGTAATGAAAAAGAAAAACAGAAACTTTTTTATGTTATATTGAAGAAAATTATTAAAATGTCTGTTATTTTAAAGGCCAGCGTATGAGTTGCATAACTAATTTTTTATTTAATGTAAAAATTCACGATGGTTCTAAAAAATTTGTTTCTGTTTGGAAGCATCTACAGGGTGATTCAAAAAGAAGTAATTGAATTTTTGCATGAGCATAGAATTGAATGAAAAAGAAAAAAAAAGGAAACTTTTTTATGTTACATAAAAAAAGTATGAAAATATCTGTTATTTTAAGTATTGGTGTATGAGATGTATTGCTAATTTTTAATGCGCTGAAAAAATACAGAATGATTCTAAAATAAATTTTTCTGTTTCAAAGCATCTACCTCCAGGGTATTTAAAAATATATATATATTCTTTTAGAAGTGGTGTAGTGTATATTAAATAAATAAATTTTGTATAAGAAACAAGAGTAACAATCTATTTATTCCGTACAAAAATACCCGGTGTCTCACTTGAAGCCGAATTCGGAATTTTGTTCATAACTTTAACAACAAACCATAAATTAATAAATTATTGCAAATATTTCTTAATCTACGAAAATACAAAATAACCAAGGATGAAATTATACAGAGTTACCCCTTCCGAGTTACCCACGATTCCGAAAAGCGATCTTTATCTTTAGAAACCTCAGAAACCAATGTATTTTCGAGATTTAAAGAAGCATTTATAAAAACAAAGCTTTTCTTTTTCTTTTGCCTTTTTTTTCTGTCGTTGATTTTTGGAAACGTTTCCGAATAGTTTTTACAGTGTATTAAAGATTTTCTGAAACCTTAATATTGGTTTTAAGGATGCTATTAATACTCAATTATACATTTTCAGCTTAAGAATTTTCAGTATGATTCCAGAATTTCTGAACAAAAAAAAGAGCCCAAACTGGCAACCCTGAAGACTCGTAATTTGACCGAAAGGGGTAACAAACATCACTGCAACATGACATCAACTCAAAAATAAAATGCAAAAAGTTCTAAGTAAACAACAACAACAACAACAACCCTGTATGCATTTAAATCTCGACTACGCCATTTTTCGTGATCGGTGAAGAAATTTCAGGATTTAATGCTAAGATCTCGCGAATATCCTGTCTTCGTGACTAAACACAGAATATTTGTCACCGCATGAGTGGCAACGGAGCAGTGTAACCAGCATCAGAAAGCGTTGAAAAGAATACAACTACTATCACATGGTTCGATCGATAAAAGAACTTGAACCTCAATATATTTTTTCGATATATTTTTTTCATTTGTTTATTAATTTTTTTGGTTCCGTATGATCAGCCAAGCAATGAAATATTTCATGAATATTATAACTTTCCCTTTCATTTCACCTCAGTAGATGAGCAGCGGATATATTTCGATTTCGATGGTACAACATTGTAGCAAAGCACCTTTCAAGGACGGACTTAATATATAATCAGGATATCATCAACGAAAGGATATGAATATTGTTGTGATGTTACTGGACCGTTTAATTTTAGAACAGGGAGGCTGATAGATTTTAAAGAAAATAATTTATTTTAAACAGTCGTGAATGATAGGCTGCAAAGATAGATTAGGAATTACATTATAGGATATCAGACTGATTTTTCATAAAATATATTTAAGGACCATTTGGGTTTAAAATTCAGTACGATAAAAATGTTCACAAAACTTGGTTGTTTTTCAAAATTATCTTTGGTACTTTGTTATCTCTGCTTATGGTATGACATTGTTTTAAAATGTCTTTCAAGGATTAAATAATATAATCACAGGAAACATCAACGAGAGAATAGGCATATCACATTGACGTTACCAGACCGTTTAGACGTTTAACAAGTAGTCTGCATTATGGGATATCAGACTGATTTTTCATAAAATATATTTAAGGCCTATTTGGGTTTAAAATTCAGTACGATAAAAATGTTCACAAAACTGGTTGTTTTTCCAAATTATCTTTGGTACTTTGTTATCTCTGCTTATGGTATGACATTGTTTTAAAATGTCTTTCAAGGATTAAATAATATATTTTCACAGGAAACATCAACGAGAGAATAGGCATATCACATTGACGTTACCAGACCGTTTAGACGTTTAACAAGTAGTCTGCATTATGGGATATCAGACTGATTTTTCGTAAAATATATTTAAGGCCTATTTGGGTTTAAAATTCAGTACGATAAAAATGTTCACAAAACTGGTTGTTTTTCAAAATTATCTTTGGTACTTTGTTATCTCTGCTCATAGTATGACATTGTTTCAAAATGTGTTTCAAAGATTAAATATCTAATCACAGGAAACATCAACGAGAGAATATGAATATCACAGTGACGTTACCAGACCGTTAAAACGTTTAACAAGCAGTCTGAAAAATAACAGTTTACTCCAACGTCATAAATTATTTATTTTTAAAGATATTGATCACGAAATTAGATCTTATTTTATATCGAACAGTTTATTGCTTTTTGAAAGATTAAAAATTAGAGTATTGAGACTATTTTCTACCTAAATTTGTTTATTCCGAATCCATGAATTAAAAAATTATTACAAAAGTTTCTTAATCTGCGAAAATACAATAGGACTATAGGCGAAAATATACAGTAATATCTTCCGAGTTGTGCATGATTCCAAAAAGCGATCTTTATCTTTAGAAATCTCAGAAACCAATGTATTTTCGAGATTTAAAAAACATTTAAAAATACATATAAAGTTTTGCTTTCTTTTTATCTTTCTTTCTTTTCTTTTTTTTTTTTTTTTTGGCTGTCACGGATTTTTGGAAACATTTTCGAGTATTTTTTTTTATTTTAGGTAGATTTTGTGAGAAATCCTATTACATTCTCCCCTATGTTGGAATTTCTGAAAATGTTTTGCAGATCTACGCCGATCATGACTCCTAGAACCCAAAATCCCCCCCCCCCCCCCAGTTCAAAACTTTATCTATCTAACTATCACCTTTTTATGGACACGGTAACTTCCATAATTCTCAACAAATCTCTTCCAAACTGATATATAAAATCAAGTTACATAAAATCTCGCTCAAGTTCATATTTGGGCAAAATCGGACCGAAAGGGGAGAAATGATGGGGGGTTCTTTTGTGAAAACAGAAAAAAACCCAGAACTTCTTAATTATGAAACACATGGAATCCTTTTAAAGTTATTATTACTTCTAGGAAAAGGGCCAAACATTTATGTATGACAAATTTTTGATATTAAAAATGGCTTCAAGGGTTGGGGCGGGGGGAGGATAGAGGTTTAAGAAGAAAAAAAATTCATAACTTCGTCAGTTCCGAAGATATCAAATCTGATTAAATTTACTATAAATCTTCTTAATATTATCTACAACTTTTATATTGACAAATTTTTTATAGAACCAACTCTTACAGAAAAAAAGAAAAAAAAAATAAAACCAGAAAAATCTCTGCTGGCTCCACATGCAGGCACAGGTAGTTTTTGAAGTCGGCAGTTCCCAACTGCCGCATCATGGCCAAAAGTTCTTTCTTCTACAATTCCCAATAACAGCCGCAAATAAATCCCTGGCAGCAAAATAAACTTTTTTTTATAAATGCTTCCATAAATCTCGAAAATATTTTAATTTCTGAGGTTCCTAAAGATAAAGAACGCTTTTCGGAGTTATGAATAACTCTTAAGAGTTTACTGTACATTTTCGTTTGGGGTTATACATTGTTAAAAAATTTGCAGCAAACTGACCAGTCATTTGACCGTTTTTGACCGTTACATAACCGTAATTTTACTATATTCTGACCATAAAATGAGTATTAATACGGTCAGAATATAGTTAAATTTCGGTTATGTAATTGTTTTCTACAAAAACGGTCAAATGACTGGACAGTTTGCTGCAAATTTTTAACAGTGTAATATATTTTCCTAGACTAAGAAACGTTTGTCTTTTTCCACAATATCTTACTTTGGCGGGACAGTGCCGACATTGAAATTTTGCTGGAACGTATATTTGTCCGGTTTTCTTTAAAATATCTGGGATCGTCCTAGAATTTTTTTAGGAATTCGAATTATGTAAAATAAAGAAAAAAACTTGTCAAAATGTTCAAATCCATATTATTCTTCTACACCTCAAGACGATATCATATTTCGTTAAATTCACAGATTTTTTTTACTGAAACAATTACTACAGATAACTAGGTATTATTTGATATTTCTATTTTAAATATTTCTATCCTGTTTATAACTTTCCTCGTATACGAAGTTTTGTCATATTGCTATGTTAAAAGAGCACGATTTTTGATTCATCACATCATGAAAAGTTTTATGAATTTACTAGCAGACTACGCCCGCTGCGCTGGTCGGTTTCTCCAAAAGAACCTTGAATGAAACAAAATATATCGGTGAATTTAACCTTGTATTTTAAATAAATCTGTGCCTTTACCTGGAATATCCTATAATAACATAAAAACGGATACTTATTTCACTAAGTTATGTTTTTTTAATACGGTTTATTATTACGTTTACAATTTATTACCTACCGTTTTCCATTGATTTATATGTTTTATAGCTACATATTTTAATAACGGAAATAAACCTATATTATTCACAACTAAATAGAAATGGCGCATCTAGTATTTGTCGAGAATTAAATAAAAATCATGCACTCGTGACATCATAATTCACTTTTATATTTTAACAGAATAATACGGTTACTATAATTTGTGACTCGTGCTGACATATTGCTGTTATTATTATTTTTTTACGCGTGAAGTTTTCGCTATGGTAATGCATTGGGAAATTTGGTCATTTTTGAAATTCCATATTTGAAAAATGGCATAATCAGTGGATTCGAAATTTATATCAAGAAAAATACAATTTTTTACCTTTCTAACGCAGTTTGTCTAACAATTTTCTGACAAATACTTTTCGAGCAATTAATTTTTTCAGTAACTTCAAATGTTTCATTTTCTGAGATTAATCTGTGGCAACGATCCCAGTCGTCAGCAACACATACCTTTTTATTAAAGATGATTCTTATGCATATAACGAGCTTTCGAACAATTCTGATTGACCGAAATTCTCCTAAAACAAAAATATTCATCAGCACTATGACCAAAGCAGTTAGTGGTCTCACAAACCGGTGCTTCTTCTTCTCCTCCTTCTTCTCTTTTTTTTTTTTTTTTTCACAGTTTAACTTGTAATTTTCAAATAATATAATAAAATCACTATTTAACGTAAAACTAAAGTTGTAATTAATGCTTAAAGGGATAAAAACATTACACAAATTCTTCATCCATTATCTGTGAATCAATAGAAATATTTTTGCGAAACGAGAACATATACAATGAATCAGCCTCTTTTGAATTACACAAAATTTGGCAAGAATTCATTTACAAATTAAAAAAGTAATAAGTAAAATAATAATTTTTACGCTTACAGTTTAACCATTTTAACCACCTGTGTTTTCATTATACATGCATGTGGTCTCGTGTTTTGTGCTTATCATTATGAAAACTTTGCGAAAATAGTGTATTTATCATTTTCGATCTTGAAGAAGTCGCCGTTTAAGTGTACGAAACATGCAATCTTTATATTAAAAAGTATTTTAAGCCTTTTTGTGTAATGTTTTTATCACTTTAACCATTAATTACATCTTTAGTTGTAATACTGGTGACATTTTCTTTATTTTGGAGACCTAGTACTATTCTGAATAGATGAATATTTAATTATAATAGTACTGTATATAATATTTAGTAGAGAAACAGTATTCTGCCAGTTAATCGAAAATTTTATGTATCTTTCGATCAAGCAGCCTCAGAGACCGCTTCCAGTAGCTTATGCTACAATGTCTGTTATAACAGTACGGGTTAAAATATCTTCGATTTAAATATTTTAAAGAGAAAAAAAGAGAAAAAAACCTAAGTTTTTAAATAAAAAATTCCAAAATGTTTGGGAAAACTTTTTATTTAAATTCAGCGCGTTTTTAAACATATACATATTCAATAAACAATGATATAACGTTCTTTTAACCCTTTCAGGGGCAAAGTACAGGATGACCATAATTAAAGTGCGCGTGTTTGAAGGACTCTACAAACTAAACTATTTAGAATATTATTATAAGATTTTGTATTTATCCTGTTTAGAGCATGCGGAAATAAGCTCTTCAATAATAATAAAAAAAAATAATTTAAAATTGTTTCAAGAGGTGGCCTGTACATCATTAAGAAAAAAAAAAAGAAAAAGAAAAATAGAGAATTCCTTACCAGCCAACTTTTTGAACTTTCTTTTCACAAATTTCACATGATTCCAGCTTAAGGATTACCCAGGAAGAGTCTTATAAGCACTAAAATGTTAGCAAAAAAAAAAAAAAAAAAAAAAAAACGCGCTCTGTTAATAAAGTGCTTTTTTAAAAAATCAAAACGGTAGTAATTATAGAGCTGCTATAAAAGAACATCGTCGTCTACAAATATATGGATTTTTGTTAATATTTACTAATAAAACATTTCTAACATGTAAGCGCCATCTAAAATTTCGAACAAATCATTTTTATTGCATAACTCGTTTCTTCATACTCGAAATAGATTAAATACCAAAGCTTTTAAAAATACTCCAAATTATTCATCTTTTACAGTCCTTCAAACACGTGGACTTCAATTATGACCACTCTGTACTTCTATTTGTAAAATGCTGAAATGATTGAATGACACCAGAATTTGCAAACAAATTTATTGGAAAAATAAGTAAAAGCTTTTCTTCGCGTACTTAATAAAAGGGAAATGAAGGGTTTGCTGCAAAAAGGAGATAACTCCATTTTGGGAAATGAAAAAAAAAAAAAAAATCCTTTTAATCATTAAACTTTAAAGTTTCGTCAAAAGTATTTTTTTTTCTATTTAAGCACTAGCCCCATACACCTATGAATTATTTGCCATCAATAATATCCAAAGATACCTATTTTGAGTGACATTTTTAGGTGCATTCGTAATTATATAAATACGTAGCACCTATAGTCATCGTCTGGTCCCTCCGTCTGTCCGCGTATAACAGCACAAAAAATACCCAACCGAAGGGTTTGAAATTTAATATATTATAGTCGTTGCAGAATTTCGCCGAGTCATTTCAAATTTTATGAAAATTGAATCAAAACTTAAAACGATATTAACCCTTTCAGTGCGGAATTTTTTTGGGTTTTTTTTTTTTTTTGCTAAGCCCATGACGCACTACAGTAAGCACAATACACGCCGTGAACGCCTAGGCGACTTTTGCCGACGCTTAGTGTAGTCTACAGCACCCAACTCCTAGATGTCGACATTAGTCGACTCCCGCACTCGGACCCTTATGTCGACTTTTGTCGACTCCCGCACTAAAAGGGTTAATAAAAGTTTTCTTCATTCTATTAAATCCTATCATGCGTAATTAATTCAATGATATCCCATGATATGTAATGTTTCTAGGCTGCCGTGGTAATTACGTACTATTTAAGATGGAGTCATATTATTTTCGCATTACTGAATTTAAAAACCGAATTTGTATAGTAAAATTCTTTAATTATAGCAATCCTATAATCTACCGAAGAAATACCGGGCTTAAGAAAGTGAGATTTGTTATCAAATGACCCTTTACTTACCAACAGCTATGAAAACAAAACTGATGATCTATTATGCTTGTTAATGTATGTGTTAATAAAATTAATTCTGTTTGTATATAATAACAGATAAATTGCTGGATAATTATTGAAAAGATTGTTTGTATGTGTGAAACACGAAACAGTGTTGCCAGAAAATACGTGTGAAAAATGTCCTTCTCTTGTCAAGAACATTTTCTCTGTCTATAAAAGAGAAGTACCCTATAAAAGGGAAATACCTTATTATATATTTATTTATTTATTATAGCTGTTGTTTTCTATGGTTAGCAATTATGTCTTTTTATACTAAATCGATGCTGATCTACAACTTTGTAATTGATTTTTTTTCCTTATCTCGTATAGTTTCGAGATCAGCACGTTAACTCCTAATAATAGTAGGGAGCACAATTCCATTCTTCTACGACCAAAATTCACCAAGTTATGATACTTTAAAGTTTATAAAATTTTTAAGATTTCCGGCACTAAAGGAATCCTCTGTCCGTTTTTAATGACGAAATTGCTGAAATTTCATAATATTCAAAGTATTGGTGAATTTTCGTCGTGGGAAGTATAGAATTGTTACTGTGGTACTTTTTAAAGCATGGGGATTTTTTTTTTTTTTCTAAATAGTTACTCGACCCAGAGACCGTATAAAAATTTAACAAGAACGAAAAATCATACGTCAAGCATAGATCATGAAATACTTTCCAACACTTCCAGAATACTTTAATAAAACATTACCGATTAAAAAGGTGAAAGTTTAAGTCTACGTAAACACGGTCAAGGTCAAACCGGGCGGGGAAACCTACCTTTTGGCTTAAGGGGTTTTGTACCTTTTAAACTCGCCGAAAATCAACAAAAACTTTCAAACTTTGAATTAGTGTATCTTCCAAACTTTTCTGTGTATAAACATGAAATGTTGACTGTTAATTAAGTTGATTGTGCTTTTTAATATAATACCATTAGAAACTGACTAGTATTTTGGGGCCGTCCATAAATGATGTCACGCTTAGAGGGGGGAGGGGGGTTCATGAAATTGTGACAGTTTGTGACAAGGGGGTGGGAGGGGGTAAGAAGAAGTGCGACATCACACATTTTGATTTAAATAAAATCATTTAAAATCAGCAGATTAAATTTTGGAGTTATTTTGAAATTACTAGAATTAGAGGGTATTTTTTAATCGGGGCTAAAACAACTTTCATGTGATTTGTTTTTACTTATACTCCTTTCGTTAAAAAATCAATTGTTCCTTCATATTAATATTTTATTTCTATTGTATATTAATTATATTTTTTGTTGTAAACCTTAATCATATTTCATACAAAATAAGTGCACGAATCATTTTTATTGTTATGCTCACAAATGTCATTAAAACACATAGTTAAAGTTTAAAAATAACATTTGAAGTATGATCTATAACGTAGTGCTTTGTTTCTGAACTGCAAGTATATGTTTATGTAATATAGTGTGACATGTGACAAGAGGGGGGGAGGGGTATGGTGAAGTGTGACACTTTGTGATAAAGGGGGGGGGGGGAAGGGAGGTCAAAATATTGAAAAAAAAGTGTGACATCATTTATGGACAGCCCCTTTACAGAATTTAAGCATTGTTGAAAATAAAGTTGCTCTTTTTTTTTATTCTGTAAGTCATTGCGTGCATGATATCTTGAGAACGTATGACTGGATTGTTATGAAATTTGATATAGATAATAAACACATTTGTATTTTAACCCTCTAGCCACGGGCGATGTTTCCATTTTCTTATATAAAACCGCGGCCTATTTTTATTCGTCACTTATAATAGTTATAAGGATTGAATGTCACCGGAATTTACAAATAGATTTATTTAGAAATAAATAAAAGCAGTTTCTTCATGTACATTATAAAAGCAAAGCTTTATTTCAAAATTCCGGTGGGAATGTTGGCATTTAGGGATTCAAAATATTTCTAAAACCGCAGAGCTTTCAGAATTACCTAATAAATGAAATGATATATATATTATAAATTGTTAACGAATCTCTCTATTTCTAAATAAAAGAAGATAGATTCAACGAAGAAATGGAATCTCCCTATGCTTAAGTACTATAAAAATTATAGGAAACGTCAAAATAACGTTCCCCACGGAATTGTACAGAATAAGTGAAACGCGATAGGAGCGTTACCCGCGGTTGGAGGGTTAAACATGACCTACTCTTAGGTCAAAGTTATTTCATTAACTATATAAAAAATATATTTTTGTAAAAAATTTCAAAATTTTACATTTTTTAATGAATAAAAATAGTCAGAATTGAAAATCTTATCACTGTAACTATTTAAAAGTACATCATTTTAAACACACATATGCGCTTATTATCTAAATCAAATTTTATATAAATCGATGCATACGTTCTCAAGATATCATGCGCGCAATGACTTACGGAGTAAAAATAAGAGCTATTTTAATTTCAACAATGCACAAATTCAGTAAATTATTAGTCAGTTTCTAATAGTATTACATTAAAAAGCACAATCTATTTAATTAATAATCAAAACTTTATGTTTATACATATAAAGGTTTTGAAAATACACTAATTCGAATTGATTTTCTCAATTTTCGTCGCGCTTAAAAGGTACACCCGTACAAGTCGACGTAAATAATTTGGAAAATGCGTAACATATTTGAAAACCCAATTTCAAGCATAATCACCAACAGTCGGAAAAATATCCGAATTCTTTTGTGAAGCCTTGTATATGATCTATAGATTCTTATATACTAAATGTATGCTATAATTTAGTTCAGTTAGGAAACGCATAGCACAGTTAAAGATTCTTATTCAGTAACTTCCTACAATAAACGGAAATGTATTCGATATATTTTGTGCCGCCCTGTATATAATCTATAGAATTTATACACATACTTAGTAGTATATAAAACGTTAGTAATATTTAAAAACGTGTACCATAACTGAAAACGCACTTCCAGCCATTATTTTTCATAGACAGTATACTCTTCCTGTAAAATTTACAGTGTAAATGAACGACGAATGTTATGCACACCATATTCTACAGTAAACCTCTTGCAGTGCACCTCATTGACATCTATCAGTTTCAATATGTTTGAAACACAGTAACATCATTAAAATACACCGCAAAGGATTTTTTCCATAGACCATAATGTAACGGTATTCTTTTGAGTGTCCCTGTAAACGAAGTATAAATGTACCACATTTCATTTTCAATACCAAACATGCCATAGTAAACCTCAATACCATATATCAATTGCGTGGCAATCCGAGTATATTTACGGGAGTTAGAGCATGGACAAACAAACCGAATTCATAAACACCTTTCAACTATATATGTTGGAAAGTGTTAAAGACAGATTTTGCAAAGAAAAACGCCTTAAAATATTTTAATGAACTAGCTATACACAATTATTCAAATTAGTATAGAAATCATATGAGTTGTAAAATTTCCAACTGGACGTATCCATCGTTTACTCGAGTTCTAAATTGCCTGCGATTTATTTTGTTGAGCTGATTCAGATATCAGACTAATGACATTACTCGGTGTTGAATTCAGGGGGTGACCTGTTGGAACCCCCCCCCCCCCGGGGGGCATTGAAATGTCCGCCCGGAAGATTTGAGATTTTATGTTTTTAATGGTTTAAAAGTGCAATTTCCTCACCCCCTGGAACTTTACAATGTCACCCCCGGAGCTACAGAAATCCCTCCCGGAGAAAAGTGTCTGAATGCAACACTGGGACAATTTCATCAGCATAATCTTAATTTCTTATTTAACTTAGTTTGAACACTTGCATTTTACATATCTCCAACAGATAAAAAAAATTAAAGTGCTTTTCTTTTTTTCTTTTTCTTTTTTTTTTTTTTTTGACACTCTGTATATCTTTTTATAAGTTACAAAAAAATATATATTTATGGCTAAACTTACGGAATCGAAAGTCGTTTCTTCTTGCTACTGTCAGATTTCATTCTTTTGACGACCCGATCGTGAAATATTGTCACACATAAATTTTATCTTTCTTTATCATCAAAAGATGGCGCGGTATGCGCGGCTTTCGGTTTTCAACGAAAATTTTTAGCAGAATTTTTTCTAGCAAATGAATTTTACTGGATAACAGGACGAATGTTGGTAAATATTCTGGAGGAAAATTTATAACCTAATCTCATATAACATTAAAATAAAAAAAAAATTCTCAATTTATATATTTTGTTACAAAATGAATTGTTATGACGGCCAGATTAATATTATTATTTCAGGTTATTTATTACATTCAAAATTATATTTAAACAATAGAGAAAAGGTTTGTGTCAAATTACAGCCAGAAAATAATTTTCTATCTTTCATAAATGCTTTTTATTTAATTCTTAAATAAATAATGTATTTATTTACTTAAAAAAACAATGCATATTTGATTAATATTGATAATTACTTATTCATTGGTCATTCATTGATTCTAAAGATAATTTTTTTATTGCTTAAGTGAGCCGTGAAACGTGTTTAAATTTTCAATTTCAATAATGTTTCATTAAAAATACGTTACTTTTTAAGTTACATTTCTATAATATGTATATATATATTTTTAATCAATTTATTTATTTTAAAATGAATACAAAATGTTACTAGAATATTTTGTGTATTGTATCGTTATAGTATCGAAAAAATTATTCCAACTCAGAAAAGCATGTTATGAAAATATTGGGAGATTAAACACTTTTGTTAATTTATTAATATTATTATTAATGTATTGCTAGTTAATCTTCTATCCCAATACACCCGCTAGTCTTCTTTTGCTGCGTAATTCTTGAAAAAAATGTCACATACACATATAACTTCAGGATCATTTATTGCAGTGGTTTGCAACGTGGGAGCGTACGGCCCATAGGGGTACGTTTCGTTTTTGTTCGTTTTGGGTGTTTTGTTCCTTTTTGTCCGAATTTGTTCGTTTAAAAAAAAAAAAATCACTAACCAATATTCTGCAATTTTTATTCGAAAATGATTATTAACTCAAAATCTGCATTTCTTTCCTTCTTCTTTTTTTTTTTTTTTCTTTTGGGAAAAGTTTAGTGTTGTAGCTTAAAAATAAAACTAAGGCATGCAAAGTTAAAAGTAAAGAAATAAAGGAAGGTTTCGTTTAATTTTCAAAAGGAATAAAATCATTGAAATTAAATTAAATAAAAAAAAAACCACGGAAAAATTATGTTGTAAAACAATAGTTTATACTTTTGATTATATTAAACTTTCTTTTAAAAATTATTTCAGGTAATTAACCAGAAGCACTTAACTTAAAAATATTCAAAAATTCTAAACTATATAAGTACTACCAACTTTAGAAAATTAATAAACTCCGAAATAGAGAACATGGAAAGATAACAGTAAATAGTAAATTTCTTATTGTTTTGCGGCAAAATTCATATAAATTATATAAATACTCTACAACATATACAATACACATATTTGAAAATTTTAAACTGAAATATAAATGGCGATTAACTGGCGATAATGGGGAAGAAAGAGGTTATGATTGGAAAAAACTGTATCTTAGCAAGAAATTTCATAAACTTAAAAATGTAGATTATATAAAATTTTTATTTCACACTGGGGGTCAATTGGGCGATCAAGAACAAAAGTTTTGTTAGAGTAAAGGGGAAAATATATGGATTCACTGCCATTCTATTGCTTTATCTAAAATATGTTTGTGACTAAAATTTTACCTGTTCTTACGTTTAAAAAATGTGAAGTGGATGACTCTTCTGATATTGTTAATGCTCTATTTTTTTTGCTGCGGGTCGGGTTGACTTTTATTGTTTCGGGTTCGGATCGGTTTCAGGTTATGTTTTGACTCTTGCGGTCAGTGTTTGGGTTGACCTGATTTTTCAAACCATGTCCAAAATATTTTTTCAGAATAAATTTCTATAGGACACAGTAAAAAAAAGTGGGCACCTCTATTTAGAAAATACTTTTCAACTTCTCACACTTATTTATATATTTGTACACTTTTACCTGTGAATAGTGGATACCTCCTAATCTACACACACGTAAACATGTGTATGTGTACATGTAAATACGATACATGCGTTTTTGTGTGCATCAAAAACGAAATGTGTGAAATGTATTTCATATTCTGAGAGAAGAAAAAAATCGTTCTTAACTGTAATACCGAAAAGAAAGAAGAATCAATGATCTTGATCATATTTCTTATATATATATTTTATTCCTCATGCAGTAAATTGAATATATTCTGATTCATATTCAAATACGTATTTATTTTCATCTGAAACATAGTTCTGGTCAAACTTTTTTGTGAAAACCCCAACAACCCGGCTTGCAAAAAGACCTAAATCTGACAAGAAATGATTGTTCTACAGTGAACCCGGCCCGTAGAAAGAAAATTAGAGTCTCCCGACCCGAAAAAAAATTAGGGACAACCCGATCCTATGCAAAACGCTATTCCATGATCCCGAGGTGTCCACTATTCAGAGGTTTTACTATACTTGAATATTAAAGAATATAGATATATCAGTTTTTCTATATAAAAGATAAAATTGGTATTAGAGATATAATTGTAGATTATTTTTCATAATTGCATTGAAACATGATTTACTTTCCTTTCATTTCCGATTAGGGTCGGATGCGGGTTGAAACATGTCGGTTTCGGGTCGGGTTGCGGGTTGATTTTGAAATAAAATTTTCAGGTCGGGATCTACCTGACCCATGCAGGACTCTACTGCACGGTAGTAAAAATTACGATTTCAGTGTAAATCATGGATTTTCGATGGAGAAAGTAATCAAAACATCCTGTATCCCTATATTCATCCTGTACTTTATTTATTTTATTTATTTTCAACCTTTTTGTATCAATAAAAAAATATTCAGTCGAAAAAATAGTGAATATGCATGAACGTTAAAAATATAGAAAGAACAACAAAAACAAGTAATAAATAACATAGAAAAAGGAAAAAGTATGGACTAGTCAAGAGTGACAACGTAACATAATAACGTCGTAAAAATTACTACCGTGCAGCGATCTATGGTTAAACATCCGTCACACCTACACACAACTGTATCAGTGAAAATTTATGTTATGCCAAAAAAGAGAAAAACTTTTAAATCAGCTTTAACCCTATGAGTATTGAGTCCATGTTTTCTCCCCATGGAGTTAAAAAATAAAAGAGTGGTGTAATAAAATTTTAAAATTTATTATGTGTCGTATTATTGCATGAAATAAACAATAGGCAAGATAATGAAATACTAATTTATATCATAATGTTTTGCTTGTATATTATATTATGGGGCACTAATGAGATTTGCAAAAATATTACCTAACGCTCAAGGGTTTTAAGGACTCATTTCAGCATATACATTTAAAAAAAGGAAAGTATCAACAAATAAATATTACTAAAATTATCAGCGTTCATGAACTAAATTAATTAGATTTCTATAAAAACCTCTCTGTGTCACGCTTTCGCTCTATTTAAATTATAAAATTGTTTAAGGGGTCTCAAGAGTTTTGCTTTTCCTCCGAAGATGCAAGTTTGCATCATGTAACATTTTGTTTTATTTCTGATTTCATATAACCCACAATAAAATGAAATATTTACCACTAATAGGTCAATATCTGTTTTATTGAACATAATTATTTCAATGTGGTACAAATCGTATTTAATTATTTTTAAAAAGTTTAAATTTAAAACAAAATTTAAAAACTTTTTTTGCCTGGTATTTGCTGCGCGCAATGTTGTAGAAAAAATATTACTTCAAAAATAACAAACAAAACTGATAATGATGTAAAATTGATATATCTTGAACTTATACTTCAATTTCAAGCAATTAAAAATTTATTTATTTTTTTAAATTGGCATTTTTTCAACAAAAAAATATTTTTTTTAAATATTTTATAATTTAAATTTAAATTCGGTAACATATGAAATAATGTATGTGATTGAACTTATGTTACTTTGTTATTGGAATGTGTCTTATTAAAAAATTTTGCCTTTCATCATTTTATTTTTCTTTACTTTCTATAATTTTTTAACAGCAATAAATTCAAAGGGTGGCCCGGGAGGGGAATTCTGCCCGAATATTAGGGATTATATGCTTATTAGCGGTATAGAAGTGCAAATCCCCCCCCCCTCTCGGAACTCTATAATGTCCCTCCTCCCTCCGGAGTTACAAAATCCTCACCCCTGGAGAAAAATGTATGATTTCAACACTGTGACTTTTTTGCCGCATTTTATACTCATTGAATTAATTTATCTCGACATTGCTCTATAAACTATAACCTCATGAAGGACGGTGGAATATATTTTATCCCAGTTAAGTTTAATCTAGATATGAACCAGAATTTTTCCATAAAATTTTATTTTAATAACTTTTTTTGAAAACAAAGTAAAAATGCATTTCCTTAAAGTAAAAATCCCTTTCCTTAAAGTAAAAATGCATTTCCTTAATTTCAAATATTTTTTTTTTCTAAAATTCTGGTCTGAATTCAGCAATGCAGAAACAAAATTACTTGGTCCTGGAAGAGTTAAAAACTCCTTATAACACACTTCCACTTCAAGAAGGTACAAATTCAGCTCATCCTGAAGAAGAGCGATTGTTTTCAAAACTATTGATGCGCACCTACATTTTCTGGATTTATAACATGTGTTTATTTATTTATATATTTCATTTCTCTACAATATTTTAAAGACCTGAGTAAAACAAAGTTAACGCGTGAATTGGAGAGCAAATTACAGAAAAGTACACGGAAATAACTTTTATTACAACTATTTTACGCGTAAATATCAATATGATTAAATACTGATATAACATCTCCGGAACCGTTCAGGTCGCTGTAGAGACCTACGAAAACACAAGCCTGGAAAACTGTATCCAAGAGCGATTTCAGGTTGTAAAACACGGATTAACAGATCTATTTGACAGTTGCCCCGGGTAATAAATTGTCCTTCCTCTTGATCACAGTCTAGAAAGTGTGTGTGTGTGCGTGAGGGGGGTCGATCATGTGACCTTATATTGCGTTGGATATATATCCCCCCTTCGACTGCCCCCCTTGATTTCGGCCCTGGAAAAGTTTGTAACCAGCTTTGCGCGTAATCTTCAGGGAAGCAGCACAGCTGGGGGATGTGTCAGAGGTATGCCTGGAATGTGGTCGAGAGCTTTCTAAGTCTGCGATGTGTTTCTCATTTTTTTCCCCAGCTTTTCCTTTTCGGGGAAACGGGGGGAAGCTTCATGGGACGCGCCCCATATTGCGCCCTTCTAATTAGATTTACAACTCATTTGCGCCCAGTATCTGTCAAGTTGTAGTTGAAAGGATTTGATGGTGCGTGGAGGGATGGTGGATATTCCCGATTAATGTCCGGTTTGAACGAGTTTGTAATAATGAACGGCATGAGAATATATGGGCCGCTTGTTCATTCAGAGATCTTCGCTTTAAAAGGCGGTTTTTATTTGATTTTAATTCGTTGCGATGTTGTTTAATGTAAACAAAGAATATATATAGATATATATTTGTAAATTGTTAACTATCGCAAACTACTATTTATGTATAAATTATTATTTGTTTATTAGCGACAACGTGGTAGTTATTGCTTTCATATTTTGAAGAAACATTGTTGTATATGTTATGTATCATATTTATTGTAAGCATGTTGCATCTTGAATATATTGTAAGCTTTTGTATATAAGTATATACGTATGTAAATGTGTAATGTAAGATGCGTGTATATCACAATATGTATGGATGCATGTATATACCGCAATTCTAACTCAGTTGTAGTTGAAAGGATTTGATGATGCGTGGAGGGATGGTGCATATTCCGATTAATGTCCGGTTTGAACGAGTTTGTAATAAGGAACGGCATAAGAATTTTAGGGGTTGCTTGTTCATTCAGAGATCTTCGATTTAAAAGGCGGTTTTTATTAGATTTTAATTAGCTACGATGTTTTTTAATGTAAACAAAGAATATATATATAAATGTGTGTGCGTGTGTGTGCATAAAATAAAGCTTTCTAATAACATAACTATTAAATCTGAAGATAATCGACAAAATATAAATTAATCATTAATAACAATAGATAAGAAAGATAGAAGATATATATCCAAAATTGCTTAATGCACTGATTAAAAAATAAATAAAAGTGTGGAAAAAAATCCAAATAAAAAACTTAATATCATTATAAAAATAAAAATGGAAATTTGACACTTTATCAAGGACATTATTCCACAATATTAGTAATTCGCAAATGATTTCTGTTTAAACATAGCAAGCGATCAAGCCGAAATTACTATGTTCAAATTGTCCGAACAACTCTGACACTACACATGAAAAAAAAAAAAAGTAAGAGTAGATTAGTAGTAAAAACAATACAATAAAAATACCAACTCAATACCTATATTTAAAAATGTAAAAAAGTCATAAAAAATCCAATTTAAGAAATAAAACGAAAAATCTTCATTTACCAATATGTATTATACTTTCTTGTATTATACTTACTACTACGTGAAGAAACGTTGTTGTATGTGTTATATGTATTATATGTATTGTAAGATGTTGTATATATTGTAAGTTTTGGTATGTAAGTATATACAGGGCTTGACAAATACGGTCGCCAGGTCGCCACTGACAACCAAGTTTTTCTATCTAGCCACCAAGTTATTTCCTCTGGCATTATTATTATTATTATTAGAATTTTTTGTATAAAAATTTTAACTAAGAATGTACTAAGTTTGTGTTTACTAAGAAATGAGCATTTTTAATTTGGTAAAAATTAAGTTCAATAAATGCAAATTTTAAAATAATAAAAGCAGAATTATTTGACTGACTTCGACAGGAAAATAGGCAAAAATTGTTTTGCCGCTTCGCTATTTCATCTGTGCCCCCCTCATCAGATATAGATTTTGTAGCATTCAACTCTCCGGACATTTCTAGAATTCGTCAATCAGTATTTCTCGAACATGCCAGATAATCCAGCTTTTACAGAATTTCTTTTTTTTTTAATTCTTTTTTTTTCATAGATAATTAATTTTGAGAAGTTTCATTAAAAAACTTGGTTTATATTATCTTTCTAAATTATGTAACTATTCTAAATTATATAGCTATTCTAAATTATGTAGCTATTCTAAATTATGTAACTAATAATCCTAAACTATGCTTGTTATTATTTTTTCCCAATTAATTCATAAAAAAAACTTCTATGCTTTTTGAAAATCAGTGACGGGGAAGAGTGGAGGTGGTATATTTTTTACATGCGACTGTAGAATTCTTTGCTGGCTACCAGATTTTAAGATTGGATACCAGATTAATGTCCGGTTTAAACGAGTTTGTAATAAGGAACGGCATAAGAATATATAGGTCGTTTGTTCATTCAGAGCATAAAACAGCATTTTTATACAATTTAATTTGTTTGATACTGAACGTCGAAAGAACGTTTGATATTGAACGTCGTTTAATGAATAGACTTTATAAAGAGAGAGAAAAAAAAACAAAAAAACAATTTTTTTAATTAAAATTTATTGTTAAAAGTTTAAAAAATGCATATAAAAATATTGCCATGTATTTGACAGAAAGAATATTTTCATATTTCATATAAAGGTAGGTCTATGGTCGGAAGTAGCACACTACAAGTAGCACACTACAAGTAGCGAAACTGTAGTAGTCGCTATTTTTTCTAATACTTTACAGTAAATAAAACATTTTGAACAATGTCATATAGAGAGTAACACGATACAAAAATCACTAGATAGCGAGCACTAACGCTATTTTTAACGCTAACTTGAGGAAAAGACAAATGTGTCATTCTACAAAACACGTGATCATAACCTGCTTTTTTTATAAAAAAAATATGTTCTGCTCAACAATTTTCAAATCTCAGATGCACTTGTTTATCGACGCATCGCATGAAGTCATAGATTTTTCCCATTGACACTTGCTGCTAAAATCAAGAAGCAACCCACCAAAGGAATTAATTTTCTTGCTGACAACACTTGTCTATTTACTAGTTATTAAGGCTTCATGTGTTAATACCGGTTTGATCAATTTAAAATTGCTTTATTTATAGATTTACTTATTGTTTGTATTTACAGTTGTTTCTCTGTAATTTTTTAGATTACAAAATTAGACAAATCAATATAATTAACTCTCAATAAAACTTAATACAATTAATGCATTAAGAGTGTGTTGTAGAGGTAAGTAAACAATTCTATTGATAAATATATGAATCATCAGTAATTTATGTCCCAATGCAATAATTATTGTAAGTACGGTAAATAAAATTTCTGCAGTATATGGTTGTGCATAAATATGCTAATAGTAGCCCCGTTGAATCGCTCTTCAAGAGATATAACTCTGTTTTCCTGCCTCCTGTAAAAATAAGGTGCAGTTTAAACGCATTTTTTATGTAACTATATTTAAATATTGAATGTATAACATATCTCTATTAATTTTTCTAAGAAAATTGTATTACGCATGTGTATAAACTAACATTTTGGCGACAAACACAAAACATTTTCTTGTACGTTATCTTTCTTAATTTACGCCCTTTGATCACTCAATTTTTTGCCACTTTTATATTATTTTCGCACTTTTGTGTTATAGTGGCCCCCAAGGATGAATTGCCAAGCGATCAAGATATATCGCCAAATTATAAAACATATATGACATTATAAAAATATATGATGTATATAACATTTTGGAACGTATATGGCCAAGTTATAGTCATGTATGACGCATACATGGTGTATGTATATGACCTGTGTATAAGACGTATATGATGTATATATGACATATAAGACGTAAATTATCTGTATATAATGACGTAAATGGCACATATGTGAGTATATGCAT
The DNA here is from genome assembly GCA_963931845.1 of Maratus michaelseni. Classification (NCBI taxonomy): domain Eukaryota; kingdom Metazoa; phylum Arthropoda; class Arachnida; order Araneae; family Salticidae; genus Maratus; species Maratus michaelseni. Next base: position 109,668,455 of record OZ007595.1, read on the forward strand.
GAGTATATATAATACATATATAATAAGCTTTGCGATGATCTTGGCGAAATCATAGCTTCAACCTTGGCATAATCGTAATTGTGGGGACCGCTATAACACGAAAGTACCAATTTTTTTTTTCAAAATCTTCTCGACAAGCATCTTTACTATTGTCAAATATTTCAAATCATCATGTATTTGAAATATTTAGCAATGTTACATTTTTTGTTGCAGATGCATTTTCCCCCTTTGATTGTGGAATTTTTAAAACAAAATTGTTTCAAAAATTGTGTATTATATAAATTTTTCTACAATCGGTCAGAGACTTAATGCCCTCGGTTATATCGCACTTATTTGATTGTATCCAGATGTTATATAACGAGGGGTAACTGTAATATTTAATCCGGCTCCACAATTTCCAGTGTAGATTGAATCCTTTGATAACATCTGAAAGTAGCGAAGTATAGTGACTACCTTTGAAAAGTATTTTGTAACAAGTAATTGTAGTTGTAGTTAACTATATTTTCGATAAAGTAGTTGTAGTTCGCTACAATATATATAGTAGTTTTTCCGATCGCTGAGAAAATAATGAAAATAACTTGTCATAATGTGATAACATACCACAAGTCATACTAAAAAATACATTTAATAATACTACAAGAAGTTTGTGCATCCTTTTATAAATCCGACACACGGTTATTTAAAAGTAAAGACAAAAAACTCGTCCTAACCTGAATTCCATTAAAAATTCACATGTTAATAGACTTAATGGCTAATTTGAGACCTTTAATAAATCAATATTTAATAGCGAATGCAAAGATTTCTTTTAGGGTGAATCGAGATTATCCCTTAGCGATATTGAGAATTTTGAATGCAAATTTAAAGGCATGGAACATTTTAAGGGGTCAGTAGACAGTAAAAACATGTTTGTTATGTATAAGCCAATTGCTTTGAAACTGGGCATAATAATTTAGTGCTGTTTATAGGTGAAAAATTGTGGATTGAAAATAAGATACTTTGACAGAGCTTCTTTGACAGACATTTTCATGTAATGTTTTAATTTGAGAAATTCTTATATATTGTAATATATTTTAAGGACCCTTCAATTTTCTATTTAATAGTAGTTGTAAAATAATAATAATAATAATAATTTGTAGTCATGATTTACTTTCTTCTTTTAATATTTATTTTTTCATTAACTTTTCTGTGAAAGAAAATTTACCTCTATTATAAAATAAACTAAGGTTAAAAAAGGCTCATAAATATTTTTCAATATCATACTCATTAAAAAATTTGCTTGTACTGTCACTCCGCTTAAAGCATCATCAACATTAGCTTCCAAGGGGTGATAATTTAACTAGGATTCCCCTCTCACCTCTATAGAGGTGAGAGGGGCTCGACTTTTATACCAGATTTCGGGCTCGTGCTATAAGTGAAAATTTCATTTATTTACAAATTAAGGGTGACAACTTACTATTTGAGGAACAACAATGCAGTCTAAGTTTCATAAATTATTTTACGATTGTTTAAATACAACTTGAAAGAGAATTGAATTGTTATCAATTGAATATAACGAGAATTATTCTATCTGATTCTGAAACCTTTGCACGATGAGTTTTAGTAACATAAAGAAGCTCATATCCCTTGTCTACCCACGTTTTCTGTTTGAAGTCTTTGTCCAGAAATACTGAAAAACAAAATTCATGTATTTCTGCTGTAGTTGTACAATGATATTTTAAAAGCTGAAACTGGGACTTTTGCAAATTTCTGTCAGTGGTTGGGTATAAATAACAAATTTGCTATTTTAAACAGATTTTTCAGAGCTATGAAAATCACAAATTATTGTCGTAAGGAGTATATAGGATTAATACTTATTTCTACGTAAGAAGAGATTTTTTACTGAGAAAATTAATCTTGAAACAACTTTAAAATGCTATTAACAATTTTCTACTGCGTACTTTAGATATCGGGATCGAGCTCTAAAACACACACAAAATGACTCCAAAAATTTCGGGCTTGGGTGGGACTGGATTTCAAATCGTCGGGCTCGGGCTCCGAAAAAAAGAGCCCGAACTTATCTCTACACTGTAAAAAAAAAAAAAAAAAAAAAAAAAAAAAAAAAGCTGCCAATTTTGGACACTAGTGGAAAACCACTTAATTTACAGAAAATATCTGTATATTTTCATTAAAACATTTTTTTCTGTAATAAAATATTGATCTTTTCTGTAAAAATTACAAAATCCACATTTGTTTACAGTAAAAAACTGTTTTTCTTTAAAACAGTTTTTTCTGTAAAAACTACAGCCTTTTTCTTTCAAACTTACAGATTTTTTTTTTTTTTTTTTACAGTGTATGTTTTACTGTATATGCAAAAAACATGCAAAGTATTTTTGTTTTTAAAAATCGTGCTTTCCATAGCTCAAACAATCACAAATTTCTGATTGGAAAAGGAATTATAAAAATATGAGAATTACCAGAAAAGAAATCTGTCGAAATTATTTACAAGATATCTTTAAAAAAGAACTGTCTAAAATGTCAAGGATCTGTAATCTTAAGTTTTAAATGACATCAAGGATTCCTTTGCTCTCTTAGTAAAGAGGGTACACAAAAAGGAGCTTTTATTTAACAATTTTATCTATTGATTGTAATTCATATGATTAAGTTTCAAAAGAGCCTGGGATTTTTTTCTTTCCTCACATAGCTATTTATAAGAAACTTTTAAAGTATCAGTTTCCTAATCATTTATTATTCCATTAAATCAATAATCAGAATAAGTATATTTTATTCTTTGGCGTATTATATGTTTAGAAATATTGTTCACCGTAAATAAACTGACATTGGTGAGCCAATTTCTTGATTCATTACTTTCCTTGGAATGAAGAAACAGATATTTCAAAGACTTCGAACATATATGTTAATTTAATCGTCAAAAGATTACCTAATAAAAATATATTTAGATTTTTTTCAACGGAAAATCTCTCTCTCTCTCTCTCTCTCTCTCTCTCTCTCTCTCTCTCTCTCTCTCTCTCTCTCTCTCTCTCTCCCCCTCTCCTCTCCTCTCCTCTCTCTTTCTTAAGGCTGTTGGTCAGATAAGATTTCGAATTTCCCTTGCTAATGTTAAACCTATGGACGTGAGATGATGTATTCGTATTTTTAAAATACCTCCTTAGTAAATAAATATTTCTGTATACTATTCTTAAATTGCCTTTTTCTTTATTAGCTGTCAAAATATTTCTAAAATATCACTAAATTTATAATTTTATGTGTTAAAATCTTAGCGAAACTGAATGAGAATTTAACACTTCACATAAATTTACGTATATATTTTAGAAATATTTTGACAGCTTAAAAAAAAAAAAAAAAAAAAAAAAAAAAAAAAAAAAAAAAAACGATGTTTCAAGAAAAGTACACGCACACACACACACACACACACGCACACACACACAAAATAAATAAATAAATAAATAAAATTTAAAAAAAATGAGAAGATATTTTATAAATATGAATGCATCACATGGCCATAGGTTTAATATTAGCCAGGGGAATTTGAAATCTCACTGATGAAGAGCCATACTTAGTCCAGGTAAAGTTTATAAAGAAAAAGACATAATGTTGCTAAGCATCAAAATATGAAGCATTTGTAATAAGCTTTTTTTTAATACATAAATGAACTAAGTTATTCTTAAATACTCGGTAAGATCCAACTTTCAAGTATAATACAATGTCATACACCTTATTATTTATTTATTTATTTATTTATTTTTGTTAAATATTTCTGACTATTAAAACTGATTTCGATTTGGCAGTTACAAAGAAAAGGAATGGTAGGGGTTGCACATGAGGAAATTTCAACAAAATTAGTAATGTCCATCTGATTAATCATTAGTGTTGTATCGGTAAAAAGCAATCTCTTTACGTGGGTATCATTAATTTATTAGTGAATAATAATTAAAAACTCTTTCTTTAGAAAAATACATTCGAGAAATAAATGGAAGAAATGCAGTTTGTATTTGAGACTTAAAAGTCGTATGTTCTAAAAAAGAAAATGAATTGTAAAACTGTTACATTTGTCTTTATTTTAGTTTAGACGAATATTTCATTACCAGTGGACTCGTGCCAATATTTCGCACTATTTTTTTAAAAATTATTATTATTAATATTTAATATTTTAGATGCAGGTTTAAACGTCTAAAGAAAAATTAAGAAAAAAAATATTAGAAGCTTGCAACAATGCATCGGGTTCTTCAAAAATACTTCATTTTTAGATCTCGCAGACAGTTTTTCTTGTGAATGTAAAAGTCTGTCAATGTCTTCAAATAAAACTATTATGGTGATATTCATCTAAAACTTAGTATTTATTTCTATTATTTGCATTTACAAACATTCTATCAAAATTACAACAATGCATCGGGTTCTTCAAAAATAAATGCTTCATTTTTAGATATCTCAGAAAGTTTCTTTTGTGGATGTAAAAGTCATTCAGTGTCTTCAAATAAAACTATTATGGTGATATTCATCTAAAACTTAGTATTTATTTCTATTATTTGCATTTACAAACATTCTATCAAAATTACAACAATGCATCGGGTTCTTCAAAAATAAATGCTTCATTTTTAGATATCTCAGAAAGTTTCTTTTGTGGATGTAAAAGTCATTCAGTGTCTTCAAATAAAACTATTATGGTGATATTCATCTAAAACTTAGTATTTATTTCTATTATTTGCATTTACAAACATTCTATCAAAATTACAACAATGCATCGGGTTCTTCAAAAATAAATGCTTCATTTTTAGATATCTCAGAAAGTTTCTTTTGTGGATGTAAAAGTCATTCAGTGTCTTCAAATAAAACTATTATGGTGATATTCATCTAAAACTTAGTATTTATTTCTATTATTTGCATTTACAAACGTTCTATCAAAATTACAACAATGGATCGGATTCTTCAAAAGTAAATGCTTCATTTTTAGATATCTCAGAAAGTTTCTCTTGTGGATGCGAAAGTCATTCAGTGTCTTCAAATAAAACTATTATGGTGATATTCATCTAAAACTTAGTATTTATTTCTATTATTCGCATTTACAAACATTCTATCAAAATTACAACAATGCATCGGGTTTTTCAAAAATAAATGCTTCATTTTTAGATATCTCAGAAAGTTTCTCTTGTGGATGTAAAAGTCATTCAGTGTCTTCAAATAAAACTATTATGGTGATATTCATCTAAAACTTAGTATTTATTTATATTATTCGCATTTACAAACATTCTGTTAAATTTACAACAATGCATCGGGTTCTTTAAAAATAATTGCTTCAATTTTAGATCTCTGAAAAAGTTTTCCTGTGGAAGTAAAAATCATTCAATATCTTCAAATAAAACTGTTATGATGATATTCATCTAAAACTTAGTATTTATTTATATTATTCGCATTTACAAACATTCTGTCAAATTTACAACAATGCATCGGGTTGTTTAAAAATAATTGTTTCAGTTTTAGATCTCCGAAAAAGTTTTCCTGTGGATGTAAAAATCATTCAGTATCTTCGAATAAAACTATTATGATGACATTAATCTAACACTTAGTATTTATTTATATTCTTCGCATTTACAAATAGTCTGTAAAAATTACAACAATGCATCGGGTTGTTAAAAAGTAAATGCTTCATTTTTAGATCTCCCATAAAGTTTTCCTGTGGAAGTAAAAGTCATTCGTTGTCTTCAAATAAAACTATTATGGTGATACTAATCTAAAACTTAGTATTTATTTATATTATTCGCATTTACAAATATTCTGACAAAATTAATTTTTTCTCATCAGTATATAAACATACCTTTACCTGAACCCATTTCGCTATTTACACGGATCAGAAAGCAACATATATGAGTTAAAATTTAATTCCTGAGGTGAATTACAAATAATTTATAAATTAGACAAATTTGAACATTATTTATGCCTTTTGAAATAAAATAACATCATAAATATTGACTATAAGTATAGAATTAAAAATGTTTATTTTTGCACTCACGAAAATATTTCTCTCCATTCGCCTTTTCTTTTAAGAACTAAAGTCAAATTCCATTATTGAACTTGTCAAAAGTTTAGAAACTTGTTTTTTTTTATTCAAATTCTCCATTTGAAAATGTTTTATTAAAATGAATTAAAATCTGAAATGCAATAATTATATATGACAGAAACTTTTTTCCCCTCCAATACGCCAAAATCCAAATAAAAAATGCAGCCATGATATAGAATGTTTTTGAAACAGGAAGGAAACAGTTCTTATTATAATTTTATATCCACATAAAATGATAATGCACATATAATTATAATAGACATATAAATATATTTAACATAGAATTATACTGGCGCATTTAATTATAGAAATTTTCAATTTGCTGTAATTCTATTTGCCATTAAATTTTCTAAACGTTTATTGAATGTTGATTTTCTAATACAGGGAGAAGTATGTTCAACAATTAGTTGAACTAATACTAAACTAAACTAATACTAATACTAAACTAATACTAAACTAAACTAAACTAAACTGAACTAATACTGAACTAAATAATACTTCATTACACATTTTGAATGATAGTATACTATTAAGACTATTCTGAAATCCGAATTGGCTGCTTTCTGACACATTATTTATTTATTTATTTATTTATTTATTATTATTATTATTTTATTTATTTATTTATTTTTTATTTTATTATTGTTATTATTTTTTTTTCCAAACGTGTCAAATCGGCAGGTACGCACTCTTGTTAAGAAATTATATAATCAAACTGTTTTTTTTTTCTTTTTTTCGTATTTAGGTAAAAGCAGAAGATCTTTAGAAAACGCTGTCAAAATTGACGTTTTGAACCGAATTTCTGGATGTGACAGCGCAGGAAAGGGGAAAAAACTGCCATCCTGAGACAACAATCCCTCATAACTCAAGATGTAATTCATTTATGCGTGGGAGAATGTAAAAAAAAAATGTTCAATTACAAATCACTTCAATAATCATGCTTGTAAGTATTATCATACTTTTATGTTTAAAAATGAGTCAGAAAATCTGTCAAAAAATTTCGTGTTGATGAGCGAGGAAAAATGTTTTTTGTGAACTGATGAGCGATTGCATTATTGCAAAGATTGCATTATTTAGTTCAAAATGTAGCTTTTACCGATCTTTAAATGAATACGATAAGCAAAAGAAAACATGAATGTTTTAACGCATTAAAATAACTCAACATATGCAAATATATTTTACCACATTTGACAATTTTATAAGTAAATAAAACAGATCTTCATTTGAAAATGTATGTACAGGGTGTTTTCTCTTGTATACTATAATTATATTATATAGTTATATTATATAGTTATATTATAATTATTATTAATAGTATTAATTATTAATAGTATTTATCATGTTTATCAGTAAAACATGATTATTCAACATAAAAATGTTTACTTAAGAATTGATAGCATCCGAAAAACCTATATTCCAGGCAGAGAAAACTGATTAATACATTAAAAATAATAATAGTTATAAAACTACTCGGAAACGTTTCCGAAAATCAATGGCAGCTAAAGAAACCCAGTTTCCATAAATGTATGTACAGGGTGTTTTCTCTTGTATACTATAATTATATTATATAGTTATATTATATAGTTATATTATAATTATTATATAGTATAATTATTATTATAATTATTATTAATAGTATTAATTATTAATAGTATTTATCATGTTTATCAGTAAAACATGATTATTCAACATAAAAATGTTTACTTAAGAATTGATAGCATCCGAAAAACCTATATTCCAGGCAGAGAAAACTGATTAATACATTAAAAATAATAATAGTTATAAAACTACTCGGAAACGTTTCCGAAAATCAATGGCAGCTAAAGAAACCCAGTTTCCATAAATTATTGTTGACCAATAGCTAATTCCTAGTTTTAGAGGTATTAGTTCCAGATGCAAATTTTTTTTTAATATTGTTATTGTTAATACAAAAATACTAATAAATAATAAATAATACGTTAATACTACGTAAAAGTAGTTATTATTATTATTATTATTATTATTATTATAAGTTACGAAATTTAATTATTTTTATACAGTCTTTGAGTTTTATAAGTTGTATTTAGAAAAACTTTACCACATTTGACAATTTTATACGGAAATAAAACAGATTTTCGTTTGAAAATGTATACAGGGTGGGCTACATTATCGTTGACCAATAGCAAATTCCTAGTTTTAGAGGTATAGTTCCAGATGCAAAGATATTTCAAATGTTCTGCATCATACCAAAATCTATTTACGTGAAAGTAGTTACTATTATTATTTTTTTTTTTTTTTAAGTTACGAAATTAAAATTTTTATACAGTTTTTGAGTCTTATAAGTTATATTTAGAAAAACATTCTCCATTCTTTAAGAAGTAAAGCAGTACAAATTCAATTCTTCTATGACCAAAATTTACAGTTATGCTTCTTCCAATTTTAAGAATTTTCGCTATTTTCTAACACTAATAACGCGTTTTCCGTTTTCAGTGCCACAAAACGCTGAAAATTCTTCATATAATTCAAAATATCATAACTCGGTAAAATTTAATAGCACAAAAACAAAATTTATACTATTAAATATGTGGCTATACTATTAAACATTAATGGTGTAATTTCACCGCTGAAAACTAATTGAAAAATTAATTCAAATTAGAAATTTATACTGTTTTAGAAAATGGAAAAAGATTCTCTAAGTAGGATCCTGGGACGGTATAAAAATTTTAATTTCGTAACTTAAAAAAAAAATAAACTAATTTGACGTAAATGAATTTTTAAATCATACACTGTAAAAAAAAAGAAAAAAAAAAGTTTTTTAATTCAGGAAAATATAATATAACACACAAACGAAAATATACAATAACCTCTTGAATTCTGAATTACCTAAGATTCCAAAAAGCGGTCTTAATCTCTAAAATCCTCAGAAACTAATATATTTTAGAAATTTAACGAAGCATTTATGGAAACTGGGTTTCTTTAGCTGCCATTGATTTTCGGAAACGTTTCCGAGTAGTTTTATAACTATTATTATTTTTAATGTATTAATCAGTTTTCTCTGCCTGGAATATAGGTTTTTCGGATGCTATCAATTCTTAAGTAAACATTTTTATGTTGAATAATCATGTTTTACTGATAAACATGATAAATACTATTAATAATTAATACTATTAATAATAATTATAATATAACTATATAATATAACTATATAATATAATTATAGTATAACTATATAATAATTATACTATTAATAATAATTAATACTATTAATAATTAATAATTAATTATTAATATAAACATTAAAAATAACAAAATTTTGTTACTCTTGTTGTATCTATAAATTCAGTTTCGCAGCTGAAAATGTTTAATTGAGAATTGATAACATTTTAAAAACTCACATTCCGGTTTGACAAAACTGATTAATACTTTATAAAAATTACTTGGAAACGTTTCCGAACATTCATGGCAGCAAAATAAACTTTTTTTTTCTAAATGCTTCTTTAAATCTCGAAACTGTATTGGTTTCCGAGGAGTCTAAAGATAAAGAACGCTTTTTGGAATCGTGAATATCTCGGAAAAAGTTATATTATATATTTCTATGCTATATTATATTATGTATATCATATTATAATCTATATCTATATCTAATTATCTATAATAATATATATATCTAAATATAATCTATTACATCAATATTATATATATATATATATATATATATATATATATATATATATATATATATTGTATATATATATATTATATATTTCTAATCAACCAGCATTGATGCGAAGGAAGGAGTGTAAATATATGGAGAGGGTCTCATTCGCCAATACAATCTTGTTCAAATTGAAACAATGGAACAATATTGTATTGTTGGATAAGAGCCACTCCTTATATTTACATTTAGAAACCATACCATTACCATACAAACATTTGTCGTTTTTACAGTGTGAAGAACAACATTTAAAACATTTTTGCAATTGGAACTATACCACTAAAACTGACGGTTTAAAAATTAACTATTGGTCAACTCGATTGGTCAACAACAATTAGTCGATTTAAAAAAAACTAGATATCTTTATATTTAAATATTTTTCACATTAAGGAAAAAAAATATATATTTAGTGCGTTTCTTTTGTTACCCATTGACAATAACAAATACTAAAATAAACTTCTTACTGGCTGTTTTAAGAAATATTATCTGTTGTTTTTATTTAAAAACTCTATATAGTTATGAAAGATTATTGAATGAACAGAAACAAAGTTTTGTTATAAAATAATGTTAAAATTTATATAAATGAATGAAAAATGGTATATATTTATTGAATAAAATATGTTATTTTATTGAAATGTCATTTTGACAGTTGGGGTGTATTGTGTATTTAGAAAAGATAGCGTATGATAAAATAACCAATAATTATTAATAATACGTAATATATATTACAATAATTATTATTATAATTTTGATAATGAAAATATTGAATTATCACGTAAATTACTATAAAGAAAACAAATAAAACCAATTATTTCGATTAGCTTAGTAAATTATGAATAGGCAAAAGATATAGTATAAGCCTCTAACAACTAAAGCTGTTGAAAGAGAGAAATGGAAATATACCGTCGAACAGAAAAAATATCACACGCCATCCATGTAAAGTCCTTTAAATTTCGACAATGAAAATATCGAATTACCACGTAAATTTCTCCAAAGAAAACAACTAAAACCAATTATTTTGATTAGCTTGGTAAATTATGAATAGGCAGAATATATAGCAGAAGCCACTAAAACTGTTGAAAGGAAGAAATGGAAATATATCGTCGCGTCGAATTAAAAAAAAAATGTGATACGCCATCCAAATAAAATCCTTTAAATTTCGACAATGAAAATATCGAATTATCACGTAAAATTCTCTAAAGGAAACAATTAAAACTAATTATTTCGATTAGATTGGTAAATTATGAATAGGTAGAAGATATAGTAGAAAACTTTAACAACTATATCTGTTGAAAGAGAGAAATGGAAATGTAGCGTCGAATAGGAAAAATATGAATGACACGCTATCCATGTAAAGTCCTTTAAATTCCGACAAGGAAATCGGATGAACTCCTAAACTGTTCTAATTAAAACAATTAAAACAATTTATTTTGATTGGCTTGGTAAATTATGAATGGGCAGAAGATATATAGTAAAAGCCTCTAATAACTAAAACTGTTGAAAGAGAGATATGAAAATATACCGTTGAATAGAAAAATATGATACGCTATCCAAGTAAAATCCTTTAAATTTCGACAATGAAAATAGCGAATGATCCCCTAAATTGCTCTAAATAAAACACTTAAAACTAATTATTTTGATTGCCTTTGTAAATTATGAATAGGTAGACGATATAGTAGAAGCCTGTAATATCTAAAACTGTTGAAAGAGAGAAATGGAAATATACCGTCGAATTAAAAAAATATGATACGCCATCCAAGTAAAATCCTTTAAAATTCTGTAGTGAAAATATCGAATGATCCTCTAAATTGCTCTAAATAAAACAATTAAAACTAATTATTTTGTTTGGCTTGGTAAATTATGAATAGGCAGAATATATAGTTGAAGCCTTTAATAATTAAATCATTTGAAAAAGTGAAATGAAAATATGGCGTCGAATAGAAAAAAAATATGATATCCAAGTAAAATCTTTTAAATTTCGATAATGAAAATATCGAATTATTACGTAAATTACTCCACAGAAAACAATTAAAATGAATTATTTTGATAGACTTGGTAAAATATGAATAATTAGAGGTATAGTAGAAGCTTCTAATAAATAAATCTGTTGAGAGAGAGCGAAAATATAGCGTCGAATATGAAAAAATATGAATAACACGCCAACCAAGTAAAAGCCTGTAGTGTAATACCTTATATGTAAGTTCTTGTAATGAAGGAATGAAAAAGTGTGAAAAAGCTTTTGAAATGCTTTAAAAAACTTAAGAGGTAAAACAGTAACGTTATTCATGTGATAGATATTTGATTTATCGTATATGCGCCTATTATAATATTAACCCATTAAGGACTAGCAGCACCATATGGTAACGGAATAGCGGCCAATAATTTTCCTGTTTAAGTACCAGTATTTTTTAAGAGAAATATTCTTTTTAATGGATGACAGAAATTCCGCTATAAAAAGGGACCAAAGTTGCTATTCTAAAAAACTGGTACGAAATGCAATTTTTGCATTTTAAAGAGAAAAACAATTCCGTCATTAACGGGTTAATATAAAATAAAAGCGCAACGGAAAAGATGCTTTGAGAAAAATAATGATTAACCCTTCTTTGCATGAGTTTTTCTTTTACAATTGTGTTTTTTTATACATATATTAAATATTAGACACCAGAAATTTTAAGATAGATTTTTAACTTTGTTCAGCAACATAGTTCACCGGAAATTTACTGGATTAATATTTCTATATAAATATAGTGGTGGCGAAGAAGTTGATTTATTTATTAAAAGTTAAATAAAAAGTGATGGAAATTTACATCACTATGCAATTAAGGGTTAAAAAATATTATTAAAAATTAATTTCAAATGTCAATTTTTTTTTTCCTTATCGCATCCATACGACTTTTAAAATTATTTAGGCAATATTGACGAAAATATCACTGTTTTTATACATATTCTAAATAAAATGTAATATGTATTTTAAGAATTTAATGTATAATACTTGAGCAGTACTTTTCCGCTCATAAACGTAACTTAACATCCGATATTGTTAAGGGGATGTTAATTACAGCAACTACACGTTTAAAAATGCCTTTTCTAATCTTCAAAATTTAAACATGTTTTCTAAACTACTGAAAATTAAGCCCATACAAAACTATTGTGATTACTATAAAAAGCTATAAATAGATATTACGCTTCAGTTTGCTACTTTAAACATTTTACTGGAAATTTAAAAGTATATATTAAATTTACGTTTGTTTTTTTAAATACGTTCCGATATATTTCAACGTTAAAAAAATTATGGGACATCTACAAAACAAATTCTGATTGGAATAAAAACCTATAAATTGATATAATGCATCAATCTGTGTCTGTTTTAAAAATTTTACTAAAAAATTTAAAATTATATAGTAAATTTACATTTAAAAAAATGCATTTAGTACATATACTTCAACGTTAAAAAGGAATAGAACGATCACGTATATAACGTATAAACTGACAAAATTTGTTTTTATTCATAAAATATTTTACTTCGTCATATTCAGTCAAACAAAATAATCTGTCTTAAGCGTATAAAAAGAAAATAATCTGCATTATAAATGTCATTATGATGTCGTATAAAAAGTATAGTGATTGGATTAACTATTTGAAAGGGAAATAGATAAACTCAAATGATCATTCCAGTGCACATTAGATGAAATCGCTTGCATTATTTCACTCTTCTTCCGGAAATTCAGCAATAGTAAAATAACTATGAAGTACTTTGGATTTGTTTTTTCATCAGAAAAAATCGCATTAAAATGTCCACTTAAAATGTTCATTGTTTATGTATGATACAAGAAAAAAAAAACATGTAAAATAATTTTACTGTTTTATCCGGATATAAATGTATTGCAATGATGAGAATTTCAAGCAATTTATGTGATAATTTATTAAGGGGCCAGCCAAATCAAAGGTTTGAAATGACGAAAATTCATCATGGATGAGGAAACCTGTAATTAATTTACACTATCACTTCCTTTTGTATTTACTTATTTATGTTTCAGAAAAATAATATTAATAATTGTTAAATTGTAATAATAATAATAATAATAATAATTGTTAAATTGTAAAAATAATATTAATAATTGTTAAATTGTAATAATAATAATAATAATAATTGTTAAATTGTAATAATAATAATAATAATAATAATAATAATTGTTAAATTGTAATAATAATAAAAATAATAATAATAATAATAATAATAATAATAATAATAATAATAATAATAATTAAGGGTATCCGAAAGGTTTGAAATGACGAAAATTCATCATGGATGAGGAAACCTGTAATTAATTTACACTATCACTTCCTTTTGTATTTACTTATTTATGTTTCAGAAAAATAATATTAATAATTGTTAAATTGTAATAATAATAATAATAATAATTGTTAAATTGTAAAAATAATATTAATAATTGTTAAATTGTAATAATAATAATAATAATAATTGTTAAATTGTAAAAATAATAATAATAATTGTTAAATTGTAATAATAATAATAATAATAATAATAATAATAATAATAATAATAATAATAATAATAATAATAATAATAATAATAATAATAATTGTTAAATTGTAATAATAATAATAATAATAATAATAATAATAATAATTAAGGGGATCCGAAAGGTTTGAAATGACGAAAATTCATCATGGATGAGGAAACCTGTAATTAATTTACACTATCACTTCCTTTTGCATTTACTTATTTATGTTTCAGAAAAATAATATTAATAATTGTTAAATTGTAACAATAATAATAATAATAATAATAATAATAATTGTTAAATTGTAAAAATAATAATAATAATTGTTAAATTCTAATAATAATAATAATAATAATTGTTAAATTGTAAAAATAATAATAATAATTGTTAAATTGTAATAATAATAATAATAATAATAATAATAATAATAATAATAATAATAATAATAATAATTAAGGAGGCTAGAAAGGTTCGAAATGAGGAAAATTGATCATGGATGAGGAAACCTGCAATTAATTAACACTATAACATCTTTTGAATTGATTTACATATGTTTCATAAAAATAAAAATAATTGTTAAACTGTAAAATAAATAAATAAGTAAAAATAATAAAAATTAAGGGATTTAGAAAGATTTGAATTGACGACAGTTGATGATGGATCAGGAAACTTGCAATTAATTTACACTATGACTTCCTTTTGCATTTATTTATATATGTTTCGTAAAAATAATTATCAGATTGTAAAAAAATAAAAATTGTAACAATAGATTGTAATAATAAATATTGTAATAATAATAAAGATTAAAGAGGCCAGAAAGTTTCGAAATGAAGAAAATCGATCATGGATTTGGAAACCTGTATTTGATTTACACTATCACTTCTTTTTGCATTTATTTATACATGTTTCATAAAAATATAAAATAATAATAACTGCTAAATAGTAAAAATAAATAAATAAATAAATAAATAAAAATGAAAATTAAGGGGGCCAGAACGGTTTGAAATGACGAAAAGTGATCATGGATGAGAAAACCTGTAATTAATTTACGTCATCACTTCTTTTTGTATTTAGTTATTGTTTCAAAAAACTAAAAATAATAATTGCTAAATAGTAAAAAAACAAAAACAAAAAAAAAAAAACAATAATAAAAATTATTTGGGCCAGAAAGGTTCCTAATGACGAAAATTAATCATGGATGGGGAAACTTGCAATTAATTTACATTATCACTTCTTTTACATTTATTTATATATGTTTCATAATAATAATAATAATAATAATAATAATAATAATAATAATAATTGCTAAATAGTAAAAAAATGAAACTAAAATTAAATTTAAGGGGGCTAGTAAGGTCTGAATTGACGAAAATTGATAATGGATGAGAAAACCTGTAATTAATTTACACCATTACTTCTTTTTGTATTTATTTTTTTATGTTTCAAAAAAGTAAAAATAATAATTGCTAAACAGTAAAAAATAATAATAATAATTATTATTATTATTTGGGCCAGAAAGGTTCCTAATGACGAAAATTAATCATGGATGGGGAAACATGCAATTAACTTACATTATCACTTCTTTTACATTCATTTATATATATGTTTCATAAAAATAAAAATAATTGTCAGAATGTAAAAAAACAATAATAAAAATTAAGGAGGCCAGAAAGGTTTGAAATGACGACGCTTGATCATGGATGAGGAAACCTGCAATTAATTTACACTATCACTTCTTTTTGTATTTATTTATATATGTTTCATAAAAAAATAATTGATAAGTAATTAAAAAAAATGAAATTAAAATTAAAATTAAGGGGTCCAGAAAGATTTTGAAATGACGAAAATTAATCATGGATGAGAAAACCTGTAATTAATTTACACTATCACTTCTTTTTGAATTTATTTATTTATGTTTAAAAAATAAAAATAAAAATTAAGGAGGCCAGAAAGGTTTCTAATGACGAAAATCAATCATGGATGAGGAAACCTGCAATTAATTTACTCTATCACTTCTTTTTGTATTTATTTATTTATGTTTCATAAAAATAATAATAATTGCTAAATAGTAAAAATAAATAAATAAAAATAAATAAGGGGGACACAAAGGTTTGAAATGACGAAAATCGATCATGGATGAGAAAACCTGTAATTAATTTACACAATCACTTCTTTTTGCATTTATTTATTTATATTTCGTGAAAATAAAATAATAAAGAATAATTGCTGAGTTGTAAAATATATATAAAAATTAAGAGGACCAGAAAGGTTTGAAATGACGAAAATTGATCATGGATGAGGAAACCTGTAATTAATTTACACTATCACTTCCTTTTACATTTATTTATTGATGTTTCATAAAAATAAAAATAGTAATTGTTAAATTGTTAAATTGTGAAAAAAAACTATAATAAAATATTTAATATTGTACCACAAAATTAATCTTAAAAAACTAGTTTTGTCACTAATTTGAAGTCTGGGTTCCATAATTTTGAATAGTCATTTCTTTTTTACACTGCTTCTTAGGCTGTCTCTGGATTATACCTGAAACAAAAAACAAATTGTATTTTTTTTAATACAATAAAAAATTCAAACACAATAAAATATTATCATTTTTCTACTTTCTAGTTAACTTGAAAAAAAAAAATAATAATAATCGTTTGTTCGTATTTGCGGTACAATCGATACGAATATTGTACCTCAGTATTGAGGTACAATCGATAATTTTGAATAGTCATTTCTTCTTTGCATTGCTTATTAGGTTGTCTCTGGATTATACCTGAAACAAAAAACAATTTATATATATATATATATATATATATATATATATATATATATATATATATATATTTTTTTTTTTTTTTTAATATAATACAAAATTCAAACACTATAAAATATTATCATTTTTCTACTTTCTAGTTAACTTAAAAAAAAAAAAAAAAAAAAAAAAAAAAAAAAAAAAAAATCATTCGTTCGTATTTGAGGTACAATCGATACGAATTGTACCTCAGTATTGAGGTACATTCGATAATTTTGAATAGTGATTTCTCCTTTACATTGCTTATTAGGTTGTCTCTGGATTATACCTGAAACAAAAAACAAATTATAATTTTTTTTTTTAAATATAATAGAAAATTCAAGCACTATAAAATATTATAATTTTTCTACTTTCTAGTTAACGTGGGAAAAAAAAAAAAAAAAAAAAAAAAAAAAAAAAAAAAAAAAACGTTTGTTCGTATTTGAGGTACAATCGAGAGACAACGTAATAAGCACTGTAAAGCAGAAATGACGACTCAAAATATGGAACTTGGAAAACAATATTAAAATTTTTACTATTGTATTATATACAATTTAACAATTATTTTGTATTTCTTTTAAAGCTTAAATGAATGCATGTGAAAAAGAAGTTATAATCTAAATTAATTAAGTAAATATTACATTTAATTCATACATTTATTTCACAAATAAACATGCATTTCAATAAACTGTATTTTTTCTTCTTTTTTTAATGCAAATCAACGGATGTTGCTTTTGCAACATTCGTTTCTTTGACTGGCATTTATTTGTAGCCAGAGCTTTACAAAATCTGCCAATTTTTCCACTTTTATTTACTTGTTTTCTCTCTTAAATTTTAGAAGACTACAAAATTATATCTGGCAAAAACAATGCAAGCTGGTAAAATATAAGTTTTCGCTAAACATCAAATAGTCCTTTTTTTTTAATCACTTTCTCAATCATCTGAATTTATTACTGCAGATCCATTTTAATGAATGTGTCAATTAATTTTAATTGTTTTTTTTAAATGTTTGCATTTAAAAATATTTTACATCAAATTTATACAGTTAAAAACAAGAACGTAAACTGAGGCGTCAAGCACAGATTATGTAACACTTTCCAACACTTCCAAAATACTTATAAATATAATGTCTAAGCAAACAATTTTGAAAACGCATAACACATTTAAATACCCAATTTCTGAAATTACCAATAACACTCTGAAAAATAATATCTGAATTCTTTTGAGCAGCCCTGTATCGGATCTATAGATTTCTATATATACTACATAGAATGCTAAATTTTAATTTAGTTAGGAAACACATAGCACAGTTTAAAATCTCCTTCTGAAATATCCTTCAATAGACGGAAATATGCTAGAGATATTTTGCGCTGCCTGTATATGATTTATGGAATTTATACACAACAAGTAATAGGCAAAAAATTAAGTAGATTTAAAAACGCGTTCCGCAACTGTAAGCACACTTCGAGCAATTATTGTTAACAGACAGTACTTTAACCGAATTCTTTTGTGCGTCCCTGTAAATGAACGATGGATGCTATTCACACTATATGCCAAAGTAAGCCTCTTGTCGTACACCTCAGTGACATATATATCAATTTCACTATGTTTAAAATTATGTAACATTATTAAAATAAACAGTAAATGATTTTTCCCCATAGACTAATGTAACGGCATTTTTTTGAGTGCCCCTGTAAAGGAACTGTAAGTGCCACACACCTCATTTTCAATACCGAACATGCAATAATAAACTTCAATAACGTATATCAACTGCATTACAATCCGAGTATCATTGCGCGAATTAGAGCACGGACAGACAGACAGACGGACAAACCGAATTCATAAACACTTTTCTACTTTGTTGGAAAGTTTAAAAAAAAAGAAGAAAAAAAGAACAAAGAGAAAAATTCACAGGAAAATACCTTATTTGGAATTAAGATGAAAAACTGTTGATTTAGCAAAGAGAAGAAAAAAAAGAAGAAAAAAAGAAGAAAAAAAAAAAAGAAGAAAAAAAAAAGAAAAACTCGTTGTTAATAGTATTTGATTGTTAAAAATCAGAAAATTCTTAAAAGAACAATAATTTTTCATAACGAAAACTAATATTTGAAAATAACTGTAAAATACGACAAATCAGTTACTTTCTTCTTTTGTTTCAAATTAGGTATTTATATATATAATTTCACACAGAATAAAATAAAGCATGCATTAAATTATCATAAACATCCTTATTCGACGTTTGAAATTGTGACTTAAATTTAATCAAATTAAAGAACAATGGTATTTTTCTAAAATGTTCATTTTATATATTTACAGCGGAATTAAATTATAAAAATGCAGAGATGATTATTTTTACATTTTTGGTGGAATTGGCCAAACCATATTACTTCGAGATCAGTTTCAAATTAAGTATTTATATGTATAATTTCACACATAATAAAATAAAGCATGCATTAAATTATCATAAACTTCCTTATTCGACGTTTGAATTTGTGACTTAAATTTAATCAAATTAAAGAACAATGGTATTTTTCTAAAATGTTCATTTTATATATTTACAGCGGAATTAAACTATACGAATGCAGAGATGATTAATTTTAAATTTTTGGTGGAATTGGCCAAACTATATTACTTCGAGATCAGTTTCAAATTAAGTATTTATATGTATAATTTCACACATAATAAAATAAAGCAGGCATTAAATTATCATAAACATCCTTATTCGACGTTTGAAATTGTGACTTAAATTTAATCAAATTAAAGGACAATAGTATTTTTCTAAAATGTTCATTTTATATATTTACAGCGGAATTAAACTATACGAATGCAGAGATGATTAATTTTAATTTTAAATTTTTGGTGGAATTGGCCAAACCATATTACTTCGAGATCAGTTTCAAATTAAGTATTTATATGTATAATTTCACACATAATAAAATAAAGCAGGCATTAAATTATCATAAACATCCTTATTCGACGTTTGAAATTGTGACTTAAGGGGTCAGATAACCTTTAAAGTGTCAGAAATTCTGAAAAATTTTTATTAGCTTATAATTAAATATGATTCTTTAGGAACAATTTAAAATAAACCCCATGCAAAAATTCACTTTAGAAGTGGAGTTATGTCTAAAACAGTCTGAGCTTTTCTTATACGATCAACGGTCAGTTTGATCTTTGAAGTCAATTTTCTCAAAACGACGATTTTGGTCATTGCGCGCACGATTTAAGAAAAATGGTTGGTTAGAATTTCATGAAATTTTGACTGAATGTCTTAACCAGACAGATGCACAAAATGACCTACGATTATGTTTCTCAAGTAACAAGTTTAGAATTTATGACTACTTTTGTAGTAAAAAAAACTCGATATTTCGAATTTCTCTAAAAAAAAAAAAAATTTCTCAAGATCTACACATTTTATTTTTTTCATCGTAGGTCATTTTAAGAACACATTATATATGTAGTCATTAAAAAAATTTTGGCTGGTTTTAGTAATTCAAATGTGAAAAATCATGCGCGCAGTACATGCAAGAATAATTCTTTCGTAAAAAATTTATTATATTTTAAAATAAATTTAAAAGCTTTATATGAGTGTATACATTTTTGGAGAATTTTAATTTATAAAATAAACCTTTAATAATATGTATTTTAAATTTTATAATTAAAAGTCAAATAGTTACGGAGTTATGGTAATTCTTATAGAGGTCCCTTTTTCATGTATTTTGTTAGTTCAAAGGTTACCTGACCCCTTAAATTTAATCAAATTAAAGAACAATAGTATTTTTCTAAAATGTTCATTTTATATCTTTACAGCGGAATTAAACTATACGAATGCAGAGATGATTAATTTTAAATTTTTGGTGGAATTGGCCAAATCATATTACTTCGAGATCAGTTTCAAATTAAGTATTTATATGTATAATTTCACACATAATAAAATAAAGCATGCATTAAATTATCATAAACATCCTTATTCGACGTTTGAATTTGAGACTTAAATTTAATCAAATTAAAGAACAATGGTATTTTTCTAAAATGTTCATTTTATATATTTACAGCGGAATTAAATTATAAGAATGCAGGAGATGATTAATTTTTTATTTTTGGTGGAATTGACCAAACCATATTACATCGAGATATTTTAATTGGCTTCTTTAAAATCTCAAATAATAATAATAATAATAATAAAATTTAATTTCGGAAAAGTTTAAGTTATACATTTAAATATAATAAACATCTAATTTAATATTTAATATCAAGATTTAAGAGACCACTTCACTCACAGGAAAACATCCGCTCTCTAATAATAATCCTATGGGAGAATTTTTTAAAAATACCTCGATTGCATTTCAATATTTTTAAACGATTATTTTTGCATTGGATAGATGAGGTTGATCTCTATCCAGGCTTTTTTTTACTTTTTCGATTATGGTTGCAGGTTTATTTTTATAAGGATACTGCCACTTTCGAAACCGGTTCCGAAAATAAGAATATTTTCATAAAAAAAAAAAAAAAACCTTGTAAACAAAATTGCAAACGTAAAAAATGACCTGCATAGAGATCAACCTCAACTATCCAATGCAAAAAAATCGTTTAAAAATATTGAAAAACAAACCAGATATTTGAAAACATTTCTCCCATAGGATTAGTATTAGTGAACGGGTGCTTTCGCGTGAGTGAAGTGGCTTCTTAATAAGAATTAACTACAACTAAAAAGAAATAAAATGCATAAAACATGCATTTTTAATGAAATTGTTCAGTTTACCTGCACTATAAAAGAAGACAAGTGTTTCTAATCTACGAAAATATAATATTACGTACGAAAGCGATCGCGTGCGATCACTTGTACCTCATGTATCGCGTCCAACAACAAAATAAGAAATCAGTTATGTCGCTTACACGTACGAAAATATACAATAACTTCTTCCGAGTTACCTACAATTCTGAAAAACTTTCTTCATCTTTAGAACTCTCAAAAACCGATGTATTTTCGAGATTTAAAGAAGCATTTATGGAAACAAAGTTTCTTTTGGTGCTACTGATTGTCGGAACTGTTTTCGAGTAGTTTTTATAATGAATTAATTAGGTTTCTCAAACCAGAATTTCGGTTTTTTTGGATGCTTTCCATCATGCAGCAACTTCACTGTGCAGGAATCTCAAAATTTATGAATTTCATTAGTGCTGCGATGGCTGTACCTCATGTGTCGCGCCCAACAACAAAATAAAATATAAGTTTTGTCGTTGTTTCTATTTTTTTTTTTTTTCATTCGTCAACATTCTCACTGTTCAATAACCGAATTTCTGTTCGAAAATTCATTCAAATTTTGCTTGAAATTCTTGTTCGAAAACCAAACTGCTGGACAACCGGGCCGTTCAAAACCGAGGCTCATCTGTACAATAAAGGTACGGAAATGCGAACACTCTTATATAAATTTCAGCTAAACAAAAGTCTTTCTGCTGTTTTAAAATTCCTTTTAAATTTGTGGTGAAATTTTCCCAATTGTGTTATATTGTATAACAACGAAGGAAAAAAAATTAGTATCTGTCACTTAATTACAATAATATGACAGTTTTTTTTAATATATATTTTTTTTTCTTTTAATTTACAAGTAATTTTATCAAAATAAGTATAAAGTTTTGACATTATAAATTTAGTAGCAAGTATAGCATGTAACAAATGTGTAAAGAAAACAAATATTCAAAAATAACTGCAAAATAAAATACAATATCAGTAACCTTCTTTTTTGCTTTAAATTGAAAAAAAAAAAATCAAAGATTTATAATAATATTAATAATAATAATAATATATCAGTAACCTTCTTTTTTGGTTCAAATTGAAAAAATAATCTAAGATATATAATAATAATAATAATAATACAATCATATGTTAAATTAAAGCACATCCTATTCAACATTTTAGATATATTTGTAGCAAAATTAAAGTATAAAAAGACGGCAAGTATACGATATGTGAATTTCATTTAAATCAAACTCTTTCTGCTGTTTTAAAATTCCTTTAAAATTTTGAGTGTAAATTGCCCAACTATATTACATCGAGATATTTTAACAATAATACAAATTGAAATAACAATCTAAGATTTAAAATAATAATAATAATAATAATAATAATAATAATAATAATAAAATCATATGTTAAATTAAAGCACATCTTATTTAACATTTTAGATGTATTTGTAGTAAAATTAAAGTATAAGAAGGCGGCAAGTATACGATACGTGAATTTTATTTAAACCGAACTCTTTCTGTTATTTTAAAATTCTTTTAAAATTTTGGATGTAAATTGACCAGCTATATTACATCGAGATATTTTAACAATAATACAAATTGAATTAGCAGTCTGAGATTTAAAATGATAATAATGATAATAATAATAATAATAATAATAAAATCATATGTTAAATTAGATCACATCTTATTGAACATTTTAGCTATATTTGTAGCAAAATTAAAGTATAAAAAGACGGCAAGTACACGATATGTGAATTTCATTTAAACCGAACCTCTTTCTGCTGTTTTAAAATTCCTTTAAAATTTTGAGTGTAAATTGCCCAACTATATTACATCGAGATATTTTAATTAGCCCCCTCTCTGAACTCCAATTTACAGGCATCTCGGAATTTTAAAGAAGCTTTACTGTAATGACCTTGCATTGTCCGTTTCGAAACCAATTTATCTGCACCTACATCTCGGGTTAGATCGTTAGGCGTTCATTCACCATAACACGGCCGTGTTAATGGTTCTAACAGAGCTGCGGCTGCATCCGACTTCGGAATCCAGGTAACTAAGATTAAGTCCGGCAAGTATTAGTGGACTTCCGAAGATCCATTAAAGTTCCATACCTCGTGTCCAGCGACCCTTGATTTGCCGGATAATTTTAGGCTTCACGTGTGACCATCTTGGCAAGTTTGTTGGCGGATAGTTTTCTGCAAGAGTTGCACGCTGATTGCGTTTTTAATACGAACTCAAGTACGAAGCATTTCAAGGAGGGTAGTTTCTAAAAAGAATTGTTTGCACTAAAGTTTTACATTAGAAAGAGTCTATTTGTTTAATACATATATTTAATCATACACCATATAATTTTGGTTTGGAAATATATATGTGTCATCCATGTCATACCCACAACACATAAAAACTATATACATACATATTATACAGATATATTTACATATTTAAGTATGCAAATAATGTTTTAAAAAATCAATGCAGTTCTGTTCAGATAAATAAAAATATTTTATTTAAAATTTTGCGCTTTAAAACCTATAAGTACAAAGCGAATTTAGTTACATAAGTGGTTAAACACGTCTACTTCCGTCCCCATGGAATGAACGCTTTTTAATTTATTCATATATACATCATTATGCGATTTAGGATTAATATTTTCCAGTAGCAGAAAACTGTTTATTCTGAGAAGTATTTATAGTTACTTTAGTATGTCTAAGTGTGCCTACTGCACTGTAAACATTTTGATAGTTACTAAATTCCAATACATAAATTTGTTGAATTTTAATACTTTCATTGTAAAAAATATCTAGTATGCTTCAATACTTTTTCCTTACAAGATCTAAATGAAATATTGACATGCATCATCGTCTACGAGCTGCTACAGTATAAATTACTTCATACATATGTTCTAACTTTTTCAAAATAAGAAATTTTTATTTGGTCATTTCTTTAAACATTATTTTCCAATTTTACTGTACCACGTATCTTTAGAAGGATCTCAATTAGCCTTATATTGTTATGATTCCTAAGTTTCATAAAAATCTTTTAAAATTCCGCACTGTCACTGTAGTATGTAATATACTTATAATACACGCGCTAATTCACTTTTCTAAAAATATTACTCACACAAATTTACAATTTATCTTTCAATAAAGGCAACGCACATTGTATCAAAAATGTTTTGTGTTAGTTAATAAAATCAAGGCACTAAAAGATGTTAACAATATTATACTTATGATTTCAAGGACCTATTCAACAATAATCTTTTGGCCGATTTACATTCAACTATTAATTCATTATTTATAGAATATTTCTCATCACTACAATTAGCTGACAATATTAATATTGATTACTTTAAAACTTTAACTAATTTTTTATTCTTTCATAAATATATTTTCCAAAATATTGCTATTTTTATTCAGATACAGGGGAATCCTCAAGGCGCAGTTAGTTCTAGTACGCTTTAAGATTTATATCTTTATTTCTATGAAAGAAAATTCACTAACAATAATATTTTGCTGTATAGATATATTGATAATATTAAAGTATTGAACAAACTGGAGTGATACCATAAAAGCATAAAAAACTTCTTAATAACACCAGAAAATAAGGAATGCGCAAGGCCTTTCAAAATAACTTTGTCTTTCTTCATCAGGCGCAAAAAAGACGTGCAACCACTTTGAAGGCAGGATCAAGGCCTTGTGCATTCGTTATTTTATGGTGTTATTAAGAATATTTTTATGCTTTTATATTGATGATATAATTATCGTTTCTCTTAATGAAAATAATTCTATATCTCTTCCTATTGCGTATCCTTTTAATCTAGAGATTAGTACTACTTTTTTTAATAATTCTACAATTAATTTCATGGATATTAATATTACTATTCTTTCTGATCATACTATAACTTTTAATATTTATAATAGACGTAATGATTTCTTATTTAATATTATTAATTAATTTTTATTCCTGTCTGCATATTTCAGTTTACAGAAGTATTGTTCTAAATCACTGCAATCGTATTAAACGTTTATGTTCCTATCATTTTATGAGGCCAAATTTATTCAAATTAAAACATGTAGCATTGTCTTATAATTATCCCCTTTTTTATTTCTTCATGGACCAACCTTTAAATATTCATCTCGTTTTACCAGTTTCGGCATTAAATATGTATAAAAAGTATAAAATCGGAAAACAATATTATTTAGGGTGGGCATGGACTGCTGAAAAATTATTAAAAAATTATTAAAAAATTATTAAAAAATTATTATTATTATTATTATTATTATTATTATTATTATTATTGAAAAAAATAAAATAAAATTTTCCCCCAAAATATAAAATAAAAAATGCTATTATGAAGGGCTGGGGTAAAACTGCTTAAAATTTTAACATTTCATAAAAAAGAAGGTTTTATTTATTTAATACAATCACTTATCATTCTGTATTATATATAGTGACTTCTCATACATGGATATATATTTTACTCCCATAAAATTATTAGTATTTTAATGCTAAGTTTCATTTACATTATCATCTCTTATTTTATCTTGTTGATCTATATTATTATTCAATATTATCTTCTTTATCTATTCCATTTTTAACTAATTGCCTACATATTTCTTTCAATATTATTTATTGCTATTAATTATATTGTTTACTACATTATTATCCCCCTTTAATCTTCATCTCTTAAATAATAACTTAATATACAGAATATTGATCCTCTCTCTGCAGATAGATGGCAGCACTGCTTCTCTCTATGTTTGTTGTTATTATTTTCTCTTGAATCAGCAATTTTCTTTTTCAGAGAATGTTGTTTCGCATGGTTGGCTCTTTTTAGCACCTGATTGAATCATTCCTATACCCTTTTTTGCTGGTGAGTTGTGTGTACTATTTTTTTGGTTTTTTAGCTATTGCAGATGGATACTTACTTATTATTTTGTTTTCTTAATATTTCTTGGGTTTCATTTGATATGTTATAAGGAGCAAAATATTGTCATTTTTAGGCTTAAAGCTGACAATACTTGAGGAAACAACATATCTTTACTATCAATTATACTTACGATACTCCTCTGACGAATCCATAAGTTATTCAAAGTATTTCATATTTGATTTTCATCTTACTGGGTTTAATTTTGTAGTATCATTTCATTTGAATTTCATACTGTCTCTTTCTTAGTTTTTCACACATGTGATTTCATTTTAACTATATATATATATATATATATATATATATATATATATAATCAATTTTTATTAATTTTAACTTTAGGAATCGTCATTATTTTACATTCATTTATCTCTATTTTCGAAAAACTTTTAAAAAATACTCAAATTTCGAAAATTTTCACGTTAAAATTATAAAATAGCTACCGGCTTTCGCTTCTTACCATTTTAATGTAACAAAACTGCTCCATAACTAGTTATCATCGCCTTTGTATTCAATGCAATTCATTCTTTGATTGAGAAAGGGGCTGCATAAGGGATTTCACGCCACTTGTCAATATTCCAAACAGAAAATTCGACGCTCCGTCCCTTCAGAGACTTCCTGATTAGTCAATATTACTATCATTTGCTGCAAAAAGGATTGTTATATCGGGCTGTATAGGGTTGTTTGTATTGAAAATTTTTGAACATATGCTTGTATTTAAGTATTATATATGAAGGATGCAATTATGTAAGATGATGTATGTGTAATATATGTATGTGTAAGATGATGTATATGTAAGAAATATTTAAATATGTGGATAATGTATGCATGTAATGTATGCATGTCAGCATGTAAGCATTTTAAAATTAAAATGTATTCATCATTTTTAACAACTCTAGCGCATACATAAATGTGAAAATGAGGTAGGTTTATAGTATATATATATATATATATATATATAATCCATTGTTTGAGTGGTTTTATTAATTTTAACTTTAGAAAACGTCATTATTTTACATTCATTTATCTCTACTTTCGGAAGACTTTTAAAAATTACGCAAATTTTCAAAACTCTCACGTTAAAATTATAAAATAACTACTGGCTTTCGCTTCTTACAATTTTAATGTAGCAAAAATCCTCCGTAACTAGTTATCATCGCCTTTGTATTCAATGCAATTCATTCTTTGATTGAGAAAGGGGGCTGCATAAGGGATTTCACGCCACTTGTCAATATTCCAAACAGAAAATTCGACGCTGCATCCCTTCAGGGCCTTCTCCCAATTCCCACTTAATTTCGGGAAGGCCCCTGTTTGCAGCAATATTTCTCTTTTAAGAGCTGCGACACAAGATTTATGGGCGGCGAGAAACAACCGTGGGGACCCAGGGAGGAAGAGGGGGGCATGAGAGATTTGAGGGATGCTGCGATCCCCCCCTCCTCCTGGGCTCCCAAGACGGATTTAATCATCGCCGCTATCTTTAATGAGTAATTCTTCGGCTTAGGCCGATTCACTCCACGAGATGGGAGTCATTTATTAGAAGGACAATATTAGGCGTGATATGGGTATACGCTTATTTAGATATTTGGAGGGGCGGCAGAGGAGGAAATTTGCATCTTGTCTTGTTCTTCCGTCACTAGGTTATGTGCGTCGGTTCTGGTTTGAAGTAAAACTACACCAGGGTCATACATAGTATGTTGTTACGTCTTTTGAAAAATTTCAAGGAAAAAATATATTTTTTCAAATGTATAATAATGTTCATTACATTCATAAAACACAATTAAAGAATGAAATTAATTTTTGAGAATTTACTTAAGGGTATGTGCATCAGTTCTTCGTTTGAAGTAAAGGTACAGCAGGGTCATAGCATGCTGTTACGCCTTTTAAAAATTTTCAAGGAAAGTCCTTTTTTTAAAAAAATATATAATAATGTTCCTTGTATTAATAAAACACAATTAAAGAATGAAATTAATTTTTGAGGATTTGTTTAAGGTTATGTGAATCGGTTCTCGTTTGAAGTAAAACTACAACAGGGTCATAGTACACGGTTACGCCTTTTGAAAATTTTCAAAGAAAATCCATTTTTTTAAAAAGATATGTAACAATGTTCGTTGCATTAATAAAACACAATTAAAGAATGAAATTAATTTTTGAGA
The DNA here is from genome assembly GCA_963931845.1 of Maratus michaelseni. NCBI lineage: Eukaryota > Metazoa > Arthropoda > Arachnida > Araneae > Salticidae > Maratus > Maratus michaelseni. The sequence goes on from OZ007595.1 coordinate 109,697,347, forward strand.
ATTTGTTTAAGGTTATGTGAATCGGTTCTCGTCTGAAGTTATACGGTTACGTCTTTTAAAAATTTTCAAAGAAAATCCCCCTTTTTTTTAAAGATATGTAATAATGTTCGTTGCATTAATAAAACACAATTAAAGAATGAAATTAATTTTTGAGAATTTGTTTAAGGTTATGTGAATCGGTTCTCGTTTGAAGTAAAACTGCAACAGGGTCATCATAGTACACGGTTACGCCTTTTGAAAATTTTCAAAGAAAATCCATTTTTTTTAAAAAGATATGTAACAATGTTCGTTGCATTAATAAAACACAATTAAAGAATGAAATTAATTTTTGAGAATTCGTTTAAGGTTATGTGAATCGGTTCTCGTCTGAAGTTATACGGTTACGTCTTTTAAAAATTTTCAAAGAAAATCCCCCTTTTTTTTAAGATATGTAATAATGTTCGTTGCATTAATAAAACGCAATTAAAGAATGAAATTAATTTTTGAGGATTTGTTTAAGGTTATGTGAATCGGTTCTCGTTTGAAGTAAAACTACAACAGGGTCATAGTACACGGTTACGCCTTTTGAAAATTTTCAAAGAAAATCCATTTTTTTTAAAAGATATGTAACAATGTTCGTTGCATTAATAAAACACAAAGAATGAAATTAATTTTTGAGAATTGGTTTAAGGTTATGTGAATCGGTTCTCGTCTGAAGTTATACGGTTACGTCTTTTAAAAATTTTCAAAGAAAATCCCCCTTTTTTTTAAGATATGTAATAATGTTCGTTGCATTAATAAAACACAATTAAAGAATGAAATTAATTTTTGAGAATTTGTTTAAGGTTATGTGAATCGGTTCTCGTTTGAAGTAAAACTGCAACAGGGTCATAGTATACTGTTACGTCTTTTAAAATTTTTCAAGGATTTTTTTTGTCTTTTTTAAATATATAATAATAATAATGCTCGTTGCATTAATAAAGCACAATTAAAGAATGAAATTAATTTTTGAGAATTTATTTAAGGTTATGCGCATCGGTTCTCGTTTGAAGTAAAACTACAGCAAGGTCATAGTATGCTGTTACGTCTTTTGAAAAATTTCAAGGAAAATCTCCTTTTTTTTTTTTTTTTTTTTTTTTTAATATATAATAATTTTCGTATTATTAATGAAACTAAATTAAAGAATGAAATTAATTTTTGAGAATTTATTTAAGGTGGTATAATTATATATTTAAGATAACATATTATATTTGTATTATATATAATATATTTAAGATGGTTATTTTAGATGGGGTTCTAAAAAATATATTTTTCCCTCTCAACAACACTAAACTTTCTGACAAATTTTATACATGGAAAATCTTTATTCAATTTTATTTTTATTTATTTATTTATTTATTTCTTTTTTGCATGACACTTACAGGCAAGATTACTGAAGTGATTTATAATCGAACAGAGTTATAAGCGATTGTTGTCTTAGGATGGCAGTTATTTTTTGTTTCTTTCTTGCACAGTCGCATCCAGAAATTCGGTTCAAAACGCCAATTTTGACAGTATTTTCTGAAAAATATATTTCTTTTACCGAAAAAACAGTTCGATTACATAGGTCTCAATAAAAACATCTGCCAATTTGATACGTTTGTGAACAAAAATGAATTAAAAAATGTGTCAGAAATTCGGCAGTTTGGAATTGACAACATCCTTAAAGACCAATTTAAAACTAGTCGGATGTGTCAATCCCAAAATTTTCTTCTATCTCACGCAGTTTTCGCATACACTAAAAAGAATCAGCACCCATTTATATCAAGGTCTAAGTGAATCTAAAGTTTTATTAAATTCCGTGCATTAATTCTTGAGATTCTTCTTGACTATTGCTAAAATCGTGTAAATCCTGCAAAATACAGCATAGCAGCGCAACCTTTTGGGAGATTTAGACCAAAACCTAATCAACAACAACTTATGTCAACGTCTAACTGAATCTGAAGTTTGATGAAAATCCGTGCATTAGTTCTTGAGATATAGTTATCGTGTTAATAATGAAAAAAGTGGCATAGCAGCGCCACCTGTTATGCTATTTACACCAAAACGTAAGAAGCATCTATTTATTTCAAGGTCTAACAGAATCTGAAGTTTTATTAAATTTCGTGCCTTAGTTCTTGAGATATAGCTATCGTAAAAATCATGAAAAAAGTGATATAGCAGCGCCACCTGTTGGGATATCTACACCAAAACGTAATCAGCGTCTATTTATGTCAAGGTTTAACTGAATCTGAAGTTTGATGCAAATGAGTGCATTAGTTCTTGAGATAGAGCTATTGTGGAAATCGCGAAAAATGTAGCATAGCAGCGCCACCTGTTAGGCGATTGTCACCAAAGACTAGTCAGCACCAATTTATATCAGGGACTAACTGAATATAAAGTTTTATTAAATTTCGTGCAGTAGTTTTTGAGATAGAGCGCCCACAAAATTTTTGTCACATACAGACAGACAGACATACAGAGTCACAGAGTCCAGACTCACAGACAGACATTTTCTTAAAATGGTCAAATCGTGTTCAGGACCTTCTAAAACGTATAAATCCGTCGAAAACCGGAAGTCTAAAATTTACATGAATCCAATACTTTCTTCTTGTAAAGATAGAAGAAAGTAAAAAGCTGGAGGATGTTTTTGTCTTCCTTGTACTTTAACCGTTAAGTTATGCGGATAAGTTCATTTTAAGTAGAAGTGTGACAGGGTTGTAATATGTGGCTATGTTTTGGTACTTTGCATAGAAAATACCCTTTTACCAGCAGACCGTGTGAAGATTTCGCAGTGCAGTCTAATAATTTTAGCAATATATAATTTTTTTAGATGCCGGTTTAAACTTCTAAAGAAAAATTAAGGACTAAAAATATCCGCAAACAACATTAATCAAGCCAAAATATTGTCCCAGTTGTTCCATTAATTTTTAATTAACTGCATTTTTTTTTTCAAAAGTATGTTTTACCGAAATGTGAGTGTACTATGCCAGAAGCCGATTCTAAAATATTTCGAATGATACCTCATTCATTGTTGTGCGTTTTGTAAATGCATAATAAAAGGGGTGATAACAACAGAAATTATATATATGATGACAGTATTTTGATATTCGTAATTTCAGTAAAAAAAAAACTATTCAAAATAATTTAATTCACCAGAAAAAATAAAGAAAGAAAGAAAGAAAGAAAGAAAAACAAAAACAAAGAAAAAAAGAAAGAAAGAAAGAAAGAAATTTACATTTTGTCTTGTTCAGGTTTCGTTTTAAATGGAACGACGACAGGTCGTATTACGCAGCTGCGTCTTTTGAAATTACCATTATGGTTTTTAGAATATTATAATATCCATGATGTCAGTAAAAGGCAATTAAAGAATGGTTAATTTCTCAAAAAATAGCGTACGGTGTCGTATAAAACATATTTTTAAATTAATTTAATTGCAAAACATTGACGAGTTTTTTATTTGAAGAACAATATTAAGCGTTATATGGATATACGCTTATTTAGATATTTGTTAGGAATGGGGAAGAAAATGAAGAAAATTTCCAATCTGTCTTGTTCTTCAGTCACTTGAATATCTGGGTAAGTTTTCGTTACAAGTAAAACTACGACAGGGTCATAATATAATGTTACAGCTTTTAAAATTTTGCAAGGAAAATCTTTTTTTCAGAATTCAACAATGTCCGTGATGTTAATGAAATACAATTAAAAAACATTTTAATTCTTATAATATCAGTATACAGTTTACATTTATTCAGACTGAGTTTCTAAAATAAGTTCTTTCAGTAAAACAATTATCACATCAACGAATACGTTTCACGTGATAATATTAAGGCTGTTCGTCAGTGAACTTCCCGATTCCCCTTGCTAATGTTAAACCTATGGGTGTAGGATGCACTCGTATATTTAAAATATTTCCTCGGAAAAGTAATATTTTTAACTTCTGTTTTCTTTGTACTGCTCTCTTAAAGGATGTCTCTTTTTACTTACCCATCATACGTAGTAATAGGGTAAGTCTTGCAATCGTTTTAAAAATAGAAAAAAAAAATTCGACGGATTTACACGTTTCAGACACTGGAGATTCCGAAAAATATATTTTTTAAAAAAATTGACGTCCGTCTATCTGTGTGTCTGTAAACGCTCCATCTCCCGAACAAAATGCGATAGAGACTTGAAATTTGGTATGTACTTAGTATGTAATAATGCGAGGAATCTTATTGATTTTCAGTAACCTCGATTATCCGGAACTATTTTTTTCGAACTCTTGAAATATTCGTTCTGATAAAAAGTACATACAAATTTTCGAAATTGTATATTTTAAGGGGTGAATATGAAATACAATAAAAAAAAATTAATTTTGCATAAAGAAGGAAGTCGATCGAATAATTAGGTGCCGAGATATTTGGAATCCTATTTTGCACACTCTTCGTTTTTTCGTGACCCTGTATTTCATTCAAATTTCAATTCAAAGATATATTTTGATTGGAAATGAGACGCTTAATCCGACGCAGTAAACTGTTAGTTAATATTATTATCATTATTGGAGTTATAAATAAGGATGTTTCTTTTACGCAATTCAGTAATAGAGCATTTAAAGTTCATGACGTCATCAAGCCACGATTTTATTCGAATTGCAATGCATTTTACAAATAGTTTACACATGTTTTAGCTTCATATTTTATATTATGCATATCTATGATGGGTAAGTATTACGGTGGCCCCCAACGACGAACCCAATTAGCGAAATTGAATAAGATTTTAACTCTTCACATAAAATTAGGTATATATTTTAGAAAATTTTTTACAACTAGGAAGAAAACGAGACATCCCTTAAGAAGAGGACACAGAAAAAAGAAATTAAAAATATTAATTTCCCGAGGAGATATTTTAAATATACGAATGCGTCCAACGCCCATAGGTTTAACATTAGCGAGGGGAAAAGAGAAGTTCATGATGAACAGATTTAACATTCATTGCTCAAAATTTACGGTACATGTTCATTGAGCTTTATCAAAAAGCTTATTTAGAAATTTAAAATCGTCATGCATTTTGTCATGAACGTTGTTTTCTTCAGCAGTTAAATGTTGAACTCTGCAGAGAATTATAAGGAACTCGTAATTCTATCTTTATGATTTGCATAAATGGGTTTATTTCATTGATTATGATTTTTATTTATTTTTGTTTATTTATTTATTTTGTGTGTGTGGGGGGGGGGGGAATTATTTTTCCTTTACAAATTTCAAAATCCTTTTTCTTTTCGTATCTTTTCTTCTTCTTCTTCTTTCTTTTTTTTTAATGTAAATACTTGTAAAATACTTGCAATACTTGTAAAACTCATTCGTAAGAAAACATAAGATTTTACTTTAATTTTAAAACTCATATTACAGCATAATATGAGGTTAGTATAGTTTCTTAAATGTCTTTCACTGCCCATCTTCTGTATTACTTTAACTGTAAAACACGTTTCACAGCAACGATTTAAGTTATATATAAACTGTAGACTACGTTTTGCAATGCAGTTGAAACTGGTATATACTGATGTTATAAGATTACATAAAAAATAAATTAAAATCATAGTACATAATGGAATAACAAAAGGGCAAAACAAGATGCATGCAAAAGTAATTATACCCTATAATTATGAATTATTAGTACAAGAAGTGAGAATTCATTTTTATATTCATCTACATAGAAAGAATAAAACCCAAGATTATGCTTAGAGCGTAAGGTTTACAGTGCTTTACAGTTTCTGAATGCATGTTTAGGTAAATTTAATAATATTTAATATTAATATTTAAATAAATAAATAATTATATGAAGAAACAAAAAAGCTAAAATAATAGTAATTCAGAAAGAATTGTATTTTAAGGAAAATAAAAATAAAGAAAGAGAAAAAGGACTATTATTATTTATTATCATTTTTCTTTTCTTATCTTTTCTTCATATTATTTCTTTTCCACGTCCATAAGGCAATAACTTGTAAAACTCATTCGTAAGATAACATAAGATTTTACTTTAATTTTAAAAAACATATTACAGCATAATATGAGATTTAATATAGTTTCTTAAATATCTTTCACTGACAATCTTCTGTATTACTTTAACTGTAAAACACGTTTCACAGCAACGACTCAAGTTATTATATAAACTGTAGAATACGTTTTGCAATGCAGTTGAGACTGTTATATACTGATGTTATTAGATTATATAAAAAATAAATTAAAATCATAGTACATAATAGAATAACAAAAGGGCAAAACAAGATGCATGCAAAGGTAATTATGCCATATATTATGAGTTATTAGTAGAAGAAGTGAGAGTGTTTTTTTTTATATTCAGCTACATAGAATAAAACCCAAGATTATGCTTAGAGAGTAAGATTTACAATGCTTTATAGTTCCTGAATACATGTTTAAGTTAATTTAATAATATTTAATATCAATATTTAAATAAATAAACAATTATATGAAGAAACAAAAAATCTAAAATAATAGTAATTCAGAAAGAGTGTTGTATTTTTCACGAAAATATAAATAAGGAAAGAGAAAAGGGACTATATTATTATTGTGTTATAAATTGAATTATGGATATACTTGTAATGAAATTTCTAAATACTGAATGCTTAATGTTGTTGATGCATAATTAATTATTCAATACTGTGCATAATTTTCAATTGTGTAGCTTTTCATTCTCTTTTCCAGTGCGAAAAATGTAACTATGTACGCTTAAACTATTATCGGTAATGTTTAAGTACACTGAAAGTACGTCATATTTTTTGAGTGCAGTCTTAAGTAAATTTAATAATTATTTAATATTAATTTTTAAATAAATAAATAAATACATAAGTATGAGAATATATTTTAACGAAAGTAAAAATAAAGAAAGAGAAAAGGACTATTATTACTTGTGTTATAATTTAAATTATGTATATACTTGTAATGCAATTTTTAAATATTCAATACATAATGATACAGATGCATAATTAATTATTCAAACGTCTTGTAGCTATTATGTTCGTTTTTAACACTTTCCAACATAGTTGAAAAGTGTTTATGAATTCGGTTTGTCTGTCTCCTATCTGTCTGTCCGCGCTCTAAATCTCTATACAATTGCTATACAATTGCTATGCAATTGATATTTGTTATTCAGGTTTACTATGGCATGTTCGGTATTGAAAATGAAGCGTATAGCATGTATAGTTCATTTACAGGGCCACTCAAAAGAATTTCGTTACATTATGGTCTATTGGGAAAAATCGTTTGCGATGTATTTTTTTTAACAGTGTATTTCAGACATGTTAAAATTGATCTATACCACTGAGGTGCATTACAAGATGCTTACTATAAGATTATGGAGTGCATCCTTAATTTACAGGGACACACAAAATAATTCGGTACAGTACTGTCTATGAACAAAATTGCTGGATGCGCGTTTTCAATTGTGGCATGCTTTTTTAAATTTAACTAATTTTTTTGCATATTGTTTTGTGTGTATGTAAATTCGATAGATCATATACAGGGCTGCACAAAAGATGTCGAGTACATCATCGTTTACTGACCGAAATTACCGAATGGGAATTTTCAACTGTGCTGTGCCTTTCCTAACTGAACTAAATTTTCGCATACTATGTAGAATATATACAAATCTGTTGATCATATACAGGTCTGCGCAAAAAATTTCGGATATTACTCCGATTATCAATGATAATTACTGAAACTGGGTTTTCAAATTTGTTATGTGTTTTCTAAATTGTTTACTTAGATATCACCTTTCACCTTAATAATGTATGATGTTTTGTTACAATATTCTGAATGTGTTGGAAAATGTTTCCTAATCTATGCTTAACGCGTGATTTATCGTTCTTGTTTATTATGAGGTTGTGTGGTCTGTATTCAATACTGTACATTATTTTCAATTGTGTTGCTTTTCATTATCTTTTGTAATGCGAAAAACTCCTTACAGTAACTATGCCCTTTTAAACTATTATCATCTGTAACATTTAAGGTGTTCCTCAAATCCAAACTGCCTATTTTTTTTACACAATTTTTAATTCATTTTCGTTTATATCGTATTAGCTGGTACTTTATTCAGGAACTATGTAATCGGACTGTCAAACCTTGTTTCTTCGTTTTTCGGTAAAGGCAAAAGATTTATTTTTTTTTAAATGCTGTCAAAGGAGGCGTTCTGACGCGAAAATGTAGGAAAGGAAAAAACTTCCACCGTGAGACAACAATTGTATATAACTGAAGATATAATTCATTTATCTGAAAATGAAAAAAATGTTCGATTACAATTCATTTCAATAATGATGTCTGCAAGTATCATGCTTTGGTGTTTAAAAAAGAGTTGTTGAGCAAGGAATTTTTTTTTTTTTTTGAGTGCCTCTTTAAGTATACTGCAATTGTGAGCATAATGTATTAATTAATGAATAGTGTAAAGTGCCATTGAATAAAGTCGAAGAAAAGAAAAACTAATAACTATGAATATTTTGTATTTACTCTATTATTGTATCTCTCTATTGTATTTACTCTACTGCTATCTTTATCTGATAACTCTGAAATTGGGTACCTTTTCGAGGTAGACTTGAAATACCCAAAACATTTACATTCTTTGCATAATGAATACCCTGAAGCTCCCGAGAGGATCACTGTAGAAGAATCCACGTTGTCTTCCTATGCAAGAAACTTACTTAACAATAGAAAATTCGTGGGAACCTCTAAACTTATACCTAATTTAAATAATAAGCAAAATTATATAACACATTATCGTAATCTTAAATTTTATTTAGAACTTGGTTTAAAAATTACAGCTTTACATAAAGCCCTAAAATTTAAACAAACACCTTGGCTTCAGAAATATATTCATTTTAATACTTTAAAACGTAAAGAGGCTAAGTCCTCTTTTGAAAAGGACTTTTTTAAATTACTAAATAATTCTGTTAGTGAGAAGACAATGGAAAATTTTCGAAAAAGAAGAAACATTGTGCTTTGTAATAGTGTAAAAAGAGCAAAAAAATTAGTAGTTTCGCCTACTTTTAAATCATTTAAAATCTTTGATGAAGACTTGACCGCTGTAGAACGACTGAAAACTAGTATTTTAATGAATCGGCCTATCTATGTTTGGTTCGCTATTTTAGAATTAAGGGAAATGGCCTAAAATGATCCCCTTAAGGGAAAAACTTGTGTAAAATAACATAACTGTTTAAATAAAACTTTGGCCCTTTGCTAATCAAGCAGGGCGGTCGCTCTGCCAAGCCAAGCTATAAAAAAAAGGCGCCAAACAAACAACGCCAAGAACTGGACTTTAGACCGTTACTGCTTACTTACAGCAATCAACTTCGCAATGTTAAATCGACCAAACATGCCAGATTAAAATATCAGATATCAAATGAACCAAGTGTCATAGAAAAAAAAACGAAAACTAAAAGAATCTAATGAAGAAATTCTTCAATTTGAGACAAAACTCATCTTCATAAGTGATTTATAAACAGAGATATAGATTTTTTTTAAAAACGTCGAGTTACTTAAAATGATCACTATTTTCTTCGTCAAACTTTTTTTTTTCAAACAACCTACAGATTTAAATATAGGGCAGAAATGAAAAAGGATTGCATTTTTGGACAAGTAATAACCTAATCTACGTGCTTTTATAAAATACAGTGAAAAAATAAATACATTTCTATCCTTAATTAGCAAAAAACTGTTAATTAACTTGGCAACTAAAAAATTATGCCAAAACAGAGATAAAACCCCGCCAACGACGGTGTACCATCTGTATTATAATAGCACAAATCAGTTACGGGTTAATCATATTAAATTTCATCTGCAAGTCAGTCATTTTTTCTGAAGATATTTTTTTAAATAAAACTTCATAATTATAAGAACACACATTTTATCTGATAATTAAATGTGACTGCAAATTGTGGCCGATGACTGTTTCCAACAGGAATAAGAATGAGAAAGTGCCGAGTTAAAATATCGATCTGGGTGGCTTAGTGGTAAAACGTTAGCACGGTACGCTGGAGGTCCCAGGTTCGAGTCCTGGTGCAGGTCAATTTTTCACTCATGTTGGTTTAGTGCATTTAATTATCTGATAAAATGTGTGTTCTTATAATATTCTAAAATAAAGTAATCAGGTGTAGTGTTCAAGCTTTTAATATATATAAAATTTACATTTTTAGAAAGATCTTTAAAAAAAATTAATTTTGAGGGAAGAGATACTTTCTAAAATGTATACATTAAGAGTTATCGGCATTTAAAATTTCTTTCCAAACGTAAACAAACTTTTCGAAAAGGAATTGAATATGATTAATTTATTTTTATAAAACCACGGTAAAGGACAAGCATTTCGTCCGCAGGCTGAGATCCTTTGACGTCATTTTTCTATAAATTAGAGGAATCCAGTTGTTAAATTGCTTTTGTTTTAGAAATTAAGTTTCCATTTAAATTTATTGTAAGAGTACAGTGTTTAATTGAATAAAATAATGTAAATCTAAGAAATTGCTAAGATATTTTGCTACTTTTCATCATTAACTACGTTTTATAAAGATTCGCCAATCAATGGGATTTAATGCTAATAATAAAAGAGCATGATATCATGTTTGATTTCAAAAGCAGCGCTGACGCGCTATGTACATATTCCATTTTTACTCATCTCATGGATTAGTCAGTGATATTTTTTAACGAAGGATAACAAGTATTATAACAAGCCACATTTAGTATGTTATTTTTAAGGGTGTAATTAGTTTAATTGAAAAATCTACTGGTATTTCTAGTTAACCCTTTAAACAATAACTGAAAGTAAAATGTAATTTACATAACATTCTCATGTTAATTTCATAGAGTAGATTATTTATATTATGTATAACCTATTTAAAAAAAAAAAAGAAATGATATCTACAAAAAATAACTTTTCAAAAGTAAAAAAAAAAAAAAAAAAAAAAAAAAAAAAACGAAAGTTGTGGCTAAAAAATGGTGTGATATCAAATTTCCAAGCTTTTATTATAGTACTTATTTAACTTTTTTCCATTAAATAAGTTATCATATATATAAGTCGAGTGCTACGTATATGTCAATAGAAATCGTTTTCTCCTGTACTAAATACATCCTAACGTGTTTCTGAAAATTCAATTTTTTTCAAATTATGCATGATGGGCTTGGCTGCCATCTTTCCATATTTCTAAGCACCTAAATTTATAAAGTAAAAGCGTAATATGTTTGCAATGTAATATGTTTATAACAATGTCGAACTTCAGATTTTAACTACGGACAGATAAATTGAGGAAGACTGATATTTTGATAAATTGATTTTTACTACTTGAAATGATTAATTACTCTAAAAAATAAATTATGAGATGAATCCTTAAGATAAGTCATCATTATTTTAAGACACAATTTTCAGAACATACAAGTCCATAAACGAAACGCTTAAAATATTTGCTTAAGTTACAATTTTGAACTTCGGATTTTAACTACGGATAGGGGTGTTTAGAATTTTGTGTATAATATGGAAAGATGGCCGCCAAGCCCATCATGCATAATTTGAAAAAAATTTAATTTTCAGAAACACGTTAGGATGTATTTAGTACAGGAGAAAACGCTTTCTATTAACATATACGTAGCACTCGACTTATATATATAATAACTTATTTAATGGAAAAAAGTTAAATAAGCACTATAATAAAAGCTTGGAAATTTGATATCACACCATTTTTTAGCCACAACTTTCGTTTTTTTTTTTTTTTTTTTTTTAAAGCTTGGCTGTTTTTTTACTTTTGAAAAGTTATTTTTTGTAGATATGTTTTACACTATATTTTGCATTATAAACATGTTTTAATAATATTTTAATCCCAAATGGAGTAACGAAAAAAATAGATTTTTTAAAAAGTGTCCAAAGGACCTTTTGCCCTCACCAAAGGGCAAAATGACCCTTCATTTAAAAATAATTGTAAAATTATTTTTTATCGGCAAAGGGAAGGATATAAAAGTAATTATGACAATATATAAGTGTAAATCACATCTAAAAACATACACCATTAAGTAAACCAAGTCATATTTCTGGACATGACAGACTGCATATCTAAATAAATATGAAAGTTAGTGCTTACCTTATCACAGATGTTATAAAACTCAATTTTTTAAGAATTCTATTCAGGCGCGTATTACTGCGATCGCTTGAATACCGCCATTGCTTCTTCTTCATTTATCACAACTAGTTCATCTGTTACCCTGTAGATAACGCGACCTGTCTGGAAGAAATCATATGTGGATCGTTTTGCCGTTAGGATCATTTTAGGCCACCATCCCATATCTAAATTAGTTATGTATGATTTTCATTATAACTTCATAAAGAAAACATATAAAGATCGGGCAACCCTATTATTCACTGATACAGATTCCTTAACTTACCATATTCAAACAAACAATATTTATAAGGATAGGGATCATTACAGTAATTTGTTTGACTTCTCCTAGTATACGAAATCTCATGATCTGTACTCTGAGGATAATAAGAAAGTTCTCGACAAGTTCAAGTATGAATTTAACTGTGAAGTAGACCTTGAAAAATGTACTCGCTGAAAACCTTTAAAGACGAGAAAAAGCCTGCAAAAGGTGTGTTTACGCAGATTGTTCGACAGAAAATCAAACATGAAGACTACTTGGAGTGTCTCCAGCAGCAAAAAACAAGTATGGAGAAACAGATAAGGATCGCTCAAGATTCTCATAATTTATATACATTAACCCAAAATAAAATTTGTCTAAGTCCTTTTCATGACAACAGATACATCTTATAAAATGGAATATTCAGCTTAGCATATGGACATTATGAAATTAACCAAGATTGTAATGAAGAAGAAAATGCTGATTTGTAAATATCTTTTTGTATATAAACCTTTTCTGTAAATTATTTTGTTTTAATAAAAAGCGTTAATTTTATTTTTGTGTACTTATTTAAAACTTGTATACAAACCATTCTGATAAAACTTTATCTATATGTACATAAGCGCACACACGTATGCATACATGCACACACACCCTCTTATGAGGATTACACTGTTCAATACGGTTTACCATGTTTTAAGAACGATTTACTTTTTTAAAAATATTACAAAATGATTTTTAAGTCGATCTAAAGCGTTAACCATGTGCAAAAAGCTTAGTAAAATATTTTTATAAGTTATGAAATATGTTAAAGTAATAATTTTGAAAGATTTATAACATTTTTGTTACTTTGCGAATTTTTTAACCCTTCTTTGCACGAGTTTTTCTTTTACAATTGTGTTTTTTTATACATATATTAAATATTAGACACCAGAAATTTTAAGATAGATTTTTTAACTTTATTCAGCAACATAGTTCACGGGAAATTTACTGCATAAATATTTCTATATAAATATAGTGGTGGCGAAAAAGTTGATTTATTTATTAAATGTTAAATAAACAGTGATAGAAATTTACATCACTATGCAATTAAGGGTTAAAACTTTATTTATTTTTTTAAAACTTTTTTCTTAAGATTTTTTTTTTTACTTTACTTTTTATTTTTTTTACGTTAAATTTCAATAAAAAAAAATTAATTTTTCTAAAGAGATTTTTTTTTAAACTTTACTTTTTATTTATTTATTTTTAACTTTTTAATTTTTTTTTTAAATGTTAAGTTTCAATTTTTAAAACTTTTTTTTATTATTATTAAACATAAAATTAAGTTATATATTTTTTAAATTATCACAAAATTTTTAGAAAAACTTTTACGCATATACACGGGTATATATATATATAAACATAGTTATAAACAGACATATGAACAGACAGACACACAAATATACAAATTGAACTATTTATAATAAATATAAGACATATAAGCTTATACACATACTTTTCTTATACACATACTTTTCTAATATCAGATATACCACAAAATTATATGAAAAGATTATTGTGAGAAAAAGAGGGTTGATCCTCTGATTATTTTAGCATTGCTCACTGAATGCTCAAATGCTCAGCTGCGGAATGCGCCTGTAGCCGTTGAACTCTCCTTTATCTACTACTGTAGAGCTATTGATTCACAAACTTCAACAAACATTTAATTTGGTGATGTGGCACATTCCTTGCTCAATTGCGGTTCCGGATCGTTCTCTGTGAACGATCATTCATTTCAAACTTATCTTTTATCTAATGAATTGTAAGTCGCATAGGTTGATCTATCTGAAACTCCCTGCAATATTATTTTTATGCTTCTGCTACATTTTCATACTTCTAATAGCATTTTAAAATAAATTTTCTTTTTTTCAAAAGTTAATCTTGGTCCTTTCGTTATTTCCAATTAATTACACCCTGAAAAGAAAGAAAAAATCAGAAAATTATAACCCATTAAACAGTGTATGTATACACTTTTTTTTACATCATCCTGTATTCGAAATGCACATTAGAATATTATCTGTTCTCATAAATATTTTATTTAATTATTTTGCTTTATGATGACAAAATACATTTTTATAGCAACATTTTAAAAACATAATAAAAATAGTTTCGCTAGTCACAAATGCGATTTTGTTGATCACAAATGCAAAACACGTTTCCAGAGAGATGTTTCTTACATTAAGCCGCCTTTTAATATTGCTGTTAACTGATATTAACTCACCAGGACTGCTTTTGCACTGGAGAAAGCCGCCAGATAAGGGTTCTACCTTTTCACGGTGGTCCAGTCTTGTATCGTCATCAAAAGTTCAACAAAACATAAGTATTAATTTAAGCTTCATGATACTAGCAAAAAGACTAAGTACTAATGAGAAAAAGAAAATGCTGAACATGCTTTGGCAGATGTTTTTATTCGCCATTCCAAGCGTGAAAACTTCAATAGAAAGACCGTTTTGTTACAGCGTATAAAATTTTTTGGTGAGATAAGGCAGTCGTTGCGGCTTTCAGTATTTATCTAAAATGGAGGCTGACGGTGAATTTTAAGTGTGACAAAAGCAGAAATGGAGGAAAATTCAGATGACAATTCCACCTGTTTATTTTTTTAATTGAATGTTTCTTTCCATTAATGAAATCTTTTCGAAAAAAAAACTAAATAAAAAATAATACAAGTTTAATTTGCTTTTTCAGACAGTTTTTTCATTGTTGTTGTTGTTGTTGTTAAACCATACGTTAATGCAGTGGTTCTAAACCGGTGTGCCGAAAGAGGACCTCGGGTGTGACGTGAACACTTTCAGAGTAAAGCTCTATCAATATTTTATGAATTAACAAAAGTATCACTACACTGTAACAAGCGGGTAAATGTGATCAAAGATCGTACAAAAGGTTTCGTTTAAAATTCCTTTCAAAACATTTTATCTATATATAAATTAAAAGTCTACCTGTCTATTTTTCTCGTTTTTTCGAAAATCTGAACCGGTCTGATAGCGGACGAAGCCCGCTATTATACTCTGTCATAATAATACCTGCCATGTGGACTAAATGCGATATTTTAAAAAAAAAATCAATTTCAAAATTTAACATGTTGTATAGAGACCTTCAAAATGTTAAAATATGCCAATATTTCCATTTTCGGGGTTTATCATGATTCAAGACGTTCCTCAAACTCATATGACGTTATAATCAATTGCTGACGTCATATTTACTTGCTTTCTCTATTATTCATATTGATACTCGCTTTGCATTATTCTCAAACATTTGAAAAAGACCGTTAAACTTCAAATTAATACAAACAATTACAAAACGTCAAATTAATTTTCTTTTTAATTCTCTAATGACGTCATATTAACCTGCTTTCTGTCCTTATACATACTCATACTCCTTGTATTACTGAGAAAAGTTTGAAAATTTCCGATTTATTACCAATATGACGTCATATTAATCTTTTTTTCAATGGGTGAAGCTTTTTATTTCATTTTCAATTTTTCACGTGGAAATCTTTCAATAGAAAATTAATTATTGTAGAAAGAATTTTATTGTGGATTTTTAATTGTTGGCAACTGCTACAACGAAAAATGTTTAAATTTAATAGGAAAAGGCTGTTAGATTTTTGGTTTTTTATCTCTCTGTATTAAAATAATACAATTTTTTCAAATTTTTAGGATTTTCAGCGTGACAGTAGCTATTCAGCTGTATGTGCACAAAATTTCAAGTCTGTAAGTTATACAGTGTATGAGAACCGGTTCTGTGACGGACAGACAGAGAAGCGGGACGAATGGGGTTCTGTGAGATGAACGAAACCCTAAAAAAAAGGCAAGTGTTTCTTAATCTACGAAAATATAATATAACCACGTACGAAAATATGCAATAACATCTTCCAAGTTATCCACTCTTCCGGATAGCGCTCTTTATCTTTAGAAACATCAGAAACCGTTGTATTTTCGAGATTTAAAGAAGCATTTATGGAAAAAAAAAAGTTTCTCCTGCTGCCATTGATTTTCGGAAATGTTTTCGTGTAGTTTTTATTGCGTATTAATCAGTTTTCTTAACACGGAATATGAGTTTTAAGAATGCTATCAAATCTCAGTTGACCATTTTCAGCTGCTTAATTGAACTTATACACGCGAGAGTAACAAAATAAGGTTAATTTTATAATGTTAATGCTAATGCTGTTAATTTATCATGTTTGTCTCTATAAAATAGCATTAAAAAGTTTAATGTCAAATAACAATTTAAAGGCATGATTTGAGTGACTTTATATTGCTTGAAAGTGTAAATGCTTGAAATTTGTTTAAAAGATTCAATAAACAGAGTCAAATTGCAGAACATTACCGAAAAAAATAATTCAAAATATAATGATAATTTGGTGTTCCCAAAACTTCAATGGAATGACCATTCAATAAGGCATAAAATGTTTTGATAGATAAGACATTCGTTGCAGCTTCCAGAATCTATATGAATGAAAACTACTGTTGAGTTTTAAATGCGACAGAAGTAAAAACGGATAAACTAAAGATGAAATTTTTACCTCTTTATTTTTTTACTTACCCATAATACGTAGTATACGATAAATCTTGTAATCGTTTTGAAAATCGAAAATTTTTTTTGACGGATTCACACTTTTCCGACACTGGATATTCCGAAAAACATATATTTAGAAAAAAAAAATTTGCCGACCATCTGTGTGTGTGTGTGTGTATCTGTAAACACTCTATCTCCCGAACAAATTGAGATAGAAACTTGAAATTTGGTGTGTACTTAGTGTGTAATAATGGGAAGAAGCTTATTGAATTTCAGTAATCTCGATTATCCGGAACTACTTTTTTCGGACTCTCGAAATATTCGTTCTGTTGATAAAAGAACTATAATTTCGAAATTGTTTATTTTAAGGAGTAAATATAAAAGATAATAAAAAAACTAATAAATTTTGCATAAAAAATAAAGTCGATCGGATAATGAGTTGCCGAGATATTTGTCATCCTATTTTCAACACGATTTTTCATGGCCCTGTATTTCATCCAAATTTCAATTCAAAGATATATTTTAATTGGAAATGAGACGCTTAATGCGACGGAATAAACCGTTAGTTAATAGGATTAACATTTTTGGAGTTATAAGGATGTTTCTTTTATACGCAATTCAGTAATAGAACATTTACAGTTTATGACGTCATCAAGCCACGATTTTATTCGAATGGCAATGCATTTTATAAGTAGTTTACACATGTTTTATTTTCATATTTCATATTATGCATATCCATGATAGGTAAGTATTAGAGTGGCCCCTAACGACTGGCCATTTTGTCATCAAGTTTCAATTGAATGTGCATTCCCTCAATGAATACTTTGAAGATAAATTTAAGAGACTAAAATGTTTAATTTGCTTTTTCATAGATGGGGATTTCTTTTTGTCTGAATGTTGGCTTGCAGTGAATTTTAGAAGCCTTATTTCGAAGTTTCAGATTAGTCAAATGACTATATAATATCTATTTTACATGTAAATAATTTCAGTCTACATGGTCTACTATAAATAGGAAGTTCTATTTTTTCACTGTAGTTCATTCTGGTATCTATAAAATGTTTGGTAAAGCATCAGCATTAATTTAATAAGATTCGTGATACAAGAACAAAGATTAAGTACCTATGAGAAAAAGAGAATGATGAACATGATTTGGCAGATCGTTTTTATTCACTGTTCCAAGAGCAAAAACTTCAAAGAAAGAGCGTTTTGTTATAGCGTGTTAAAATTTTGAAAGAGATAAGACAGTCGTTGCAGCTTTAAGTATTTATCCAAATGGAGGCTGTATGTGAATTTCAATTGTGACAAAAGCAAAAAAAAAAGGGTGGGGGGGAAATTCAGATGACATTTTTAGCGCGTGTTTTTTTTTTTTTTTTTTTGTGTGTGTGTGTGTGTGTGTTTCTTAGATGATTGTTCGAGGGAAAAATTATAAAATGATAAAAAATATATATATTATTTTTTAATAGACAGTTTTTTTTTCGTAGGAATACCGGATTAAAGTACCGATATTAATTTAAGACCCTTCAAAATTTCATAAATGATAACATCGTCATGTATCTAGATACTCTTTTATAAGCATACTCTAGAGCGTCTCTCTATTGAGTTTTGAATTTTTGCGTGCGATTGTGGTGTCTTGAATCATAACATTTGTGCATGAATGAGACCTATTCTGACTTTTTTAAGTTTCGATATGTATCATGTATGTATAAATCTCCGGGAATCTTTTTGTCACGGTTGTTTTTGCGATGATATGTAAATTTGGCGACTGTGGTTGTGTAGTAGCAATTATAGTGCGGTAGTGGATAGATTTTGTGGATTTGGAACGCATCTCACATTCGGGTTTATTAGTTCTCTGGGGAAATTTGAGCCACGTGCCGACTAGCAGTTTTCATATAGTCATCGGCTGTGAGTTTTCATCAATTTGGTAAACAGTTGAGCTTTCTATTTCTAATAAAGAGAAACACCGGAATCCACGGGATTCCATTCATCTGCTAAATTGAATTTCTTAAGTCCCTTCCGAACGAACGAGGAGGTCATTCGTAACAGAGTTAAGTGAGTTAAATTTGATAAATTTTGGAAAAGGAATTTTTCCCCTCTCAGTCTTTCTCAAAGTGAACTTATTTATGATCTCCTGTATTATATCCATCCCCTCCACAGCTAATTTCCTATTCACTGTTATGAATAAATTATTGTTTTTTTAATAGCAATAGGAGAGACAAGACCAGTGTTACAAGGTGCCCGATTTTCAAGGGGTTCAAGACTTGTCTCGCGAAACTATTACGCGGGACTGCAGGACAACAGAATTAGGAAAGTCCCGATTTTTCATGATGTGCAAAATCTTTTTATTTTTTTGTAGTAGTACTATGCTATTCGTTAGTCTGTACCAAGTGGGACTTAAGGCTGTTCTGAAATCGAAAGGAGCTATTTTCTGACACATTTCTGAATTCATTTTTGTTCGGAAACACGTGAAATTGGCAGGTGTTGTTATTCAGAAACTAAGTAATCGAATGGCGTTTTTTCTTATTTGGTAAATGCTGGCGATATTTCAGAAAATACTGTCAAAGCGGGTGTTTTGAACCGAATTACCTACGCGGCAGCGCGAGAAAGGTGAAAACTTGTCGCCACATGACAAAAATCGCTTATAACTCGATAAGTAATTTATTTATACAAAAAAATTAAAATCGCTTCAATAGTCAGGCCTACCAATTTATGTCTTTTTACGTTTACAAATGAGTGAGAAAATGTGTCAGAAAATTTCGCGTTGTTCAGGAGGGAATTTGAGAACCACTTTAAGAGTCACATATAAAACACCCTTCGCTAATGTTAAACCTATGGCAGTGGGATGAATTTTAATTTTAAAATATATCTTCAAAAAATCAATATTTTTGACTTTTTTTATATATATATAGTCTTCTTAAAGGATGTCTCATGTGTTTACTACATATATAAATCTATACTTTATCTGTTTGGAAGCATATTATAATACGATGTCGGCTGGGAAATACACCCTCAAATGAAATTATTTTCCTTTTCCCTCATTACTTTACTTTTTAAGCCTGGAAACTCTTTCTTGATGAATACTAAAGTTATACACATAATTTCGCCTTTGCTTTGTAGAATTAGTGTTTTCTTTATTATGTTACTGACCATTTTAAATCATGACCAGTCTGACCAGCATTTTAAGTCATTTAATCTCGATGTTGGCAGAAAATGGGAAATATACCCTCAAAAGTTATAATTTTTTTTCTCCTTGACTTTATTATTTTTCTTTTCAAGCTTTTAAGGAACACAAAAGTGTCCCTTATTATTTTCCCTTCGCCTTAATTCGTAGAATTAATGTTATTTATTACATTACTGACCATTTTAAGTCATGACCAGTCTGAGCAGAATTTAAAGTCATTTAATCACGATGTCGGCAGAAAATGGGAAATATATCCTCAAATGAAGTGATTGTAATTTTTTCTCATTGACTTTATTATTTTTCTTTTTAAACCCGGAAGCTCTTAAGGAACAATAAAGTGACACACATTACTTTCCCTTCTCCTTGTATAATTAGTATTATTTATTACGTTACTGACCATTTTAAGTTATGACCAGTCTGACCAGAATTTAAAGTCATTTAATCATACGATGTCGGCAGAAAATGGGAAATATATCCTCAAATGAAGTGATTATAATTTTTTCTCGTTGACTTTTTTATTTTCCTTTTTAAGCCCGAAAGCTCTTAAGGAACACTAAAGTGACGCACATTATTTTCCCTTCGCCTTGTAGAATTAGCATTATTTATTACGTTACTGACCATTTTAAGTCATGACCAGTCTGACCAGAATTTAAAATCATTTTATCACGATATCGGCAGAAAATGGGAAATATACCCTCAAATGAAATTATTATAATTTTTTTCTCATTGTCTTTATTATTTTTTTCTTTTTAAGCCCGGAAGCTCTTAATGAACTCTAAAGTGACACACATATTTCCCCTTACCCTTGTAGAATTAGTATTCTTTATTACGTTACTGACCATATCCCTTATATTCATTGTTCATATGTTCATAACATCTTCACGGTTTGAACCTATTTCCGGTTTCATGCAAGAACTCTTCATTTTACAAAAAGTCAAGCTCTACCATCATCTCTTGATAGAATTATCTACTTCCCTCCATTTATACTTGTCACATTTCTGGCAAATATGAAGATACAAAAATCTTTGTGAATTCGAAATCGCATTAGCTTTAACAGGTTTCTTATAACAAACGAACCAGACACCCTTGACGATCCCTCCATAATACTTCCCTCCATCTCTCAAACAGACACAACAATAACTTATTACAGAAATCATAACTAATAACCACTGAACACTTGCTACCGGAAACGTAACACCCAAAAAAAGAAACCCACATGGAGGAAAGATCTTTACATTTCTGACCAAACGTGCTATTGAACACCCAACCATTCCTTTTGTACTGTCGAACTTTAGGCCAGGATGGTGACTTGATTCCGTTGGCAAGCTAATTTCCTACTTCTATCACAGTTATTACATTTTGACAGCATCATTCAGCTTTCGATCCTTCCTTTTGCTAATGAAGCCCCTAGCATAGCCCCACCGCTATTGGAGCAGGTGGCATATGCAGGGGCAAGTTGGATTGAATGGCTAGCCCCTTTTTTACCTGATTTGATTGACATGAAATTTTCGATGCTTTGTAAGCGGATTTTTCTCCCTTCTACCTGATAAGTTATGGATGAAGAATTGCTTTTTGTTTCTGTTCCTTGAGTGCTTTTTTTTTCTTTAACTGAATGAAGTTTTGTAAAAAGAACACGCCAGCTAATCGAATTATATAGGGAGTTTCTTGCAGTGAAAATATAAGTTTATTATAAAGCATCAAAAACATCTCAATGTTCCGCCCAATAAAGGGTTTTTTCTTTACAATATTTTAAATCAAATAGCTAAATGCGTTGACTTACAGGTCGTCAACCTTTTCATTACTGTAGGCATATTTGAATGTTTCAGCTCTTCTTCATGAACGCACCTGTCCTTCACATATATATAGACATAAATGTATATGTATAAACATACACAATCCTTCATGTGTACATCAATGTAATTAAAAAATTAATTATATTAATTTCAATCTAGTTTTTATGAAAATTAGATTGACACAAGATGTACATATGAGAAAAGGGGTAAAATAAAAATCAAACATACATTATGAAACATTTCCCAACCCGTCCAAAAAACTGTAAGGAAACTTCTTCATTAAATAAGGTGGAAGAAGATATGTAAGTAAACAGTTTAGAAAACATATAACACGCTTTAAAAGTCCAGTTTTAGCAATTACCTTCCATAGTAAAAATAAGTAGCCGAATTATTTAGTGCGTGTTTGCCCTGTATATAATCAATCTATAGATTTACATATGTACTACAAACCGTGCTAAAATGTAGTTCAGTTAGAAAATTCACTTTTAGCATTTGCCAATAGATGTAAGTGCACTCAAAGTCTTTTGTTAAGCCTTGTATATTATCTAAAGACTTTTGAACACACCACATATTAAGCTAAAATTTAGTCCAAGTAAAAAACGAATAAAAGAACTTAAACACACTAATGGTAATTGCTAGAAGTGTGTTTTAAGTTCTTTTATTCATTTTTGGCTTGGATTAAATTTTAGCTTAATATGTGGTGTGTTCAAATGTCTTTAAAGATTTTTTTCCCCGGCGTAGACCATTATGTAACAAAATTCTTCTGTGTGACCCTGTAAATGAATAATAAATGCTTTGCACTCCATATTCTACAGAAAGCATGTTTTAGTGCACTTCATAAATGCCTTTTAAATTTCATGATGTTTGAAATGGTAAAGTTGGTGGATTGAATGGCGTCCGTGATGTAACGGAATACTTTTGAATGTCCATGTAAACCAAATATAAATGATTCACACTTCATTTTCAATAGCGATCGGGCTATACTAAACGTCAATAACATTTTAAAATTACAGGTAAATCCGAGTATATTTACAAGAGTTAGAGCCATCCACAGACGAACAGACAAACCTAATGGTCATAACTCATAAACACTTTTCAACTATGTTGGAAAGTGCTAAAAATACTACTAATAATAAAAGTATTACTACTAATAAAAGTACTCACTATTTCACTAATTAGAGGATGCGACTTTATAGATTGTCCATTACATTATTGAGTGTGAGACTGTAGCCTAAATTTTTAAATTATACATACATTCTTTATTTCAGCAACTGTTATTTATCTTAATATATACAGAATATCCATTTCCTAAAATACACTGTAAAAAAAAAGTGTTGATTTTACAGTATAATACTGGCACCCCAGCTGCTAGTATTATACCGCAAAATTAACAGTAATAAACAGTAAAATAAGCAGTAATACGCTGCCGCGCATGCGCAGCAGCGTACCTATTTTATTCAGCGTACCTAATTTCAGTGTACCTAATTTTAGTTAGAGAGGAGTTTTTTTACTGTGATTCCTGGTTTTAGCTTCAAATAGCAGCAATAGATAGCACTGAAAGCAATAGGGGGTCAATCGATGCCAAAAGGAAGGAGGTGAAATATATGGAGTGGATCCGATCCACCAATACGATCTTGGAAACTAACAAGTTTTAAGTTTTAAAAAGGACGGTATTTTGAAAATTGTCATCACACTGTCGATTTCGAAGTAGTCATTTCTATGGAAACATTACTTTTCTCTATTGTTGCTCTGACTCCTACGCTATCAAAATTATACCGACTGAATTCAGAACCGGGCCCTTAAGAACAAGATTGTATTGGTGAATGCGACCAACTCTATATATTTAACCTCCTTCCTTTGAATCACTGTTTTGTAATTTCTGCTTTCGCCTTGATTGGACGTCTATTGCTTGTAATTCGAACTAAAATCAGGAATCACAGTAAAAAAAAAA
This sequence comes from Maratus michaelseni, assembly GCA_963931845.1. Classification (NCBI taxonomy): domain Eukaryota; kingdom Metazoa; phylum Arthropoda; class Arachnida; order Araneae; family Salticidae; genus Maratus; species Maratus michaelseni. The sequence continues at coordinate 109,721,197 of OZ007595.1, forward strand.
AAGAAAAAAGAAAAGCCTGACCTCTTGACCTCTTGCATAACCTTCCTGCAAGAATTTTTTAAATATCTGTCATCGTTTGCAAGTGATTGAATTTTAAAATCAGTCGGTGCATTCTAATACACCCGGTAATAGAACTTCGGGTATTATGTAATAGTCGGGTAATATGGAATACCAAGGTTTCTGTTTGATAAAGTTGTGCCACAAAGCAGCAATATCATAAGAACGTTTCCAGAATGCCCTCCCAGAACGCGCAGTTCGTCGGTCGACGTCAGGGCCCGTTGTGTAAATAAATTTTTGTTTTCCGTGTCTTGAAAATTTCAGGAGATAATTTTCAATATTTTTATTCATTATTAGAATTAATATTTTTACATTGACAAAAGTCATAATGTACACAGAAATACTAACAGTTTATGATATACTCGTTTTTTAGCTTATGATTCACACCAATAAACATAGAGTTATTTTTTCCCAAACCGACGGTGTCGGATTATATGGAAACGTAAGTATATTGGCTTATTACCTAGTCACAATATTTTGATCATGCTCTCTTGATAACATTAAATCGTTTTTTTTGCCAAATTTTGTTTGTTTTATTCATTTTTAACATCTTATTCCATATTTCCCGTCTACCTCATAATAAGTTGAAGTATATTGGCTGACTACCTAGACACTATATTTTGATCAAGCTCTCTTGATACCATTAAATCGCTTTTTTTTTTTGCCAAATTTTGTTCGTTTTATTCATTTTTAACATCTTATTCCATATTTCCCGTCTACCTCATAACACCCTCATAATAAGTTGAAGCATATTGGCTGACTACCTAGACACTATATTTTGATCAAGCTCTCTTGATACCATTAAATCGCTTTTTTTTCGACAAATTTTGCTCGTTTTATCCATTTTTAACATCTTATTCCATATTTCCCGACTACCTCATAACACCCTCATAATAAGTTTATTATTACTATTATTATTTGTTTGAAAGTGATGAAATTTCGTAAAATAATTTTTGTCTGTAAAAAATATTCGCAGATAGTTGAAGTTTGTAATTGCATTCAGTTTTCGGGTTTAAACAATATCGGGGTGTTGTATTGCCCCAAATATAAATAGTATTCCATAATATCCGAAGTTCCTCTATATCTGAATTTATGGGGGAAAGGATATGCTTTCACGTGAAAGTTCGCCTTTTGGGAAAGTGTGTAAATTGGGCCACTGGAACCAAGAATTTAATTTGAATAGAGTTAAACTGTAGCATTGTAACAATTCAAGCAGCCTGAATTGAATCTTTTCACTAACTGATCGGTCTGTAAAAAATATTCGCAGATAGTTGAAGTTTGTAATTGTATTCGATTTTCGAGTTTAAACAATATCGGGATGTTGTATTGCCCCAAATATAAACTTTATTCCATAATATCCGAAGTTCCTCTATATCTGAATTTATGGGGGAAAGGATATGCTTTCATGTGAAAGTTCGTCTTTTGGGAAAGTGTGTAAATTGGGCCACTGGAACCAAGGATTTAATTTGAATAGAGTTAAACTGTAGCATTGTAACAATTCAAGCAGTCTGGGTTGAATCTTTTCACTAACTGATCGATCAAAAGTTGCGAAAAGATTAAACTGCAGTCGGAAGCTTTTGCAATAATAAGTTTCCATTTTGGTGCTGGCCTATGATTATTTAGCTTTTTAAAATTAAGAAAAATTATATCATTTTGGTTGTTCCAATTTTTTTATGCATTTTGATAAATTATTAAGGAAATTTATTTTCTTCTAGTCTCTCTCTTATTTAAAACAAACATTAACTGAAAAAAATAATCTTTAAGCATTGTGAATATTGGATAAAAAGCATACAGTAAATACACCTAATAACAGCATAAACATTGATCACCAACTGTGCTTATATGTTTCAAAATCTGAATTCTGTGTTAAAAAAACAACTTAGAAAAATAAAATCTGAAAAAAAAAAAAAATCTTAAGGTAAAGCCAGGACAGATGACGCAGTCGGAGAGATTGCGCACATAGAGGTTTGGGGGGAAGGAGTAGAGTGAGCGTGCAGCGACTCCAGGTAGTTGTACAACAACAGTAATGGAGTGTCTACTTGAAAGTGCACGTTGATTGCTTTGAGCGTTTAAGATAAAGTATTGCTATTTTGTTTTGTTTCCCAAAGTAAGTGCTTGAATTTTCATAGCTCTTCATCAGAATTTCTATACAATGTCAATAGTACAAAATATTTTAAACTTAAACGATTTCTCATAAGCTACTAATCTAGACTAACAGTGTGAACATCAACGGTTCGTTTTAGCAGAGGTCATGTTTAAATAAAAGGCCGCGCAATCTTTCCTACCGAAATTGGAGAGTTTGCGCATTTGCTACTTAGGAGAGATGGCGCAGTATTCCCATTCGTTTCCATGGTAGGAGAGATTACGCAGCTTATTGGTAAATTTGCATAAAAAAATGAAAAATGAAAATGGACTAATTTTAAGTTAAACGTGTTATTAAGTAACATTATTTTATTTTTTAATCTTATCTGGACTTGCTTTTTCTGATTCTTTATTTTTTTTTTCCTTTAATTAAAATTTTTTAATCGTTTGTAAAATTAATTCCTTTTTTTGATTCTTTAATTATTAGGTTGAAATATTCACTCCTAATACAATAATATTTGTTCACAAAAACTTTACAGCAATGCCATTTAAGTGTAATTATTACTGTTAACAATTTAATTGTAGTTATTATAAGTAACAATCTCTCCTACCCATGTGCGCAATCACACCAACCCTATAAGGAGAGATTGCGCAAAACAACTTTCTTGGTTTTATTACAATTGTTCTATTAAATTGCAACATAACAACAAAATAGCAATGGAAATGCATAAAAAACAAATTAAGTAAAAGTTATTCATGAATAGTTTAGCAAAAAATTAATATTTAGATTTTTTATTGCTCTTCTTTTGAATTGTGCGCAGACTATCCTAGCTTTACCTTATGTAATATGAATTAAAAATTCGAGAGTTATTCATTCGAAGTTGTATAACCAAGTTACTTTCAAGTTCATTAAACACAGCAATGATAAATTCTAAACATAAGCGTAATAATAATAAGTAGAAAGCTTTTTTTTTTTTTTAGGAACTGGCTCAAACTTGAAAAGAGATTTTTTCTTTTTAAATCAGCTAAATATTTTTATGCAAATAGGGATTAACTCAATTTATGAGAAAATTTTGCTCTAGATTCTTTGTTAATATTGAATCAGTACTAACTAAAAGGCTGAGTTTATGAAAAAAAAAACAAAAAAAAAAAAACATTGGGGTAACACATGCTTTTGTATAAAATGTCCACGTTTTCTTTAAAGCGTGCAAATTGACCCACTCGAATCAAAAACTGGATTATTCTTATTCTGCTCATAGCTACAATAGAATTAAACTGTAACATTGTAACAATTCAAGCAATCTGAAAGATCTGAGTTAGATCTTTTGAATAACTTCTCGGTCAAAAGTTCAAATATTTTCAAAAAGGTTAAACTGCAGTCGGAAACTTTTGCAATAATACAGTTTCCATTTTTGGTGCTGACCTGTCAGATTCGTTTTAATACACTGGCGGCAACTCTCTGAAGGGTGGAAGGCGGGGTTTCTTGCTGTCAAAATCATCTCCGGATCAAAAACCAAACCAAATGACCACCTGTCTGTGGACAAGAAGGGTGAAGGAAGTACCTTTCAAAATCTTGTCTTGCCTTTCTCCTTAGAATATTAAACGCAGACGATACTAAAATTGGCGTGAACAAGAAGCTTTTTTAGATCTTTTAGAGATAAATACTTATTATTTCTTCAATTCCATTTTGAAGGGATGATGGTGAATAGACAACCATAAAAAGTTTCCCCACTTTTGGTGGACATATCTGATAAGCTTACTAATTTTCGTTTGGAGGTTAGTGGTTAGTTATCAGATAAATCAGTTAAGAGGTTCCCCTTAAAAAGCCACTTCTGTCAATTATAGTCACCAAAGTCATACAGATTTACAGGAACTACTTGAAGTAGTATTCAAAAATTATTATACATCAGAGATGGAAAAACAGATACTGCAAGGTGTCACACTGTGATAATAACAGTTTGCACAGGTGTTGCCTGTCGCGTATTTGACACGTTTCCTCAGTTAAAAAACCTGTGGGAGTGCTTATCCGCTTGACATCAACGATGTGAGGATCTCTTGAATAATTGCGGCATTGCAAACAAAACATATTTAAAGTTTCTGTCTTTCTCTAGCTTAATAATCATTAAAACGATCACAAGACCTTAACACCTATTTGTTTCTGCATGATTTTCATTCCCACGGTAACATATTATGTTTATATCATTTGCATGCACACAATCTGAAGTAGATATACAGTCGAACCCGGTTAAGACTGTAAGACCCGTTGAAGACGCTTTTCAAGGGAATGGACAAAAGTCGCGTACTAAGCAGGATCGCGTATTAAACGTGATTTCCATAATTTTGCAGTTAAGTGGGCTTATTTACACATCTAATTCTCTAAATGAGCTTTAGAGCTTTCGTTTATATGTTTACAACCAAAAATTGTGTCTTTTGCGCATATTAAGATTAAAATTTAACTATATTCAAGTTTAATTCATGGTTTGTTTTTATACTACTGACTGGAAAATAAATAAGATTTTATTATCGATTAATACGTTATAAACAAAAATAATAATCTTTTGTTTGTTTTACAAACCAAAAACTTTAAATGCTTGCCGAATATACAACCCACCTATTAAAATCATATTTACTACTTATGACAATGATTAAACTTAGAACCAGTCCTTAATTTTTGATGTAATAAGAAAAAACTATGACAGAAAAATCCGTCATTAGATAAGACGAATTCAGATGACTATTCAGAAATAGTGGCAGATATCTGAAAAAAAAAAATATCGCTATATTGGCAACACTTGAGAAGAGAGAAGAAATTCGGATGTTGGTCTATGAATTCGCGTATTAAGAAATATTTTTTACCTCAAGGAACCGAAAATTTATCGCGTATTAAGCGGGATCGCATAATAACTGTTCGCGTATTAAACGTGATATTTTTGCATTATTCATGAGCGACGTTTAAGGGACCGGGAAAATCGGCGTATTAAAAAGCGTGAGCCTCTTAACCGGGTTCGACTACATGTTAGGAATAGCATGAAATAATACAAATGACTCTTAATGTTAAATTTGCAATACCTTACAAATAAGCTGAATTCATTTAATACGGGCACGTCTAAAATGAGGAAACAGTTAAAACGATCAATTTACACGTTAAGAGGGGATCGTTATTGAAACCAAATAAAGATTTTCACGCTTTTTACAAGTTACAAAAGCAGGATCACGAATATACGAGCAAAACATCTGTTCATTTCAATGTGATTTCCAGTGAAAAGTGGGAAAAAAATCCCTGTCTTCTTGAACACCGCTCTGCCGCGCAAATAATATTTCTATATTACAAATATTTATCAAAATGTAATAATTTATCAGTTTTACTAGACAGAATTTCATCCTTCAAGGAGATATCCCCCTCCTCTTCCCTCAAGAAAAAACAAAGCATTGTTCTGAGGTCTTGAAAGTATGAAAGAAATAAGGACCATTCAAATAATGTCCTTTTGTAAGATTTACAACTGAGCCATGGAAAGGAAGGAGCATTGACGAAAACTTTACTTGTTTCTTTCTTTAAATCTGGACTTTGGGTTATATTAACCAGATTTTTCATGTCTCTTTTTGCACTGTTAAAATAAAAAGGATACGTGTAATCAATAGATCAAAAATCGCAGTGACTATTGCAATGTTAGTTGAGTTTTTCCGGGGAACTTTATGATATTATGTTAATTTTAGTATTGAGATAATTAGAGCAATCAATACTTGTAATTAGTTTAAATATGTGTGTGTTTTTAAGATTTTTATTATCTTCACGGGTGTCACGAATAACGATTGATAAGAGGACTTATAATTAATTATACCTTGTTTCTCGTATTAACCGAGTTCGATTTCATATGGATTTACAAGGAAATGAAATTGCAGAACAAAACTGGTGTTTTTTCTCAGTGAAATAAAAAGGTTCAAAATTAGAGGGATATAAATGGATTGGGTTGGATTCGAATAAGTATTCGTCAGTTATGGCCATTTTGCTATAGGAGATATGCCTTCAGCGAGGAATTTTAAAGGGGTAGTTTTGAAATTACCGCTTCAATTTTAGTCGCAAGAAAATCATGGCGATATTCCAGAATCATAGAACCTGTCTGCATTTGTATGAAAGTAATGTTTTGGGCATTGTGAATAAATGTAAATTTATTCATCTATGAATGTACAAAAATTATTCTTATACACGAATATATGAATGAATGCATATACTATTCATATATAAGATATATGGTCATGCATAAATGTAAACTGTTGGGTATGCAAATTAAATTAATCACCTGAGAATAAAACATGATGTCTCTTTTGAAACAAAAATTAATACAAGACTAGCTGGCGCACAGTAGAGTATATTTGATGCTAAATCCTGGTCAAAAAGGCAGAAATTAAAATTTACTCAAGAATTGTTAAAAGCATGTTTTATAATAGCTGACTATCTGGTGAGCCGATCTATATCTAATTCAGGAGTACAAGTCATATCCGGCGGCTCCTAGCCTCTGTTGAAATGAGAGTTTCTTTATGAGAAGACTTGCTTTTTTGTTATGTTTCAGCTCTGTTATTGTGTTTAAATGTATACTTTGACATGTGCATTTAAATAATTTTAATTTTCATATAATAAAAAATTATTGAAATTGAAAATGGGTTAATATTAAGCCTTTTTAGATCTAATTTATTAGAATATATTTATCGAAATATATTATCTAATATATTCAAAGCTTTTTAAAGCATTGTCGGGATTTGTCGGACCATTTTTGAATTATAATCGTATTGGTTATAGTTTTGAAAAATATATGTATATACTTTTTTTTAAATGTTATTAGATGCCATTATTAGATATCAATGTTTTTGGGAGGACTGCAAACCTATTAAAAACACTCAAAAATCAGCATCTCTATACTATAGAGACTCAACTTCGGTAAATACTAAATGCAAGTAATATAAACATATTATATATATTGGTTTTATAAATAATTAAAATTTATGTGTAGTAAAATTAACTACATTTAATTAAACATTACTTGTGAATAAAATAAAACTATCAACAATTAATTTCCTTAAACAATTAAGTAAACATTGTTATATATATTTATTTATTTAAATAAGTACATACATTTATGCTTATATAACATTAATTAACTGTATTTACTAATAGTATGTCAACAACAATGGTTTTAACTTTAAAATACATCAAAATTAACTTCTGGCATCAGGATTTTGTGTAAAATACTCCATTGTGTGGCGTAGCAATGGGATGTGTTACATTTGCATTGCTGCACATCATTGGTCAAGAGCAGGGCTTTACAAATTTGGTAAAATCTGGCAACCAGCAAAAAATTCTAGTCGCCAGTAAAAAATATTTACTCCCCTCCCTCCTCCCCTCATTATTGATTTTCAAAAAGCACAAAAGTTTTTTAGGAATTAATTGAGAAAAAATAACAAGAAATACTTAGTTTAGAATTATTAGCTACATACTTTAGAATAGCACCGGATTTTTTTTTTTTTTTTTCATTTAATTTTAAAATCGATTTTAACAGTTTCTTTCTTTCTTTTTTTTTTTTTTTTCGTGTTTCGCGACGTTTTTATTACATTTTTTAAAAAAAAATTTGTTCTCTTGTTTAGCGGTTTTTTCGCGTTTCGCAGTGATTTTTCAACAGTGAAAAAAGAAATCGGATTTCAGTCTTTTAGCGAAATATATTAAATTTTGACCTCTGCGATTTTTTAATTTTTAGTAATTTTTATGTGATTTCTATCATTTTTATTTTTTGCGTTCCGCGGCAGTTTTTTTTTTTTTTTTTTTTTTTTTTTGACGGTCGTAAAAGGAATCTGGTTTAAATTTTTAAACCTAGTATAGTAAATTTTGTCATCTGTGATTTTTTTGGAGTTTTAGCGATTTTTTTGTATTTTCGTATTTTGACATTCGTTAAAAGAATTGAGTTTCTATCTTTTAGCCCAATAAAGTAAATTTTGTTCTCTGCGATTTTTAATTTTTTTTATGAGTTTTTTTTTTTTTTTTTTTTTTTTTTTTCCCCGAGTTTCGTGGCAATTTTTGGACAGTTTATTTCTGAAACGGTAAGAACTCTCCGGTAACTATTCGAAATGCTGTTTGTGCTCATTTCTTAGGTCAAATTTTGTACAAAAATAAATAAATAAATAAATAAATAAAATGCCAAATTAAATAACTTGGTCGCCAGTGGCCACCTGGCGACCGCATTTGTCAAGCCCTGGTCAAGAGGATTTTGGAAAAAAAATTTGGGGACCTTGTCATTACTGCCAAGCTAATATTTGTTTGCTTGTCTAACTCACCTAAACGAATTCGTCCAGCCAAATTTCGACATGTTCCATAGAGTGGAACTGCTATGATTTGTACAAACACGTTTAATTTGAGCATATACCCTGTACAGACTCCATGTTCTATCACAAATCATACATTTACATTTTAAACGAAATCGGAAAATATTATTTCATACGGATCAATAATACTTAAATCTTTCACCTTTTTTATAATAATTTTAGTATATAATAATTACTAATCATCAATAATAATTAAATAATCAATGATCAGTAATAATTAAATCTTTCAGCTTTTTTATGATAATTTTAATAAATGTGGAAGTCATCTGAATATTTTTTACACTACACTTTTAAAGGGAATGTAAACTAGAAATCATTATATCGATATATGCAAACATAACAAAAATAAAGTTATTGTTCACTATTTCAGATAACATACGATATCCCATTTTTTACTTTTTACTTTATTTTGTTTTTCTTCACAAAAATGGAGTAACTGTGTTGCCACTATTAAAGAAACTCCTTTAAAAGCTACAAAAAAATTAATAGCTCGAAAACTAATTCAAATTTTAAAATTCTGAGAGCTTATATGATATCTTTAGATCCATGCGGATAGATGGTGTTAATTTCATCGCGTTGCGTTCCATATTCTAAGAGAACTAGTTGTGAAATACAAACAGACTGTCAGGTTTTAATATAATAGATCTAAACTCAGGGAAACACGTTATATATACATTTCATACACAGATATGTTCTCGTGTATTTATTTTTATTTGATCTTTTTTGTCCATATGTGGGAAGGAACTACAACTGGATTACACTAGAATAGCTTTTCTATGAAGCAAATAGTCTTTCGCTGCGGTAAGACCTTACCCTAACAAAATTGCAAAAATTGAAGAAGAAATTCTCCCAGAAAATTTACTGTATCTATGTTTATGCATCTATCAACATTATTAAATGTAGAATTGCTATTAATACATGAAGCCTAAATTTCTGTCTGTGCTTAGAAAATAGGTTGCTGTTGGAGATTCCTGTAGAGATGGATCTCAGACAAAATAACCGCACTTCAATCGCATTTTAAACTTTTTTAAAGACAATCGTTCCATGTATTTTGTACATGGTACAATTGTCTTTAATGCATAAATGTAAACTGTTGTGCATGAAAATAAAATCAACCGTCTTTAAATAAAACATAATAAATTTTTTTAAGCAAAAATTAATATAAGACCTGTTCTCCGGGAAACACATTATATACATTTCATACAGCGATATGTACATGTGTATTTATATTTGATCTTTTTTTGTCCATATATGGGAAGGAACTGCAACTGGATGATACTAGAATAGAGATTCTACGACGCAAATAATCTTTCGCTGCGGTAAGACCTTACCGTAACAAAATAGTGAAAATTAAAGAGGGAATTCTCCCACAAATGATACCGTATCGATGCTTATGCAAATATCAATCCATATTAAATGTAGAATTTCTATTAATACACGAAGCCTAAATTTCTGTCTGTACTTAGAAAATAGGTTGCTGTTGGAGATTCCTGTAGAGATGGAACTCAGACAAAATAACCGCACTTCAATCGCATTTTAAACTTTTTTAAAGACAATCGTACCATGTATTTTGTACATGGTACAATTGTCTTTAATGCATAAATGTAAACTGTTGTGCATGAAAATAAAATCAACCGTCTTTAAATAAAACATAATAAATTGTTTTAAGCAAAAATTAATATAAGACCTGGTCTCTGTGAAACACATTATACACATTTCATACAGCGATAGGTGCATGTGTATTTATATTTGATCTTTTTTTGTCCATATATGGGAAGGAACTGCAACTGGATCACACTAGAATAGATATTCTACGAAGCAAATAGTATTTCGCTGCGGTAAGATCTTACTCTAACAAAATAGCGAAAATTAAAGAGGGAATTCTCACGCAATTGATACCGATCGATCCTTATGCATATATCAATCCATATTAAATGTAGAATTTCTATTAATACACGAAGCCTAAATTTCCCTCTGTACTTAGAAAATAGGTTGCTGTTGGAGATTCGGTTAGAGATGAATCCCAGACAAAATAATAGCACTTCAATTACATTCTAGCCTTTTTTAAAGACAATTGTACTATGTATTTTGTACATAGTACGATTGTCTTTAATGCATATATGTAAACTGTTGTGCATGAAAATTAAATCAAACGTCTATAAATAAAACATAACGTATTTTTTTAAACAAAAATTAATATAAGACCGGGTTTCTGGGGAACCACATTATATAAATTTCATATAGCGAAATGTGCATGCGTATTTATATTTGATCTTTTTTGTCCATATATGGGAAGGAACTGCAACTGGATCACACTAGAATAGACATTCTACGAAGCAAATAGTCTTTCGCTGTGGTAAGACCTTACCCTAACAAAATAGCGAAAATTAAAGAGGGAATTCTCACACAAATGATACCGTATCGATGCTTATGCATAAATCAATCCATATTAAATGTAGAATTTCTATTAATACACGAAGCCTAAATTTCCCTCTGTACTTAGAAAATAGGTTGCTGTTGGAGATTCGGTTAGAGATGAATCCCAGACAAAATAATAGCACTTCAATTACATTCTAGCCTTTTTTAAAGACAATTGTACTATGTATTTTGTACATAGTACGATTGTCTTTAATGCATATATGTAAACTGTTGTGCATGAAAATTAAAACAAACGTCTATAAATAAAACATAATGTATTTTTTTAAACAAAAATTAATATAAGACCGGGTTTCTGGGGAACCACATTATATAAATTTCATATAGCGAAATGTGCATGCGTATTTATATTTGATCTTTTTTGTCCATATATGGGAAGGAACTGCAACTGGATCACACTAGAATAGACATTCTACGAAGCAAATAGTCTTTCGCTGTGGTAAGACCTTACCCTAACAAAATAGCGAAAATTAAAGAGGGAATTCTCACACAAATGATACCGTATCGATGCTTATGCATAAATCAATCCATATTAAATGTAGAATTTCTATTAATACACGAAGCCTAAATTTCCCTCTGTACTTAGAAAATAGGTTGCTGTTGGAGATTCGGTTAGAGATGAATCCCAGACAAAATAATAGCACTTCAATTACATTCTAGCCTTTTTTAAAGACAATTGTACTATGTATTTTGTACATAGTACGATTGTCTTTAATGCATATATGTAAACTGTTGTGCATGAAAATTAAATCAAACGTCTATAAATAAAACATAATGTATTTTTTTAAACAAAAATTAATATAAGACCGGGTTTCTGGGGAACCACATTATATAAATTTCATATAGCGAAATGTGCATGCGTATTTATATTTGATCTTTTTTGTCCATATATGGGAAGGAACTGCAACTGGATCACACTAGAATAGACATTCTACGAAGCAAATAGTCTTTCGCTGTGGTAAGACCTTACCCTAACAAAATAGCGAAAATTAAAGAGGGAATTCTCACACAAATGATACCGTATCGATGCTTATGCATAAATCAATCCATATTAAATGTAGAATTTCTATTAATAGACGAAGCCTAAATTTCCCTCTGTACTTAGAAAATAGGTTGCTGTTGGAGATTCGGTTAGAGATGAATCCCAGACAAAATAATAGCACTTCAATTACATTCTAGCCTTTTTTAAAGACAATTGTACTATGTATTTTGTACATAGTACGATTGTCTTTAATGCATATATGTAAACTGTTGTGCATGAAAATTAAATCAAACGTCTATAAATAAAACATAATGTATTTTTTTAAACAAAAATTAATATAAGACCGGGTTTCTGGGGAACCACATTATATAAATTTCATATAGCGAAATGTGCATGCGTATTTATATTTGATCTTTTTTGTCCATATATGGGAAGGAACTGCAACTGGATCACACTAGAATAGACATTCTACGAAGCAAATAGTCTTTCGCTGTGGTAAGACCTTACCCTAACAAAATAGCGAAAATTAAAGAGGGAATTCTCACACAAATGATACCGTATGGATGCTTATGCATAAATCAATCCATATTAAATGTAGAATTTCTATTAATACACGAAGCCTAAATTTCCCTCTGTACTTAGAAAATAGGTTGCTGTTGGAGATTCGGTTAGAGATGAATCCCAGACAAAATAATAGCACTTCAATTACATTCTAGCCTTTTTTAAAGACAATTGTACTATGTATTTTGTACATAGTACGATTGTCTTTAATGCATATATGTAAACTGTTGTGCATGAAAATTAAATCAAACGTCTATAAATAAAACATAATGTATTTTTTTAAACAAAAATTAATATAAGACCGGGTTTCTGGGGAACCACATTATATAAATTTCATATAGCGAAATGTGCATGCGTATTTATATTTGATCTTTTTTGTCCATATATGGGAAGGAACTACAACTGGATCACACTAGAATAGACATTCTACGAAGCAAATAGTCTTTCGCTGTGGTAAGACCTTACCCTAACAAAATAGCGAAAATTAAAGAGGGAATTCTCACACAAATGATACCGTATCGATGCTTATGCATAAATCAATCCATATTAAATGTAGAATTTCTATTAATACACGAAGCCTAAATTTCCCTCTGTACTTAGAAAATAGGTTGCTGTTGGAGATTCGGTTAGAGATGAATCCCAGACAAAATAATAGCACTTCAATTACATTCTAGCCTTTTTTAAAGACAATTGTACTATGTATTTTGTACATAGTACGATTGTCTTTAATGCATATATGTAAACTGTTGTGCATGAAAATTAAATCAAACGTCTATAAATAAAACATAATGTATTTTTTTAAACAAAAATTAATATAAGACCGGGTTTCTGGGGAACCACATTATATAAATTTCATATAGCGAAATGTGCATGCGTATTTATATTTGATCTTTTTTGTCCATATATGGGAAGGAACTGCAACTGGATCACACTAGAATAGACATTCTACGAAGCAAATAGTCTTTCGCTGTGGTAAGACCTTACCCTAACAAAATAGCGAAAATTAAAGAGGGAATTCTCACACAAATGATACCGTATGGATGCTTATGCATAAATCAATCCATATTAAATGTAGAATTTCTATTAATACACGAAGCCTAAATTTCCGTCTGTACTTAACAAAGGTTGTTGTTGAAGATTCGGTGGAGATAAATCCCAGACAAAATAACAGCAATTCGATTACATTTTAACCTTTTCCAAAGAAAATCTTACCGTCTATTTTGTACATGGTACGATTGTCTTAATGCATAAATGTAAACTATTGTACATGAAAATAAAGTCAACCGTCTTTAAATAAAACATAATGTATTTTTTTAAACAAAAATTAATATAAGACCGGGTTTCTGGGGAAACACATTATATACATTTAAAATAGCGATATTTTCATGTGTATTTATATTTGATATTTTTTGTCCATATATGGGAAGGACAAGGATGGTGTTAATTTCATCGCGTTGCGTTCCATATTCTAAGAGAAGTAGTTGTGAAATACAAACAGACTGTCAGGTTTTAATATAATAGATCTAAACTCAGGGAAACACGTTATATATACATTTCATACACAGATATGTTCTCGTGTATTTATTTTTATTTGATCTTTTTTGTCCATATGTGGGAAGGAACTACAACTGGATTACACTAGAATAGCTTTTCTATGAAGCAAATAGTCTTTCGCTGCGGTAAGACCTTACCCTAACAAAATTGTAAAAATTGAAGAAGAAATTCTCCCAGAAAATTTACTGTATCTATGCTTATGCATCTATCAACATTATTAAATGTAGAATTGCTATTAATACATGAAGCCTAAATTTCTGTCTGTACTTAGAAAATAGGTTGCTGTTGGAGATTCCTGTAGAGATGGATCTCAGACAAAATAACCACACTTCAATCGCATTTTAAACTTTTTTAAAGACAATCGTTCCATGTATTTTGAATTTTACTTGATCTTTTTTGTCCATATATGGGATCACACTAGAATAGACATTCTACGAAGCAAATAGTTTTTCGCTGTGGTAAGTCCTTACCCTAACAAAATAGCGAAAATTAAAGAGGGAATTCTCACACAAATGATACCTTATTGATGCTTATGCATATATCAATCCATATTAAATGTAGAATTTCTATTAATATATGAAGTCTAAATTTCGTCTGTACATAGAAAATAGGTTGTTGTTGGAGATTCGGTGGAGATGGAGATGAATCCAAGACAAAATAACAGCACTTCAATTTCATTTTAACCTTTTTTAAAGACAATCGTACTATGTATTTTGTACATGGTACGATTGTCTTTAATGCATATATGTAAACTGTTGTGTATGAAAATAAAATCAAACGTCTATAAATAAAACGTAACGTATTTTTTTTAACAAAAAATAATGTAAGACCGAGTTTCTGGGGAAACACATTATATACATTTCATACAGCGATATGTGCATGTGTATTTATATTTGATCTTTTTTTGTCCATATATGGGAAGGAACTGCAACTGGATCACACTAGAATAGAGATTCTGCGAAGCAAATTGTCTTTCGCTGCGGTAAGACCTTACCCTAACAAAATAGCGAAAATTAAAGAGGGAATTCTCACACAAATGATACCGTATCGATGCTTATGCATATATCAATCCATATTAAATGTAGAATTTCTATTAATACACGAAGCTTAAATTTCCGTCTGTACTTAGAAAATAGGTTGCTGTTGGAGATTCGGTGGAGATGAATCCCAGACAAAACAGCAGCGCTCCAATCCCCTCTAATACCCACATGTCAAGAGTTAATTAACTTTTCTCGATGACATGGCGGCTTGCAGGTGCTCTCCCCTGTTCCCAGAGCTGCCAAAACGGAAGCATAAACGTAAACGAAATCGAAGAAATAACATTCGATTGCTGCTACGGTAGTGGCATCGCCACAAACGATTCGGAGAGAATGAAGAGATTAAAGATAGAGAGAAGGAAAGATGCCTGGAAAATTTTCACAAATCTGACTATTCAGTTGTCGCAGGAGTTGAGCACAATGAATGTTACTATTGCAGCCACGCTGTGTGAATTCAGCCGTATCTAGTCGAATGTGGAAGTGTTCAATTGTAGGTGTGTGAATAAATACAACAACAAAAGAAAAAAAATATATATTTGGAGGTTGGGAGTAGATTTGGCTTTGAAATTTTGAAATTAAATTTCCAAATAAGAACAAAATGACGAACTTTTTTTTTGTTGTTGTTGAAGAGTGGGTGATAATGAAAATCTATATTTATTATTTTTTTTTAAAGTAGTGGATTTTTGTTTTACTATCTAGAAATCAATATATTTTCTAGATTAACAGAAGCATTTACATAAAATAAAGTTTATTTTGCAGCTATTAATCTTCGGAAACGTTTTCGAGTAGTTTTTTTTAAAGGTGTATTTATCAGTTTTTCAAACCGGAATATCGGTTTTTTAGGATACTATCATTTCTCAGTTCATTTTCAGCTGTGTAATTCAATTTATACATGCAAGAGTAACAAAATAATATTAATTTTAATGTTAATGTTAATGCTGTTAATTTATCGTGTTTGTCTGTAAACATGTTTGTTGAACATGAAAATATTTGCTTGAGAATTGCCAGTAAAAAAAAAAAAAAACTATACTCAGGGTTGATAAAACTGCTTAATACACTATAAAAATTAGTCTGAAACATTTCCGAAATTCAGTAGCAGCAAAAGAAACTTAGTTTTTATAATTTTTTCTTTAAATCGTCAAAATATACCGGTTTCTGAGTTTTTGAAAGATAAAAAATGCTTTTCGGATAAACAATGAATTTCGGAATCTTTAGTAACTTAGAAGGGATTATTGTATGTTTTCATTCGTGATTATGTTATTTTCTCCTATATTAAGAACACACTTGTCTTTTTTTTTTTTTTTTTTCAGTATGTATGTTCGGAAAGTAATAAAATAAAGTTTGTTTTGTCCTTATGCAAACGACAAGTGAACTTTCAAAAATCTGATCATTTAAATATAGAACCATGAACAACCTAATATAGTTGAAAACTCCTTAAGTTTATAAAGGTCACTTCATAAAATGTACCTCTTCAGACGGAATAACAAGATAACATAATCTAAATCGAAAAAAAAAAAATCAGATTATCTATGTCAAAATTATTCCAAACACATACAAAATAAATAAAATAAGTAAATAAATAAATAAATATTATTCGAACCAAAAATCTTTCTTTCTTGAAGTGGAAAAAAAATATGTAATGAACGCAGCAGTCTTTCCAAATTTATCCAGAACGAAACCAAAATACATTTAATAAGTATGTCTCGTATCAGTATACCAATGTCTAAGTTTCGTCATCTTAGAATTGAATGAACTTAATTTGTACATGTGAAAAAGTATCTATTTTTTCAACCATAAAATCTGTAAAAAAAAAATATTGCACCTTCATTTTATTCACACTTTAACGTTTAACATTAGAACAAAAAATTAGGAAAACCAAAATCTTGAAAAAAATGTATTAACAAAACAAGTGCATCTTTGTCAGAATTATGCGCAAAGTTGTGTACCAAGATACATATGGTTGAACCGAGAATATTGAAAATATTGACACAAATTCAAAAAGTTTAAAGATCTCAGCAGTAATTTTGTCATGTCATGGAAAACAAATTAAAGCCGTTACTGTGAAATCAAACTTGAAATGAAAACCTACTAATTCCTACTTCAACTTGCACATGGCAAGAATCTAAATGAACCCATTTCGTTGACCCCATACCTATTTTAACTAACGGCAACGACATAAAGCAATCACTTTATACAAAAACTTCTGCCACTTCATTTAAATGTTATTACTTTTAACAATTAATACCATTTCAAATGGTCTTTCAATCTTATTAATGTGTTTTTTTAATTATCAATCTGTCTTTTCAGAGTCCCTCTTCCTCCTTCGTTGTCTGATTAGATGGAAGTTGTAAGATACCGTCATCTTTAGAATGCTTTAAATCAAAGCAGTTAATCAAAGCATCGAAGAAGTTGAATTTGGGAGCATGATATTGTTGTTCTCAAACATAATTCAACTATGTTAATAAGAATGCTGGTCAGCTTTATTCGCTCAATTTATTCGCTCAATTGTAAAGTCGTTTTAAAAACGCATTGGGTGCACAGAAAAAAAATAAAACCCAATTTGGGTTGAAAGATTCTTAGGTATGTGCCCAAATTGGACCATGCCTGTTTTGGTTACCACTGTGTATCCATTTTGGGCACTGTTAAATACCCATTTTCAAAAAAAAAAAAAAAAATATATTTTATTTTATTTTTAAATTGAAAATGGGTATTTAACAGTGCTCAAAATGGATACGCAGTGGTAATCAAAACAGGCATGGCCCAATTTGGGCACGTACCTAAGAATCTTTCGACACAAATTGGGTTTTATTTTTTTCTGTGTGGTTATGTAAATGTTGAAATGGCTTCGTCATTCATTAATCGTGATACTAAAATGTAATTAGAGTTTTCATTATCTCTTGAGCAATGTAATATTTTGCCAATTTTTTTGTTCTCTTTTGTAAAATAATCCATTTTTTAATGGTTTTGTTGCAAGGTTTTAGATGTTTAGTGGCAGAAAGTTTTTAATAATTGACCATACACAAATAATGTAGGTACCTCTGTTATGGCCATGTTCCTAATATGGCCATCCCCTATTATACGTTAGCTAATCAAAAAATTCTTTGTATGGCATAAGCATACCGTAAAAGAGCCTTCTAGTATATCATGTGATCACTTGTCATTCAACTAGGTTGTGGAATTTGACGCCAATTTCTTATTTTATGTTTTGGTGTAATCGCTTCTTGTTTTTATCTGATAAGTCGCCTTCTTTATGCACGTTTTTAAAAGAATTTTTTATGAATATAATCATACTCTGTTTAGTTTTTAATGCTCTATTAATTGGTACTGTACTGTCGTTGATGGTGTATAGTTTATGAGTTGTTCAAAATCAAACGATTTTCGTGAAAGCTGACCTGTTTTTGACAATTGTCACAGTTAATTCATTTTAACAATTTTTTAAACTCTAAAAGGACTTCACATTTTTTTTTCTAAATAAAAGCTTAAATTGCAATGTCAATTTTGTAAATAATTTCATTTTTGATAAAAAAAAATCCTGTTTCAAATCCGCTTTTGAATAACAAAAATAATTATTGGGTAACATGTTTGTTTATTTTACACCAAAATTATTTAATTTAGCAGAACAGCATTTTTAAATTGAAGAAAATCACGATTTGTGCAACATGGAACAATGGTGGCCATATAATGTGCGCTTGTTCCTGATATGGCCACTTGATAAACTTTTGAAATTCCTTTTTTTTTTTTTTTTTTTTTTTTTTTTTTGAAAAAGGTTATTCAAAAATTCGTAAATATCACTTGAGCCAGAAAAATTACAGAAATTTCTAAATATAATAATTTTTTTTTTTTTTTTTTTTTTACTGCATGCATTACTTTTACCTTTTTTTAAAAAAACTTTTAGACTACAATATGACTTTTCAAAAAAAAAAAAAAAAAAAAAAAAAAAAAAGAGAGACAGAGAGAGAGATGTTAATAACAAATCTGAAATTGCTCCCCTGTGGGGTGTACGCTCCATGTTGGAAGGTTCCACTGACCTAATGATTCCCATATCTCTTGGATTTTCTGATATGGTACTATAACCTTCCAAAGTTTTTTACTTGCTCCAAACAAGCAAGGACAAGCAAGGTTGATCTTCTTTTATGGGATAAAAATGTCAAAAAAGCAATAGTTTTCGTATTTTTTTTTTCCTTTTTTAATGAATGTTAAAGTTACCTAAAGATTGAATTGATATTTGTAGGATTTTGAATGTTTGATTATTTTCTTCTGTTGTGATGAGATCTTCAATTTGTGTGCTACCCATATATGGGACACCCACCTTAATTTAAAAAATGTTAAAATTTAATAAATTCAAAAAAAAGACGAAATATATCATCATCTTTTCAGTGATTAATTTCAACACGCAGTTAATCAAAAAACTGATAAGTAAAATTTTGGAGCATGACGGTTTGGAGCACTTCTTTGAAATGTGATTATTTTTAACAATTAATACTATTTCAAATGGTCTTGCAATCTTATAAATGTGTTTTTTTAATTATCAATCTGTCTTTTCAGAGTTCCTCTTCCCCTTTCGAAGACTGATTACATGGAGCTGGAAGATACCATCATCTTTACAATGTATTAATCTTAACATGCAGTTAATCAATGCACCGAAGAAGTTGAATTTTGGAGCATGATATTGCTGTTCGACAGAATTTAACTATGTTAATGAGAATGCAGGTCTGCTTTATTAGCACAATTTCACAAGATTTGTCAAAAAGAAAAATAGATGAAATGCAATGTCGTTTAAAAAACGTGTCCGGTGGTTGTAAATGTTGAATTGGCTTCGCCATTGATTAATCGTGATACTAAAATGTAATAAGAGTTTTGATTATTTATTGAGCAATGTGTCATGTCAATTTTTTGTTCTGTTTCTTTCTTTTCTTTCTTTTCTTTCTTTTCTTTTTTCTTTCTTTTCTTTTTGTTCCCTCTTTTCTTTTTTTTCCAACGGTTTTGTAGCAATGTTTAAGTTGTTCAGTGACAAAAAGTTTTCAATATTTGACTAAATACCCATCATTACTAAAAATGTTAAAATTTAGTTAATTAAAAACAATTCTAAAAAATCAGGAAGAAATACATTATCATTTTTTGACGTATGAATCTCAACACACAATCAATGGAACGAATTGGTTGAATTTTGGAGCATGATATTGTTCGCAAGCATAATTCAACCATATTAATAAGAATATTGGCCTATTAGGTATGCTTTATAAGTTTCGTTTTATAGAATTCGCCAAAAATAAAAATGAATAAAGAGTAATGTCATTCGAAAACACGTGTACGTCTATTGTAAATGGCGAATTTTCTTTGCCATTGATGAATGATGCTACCGAAATGTAATTAGAGTTTTGGTTATTTCTTAAGTCTTGTAATATCATTATTTTTTTTTCTTTCTGTTTTCTGGTGGTTTTGCAGAGAAATTTTAGGTGTTTCGGTGCAACAAGTTTTTAATGTTTGACAAAGCATATAAAACCATAATAAGGTCTAAATATACTGAACATTAATTAATTTTAAAAAAATTCTCAAAAACTAAGAAGAAATATATCATTATCTTTTCGATGTACACGTAATATGAAATTAATCAACGGAACGAATGAGTCGAATTTTGGAGCATGATATTGTTGATCGCAGGCATAATCCAACTATGTTAATAAAAATATTCGCCTTTTGTGTATGCTTTATTAGTTTAGTTTTATAAAATTCGTCAAAAATAGAAATAAAAAATAATATCATTTCAAAACACATGCACGTCTGCTGTAAATGCCAAATTGGCTTTGCCATTGATTAATGATGTTATTGAAATGTAATTGGAGTTTTGGTTATTTCATGAGCCATGTACGAGTTATATTTATATTTTATATATTTATTATTATATTTATTGATAAATATAATATTTATATTTATTTATATTTATTATTATATTTATTGATAAATATAATATTTATATTTATTTATATTTATTTATTTTATTATATTTATTATTTATATTTATTTAAGTATTTATTCATTATTATTTTATATCATTTATTTATTTATTATTATATATTATTATTATTTACATTTATTATTATTTATTATTTATTATTTAATACTATTTATTATTTATTGTTTATTTATTATTATTATTATTTTAATATTTATTTATATTTATATTTATTAATTTATTATTATATTTATTTATATTTATTATTTATTGTTTATTAGTTATTTATTATTTATTATTTATTGTTTATAATATTTATATTTTATATTTATTTATATTTATATTTATTTATATTTATATTTATTTATATTTATATTTATATTTATATTATAAATATTATTATATAAAATTATATTTATATTTATATTTATTAATTTAGTATTATATTTATTTATATTTATTAATTTATTATTATATTTAATATTATATACGATCTATATTTCTATTTTCTAATGGTTTTATAGAGAAATTTTAGATATGTCAGTGACAGCAAGTTTTTAATGTTTGACAAGGCATATAAAAACATAATAAGGGCTAAAATTGTTAAAATGTAAATAATTAGTAAGAAACAATTTAAATTGGTAAAAAAGGGAAATATCAGGGGACTTAAAACTCAAACGTCAAAATGTGAAAAAAATTTACCATTTTCGTCACTTTATATCTTAAAAAGTGTACATTACAAAAACACAATTTTTAAAGGCAATAATAGATGCATGTTTCTTCTTTCATTTCATACATTTTTTCATATCATAATAAGACAATTAGTTTTTATAAGTTTTTTTAAACTTTTAGACATTTGTCGAGCAGAAAATTAAAATCACAAGCTGCGCCAATCATTAAAAAAAATGTTTGCATATAAAAACAAATTTTTTGTACCTTATTATACTTCACAGTCTTGTGTGCTTACAGTGAAATTATAAAAAAATGTTTATTTACACCATGTTTTAAAAACAAAACTGCATTTTGCTTATATAAAAATTTCAAAATTTTACCCATATAAGACCAAGAAAAAAATAATTGAGCAAGAAAGATCATGAAAGAAAAAAGTTGAAAAGTTTATTAACTACTTCGCGCACAAATTACTTTTAAAACAAGATGTAAATTGTACGTCAAACGTGACAAATGAGGTGCGCTCTTACTATAACTAGTTTTATAAATCTTCCGATCTTGGTGCAATAGCTGTTGCACTCTTATGCAAAAATGCATGAATACAAAATTTATTTTATGTGCAGTTTTTCATATTTATAGATATTAATTTTCTTTTATCAAATTAAGTTTCAATATACTTTTAGAAACAATTAATTATATTTCTGTTACATTAAAATTATACTATGTGCAAATATCCAATACATGACAATGTAAAAAAAAAATCATTGTTATTATTTCACTGAAAAAAAGTAATTATACCGTCTGTTATTATGACATGATTTATTTCCGTAATAAAATAAGTACATTTTAAGATGGCAACATTTTGTCTTTTGTTGAAATTAATTGAAAATTCCAATGGGGAGCTTAAGCCTAGCTTTGAAAATTTCAGAACTTGAAATCTATATTTAGACTCTTTTTCCATTTAATATCTATTTCTCCGGAAACATCTAAAACACTGTTGGTAGATTATAGGATTGCTATAATTAGACAATTTTAGTATACAAATTCGGTTTTTTTAAATTCAGTAATACGAAAATAATATGTCTCCATCTTAAATAGGACGTAATCCCCATGGCAACCTAGAATCATTACTTATCATGGGATATCATTGAATTAATTACGTAGGATAGGATTTAATATAGAATGAAGAAAACTTTTATTAATATAACTTTTAATAATTTACTTTTTGTGTATTTTATAGAGAAAACAAAACATAATGAGAACAAGCAAAATAGTATGACTATAAAAGTTCCGAGTATTTATTATTATTATTATTATTATTATTATTATTATTAGTGTATGAACTAATTTTCTAGACCCGGTAAATAGGTTTTTCACATGCTATCCATTCTCAAGTGAACATTTTCATGTACAACAAACGTGTGTTTTACGTACAAACATGATAAATTAAAAGCATTAATATTAACATTAAATTATTTTCTGACTCTTTAATTCTTTTCTTAACATTCATACTATTTTCTTACTCTGGCATGTTATAAATTCAATAACGCAGCTAAAAAAATTAATTGAGAATGGATAGCGTCCTGAAAACCGATATTCCGGTTTGAGAAAACTGTGATTAATACACTGTAAATACTACTCGAAAACGTTTCCGAAAACTATGGGAGCAAAAGAAACCTTGTTTTTATAAATACTTCTTTAAATCTAAAAAATATATATTGGTTTCTGAGGTTTCCGAAGATAAAAAAAGCTTTTCGGAATTATGGGTAACTTGGACGAGGTAATTGTATATTTTCGCTCGTGGTTTTAATTATGTTTTCGTAGATTAAGAAATATTTGCCTTTTTTTACAGATTACTTCCACCTGGCAAGAATATAGATGGACCCACTTCGTTTTCCTTAGCAATTCTAATTATCGACATAATGTAATGACTTTGATTCCATTTGCCGAAAAACTTCTGCCACTTCATATAAATCTTATTATCTTCGAGAACCAATGTCATTTGAAATGGTTGTGGTCTTATTTGCGCGTTTTTTAATTACCATTCAACTTTTGCAGATTGCTCCTTCCTTCCTCGATGACTGAATACATGGAGTTTGAAGATACCAATCATCTTTACAATGTATTAATCTCAACACGGCAGTTAATCATTGCATCGCATCGGAGAAGTTGAATTTTGGAGCATGATATTGTTATTCGACAAACATAATTCTACTATGTTAATAAGAATGTTGGTCTATTGCGTATGTTTCAGTGGCTTGGTTTTGTAGAATTTATCAAAAAGAAAAAAAAAATTAAAAGTAATGTCATTTCACTACATGTGTACATCTGTTATAAATACCGAACCGTCTTCGCTGTTGATTAATTTTTCTACTGAAACGTAAGTAGAGTTCGTTATTTCATGAGCCCTGTATCGTGTTTTTTTTCTTTCTTTCTGTTTCCTAATGGTTTTTTAGAGAAATTTTAGATATTTCAGTGACAGCAAGTTTTTAATGGTCGAGAAGGTTTATAAAACATAATGCATAATTGCCAACCTCCCAATTTTTTGAGTACCAATAAAATCACACAAAAATTTTCACCTTATTAAATAGCTAAAATTGCACAAAACAAATATTTTTTCATAAAAATACTGGTATGAAAAAAATCGGGAGATTGGCAACTATGAACATGATAAGGTCTAACAATATTAAAATTTAATTAATTACAAGAAAAAAAATTTAAATTGGTGAAAAAAATTCTCAAAAACTAGAAACTTAAATAACATAACATTACGCTACGTCTTCTCTGGATATTTCTTAATTGCTAATTGTTTTCACTCTCGTCACGATTGCTGTAAAATATAAAAAATATAAGTTGTAACATGAAGTAAGAATGTATTATGCATTACTTGTTGTGTCATTTAAAAAAGAAAACAAAACATAATTTGAGCAAGTATAGTAAAAATGTGCAACTGACATATTTTCTGAAATATGAAGATGTGTTACAAAAAGGAGAAACCAACTGTCTTAAAAAATGTTAGTAAGCGTACAGCGAAATTAAACTTTTAACCAAACAAATGAAAGTTAAAAACAAAACCTATCCACTTCCACCTGGCAAGATTATAGATGAACCCGTTTCTTTGACCCTTAGCAATTCTATAATAATTATCGACATAATGCAATCCCTTCGATTCCATTTGTCGAAAAACTTCTGCCACTTCATTTAAATCTTATTACCTTCAAGAACTAATGCCATTTCAAATGGCCTTCCAATCTCATTAAGGTGTTTTTTTAATTACCATTCCACTTTTGCAGATTGCCCGTTCCTTCTTCGATGACTGATTACATGGAGCTGGAAGATACCATCATCTTTACAATGTATTAATCTCAACACGCAGTTAATCATCGCATCGGAGTGGTTGAATTTTGGAGCATGATATTGTTGTTCGACAGACATAATTCAACTATGTTAATATGAATGTTGGTCTGTTTTGTATGTTTTATTGGCTTGGTTTTATAGAATTTGTCAAAAAGAAAAATAAATGAAAAGTAATGTCATTTCAAAACACGTGTTACGTCTGTTGTAAATGTCGAATTGGCTTCGCCGTTGATTAATGGTGCTGCTGAAATGTAATTAGAGTTTTGGTTATTTCTCGAGCAATGCATCATATCAAATTTTACTGTTTTATTTTCTGTAGTGGAGCAGCAGCGTCTTTAAGGGTAGGCCAGCGGACCAGAGCCCAAGGCCTCGATTCAGACATGGAACCCGGATTACAAAGATATGGGTTATTATGAGGGATTTTTTTTTTTTTTTTTCGAAATCTGAACGAGGTTTTTTTAAAATATTCAAATACCAAAAAAAAAAAAAAAAAAAAAAGTAAACATTTGTTACTTTTGTATTTACAATAAAACTAAATTGTAGCTTTAAGGCGATATTCAAAAAAAAATATATTTTTTTCCACGCTCAACAACTCAAAATTTTCTGACACATTTTCAGACTCATTTTTAAAAGTAAAAACATGAAACTTGGTGTCATGATTTTTGAAGGGATTTATAAGTGACTTTTGTTTTTATTTTTCGTTCAATTAATTAGAAATTGATTTACAAACAATTATTTTCACATTACGATAATTTTCTTTTGTTTCCAACGCTATCGCTTCGGGAAATTCGGTTCAAAATGCCCACTCTGACAGCATTTTTTAAATATATTCTGCCTTTATAAAAAAAATGACCAATACGGATATTACAAAGTTTCTGAATAAGAGAACATGCCAATTAGATGCATTCTAGAGCAAAAATGAATTTAAAAATAAGTCACAAAATAAGCAGTTTAGATTTGAGTACACCCTTAAGGCGTTGTTATCTGCAGACGTGAATATAATTATAGCTGTAAAAAGACTTTATTGTCTATCATATTTACTTTACCAGAACAAAACTTTTCGTAAATAAAGGTAAAAAACTTCTTAATAACACCATAAAATTAAGAGATGCGCAAGGCCTTCCGAAAAAACTTTGTATTTCTTCTTCAGGCGCAAAGAAACGTGCTACCACATTTTGAAAGTATGAGCAAGACCCACAAAATTATGAAATAATTGTGAAAAATTAAGAAATAATTATGAAATAACTCCTTCTTCTTTCGAAAGGCCTTGGGCATGTCTTAATTTTATGATCTTATAATGAAATTTTATCCTTTATTTATTTATCAAACTAGTTCGTTCAATATCTTAATGTAAACATTTCGTATCAATTTAAGATATTTGGGTACGCTGCAAAGGCAACTATCATATATATTTTTTTCTTACGAAATCGGTGGTTCCCTACAATATTTTCATTAAATGTTAGGTCGTATCTCATTTGCTTTTCAAGATAAGAACTCTAAATCTAGAATATACCGCTAGGGATTGCTGTGAGGCACCTCACTGTGTAGTGGATAGTCGTTTTATTATGCCTATTAAACCATGGATATTAAACACTGCATTCAAGGTTCTAGCGAATTTGGTTCTCCATCGATCTGATGCGAAACAGACTTGTGAATACATCTTGTATACTTAGAAATCAGAAATTTTATAATGAACAGTACAACTGAAACTCTTATTATTGTTATTTTTATTGTGATTAGTAAATGTATGAAATTATTCCCAGAATTATGTTAAATATCATACCTGTTCATTTCATATAAATAAAATTTTATGAATTTAGCTATCATTTTGTTGTATATTGGTAAAGAATATAATAAGAACATCTACACACTTGATTTTATAACCCCATTATATAGTTATAGCTTCCCGAAGCTAAATACGTTTAGAAAATACCTTTAATAAATATAGCTTACTTATAATGGGCCACAGGAAATCAATCCGGACCAGGGTCTGTGAATGTATAAAGGTGTCCCTGTAGAGAGGTTTTAATGTTCGGAACCAAACACCCGAAAACCCAAAAAGAAGCGTTTACATTTTATTAATTAAAAGAAACTTTCTCATGAACTGGAAATTGCTACGAAGCAATATTTCTCAAATCCACGTTTAATGTTCGTCAGTTATTAATTGATTTCCCTTACTTGCCACTTTTTTTAATGTAAAAAAGTTATGTAAAATGATTTATTGTATATTAATTGCTATAAATTTTACAAAGACAAAAATTTAAAAAAAAAAATAGAGCAAGGAAAATGGGAGAAATGGGCCATGAAAGGATATATATATATTCTTTTAAATGTAAAGATGTCTTTAGTAATAATAATAATAATAATAATAATAATAATAATAATAATAATAGTCGGATAAACAGAAAAAGAAAGAAAAGCATTTAAAAGTTAAAATGTATTTCAAATTATGAATAGATATACATATTTATTTTTAAAATGTGAAGATATCTTTAATAATAATAATAATAATAATAATAATAATAATAATAATTGGATAAACAGTAAAAGGAATAAAAATATATAAAAGACAAAAAAATATTTAAAATTATGAATAGATAGGTAAATATTTTTAAAATATGAAAATGTTTCTAGTAATATTAATAATAATAATAATAATAACAATAATAACAATAATAATACTAATAATAACGCAATAATAACAATAATAATAATCGGATACACAAAAATAGAATGAAAAGTATTTAAAAGATAAAAAATGCTCTTTGGTATTGTTAGGGGCCAATCTAAAAAAAAATGGCTTTCATATATATTCTCTATCCCGGCAGTCCCCGGTTGGATGCCTTAGTTTCTTTAAAAAATTATATATTTCGCAAATTATTAAGCCAATTTTGATTTAATACTATTGTCTAATGTTTAATCGTAGAATGGGAAGATCAATAAGTTTGGCAATTCTACTGTTCTACAATATTGGAACAAGAGAGCAGATTATAAGCGTGATTTTTTTTCTTCTTATTCCCTTTTTTCAGCGGGCTAATTTAATATCGCTAAGTGTGGGACCTAAACCATATTTACTTCGTTTTTATTGTTATAATGAATATATCCAAGATATATCCTATTTATACTAATATATATAAATCTAGAGCTGACAAGGATGCCGGATCTTGAATACCATTATTTTGAATAGTAGACTTTGCCTTATTTTATCGTAGAATTTCTGGGATTAAATAAGGCTTATATCATTACTCGGAAAAAGTGGTATTCAAAATCCAAATTCATGGCAGATCTGCATCTGAAATTCTGGCATACAAAAGAGACGTTTCTCAAAATTTTTTTAAGAATACGTTAAATGAAAAATATTTTTACAGATTGTACACAATAAATTTAGTTTTGTTTATGGCATTAAAAATGTATAATTATGATTTCGTTTAAATGTTACACAAGAAATACATGCATGAAAAGTATTTCACTTTACTACATCATCATATGCATATGGGTTGGGTTGGGTTGATTATTGACGGCCAATTATCTACACCTGGGATATAGGCCCGGGGGGAGTGCCCTTCGTGGGAGTCTTTCTAAGGGAACCTAACCCGTATTTACGCATGGATAAATCCACAGCTCGAAGAAAACCACGAAAACTCCGAACGATTAGGCCGACGGGCGCGATTGGGATCGAACCCACCCAGCACCTCCCGTCTACCAGCTTCGAGAGCAGAACCTCTCAGCCACCGTATGCATATGGGTGTGGCGTATCAAATCTGTATCCAGGTCCTTAGTATTGTGCATTGTTTGTGCATATAAATGTAAAAATGTATAATAGAGTATACAAGTAAAACTCAGAGTATTGTGCATTTTTTACATACGTATATAAAAAAGTATACAAGAATAGGAAAGCAAACTGCAGCACAGTCTTAGTGTATACACGCGATTGCAAATGCACAGTCGTGCACAAAAAATGGTTATCTCCTACTAATTCTGTCGCAAATTATCGTATAAAACTGTTATTGGTACCAACCGATTGATAATAACGTCCACTATTAAATGCTTTTCACAAATTAGGGTTTTTGGGCCGTCTACATATTAAAAATTGAACCACCTTTGATTTTTCAAATAGTAAACCCACTTTTAACACTATATCCGTTTACGCTGCATCAAATCATCTCAAAACAGTAAATCTTCATAGAATATTTAAGATAGAAGAAAAGGTCAAAGTTTGAAGAGTTTAAGTTAGAGGCGGTCAAAGTTTGAGTATGTTAAATTCACGTTACAAACTTTAATTTATATCTTAAAAAAAAAGTCATGTAATTGAAATGTTTATTTCTTAATAAGATACAATGAACAGCATCCAAACGTGATTTAGGTGTTTATAGATTGAAAGCACATTTCACATTACTAAAATTATTAATAAGTTCGTATTTAATAATTAAATGCAAATTAAAAAAAAATAATAACTTCATTAAAATTTACAAAAAAGTCAACTTATATTATAAAGCACAAATGTGTGCGTCACTTAATGCTGACGTCATAATGATGCGGGCGCAACAATGTAGTGAAAATGGATTGCAACAATGGAGCTATTTTTTTTTCAATTAAACAATCGTAAAGTTATTTCTATGGGTGGAAATGCAAGGTTTTAGACGTTTACCCCCCCCCCCCCCCCTTAGAGATACAATTAAAAAAAATAATGTCCAGTTCATGTATTGCCCTCAGGATTACATATATATTACAAATTAAAAAGCTCTACGTCAACAGGAAGTGGGTGAAAAATGAGTATCAAAATTTAACTGCCACAGACTTACAAAAATGTAAGCTAAAAGAAAGTATGTAAAAAAATATGTATTATAACCAGGGTTTTACAAATTTGATAAAATCTGGTAGCCAGCAAAATATTCTAGTCGCCAGAAATAATATTTACCCACCCACGCCCTCTTCCGTCATCGATTTTCAAAAAGTACCAAAGTTTTCCTGAATTAATTAAAACAATAATAATAATAACAAGCATAGTTTAGAATTATTAGTTACATAATTAAGAATATACATAATTTAGAAGAAGAATATAAACTAAGTTTTTTAACAAAACTTAACAAAATTATGTATCTCTGAAAAAAAAAAAAAAGTTAAAGAAAAAGAAATATAAATGCTGAATCAGTCGAAATGTTCGAGAAATGCTGATTTCCAAATGCTTTAAATGTGTGGATAGTTGAATGCTACAAAATATATATGGGATAATGGAGACATCGATGGAGCAGTGAAGCAGGAAAACAGTTTTCCTGTTCAAGCCCATTTTTCTGTCAAAGTCAGTCAAATAATTTTGATTTTATTGTTTTAAAATTTGCAGATTAACCAACTTAGTCGCCAGTGGTGACCAGGCGACCGCATTTACCAAGCCCTGATTATAACCGATATTAATTTTTTTATAAAAAGAATGGGCGTCGTCCAAGATATGGAAACGTGCTTTTAAAGATCATTCCTATCATTCATTTTCGAAATATAGAGATGTTTTAGTTTTTGACAGTGTAAGGGGGCAATCATCTATTATACAGTCATCAATTAAAAATTATTTTTGTCTATGTTCTGTAACTCGAGAAACCCGAGTTGGGTCATCTAGTGTAACTAAAATTTAGAAAATCTTCTAATATATCCTTAAATTTCATTATTTAATTTAAATTGCTTTTTTTTCCCTCACAGGGAACAACAACAAAAATCTACATTTATAAACAACAAAACAACAAAGCATTTACAAATAAAATAAATTATTAATTACAAAGTTTTTCTCGCAGGACAAGAGAATACCTTATTTTAATAAGAAATATTTTAAAATGTGGATACAAATAAAATTAAAAACTATAAACTAAGAAGCAAGAATGCTTATGAAACAGAGCTTGTTATTTTTACGAAGAATAAGTATTTGAATTAATTATAAATATTTTTAGTGGCAGTTTAAAAAGAAGAAAAAAATTAAAACGTGCTTAATTTCCTCCGAGATCATTTATCTTCAACTTGAAAATTCTTTTACGCTGCATTTTGGAGCAAGAGGAAGATTATGTTTAATTTTTCTTTTTTACTTTTACACTTGACTAAACTTCAAACAATACTTTTTAAAAATATTTAAGATCCAATACTTATTACTGATCACAAAAAAAAAAATTCAGCATTTTCATATAAATTATAGCTCTTTTTTATGAAGTGTACTTTTTTAAACATAAAATGAAGGTATTTTATAAGAAGAAAGGATACGTCTAAAAGAAAAAAATACATTACAAATGTTGTAAAAGCTTCGAATATACGTTGCAAGAATTTCAAATTTCAAGCCTAACAAAATGGGGGGAAAAATAAAATATTATTATTATGGTATATGGTATATAAATATAATTATTATGGATAATTAGTATGATAATTATTATATTTTTGTAAAATGTTTAATCTATCATTTTTTTTTTTTTTTTTTTTTTTTTTACTTCCGCTAATTTTGAAATACACACTTTAAGCTGAATGTATTTTTTTAATTTTATTTTTACGTCTAACAAACTTTTATTAAATTTTCACAAGTCTAACAAAATAATAGGAAAATGAATATGATGATTTTGAAAATACATATTGCACTTACAATTTAATTTAATGCTCAAAATTTGGAAAGTTATCAGATTTTGAGATTATATTTCGTTTGAACAAAAGTCTTAGTACATAAAACAAATTAAGAAAGCAAACTTGTCTATTTTTTTCATCTAGAATAATTTAATTTTTAAATTTATATTGAAAAAAATAGTGTTAAAAATTTTCAAATTGCTTCTATAATATTTAAAACAAAATAACTTAAAATAAATATTTAATTAAGTGTTTTAAATAAATAATAATAATTGAACGTTACATTTTTTCTTTCCATCGAAAACAGGAAAAAAACAACATAACATTAAGACAAATTTGGAACAGGAAATCTAAGTTTATAAATATGTCTTGCAAGTGTACATGAGCATTTACATTTAAGGGGTTAGGTATATTTTAAACTGACGAATTACAGGTAAAAGTAACCCTATGAATTGCAATAACTTCACATCTTATTAACTTTTGGATCCGAAATTTTAAACACACATTAAAAGAGATATATGCTAACAGTTAATATTCTGAAAAAGGACCCAGATGCGTATAAAGTTTTTTTTTTAGTTTAATTGGAAATTTAGTGCTTTTAGGTGCGTTCGTAATTATATAAATACGAAGCACGTATTGTCGTCGTCTGGTCTGTCCGCTTGTCCGCATATAACAGCGCAAAAACTACCTAACCGAATGGTTTGAAATTTAATATATATAATCGTTACAGAAATTTTTCGAGCCATTTCAAATGTTATGAAAATCGAATCAAAACTTAAAAAGATATTAATAAAAGTTTTCTTTATTCTATTAAATCCTCTCATATGTATAATTAATTCAATGATATCCCATGATAGGTAATGATTTTAGGTTGCTCTGGTGATTACGTCATATTTAAGATGGAGTCATATTATTTCCGTATTACTGAATTTAAAAACCGAATTTGTATACTAAAATTGTTTAATTATAGCAATCCTATAATCTACCGACAGTGTTTTGGATAGATGCTTCCGGAGAAATGGATAGTAATTGGAAAAAAGAGTCTAAATATTGATTTCTAGTTCTGAAATTTTCAAAACTAGGCTTAAGTTTCCCATTAGAATTTTCAGTAAATGTCAACAAAAGATAAAATGTTGCCAACTTAAAATGCACTTATCTTATTACGGAAATGAACCATATCATAATAACAGACGACATAATTCATTTTTTCAGTGAAGTAATAACGATGATTTTTTTACAATGTCATGTATTGGATATTATCGCATAGTATAATTTTAATGTAACAGAATTGTAATTAATTGTTTGTAAAACTGTATTGAAACTAAATTTCATAAAATAAAATTAATATCCATAATAAGAAAATCTGCACATAAAATAAATTTTGTATTCATGCATTTTTGCATAAGAGTGCAATAGATATTGCACCAAGATTTGAATATTTATAAAATTAGTTAAAGTACGAACGCACTTAATTTTTCACGTTTGACGTACAATTTTCAACTTGTTTAATAAATTAATTCACCTTATATATCTTGCGCACAAGATTTCTGATAATTGAACTGTCACAGTGACCCGAAATTTATTTTATTGAGTATTTTTATTGATATAATATGTGTTTAAAACGACCTACACTGGAAAACATATAATGATAAGTTACCCAAAAATAAAAATGTAAATATATATATATATATATATATCAAAACTTAATTTTAAAAAAATAAAAAAGTTATAATATCTAAATTTCTTACTTGATAAACGTAATAATAGGTCATTTTATGATCTATGAGATTTACACCTTCAGTTAAAATTTCATGAAATTCTATCCTACCATTTCTTTCATATCCAAAATCACTCTTTTGAGAAAATTGACTTTAAAGATCAAATTACCCCATGATCATATAAAAAGGAGCTTAAACTGTTTGGACATAACATCTTCTAAAGTGAATTTTTGTATGGTGTTTTTTTTAAAAAAAAAAAAAAAAAACGTATCTAAAGAAACAAATGTTAATATAAACTATTAAAATTTATTTTTGATTGTTAAAAAGTACCAGACCATAATTCTTTTATACCGTATATTAATTACGAAGAAATCCTCAAAATATATTCAAATTTTGAAGGCAGTGTAGTTGCATAAGTAAAATCAGGAAAATCTTCTGTCTGTCTGTTTTTTTTTCTGGTTTGTGTTTTCTTAAAATTTACGTTTTATTATTTAAATCGAACGGTTTTTTTTTCGTAGAGGACGAAGAAAGACCCACTTTAAATTTTTCACCAACAAAAGAATAAAATATTTACAAATAAGGCGTATCATTAATTACGGACATTTTTTTTTCATATAAGCCCCAATTAAAAAAAAAATTCAAATGTAAATAAAATGCAAATTAAAAGTATAAGCTAAAAGCAAGGATGATTACAAAACAGGACTGGTTATTTTTACAGAGCATAAGTATTCGAATTAATTATAAATATTTTTAGGGACAATTAAAAAAATATCAAAACGTGCTTAACTTCCTCCGAGATCGTCGATCTTACTTCAAAAGTCTGTTACACTGCATTTCAGAGGAGAGGAAGATAATTTTTATTTTTTATTTTTACTTTTATATTTGACTAAACTTCAAACAATAATTTTTAAATACATAATATCCAGTACTTACTGATCACAGAAAAAAAATAGTTTTAGCATTTTCAAATAAATGGTTAAACTAATATTTTCAAATAAATAGTGTTCTTTTCACAAATTTCATTTTTTTATAAAAATAAAAAGAAGGTTTTGTATTTGAGGGAAATATACTTTTAAAAGAATACTTTAAAATAAATATTGTAAAATATTCGATTATAAATTCTAAGAATCCCAAAATTCGAGCATAATAAGAAGGGGGAAAAATCAACAGATTAATTTATCAATTTTTTCTACCGTTTTAAACTTGCAATATATATGTAAGCTTAATGTAAATGCTCTACTTTTACTATCACGACTAATAATTTTTTTTTTAAATTTTCATATGTCTTTAGAAAAAAAAAATGTGAATATGGTGATTTTTAAAAAAAAAATGTACTTGGAGCTTAATTTAATGCTCAAAACAGGAAATGTTATAGTTTTCTTGACTCGGTTTCGGTTATGACTAAAGTTTTGGTACACGATCTGAAATAAGATTATAAAATGGGCTTTTAAAAAATATTGTAGAATATGCTAATTTAATAATATTTATCTTGGAAAATATTGACAGACTTTTTCAAATTCACTCTGTAGAATTTAATCCACCAATGCCCAGGCTCACCTACAGGTGACACGCCTTTCAAAGGACGTCTGTGTTTATATTTTAAGTAAATATGTACCGTGGCGCCTTTATTGAGATCTAGAAGAATTTACCTAATGCAGTGGTTCCCAACCTTTATTTGGCCACACCTCACCTAAGCATTTCTAAATTCATGATGCCCCTCTCATTCTGTAACATAAAATTTTATTTTTTTAAAAGTGAATTTTTATTCACATGCAGGTAGTCTAAAAAAGCATTATTAGCAGTGCATATGACATTAGCTGATGCCATTGTTATTGATAATGACATTAGCAACAACGACATTAGCAACAACAACAAGTCATTTCACAATTTGTTAGATTACTAAATAAGTAAAATTTTGTCAAAATTACGTTTTTAACATATTTCTATAAATGGAATAAAGTCATACATCTTCGTCTTTATATCTGGAAAAATTTTGTTAATCTTTGTCAATTTACCTCAGTGAAAAAAAGGAAAAAAGTTTTGTAAAGACTTCATTTTTATCTTCACAAAATTTCTTGAAGAATTTCTCACATTTTTCATCAAATTTGAAAGCACTGCTACATTTTATAATTGATTTTAATATTTCATTAAGAACAGGTTAAAAATTTTTGAACTCTAAGTCTCACAAAAACACAGTACACAAAAAGAATTTCTAGATTTTCATCTTTATCAATTTTAAGTAGGCATTTTTTCTCACTATATTACAAGTGAGCTTTCCTTCCCCATTTATCAATAGTTGATCTCCGTGTAATGAACTGAAAATTTGAAAATTTTATGCCATAATACATAGTTATATACTATGTATGATGTCTGCAACAGAGTTAATATACTATTAATACATTTCCTTCTGTCTTTAGGAATTTATTAATTTTATTACGTTGATAGTTTCGTTTCCATGTTTCAAATTTTTTTTAGGTTGAATGTGTTTAAGACAGAGTTTTAGATATAGATTTAAATAGCTTTATATGTAAAAGTTTATTTCATGTGACAGGTTGCCAGAGCGAATAGAAGTATTGAACAACTACTAGTGCAAAAAGGTTATTCAAAAATTCTAAAATATCAATTGAACCAGAAAAATTATAGAAAATTTTAAATATAATAAATGTGTCAAAATATCTTAAAAAAATTATCATTCATAATGAATAGAGGAAAGTATATTCAACTAGGTAAATTATATCCAATGGTTGGAGAATCATAGTTAAGATTTTTTCCAACAGAGCGAAAACATGCCGGGACCAGGACTCGAACCTGGGTACTTTGATTTGCCGTACCAACGCTCTCCCTACTGAGCTATCCCAACGATATCCTGGACTGGCATATCTCACTCTTATTTGTTGGACAAGGCTGCGAACTGCAGCACTAATTTCATTCATCCGAGCTATAACTATAGCATTTACATGACGAATCTTGACGAATCTCAGGAGTTTCTGTGCTATTTCAAGATTTGTCATGTAAATGCTATAGTTATAGCTCGGATGAATGAAATTAGCGCTGCAGTTCGCAGCCTTGTCCAACAAATAAGAGTAAAATATGCCAGTCCAGGATATCGTTGGGATATCTCAGTAGGGAGAGCGTTGGTACGGCAAACCAAAGTACCCAGGTTCGAGTTCTGGTCCCGGCATGTTTTCGCTCTGTTGGAAAAAATCTCAACTATGATTCTCCAACCATTGGATATAATTATCATTCCTTTCGAGTTTGTACTTGTATGGGAACTTTTTCAAAATTGAATAAAAATGTTATTATTTAATTTTATTTTAAAAATTTGCATGTATTACATTTACTTTTTTTTTTTTTTTTACTTTTAGACTACAATATAACTTTTCAAATTAAAAAAAAAAAAAAAAAAAGAGAGAGAGAGAGAAAGAGAAATATGTTAATAACAAATCTGAAATTGTTCCCCTGTGGGTTGTATCACTGACCTATGATTCCAATATGTCTCAGATTTTCTGATATGATTCTACAACCTTCCAAAAATTTTTACCTGATCTAAACAAGCAAAGACAAAAGTTGATCTTCTTTTACGGGATAAAAATGTAAAAAAAAAAACAATAGTCACATATATTTTTTTCTTTTTTACTGAATGTTAAAGTTACCCAAAGGTTGAATTGATATTTGTAGGATTTTGAATGTTTGATTAATTTTCTCTGTTGTGATGTAGATCTTCAATTTGTGTGTTACCCATATATGACAGTCCAAATTATCAGCCGTACATATATTTTTTGTTAAAATTTGGTTTTTTTATTACATTTTTATAAGTGAAAACAATACAATACAACCTATGAATTTTTAAATATATGTATATAGGTTTACTTTTGACGTTTGAGGGCTAAAACGAAATATATTGATGTAAATATTTAATTAAATGTTTTAAATAAATAATTAAAAATTACATTTATTTATTTATTTTTTACTATGGAGGAAAAAATAAATCTGAATGTCTTTATAAAAGCTATATAATAACAGTATATAACTATATAACTTTATAAAAGCTATATAACAATATACACAGAAGCGGCACAGGATTTCGGATGTTTGATTAATTTTTGTTGCTGTAATGAGTTTTTGAATTTCTATGTTTGCTATATATGACAGTCCAAATTATCAGCCCTAAATCTACTTTTTGCTTAAAAAAATATTGTATTACCTTTTTTTTTTTTTTTTTTTTTTTAAACAGTATAATACAACCTATGAATTTGAAAAAAAATATATATAAATTAAATGTTTATTTAGTGGCATTTGAGGGTTAAAGAGAAATATATTTATGTAAATATTTAATTTAACTTTAAAATTACTTTTTTTTTTTTTTTTTTTTTTTTTACCAAGAAAGGAAAAATAAATCTGAATGTCTTTATAAAAACTATATAACATGATATAACTATATAACATCATAAAAGCTATATAACATTATAAAAGCTATATAACAATATATACAGAGTGTGGCAAAGAATTTCTTAATTTAAAAATGCCTTTTATATAGGCTACTTACATAAAGTACAAAATATTACATTGTGTTACATTATGCATAACACAATGTTCATGTACGGAATGTTATGACCATCAACAAAATGTTATGAATGTCAATGCCATGTGCATGTTCATGTACAAAATGTTACATTGTGTACTTGAGTAGTTATATTTAAACTAAACATCGTTTATAATGCAAATTTATATGAGAAAATCCTCAAAATCCACCGAAATAAGACACTATAACACACAACTAAAATCTGGAAAAATCTCCCCTCTCTCTGTTTGTTTTTCTCAAACATTTTATTATTTACATCAAACAGTTTTTTTTTTCAGAGGAAACAGAAAAAGACCTGCCTTACATTTATCAAAAACAAAAGAATAAAGCATTTATAAACAAAATAAATTATTAATTGCAGGGTTTTTTTTTTTCCACAGAAGAACACAGTCTTAAAGAAAAATATCTAACAAAGTAAAAATAAAATGATAAACTATAACGGAATATTACATTTTGTTACATTATACATAACACAATGTTCATGTACGGAATGTTATGACCATCAACAAAATGTTATGAATGGCGATGCCATGTGCATGTTCATGTACAAAATGTTACATTGTGTACTTCAGTATTTATATTTAAACTAAAAATCTTTTATAATGCAAATTTATATGAGAAAATCCTCAAAATCCACCGAAATTAAACACTGTAACACACAACTAAAATCTGGAAAATTTCCCCTCTCTCTTTTTGTTTTTCTCAAACCTTATATTTTATTATTTACATCAAACAGTTTTTTCTCAGAGGAAACAGAAAAAGACCTGCGTTACATTTATCAAAAACAAAACAATAAAGCATTTATAAACAAAATAAATTATTAATTGCAGATTTTTTTTTTTTCCACAGAAGAACACAGTCTTAAAGAAAAATATCTAACAAAGTAAAAAATAAAATGATAAACTATAAAATGAAGCAGTGATGCTTATAAAACAAAACTGGTCATTTTTACGAAACATAAGTATTTGAATTAATTATAAATATTTTTAGGGGCAGTTTTAAAAAATGAAACGTGCTTCATTTCCTGCAAGATCATTTATCTTGTTTTTAAAAAGTCTGTTACACTGCATTTCTGAGTAAAAGGAAGATTATGTTTATTTTATTTTATTTTATTTATTTATTTTTAACTTTTATACTTCACTGAACTTCAAGCAATACTTTTTTATCTATACTTAAGATCCAATACTTAATACTGATTAGAGAAACAAATATTTAATTTTGCATTTTCACATATATTGTAGTTCTTCTTTCATATTATTTTTTTTTTCTATAAAAATAAAATGAAGGTAATTTATTTGAAGAAAAAGATACTTCCAAAAGAAAAAATATATATTCCTTTAAAATAAATATTGTAAAAGCTTCGATTATACATTTTAAGGATCTCAAAAATTGAGTTTAATAAAAAGGAAAAAAATAATGTTTAATCTATTATATATATATATATATATATATATATATATATATATCTTCATTGACAATTTTAAATTTTTAGCTAAAATTCTGTAAGCTTAATGTAAACGTTTTAATTTTATTATCACGTCTAATTAAAAATTTTATGAAATGTTACGTAATTCTTTAGGAAAAACATTGGAAAATGAATATAATGGTTTTGAGAAGATAAAATGTAGTTATCAGTTAATTTAACATTCAACGTATGAAGGTTATTAATTTTCGAATATTGAATTGTTTTATAATAAACATTTTCGTACATGAAGTGCTAAGAGAAACATTTCACATTTCTTTTATCTAATAAAAGCTAACTATCAAAATTATGCTGAAAGTTTAGGCAGAGTTTTGTTAAACTGATTCAGAAATATATAAGCAAAATATATTCAGATATGTACATAACTAAGTATTTTTAATAAATAACTGAAATTTGATTTTTGAAAATGTTATTAAGAAGGAGGATAAATGGGAAAATTATTTTTTCGAGAACGATGTTAATTGGCAATATATTTTTAAAAGAACGCGGATCTTAAATACTTTTGAAGCAACGTAGTAAATGAAAAAAATAAATGTTTAAAGTGTCCAACTAATGTACACTTTATTTTGATATTGAAATGAATCCGGTAAAAGCTTCGATAATACTTTCAAAGAACTTTCATTTATGTATATATTTTATAAAAATAAAATGAAGGTATTTTATAATAACAGAAAAAACTTACATTAAAATAAATATTGTAAAAGCTTCGATTATACATTTTATGAATCTCAAAATCTAAGTTTAATAAAAAGGGGAAAAAATAATTTTTTTATTTTTAGGGGGGATGGGAGTGACAAATTTTAGTTAATATTCTGTAAGCTTAATGTAGATATTTTAATTTTATTATCACGACTAATAAAAAATTTATGAAATGTTGCGTAAGCATTAGAAAATACATATAATGGTTTTGAAAAGATAATATGTAGTCATAAGTTAATTTAACGCTCAACATATGAAGGTTATTAATTTTCGAGTAATGAATTTGTAACAAATGTTTTTGTACATGAAGTACAAGGCTAAACACTTGGTTTATTTTTATCTAAAAAAAGCCAAACTAACAAAATTAAGTTGAAAATTGTTGATAGATTGCTTTTTTTAAAATTGATTCAATACTGTACAAACAAAATATGTTCAGATACATACATAACTAGATAGTTTTAACAAATAATTGAAATTTAACTGTATTTAATTTTATTAAAAGTGGGGGGAGGGAATGGTAAAGTAATTTTAACGAGAACCATGTGAAGTGGCAATATATTTTTAAAAGAATGCGAATATTAAAAATCTTTGAAACGACATAGTAAATGAAAGAAATAAAGGTTTAAAGTGTCAAACATTAAACTTTATTACACTTTATTTTGATATTGAAATGAATCCTATTGTAAAAGCTTCGATTATACTTTTGAAGTACTTTCATTTATGTATATATTTTATAAAATAAAATGAAGATATTTTATTTGGAGAAAAATATACCTCTAATAAGAAAATCTTACATTAAAATAAATATTGTAAAAACTTTGATTATACATTTTAAGAATATCAAAATCTGAGTTTATTAAAAAGGGGGAAAATGATGTTTAATCTATCTTTTTTTTTTTTTTTTTTTTTTTTGACAATCTTTAGCTAACATTCTGTAAG
This sequence comes from Maratus michaelseni, assembly GCA_963931845.1. Taxonomy (NCBI): domain Eukaryota; kingdom Metazoa; phylum Arthropoda; class Arachnida; order Araneae; family Salticidae; genus Maratus; species Maratus michaelseni. The sequence goes on from OZ007595.1 coordinate 109,762,263, forward strand.
CTTAATGAAAAGGTTTTAGTTTTATTGTCATGTCTAATAAAATTTTTATGAAAAGTTTCGTAAGTCTTTAAGAGAAGCATTGGGCAATGCATACAGTGATTTTCAAAACATAAAATATACTTATAAATTGATTTAACACTCAACATGTGAAATGTTTTTAATTTTAGAGAATTGAATTTATTTATTACAAACGTTTTTGTACGTGAAGGAACATTTGGCTTATTTTTATCTAAAAAAAGTTAACTAATATAATTATGTTTAAATTTTTTGATAGAGTTTTTTAAATTGTTTCAATACTATGTAAAAAAAAAACATGCTAAGATACATACGTAACTAAACATTTTTAATAAATAATTAAAATTTCATTTTTTAAATTTTGATTAAAATGGTTGGTTGGTTATTTTGTTACGGCCGATTATCTGCCCTAGAGATATAGGCTGGCGGAGGGAATGTCCTCCGTAGGGGTCTTACTAAGGGATCGTACCCCGTATTTACGCAAGGTTAGAAGAAAACCACGGAAAACTCCGAACATTTAGGTCGACGAGCGCGACAGAGTTTTGAACTCAGAACCTCCCGTCTACCAGCTTTGAGAGCAGAACCTCTCAGCCACTGATGGGGTTGATTAAAATAGTAAAAAAGAAAAAAAGAAAGAAAGAAAAAGTATTTTTTTTTTTCGAGAACGATGTGAATTGGAAATATATTTTTAAAAGAATACAAATCTTTAAAAAAAAAAAAAAAAACTTTTGAAACGATATAAGTAAATAAAAGAAATAAACGTTTCAAATGATAAAACGAATATACACTTTATTTTGTTATTGAAATGAATCCTATGTAATTATTTTTTATTATTATTTCAGTATATAACCATTTTCTTTTACTGGATCCTTAATAGAATTCTATAATTTTTCAAAATAAAATGAACATATATTTTCGTTTTCTGTATATATTGTTCTTTATTTTTTATCTTAATTTATTTAAATTTATTTATTTATTTTTTATTTTTTTTATTTTATTTTAGAAATATTCAAGACGAATTTTCTCTAAATACATTTTTGTTATAAATGATTTCTTTTTTTCATTAATTTAAACGCTCTAGCCAATTAGAACCAATTCAAACCAAAAACAAAATTGCCATGCATGTAAAACTGGCAAACTCCACACTGTTCAAAAAAATATGTAAATGTTTCTTAATCTACGAAAATATAATATAGCCACGAACAAAAATATACAATAACCTCGTCCGAGTTACACGTGATTACAAAAAGCGTTCTTTATTTTTAGAAGCATCATAAATCAATATATATTCAAGCTTTAAAGAAACATTTATATATATATAAAGTCTATTTTGCTGCCACTTATTTTCGGAAATGTCCCCGAGTAGTTTCTATAGTGTATTGATCAGTTTTCTGAAACCGAAATATATGTTTTTAGGATGTTATCAATCCCCAGTTAAACATTTTCAGCTGTGTAATTGAATTTATACATACAAGAAAATAATACTGATTTTAATGTTAATATTAATGCTTTTAATTTATCATGTTTGTTATAAAACTTTGTTGTTGAACATGAAAATGTTTACTTGGAAGTTGATGGTATCCCAAAAATCTATATGTCAGGTTGAGGAAACTGATTACTGTACTACAAAAACTACTCGGAAACGTTTCCGAAAACCAATGGCAGCAAAAGAAACTTTGTTTCTATAAATGCTTCTTTAAATCTCGAAAATATATAGTTTTCTGAGTTTTCTAAGGATGACTTTCGGAATTATTTATCTGTTTATTATTAGCTTTTTATTGCGATCAGAAATAAAGAAAATAAATTTGAAAGATCTGTAATAACAAAAATGTACATAAATAACATGGAATTGAAAATTGTTCTTCTTTCAATAATACTATTTTTTTTTTAAGTGCTCTAAGAAAAACTATTATGTCAATTAAACGAAACAAGCAAATATACTTTATCTATCATAAAGTGTAACTTTTTTTCATAACAGAAATAAGTAAAATAATAATGCAAAGTAATAATATTTAAAATCTATGAATATAAAGTGAAATCATGTAGTATAACACCATTATCTTCTGAAAAATTATAAATTAAAAATTATTATTAGCGTCATGACGGATTAATTATTTCAACCATGCAAATAAAATACCGAAAATGGAAAAATACATAAATCATAGATTTTCTTTTAATGAAAGTAGTTTTTCTCTTTGAAGTGATAACTTTTATTAAATGTAATTTCAGTACTCTAATATTGTCCGATGTAAACAAATGAATTAGGAATGTTTGAGGAAGTGGCATATTATTTTCAAATTTCATAAAAGTTAAATAATAATTGCAACCATTTAAAATACCGTAAAACACTTGAAATTGGAACCCATTAGTATAACAGAAACCGGCGCAAAGTTCGTAAATATCATGACATTTTCAAAAATATAAAATATATCTGATATTTTGATATGTATGCGATATTTTTAATATATATCCGATATTTTCAAAATAGTCAACTTACTGCTGATTATAAATATTTTCAGAGTTAATATAAATTAGAAACATAAATATATTGCACTTAACATGAAACTTTAATAAGAGAATATTCTAAATTTATTTTCCTTTCTTTTTTTCTGCTTTTTCTATTTTTTTTCCTTACAACAAAGATGACAATCAACTAATTGAAAACGGAAATAATTTTCTGAAAAGTTAAAAAATTTGCTTGTAATACTCACCAAAAAACAAAATTATATTTTAGACAACAAAACTTTAAATACAAAATAATAATAATAATAATAATAATAATAATAATGGGGAAAAAATAGAGCATAAATGTAAGTTTGCCTGATTTTTTGCTTCTTAATCTGTTGTGCAATTTGAACTGAACTAAACCTAAACCCGAAAAGGTATTTTCTAATGAAGCTGTATAACTGGTTATGTAAATTAGACAGTTTATCTTTCAATGTCTGTTCTAAGTTAATATTGGACAAAATAATTATGTGTTCTACATTTAAAAATTCAACTTTGAATGTAAATCTTAAAATATATACTTGTTTTGGCTAAAAAAAATTAATGCCAGAAGCAAAAGTCTTTTGTCAACAGAACATTCGAAAAATTCGTTTACAATTGTTTTGGCTGTAAATAATAATAAAAAAATATCATGCACAATAATATTTTGAAAATAAATAATAAATATATGTAAATATCGAAAATATGAAACAAAATGATAATTTGAAAATAAATATCGCAATCATGATATATATCACAATGTATATCCTAATGATATATATAATCGTATCCTGCTTAAGAGAAAAAAATTTTGGCCCTGGTTTAAAGAATTAAACCATAGAATTTAACTTACTAAGGTGGGAAACTGTCTGAACCGGAACTTAATTCGGTCCTTTGTTACTCTATGTTAGCTGGTTTTACTGTATATAAAAATGCAATGTGAGACCGGTAAAAAAATATACCATACCATTCATGAAAAATATATTAAATATAGAAAAAAAATATTATTTTAGAATTATCATTTTCAATTTGTAAAGTAATTATTTATGAATGAAATAATGAATGATTATAATGTGCCACTAAAAATACTAATTGAAAAGTTTTTAATATTAGTTATGAAAAAATAAGCTAATAACAAAAACAATAGTTATATCCAAACTTACTTAACATAAATTGAAATCATATAACAGATAATAATACAATATCTTGCAATAAAAAAAATTGTACATGACAGCAATTATTTTCAAACTGGAAATGAGCTATCTAAAGTATGAATATGCGAAATCATTTTTTAAAACCTAAATATTAAAACTTTCGTCTTGTTTATGTAAACTTCAGTCTTTGAAAGATAACTTCATCAATAAAATACATTTTAATAAGATTGTCTAATTGTTCGATGTAAGCAAATATATTTTTGTGTTATGAAACGCTGTTTATTATTTGTAAAAAAAAACTTAAATAAAATAATAATTGTGAATGTTTACATACACATAGCTTTAAGTGAAATTATATAAGAAATTATATCGTAACTTTCGGCATTATTCAATTGAAAGTTTAAAAAAAAAGTCAGATAAAAATCATCATTTTCATACTGGAAATAGAATGCTTGAAATGAAAACGCTTTGAATGATATTTATTTAGTAAAATTTAAGACAATTTTTTTCTTTATTTAATACAATTTTAGGTAGTTATTACGCGCGGAAGATTTTCAAATTTGTCTTGAGTAAAACAAGTAATCATTTAATACTATGAAATTATTTTATATTTATTATTCTTATCATCATCATCATTTTGTAAGAATCAACGTAAAATAACAGTGTCCAGTGCTTAAATTCTGTAGAAAGTAAAATTATGAAAAGTTACGTTTTGTTTGTAAAATTAAATTTATTTTGTTGTAAAAATATAATGCAAAAATCGCTTCTTTGAATATAATAGTAAAAGATAAGAGTAAACTATAAGAGACGGATATTTTTTAAACTAAAATAGTAATGTAAAAGTTTAAATTTTCTAAATATTATGGTAAATAACTTAAGAAGAACTGTTAAATTATTCTAAAATGCCAAATTAGATAATTACAAAAATCATAAATTGCTAATAATGTGAATTGTTTTCTGAATCCAATACTTTATAGAGTGTTGGATAATTTAGTATAACCATTTCAAGTTTTAGGACATTAATAACTAGATGATTTTTGGTTATTACCATGCTTGAATCCTGATTTTGTCTTTGATGATTCTAGTGGATCGAATTCCACCCTAAGTTGTAGTATCCGGTCTGTTAAATTATTGGTATAATACGAGAGTTAAATTATTTTTAAAGTAAAGAATTTTGATATTTTTTTATCAGCGTAATTCAATCCAAACACTCTAACACCTTTTTTAAAGATGCCATATGGTTAACTGAACATAGAAAAAGTATCAGTTATGTTTGTTTGGATTGGATTACGCTGATTAAGAAAATGAAAAGAAAAAGCAAAATCCTTTACTTTAAAAATAATATAACTCTCGTAATATTCACTTAGCCTGATTATTAATTTATTTTTAAAGTAAAGGATTTTGAATTTTTTTTTCAGCGTAATCCAATCGAAACAAACATAACTGGCACTTATTTAGTAAAGATGCCATATGTTTAATTGAACATAGACAAAAATCAAGATAGCTGAACATTACGATAGTTAAGTTTTTTAAAATTTGATTTTATAACCTAAGATTACAAAATAAAGGATGTCCAAAAAAAGGAAAAGCGGTGAATATAAAAACTTTAGTTTTTCACCTGTCGTAATTTTTATTTCTAGTGAAATAAACTGTATAAAATATATCACACAATTGTTGTAATACACTGTAATTTTAACAATTTAAAGACTACGTTTGTTTTACATTAATCCGCTTAATATTGCGTTCTTTATTTACTGCAAACTTTCAGTGTGCAATAATGATGAATGACAGTCGAAATAAATGATATAAAACACTAGTTAAAGATACCAGTTAATTATAAAAAATGATACGTATTTACAAAATGGAAATTATTTTCTTATAATTGCAAATAGTAAATTTTTCAATCTAAAAGTGGAAAAGGACATCGGTCATTTTTTCGCCATGACACACTTTGCAACAAGGCTAAATTTATTTTTTTTTAAAAAGGAAAGAAAGAAAGAAAAGAAAAAGTAAAAGAAAAATGTACCGGAGCCATACTATCCCGCCGTTTTAACAACCGTGGCGTATCCCCCCTTCCCTTTAATCCGCATGTTTGTATTTCATACATTATTTGCAAAATTTAAAGCATTTTATTTTCTTTACTTAAGTAAAAAAATTTAACATTAAATATATATATATATATATATATATACATATAAATTATATGCATATACATAGCTGTCTCCACTCTTGTGTAACCACTACTTTGGAATAGAAATCTTCGCTTAATCTTGACGTTTTTTAAACGGAGAATTCCGCGATTAAGTAATGTCAAGATCACTATTCGAAAACAGTGGAAACACAAAAAAGAATAGTTTTAATCTATGCATATATATATATATATATATATATATATAAGATATTATAATTATATATATATATATATATATATATATATAATGATTGAACAAATAGCAAAAACATTTATAAGGGGAATTTTTAGAAAATCTTACTTTCTAAGAATTTATTTTTAATCTACTAGCAATATCCAAAATGTTCTGGTAGACTCTGTGCGCAATATTTATAAGTTCCGGTGAGCTCCGGCTAGTGTTTAAATATTCGCTGAAAATAAAGAAGTATCGGAGTGAACTCCGGCGCAAATTAAGCACTGCTTTGTAGCATGTGAGAGAGAACTAAGCTGAAACGGTAATGATATAGGAATAAGTTAATATAAGAATTTAAACAAATAGAAAAAACATTTATAAGGGGAATTTTCAGAAAATCTTACTTTCCAAGGAATTTTTTTTAATCTACTAGCAATATCCAACATACACTGGTATTCTGGTAGGCTCCTGTGCGCAGTATTTATAAGTTCCGGTGAGCTCCGGCTAGTTATTAAATATTCGCTGAAAATAAAGAAGTACCGGTGTGAACTCCGACGCAAATTAAGCACCGCTTCGTAGCATGTGAGAGAGAACTAAGCTGAAATGGTAATAATATAATAATAAGTTAATATAGGAATTTAAAAACAGTGCTACCAACTCAACTATTAGGCACAAATCAACCCAACATTCTCTGATCTGAACATTTGACGACTGTAATATAAAGACGTTTGTTATTTTTAAGTATCTTTCAAACTCATTACAACCGACGTTTTTGTTGGTACATTCTATATTTATTAAAATTTAAACTTACATTTTGGTGCATGATTCAAGTCGAATAAATTTTATGCTATTGTCCATAGACACTGTTTCCATTTTAAGAAATCACATGAAATCCTATCCTGCGATAGTGTGAATAATGCAATAAAATCCAATTTTAGATAAATATATGGTGAGCTAGCTGATCTCGTGTTTTCATAACTTTAGAAAACTGTTAAATCCAGAATCTTTTCGTATGCATCAACAATTGTTATGCACGTATTCAGTTTAAAATTAGTTTCGAAAAATCACAAAGTTAACGTATGTATAAGTATCTTAAAGTGCGAATAAGATCCAAATCTGCGACACAATAAGCTTTGCTACAAAATCTAATAAGTAGACACATATATTAGCAAACCTGACCTTGATCTTTAAAGTAAATCTTAGATATATGTAGATTGTGAACTTCACTTTAAGGAAGTGAATAAAATCCCATGTTGTAATATTGTGAAGACTACAATAAAATCCAGTCATAGATAAAAAATATTCAGAGCTTATTTTGTGTTTAATTCCAGAATCATATGACTGCGTCAGGTGTCGTAACACGCTTATTTAATTTAAAATTAGTTTGTAAATCATGAGAATGACTTCTGTGTTTCGTAGTTAAGCAATCAAATAAGATACAAATCTGCAACACTGTAAAGGTTGTAAAATCCAATCATAGACGGAATAAATATATTCCGTTTAAAATAAATCGTATCTCTAAATCATGAGAAAATATTAACATTAGAATCTTCTTATATGCATCACTTATTATAACAAGATTTAATCCATTGTTTGAAATTAAAATTGCACAGATGAAATTGCATTTATGAACTAAAATAGACCATATCTACTTGACACCACCTGGTTTCGTAACTTAATAAATATTTCAAATCTAAAAAACTGAAACGATGAAGCATTTTTACATTTTTTTTTTTTAATTTCTGTAGAATCTTCTAAAATTTTTATCAATTGCGTTATCAGTTGTATACAAAAAATATCTATAAGATTGTTCCTCAAGTAATTTGGCATGTTATAATTTCAACTGATAATTTATAACTGAAGAATACTCCGTGTATAAAAATAATAATGATAAATACTATATTTTTTTATTTAGATAATGCCCCCAAAATTATGTATATTTAAAATGCTTTATTTTCTCGTATGTATCTTACTGGTTGAATTGAATTGATTGCAAAAGTTTTCTTGTATGTAATAGAATCCAAAATAATCTATTGTAACGGGGCTGCTTAATAAAATATAAAGTAAGTTGATGAGATACTTTCTGTGAAATGTTACACAACTAACCAATGAATTCTCACACAAATATCATTTGTAGATACAAATTATTCACTCTATCACTACATAATAAAATTTTTAAATTTTCACACATTTTCTTTTCTTTTCTTTTTTTTTAAATTAATATGCAAATATAAGCACACACAATCTTTTGCATATATACAAGATATTTGTTCCCAAACTAAACACTTAGTCTGATGAGTATGCATTCTCAAATCATAAAAACAAACACGCACGTAAATCATATTTTAGCCAAGCACATTACTGCACAACACTGAATAAATTTTTCACACCCACAACAACCGGCTACTGCATCACAAAAATCATCCATATTAACTACATAGACTTAAAAGTAGCTACTGAATCAAAACCTCAAACGAACTGTGTGTGCCCAGATAGCCAGAAAAAAAAAACTCAAACAGGTCTCTTTATTATATATCTGACCAATTTTTTATCTCTTCTTGTTGTGTTCCAGGGGGGTGCTCGGTTGTTGATGAAGTGTCGGACAACCCCACCTACGTTCCATGTCTTCTTTTTTTTGTGTGTGTGTGTTTCCAGGAGTCACGATTTGGAATTGGACGGTCCACCCATTTCTCTTCGTCAGTCTGTCTGTCTGTCTGATTTTTTCCCTTATTGTCAATCAATCTGCCTGATAGGTCTGTCTGAACGTTTCCGACAAGATGAGGAGTGAGAAGTTCGAATGACGGGCATCAAGGGAGGGTGGAATGAACATTTACGCAAGAAAGACACAGAGAGAAGCAAAAAAGAAAAATATTTCTTTAGTGCCAAGCGAGCAGATGTGCGTTTAAATTGAACACGACTCTTTTTCTCCGAAGATACAATGATATTGCCAATCATGTATAAGAGATAGAAAAAGAAACGGAGATAATTCGAACCGTTATTACCGAAGAAAAAAGTGAAAGGTGTACAATTAGAAAACTTTTAGATTTTCTCTAATGATAAATCAGGTTTTAGACATGTGCACCTTTCCAGCTGACTACTGGTTTAGGTAACACGGAGTAAAAGGTGGGGCGCCAAAATTTTAAGGAGTAGTCTTATGTGAATGTTTTGAAAAAATTTTCATTCTATCGTTAAATTTGCAAGAGATTTTTATTACCTTCGGAATCAAAGTGAATTATCTTTACTAAGCGAAATAAAAGCCGTAGTAAGAAGAAATTTATCCAATATTATATAACTTCTGGTTTCATCAAGCAAATATAATTAGAAGTGGATTTCAGGTAGGAATTTAACTTAAAAAATTGTTCTGGAAAATTAATATTATATTATCAAAACTTCCAATTAATATTGGGTTGTTCGGAAAGTTCTTTCCGTTTAAGAAAGTTGGTTATTACCGGAAAATTCGATCAGTTAACTATTAGACATTAATTCCGATATCTAATAATTGACTATCTAATATCTAATAATTGACGGGTAGAATTTTCCAGTACGAATTTGTTTTCCCAAAGGAACTTTTCTGACAACCCAATATATATATACATACATTTCTCTTTAAAAAAATTTAGTATTCTAAGAATAATTGTGAAAATATATTCAATTTTTAATTTGATTAATTTATGTTAATTAAACTACTTTAAATAGTTACATTAGCTATATATATTATAATTATTAAGTTTTTAATAAAGCTAATAGTAATTTTTATATGATTTTAAAAATGTACTAGAAAAATCTTTAAGAGAAAATTCCTAAAATGAAGTATGTACAGCTTGCGCAATTTTTTATAGCATCTGTATTTGAAAAATAAAATTGTCATTTAAAGGTTTGACATAATGTTAATGACAAAGCCTTGTTAATTTAATTAAAACATGTTTGGTATTTTATAGACTTTCAATTCATAATTACTATGTATTTTAGCTTTTTTGTATTGTTAAAAAATAATAAAATATTTCATTTATATAAGGTTAAAACAATCCACTTCATAACAAATTTTTAAAGAAATTTTCTAAGAATACTTTTCTGAAAAAAAAAAAAAAAATACACATGGATACACCTGAAAAAATATATAAATATATTTATGAATAAAGAGGTCACGTATTAATAAGTGTATAAACAAAAATATATAATTGTTTAAAACTGCATTCATATATATTTACAGAAAAAAAATTTAAAAATTTAATAAATACAGATTTTTTTTTCTAGTTTTTAACCTTTCAGCCTGCGTTCTGGTGCAAATTTTACGACAAACTTAATGTTTCTTACATTCAAGCCTTGCATAAAGCGCCGAAATTAACGTCTGACTTTTTTACGACTGATAATAATTACGCTTCGCACATTTATGTTATGAAATATCTTTTATTTGTAATAGAGTAACTACTCCGCGTAGAAAATATTACAGGGAACCTACTTATTTGTGCAAAAATAAATATCTTTAAAATCATGTTTTACAATTATATATTTCGCATACTTGAGGAAAGATTTGTACTTGTGTAAAAGTATTTTTAAATATAGTTAAAAAAAAAAAACTATTTTATCTTATAATAAAATTACTATAGCTTTATTTTTAAGAATATATATATTTATTTTATTTCGTTGACAGAGACTATTATAGCATATATGAAAATTTTAAGTTAATATACAGAGCAACAGAAAAAGTAGTGCATTCACATAGAAACACATATGAAAAAAGTGTGGATCATTCTGCAAATATTATTCACATCCTCTTTCTTTTTTAGTAATGTTATTAGTAATGTATTTTAAAATTTACGCTATTTATATAAATTTTATGTACTTTTTTGCTGTAGAAGAATTTTGATTAATATATTTTATTTATGACTGATTGACCTGCCTTTTTTTCTTCGATGATAAGTCCCACTTCATGTACGTGTGCGTGCGCGCACGCCTATGAGTGCATGTGAAATGCATGCTAAACTCGAAAATATGGGGAACAGTGATAAATGATTCTTTAGTTTTTATTTTTAATTGCTTAACTCTTTTAATTATTATTATTATTATTATTATTATTATTTGGGGGAGGGGGGATTCAAAGTCATTTTATTTATTTATTTATTATTATTATTATTTTAATAAGAGACTATTAACATTTAAATGTTTTTTTTTTTCATTTAAAACGGAAACACTGCAAGTTTAATTTTTCCCCTTTAAAATACTTATTTTAAAGAGAAAAAAATTAAAATACGACTTAAATAATTTTGGTCCTGACATTATGTTTATTCTGCTTCTGACATACAAATGTCAAATCAGTGAAATTTGACATTTAAACACATTTTTTTTCAAAAGCAGGGGTTTAAATATATTTTTATGCTCGATAAGAATAGTATTGTTATCACAATTGTTTGAAACAGGATCGTATAAGTCAATCGAGCATTTTATCTATCTTTCGATCAAGTGGTCTCACAGACCGCTCTCAGAATTAAGGGTCCCGTCCTCTCACGCGAAAACACCCGCTTGCTAATGTTAATCCTATGGGACAGTTGTTTTACATATCACGTTTGCATTTCAATATTTTTAAACTTTTTTTGTGTGCATTGGATAGCTGAAATCGATTTCTACAACCGCTCTTTTTAACTTTTTCGATTTTCTTTGCGAATTTTTGTTAAGAGGATACTTTCACTTTCGAAAAACTTCACTTTCTTTTTTACTGAAAGTAAAAATATTTTCGTACAATAAATAAATAAATAAATAAATAAATAAATAAAATAAAAATAAAATAAAAAATAAATAAATCTGCAAAGAAAATCGAAAGAGTAAAAAACAGCGGTTGTGGAGATCAATCTCAGCTATCCAATGCAAAAAAAAAAGAAACAAAAAATGAAAAATAAATAAATAAAATAAAATATTGAAATGGAAACAAGATATTGCAGAATAACTGTCCCAATCGGATTAACATTAGCGAGCGGGTGTTTTCGCGTGAGGGGACAAAACCCTTAAAGCTTAACTAATCCATTCCGTTTATAATTGCGTATAATCATGCTGCGTATAATCTGCATATTACATTACAGTTTGATCATTTGAAATGCTTTAAAGAACTTTTGTAGATTTTTAAAATAGTAAGAATTCTGCTATAATTTAACAATTTGTAGGCAAGTTACTTTGGCATTTATACTTATCTATCACGATTCTATAATACGGGGTGTTTCCAAAAATGTATACACAATATATTAGCTAACAACTGGCATTTTCTTTTCCCCTTTCAGGTTTATAACGTAAAATAATGATTGAAATACGGCTAAGCTTTTAGCAAACGAAATTTATTTGAAAGTGTACTTACAATCGCTAGAATTAAATATAAGTTTGAGGCAGATGGTAACTGTAAACTGTTTACAATGTTTGCAAGTAACGTTTCGGAAATCCACGATAGAGTCCTACGCGAGTCGGGTTGTAACCGACCCGAACCCGAAAATGATGCTTAATGTCAACCCGGAATCCGAACCAAACGTGAGAAAAAAATTGTCCGAACCGATCGAATCCGACCGGAAGTCGAAGTGAAAGAAAATTAATCCTATTTTAAGGCTGTTCTCAAATCCAAAACAACTACTTTCTAACAAATTTCCGTAATTTATTTCTGTTCGGAAACGCATGAAATTGGCAGGTGTTCTTATTCAGAAACTATGTAATCGAAATACGTTTTCCATTTTTTGCTGAAGGCAGCAGATCTTTTAGAAAATACTGTCAAAGTCGGTGTTTTGAACCGAATTTCCGATGCGGCAGCGCTATAAAGGAGAAAAACGTGTCGTCACGTGACACAAATCGCTTATAATTCGATAAGTAATTTATTTATCAAGAAACGGAAAACTCTTCTGATTCCAAATTGCTTCAATAGTCTGGCCTCCCAATTTGCGTTTAAAAATGAGTCAGAAATTGTGTCAGAAAGTTTAACGCAGGTCATTTGAGAACCAACCTTAATATAATTATGGAAAAGTAGTCTACAATTATATCTCTAATATCAATTTTATCTTTTTTGTATACAAATAATACATATGCACTCATTAATATTCAAATATGTAGTTTTTTTCATTGAAAAATAGTCAGGACTGTTCAATTTTGTATAATCGGTTGAACTTGAACCCGAACCCGGCAGTCATAACCCAACCAACGAATTGATTGAACCAATTGAAAACGAAAAATTTAAGGTCAACCTGACCCACAAGAAAAAAATTAACGTCAAATCAGGTTACCCGACCAGATACAGGGCTCTGTTCACTGTTATCAACAACATCGGCAGAATTCCTGGTTGATCCCTGGTCAAAACATATGGCGAAAATATAAGGAAAACTGTTCGGCAAACAGCTCCCGAGATAAGACTTTCACAATCAAATATTCGTCCATAGCATTTTAAAATGCCTACGTTGGAAAAATTACTTTTCAATATAAGTCCACACTCTCAATGAATATTATCTGGACCGGAAAGTACTGTTGTGTATTGCGTACATAATTTTGAAACACTTTAGAGACAAATGATATAATTCCTATTCCTAACAATGATTTCGCGGGGAGCTTAGAAAATGTTTTCTTAAGTCAATAGATGGCAGCACAAGGATCATTTTCGGAAAATTTCTTAGCAATGAATCCCTGATTCATCCTCGCAAAATAACTTTTTTAAACATTTTAACTGTGCAAAAAAAACTTATTTGTGCAAACACAGATGTGTATAAGAAAAGTTTTAGATATGCATCTGTGATTTTTTGTTCTGTGATGTTCTGTGATTTAAAAAAAAAATGTAATCAGACAAAATATCGCAAAGAAATACCGCATAACTTTATTTTTCTTTCTTTCTTTCTTTTTTTTTTCTTTTTTTTTTTTCAGATGTGGACTTATTTAAATTTTTTCAGTGCAGTGTATTATTTTCCCTGAATTCCTTAGCACTTTCGCACACCGCCGAAACTAGGTAAGAGGGGATATGCTCCGGTTGCCAGAGTAGAAGGGGACGCTAAAAAAGATTTGGTTCGCTGTTCAGTACAAAAAACAAAAAATAAAATTTAGGCAAAAATGTCATAGAATCGGATAACTCAAAGTAAAGATGTGTTTGTTAATTTTATACTCTTTGTTTTGACAGGACTGGTTTTGCCCTTTAGTGACCGCTTATGGACACCAGCACAATACTTGATTAACGAATTCATCCAAGGCAATTGGATGATCAACACACTGGTCCAATTAGGTTTGAATTAATTCAATATTTTGGACATTATCGTGATGACAAGATTTGCATTAAATAGATATAGATATATACATATATAAACGAAGTGATCACAATAGGTTTACTTCTAAAGAAATCAACCTAAAAATGTTAAGATTAATATATTTTCTAACAGTTATTTCATATTTAAAATGGAAATTAAAGAAATGGATTGAAAACTTATGTTCATAAAGGATCAGGGTCCATAAGCCGTGTTTTTGGCCCATGAAATAAGACTAAAATTCGATTTTGTTATACTGACTGAATTATTTCACTTTTTAATAATAGAAGGTTTATCCTGTACGATTTCAACAATAGATTTTGCATTTTGATCGGATTTATATGACTTACACAAGCTCAAAGTTCGTATTATTCGTAGTTTTTGATAAAAATATGCAATTTCTCCTACTTTTACCTCAATTATTTATATGAGCGCAATCGTGCAATACTTTCTCTTTGCATATATTATAAAATATATCAAAATGTACAATATATGTAAAAATAAAAGTGTGGCAAGGCTGCGCTCATAGTAAAATATTTAAAAATATATTAAAAATTGAGGTAAAATTGGGAGAAATTGCGTATTTTTCATCATAAACTAGGAATAATACGAACTTTGAGCTTGTGTAAGTCATACAAAAACGAACAAAATGCAAAAAATATTGTTGAAATCGTACAGGATAAACCTTCTAATATTAAAAAGTGAAATAATTAAGTCAGTATAACAAAATCGAATTTTAGTCTTATTTCATGGACCAAAAACACGGCTTATGGACCCTAATCCTTTATTTTGGAGAGGGTGCGGCGCCCCGGGTGAAATCAGAATCAGAATCAGTTTCGGCCCTGTTGCATAATATAGTTAGCTACATACATTTGAATAATACATTTGAATAATACATTAGATAATATAACTTTAATGTGTACCATATTTCACGGAAAAATGCAGGGTTTTTTTCTTTTTTATTTCTTTTCCTTTTTCTTTCTTTCTTTCTTTCTTTTCTTTCTTTTCTTTTTTTTTTTTTTTTTTTTTTTTTTTTTTTTTTTGTGGGTGTGTTTTCAAATTTTTGTGTTTTAAATATTTTAGTTTTCTGATCTCAAATCCAAACTGGTTACTTTCTGACACAATTTTTATTAATTTTTGTACGCAAACATAATCAAATTGGCAAATGCTGTTATTACGAAATTATTTAATCGAACTTTTTTTTCCGTTTTTTTTTTTTTTTTTTTTTTTAGTAAAGGCAAAATCTTTTACAGAAAATGCTTTCAAAGTTGACGTTATGCACCAAATTTCCAGATGTGACAGTGTAGGAAAGGAAAAAAAACTGCCGTCCCGAGACAACAATCGCTTATAACTCAAGATCTAATTAATTCATCGGAAAATGAAAAAAACTGTTCGATTACAAATGATTTCAATTAATCATGCAATGTGATTTTATGTTCAAAAATGAGTCAGACAATGCATCAGATAATTTCGTGTTGTTGAGCAGGAAAAAATATTTTTGGTACTTACATATTATCCGGGCCAGGAGATAGATCGCCAAAAATGCTTGTGAATTGCCAATCTTGTTTATCGTTTTCAATAATGTGCAAAACAGTAATTTAATATTGTTAAATACATAAAATCGGGTACGTTTCTGTTATATGGACACCATTGTCGCCAAGCATACATTTACATACATTTAATACATACATTTACATACATACATACATTTACATACATTATGCAATAGCATACATTTTGGCAAGATGTCCGTATAACGGAAAAGTACCTAAAATTGTTTAAAATGGTAAATAATATAAAATAAATAAAATAAATAAACTATAATAAATAAATAACAAAAAACTGTAAACCATAATTAAAAAAACTTAAATTATACTAGGAAACTATACACTATAACAAATAAATATATACTTGTCAAAACTATAACTTATATATTTGTCAAAAAAATAAGGGTTACTGTAATTAGTTTAATTGGCGCCATGCTTGGCTCAGTTGTATCTGACTTGGCACAGATAATACGTAAGTACCCATGTTTCTTTAGAACTGCTTTAACAAAACTGAATATTATCCCTTTTTTTTGCAAAAAATGGCGAAAATATCAATTTTACAACTTTTTGCTTAAAATGAATTTAGCCATCCATAGTATATCCTCACTAAGTGCCACAAAGATCCGATAATTAAAAATATCCGAAAAGGCATTTTATTGCATCCATTTCTGTTTAAATCATTCACAGTTGCAATCTTTAATTAATTAAATTTTTTTTTCGGTTTTGTATTTTTTTAATGTCACTATTTCTAAATGACAAAACTTCAATAAAAGCTTCTCAATTCACTTGCAACAAGAAATACTTCAAAAGGTTCAAAATTGTAGGAGAAGTGTGGCTTTAAAATTTCCTTAACTTTTTATAGATAATTTAAAATTTTCAACTTTTACTACAACAAGAAGGAAAAATCATGCATCAGGCATAGATTGTGAAATATTTTCGAACACTAATAGAATATTATTCAGAAATTTCATTTTTTATACAATGAAATAAGATATCTAAATAAGAAATTTAAACAAACACAAAGGTTAATGCATCAAGCATAAATTATGAAGCACTTTCCAACACATTCAGAATACTGGAATAAAGCTTCACAGTTTAATAAGATGAAATATGATGTCTAAGTAAATAATTTGAAAAATGCATAACACATTTGAAAACCCAATTTCATTAATTACCATCAATAGTCGAAAAAAATATCCGAATTTATTTATGCTGTCCTGTATATGATCTAGATTACTATATATACTAATACTGTGTTTCAATTTAGTTCACTTACAAAACACATAACACAGTTGAAAATTTCCCTTTAGCAATTTCCCTCAATAACCGAAAATCAGCTGGGAAGACCGAGTTACGCTCGGTAAAAATTTCCTTTGTACTCAACTTAATATAACAATAAATAATCTGTTCAACATGTAACAATCAGTTCTATGTACCCTAATTGGTTGAAATTGTTTCGAGAACGTTCTATGGACGCTGATTGGTTGAATCATGTATCTCTGCTCCTATTGGGAATTTCTAGAAAATTCCTTCAGGTTCTGTAAGCCAATTTTTTCGTCAAATGTCGCCAAAGTTTTGGCGAAATGGTGAGGTCTTGGCAAATTCTTTCAGTTGGCGCCAAGCATGTATTTTAGCATTGGTGAAAATCAATTTTACTTCGAAATCTCACCAATGTTACCAACATTTCACCAAATTTTGCGATATTTGGCGAAATGTTGCCAACTTTGCGACTTCGTTTACTGCCGACTGTTTCAACCTTCATGCATTCACATTGAAATACATTGACCCGTAGTGATCCCAAAATGACCCACTAAAAAAATTTTCTCGAAAATATAACTTAGCCCAATGATCTTCTCGCAACCTAAAACAGTAGGATACAAAATTTAGTCGAAATCGTTGTAGCCGTCTTTTAGATAAAATTAGCTTACCCTGACCTGTAATAACCAAAAGGCACTTTCTCTGACACGCCAACAACAACAACAACCATTAATCGAATTTTCTCAAAATGTGACCTAACCTAATGGTTTTCTGGTACCCCAAAACGGTAGGATACAAAATTTCGTCAAAATCGTTAGAGCCGTTTTTAAGATAAAGTTTACATACAAACACACAGACACACATAGACACAAGATTTGCACTATGATGTATTCGAGATCTTTTGTACAGCCAGATCGGTCAGAAGAATATGAACTATCTAAAGCATTAACAACATTACTTATAGAACCTAAATTCTGTGCAGGAAATTTTGATGCATTTAATCACATATCCCAATGTTGTTATAACTAGCGGTATTAAGTTGTTAAAACTGGAGGTAAAAGTTTGAAAACATGATGACCAAAAGACGTACTTGATATAGAGGATCTTGTTTAATGGAATATGTAAAACAAATATGTCGAATGAAATGTGCTAAATTTTGTCGATATATTTTGGACACAGCACTATAAAAAATTAGGGAATTTATAACAAACTGTACATGCTGGAGTTAAAAAATTAAAAAGTATGCAAATCTTCATACTCTTTGCGCTGTGTGAAGAAAATAAAGTTATTATTTAATATCTGAGAGTGCTTCATAAATAAAAGTTCATTTTAATATTATCATCTTTTAGATTTTTCTACTTTGAGCGTGTTTAATTTTAGTGACAGCGTGTGACACCTTAAAATTAGTACACATTTTCTGAGCTTGAACTACACAATAGTACTCAGAAATGTTGGCCGTATTCGCCCTGCATATGCACATTAACACAATTGTTTGTCTCATTACAAGTAATTTTTGTTGCACCTGACAAGTAGGGTAGACCGGGGCACGTTTGGTACAGGGGCACGTTTACACACTTGCTTTATTTCACAAATAATACGTTAGATGGTACCACTACTCAAACTAGGGGAGGGTACGTGACGTATTGGAATATACAACGTCGGTTTCATTTACAGAATAGTGGTAGTTACTTTAGAAAATCAACTGTTGTGATTTTTCAAAAGTTGAGTAAATTTTTTCATGTATACATAATCTGTCATAGAGTATTTATTATTTAGTATTAAACTTTAAGAGTATTATGTTCTGAAAGAGTACCTTTTCTTCTATATATTTGGCTATCTAATTGAATGAATATATTTAAAACGACGCTTCTAGATTTGTTTATAAAACAAAATGGCGTCAGGGGCACTTTTACACATAACGCTAGGGGTACATTTACACAGCGTGTAAACGTGCCCCAGTCCTCTACTTCAGCTAGTATTACTTTATTCTATGATGTTTTATGAAATATTTTTAAAGAATATTAATAAACTTTATTTGTATAATGGCCGTTGGCGTATTACAAAGTTTGACAACAACATCGATAACAATATGAAAATTAAGCATAGCAATCTTTACAAAGAACATGCTAGCAGATACTATCTTATTTAGCATTAATATTACTACACAATTCCATGCTATTACATGAATTTTACGAATTTTAGGACATAAAAATGAAAATATTCAACAGAGTATAATTATTAGGACTTTTCGAAATCTTTATTAAAATATACCTATTTTAGGGGGTGAAAGGGTAAAGGGGATGCAAATCCTTCAGGTTGGATGATAAAAAAAAAATTCTATAATTTTGCTAAACACTTTCTATCTTATGTACGATATTCTCCTGAACATCCCTGCCTTCTATTGCTGGATAATAACGAATCTCACCTATCAGCAGAAATCCTAGACTATTTCAAACCAAATGGAGTAATACTCTTGTCATTTCCCCCCATTGCAGCCACAAACTTCAACCCCTAGATCGCAGTGTCTACGACCCTTTGAAAAAGCAAGTTAACACTGCTTGTGATGCATGGATGTTCACCCATAACCGTCCAATGACCATTTACGACATCCCCGCCATTTTAGCTACAAATATTCCTCTAGCAGCAACACCTACGAATATAATGTCTGGGTTTAGGGTAACAGGAATATTTCCTTTGAACACAGGAGTGTTTACAGATGCAGATTTTATGCCTTCCTATGTCACTGACAGACCTGATCCTATAGCACAACATGACGGCTCTATCACAAACACTTCTGCACAATCCAATAGATAGTTCCATATCAAAAACTTCTGCAGAACTTAATAATTTCACACCAAGCACTTCTTCACAACTCGATAGTTCCATACCAAGCACTACTTCACAACTCGATAGTTCCATACCAAGCACTTCTTCACAACCCGATAGTTCCGTACCAAGCACATTTGCACAGCCCAGTGGTCCTATCTTCCCTACCCCTGAGTCGGTAAGACCATTCCAAAAGGAAGGACCAAGGAAGGAAACTAACAGAGGAAGAAAAAAGAGGAAATCACCTATTTTAACTGACACACCACTAAAAAAGGCTTTAGTAGAGGAGCAAAAGTTGTCAAAGAAAAAAAAGAGCGAAAACCGGCACAGAATAAACAAAAATATTTAAAGGCAGCTTAAAAACAACTGTTCACTAGTGATATCCAGGAGAAAAATTACACTAAAAAGCCTTATAGAAAATTTAAGGACGAGAAAAATTCTACAAAAGTTTTCCTTTCTAACAATTATTCAGAGGAGGAATATGACGAATGTGTCTGTATTTATTGTTTAGGACCTTACAGTAACTCTAACGCAACATAAGAGTGAGTAAAATGCACAAAATGTAAGAGGTGGGCTCATGCAAAATGCATTAGAGGAGATTCTACTTACTTTGTCTGTGACAACTGTAATAGTGATGATGATGATAATGATGATTTTTGTTAAACAAAACATACCTAATTTTTAATTTCAGTAACTTGTAGCGTATTGTTTAACTAAATAAATATATTGTTTTAATAAATATTTGTGTCATTTTACAATGTTTTAGGGCATGGGGCACATTTACACATGCGACATAAATCTAGAAATTAGATGTTCATAATGTTTAAAATGACACAGAACTAAATTTGATGATACCAAACTATACTCTAAAGGACCACTTGTTGTATAAATACCAATACTGGTGTAATAGGTAAAACACAAAAAATCAGAAAAATCGAAAAAAAAGTGCTCCGGTCTACCCTACCTAATGCGCCAAAAGTTCATAAAAACTTTAAAAATTCATTAAAAAAAAAAAAAAAAAAAAAAAAAAAAAAGATGCTAAAAAAAATTGTAGTTTACAGGAATGGGATTAGAGAAAGATCGAATTTTTTTCAATAACAAAAAAAAAATTGGTTCAAAAATTACCGATAGATGGCGCTGCATGCATAATATGAAGCAGATTTATGCAAATCAGACCGTCAATAAAACACCTCAATGCACACAGATTCTTCATTGGATGACAGCAGTATGCTATCGTTACCAGATCAAGCGCTGTTGATTAAACACTTTTACAAAAGCGGGGAATCGGCAATTGCCGCATTGCGAAAATTCTGTACGACAAAATGATCTGTTTCATGTGCTGGGTTACTGAAGCTTGTTAGACGCTTCGCAGAAAGGGGTCTTTTACTATAAGCCGAATTTGCATACATCTGCTTCATATTATTCATATTATGTTCTCGTAAGATCGCCGAAAGCCAAGCAGCATCGACCAAGGTCAGTGTTTGGGAGGGTGCATCGTCTATCCTCTCTTGTCTGCCGCTGCCGTGGGACCGTGTACGTTAATGGGAGCTGGTGCACGTAAAATCTGTTCGTGGCTCAAATGTCCTCCAAGTTTAGTATAAGCATTACCTCTGGGGGTGCCAATCCAGGTGCAGGTCTCCCATCTGGAATTGGTTCAAAATTAAGAGACCAACTCTAGAAGTCCAACCTCTCTTGAGGCTCTGGCACACCTTCTTTCAGAGTAGTGCCTTGGCGCTTTCTATGACACGCCAACAACAACAATATATTATGCATGCCAGCGCCATCTATCAGTAATTTTTTGAACCATAACTTTTTTGTTATTAAAAAAATCCAATTTCCCTCTAATCGTATTCTTGCAACTGTTTGATTTTGTCTTTTATTATCTAAAATTGAGTTTCTTAACATTTTTTTTTTTCTACGGACTTCTTACATGAAGAGAAATGCATAAATACAAAAGGTTTAATTTTTCACATTGTAAAAAAAGACAAATGTTTTTTATTATTATTATTATTATTTAGGAAAATATAATATAAACACGAACGAAAATATGCAATAATCTCTTCTGAGTTACCAACAATTCCGAAAAGCGTTGTTTATCTTTAAAAAATTAAAAAAACATTACCTTTTTCAGATTTAAAGAAGCATTTCTAAAAACAAAGTGTCTTTTGCCACTACTAATTTTTGCAAACGTCTCCGAGTTGTTTTTATAGTGCATTAATCAATTTTCTCAATCCGGAATATCGGTTTTTCGGATGCTATAAACTCTCAAGTAAACCTTTTATTTTAATGTTCAACAAACACATTTTACAGACAAAAAGATTAAATTAACAGCATTAATATTAACATTAAAATCATGGTTGAAGCTTCAACCGATTTTTTTTTACAGGTTTTTTTGGGGGGCTTCAACCGAGTTTTTTTTTTTTTTTTAAATATCTTTTTATTACATATTACATGCATATTTTATATAACTTCATTGAAAAAGAATTTTAATTAAATAATTACTTTCAGCTATGTAGAAAATTGAAATAATTTATAATTTAAACATTATTAATGACAGCTATGTCTTGTGTTCACAGAATAAACTGTTCTATACACAGTGAAACATTAATACTAAAAAGTATATTTTTATTGCTAATAATAAATATAAATGTTTTATGTACTTTCATAAATATAATATACTTTCCCATAGCTACTCAAAAATTTTTCATTGAAATTCTCGTTACCAGGGATGTGCGATTTATTTTTTTTATTTTTTATTTTTATTTTTTATTTTTTATTTTTATTTTTTTTTTTTGATTAGAACACTACATGAACAATTATGATCTTTTTAAAAAAAAAAAAAAAAAAAAAACTTTTCATAAGGAATTATTTAAATGATTTGTCATTTAGCAGTCGAATCTTTAGACATTCTTTCGCAACAAGTAGTGTGTATTGTCAATTGTACTTTCCCTTTGAAACTGCCAGGTTAAAAAAAAAAAAAAAAAAAAAAAAAAAAAAAAAAGTGACAGTAAAATAAGACGAAAAAAAAAAAACCTTTTTACCAGCTTTTTAAAGTACTGAAAATAATTATCTTAAAATGTTCAAAAGTTGTCATCCACTAAAACATTTAGACAGCCAGTTTTTTTCTAAACTATGTTACAAATACACGTTATTTTTAAATGACTAACAAAACTAAAAATTAATAATATATATTTTTAGAAATTTTTTATGAAACGATGTCTCAAGTGAACCATATCTCAAATTTTCCCACATTTTCTTGTTAGGTTCAAGATAGTGGATTTGATTGTGTTATATACAGCATTGAAATATATCTTATTACGTATTTTAATTAAAAGTAAACAGATGCTTATTCAACTGAATTTTAATTTAAAACTTTTTTCTAGTTTTATTATTATTATTATTATTATTATTTTTTTAACATTCAGTCTTTTGTGTGATTTTGATTATAGAAATCTACAGCAATAAAGAATTTTTTACACCTTGTATATTCCTATAGTATTTTTTTTTTTTTCCAGTCAAAACTAGTTCACTGAATATTTCAATATTTTCTTCTTGATCTAATCATTACTTCACAGTGATAAACAAATTCTCGTCAAGATAGTATCTTTATAATGGTTAACTTTTCTATATAAATATCAGTATCTGAAGTTGTTAAATAATTTTTGATATTCAAATACTTTTTGTGATAATTCCTAAGTGAACATTTTCGACCATTAGATTCAGCAAGTAACAGAAAAAATAGATTGGTATTACTAAAATGTTATAAACCTAGCACCCAATTTTGTAATTTCTTCTTATTCGACTTCATACCCTGAGTTTCCTTTTTAGGTGCGTTCGTAATTATATAAATACCTAACACCTATTGTCGTCGTCTGGTCCGTCCGTCTGTCCGTCCGTCCGCATATAACAACGCAAAAACTACCCAACCGAATGGTTTGAAATTTCAGATATATTATCTTTGCAGAATTTTGTCGAGACATTTTAAATTTTATGAAAATCGAATCAAAACTTTAGAAAATATTAATAAAAACATTTATTAAGAAATGTGATTTTTTTTTTAATCAGTGCTTTCTTGTTATAGGAGCTTCCGAAGTTTCATCGTCAAGCAACCGAGATACTTATTTTATGACAGAAATGAATCTGCAGACGATAGAATTCATTTCACCGAATTAAAAATCATCAAGATCTGAATATTTATATAACTAGCCATAGTACGAACGCACCTCATTTGTCACGTTTGACGTACAATTTCCAACTTGTTTAATTATTCAAGGATAATCTCCCCAATCGAGAAACTTTTCTAGCAACTTAACCAAAATCTGAAAGATCATATAGTTATGTTATTAATTGCTGTAAATAATCTACATTTTTTAAAATGAAAATATTTTTTGCTAAACATTGAATATTGCTAAACATTTTATCTTTGTTAATTTCAGATGTTTTAAGTTTTTTTTCTTTAGAGCGGAAGATATGTTCATCAACATACACTAATTTTCATCCTACGCCCTATCCTCATACAAATATGACCTCGACCCACAATGTCTCATGTTGACTGCTGAGATAAAGTGTTAAAAGTAGAATTATTTATATCCAATTATTTAAAACACTTAAATTACAAAAGAAAAAAAAAAGAAAAGAAAGAAAGAAAAAGAAAATATTATATTAGATTTGTTCTAAAAAAAAAAGAAAAAAGAAAAAAGAAAAAAGAAAAAAGAAAAAAAAAGAAGAAAATATTATATTAAATATGTTCTAAAAAAATTAGGAAAAAAAAATTAGAAAAAAGTTAGAAAAAAAAACAATTTTTTAGAGTTTTTTCTAGGGAAAAAAAACAGTTGTTTTAAATCATGGTTATAAAACCCCTTGGTTTAAACCATGCCAACCGTGATTAAAATTAATATTATTTCGTTACTCTTGCATGTATAAATTCAATTATGCAGCTGAAAATGTTTAATTGATAATTAATAGTATCCTAAAAACTAATATTCCAGTTTGAGTATCTTGATTAACACACTATAAAAATTACTCTGAGAAGTTTGCGAAAATCAGTGGTATCCAAAGAAACTTTGTTTTTATAAAGGTTTCTTTAAAAATCGGAAATATATTGATTTCTGAACTTTCTAAAGAACGATTTTCGGAATCGTGGGTAACTCGAAAGGGGTTAATGCATATTTTTGTTCGTGGTTATATTATTTTTTCCTAAATTAAGAAACATTTCTCGTTTTTTTTTTTTTTTTTTGTGGCACATATGTTGTGCAGTGCAGTGCAGTTAAATGCAGAAAATGGTGTCCCATTTCAGTTGGCAAGTCATCTCAAAAAGTCATTTACTTTTTCACATTTTTAAAAATTAATTTAAAAAAAAAATTAACTTCTCTCTTAATTTTTTCTCCTCCACCAGATTGAGAAATGTCGAAAATACACACTTAAACTTTACTTATTTCGTAAGCAGCAACATTTAACAAAAGATTATTTGGTTCCAGTTTTGTGCTGGCTAGAATTGGAATATTAAAATGAGTTTCTATCACCGACATTTTTTTTCTGAAAAGTTCCTATCATTTAGCATATCTTTAGTGGAGGAAATAACAGGAGAGTCTGCACTAGCAAAACAAATTAACAACATTTCTTATAGAATATAAATTTTGTGTATACAAAATATTCTACACCATGCTCTATTCATACCACCATGTTGTTAAAAGTGGTGGTACCTTTCTCAAATAGAAGTTGGAAAGCAGGATAACCAAATGACGTAAGGTGATCTTGTTTAGTGGTATATGTAAAACGAAATGGTCGAATGAAAAGGACAAAATTTTGTCGACATACTATATTTTGAACATGATGCTGTAAAGAATTGGGGAATTTATGTCAAACTGAACATGCTGGAGCTAAAAAATTAGAAATACGCGTTTAATCGCAAATTTATGTAATTATAATCCTAAAATATGCAACTGCATTATACAGATATGCATTTGTTTATAATCCTCTGTCTACTCATTAGATTTATCTACATCAGGTTTTTTTTTTTTTTTATCTTACCTCTTTGATTATGGCGTGGGACATATATACGTCCCCGTGGACTATTTTATATTATTTTCGTATTACTTCTTAAAAAATAATCTCTGTCATACACTTTTACTAGGATTATTTTCAAGAGAAATCTACATGAAAGAATTTATTTTTGTGAATTGTGATACGATTGTATATATAAATAGTTGCCAGACCTGACCCTTAATCAAAGGGTTACTGCTGTTTTTAAATCCAAAATAGCAACTTTTTGACATATTTTTTAATTTCTTTTTGCTCACAAACCTATCAAACTGGCCAGTTCACTCTTTCGAACTGTTTTTTCCGTTCTTCTGTAAAAATAGAAGATTTTTCGTTAAATTCTGTCCAAGTTGACGTTTTGGCTCGAATTTTCTTGATGTGACAGCGCAGGAAATGTAATACTGCCGTCTTGGGACAAAAATCGTATATAACTCAAGATGTAATTCATTTATCGGGAAATGAAAAAAAAATGCTCATTTACAAATCCTTTAATAATCATGCCAGCATGTATCAAGCTTTTGTGTTTAAAATTGTGTCACAAAATCAATTTGTCAGAAAATGTGTCACAAAGTTTCGCGTTGCAAAGCAGGGAAAAAAATATATTTTTGAGAACGACTTTAATATTAAAGCATTTTTCTAAATTAATATGTATACAAGGGTCACTCTGAAATTTTTGAGACAGGGGCAGATAGCATGCGCCATATATATATATATTTATATATATATAAACTTATTGTAAAATTTAACCATTGAAAAATAAGAAACTGACCATACACAATAAAATAACTATACCATATAGCAGTGACAAAATATAATATGTAGTTGTAATACAGTCAAACCTCGTTAACACGAACACGCTTGACGTGAATTACTTTTAGCACGAACTGTTTCGGATTGCCCCGTCCAGTTGCATGTAACGTATTTAGGTTCGGATAACACGAACTACTTTTAACACGAACAAAAAACAGTTTCCCCATGAGTGTTCGCGTTAACAAGGTTCGACTGTAAATGAAAAAAAAAAAAAAAGAAAAAAGAAAGAAAGAAAGAAAGAAACAAGAGTATAAACACATATGGAAGCTTTTAATGTAATTCACTTTTTCAAGGGCAGGGAAACTACATTTATAAGCAAAGAATGTTTGTTTTCTGTATATGACACCAGCTTAATGCCAAAAATTATGTCACATCTCCGCCCGAACAATCATTGAAACAAGATTGAAAAACAAGGAAACCCTTGAAAATGGAATATTCTAAATCATACTAACAATTTGAATAAGAGGGTAAAAAAAAAAAAAAATATATATATATAAAGGAAGTTAAAGAAAAGTTATATATTACTTACATTAATTATTTACCCATTTTCCTAAGCACATGGTTAAAAAATTGCATCTAACGTAAAAGGTTAATTCAACCGTTAAGGAATATCTTTCAGATCATAAATTGTTACTAACAGTTGCAGTTATTATTTTGAACTACAGAGATTATAAAATTTTTTAAGTTAAAAATGTAAAAAATATAAATAAATAATATAAAATCTATTAATTTAATTACTATAATTTTAAATTTAATAAATTTAAAATATATATTATATTACAGGGGATAATTTAAAATTATATCATAAAGAATTTCACCTGTATTCCATATTCCATCTAGTAAAATATTATATATATAATATATATATATATATATATATTGGTCGGATATGTAAATTTGAACACTTTTATGTCCGCAGACAAAAAGCAACAATTGCAATTTAACTATTGTAGATTAAATTTAGAAAGAAGAGAAAATAGAGTTGACGCGAGAGCATTATCGAGCTATGATTTTAAAGTGGGGCTAAATCAAGAAGAATGCCTTTAACGTCTACAATTAGCATATGGAAATGAAGCTCGATCTCGTGTCACTGTATTCAGATGGGTTTACAGAATTTAGAAGAAGCCGAAATTCTCTTTCGGATGAAGAACACAAAGGAAGCGTTGCTGTACCTACCAAATGATACAGAAGGATCTTAACATTGGATCCACGGCTATACATAAAATTATTCATGAAGAACAGCATATGAAAAAATTAGTTTGTCACTGAGTCCCCCATAATTTAAAAGAACACCAAAAAGCGGATGAAGTGAGAATTACTTAATGATGGTGGCCACCACATTATTTCTAAAATCATAACGGGTGATGAGACGTACATACCTTTTTTTGATGTTCCAACACGTCAAGAAAGTAAAGTATGGGTCTTTGAAGATGATCCCAAACCAACAATGGTGAAAAGACCACGAGCAATGAATAAAGTGATGTATGTCGTGTTCTTCCGAAGTACAGGTCTGGTCAAAGCCATTAAGCTAGAGGGACAGAAGACAGTTACAGCTAACTCAACTTCTCATTCAGCAAGGATTACAGTCGAATTTCTTGAACAGAAAACATCGAAGTTATAGAAAGTCCACCCTATTCTCCTGATCTTGCAATATGTGCCTTTTGGCTATTTTTTAATCTAAAAATAATTTACATTGGGCAAGATGAGATTGATGCGACTATAAAAGAATATTTTTCATCTATTCTAAGAAATGGAAGGCCTCGAGGCATTTAATCATTGGAAAATTCGACTACAAAAGTGCATTGATCTTGGAGGGAACTACTATGAACACTCCTACGAGTTGGTAAGTTTAGCTTGTACTATTTTGCCGTATCTCAAAAATTTCAGTGTGACCCTCATATATATATATATATATATATATATATATATTCGCTAAGCATTTTCTAGGAAAAGTGAAGGGGCAAAATATTCATAAATTTAAACAGACATTTTCTTGAAGGTAATGAAACATAAAATAGATTTCTGGGTTATGATTGTTAATTTTCTGTGAAGTTATGTTAACTTATACATATCGCATTATAATCTGGTATGAAGTATTGAGTCAAGGGATAAATTGTAAAGACTCCTCTTCACCCAATATCCACTGTAACTTGCATATTCCTTAGTGTAGCAAAACAAGAAAATAAAGCCAAGCAGAATCATAAATCGTAATTACTGTTTCTTTGAATTGCAAAGAATGAAATGGTTGGATGGCAATACAGGAATAACCTCTTACAAACTTTAACTTTTTCCCCTCTCATAAACCTTAAATTTATTCCGATCACGATCAAATCAATAACTACATATAAAAAGAAAATGGCTATAGATTTTTTTCTTATTTTAAACATTTATGAACATTAAATTGCATCACTTTTAATTAATTTCAAACTTAAAATGCATTGACATCCAGTTTCTAAATCTGATGGCATATTTATAGATATAGTAGTTATGATTTTTTAAGCGACAGAATTGCTTATTCTTTCAACAGCCTGGCAAACGTTGTTTAATTAATAATGAAAGCACCTCGATCATGGAAGCTATTTTTGTACTTTCGTTATATTTGGGACGAACTTTTCGGACCCGCCCGCCAGCTTGAAAGGTAGTCATGATGCAGAATTAACATAAACAACAGTTTATTTAAAAAGCAATAATAATAGTGATTAGCCAGTGGAGCGGGCAGACTTTAAATTAAAGAGGATTGAGATTAAGCTTGAAACACTAAATTCTTTCAGAAATTTCATTAAATCCAAACATTAGCGTAAAAGAAAATTGCTTCACTGTTTGGTTGCAGGAATCTAAGCGGAAGTCATTTACAACTCACCAGACACTGTTACCAGAAACACTAATGTCACTATAAGAGGTCACTTTACGCAGCAATATTACTATCAAAGGGGATCCTATTGATTCCAATAAATCTTTTATTTGAAATACCAAACTTTCAATTTCTTTCCACGCTAGCGAAGTCACAGCCAAAGATTCTACTCCAAAAACAGATGACTGGAACGATTGTTACACATCACGTGGGAGGATCGACGATGCGCTCACATTTAGTCTAGATTATCACTCAGGGCGAGATGCGACAAAAACCACAGAATCTTACTCGTACCGCAGATATAGCAGCTAAATAACCACAGATACCTAATTTTCATATTATTGCACAAAATAACCATGAAAATCAGATTCCCGGAGATTCAGACACAGTTTGCGAAATTTATAGAGGCGACAGAATAGCTCATTCACGCACAAAAATTAGAATTCTTGACAACACAATCGACCGCAAAAAATCAAAACGCAAAAACTCAAGACTGCCTTCTTAAAAAAGTAGCTAGGCCCTTATGCTACATAATGTGGGATTCAATCCATTGTTGATTCATTTCTATCTGTTTTTCATCTCAAATGAAAATTAAATCCTACCAAGTTTTGCATCAACCTAATAATAGTGGTATGGAAACATGGAGATAATGTATAAGTACGGAGTATTCTTCATAAGTTAATTTAAAATGTAAGAAGTAGTTATTAATCTTATCCACTGTGACGCGTAAATAAAATCTTTCAATAAAGCATTTTTTTCAGCGGGAAAAATTGTGCGATATTAGTTGCTAGGTGGTGTAATTGATGAAATCGTACGAACTTCATTTTGTGATTTTTTTTTTTTTTTTTTTTTTTTTTGTATTCTTTCTGAAGATTCCATTTTTCACAGTTGTTTTTTTACTTGTTAGGATAGAATACATAATTTTTACTTCTGTCATATTTTTTATTTTATTTTATTTATTTTTTATTTTATTTTTATTTTTATTTATTTATTTTTGCAATAAATTCTAAATTTTCCTATTCATTCCACTTGTCTGCTTTAAGTTGTGTGATGAGAAATGTGAAAATATGTTTATGTTTTATTTTTTTCCACTACAATCTTTAAAATTTTGTGTTACAATATTTTTATATTTGTATTTATGAGCTTCTTTCATAAAAAAAAATAATTGTTTCTGGAGATGTTTTGCTCAAATTGTAGCATAGTATGAAATTCAAAACAGATGCTCACGGTATGTCAGCCGCTTAGGGTTCAGTAAAGTAACTATTACAAAAAGGTGCACCAATTTCTTTGAAAAAGAGAGTGAATGATAGTATCATTGCTTACCATGTGTGAGAAGATATTTAATAAATAAATAAATAAATTTTGCTGTACCTATATTTCTAGTTTTTTATAATTTTTTATTATTTTTTTTTATATATATAATTTAATTTTTAGTGTTAAAGAAAATCCCTTCGTACAATAATGTTGTTTACCAGAGATCAGCAGTTTTGGTGCTGTTCCGTGGGACCTTCAACTGTATTTATGAAATCAGTTGAAAGATGCAACCAAATTATTTGGGATTTATACCAAAGTGGGATGATTTGGGTGGAGTTCTTTTAAGTTAGGCAGGACAAGCGTTATAGTTTAATATATTTTGCTGTACCTATATTTTTTGTTTGTTGTTGTTGTTCTCTTTAAAATTGTATTTTCAGCGCTAAAGAAAAAATCCTCGTATAATTCTGTTGTTTACTAGAAATCAGTACCTTTGGTGCTATTTCGTGGGACCTTCAACTGTATTTATGAAATCGGTTGAGTGATGCAACCAAATTGTTTGGGACATGTAGTGGGATGATTTGGGTGGAGTTCTTTTAAGGGAGGCGGGATAAGGATTATTCATAAGACGACAAAGTTGCGCCTCGAGGCGGTATAGTTAGAGGAGTATTTGTTGAATACTGCACTACATCACAGTATTAACATATCACAATAAATCGACACTATGTTGATATTTTCTCGAGGTTGCGAAGTATCCAGTGTCCGCAGTAATGAGGTGAATTGTAACAGTTGATGTCGATTCATTCAAAGCTAGAAAATCTTAAATTAAGTTATCTCCCCAATAAATTTTTATTTGTTTGAGGAGGGATCAGAAAAATAATTTCATAATAAAAAAAAAAGCAGGTGGTTTCGTAAGGGATGTGGTTGTGGCATCTAAAATGACGAGAAATTTGGAAGGTGGTGACTAGAAAAATCAAGGAGAAATACAAAAGTTCATGTCAGAATAAGTTTTTCGTATGATGCTTACAAACTTAGGCCTTTTGAAGTGGTTTTTAATTGAAATTTCACCTAATTTTTGAAAGAGAAAAGTTTTAATGCTTGTTAATTACAAATTTGCAGATTGTAAAAATAAAAGGTGAAAAACGATATGAAGCACTCAAACAAAATTATAAACATCAGATATTGAAAACAAAAAAAAATGAACAAAAAGCCTTTTCGCCTGATTATTAAATAAACAAAGTACACATATTACATGAATATATTTATACATATATTGAATATAAATTAGCGCAGATATTGAGCGCATATTGGAACACATATTGAAAGAAATAAAACAAAAAGTAATCCTTTTCTGCGTGATGTTTATGAAGCATTACAGTACCGAAAAAAAACCCTGTAAAACAGCTATTATTTCACACAAAAAGCCCTTTTTGTATAATACTTTTAAAGTAACCTTTTTCTTATTCCTCTTCACCAAAACAAACAGCTCAAAATGACATATAAAAGCCACAATTGACTATTCAATCAATACTTGCAAATCAATACAGCCGACTTAAACTCCTATTTTCCTCCAATAAACGCCGTAGATAAAGACTTCCCAAACAAACCAAACATTTTCCCCGATACAAACTAATTTTTCATTGCTCCTTTTTTTTTCATCTTTTCCTTTTTTTTAAAGTTCTTTTATGTTCTTCATCCTTTCTTCCCATCAAAGTCAACATCCTTGAGAGATATACATGCTCTTTATGCAAATATCTCATTCCAGGACGATTGAGTAAACACAGTTGTCTAAAAACCCGACCGGTTCGCTCGTCAAACTTCTCTCCGGTAAGGCGAGCTTAGATGATTAATTCACGTAGGCTGAATAAAACTAGTTAAACACGTGTATTGTATTGAATTTTTAGATGATTTTTTTTTTCTTTCTTTCTCCTTTTTTTGCTTTGAGAAAAAAGTCTTTTTTATTCCTGTGTTAAGAGTTAATCAGCAAGATGTTTTTTGAGAACTTTTAGGTCATATGATTAACCTTTTAGAGCAATATCTTTTTTAGTTCGGCATTCTTTCATCGTTTCATTTTGTTCATATCCTCCCGTATTTCCTCTTAAGGGATTGAAGAAGGGGTTTTAAAATTTTGATTAATTTATTAAATTGTAAGCCTTGACATACACCCTTTTGTAGAGGCTACTTCAAATGTTTTATATATTTTTTAGTCATATTATTATATCTATTCCAGGATTGGGGATCCCCTTAGAGAGTAATAGGGGTCCAGGGCATGTCTCAATTCACATAGGCAGAATTTTTAGATGATTTTTTTCCTTCCTTTCTCCCTTTTTTGCTTTGAGAAAAAAGTATTTTTTATTCCTGTGTTAAGAGTTAATCAGCAAGATGTTTTTTGAGAACTTTTAGGTCATATGATTAACCTTTTAAAGCGATGTCTTTTTTAGTTCGGCATTCTTTCATCGTTTCATTTTGCTTATATTTTCCCGTATTTCCTCTTAAGGGATTGAAGAAGGGGTTTTAAATTTTGATTAATTTATTAAACTGTAAGCCTGGCCATACACCCTTTTGGAGAGGCTACTTCAAATGTTATATATATTTTTTAGTTATATTATTATATCTATTCGAAGATTGGGGATCCCCTTTGAGAGAATAGGGGTCCAGGGCATGTGTCAATTCACGTAGGCATAATAAAACTAGTTAAACACGTGTATTGTATTGAATTTTTAGATGATTTTTTTTCTTTCTTTCTCCTTTTTTTTGCTTTGAGAAAAAAAGTCTTTTTTATTCCTGTGTTAAGAGTTAATCAGCAAGATGTTTTTTGAGAACTTTTAGGTCATATGATTAACCTTTTAAAGCATTGTCTTTTTTAGTTCGTCATTCTTTCATCGTTTCATTTTGCTTATATCCTCCCGTACACTGCAAAAAATAATTGTTGATTTTACAGTATAAAACTGGCATCCCAGCTGCCAGTATTATTAGCAATTCAGGCAAGCAGTAATACGCTACCGCGCATTACTGCTTGCACGGCAGCGTATTACTGCTTATTTTACTGTTTAATACTGTTAATTTTACGGTATAATACTGGCAGCTGGGATGCCAGTTTTATACTGCAAAATCAACAATTATTTTTTGCAGTGTATTTGCTCTTAAGGGATTGAAGAAGAGGTTTTAAATTTTGATTAATTTATTAAATTGTAAGTCTGGCCATATACCCGTTTGGGGATACTTCAAACGTTTTATATATATTTTTAGTTATATTATTATATATGTGTTCGAGGATTGGGGATCCCCTTTGAGAGTATAGGGGCCAGGGCATGTGCTCTGAATACCCCTCCGTAAATTAGGCCATGTCTTCAAATTTTTCCACCAAAAGTGAAAAAGAATAAATCTAGTTCAACACTTATATTGTATTGAATTTTTAGATTTTTTTTTTTTTCACACCTACCTGATTGTCTAGTGGATTGGGTGCTGGCTACTGAACAGAGGGTGCTAGGATCTCGACTCAGGCATGGATGTTTGCGGTGGACTGGATTATACTTTAAACCGAGTTCTCTGTCGATTTAGCGCTCGTGTGCAACATATGATCGCAGCGCCCCCAACAAATCGAAACAAACCTTAGATGATTTTTTCTTTCTTTTTGTTTACATTCTTCTATCTATAATAGAAGAAAATATTGTAATAAAAAATCTTTTCGACCTCCGGTTTTCGACGGATATAGATCGCAAAAAACATGTTTATACAAAATGTGTGTCTGTCCTCATTGTATCATCGAAAAGTGTATGAAGAATTGAATCAAATTTTATGTGCATGTTTTTTTATTACTGCCTGCGGGTCCCAATTGTATTTGGGGCTATTCCGATGGAAGGTTGCGCTGTGATTGCGATTTTTGTGTGATTTTCTCGATTTTTCGTAGTTTTGTTGTAAATTGGCTGCTCGTGCAGCGAAGGTAACCAGGCGCTTCGCAAGCAGCTAACGTACAACAGAATAACGAAAAATATTGATTTTATTGGTACTGTGATAGTGAATTTTCAAGTATTAACATGCATAGAAGAAAGTTTTGGGATTGGCACATCGACTAGTTTTCTTTTGCTTTGAGAAAAAAGTATTTTTTATTCCCGTGTTAAGAGTTAATCAGCAAGATATCTTTTGAAAACTCTTAGGCTTTATGAAGAACTTTTTAAAGCAATATGTCTTTTTTAGTTTCACGTTCTTTCACCGTTTCATTTTACTTATATCTTTCTATTTTTCCTCTTAACCCTTCTTAAAGGCAAAGTAGTTATGTTGCTAAAATGTTGAAATGATTGAATGACGCAAGGCTTTATGAACAAATTAATTTGAAAATAAGTAAAAGCTTTTCTTCACGTACATTATAAAAACAAAATTTTATTCCAAAATTCTGGTACCATTATTGCATTTGGGAATTAAAATTGAGTGAGATAATAATGTCCCACGGCCCTTCAAGGAGTTAAGGGATTGAAGGAAGGTTTTAAATATTGACCAATTTATTAACTTGGGGGTGTGGGTATGCTTCTTTTGGGGGCTACGAAAATATATTTTTTAGTTCTATTATTAGACCTATTTCAAGATTAGGTGGCCCCTTTGACAGTGTCCCACGGCATGTCTTCCGAATAACTTCTCCGTAAATTAAGCCACGTTTTTAAAGTATTCTCTTTAAAATGAAAACTGGAAATACAGAGTAGTCAAGATAAAAGAGACCCGGTATACAGAAGTACAAATACTTACTAATTTTTATTTAAAAGTAGTAAATACAGAATATTATGAATAATAACATACTGAACATTCAATAGTTCACAGGAGGTGTTGTTATTCATAATATTCCGTATTTACTACTTTCAAAGAAAAATTAGTAAGCATTTGTACTTCTGTATACCGGGCCTCTTTTATCTTGACCACTCTGTATTTCTTACAGCTCACAGTATTTAAAATTGTTTTCGCTTGATTTATATTCTACAGTCGAATCCAGACTTGTCCAACCTTTCAGTAAGCAAGGGCGTACCTTAACTTGTAGCACAGAATGAAGGGCGCCATTATTAACATGATTCAAAAAATGCAAGAATGTTATATCACATTAGCAGTAATTACGATATCTACTCTACACGTCTGCAGGATATACATATATGTCACAATGGTAATCATTAACGCCCTACGATGGAGGTGGTTCATCTAAAAAATTGAACAAAACACATATCATAGTAAATTAAACGTTAAGTGAGGTTTGGGAACGACGGGGGGGGGGGGGGGGGGTCTTAAGGACTTTTGCATATAAAGGAGCCAAAAACACCTTAATAACACCTGTAACAAAATAAAAGCATGCAAATATTAATTATTTTACAGCAAAGTAACTTTGGAGAGGGAGTTTTGTTTTAAAGAAATCTATAAAAATGAAACATTCAAAGGAGCGCCAAGAAAACCTTCAAAGAGCACCTTGGTAGTCACAGACGCCTCGTTGGACAGCCCTGTTAGTCAATATTTTCATCTAAAAAATAAATTAATTAAAAGAAAAGAATGAAAACAAAACTGTTTTACGGGTATATTTTATTTAGTTGATTCTAACCTTTAACTAATGTCACACAAATTGTAGCATAGTTACTGTAAACGGTCTCTGAGACAGTTTTACAATTGAAAGATGAATAAAAGTCTATATTAACTGATAGGATACTGTTTCTGTACCAGTATTTATGGACAAGATTAGTATAATTAAAATTCACCTGTTTAGAAGTCTCTAGCGATTGTACTATAGGGCACCAAACAAAACAAAAATTAGTACTTTCAATTTAGTGAATTTCAAGTTAAGTTGTGAAGAATGAAAAAAGCAGCGGTGTGTGAGACCGCTAACAGTAGTTATGGGTTAATAAAAACTTTTCATTTTTATTTTAAAAATACATTTTGGGCTTTGCTGTGTAAGTGAAATCTGTAGGTGAGACGGATTCTTTATAATTTCAATCGACAATCAATAGGAAAAAGAAAATTGATTCAAAACTTCCATAAGCAAACTTGACATGATAAAAAAAGTATACATTTATCTGAAAGAAGCATTCTATAACTAAAAATTTATTTTAAAATAATTAAATAAAAAAATAATCAATTTATTTTATTTAAAGAGCATTTTTTATAATAACTTAGTTAAATGTGCTTAAATCGTCGTAACTATCTTTTATGTAAAATTTTTTTTATCTTGCTAAAAATTTTTATTTATTTATCTATTTATTTATTTATTATTCAGAATGTTTAATTTGCTTTGTAAGTTTTAGTAGATTTGGTTGCGACACTACCTTCTTCGACGCCTTAATTACCGAAATAACTATTTTAGAAAAATAATTGGGTCATAACATGGAAATATCTGTGAGATGTGTCCTTGTAGTTAATTGAGGAAAATAGCTTGATAAAATAACAAAATTTGCATGAAATACATTGAAAATAGATCATTTTGGGATTAAAAGAAAGCTATTAACAAAACAATCTTATTTCCCCATTAACATTTTTTGGAATTAAAACCAGTAAAATTTTAAAATACCAGTGGACCCGTGCGAAGATTTCGCATTGCAGTTTAATATTTTTTAGCAATAGCTAATATTTTTTTTTAATGCAACTTTAGACTTCTACAGAAAAATTAAGGAAAAAAATATCTGCAAACAACATTAGTCAAGCGAGAAGATAGAAAAAGGCACGTCCAGGGGAAAAAAAAATTGTATTTTAATTGTATTATAGGATGACGTCATCCCCTTCAAGAAAAACACGGGACAAAGAAAAATAAATTAAATTACACTCACATTACAATTTAATCTACTATAGCAAATCATACATTTTATTCTACTCTTGAAATAATACTACTTCGATCGATCAATAATATATTTTTCTTCTAAACGTTTCAATTTCAATTTTGGTTTTTAATCATAAATTTAAAATAAACCCGTGAGAAAACATCACAATTTATCTCTTTTGTACTATTTATTATTTTTTTTTATAATCATTGTTGAGCATGTGGTATATAATTGCATGTATAATACGGTATTTTATTTTTGTGTCAACATTCATTTGAAAATAAGCTTTCATTTGAAAACAATGCCGATTCAATTTTTAATTAACAGCAATTTTTAATCAGAAAACATGTTTTAACGAAATGTGAGTGTACTATGTCAGAAGCCGCTTCAAAAACCATTCAAATGATACCTCATGCAGTGTTGTGCGTTTCGTACATTCATAGAAAAAGGGATGTTGAAAAAAGAAATAATATAATATATATGATGTTTTAGATGCAATTCTAGCGCAGCGAAACAAGGTTTTCGAGGTTGAAACCCCTCCCAGAGCATTTAAAAACTGATAAGATGCCCACAAAACCGCTTGTGCTAAAAAAGTCCTTCCGGCCTG
Source organism: Maratus michaelseni (assembly GCA_963931845.1). Taxonomy (NCBI): domain Eukaryota; kingdom Metazoa; phylum Arthropoda; class Arachnida; order Araneae; family Salticidae; genus Maratus; species Maratus michaelseni. The sequence goes on from OZ007595.1 coordinate 109,800,495, forward strand.
TGCCGGGAGGAAGAAGTAGCTTTTCTATATCTTCGTTAATGCTGAATTTGAATAAGAAATTTACCCAATTAATAGCCTATAGCCAAGTTGGCTTCATTTATGAAACCTTATTTTGATCGACAAATTTGGCGATATTTCGCCAAGTGTCGCCAAGTTTGGAGAGAATTTGGCTTTAAAGGATATGAATACATAGTTTTATGCGTATGATTGGGAAAATGATTACAATGAAAGATAATAATTTGTGAGAAATTGCGTTCACTAAAACTCATAAATTAATCGTTGGTTTTTTGTAATATGCTGTCTTGTTTCAAAATGTCAGCCACCCTAGAATTTCAAACTGCTCTATCTCAGCCATTTTTTAAGATAGAGGTAAAACAAAAAATGCTCCGGAATCCTTGTATCAAGGCCTAACACGTAAGTATAAAATAAATTTGAATTTTTAACTTTTTTGTATATTTATTTTAGTTTTAAATCTTTTAGTGGCCACCATTTTGAAACAAGATGGTGGACCAAGCTGGCCAACGAACTCGGTCGAGACATTGGTGAGCTTAATACAAACAATTAGTTTCATTCAAATTGATTCATAAATACGAGTGATATCGCATGACATAGATCAGATATATATATATATATAAATCAACATTTGAACGGAGGATGGTTTTGGGGGTCTGGGGGTCATGATCGGTGAAAATGTACCAAAAATTTCCGGAATTGCTTTCCTCCGAACGGCTGCAATAGGTAGATTTATACTTTTTTGTATTGAAAGCTACCTAATATGATGCGTGAAAACCAAAGTAAAGATGAGCATAAACAACATACAATTTTTACCATTCAATTGTTTCAAACATGTTTTGGATTCTAATAAAAGTTTTAAAGTTTGTAGGTACATTGATGAGTTACTAATTTTTTATATCAACCTACAGCTGTAAATGAATAGTACCTTGATTGTTTGACATTAATTAACTTTTACGACAATAGTAAACATGTTAATTTTCTAAATTTCAATTTAATTATTATGGACAATTTTTTTTATGTTACACTTTATCATAAACGGGATTTTTTTAATTTTAGTACATAACCCATGCCACGCTGATTTTCGAATTTAAGCAAAAATATTTGTGGTAATATTGATTTGAGAAAAATTAATAGGTTTTTAAAAAATATATTATAATAAAAGGGAATTTCTTAAGAAACAAATATTTAAATTTACAGTATCTATATACATTTGAGGCTCATTTTTTTCACGAAGAAATTATTAGTACTAAGTCAGTTCACAGGACCACACTGAGTTCCACCCTCTACAATAGCACATTTAGAATTCGTTCTGCGCATAAACACGAAAACTTCCAATTTCATACAGTAGTGCACTTAGAGTACAAAGTAATAAGAAAATTCAATTTTAAAAAATGTATTTGAAAATACTATTATAAAGTTGTTATTTTTTAATTGCTAATTTTACATGATTTTAAATGTTTTAAAATATTTTTTTTTTGGGAAGGGAGCTTCGAACCTTCAGAGGCATTCCTTTAATTTTTTTTTCTTTAACAGAAAAGGAAAAAAACTAAGTAGGTGTACAGTCTATATGTATTGCTCATTAAAAACAGCAAAGTCATAACTCAAAAAAAGGTTTTTTTTGTAAAAATCTACAATTGAACTATACAGTTGAAATTTAAAGTTCAAGTGCAATCGAAAGTGCTCTCCACTAGTAAGTTTTTAACTTACATTCAGTTAATACATTTCAAAATTCGTTAAAAATACTTTCAACTATATAAAGTCAAAATTGATCATTTTGAATTAGCAAGTTCTTGTATTTAATGAGCGAAACAGTTTACTGAATATAATTTTTTAACATGTAACTATTTGTTGATGAATCTTTCGTTCTATGAAATATCTTGTCCGGAAAGTCCGTGCCGGTTGGGAAAATCAATTCGTACCGGAAAACTCTATCATTTAATTGTTAGACATTGATCTCCCCCACTCCCCTCTCCAAAAAAAAAAAAAAAATAAATAAAAAATTCTTTAACCTAACCTTTTTAATGTTATTACTTTTGTAACTGTAAACTTAATGTATGGTCTCTGTAAAGAGTCTTTTTTTTTGGAGGGGGGGGGGGGGGAGGGTTCGACCCTCGGTAGGTTTCGTCTGTCATTTTTTGGATCTAATGGAAATTTCTTATTTTTTATTTATTTTTTTAATATATTTGTTATACTTCTATTTAATTTTTATATTCTAAAAATTTTTATTTAATTTTTAACTTCTTAAACTTTTGACGGCTCCCTTTTGCCTCACAAGTCAAATTACCTCTCGCCTGGGAGTTCAGTTGGCTTGCAACTAGGTATTCCAAGCTGCTAACTACAATGGAATATGGAACAATATAGTTAGCATCTTGGAATACCTAGTTGCATTCAACTGAACTTCCAGGGTAGAGGTAATTTGACTTGCGAGACAAAAATGGGCCGTGATAAGTTTAAAAGCTAAAAATTTAAAAAAAAAGATTTTTTTTTTAAATTTTGTCTAATAATTAACGGGTAGAATTTTCCGGTACGGATTGATTTTCCCCAACCGGCACGAACTTTCTGGACAACCCAATATTATATATCAGCAAAGAGTTCATAAACATTCGTTTATTTATTCCATTTATACATATTAAGAAATGTTCCAACAGAATATCATAAACTGATAAATTCTTTACTTCAACATCGAATTAATTTAATGCACTTACAATACGTTATAAATTAGAATCGTAGGCGTTTCAAACTTAACACTCAAAGACTGATTTTATCTCACTTCGTCAGAACTTATTAATTGGCTCTTGCTATATTCTCGCTTTGTAAGGGTCTCCCTTCCCAAACGCATTTCATTTATAAGGGATATAATTCCACTTTTTTCTTTTTTAATTTTCTTCGAAAATCCTTTCTATACACGTTTCTTAATCCTCCATTCTAATTAACAGGTAATTGCTCGAAACTAACTCTGCGTTATGCATATATGGATAGCAATGCATAATGATGACGGAATTTTCTGTGATTTCAATGGACGACAAAGTTTATCAACAGCATTTTTCGGGAATTGTACATCGAGTGCGTTTGTTTGTTTCGTTTCAGACTGGCGGTACAAATTCCTGTTCGCACCGGATATTTTGTACAGAAGAAAACACAAGATATAATTCCCGCATTTTTTATGCTTACTTTTACATATTTTTGTTACTTTAAATTATTATAAACTTTCTTCACATGGCTCTCTTAAGATGTGTTGTACTATTACTCATATATACAGGGAGTGGAGTTATTTTTAACTAGGCATCCCCTCGAAACGTTCAACTGTTTCGCTGTTTTTGATTCGTGTTGTCAGTCTGCTATTTTTTTTTATACTCCCTTGTTACCTCGACCCCCGAGGAAGAATCGGCAAATGACCGAGATGTATCACCAAGTTATATGGTACACATGACGTTATAGTCATATATTATGTATATACGATTTTATGACATACATGAACAAATTATAGTTATATATGATGTTGATATGATATGTATATAAGACTATATGAGGTGTATATGACATAGAAGTCTTAAATATGGCATATATATGATGTAATATATATAAGTTTGGCGACGACTTTTGCGAAATTGTAATTGACACCTTGTCATAATCGGAATTGCGAGGGTCTTTTTAATAAGGAAGTATACCCCTTTTTATTCAGATTGTTTGATTGCCACTAATTTTTGAAATAATATTCGCCATTTTTAACGACTGATTGAACAATGGGAAAACAAGGCGAATTATGCTATTTCAATCAAGCAATCTGGAAAAAAAAAAAAAAAAAAAAAAAAGGAGCCGACTGGCAATACTGAACTTGATTGCGAGATCTTATATATTTTCCATTCTTACTAAAACGTCTACTGAGGCACTTTGAAATCGAAATTAGTTTTACATTTTTTGATAAATAGATTACTTATCGAGTTATAAGTGGTTCTGGTCACGTGAGGATTCGTTTTTCCGCTTCTTGTTCGGCCACGTTGAGAATTTGGTTCAAAATGCCGACTTTGACAGTATTTTTTGAAAGATCTTCTGGCTTTACTAAAAAATGGAAAATGTGTTTCGATTACAAAGTTTCTCGGTAGAAGCACCTGCCAATTTGATATATTTGCGAACAAAAATGATTTCATTAATTTGTCATAAAGTTTGGATTTGAGAACACCCATAATTGTGTCCCTACTTATCCTTTGCAGATCTCCCTTCCTTACGTTTATTTATATTTGGAGAAAATTCCACTTTTACTTGTTTTTAAATTTTCTTCGAAAAACCTCCCTTTGCAAGTCCTTTAATTCGCCATAATTAACAGAGGATTCCACGAAATTAATTCTGCATTATGCATATATGGATAACAACGCATAGCAATTGCGAAATTTCGATATGATATGATCGTGCCTGGGATTTCAATGGAATAAAAAGTTTATCTATACAGAAGGGGTTTTCGAACTATTTAGTTCACGTCGTACCCAAATATACAGTTAAAGTTTAAAATTATGAATTATAATGAAAATATTGGACTAAAAACTTGTACATATATCTTTTTTTTTTTTTACTTATTTGTTTAAAACAAATGTTCCTTCACAATCAAATAATAAAACAGAACAATTTGTTATAATTTGTAATAAAAAAGATAACAACTAACGTACTTTGAAAATTTATTTATAGTTATTTATCCATGTGTTTATTACAATTTAGCATAAAGTAAAACAGCTGAGATTCATATTTATTTATAGGATATCTTCTTTGCGTAGTTGAATTTCGAAGTATACATGTTTTTAACACATCATGTGTGTGTGGATATGCAAAAATACGTTTATCACAAACTGGGCAATAGAGCGAAAGTTACTTAAAAATACATTATTTTTCTTTCTGTTTTTTTAGATTGGTGATGGAAATTATTGTTTTCACCAGAAATTTTGTTCAGAACAAAATAACGGGCAGGCCTGATTATCCAAAAGGCACGTGAAGCACATGCTTCCCCTCTAAAATTTAATAGGGGCTCCAAAATGACTGTGAAGAGGGCCCCTGTAATCCCCATTATCCTTTTTTTCATAGTATATTATTTATTTTTTTGGAAAATAAAGTTTGCTTAATCCAAAAGGTAATCTCCACGCATTACTTCACGAAACTTATTTAACAATGTCATCAGGATCTTAATTAATCCTTATAGCATCCTGATGTATCTGTTAGAAACCACCCGGGAAATTGAGCATATAGCTTATATGTACTAAAGATATCTGAAGTATATACAGGGAACATTGAAAAGCTGTCTAATTAAATATATTTGAACTCGGCTAAGCTCCCGAGAATAATATTAGTATCATTAGTGAGTTTTCCTGAATGAAGAATTAAGAAAACTTTTGCCCAATGAAAGGTAATCTCCACGCATTACTTCACGAAACTTATTTAACAATGTCATCAGGATCTTAATTAATCCTTATAGCATCCTGATGTATCTGTTAGAAACCACCCGGGAAATTGAGCATATAGCTTATATGTACTAAATATATCTGAAGTATATACAGGGAACATTGAAAAGCTGTCTAATTAAATGTATTTGAACTCGGCTAAGCTCCCGAGAATAATATTAGTATCATTAGTGAGTTTTCCTGAATCAAGAATTAAGAAAACTTTTGCCCAATGAAAGGTAATCTCCACGCATTACTTCACGAAACTTATTTAACAATGTCATCAGGATCTTAATTAATCCTTATAGCATCCTGATGTATCTGTTAGAAACCACCCGGGAAATTGAGCATATAGCTTATATGTACTAAATATATCTGAAGTATATACAGGGAACATTGAAAAGCTGTCTAATTAAATGTATTTGAACTCGGCTAAGCTCCCGAGAATAATATTAGTATCATTAGTGAGTTTTCCTGAATGAAGAATTAAGAAAACTTTTGCCCAATGAAAGGTAATCTCCACGCATTACTTCACGAAACTTATTTAACAATGTCATCAGGATCTTAATTAATCCTTATAGCATCCTGATGTATCTGTTAGAAACCACCCGGGAAATTGAGCATATAGCTTATATGTACTAAATATATCTGAAGTATATACAGGGAACATTGAAAAGCTGTCTAATTAAATGTATTTGAACTCGGCTAAGCTCCCGAGAATAATATTTGTATCATTAGTGAGTTTTCCTGAATGAAGAATTAAGAAAACTTTTGCCCAATGAAAGGTAATCTCCACGCATTACTTCACGAAACTTATTTAACAATGTCATCAGGATCTTAATTAATCCTTATAGCATCCTGATGTATCTGTTAGAAACCACCCGGGAAATTGAGCATATAGCTTATATGTACTAAATATATCTGAAGTATATACAGGGAACATAGAAAAGCTGTCTAATTAAATATATTTGACCTCGGCTAAGCTACTCCCGGGAATAATATTAGTATCATTAGTGAGTTTTCCTGAATGAAGAATTAAGAAAACTTTTGCCCAATGAAATGGGGACCCAAAATGATAACCATGCTTCTCCTACATTCATAGGTTAATCGGGCCCTGGTAACGGGTTATAGTTCCAGCAAGTAATGGCATTATTTATTTATTTATTTATTTATTTTTAGTTTCTTTAATCTACACGAGAAGAAAGTGTTGAAGTCGTGAAAATTCCGATTTCCGGTTTTCGACGGATTTGTACGTTTTAGAAGTTCCTGAACACGATTTGACTGTTTTTAGAAAATTTCTGTCTGTATGTGAGACAAATTTTTGGCCACTCGAACTCACGAACTACTGGATAGAGTAGGATGAAATTTTATATGAAGTTTTATTTTTATGTGAACTGATGCTGATTAGTTTTTGGGCAAATTCCGGCAAGAGAGGGTGCTGCAAATCGATGATTTGTTCGATTTAAGTGATGCTTATATCTCCAGTTTATGGGCACTGAATTCAACGAAACATCACATTTATAATACTCGTAATAAGAAAAGATTGTAATAATTGTGGTTGCGGTCATCTAAGAGTGGGTACCGAAATTCGATGATTTTCTCGAAATATTATGCTTAAATCACCAGTGTAAATGCACAGAATTCAAAGAAACTTTACACTTGGGATCCTAAATATGGGAATACATTGTCATTTAATTTTGGTTGTAGACATCTAAAGGGGGGGGGGGGTAAATTTATGATACATAATATAAAATGTATATAGAAGAAAGATTTGTAATTACCACAACATACTAGTGGTTTTTGGTGACATTTAGTGTTGCCCAATCCATTACTTCTCTTTTTATTCAGAGTGCTTTGTTGCTATTATGCGACTACTTTTCCGAAATAGTATAATTCGCCTTATTTTTGCCTTACTTAATTAAGAGATTATTAGTAATTAAAAAGTGGCAGTCAAGCAATCTGAATTTTAAAGAAAATAGAGGATTGGCAACATTGGTGCAATATTGCCTATCTCAAACTTGAGTCGAATTTGTTATCGAATTCTTTTAATAATTGAATTTATTGTGGATGTAAGTTTTCATTAACTCGTTCTTCAACCACTTCTTACCATCCATGCTGGTTAAGAAACACTTTTCGAATAAAATATCGAAAACTGATAATTCTTTATTTCCATATCGAATTGATTTCATGTATTTACAACACACGTTTATATATTAGAATCGGCGGCATTTCAAGCGCAATTCTCAAAGACTAATTTTGTCTCACTTCGTCAGAACTTATTAATTGCGCCCCTTATCCTCTGCAGGATCTCCCTTTATAATCACGTTTCATTTATACAGGAGAGAACTCCACTTTTGCCCTTTTTTTAAATTTCCTTCGCAAATCCTTCCTTTGCGCGTCCTTTAATCCGCCATTCTAATTAACAGGTGATCCCACGAACCTAACACTGCGTTATGTATGTATGGATTGAAATGCATTGGAAATGACATAATTTTCGACAAGATATGATTGTGTCTGCGATTTCAATGGCCGAACGAGCATTATTTTCATACGTTTTCCGCGAACTAATTTCGTTTAGTGAAGAATTATTATTATTTTATTATTATTATTAATTCCTCCTTGTAGGATTATATCAGAAAAATCAATTATTATCATTAAATTAAATATATATATCGTCACTACCATGTCAAACTATCGAATATGAAAAAATTCATTTTTCATTACTTTTAACGAAAAGGGATGATTGTCACCACTAAATTTTATTAGAATTCTTCGCCTAGTAAAAATACTAATAAAGTTTCTGTGAAGAACAGGGTTGCCAGTTTGGCCTTCTTTTTTATTCAGTGATGCCGAATTCATACCGGAAATTTTGTGAAAAAAAGTTTACTTTAAGTAGTCGCGAAATGTCTGTTATTAAATAAAGAAAAAAAAAAATCCATTTCAAATTTCTGGTATAGATTTAAATTTCTGAATGAAAAAGGAGGTCAAACTGTCAACATTTCTGAAGAATATTATTTAAATTTAGTGGTGACAATTGGCCCATTTTTAAAAGTAATGAAAAATGTGTTTTTTCACATTCGATAGTTTGACATGAGCGACGATATGTGCTAAAAGTTATTACAGCGCATCCATAAAAAAAAAGTCTTAAAACACCTTTTAATAAAGAAATCGACTAGTTTCGTACACTCAATAACGGTGACATTTTAAAGGTCTGTAATGATTAATAAACCATTTTTGCATAAGATTTGAACTACGTGTTCGATAAACAAAAATCGCGAGACAGCAGGACGCTAATCTAGTGTGATTGTGCTTTAACAAAGTGATCTTACATACACTGCAAAAAATAATTTTTGATTTTACAGTATAAAACTGACAGTTTTATACTGTAAAATCAACAATTATTTTTTGCAGTGTAGACGTGATTTATTTTATGCCATCTTATGCCTCTTGAGACTAGTCGGTTTGTTTATTAAAATGTTTTTAAGCTTTTTTTTTTATGTATGTACTGTAATCACTTTTAGCATATATATTTATTTTATTTAATAATTTCTCTTTGTTTAGGCATATATTTGATCGATCATATTTTTATTTCATGGATAATGTAGAACTGCATTTTTATTTAATCTTTTTAAACTATGCTGCATGAATAAAGTAAAATCTGCTAATAAAGCAGTATCTTTGTTTTGTTATTTTTAACATTTTTCAACATAGTTGAAAAGTGTTTATGAATTCAATTTGTCTATCTGTCTGCCTGTCTGTCTGTGCTCTAACTCGCGTAAATAAATTCGGATTGCCATGCAATTTATATATGTTATTGAGGCTTACTATGGCATGTTTGTTATTGAAAATGAAGTATGTAGCACTTATAGTTTTTTTACAGGGGCACTCAAAAGAATTCCGTTACATTACAGTTTATGAGGAAAAATCATTTGCGTTTTATTTTATCGGCGTTACACAATTCCAAAGATATCGAAATTGATATATAGTACTGAAGTTTACTACAAGAGGCTCACTATAGAATATGGAGTGCATAGACTTATAGTTCCTTTACAGGGACACTCAAAAGAATTCCATTCCATACAATCTATGAAGAAAAATCGTTTGAGGTTTATTTTAATAATGTTTCACTGTTTCAAACATATTGAAATTAATATATATCACTAAGGTGCATTACAAGAGGATTGCTATAGAATATTGTTCGTATAGCATCCATCGTTCATTTACAGGGACACACAAAATAATTCGGTACTGTCTGTTAACAATAATTTCTGGATATACGTTTTCAGTTGCTGAACGCAACGAATTTTAAATTTAGCTCATTTTTTGTCTATTACTTGGTGTGTATAAATTCTATAGATCATATACAGGGCAACGCAAAAAGTCTCGAGTACATTTCCGTTTATTGAAGGAAATTCCAGAATGGGAATTAAAAATTGTGCAACGCGTTTCCTAACTGAACTAAAATTTAGCATTCTATGTAGTATGTATACAAATCTATATAGATCAGACACAGAGCTTCACAAAAGAATTCGGATATTTTACCGAATATTGTTGCATGGTAATTCCTGAAATTTTGCTTTTAAATATGTTATGTGTTTTCCAAATTGTTTACAGAGATATCATCTTTCACCTTATTAAACGATAAAGATTTGTAAAATAACTTTGGAAGTATTGGAAAGCGTTACATAATCTATGCTTGACGCATCATTTTTCGTTATTTTTTAATATTTTGTTTTCGATTCTATTTTGAAATATAATTCAGTCACAAATTTTATCATAAAATTTGTATTAAAAGTTTGTGGAAAATGCACTGTATTTCCTTAATTTAATGGTTTAAAAAAATAAAAAATAAACAATATATTCCAGTCTGCATTTAAACTGAGAGATAAAGCAACACAAACTGTTCGAAAATCATGATAATATACGTGAAGGGTCAATTGGCTGTGAAGAATCAATTAGCAAGCGTTGTTAAGCCAATTAGCACTGCATTGAATACAAAAATTTTGTAATGAAAATGTAAGTATTGACGATTAGATACGTCGTGGAACTCTTCGGCTACCAATCACAATGATATAAGAACTATTATTGAAACAGATCCATGTAAAATAACTAAAGAGGTAGCAGAAGAGCTTCACGTTGATCGCTCAACGGTTATTCAGCAGTAATTAATAAAAATAATTTTTAAATGATACACGAATAATTCCTATTAAGTAAGTAAAATTTGCAATTATTTCTTGATATCAGTGTGCTTTAGATTATAATTCAAATCAAATAACGTTTCTAAGAGTTATTTCCTTTTTAAATCAGATTGTTTGTAGCACGGACTAAGACAACTTAAAATGTATGAAATTAACAAATAATCACAGATGAGATGATACAGATGAAGCACAACTGCATGTTAAGATCTTGAGTGAACTATAAACTATACGAAAATGACTCTTACTCTAGTATTCAAACCTCTTTTCAAAAAGACTCTTTGCTAATTACCTTGTTTAATAACTACTGCAAAATCATTAGCCAGTGATAATGTCTCTTTCTTCGAGTGCATATACAATTTCTTATATACAGTAAACAACCTTATGCGCATTTTCAAAAAACTGCCAAATGTTGAACATAACTGTAACTGCTGCAAAATATTAAGTGTTTATTATGAGTCATTTCAAGCTTTGGAGATAGCTTTGAAATTTTCATACCATGCCAATTTTTATTGTCCAAATGTGTTGTTAACACTTTCCAACCTAGTCGAAAAGTGTTTATGACTTCGGTTTGGCTGGCCGTCTGTCCATTCTCTAACTCCCGTAAATATGTTCGGATTGCCCTGAAATTTTTGTATGTTGTTGTCGTTATCTATAGCATATTCCCTATTTCAACTGAAGTGTGTAAAACTTATAGTTTTTTTACAGGGACACTCAAAAGAATTCCGTTACATTACGGTCTAAAGAGAAAAATCATTTGCGGTTTATTTTAATGATGTTACATTATTACTGTGCGTCAAACGTGACAAATGAGGTACGTTCGTACTAAACTAGTTTCAGTGAAATGAATTATATCGTCTGTTATTATGATATGATTAATTTTTGTAATAAAATAAGTATATTTTAAGTTGACAACATTTTATTTTTTGTTGACATTTACTGAAAATTCCAATGGGAAACTTAAGCCTAACTTTAAAAATTTCAGGACTTTCAATGCATATTTAAACTCTTTTTCCATTTAATATCTAATTCTCCGGAAACAACTATCCAAATAAACTTTCAACTTGCAGATATATATTAGAAAAAGTGGGTAAGTGTGATCGAAGATCGCTCAAAGGGTTTCGTTTAATATTCCTTTCAAAGCACTTTATCCTTTCTTTAATAAATTCAAATAAATTCCATTTAGCAACAACAAAAAAAAAAAGTCATGTTTTTTATAAAGTAAAAATTTACCGGTCTATTTTTTTGTTTTTTCGAATATCTAAACCAGCCGGATAGCGGGCCAAGCTCGCTATTATATTCTGTCATACTAATATCCGTCATACGGACTAAATGCAATGTTTAAAAAAATAATTTCAAAATTAAACAAATTGTACACCTTCAAAATGTTAAAATATGCGAATATTTCCATAATCGGATTTTCATCACGATTCAATATGTTTCTCAAACTCATATATTTACTATTCTCTATTATTTATATTGATACTAGCTTTGTATTATTCTCAAACATTTGAAAAATTAGTTAAACTTCCCATATGACGTCAGATTTTCTTTTTAATTCTCTAATGACGTGATATTAATCTGCTTTGTGTACTTACACATACTCATACTCCTTGTATTATTGAGAAATCTTAGACATTTTTCGTTTTATTACGACTATGACGTCAATCAATTTTATTTCATATTAATCTTCTTTTTCATTTGGTGAAACTTTTTATTTAATTTTTCACGTGGAAATCGTCTGATAGAAAATTAATTATTGTAGAAGGAATTTCATCGTGGATTTTTTAATTTTTGGCATCGGCTATAAAGAAAAATGTTTAAATTTAATAGGAAAAGGCTGCTAGAATTTTGGGTTTTTATCTCTATTTATTAAAATAATACGAATTTTTCAAATTTTAATATTTTCAGCTCTTCACAGCTGATATTCTGATTTATACACAAAGTTTCAACTCTGTAAGTTACATAGTTTTCGGGAATGGCTCTGTGACAGACAGACAACGGAGCGGGAGCAATAGGGTTTCGTGAGATGAACGAAACCCTAAAAACTGTCGGTAGATAACAGGATTGCTATAATTAAACAATTTAGTATACAAATTCGGTGTTTAAACTCAGTAATACTGAAATAATATGACCAGACGACGACTATAGGTGCTACGTATTTATATAATTACGAACGCATCTAAAAAACACTATTTTGTTCTAAACCATTCTGACTGAAATATGCAAAATAGCGTGCAATAACTAAAAGGAAAAAGATAGTCAATGTTAATAACACGAGTAACATATATATATATATATATATATATATATATATATATATAAAACTTTAAGTAAAATTTAACCATTGAAACATAAGAAACTGACCACATACACTGAAATCCCGATACCAAAGAGCTCTGTCAATTTACAAATTAAAATTGTAGTCCTAATAAAAGTAACATTATTAATTCAAATTAAGAAGAAGAAAAAAAAAAAATTAAATAAATAGAAAATAAGGAATGAAATATAAACCACACGAGTATATACACAAATAAAAGCTTATAAAGTAATTTACTTTTTCAAGGGCAAGAAAATCACATTTATAAGCAAAGAACGATTGTTTTCTGTATATGACACCAGCTTTTGCTAAATATAGTGCCATATCTTGCCCGAACAATCGCTGAAACAATATTGAATAACAAGACCTTTACAATGGAATATTATAAATTATACATACAATTTGAAAAGGAGTGTGAAAAAGAATTAAAAAAAATTAAAAAATATATATATTACTTATATTAATAATATCCCAAGATATTTAGTATATTGTGAGCACATGTACAAAGTTGTATCCAAAAGAAGAGGTTAAATTCACAGTTAAATCAAAGATACTACACTAGTGTATAGAATCTTTGGTTAAATAGAGAATCCTTCAGATCATAAATTGTAACCTACAGTTACAGTTATTTTTATTTAACTAAATAGATTACAACATTTTAAAAAATGTAGATAAAAAAATTATATAATATTACTTGATAATTTGAAAGTATTTCATAGATATTATTACCTCCATACTAAATTTCCAAGTTTTAATATTTTAAATAAGCAATACTACTGCTATCTATTGTAAAAATATTAGACTATTTTAGCATACTATCAAATACGTTGCTGCTGACATCTGGTGTACAGATATTCTACTAAAACTTTAATATTGTATGTATCACGGAGGAAGATAGATGGAGGGGAAAGTAACGTTGAAATTTTACAATACAGTTTTTCTCCTTATAGATGGCGCCACGGTAAACTGAAGGCCGTCCTAACCTGCTTCTGCAATGCTTTTCAATGCGAAAAGCATTCATTTTTTAAATGTTTATATATATATGTATTTGCAACCAAGTCATGGAGTAAGAAACAGCTGCTTAAAGTTGCTTACATTTTTTTGTTTAAAAAACTACTTGTTTTAGAATTATACATATAATTTTTATTACTTTTTTTTTTTTTTGGTACAAAAATTATGTTTTGGGATTCGGGTTAACATATAATATTAGTTACTTATTTATTTTATTGATACACAAATATTCCGGGTCGTGTGCTTAATTACTTACATTTATCTATGAACAGTCGTCAAACTAGACAAATAGCACAGTACATAATTTACAGCAAAGCGAGCGAGAATTTACAACCAGGAAATTACACAAGGAAGTCTTGAAAATCGAGCTGCATATCCCATGATCAGCAGACGAGGATTTTACTTCGACGTCACGAGGACCTCTATGAATCTCTTTACAACTCTTTATATAACAGCGATCTCAAAAACATTCTAATCAGTGTTGCCAATTTTAACGGATTTTTTATTCAAAAATTCCAAATTTACACCAGAAAAATTTAAATAATAATGTTGTTTTAATTTATTAACGGAATGTATTCTTACTTATTTATTTTTATTTGTAAATATTCTGTAGGCTTTTTTTACAATTTTTATTTATCTATCATTAATTTAATATAATTTGTACTTTATATATTTCTGGCCGAAAATGGTCTCTTTGTTGTTCATTTTTCTATTTTGCCGTTCTTCGGCCCATTTATGTTTTTGGACTTCGGCTACGGCCATAAATCTATGATCTAAATTGCTCTTACTAGAGTAACGGAGCCCACGGCTCCAGGGACTCCGATTAATGAACTCGTTCCAAGAGTTCCAATCATATTATAAAACAAAAATAACTAATAATATGATAAAATCACTTGTTAACGTTAAATTAAAGTATAATTACTGTTTAAAGTGATACACCAGGACAGATGGAACATTACAGTACTATATAGGAATGACAAATAGAAAATTTTAAACGAGAATAAAAGAACTTAGGGCAGATATCAAATATGACAGAAGAACTACACTTTTGGCTAGACTACATAGAATAGAGCCTTTGCAGATTGATTTCAAGAATAGTAAAATAATTTTTCCATCAAGAGTTTATTTCCCATCCATTATCCGTGAATCAATAGAAATATATTTTCGAAACGAGAACATATGCAATGAATCAGCTTCTTTCGAATTACCTAAAATTTGGCAGGCGATGATTTGCAAATTAAAAAAGCAATAAAATAATAATTTTCACGTTTCCAATTTGACCAATTTAAGCGCCTACTTATACATGTGAACTCGTGATTTATGTTTCTCATTTCAAAAACTTTGCGAAAATTGTTTATTTATCATTTTGATCTTGAAGAAGTCGCCGTTAGATCGCATCAAAAATATGTCGTCTTTATATTAAAAGGTATTTTTAGCCCTTTTGTCTTATGTTTTTATCACTTTAAGCAGTGATTACACTTTAATCAAAAGTAACTATTCAAACTTTCTGGTGAGAATTTGGAATTTCTGATTAAAAAAATCCGCTAGATTCGGCAACACTGATTCTAATTGAAAAAAACTGTCTTAGCTATATTTTTAAGGGGACCGTGGACCTTTATTTGATCAAAAATCGCCCCAAAAATCTAAATTTATTTTTATGTGTTTTATTATTCTTCAGTTTGTACTGAACCATTTGAGAAAAACTTCATGCAGCTGCGATAATTTTTCGCATAGTTACAAGCGTTTGAATTATGTACACAATGAATTTTTCGGTGCTTTAGTAAACTTTATACATGTTTTTTTTCAATACAGATTTTACACGTTCTTTAAATTTTTGAAATGCTCCATGCGTTTTAATTTTGGTTCAAAATGCAGGAAATTGATACGGACTAATCTTGATACTGTTTACAAAGAAACTGTGTAGGCATTTTACAATTAAACTTCGTTAAGATAATTAAATTTGATTTATAACTTATTAAAATGCTAAATTTTGATGAAAATCGGAATGGAATTTAGAAAAAATCTCTCAAAAATTAACTATTCGGGGGATTAAAAAACTGATACACAGATTTGTTTGTAATATAGTTTTAAGTGATCCAAATGCTAAATCGGGGAAATATCTTAAAAATTAAGACGCAAGGAGCATTTTAAAATTTGGTTTATAAATTTAATTTTTTTTTAAATCTTAAAATTATATTAAGATTAGGAAATTTCCTTAAGGTATTCTATATACTTATGGTGAAATCTATACATGGACAAAATTTCATATATCTATGATGAAAAATAAAATAATTCAATTTTAACGTCCACCGTCCCCTTAAAGGCTGTTGTCATTCTGTAATTATAGAAAAACTAAAAGTGGAACTTTAAATTTTTAAGTCCTAAAGCATTGCGCTTTAGGGACAGATTATACTATGCATTATTTTCTTCTAAAATTAATAAGGTTTCCTTCATCTCTGCTTCCTGAACATTCACATCCCTAGCTTACTCAGAGGTATTCAAAATTATAAAGCTTTCCGAACAAATACTGGTTTCTAAGTATGATCATTTCGGAAATTTCTCAGTAAGCAACGCCTTGAAACTCATTACAACAGAATGTTTCAAACAATACTATTCCGCAGCCGACTTTGTTTTATGCTGCACTTAAATGCTACTCGGCGATATATCAAACGCGGCATCTCAAAGACTGATTTTGTCTTCTCATCTCTTTTTGGAACTTATTAATTGCTTCTGCGCCACCCCAACCACGACCTGCTTTCGCAATTGCTTTCGCTCTGTTATTCAACTGATAAAATTGTTTTTGCTTTTTCTGTTTGTTCAAAATCCTTCTCTTTGCTCTTTTAATCCGCCATTTAATTAAAAGGGGATCCTTTAAAGCTAATTTTGAACTAAGTACTAAGGGGACGGTGATATCCTTTTAAGTAGGAATTTTTATCAGAGTATATGATATGTCTGCAAACGAACCGTTCTCATCTAATGAAGTGAATAGTAATTTCAGATTAATTCCGAAAATAAACTTTTTGCCCACACACTGAGAAACTAGTCGTTGGGGGCCACCGTAATACTTACCCATCATGGATATGCATAATGTAAAATATTAAAATAAAACATGTGTAAACTACTTATAAAATGCATTGCAATTCGAATAAAATCGTAGCTTGATGACATCATAAACTTTAAAGGCTCGATAACTGAATTGCTTAAAAGAAACATCCTTATAACTCCAAAAATAATAATCCTATTAACTAGTGGTTTATTGCATCTGATTAAGCGTCTCATTTCCAATTAAAATATATCTTTGAATTGAAATTTGGATGAAATACAGGGTCATGATAAATCGAAGAGTGTGGAAAATAGGATTACAAATATTTCGGCAAGTCATCATCCGATCGACTTCATGCTTTATGAAAAATTTATATATTTTTATTTTCTTTTATATCCACTCCTTAAAATAAACAATTTCGAAAAATTTTATATACCTTTTATCAGAACGAATATTTCGAGAATCCCAAAACCACCCCAAGTTCAAAACTTTATCTATTTATCTATATCACTTTTTTATGGACACGATAACTTTAATAATTCTGCACAAATCTCTTCCAAACTGATACATAAAATTAAAAGGCATAAAATCTCGGTCAAGTTCGTTAATGGGCAAAATCGAACCAAGGGGGGGGGGGGAGGGGGAAGGGGAGCATTTTGTGGAAACTGAAAAAAATCCCATAACTTCTTAATTATATACGCATCGAATCCGTTTAAAATTATTATTACTTATAGGAAAAGGGCCGAAAATTTATGTATGATAGATTTTTAATATCATTAAAAATCTGCCTTTAATCTGCTTCAAGGGGGGGGGGGGGTAGGGGTTTAAGAAGAAAAAATTCATAACTTTGTCAATTCACAAGATATCAAATCCGCTTAAATTTATTATAAACCCTCTTAATATTGTCTACAAGTTTTACATTGACAAGTTTTTTATAGGACCAATCCTTACAAAAAAAAAAAAAAAAAAAAAAAAAAATGCCAGCTTCGTCTACAAACACAAGTAGATTTTGAAGTGAGCGGTCCCAACTGCCACATGATGGCAAAAAGATAATTATTTCTGCAATTCCCAATAAACAGGCACCCCACGTTCTGCGTCTTCGAAATCTACCTGTGCCTGTAGGCCGAGCCATCAGGGATTTTTTTGAAACATAGACATACTCAAAAATAATTACAATCAGTTCAAACTCATTTTTGAAACATGGGAATACTCAGAAATGAGCACATAGAAGTCCGTTCATACTCATTTTTGAAACATGGACATACTCAAATATTAGCACATGATGTTTTATTCTTGAGTGTGTGCATGTTTTCAGAAATGAGTATATATTACATGTTTCAAATGTTGAGTAATTTTGATTCGGAGCCATTTTGACTATACGACATATACTCAGATTTGAGTATTTTTTGCTCAGTTTTGAAAATGTCGTTTGTAGAGTGCACCTTTTGCATGGTTAGGGAGATAATAAAAGAAATCTTATATAATTTTTAACAATATAAAATAAATTTCGTCACGAAATATTCAATATTATGGGGATAGGGGAGGAGCTTCACCCTTTGAAGGGTGGTGGTATATTATTTATACCACTTAATTTTAATTCCAAACTGCCTAATGGCTACCAGAAATTTGGAATAAAATTTTGCATTTAAAATGAACGTGAAGAAAAATATTCATTTTCAAATCAATTTGTTTGTAGATTCTGGTGACATTCAATCATTTTTTATAATTTAACAACTTTGCCCCTGAATGGGTTAACGGTTTTTCTTTTGTAAATTCGGCGATTTCTTTGTTTATAATAACTCAAATATACAAAAAAAGATCATGTATTTAAATTAGATTTATTATACAGGGTGATCAGAGTGTTACATATAGACGCATAGCTGCCAATTTGTACGGTTTTAAGTTACAATTAAAATTTAATAGGAAAGCTTGCTCAATTTAATAGTTAAAAAACATTAGATCTCAGCAATTAAATTAGGAAAAATTTACTATTAAACTTTAGTAGTAAGGAAACACCGTATTAGTTGACAGCATAGGTATACGTATTCTTCTGACCAACTTGTATGCGTTTGTGAATTAAATATCTCACATTTTTAGAATGTCTAAAAATTATTTATTATCTTTGCCCCGTTATTCTTGTTTTTGCTTTTTTCGCTTGATCCAAATCCTTCTCCTTGTTCTTTTAATCTGCCTTTAAATTAAAAGGTAATCCTTTAAAGTTAATTTTGCACTAACTACGGTGATATGAATTTAAGTCGGAATTTTTATCAAGGTATATGATACGTTTGGGAACGAACTTTTTATCTAATGAAGTGAGAAAGTATTATACAGGGTGTTTCTAAATGAATACCGGGGTTTTAACGCTTGGTAGTATTTATTACATAAAACTTAAAATTATTAATTAATACATAAAATGAAAGAGCAACTCAAACAGTTTTACCTACAAGCTTACAAGTGTTCAATGTGAACACCTTTCGCCACACGTGACACATCAAGTCAATAGCTCAGTTCTTCGCAAACGTTAATTAGTGTTTGCGGGGTAATTGTTGCAACTTGGAGGATCACATCTGAACTTTATCCGGAACGAACTTTGCACAGTAACTACAGATTCTGTCTTTGCAAACTGCAGAACACAAAAGGCTTTCTGTTCACTAGTCGCCATTTTTGCTACTAGAGCTTTCTAACGGATGACGGAAGAAACATTGCACAGGTACCAACAAACTGTTTGAGTTGCTCTTTCATTTTATGTATTAAGTATAATTTTAAATTTTATATAATAGCTACTACAAAGCGTTAAAACCCCGATATTCATTTAGAAACACACCGTATATTCAGGTTGATTTCGAAAATACTCTTCTTTTTCTTTTTGCTTTTCAGAATGGCAAAAAATATTAAAAGATATTTTAAACTGCTAGAAAAATATGATAAATTTTCATATATAGATATAAAATTTTATGGGGGGGGGGGAGAATTTATAAGCTTTTGTAAGCTTGGAGACGAAAAATATTCAAATATTTAAATTAACTGTTTCTAGACGTGATCCGAGGGATATGATACATACATATTTCTGACTAACCTGCCGTCTATAATTTGAATATAGTATAAACATTTTGGTAATTCTAAAAATTATCTGTTGCCTTCGCCCTGTTATTCAACTGATAAAATTGTTTTATCTTTGCCTGATTTCTCTAAATCCTTCTCTCTTCTCTTTTAATCCTTCATTTAATTAAAAGAGGATCCCATAAACCTAATTTTCTATTAAACACTACGGGAGGGTGATATACTTTTAAGTTGAAATTTTATCCAAGTATATGATGTGTCTACGAACGAACATTTTTATCTAATGAAGAAGTTAGTATTTTCACCATCATTCCAAATATATCCCTTTTTCCCCCTCGCATTTCACAAAAGTAAAAGGAATATTAAAAGAAATATAAATAATGTTAGAAAATATGCACTAAAGTTTCTGACCACATCTATACTTTTTGTGCAGCTTATATAGCGTGTCCGAGAAAGGTCTTTATCATTCTAAACCAGGCCATGAAATTTCAGTTGAAAAGTTACTAGCCAGACTAAAATTTTTACTCACCACTATTTTACATTCATTCAGACAATAACTTCGGCCACCACACCTGCCCAGAATATGAACTATTTATGACAAACTAAATTTAAATTGACCATTGTTAGAAGGAGCAGTCTGTTAAATCCAAAATATTTTACATTCATGAAAAATATGAACAATTTTTTAAATGTTAAAAATTCTGGAGAAAGCGAATAATTTTTACCGTGTTTCAAGCAGCTGAGCTTAGGGGGCAAAACCTGATTCACTTCGCGCAGGAGTGAAGAGCGATCAGATTCGGCCTCGGAAGCGAAAAAAGCAGCCTTGACGCTTGGGCGGCTCTAAAGCGGAGGAACGAATGCAGACGAGGGATGTTCGTTCCTCCTTAGGACAGAAATGGAAGTGAGTGACGCCGCATTTATTCTTCTTTTGGAAGATAAATGCCTTCGCTTGATTTTAAAACACTTCCGCGTGTCTCTAGACTGAGGCATGGTATTCTGAGCGTATACAGTTTGATTTGAAGCACAACATTTCAAAAGACGAAACTTACTCGCCAACCTTAAATATTTCCTCGCCAATGGCGAGCTGGCGACCGGAAATTTCATGCCCTGTTCTAAACATTAATAACAAAAATACTAAGGTGAAATGAATTGCAGTTTGCTGCAAAAGAATGAAGAAATCTAAGAGTTTTTTTTTACAGTACCTTCAATGTAGCTGCTCCATTAGTAGAACGAAGAATGTCGAGCCTGTACTTGATTTCCCTTCAAGTGTTTTTTAATATTTGCGGTGTAACAGTGAGGATTGATGAGTGATGATTTCATGATTTGTCATTTCATAGGCAATTGATACCAGAAAAAAACTCTTAGATGTTTTCATTCTGTTGCAGAAAACTGCATTCCATTTCATCAGTTAGTATTTTTGTTATTAATGTTTAAAATGATAAAGACCTTTCTCGGACACGCTGTATTTTCCTTTTGAAAACTTTGTGCATGAATGGCGACTTCTTTGTTTAGAATGACTGAAATGTACCAAAAAATTGTAAATACTTAAATTAGATTCATATTTAATACTTGGAAATTTTTCCATAGAAAATTGCTCACGCCTTGCATTCATAATTTGTTTTGAATTGTTTTGCCTTGATTATGAATGCAAGGCGTGAGAAATTTTCTATGGATAAATTTCCAAGTATTAAATATGAATTTTATTCAATGATCGATGCTGGATTTTCTTTGACTTCGTGTTTGCCCCAGAGTTGGTGGCCCACGGAAAATATTCCATCTAGTGCTGCGTTTGTAGCCTTGCCAACACGTTATAGTGAGATAGTTCCAGGTTGAGTATCGTTACCAAGTGTTTCAGTTGGTAGAACATCTGTGCGCTGTACTGATGACCCGGGTTCGAATACCAGCTTGGGTACTTTTTCACTATGTTGGCTATACGCCTATTAAGCAATTTAAATATTACTTAAATTAGATTTTTATACAGCGTGACTTGAGTGATTTACATACATACACTTCTGACCGACCTGTATATACCTTAAAATACTTAAATTTTTTGTTATGTCTAAAAATTATTTATGGCTATTTCCCTTCGTTATTCAACTGATAAAATTGTTTTGCTTTTTGTTGTTTGCTCGAAATCTTTGTCTGTGCTCTTTTAATCCTCTATTTAATTAAAAGGAAATCCTTTAATTCTAATTTTATTCTAAGCACTAAGGGATGGTGATATCAAAATTTTTATCAGAGAGTGTGATATGTCTGCTAACCAAAATTTTTTATCTAATGAGGTGAGCAGTATATTGAACTTGATTTTGAAAATACTCTTCTTTCTCCCACTTTTTTTCAAAGTGGTAAAGAAATACTAAAATAAATTTTAAATCATGTTAGAAAACGTACAATAAATTTTCTCCTCAGATATAGAATTTTATAAGGGAAGGAGCTTTATAATTCGTTCTTTTGAGTAAAGAAAAAAAATGAAATTCTTTAATTTAGCTTTTATGCAAGTTTATCCTAGGCATAGACATAACCCTTCTGACAAATCTGTATACGTCTTAAATTTAAGTATATGAAATTTTTTGTAATGTCTAGAAATTATTTATTAGATCAGTTATTGAACTAATAAAATTGCCTTGTCTGTAATTTTTTTATCTGTTCTTTTAATTCGCTATTTAATTAAAAAAGGATCCTTTAAAGCTAATTTGATTCTACAGAGGCTGTTCGCACATTTTTTAGACAAATTTGATAAATGATTTTAAAAAATGGAATTATTTTAGAGGAAAAAATTCTGGCAACAACTTATTATGTGTAATTTATATTAACGTCTGATACTTTCAAATTTATTCTTATTTCAAGATTGCGCATACAAAAAAAGCTGTGAATGGGAAGATGCGTTTTTTTCTTTTTTTTTCCTTTTTCCGAACAGAAGTATGCTAATTCGACAGTCTAAAATGATTGCAAAGCGCATAATATAAAAACTTTTTAGTGCGAAATAAACATAACTATTGATTGGAAAGTGCTATCCCAAAAATCAGTACGTATACATAGTAAAAAGATACCAAATGGAAAAAAAAGAGCCCATTTCAAGGCTGAAAACGAAGTTTTAGGTAAGGATTTATGGCTGTCGCAAATTTACCTTACAATAAAAATAAGAATATTGGACAAAAATGTTACAATCAATTCCTTATATTATTAAGAGAATGTGTTACATCCGATATTTACAGAAAAAATGCTATTTTTTTTATTTCAACGACTTTTAAAGGGTGAAACTGCATCAAAGCAAAGCTACCGCTCATACTTCAAAAACTACCGCTTTATTCGTTGAAAACATTAAAAACTCACACAGGTATTGTATTTATACCTTTCAACATATTCCTAAGAAGTCATGTGACGTTTCTCTTATGGTTTATTGTGCATTTGATCTGCTGAAAAGAGCTCTTTCAAAGCGCAAAACCACCACGATTGATCGAATCTGGAAAGTTTTTAAAGAGGCCATGGGAAGCAATAACCCTGTAAATTTTACAAAAAACCTTCTACCATCGAAAGCATTACGCAGAATTAGAATCAAGAAACAAGATTATCATATAGATTATTTCAGAAAGCAATATTCATATTTTAAACGTTAAAAAAACAACGCCGAAATCGCCTAAAAAATGTGCGAACACCCTCTGTATAAGTACTAAGGGAAAGTGGTATGCTTTTAAGTCGAAATTTTTATCAAGTTATATACGATATTCTGCTAGGGAACATTTTTACTTTCTTTTATCTATACAAGAAGAAAGTATTGGATACGTGAAAAATTTCGACTAACAGTTTTCGACGGATTTATACGTTTTAGAAGGACCTGAATACAATTTGACTGTTTATAGAAAACTATATAGCTGAAGTACCAGGCGTTTTCCGGGATTTTAAGAATCTTTGTGTAAAAAAATCAATTTCAAAATTAAACATGTTGTACAGTGAACTTCAAAATGTTAAAATATGTCAATATTTCCATAATCGGGTTTTTATCATTATTCAATACGTTCCTCAACACATATGACGTTATATTCACCTCCTGACATCATATCTACTTGCTTTCTCCATTACTCATATTGATACTCTCTTTGTATGATTCTCAAACATTTGGAAAAATCCGTTAAACTTTCAATATGACTTCATATTCATTTTCTTTTTAATTCTTTAATGACGTCCTATTAACCTGACTTCTGTACTTCTACATACTCATACTCCTTGTATTATCGAGAAATGTTTGGAAATTTCCGTTATATTACTAATATGACGTCATATTAACTTGCTTTCTGTACTTATACATACTCATACTCTTTGTATTATCGAGAAATGTTTGAAAATTTTCGTTATATTACTAATATGACGTCATATTAATCTTTATTTCAATTGTTGAAACTTTTTATTTCATTTTCATTTTTTACTTGGAAAGCTTTCAATAGAAAATTAATCAGTGTAGAAATAATTTTATTGTGGACTTTTAATTATTGGCAACTTCTATAACGAAAAATGTTTACATTTAATAGAAAAAGGCTGTTTCATTTTTGTTTTTTTATTAATTAAAAATTAGCTATACATTATTTCGATTCCGGATTACTTTAGTTGCCTCGGTCGTGTTTTAGTAAACCTATATATACGTAACATTTCACAATACTGGCTTCCAAACTGTTGATTTGTATAGAAGTGCAGACAGACAGACAAATTTTCATTTATATACATTGGATGTCTGTCCGTAAGTCTGTGTGTCTGTCTGTGACGCAAATTTCGTTGGCGCTCTAACTGACGAACTACTACGTAGAATTGGATGAAATTTCATATAAAGTTATGTAAACTGCGGTTCTGATTAGGTTTCAGGCAAAATCCCGGATGTGCCGCAAATCAATCATTTGCTCGATTTATGTGATGCTTATATCTTCAGTTTATGTGTGGAATTTGATGAAACATCAAATTTAGAATTCTCATGATAGGAATAGATTGTCATTCAATTTTGGTTACACGAAACGGGGCCTTACACTGCAAAAAATAATTGTTGATTTTACAGTATAAAACTACACTGTTAAAAATAAATCCGTTAATTCACGGGAAAAGTACTGGCAGCGAAGTTGCCGGACTTTTTCCGTTCCGTTAGTAGATTTTCCGTTTTGAAAGATTGGAGAAACGGTAACTTTCTGTTATGAATGACCTCGGTTTAAAAAAAAATAATTACCGATCTGTTGACTATAACGGGAGTACTTAATTTAATATTTTAATATTAAATACTCCCTGGTACAGATTTCCTGGCTGCCCTTGGGGTTCGAACTAGGGATGACTGCGACATGAGCCGAGTGTTTTACCTCAAGACCAGGGGGCCCTTGCTGGAATAAGAGTTTGAAAGGATCATAGGGGATTTCTTCAAATCGCTGCTTGGAACTTAAACAATCTGAGGTTTAGAAACCTAGTAACTTTGAAATTAAGTGGGGGGATATTTTGTTATAAGATTATGACTGAAAAAATTAGTATTAATAGAGGATTAAAAGATGAATTATATTAATTCCTAATTTAATTGTTAGATGCAAAATATGAATATTATATTTTGAATTAAATTCGATAAAGTATGTTTGCTTTTTTGAGAAAATCGATTTTTTTTCAACTATTATATATTTTTTAAATGTGTTCTGTTAGAATATATTTTCATTGAGAGTGTCTTTTATAACTTTAAAAAGCAAATTACGAATAATTTCAAAGAAATGAGAAAGTTATTTGTTATTTTTTTTATTCGGAAGCATTATATTTGTTTGTTGCTGTTTTGCGTAAAATCGATTTTTTTTCACTTAATTTAACTATATATATATATATATATATATATATATATATATATATATATATATATATATATATATATATATATATATATATATATATATATATACTAAGCTATATGTTTAGAATATATTTTAAGTGTGAATATTTTTTTGTAACTTTAAAAAATAAATTGCTAATAATTTTAAAAGTATGGGAAAATTAATTGTTGCTTTTTAAATTTGAAAGAACTATTTTGTTCTTTTTATTGATTAATTGTTTTTATTGATTGGTTAATTTATTGAATTTTTAGTTTTTCTGTGCTGCAACATGTCAGTTTTTTAAACATTGGAAATAAATATGCAGCAGATAACGGAATATCTCCGTTGGCCACTTTCTTCTCCTTCTGTTCCGTTGTTTTCAGGAAATATGAAGAATTTTTCTGTTTTTAACGGAAAATGCCCTTCTGTCGTGAAAAGGGACTTTTTCTGTGAAATTCAGGGAAAAAAAACCGTGAATTTCAGATTATTTTTAACAGTGTAGCACCCAGCTGCCAGTATTATACCGTAAAATTAACAGTATTAAACAGTAAAATAAGCAGTAATACGCTGCCGTGCAAGCAGTAATACGCTACCGCGGTAGCGTATTACTGCTTGCACGGCAGCGTATTACTGCTTATTTTACTGTTTAATACTGTTAATTTTACGGTATAATACTGACAGCTGGGTGCTAGTTTTATACTGTAAAATCAACAATTATTTTTTGCAGTGTAAGAGGGGATACAGAAATTCGATGACTTATTTGAAATATAGAAGAAAGTTTTGTGATAGTCATTAGTTATACCTAATGAAGTTAATAGTATTTTCACGGTAATTCCGAAAATACATGTCTCCCTTTTCACAAAAGTAAAGAAATTCTACATCAAATTAAACTAGTCGTTGGGGGCCACCGTAATACTTACCCATCATGGATAGGCATAATATAAGATATTAAAATAAAACATGTATAAACTACTTATAAAATGCAATTCGAATAAAATTGTGGCTTGATGACGTCATAAACTTTAGATGCTCTATTACTGAATTGCGTAAAAGAAACATCCTTATAACTCCAAAAATGTTAATCATATTAACTAATGGTTTACTGCGTCGGATTAAGCGTCTCATTTACAATTAAAATATATATTTGAATTGAAACTTGGATGAAATACAGGGTCAGGAAAAATCGAAGAGTGGGGAAAATAGGATTTAAAATATGTCGGCAACTCATTATCCGATCGACTTCATGCTTTATGCAATATTTATGTTTTTTTATTGCCTTTTATATTTACTCCTTAAAATAAACAAATTAAAAAAAAATTATATACCTTTTATCAGAACGAATATTTCGAGAGTCCGAAAAAAAATAATTCCGGATAATCGAGGTTACTGAAATTCAATAAGCTTCTTCCCATTATGACATACTAAGTACATACCAAATTTAAGTCTCTATCTCAATTTGTTCGGGAGATAAAGCATTTACAGACACACAGACGGACGGCAAAATTTTTTTTCTAAAAATATGTTTTTCGGAATCTCTAGTGTCTGAAACGTGCAAATCCGTCAAAATTTTTTTTTCGATTTTCAAAACGATTACAAGACTTACCCTACACTTACGTATGATGGGTAAGTAAAATATGCAATGTAGATTCTCACTTAGATACAGAATTTATGGAGGCAGGAGATTATGAGTTATTTTACAAACCTGGCGATTTCTTTGTTTAAAATGTCTTAAATATATCAAAGAATTTAAAATTTTAAATTAGCAGCTGATTCGTTGATTTCGAAAACGTCCAGTTTTTAACTTCTATCTTTTCACAAGGACAAAGGACTTTTAAAATATAGTTTAAATCGTGTAAGGAAATATATGATGAATTTTATCATCAGATATAGAATTTCACGGTGGAAGGAGCATAAGTTTGATGACGTCTTTGCTTAGAATGACGTATATTTGTATCCAAAAATTTCAAATATTTAAATTACATTTTTGTACAGAGGGATCCAATATATTTATATACTTACCCTTCTGACCAGTTTGTATACGATTATAATTTAAATATCAAAAGGTTTTAGTATGGCTATTAATTATTATCTTCGCTTTGTTATTCAAATAATAAAAGATTTGGAGGATATTTGGATGGAGAGAGCAAAAATTTATCATTACAATTTCAACTACCAAAAAGTTACATTTTGATGATAAGTTTGGAATAATATTCTTCGAAAATGTCTCTTTGCTGTGAAGATCGAAAATAAAAGAAAATTGACCACAACAATAGCCTTGAAATATAAATGACCAGGGAAAAATATTTTAACGAAGAGATTAAAACATAAATTATATAAGGAAATTTTTCCAATAATATTTGATTGAAACAAAACTGGAGAGTGTAAACGTGTAAAGTAAAGACAGCTGAGATAGCTGTTAGTTGGCCTTTATTTAGTCATTTTATCCGTTATCTGGCCATTATATTTTGTATTTTTAAGCATGCAAAGTCTGTTTTCTGAGTGCGCCGTGTCTTTTGTAAAATACGCTGTCAGTTTGTTTTTTCGAAAATAAATCCTAAGTACGTTACATACATATATATGATAAAATGGCTCCCACCTTTTTTTTTCTTTTTCTTTTCTTTTCTTTTTCTTTCTTTTTTTTTTTTTTTTTTTTTTTTACCATTGGGAAAATGGTTGTTGTTTTCGGTCGAGAATGGACCTCTTGACGTCGTCATTTTATTTTTTTAAGCGTTTTTAACGAAATTCTGTAACTTCAGAAGAATTTTTAACGAAATTTTGTAACTTTAAAATAATTTTTTTCTTTTTTTTGAATAGGCAATAGAAATGCATAATATCGTTACAAAAATGTTAATGTTACAAAAAGGATCGATGCAAATTATCAAATATGAAAAAATGCCGAATTCAAAACTTTAAGTCGTATGAAAAATCGTCTTATAAAGCAAAAAACGCGGTCTTCATCTTTAATTTCCTCAAAATACCTTTAGCTCAGACATCAATCTAAACAAGAGTTAAAGTAATACTTAAATTTTGCTTAGGGGATGATCTACAAATAGAAATTGTACCGAACTTTAAAAATTTCAATGCTAACACCTAAATTTGGCATCCTATTTGGATATTTCGGTTTATTCTACCTTCGGATACCAAACGGGAAGTCAGTAGATAGGTAATGGGACTTCAGCGTCAGCAGCAGGAGGTGGAGGCGGTGCGGTGGTAACACCGCCTGCTGCCGAGATCATACTATAGTAGCTGGGTGGAATAGCTAGTGTAGGGAAGCTATGTTATAGTGGGGCGAATAGATCTGCTATAAGAGGGGCAATTTTAAGGGGGGTTAAATTAATAAAATTTTTAAATGTCTTATAGTAACAGTTATGGTAGAGTCCGAACACGGCCCTGCTATCCCTCAGCATTTCCTAATGGTTGTTGTAATTTGTTAAATTAATTTTAATTTTAATTAATTTTAATTATTATTATTATTATTATTATTATTATTATTATTTTACAAATTTTAATAGAACGTCAGTTATTAAAAATATATAGAGAGACAATATATCACGAGTTTTAGACACTGAAATAAATAAAAAGAAACGTATATTGATAAGTTGAACATCGCTTACTTATTTGAGAAAAAAGAAAATTTACATTTATAATTCCAATTTTTGTTTTTAAATCTATATTAGTGCTATAGTACCGCATTGTAGATATTGAAATTCTAAAAACCTAAACCTACCAATCCTTGCTTTTCCTTTTCCTGTTTTAAAAGAAAACCTGGTAATTGTATCTCACAAATATATAGCATTTGTTTTTTAAAGTATCTGGTTGACTGAGCTTCACTCGGGACAAATGGAAATAACTCCTTATGTAGTTATTCTCCTAGGGGAAATTTTCGTAATCGAGTCCAAAGCCAGTTTGTACATTTAGTACTTTTATATTGCTTATACAATTAAAACAATATTATTGATAGCATGATGTTTGTTTACGCCAACTTTGCCCATAGATCCGATTATGAAATATTAGCTATAACAATACATATATTACAATTAGCAAAACATTTGTTAATAATTAACAATTCAAATTAATAAAAATTTATTATGTTTTACCGACTCTGAGCGGGTAAAACATAATATTTTTTTTTATTTCGAGAACAACATATTATTTGCAATATTTTTATACTTCCTTTCAGTTTTTGTCAGTTTTTTTAATACATTTTATGCTTTCTGCAATGATTTCCATTTGTGCGAAAAGCGGGCATTGCAAGAAAAGGATTTTTCCTACACATGACACACTGAGAGATTGATGTCTAGATACGAAAAAGTCTAATCCATCGTTTTCATCGAAATTGTTAGAGCTGTTTTTGAGACAATCACAGTAAAAAAATACAGAGAGGGGAGAATCGCTCGTTTAATAGTTGAAGATTTAACAGTTTTTTGGCAATTATTGTATGCATTATAGGCTTTCTTCAATTCTTTTTTTGGAGAAAGTTCCATAATCGGGTTCATAACCAATTGGCATAGGTTTGGCGAAAAAATTATTTCATTGTTGTAACTCTCATGTAGTTAAAATTGTATATATATTGTTGTCTTCCTTAACGCCAATCTTGGCTACGAATCTGATTATAGTAAATAATCCATTTTTTACGTGCGAAATCGGGTAATAAATTGTTTCAATTCGCATCCCAAATATTATTTCTAATATTTTTTATGCTTCATTTCAATTTTTGCAGTTCCTGTATACTTTTTATACTTTCTGCAATGATTTCCACCTGTGCGAAGAGTGAGTATTGCATGAAAACGATTTTATGCTCAGATGACACCACTGAGAGATTGACTCCTTTCAAAAAACGTCTAATCTGTCATTTTCATCAAATTTATTAGAGTCGTTTTCAAGAAATTCATTATAAATATATAGAAGAATTATTCAATTAATAGTACAAGATTTCAGTTTTTGGCCATTTTTGTGTGTTTTATGCAATTACTTCAATTCTTTGCTTGGAGAAATCTCTGTAATCGGATTCAAAGCCAACTGGCATAGGTTAGGCGAAAAAATAATTTCCCTTTTGTAACCATTTTTGTAACTTTCATACAGTTAAAATTGTATATTATTGTCTTGTTTGATGCCAATCTTGGCTACGAATACGATTACGAAAAATTAGCCCTTTTACAGGTGCGAAAAGCGGATTATAATATAATAAATTGTTTCATTTTTCATCCTACATGCTATTTCTAATATTTTTATGTTTTGTTGGAATTTTTGGCAGTGCTTTTACTCTTTTTATGCTTTCTGTAGTGATTTCCACTGGTACGAAGAGCGGGTATTACATGAAAACGATTTTTTCCTGAACCCTGGAATATCGATTTCAGATCCTAAAAACTCCTAATATGTGGTTTTCATGAAAATCTTCAGAGCTATTTTAGAGGACCCAAAAATACATATAAACAAGAATTGCTCGTTTAATAGTATAAGATAACTGTTTTTTCCCCTTTTATCCCAGTATTATATGTCAGAATGCTAATTTTGGTAATTTTCTTTGAGCTGTAAAAATCGAGGAATAAAAAAATGACCCCGACAATGGCCTTGAAATATAAATGACCATTGAAAAAAATTTTAACGAATGCATTAGATTAGAGCATAAACTACATGAGGAAATTTTTTTTTAAACCCTGGCAGATCGATTTCTAGATCCTAAAAACTCCTAATATGTGGTTTTCATGAAAATCTTTAGAGCGATTTTAGAGGACCCAAAAATACATATAAACAAGAATTGCTCGTTTAATAATATAAGATAACTGTTTTTTTCCCTTTTATCCCAGTATTATACGCCAGAATGCTAATTTTGGTAATTTTCTTTGAGCTGTAAAAATCGAGGAATAAAAAAGTGACCCCGACAATGACCTTGAAATATAAATGACCATTGAAAACAATTTTAACGAATACATTAGATTAGAGCATAAACTACATGAGGAAATTTTTTTTTAAACCCTGGCAGATCGATTTCTAGATCCTAAAAACTCCTAATATGTGGTTTTCATGAAAATCTTTAGAGCGATTTTAGAGGACCCAAAAATACATATAAACTAGAACTGCTCGTTTAATAGTATAAGATAACTGTTTTTTTCCCTTTTATCCCAGTATTATATGTCAGAATGCTAATTTTGATAATTTTCTTTGAGCTGTAAAAATCGAAGAATAAAAAAAATGACCCGACAATGGCCTTGAAATATAAATGACCATCAAAAAAATTTTAACGATTACATCTATACTAATAAAAGAAAGTTTCGCTCTGTGTGTGTGCGTGTGTGTGTGTGTGTCTGTCTGTCTGTCTGTTCAGTGTTGAATCCAGGGGGTGGCCCGGGGGGGAATGTCCCCCCCGGAGCATTGAAATGTCCCCCCCGGAGTATTTGAAATTTGATGCTTTTAGGGGTCAAAAAGTGGAATTTCCCCCCCGGAACTCTATAATGTCCCCCCCCCGGAGCTACAGAAATCCCTCCCGGAGAAAAGTGTCTGAATTCAACACTGTGTCTGTTGGCGATGGCTAGGAAAATTTAGACCACCTAGAAGGTTGGAAATTTAGGTGTAGATAGTCCAAGGTCTGGCCATGTGCACCTGAGCCTCAGAATTTTAATATTTGGATAATTAGCCTAGACATTAATTAGATTCTCATTAACCATCGCTTCTAAAATATCATCTTTTAAATCAAAATGGCGAAAGAAACGGACAGGCGCATTGGATTTACAACCGGAAATGAACGAATTCGAAATTATTTAACTAATTAGCGAATTTTAAGAAAACTAATTGAGATATCAAATTAAAAATTTCTGAGCATATGTAAAAAAATATTCTGTATCTGACTATGTGATTTTTGAAAAATTCGGTTGGTAATTTTTTTTAATTTACGCAAAAAACTGCCAAAAGTCTGCCGGCGCCATTGAAAACGATCCGAGAAATTTTCAGACAGGGATCGGCTTTCATTAAAAACTGAACTACAAAGAGATCTGTTTCTCGGGCCGATCCCTCTCATTTAGTTTGCGAAAATGGAAGGAAATAATTGCCAAAATTTACTAATGAACACATATTTAGGTAACTAATTAAGATATAGATTTGAAATTGAGGTCGGGAAGGGGTGTCATCTGTCGGCTATTTTAGCGTAGCGTCTTCGTTATGTTCTAATTATCAGAAATATGTAATTCTTTTTTTAATGATCGCGTTAATGTACGTGACGGTGGTTCTCTTGAACAAATTAATCATTATATTTGCGGGTATGTGGAGGGAGGGGGTTAACACCTTTCTCTGAGATTGTAATTATCTCGGGCCCGGGCAACGCCGGGCGGGTTAGCTAGTTAGAGCATAAATTACATGTGGAAAACTTTTTTTTTAACCCCGGCAGATCGATTTCTAGATCCTAAAAACTCCTAATATGTGGTTTTTATGAAAATCTTTAGAGCGATTTTAGAGAACACAAAAAAAACATATAAACAAGAATTTATCGTTTAATAGTATAAGATAACTGTTTTTCCCCCTTTTATCTCAGTATTATATGTCAGAATGCTAATTTTGGTAATTTTATTTGAGCTGCAAAAATCGAGGAATAAAAAAGTGACCCCGACAATGACCTTGATAAATAAATGACCATCGAAAAAAATTTAACGATTACATTAGAGCATAAATTACATGAGGAAATTTTTTTTTAACCCCGGCAGATCGATTTCTAGATCCTAAAAACTCCGAATATGTGGTTTTTATGAAAATCTTTAGAGCTAGTTTAGAGGACCCAAAAATACATATAAACAAGAATTGCTCGTTTAATAGTATAAGATAACTGTTTTCTTCACTTTTATCCCTGTATTATATGTCAGAATGCTAATTTTGGTAATTTTCTTTGAGCTGTAAAAATCGAGGAATAAAAAAATGACACTGACAAGGCCTTGAAATATAAATGTCCATCGAAAAAAATTTCAACGATTACATTAGAGCATAAATAACATGAGAAAAATTTTTTTTTATCCCCGGCGGATCGATTTCTAGATCCTAAAAACTCCGAATATGTGGTTTTTATGAAAATCTTTAGAGCGATTTTAGAGAACCCAAAAATACACATAAACAAGAATTGATCGTATAATATTATAAGATAACTGTTTTTTTCCCTTTTATCCCAGTATTATACGTCAGAATGCTAATTTTGGTAATTTTCTTTGAGCTGTAAAAATCGAGGAATAAAAAAGTGACCCCGACAATGACCTTGAAATATAAATGACCATCGAAAAAAAATTCAACGAATACATTAGAACATAAATTACACGAGGAAAATTTCTGAATAATTTATGATTGGAACAAAATTGAAAAAACAACATGTGAAGACAGCTGACAAAGCTGTAGTTAGCCACCAGTTATCATGGTCGCAATATAAAGGGGAAAAAATAATAAAGCCTAGAGGAAAATGCTAGATAATATCTATAATTTCTGATGATAAAATCATTCTGACGTGACTTCAGATTCATTTTAGATCTTTTCTTTTCTTTATGAATTGTGGCAAATTAACTGGAATGACACGCATATCTAAACAAGCTTGCATTTTGTTCCTGTAAATAAAATAACAAAATTTTATTAAGCTGTTTTTTAATCTCAATGACATCATATGTAGCATTACAAAATCAGTTGCGGAATCAATATGTTTCGGTAATTCTTTAAGATTAATGTACAGAAATAAAGTAGATCGAGCTAGAATTAAAACAAAAAACTGCCTTTTTGACAGATATTATGTATGTGACAATGTGTTTAATATTAATTAAAAAATTTTTCAAATTGCCTTCATAATAAATACTCCATATTTCTCCGAAAATAAGACCCGGTCTTACAGCATCACGGCTTATTTTTACGAGTTCTCTTACCTTTTTTGCGCAACAACTTACGTTTATTCATTTACAAATATCTATATTTAGTAGAACATACAACAACATTTAGTGTATCAAAAAATCTAAATAAAAAAATTTCAAAACAGTTTCAGTAACATTATCTTGCCGTCGAGAATGCAAAAGTAATACTGGAATTTTTATCTTATATAGTTACCGGAGCATCATTAGTTACACAGCATCACATTTTTTAAACTTATTTTAGCGTCAATAATTTTGATATATATGATAGATTAGATGGTACATATAACGAAGTTGCTAGTTTGCTAGCGTGTCAGTGGAAATTGTTGCCGTACAAAGATGCCGTTGTTCAAAGAGGCGGCGTCACATTTTTGCCACCAATATTAGAGTCAATAATTTTGGTGTATTTGATTAGATGATATATATAACTAAACTGTAAGTTAGTTGGCTCACCAGCGGAACGTGTTGCCATAGCAACATCGCACAACCCTCTGCAATGTGGTATGAATGGCAACCTGATTACTGATGTTAAACCAACTTGGGGGCTTTAACAGTAACCGAGTTGAGATTAATTTTAAATTGCAGCGGAGTGTATTATATTGCTGTACTGATGTTAAACCAACTCGGGGGCTTCAACAGTAATCGAGTTGAGATTAATTCTACATTGCAGCGGAGTGTACTATATTGCTATACTGATGTTAAACCTACTCGGTGGTTTCAACACTAATGGAGTTGAGATTAATTTTACATTGCAGCGGGATGTACTATATTGCTATGGCAACGCTTCCCGCTGGTGCGCCAGCTGATTGGTAGTTTATTTATCTGTATCATCTAATATATTATATATACCATAATCATCGCCTCTAATACTGGTGTAGGAAAAAATGTGACTCTGCCTTTTTGACTATATGGTGCAGTATCTGTTTGTATGCAGATTTATTTAGCTATCTAGTTAGCTACAATATCTATCAGATAGAAAAACAGACAATAATAGAATTGCAACGAAAGAATGCAAATTTCAAAATGATCAATTTTCAATAATTGTTTCAAATGAAAAGATCAAGCTAATTCTACTTCGAATAATCACATAAAAAGATATAGGTGCCAATCGATTGAGAATAATGTCCCATGTACGCATAAATTATGCTCCGGGTGCCATTTACATATAAAAGTGCATCAGCTTTCATTTGTCAAATCGTAACACCCACCTTTGACTCTTTATTTGAGTTCTTTAGATTGAACCAAGTCGAAAAAGTATACAGCTTATGCACCCTGTCTTAAATCTTCATAACGTTATGAAAGAAAATGTGTTAGGGGTTTATCTATACATTTAGAAAAATAAAATTAAGGTCCTCCACAAAAAAGTAGTTCAATTAGTAATCGGGTAAAAGTTACGTAAATTCTAAATATAAAATTAATTAATTGTACATATGAGAAAATTTTGTAGAATTTTTTTTCGGTTGCTTTCTAAGATTCTCTTTTCTGTGATGCAAACAATAATGAGAGATGGTTCACTTAGACCGCCGAAGAGTAATGTTTTTTATAACTTGAAAACTAATGATAAAAATCAGCTGTAAAAGCAAATAGCCATGTTTTTAATGACGCTGATTATTTCATGTAAAAATTAATGTAGGTAAAAATTCATATTTTTTTAATATGAATTTATTAAAAATATGTTTTCTGAAAAAAAAATTGCCTGTTATATGTTTGGATCCATTCATAGTATCTATATTATAAAGCAAAAACATGTCTATAAATAACGCTGACCTCCCCCCCCCCCTTTTTTTTTTCTTTTTGCTTATAACATTTTGCCGTAAAAATTGCTAGCTGAAATATATTTTCGAGATTCTTTTTAATTCGTCATTTCTTTTTTCCATATCTTTTCTTCTTGTTGAAGGTTTTTAAAATATATTGGGCTAATCTTCAGCAATCGGGTCAGCCACCAATTGGCGTACTTACTATATTATTGCAAGTTTCTTTTATATTTGAAGGGGACTCTGGACAGTGAATCCGATTGCAGAAAATTACACGAAATTTGTACTTAGCGATCAGTAAATTTATGGTTTTTCATCTGCATTTATTTTACTATCACTACAAAATCAATACTTGCAATGAACGAAAACAAACGTTTAAATGCCAATGGTGCACAGAAAAAAAATAAAAATAAAAACTCAATATGGGTTGAAAGATTCTTAGGTATGAACCCGAATTGGGCCATGTCTATTTTGGTTACCACTGTGTATCCATTTTGGGCACTGCTAAATGCAATTAACAGTGCCCAAAATGGATATACACAGTGGTAACCAAAATACACATGGCCCAATTCGGACCCATACCTAAGACTCTTTCAACCCAAATTGGGTTTTATTTTTTTTACTGTGTGGCCAATAGAACAATATTTGTTGATTTGTCATTTTAGCCTAAAAAGGTAAAAAAAAAAAAAAAAAAAAAAAAAAAAAAAAAAAAAAATCTGAAATTTATATTAGATAAAATTTTGATCATTATAAAGCAATTTCGGCTGACACACAGCACTAGCAGTAAACTTAGGGACAAACTAACGATTTCTTTCATTATAGGGTTTATTTAGGCAACAGATTGAAGAATAATCTAATGTTTGAAGAATTTTCTAAAGATTAAATGCCCTAAGTCATCCATTTCTTGGAATAAGTGAAAAATATGCTTTTAGCCTCATCAATCTTTGGAATGAAAACGACGATCGCGTAATTTATTTTAGACTAAAAACTACTCAAATGTCACATATAGCAAGATCAGGAGAATAGGGTGGATGTTCTATCACTTTGATGGTTTATTTGTTCGAGAAATTCGACTGTAAACCTTAAATGAGTGAGAAGATGCATTATCATGGTGAAGCATGAGTCCCCTATAATAAAGCTTACCGATGACTGTACCAGATAATGCACATTTGGCAGTGTCGCTGAAGATGAGTAAAAAAAAATGACGAACTTATTTTTGGAATTATGTAATTCATTATTGTATCATTTATTATAAACACTGAGTGCATAATATTTTATCGCGTTCGGCTTTTCTTTAACTTTCATATTTACTTTCCTATTTTAATTCATCACTGAGTCATGGACTCAGGTTCCCCTTATTCACTGTACATTGTCGAGTCAGAGCTTTGTCCTCTCGGTATTAATATTTCTTTGTATTATTGTCTTTTTTTTTAATACTCTATAAAGAGGACCGGGAGGGATATCTAGGCTCTATAGATGTGGTTTAATAATGTGAGCAGTCCTTCTCGGGCAGTAAAGTAAAGTAAAGCACAGAATACATAATAAGCTCATACGAAAGCATTAAGCATTCATAAAGAATCGATATGTAATTTTATTATTTATATTATTATTATTATCTTTAAAAAGATAAACGTTTCTGTAATCATTTTTTATCATTTATATATTTTAATAAAGCCAGAAAACAGATGGATCAGACAAATCGAAAAAAAAAAATTAGCAAAACCGTCAATGCTGTTCATCAATGCGAAAAATATTTTATAAAAATAAAATCTTTGAAATGTATATATTTTTTTTTCTAAGATGTATTTTCTTTTAATTAACCATGAAATGAAACTAAAAAAAAAATGATTATTTCCATTAAGTAATTTCTAAAGATTAAAAAAAAATGTAATAATTAATGCCCTGATATTTAAAATTTTTTGAAAGTGGGGCTGAAGGTATAGGTGAAGAAATGAAGTAAACCTTTTTTTTTTTCTCTTTTATACATCAAAGAAATACAAATTACTTTTTTATAATGACAGCTTAACCAAAGAATGAAAAATTCATGTTGCACTCAGGCATTTAAAAAAAAAACTGTTTTTATACTATATTAAGAAACTTTAAAAACGTATTAATAAAACTGTCCAAAAGTAATAAATAAACACAAGCTTTCCCTCAAAAAGATTGGCGTAAATAACTAACGCGTATTAATTTTTGGAGCGAAGTTATTAATTAAAATTACTGAATATTAATTAAGATTACAGGGAGGATATTTTCGGGTGTAATTAATGAACTTGTTGCTGCAAAATAGTTTCCAGCTCTTTTGCCGTCAATTTGTTTTGCTTTTTTTCCTCTTTTCAACTGAATCCGATTCAAATATTAATTTTCGACTGTCAGTCGAATTTATTTCAGTAACAAGTAATCATCCTCTCAGACCTTTGAAAATTTGTCGAGTTCGTTATCTCTGTTTGGAAGATTAAGTTGTGTCCTTAGTTAGTTAGGTGTGGGTTTGATATCGATCCTCCTGACTTCAATTTAAAATGAATTAATTCTGCCTGTGCATGTGCGCTTTATTAATTTAGCAAATTCAAGATTATGAACTGAAAAAGGAATAGGCGGTTCTGAGCGGTGTCTGCAAACAAATATTTAATAGAAGAATCCTCTATAACAAGTAATTTGAAAATAAATAAACAAATAAATAAATAAATAAAACTGGCTTCAAAGGATTATTTCTTATACTTTTAAGAGCCTACACTAGTCACGGGAAGAAACACTCAAACTAATGTTAAGTCTATGGGAAGGATCTTGACAGATTTCTCTCTCGCATTTTTTTTTTTTTTTTTTTTTGCATAGGATAGCTGAGACCGATCCCTAACGTTGTTAGTGTTTACTTTTTCGATTTTGGTTCCAGTTCTTTTTTTTATATATATAAGGGTACTTCCCCTTTTAGAACCGGTTCCAACCTGTTCTGAAATTAAAAATGCCCGCTTATAAAAAAACTGTAACTAAAATTTAAAAAGTAAAAAGTAGCAACGTTAGGGATCGGTCTCAACTATTCTATGAAAAAAAAAAAAAAAAAACATTTAAAAATATTAAAATGCGAGCGAGAAATCTGTCAAGAACCTTCCCATAGACTTAACATTAACTTGAGTGTTTCTTCCCGTGGCTAGTGTAGGCTCTTAAGAATCTACAGCAAATTGTCCAGTCATTCGATCGTTTTTATAGAAAATGTTTACATGACCGTAATTTAACGATATTCTGACCATAGTATAATATATTATAATACGAGCAAATCTTGCGTGTGTATGCAAATTTATCTTAAAAACGGCTCTAATGATTAAGACTAAATTTTGTATTACCCTATTGGGGTACAAGAAGACCGTTGGGCTAGGTCACATGTTCGAGAAAATTCGATTAGTGGATCATTTTGGGGTCAATGCATTTCAATGGGAATGAAGGTTGTAACAGTTATTAAGTTGTTGAACAGTTGGCAATAAACGAAGTCGCAAAGTTGGCCCCATTTTTTCAAATTTGGCGACAACGGCGAGATTTGGCCGGAAAATCGACTTTACCAATGCCAAAACACATGCTTGGCGCCAAATGGAAGAATGTCACCAAGTTTGCGACTTTTCGCAGAAAATTGGCGAAAAAATTGGCTTTTAGAATTGGAAGGAACTTTCTAGACATTTCCAATACGAGCCGAGGTACATTATTCAACCAATCAGAGTTCGTAGAACGTTCTCGAAAACAGAATTCAGCCAATCAGTTGAACACAAAGCTAATTTTAACCGAGCTTAGCTCGGGCATATACCCGCTGGTGGTCAATAATAAGATCAGATACGTTTCAAAATATGGGAAAGTAATCGTTATCTTTAAAAATGATCCAATAACTGGACAATTTGCTGCAAGATTTTTAAAAGTGTACATTATTGCACTCACGATTAGTACTTATTTAACACCAGTTGCAGTATTTTAGTGTGAGTAGTTTGTTACAAGTATATTTGTACACTGTAAAAAATATTCCGTTGATTGGCAGTATAATTTCCGTATTTTTACTGATTTGTTTTCTCCGATGGAATAATTTCGTGAATGTGTCTGAAATTAGCGAATATGGATTTAAGAACATCCTTGACAGCTAATAGTGCTAAAAGTCTAGTTAATTTGTCGTTTTCACCAAGCCTTTAGTATTTTAGTATTTTTTTATTTTTACACTCTAAAAGGAATTTCTGTATTTTTCCCGTACAATTTCCATATTTCAAGCGATTTTTTATTTTGCAGTGCAATAACAAACGTAAATCTCACATCTTTAGAGAAAATGAAAATTTAGCATTATCTGTCAAATATATTCTCAAATCTAGACATTTGACACATTCACCAAATCACTTTCATGGAAAAAGAAATTACACAAAAATACAGTAATATTACTGGCAATCAACGAAATTTTTATTTGCAGTGGTATCAACCCTTTACTGCTATTCCAATTCATTTTAAATCCCATTGTTGCCAATATCACTCGTTTTGATGCACAGCAGACGATGATATATTAATTTTTACTTTCTTCTATCTATAATCGAAGAAAGTATTGTAATTGGAAATTTTTGCCAATATCACTCGTTTTGATGCACAGTAGACGATGATATATTAATTTTTACTTTCTTCTATCTATAATCGAAGAAAGTATTGTAATTGGAAATTTTTTCGAATTCCGGTTTTCAACGGATTTACACGATTTAGGGGTCAGAGATTCCGAAAAACACGTTTTTACAAAATGTCTGTCTGTCCGTGTGTACGTCCCCTTTTGTATCATCGAAAAGTGTATGAAGTTATGCTTAGAAATGAGCCAAATTTCATTTATAGGTTTTTGGGTATGGCCAGCAGGTCCCACTTGAATTTGGGGATATTCCGACGATAGGAGCAATGTGATAGGATTTTTGTTCCATCTTCATTAATGTATCATCAAAAAGTGTATGAAGTTATGCTTAGAATTGAACCAGATTTCATTTATAGGTTTTTGGGTATGGCCAGCAGGTCCCACTTGAATTTGGGGATATTCCGACGATAGGAGCAATGTGATAGGATTTTTGTTCCATCTTCATTATTGTATCATCGAAAAGTGTATGAAGTTATGCTTAGAATTGAACCAGATTTCATTTATAGGTTTTTGGGTATGGCCAGCAGGTCCCACTTGAATTTGGGGATATTCCGACGATAGGAGCAATGTGATAGGATTTTTGTTCCATCTTCATTATTGTATCATCGAAAAGTGTATGAAGTTATGCTTAGAAATGAACCAAATTTCATTTATAGGTTTTTGGGTATGGCCAGCAGGTCCCACTTGAATTTGGGGATATTCCGACGATAGGAGCAATGTGATAGGATTTTTGTTCCATCTTCATTATTGTATCATCGAAAAGTGTATGAAGTTATGCTTAGAATTGAACCAGATTTCATTTATAGGTTTTTGGGTATGGCCAGCAGGTCCCACTTGAATTTGGGGATATTCCGACGATAGGAGCAATGTGATAGGATTTTTGTTCCATCTTCATTATTGTATCATCGAAAAGTGTATGAAGTTATGCTTAGAATTGAACCAGATTTCATTTATAGGTTTTTGGGTATGGCCAGCAGGTCCCACTTGAATTTGGTGATATTCCGACGATAGGAGCAATGTGATAGGATTTTTGTTCCATCTTCATTATTGTATCATCGAAAAGTGTATGAAGTTATGCTTAGAATTGAACCAGATTTCATTTATAGATTTTTGGGTATGGCCAGCAGGTCCCACTTGAATTTGGGGATATTCCGACGATAGGAGCAATGTGATAGGATTTTTGTTCCATCTTCATTATTGTATCATCGAAAAGTGTATGAAGTTATGCAGAGAACTGCACCAAATTTTTGTATATATTTTTGACTATGGCCTGCAGGTCCCAATTGAATTTGGGAATATTCTGCCAGAAAGGGGCGCTGAGATATCCATTTAAAGATTTCAAATTAAAAAAATATGTACAAAAAATTTGAAATCTTAAAAGTTTTTTCCTTTATATATTCGGCCTTGATCCAAGGATTCCGGAGCAATTTTTGTTTTGCCACTATCTTAAAAAATGGCTGAGATATGGCACTTTGAAACTTTTGGGTGTCTGACATATTGAAACAAAACAGCAGGATTCCTCCATAAAAGGGTTTAATTTATGAATTTTATTGAACATGCTTTCTCACAAATTTTCTTTCATTGTTGTAACTATCGTTTCAACTTTTATATGTGTATTCATATTCGCCAGCGTCAAATTCTCGCCAAGCTTGACGATATTTCATTAAATGTCACCACATGTGCCGAGATTTTTCCACATTCGGCGAGAAAAATAGGTTGCCATAAATTAAGCCAACTTGGCTATAACTGACTACTTCGACGACATTCTCATTCAAATTCAATATTGACGAGAACTGGGAATGAATCTTCTGTAATCGGGTTCCACTTATTTTACCTTGGCGTGTTTTCTAGTAAAATTACCGAAAATAAAACTCTAAGGAATAGGGAGGCTTATCTATTCCTGCCGGTACAGGCCAGAAGGACTTTTCGTAGTTGTGTTGTATATAGTATCCTAGTGCAACGAAGGGTGCTTGCATCCAGGTAACCCGACGATTCGCAAGCAGATGACTACAACAGAATGACGAAAAATATTTGATAGCAAATTTTGAAGTATTAACATGTATGAGATAGAAGAAAGTCTTGGCATAGGCACATGCGACTAGTTTTTTACTTGATATACTGGTAAGTTTTCATTTTCTCTAAATCTGTGGAATTTATGTTTATTGTTACGCTGGAAAAAAAAATGTAAAAATGCAGAAATTCTACTAGGATAATACTAAAATTCTTTTTAGAGTGTAAAAATATTAAAAACTCCCAAAGCCTTAGCGAAAACGACAAATCAACTAGCACTGTTATTTGTAAAAGATATTCTTAAATCCATATTTGCTAATTTCTGACATAAAAATTAATAAATAACAAGTATTTATCCTCTCAATTCTTTGAAAATTTGCTGAGTTCGTTATATCTGTATAAGATTAGGTTGTGTCTTTAGTTATTTAGATATGGGTTTGATATCGATCTATCTGACTTCAATTTCAAACGAATTAATTTTGCCCGAGATGCATGTCATGTGTAATTAATTTAGTAAATTCAAAGATAGAAATCACAAACGGAAGGGTGACGTGGCATTTCAAAACAAAGTTCTCTAAAAATAAACATTCGTCTAAAGCACTATTTTCATTACTTGCAAAATATTTAAAAACACTCAAGATGGTACGGGGTTCATTCTCTTAAATCCATTTTATTTGTTACGATTTTTAAACCTTTTTTTTAAATGTTGCTCTTTATTTTAAATGCACTTCATAAAAAGAAATGTTTTTAATTATCAAATTTTACAAATAATATAATAAAATCACTTGTTAACTGCTGTACGTAGCGGCATCTTTGGCGATTTCTTTGGCTATTAACTTTTACTATGCGACTAATACAAAAGTAAAGTTTTTAATAAATTTCAAAACTTTATTTGAATACATAATTGATATTTTTCATATGCAAATACTTCTTGGTGTTGTTAGTGGAAAATCTAAAAAAATATATTCAATGTATAAAATCTATTAGAGTTTTAAAAAAGAAAAAAAAAGTGATTTTCACTAATATGCTGTAACATGGGAAGCTCAGACCTTGTTGGATCCCTTAGTTTCATTAAATCCAGAATAGATTATTAATTAAATCATTAATTAGTTTCTACATTTCTTGCTCTATGCTATCCCACAGGCAATTGTCACTGCATTTATGGAGGACAAATGACGAAACAATAAATAACCCCAAATAATCAGAATAAAAAAAGGCTGCTGTACGTAGCGGAATCTTTGAAGATTTCTTCAGCCATTAACTTTTGCCCTGCGAC
Organism: Maratus michaelseni; assembly: GCA_963931845.1. Lineage (NCBI taxonomy): Eukaryota > Metazoa > Arthropoda > Arachnida > Araneae > Salticidae > Maratus > Maratus michaelseni. The sequence goes on from OZ007595.1 coordinate 109,844,915, forward strand.
TAATACAAAAGTAAAGTTTTTAATAAATTTCAAACCTTTATTTGAATACCTAATTGATATTTTTCATACGAAAATACTTCTTGGTGTTGTTAATGGACAATCTAAAAAAATATATTAAATGTAAAATATCTTTTACAATTTAAAAAAAAAAAAAGAAAAAAAAGATGATTTTTACCAATATGCTGTCACATGAGAAGCCCAGCCTGGGTTCGATCCCCTAGTTTCTTTAAATCCAGAATAGATCATTAATTAAATCATTTAGGTTCTACATTTCTTCTTCTTATCCCACAGGCAATTGCCACTATTTTTATAGAGAACAAATGACGAAACAATAATAATAACCCCATACCTATAGCAGCATGCTTTCGGATAATATCAACCCACGTACAGCTCACTTCATTACAGATCTATTAACTCACGATTAGAAAAAAAAGGGGAGCTCCATGTCTAACAAAAACAACCATTCATATCCTGAGTTCTCACCTCTCTTTTCAATAGGTTCTCTAATTTCAACTCAACTCAACTCTGCTGCTCTAATCAACTGCTCAGGCTTCTTCGTGTTGTTAGTGGACAATCTAAAAAAATATAATAAATGTAAAAAATCTATTAGAGTTAATATATATATATATATTCACTAATATGCTGTAACATGAGAAGCCCAGCCCGTGTTGGATCCCCTAGTCTCTTTAAATCCAGAATAGATTATTAATTAAGTCATTAATTAGTTTCTACATTTCTTATTCTATGCTATCCCACAGGCAATTGTCACTGCATTTATAGAGAACAAATGAAGAAACAATAATAATAACCCCATACCTATAGCCACATGTTTTTGGATATTATCAACCCACGTACAGCTCACTTCATTACAGATCTATTAACTCACGACTAGAAAAAAAAGGGGGGCTCCATGTCTAATAAAAACAACCATTCATATCCTGAGTTCCCACCTCTCTTTTCAATAGGTTCTCTAATTTCAACTCAACTGCTCAGGCTTCTTCGTGCGTTCGTAAAGAATGCATAATTGATATTTTTCATTTGCAAATATTTCTTGGTGTTGCTAGTTGGACAATCTAAAAAATTATGTTAAATGCAAAAAATCTATTAGAGTTTATATATATATATTAATGATTTTTACTAATATGCTGTAACATGGGAAGAGCAGCCCGTATTAGATCCCCTAGTTTCTAATTAAATCATTAATTAGTTTCTACATTTCTTGTTCTATGCTATCCCACAGGCAATTGCCACTACATTTATAGAGAACAAATGACGAAACAATAATAATAACCCCATACCTATAGCAGCATGCTTTCGGATATTATCAACCCACGTACAGCTCACTTCATTACAGATCTATTAACTCACGACTAGAAAAAAAAGGGGAGCTCCATGTCTAACAAAAACAACCATTCATATCCTGAGTTCTCACCTCTCTTTTCAATAGGTTCTCTAATTTCAACTCAACTCAACTCTGCTGCCCTAATCAACTGCTCAGGCTTCTTCGTGCGTTCGTAAAGAATAGAAAACCGTCCCGATATTATGATGGATGTAAGCCTGCTAACAACAGGAAACAGTAGAATTCGGCTTTCACAAAGGCTACTCGATTCATTAGGTCGAACAAAAGATTCGAATGTTTTTGAGCTCTCTTTCTCCCCTATTTCTTTTTTTCTCCATCCACTCCCCTTCGGTATTCTTTTAGCTTTTTGAAGAAAAGGTCAAAGCTTATGGGTCATGTGATGTGTCGCTTTTCTTTTAAGTAATAATATGAAAGCAGCGGTCGCATATAGTTGATAGGCAACTATCTTTTAAGACTGAAAGAATTAGACACATGAAGTGTAATTATGTCCTCCAGATGATTGAATATAACGTGTATAAACAAATATAAAACTCATTGTACAAATGATATGTAAGAACAAAATAATAAATATCTTGTGATTCAACCAAGCAAAGTAATTAAGTGATACACAAAAAGTAAATTGGTATTTGCCACTTTGTGACTCATAGGTCATTAATTGCTTAATAGATATAAATTAACATGATTATAACCAGAAACTATTTTATTTAACTCTATTATCTTTAACTCAATCAAACTTATTGGTAAAGCTATCGTACGAATTGAATTTTTCCAAGAACGAAGAGGTGAAAAAATGCCCAGACTGGGACTTTTTTCACTCAGTTGGAAAAATTCATTTCGTATGATATTTTTATCAATGAGTTTGATTGAGTTAAAAACAAAAGAGTGTGGTATCTAAGTATCTACCGTTTAATGGAGATCCATTACCTGCGGTATATTGTGTTGAGCTGTTTACATGGCAGACTAAATGTTAAGCTTATCTGAGTAAAATGTGTCCACCGGTTGTCGGTCCAATAAGTAGAGCGTTGTCTGTACTTCACTCACGCGAAAATACCTGCTCACTAATGTCAATCCAATGGGGGAAATATTTTAAGATATCACGTTCGCATTTCAATATTTTTAAATGATTTTTTTTTTTACATTGGATAGCTGAGGTCGATGCAGGCCCTTTTTTAGTTGTTCAATTTCTGTTTCAATTTATTATTATTATTATTATTATTATTATTATTATTATTATTATTATTATCATTTTATCACTGGTGGTGGTGGTGGTTTTATATCACTGGTGAGCTTGCATTGTTGATTTTAGGTTACTTTTTCACTTCTATGCAAGGAAGTAAAAAATAATCAGCGGTGGATACTTATTAGATACTGTTCAACCACGCTTCTAAGAACCCCGGTTGGCAGAATGCCAAGCCGATTCCATTCACACTGTAGGGAGAATAGTCCCGGCAAAAAAAGCTGAAATCACCGCTCTTTATCTTAGGCAGCGTACTTACGGCTTACGGACTTTCCCATTTTCGACATGGACTAGCCATTTTCGCTCATGCGCAGTTCGCTCCAGGTTTCTATCAAACGTGGTGCATCAGTACTTGTTATGTGTTTGAGAAAGAGTTTTTCTTTAGGATTTGTAACTTTTTGCCCTCACCCGAAACTGAAAGTATCAGGCTCTCTTGTTTCATAGGAAAAACGTTTTGACTGTTGAACTACCAACGCATTGACCTGCAAAATATGTTTTCTTCTAAATCGTTGCATGTCGTTATTCCTGGTCTTTCCTGCTTCCACTCGATCAATATTAACCTTTTGCCTCCCCCCCCCCCTATCGGTCTAAAAAATTTTATGTTCGGACCCCACTGTAAAGCTTCTGTCCCAATTTGGATTTAACTTGAGATTTCTCGCTTTTGATTGAAGAGTTCTAGCCACTGAGCTACCGGAGCCTTAATCTGATTTGATTTTCCTTGATCTGATTGTATTTCGTCGTCGTTTCATCTTTCCCCGCTAAACTAATTTTCACCCTCAGGCTTTCCCCTGTACCATAACGGTCTACGAATTTCGGTGTTCAGACCCCATTGCAATGTTTCTGCCTAGAATGGAAACCGAATGTAGAATATCTTGCTTTCGAAGTAAAATCTCCAACCACTGAACTATTGGACTTTGAGCTGCAGATTTATTTTCTTTGGGTCGTGCCAAACTCTTACATGTTTTTCTTTGTTATATACGAGTTGCCTGGATGTTATTGTATTAACTTGGTGTCCAGCAAAATACATTATATGCTAAGATTTTATTTATTTATTTATTTTATTTATTTTGAGACTTTCACAGAACTGTACGTCGTATATATGTTATTATTATTTATTTATTATACTGATGGTAATGTTAAATACATTTTGCAATTTATTGTTACATATACTAATCTTCTAACAAATACAATTAATAATTTTTAAAGGAAAATTGTATACTGCTTCCGTCTTCCTGTATTTGTGCCTCAACTTTCAGCTACAAAGATGAATGACAAAATTTATAACCCATATCATTAGCTTCTCATTGTTTGAGAGAAGTGCAAAGAACTACTACTGTTCTATCTCTCAAACACATACAATGACCTCGTCATCATTGTACATTTAATTTACGATATTATTTCCAGACAACTGGACTATTTAAATAATTCTGAACGCCAGCTTGACCCTTTAGTATCATCGTCATGAGACGTCAGTCCATCCTTTCATCTGCAAATATCCTAATGAACGACAGGGAACATGGCAAGGCATCGGTGAGGACCTCTTGTTAAACTCTCATTACCCGTCACGGTTCCGATTATTGCAGACAAATGTCACTCTCTAACGCCTACTGTACATTAATCTCTCGAACTAATTACCGAGCCACTAGAATTCCCTGGACAACAGAGAGAATGATTCAATACGTGATGCTCAGACGATTTTTCGTGCATGGTAATTATACTGAGAGCGAGGAACGAATACCGTTGTGTGGGAGGGGCTAGCTAAAAAACAATGTATATATGAATAGGCGGGAATGTGGGTTGCGATAACTTTATTTCCAATGGTAAAATGAGAAAAATGTAACGAGTGAGAGGTTAGTCATCTGGTGGTTGAGTTGAGAGGGGTCACCTTTTTTTTTATTTATTTATTCTGATGAGTATAGGGGGAGGGGGGGATACCGTTAGGAAATGTGGTTATTAAGAAATGTGGCGTTTTCCTAATTTCCTATTCTGACAGTTGTTCGTGGAATTGCAAAAACATCTGGGAATTGGACAGGAGGGTGGAGTCTCAATCATAGAAATTAAACACGTGCTTTCGTTACATGTAATATGTTGGTCCAGTTCGTATTTTTGAAACAATTAGTTTTTCTTCTTTTTAAAAGTATAATGGTGTAACCTTTTTTGAAAAGAGAGAGAGAGGCAGAAAACTAAATAAATAAATAAATAAATAAATAAAGAGCAGAATAAAATATTGGAGTTAGTTTTTAAATTTCCTGAGAGTTATGCATTAGAAAAAAAAGAGAAAATATTTTTTTCCACATCTCACGTGTAAGATTATGAATAACAATATTGAGCATAAAAAAAAATAAAAAAAAAAAAAAAACACTTAAATAAAATGAAGTTAAGACCTTTTTCTACTAACCCTTGTTTATTTCAGGGACAATTAGTTTTTTTTCCCTTTTTTAATATATGATTAGTAACTTTTTTCGAAAAGAGAAAGAACCAGAAAACTGACTAACTAAATAAATAAAGAGCAAAGTAAAATATTGAAGTAAATTTTTAAATATCCCAAAAGTTATGTATTAGAATTAAAAAAAAAAAAAAAGAAGAAGAAACAGATTTTTCTTTACCTCACATGTAAAATTAGGAATAACAATATTAAGTATCAGGAAAAAAAAATCTGTATACTATAAAAGCAAATTAAGACTTTTTCTAGTAGCTAGGATTGCCTGATAGCACGTTTTCTCTGTAAGTTGTACGTTTTTCAGGCTTATTGTACGCTCAAACCTTACGACAATTTCACCCATAAAAAAAAAAAAAACATGTTTGAAATTTAAAATTTTAAGAATTTTCATCAGTTTATTTATTTATTAGCATTCCTTTTTTTTTTAAATTTACTTCAAAAATTTCACTTTTGATGCACATTTTTACACAAAAATGCGACTAAAAAATTAATTAAACAGTGTTATTAGTATAACATGTAATGCAAAAACTGTTGGAAAATAAAATTTCTAACAATTAATTAATGATTTGTTTTAAGAAAAATTCTTTAAAGTAGACTTTATTGGTCCATTCAGCATACTTCAAGTTCAAAAGGTTGTAGTAAATAACGGTAGTTGGATAAAACAAAAACAAACTGGGTGATCATTTGGTAGTGGAATTACTGTTCGGAGCAAATTTGTAAAATTTTATTGGAATTACATAAAGTTAATTATTTTATTCAAATTTTGTTTTCTGTAAGCACAATTATTACACACTCAGAGATCAAAATAAACACTAACAACAATTAAAAAATGTATAAGGATATAATTTGGACATTTTAAAATACATGGTAACGGAATTACATGAAATCAATTTCTTGTAATTCCGTTACCAAGCATTTAAAAATATCTAAATAATATATATATATATATATATATATATATTTAATTGTTGTAAGTGTTTATTTTGATTTTTCAGTATGCACTAATTGTGCTTGCAGAAAAGAAAACTTGAGAAACATAATTAACTTTATGTAATTTCAATAAAATTTTACAAATTTGCTCTGAACCGCAATTCCGTTGCTAAATAATTGTCCAACTAGTGTCAATAAACATTTTACCTTTTCTTTAAGAGAAAAAAAAACTGGGCACCCTGCTACTTAGCCTTTATTTATTCCAGGGGGAAAAAATCGGATTTTCCCTCAACGTCCTTTTAATTGAAATGATAGGTAAAAAAAATGTAATATTAAGTGATAGAAACGCAGAAAACAAAAAAGAAAAACGATACTTCCATCGTGTTCCTTGTAATACAGAAATAATACAAATAAACATAACAAAATTAACTTAATTTGAACATATATGCTTGAAAACCATAAAAAGCATAATGCAAATTAGTACTCCAAAAGATTAGTATTCCAAGGTTTAGTATTTTAAATCGAAATATTTACCTAGTCCAATGCCTGTAAATGTTTCTTTCTTGCAAAAGGCTTATACTTGCAAGGTAAAGTGATATTAGGCTATAGCAAGATTATCCGAAGAAACGTTTCGAGATAGTTGCAGAGAAATATATTAATTCTGTAAGTATAAGGAATATTTATTTATTTATATATTTTTCATGTTATCAAGGTTCAACCTTAGGAATGAAATTATAATTTATAACGTAAATAAATAATAAAATAAAATAAAATGAAAATCATTTGGAATTATTCTGATTCTAGAACAGTTGTTTCCTTCTTAAAAGTCGGAGGAAATTGATTCCGCCTTTGATCTTAAATTGTCTAAACCTAATAGCGAAAATTTTGATGTTTTGTTAATTGCTATTTGATAATTTTTGATCGAAGAAAACAAATTACAAAAATATCACCATCTATTATATTTTGTATTTTTTATCCCAATTTATAAAAAAATATTTAGTTAAAGTACTACTTTAATAATATATTATAATATTATTTACTTGTGATAAAGGTGGGATAATTATTCTCTTTAATTTTTTTTTAATTAAAGGACAGCATAAAACGCACACAAAAATTTGTCCATAAAGCTATTTATAAGAGAACACCCTTTGACATAATAAACATTTTTAAAAATCAAGTCGATATAATTTTCAGGAACCTCGAGTATTTATTAGCTCTTTTAAAGCTATTCTTCAAGTTTACATTTATTTATTTTTGTAAACTCCGCGCTATAATCACATAAATTATTATAGAGATTTTATATATGTTGTAGGATAAAAGTTTCAATTTGATTCCAAATAGCAGACTTGATTAGTTTTTAATTACAAAGAAATTTAATTTAATTACAAAGAAATTTAACAACAAATAAATTATGTTTTTATTATTTTCTTTGCATGGTTTCCGTACCATAAAGACTATTTTAAAAGTTCAATTTGGTTTGCATTTTATTTTAAGAGTAAATAAAAAGCAATTCTATTATTTAAAATTCTATTAAAGATGTATTACATTTTTACACATGTATGAATAAAAACTATATTGTTATTGTGGCTTGAGCCATAATCGCAATTATATAATAATGTGTTTTAGTAAAAAAACAAACATTAAGCAATGTTCTACAGGTTTAAAAAAAAAAATCAGTTATATATTTTATATACAATAATTAAATAAGGTAAAGCCAGGAGAGATGGCGCGGTCGGAGAGATTGCGCACATAGAGGTTCGGGGGGAAGGAGTAGAGTGAGCGCGCAACGACCCCAGGTAGTTGTACAACAGCAGTAGTGGTGTGTCTACTTGAAAGTGCACGTTGATTGTTTTGAGTGTCTAAGATAAATCATTGCTATTTTGTTTTGTTTTCCCAAAGTAAGTGCTTGAATTTTCATAGCTATTCATCAGATTTTTTATACAATGTCAGTAGTACAAAATATTTTAAACTTAAACGATTTCTCATAAGCTACTAATCTAGACTAACAATGTGAACATCAACGGTTCGTTTTAGTAGCGGCTATGTTTATATAAAAGGCCGCGCAATCTCTCCTACCGAAATTGGAGAGTTTGCGCATCTGCTACTTAGGAGAGATGGCGCATTGTTCCCATTAGTTTCCATGCTAGGAGAGATTATGCAGCTTATTGGTAAATTTGCATAAAAAAATAAAAAATGAAAATGGACTAATTTTAAGTTAAACGTGTTATCAAGTAACATAATTTTATTTTGTAATCTTATATGGACTTGCTTTTTCTGTTTCTTTAATTTTTTTTCCTTTAATTAACATTTTTTAATCGTTTTTAAAATTATTTCGTTTTTCTTTTTCTTTAAACATTAGGTTGAAATATTCACTCCTAATACAATAATATTTGTTCACAAAAACCTTACAACAATGTCATTTAAGTGTAATTATTATTGTTAACAACTTAATTGTAGTTATTATTAGTAACAATCTCTCCTACCCATGTGCGCAATCACACCAATCCAGTAAAGACAGATTGCGCAAAATAACTTTCTTGGTTTTATTACAAGTGTTCTATTAAATTACAATATAACAACAAAATAGGAATGGAAATGCATAAAAAACAAATGAAGTAAAAATTATTCATGGATAGTTTAACAAAAAAATAATATTTAGATGTTTTATTGTTGTTCTTTTGAATTGTGCGCAGACTCTCCTAGCTTTACCTTAATTAATTTTTTTTTTCACCCGGGAAGATTCGATACCGAAGTTACGGACGGTTTTAATTTTGAATGTTTTTTTGAACTTTTTTTTAATCACCGATATTTACAAATAATAATTCTAGCTCCATTTAATGGCAGACAATTGTTTCAAATTCTGCGATAAAATAAGCCGACGATTACTTTTTTAAAATAATGGTGACAAATGTAAGAACAGTATTCATCCAGGTTATGTCATAACTCTGTCTGAGTATTCCTGGTTTAAGATGAGATTATATAAGAACGATGATATTAAATTTAACGAAATTGTGTTAATAATTGTTTTGATTATTTAAAACAACACTCTTTCAATAAAACGTAGAGAAATTTCAAAAACTCTTCAGTTTGTTTTTCTATTCTATCCCTAAAAGATGTTTCTAATCTCTCTCTGTACATGATCCCCAACAGTCGTTATAAATCATGAAAAACCTTCAATAGAGTGATTATATAAGAACGGGGATATTAAATTTGACGAAATTGTGTTCATAATTGTTTTGATTATTTGAAACAACACTCTTTCAATAAAATGTAGAGAAATTTCGAAAAATCTTCAGTTTGTTTTTCTATTTTATCTCTAAAAGATGTTTCTAATCTCTCTCTCTCTAAATGATCCCCAACAGTCTTTATATATCATGAAAAACCTTCAATAGAGAAAAGTAATTAGTTATCAGAAACTGTCGGTCGATCTTGACAATTTTATCAATGAAGTGATTTACCGTGCAGTAAATTCTACCAAATCTCTTTTCCTAGCTACAAACTGTTATCTTAAACTCGAAGAAACATGTTAACTCAAATCCGACAACTTGACACTCTATTCTCTCAACTAGAGCTTCGACTTTCGCAAAGGTGGGGGAAGGGGGGATCCAAAAAAACAAAAACTGTCAAATCGAAAAAGAATCTGTCTTAAATCCTTTCTTCATTTAAACACTGGAGAAAGCTGTAATTGCAGCTTCTTACAAAACTATTCGTCAGCTGACCAACGGAACAGATCCATTCTTATTTAGAGCATTTAGTGACGGCTAAGCGGTTTGGGTGAAGGTTTGACACCTTCCTTTCCTCCGATCCTTTTTGACTGCCACAATGTATGACAAGTTGTAAGCTTGGATAAAAAAAAAAAGTGTGATTCAACAAAATACATAAAATGTAAAAAACACTCCTTATCAAATTGTTAAGATATATATTTGTGTCTGTTATGTGTGGAGGTAGGTTGTGAATGAATAAATCTTCAGTTTTATCAGTCATTGAGTTGACTTGAAATTGTAATTTTGTATAAGTAGAGATAAAGAATGACTCCCCTCCGTCCCCTACTCCCCCAAAAAAGAAAGATGTTCAGAATTAAGAAAGAAAGGGAATTATTATTATTATTATTATTATTATTATTTAAAATATTACCTTGCTAAATTATTTAATTATGTAGTGTTTTTCAGGTAAATCATAAATTCGTCTGTTATTTGGATACTGAATAATAATAAAAAAATAAATATTAACTAGATAGTACCCGTCAAGAGTTGACGATAAATAATTTTAAAGCTCCTTTAGAAATATGCTTTTATTTTTAATTAGCTGCTTTTAAATTAATTAAGTATTAAAATTTTATGAATTGTTATATTGTGTAAGCGATTCCTATAGATATAAAACGATAGATTGTGTTGTCAGTCCAGCCTACTCAACTAATAAAGTGAAATAATTTTAAGCTTGACTTGAATTAATTTAGCAAGAATTTAACTAAAAATATTAACTGAATGATTTATTTTTACTTGCTACAGTCTCAAAAATTGAAAAATATATGTATCAATATTTAGTATTTTCTTTCTTTTTTTTTTTTTTAATTATGCGACCTCTAAAACTTTTCATTAATTTTATTTTTATCAGCATGACTCTAAAACCCAGATAAACCATGGATATCAAGGTGATTTCTTTTATAATTCTTATATGGATATTTTTGCTGCTTTCTTTTCTCTTCTTTTTTTTTTTAAGGAGAATAAGCATATACTTTTTTTAGTTATACAAATATATCTTATTGATAATGGTCATACAAAAAATATATAAAAGTTTAGATCACTTTATTTAATCGATAACTACATGCAAAATCTTTTAATTTAAATATTTATAATATAAAATAAGTAATTAAAAAAAAACATTGTCGGTTGTTAAATTTTATTTACCACAGTCTCAGTATTTTAAAAATATAACAATATTTAATATTTCTGTTTTTTTTTTTTTTTTTTTTTTTTTTTTTTTTTTTTTAACTATTTAAATTTTTTATTAAATTAATTTTTATCAGTCTGATTCTAAAACCCTGAATTAAAACTTTGCTGTTTGCAGCTAACAATTTACAATACATATTTTTTAAGTACTCGAATTTATATTTTTCATTTTCACACAATGTTTGTTTGTTTAATTGTTTAATTGTTAAATCATGGATAACAAGATAATATAGAGTTCCTGTATGAATATTTTTCCTTCTTTTTGTTTTCTCTCCTTTTATTTTTCCTTTTCTTACAAAAAATAATCACATACTTATTTTATTATATATATGACATCTTGATAATGGTCATACCAAATATAATAAAAATTGTAGACCAGTTCAATTTATTTAATCCATAATTACATGTACCATCTTTTAATTTAAATACTTTTAATATAAATTTAGTTACTAAAACAAAATATTCTTGGGCATTAAATTTTACTTAATTATAAAGCATTCGAATAAAAAAAATACAAATTATATAACCTTTCTTCTGAGTTAAATATAACATTATTAAAATGAATTATTGCTAATAAAATAAGAAAAATCATTCTGTTCAAGTAGGTTTCTAACCGACACCATGATCGGAACAGAGAATGACCGCGCCTTATACCACTCGGCACCTTTTCTCGTTGGAGTGTAATCTAAAACTAGTTAGGTTCCAGATTTAATTTTACGCATGCGCAAATGGATCAATTTCATGTGAAAAGTGGATTTGACGAAAATCCCTTTTCGTTTTAATATATAAGATAGCATAAATAGAAATTGTGTTAAATCCATCCTTCACTTAAATAATAAAGTTGTAATTGCGGCTTCTTACAAAATTATTCGTCAGCTGGCTAAAGAATACACTCATTCTTATTTAGAGACTTTACTGACTGACGGCTAAGTGGTTCGGATGAAGGTTTGACACCTTTCTTTCCTCCGATCCTTTTTGACTGCCACAGTGTATGGCAAGTTGGATAAAAAGAGTGATTCAACAAAATACATAAAATGAGAAGAAACCCTCTTATCAAATTGTTAAGATATATTTATGTCTATTATGTGTGGAGGTAGGTTGTGAATAAATAAATCTTTAGTTTTTTCAGTCGTTGCGTTGGATTGGAATTGCAATTCCGTATCACTAGAAATAGAGAACGACAATAAATAAATAAATAAATAAATAAATAAATAAATAAATAAAAGAAGCAAGAATGGTGTTTAGAATTAAGACAGAAAGGGGTATTATTTTTACTATTATTTAGAAACCTTGCTAAATTATTTAATTAGGTAATGTCTTCGACTTAAATAATAAATACGTCTATTACTTGGATCTCAAAAATTAAAAAATAAATAAATATCAAAAGAAAAAACAGGAAAATGTATTAAATACATCCTTCAGTTAATTAATAAAATTGTAATTAATTGCGGCTTCTTACAATTATTCATCAGCTGACCAACGGAATAGATCCATTCTTATTTAGAGTATTTACTGACGGGTAAGCATTTTGGGGAAAGGTTTGACACCTTTCTGTCCTCCGACCATTTTTGATTGCCGCAGTGTATGACAATTTGTAAGCTGGGATAAAAGTAGTGATTCAAAAGAATACATAAAAAGTGAAAAATCCTCCTTATCAAGTTGTTAAGCTATATTTATGTCCATTATATGTGGAGCTAGAATCTTCAGTTTTATCAGTCGTTGAGTTGAGTTGAAATTGCAACTTTCCATAGTTTATGTATTAGAGATTGTGAACAAAAAAGAGTGACAATAAAAGATGTTTTCTGAGAAAATAAAAGAAGGAGTAGAAAGAGGAAGAAAAAAAATTAGAATTTGGAATAAAGAAACAAAAGAAGAACAAAGCAGCTAAATAGCACTGATTACATATATTTACCGATATTCTTCTTTTAAGAGTGTTCTTCAAGAATACTGCTTTACTAAGAATCAAATTATTAAAAACAGAGGTCCGACAAGGGACTCCAGGAGTACAGAACATAGTTTAAAATTATTTTTTATTGAAAACTGTAATAGATTTTCTACGGATAATATGTTTTTTTTAGATTGTCCAGTAACATCACTAAAAAGTATTTTTATAATGAAAAATAACAATTATTTATTTAAATGAAGTTTTGAAATTTATTAAAAACCGGTACTTTCGTATTATCCGCATGCCAGCGCTTAATCCAAAGAAAGGCACACAAATGTCACTTTTTATAGTAATCATTTTGATTCTGATTATGTCAGTGTTTAAACATGTAGTTCGATTATCTGTATGTAAAATGTGTGTTTTACTTATTTTAGTATATTTATTTATTTACTTATTGATGAAGTTTTATTTTCGTTATGAAGATTTAGCCGGAAACAAATGCTGAACTATTTATGTTGTTTTAAGTACAAACAGATTAATTTTCACTAATTGTCTGCTCGCGATAGAGATAGATCTTTTAAAAAATCATGCTTGAACATTATTTTAAAAACCACAAAAATCAGTAAATTGAGATACAGTTTTCAAAGAATTTGCAATTGAAAATAAATTTTCTCTTCTATTCGCGATGTAAAAATTGAAACTGTGTGACGGTAACAAGTTAATAAATTTTCGATAAAAGAAAAATTGATTGCTCAGGTCGTTGCCACTGTCGATATGATCGTTACTCACGAACATGTTTTTGCTTTATAATGTGGACAGTAAAATGTTTTGAAAATGAACACATGCTCATTTGAAACAATAGAGAAGAGCTTGTCAAAGGTATTTAAGATGTACCGTTCTGGGGAAAGGGACAATAGTCTCTCTTTATTTATTCTGCTTTTAAAAATATAATAAAAAGTAATTCTCCTGATTTTGATCACCTTCTCCATTACAACATACTGTAACTCCTATAATTAAGAATACACCCAGCTTTTTATACATATCTATATATAAATGTGACTTTCAAAGGAAATAAGCATTTACTATAGTAAGAGCAATATTTATTCGTTAATACGCAAATAATAATAATAATAATAATAATAATAATAATAATAATAATAATTTGTGCCAATAATATTAAAAACTGAAAGAAAAATACCTAAATGAATGCAGTATTTTAACAGAACATGTACAGACTTTTAATTCCAAAATTTGAGAATAGAATAACATAATTTCTGTTCAAGAAGTGTCACTATTTTGTGGCATGTCCTTTGGCTTTTATAACTCTAAAGCGGCCTCCAAATGACATGGTACGGACTCAACTAAATTTTTGGTTGCATCTGAAGATATTTTGTCCAGTTCTTCTTGCAGAGCATTTTTTTTTTCATTATTTTATGTTTTTGTACCGCCGTTTTCTAATATGGACCACAAATTTTCAATGACATTGATAAAAGGCACCACATTTTAAAATTATGTGCCGTACGTTTGGGGTCTTTGTCTTGTTGAAATATGAAAATTCCACCCAAGTCTAATTTACGGGCACCTTCTTCCAGATTCTTTTGGAGTATATCTAAATAAACTACTGGGTGCTTCACAGTGCATAGCGAAACTTTTAGTTGAAGAACTCTTCAACGGGTGGAACTAGAGACGCGAAATTGTACACGCATCCACAGGGCCTCAAAGAAAACTGATTTACGGATTCTGGTTACAGTAGAAGAATATTTTGTTTTCGCGAAAATGTACCGATAGTCAATCAAAGATCGTTTTTTTTTTTTTTTTTTTTTTGTCAAAACGTTTTATTTTATGATTAGAGACCTACCGAAACACATAGAAAGTTGTCTAGGGCCTTTAAAAATAGGCCAAAGCCATCTTCAAGCATGTTAAGTGCATTAATTGCAAATTTTGAACGAACAGGTTCAGTGGCTGATGACAAGGTGGGCATGAAGACCAAACAAACGACAGCAAGGACACCCGAAAACATCACAGCTACCAAAACAGTAATGGAGGAAGATCCATCAACATCAACTCGATATTTGGCTCAGCAACTTAACACTTTGGCTATGGACTTTTTTGGCCTCCCTATAGCACTGACTTATCACCACTAGACTTCATTTTATGGGACAACGTTAAAGGTCAAATGCACAGAGATCGACCAAAAACCACAGAAGAGTTTAAAACAGTGATAAAAAGTGTGATAAGATCGATTCCAATAGAACAACTGAAGCAGATTATCGCGAATTTCGATCAGAGACTTCGTCCGGTTGTCTCCTCAGATGTCCAACATTTCCAGAACCTCATCTTTTAATTTCCTTCATCCTCATGTGAAAATACTGAAATTTTGAAATAAAAATCTTTTTCTGATCAAGAGTTTATTCAATGTTTTCTTTTTTTACACTCTGTGAAGCACCCATGTGGTTTATAAAACTACCTATGAAAACAAGCTTTCTGACATGCGGATATTCAACTCCAAACCAACTCCAATCAACTCCTATGTTTCGTGGTTAGATGTAAGTGTTTTAGTTGAATGGAAGTATATGGCTTTCTATAAACAACTAACAGACCATTACTAACAAACATGTTGAATTTCTTTCATCGCTAAAAAGGACAATCCTCTAAATTTAATATTGTTTTAGCAAATTAAAAATGCTTTTTTTTCTTGTGCGAACTCTACCATTCTAACCACATTTTCTGATGACATTTCGTACAGTTTGAACACTAACACGCCTACTAATGGTTTCATAAATTTCTGCGACAAGTTTAATAACACTTACATTGGAATTAAACTTGATCTCTTTCAGAATTTTTCTTTTTGCAACTGCACTTTTCTACCTCTTCCTCTTTTATTTTCGATAACTTGATTCAATAATTTTATCCAATAGTATTTCCAATAATTTTATGGACATAGGTGTGAGTCTTACAATTTTAATAATTTCACGATACGATTTTTTTTTTTTGATAATCTTAAAGCTAACTTTCTCACATTATTACTATGGTTTCGCTTCGAGATGGATAGTGTTAAACTGACGTCACAGTGGGAATCACGTGACGTAAAAGTAGCGGCGAACTCGTTTGTTTATATATTGCATCAATTAATGCAGCGTAAATACAGGTCTACATAATTGCACGCGTAAAATAGTTCAGATTTATTTTTTAGGAATTGCTGTTCGATAAATAGATATTAGAAAATTCATATATACTTATTAATTAAAATTAACAAAGAAAAAAAGCCTTTTATGAATAACAATATAGTACTGAAAAAGAGAAAAATATACACAAGAAAATAACTGAATTGAGTTCTCCAAACATTTTTAAATTGGTACAAACTTGACTCACATACACTTAATCTGTAAATAATAAGTTTAAACATTAACATAATAAAACTTTGTGGTATACTAACCATTGATAACATACTTTAAAAAGTTATTTTGTAAATAAAATGAAAAATATGCAAGAAATTACATTAACATAGATAAAAAAAAATCATGTATAAACTATACCTCTTCCTGCAAAGATCTAAAACTCGATATAACGATGAAATATAAACGTAATTTTGTCTAAACACAATGCTTTTCAATGGTGTGGTTCTGAATGTTATTCCCAAGCAGACAAATTTTCGTACCCTCGAACACCAAAGGATGAATATTGTCCATTACCAGGGCCAAAACTAGGGGAAGCAAAGGGGGTATATGCCCTGGGCGCCAGTGTAGGGGCCCCATAAGAGGATTTGATTCATATTTTGATACAAAAACAAATAAAAAAATTTGGAGAAAAAAAAGACGCGATCAGACAGCCCCAAATAAAAATATATTCGTTGATTTTATGCGCTTCGCTTTCAACAGGGATTTTTCATTAGGTGACCACGTAATGGCGCCAAAACAATACTTTAATAACGAATTCCTTGAAGATACTTGCAAGATCAATACACTGTCTCAATTAGGTTTGAATTAGTTCAGTATTTCGGACGTTATCAAGCTGACAAGTTTTAAATGATTTTTTTTTTTTTTTTTGCTTTTGTGTGTCCCTGTAAACGAACTATAACAGCTACATACTTTATTAATGGATTCATCCAAGATACTGACAGCTAAATTTACTGTCTCAATTAGGTTCGAATTGGCTCAGTATTTCAGACTTTATCGTGATGACATGATTTGCATTACATAAAGAAAACAACCTAAAATAATAATATTACTATACTTTCTAGCAATTGTTTCTATTTAAACAAAAACGAATGAATCGAAAATTTTTGCTATAAATTTATTTTGGAATTGAGGGGAGGGGTGGGAGGCGCCAAAATTAATGCTTGTGCCGGGTGAAACAATTCCTTATTTCGTCCATGTCCATCATCATTAAAAGTTCGCATAACATATAACGAATGCAATATATCTGAAGTCATATATAGTAATATATGACTTCACATAGTCAGTAAAGTAATGAAAGCAATAATATCTCAATCCCGGAGTATACAAAAAGAAAAAAAGAAATAGCAGTAAAATATATTTTCCTAGAAGAGTATTTTCATAATTTCTGTAGTAAAATTTGCCTAATATATATTTTTTATTTCATAAGTGATCTGATTTTAACCTATTATATTTTTTAATTTTTATGTATATCGGTAATCAAATATCCAAAATTTTAAGCAGTATTATAAAATTTTGTATAATTGATATATTTGCTTGAAATTAACAAAATTATATATTAGTTTATGTAAAAAAAAAAGGGGGAAGTTTATTCTCAATTTTTGGAATTACTGTACACTGCAAATGTAAGTGAATTATCATAAATCGAAAAAGAGAAACAGCTTGGCTAAATCTACTTAAGCAAGCCAATTCTATATTTAAATAAACGAAAACAATGAGAAAATTTTAAACAGCAAAATTTTACCACTCACACAAAAATTTGCTTTCTTAATGACATACCAGAAAAGTTAGCTAAAACTTTTAACAAGTGCGAAGAAAATATTGCACTTATCTTCACACAGTTACACCAACTTCGGTAGAGAAAAACACAGGGAGTGTCAGTTATATAGGAAGAACAGTATCAGGGTACAATTTTTCTCAATTGGCTTTGTTTCTGTGCAAGCTACAATTAACAAGTTTTCTTTCGACAGTCGTTTGTGTTTAGAGGGTAGACACACCTCTTTTTCTTAAAGCTCCCTCAGGAATTAGAGAATGAAAGTATGTCCAAATTCTTCCCGTGTTTTCCAGAGATGCCACTCACTATGATAGATCGAGGAAATGAATCGGTTTTCTTATCGGTATGTTATTGCTGTGTCTTCTTGAAATACAAGAATCTGAGATTTTAGACAGAATATTTTGAACCTTATTTAGAGATTTTATATGTGATAATTGTTAGTTTTTGAGTAAATTAAAACATGATGTTAAATTAATGTTAAGACGCTGTATTAATTTTAACACAATTATTTTAATTGGTAAATAATTCACACGAGTTGTAATTTTCCAACTGAGTGAAAAAGTGTCCAGACTAGGATTCGAACCAGGGACCTTTGGCGTAAGATGCCAATGGTAAGAAAACGGAGCCACTGCTACCCCAAAGGTCACTGGTTCGAATCTCTGCCTAGACACTAAACACAATTATTCAAATTGGTAAATAATTCATACGAGTTGTAACTTTTTAACTGAGTGAAAAAGTATCCTGGCCAGGATTCGAACCAGGGATCTTTGGCGTAAGTTGCCAATGATCGGAAAACGGAGCCACTGCTACGCCGAAGGTCACGTGTTCGAATCTTGGCCTAGACACTAAACACAATTATTCTAATTGGTAAATAATACACACGAGTTGTAATTTTATAATTGAGTGAAAAAGTGTCTAGGCCAGGATTCGAACCAGGGACCTTTGGCGTAAATTGCCAATGATCTGAAAACGGAGCCACTGCTACGCCAAATGTCCCTGGTTTGAATCTTGGCCTCGACACTAAACATAATTATTCCAATTGGTAAATAATTCACACGCGTTGTAATTTTCCAACTGAGTGAAAAAGTGTCCAGGCCATGATTCGAACCAGGGACCTTTGGCGTAAGTTTCCAATGATCTGAAAACAAAGCCACTGCTACGTCAGAGATCCCTGGTTTGAATCTTGGCCTAGACACCAAACACAATTATTATAATTGGTAAATAATTAACACGAGTTATAATTTTCCAACTCAGTGAAAATGCGTCCAGGCCAGGATTCGAACCAGGGACCTTGTTGACAATGATCTGAAAACGGAGCCACTGCTACGCCAAAGATCCCTGGTTCGAATCTTAGCCTAGACACTAAACACAATTATTCTAATTGGTAAATAATTCACGCGATTTGTAATTTTCCAACTGAGTGAAAAAATGACCAGGCCAGGATTCGAACCAGGAACCTTTGGTGTAAGTTGCCAATGATCTGAAAACGGAACCACTGCTACGCCAAAGGTTCCTCGTTTCGAATCTTGGCCTAGACACCAAACACAATTATTATAATTGGTAAATAATTAACACGAGTTGTAATTTTCCAACTGAGTGAAAATGCGTCCAGGCCAGGATTCTAACCAGGGACCTTTGGCGTAAGTTGCCAATGATCTGAAACCGGAACCACTGCTACGCCAAAGGTCCCTGGTTCGAATCCTGGCCTGGACACTTTTTCACTCAGTTGGAAAATTACAACTCGTGTGAATTATTTACCAATTAAATGACCGCTATTTAGAAGTTTCACTATATTTGAATATTAAAGAATACAAATTTGTTCATTTTACTATATAAACTTGTTATTAGAGATATGATTGTACATTACTTTTCGAAAAGCATTAAAACATGATTTAATGTCCTTTCATTGCGGTCGAGTTGCGGGTCGCCGAAAATTATTTTTGCGGGTTTGGTTGGGTTGCGGGGGTCGAGGAAACTGTTTTTTATCGGGTTTGTGTCGGGTTGCGGGTTGACTTCAAATGGAATTTGCGGGTTCGGGTAAGGTACAACTCGACCCCTGCAAGACTCTAATATGGTCTCCGGTCACATGGTTCAAATCTCCTACACACGATGGACATTTGAGCCATTTTCAAACTTTTCAGAAACAAACACAGAACTTTTGTTTATTAATCTCTAAAAGCACGTGTTTCATATTTTTTACCGAAGTAACCATACTTTAATTTACATATTAATCCCATTTTTCTTTATTGATTACAAAAGAAAATGCAGTCAATTTTCTAATTAGAGATTCAACTGTCCTGGTCTCCTCATACCCCACATCAGTTCGCACTAGTGTTGTCAAGTGTCCCGATTTCGAGGCTTTTAAGACCTGTCCCGTGGAGCCAGTGCGCCAAAAGTCCCGATCACGGGTATAAGTCGGGACGCCAAACATTATTACGTAAGTCAGGACGCCAAACATTATTACATAAGTCGGAACACCAAAAGTCCCGATATTTCATGATGTACAGATTCTTTTAAATTTCTTTTAGTATCATGCTATTTGTTAGTCTGCATCGAGTGGAACTTTATGCAGTAAACCTGTTAAAACACAACCTGTCCACACTGAGAAAAAATTTTGCCATTGGCATCTAGAAACTAAACTGTGGCTCTAGAAAAAATAGTTCCATGTCATCCTTATAAATTCTAGTTCCCTTTGCTAGAGAGTTCTAGGCTCCCTTACTAAAATTCAAGAGCGGTTTCCTATGTTATCGTGGTCAAACTTATTTAAAAATCTCTGCAAATAAATGTGAACATAAACGGATAGTTTTAGTAACTATAATTATTTTTTTGGAATATTTTCCAGAAATCAAGTGATAATTTCTCGCAATTCAAACGATTCATCATATAATGTATCGTTTCATCACCTAGAAAACTATAGACTAGAAATTCTCGATCATTTCGTCTGTTCAGTTTATTTTTTTACATTATTCGCATAACTGGGAAATCTATATTTATAAGGTTAGGGATTTAGAAAATGACTTCTTATTCGTTCTAGATGAAGGCGGTATAAGTTATCTTTCAGTGCATAATGGATTTTTTTTTTATATATACGGTTTCGCCAAAAGGAATCTAACTGCTCAGACAGAAAACTGTCTAAAATGAAATATTTTCACGATCCCTGTCCATTTTGTTAAAGATTTTACTGTACATAGACCAAGCAAATCCTCTAAAAGCGTATAACAAATTCCGTCTTGTACGTAAAACATTCATTGTCTCTATGGAAAGAATACCATACAGAATCATAACTGTTCAATCGAGAGTCTCTCTAATACGGAACTTTGTTACGGTCACTAGCGATTCCGTTTTCACAGATTTTACTATCTAAGATTATTGTGTTTATTTAAAACTGTAAAAACTACGAAGACCAGAATATTTCTCAAGTGACCAGAGAGATATTAAATTTTTGGCAGGTTTTCGTCTTAGCAGACAAATTTAGGGAATACTCTTTCCACGGGACTAAGTACTTTTTACGTTTAAGACAGGATTCCGTTAAAAACAGGTTCCGTTTTCAGAGGATTTGTCAGCAATTATATCTACCAATGTAGAAGCCACTATTTCGCTTTTTAGTGACATTGTCCTGTCAAAAACTAATTCGTACCGTTAGTTCCATCTAATATTTAAAAAAGTAATATGAACTAATCTGGTATATACGTATGTATATAGTCTAAAACAGTCTAGTGGTGAAAGGGTTAAATTGTTGAATGTGGGTAACAATGAAGAGTTGTCACAAAAACACACCGTTGTACCAAATCGCTCTCACTAAAATACAACAAGTTGGAAATTGTACGTTAAACGTGACAAATGAGGTCCTGTGTTTATTTACTCTAATGAATTGAGATATTCGGTTAACCTAATTTCCACTGAAGTTATCTCAGAATCCATACATTGTTGAATGTAACTCATCTCGCAAGCAAACAATTTTCTTGAACGATCTTTCTAAAAATGTAACTTTTATGCAATTTTATTCGAAAAAATAATTTTGAATAAAAATAGCCACTTGGCATATGAAAAAAAGATGTGGTTAGCCCGTATTTGTTTTCCTCAGTCACATCACATGACTTGCGCTTTTATTATATAGATTACGTATGATAGGATTTAACAGAATAAAGAAAACTTTCATTAATAACTTTTTAAGTTTTGACTTGATTTTCATAAAATTTGAAATGACTCGACAAAATTCTGAAACTATTATATATATTAAATTTCAAATCATTCGGTTGGGTAGTTTTTGCGCTATTAAAATCTGTGTCCGGACAGATGGACAGACGGATGGACGGATGGACGGAAGTGCCAGACGACGACTATAGGTGTTACATATTTTTATAATTACGAACGCACTCAAAAACGCGCGTGCAATGAGTTGAATCAATTAAAATGCAATCACATAAAGTTGATTTTACTTCGGTTTAATTACTTGTTTTTGAATATATGTATTTTTTTTCTTTTGAACAAAATCATGCCTAGTGTTATTTAGCTTTTTCTCTGACATCTAAACTCGATGTAAGAAAAACACTTTTTAATGTTTATGCTTTATAACTTTACAAAAAAAACAAAAAAAAAAGAAAGAAAGAAAAAAAGGATGGAGTAAGTGTTAAATTTTTATTATAACTTTTCAAATAAAAATGAAATGATGTCAAATTTGCATTAATTGGCTTTTAGGGGACATGGTCGAATAACGTTTCAAATCTGCCAATAAAATTTTTCTCACGATTTTAATGCTTGATATATTTCGTCTTTAGCAGAAGAATTAGCAACTATTAGCGCATGAAATAAGCATGAGGCGGCATGTAAGAAATACATTAGGTATCTTGTTTACGCGACTTTAAAAATCGTTCTTTCTTGAAACGGTAATGCGATGATCGCCTAAACGTCAATCAAACGTCAAAGCAGCTACAACAGTTCTACAGCTTAATGATCCATTTCATGATTTTTTTCATAAGAGTTTCTGGAACTGATGTTCCTTGACCCTCGGGTAAGTGATAAAAAAACAACAACAACCATGAACCATGACATTCTGACTAGGAAACTTTATATCAGTGAATGAGAAAATACGAAAAATGCGCATCTCTGTGCGTAGATAACTCCTATAAATGAAGCGGTACATGCGTATTAAAAACAATTATTCATCTCTTGATGATTTGGATATTTTGATGAATCCATTTCCTGGTATAAACAAAATTACACTACCAGCGTCTTAAATTAATCATTATTGTGCATCGGAATTTTATGCTATGAAGGATCTTATTTTTACAGCATAAAAAAGTCACTAACAAGGGATTAAAAAACAATCATTAATTATGACACTTCGAATAGAAAGTTTCAACAGTGAATGAGAAAAAGGATCCTAAAAAATACTTAGTCTATTTATTTATTTCTTCTAACTAGGAAAGAGAAAAAAAGACCAAGTATTTTTTATTAGGGTTTTGCCCTATTACTCCCGCTCCGTTGTCTGTCTGTCACAGAGCTATTCTCAGAAACTATGTAACTTACAGAGTTGAAACTTTGTGTATATAGCTGAATACCAGCTATGAAGAGCTCAAAATATTAAAATTTGAAAAAATCGTATTATTTTAATAAATAGAGATAAAAAACCAAAATTCTAACAGCTTTTGCCTATTAAATTTAAACATTTCTCGCTATAGCAGATGCCAAAAAATAAAAATCCACGATGAAATTCTTTCTACAGTAATTAATTTTCTATCAGACGATTTCCACGTGAAAAATGAAAATGAAATAAAAAGTTTCACCAATTGAAAAAAATATTAATATGAAATAAAAATGATTGACGTCATAGTGGTAATAAAACAGAAATTTTCAAAAATTTCTCAATAATACAAGGAGTATGAGTATGCGTATGTACACAAAGCAGATTAATAGTGTCATTAGAGAATTAAAAAGAAAATCTGACGTCATCTTGGAAGTTTAATGATTTTTTCAGATGTTTGAGAAAAATACAAAGCGAGTATCAATATGAGTAATAGAGAATAGTAAATATGTGAGTTTGAGAAACATATTGAATGATGATAAAAATCCGATTATGGAAATATTCGCATATTTTAGCATTTTGAAGGTGTACAACATGTTTAATTTTGAAATTATTTTTTTATATCGCATTTAGTCCGCGTGACAGATATTATTATGACAGAATTTAATAGCCGGCTTCGCCCGCTATTGGCTGATTTGGATACTCGAAAAAACAAAAAAAATAGACCGGCATATTTTTACTTTATAAAAAAACAAAAAACATGAGTTTTTTTTTTTTTTTTGGTGGCTAAAATTGAAATTTATTTGGATTTATTAAAGAAAGGATAAAGTGTTTTGAAAGGAATATTAAACGAAACCCTTTGAGCTATCTTCGATCACACTTATCCACTTGTTATTCTTCTTATTTATTATTTTTCGTACGCGAAGCTGTAGCAAGAGTTCTTTCGCACAACAAAATGTATTTTCTTACAACACTTATTTGTTACTCATATCAGATTTAAACCACAATGTTGCTACCATTGTTCATGTGTTTCACCTTTCACACGCAGGTAGCAATCATAAGTTACATTTTTTGAAATATCCCTGTAAATAAAAACTATATATTTTGCGACGAATATTTTTTAAACGTATATCACTCTATACCTTGATAAACTATTCAAGTTTCATGGTGAATGACCAGTTTTTACGAAAGATAAAGCGTAGAAAGACAAAAAAGAAAAAGAAAAAAAGAAAAAAGAAAAAGAAAGAAAGAAAGGCAGACAAATATAAAATAGAGCATTCCTTACTTTTTAATTACCAAATTACCTTTTGAGTACCACTATTTCCAAATAGTAATTTTTGTCTTACTCAATCGCAGAATAGCATTAAATAAGGTAAAGATTATTAGGAAATAGTAAGAACTCAAAAGTAAGGACCATATGCACACAGTAAATTTTGTGCAACCTGGTGAAATTTATACAGAAACCAGTAGCAAAACAAGCCCTTAAAAAAAAAAAAAAAAAAAAAAAAAAAAAACATGAGAGGGACGGACAGAAAGAGAGAGAGAAACTTTCTTGAACAACTTTATTGAAAACCTTCTTAATTTGAACACCGAATGTCTTCATAAAAACAATATGAAAACAAAAAAAAAAAGAAAAAAACGCAAGTTGGAAATTGTACGTCTAAACGGGACAAATGAGGTGCGTTCGTACTATAACTCGTTTTGTAAATATTCAGATCTTGGTGCAATAGCTGTTGCATTCTTATTCAAAAAATGTATGAATGCAAAACTTATTTTATGTGCAGATTTTTATATTATAGAAATTAATTTTGTTTTGTGAAATTATGTTTCAATGCACTTTTACAAACAATTAATTACAATTCTGTTACATTAAAATTATACTATGCGCAAATATCCACTACAAGACAATGTAGAAAAATCATCGTTATTATTTCAGTGAAATGAATTATATCGTCTGTTATTATGCCATGATTAATTTCCGTGATAAAATAAGTGCATTTTAAGTTGGCAACATTTTCTCTTTTGTTGACATTTACTGACAATTCCAATGGGAAACTAGCCTAGCTTAGAAAATTTCAGAACTTGAAATCCATATTTAGACTCTTTATCTATTTAATATCAATTTCTCCGGAAACATCTATCCATAAAACTGTCGGTAGATTATAGGATTGCTATAATTAAACGATTTTAGTATACAAATTCAGTTTTTAGATTCAGTAATACGGAAATAACATGACTCCATCTTAAATAGGACGTAATCAACATGGGAACCTTAAATCATTACCTATCATGTGATATCATTGAATTAATTACGTATGATATGATTTAATAGAATAAAGAAAACTCTTATTAATATCTTTTTAAGTTTTGATTCGATTTTCATAAAATCTGAAACGACTCGACAAAATTATTCAATGATTATATATTAAATTTCAAACGGTTCGGCTGGGTAGTTTTTGCGCCGTTATATGCGGCAGACGGACAAACGGACGGACCAGACAACTACTATAGGTGCTACGTATTTATATAATTACGAACGCACCTAAAAAGGAGATGATGTTAATAAATGGTATTCATTAACGTATGATATAGAGTTTATGTAATAATGTTAAAGCCAATACTGCAGTTATGTTTACGTAATGCAGTGAGCTACGATGCTACGAACTCCAATTTAGAATAATACCTGCATCTGTCAAGAGAACCTGGTGAATCATTCTCCTGTCACATATGATCAATTCGCGTATCACGTGATGTTATAAGTAAAACAAAATAATCAATAAGAAGCATGTTTTAAGTGCATTGATAGTTCGAACCATGTATAAAATGAAAAAGAAACAATCTACATAAAATATGCAATTCACCAAAACAAAGATATTTTATAAAAAGCGAAAACATGCCCTTTCCAAAATAAGAGTAAAAGTCAAAATTATTTTAGAATTGATTTTTCTTTTCATTTAGCTAAAAATATCAACAGTTAGAAATGAAAAACTCGTTTTAAAAGGCAATTAACTAAATGCTTAAAAAAAAGTTTGGATAATCATATAAACAATACTTTCTTTTGCTTTTTTTCTCTCTTTCTTTCTTTCTTTTGCTTTTTCTTTTTTCTTTTCTTTTCTTTTCTTTTTTTTTTTTTTTTTTTTTTTTTTTTTTGGAATAGATAATGTTTCTTTTCCCCCACCTTTTAATTGTGTTGAAATGATGTTGTTAATTTGATTACTATAAAATAAATTATAAATTAATAAAATTAACATTATAAATGTAGAATAAAATTATATTTATTTATTTATTTTCTCAACTGAAAGTTCTCATGCAGTGAAAATGTACACATTGGGTTTTTACTCAACTTCAAACATTTTAATTTCAATAAAATAATAGTACTAATAATATATAAAAATTAAGCTCCCCAGATTTTTTTAAACCCTTCTTTGCATGAGTTTTTCTTTTACAATTGTGCTTTTTTATACATATATTAAATATTGGACACCAGAAATTTTAAGACAGATTTTTAACTTTGTTTAGCAACATAGTTTATGGAAATTTAGTGGATTAATATTTCTATATAAATATAGTGGTGGCGAAGAAGTTGATTTATTTATTAAAACTTAAATAAACAGTGATGGAAATTTACATCACTATGCAATTAAGGGTTTTAAAGAAAAAAAATCAATTATTAAGACATATTTAAACCTAATTTTAATTAAAATTTAATTTGTATGAGATGCATTTTAAATTCAATTTTGTCCACTCTATAGCTGCTTAATTGAAACCCTGTGCAATAAAATTTGAATTAAAATTTAGTTTAAACCCTTAAAATTCGCTTAATATTTATGAAAATCATTTAAAAATTAACTGTTTTTTTTAAATTGCAGAAATTGAATAATTATATGTTTTCTAAGTGAAATATGTAATTAGCTGTGTGTTTGAGAGGGTAAAAAAAAAATGTTGTAGAACATACTCAAATTTGCAGAAAAACTAACAAGCAAAAATTTTAGTGTCTTAAGGGGTCGTGTATACCTTTTAAACGCGATGGAAATCGAGAAAATCAATCAAAGTTTAAATTAGTTATCTTCAAAACCTTTATATGTATTAACATAAATTTTTGAGTATTGATTAAATGTAGTATGCTTTTTAATATATTACTATTTGAAACTGACTAGTCTTTTACTGAATTTTTGCATTGTTGAACTTAAAATAGCTCTTTTTTTTTACTCCGTAAGTCATTGTGCGCATGATATATTGAGAACGTATGCATGGATTGTTATGAAATTTAGTTTAGATAATAAGCATACATGTGTGTTTAAAATGATCTTCTTTTAAGTTTTTACAATGATAAGAATTTTAGTTATGACTATTTTTATTCATTAAAAAGTGTAAAATTTTGATTTTTTTTTACAAAAATATTTCTTTAACATGGTTAATGAAATAATTTTGACCTAAGAGTAAATCATTTTAAAAATATATATGTGCTTTTTGTCTATATCAAATTTCATAACAATCCATACATACGTTCCCAAGATATCATGCGCGCAATGACTTATGGAGTAAAAAAAAAAGAGCAGCTTTAATTTCAACAATGCACAAATTCTGTAAAAGACTAGTAAGTTTCTAATGGTATCATATTAAAAAGCACAATCTGTTTAATCAATAGCAACAATTTCATGTTTATACATAAAAAGTCTTGAAAATAGACTAATTCAAACTTTGAACATTTATGTTGATTTTCGGCGAGTTTAAAAGGTATACGACCTCTTAATATTTGTTTTTCAGCATACAAATTAATGCAAATAAGATCCTTATTTTTAACATTTTTATTGTTTTACAAAATTTTATAAGTAATATTTGAAGGAATAGGTATACATAAAATGTTGATTAACTTTATCAGTAATTTTTTGAGTATGGTACATTTCAAAACATAGAATACAAAGCCCAACAGCATAATCAGGACACAAATATCAAGTTCTTTTCGAAGTCACTTATTATTTGCATCCAGTTTGGAACAACAATCTACTCAAACAAAAGTAAATCTATACTTATAAAGGAGTAGCTTGATTTTCTCATAATCAACGCCAAGCCTCAACCGATTGTCCTAGAACAATGAAATTTGGAAGACATGCTCTTTACACAATGTAGGCGCGTACTAAGAAAGGATTTTTGAAAACACACAGCATAAGGGGGTCAAATGAGGGTTCGAAAGTTTTAGATAATTTTGTCTTTTCGACATATCTCAGCAGGAGTTTTAAGTAGGAGCATGAAATTCGGGATAACAATTCTACTAAAGAATAGTTAAACATGTATTTCAGACGATTTTAGAAATTTAACCATTAAGTAGGTTAAATGGGGTTCTAAAAATTTTCGGTGATTTCGCATTTTCTCCATACTTTATCAGCAGTTTTAGGTAAGAGCGTGAAATTCAAGATAACGAATCTAATAAAAAAATAATTAAACCCGTATTTGAGCGATTTTAGAAATTCAACCATTAAGGGGGTTAAATGGGGGTTGATAATTTTTGATGATTTCATCTTATCACCATATCTCATCAGTAGTTTTAGTTAAAAGCGTGAAATTCAGGATAACATATCTACTAGAAGATAGTGAAACATATATTTCAAAGATTTTAAAAATTCACACCTTAAGGGGGTTAAATGGGGGAGGGTCGAAAGTTTTAGGTCATTTCGTCTTTTCGCCATAATATCAGCAGCAATTTTAGGTAGGGGCATGAAATTCGGGATAACATATCTACTAAAGAATAGTTAAACATCTATTTCTAGCGGTTTTAGAAATTCGACCTCTAAAGGGGTAAATGGGAAGTCGAATGTTTTAGGACATTTGACTTTTTCGCCATATCTCAACAGCAGTTTTAGTTAAAAGCGTGAAATTCAGGATAACAAATCTACTAGAAGATAGTTAAACACGTATTTCAGGCGATTTTAGAAATTCACCCTCTAAAGAGGTTAAATGGGGGGAGGGGGTCGAAAGGATTAGGTCATTTCGCCTTTTGGTCTTATCTCAGCAGCAGTTTTTTGTATTACTAGTCGGTCTTCGCCCGTTTAGCCGATCGCTTCCGAGTGGGGCCCCAGATACATAGTGCAGTGTACCGCCCTGACTTCGCTTGGGGCTCAGAAAGTGCATTTTACATGCAACCAGAAAAATATAAATAAAATACTTTAAATTAAAAGTATACGAAAATAACTAATAAGAATATAAAAAAGCACTTAAATAAAGATTTCGCGACATAAATATTTTTTTTTTCACGAACTCCCTGAGAAAGTAATACTGGGCCCTACCCGTGATTATCTAGGGATGGGGCCCAATAGTACTTTGTATCTGGGCCCCACTCCGAAGCGACCGGCTAGACGGGCGAAGACTGGCTAGTCTAATATGATTTAAAAACAAAACCGAAACGCTCTTCTTCAAACAAAGACTTCACATGCAAATGCCAGTCTTCGCCCGTCTAGCCGGTCGCTTCGGAGTGGGCCGAAATATTCTCTATGATAAAAAATATGCAAGTTTATGTTACCATTTAGTGTAGAACTTAAAAAATAAAACATCAGAAGTATTTTCCGGGCACGGAAAATATGTTCTAAAAGTACATTTCGTAGTATAACGAAACGTTTACTTTGTGTAACGAAAACTAGTAAACTAGTGTAACGAAACCTTAACTTTTTAATCTTCACCCTGCCAGTATCACCAGCACGAGAAATAGAGAAGATACCCACGACCGTTATATGCACGAGAGCGATCCGTAAGGGGTTAAATAGTTCCTACAGATCAACAAAACAAAAAAAACTAAAAGAATAACATGATAAAACGTTCCTTCTTTAAGAAATTCGACTTCGCGAACACATAGAATGTGTCATCTTTAAGAGAGAGAAAAAAAAAAAAAGAATCTCTTCCATCCCAATCCAGTTCCCCTCACATCCCAACCCACCCTGTGTGAGTTTTCACAAGTTGTAATTACAACTTCTTCCGACGACCGTTCGTCACTGACCAGTAAAAGAACCACGCCTCTAGATCTCAGAGCATCCCGTCACGAAGTTCATCCGATAGAATAGCTGGGACATAGCTCCCTTTAGTTAGTCCCCATGTTTCTGTAACTTTTTTTGTTTTTAGACGAGTGCCAAGTGGGATGACAACTTGGATGTTTTCGAAGGAGATTTTTTTTCTTTCTTTTTTTTAAAGAGTGCAAGATAAAGAAAATGTTTTTATCTCCTAACTATTGATTTAATTGATCTGCTTTTTTCGAAAAGCAACTATTTTTGTTGAATAAAATATTAATGATTTTTGCATGTGTTTTCTTTTTTCTTCTGCTTTGGTTATACATAAATTTCTAAATCAAGGCTCTTCATCAGTGAGATTTCAAATTTACCTCGCTAATGTTAAACCTATGGGCGTGTGATGCATTCATATTTTTGAAATATCTCCTTGAGAAATTAATATTTTAAACTTTTTTTTTCTGTGTACTATTCTTAAAGGATGTCTTTTTCTTTCTTAGTTGTCAAAATATTTCTAAAATATAAAAAAAGTTTGTTAAAGAAAAATATTTTTCAACTGAGCTTTAATGAACAGTACAATTACTTAGATTCAATTTTCTTTGCAGTACAATTTTGAATTATAAACTAGGAAAAATATTGCCTGTACAGGAGAAAAAAGGCAAAACACTGTAACACGTTTTTTCTTTATTTCTTTCAGGAAAAAAGAAAAAGATTTTTTTTCCATCGGAATCCAGTTCCTCCCGCAGCCCAACCCGCTGTTTTCACAAGTTGTAATTAGAACTTCTTCCGACGACCGTTCGTCACTGACCAGTAAAAGAACCACGCCTCTAGATCTCAGAGCATCCCATGATGAAGTACATCCAACAGGATAGCTGGAACATAGCTCCCTTTAGTCTCCTGTTTCTGAAACTTTTCTGTTTTCAAACGACTGTCATGTCAAGTTGGATGTTTTCGAAGGAGATTTTTTTCTTTAAAAAAAATGCAAGATAAAAACAAAATATTTTAACTCCCAGATATGGGTTTAATTAACCTGTTTAGAAAATTATTTTTTGCGATAGAATATGATTCAGGTAATTAATTCTTAACTGCTATGACAGAAATTATTGCGTATCTACTGTGAGCGGTCTCTCAGACCGCTCGATCTAAAGCTGAATAAAAGGATAGATTAACTCATAGGATACTGTTACTATACTAAACTTTTGTACAGGATTCTTATAATTATAATTCACGTATTCAAAAGTGTCTTGCGATAGTACCAGGATTCCAAACAAAACAAAATTTCACTAGTATCTATAGTTAAACTGGAAATTACAAGTTGAATTGTGAAATTGGAAAAAAGCAGCGGTCTGGAAAACCACTAACAGCAGTTAAGACCTTACATTTGAATTTAAATCCAGAAAAGTATAAAATTAACACAAAGAATAAATAAATACACAAGTTTCGCAGATTGTGATAGTCAACTTAAGTTATTCAGATTTGTTTGAACTTCATGTTTCCTACTGTTTATTCTGTATGAGATATAGTTTTGATTCAATTTTAATTAACACTATAGCTGTTTTAATTCAGTTGTTTTTTGCAGTACAGTTTGGATTAAAATCTAGATAAATTTCATTATATGAAGACAAAGAATATTTAAATAAATACATCATTTAAGTCATGCGAGTCAACATAAATTATTCAAGCTTATTTGAACCTAATTTTACCAAACCTTTATTTTCTATCAGATATAATTTTGATTCAATTTTATCGAACTCTACATTTGTGCTTCGTAATTCGGACATTTTTGTAGTAAAATTTGAATTAAAAATATTCCCCAGAAACTTGTATTCTCGGCATTATTAGAAGAAAAGAATCTTTTCATCCCAATCCAGTTCCTCCCGCAGCCGAACCCGCCCTGTGTGAGTTTTCACAAGTTGCAATTATAACTTCTTCCGACGACCGTTCGTCACTGACCAGTAAAAGAACCACGCCCCTAGATCTCAGAGCATCCCGTGATGAAGTTCGTCCAACAGATAAGCTCAGGCCTTCCTGTGTTTCCCTGTTTTTGTAACTTTTTTTGTTTAAGAAGAAGCACCTAGTTGTATGATAAGTTGAATGTTGGCATTACTTTCTTTGAAAATGTTATAAAAAATATTTGTTGTTGTTGTTGTTGTTAAGGAGGTATTTTTCTATTACAGTTAATGATTTAAGTAGCAGCTTACTTTTTTTTTTCCAAAACTGACCCTTTCCCTTTTAAAAATGCAATTCATTCTAAATATTTGTTTTTATTTATTTGTTTTTATTATATTATTACGTTATTTTATTTTATTAAACAAGAATTAAAAAAAAAATTAAGCCAATTCCTACTTTTTAATCATAAATATAAAAAATAAACCCGTGCAGCATTAATGTACCATGTTATCTTCATTGAACATTTTTTCATAATCCTCGTTGCGGTATTTTATTTTTGTGGCATCACTAATTTGAGGAAAATCTTTCATTTCATTTATGAAAACAATGGGAGAAATTTTTTTCTCCCATATGAAACTAAAATTAATTAATTTAATTTAATTAATGAGTTAATATTTGAAAAAACTGTATTAACATTAAGTATCATCCACTACAAGTTTTAAAAAAATTATTTGAACTTGAGTGGATGAATAGAAAATATTTTATTAACGACTGAAAATTTGAACAAGATATGTAAATATATAGAGAGTGTGAGCTAATAGTAGGAATTGAAAAAATAATATAAATATCACAATGATATTTAAAATATTCATACTTTTGTGAATTTCATTTTACTTAGATTAAAATCTGGAGAAAATATTCCCTATACAGAACAAATAAACAGACCTAAACACGATAGATAATTCGTTTCTTCTTTAAGAAATCTACCTTCTCGAACACACAGAATGTGACAACTTTAAGAAAAAAAAAAGAAAATATTTTCCATCCCGATCCAGTTCTTCCCGCATCCCAACCCACCCTGTGTGAGTTTTCACAAGTTGTAATTACAACTTCTTCCGACGGCCGTTCGTCACTGACCAGGAAAAGGACCACGCCTCTAGATCTCGGAGCATCCCGTGATGAAGTTTATCCAACAGAATAGCTTCGACATGTTAGTCTCCTGTTTCTGTAACTTTTTCGTTTTCAGACGAGCGTCAAGTAGTATGACAGGCTGGATGTTTTCGAAGGCTTTTTTTCTTTCTTTTTAAATAGTGTAAGATAAAGAAACTGTTTTCTGTCCCAGTGATTGATTTAAGAAATCTGCTTTTTCTGGAAGAAAATTGTTGGATTAAAATTTAAATACATTGTTGGATTAAAATATAAATGATTAAACCTACATTAGAAATGACTTTTTTTTGAAATTATTATTTAGGTTGTTCACAAATAAGTGACAATAAATCTTAATTAAAAAAATAATAATCATCATTATAAGGGTTCAAAGAAACATAAGCAAAGAAAATTCATAAAATAATTTCAGGTTTTGGTGGTCAACGTAAATTATTTAGATTTATTTTAACCTGATATTATCTAAATTTTATTTAGTGTGATATTTATTTTGATTCCCGTTTTAATTAAATATATAACTATTTTAGTTCAAACTTTTTCGCAGTAAAATTTGATTTAAAATCTAGGTGAATTTCATTGTATGAAGATGAAGACAAAGGGTACGTAGATAAATAAATTCCTCATGTCATGCTACTCAATGTAAATTATTCAGACTTATTTAAACGTAATTGTACTAAAGTTCATTTTATGTGGAGACATAGATTTCATTCAATTTTAAAATTCTCTACAACGGTGCTTGATAGCGTGGAGATTTCTGTAGTAAAATTTTAACCAAAATCTTCTCGGAAAAATATTTCCCATACATGTGGTGAAAAAAAAGAAGAAACAAAACACTATAACACGCTATTTCTTTCAGAAACTTACCCCCTAGAACACATGGAATGTGTCCTGTTTAAGAAAGAAAAATTAAAATCTTTTACATCCCAATCTAGTTTTTCACAAGTTGTAATTAAAATTAGCTCCGATTGTCGATCATCACTGACCAGAAAAAGAACCATGACATCTCACAGCATCCCGTCATGACATCTGGCAGAATATATTAGACATGTCTTCCTTTAGCATCTTCCATTGCGCTTTTTTGGGTACTTACGTATTATCAGGGCCAGGAGATAGATCGCCAAAAATGGTTGTCAATTGCCAATCTTGTTTATCGTTGCTAATAATGTGCAAAGCAGTAATTTAATATTGTTAAATATATAAAATTCTTTAAAATGATAATTAATATAAAATAAATAAATAAACAAACAATAATAAATAAATAACAATAAACTGTAAACTAATATAAAAAAATGAATAAAATAAATAAACAATAATAAATAAATAACAATAAACTGTAAACTATAATAAAAAAAATAAACTATAAATTATACTAAAACTATAAACTATAATAAAAAATAAACTATAAATTATACTAAAACTATAAACTATAATAAATAAATAAACTATATACTTGTCAAAAAATAAGGATTACTGTAATTAGTATAATTAGCGCCATGCTTGACCCAGTTGTATCTGACCTGGCCCGGATAATACGTAAGTATCTTTTTTTGTTACTACTATTTTTAATACAGGGTTAGCCTAAATGATTCATCGGGTGTCAAAACACCGTGTATTGAGCGGGATACGACCTACAAAGACGAGCGATACATGACAAGATATATCAACTCGCCAAGTTT
The DNA here is from genome assembly GCA_963931845.1 of Maratus michaelseni. NCBI lineage: Eukaryota > Metazoa > Arthropoda > Arachnida > Araneae > Salticidae > Maratus > Maratus michaelseni. Next base: position 109,879,912 of record OZ007595.1, read on the forward strand.
AAAAGCCCGCCTTGTGGCTCACGTGCACGCTAGATGGCAGGCTAGGGTGCGCTTGCGCTGGTCTTGGTGATATTCCTCTGCTGCCATGGCCCCCAGGTCGCCAAATCTCACACCATGTGATTTCTTCCTGTGTAGTTATGTGAAGGACAAAGTTTATACACCCACTATGCCAACAATGATGCAAGCATTGCAGGAACGCATCTCTGATGCTGTGACGGACATTGATAGAAACATACTATTGAACGTATGGATGGAACTAGATTATCGTTGGGATGTGTGCGGCGCCAGGTGACTAAGTGCGTCCACATCGAATATTTGTAGTATTGTAAGAAACTTGGTGAGTGTGAGTATCTTCTCATGTATCACCCGTCTTTGTACGTCGTATATTTGTAAATAAACAGTCTTTTAAAACCCGATGAATCATTTAGGCTAACCTTGCCTTATTTGATTGGAGAAATTCTGCGAATAAATAAAGCGAAGATTTCTTTTGAAAAATAGTGGTAAAAAATAGCCCAAAAGTTGGCAGCTGTTGTTGGCAGCTCCCTGCTTCTGTAGCTTTTTCATTTTCTGACGAATGCCCAGTTGGATGTTTTCGAAGGCATTTTTTACCTTTCTTTTTTGGTTTAAGCAGTGGTCCGAAAAACTACAATGTGAACTACAACTACAATTACTTTCTTGAAAATATAGTTAACTAAAACTACAACTATTTGTTTTAAAAAGTTGAGATTACAAATTACTTTTAAAAGTAGTCTCTAATACACTACTTTTAGATTTTGTCAAAAGATCTAAAACTTGAAATTGATGACACGGATTAAGTATAGCAATGGCACCTCGTTATATCGTGTTTGCTGGCATACAATCAAATAAATACGATAACTGAAGGCAATAAAAAACTAAGAAATATAACACACTAGAAAATATTTGGTGCTATTCTTTAAAATGTTACTTTAGCACATATTACTCATTATATGCCGACTAGTGCAATTCAATATTAATTTTTCTGTCAATTTCAAAAGAAGGAACCTGGCATTAAAACATGAAGATATAATAATGAGTAAGTAGACAAGTATTGCCAGTAAGAAAATGAACTCCTTTGATCTGAATTTTGTCACTTGAATTTACCAGCAAGTTTCAATGAAAAAATTTATGACATCATACGATACATTACTAAGCGCTGTAGCTAATTTTGCTGACATTCGAAAATTGTTGCACAGAACACATTTTACCCAAAAGAACCAAGTTACTATCATATTTATCCCTTGAAGTAGAGTTAAAAGTAACGTCACCGTTCGCGCTACTCCCTTCATTATAATTTTCAAAATGTAATGCGCTACACTGCACAATACAAAAAAAGTAGCGACTATTGTAGTTTTGCTACTTGCAGTGTGCTCCTTCCGACTGCTGGGTTTAAGTAACCTGCTTCTTTTTTTTTTTTTTAAATGACTACATTGATGCATAAAATATAAATGATTGTACTTTTCGAATTAAGAAAAAAAAAACCTCAGTGTAATTACGTGCCTGAGATGTTAAAAGTAATATATACTTAGTAATTTTTAAATTATCTTCATGTCGAATACTCCGCACTTAGTAATTATCTTTATACTTAAATACCTCCGTTTTTACTTGCTTAGATGCTTCTTAAATGTATGTATCTTAAATATTTACATCCGTCTTACATAGTACATGCATCTTGCATACTTACATATACTTATAGCATACGTACATACCTACATACAACCTTCAGTTCATAGAATGAATATATAACAATCCTTTTTCCAGTAAATGAAAGTAATAGTGGCTAATGAGAATCAATCCTAATCCTAATACACAAAGCAAAAATTGCTGCAGTTTTTTCCTCATTATCGCAGTAAATATACTTATAGAAGGGTACACATAAAAAGAAAGTTAAAAATATTAATGTACTGAGGAGATATTTTATAAATACGAATGCATCACATGGTCATAGGTTTAACATTAGTGAAGGAAATTTGAAATCTCAGTGATGAAGAACCTTAAATTGACGTTTAACAAAATGCGTCATCTTTAAAAAAAGATAATCTTTTCTATCCCAATCAGTGGTCGGACAGATGCGCAGAAGTGGACCGATTGCCACCACTAAATTTTAATAATTCGCCTTATTTAATGACGCAATTTTTTAGCTTTAATAAGGCAAAGAATATTATAATCATTTAGTGGTGACAATCGGCCCACTGCTGTGCATCTGTCCGACGATTGATCCCAATCCAGTAGTTTCTCCCGCATTGCAAAGGATTAATGTTCAAAAGTAATTGACCTTAAATTTGAATTTAAATTCAGAAAAATATCATAAAATTAACACAAAGAATACATAAACACACAAGTGTCGGAGATTGTGACAGTCAACTTAAGTTATTCAGATTTATTTGAACTTGATATTTCGTAGAGTTTATTCTGTATGAGATATAGTTTCGATTCAATTTTAATGAACACTGTAGCTGTTTTAATTGAGTTGTCTTTTGCGGTACAAATTGAATTAAAATCTTGGCAAATTTCATTATATGAAGAAAAAAAATATTTTAATAAATAAATCATTTAGGTCGTGCCAGTCAACATAAATTATTCAAGCTTATTTGAACCTAATTTTACTAAGCATTTCTTTTCTATCAGATATAATTTTGATTCAATTTTATCGAACTCTACAGTTGTGTTTCATTTTTCGGACATTTTTGTAATAAAATTTGAATTAAAAATCTTCCCCATACAGACACTGAAAAAGTAGAAGCAGACGAGGAACCAAAATATTATAACACGTTCTTCTTTACAAAAATTTCCCATCACAAACAAATAAAAAGTTTCATTTTTAAGAAAAAAAAAAGGGGGGGGATCTTTTCTAACCTAATAGAGTAATTCCTTGCATCCCAACCCACCCTGTGTGAGTTTTCATAAGTTGTAGTTACAATTTCTTCGGACGGCCATTCGTCACACGACCAGGAAAAGAACTACGCCTCGAGATCTCAGAGCATCCCGTGATGAAGTTCATCCGATAGAATAACTCGGACATGTCTCTCTTTTAGTACCCTATTTCTGTAACTTTTTCGTTTTCAGACGAACGCCAAGTTGAGTAACAAAGTTGGATGTTTTCGAAGACATTTTTTCTTTCTTTACGAAACTTTTTTTCTATCTCTATGATTGATTTAAGTAATCAATCTGCTGTTTCAAAAGAAACTACTTTTTTGTAGAAAATATTGATATCTGTTGAATAATTTAAAGCCTATCATAGAGAGTTATTCTTTTTCTTCGTTGTTTTTACATAATTTTTTCTCTTAAATAGGAATTTAATTCTAAATATATTTTTGAGTGCGAAATTGGGAATTTTAATAAACAGTTTATTTGCTTAGAATCAATTTTCTTTTCAGTACAACTTGAATTAAAATCTAAGAAAAATATTTCAAGTACAAAGTGAAAAAAAAAAAAAAAACACTGTAAAACGTTCTTTCTTTAAGAAATTTGTATTATTGTACACATGGATATATGTCATTTTTGAGGAAGGAAAAAAATAATAATAATAATCTTTTCTATCCCAAACCCGTTCATCCCGCATCCCAAATCACCCTGTGTGAGTTTTCACAAGTTGTAGTTACAACTTCTTCAGGAGGCCGTTCGTCACTGACCAGGAAAAAAACCACGCCTCTATATATCAGAGCATCCCGTGATGAAGTTCATCCGACAGAATAGCTTGGACATGCTTCCCTTTAGTACATTATTTCTGTAACTTTTTCGTTTTCAGACAAATGCCAAGTGGAGTGACAAAGTTCGATGTTTTGAAAGACATTTTAACTTTATTTATTTATTTATTAGCAGTGTAAGACTACGAAACTGTTTTTCTGTCTCTGTGATTGATTTAAGTAATCCGCTGTTTCAAAAGAAACTTCTTTGTTGTACAAAATATTGATATCTCTTGATTAATTAAAAGACTATCATAGAGAGTGTTTCTTTTTCTTCGTTGGTTTTACATAATTGTGTTCTCGTATTTAAACGAATTTAATTCAAAATATATATTTGAGTGCAAAATTGGGAATTTTTTAATTTAAAAAAAAAAAGCACATTGGCATTTAAAATACTCGAATATGTCCCCTAGATTTACGCGTGTCAATTTACATACCTTTTTCACGGCTAAAGTTTTTTTTATTTATTTATTTAAGAAAAATAATTTTATTTATACTTTAATAGTTTCCACCCCGACCCCTGTCGCGTTTTCTGGCGGGTTCAGCTCCAGCTGAATTATGTTTTTTTTTTTTTTTTTTTTTTTTTTTTTTAAAGACCTTAATAAAAGGACCGGGAGGGACATCTATGCTCCTCTTAGGCATTCAATCATCTGTTTAAAAAAAAACTAACTTTGTTGTGCAAAATATTGATGATTAATTCTGAATTAAAAATGATATTTATTTTAAATATTTATTATTTATGATGTTCAAAAGAAATTGATAGTAAATTTGAAATAAATTCTAAAAAAAAAATAATAAAAACTATTTTATTAAATTAGTTTAAATAATACACAAATAAATAAACCCCACACATCTGTCTCATCAACTTAAATTAACAGAATTTAGGTAGAAAAGATAACCTTTTTCCGTCCCAATCAGTGGGCCTATTGTCACCACTAAATTTTAATAGTGACTTTCTTCGCCTTATTTAATGACTGATTTTCTTAGATTTAATAAAGGGAAGAATACTATGAAAATGTAGTGGTGACAATCGGCCAACTGATGTGCACCTGTTAGACTACTGATCCCAAACCAATTCCTCCGGCATCTCAACCCACCCTGTGTGAGTTTTCACAAAGTGTAGTTACAACTTCTTCCGATGGTCGTTCGTCACTGACCAAGATAAGAACCACGCCTCTAGATCTTGGAGCATCCCAGGATGAAGTACATCTGTCAGAATAGCTCGGACATGCTTCCTTTTAGTTCTCGTGTTTCTGTAACTTTTTCGCTTTCATCAGACGAGTGCCAAGTTGTATGAAAAGTTGGATGCTTTCGTTTATTCTTCTTTCTTTTTAAGTAGGGTAAGATAAAGAAACTTTTTTTTTTTTGTCTCTATGATGATTCAACTAATCTGTTTTTCTTATTTAAAAGAAATAATATATATATTGTTTAAAATTTAAATAATTCAGTTTGAATTAAGAACAATATTTTAAAATATTTTTTACTTGGGGTGTTCGAAAGTATTCGACACTATATTTCAATAAAAATCTTAAGAAGAAGAATAAATAAATCATGATATTTAATTAAAGAAAATACACAAATAAACAGATTCCCCACAGGACTTGTAAATCAATTAAAACTATTGAGACTTATTTGAACATTATTTTATTTGAAGTTTGTTTAGTTCAAAATACATTTTCAATTTGCTTATTTGCTTTTAATTAACTAAATAATTGTTTTTATTTAAAAAATCACTCAGTCACAGACTCAATCACTCTCCACTAATAATAATAATAAAGCTTCGAAAAGGTTCATTTTCTGATTTTTGAGTAGGCTTTTTGCTTTAAAATAAACGAAATGTACTCATTTTTTAGTAGACTTTTCAAATTAAAATAAACAGAATAAACTCATTTTTTCAGTATTACTTCGTTGTTTAACTCCACGTTTTTAGGTCAAAAATATGAAAAACATGCATGCTTTAAAAAAAAAACTACTCAAAATGAGAACCTTGAACTGACTTGCAACTATTTATATTAGAAAGCAAAAATATGTCCGTGAGTAATGCTGACGTTATATCGACTTGACCACACCTTTACTGTCATTTTTTCAGCTTCTAAACATCGCACAAATTTAAATTTTTACGTAATCGAATTAAAAGTGATTTCAAATTCAATTTGTTTTAAAACTGTATCTCTTATAGTTTGAAAAAAATTTCAAGCATAAACATTTTTAAATCTGCGGGTAAAATCGGGTACCTAACGGTTTTCCTTTGCTGGTAAAAAGTCTAGATGGGCTTAGAAATCGGAAAACCCTACAAATGTGTTTGGGGACATTCTGAATATTGAAAAACCACACCTGTTGCCACAAGAAAATTCTTACCTATTTGGGAAAAGACGTTTTCTAAGACCATCCGAAACATCTCCAAATTTTGGTGGTAGGCTAAAACCGGGTACTAATCAGAAAATAAGTTTTTACACTTCCAGTAGCAAAGAGCTTAGTGAAATAAATTTTGAATCAAACTTTAAAACATATATACATTTTTAAAGGTCAGTACTTTATTTCTTGCAAGTTTTCAAGCAATTTTTAATGTTGTCATGTAATGGTTTTCTCACCTTTTACTTCTCGTATATGATGCACTCATTATGTACCCATTCTTTGCAGACTGAATATTATATCCCTCCTTCACCACCGGTTGAGTGAAGAAACAATTATTTTCAGAATTCAATGCCATGGGTACCCTGTTTTACCCCAACAGACGACAAAAAACCAACATAGTCGTTCTCCTGGATAGCTGCACATACACACTTCTACTTCGCATCAAAATATCGTGTGAAAGTTATAGAAAACAATAGTTTACTTACCTAAATCGATCCGTCAGGCTAGATGTATTTGAAAAACAGAAAAGACGGATTTTTTTTTTCAGATGAATTTCTTTAAAATAGCACTGCATGGACACAGAGATTAACTCACTTCTTAATGCCAATGGCACACTGCTAGGGAACGCTAAAGGATGTATTTAAGATGGGTGTTATCCACAGTGGAGCATCCATCATTGAGAATACCAAACCTTTTCTAAAACTGACTCTCTTAGATCCCCTCATTCTCTTTTCGCAATTAAATTGAGGAATGATTTACCCGTCCCATCCGAAGGTAAGAATTTGATGTCATTCTCAAACTCCATCAACATTACATGAGTTGTAATTTTCCAACTGGACGAAAAATTTCCGGGCCAGGATTTGAACCTGGGATCTCTTGGCTGAAGCTGCCATGCTCTACCAACTGAGCTATCCCGGTTGAATATGGAGGGCATATGTTTAATCTAGTGTAATCACGTATCCAGCGTTTACTGGAGTTCCATTACCTGCGATCTATTCTGTTGAGCTGATTCAAATATTAGACCAGATGCTATGATCAATACGGTTAACTGGATGAATTATGCCCACCAGATTCAACAGGGATAGCTCAGTTGGTAGAGCATGGCAGCTTCAGCCAAGAGATCCCGGGTTCGAATCTTGGACCGGACATTTTTCGTCCAGTTGGAAAATTACAACTCATATGATTTCTTTACCAATTTGAATAATTGTGTTAAAATTTATCTAGTCCATCAACATTAGTTAAAAACGGGGGAGGGAGGGGGAGTTAGACTCCGTCATATCTTATAAGTTTCACTTTCGGACAGTGCCGACACTATGTTCGCGAAGTTACCACCACATGCGTACAGGTTTGTGGCTTTGTCCTGTGCAGAATCTTTTAAAAGGAAGATTGGTTATGATAGATTTATAATCACAAAAGGTTCACCGCCGTGGGAACATATATCTCAGACCACCTGAGAAAAATTAGTTCTCACGCTTTAAGACGACTAGGTGTTTCTATTAGTCCTGAAAAGATGGATTCTTTACAACGGAAAGAAAATGCAGTCAAATCCATGAGGTTTCTCCACAAAATGAATAGTCAGACTAAAGTCATGAAGAATGTCAGGCTAAAATTTGTGTTTCGTAAAAACAAGATATTCCCTCAGATGTGAGATTCTCAATACCAGGAACTATTTCCATTGGAATTTAATTTGGCGTCATCGGTTAAGATATTTTAATATGAAAAAATTTAGATGAAGACCATTCACATCAATAAAATCAAGTTAACAACCTTCGAAGAATATAGCAGTAAAGAAATTTCCGACAATTTGATGTCGGGTTTTTAATGCATAATAAACACACAAAAAATTTGGCGCAGTCGGTTTTATTGGTAGCCCGTATGAAGACAAGATTCTAAAATGAGTGCTACGCGGAAAGGGGTTCTAAACCAATTAGAAGGCGTACCAAGGCTCTTTACTGGTGTAAGGAGAAAATTGCTGTGCTAGGGTTCTGCTTTTCACGGGAACAACACTTCGAAGTGTCCCTCTCAGAAATAAAATGTGCTTACAGGTGAAATACAATACTCCAAAATCAAAAGAATTTTGAAACGAAAAGAAAAGTTACTAATCGTAAAATCAATTGGAATTTGAGAAAGGGAAACGAAAAAAAAAGTATTTTAAGGTAATAAATAGTAAATTAAATATGGGCAAAATTTAGAATATTAAAACCTAATGTATGTATATATATATATATATATATATATGTGTGTGTGTGTGTGTGTGTGTGTGTATTGATACATATAAATAGATAAATACATATAAATGTTAGATATTCTTATTAAGATTTTAAAGAATCAACGATTTCTCATTTTCCTTCTTATAATAAAGATTTCTTCTGAAAATACAATCGGAACATCCTTGAAAAGTTGCTCATCATTTAACGGTAGATTAATCGAATTATGTATCCCATTTATAGGAAAATTTGAAAGAAAATCGAGTGATTTGTTTGAAGCCTCGGAGATAATATCTGAAATTTTCATACAGGCAGAGACGAAAATGATTTTGTAGTTGTGCCAGGATGATTATTTGCTGTTGAGCGGATAAAATAAACACCATTATATGAAAATCTCCGATATATACGTATAATGTAAAATGTAAAATGTGATACTAAAATAACTGGCAATGAAAAAATATATAGAAGTAGATCTTATAGTTACTCCAGGAGGTGAGTATAAACACACGACTATGTAACTTCGAGAGCAATTAATTATCAGTTTTCATCATATTGTGGTTATTATCAGATAGTAGTTAAGGGGCTTGTTCACTGAAACTCCTCGATCGCGAAATCCAATGTTAACCTATGAGAAAATTTAAATACGTCATTACTGATTACATGATATAATTATCGAAATAGAGTTTTCACCATCAGAAAGTAGACATCAGATACCGACGAGATACATTTTTAAAAATTTTCTTCGTAAATTTTAATTATTTTTAATGAGATGACAACATTACAGCAAGTGAGAATTTATAGCGTTTTTTTTAATAGTAATGAAGAAAATCGTATTTTGATAATTATATTAGGTAATCAGTAATCAGATACTTAAGTTTTCCCGTAGGTAAACATGGGATTTCGCGATCAGGGTAATTCAGTGAAGCGGCCCTTTAACTTTCAAAGTTAAGTTCCCCCCCCCCCCCCCATACATAAATTCTCTAGACCCTCCCTGGTATTGATAGATTTATTGGTTTGGGCTTTTCTCCATCTCCCTTTTCGATTTCTTATTTACATCAAAGAAGTAACTGCTAACTGTTACTATTCACTTGATGAAGAGGTCTGCTGATTAATTGCTCTCAAAACTATAACAGTGTATTTATACTCATCATCTAAAGAAGATTTACTTCTATATACAGGCAGAATAAAATTAAATCACTCTTAACGAGTATAAAATAACTAATTTAAAATGGAGAATTCACAACTGACTCATCTTGATCAAAAAATCTTTAATATCCCCTTTCTTTACGATATTTATGAACTGAACACATCCCTCGTCTCTATACACGGAAAGCCCTCATTTCTCAAAACCCCCTGTCCTGCGGTGATTATAGGATCAGTACTAGAGTCTAAGCCTACTTCTTCGAAGATACCGTCCTGATAACAGTGAACATAATAATTGAGAAAGGGAGGGTAGAAAAATTCTTAGATCACCTAATCTTAACCTATCAAGAATTGAAATCTTCGGCGAATTATATCACTTAAACCCATCACTTTATCTTCTGGAAGGTAAAAAAAAAAATCTTGAAAGATAAAAGATGGCACTTTTTAGACGATTTTTTGGTATTAAAGATCTGGGATATATTTTTTTTTCCTTTATCCGACTGTTTAAATATTGAAAAAGGACTCAAGAAAAAAATGATTAAATCATTCGATTTTAGCAGTCCCTTTAAATTACTTCATTTCGAGGTTTATGTTTAATTTATGATGTAAGGAAAGTATAGCGTAGGTCTAATTCACTTTTTTTTCTAATGGTATCTCCTTCTTCGTTAAGCTTTGTCGGAGGTTATCAAACTCCGGCAATGAAGTTTTTCTTTTTCCCCCTTTTTTCAGTTTAATTTTCTCAAGATAGGTTATTTTCTTTTATTAAATTCAAATTACGGGACGGGGCAAATTAGCAAGACTTTCTTTTCTCGCTAATGTATTTTTCTTTCCCCTTTTTTTATGTTCTTATTTTGAAGAGAGGAAAAATGGATAAAAAGTGTAATTGCAAATATAGCACGAAAATATCTAATTTAAGTTAAAAAACTGTAAATACTTGCTACACGCTAAGCAAGGAAATTTTGCGCTTCACGGTTTTGAAACTGAACTTCTCTAGAAAATTAAGAGGAAAATTTTCTTTTAAATGTAGTTTTTTTTTCTATTTTTTTAAGGAGTCGGAAACATTTGTATTAGTACATCATATTAAATGACTCATTTTTCATCTTTTAAAAATTGGTGATGTAATTTGAATTATGTAAAAAGCATTCGCTGTAAAAATTCCTCTTTAACTCGTCGATTGTAAAACTGTAATGAATCGTAAAAGTAATTTTAATGAAGTATTTCAAAAGATACAGCATACTTCATGCAAGAAGTTAATGTATTTTATTAATAGAAAATAGTTTGTAATTAAAGTTTATGCATATTGAATATTGGTTTTCTACACACACACATATATATATATATTCATTCATTAATAAAGTAGAGTAATATTACTCGTAATACGTCATGTTAAGCGACTCACTTTTCGTTTTTTTAAGAATTAGTGATGAAATATGAGTTATGCAGGGAGCATTCACTGTAAAAATTTTCTTTAACTTTTGTATTGTAAAACTGTAATGAATCGTAAAAATAATCTTAATGAAGTATTTTAAAATATTTTTATCTTTATACAAGAAGTTAATGTAAATATTTTTGTATTTAATTTTTATGCATATTGAATATTGATTATATATATACATATATACATACATACATATATATATATATATATTAAATTCATTAATAAAGTAAAGATAAGATTTATATTACTCGTAATAAGTGGGCTCACTTTTCGTTTTTAAGAATTAGTGATTAAATTTGAGTTAAGCAGTAAGCATTCGCTGAAAAAAATTCTTTGACTTTTGAATATTAAAAATGTAATACATCGTAAAAATAGTCGTAATGAAGTATTTCGAAATAGTTTTATTTTCATTCAAGAAGTTGACAACTCAGATATATCAAATGCAAAATAAATAAATAAATAAATAAATAAAATAAAATAAAATAAAATAAAAACGCTTTTTAATAAGCATTTAATGCTTAACTTAAAAATCACTCCTAATTTCGTGAATGTAATTTATGTAGTTCCAAAAAATTTCCTGTACAATACGCTAATTTAGCATTGATCACGATTATTGAAAATTCTCCGCTTTGATTTACGCTTAGTAGAAAGAACGAACAAATTAAATGATTTGTTGAAACAAATTATAAATTTTCTTCTGCTTCTTTTTTTAACATATAGCAACAAAAATGAAAAAAGAAAAAATTAAATTACCTATTCAGGATTTCTAAACTTTTTTACACTTAAAATCATTATTTAATTAATATAAAACTATTAAAGGATAAAAAAGTTTTAAAAAATTATTAAACTCTTTAATTTTAATTTTTATTTTCTACTTTTTAGTGTTTAAAATATTTCGTTGTTGCTTTTTCACAGCCAAGTACTCTATTTCGGCGATAGTGGTTTGGCGCGTAGTTAAATGCAATGTTCTTGTAACTCGTAAAAAGTTGTAACCATACAGATTATTTGGCGATTTATCATCTGTGGCCGGCTAACGTAAAAATGCCTTAAAATTGATTTATTAATTGATAATTAACTTCAAAAAATATTAAATTGTTGTATTGTCATCGGAAACACGCCTGTGTACATAATTTTAATAATTCTAGAATATCAAGAAGTGGGGGGAAAAAGCGATTACAAAATTCCTTTTTACATACAAAAACCAAGTTAACTTAAATAAAAGTGTGTAAATATCTATTATAACAGCATAAAACTATCTCGCTATATTGTAAAGATCCTATTAATTTAAGCAAAATACAATTCCATTAAGCATACATATAAAACAATCTTCCTAGAGACAAGATATTTAAAGATAAAAACCATTAGGACAGGCAACTAAATGTAATATTATACAAATAATCTAATATTATTTTCTTAATTTTCTTAGTAATTATTTCAAATTTAATAATATTTTCTTAATACATTTATATCGAAATTTTAAAATCGAAATAAACACACAAACATCTTCTCACAGACAATAGTATGTATTAAAACCTATTCATTAGCCATATAGAAGAAATATATTTATCTTCTTAGTACATGTAATATGCATCTCAACTATTACTTTTGAACGAATTATCGATTAATGTGGCAAAAAATCTTGCTTCAATTATATAATAGAAGCAAAATATAGCTCCACTAAGCGTACATGTAATATAATTATCATTATTAAGGGATAATCACTCGTCAAAATATAATTTTGTTTCAATATATGTGATAAATAAACCAAAATGATACTGTTGTCACATTAGTGAATGATATTGTTATCACGCAGTTCGTAAAATAATTTTTTTTTTAAATGCAGAATAAAGTACACACAGAAACATATTTTTTCCGCAAAAATCTGCTCAAAATTCTATTTCTATAACTATACAACGTTGCAGAGTAAGCACTTATCCTCATAATGAATTTTCATTTAAAAACGGCAGAAAACCTTCCCGCTGCACTGTAAAAATATTAAATAAAGTACAGCGCCACTAAGCATACATACAATATAATCAGCATAATTAAGGTTTAATTGTTCGTCATAATATAACTTTGTTTCAATAAGCATGATCAGCAGAAATATATTATTATCAATTTAGGCAGGTCTGATAAATATTTTTTTCTAATGTACAACAAAGCACACATAGAATTGTTTTTTTCTGGCATAGTAATATGAACGAATCGATATTCAAATTACTATACAACGTATCACAGAATGCACTTATCCTCGTTGTGTATGTAATACACATGTTACCCATTACTTTTAACTGAATTATCGATTAATAACGGCATAAAATATTCCGCTGCACTGTAAAAATCCAATTAGTTCAAGCGAAGTGCAGCTCCACTAAGCGTACATATAATATAATCATCATAGTTAAGGGATAATCGCTCGTCATAATATAACTTTGTTTCAATAAGCATGATCAGCAGAAATATATTATTATCAATTTAGGCAGGTCTTATAAATATTTTTTTCTAATGTACAACAAAGCTCACATTTTTTTTTTTTTTTTTTTTTTTGGCATAGCAATATGAACAAATCGATATTCAAATTACTTACAACGTTTCACAGAATACACTTATCCTCGTTGTGTATGTAATACACATGTTACCTATTACTTTTAACTGAATTATCGATTGTTATCAATTTAAGCAGGTCTTATAAATATTTTTTTCTAATGTAGAACAAAGCACTCATAGAGTTTTTTTTTTTTTTTTTTTTGGCATAGTAATTTGAACAAATCGATATTCAAATAACTATATAACGTTTTACAGAATACACTTATCGTCGTTGTATATGTAATACACAGATTACCCATTACTTTTAACTGAATTATCGATTAATAACGACATAAAACATTCCGCTGCACTATAAAAATCCAATTAATTCAAGCAATGTACTTGTACAGCTCCACTAAGCAAACTTACAATATAATCATCATAATTATGGGATAATCGCTCGTTATAGTGTAACTTTGTTTCAATAAGCATGGTGAGCAGAAATATATTGTTATCAATTTAAGCAGGTCTTATAAATATTTTTTTTAATGTAGAACAAAGCACTCACAGATTTTTTTTTTGGCATAGTAATCTGAACAAATCGATATTCGAATAACTATACAACGTTTCACAGACTACGCTTATCCTCGTTGTATATGTAATACACATGTTACCCACTACGTTTAACTGAATTATCGATTAATAACGGCATAAAACCTTCCGCTGCACTATAAAAATCCAATTAATTCAAGCAAAGTGCAGCTCTACTAAGCATACATGCAATATAATCATCATAATTAAGGGATAATCGCTCGTCATAATATAACTTTGTTTCAATAAACATGTTGATCAGAATTATATTGTTATCACTTCACGCAGATCGTGTAAAGAATAATAAAGCAGCGATCACATATCGAACGCCGTAACGAGGAACCAAAGAACATGGCAGGTATACCAGATGTAATTTATAGAACTCATAAATAATTTTGAGAAGTTTTTTGATCGCACACTGATAGTTTCTCTCTTCTAGCTGCGATTATGGGAGGCAGTTTGCTTGGCCACGCGTATCACGTCCCACCGAGAAGGGCTCATTATTTTTGATGAAGAGCGAAGCTTTCTTAATAAGAGGCGACTGTACACAGATGCACCTTGATCGAAAAAATAAGGGAAAGTTACCTACTTGGTATACCTACGAAAAGTTCCGGATTTCAATAGTGATTTAGTATCTATTATTGAAACATTTTTATTTAAAATATTTTTCCACATTTTAATAACTGAAAATAATTAACCCTCAATTGCTGTGACAAAAATTGTCGCATAGAATCTGTGCGTGGGCTCTGAGACAGCTTGATCTAAAGATGAATAAAAGGCTCGGGTAACTCATAAAATATTGTTTCTGCACTAAATTTATGTACAATACTTTTATAAATGAGGACTCTAAAAGCCAAGGGGTATAAGTGACAAAATTGAAAATACTGAGCTCGTCTAGTGCACAGGCGATCTGGAAATAAGACTATTTGTTTGTACATAAAAAAATATAAGTTATTTTTTAATTATGTGCAGAGCTCTGGAGGTCAACTACTTAAGCATTCGAAACTTGTACCCATTGTTACCATTATTGATTAATTATAAATTTAAAATAAATTGCACACCACCTTCTTTACAACAGTTATTGAAATAAGAGTTCAAAAACCACAATGAAATAAGCAACAGTTTCATAATTATTTCAGTCAATTACTGTTGACTCAATACTTTGAACTCAATTTACTCCAAATCGAAATTTTGTCACTTGTATCCCTTGACTTCTAGGGTCCTCAATTAAAATTTGCCGATTCAGAAGTCTCTAGTGATAGTACTAAGGCTCAAAACGAAATAAAATTTTACTAGTACCTATAATTAAACTGAAAATTACAAATAATATAATACAATCACTTGTTAACTTTAAATTAAAGTCTAAGAATGCTTAAAGTGATAAAAAAACATAACACGGAATATTTAAAGTACCTTTCTAATGCAGATTAGATATGTTTCGTTCACACTATCGGTGGCATCTTCAATTGATTTATCATTTAGATCTGAAGATGTCATCGATTGTGAACGAAATATATGTAATCTGCATTAAAAAGGTATTTTAAATATTCCGTGTTATGTTTTTTTATCACTTTAAACATTATTAGACTTTAATTGAAAATTACAAGTTAAACTCTAAAAATTGAAAAAAAAAACAGCTGTTTGTGAGACCGCTATTAGCAGTTAAAGGTTAACACTACGTCGGTTGATTGCCAATATGTTTCTCTGGGTTTGTGAGTTTATCCGTGTTTCAAATTTGGGACGATTCTTAACCCATTCGGGACCATGGGTGCATCTATGCACCCTCAAAAAGAGCATACAGAATTTGTTTTAGGCATCAGTAAAAAATAAAAGTATTATTTGCTTTCTCTAATTACAGCATTTTTGTGATAGTTTAAGTGAAGTTAGCTTTTTTAAAAAAAAGTGGTACCAACCGAATAAAATTTGTGTAAAATCCGCCGGTCCCGAAGGGGTTAAACTGCACTTAAATGCTCTAAAATGCCCGTGTTTAAAAAGATGCAAATGTACACAGATACACCTTGATCGAGAAAATAAAGGACAGTTGCCTACGTGGTACCTATGAAAAGTTCTGGATTTCAGTAGTTATTTGGTATCTATAATTGAAACATTTTTATTTAAAAATATCTTTCCACCTTTTTAATAACTTTCGAAAACAATTAACAGAGAAGTGTTTTTATGCCGGTTTTTTGCCAATATGTTTATCTGTGTTTGTGAGTTTATCCGTGTTCCAAATTCTAAAAAAAGGCTTACGTTACTTAAATGCTCAAAAATACCCGTTCTTAATAAGATGCGAATGTGCACAGATGCACCTTGATCGAAAGAAATGAGAGAAAGTTACCTACGTGTACCTATGAAAAGTTCTGGATTTCAATAGTGATTTAGTATCTATAATTGATACATTTTTATTTCAAATATTTTTCCACTTTTTAATTACTGAAAATAATTAACACTGAAATAATTTTTTGGAGGTTTTTTGCCAATTTGTTTCCGAGTGTTTGTGGGTTTATCCGTGTTCCAACTTTCTGGAAATTACTTAAACCGTTCTTAAATGCTCAAAAATGCCCTTTCTTAATAAGATGCGAATGCAGACGGATCGTACACAGAATGTACTCAAATCCTTGATCAGAAAAGTCAGGGAAAGTTGCCTATGAGGTGCTTATAAAAATTTCTGGATTCCAATAGTGATTTAGTATTTGTAATAAAACATTTTTATTTAAAATAGTTTGCCACTTTTTTTATAACTGAAAATATTTAACACTGAAATGTTTTATGGCAGTTCTTTGGCAATATGTTTCTCTGTGTTTGTGCGTTTATCCATGTTCCAACTTTTGATAAAATGTTCAAACTGTACTTAAATACTCATAAATGCCCGTTCTTAATAAGATGCGAATGCACACAGATGCACCTTGATTTAGGGAAATAAGTTACCTGCGTGGTACCTATGAAATGTTCTGGATTTCAATAATGATTGAATATCTATAATTAAAACATTTTTATTTAAAATATTTTACCACTTTTTAATAACGGAAAATAATTAACGCAGAAGTGTTTTTATGTCGGTTGTTTGCCGATATGTTTGTGGAGTTTATAGGAGTTCTAACTTTTAAGAAAGTTCTTAAACCGTTCTAAAATGTTAAAAAATCCTCGTTCTTAATAAGATGCGATCGTGACACAGATGCATATTGATGGAAAAACTAAAAGAAAGTTACCTACGTGGTACCTATGACAAGTTCTGGATTTCAGTAGGTATTTAGTATCTATAATTTAAACTTTATTTATTTTTTCCCCTTTTCAATTAGTGAAAATAATTAACACTGAAGCGTTTTTCTGTCTAAAATTTTGGTTGTTTGCCAATCTATATTTCTCTGTGTTTCTCTGCGTTCCATCTTCTGGAAAATTCTTAAGTCATTCTTAAATGCTTAAATGTTCGTTATTCATAAGAAACGAATGACACGGATAGACTTTGATCGAAAATACGTATAAGATAAAGTTTATCTGCTTGGTCAAAAGCTCTGGATTATTAGATATTCGTATACGAACAACAAATGAATGGTGCAGATGCAAAAGTCACATTATACACCTTTTTAAGGTATTGACTAATTCATATCACCATGTTCGTCTTTTTAAGGCGAATCGGACTGTAATAGTAATTTGGACCATAAAAAAAAAAAAAAAAAAAAAAAAAAAAAACATATTACGGTTGAAAAAAAAAATTTGAAAATCTCGTTTTGATGCATAACTCACATTATCCAACAACTGTTTTGCTGCAAAACTCACACTCTCCAATTCAACCAATCAGGGAGGTACAGAAGGAAGAAGTAGTGTAAAATGTTGCACTAGTTTCATGACAGTGAAGAAGTTGAGCCATGTCTACTAGTAAAATTTCTGCACAAATTATTTTTAATAAATGTTTTTCGATTTTTGTTGTTTATTACCCTCCAAAATAACATAATGAAAACTAATGTTCAGATTTTTTTTTTTGGTTCTTGTTGTTTTAAATTCATAACTATTTTGGTTCATAAATAACATTACCCATAAAAGTTTGCTGCAAAACTCACATTTTCCATATTTAAATTTAAATTCTAGCTTTACCACAATTATTAGAGATTTAGGACTATGTGCAACTAGTTGTTATGGCAACAAAAATATCGCACAAAACAAATTGTGCCAATATATCATGTTTATTAATAATAATCAGTTTTTTTGCATTTTTCTAAAAACTAGGTTATGTGGAGAGTGTGAATTGTGCGTCTACACCCTTCAAATATTCATTATCTCTAATTCATCTTCTTTTATTTGCATATATTTGCTAATTTTTCAATTACTGAAAAAGTTAAGCTGAAAAGTTAAGTTAATCATTAAAGTGTTTTAATTTAGATAACGAACGAAGCGTTCTTAATAAGAATCGAATGTAACAGATACACGCTGATAAAAATAAATAAATAAATAAATAAATAAAATAAGTGAAAGCTAACAACGAGGCCGGACATTTTGAATTGTTATATTGATGGATGGTTTTTGGATTTATATTCGTATACAAAACAAACACCAAATATTCAATGTATGAATATTGACATATATTCATACATTGTATTCATACAATGTATTCATACAATGTATTCGTACAATGTATGAATTTTGGCATATATGTATTGACATATATAAATGAATTACAATATTTTTTAAAATTATTATTTGCATATTTATTTGTACTTTTCAATTGCTAAAAATATTTAATAGTAAAGTGTCTAACTAGAGAGTTGTGTAAAGTGTGTTTTTGAGCATCGAAAGATTGATTCAGTGACCGATTTTCCCGTTTTATTTCTTTTTTCTCAAAAACTATTTTAGGTATCGGAATGCTACAAACTACAGATTGTAGAAAGAATAATAATTTATAAATCTTAGTTAGACCCTTCATTCGCCGTAAGATTCCTGAAAAGGGATCAGTTAGTTGCTTGATCTGTTGGTTTTTCTCTGTTTTATCAAAAACTATATTTTAGATATCGGAATGCGACAAACTTCACATTGTAGATATAATTATCATTTATAAATCTTCATTAAACCCTTCATTCGCCGTAAGATTCCTGAAAAGGGATCAGTTAGTTCTCGAGTTTTTGAGCATTGAAGGTTGATTGGTTGATTCTCCCGGTTTTTCCTTGTTTTCTCAAAAACTATATTTTAGACATCGGAATGCGGCAAACTTCATATTGCAGATATAATTATAATTTATAAATCTTCATTAGACCCTTATATCGCTGGAAGATCCCTTAAAATGGATCAAATATAGTTCTCGAGTTTTTGAGCATTGAAAGAATGGGTGGTTGATTGATTCTCCCGGTTTTTCCTGTTTTCTCAAACAATATTTCAGATATCGAAATGCGACAAACCTCAGACTGTAGCTAGAATTATCATTTATAAATCTTAATTAGTCCTTTCATTCACCGTAAGATTAACTAAAATTGACCAATTTGTTCCCGAGTTTTCGCGTATGGAAAGATTGGTTGATTGATTGGTTCTCCCGATGTTTCCTTGTTTCCTCAGAAACTATATTAGATGTCGGAATGTGACAAATTGCAGATTGTAGCCAGAAACATTCTCTATCTGTCCCTGATAAGTTTAATGTTTTTATATGAAACTGTTTCTCAGCCTATTCCGAATTTTTTTTAATCCAGACTTTTTTTAATGTTATTTTTGACAGTAGGTTGTCTAAATAGTCGAATGAACTTAGAAATAGGCATTTTTGTGAAAATCTCAGACAGACACCCCAATTTTATCTATTAGTATAGATTTTACTGACGTGTTTTATGACTATCGTTTGTTTCATTGCCAGTTTGCCTCTCTGTGTTTCTGTTTTTGATTTGTTTGCGTTTGAACTTTCGGGAAAATGCTTAAAGCTATCTCCGATGCTCAATAAAGATCGTTTTCGATGAGAAGCGAATATGCACGAATGCACACCTTGATCGAAAAAATAAGAGAAACTTGGTCAAAAGATTTAGATTAAATCTTCGTATGCATATAAACAAGAAACATTCAATGTCTTTAATTAAACATTTCTTTCCACTTTACCTTGACCGAAAGTGTAATCTTAAAGTGTTTGCAGATTTATAGTTTGTTTTTTTACCAGCCTATTTCTCTTTGTTTGTTTTGTAGCGGCCCCATAACAATCTGGCGGTTCAATTCCCAAGATTCATAAATTGTTGGGGCTTCATTTCTTGTGGATCCTTAGCACATAACACAGAAATTAACAATAAGGACAATTTATTTAAAATCAATAGTAGAGGACTTTGGCAGTGAATCAGGTCCAGTTAACTTAAAGATGATCAAATTACAAGCTCAAGTACTAAAATAATGAGAGGGGAATAATGCTAACTCCAAAAAATTGTCTAAATGCTGCGTAAAATAAAATGAACACGTGGCTTGTATTCCAGAACATAATTGAAGTTCATCTCAGCGTACTATGAAAATGTCACTAGTAATTCTGAAATAGTACTATACACAATATTACTAGAAAGTATAGCAATGATGCCAAGTTTAAGGGAATCCCGTGGATGCCAATGTACTTTTATTTGAAGTTTTAAACTCAATACCTTACCACGTAGTCAAGCACTCAGCTGAAGAATCTTATTTCAAACTCAGTCAAAATGGAATGTCACTTGCTATTGGTACGTGGATGGCTCGATGAAACCTCGAAACTAATCTTAATTTTCCACAAGGGACGAGATCCAACAAAATCCATTGCATCTAACTTCTACCGCTATATTTATACTAGCTAGACGACCACAGAAACTTAATTAAGGTGTCATCTCTCGAAGTAACTGTGAAAATCATATTCTTCGAGATTCAACCACACTTTGCGAAACTAAAAGAAATGACATAATAGTGACTCGTTCACACACAAATGTTAGAATCAGGACACCAAATTCACACACAAAACTCAGTAATCCATTTAACCCTAAACTACCTCATGAGAGTAGCTAGGCTCTTATGCTACAGTTTTTTCTTGTAGAGAGCTCTCCTTTATTTTTTCGATCAAAATGTAGCTGTGTATATTCAATATTTTTAACGAATCATCCACTCTTTGTCAAAACTAAAAACATTTCTATACATAATGTTATTTTACTAATTGAAAAGTAGAAAAAATATTTAAATATGAGAAGTTGAAAAATAGATATTGAATATTTGGTGTTTGTATATGAATATTTAATCTAGAACTTTTAACCACGTAGTTAACTTTCTCTATTTTTTTTTTTTTTTTTTGATCTACCTGTGTACATTCACTTCCTTTTAAAAATGCGACGGTTTTCATAAAAAATAACGAGTCCTTCTCACGGATAACTGTAAAAATAACAATTTTCAATATAAAATGGGTGAGGTTCGAACCCGTTGTATCCACCTGTTACATATTACCTCTACGTACATTTAGGTGTACGCGTCCCACAGGTTGGGATCTATTGGTATAAGGGAGTCTTTATAGAATCTATCTAACAATCAAAAGATTTTATCACGTTCTGGGTTTCTAACAGATTACACCTTTTAAAAGCGATAACAAATGTAAATATTTACTACGACAACATAATTTGTCTTGTTCATATAGTTCATTACATTTCATCTATCGCTTTAGCTTTCTCTGAAACATCATTTCGAAATACCACTTCATATCTCTTCTTTCCCATTAAGGTCTCAAACCTTACACGAATCCCTACTAAACACTTTCCTCGGTACATAAATGGAACACTACAAACCAACAAATAACATCATGGCGAAAAAAAACACACACAAACAAACAAAAAAATGTCTCACGCACATCTAAGAGAAAGTAAAACCTTCCTTAATTGATTCATTCTCCATCTCTCTTCGGCGCTGCGCAGCAACTCAACTCCACTCTCATCCTAGACGGCAATGGGTGCAAAACATACACACAGAGAGAGCTGGAGAGTCCATCATCGGTTCCCAAGTGTCATGTGAGCTGCGATGGCCATAAAAAAGATGAGAGCCCGACTCAACAAGTCCACATCGTAATCCCTTAATGCCGGCGTTATGTCCCCTGGTCGGCCATTCTCGTCGCCGGGCACTACCTCAGGATTAGAGGACCCCTTCATGTCACTCCAGAGTGCCATTCGGTTGTCTACAAGAAGATGGACGCTTGTTTGGGCGAGTTATCTTCCAAAAGCAGAAACGTAATGGAGGGGATATGGAAAAAAAAAAAAAAAACAAGAAAAGATAAATAAAACACGAAGAGATTGTTCTGGGGCGCAGAAAAAGTCCGATCTCAATATCCATAATCCTAAAATAACTAGCATAAGAAGGAAATACACTAATTTGTTTCCTCCATAAAAATACTACTAGAACAAGTCTATATTTTATATCCCCTGTATATATTCTCGGGTTTATTTAATTAGTAAACTTAGCGTACAGAACATAGGGCTTACGAAAATGGAGTATAATAATAGTAATGAAACACGCATATTTCGTTTACGGAATTTCTCTTACGAGATTCTGGGCTCCCCAAACTGTTAATTTCCTTTTCCTTGTATTTATTATTATATTTTTTAAATAGGTAAAATAGTAAATTGTATTTACATATTTTTCAATAAAAAAAGAGATTTAAAATTTTGATTTTTTATATGATAAGGATATATACAGGGTATCCCAAAAATATTGATTGAAATATGTTTCAAATTTTACTTGTTTGAGATACTTGAGATACTTATACAATGTCATATGTAACACTGATAAAAATAAAGTAGACTTTAAGATAATTTTGATGAAACAGTATTGTCATTAATTTTCAAAAAGTGACATTTGAAATTTTTATACGGTCCCTGGGTTGTAGTTAGAAAAATTTATCTGTAGTTACGAACTATCCGGGCCAGGAGATAGATTGTCAAAAGTGATTGACAATTGCCAATCTTGTTTATCTTTGCCAAACATGTTCAAAACAGTAATTCACCATTATTAAATACATAACATTCTTAAAAATGATAAATAACGTAAAATAAATAAATAAATAAAATATAATAAATGAACAATAACAAATAAATAACAAAAAAACTATAAACTATAATAAACAAGCGGATAAGTGTGATCGAAGATCCCACAAAGGGTTTCGTTTAATATTCCTTTCAAAACATTTTATCCTTTCTTTAATAAATCCAAATAAATTTCATTTTCAAAAAAAAAAAAGTCATGTTTTTTATAAGAAAAAATTTACCGGTCTATTTTTTTCGTTTTTTCGAAAATCTGAACCGGTTCGATAGCGGACGAAGCCCGCTATTATACTCTGTCATAATAATATCTGTCATGTGGACTAAATGCGATATTAAAAAAAAATCAATTTCAAAATTAAACATGTTGTATAGTGACTTTCAAAATGTTAAAGTATGCCAATATTTACATAATCGGGTTTTTATCATGATTCAATACGTTCCTCAAACTCATGTGACGTTATATTCACCTGTTGACGTCATATCTTAATCCTTTCTTTGTTACTCATATTGATACTCTCTTTGTATTATTCTCAAACATTTGAAAAAGTCCCTTAAACTTCCAATATGACGTCAGATTAATTTTCTTTTTAATTTTCTAATGACATCATATTAACCTGCTTTCTGTTACACATACTCATACTACTTGTAATATTGAGAAGTGTCTGAAAATTATTGTTTTATTACCAATATAACGTCATATTAATCTTTTTTACAATTGGTGAAACTTTTTATTTCATTTTCATTTTTCACGTGGAAATATTTCAATAAAAAATTAATTATCGTAGAAATAATTTTACTGTGGATTTTTAATTGTTGGCAACTGCTATAACGAAAGATGTTTAAATTTAACAGGAAAAGGCTGTTAGATTTTTGGTTTTCTATCTCTCTATATTAAAACAATACTATTTTTTTTATTTTATCATTTTCAGTTTCATTGTAGGTATTCAACTATAAGTACACAAAATTTCAAGTCCGTAAGTTATATAGCTTCTGGGAAGCGGCTCTCTGACGGACAGACAACAAATCGGGACGAATAAGGACCGGAACTCCCCGAAAATTCATAAAATTCAAAGCATCATAACTAAGTGAATTTTGATAGTAGAAGAATGGAGTTTTTTCCGTTGTACTTCTCAAAGCAAGGAAAAAAAAAATTCTAAGTATAACTTATAGGACCTAAGGACCGTATACAAATTTAAAAAGCGTAACTTTTTGAAAATTAATGGCAGGATTATTTTATCAACTTAATCTTAATTCTTTCCTTATCCTGAACACTGTTGCAATTTAGGTACTTACGTATTATCCGAGCCAGGTAGATAGATCGCCAAAAACGGTTGTCAATCGCCAATCTTGTTCAAAACGGTAATTTAGTGTACATTTAATAAATACATAAAATCGTTCAAAATGATAAATAATATAAGCGCAAACTAAAATAATACAAAACAGTAATTTAGTATACATTTATTAAATTACATAAAAACAAATTGACTTTTGTAGCAATAAACGATATTAATGATGGTAGTTTTATTTCCAGTGGTTTGTTATGCCCACAAGAATGAATGGTAATAGAAATATTATGTAATATAAATATATCGGAATCAATGAACATAATATATTACCAGAGGGCCCGTGCGAGGATTTCGCACTGAAATCTAATATTTTTTAGGTACTTCTCTATTATGCTGTCGACCACTTTTCATAACAAAAAACTATCGCCAAATTGTAAGATTAAACGCCAAAAATGCAGTCCCATTTACTTGATGTCAGAAGCATTATACGTGTTTGTTAAATCATCAAGTGGTTTTTAATTCGAGATTTGCGTGTATTTTTCATTATGTTTTACTGGTTTATTAGTTATTTCATTAATTAAAATAACAATTGTGTCCTTAAATTCTTATATTTTATTTATTTATTTTGATATTCCAATGGCAACTTTCTCCCGTTTATTTGGCGATAGTTTTTTGTTATGAAAAGTGGTCGACGGGATAAAAGAGAAGTACCATTTTTTATCAATATGTAATAGTTATTAGATGCAGGTTTAAACTTCTAAAGAAAAAGCAAGGATAAAAATATCTGTAAACAACATTTAGTTGTTAGTCAATCCAGAATATCATCTAATTTATTCCATCAAAGTTAGAGTAAAAACTGATCCAAGATTGCTAAAGGCACGCGCGAGAAAAAAAAAATTAACAATCGTATTTTAACTGCATTAGAGGATGACGTCATCCGCTTCGGGAAAAACATGGGACATAGAAATATAAATCTAAACATTTCAATTTAAATTTCGCTTTTTAATCATAAATATAAAATAAACCCGTGCGGTGTTTTTTATAATAATTGCTGAGCATCATATAATGTGGTATTTTATTTTTTTTGGCAACAATGTTTTGAGGAAAACCTTTCATTTCATTTAGGAAAACAATGCCGATTTAATTTTTAATTATCAGCAATTTTTAATCGAAGACATGTTTTAACGAAATGTTAAGTGTGCTATGTCAGAAGAGTTTTCAAAATCCTTTCATATGCTATCTCATTCGTCGTTCTGTGTTTCGTATTTTCAGAAAAAAAGGGATGTTGACAGGAGAAATAATATATATGATATCTATGCTATATCATATGTAGTCGGTATATAAATACTTCTGCAACTGTCTTTAATATGGGAACTATATAATATTGACGATAGGACAACAAACTCTGCTATTTGGGTAAATAGCTGAATGACTACTTCTGGGATGGAGTTTTTTGTGTTAATTTCCTTCTTTCTTCCTGCTTAATAGTATGTACTAAATAGAAGACTTGCCAACTTCGAATTTTCAAGCTGTAGTTATGTTGCCGTTAGCTTTAACATAATGTAAAGCTTGTAATTTGAAAGCGATGGTATGGTATAGCTTGTCCTTTTTCCTATTGTTATTGCACATTGTTTGAAAACAAAATAAACGCAAATTAAGCAGTACACAAGCTGTTCTCTTTCTTTTTAGGGTTTCGTTCATCTCACGAAACACTATTATCCCCGCTCCGTTGTCTGTCTGTCACAGAGCCATTCTCAAAAACTATATAACTTACAGAGTTGAAACTTTGTGTATATAGCTGAATTAAAGCTATGAAGAGCTCAAAATATTAAAATTTGAAAAATTCGTATTATTTTAATAAATAGAGATAAAAAAAAAAAATGCTAACAGCCTTTTCCTTTTAAATTTAAACATTTTTCTTTATAGCAGATGCCAAGAATTAAAAATCCACGATGAAATTCTTTCCACAATAATTAATTTTCTATCAGACGATTTCCACGTGAAAAACGAAAATGAAATAAAAAGTTTCACCAATTGAAAAAAACGATAAATATGAAATAAAATTGATTGACGTCATAGTGGTAATAAAACGGAAAATGTGTAAGATTTCTCAATAATACAAGGAGTATGAGTATGTGTATGTACACAAAGCAGATTAATTTCACGTCATTAGAGAATTAAAAAGAAAATCTGACGTCATATTGGAAGTTTAACGAATTTTTCAGATGTTTGAGAATAATACAAAGCGAGTATCAATTTAAGTAATAGAGAATAGTAAATGTATGAGTTTGAGAAACATATTAAATCGGGATAAAAATCCGATTATGGAAATATTCGCATATTTTAACACTTTGAAGGTGTACAATCTGTTTAATTTTAAAATTATTTTTTTAAATATCGCATTTAATCCGCATGACGGATATTATTATGACAAAATATAATAGCGGACTGGTTTAGATATTCGAAAAAACGAAAAAATAGACCGGTAAATTTTTACTTTATAAAAAAAGACTTTTTTTTTTTTCTAAATGAAATTTATTTGAATTTATTAAAGAAAGGATAAAGTGTTTTGAAAGAAATATTAGACGAAACCTTTTGAGCGATATTCGATCACACTTACCCACTTGTTTTTAATTACTAATAATCACTAGTAATATCATATTTCCGGTGTCGATAAATATTTTAATGCAAAGTTTCTAATATTTGAAAGTATATATTACGGATAACTTAATTTTATGGTGAAATATAGTGTAAAAATATAAGAGAATATACGGAAATTTGGTTCGAGTTATTTTTCTTATATAAGCCAGGATCTTTGCAGATTTTTGTTTTCGAATTTCTAGTTTTCTGTTGTTAAAATAGTATGGGGCGAATTATACACGAGACATAACTTTCTTCGTTTTTCATAATCAGAAAAACCCGAGTGCGTATTATGCATGAGTAAGTATGCATGTGTTCCAAATTAGAGGGATCTCATTACCTACCATTTCCCAACCATTTCTCAACCCTACAATTTCGAACTCTACCATTTGCCATTCATTTGTAATCATTGCAATGCACGTAGTTCTTTAAACATAACTCACTTGACGGAATAGGCTAAAATTCTGTATTTTTAGCTTATTTAAAGAGGTGTTCAAGAAAAGTAAAAAAAAAATATATATATTCTTCGAATTTATGGCACTAGAACCAGAATACCTGAAAATGCCAAGCTTGTAGAAATGAAAAGTAGTACTCGTTATTGTTGTAGAAAGAGTTGAGTTGGATAACAAGGAAAATGAGAACTTTCGGAACAATCTTAACTTGAAAATTATTCTCATTACTTATTTAGTCAGTGGGTAGCTTAGGTTGTGTTCTCAAATCCAAACTTGATACTTTCTGACACAGTTTCTAATTCATTTTTGTTCACAAACGTATCAAATTGACAGGTGCTCTTAATAAGAAACTATGTAATTGGAAATGTTTTTCTCAGAAAAGCAACAGATTTTTCAGGAAATGCTCTAAAAGTTGGCATTTTGGACCGAATTTTCGGACGCAACAGCGCAAGAAAGGGAAAAAAACTGCCATTCTACGACAATTGCTTATAATAACTCCAGACGTAATTCATTTATCGAAAAACGGAAAAAATGTAAAAATGTTCGATTATGACACTTCAGTAATCACTACTGCAAGTATTATGTTTGTTTACAAATGAGTCAGAAAATGTGTCAGAAAGTTTTCCATTAAAAACACCAATTAAAATAATATAAGACAGACATGAGTACACATAAAATAAAAATTTTATAAAAAAATATATACTTAAAAACAGTTAAAAATACAAAATAGTAGACGTTTCGCCAAGCGACACGCAAGGCATCATCAGTACAAAAACAATCTATTGCATAACAAACCACAGAACAAGGAAAAGGAAAGGTTTGAAATCAAGGAAAGTTGAAGTTATTTTAAAAACAGATAATATTCATTAGGGACAGAACGAGCTTCATTCAACGTCTGCGATCGCAATTGAGTGAACCAACTCTCAAGGAGTAATCGACCATGGTAGCTAATGAATGTCCCTAATGAATATTATCTGTTTTTAAAATAACTTCAACTTTCCTTGATTTCAAACCTTTCCTTTTCCTTGTTCTGTGGTTTGTTATGCAATAGATTGTTTTTGTACTGATGATGCCTTGCGTGTCGCTTGGCGAAACGTCTACTATTTTGTATTTTTAACTGTTTTTAAGTATATATTTTTTTATAAAATTTTTATTTTATGTGTACTCATGTCTGTCTTAAATTATTTTAATTGGTGTTTTTAATATTTTTCACATTCAGACGTTAAAATGTATACATTTTGCAAAGTTTTCCATTGTTGAGCGGGGGAAAATGATTTTTTGAGAACCGCCTTAAAATATCTTACTTGGCTTATGCAAAGAAGATAAAAAAAAAAAAAAAAAATCTTAACATTAAGCATTTTTTAAAACAGAGAAAACGTACTAATTACTTAGTTTAAATACTCAAATTCATAAGAAAATTTTCTACTTGTGCACTTCATAAAATTTTATCCGCACATTCTACTAATAATCTTTTTTTTAATTTAATTTAATTTAATTTTTTTTTTATTATTTTATAGGAAAACGCAAAATTATGGCGATTGTCATTTTTCTAGAATTTTATTATATAAGTCATTTTATTAAAAAAATTCCTTGAAAAAAAATGTCACAGTAAAATCATAATATGTAAATGTAGGGTGTTACTTGATATTTAGTATCGTCATTCTTTGTTTATTGGTTTATTATTATTATTATTATTATTATTATTATTATTATTATTATTATTATTCAATTATTCATTTTTAGTAATTCCGTATTTTTATGTCATTATAAAAAAAAAGAAAAGAAAAAACAACTTTTTTCAACATTATAGGTGGTGTTAGATATTTAATATTTTTATTCTTCGTTTATTGGTTGTATTATTACTATTATTATTATTATTCATTTATTCATTTTTCATAATAATATTCTGCATTTCGTATGTGATTGTTTTTTTTTTTTAAATTCTTTTATAGCATACTTTTTATATTTTTAAAGAAATAAACAGCTTTTTTTTTCAATATCAAAAAATGCAAAAATTGGATATTATTGATATTTAGTAATCTTTATTCATTTATTGGTTTTATTATTATTATTATTATTATTATTCATTTTTTATTTTTAATAATAATATTCTGTATTTAGTATGTGATTATTATTTTTTTAATTGTATTTTAGAATTCTTTTTTATTTTTTTAACGAATAAAACAGCTTTTTTTCAATATCATACCATGCATACCAAATTCTTATGGAGAAATAAACCTAAGTATTTAACACATTTCAAGCAAAATTAACTTTATTTTGATGCGAAAATGAGGTAGAATGGCAATCTTTGTTGTGACTGCTGCTAAATTTTTAATATTGAATGACGTTCTTTGCAAAATTTAGAAGTGATTAATGATCTTTAAATTTATTATGGGGTGATAAATATATCACCTAAAGTCAGTCAGTTGCGCGTTTGATCTGGCAAAAGAATGTCTTTCCATTCAGTGATTAAAAGAACTGGCGTGATGAGAGATGCAGTTAATTCATCGAATCTAACGCTCCGATTTCTACAGAATATGCATTTGATAATTTTGTTGTTGCATTTGATAAGTTTGTTGTTGCATTTGGTAAGTTTGTTGTTGCAGCAAATTCATAAAACTATTTATTTACGCCGATTTTATTTGCGTTCCAAAACAAGGCCAATATTAATAAATATTTATTAATTTTTATTTTAAAAAACGAGAAATATAAATTAAACATTTCAGTAATATCCTTTTAATCCAAAATTTAATGCATTGTTAACCATAATGGTATGCAAAATTTAAAAAAAGCTGGAAAATAGGTACTGCTTTGAAAATACTTGAATATCGGATTGCCATCGACAGTAAACTTGTTTGCAACTTTTAAGCAAAATCGATCTGTTAGATATGTGATTTCAATCGAAAATGTAAAAGGTTGTTTTTGCTCCTGAAGCTTGTCCCTGATTCAGTACGGCCTGGAAATATTGAACTGTCATCAACAATGAACTTATGTACAAAATTTGAACAGAATCGTTTCGTTTGATACTAGATTTCAATCAAAAACATAGAAAAATACAATTATCTCTGGACCATGCCCCTGATGAAATACGGCCCTGACAATACATGAATATTGCAGTGTTGTGGACAACATGTTTGCAACATTTGAGCAAAATCGATTTATTAGATATGTGATTACAATCAAAATCGTAAAATAAAGATTTTACCTAAGGACTATCTCTTGATGAGGAACTACTTTTTCGGAAGTACTTGAATATTGAATCATCACTGACAGTGAACTTGTTGCAAAATTTGAGCAAAGTCATTTCGTTAGGTATGTGATTTTAATCCAAAATTTAATGCATTGTTAACCATAATGGTATGCAAAATTTAAACAAAGCTGGAAAATAGGTACTGCTTTGAAAATACTTGAATATCGGATTGTCATCGACAGTAAACTTGTTTGCAACTTTTAAGCAAAATCGATTCGTTAGATATGTGATTTCAATCGAAAATGTAAAAGGTTGTTTTTGCTCCTGAAGCTTGTCCCTGATTCAGTACGGTCTGGAAATATTGAACTGTCATCAACAATGAACTTATGTACAAAATTTGAACAGAATCGTTTCGTTTGATACTAGATTTCAATCAAAAACATAGAAAAATACAATTATCTCTGGACCATGCCCCTGATGAAATACGGCCCTGACAATACATGAATATTGCAGTGTTGTGGACAACATGTTTGCAACATTTGAGCAAAATCGATTTATTAGATATGTGATTACAATCAAAATCGTAAAATAAAGATTTTACCTATGGACTATCTCTTGATGAGGAACTACTTTTTCGGAAGTACTTGAATATTGAATCATCACTGACAGTGAACTTGTTGCAAAATTTGAGCAAAGTCATTTCGTTAGGTATGTGATTTTAATCCAAAATTTAATGCATTGTTAACCATAATGGTATGCAAAATTTAAACAAAGCTGGAAAATAGGTACTGCTTTGAAAATACTTGAATATCGGATTGTCATCGACAGTAAACTTGTTTGCAACTTTTAAGCAAAATCGATTCGTTAGATATGTGATTTCAATCGAAAATGTAAAAGGTTGTTTTTGCTCCTGAAGCTTGTCTCTGATTTAGTACGGCCTTGGAAATATTGAACTGTCATCAACAATGAACTTATGTACAAAATTTGAACAGAATCGTTTCGTTTGATACTAGATTTCAATCAAAAACATAAAAAATACAATTATCTCTGGACCATGCCCCTGATGAAATACGGCCCTGACAATACATGAATATTGCAGTGTTGTGGACAACATGTTTGCAACATTTGAGCAAAATCGATTCATTAGATATGTGATTTCAATAAAAATCGTAAAATAAAGATTTTACCTATGGACTATCTCTTGATGAGGAACTACTTTTTAGGAAGTACTTCAATATTGAATCATCACTGCAGTGAACTTGTTTGCAAAATTTGAGCAAAATCATTTCGGTAGGTATGTGATTTTAATCAAAAACGTAAAAGAATATGTTGCCCCTTTATGAGGTACGGCCCGGAAAATATTTTACTCTCAATAACAATAAACTTGTGTACAAAATTTGACCAAAATCGATTCGTTCGACAGCAATCAAAAATATAGAAGAATATTATTGCACCTGGACCATGTTCTTGATGTACGGTTCTGACAATACATGAATATTGCACGTTGTGGACAACTTGTGTGCAACATTTGAGCGAAATAGGTTCATTAGATATGTGTTTTCAATCAAAATCGTAAAAGAATGATTTTTCACCTTCCCCTGATGAAGTTCGACTTGGAAAATATTGCACTGTCATCAACAATGAACTTGTGTACAAAATTTGATCAAAATCGGCTCGTTTGATATGTGATTTAAATCAGACACATAGAAAAATATCATTGCCCTAGGACCCTTCTCCTGATGAAATACGGTCTTGTCAATGCATGGATGTTGCATTGCTGTGGACAACTTGTGGATAACGTTTGAGCAAAATCGGTTCGTTAGCTATCTGATTTCAATCAAAATCGTAAAAGAATTATTTTGCCTCTGGATTCCCTCTTGATGAGGTTACTGCCTTGGAAATACCTGAATAATGAATTGTCCTCGACAGTGAGCTTGTTTGCAAAATTTCAGCAAAATCAACTCATTAGATAATGTGATTTCAATCAAAAACGCAACAGAAAATTTTTGCTCCTGGAACTTTTGCACGTCCCTGAAAATATTGCACTCTCATGAACAATGAACTTGCGTACAAAATTTACGAAAAATCGGTTCGCAATGATACCAATCAAAAACATAACAGAACATCATTGCTCTTGGATTTTGTCCCTGATGAAGTACGGCCCTGAAAATACACGAATATGATATTGCTGTGGACAACTAGTATGCAACTTTTGAGCAAAAGCGGTTGGTTAGATATGTGATTTCAATAAAAGTTGTAAAATAATGATTTTACCTTTGGATTCAAATCTATTTCCAATCCTCATAAATGAGGTACTGCCTTGGACATACTTGAATATTGAATTGTCCTTGACAGTCAACTTGTTTCGAATATTTGAGCAAATTCAATTCTTGAAATATGTTATTTCAATCAAAAATGCAAGAGAATGTTTATTCTTCTGGAGCTTGCCACTGATGAGGTACAGCTCTGTAAGTATTGCACTCTCCTAAACTATGAGCTTGTGCGCAAAATTTGAGCAAAATCGGTTCATTCGATACATGAATATTTTATTGTTGTGGACAACTTGTGTGAAACATTTGAACAAAATCGATTCGTCAGTTATGTGATTTGAATCGAAAACGTAAAATAATGTTTTTGCTCCTGGACCCTGCCCTTAATGAAGTACGGCCCTGACACTACATCAATAATGCATTGTTGTGGGCGACTTGTGCGCATTTGCACAAAATCGG
The DNA here is from genome assembly GCA_963931845.1 of Maratus michaelseni. Classification (NCBI taxonomy): domain Eukaryota; kingdom Metazoa; phylum Arthropoda; class Arachnida; order Araneae; family Salticidae; genus Maratus; species Maratus michaelseni. Next base: position 109,913,160 of record OZ007595.1, read on the forward strand.
TTCGTTAGATATGCGATTTTCAATCGAAAACGTAAAAGGATGTTTTTGTCCTGGAGCTTGCCTCTGATAATGTATGCACTGAAAATATCGTGCTTTCATCAACAATGAACTTGTATACAAAATTTGCACGAAATCGGTTCGTTTCATATGTGATTTCTGTCCTCTGGACCTTGCTGCTGATGAAGTAAGGCCGCAAAATACATGACTATTTATTGTATTGTTTGGACCATTTGCGTGCAACATTTGAGTAAAAGCGGTTCGTTAGATATGTGATTTCAATTGAAAATGTAAAAAAAAAAAATTATTTTGCCTGCGGATTCAATCTCTGTTGAGGTACGGCATTGATAATACATAGATATTACGCTGTCATCGATAGTGCACCTGCGTACAACATATGAGGAAAATCTGCTCGACGGAAATGGGGCTAAAATGAGATAGAGGGATTTGACCTAGCCGTCCAGACAGACATAAAATGAAGTCAGAAACATGTGATAGTCTGCATCTAAATATATAACCCACGGTAGGTGTGGCCAACCACGTGCCCATCGACCTCTTCTGTTGCTCCTACGAAGCCTCTATAAATTTAGAAATTCATATGCATAAATATCTATTTTTTATTCCCGAATAGTAATTGATTTTGATAGAAAAAAGTAGGATGTTCTGTATCTGTACAAAAAAAAAAAAAAAAAAAAATATGCTAAGAACAAACGACTGAAAGCTTGAGTCTCAAAGAGAATATGCAAAGACAATGCACCAATCGACAACATTTTTCAGCTTTGCATTGGTTTTATTCTGTGTATCTTTGATAATTGTGTAGAAACTTTGTCTTTCTTTGCTCATGAAAATTTTCATAAATATACATCTATGATCATTCAGTATTTATATACGTGAAATTGCATATGTTTATGTAAGGTGCAGGCCATACACATTAATATAAATAAATATGTGTGTATGACGGTGAGAGGAATGCGCCCTCCGAGATGATTATACAATTCAAATGTGTACTTTATAGCAAAAAGGTTGCTAACTCCTGACCAACGGCTTAAGATAACGCTATATGATATATATAAGCATATCCCACAGAACTACATTTGGAAATCTACACATTTACATCTACTATATCTAAACCTACATATACTCCATCCCATTTACAACTGCACATCTACACATTTAGACCTACACCTTTACACACTTACATCTACTCATCTCTAACCTCGTAAGTGATTACAATTTTTTTTTTAATTGATTTAACTAAAAGTTTATTAAATATAGAGAGTGATTCAAAATAATGGACTTAATTTCACAGGCATGTATTTTCTGTATGCATTATATGGGAATAATGGAAATTTCATTTGATTATTTACTTACATTATAGTTCATAGATATTTAATCTACCCCTTTAAACTGTGCGGATAACATTTATACCAGTGGTTCTTAAACTGTAGTCCGCGGACCCATGGGGGTCCTTGAGCTCAAAGGACTATGAATGTTTAATGTTTCTAATGTGGACTATGAATGTTTAATGGTGGAGCTCAGAGCTCCACCAACGAAACTAAATTTTATTTATTTAATGTCAAGAGTATTTAACATTATCATTCTCAAATTTTGAGCCATTCTAACCCTATGAAGATTTAAGAGAACGTGCATGTATACTTTTTTGGACTGATTTTGACCCAAGGAACTAAAATAGTGTCAAAAGGGAATGTTACCATTTAAAAAATAGAAGTTGGTACATGTAGACGACCGCTTATGCAATTAATGCATTCATATTCAAAAACATTATTCAGAATATAGTGAAACTTCGTTGCGATTTTATTGTAAACGATCTGCGGTAAAGGCTTGTGTACAGTTTTTTATGAAATAATCTACACTTGTTTTTATATTATATACTTATAACTTGCGTCACTGAGTTCACTGTGTGGGTATGATACGGTTTTTTAGATTATCTTGTAAAGGCTTGTGTATATTGTTTTTATATCTACGAAAAACAATTGTTGAAATCAACCTGAGTCGACCCAGATTTATGGATACGCGTTTCAAACATTGAATCTAGTGTACATCTAGTGTCAAAGAAACAGCGACGTTCTTCCAATAGCAAATAGTGAAAAACATTTTTAACTATTTTTCCAATTAATGTAGCTCTTTTTTTTTTTTTTTTTTTTTTTTTTTCAAATCTGTAAACAAACTTAAGATTGGAGCAAATTGTGTAGTAAAACATAGATTTTATATATTAAAATAATTTTATATATTGTATAAAACAAAATATTGTTACGGAGTCCGTCAAAAAGCTTATCACATCAAAGGGTTATCCTCAAAATCACAAAGTTTAAGAAACGCTGATCTAGACAATTACTGAATTAATTTTGCACCCAATAATGAATACCTTGCATCTCTGAGTTCACTGCGGATGTGATACGTTTTTTTAGATTATCCAAAGTTGTTGTTGTTGTCATACAATCAGTATTGAAAATTTAGCTAATTTTTAAAAGTACAACTATTTCCAAATAGTAATATTTGCTTTATTTGATGACAAATATTCCGTGATTAAAAAATTAGATGTTAAATACACAGTTTCGTTTAAAAATTCTTACAAGAAATATTATGGCTTTACTGAACTCACGAATGCAAAATATCTTGTATTGCATAGTAGCTATCTCGCTCACAGCCGTATCCCCTGTGTAACAGACGAGATTAATTAGCGCTATAATGGTAGTATTTAAAAACTTTAGAGCACACACTTTTTCAAATGATATGTGGCTCATTCACATACAATCAGTATTGAAAATTTAGCTAATTTTTAATTACAACTATTTCCAAATAGAAATATTTGCTTTATTTGATGACAAATATTCCGTGATTAAATAAACCGGAAATTATTTTTCGGAAATAGTGGCATTCAAAAAGTCGTTAAATTGGCAACATTGCATACAATGTATGTTTCGGAAGATGTGGTCATGTGAAATTGAGTCTATCTCTTTAAAGCGCATTGAAATTTTAAATTAAGGTATCTTCCATTATCGGAGCATCCTATAAATTTTGGTAGCAAATCTTTAAAAAAAATATATTGAACAACGACTACTAACTGGCAAATAAATTTCATGATTTTAAGCCATGTATAAAAATATAAATCAGTGATATTTAGTATGTTTATTTTATTTATTTATTATTTATTGTTATTTTAACGACATTTAGTTATAAAAAAAAAGACATTTTTCTATTAAGATATCCGACTTTACTTCCAACACTCATTATTTTAAATAAAGCAAAAATGGATATAATAATGATTGTTTCAAATGGAACATATATAAAATCTATATGCAAAAGATAGTTCTATTTGTTAAATGTTTTTGTTTTAATTTTTATGCAATTTTTTTTAACTTTTTAAAATTTAAGGAAAATTAATGCAAGATTTGATATTTACCAGAAATGTCCTAATGGTAAAAAATAATGATAGTTAATCCACTTTTTTCAATAACTATGCAATTTCAATTACTCATAATGTAATAATGTGTATAATCTAAATAATAGAATAAAGACCTTTAGAGATATGCCCTTTCAAATTCTCCTTTTAATAATTTTTAGTACAATTTCTGGATGTTAATTTTTTAAAATATCTCTAAAATGTCACGAAATTCTCAAATATTTAAGCCAATAATTAATTAATTGGCAAATTACATGAATTATATGCGTTCAATTTTATATAAATATAACCATAACTTTTTGAAATAGAACATATTTCGTAAATAATTGTTCATAAAGATAATGGTTTTTAGAAATCACATTTAAATTTTATATTTCTGCAAAGCTATTAGAAACATTTGTCTCAAGTTCTTAAAGCTTTTCGGATTTATACGTTTTATCATTCCTTAAGGCTGCTCCTTTTATCCAAATTGGCTATTTTCTTATACATTTCTCAATTCATATCTGTTCGCAAACGCATGAAATTGGATATGCTCTTATTCAGAAACTATGTAATCGAACAATTTTTTTTTTCATTTTTCGGTAAAGGCAGAAGATTTTTGAGAAAATGCTATCAAAATTGGCGTTTTGTATTGAATTTCCTGATGTTAGAAGATGAGAAAGGGAAAAAATGTTGCCGTGAACCAGCAATCTCTTATAACTGAAGGCGTAATTAATTTATTGAAAAAGAAACAATTGTCCCATTTACAATTTACTTTAATATTCATTACTGCACGCGTCATATTTTCGTTTAAACAGTGTCTGTAAATGTATCAGAAACTTTCGCATGGTTGAGTGAGAAAAAATTTGTTTTTTGAATACCGCCTTGAAAGCAGACTTCCTATTTCAAAGCTAAAATAAAAACAAACATAACAGTCAACCATAAATAGCCAATTTCCAAAGAAACAAAAACTGTTTTGGATGGCTAATTGTATAGTCTTTCCAAATAAAGCAATAAAACAGGTTTGTCTATTTGTCCAAAATTAGCTATTTAAACGCGGTGAGATACATTAATTTATCTAAACAACTAAAGTCAAGCATTGCATACGTGGACGACTAAATAAAATTAAACCTCCAGAAAATTTTACTGTGTAAAAGTAACCTTACTTTGATGTAAAAATTAGGTGCGATTCCACTCTTTGTTATGACTGCTGATGAAGTGTTAAATATTAAATGACAAGCCTCTCAAAATTTGGAAGTAATTAATTTTCCTTAAATTTATTAAGGTGATAAATAGATGAGATGAAGCCATTCAGTTGTGCTCAGCTATCTTCCTTCAGATTGCTCTTTATTTTTAGTCAATAATAATAATAAAAAAAAAGATAGAATTAAAGAAAATGGATTTATTGAACCTAAAACTGAGATTTCTGTAGTTTGGATAGTATTTGCAGGAAGGACATTTGATTTTTATTGAGATCGTGAACGTCGAAATTTTGTTCAGCTATTAAATATTTTAGATTTCCCTAATTAAATAACATTATTATTTTTTTAATTTATCATACTTTTTAATACATTTTTAGATATAAGAAACTGGGATGAAACATTATATGTGTATTGTGTCTAATTTTAACTTTTATGATTTAAATATAAGTTATATGCTAGTGGATAAAGAAACTGTAAATTTTTTTTTAATTTATTTATTTATACTTTTATTTTATTTTCTTACCATTCGAGTTAAACCACATAGAAATGAATCATATTGACGATTTCTTCTATTCCAGACTTCTATCTAAATAAAACAATCCGTAACATATACAAACCTGTACAAACCTGGATTAACTCGGTATAATCAAGCAAGCGATTAATAAAATATTTAATAGCGTATATACCGTAAGATGTAGAAAAATCTGAAGTTTATAAAGTCTAAATATGTATATATATATATATATTTCGTTTATTTTTACTAGTTGAACACAATATAATTATGAAAAAATCCCCTCAAAAGATTATTTAATTTAACACACGATATTTCCTCATTTTCCCTCTATTTTATAACTTCAGCATAAATCAGATAAAATTTCCGAATATTTAAAAATATAGCAAATAATAAAAAACATTAAAGACGTGAGTATAAAACATCACAAATTTTACTGAATGGTGTATACAAATTAAAAATTTTATACATACATTAAAATTAAAAATATCGACGTTTCGATCACCATCTATGGTCAACCTCAGGAAAAAAATTTTATATTGCTTCCAAAGTTTCAAATGTGAAAAACGTGTATAAAATTTTAAATTTGTATACACCATTCAGTAAAATTTGTGATGTTTTATACTCACGTCTTTAATGTTGTAATATTTCATGGTATAATCGTCCAGCATTTATATTAATAAAAAACATGTTTAACAGTTAAAAAATTAAAAGAAATCTTCAATAACTTTTCATTTTTATGTGTCATGATAACCATATCACAGAAAGAGTGTGCTTCGTGCATTATACCAGAGCTAACATACAGCAGTCTACAAAAGAATCTTGTCTCAATTGGAAACATTCCATAGTTATAACGAAATGAATTCCTTAAAAGTTTACCTGTTAAGGCAGAAAGCTGCCTAAAACAAAATTTATTGATTTGATAATGACGATATGCACGGAAATGCTCCTAAGCGTTAAAAACACCAACAGATATCTCCGATATAGCTTCGTAGGAGTTAATGCTAGACTGGACGAATTCACATACGTGTGAAAGATTATGGGCCCATTTTATTTTTATCGCCCAGAAATTAGTTCGCACTCTACTGCTTGCACAGATCAAAGACTTCAACATCTTTGACAACAGTTGGGGAAAGACAAGAGGATGGGGGGGAGAGCAAAGTTGCTATAATTACGCTTACACCATTCCCACAATGCCCTCATGGAACGGTCGGACGAATTCATTTGCATGAGACTCCTCAACTCATCTCGGATTCTCAGTTACGAAAAATCATCGAGCATGAACAACCGCAAAGTGACGTAAATAGTAATAAAAAAAAATTAGGAAACTAGAAGTCATCGCTTTTGTCTGCTTGTGACAGGTACCGACAAGCATTAGGGTCCTTTGTTGGGGCCCAAAATTCCGTATGATTCGCTTTCCGACGTCAGGGGGGCCTGATAGTTTTGAGTGAAAATGAGGGCTTGTGAAAGTTCGAAGGCGGAAGCAAATCATGTCAGCGGAGAAGAATTGAAATCGATTTCGTTTGAAATCTACCGTAAAGCCTCTGAATTATTCGACATTAATTAGCTATACGGCAAGTTGGCAAACGACGAAAAATAGTGAAATAAGCGTGCTGAAAATGAGCATATCATTTCATATCGATTAATATGAATATTGAGATTATACAGAGTGCCTCAAAGAGATTGAAACGCGTTTTAGTTTTTTATGTGTTGGAGATGCATAAGCAATTGGAATTGCAAAGGTGTTCAAATTAAAGTAGGGTTTAAGATTATCTCGATGAAATAGTCCTGCCATTAATTTTCAAAAAGTTAAACTTTTTAACCCCTTAACGGTTGGGCTTTTTCGACACCATAAACTAAAAATAGGAACGATACACCACTTTTTACGTACTAAAATATTTGTTTTATATAATCGAAAAATGTCTACCAAATAATAAAGCGAAGATTGCAATTAAAAATTAGTGGTGCACAAAAGCTTTTAGTAACGAAACAAGCAAACTCTTCTTGCCCGTGCAATCTTCTCTTTATTATTTGGAAGACATTTTTCGATTATATAAAACAAATATTTTAGTATGGAAAAAGTGGTGTATCGTTCCTATTTTAGTTTATGGTGTCGATAAAGCCCAACAGTTAATGGGTTAAGCGGTTATACTATCTAGGTCTTATAAGTTATACTTAGAAAAATTTTCTTCGTTCTCAAGTACAAAAGTAAAAATTTCATTCTTCTAAAACCAAAATTCACCGAGTTATGATACTTTGAATTTTATGAAATTTTGGAGCTTTCCAGTACTTAAAATAGACAGACAAAAGCTCTGCAAAAGTGTTCAAAATAAAGTAGGGTGTAATATTATCTCGATGAAATATTCCTGCCATTAATTTTCAAAAAGTTAAACTTTTTAAGTTCTTATACTGTCCTTAGGTCCTATAAGTTATACTTAGAAAAATTTTCTTCGTGCTCTGACAAGTACAAAAGTGAAAATTCCATTCTTCTAAGACCAAAATGCACCGAGTTGTGATACTTTGAATTTTGTGAAATTTTGGAGCTTTCCAGTACTTAAATAGACAGACGAAAGCTCTGCAAAAGTATTCAAAATAAAGTAGGGTTTAAAATTATCTCGATGAAATATTCCTGCCATTAATTTTTAAAAAGTTAAACTTTTTAAGTTCTTATACTGTCCTTAGATCCTATAAGATATACTTAGAAAATTTTTCTTCATGCTTTGACAAGTACATAAGTAAAAATTCCATTTTTCTGAGACTAAATGTACCGAGTTATGATACTTTGAATTTTATCAAATTTTGGAGCTTTCCGTTACTTAAAATAGACAGACGAAAGCTCTACAAAAGTGTTCAAAATAAAGTAGGGTTTAAAATTATCTCGATGAAATAGTCTTGCCATCAATTTTCAAAAAGTTAAACTTTTTAAGCTCTTATACTGTTCTTAGGTCCTATAAGTTATACTTAGAAGATTTTTCTTCGTGCTTTGACAAGTACAAAAGTAAAAATTCCATTCTTCTAAGACCAAAATTCACCGAGTTACGATACTTTGAATTTTATCAAATTTTGGAGCTTTCCGGTACTTAAAATAGACAGACGAAAGATCCAAAATTTCATAAACTTTAAGTTTAAAGTTATCATAACGATTAGTTTTTGTCGTACAAAATTAAATTTTTTACTTGTTGTACTTTTCAGAGCAGGGATAAATTGGTTTTAAAAATATATATATAACTTATAAAAAATTCCCATGTAAAAAATTTCAAAATTATTCAAACCATTAATAAAAATTTCATTTCAAATGCCTTTTATTGACAATTTTTTACAGCATTTCATAAATATTTTTATTATAGCGACATAGCGACTTCTGTCACAATAGTAATTTTTTAAGAAGAAAGAACGAGAAAGGGAAGAGAGACAATATTTGTTCTTAAACTAGGAAGCTAAAGAGTACTTCGACTTTTTTTTTTAGGTAGATTTCGTAAGAAATACTACCTATTACATTCTCACCTAAGTTGGAAATTTTGAAAAATTTTTGCAGATCTACACCGATCATGACTCCCAGAGCCCAAAACCACCCCCAGTTCAAAACTTTATCTATCTATCTATCTATCTATCTATCAATCTATCTATCTATCTATCTATGTCACTTTTTTCTGACCACGATAACTGGAAAAATTCTGCATAAATCTCTTCCAAACTGATACATAAAATCAAGGGTCATAAAATCTCGGTCAAGTTCGTTAATGGGCAAAATCGAACCAAGGGGGGGAAATGGGGGGGCTTTTTGTGAAAACAGAAAACCCCCCATAATTTCTTTATTATTATACGTATCGAATCCGTTTAAAGTTATTATTACTTCTAGGAAAAGGGCCGAAAATTTATGTATGACAGATTTTTGATATAATTAAAAATGGCCCCAAGGGGGGGAGAAAGGGGGGGGGGGTTTAGAAGAAAAAAAATCATAGCTTCGTCAATTCACAAGATATCAAATCTGCGTAAATTTATTATTAATCCTCTTAGTATTATCTAAAACTTTTATATTGACAAGTTTTTTATAGGACCAACCGTTATAGCAAAAAAAAAAAATTAAAAACAAAAAAATCCCTGCCGGCTCCGCCTGCAAACAAGTTATTTTTCGAAGTAGGCGGTTCCAACTCCTGCATCTTTGCGAAACTGATACATAAAATCAAGGGGCATAAAATCTCGGTCAAGTTCGTTAATGGGCAAATTTGAACCAAGGGGGGGGGGGGGAATGGGGTGGCTTTTTGTGAAAACAGAAAAAAACCCATAATTTCTTAATTATGATACGTATCAAATCCGTTTAAAGTTATTATTACTTCTAGGAACAGGGCCAAAAACTTATGTATGAGAGATTTTTGATATAATTAAAAATTGCCTTAAGGGGGCGAGGGAAGGGGGGTTTTAGAAGAAAAATATTCATAACTTCGTCAATTCCCAAGATTTCAAATCCGCTTAAATTTATTATAAATCCTCTTAATATTATCTAAAACTTTTATATTGACAAGTTTTTTATAGGACCAACCGTTATAGCAAAAAAAATTAAAAACAAAAAAATCACTTCCGGCTCCGCCTGCAAACAAGTTATTTTTCGAAGTAGGCGGTTCCAACTCCCGCATCTTTTCGAAACTGATACATAAAATCAAGGGGCATAAAATCTCGCTCAAGTTCGTTAATGGGCAAAATCGAACCAAGGGGGGGGGGGGGGGATGGGGGGACTTTTTGTGAAAACAGAAAAAAACCCATAATTTCTTAATTATGATACGTATCGAATCCGTTTGAAGTTATTATTACTTCTAGGAGAAGGGCCGAAAATTTATGTATGACAGATTTTTGATATAATTAAAAATTGTCTTAAGGGGGGGGGAGGGGGGTTTTAGAAGAAAAAAATTCATAACTTCGTCAATTCCCAAGATTTCAAATCCGCTTAAATTTATTATAAATCCTTCTTATATTATCTAAAACTTTTACATCGACATGTTTTTTATAGGACCAACTCTTATAGCAAAAAAAAAAAAAAAAATCCTTGCTGGCTCCGTCTGCAAACAAGTTTGGTTTCGAAGTATGCGGTTCCAACTGCAGCATCATCGCAAAAACGTCATTTCTTCCGCAATTCCCGACAAACAGATGCCCCACGGTCTGCGTCTTCGAAATCTACCTGTGCCTGTAGGCCGAGCCGTCAGGGATTTTTTTCGAATGATATAGGAAAATTAAAAAAATAAATGAAATGTTTATTCTATTTACATTAATTTAATTAATTTATTAAACTCCAAGTGATACTAAAAAAACTATCATACAAACAATTATGTTGACAAAATAAGTATTTTGAGAAAAAAAAAATAAAGAAAGAAAGAAAGAAAGAAGAACAATGATCACAAAATATTTGCATATTACTCTTGCATTAACTTTTGCATATTGTTTTTGCAATAAATTTCACTTACAAAAAATATCTTTGCAATTAATTATTGGCAATTAATAACCGTATTTTAACAGATTTTTTATAAAAAAATTTTTACAGAATGTTTTTACAAAAATTATCTTTGGAAATAATTATTGGCAATTAGTAACCCTACTTTAACATATTTTTTTGTAGCTAACTAATAAATAACTCTAAAAAACAATAATAACTTTAATAATAAAAAAAACATAACTTTAAAACTCATTAATAGCTTTAAAAAACATCCATCAAAATCAAACATTATATACTGAGACATTTTGCAAGAGATGCAATTTGAATGTATGTTTCATTGCATTTAACACTATTTTTAACCGAAATCGAATAAAATAAGTGTAAAGATTTCATTAAATTATGTGGGAATATTGAATGAAACTTCCCATCCAAGACTTTATTTTCACACGCCTAGGAAAGGTTTTTTCTCACGAGCAAGCTCGCCGACGCGGTGTCTAGCTTGCTCAAAAGAAAGGTGACATCGAGAATTCGTTATGGCGGGAAGTTGATTGATATGGTTCTTCTCCAGAAACAAAAAGAGCTAGGGGATTCCCCTGTTTTATGAGAAGACAGAAATTGGCAACAAGGCGCCAGGTACGAACTCTTATTTCCCAATCAGAGAAGGTGAACGGATTTTATTGGGCTTGGAGAAACCTGTAAACGCCCAAAAAAACCCCACCCCCTCTCCTTCGGCGAGCAGCCAAAAAGAGGAGTTTGGGGAAGACAGTTGAAAGTTGGAGATCAACAGAGGAGGTCGGGGTTTTTTCTGACCTGCGAGGAAGAGAGAACCATCTCTCGGAAGAGGAAATTGAATCATCGTCCGGACATCACGTCCCGGAGGTGAAATTTGCTGAACACCAGCGGAGCGGGAAACTAACAGAGACATCACGTCTCTATTCTGAAATTGTTGCAGCTCACCGTCAGAGTGATTGTAACTGGTGGGACACCCTGTCACCACACAAAAATTGAACATTTTTCGGATCGCTAGCTGAGCGAGAAAACCTGTGTTAACAGAGACTTTCGGCACCCCGAACTTTTTCTTCTGAACTAGAACTTTCATCCTAGAAGTAATACCGGCATTTAGTTAATCGTAATGGACATCGAACCAAATACTTACATTCTGTAAAACAGATTAATTTCAGTGTTAATTTACAAAAGAAATAAAAAATATTTCTAAGGACTAAAGATTCGAAGTTTGTGTTTATCGCTACCTTTCAAATTTTATAACGCAAAGTACGAAATCATCACAAAGTTATACGATTTGTGTAGTTCTGTACAAATTTAATTGTATATGTTCAACAAATAAAACTGATATTACAAATAAGATTATAAATTATTTTTCCATAATGGCATTGAATTACAGTGCTTTTCTTTTTCGGGCTTTTGATCTAGTCATTTTGATTTTAGGTTAAAGTACTTTGATTTTGATGTTGCGAGTCGGAAAAAATAAATAAATAAATAAAAAATAAAAAAACAATGTTTTCTGCAATTTCTGGTCAGTTTTCGGGCTGATATATCAGTTTTTGGGTTCCAGTTGGATATAACCTGATCTACACAGGATTCTAATAAAGGAAGTATGTTTGCAATTATTTATTTGTATTCATTTTATTTTATTTTATTGCAAAAGGGACGAGGGATTCTAAAATATCGAAATTGCACTTAAATATTACTTAAACAATTTTAAAAGTACAAGTTGAAAATATCCTTTGATAGATAATAAGCTTTCATAGGTAAGTAAAAGTATTCAAATAAGTAATTCTTAAGTTAGAAATGAAATATATGAAACTTATGTTACATAAAAATTATTTTGTGTTAATATTGCTCAAAGTAACATGTTTTAGCAACTTAATATCTTACCCTATATTTAAAACTATCTAAAACCTCATGTTTAAAATTAATTTAACATTTTTCAGAGACAGGTGAGTCTAAAATAAATGAAATTGTGTTTCATAACTTTTAATCACATTTAAAAGTAAATCCTTTCTAATATTCTTTGAGATATTGCTAACTGCCACAGGTAAACAAAAGTATCCAAAACAGTAATTTATCAACAGAAATACAATAGGGTGAAACCCCCAGTAACTAACACTTTAAAGTTAAGGATTATTTGTTGTTCAAATCACTATTACAAAAATTTAAATCTATTTTATACTTACTTTTGTTTTTGAAAGGATAGTAGAGATATACTAAAGAATTACTGTTCTCGAAATTTTAAAAAAATATACATTTTAGTATTAAAAATTAATTTTATTCAAAAATATGGTAAAAAACTCCAGTAACTGACACCATCCCTATTTTGAAACACCAATAACTGATTTATTGCAAAAGAGACGAAGGATTCTAAAATATCGAAATTGCACTTAAATATTACTTAAACAATTTTAAAAGTACAAGTTGAAAATATCCTTTGATAGATAATAAGCTTTCATAGGTAAGTAAAAGTATTCAAATAAGTAATTCTTAGTCAGAAATTATTTTGTTAATATTGCTCAAAGTAACATGTTTTCGATGTAATAATGTTAATATCTTACCCTGTGTCACATTTAAAACTATCTAAAACTTCATGTCTAAAATTAATTGAACATCTTTCAGAGACAGGTGAGTCTAAAATAAATGAAATTGGTATTCATAACTTTTAATCACATTTAAAAGTAAATCTTTTCTAATATTCTTTGAGATATCGCTAACTGCCACAGGTAAACAAACAGCAAAAGTATCCAAACCAGTAATTTATCGTGAGAAATAAAATAGGGTGAAACTCCCAGTAACTTACACTTTAAGGATTCTTTGTTGTTCAAATCACTGTTACAAAAATTTAAATCTATTTTATACTTACTTTTGTTTTTGAAAGGATAGTAGAGATATACTAAAAAATTACTGTTCGCAAAATTTTGAAAAATTATACATTTTATTATTAAAAGTAAATTTTATTCATAAATATGGTAAAAAACTCCAGTAACTGACACCATCCCTATTTTGAAACACCAATAACTGACACAAAGTAAACCACTGACTGACACTTTATTTTAAAAGATTAAAATGCTTTTAAAAAAAAAAACTTATTCTTTATTATAAAAACAAACTACATTAATATATATTATAAAAAGTGGGATTTAGTAAGCTGTACTGCATTATTAGTAATACAGAATATATAGCAGTAATATTTAGTACTGCATTATTAATAATGCAGATATCTAATAATTATGAACAAGTATCTGACATCTGGTGTCAGACACTGATAAAACAACGCAAATTTTAATGGTGTTAACTAAAAGATAAATTTAGTTTATTATTATGCATTTTTAAACAGTGCAAATAATAAATTTCAACTTTCTTTAATATAACCAATAACTAACACCTCTGTCAGAGACTGGTGAAATAAAATTCTAGGAACCAATAACTGGCACCTACTCCCCATTAAGATAAATTAAATAACTGTAAACCTTAAATCATGGCCCTAATGTATCATATGCATCTTTAAACTAATTGCTACATGAATAACTTTAAGAAAAAAGTTTAGGATGGTTGCATTACAAATAGATTAGAAAAACACTTCCTTAATTTTAGAAATAAGATGGTTGCTTCAAATGGCACTTTTTGTATTCTCAAAAGTTCATTCCTCATTGAATAGGGGAATAAAATTCTTTGAGATATCGCTAACTGCCACAGGTAAATAAAAGTATTCAAATCAGTAATTTATAATCAGAAATAAAATACCCAAAATTGTTATATCTGTTAGATAAATCTATTTTGTGATTGTTGATCAGCATAACATGTTCTCAATACAAGAACAGCTTTTATATCTTACCCTTTATTTCATATTTAAAACTAGCCAAAACCTCATCATTAAATGAATAATTTAGCTAGTCAAAAAGCAATTATTTATCTCGGATAATTAAACTCAACAGGAAGCCTTCATTGCCTTCGACTCAGATCATTCGATAATAAATGAACCCACAGGTCATTTATTTTTTCTTCTGCTTGTCCATATATTATTGATTGTTGTGGACGCCCTCTCGTGATCTTAATTGCTGGAATATGTTTAAAACAATTTTTATTATTTTTTAGCTTTTAAGTTTCATATTGCTACATTCTATGAACTTTGTAATGGGATGAAAGTAAAAAATAAAAATAAAATGTATTTATTTTTATGATTAATGATGTCAGAGCATTAAACAAAGTAGGATTGAGTACAATTTAACCCTTTACTTCATGATTTTTTCTATTTTTACAGGGAAAAAAATACTTGATACTCCATGAGTGGTGTCAAAAAATGGAAAAAACAATTTTATAAGTATCAATTAGTAGCAATAATAATTTTATAAGTGATTATATAAGTAAAAGCCAAGCAAGTATGTTGAAGATTTCATTAAAATATCTCCCTTTTCATTACATTAATGAAGAAAATCCATAGTTCGGCTTTCGCTGAGACTCCCTGTATTTTTAATGGACTTTATTGCATGACATGGGGTCGAGACTAAAATTCGTCAGCTGCGGTAGTTACTTTATATTTGAATATTAACATAGCACTTACACACTTGTTTGTTAATACTTATTATCTTACACTTGCTTCGCTTCATGGAGGAAGTGTTATTAATGTTTATTCAAAATATCGCAAAGAAATTCATTGTAGTTGCAGTAGATAGATACTTAATATATTGTAATAGAAATTCAAAATGCTGTGCTGTTCTGTATCCAAGAATATTCGCTAAATTTGCAAAATATCGGTTTAACTTTATGTTCGCAACCTTGGGTCGAGTCTAAAATTCATTTGCTGGTGGTACTTGCATACTGGCATTCTGGCGGCTCAAAATACAGTCAGTTCTCGGCTGTGACGTCAAGAAATGTTCGTTCAAGAAATGGATTGCGACCCCCTGTTTTTCCCACACAAAAATTATTTGTCTTAACATTTATTATCACTCCTTACAGTTCTGACTATCAGTTCAGATGCACTCTGTATACCAAATGGATTGTCTATTTTGTTGAGTTTTTAATATTTGACCTCCCAGGTTGTGTAGGAAGCATTTTGAACATAATTTATATTTAGGAAAATTTCTCAATCTAGAGGTGGAAGATGCGAGGCCAATTTTTATTTCAACCATTTTACTTTTCTTCCATATTTAGTAAGACTTCATACTGGGACGATGGTAAATCTTCAAAGTGTCTAAAATTGAGCACCGTTGTTAGGCGGGTTCAACCCCCGTATCCAAGTTCTGAAGAACTTTTAACGAGAATGACCAAGATGAGTCCGACCGGTGGGGGCATCGCCACCTGCGCATCATCCCCATCCTCCCAAGAGATTCACAACTTAGTCGCTACGATAGCATATACGACGGTGGGACCCGTGCCCTAAAGGTAACCACCGGGTAACACCTGGGGACGTGTCAGAGTCCCCCAACAGCTTCGGGATCAGGCACCCAAACAGGACGTGCGCCCTAGGCCTTAAGCCAGGTTTCCCGAGCACGTACTTGCTGTACCAGCACTCCAGGACGATCTTCAAGGTGGTATTAGAATAGTCCTTCTTTTGCAATTTTCAAAATAGCAGGATATCTTATAGGTGCACCCAGAAAAAAGTTTTGTTGAATCAACAAAAATTTGGTTGACCCAACAAAACTTTTTGTTTAAATGTAGGTCAATGGAAATTTTGTTTGAATCAACAAAAAAAATTTTTTTTTTGCAATTCCAAAAAAAAAAAAATTGTATCGTCAGCAAAAAATGTTTTATTAATTCAAGTAAAATGGTTCAATTTTACTTGAATTTTGCTAAAACAACCAAAATGTACTCAACAAAGCATGTTTTGTAGTTTTAATCAATTCCTTTTTCTGGGTGTGGCATCGCTAACACAATTGAAGTTGATTTCAAATATTCTGCTTAAAGTACCCCCGAAACCCGACCAGAATGCGAAATATTAAACTGAATTCGAAGTGAAACGAAATTCATCCAATATTTTAATTCAATTAAAAAAATTAGTTTGCAATTATTTCACTGATATAAATTTTATCTTTTTTGTATAAAAATGAACCTATATAGATTCATTAACTCATTGAAGGGCAGAGAGATAATTTTTATATCACTTAGTTTTAATCAAGATTTTTACAAGAATGTTTGAACAAAATTTAAATTTTGTAACCTTGGTGGAAAAAAAAAAGTTGCAAAATTGCCCTTCTTTATTATGAAACTAGTCGCCTCTGGTGACCTGGTACACTGCAAAATTATAAATAAATAAATAAATAAATAAATAATAAAAAATCCTTATTTTACAGTATAATAATGGCACCCCAGCTTCCAGTATTATACTGTAAAATTAACAGTAATAAACAGTAAAATAAGTAGTAATACGCAACCACGCATGCGTGGCAGAGTATTACTGTTTATTTTACTGTTTATTACTGTTAATTTTACGGTATAATACTGAAAGCTGGGGTGCCAGTATTATACCATAAAATAAGCATTTTTTTTTTCATTGTATCCTTTAAATGTATGCTAAGCATTGCACCGTGTTACTTTTATTCATAATTTAATTTACTTTCTTAATTCTTCGCCAAATCGGAAGATTCTTATTCTTATAGAGAAATCGAGAACTCTTTGCGACATATAGCAGCATTTTGCATATTTTCTGTTGTTGTGTATTCCATCTTTCTTGGCAGAAAGAGCTCGACTAATTTACTTATTGCATTATCTTCCGATTTGGCGAAGGATTAAGCAAGTGAATTAAATTATGAATAAAAGTAACATGGTGAAATGCTTAGCATATATTTAAGGGAAGCCAAACTGGTGGCCGCACACTGCAAAAAATAATTGTTGATTTTACAGTATAAAACTGTATTCAATTTAAAATTTTTAATATTTTTATCTGTAAATAAATTAAACAATAATAATACTTTTTCTTATTTAATAATTAAGGTTTTTCTGAGAGAGTTTAGTGCCACTTGTATAAATTTCAAACATATTCTACCAGGGAAAAAAAAATATAAAAAAAATTAATAAAAAGCTTTCACTTTAATTTTATCGAAATTTAATTTTTGTTACATAATATTTTCTTTCACTCGTATTCTATAAAATTTCTAAGTGTCTCCACGATAAACAGTCAATACAGAGTGTAAAATAAAACAATGAAAATAAATCAATCAGATGCTTTAAAAAAATCTATTCGAAACTATTAACGATATTTTTATTTTTATTTTTTATGATGCATTAATAAAAGTGAAATAAGAAAAGCAAAAATTTAAAAAAAAAAACGAAAAGTGCCTTTTTTGCAGATTTAATTTACGCTGGTGGCCCTTTTACACTTGTAAATCACTGTCGGACATTTGAAAGTATAAAAATACACTTTTTTCTGTATGCCCTCATACATCATGAAGTTTCTTATATTTTAATTATGCGTGGCTATTAAGCCTATCAGTATACAGCGAAGACGCAAATGTGAAGCATAGCACGAACAGGTATTGAAAGGAAAAAGTTAGTTTTACAGAGAACACCCTTTTTTTTTTCTTTCACTCTCACTCTTTAAAGCCAAAAAGTTGTTGTTTTCAATTTAAAAGTGAAGTAGCCCACACATTTTCCCCTTGTAATGACATTTTAACTGTTTCAATAATAGTAATAATAATAATCTATATATTTAAAGCGGACAGCGCATTCTGTCAAATTCACACTCTCTTTTTCACACGAAAACCGTCTCTTTGCGCATGCTTCAACTTTTTTTAAAGGCTTCTACCCTCAGAAACGGGAAACGTGTTTAGCGCTCACCTGTTTTGCCTAGGGGGATTGAAAACGGATGGCGTAATAGGGCTATTGCGTTAAAATCTTTCTTTCTTTTTTTTTAAAAAGAACTTACGTTTTCACTATTAAATATGCATATTGTATCGTGAAAACTTAATTTTTTTATAAATTTATTATCACAGGCCCGGGCAACGGCGGGTGGGTCAGCTAGTAATAATAATAACAGCAACTATTTTGTCGCTAACAAGCATGCAACACAATCATTTTTGAAAGCAATTAAATCATATAAACAGGGCTGCCACTAGCGACTATTTTTAATTCTATCTCAAAACAAAATAATTTTACATACACCTACACTTTAACAGCATGTGCAAGAGAAATATACTACAAAATTTATTTTTATTTAAATAGTGGTGCGAATAGAAAATAATAAAAATAGCCGGCAGTCGCAGCCCTGTATAAAACACATCGATATTTTCTGCAATTTTTTCTGGTCCATTGAAATTTATTTTACTTCCTTCACGAATTATTCGTATCCCTTATATCCCTTATTCGCATGTAAACGATATTTCATGTAAGTGATTTTTGACGGAAATTGCTGAGGGGGAATTTTTAACTGTGTTGTACATTTCCTAACTGAATTAAATTTTAGCGTACGATGTAGTGTATATACAAATTTATAGATCATATATAAGGCTTTACAAAAAAAAATTGAATACTTTTCCGATTTGGTAATTGCATAAATTAGGTTTTCAAATGTGTTATAAGTTTTTCAAATTGTTTATTTAACTACCGTAATTTCCGGCGTATAAGCCGCAGCTCAAAGAGTCGTTTTTCGACCCAGAAATATTATTTTATAAAATGTAACTTAAAAGATCGCTGTAAATATTTAACTACAATTATTGAACAAATTTTCTGGGTCGAAAAACGACTCTTTGAGCTGCGGCTTATACGCCGGAAATTACGGTATCATATTTCACATTATTAAACGGGAAAGTTTTGTTAAAATATTCAGAATACGTTGTAAAGTTTCATAATGTATGCTTTGTAATGTATGTAATGTATATGTAATGTATTTTTTTTTCTTGTTTCTGCGTATTCCCATACATCACGATGTAGTTTTTTATATTTGAATTATGCGTGATTATAAAGCATGAGCACAGCCAAGACGCAAATGTGAAGCGTATTTGTTTCCTAACACGAGTAAGGTATTGGAAGGAAGAGATAGTTTTATAGGGAATGTACATTTTTCCTCCCACTCCCTCTTATAGAGCCAGAATGTTATTTCTTTTAATCTAAAAATGAAGTGGACTTTTTTTTCCCCTCGTAACGGCACTTTGACTGTTTTTTTTTTTTTTTTTTTTTTTTTTTAATCCGATCATTCTGTTGCTAACAATCATGCAACATAATCTAATCACTTTTGAATATGTAATTAAACCATTTAAGGCTATTCTCAAATCCAAAAGAGCTACTTTCTGACACATTTCTGAATTCATTTTTGTTCGGAAACACAAGAAATTGACAGGTGTTCTTATTCGGAAACTATGTAATCAAAAGACGTTTTTCATTTCATGAACTGAGAAAAATGATACTTTCAAATCTGAGTAAATCGATGTTTTCATTTTGTTATGAAACTTTTTGTTTCAAATAGAACGACCCAATGCTTTCAATTCGGAAATACCAGAAATACTCAGAATATTGAAACATGGACATACTCAAAACTGAGCACATAGAGGTCAGGTCATACTGATTTTTAAAACATATAGACATACTCGAAAATGATTAGGATCAGTTCAAATTCATTTTTGAAACATGGACATTCTCAAATATGAGCACATAATGTTTTATTTTTCAGTGTGTGCATGTTTTCAGATATGTATATATACATGTTCCAAACTTGAGTAATTTTGATTCGGAGCCATTTTGACTATGTGACATACTCAGATTTGAGTATTTTTTGCTCAGTTTTGAAAATGTCGTTTTTAGAGTGTGGTGTGGAGGCAGAAAATCTTTCAGAACATACTGCCTAAGTCGGCATTTTAAACCGAATTCTCTATGCAGAAGAGCGATAATAGATAAAATCGTGTTGTCACGTAACACGAATCGCTTATAACTCGAAAAGTAATTTGTTTATCAATACAATGAAAACTCATTTCGATTCCAAATCGTTTCAATAGCGAGGATTGCTAATTTTAGGCCTTTGCGTTTAAAAATGAGTCAGAAAATGTGTCAGAAATTTTAGCGTTGTTGAGCAGGTCATTTGAGACTCAGATCACCTTTAGGCTGTTCTCATAAAAAAAAAAAAAAAAAAAAAAAAAAAAACCGCTCAACAACATGAAGCTTACTGGCAGATTTTCTGAGAAAAATTAATGATATTGACTCATCTTTAAGCATAAAAGCAGGATATTTCCAGGCATGATTATTTAAGTGATTTCTAATCGAACAGATATTTTATTTATTTTCCAATAAATGAATTGCAACGTGAGTTATAAGTAATTGTTGTCTCAGGATGACATTTTTTTTTTCCTTTTCTGTAATTTCATAGCCGGAATTCCGATTCAAAAAGTCAACTTTGGTAGCATTTCCTGAAAAACCTCATGACTTTAACCGAAAAACGGTAAAGTGGAAAAACTGTTCGATTACACAGTTTCTTAATAAGACCACCTGCCAATTTGATGCGTTTGTGAACAAAAATGAATTTTCCAGAAAGTAGTCGGTTTGGATTTGAGAGCAGCCTTAATGGGATTTTATTCTCTTTATGGGTATATATCTTATTCTTATAATATCAACATTGCATGTAAGTGACTTTAGGTACTTTTCTGGTCATAAAAGTCACAATGAATATTCATTTTATATACTAGATTTTAGAACGTAAGCACTTTCTAACCAAAAAAAATTTTCTGTTTTGTTATCATCCTTAATGAATGGAAAAACTTATAGGAAATCAGAAAGATCTCACAAATTAATTCCAAAGAAAAAAAAATTCGGCCTCTTTTTCTTTTAAAGAAAAAAGAAAAGAAAGCAAACAACGGTCATCCAAAGAAGCATTCTAACCACATCCGAATGTAGCAATCTATAAAACTAAGAGCTTCTACTTTCTAAACCATCTTTGTCTATCTTTGGCACCCCCCGTCTAATACAAAAAAAAAAAAAAAAAGAAAAAAAAATCTTTTTTTAAGAAGAAGACAATTTATTTCTAAGTCCTTCCCTTATAACAAACTCGCGAGAAAATCTGGAACAACTGCAGAAAGAAAAAAAATATATAAAAGTTCCCCACCAATCACATGGTTAGATCTGTCATGGTGCTATGCCGAAAAATTTATAACTACAGTCATACCGTTTCTTATAAGGAGAAGGAAGGGGGGTGGGGGGAGGACTGGGATTGCAGACGATTTTCCGTGCGCGGCAAAGGAGGGAGAGAAGTCTTTTCTGGGGGTCATTTCTGTCCGGTTGATCCCAAAGACTAATTAGAAAAGACTGCTATAGCTGGATGCGGACCATGGCTTCTCATCAACGCTTTCTGTCAGACCAAGAAGCGAGGGCTATCTGGTCCAATTAGAAGTTGATCCCCCCTGGGTATATAAGACGACACCTGGCGGTCAGTCACGGCACCCATGATGGGGTGGAGAGGAGAAAACTTAGGGGGTGGTAAGAATAAAGTTGATTGATTTTTTGGTTTTTGTTTCGGTTGTTAACCATTTCGGTTCTTTGACGACCAAAGTCTTAGTTGATAGAAAGTTCTGATGATATTGTAATAGAAAACTGTAATAGAAAGGAATATTTTAAAGAAAACAGAAAAGGTAATAATAACCAGCCTTTTCAACATGAAGAAGAAATATTTATTGATATTAAATTTTGATTAAAAATGAGCTATCTCTATTTACTCTTGTAGTACGTAATTATTATTCCTGATCCCTAAAAATAAACCTCTTTTTGCACGAAAATATTTAATATCATATACATAATTTTTTACCTGTTGTTGTGGTGGTGGTAATGGTTTAACCCTTTCAAGGGTGGTGGTATGTTTATGAAACCACTTAATTTTAATTCCAAAATGCAACTTTGACACCAGAAATTTGGTAATAAAATTTTACGTTTATTATGTATGTGAAATATAGATTTTCCTTATTTGCAAATAAATTTTTTTATAAATTACGGTGTCATTCATTCATTTCAACATTTTAGCAGTGGAAGTGATTTGCCCCTGAAAGGGTTAAGGTGTTTATAATTTATATGCATTACAAAATTTTCAAAGAATTATTAAGATTTATTGATATTAAATTTTGATTAAAAATGAGTTATCTCTATTTACTCTTGTAGTACGTAATTATAATTCCTGATCGCCTAAAAATAAACCTCTTTCTGCACGAAAATATTTAATGATGTCATTTTATACATAAATTTTTACCTGTTGTTGTTGTTGCGGTAGTGGTTTAAGGTGTTTATAATTTATATGCATTACAAACTTTTCAAAGAATTATTAAGATTTATTGATATTAAATTTTGATTAAAAATGAGCTATCTCTATTTACTCTTGTGGTACGTAATTATTATTCCTGATCGCCTAAAAAAAATAAACCGTTTTTTTCACGAAAATACTTAATAATGTAATTTTATACATAAATTTTTACCTGTTGTTGTTGTTGCGGTAGTGGTTTAAGGTGTTTTTAATTTATATGCATTACAAACTTTTCAAAGAATTATTAAGATGTATTGATATTAAATTTTGATTAAAAATGAGCTATCTCTATTTACTCTTGTGGTACGTAATTATTATTCCTGATCGCCTAAAAAAAATAAACCGTTTTTTTCACGAAAATACTTAATAATGTAATTTTATACATAAATTTTTACCTGTTGTTGTTGTTGCGGTAGTGGTTTAAGGTGTTTATAATTTATATGCATTACAAACTTGTCAAAGAATTATTAAGATTTATTGATATTAAATTTTGATTAAAAATGAGCTATCTCTATTTACTCTTGTGGTACGTAATTATTATTCCTGATCGCCTAAAAAAAATAAACCGTTTTTTTCACGAAAATACTTAATAATGTAATTTTATACATAAATTTTTACCTGTTGTTGTTGTTGCGGTAGTGGTTTAAGGTGTTTTTAATTTATATGCATTACAAACTTTTCAAAGAATTATTGAGATTTATTGATATTAACCTACCTTTTGATTAAAAATGAGCTATCTCTATTTACTCTTATAGTACGTAATTATTATTCCTGATCGCCTAAAAATAAACCTCTTTTTGCACGAAAATATTTAATGATGTAATTTTCTACATAAAGTTTTACTTGTTGCTGTTGTTGTGGTAGTGGATTAAGGTGTTTATAATTTATATGCATTACAAACTTTTCAAAGAAGTATTAAGATTTATTGATATTAAATTTTGATTGAAAAGGGCTATCTACTCTTGTGGTACGTAATTATTACTGATGATCGCCTAAAAATAAACCTCCTTTTGCACGAAAATATTTAAAGATGTAATCTATACTAATAAAAGAAAGTTTCGCTCTGTGTGTGTGTCTGTGTGTGTCTGTTGGCGATGGCTAGGAAAATTTAGCCCACCTAGAAGGCTGGAAATTTAGATTTAGGTAGTCCAAACCCTCTACTGGTGCAACATTACTTCAGAATTTTAATATTTTAATTACTTTCTGAAATATTAATTAAAATGCACAAAGCACTCTCATTAAAAATATGCTTTTATTCTCTTGGGTTGGTTGGTTTACTGGTTGGTTGCATCGATTCTTCACAGAAGTAATTAAATGAACCAGAGTAGCGATGCAAAAATAAGGATTTCTAAGGAAATAGTGGTCGCACGGCTCTGCCGTTACAAACATACAACCGTGCACACGTAGCGCCATCTGCCGACGCGAAACTGAAAGTGTCATTAACGCAGAAGAACTGATACAACTGTCCTACTCGAGCGCCATCACCATCTATTTGAAACATTTTAGAGGGACGTTTTTCGTTAGAAATCTTTGGATGAAAGTCGAGTGTTTCATAAATTACTGTTTTTTTTTTTTTTTTTTTTTTTTTTTTCAGTTAAATATTAATATTTTCACACAAAAATTATACCCATGCTTAGGAAACATTTTTTTTAATACTCATAAAAATTTGGATAATAAGATTTAAAAAAAAAAAAAAAACATTAAATAAAAAATTAGAACACTTCTAACAGGCAATTTTGTCACTACAAATTGGCAATTCTTAAGTTCTTGCTTGAGCTGCGGATAGTTTAGCGAGAATTCTTGAAACTTTCTATTGCAAATTTATTAATATTAATATTTTATATCTATATTAATAAAAGAAAGTTTTGCTCTATGTGTGTGTCCGTGTGTGTGTCCGTGTGTGTGTCTGTGTATGTGTCTGTTGGCGATGGCTAGCAAAATCTAGCCCACCTAGAAGTCTGGAAATTTAGGTGTGGATAGTCCAAGGTCTGGCCATGTGCACCCGAGCCTCAGAATTTTAATATTTTGATAATTAGCCTAGATATTAATTAGATTCTCATTAACCATCGCTTCTAAAATGTCATCTTTTAAATCAAAATGGTGAAAGAAACGAACTGGCGCATTGAATTTGCAACCGGAAATGAATAAATTCGAAATTATTTTACTAATTAGCGAATTTTAAGAAAACTAATTGAGATATCAATTTGAAAATTTCTGAGCATATGTAAAAAAAATATTCTGTATCTGAATATGTGATTTTTGAAAAATTCGGTTGGTAATATTTTTTTTTATTCATGCAAAAAACTGCCAAAAATCTGCCGGCGCCAGTGAAAACGATCCGAGAAAAGTTTCAGACAGGGATCTGCTTTCATTAAAAACTGAACTACAAAGAGATCTGTTTCTCGGGCCGAACCCTCCATTTAGTTTGCGAAAATGAAAGGAAATAATTGCCCCTTTTTACTAATGAACAAAAATTTAGGTAACTAATTAAGATATAGATTTGAAATTGAGGTCGGGAAGGGGTGACATCTGCCGGCTATTTTAGCGTAGCGTCGTTGTTATGTTCTAATTATCAGAAAAATGTAATTCTTTTCTTAATGATCGCGTTAATGTAGGTGACGGTGGTTCTCTTGAACAAATTATTCATTATATTTGAGGGTATGGGGAGGGAGGGGGTTAGCGCCTTTCTCTGAGATTGTAATTATCTCGGGCCCGGGCAACGCCGGGCGGGTTAGCTAGTTTTCTACATAAATTTTTACCTGTTGTTGTTGTTGCGGTAGTGGT
This sequence comes from Maratus michaelseni, assembly GCA_963931845.1. Taxonomy (NCBI): domain Eukaryota; kingdom Metazoa; phylum Arthropoda; class Arachnida; order Araneae; family Salticidae; genus Maratus; species Maratus michaelseni. The sequence goes on from OZ007595.1 coordinate 109,938,699, forward strand.
TTAAGGTGTTTATAATTTATATGCATTACAAACTTTTCAAAGAATTATTATTTTACATGTTAATTTAATTACCTCTACAATCTCGACCAGATGGAGATGAGTAGATTACAAATTAGATAACAATAAAAAGTAATCTGTATTTTTATAAAACAAACATATTGTGAAACTTAACGCATACTGAACACTATTGAAAAGCAAGTCTTTAAAAATAAGCACAATGTACTCATTTAGGAATATTATTTCGTCTGATAATAACTAAGGCTCAATTTAAAAAAAAAAAAACGCGTAACCCTTTTAATTATTATATCACAAGAATACGTAAATAACAAGTTAGAAATTGTGAGTCAAACGTGACAAATGAGATGCGTTCGTACTATAACAAGTTTCAGTTAATTTTTTTTTTTTTTACTTTGGCCGATTGTACCTTAACACCATATTAAAATTTTATGACGATTGGTCAAATTTTACGACTATTAAAGTCTATAAAGTAAAAAAAATATATATATATAAAGATATAAAAACAAACAGACAGACAAACATATCATTTTTAGTTCCTGGTGATACTTGATTATTGGTTGGTTATTTGTTACGGCCGATTATCTGCAACTAGGGTTATAGGCCGGCGGGGGGAGTGCCCTTTGTCGGGGGTCTTTCTAAAAGGGATCCTAAGCCGTATTTACGCAAGGTTAGAAGAAAACCACGAAAATCTCCGAAAGCTTAGGTTGACTAGTGTGACAGATATTTGAACCCAGCATCTCCCGTCACATGCAATTGACAGCAGAACTTCTCAAACACTGGTGGGGCATTGAATACTGGTATTTGACCATCTGCAGACAGAGACTTTTCGAAATCAAAAAAATGTATGAAAATCGGACTATCTGGTCATGAGTTATGCGCGGACATAATATTTAATTACCCATTTGTATCACTGCGTTCCATATCTGCAATAATATCCAAAGGTCAATGTTACTTATACAGTGGCCTTTAAAAGACGATTTTATTTATTGCTGCTATCTCCCAACACAGCAGTTAATATAAATTGTTCATACAATTCTCGACATCCTGCGATACTGAGTTAATTTTTTATGCTAAAGTTTTATTTATCATTTGAGCAGTTTCGCATTGTTATTGCTAAAATGAACTTCGTTAATTTTCTAAAATTAATAAGGCCTAGAACCAGATTTTTTACACGATTTTGTATTAGAAAATTGACAATATTTATGAGAAGTATGTAATTTTCCGTTTATTGCAGATGTGAAAAAAAAATAACTTTTTAGTCAGTAATAATTAACTTTTAAGTTCTAAATTTTTTTTCATTATATTTAACATGCTTAAAATGATGTATTCTAACGTCTGAGTAAATATTTTTAAATCAGAGTTGTTGAGTCACAAAGAGTTAAGTATAATAGTAAAAATAATGTTTTTTTAAATAACACACTTTTATAAGCATTTCATGTTTAGCCTAATTAGCCTAATTTCATGACTGCAATTCATCATTTTTCCAAAAAAATTCCTTTACAATACGTAAATTTGGCGTAGGCATCGAAACCGATTACGGAAAATTCGCAGCTATTTTTTTAAAGCTTGGCAGAAAACGAGATAGCTGGTGGATCAATTTTCAAAATATATAATTTTTGCTATTTCTTTTTACTTTCTTCTATCTTTAGAAGAAGAAAGTATTGGATTCATGAAATTTTTCGACTTCCAGTTTCAACGGATTTATACGTTTTAGGAGGTTTTGAACATAATGTGACTGTTTTCAGAACATGTTTGTCTGTGTGTCTGTCTGTATGCAACAAAAAATTTTGTGGGTACTCATCTCAAGAACTAATAAACGGAATTTAATAAAACTTTAGATTCAGTTAGACCTTGATGTAAATTGGTGCTGATTAGTTTTTGGTGTAAATCGCCTAACAGGTGACACTGCTATGCTACATTTTTCACAATTTTCACGATAGCTATATCTCAAAAACTGATGCACCTGAATTTTACCAAACTTAAGATTCTGTTAGACCTTCACATAAATAGATGCTGATTACGTTTTCGTGTAAACAGCCCAAAAGGTGGCGTCGCTATACTACGTTTTGAATGATATTCACGATAACTATATATCAAGAACTAATGCGCAGAATATCATCAAACTTCAGATTCAATCAGACGTTGACATAAGTTGTTGTTGATTAGGTTTTAATGTAAATCTTCCAACAGGTGGCATTACTATGCTGCATTTTTCAGGATTTACGCGATTTTAGCGATAGTCATATCTCAAGAACTAATACATGGAATTTAATAAAACTTTACATTCAGTTAGACTCTGATATAAATTGGTTCTGATTCGTTTTTGGTGAATGTGAAACCTATATAAGATAGAAGAAAGTTTTGGGATTGGCACATCTGACTAGTTTAAGAAATGACAACAGAAAAAAAAGCATTATTTAAACTACTTCTATCTAAACTTATTCATTATTAAAGAATGTGTGTGAGGAATGAAATGTCATCTGAATTAGCACCAACAAAAGAATTCAATGCCCCCCTCTGACTTCACTGTCTTGTTGCGGCGTTGTTCTGTATCATACTTGAAATATTTGGTTCAAAATTATGGCAACGTGTGACTATATCTTAAACTTGCAACTACAGCCGACATAAAAGAACATGCACTGTTAGCTTTTTGACATATATCTTTAACTTACGCAAATACTACTCCTGACAATCTTGGTGGATATTCTCTGTATACCCTAGACATGTCTTAGAATTTATTGGAATACTTCGTGCTTTTCTTTTTCTATTTTTCTTTTTAACCTGCACGTATTTTATACGAGCTCTGCAAAAATGTTAAATATATGTGTGTAATAATATATAAATTATATATAATACATAAATAATATTAAATATATATATATATATATACGTATAATAATTATTTATTAGTAGTTTATTACAGATCCTATTTCTAAATCTAGAATTGTATTGAACACATAAAATTCTTTTTTTAACCATTCTTATTTTTTAAGCACAAGCACTTTTATGGGTTAAAAAATAAATATTTCGGGATGGAGCATCACATTTTTGCAACCAATTTTAGCGTCGGTGATTTTGATATATCAAATGGTACAGATAACAAACTATTATTTCGGCTCGGGGGCATTATCAGTAATCGGGTTGCCATTCATTTCACATTGCAGCAAGGTGTGCTATGTTGCTATGGTAACACTTTCCCACTGGCGCGCCGGCTAACTGGTCGTTTTATTACCATCTAATATAGCAAAATCATCGACGCTAAAATTGCCTGCTATTAAAACTGCCTACCGGACTATTTCTTTTCAACCTGCAAAAGTGCTTGAGTATAATTAACAATGTGTTTATAATTTTTCTTTACTCCTTTCCATATTTGGAGTGACCACCCCTTTTACATGATCGATCGGATTAGTCATTGGCCGTTAAAAGTACGGATTACCTCAAATAAAAACACATTTTATTCAAAATTTTAATTCATTGCTTATGCATTAGTTTGTATTTTAAAAAATCCTCATTCGACTTCGAATTGATATCTTTTTAAATAAAAAAAAAAAAAAAAAAAAAAAAGAAAAAGAAAAACGTTTCATAATCAAAATGTTTTATAATTTTTAGTAACAATCGTTTTTCATTAAATGAAAATAATAACTACTCTGTAAGTAATAATTAAAAAAAAAAAAAAAAAAAAAAACTCTGAAATAACTTTATTTGACCTTCCGAACAATTTGTAAAATACTATGCATCCAAAAATAAAATTATAATTAAACTAGACGGGTGAAACAAAAATACTGAAAACAAATTAAATAAAAAATTTTGTCCTTTATAATTACTCTTTTTTTTTTTTTTTTTTTTTTTTTTTTTTTTTTTTTAAAGTAACGTAAAAATCTAATGAAAATTGTGTAAACAAAATTCCCAGTATTTTTTTAAATCATATATTTGATCAAAAAATACCCCCAGAAATTTCTGTTTTTAATTTTGGCGCTAATGAAAATTCGTCAGCCGATTAGTTAAAAAATGTATGTAATTGTTTCAACAGTGGCCTAAAACATGTCTTTCAACCAAAACTCAATCGAAACACCGTTTGAATGATATCGTGTACTCTCATATACAAACATACTTACAGACATCATCGTAAAAACTCCGAAAACGAACTCGGGGTACCTATAAAAACGTGAGTAAATTCCAATGTACTCACACCTGCACATAAAAGCATCGCAAAAATAGGTTAGAGATCTCAAAAAATAAAGATATAAGAACAGAATATTTCATAGTAAAATTTTTATCGTGATTACACTTACTATCCTTACACTATATAAGTTCAAAAAAAAAAAGGGGGGGTGGGTTATTTATTTATTTATTTATTTATTTTTTTAATTGGAATGCTATTTTTAGAAATCTAATTTTATTGTTTTTCAATAAAAGAAAACATAGTTTCTGTGTCGCTAAAAATAATAACCAACAAACATATTTTTAGTAATTTAATTATTTTCTGTGTTTTTGAGGGGAAAAAAATTGTTCTTTTTCTTAATTGGGATGCTATTTTCAGAAATCTAACGTCATTTTTTCAATGAATGAAAAAAAGATAGTTTCTGTGTCGTTCAAAATTATCACCATTAAACGTATATTTAGTACTAAATGAATTATTTTCTGTGTTTTTGAAAACTAAGATATATTCAATATCACTTTAACTTCTGGCACAGATTATAAATAGTTTAATTAATGGTATACAAGAAACAAAACTACCAACAAGACATAAAATACCAAAACTTCTTCCACACCAAACATGCAGGATTTCAAAAGTCTACTTTTTCATGGCAAGACAGGCCTTACGGAAAGCAGATCCAGATAATTCCTCTAAAACAATGCGAGAACGACAGTTTTATCTAATACCTGTCAATCACCAATTATGCGATAACAACGATGTGATTTCACTGAGAAGTTAAAAAGAATCGATTATTTGTCATATCGATTATTTGGCATCTCAAAAGAAAGGTTATTTTACTGAATTGTCACCATCAAAATTTTTGACGTGACCTTGTAAAACATAACTATACGCGATACGACGACTACTTTAAAAATATAAAGTAGTACTGTGTACCTCAACGCCATATTTGAAATTCATGATTATTGACCCATTTTTACGAAAGTAGGGGGCTATAAAATCTAAAAAATACAATAAAACATGCAGAGAGCCAAGCAAGGCCGAAACTATGATTTTTTTTTTCACCCGAGGCAAGCATGAATTGTGGCGACCGTACCACCACCACCCAAACTCCTTCCCAAAATAAATTTATAAACAGCAGTTTTCAAGCCATTTCCTTAATTTTTATTTCAAATAAGAATTAACTTACGAAATAATCTTAAGATTTTTAGATTGATTTCTTTAAAAATCGATCTGCTGTGTTCGCTTTTTTAAAATATATTATTTATATATCTATATATAATGTAAATCTTCTCATCACGATAACGTCTGAAATACTGAACTAGTTTGAACCGAATTGAAGCAGTGTATTGATTTTGCAAGTATCTTAGATGAGTTCTGTAATCAATTATGTAGATCATAAAGTTTGTTTACAGGGACACAGAACAGCAAAACATGCAAAAAATGTCATCACGATAATATCAGGTATATTTAACCGATGCAAACCTAATTGGGACAGTATATTGATCTTGAAACTATCTTATATGAATTCGTTAATCAAGTATTGTTCTAGCGCCTCTGGAGGTCACCAAATGGAAAACCAGCCTTGATCAAAGCAAAGAGTATATAAAATTAACGAATACATCTTTATTTTGGGTTGTCCGATTCCATATCTTTGCCTAAATTTCGTTAGTTGATTTGTGTATCGAGCTACGAAATAAATCTTTTGGCGCCCTCTTCTACTCTGGTGCCAGGGGCATATGTCGCCCCCCCCCTCTCTCCCAATTGTTTCGGCCCTGAAGCCAAGCACACGATTTTGCTTTCTTATTGACAATGATATGGGGCCACCATCAGAACTATCCCCTTCCAACAACTACAGAAAATAAGCATAAATGTAAAAATAGCTGTTTCAAATCACTCTTTTATAATCATTCAATGTTTATCTTGAAAATCATTCTTAATTTCATGACTTTAATTCGTGACTTTTCTAAAAAAAAAATTAGACTATAAAACGTTAATTTGGCGTGGTCACCGATATTGATTATCGAAAATCTCACAGAAAGAAATGGAAAATTCACCGCTATTTTTACGCTTGGTAGACAGCTTGGTATGCGAGCTAGTGAATTTATTTTAAAAATATACATTTTTTGATCTCTTTATTTTTTAAGATATGGCAACAGGAAAGAAAAAATAAAGCATTATTTAAACTATCTTTGTAGGATTTCTAAATTTATTTCTCAGAAGGCATAATTATAATTTTATTAATATGAATCTATTAATTGATTAAAGTTTATTAAAAAATATATATTCACTCTTAATTTTTTACTTATACTTTCTATTTTTGAATGTTTAAAATATTTCGTTGTTGCAGTTTTACAAGCAGGTGGCCTTTTTTGGCGAGCATGGTTTGGCGCACAGAATTAAATCCATCCCTGTTGCAACTCGTAAACAGTTGTAAGCATAATGAGTATTTGATGCTATATTACCTGTGTCAGGATAGCGGAAAAATGACTTAAAATTAATTTATTAATTATTAATTGAGTTCTAAACATATTAAAATGTTGCATCGTCATCGGAAACACACCTGTATACATAATTTTTGTAATTCTAGTACATCAGGAAGTGACTGAAAAATCGATTACAAAATTTCATCTGTACATACAAAAAATAAGTTGAGTCAAATAAAATAGTTTAAAAAAGAACCGAAAAAGAAAAAGAAAAAAAACAGTAAGTAAAAAGAAAAAGCGATAAAAAGGAAATCGGCGCATTTATTCCAAAATTATGCATGGACATGTATTAAAAAGTACATATGCAAACGAATAACTTCCTAAAATAAAAAGTGCACACAAAAACATGTGATTAACATTACCTAAAAGATGATCAAAATTTTAATTAGATTTTAAATTTTAAAACATTAAAATCGAGCACTTTCGGCTGTGAACCCAACCTTCATCAGGATTTATAAAAAAAACAGGTGTTAAAACACAAACGTCTAGATCACATTTAAATAACAGTATGTCTCTGTACTGCGAGCTTGCGGGAGAGTTCAAATCATTAAAAAAAAACGTGTTAAAACACAAACGTCTAGATCACATTTAAATAACAGTATGTCTCTGTACTAAAAAAACAGGTGTTAAAACACAAACGTCTAGATCACATTTAAATAACAGTATGTCTATGTACTAAAAAAACAGGTGTTAAAACACAAACGTCTAGATCACATTTAAATAACAGTATGTCTCTGTACGAAAAACAAAGGTGTTAAAACACAAACGTCTAGATCATATTTAAATAACAGTATGTCTCTGTACTAAAAAAACAGGTGTTAAAACACAAACGTCTAGATCATATTTAAATAACAGTATGTCTCTGTACTAAAAAAACAGGTGTTAAAACACAAACGTCTAGATCACATTTAAATAACAGTATGTCTCTCTATTGCGAGCTTGCGGGAGAGTTCAAATCATTAAAAAAACAGGTGTTAAAACACAAACGTCTAGATCACATTTAAATAACAGTATGTCTCTGTACTAAAAAAACAGGTGTTAAAACACAAACGTCTAAATCACATTTAAATAACAGTATGTCTATGTACAAAAGAAAAAAAAGGTGCTAAAACACAAACGTCTAGATCACATTTAAATAACAGTATGTCTATGTAATAAAAAAACAGGTGTTAAAACACAAACGTCTAGATCATATTTAAGTAACAATATGTCTCTGTACTGCGAGCTTGCGGGAGAGTTCAAATCATTAAAAAAAACAGGTGTTAAAAACAAACGTCTAGATCAAATTTAAATAATATAGTATGTCTCTGTACAAAAAAAAAACAAAAAAACAGGTGTTAAAACACAAACGTCTAGACTATATTTAAATAACAGTATGTCTCTGTACTAAAAAAATAGGTGTTAAAACACAAACGTCTAGATCCTGTTAAATAACAGTATGTCTCTGTACTAAAAAAAACATAGTTGTCAAGTCATAAAGTATATGTAAATATCGCAAATACAATAATATGCAACATTGTTTTAATCTTGTGGCTGTTGTATAAAAAGCTTAATTAATGTTATAAAAGCATTACAAAAGAAACAAAACTACATAAATCCCATCACATCTTTTCAGCTAAACTTTCAGTATATCTCAAAAATCAACCTTTTTGCAGCAAGACAGGACTCACAGAAAGCAGATCCAGATAATTCCTCAAAAACAATGAGAGAACGACAGCTTTATCTAATACCTGTCCGTCACCAATTACGCGAGAACAACGATGCGATTTCACTGATAAGTCAACTGGAATCGATTACGTGCCATATCGATTGTTTGGCACCTCAAAAGAGAAGGTCATTTTCCGGAATTATCACCATCGTCTAAAAGAGCATTTTGCATGCACCAGTTCTCTAAACGTACCGACCTTTTCTAACTCATGTAAAGATTAGTTTAAAGACCTTAAACTTTTTCCACGATTGATTTTTTTTTTTTTTTTTTTTTTTTTTTTTTTTTTATTGTTTACTTTGCTTAAACTAACTTTTTTATTTTTAAAAAAATGGTAAGGTTATTTTGTTAACAGGATAGAAAACATAACTTTGAAGTTGGAAGTTTGAAGCCGCAACATTAAAGCTATTAATAATGCAATATTGTTAATAGTAAAATCTATTAATAATCCAATATATAATCCACAGCCCTAATTTGTCTCTTTCTTAATCAAACTTTTTTCTATGGTCTTAAAACTGTAAAACTGTGCTGACAATTATTTTTAATCATTTGTATTTCCTACTGAATTCTTCAAACATTATTTTAGCGTGTATTAATTCAAACAAATTTGTCACCTATAATAAATTTGCTGAAACAAATTATATAATCAACGTATAATATATATATTTATTTATTATTACTATTTTCAGTAGTAGCTCATAAAGTATAAGTTTAAATTACTTTATTAAAATGTCTTCTTTATTTTATTTATTTACTTATTTATTTATTTATTGCTATTGTCGTGTTTAAATAAAAGAGAATGAAACAATTCAGACTCTAATTGTAAAAATGAAAAAAAAAAAAAAATTTCATGGAAAATAGCTGCTAACTGTCGTGCAGCTTAAAATAACCCGTATTGTATGGAAAAAATCTGATCAATTTACGAGCTTTATGTTTAATTGGCAATCAAATGCTAATTTTACGGTTAAAAAGCAGATTTTTCGTAAAAAATGCGTTTCAACTAACAGTATTCTCCATTCTTTTTTTCTTTTTTTTTTTAAACCTCCTCGCAGTCCGTACACTTTGACTGGCTTTTTTTCCAGAATTTTTAATATTAAAAAAACAAAAAAAAAACTATTGTTTAGCTATAAGAATGAATGCGTTAAAAGCATTGCACTGTGAAGTACTATTTTGAATCAACTTGTTACTGATTCTAAATAAAAGTGAAAAACTAAAACACCTTCGTATTCTCCAAGTAATTTTTGAATTAATAGGCTTTTATAATTAAAAGATTCTTGCCAATAAATAAATAAATCAATATATTTTTCTCATACAGTAGAGCGCTGATTATCCAAACTCTAATTAACCGAGCGTCCAGTTATCCGAACCTCCATTAAACTCTCACTCCTTTTTTTTTTTTTTTTTTTTTTTTTTAATCTTACGATTTAAACATGCATTATTTTTTTAATTAAAGAAAAAAGAAGAAGTAAAAAAATAATAATAACAGCACAGCTGAAAATATATGAAAATATCGAGATTTTTTTTTTTTTTTTTCTCATTCGATATATTAAGCTATTAATCTAAAGTATGTTTTAAAAAATACTGGTCAGTAGCGGAAAACAAATTCTCAAAGGTACTATAATGAAAGGGCTATAAATGAAAACGATAATAACAAAGTTTAAACCTCTTCGGAAACTCACTCCTTCAAAATAGCAACAACTTTACACGGGAAATAAAACTTTTTTCCTGAATTGCCCATGAACAGAAAAAATCCTCCACAATTGCTACCTAAACTCCTTCTTTCTTTTAATGTAAGCACTGGTAAAACAGAACAGCTCACATTCTTAGAGGGAATCCATTCAAAACAAAATTCTTTATCAAAAGGTTATCTATATGGAGTCTACCAATGGTTACCTGAAACTGATAATTGTCTTAAACGTAAGAGGGCACTGGACGCACCACTTCAGTAACAATAGACATTAATTTCAAAAGGAACACTTTTCCTATGATGCAAAACTTTCCTTGTCTCATGAGGTGTTTGTTACTGAGTAATTGAATAGTTGAAACTCTTGTTGCAACTTAAATATTTAACAGCAGTGCTGCAATCACACTTTTTTTTTAACATTACGTCGGTGTCCAATGTGCTTACATTTGGATTTTCATCTATAGAGCTATCGGAATTTTTTACACATCCGAACTGGAACTAAAACTGACAAGTTTGGAGTTTCCAGTTTTTTTTTGTGTTTGTTTTTTCAGTTACAAATGTTCGATGTATGAACTTTTCGTAACATGACAAACATTTAATCTTTAATCAATTTCGTTCCACCAATTTTGCAGTTTTACGTTGTCAACGGTTCTTAATGCAGCACAAATGCATTCTTTAAGTTATTTGAGAGTTTTCAGCAGTAGTTGTTCATAAACAAAATCTTTGATGTAACTCCACAAAAATAAATCACAGGAGGGCGTAAGTTCCAGGGATCTTGTTGACCATGAGGATACGGGAAACCATTGTAACCCGCACGTCCAATCCAACGTTGAGTAACAGAAAAAAAACCTTGAACTTTTTTTTTTCATATATTACTTATATCACTCCCATCTATAAAATAGTTTTAAAATACATTTTTTTTAAATTCGGTCATTCATTTATGCTAACCCTGTATTACATTTCCCTTATATTAAGAAACCCCCTTTTTTTTTTTTTTTACAGCGTACAATTTAATAAGCGGACATCATATCCAATCCAATGTGGTATGGTTTTCCGATTCGTTAACAACAACACCTTCTTTGGATTACCACATAGTCCTAGAAGACGAAATGATATATAAATTCAGATTGAAATCTTTTTCAGTATAATAATATAGACCAGTGTTGCCAGTGGACTACTTTTTTTCATTTGGTTTTCTTGATGGTCTCCAGTTTTTTTTTTTGAGAAAGTAAATTTGTCCTTATTTAATGACAGATTAAATAAGGCAAAAGCAAGGCGAATTATACCATTTCAAAAAAGTGGTGCCAATCAAGCAATTTGAATTTTAAAAAAATAGCCTACTGGCAATACTGATCTAGACATTCAAAGGTCATTCTTTAGATCTTAGAAGATATTGGGTAGTTCGGAAAGTTCCTCCCGCTTGGGAAAACCAACCGGTACCGGAAAATTCTGCCCGTCAATTATTATACATTAGATATCGGAATTAATGTCTAATAATTCCCAATAAAACATTTTTGTGATACAACAGTGATGAAACAGTGGTGCACCAGAGAACAGATTGACACCGCTAAATTTAAGTAATCTTATTTATGGACAGAATTTCTGAGATTTTTTAAGCCGAAGAATACTATAAAAATTTAGTGGTGACAATTGCCCAAATGCTGCGCCACTGTTCCATCACTGTTACAATTATATATATATTTTTTTTTTTTTTGCCTCCTCTAACTAGGAAAGGTCCCCAACTGCCAGATCGGGATTTTGTCGAGAGTGGTGTCGTTGGAAAGCTCTTACCATGGTAATCAAGGAGTATACAACTACCCGTCCGAATGCAACTGGTGAAGAGTTATAGGCCGATGTATTTCTATCATTTATTGATTTCTCCTGGTCGCTAGCTATGCAGGAAAGACACTCTGTGTGGTAGAAAAGAAAGTTGACGGATTACAGAAATTACAGAAAAGACAGTTTATACTTGGTGGAAAAAAGTAACTTCACTGTGCATTTCTGAAAAGAAATGACATAAGCACGAGTGTTTCGAACACCAGGTACACGCAATGAAAGAGAGTGTTTCATAGTTGTCACAGGTGTTATTAGTTAAGTTAAAGCATGTCTGTTTGACTGATCGAAAGACGGGATCCATGTCTCTAATTAAATCTTTTTGAATGGTATACCGACGCATGTCATCGAAGGTGGGCGAGGAGAATTGGTTATAAGCCAACTTATGCAATTTTATTCTGCTTTCTCTTGTGTTCATCGGCAAAATATAGTCACAATCTTCTGTTTTTTACTAGAGGGAACATGGAAACTTCACCAACTTCACGCTGGCAACAACAGGTTACATAACTGTACTGTAAGCTGTCTTTTCTACTACACGGTGTCTTTCTTGCATAGCTAGCTACTTGAAGAAATCAATAAATGACGGAAATACATCGGCCTCTTCACCAGTTGCATTCGGACGGGTAGTTGTATACATTTCCTTGATCCCCATGGTAAGAACTTTCCGACGACACCACTTTCGACAAAATCCCGATCTAGCTGTTGGGGACCTTCCCTAAGGTGTAATATACAATAACTCATATACAGGAAGTGGAATTGATTGCAACTGGTAATACCATTGAAACATTTTTTTGTTGTGCTACAATTATACTGTTGTTTAATAATTAAATGATAGAATTTTCCGGTACGAACCAACTTTCCCAAACGGAAAGAACTTTCCGAACAAACCGATACATACATACATATGTCGGAACAGATTTGATCGATGAAAAGAATTCTTGAACTTCGTGTCCGCAATAAATGTGTGTGATGGAGTTTTAGAAAATCCAAAACAGCTGTCTGCTATCGACATTTAAAATTAACATGTGCTTTTCATCACGTTGTTTATTTATATTAAAAAAAATAATCGTAGAAATAACACAAATTCACATAAATAATTTTGATTTTAACTGCAGTGTAATACCAGATAGTGTCTCCAGTTATTTCGCATTTAAACGATACCGAATTTCCTGAAAAAGAGTTTCATTAAGACGTTCTAAAAGTACTATTTAACAAGCTAGCATCATAGCCAAATCGAATTTGGAATGGAGAAATAAGTTTTACCGATCGTTATCAATAACACTTTCTTTGGATTACCACATAGTCTTAGAAGACGAATTTATGAAGGAAATTCCGGTGAAAATCTTTTTCAATATAATAATCTAGACATTCAAAGGTCATCCCTTAGAAGATACATGCAAATGCCGGAACAGATCTTATCCATGGAAAGAATGCTTGTACTTCGTGTTCCCAATAAATGTATATGATGCAGTTGTAGAAAATCCGAAACAGCTGTCGGATATCGACATTTAAAATTAATTTGTGCTTTTTATCACGTTGTTTATTTATATTTAAAAAAAAAAAAAAAAAAAAAAAAAAAAAAAAAAAAAAAACGTTGAAATTACACATATTCGCATAAATAATTTTGATTTAACTGCAGTGCAATACCAGATAGTGTGCCCAGTTATTTTGCATTTAAAAGATACTGAATTCCCTGAAAACGAGTTTCATTAAGTCATTCTAAAAGTACTATTTAATAAGCTAGCATCATAACCAATCCAATTTATAATGGGGAATTAAATTTTACCGATCGTTATCAACAACACTTTCCTTGGATTACCACATAGTCTTAGAAGACGAATTTATGAAGGAAATTTGGATGAAAATCTTTTTCAATATAATAATTTAGACATTCAAAGGTCATCCCTTAGAAGATACATGCAAATGTCGTAACAGATTTTATCCATGAAAAGAATGCTTGTACTTCGTGTCCCCAATAAATGTATATGATTCAGTTGTAGAAAATCCGAAACAGCTGTCTGATATCGATATTTTAAATTAATTTGTGCTTTTCATCATGTTGTTTATTTATATTTTAAAAGATAATCGTCGAAATAACACATATTCGCATAAATAACTTTGATTTAACTGCAATGCAATTCCAGATAGTGTGCTCGGTTATTTCGCATTTAAAAGATACTGAATTTCCTGATAAAGAGTTTCACTAAGACGTTCTAAAAGTACTATTTAATAAGCTAGCATCATAGCCAAATCCAATTTGGAATGGAGAATTAAGTTTTACCGATCGTTATCAACAACACTTTCCTTGGATTACCACATAGTCTTAGAAGACGAATTTATGAAGGAAATTCGGGTGAAAATCTTTTTCAATATAATAATAATCTAGACATTCAAAGGTCATCCCTTAGAAGATACATGCAAATGCCGGAACAGATTTTATCCATGAAAAGAATTCTTGAACTTCGTGTCCCCAATAAATGTGTGCGATCACATACATAAATGCGTATTTCGTTTTGATGCTTTTACTTTTGTGACAGCTGATGTAATAATGAAGGGTTTCATAGAAATATTTCCTCGATTCAATGAATGCAGACTAGGAATTATTAATTGGAAAGGTTTCTTTTGAAATCCCCTTCTTTTTATCCCAAATCAAATTGCTCTATTGCGACATAAGTATGTGCTCGAATGTTATGCTGCTACAATGATACATTCAAAATAAAGTACTCGGTAATTTGTGAGGTTCTCCAAGGTCAGTTTGTGTGCCAAATAAATGTTTGTCGAACGAGAAAACAGCTGAGATTACTAAAAACTTGTTGCTGTATCTTTTTTTCCTTATCATGTGTGTGTTTTTTACATGTTTGTGAAAACATATGAGTAAGAAAGAATTATTAAGAATTACTGCATAATGTAAATGAAATACTTTTTTAAATCGTATCTTATTCTGTTTCATACCTCACATGTGATAATCGATTTCATAAATTTTTATTAGGAGAATTAAATCACATCTTTTTCATTTTAACATTTTAAATACTTTCCAACATAGTTGAAGTGTTTATGGATTCGGTTTGTCTGTCTGTCTATGTTCTCACTCTCTTAAATATACTCAGAATATATGTTATTGATGTTTGCTACAGAATGGTATTGACAGTTCGGTATTGAAAATGAATTGTGCGGTATTTATAATTGGTTTGTAGGAACACATGAAGTATTTCCACTACTTTATGATCTATGTTGAAATCCGTTTGCGGGGCATTTTAATGATTTTATGATAACTTCAAACCTAATTAAATTTTAAAGGATCGTTGACGTGTACTACAACATGTTTTCCATAGGGGCGAGTAGGGTAAAACTGAGTAGGTGAGTCAAAATGGGTACCCTGTTTTCTCGCTAATGGGTACTATGCTCTATGGACAGCACCCGTCTTAACTACATTCCTTAGAGCCCCCCCCCCCCCCTAGGAATGTGCCATCGGCTTTTGAAGTGACCTAATCTCTATGTACGTACAGTGCTTTTCGAAAATAATTCACCTCAAAAGTTTTCATTTTTCAACGTCTTTTCTGCTTTTCAAATAAATCCAGACTGGTGGATTGATTTAGATAAGTAATCCACGGTTTTCTATAGCTTTCACAGAACATTGTTTATGCTAAGTAAAAGTGTGTACGTCCAGCTATACAGGAGAACGACTATGTTGATTTTTAGTAGTATTGTGGGAGAAAACAGTGTACCCATGGTTTTGCATTGAATTCTGCAAGGAATTGTTTCTTCACTCAACAGGTGGTGCAGGATGGATACAATTTTCAGTCTGCAAAGAGTAGGTACATGAGGAGTGGAGCGGATACGAGAAGAAAAATCTGAGAAATCCATTACATGGCAACATTAAAAATTGCTTGAAAACCTGAAAAATGTTACTGACCTTAAAAAATGCATATATGTTTTGAAGTTTGATTCAAAATGTATTAGAATAAAGCTTTTTGTTACTGGAAATGTAAGAACTTAATTTCTGATTAGTACTCGGTTTTACCATATCACCAAAATTCGGAGCTGTTTCAGATGGTCCTAGAAAACCCCTTTTCCCAAGTAGAGAAAATTTTTCCTGTGGCAACAGGTGTGGTTTTTAAATAGTGCAGATGTCCCCAAACGCTTTTGTGGGGTGTTCCGAATTTTATGCCCTTCTAGAGTTTTGTCAACAAAGTAAAACCGTTAGGTACCCAGTTTTACCTAGAGTTGCAAAGACTAGAAAAAAACGGTTTAAACCTGGGAATAAACCGGGTTTTTGGGAATAAACTTGGTTTTTTAGGAATAAACCAGGTCTTTTGGCAATAAACCTGGGAATAAACTGGGTCTATTGGAAATAAACCTGGGAATAAACCGGTTTTTGCAACTTTAGTTTTACCCTACTTTCCCCTACAGTATGAATTGCTTAGCTATTATTCTTCTTTAGAGAGACACACAAAAGAATTCGGTTGCTGGAAGTGCGTTTTCCACTGTGGTATGCATTTGTAAACTAGTCTAATTTTTAGTGCATTACATGGTGTGTATAAACGCTATAGCTGCTTCAGGGCTGCACAAAAGAATTCGCACACACTACCAGATATGAACAACAAGGGCTAAAAATTGATTTTTACTGAGTTATGTGTTTATTGCTTATTTAGATATCTTATTTCATTTTATGAGAAAATGAAATTTGTTAATAATATTCTGTTCATTCTGTAAAGGATTTCATAATTTATGCTTGATGCATGATTTTTCGTTTTTCTTTAGTCATTATTTTTTTAGCTCAACTCTTCAATTGTTGCACACGCAAATTAGTTCAGTTAGTATATACTCGAATGTATGGGTCGCTTTAACGCACACCTGAGATCTGAATTGGACAAAAATAAATCCGTGGAATATTTTTTCAAAAATGAGTAAAATATGTAAGTTAATTCCTCCCAGTAAGTGAAAACAAGAGGACTGGATATGGAGAAGTAGGGCCTGACTTATGCAGGGGCACGCGAGGCAGATGCCCCGGGCCCCCATTTGAGAGGGGGCCCCCTCTGGTCTTAGTCAGGACTTTTGTTTAAATGGTACTAAATTGTTGAAATTGGACAAAAGTGACCAAAATTCTTATATTTTCAAAGATTTAGGAAGGGAGTTTAGCCCTCCACTTCCACCCTCTGCTTCCTGCGCCCCATGTCCCCTCTTCCCCAAAAAGGAACAATCTACATCATCAGAAAACTAATTTTATAAAAAATTATAAAAAAGTACTGTAGTACATGAGGAATGAAATAACAACATAACAAGTGTTGAAATTTGTTGTTATTAGTATAAGTGCATACCTGCAGTAGTCTTTCCATATATATCAGGGAATCACCCAAATGCATGCTGATGCAATACAAAGATTAAATTTTACAATGTGGTAGAAAATTGCTTATTATAACAAATAACGAAGAGTGTCTGAAAGACCTGTATTTACACTTCAAAAGTTCACATGAGTCGTTATATTCTTATACAAAAAAATAATGTGTTCTGTCATCTGTTAAAGTTTTCCCTGTATTCAGATGTAAATAGTACTTGGTTCGAAATTTATGTATACATACAATAGGTATGAAGTTTAATACTAGTCACTTCAACATAATCCCCGAACAATTTCCATGGATAGACAAAAGATGGCCTCCCTGAATGATGCTTGGCCCGGGGCCCCAGAGAGTCTAAGTCGGTCCCTGGAGAAGTATTTGAACTTGCTTCTGATTCATCAACATTCTATGGATCTAAATTTGGGGGTGCACATGGTCGGTAAGGTGAAGATGCGAAAAGTCAAACTCCGTTTAAGGCTGTTCTCAAATCCAAATCCAAACTGTCTAATTAGTGACATGTTTTTTAATTCCTTTTTATTTGGAAACGCATGAAATTGGCAAGTGTTCTTATTCAGAAAATTTGTAAACGAAAGATGTTTCCCATTTTATGGTAAAGGCAGAATATCTTTCAGAAAATGCTATCAAAGTCGACGTTTTGAACCGAATTTCCGACGCCGCAGAACGACAATGAGGAAAAACGTGTCGTCACGTAACACGAATAGCTCATACTCGATAAGTAATTTATTTATGAAAAAATGGAAAACTCATTTCGATTCCAAATCGCTTCCATTAGGCCTGCCAATTTTATGGCTTTGCGTTTAAAAATAAGTTAGAAAATATGTTAGAAAGTTTTGCGTTGTTGAGCAGGTCATTTGAGAATCACCTAAAGACAGCTTTGAAAGAACACCTGCCAATTTCATGCGTTTCCGAACAAAAATGAATTTAATGTGTCAGAAAGTATAGCTCCTTTGGACATGACAACAATATTAATTAAATTTCAAAATCCAGGAACGGTAAATAGTCATTTCCTGCATCCATCCCCCTCACGCTTACAGGCGCTGTAGCTAAGAGTATGCACCATGTACCCAGTGCCTGATTTATGGCAGGGCATTCGGGGCACGGGCCCATGGCCCCCGATTTTCCGGGGCCCCCAAATGCTACTGAAGATTTTTTAATTATTGGCCAAAATCTGATGAAGTTTTAACTATTAAAAAACAAAATTAATATGGAAATTTTTTTAATTATTTTTTTCATGTAAAAATAACTTTTTAAGGGCTACATCACTAACGCGAAAACACCTGCTCGCTAATGTTAATCCTATGGGAGAAGTTTTAAAAAATATCTCATTTGTATTTCAATATTTTAAAAAAAAATTTACCATTGGATATTTAAAATTGATCTCTACAAAGGCCGTGTTTTACTTTTTCGATTTTGTTGACAGGTTTTTTTTTTATTAGGATACTTTCACTTTCGGAACCGATTTCGAAAAATCGTCAGCAAGATAGAAC
This sequence comes from Maratus michaelseni, assembly GCA_963931845.1. Taxonomy (NCBI): domain Eukaryota; kingdom Metazoa; phylum Arthropoda; class Arachnida; order Araneae; family Salticidae; genus Maratus; species Maratus michaelseni. The sequence continues at coordinate 109,957,425 of OZ007595.1, forward strand.
ACTAAAGATTATGATGATGTTATAAAAACTTTTACTGCTAAAAAATTGAGAAGAAAATTTATAAAAACATCATTAAATATGACAAAATTATTAAAGTCAGTAGTGGTTTTCTTAATAAGTACCGCTTTCAATAATATATTTTTTAACTCAAGGCCGCTGTAAGCATAGGTGCAAAGGGGCCCCATAAGCATCTGTGCCCAGGGCCCCCAAATTTGTAAATCGGTCGCTGCATGTACCAAATAGGTACCACTTCCCCGTCCATAGCAAACGAAAATTCTATGCACGACCATGAGTAAGCAGACTAGGGACGTGGCGTGGCAGGTCACATACTTCAAGCAGGGCCTGGAGTAAAGGAACATTTGACACCCATGACATTTTTGAAGCTTTAATTTGCATTAATTTTAAGAAACGTACCCGTTTTTTGATTTTGAGGCCTCAGGGGCAGTTGCCCCGCTAGCCCTTTGGAATGTCAGGCCTTAGCTTCAAGAGGTGCATATAAAAGTTTGAGAATCACAGATATATACTAGTTTTATTTAATTATCAGATATTTCAATTCATTTAAAAATAAGCAATAAGTAAATAAAGTTTTTACCATATAGTAACTCAAACTCAAATACTTTGTAAACACAGCTTTCGTTCGTATAATTCATGTCTCACTATTGATGTAGATGGCGTTAGTTGTTCACATATTTCATATTCTCCCAAAGCCATCAAAAAACTTACGACGCACGTCACTCATTTTCATCAGCGTCTATAAAAAGTCATTTGTTACCACGGATGTCATTTTCATTCTCCTAAATTTATCAAGAATTTAATGTACTCATAAATTCTGCTTGCTTTACTGTTTTTCTTCTCTTTTTTTAAAAAAAAGTTTTGTGTATTTAATATTTTCTTTATTTTGTTTTTTTCATTTATTTTTTTTCACTTTAGATGATAGATGACACATGCGATCATCACTTGTCACACACAAAAAAAAAATAAAGCTTATACTTTAGTGGATTTTAAAAAAAATTATTATATTATATATTTTTTTTCTCTATCGAAATCCAGTTAAATACTTAATTAAATTCTGCTTGCTTTTCTGTGCATTTTTGCAAGTTTTGGGTTATTTAGTATATTTTTTTTTACTATTATTTACTCTTTTTTTTTCTCTTAAGATGACACATTTGACCATCATTTGTTACAAAAATAAATAAACAAAGCTTAGTGTAATTTTTTTTTTCAACTTTTTTCGAAATTTGTAATTTCGGGAGAAAATTACTTTTTGGTTTAAAAAATTAAAAATAGCTATCCAAATCACCAAAAAAAATAAAAAAAATACTGAAAAGAAATGAATGAAATTTAACAAATAATTTGCGTAACATTAATATGACAATAGGTTAAGAAAGAATTATGTTCGAAAATGTTTATACTTATATTACAACTACAACAAAATTAGATTTAACTTTTCATTTTATTATTATTTTTTTAATCATAACTTATTTAGTTTGGAAAAGTAGCACCTATTTTAAATTTAAAGAGCGAAACATACGTTTAAAATAAAATAATCACCAACGGTACAAAGAGATTTAAGCAATTGTTTAATTTATTGTTTTCGTACAAAATACTGAAACATAAATGAAATGATAACAGTAAATGTATAGACCAGGGCATCGCTTGATTATCGTAAAAACAAACTGGGCTGCTGCCCTAGGCCACCAAACCTAAAAACCGAGTATTTTATCGAAAAATGAATACAAATTGTGGTTAAAGACATGTTACCCCCCCCCCCCCAGCTTTTATATAGAATTTTATTTTCAGCGTTTGTGTTTATGCGTTTTATAAAATATACTAAGAATTTTATTGAACGAATCAGTTAATTTTCTTTAACAGAATTTTTAAATTTATTGTAATTTTAAAATTATTTACTGTAATTTTTTTTTTAATTTTTATTGAAGTGCTGAATTTTAACCTCTTCTTTATGTTAAAAACCAATAAATTAAAAGTCTTATCAAATTAATTCCTTTCCCTTTTTCTCTCTTTTTTTTTTTCTCTTCATTCTTTTTTCTAAGCATTCTTAATTTCTAATTTAATTATTTCAAAAATAACAACAGAATTTGTATGTATTTTTATTTATTTATTTATTTATTGAAAAATGTGCTGTTCTATAAAATATAAAACTTTATTGCATGAATGTTATTAAATTTTTAGATTTCAATTAATTATTCTTTTTAATTTCTAAACATTATAAATTAGTAAGAGACTACTTCACTCAGGCGAAAACACCCGCTCGCTAATGTTAATCCTATGGGGGAAATATTTTACGATATCTCATTCGCGTTTTAATGTTTGTAATTTTTATTTATTTATTTATTTATTTATTTATTTTAGCACTGGATAGCTGAGGTTGATTTCTATGCAGGCCTTCTTTTACTTTTTGATTTCGACTACAAGTGCTTTTATTAAAGTACTTTTACTTTCGAAACCGATGTAAAAAAATCATTTAAAAATATTGAAATGCGAACGAGATATCGTAAAATATTTCCCTAATAGGATTAACATTAGCTAGCGGATGTTTTCGCCTGAGTGAAGTAGCCTCTTAAACCCTCTTATAGGTATAATTTACTTTCTGGATTAAAATATTTAAGACTGTTCTCAAAAAAATATTTTGCTCCGCTCACCAACGCGAAACTTTCTGACACATTGCCTGACTCGCTTTTAAAGAAAAAAGCACAATACTTGTAGGCATGACTACTGATGTAATTTAGTAATCGAACAGTTTTCATTTTCCGATAAACTAACTACATCTTGAGTTATAAGCTATTGTTGTCTCAGGACGGCACTTTTTCCCTTTCCTGCACTTTTGCATCCGTAAATTTGGTTCAAAACGACAAATTTCACAGCATTTTATGAAAATGTTCTGCATTTACCGAAAAATGAAAAACTATTAGCTTACTTAATTTCTGAATCAGGTGATGAGGTAATTTCGAATACCGTAGTTTGCGAACACAGAATGAATTTATAAAATGTCGACCCTTGCCAGAAAGTAGACAGTTTGGATTTGAGAACAGGTTTAAATTATTATATCATTTTTAGATTCATTATTCAAAGTAGATTTTTCTTATATGTTTTAAATGCACATGTTAAATAATCTCCAATATTCCATTGACGGTTGACAGTTATGTATATACAGGGTGTTTCACAATTGCATTCTATGGTCCGGATCATCTTCATTGAGAGCATGGACTAACATTGGAATGTAATTTTTCCACTGTTGACGCTTTAAAATGCCACGGCCTCGTGATTTTTAAAGTTTTACCTTGCGAGTTGCTTGCCGAATATAGTTCCTTGTATTTTCTGCCTATGTTTCTGCCAGAGTTTTTGTGGTGTTTGTTGATGACCACGGTCTTCCCGAATATTGCTTTTGAACTGCTCCATCTTCCTCAAATTTATCACTAATTCTAGAGATTGTAAATGACACAGGGGGATCTGTTTGAAATTCTCTCCTAAACAGTCTCCTGCACGTATGGGATTGTACCTGACCCGAACCCGAAAATTTTGTTTAAAGCCAACTCGAAATCTGACCCGAACTCCACAAAAAAATTCGTCAACCCGAAATCCGACATGAACCCGATACACTTAAACCCGAATCCGAAATGTTCAAACCCGAACCCGAAGTGAAAGAAAATTAATCCCCATTTTAATACAATTGTGGAAAAGTAATCTACAATTATACCTCTAACATCAATTTTGCTTTTTTGTATGAAAATAAATACATATTACACTCATTAATATTCAAATATAAAGAACTTTTCATTAAAAAAATTTTCAGGACATTCTTTTAAAAAGTCGCGTCAATCCGAACCCGATCCAAAACATTTAATATCAATCCGACCCGAACCCGAAAATTCTGTTTAAAGACAACTCGAAATCCGAACCGAACCCGATAAAACATTTAGTCAACCCGAAACCCGACCCGAACCCCTAGAAAAAATTTCGTCAACCCGAATCTGAAATATTCAAACCCGAACACGATGTGAAAGAAAATTAGTCCATATTTTAATTCAATTATGGAAAGGTAGTCTACAATTATACCTCTAACGTCAATTTTGCTTTTTTGTATGAAAATGAATACATATACACTCATTAATATTCAAATATAAAGATTTTTTCATTTAAAAAATATTCAGAACATTCTTTTAAAAAGTCGGGTTATTCCAAACCCGACCCGAAAGAATCAAAACTCGACCAAAAATATTTAAAATCAATCCGACTCGAACCCGAAAATTCTGTTTAAAGCCAACTCGAAATCCGACCCGAACCCGACAAAAAATTTCGTCAACCCGAAACCCGACCCGAACCCCTAAAAAAAAAAGTTCGCCAACCCGAAATACGACATGAACCCAACACACTTAAACCCAAATCCGAAATGTTCAAACCCGAACACGGAATTTAAGAAAATTAATCCATATTTTAATATAATTATGGAAAAGAAGTCCACAATTATATCTCTAACTTCAATTTTGCTTTTTTGTTTGAAAATGAATACAATGCACTCAAGAATATTCAAATATAAAGAATTTTTTCATTTAAAAAATATTCAGGACATTCTTTTAAAAAGTCGGGTCAAACCGAACCCGACACGAAAGAATCGAAACTCGACCCGAAGCATTCAAAATCCATCTGACCCGAACCCGCAAATTCTGTTTAAAGCCAACTCGAAATCCTACCCGAACCCGACAAATAATTCGTCAACCCGAAACCCGACCCGAACCCCTAAAAAAAAAAGTTCGTCAACCCGAAATCCGACATGAACCCGACACATTTAAACTCGAAACCAACCCAAATCCGAAATGTTCAAACCCGAACCCGAAGTGAAAGAAAATGAATCCATATTTTAATACAATTATGGAAAAGTAATCAACAATTATACCTCTAACATCAATGTTGCTTTTTTGTATGAAAATGAATACTATGCACTCAATAATATTCAAATATAAAAACCTTTTCATTAAAAAAATGTTCAAGACATTCTTTTAAAAGTCGGATCCAACCGAATCCGACCCGAATGAATCAAAACTCGAAACGAAGCATTTAAAATCAATCCGAACCGCACCGAAAAAAAAAAAAAAAAATTAACGTCAACCCGACCTGACCCGATCTCAGATAAAATGACCCGATGCAGGACTCTACTTTTTAGTTCAGCTATGTTTTCGAGTTAGTGACACTTTAGGATAAATTTCCTTTGCTCAAACTTAATCTGGCTTCAGCCATTAATTTAAGTCAGTAAAACCTGCTGAGAAAAGAAGAACATTCCCGTTATTAGAAAATAAATTGTGGTATACAATTTTAAACACCCTGTATATTTACTATTGATGCTTAATGTTTATGGTTAAAAAAAAAGAAAAGAAAAAAGATGATTTTATTTATTTATTTTATTTATTTATTTATTTATTTTTATTTTGTTGTTGTTGTTGTTTTATTTTATTTTACGTTTATTTATTTATTTATTTATTTTTCTGTTAAAAGCTTAAAATAAGTTAAATGGTTCATCCATTAAAAGCTAATATATTTTTTATTAGATAAAGATATTTGAGTTTTTATTTCTATTATTAATATAATGCTATTAAAAATACTCTTTTGTATGGTAGATAATTAAATCAAAATGTGATTAAACCTGCAGTTATTCATCAAACCTTAACATTTTAATTTATTTTCGGAATAAAAACTTGTAAATAGAGTATTTTCTCATAATATACCTACTTAATTTTTTAATAACAAAATTCATCTATGAGACTAGCTATATAATATTTTATGTACAATAAACGTATTTAATGTTTAATATCAATATTCATTTCTTAGTATTGAGACTTCATAAAGAGAATACAATTTCATCAAAATGAATTTTAACTAATTTATTCACTTTAAAAAATTGACATCAGTTCTCTATTTTCATTTGTTAGATAAATTTTGCTATTCTTGCATATTGTTTTCCGAAATTTTAAACAAATTTTTGAACGAAGAATATATTTCTAATTTTGTAATATTTAAAAAAAAATTTATTTCAAACGTACCAAATTACTCATATAAAATTTACGAAAGTTTTACGGATTTTTAGAGTAGGTTGGTACAGGACACTGTAAGAAAACATTTATTATATAGGAAACTATCAGGGTCAAAAAGCCATTTCTATAGTCAAAATTACAGGGTGACTCTCTTCAATCCGATGTCGAGTTTTCATTCATAACTTTAACAATAGTGAAGATATTTTAACAAAATTTGCAACAGACCGTATGAATTGTAAGCATATTGTTCGGTTTTCGTTAAAGTATCTTCACTACTATTAAAGTTATGAACGAAACCTCAACTTAGGATTGACGTGCCCTGTATTTTTGACTAAATAAATGTATTTTCGACCCTGCTTTCCAAAACAAAATTTTTTTGTTACAGTGTCCTGTACCAACCCTTAAAGTTTGTACCATGAATTTGGAATCACGCTATATATACGTAGTTCTTGTATAATCAGTTATGCGGATGGTATCTCATAACCAACATATCAGGATGCCATGTGATTGGTTGCCATATGGTGGCCTATTGATCACATTCAGATTTCCCGGTTGCATAAGTTTCCTAAAACAACGTGGAGATTCTCTTGCATTAACGGAACATTCTCTTCAAAAAAAAAAAATTAAAATTAAAATTGCAATGTAAAAAAAAAGGGAGGGGGAGAATTAAAGGCCTCACTCTACAGTCATTTTGTTTCTCCTCTTAAATTTTAGAGGCACACACTTCCTGTAATTTACTTCATGTACTTTACGTACTCAATCATACTTCAAGTACTTAAATTTTAGCATATAGTTCTTGTGTCTTTTTTTTTTTTTTTTTTTTTTTTTTTTGACTGGCGACCAGGCCCATACCGGCCAGGTTTCCCTAGCTTAAACGGGTTTAGTGCCTGTCACCGGGGCGCTTAGCGCCACTGAATGGATGCCACGTAGCGGCTGGCCATTGCTGGCAGGACGGCTATGTGGAGGTCTTTGCTTTGGAGGTCTTTGCCCATTTTTGTTTTGCTGCTAATTGATGTTATTCTTTTTGTATGGTCCTGCGCTTGGCATCACACCCATACGTTCAACCAGTCGCCATGCGAGTTGGTGTCGTAATTTAGAACCTTGATCAGGTGACGAGACCTTCACCTGACTAGGCACCCCCAGAGGTATAATTCACAGGGAACTTGGAGGACTTTGCACCTACGACGGATTTTACAATCACCGGGCGCCATTAGCGTACATGATGAAAAAGAGAAAAAATATAAAAAAACAAAAACAAAATCCTAAAAGGGAAGGGGGTTCATACATGTTTATTTAACTTTACATAAAAAATAGAAAAAATGTAATACTTTTCCTGTGTTTTTTTTTTTTTTTTTTTTTTTTTTTTTTACCCTTTTCTACTGTATACTTACAGTTACCTGTTGTTTTTCTTTTGCTGCTTGATTTTTGTTGCATTTTTCCTCGTCGTATTTAGGTTTCCCATTTGTTGCAGTTGTTTCTGGTTTCTCATTTGTTCCATTTGATCAGGCCCTTGCTTGTAGAATGAATTGTAGTTTTTTTTTTTTTTTTCCTTACGGACCATTCTTGTGAAACACGCAGTATGCACTTAAATCTTTCCAAAAAATCAATGAGCAGTATTAATTCATAATATGTTAGTTAATTGCTTTAATGTTCAACTAAAACTGTATTTAAGAAAGTTCTTTTCAATAATAGCGTGTTTTACCCTCTATTAACAGCTATTATAAAATTTCATTCCCTATCGTTTCTTATTGCTAATAAATGATGCCTACAGTAAGTTTCAGCATTCATTGGTTATGCATATTACATGAAGAATCACGAAATACTTGTTTACCCCCCTCTTAATAGAGATGACACGCAATCCGTTCACGGATACCAAAGGTAAAAGTATAAAATTAAAATTTAATTATCCCTATATTTTAATCGTGATTACCGTTATTATTGCTCAGATCTTGTTACACACTGAATTAAATTGATATTTATAAGGTACTAAACTAAATAAGTAGAAAAGCGTATAACCGTCTGGAAACGATACTGTTTTGCAAAATATTTTAACCAAATTGCAAAAATTTACACTTAAAGAAATACTGTTTTAAGATACAGTTCTCTGACATTCATATTAATTTAAATATATCAAATAAGGAACTGTAAACCTGATGTGTGTAAAATGGATCTCTAAGGCTATGTTTACGCATAGTGTAACGCGGATTCGAAAAGTAAAGATACACTGTCGAATACTCATTCAAAAAACTTTTAATTGATAAAATGTCCATTACAAATTACTTACTGGTATATGCTTTATATTTCAACATAGTTGCCGTCATTGTCCAAAAATTTGTTAAGTCTGGGTATAAGCTTTTATATCCCACATTCATAGAAGTTTACCGCCTGTTCTCGAAACCACATTTCATCTTTAATTTTGATATCATCATCGTCGTAGAAGTTTTGCCCTACAAGATATTTTTCCAGGTAAAAGAATATGTGGTAGTCGCTGGGTGCATCACAGATCACAGATGGTCTTACCTGTTCTGGATTCTTCATGAACATTGGTTTTACCTCCAAAGAAAGCACAACACCATTTCGTTACATTTTGTCGATTACTAATGTTCCCATAGACGGAAACAATATCTTTGTGAATAACCATTGCACGCTCATCTTTTGCATGAAGAAAACGTATGACGGAACGTACTTCACATTTGGCGGGATTCTGAATCGATGCAGCCATTATAAACACATACTACACAAAACAGACTCACCGTACAGATAACGAATGACTGCGAAGGAAAGGTCGAATGTTCAAGGTTACAATGTATGTTGCCAACTTTTCCATTAAAACTTTTACTTTCCTGCTGTCTGAGGTGTATCTTTACTTTTCGAAAACACTTCGTAGTATCTAAAATGCTATGAACAATTTCAGTAATTTAGTAGAATACATAAATTTAATACAGGATGATTATAAAAAGTGAAGAAAGGTTGATGATATAGTTGTCAAAGTTGTTTCAATTTTAGATGAACGTGTGTTGTAAAAAATCGGTGTAGCATGCATCCTTGTTTTAGGAGTAAATGCCACCGACGAATGGCGCCGCGTTGCCTCAAACTGTAAGAATACTCAAACTCAGAGATTACTCAATTTTTATCCTTCATTCTGTTTAGCCATTGAAATTCGTAAAAAGGAAAAAAAAAAGAAGTTCGTGTTTTGCAATTAGAAGGTTATTTTGAGCATTCGTACAATTTGAGACAATACATGATGATTTTCATGTGGAAACGCATCTTGGTTTGCCATATATACCATGAAAAATCACTCATCTTCTTTTGCTTCACCATGGGGTAGTTCGAGTTTACCAATAGAGTTGGACATCCACGATTAACATCATTATAAGTCTGCAATTTTAAAATCTGTTAACTTCAAGAAACGGACAAAGAATATGGCTTTTACGCGAAAAAATTTTAACAAAAATTCTTTTCTTAGGACTTAAGTATAAACTTCCTTTCAACCACATTAAATACGGAAAACACACATTTTAATATCTGAAAGAAAAATAATTATGATTTTTCAAGGTTTCCATATATGGTTCAGAGGAACAGTTGGCCATATAATTTAAGGAAGAGACTTATCGAATACGACTATCAAGGAAGTTATCTTCCTGACCCGTGCCCATAAACAACGGCTTTAAGCTGCAAACTTAATGTGCAAAGATAAGCTGCAATTTATTCAACCAGTCCAATGTACCAACTACTACTGACTTAAAAAAAAAAAAATTACAAAGCGTCTAAGACGAGCATATAATAAACAACATTAATAACATAACATAAATTCTTCAAAGGACTGTTTGCAAAATGAGATGTTCGTATGTCCAAAATTGGCTGTATCGTGTAGGTAGACTGTACTGCACTGTGATGAATCATTCTAGATGCATTGCATGTTGTTTCAATCCCTGAATTTATAATGCAGTATATTTTGGCATTATACTCTCGCTGCGCTGTCGCTTACATATTTCCTCTACATATGTCTTTGAATTTTATAATTTATTATTTTCTTATTTATCATATTTGCTATATTCTTTCAGACTTGACTTCTGAAAAGTAACATTTTAAAAATACCTCGTTTAGGTATTTCTAATATTAATACATTGTGTAAGTCTATCCTTAACTTTATACGTATAATGTGGTCAAAAATCAGTCAAAGATTACCATATCACATACTCCAGATGGGTATACTTAGATAAGGTATATAACATATTTGGAGTATAACCAGAGTAAAAGGTATATGATGAGATGAACTTTGAACATCCAGATGAAATTTGAAAATGTATTACCTTGGATTGATCTGTCCCAAACTTACAGACAAAGATATTTTTTTTCTCTTTCTTCCTTTCGTTTTCGTGCATTGAGTGTAGAGAGACGTAACAATAACAATCGTTGGTACTCATTGCATCTATAAAATTATTACCAGCACATCTTTATCGAATGATGCTACTCTTTTACCAAAATATTTTTTTCCATTGACATAACAAGTATAATTTCGATATCACTTTATCTCCAAAAATATTGCCCTTTTCTGTGTAGGCATCAGTACACTACACATAATTCCAAAATTTACCAAAAGATCTTTTTTTCCATTGACATAACAAGTATAATTTCGATATCACTTTATCTCCAAAAATATTGCCTTTTTCTGTGTGTAGGCATCAGTACACATAATTCCAAAATTTACCAAAAGATCTTTTTTTCCATTGACATAACAAGTATAATTTCGATATCACTTTATCTCCAAAAATATTGCCCTTTTCTGTGTAGGCATCAGTACACTACACATAATTCCAAAATTTACCAAAAGATCTTTTTTTCCATTGACATAACAAGTATAATTTCGATATCACTTTATCTCCAAAAATATTGCCCTTTTCTGTGTAGGCATCAGTGCACATAATTCCAAAATTGTCTGGAAGTAATTGTGTAACTCTCCCACAGCTAATTAATTATACACTCGTAAACTATCTTTAAAGATCCATTAATAGCATTAAAGAAAATTCTCTCCAGAAACCGCGTGTGTTTCATCTTCTATTCAACAGCTTTTATAAAGTGATTCACTTCTTAGAGCCACACTAATGAACGATACTTGTTTACAGTCATTATGAGCATTCACGGCAAATGCAAATTGGCTGAAGACTCACGAGATTTTTGTTTACGAAAGTAATCTCGTTATGGGAGCGACGGGCAAATCGATGTGCGAAATTCAAAGACGAAATTTGTATGAAAATAGAAAGGCAGACGAGCCTTTTATTATTATTATTATTATTTTCATGGGAGTTTTTCACATGCAAATCGCTTGGGGGTCAGCGTTTCTATGACGCCGGAGGCCTGCGTGACGTCACAGAATTCGGAATAACTGCATAAGAAGCTTTTAAGTAAATGTCAGACGAATGCTGATTTCTCAAGCGAAGTTTTGTAAAATGTATTGGATTTATTATTTCCTTGGCCGGTATTTTTGTAAGGGGGATATTAAATTTATAGGATTTTGTTTTATTTTACGATAATTCTATGTGGCGATATTGGGTTGCTGTCTCAATATTATGGATTCCTCGCAATGAAATGTGGTACCGGTCATGTATGAAATCCAAATGAAGTAGCAAATAAATATAAATATGAATATAACAAAAGCATTTGAATTTTCACTTGCTACGCAGCGTACAACCAACAGAGTGCAAAAATGTGCAGACCGGAAACCGATCCTGGCTTCTTGATATAACGCACTAATGCTCTACCATTTGAGCTAACAGGATGACATGCAGTCTCGCATTTCTCACTCCTATATGTTGGTAAGGCTGCAACTTTGCAGCACTAGATGGAAGGTCACTCATGAGCACACAACTTTAGTGCCATATATGAGACGAACTAAATCCTTACATTGGAGAGTATATATATCTAATTAAATTTTCAGCAGAGCTGAAATTATGCTGGAAATTAATTAATATAACAAGGGATGTGGATTTTTACTTGCTACGCAACGTACAACCAACAGAGTGAAAAATGACCAGAACGAGAATCGAACCCGAATTCTTAGTATAACGCACCAATGTTCTACCATTTAAGCTACCAGGACGACAATCTGCCTTTCATTTCTCACTCCAATATGTTAGTAAGGCTGCAACTTTGCAGCACTAAATGGAAGGTTATTCATGAGCACAGAATTTCAGCTATACTGAAAATTCAATTAGATATAAATATATATATCTATTAAATACTGTACTGTATCTTATTATCTTATATTCAATTATTTTGAAATAAATTTCTTAACTAAATACATTTGTATAACTACGTCAAAAATGTACTAGAAACACGAGTTTGAGTTGAAGAAAAATTACCTAAGAGACTATTTAACTAGAACGGAAACTCGGTTCAAAATGGCGGCTTTTACAGCATTTTGTAAAAAAATCATATGCCTTTATCGATAAAATTGAAAACGTTTTTGATTTCACAGTTTCTGAATCAGAGCACTTGCCAAGTTAATGCATTTACGATTAAAAATTAATTCATAATTGTGTCAAAAAAGTAGCCAGTTTGGATTTGAGAACAGACTTAAGGTGGTTCTCAAAAACATTTTTCTCCGCTCAAGAACGCGAAACTTTCTGATACATTTACGGACTCATTTTAAATGTAAAATAATGATATTTTCAGTCAAAATTACTGAAACAATTTGTAATCGAGCAGTTTTTTTTAAAATTTTCCAATAAATGATTTACACCTTGAGTTATAAGCAATTGCTCTCTCGTGACGTGAGTTTTCTTCCTTTTCCCGCGCTGCCGCGTCCGGAAATTTGGTTCAAAACGCCAACTTTGACAGCATTTTCTAAAAAAAAAAATCCCTTTACCAAAAACTGAGGGAAAAAAGCAGTTCGATTACAATGTTTTTGAATAAGAGCAGCTGTCAATCTCATGGTTTGCGAAAAAAAAAAAAAGAAAAAAAAAAAAAGATTTTATTAGTGTGTAATAAATTAGCCAGTTTAGATTTGAGAACTGCCTTAAGGAAGATGTTCAATACAGAGTATTGTTCGCGTTCATATTAAAGTTTAACAATATCAGTTTCCTAAAATCCGAAATATTTTACATATGATAAATCGAGACTTATACACCTGTATTCAACAATATTTGCTTGAAATATGTATTTTTTAAATCCTTAACAGCAGTGAAGCATTAATTCAAATTATTAAAGCAGTGAAGCATTAATTCAAATTATTAAATATATCTCATATTTACTTTTTTCTTTATTTATTTTCTTTTCTTTCTTTCTTTCTTTCTTTTTTTTTTTTTTTTTTTGTAAAAGTTTTTTATGAAAAAGAAATCTTGATCATTACAACTTGGCAGACATGAGAGACAAAAAAAAAAAAAAAAAAAAAAGTGCTATAAAAGCTGTAATAATTTTACATTAAGAATTCAAACCCCTTAATACAGTAAAACCTGCTAAGAAAGAATCACATGAGACTTGAAAAAATTCCATTTCAGACAGGCTTCCGACTTATCAGGTAGACGGTCTATTAAAAGCTTTTCTCTGGGACCGTAATGTTTTTCAGTTTAAACCCTGTAGACTGGAATGGTTGGAAACTTAATCTATGGTGGGAAATTATTATCCCAATCCTAAAGAACTATAAACGGTTAAAACAAGATTCCGTTATGGGCAGAGTCCGTTTTCACATACTAGTTTACTATATTTTTGAAACATCACATTTTGAATTTTTATACTTTATATTTAAAGAATTAAACTTTTGTTCAATATTGTTTTGCATAATATATAGATTTAACTTAAAGGACTTTTACTAATCACTTAAGTGAAAAAAAAAAATGTTTAGTACAGAATATTGCTATTCACCTTCATATTAAGGCTTAACAATATCGATCTTATAAAATCGGAAATTTTTCGCATAAAAGCATGATAAATCGACACTCATTCGAACAACCGCGTTCAACAATATTTGCTTGCTAACGAAAACCAGTTGCTACGGATCCGAAAATCAATTGGTATCCATATTAGCATCTTATACCCGAAGAAAACTTTCCTTCTAACTCTCGGATATTCAAAGAATCTAGTACCCCGTTATATCGATTGTTTTTCAGATGGTGAAACAGATGAAATCATCTCTTTTCGTTTTAGTAGCGGGTGCGGGGGTGTAGGAGGTTGATGGGATATCTTTTGAACCTGTTAAAGGAATCCTTCGGAGACGTCTCTATTGAATTATCGATGTTTGACGGGCTGTGTGCTCGAATGTTATCGGCTGGTACAGCCTTCTTCGAGCGACTGATCGCGAATAAGAGTTAACTAATCCAAATCGTCTTTTCGTGATTCATTCGTTCCGGGCGGATCCATGAAAGAAGACGATCATTAAAGGTTTCCATTTAAGAGATTCATAAAGTTACCGATATACCACTACAAAAGATTTTCATCTTTGAATTGAAAAATGGTTTTTGAAGAACAAGAGGCTATTAAAGAATGACTAGTTAGATTAATAGATTCTCTAACAAATTGAACACAGACAGAAATCCGTAGTTTAGTATATTTATTTTAATAATATAAAAAACTTGAATAATCAAGATAAAAAAAAAAAAAAAAAGTGGGTAGGTGTGATTGAAGATCGCTCAAAGGGTTTCGTTTAATATTCCTTTCAAAACACTTTATCCTTTCTTTAATAAATCCAAATAAATTTCATTTAACAACAAATAAAAAAAAAATAAAAAAGTCATGTTTTTTATAAAGTAAAAAATTACCGGTCTATTTTTCTTTTTTTCGAATATCTAAACCAGCCCGCTATTATATTCTGTCATAATAATATCTGTCATGCGGACTAAATGCAATATTTAAAAAAAAAAAAAAAAAAAAAAAATAGTTCAAAATTAAACATGTTGTACACTTTCAAAATGTTAAAATATGCGAATATTTCCATAATCGGATTTTTATCACGATTCAATATGTTTCTCAAACTCATATATTTGCTAGTTTCTATTACTCATATTGATACGCGCTTTGTATTATTCTCAAACATTTGAAAAATCCGTTAAACTTCCAATAGGACGTCTGATTTTCTTTTTAATTCTCTAATGACTTGATATTAATCTGCTTTGTGTACATACACATACTCATACTCCTTGTATTATTGAGAAATCTTTGAAAATTTCGTTTTATTACCACTATGACGTCAATCATTTTATTTCATATTAATATTTTTTTCAATTGGTGAAACTTTTTATTTCATTTTCATTTTTCACGTGGAAATCGTCTGATAGAAAATTAATTATTGTAGAAAGAATTTCATCGTGGGTTTTTAATTTTTGGCATCTGCTATAACGAAAAATGTTTAAATTTAATAGGAAAAGGCTAATCAATCGAATCGTGGTTTTTTATCTCTATTTATTAAAATAATACGAATTTTTCAAATTTTAATATTTTGAGCTCTTTATAGCTGGTATTCTTCTATATACACAAAGTTTCAACTCTGTAAGTTACATAGTTTCTGAGAATAGCTCTGTGACAGACAGACAACGGAGCGGGAGTAATAGGTTTTCGTGAGATGAACGAAACCCTAAAAAAGAAAAAAAAAAGAAAGAAAAGAAATGAGCTTTGCACAGAAAAATAAAAGAAAATTTGATTTTACGGGAAATCACTTGCTGACAATAAAAACTGTTTATTTACTGAAATAATCTCTATTGTTTTTCCACAGTTTCTCAGTCATTTCTCTGATTGTTCAGAACTGGCATTTTCCAGTAAAATAAACAACTTTTTTGTGGCAAAAGTTTTTGCTGACTTTTTTTTCTTCAAAATTCCTTTTTTGCGTTTTTAGCTCGACTATTCATAAATAAACACTCTTTAATATTTCTAAACGAATTGGCAGCCCCTTTTTCTATTTCAGTTCTTTCATTTAAAATATCGCAAGAAAATTTTAGATTTGTAAATTTAATGTAATATCTTGCTCAATTTTAAATCAATTTTGCTACACATATTAAAATACTTTTTTCCAGAAAAGCTAACCATTTCATCCGTTCATCTACTATCTATTTAAATTAAGAAATAATAACAATAATGATAAATAATAAAAATTTCTCTCGCATAGTTGAAATAAAAAAATTTACTTACTGAACCATTAACATGATTGAGTAAGTAAGCCTTTTTCATTCAAGTAAACCGAATGTTACTTGAATACGTTACTTGAGAATACGTTATTTGGACTATTATCATTTGCGGCTCTTAAAATAATTTTTCTGGAAAAGCTCAAACATTTCGTCTACTCCTTTGGCATCTATCTAAATCCAGTAATAATAATAATAGGTTCTGACGCATATATTAAAATAAATAAAGGCATATTTGAAAGACATCATCATTATTATTACTTATAAATATGGAAGATTTCCTTGGAACTACATTTATCCATAAGAAAACGTGTTTGGATTTCAGTTGTATCCTCTTAGAATCATTTTTCTGGAAAAACTCGAAAATCTGTCCTGTTCTTGTGGTATCTATCTAAATTCAATAATAATAATTTCTATGGCATAGATTAAATAAAAAAAGATTTGACTTTTTTTTTGTGTGTGTGTGTGTGTTAGTTTTGAATAAGCAAGACGGACGTTTTCTTTAAACTAAACCAATTCACAAAAAAAAAAAAAAAAAAAAAAAAAAAAAAATGATTAGACTGTTAAATATTTGCAGCCAGCCTTTTAGAATATTTTTTCCCCCAGAAAAACAAAACAATCTCGTCTAACTTTTCTTGTAACAAAACAATCTCGTCTAACTTTTCTTGTATCTATCTAAATCTAATAATAATGATGATAATAATAAGAGTAATAGGTTTTGTTGCATAATAGAAGGTGATTTACCAGACGTGATTTTATTATTATTATTATTACTATTATTATCATCATCATCAATATTATCTCCGAATCAGCAAAATATTTATTTGAACTTAACCGATGCCCCCTCATTTCCCCCCCCTCCCGTGACAGAGACATGGAGTCGAGAAAACGTACTTGGACAATTATCATTTGCAGTCTTTTAGAATAATCTTTTGTGGTAAAATTAAAAGCCTTGTATACTCTTCTGACATCTACCTAAATTCAAAAACAATAATAATAATGATAATAATAATAATAATAAAATGAAATCTCACAAAATTTCGCTTATTTAACTTATGCGACAGAAATTATTATTAGAAATTATCTCGCTTTTCCAGAAATAATAATAATAATAATAATAATATGAAGTCTGACAAATCGTCTGTTATTTATTTTATAAGACAGAAATTATTATTAGAAAATGTCTTGCTTTTCGAGACACAGCAACAACAACAACAACAACAACAACAACAACAACACTAATAATAATAATAATAATTATTATTATTATTATTATTATTATTATTATTATTACTATTTTAACTCAAAAAGTAAGACATTTTCTTTTAACTAAATCAATTCGTGAGAAACTTGGACAGTTATCATTTGCAGCCTTTTACACTATTTTTTTTTCTAGAAAAGCTAAAATAATCTCTCTTTAAAAAATCTTTTTTTACCTTTTTTCCTTCTAGTAACTTTCTAAATTTAATAAAAATAAATGTTATTAATAATAATACCAATAAAATTCTGACACACAGTTGAAATAAGAAAACATCTGGCAGGTTTAATTTTTTTCTATTCTTATCATACTTTCATTATCGCTGAATAATCAAGACCTTTTTCTCCCAACTAAACCAATCCATGAGAAAAACGTACTTGGCCTATCATCATATTCGGCCTCACATTCGAAATAAAAATAATCCAAAACATTCGAATATCCATCTGTTGTGATTTATGAATCGGAACCTGCGATTATCATCGATTCCGTGACACATAAGAACAACGGCAACGTGATTCTAGCACGCCACAACAAAAACCCTATCATATATAAATTCTGAGAACACTCTCCGCATCCCTTAATCATAACTAGGGGCCACCCTTGGCAGACGATTTTGTTCGACCCCTCCTTATGACATGCTAATCACAGACTAGGACATAAATCAGAAACCAATTTCCAATGAGGTATGAAGATGGAGGGGGGAAAGCATGGTATAGCATCCCCCCTATTGCTTGCCCCTGGGGGACTCACATTTCATAACCCAAATTTTGAGTGTCGTCCACCATGTAAGCTGTCATGTGATGTGTGTAGCCGTCTACAGAACCGAAAAATGGTAGGACATGGATAAATGAGATTGTTATTTTTTTTTTTTAATTTTCCCTGGGAGGAGGCAGTGTAATGAATATATCGACAGGTTGCTGGAAAGTAACTTTTGTGTAATCTGGTCTTGTTTGTTTTTTAGAGGAGATGATTTTTATGAAAAATTAGCGTACGTCAGTTTTTTGTTACAGGTTGAACGAAAAAGGTTAATTTGAAAATTAGTGAGGCAGTTCTAATTTATCAAAAATTTGTTTGTTACCTCGTAATTGTTAAAATACGTTGTTGACCGGCAGTGTTACCAATTTATCGTGTTGTTTTATTCGAAATATCTACCAGAATTTTCAAGCAAAAATTTTCATTTTTTTTTTAATGATACACATTTAGTTAAATAAGGGAAACAATTAATACTGAAAAATTTTGATAGTTTTGAATTTAAAAGGGAAAAAATAAAGATTAATTAGTGACGAATGAACTTGCCACCGGTTAACAAAATGTTAAAAGCACTGTAACTGGAAAGTGTAAAAAGTTTTTCTTTATTTAATATTAAATAAGAAAAAATAATTGGAATCGTGAAAATTTTTGACTTCCCTTTTTTTTTGATGGATTTACATGTTTTGACATGTCTTGAACACGATATGACAATGTTTGGAAAATGCCTGTCTGTTTGTCTGTTAATTTATGTCTGACATAATTTTTGTGCCGGGTTTATCTCAAGAAATAATGCACAGAATGTCGCCAACCTTCACATTCTGTTAGACCTTTATTGATGCTTATTAGATTTGGGGGTATATCACTCAACAGGTGGCGCTGCTATGCTGTATTTTTGCACGATTTTAAAGGAATTGTTTTGCTCATTTAAGACGATAAAATGACACAGATTTACACCCATATCAAACATAAAAAAATCCCTGATGGCTCGGCCTACAGGCACAGGTAGAATTCGAAGACGCAGACCGTGGGGCGCCTGTTTGTTGGAAATTGCGGAAGAAATGACCTTTTTGCCATAATGCGGTAGTCGGAACATCCCACTTTGAAACCTAACTTATTTGCCTGCGGAGCCGGCAGGGATGTTTTTTGTTTTTAGTTTTTTTTTTTTTTTTTTTTGCTAAAAGGGTTGGTTCTATAAAAAACTTGTCAATATAAAAGTTTTAGATAATATTAAGAGGATTTATAATAAATTTAAGCGAATTTGATATCTTTTGAACGAACGAAGTTATGAATTTTTTTCTTCTAAAACCTGTTTCCCCCCCCCCCCTTGGGGCCATTTTTACTGATATCAAAAATCTGTCATACATAAATTTTCGTCCCTTTTTCTAGAAGTAATAATAACTTAATGATTCAATACGTATCATAATTAAGAAATTATGGGTTTTTTTCTGTTTTCACAAAAAGCCCCCCACCCCCCTTGGTTTGATTTTGCCCATTAACGAACTTGACCGAGATTTTATGTCCCTTGATTTTATGTATCAGTTTAGAAGAGATTTGTGCAGAAGTATTGCAGTTATCGTGTCCATAAAAAAGTGACATATATATGTAGTATTTCTTACGAAATCTACCTAAAAAAAGCGAATGTCTGTCACCAAATATGTCTAATCTTCTCTCCTCGCTATTGTAACAAACTGCAACCGCGACCGAAATTAATCAGCTAATTCTTCTCCCTCGCATGCTTTTATATTACAAAACATTTTCTCAATTGCAATTCCCAACCTTTTTATATGGATAAATACAGTTTTGATCACTTGTATAACCAATTCTTTGATTTTAACTAAGTTATATAGGTGTGAGCGTAACAACGTGTTGGACAGACTAAATAAGCTTTGACAAGCATCGAAACTAGACTTAACTGTATATTCGTACCAGCATAGAAGATTATTTCTACTAATAGGAATCTAAGTGAATGCAGTTCCATCAAGCAATTTCAAAAACACAATTGTGTTGCCTGGATTCATCACGTGATCTGCTGAGGTATCAGCGCTTTGGGTATAGAAATGATGAAGAGAAAAATACAAGGAGGCAAATCTATTTACTTCTATGGGTAGGTTAGATAGAAATGCGATGGGTGATTGATAGAAAGAAAAGTCATGTGATATTGCTTTCAGTAAAAATTGGTAGTGCTTTTTTTCCAGAGCGTTTTAAAGGGAATTTTTTTCTGTGGTAGTACATTTCTCTCTCTTAGATTTACATGAAATTCGCAAGTTAGAAAACAATTTTCAGTAATTTTATTTTCATTTTTACGTGAATATGCTTTCCTAAAATATTGTTTCAACTTTTATATTTTACAATGCTTTCCACATGAAGCGTCCCAAAATTAACAGAGACTTTTGTTTACCTATTACGCATCAATAAGCTTTAAGTCAATATTACTAACATTTATTCTATTACATTAAATAACGCCCATCTCTACTTCTTTCATGGGTAGAGATTTTCCAAAATTTACACAAAACAAAACAATAATGTACACGTAAAATTGAAATTGAATGCAATAATGTAATAATAATAATAATAATATGCTAACTCTAATATTATTAAAACGAACACAATAAAGCAAAATTGCTACGCTCTTATACATTAATATTAAATATAAACTGGGTGTTCATTACTTTTACATTAAATTATTAGACATCTTTATCTGAGTCTACCTGCACTACCTCATCTTCTGCTTGTGGGTTTTGAAAAATTAATTGGTTATTTTCGGTCAGAGGCATACAGTCAGAATGCGAGTCCATGTGATGGTTAAAATCTCATGAACCATCCTGATGCTACATACATAAAATCTCTCAAATTGCACTGTCACATATTTTCAAGATCGAGTTTGACACACTTCTCTGTGACATGCGAACTTTGATAAGTTTTGTGTAATTGCCGAAACGTCAGTGAAGGCTTACTGTTGAGACCCGAAAAGTTTTTGGTTTCTGTCTGTCTGTTTGTCTGTTTGTCTGTCTGTTTGTCTGTCTGTCTGTCTGTTCCGCGATAACTGCCGTAAAAATGATCCGATTAGGTTGATTTTTGGTGGGTATGTTGGTGAGATACCCGGAATTAGCTGTATAGTTTTTGGTTAAATTTGGTTCATTCGTTCGAAAAATAGAGATCATTTCTTTTTAAATCATAATGCTTTCCTATGGGACTGCAGACGATTTTCAAATTTCATTTTTAACTGAAATGGAAATCGCATATTTGAATAATGGATTTCAACGTAAAATTATGGATGTTGATTTTCGATATGGAGGTTTTAAATATATCCAATAATTTTGAAAAATTGACGATACATTTATTAGAATTGAGATATTAATTGTTTAAATGATTGGAAATTTTTTTGCATCTGTTCCGGAAATATAAAACTTTTATTTTTATGTTTTTTACAAATTTTAAAATGCATTTTTTTTTTTACTTTTCTCTTTAATTTATCAGTTGCCTAGCAACGATATTTCAAAGAAGATAAAAATAATAAAATTGAAGTAACTTGCACTATTTCGTTCCAATAATTTATTAGCAAAATAAATTATTTTTGTATTCTATTGACATAAATGAAGACTTTATTTTAATACAAGTTTTTGTTTTAGTCTAAAATGTTGCATGAATAAGAAATTCATAAGAATTTCAAAATATCATTGTATAAACCGTGTTTAATTGAACGTTTCTAATTTCTGAAACCTCCGAAGAATTTTATATGCCTATAAATATATATGCAATAGAAAAAAATTAAATTGCGGATTGTAAGATGCTAAATAATATGAAAAGTGAGATTAAAAAATAGTGACTTGAGCTGACGTTGAGGCTCCTGATCTGCAGATTTACTAGTTTATTTTATCTTTGCACGAGGTATGAATGATAAAGTTTTAAGAAACACTATTCCAAGCTATGGAAAGCTATCCACTGCTGGTTAGTTTTGAGGAGAAGCGGTCTTTTTAATTTACGTAGTTTAGTTAGTGTTAGGGCTACAGATGTCTCATGTGATATTTGAATATTATTTAACGCCCATTGGTAGATTAAATACAGGGCTAAACTTTCTGAAGATTCTAATTCTCTTCGTGTGTGAATTTTTGCTATTATAAGCAAATCGTAGGTGAAAGCACCAAAGCAAACGCCTGCTTTTTTAAGTGTTTTCATAAGCGGTTCATCATTGCTGTTCAAAGCTGTTCATGAGAGAGGTTTGAGACATTGCTACTGCCTCAAGAATGGATCTAAACACGATCCTATAGTACTCCCTTGGAAAACCAATGAATGTAGTCTGGGAAGAGCCATTGCTGTTCTGGAAGACACATGTTGGTTATAAATAAATTTATAAAAGTTTGATTTTCTAGAATGAGAATTAGTTCTTTTATTGTCGATTCCCATGAGAGTGAGTAGAATGCATTTTTAAAATATAGCTTTCAGAGTTCTGGTAAGATGCCGATCGTAGGAAATGTTTAAACTCGATTTTTGTCAAGTTATTTATGATTATAAAATAAATAAGTTAAACGCACTCTGCGTAAGTTTATTTGAGTTGTGTGAAAGTAATAGTTAAATTGAGCGATTTTTCGGGACCAATCTGTGTTCCGTCGAACTAAAGTTGTACCAGAAATTTTAATGTGACGCGCCGTATTTCGAGTTCAATATTAAGACAAGTGTAGTGAGATGTACCGAGTTTTTGAGAAGAATGAATGATGCCTACTAGATTTTTATTTATGTATACATCGTGAGTATGTGGATATTAATTTCGAAAATGAACGTTTCGTTTTCGTCATTTGTCGTGTTGTAAAATATGAAGCTGTTTATATTCTGTGCAATGAGTATTAAACAAGAATTCATGCATGTTTCGCCAAACAGCAAAGAGTTTTATCAACTTGGATTAAAAAGATCGATTAACAATTAATTTATTTGTGAACTATGATTGAGAAAATATGCTTGAAAGTGCAAGTAAAGACCATTATCAGCGTACAGCTGTTGAATTAGGTACATATATAATTGGTAATTCGAAATTGAGTATATTTGATCTTACTAATTTAATTAAAGATAGAGATATATATAAAACTGATCTGAAACTAATGAAAAATATTGCCAATAATATTACCAAAGAGAGAAAAAATAATGAATTAAAATTACTAGATCCTGAGAAGTTAAAAATAGAGCATACAAAAGTGGAACTTAAGTTGGATGAACTACGAGCAGAAAAAACAAAGTATAGAATTTCTAGAGTTTTTCATTAAAAGAATATGAACTTTAACAATCAAAATTCCAACTATGCCGGAAGGCTGGGGTTATTCTTTTCCTCTTTAGAAAGGGCCTTTATTTTCAAGAATGTCCCAGAAAATTATAAATCGGAAATATTTCGAAATCTATTAGGGGAAAGAGCAGTAAACATTATTACATACATTAAAGATGATGAACTGTGATATTATTCAAAAGTGAAAGCTGTAGTAATTAGAGAATTTGAACCCACTCCCCAAACTTGCTTAGAACATTTTAGAAAAACCCAACATCAGCCTAGTGAAGCATCCAGATTAACTATGAGTTGGGAATGTTATTAAAAATTGAGAAATGTGGCAGACTTTGAAACTTTAAAACAATTAGTGGTATTTGATAAAATTTGTCAGACACTTGATAAAGAGGTTCTGTGTTTTGGAAATGTTAGGCAGGCAGATTCTTGATCCAATTGAGTTAGCTAAAATGATGGATTTATATTATATATCAAGGAGAAATGGAAACCTATGGTTAATAATCCTAGGACGAGTAATAAAAATACATATTTTAGAAATGTGTCCAAAGTTTTTTAACTAACATAATTTTTTTAATGTATTTTGTTATGTGATGAAAATCTCCCCTTGGATACCGCTCTCCGTACATAAAAAATATGTCAGTGAGTGATAGAGTTGAAATTCGAAAGTATAAAAGGTCTTTGCTTTAATTTTCTTATGAATTACAAAGTGATTGATTCTAAATCTATATTCTCTTTGTATTATTTGTAAAAAAAGACATAACGTAACTCTTCATTTTCCTCGCGAACAAACAATAAAAAAAAAGTTGAAAACCAGGGGATGATTTCACTAGAAATACGTCATGTAAAAAAGGCGGTAGCCAATATAATTTGGATGTTTCGTCTCCAGTATTCTAGCCTTCCTAAGGAAATGATCAAAACACGTCTTTAATGATTTTTATGTGTAAAAGTGCAGATAAAACTATCCTGCGCCGTCAGGCGCCCACGGGGGTCGCCGACGCGCGTAAACGACCATCGCACCCAAGCCTCTGAAGGGCTTTTAACGCACCAGGGCTTTGTCTCGCCCGGCGCTGCGATCGGCCTGAGGCCGCTCCCCACTGCGGACCCCCAGGTCATTTTACCAAGGTATGGTGACGTAGTCGTCACGGCAGTAACCCCACATCTCAGAGGAAACTTCCGCAGAGACGGAACCTTGATGAACCGCCATGGAACCCCCGACGACTTCGTTCGCGAGACCCCATAGGGGGAGACGGTCGCTAGGTCATATGTCGAGCTACCACGACGGCTCTTGCTATACCACGGCTCGAGGGGTGTGAAAAAAGTGCAGATAAACTAAATTTGAAAAAAAGAAGAGACAAACTTTTTTATTTCAGTAATAAAAAAAAAAAATTGTCTTTAAATATTAGATCTAGAGTTAGTGCAGTTATTTCAAATTAGACACAAGAGACTTGATTTAAAGTTGGATTTTTTGGTACTTCCAAAAATTACAGAATTTACACCATCCACTTGAAACTTTTGTTTCAACTTTAAATAACATAAAATTGGCAAATGAACATTTTAATGCCCAGGTTTATTAATTTGCTTTTGGGTGCGGAGAAATTCTGTGAATTTTTAAGACCAGGTCAAATTTAACTCCAGAATACTAAAGTAGTTTCACAAAATAGCGTTTTCGGTTATATTGTTACTTGGAGTCGTCTGGAAAAGAGTGAAAGTAATATACATTGTGGGCTCATAACAAATAATTTTGAGTTAGAAAAGAGTAATTAAAGGGTTTTGGGAAGTAGAAAACTTAGTGTGTCTGAGACTGCTAAGACTAAAGAAGCAGACATTTGTGAAAAGCCTTTTCTCAGAAATTATTCTAGAATTAAAACAAGATAGTATATTGTTAAAATACCATTGAAAGAAAACCAGACTTGTTGTGATGAATCGAAGAAAAAGGCTATGAAATACTTAAATTCATTGTGGAATCGTTTACTTAGATAACATAAATTTTGGCTCCTTTATAAAACTTTTATTCAATGCTATTTAAATATGGGTCACAGGGAAGAGGTAACAGAATCTGAAGAACCAGATGTAAAATACTACGAGGTGTTTTCGAAAAGTAAAGATACACCTCGGACAGCAGGAAAGAAAAAGTTTTAATGAGCGCGTTGGCAACACATATTGTAACTTTGAACATTTAATCTTTCCCTCGCAGTCGTTCGTTATTTGTACGGTGAGTCTTGTACTGTTTCGTGTAGTATGTGTTTATAATGGCTGCGTGAATTCAGAATCCCGCCAAATGTGAAGTACGTTCCGTCATACGTTTTCTTCATGCAAAATGTGAACGTCCAGCGGATATTAACAAAGAAATTGTTTCCATCTATGGCAACATTATGAATCGACAAAATGTAACGAAATGGTGTTGTGCTTTCTCTGGAGGTAGGACCAATGTTCATGAAGGACCGAGAACAGGTAGGCCATCTATAATCCTGATGCCCTTCTTCACCTTGCACTCAGAGACTACCACTTATTCCTTTACCCGAAGAAACATCTTGCAGGACAAAACTTCCATGACGATGATGAGATCAAAATCAAGTTAAACAGTGGTTTCGATAACAGGCGGTAAACTTCTATGACTGTGGGATACAAAAGCTTGTGCCCAGACTTAACAAATGCTTAGACAATGACGTCAAAGACTATATCAAAAAATAAGGTATGTGTATAAGTATCGCCGAATGGCACTGCAGTCCATAGCAACAGTGATACACACAATAGAGATCAAAAGCCATAACAACAGACATAGTCAGCAGTTCCACTGTGACGTTAAACCCTTTCTTTAGGAATGGCGCTGACAGGACACAAAAATGGTGCTGAGACAGCAATTAATGGAGCAAGCTAAGCTAATTCCCTTAACTCGGACTAACCGAGTTGAACTAACTCCTCTTTGTGTAAAATAGTGAACTCAGCTGTTATTAAAACTATAAGTAATCATGTAAAAGTATTGTGTGACGCAGAATCACGTAGAATTGAGTAGAGATGAGACGAGATTAAGATGTAAGTCACAAAAATAAAACATTATGACCCTAGTATGTGAAAACATATAGAACAAAAACTTGATGACAGTTAACTCATCAAGCTATCTAAGATAGCAAAATAGCTTTATTTTATAATAACAAAGTAAAAATAGCAAAATAGCAAAGTGCGTAGTTAAAATAGCAACGCTCGTCAAAATAAATAATTAAAATAGCAAAACGCGATGGAGCGCGGGTCATAAAACTTATGTGGATAAAACAGGGGGTGGTGGCAAAAACAATAGTAATCAAACTTTATTAAAAAACATACACTGACTGGTCAAAAAAAAAGTCGCACTGTTCAATATTGTATTGGACTATATTTTCCTCGAATTACAGAACGCATTCGTCTTGGCGTTGATTCAATAAGCGTAAACACAGTCTCCATACTTTTTGACCACAATTTCATCAACAATTCTTCAAGTTCCTTGGTGGATGAAGAAGAGATACTACTTCTTAGATCTCTCTACAGTACATCCAACATGTTTTCAATTGGATTGAGATCAGGACTGGATCCAGGACTTGCGGTAGTCAGTTCAAGTGTGGTGCTTCTGGAACCAAAGTTTCACTGACTTGACTCGATGAATTCTGGCATTGTCATCTTGAAACACACCTTCGCTTTCTGGGGTGAAAAAATCCATTAATGGGATCAAATTATAATTCGGTACTTGCATATAATCAGCAGACTTCATTTTGTTGCTATACAGCGTTGCTGCACCTAATCCAGCCGAACAGAAACATCCCCAGATCATAACACTTCCTCCTGAGGCTTGAACAGTTGGTACAATGCGAGAAGGGTCCAATGCTTCGTGTGCCTCCCTCCTTACTCTAATGCGTTCATCGTCTTGAAAGAGGGTAAATCCGGTCTCATCGGACCATATGAGCTTTTCATATTGCTTAACAGTCCAATTTTTATGTTCCGTGGCTAATTGGAGTCTTTTTTTTCTGTTGATGTCACTGTCAAGTGGCTTCCTTCGTGTAACACAACTGTTAAATCCTAATTCTTTGAGTTCCCGTCTCATTGTGTGACTGGAATGGTCTTACTCCCAATATTAAACATTTTTGTTAGATCCAAAGTGGACTTCTTGCGATTGGACTTCACTAATCGCGTTACAGATCTTCGGTGACGCTCATTTAGGATTGATTTTTGACCACACATTCTCCGCGAAGTCGTTGATAGTTTGCCGTCTTTCCAAGATTTAATAATACATTGAACAGTTCGTAAACCTGTACCAGTTATTTCACAGATCTCTTTACAACATTTCTGCGCTTGATGCAGTCAAAAAATTTGGCCTCTTTTGAACCCCAAAACATCTTTACCGCGACCACATGTAACGTTAACACTCATGCTTGCTTCAAAATTATCAGTTGCAAATTGATTCAGCACTATTTGAAGGTTTCTTGGCACACAAGATAATGCAAATTAACAAAATGCTTAACCAATCATTCACTATTTACATGTGCAAATCTGTATTGCGATTTTTTTGGCCAGTCAGTGTATTTAAATAACTAAGAAAGAAAGAAAGATGCCGCTTGTACCATTTTTTAGCTGATAAATAGAAAAAAATGTAATGTTATTAGAAAGGTAATACTTGTTTAACCTTGAGTGTTAACGTTTAGGCACTCATCCATGGAGCCTGGAAAAGCAGGCCTTTCACTCTCTTGCTGCTGGCGTGGCTCTGACGTTCTGGGTCAAAGAGACCGAGTACAGCTGCCAATTTATGAAGTTTGAACTTCTGTAATCCACTGATAATTATGAATAAGATGAAAAAAAAATGTTACAACTTATATACATACATTATTTTAATTGACATATAGACATATAAGCCAAAAAAAAATGCTGTGATGAACATGCAGACATTCAAGTTATCAAAAATTTAGAGAATGTACAGACTAAGTAAATATGGTATTAGGGTTGAAACATCCTTTATACTGTGTATTGGAAATGAGGACACATTATAAAAAATATGCTTTTTTTATGCAGGAAATTATTTTATCTATTTATATGTATACAGTACCTGTCAAAAGTCTGAGCACACAGCCCGAAAAGAACTCTGTTTATCGCACATTTTGCTAATTTGTATGAATGAAATATAAAAAATACAACAAAATATATTGTTTCCGTACTAATTCAATCCTTGAAAGTGACAGAAATGTGTAAAAACAAATTAGTTTAATGCTGGGATACATAATTTCAGCATTGTACTTCGTCCGCTTTCCATAGAGCACATTGCCATATAGCGAGAATTTCATCTAAAGTTTTGCATTAAGTTGTTTGTTTACTATAAAAAACAGTCGGTTAAACCTGTAGTAAGGGTAGTCACTTCGATGAAAATAGACTACCTAAAATTACCTAAATAAACTTGCCTAAAAGTCGAAACCTTTTTTGTTTATTTATTGTGAAAACATTTATTTTTATTGTAAACAAAGTAAATAAAACGGCTTTTATTTCTTTATTATACAGTGCAATTGAAAATTCCTTAAAATATACTGGTAAGCTCAGACTTTTGATAAGTATTGTATATGGAAACCAATGGGGTAATCTCTGGTCTGATGTAAACTTTATATGAAATGTAGATGTTAGAGGGCAATTTGATAAATAATGCAGAGGAGATGACGTATGCCCACATAGACAAAGTGAAGATAGAGTTCTATTAAATATGAATAAGTAACTTTAAAAGGGTCCATCATTAGTTACAAACAAATATAAATTATTGTGTTGAAGTAGGCGGTCTCCGGTAACTTTTGGTAATAAATTGTATATCACCCGTATCACCAATATTCAATTCTTCTTGATATTTCTCTAGCATTTCTTGTTTTAGCTTTTTTTTTAAAAAAAAGGAAGGTATTGACTAAAATATTGCAAAAGAGTCTTTATATCGTCTAAAATCTTTTTTTTTTTTAAACATGTTTTCATCTTTTTACAATATTAGAAATGTTATTAAAATTTATAAGAATTAAAAAAAAATACCTGTAATTGGGTAAAATTCAAATATCCAGGATGAGGTAAAGAATTCTATTTTATATTTATCCACTGATATAGTTTGCATGTTTTTTAATCTCTTATCGAAGTTCTAACTGGTTTTGAGGGGTAGTACTCTGATGTAAAGTTTCAGATAATTTTGATGCCGAAGCGCTATCAATGACTAAACTAATCTCCTGGGCTAAAATATTTACAGGTAAATTAGGTTTTATATAATGTTCATCAGAACTGGTTTCTGCTTCTAATGTACGTGGTTCGAATATGATGTCGTTAATGTCATCGTCATCCTCTGACAGATCACTAAGTTCCGAATCAAAGGCTTGTAAGAGCTGAAAAATTCCTCTTGCGTGAGTATTTTGCACCTTTTAGACATCTAAAAACATTATATTAATGTAAATTTGTTGTTAAAACAGAAGTTAACAACAAAGGTGGTTTGTACTCGGGCAGAAATTGGAGCAAAATAATCTGGGGAGTACGAACACTTTCCTCCACTTTTGAAATATTTCAGAAAGAAACGTGAATTAATTCTTGGAGCAATATTCCCCGTCCATGGAATTAATTCGATCAAATTTTTTTACGTGCACACTGAAAAGCCAAGATAACCTGGATGTGACAGTTATGGAAGGTTATGCTACAGACGATGTTTCTACATCCATGCCCAAGAAACCACCAAGCACTGGATGGCTTGTGTTGAACAAAGACTTTTGTGCGAGATTTTCAGTTTTTGAAGCAAAGAGACACAAATGTAGCAAAGTAGCCCATTTGACAGTAATTCAGAGTATTTCAGCGTAATTTTAATCGCTTTTTAAGTATTCATGAGTAGTAAAAAAAGAAATGCTCATCAAATACATTATGTTTGTTTGTATGTTTTATTGAGAACATACATTTGACTTGTGTGCTTGATACAAAGATCTGCTTATAAGTCATCGTCGAGAAGAAGACTGGATAGACACAAGAAAATAACATCACTGAAAAATTACAGCCCAGACCTCCACAATGAGTGTGCAATAGAGGTGATGGGAGTTGAACCCGTCGCCTTGCTTCTTACGCTCGCAAGCGATTAGCGGTGTGGTACCTTAGCCAATCAGAAACGGAGAACTCAATACCCCATGTTTCATGTTTCCTTAAAATTTGCGAGAATAACAAATTAATAAAATTATTTTTTAATAAATATCTAAAAATTTATAAATAAACAAAATTAAATCGCTTTCCGCGGACACTGTGACTCTTTAGCCCTTTGATTACGGGTTGGGACATGTTCCAGTGAGATATTTTTCATTTTATTCATACTACTTTTTGAAAAATAATTTCTGCAATTCTCTTATTACTAGGATATTATGAAGAGTAATCTAACAGAAAGAAAAACAAAATTGTAAATTGTGGTACAGTTGAACATTAAAAAAATCGCCAGAGTCCTGGTCCGTAATCAAAGGGTTAAAAGGAGAAAATTCCTTAAAAGACTACACTAGTCACACGAAGACATCCACAAGCTAATGTTAAGCCTATGGGAGCATTCTTTACAAATATCTCGCTTGCACTTTAATATTTTTAAATGATTGTTTTACATATTATAACTGAGGTCAATATATAACGCTGTGCATTTTTACTTTTTCGATTTTTGGTTACATTTTTCTTTATATTCGGACACCTTAACATTTGAAAACGGTTCTAAAAGTAATAGTATCCTCATCTATATATATAAAAACTGTAAGCAAAATTGAAAAACTAAAAACGCACACCATTAGATATTGACCTCAGTTATCATATGAAAAAGAAAAAAAAACTTTTACAAATATTAAAATGCAAGCGAGAAATCTGAAAAGAATACTCCCATAGGTTTAATATTAGCGTTCGAGTTTCTTTGCGTGATTAGTGTAAACTGTTAAATATAAACTGCACAACTTGAAAACTTCTTCCTTTTAAAAGGCTGATCTCAATTCCAAACTGCCTACTGACTGACACATTTTGTAATTCGTTTTTGATCTCACACGCAAGGAATTGGCAGGTTTTCTTATTCCATAACTATGTAGTCGTGCATTTTTTTTCATTTTGTAATAAACGCAAAAGATGTTTCAGAAAACGCTGTCAAAGTTGGTGTTCCGAATCGAATTTCAAAACTCTAGAATGATAAAAAAAAAAAAAAAAAAAAAAAAAAAAAAAAAAAAAAAAAAAAACTGCCCTCCTGAAACAACAATTACTCATTACTCAGGCTATAATTCATTTATTGGGGAAAAAATGTTCGATTACAAATCACTTCATAACTATAGTGTCATGTTTTTACGTTTAAAAATTATTCAGAAAATGTGCCAGAAAGTTTCACGTTGTTGAGCGCGGAAAAATATTTTTTTGGAAACCGTCTTAATTAAATTCAATGAGTATTTAAACATTTAGAAGCCGGCTAAATTGGAACGCTTATAACATGCGCCATGACTCTTTAAAGAGAGCTAAACTCCTTAAATACGAATTCTGATACAAAACCTAAATTTGAAAAAATAAAAGTGAAAAAGCATTTTCTTTTGTAGCATTTAATAAATGTATTCACAAGCATATATTAGGGGGTAAGGGGATGGGATTTTAAACAATCTTATCACATAAAGAAAAATGCCTCCTTCTTGTATAGCAACACAAACTCCTCTATCACAGTACTATACAAACTTCAGCACTTATCTGTCTCGATGTATTACGGATGAAAAGATCATCCAAAAATTCAAAATTTACCAATTTACCATTGAAACAACAATTACTCATAACTCAGTCTGTAATTCATTTATCGGAAGAAAAAAAAAACTGTTCGATTACAAATCACTTCAATAATCATGACTGTAATGTCATGCTTTTACGTTTAAAAATGATTCAGAATATGTGTCAGACAGTTTCGCGTTGTTGAGAGCGGAAAAATATTTTTTTTTGGAGACCTTAAATTAACCACCTTAAATTAATTTCAATGAGTATTTAAACATTTAGATGCAGACTAAATTGGAACGCTTACAACATTCGCCATGACTCCTTAACCCTTTAACGGATAAAGCACTTCAATTGCTAAAATGTTGAAATAAATGATTGACACCGGAAATTACGAACAAATTTATTTGTATATAACAAAAAAGCGATATTTCACATACATAATAAATAATAGAAAACATTTGTATTAAAATTCTGCTGTCATTGTTGAATTTCGTAATTAAAATTTTGTGGTTTCGTAGGGAAACCAATGTCTGTTAAAGGGTTAAAGAGTGCTAAACTCCTTAAATACGAATTCTGATACAAAAACTTAAATTCGAAAAAGTAATAGTGAAAAAGCATTTTCTTTTGTAGCATTTAATAAATGTATTCACAAGCATATATTAGAAGGAGGGGGATGGGATTATAAACAATCTTATCACATAAAGAAAAATGTTTCCTTCTTGTATATCAACACAAACTCCTCTATCACAGTACTATACAAACTTCAGCACTTATCTGTCTCGATGTATTACGGCTGGAAAGATCGTCGAAATTCAAAATTTACCACAACCGGAATTTGCATTTGCCGAAAGCCTTCAGCAATTTCTCTCTTATAGAAAGCACTCTCGCTTCCCCTTCCCTCTCCGCATTTTCTTATTCCTCCTCTTCGCCCCGTGCATAATCTGAATTCAATATTTCAGTGCTTGTAAGTGAAGATCATTAAATCATATTCCACTTCGGAAAGGAACTCCACAGCTTCCAGCATTTAATATGAGATGGCTTGAATTTTCACATTGTAGGAATTATGAGGGCCATTGTACTGGTACGAGGCAGCCAACTATCGTTTGGGTCTATGAACAAGGTTACGGCGCCAGAAGGGATAAAAAAGATTTTAAAAAAAAGAAAGAAAAAAACGAATTCATTGCTGAAGTACAGCTAGGGTAAATGTTTTAGATTCTGCAGTGAATTTTTAGGTCTTTGGGTTTCACTTCCCGATCAAAATAAGATAAATCGTCAATACTTAGCAATTTATAAAATAGCGTCAGCAAATAATATCCCTTTTATCCCTTTTATTCGTTTCTTTTCTTTTCTTTCTTTTCTTTTTTTTTTATTTTGCAACTCTGACATAAATAAAAACATGAAATGATGAAATCTTTATT
Organism: Maratus michaelseni; assembly: GCA_963931845.1. Lineage (NCBI taxonomy): Eukaryota > Metazoa > Arthropoda > Arachnida > Araneae > Salticidae > Maratus > Maratus michaelseni. The sequence goes on from OZ007595.1 coordinate 109,990,991, forward strand.
TAATGGCACATGCAAAATGTATGCATGAAAAGCATTTTAAGCCATCATCACGTATAAAACTATTTTCAATTGCAAAACTTAAATGTTTTTGAAATACTAATTGAAAAAACATATTTTCTTGCCGTTCATTTAATAGTTACATTTACAAAAGGCTTTTGTTTATGATTTGGAATGAATTAATTTAAATAGTTAAAGAGCAGAAAAGGGCTGCTCGAACGCAGTATAGCATGAGTTTCGGAATTTATCTACCTCAATGTATTACGGCCAGAAACATTACCGAAATTCCAATATCACCATAACCGGAATTTGCATTTGCTCAAAACCTTACGCGATTTTTTCCTTATAGAAATCATTTCACTCTCTCCCCTCTCCCCGCTCCACATTTTCTGATTTTTCTCTTTGCCCCGTGCAAAATCTCTATCCAATATTTCAGGGTTTGTAAGTGATGATCATTAAATCATGTTTCACTTCGGAAGGGAACTCCACAGCTTCCAGCATTTAATATGAGATGGCTTGAATTTTCACATTGTACGAATTATGAGGGTCATTGTACTGGTACGAGACAGCCAACTATCGTTTGGGTGCATGTACAAGATTACGGCGCCAAAAGGGGTAGAAAAAAACGAAAAAAGGAATTTGTTGCTGAAGCACAGACAGGGTAAATATTGTCAACTCTGGAGAGAATTCTTAGATCTTAAAATTTCGTTTAACCGTGAAAAATCAAAATTAAATCTGTCTTCGATATTTTACCATTAGGTTGCGAAAAACCATCTTTATTCATTCAGCTTGCTAATTTTCTAAGATACTTTTATATTTTCCACACTAACGTATGAAAGGTACTTGCTTTTATTCAATAGTCTAGGTTTAGAATAGGTTTTAAAATGTGATTGCTTGCAATTAACACGCAATTATGCTTTTAAAAGACTATTTTGTGCATTTTAGTACAGATTTTTGAGCTTCAGGGTCACATTTTTTTTTTTTTTTTTTTTACGAATTGGTATTTGTTTACAGCGGCAGCCATAAAATGAGACTGCCATGTTTTGGGATTTTAAATGTTGAGGAAATTTAATTTGTAATTATTGAACAGAATACTAAGTTGATGTGGCACTTTTTAAACCTTGTACAGGATGATACATAAAATCTGTTTTTTTTTTTTTTCGCGTTCTTTCTGTTTTATCAAAGTGTTTTATTTTAACTGGTGCAGAATATCTAATTACACATGCCATTTCCAATGACTACCATCATAAAATTGAAGACGGCAGCACGCAGAAATTACATAAATAAATTTTATGTAGTGAGAATCATACGGCGCGCATACTTTTTTTTTTCGAAGCTTAAGTATAACACGCTATCGTCGATAAGGGATTAAAAATATTCGGCACATGCAGGCAGTAATCGATATAAGTGAAATTAATTGGCAATAAGTGGGAAGAGAAGAAATCAATTTGCAAGTCTGAAATTGTAAGTATGTCTTGCAGATTACTTCACAACGCTGATGCAATATCGGAAAACATAAAGACGAACAGAGTCAGATTTACACCATTTGCGGCTTAAGGCACATCATAAATTTCGAGGACCCCAATTTCATTTAATTGTCGATTGGATAATACAGTGTACATTTAAAGCTGAAAATTTGTAACTTACCAGCATTTTCACATAATTTAGATGATTATTAAGCATTATAAGTAGTTTTATTGTTTATTAAATCCATTCAATTTGCAAATATACTTTATATTATAACGCCATAAGGATACTTCTTAATAAGCTAAGTTGATTCGTGGACCTCCAAAATTCCATGGCCAAAGACCTGGTCCTTGTAGGCCTAGGCAAAATTCAAGCCTTAAAGACGAATGACAAAGTAATTAGTGTCGGGAAGAAGGGCCTATGTTACAAATTTAAAATTTTACAGAAATGAGAAAAATTATTACTGTCATTGATAAGACAGAGAGGTCTTGAGCAACTAGTGTGACACTGGCACTTCTTTCGATTTTAATTATCCTCCACTCACTTTTATCTTCATGCTGAGCATTGACGAGTAATAAAAAACTATAGTTAGATGTGTAAGGAAAGTAATAATATTATTTTTAGTTTATCGCTTCATTTTTTTTATTTAAAGTAAACAAACTTGTATGTTATGAAATTAAATTTTTTAACATCTGCATTTCACATAGGTCCTACTCCAACAAAAAACACAACATTCCAAAATTTGTAACATAGATGCGTCTTCCAGACACCCATTGAAAAAAAAAATATGGTCGAGAAATTTGACATCACCCACAGTGATGTTTTTCATCTTTGGGCAACATTTGAAATTAGTTGAATGTGTAGCTTTCGCAAACGGAAAGGGATTCCTCATAGTACGATGGCCAGTGAAGACAAGTACACCATCCTAACAGCCAAAATGAACTGGTACACCACAGCTGGTCAAGTACTTAGCCAACTTTTAGGGTAGAACCTCTGCGAAGAATTCTTCACAAAACACTTAGTGGTACATAACCTAGCAATTGCAAATGTCCACAATTCAGAAGCAACCTTCGTAAAAGTAAACTCTAAATGTAAAGTCATTGCCAGGGGCTGGCCAGATCTCATACTCACGAACACACAGACACTTCAAAAAATCTCGCGGTGGCAAGTCATAGATATACGTAGTGCCTCTGATCCCAGATACACACATTTCACATACCAGACAACCCCGCTTTACACGTTAAGGAGACGTTTTAACACCTCGAGCGGTAAGGTCCATAAATTTGACAATTTTCTAAAATCGCGGAAACAGGCTCTCACTGAACAACTTCACAATATCAACAACACAAAACAAATAAATACTTCCACTACCAAATTCATAGAAGAAATCCGTTTAGTAGCAAGTGCTTGATTCCGACTCAAAACAGTCAGAAAAACACGCTCGTTCTCCTTCTGGACTCTCAAACTCAAGGTACAGAGGAACCTACTTACGGCACTCAGGCGTAAAACGAAGGCAACCAGACAACTCTACCCAAATGCGGATGAGCTAAAGGTCTTGGGTGTCCAATAATCGAAGCTTGCGGTGTAGTACAAGTGCAGTGTCCTGTCGATCAAGAATGCAGCGTGGAGGAAGTTCTGTAGCAGTGAGTCAAATCCTTTCGGCACATCCCAAAAAAATTTCACAGGAAAATATTTCACTCCTGATGAAATCAAGCTTGAAGTGCCTTCCAGTGAAGCTTCCAGACAACACAATTTAGAATTTTTGACAGAACAAGTTTTTGGAACAAGAGCATACACACAACACGATATTATGGACATAGAATTCACAGCACCAGTAGACAAGCCCATCACAAAGTCTGAATTAAGAAAGGCCCCTAATTTACTAAATGACAAAAAAGCACCAGCCCCCGATGCAATACACATCCGATTGTTAAAACGGATCTTCAAAATTCTACCACAACTACTCACAGACTGGGCAAACCTTTGCCCTTTCTCATAATTACTTTCCACTTGTCCTGAAACAGGGGGAAGTCGTATACTTCCTAAAGCGAAAGAAGTCACCCTCTGAAGCGCGCTCATACTGGCCGATCTGCCTACTACCAACGCTAAGAAACTTGCCTGAAAAGCTGCTGGTCCAGCGATTGACCTTTTTTCTAGAAACTAACAATATCCTGCACCCGCGCCAATTTGTGTTCAGAGAGGGCAGATCTTGCGAAAAAACTCTTCATGCCATCCTGACTTCCTGCGTTGATAGATATGCCCGTGGAAATTACATTTCCCACCTCTCATTTGATATACAGGGGGTTTTCGACAACGTGGAATGACGCGACATTACACAACAGCTACAAGTACTCAACTGCCGAGAAATATTGCTGGAGTCGTCTGTTCCTACTTCGTACAGCACAGCTTTCTGATCAACTGGGGTGCAGGCACCTCAGCCCAAAATTTAGATAAGGGTTGTCTACAAGGATCTTGCCTCGGACCCATTCTATGGCTGCTAATAGCAAATTTAATCCTTAAAGAATTTGAAAAACTAGGTTTGATCCTCTACGCGTTTGCGAGCGATTTCAATTTTATTTTTTCGGGCCGCATCCGTCTGAATTTGGAGCAAGAGGCAGTTTCAGCTCTCCCATTGTTCTACCAGCTACTGGAATCCCTACACCTACAGCTCTCACCTGGCTAATCTCAAGCACTGACATTTGCAAAACCACGCTCCCTGTGTGGCAGGAACCCAATCATTCGCGTCAATGGGACAAACGCCCACCATGTCCCATACCTCAAATTTTTAGGCATAATTATCGATAAGCATCAAAATTGGTTAGAACACCTGCATCAACTTAAAATAAAACTCATAGCTTTTCACCACAACTCACTAAAAATTACGTCAAAAACCTGGGGTATTAGCAACTTAATGCTTAAAATATGGTATCACGCTATAGTACCCCGAAAATAATAACATACGGGGCAAACATATAGGAGGGACACCTAACAAAACAAGCAAAAAGAAAATTGATTTCACTACAGAGAATGTTTCTCTTACAAATCTCACGAGGTTACAAAACAATCTCCATGGATGCACTGAATACCATAACAGGCATACCACCAATCGACACAATACTCACATATGAATACACCAAGGGACGTATTCTCCACCTCAAACATGAACCCACTGCAAGCGAATCCCTTTTCAACACCACAATACAGCACAAAGTTCCAAGAAGGCAGCAACACCCCTCCGATAAGACATCTCACTTCCAAGTAAACACCAATCTTAATTCCTTCATCCCATCCTTTAGGATTACTCTCTTCACTGATAGGTCCGAAACAGCTACTGGCGTGGCAGCGGTATTCTGCGCCATTGAAAGGAGTGCCGTCACCCATCAATGGGCCTGCAGACTAGATGACCAGAATTCTGTTTATCAGGCAGAATTCTATGCCATCCTAACAGCCCTGGACTGGATGCAGACAAACACAACACACCCCTTCGTCCAATGGTACGTCCCCTTCGTCGTATTTATAGAGACAGTCTTTCGGGTCTGCAGGCTATCTATGCCCATAGAACGAAGCATCCACTAATCCTAGAAATCAAACTTAAGCTAAAGTCCCTTCTAAATAGAGTAGCTCTTGGCCACGTTTCAGCGCACACGGTCGTTCAAGGTAATGAAATCGCGGACGCACTCGCAAAGGAAGCAACAGCTACACCACACATTGACATTCATCTCGTAATTCCAGCCACATACATAAAACGTTTACTGAAAGCAAAAATACTCACGGAATGACAATCAATCTGAGATAACAGCAAGAAAGGCCGATACACATATAATCTAATACCGAAACTCTCAATAACACACTATAACCTCTCATCACACACAGCAGCATTTTTCACGGGACACGGTCCCTTTTGACCATACCTCTACAATTTAAATGTGCAGACACATGCCTTTGCGAGTGTGGCGCAGAGGCGTTGGCTCCCCATTATTATTTCACCTGCTCTCTAACAGAAGAATGGCATATTAAGAAGACTGGAATCCCTCGAAAGGAATGGCTTCCAAATATTCTAAAGAGGCACACCCTTAAAAGAAATCTACATAAAATCTATACTTTTCTGACAGACCTCTCTAACCTTATCTAGTAGTCATAAGCTGCAACTCCCAATGCACAACTCCTACTCAGCCCCTGCTAACTCTAGCGTAAAAGGTCCTTCCCTGGCGAGGCCGGCTTATATATGATATGGTCTTTGAGTACACTCTTAAAACTGTGCGTCTGATTTAAGAGGTACATTCTGAATTTTTGTGCCTCTGAATATTAAGAGTCACGTGGTGCCTTTGAAATTAAGAGGTACATAGTGCCTTTGAGATTCAGAGGCACAGCGCAACTGCCTTTGAAATTAAGAGGCACAGCGTGCCGCTGAATTTATATATTCAAGTGCCTCTTATTTAAAAATACATTCTGTGCCTCTTATAATGGTGGCACATGCATGTGCCACCATTATAAGAATCACAGAATGTAATTTAATTATATTTTATAATATATATATATATCTTTACAGTATATTCTGTCTACTGCAGAAAGATTTTCCAGCATGGCATATATAAAGACAGATTAAATTTTGTCTAAGGCAAAATACTATCTGTAATAGGAAATTTTCTCACTCCCAATTGAAATAAATTTGAAATAAATATTAAAATGTGTGTCCATGTGGCCTAAGTCAGTTCTGTGGTTCAATAAAGAACCTTGTCAACATATCACTTTATGTTATACATAACAAAATACATAAAAAGGCATAAAAGCTTTATTAAAAACAAATAAGACAAACATTAAAAATAATCAGTCTAAAATAATCATAATATTGATCTTGTGATAATTACAACAATTAATTTCAAAAAGTAACTCTTATCATAAATATTTCATTACTGGTATCCTAAATGTTAAATTTATTTGAAAATAGCTAATTTGTTTCATTAGTATATATTTTGATCATATTGAATTCTGATTCAAAATAAAATACGATTATAAAAATAATATCTATTACTTTTTGTAGGATGTCCATTAATGAAATTTTGGGTGTTTTGATTTATTTTTGTTATTGCAGTTAAATTTCGATTACAATGGGAAATGTAGCTGAGATTAGTTAAATATCGTTGACAGATTAATATCAGTGTTGAATTCAAACATTTTTTTCCGGGAGGGATTTTTTTTTTTTTTTGGAGGGGGGGTGAGTTGCACTTTTAGTCCATTAAAAATAATAAAATCTCCCACTTTTCGGGGTGGGACATCCCCCCGGGCCACCCCCTGAATTCAACACTGATTAATATAATACAAAAGAAACTGGACTTTAATAGCTATAACTATTAATTAAAAAAATAAATTTCTCAAGGGAATAATACATTTACCCGGTATATACATATGTTTGTAACATAAAACATTTCTTTTAGAGTGTCAATTTTTATACTACACATTCAAAGAAAATAATCAAGTACTAAACTAAATATACTTACTTATTGCAGGCTTTTCTATAACTTGATAATAATCCGCAGGTGATTGCAATAATGACACCATCCATTGTACGTAATGTTATGTTTCCTAACATAATTCACTGCATTTTTCACAGGAACATTTTCCTCTGCGGCGTCGTTTTAAATCGTAGGAAAACCTTCTATAATCAGCTATTAATATTGTTGCAATCCTGAACGACAATAATAACAAGAACCTCTTGAGTCAAAATAATCGTCTTGCGAAAAGGATATATATATATATATATATATATATATATATATATATATATATATATATATATATATATATATATATATATATATATATATATATATATATATATATATATATATTTATATATATATATATATATATATATATATATATATATATATATATATATATATATATATATATATATACGCCAGACGCCATTTCTTCTGGTCAAGGGTTCATTCTTCCTCCAGATCCCTATCCCTCATTGAAAGTAAATATCCCGCTCAATGCATCATGGGGCAAACATTTGTACGCAAGTGCGCTTCCCCACTGTACCGCTGAATAAATGACCGATATTTTTTTCAAAGGCACACATTTAGCGCCGTGCCTCTGATAGATTTCGTTCTGTCATCCGTGCCTCTGATAGGTTTTGAGACCTTCAATGTGCCTTTCATTTCTTTGTGTCTTTGATATTTATCAGCTAATCAGAGGCACCTTGTCTGTGTGCCTCTCATATGCGCTGGTGCCTTATATATCAGAGGCACAGTTTTAAGAGTGTATAGTTTGTACTTTTCCTAAACTTTCAATACCGTCCCTTGTCACGTTTAACGGCGTGTCCAGGTTTGGCTGAAGATTCTAATTATTTTAAGACATTAATAGATGGGACCGGGAGGGACACTATGCTCTACAGACATGTACTAGTCTGGTCAGTCCCTCTTAGGTTATCAAATGCTAAAAAATAGATAGTCAGATATCCCGAAAAATTGCATCCAGGCATTTACGACTACACTCCCAAAAACTTGCGTGTTTCCCACTGTCGAGAGTTCACTGTAGTGACCATTTGCACCGCTGCAGTCAACATAATAATAGGATAAAGAATAAATGGGCATGTGTACTCTAATCAAATGAAAATCTTTAATCGGATGGTAGACAGTTGCTGTTCTGGCGTGAGAACAGCAGTGTTTATCGTCCAAAAAATATACATGAAAGGAACTGATATAGTTCTTACAGTATCAAAGTATGGACCAGCAGAATGGCCAACGGCCCCATTCCACTACATATATTTGTATCACGAACTGTAAATGTCATTATTAAAGTTTGCTGCCTCATGTTCGGTTTCCCCATGGGGCTTCCGGGAATGCATTTCGTTTCTTGGACGATAACGTGAGAATACGTGGCACAGCCAGTTTAGAGGATCACCTTCATAGCGACGATATTCAATACCTTTTCTGGCCATCACTTTTCTCTTGCTCAAATCCTACTGAAAATCATTGGGATGCTTTGGGGCGATTTTAGGATGCTTGACAATAACAATCCTCTAGCAAACAAAAGCATTTTCATTCAGAACAGGCTTGACCCCATTCCCACAATATTTTTCAATAATCGCGCTTAAAATAGCCCCACTTTTGAAACATTTCATTTAAAATTTTGGTTAGATCTGAAAATCCCACATAAATTTTATTTTCTTAGCGCGGATTTACCTTTTCAGATGAATTTATAAATCCTAATTAAATTAAATAAAAAATGTGTCTTCAATTGTTATAGTAGTAAATAATCAACTAATGGACATGTGAGTTTCGATATCAGCAAAAACTATTTGGTGGATAATGAAGGCAAAATATTTTCTATACGATTTAAACAAATAATTTAATTCGTCGATTTAAATAACGCATTGTGATTTACTAGTTTTTCTTTAAAATTTATTTAGGTGTTTTACAGTTTTTTTTAAGTCACCATGTAAAACATTATAGCTAAATGATATGATATGAAATTATGAGAACGGATATGTAAAACTGACATGAAACAAAGAAATAACCTGTATTAAAAATATCAGTTATCAAAATATTTAATATATTTTTAAAAATATAATTAATCCCCCAAAAAATTCAAATATTATTTATTTAATTTCGTATATTTTTTAAGGGAACAATTTGTCGTTCCTTGCTGATCCTGAAATCCTAAGTTTTGAAAATTTCTGCGTGCGATTACTTTTTACCTAATGCATTTTTTGAAAATTGGATATTACCGTCAAGAAATGGACGTCTGATATCGCGGTATTACATTTACAAAAATTATTTTCCTAAATTTTATACGTTAATCTAGAAAGCTATAAATTTTAAATAAGTAAAAATTTCAAAGTACAGTGATATCTCGGCTATCGAAAATAATTCGCTCCGCAATCCCATTCGTTAGCGCTGAAATCTTTGTTAACCCTTTCCTGTTCAACTGATTGTGTTTCTGTAATGTTCAATTCACACCAGAATTCTCAAAAAAAATTATTTGAAAGTAAGACAGTGCAATTTTACAGCTTTTTTTCATCAAAGTTATGAAAGTAAAATTTTGTTCAAAACACTTTCGTGCAAATTTTGACTAAAACTTGGTGGTACGTATAACAAATATCTCATCGCCCTTCAAGGGGGTTAACCGAAACATGACTTCTAATCGAAATAAAATACAATGTTTTCGTTATGCTAGCCCAAAATACAATAAAATATTCGTTTAACCGAATCTGTATTCGTTAACTAATTTAAAATAACAGTGAGAAAAATTTCGTTAGCTAAAAGTTTGAAACATTCGTCAGAAGACGCATTTGTCAGCTGAGGTACCACTTAATATTGTGCTTTAAAAATATTTAAAATTTAGGAAGATAATTTGTATTAACTTACTATGCCAATATCAAACTTCTACTTTATTATGGTAAAGATCACATTTGGAAAAATCTTTGAGTTTTCTATCCCATACATTAACGCGGGATTTCGCAAACGTCAAGGATCGCTGAAGCTTCTAGTTAACCCTGCGTTAGTCGCATGTGTATCTATGTTATACAGGTGGCCTTCTCTTGTAAATTTCGAACCCATTAGATCTGGAATCTGTGGCTCTCTCTACCTTTCTCCTACCGGTATCAATTTTTAACCCCCGGCGGGTGCTCTCGAACCGGGTAATACATTCAAAACCTACAATAGGAAAATAGCGACTTGTATCACAGAGATGCACATGCGACTAACGGAGGGTTAATGGTGTTCTCAAAAAAATATTTTTCTCAACTCAACAACGCGAATATTTTTTCCACATTTATGGACTCATTTTCAAACATGAAAGCATGGAACGGGAAATAATAATTACTAAAGTGATTTGGAATAGAATATATATATTTTTTTTCGATACGTGCATTACATCTTGAGTTATAGTGTTTGTTGTCTCATAACAACTACCGTGGTCAGTGCTTGGGAGGGTGACAACCTCTCTCGGCTGCGGCTGCTGTGGGACCATGTACGTTAAAGGGAGCTGGTGCACGCAAAATCTGTTCGTGGCTCCAATGTCCTCCAAGTTTAGAATAAGCATTAACTCTGGGGGTGCCAATCCAAGTGTAGGTCTCTCATCTGAAATTGGTTCAAAATTAAGAGACCAACTCTTCTGGACGGGAATTGTGAGTGCTTAAGCCATTTGGTAGGCCTCTCCATCCAGCTGACTCTTGGGAAATGACTCTTGTCTCATGACAACTTTAATCGGTTCAAAACACAAACGGTAACAGCATTTTGGGAAGATCCTGCTCTGACTTTACCGAAAAATGTAAAATGCTGTTATATTTTACAGTTTCTGAATACGAACACTTGTCAATGTCATGCACGAATAAAAATAAATTCAAGAATGTATCAAGTAGTTAGTTTGGATTTGAGAAAAGTCATTTATAACAGAGTTTCCAGCAACCGGAAGTTGTCCGACAAATTTACTCAAAGTCATATAAAGTATCTGATTGCCGCCTGCACAAATAAGCCTCAAATATTATTCAACAGAATTACTTGAAGATTATTTTATAAAACTTTAAAAAAAAATAAAAAGAGCATTCCAACAATATTTTGGAATAAAACAATAACCTTTCTGGTATATTTTTAAATATAAATGAATATATTTAAATGGACCACCCTGTAGAATTTGAATGGGAAAAATATATTAATTTTATTTTCGGTAAAGATGAAAGTGTTTTAAGCGTGTTTAAGTAAGAATTTACGATAACTAAAACCATCATAATATCTCCTTTTTGATAATAGGGGAAATTCTTCTTTCTTTTGCTTATAGTAATTTACTCTTTGTGGCTTTATAAAGCTCAATATAATATAGTAAAACTTTCATAACATTGTTTCCAATTGTATTGAAAATTCTTAGAGAACGTTTTGTGAATAATTTTTTAAAGAAAATTTCTCTTTTAAAATGTTGAATAAAGTATTTTTAATAATACTTCTTAAACTTCTTATCTGAACATTCCTATTATTTTTCAAATGTTCGCGATACGTTTTCTATTAATATTTTAGCAGAGATTAAGTAGAAATTTTGCTGATTTTATTAACATTGCTTACACAAAATATATTTTTCAGTTTATGATCTTAAAATTTTTAATATGAATGCTTCCTGTTAACTTTTGGTGGTGAATATTTTTGTTTACTTTTTTAGCAATCATATTTAAAGTTTTTTCAATGTGTCTGTATATAAAGATTTAAAAAAAAAAAAAAAAAAAAGTCTTATTCTTGAGAGTAGAGTTGCCTACTGCTTTCAGTCGTTAAAAACGCGTCATTTCATTTACGAAGACATGGATCAGGCGGAGACATGGATTTAACGAATGAAAAACTTTCAAACAGTAACAGAATATTATTAAAACAATTCCTTTTTTCATACAATAAAATGAGATATCTAGATAAACAATTTAAACAACACACACCTTATCAAAAATTCATTTTCATCAATTGCTGTCCGTATGCGGTAATGGTACAAATTCTACCGTGAAATCCTGTATATGATCTAGAATTTATACACACCACGTAATGCACTAAAAATTAGAGGAGTTTAAAAATGCGTACCACAGCGGAAAATCTACTTCGGCAATTATCGATCTTAGTCAGTCCTATAACTGAATTATTTTGTGTATTTCTGTAAATAAACGATAAATGCTACTCTCCATTATCTATAGCAAACATGTTGTAGTACACCTCAGTTCTAGTTTTATTTATTTATTATTTATTTTAAATTTCACAATGTTTCAAGTATCATAACATCATTAAAATGCTCCGCAATCGATTTTTCATCATAGCTCATAATGTAAGGAAATTCTTTGGTGCGTCCCTGTAAACGAACTATAAATGCTTCTTATTTTCTATTCATTAGAAAGCATGTTGTCGCCCACGTCAGTAATGCATATTCTCTTTATATCAGAAATATCGTAATACAAATAAAATGCACCGTAAACGATTTTTTTCTATAGACTATCATGTAAAGAAATTCATTTGCATGTCCCTGAAAACCAACTATAAATGCTACACACTTCATTTTAAATGCCGAACATTCTATACTAAACCTCAATAACATATACAAATAACCTATAGAACTGTTGGAGACCGTATAAAAATTTAAATTCCGTAACTTTTTGAATAAAATTAACTTACTTGACATAAATGGATTTTCACATGAGGGTCAACGATATGAAAGTATATACTCTGTATAGATTTTCAAATTAAAATCTATCTTATATGCTTATAAAATTGTCAGATGTGATAAAATAGATTTGCATTCGGTGGGTGAATTTAATAGGTTAGAAACATTTATGTTTCATTAGCTTATCTTATTATTTTAAAGTTCGGCAAAAGTTACATTTTGAACTAAATAATGGAATCTTTTGACTTAACAGCATACTATCATTGAAAATCTCTAACTGATGTCTATACTTATTTTATGTTATGTAAAGATTTCTCATTGTTGAACATCCCCCTCCCCCTCTCCCCTTATTATAAAATTACGTTCTATAAACTTTTAGAAAATTTAATGGTAAATTAGAGTCAAATGTGATAAAATAGATTTGCATTCAGTGGATGATTTTAATAGGTTAGAAACATTTGCGTTTCACTTGCTTATCTTATTATTTAAGTTCGGCAAAATTTACATTTTGAACTAAATAATGGAATCTTTTGACTTAACAGCATACTATCATTGAAAATCTCTAATTGATGTCTATACTTATTTTATGTTATGTAAAGATTTCTCATTGTTGAACAACCCCCTCCCCCTCTCCCCGTATCATAAAATTACGTTTTATAAACGTTTAGAAAGTTTAATGGCAAATTAGAGTACGGATTAGAATATATATTTCATTAGTATAGAATTAGAGCAAATTGTAAATTTTTATATGTGCCAGTAAAAATCTATATTAAATACATGTACATTATAATTATATGTGAATTTAAAAACTATAATAAGATCTATTTCCTTTCTATTAAAAAAAAATCTATATCATGGTTGCATTTTTTATTCGGATTTTGGTGTATTGAAAAAAAAAAGTTTCTGTCATATTATACGGGTAATTACTGCATTTCATATTTTAACTCATTTTAACAAAATCTTTTTAATGGCAAATTTGAATTAAAACAAGTTTCTAGACTTTTAAAAAGTTCCATGATGGAATTTAACTTTAGTTCTTAAAAGAAAAGGCGAATGGAGAGAAATATCTTTGTAGGTGCAAAAATAAACACTTATAACGCTTATAATTACTATCAATATTTGTTTTTTTATTTCTAAAGACATAAATAATGTTTAAGTTTGTCTAATTTATGAATACTTTTTAATTCATCCCACGACTTAAACTGTAACGCATGAGTTACTTTCTGATTCTTTTAAATAGCGAATGAGTTAAAATAAAGGGTAGGTATTTACATGTTGGTGAAAAATTTTAGATGCGAATAATAGAAAAAAAAATACCAAGTCTTTGATGAATATCACCATAACATGTTATTCAAAAAAATATTATTCAAAAAGCCCTTTTTAACACATTCCAACATAGTTGAAAACTTTTTATGACTTAGGTTTGTCTGTCCGTCTTCTGTTCGTGCTCAAACTCGCTTAAATATTCTCGGATTGCCATGCAATTTATATGTGTTATTGAGGTTTACTATTGCATGTTCGGTATTGAAAATGAAGTGTGTATAATTTAAAGTTTATTTACATGGACACTCAAAAGGATTCCGTCATATTATAGTCTATGGGGAAAAATCGATTGCGATGTATTTTCATAGTGTTACACTATTTCAAACATGATATTTCAAACTGATATACAGCACTGAGGTGAATTACAAGATGCTTGCATATGGTGTGCATAGCATTTATCCTTCATTTATAGAGAAACGCAAATAATTCGGTCTATGAACGATAGTTGCTATAAGCGCATTTTTAGTTGAGGTATGCGTTTTTAAATAACTAATTTTTTTAAATATTATTTGGTGTTGTGATGAGTTGACATGTTTCAACTCCTCCCTTATTTGTGGAAAAAGGATAATCTCTCTGGAATGAAAATAATCTGACAGATTGATCTCTATTGACAAAAATTCTATCAATAGTGTGAATTTCATTTTCACTTTGAGATAAGCCAAGCTGCAATACATGCTTTGTATTGAATGGTATGTTATCTGAATGAGTAGATAAGAATTGTAAAGTATTGTTCTTGTGGATACAAAGAACTGGACCCCTACGAAATGCAATGTTTTCTGGGAAATTCCTGGAATGCAAGGAAAGCCCCTGGGAAGTGAAATTGCTGACGGCAGTTGAAGGTGGAAGGAGTTGAATGTTGAATCAGTTGGATTTGGAATACTCGAGAGTGAGGTTCCACTTTGAGCGGACGTCAGAATCGGAATTTGGCTGACCATGTAAATTTACAGCATGGATGCTTATCATAATTTTTCATTTTTACTTTTGTTTTTTTATTTTTTAATGTGTTAATTTAAAATAAAGTTTTTTTCGTTTAAAACGATAAATGGAATTTATTAATTATATATGCAACGTCTCACGCTACCACAGCAATAGTATATATAATTAATTGGTGGC
The DNA here is from genome assembly GCA_963931845.1 of Maratus michaelseni. Classification (NCBI taxonomy): domain Eukaryota; kingdom Metazoa; phylum Arthropoda; class Arachnida; order Araneae; family Salticidae; genus Maratus; species Maratus michaelseni. The sequence continues at coordinate 110,006,027 of OZ007595.1, forward strand.
AGCAAATGGGATATGTAATCTAGAATAAATTAGATTACGGATCTATGTTAACCTGATTAAACAGATGATGAGCCAGTGGAAAACGGACAAGCAGAGTTGTGGATTCGTGAAGTCTAATTGGAGTCGTGGTTTTTTCTCGGAGTTCTAGCAAGTAGAGAACTGGTAAAAGAACTTTATCGACAAAAGCTGTGTAGTGTATGAACAGTCAACTATAGATTTGGTGATACGTGTTTGTGCTTCTTAATATATCCAGTGGAATGAAGATATGCGGCGTACCATCTGAGTTGTCTACATATGGATCTAAGTGCAATTTAGTGCATCATCAGCAAAATTTAGTGTCTTCAAATCTTCAAACATCTGTGTGTGTCATCTTTAAAAGTGCTAGGAAGCCTGGTATCAGTGTGGAGGAAATATCTGCATCTGGAGGTAAGCTCTTTTATGAAATCTTCTATAGAGGTCTGTTTTAAATTGAATTTTGTGTATAAATTTTAATTTTAGGGAACAAAACTCTATGTGAAATTTAAGAATTCTAGGGAAGCTATTAATTTGGTATTTAAATTTTGGTTAGAATTTTTATGTTTGTTGATTTTCTGGTATCTGTTTGGTATAATATTGGGTTAAGAAAATTATATACTTATGTATATGTTAAAATTTACTTGGGGTATAGTAAATTGTTATTGATTAATTGAGATTATTAATCAGGGTATTTTAATCATAATTTTGTATAAAACTTTTGAAAATAAGAGTTTTGTTAATATACATTTTATTTCTTACAGTAATAAAGTTATAGCTTAATTTTATGGGTATACTGTGGATGATTATGATTAATGTTTCAAAATAAATTGATGTTATACTGTACTGTTGGGTATAAAATTTATTTTGGGGGATATACTCAGTTTGAAAGACGTCACTGTTGCATGAGAATTTGCTATATTGAAATTGTGTCGTTTTTGAATACATTATTATACGTATAGTGAAGAAAATTCTATTTCTGTATTTATTGTATTATTGTAAATTGAATATATCTGATATTTTGAAATTTATTATATTTTGGGGGAAAATATGGCAGACTATTTAGTAAAATATAATAAAAACGTCTTGCTATTATTAGCAGAGGAATTTGAGACCAGTGTGTCAAAAACGTGTAAAAATCAAGCTATAATTCAGGCTATCGTTAGTGCTGAGGATTATAAAGAAAGTTACGCAAAACTTCGCTTGCAATATATTCTTGAACAGGAGGCAGAGCGGAAAGAACAGGAAAAACAAATTGAAAAAGATCGTAAAGAAAGAGAGAGGCAAATTGAATTAGATAGGATTGCGCAAGAGGAAAAAGATAAACTTAGGAAATTTGAATTAGATAAACTTGAAAAGCAACTTGAGGCAGATAAACTTGAAAAGCAGCAACAACTTGAGGCAGATAAATTTGGAAAGCAACAACAACTTGAATTACAAAAACTTGAGAAACAACAGCAATTCGAATTAGAAAAATTGCGTATTCAAAATTCTGCGGATATTGTTAGTGTTTCATCTAATGAATCAAATGTAGATTTTCATAGAACTCCTAAGGTAAATTTAAAGGATTTGGTTCCGCGTTTTGATTCTAAGTTAATTGATATAACTCTTTTCTTTATGATTTTTGAAAGGCAAGCCGAGAAAGCTAAAATTTCTCAGGAAGATTTGGTCAGTCAATTAATTCCTTTATTACCTTCTGACATTGCCGAAATTATAGTTAAACAACCGTCAGACAAATGTGATGATTTTCAACATATAAAGAAAGTTTTGTTAGATAGGTTTAGGCTAAGTACAGGCGCCTTAAAACAAAAATTTGAAACTCATCAAAGAAAATCTGGTGAACTATGGGTAGATCTGATTTATGAGTTAAGGGGTTATCTTGATAATTGGTTAGAGTCATTAGAAGTGAGGGATTTTGATTCACTAAAAGAACTAATGCTAACGGAACAATTAAAAAAACGTGTCCCTTTTGAGATAAAAGAAAAATTTATGGATGAGTGGGAGGAAATAAAGATTGCTTCTAAACTTGCGGAAAAATCGGATAAATTTGAGAGTATAAGAAGAGAATTTAACAGGTCGGATAGAAAACCGTGGGAAAATAAATCTTTTCAGGATAAGCAAAAAGACAGCTTTAATTCTAAAAGTAGAAAGGAAATTAAACCAAAATCGGAATTTGAGAATAAGAAAGAGTGTGGGAAATTTGATCAATTTAAGAAGGACAATGCTTTCGAAAAGCAAAGACAAGTCCAATGTTATAATTGTTTGGCCGTGGGCCACATCCGTCCAAATTGTCCGGAATTGTTAAAAAGTAAAACTAATTATGAGGATAAAAGCATAGCTTGGATCACTACTAGTGATGGGAAAAGTGAAAATAATAGGGAGGGTGTGGAAACTGAATTACCTATGGTTGATTTATGCGTGAATGGTAAGAAGGTAAAAGCGATTAAGGACACAGGTGCGCAAATTGCGGTTTTTGATGCTAATGACATTCCGTGGAGTGCTAAGAAAGTGGGAAATGTCTTTCTTATACCGGCCCTCGGAAACAGACAAAAAGCGGATTTGGTGTCAGTGCCGGTTGCTTTGATGGAAGGTGAAAAAGAGTATGTTGAAAAAAATGTGGTGGTTGCAGTTGTGAGAAAACTAAATTCTCCGCCCCTTATAACACCAGCTGTTTATGACTTATTAAAGTTAGGAAATATGGAAAAGCAAAATTCGGTGTATAAGCAAGTGGGGAATCAAAGAGAATTAAATGGGCGAGGAACCCTCAGATTATCTAGCGATCATGAACAAAGAGTTGTTAGAAAAACGGTTGTGAATGAAATCTGTGAAAGGTATAATAAGTCTGTTGATGAGATGGAGGTAAATTCACCGGGAGACGTGAATGATAAGAATTTGGAAAAAGGGTTTAAATTGATCGATCTAAAAGATGATGCGTCTCGAACGGATAGTGATAAAAGGTCAGGTAAGGGAGGTCAATTTCGGGAAAAGAATTCTGAGCATGCGGTAAATGTAACCAGGTATTTTGTTGGTAGTATGGGAGTTGAGCATGTTAGAAAGAGAATTAGAAAGAAATTGAGTTTACCTATGACTGTGGCCAGAAAAATTAACTCTGGGATAAAAGATAATAATAGAGTAAATTGGGAGGCTAAATGCCAAGAAAATGAATATGGAAATTCAAAGTTAAAAAGAATGGAGCATTCTGTTTTTAAAACGAATCACAAAGAAAGATTCATTAAAGTCAAACAAGATTTTGAAAGGAAAAACTTATGATCATGAAGTTGTAAAGCGAAATTTATTGTTGAAAAGATTTTATGATAAAGGTAATTTAGATATTGGGTTTTGGGAGAATTCTCTAAATTAAGTTTTATTCTAAATTTTGGAGTACTCATTATTGTAATATCTGTATTGTGTTTATTTATCATTTAATGCTTAATATTTTCGCATTGGTAAAACTTCATTAATTTAATAATTGCATAAATTTAGTATGCATTCTTTTTGTTTGTAGAAGCGTCTAAATTTAGGCTGTTAGGCAAGTTTTTAAGAGAATTGTATTAGGCATTGTGTTATATATAGATTTATTCTTTTTTTTTCTCTCATTATTATTATTTTTTTGTTAGAATCATGTAAAGTGTAATCTGTATTTGGTATTATATGTATGTGAAATATTTCAAAATTGTTTCTTAGGGCATCAATAGTATAAATTATTCCCGGAATTATACTTTGGTATTGTAGGTATGGGATCATAGTAATTCCTGTTGACAGTGTGGTCTATCAAATACTGAGTATGGGAATGTGTTTGTTTTCTATATGGATTTTTCATGTGTTATTCTAAATTCCTTTATGCTTTGATGACCTCTTTAGAAATTGATTGAAGGAGCTTATTCTATTAATATATATGCCAAATTTCTTCTAGAAATTTTTCCTTAGGGGGAGGTGTTGTGATGAGTTGACATGTTTCAACTCCTCCCTTATTTGTGGAAAAAGGATAATCTCTCTGGAATGAAAATAATCTGACAGATTGATCTCTATTGACAAAAATTCTATCAATAGTGTGAATTTCATTTTCACTTTGAGATAAGCCAAGCTGCAATACATGCTTTGTATTGAATGGTATGTTATCTGAATGAGTAGATAAGAATTGTAAAGTATTGTTCTTGTGGATACAAAGAACTGGACCCCTACGAAATGCAATGTTTTCTGGGAAATTCCTGGAATGCAAGGAAAGCCCCTGGGAAGTGAAATTGCTGACGGCAGTTGAAGGTGGAAGGAGTTGAATGTTGAATCAGCTGTATTTGGAATACTCGAGAGTGAGGTTCCACTTTGAGCGGACGTCAGAATCGGAATTTGGCTGACCATGTAAATTTACAGCATGGATGCTTATCATAATTTTTCATTTTTACTTTTGTTTTTTTATTTTTTAATGTGTTAATTTAAAATAAAGTTTTTTTCGTTTAAAACGATAAATGGAATTTATTAATTATATATACAACGTCTCACGCTACCACAGTGTGTCTAAAATTTTTATGTAATATACAGGTCTGGACAAGAGAATTCAACTATATTTCATTTTATTGACGGAAATTGCTGAAGGCGAATTTTCAACTATGTTATGTGTTTCTTGACTAAACTTAATTTTAGCATGTGTAATATATACAAATCTGTAGATCATATACAAAGCTTCACAAAAAAATTCGAATGCTTTTACGACTGTTGATGGTAAACGCTGAAATTGAATTTTCAAATGTGTTATGCATTTTTCAAATTTTTTACTTAGATAGCATTTTCCACCTTATTAAACGGTGAAGTGTTGTTAAAACTATTCTGAATGTGTGGAAAGTTTTTCATAATTTATACTTGACGATTAATTTTTCTTTCTTGTAGCTTTCTTTCCGTGTTACAAACGCACCTCCAGTGGTTCAAACTTTCTTACATCCCATATGCAATATTTTTGTTTCGGTAAAGATTGAAAATCGAGTTTTAATCAATTTACTAAATATAATTCAATATAGCTCAAATTTAGAAAACTAAATTCCAAACATGAAGTCTCCTTCCCACTAACATTACTCAAAATGTCTGTGTTATTTCCTTTCTGTATTACTAAGGCCTCGTCAGCGAGTCGAACCCTCAATTAAAAACCCATACGAAAATATTGTTCACATAAGAATTGTTTCCATAATAATTTAAAAACAGCGAATTAATTACTCAGCTTAATTTATTTTTAAGTATTTTGGAAAAGTACGACTTTTCATTGTGCGGCACTTTTCAGCATTCCGTTAGATGTAAATGCTTTATTAGAGAAAGAACGACAGAATATTTGAATAGATTGATAACATAAAAAAAAAGAAAAGAAAATCGGATAAAAATATCAGTTCGTAGTAGAATCCTGAACGGCTCGGGTACAACCCGAAAATTCTGCTTAAAGTCAACCCGAAACCCGACTCGAACCCGAAATATTCAAACCCGAACCTAACTCAAAGTGATAGAAAATTAATCTATATTGTAATACAGTTAGGGAAAAGTAGTCTACAATTATAGCCCTAATATCAATTTTATGTTTTTTATATAAAAATGAACATATATACACATATTAATATTCAAATATATAGTTTGTTTTCATTTGAAAAACGTAAAGGACTTTCTTTTAAAAAATCGGGTCAACCCAAACCCGACCCGAAAGAGTCAAAACACAACCCGAAACAGACACGAAATCGAAACATTTAAAGTCAGCCTGACCCTAAACGAAAAAAATTAGTGTCACCCAACCTGGTCGGGTTGGGCTAAAATCGGGTTACCCGACCCAATACAAACTCTAGTTCGTAGTATACTAGCCTCCAAAAGTTAAGGTACAACAAGTCTTTTGTGTCTAATTTGAAAATAAGTGAAGATAAAAATATGAAATTTAGAAGAATTGTGCTTTAAACAGTTATTTATCCAGTTTTCCTTAATTTTAACACCAAACAGGATATACAAATAAAAAATTGCATTTTTTTGCAGAAGTCCACTGTTTAATAAAAAAAATAAATAAATGGCAGATTTTTGTGAAAAAAAAAAATTCAAAAAACGAATTTTAATGAAGTATGTGTCCGACCCTAGTTGTAATGCATTTGTGGCATCGACTTTCCATACTGTTAATTAAGTTGTCGGACACTGGAATAGGAAACAGCACCCATACATAGAGCAACGCTTGTTCCAGTTCATTTAACGACTTTGGTGGAGGATTTACCGCAGCCACCTGTCTGCTAAGATAGTCCCAGAGATGTTGTATCGGATTAAGGTCCGAAGATTGCTATGGCTATTCCATTCGATCCAAACCTTTATCCTGAAGATATTCATCAACAACTCTAGCTCAATGTGATCGGTCATTATCATCCATTAAAATTAATTCATCACCAATAGGACCATCATATACGATGTGACAAACGGAGCAAGGATTAGACAGGGAGGCAGCAGCACAGACAATCACCTCATCGAGTTCACGGCTGAAATTCCAGAATTAGTTGAAACTCGATTCGCACATTAAAACGCAATCGGTCTGCCAAGTCATATCTTGGTGGAAACACCTTGGAGACCACTGACCAGGCCCCTACCTACCGGGATTCGACCCAGTTTGACGGGTTTGAGTGCCTGGTCATTGGGGCGAAATTCGCCTGATCGCCCGATTGGGGCGGTCCACAAAGACAAGTACCCAGTTCGGCCAATCAACTGAGTCCGGATTTTTCTGTGTTGTTCACACCTAAATTTAAATGTTCTGAGATCTGACGCCGCACACCACGTACTCGTCATGACAGTTGAAATGGGGCTGGACAATTTAGTGCCGAAACGTTGGTACTGAACTTAGCTTGAAAAAGGGGAGAGAATTTTGAGGGAAACTAAATAAAGAAATTAACTAGATAATGAAACCACTGAAATGAAAATATAATTAGCCAATAGCTAAGTCGTACCATCGGGGAAAATTTTTGGGCCGAGTTGCAAGGCAGACGAAAACGCTGCGGGGGCTGACGGGACTGCGCCTTTCTACCGTACCCCACCTGGTAAAAACTGGCTCCGTGGGCTGTCCCATTAGAGCGGGTCCGGTAGCTTTTGCGGACAATGTCCAATTGCACCTAATAAAGAGGCGAACAGTCAAAAATAAAATGAATAAAAAAACTGCTCCTAAAAAAAAAAAACCCTTGTGCTACCAGTTGGGGCCGGCCATTGGCTCGTCCCAACCGGCAGCACGAGGAACTGCAAAGGTAACCTGGGAAAGAAGAATGTTACATTTTAAACTGAACTTATTCTGAATTACACTTTAACTACATTATTGAAATTAATTTACTTTTATTGTGCTAATTGACTTGGCTACCCGTCCATTGGGCCCATGAAAGGTTGTTAAATAATTAACAATTTGTAATTTAAAATATGTACTATTGCCGTTAACTGACTAAACCATAATGGGTTGTTGTTGTTGGTTTGGCCCAAGAGCCCGGTTTTGCAGCTTTTTATTTCTATATAGCTGACATGATCCATATAACTGTGAAACTAGTCTCCTAATTTTGAACCAATTCCAGATGAGAGACCTGCATCTGGATTGGCACCCCCAGAGGTAGCGCTTATATAGAACTTGGAGGACATTAGAGCCACGAACAGATTTAACGTGCACCAGCTCCCATTAACGTACACGGTCTACTTTCCATACTTATCCTTTATACTTATCACCTCTTTCCTTCCAGTTCTTTTTCTTCTTCTTTCTCATCTGTCTTCTTCCCATTCTTTTTATAATATTTTTTAACACAAGGACGGACAAACAGTGCCGGGGGCTATTATAAGCTTCTTACTGTGTCATGGTGCACAACTTGCTGGACCGTTGATGACATGCGTCGTGCTGGTAATACTGTGATTACGGGGCTCTTGTTTCGGGCCGTGGTGCCAGCTGATATTGTGCGACTACCGCACACTGCTACTAGGACAAAACACATAGACATTTTATATTTTTTTTGGTGGCTTTGGATTGCTCCTGGGCCTTTTTTTTTTTTAAAACATATAACACATAAGCACATAAATAAACACTTTTTTTTTCCTTTTACACTAGGACGGACAGACAGTGCCGGGGGCTATTATAAGCTTCTTACTGTGTCATAATGCACAACTTGCTGATCCGTTGGTGACGAACGTCGTGCTGGTAATTCTGTGATTACGGGGCTCCTTTTTCGGGCCTTGGAAGCAGCTGATGTTGTGCGACTACCGCACACTGCCATTGGACAATACCCATGGACAATTTTATAATTTTTTTGGTGGCTTTGGATTGCTCCTAGGCCTTTTTTTTTTAACATATAACACATAAACACATATACATATTCATTTTATCGTTGTGTTACCTTCCACCTTCGACTGCTGCTGGGGTGCTAAATATTATTGTGTGTTGTTTTGTATTAGTGTCGTGATGCTGTCGCAGTTTTCTTGGAGCCACCTGATTACTGTCTTTGCCTTGTTTTGTACGTGTTTGTTTTTCGTTAATTGTTCATACCATAATTTCTCGTTGTCTGTTGTTATTTGTGCCAGGTGGTGTGCTTGGGTGAGTGGACATTGAATTAGGTAATGTTTTGGTGAACCCACCGCTCCGCATTCGCAGTCCGGTGTGTCCGCTTTCTTAAACCTGTGTAGGTATGCTGGAAAAGCTCCGTGAGCTGGGTACAGCTGTGCTAGCAGGTAATCGCTTATTAGTCTATTTTTATCTACTTTTGGGAAGTACCTGTGTGTTTCCCTACCTGTGTCCCCATAGTCCCACTCGAACTGCCATTGTTTTAGTGTTATATCTTTTAGTGTTCTTTTAAGTTTTGAGATTGGTTTAGTCAGGTTGTATTTGCTTTTGTTGTTTACATTTAGAGCTGCGGTTTTGGCTAACATGTCTGCCTCTTCGTTTCCTTGGATGCCTACATGAAAAATTGTGTTCCTGCATCCAAAGGTATGAAAATATATGGGACTGGGAGCAGGAACACACAATGGTAAACCTACGAGCCAACCGCTAAAATCAGGTTTTCGGGTGTTTGCCGCCAAAATATGACTTGGCAGACCGATTGCGTTTTAATATGCGAATCAAGTTTTAACTAATTCTGGAATTTCAGCCGTGAACTCGATGAGGTGATTGTCTGTGCTGCCGCCTCCCGGTCTAGATCTCATCCCGATATTTCACAGCAAGTCAAAGCTTTTCCATGGCACATATGAAGGTTATTGTGACCACCAGAGGGATTCCAGCCCAAACCATGATACCACCTCCTCTATAACTGTGTCTTTCAACAATTATACATAAATAGAATATGATGTATTGTTTTCTCCAGATCAGCACACGAACTGAATCACTCTCGAAAGCAAAACTGAGACTCATCTGTGAACGGAACGGAAGCACATAGGTGTCTGTTCCAGGAAACTTGCTCTCTTGGCCAACATAAACGGGCACTTCTGTTTTGTTGATTAAGAAGAACACATACAACTGGTCGTCTTGAATCGAGTGCTTAGTTGCGAAGACGCCTGTTCACCGTAGTAGAAAATACATTGCCATCCCTGTTGCGTTACGATGATTTGAAATGAGCTGAACCAAAGTTTCCAAAGTAGGTCCCTCCTCCTTCGAGCCAAAAGAGCTATGAAGCTATCGTTTGCAGGAGTTATAACCCGTGAGTGGTCTGGAACAAGTCTTCTTGATACTGAATTTTCGTGTTCAAATTGATCCCAGAGTCTTTGGACATTAAAACCTCTAACAGAACCAACCTTTGATAACCCGATTTCCTCCATCTTAATGAATCGGGTAAATATCTCCTAGATATGGACAACATACTATATTTTAGCACCAAAAATTCAAGATCAACAAGCATAAAAAAATTCCTTAGATTACAAATTTGAGATATTCACAGTTTCCCCTTGGCTGCCATATAAATGCACAATTCTTTAAAAAAATAGAGATGGGTATAAATATTTCACAGGATTTTATTGAAGTTACTTATAACCATTCATATCAACCATATTTTTTACCATTATTATCATTCTTTTAATAGTGAGCGTTGAAAAACTGTTTGTACCTTAACTTTTGAAGGTCAGTGTAAATTCTATTCGCATACAGAAGTAGGAAAAACAGCGAGATTTCTGAAATTGCTGTTTTTTATTTTCAGACAACTGTTTGCATAAAGAATCCAAAGGGAAATCTTTTCCATTAATATTGCCCCAAATGTCTATTTTCTACCTTTCTATACCATTAACGAATCTCCAATGGGTCGAAATCCAATTATATCAAATACTATATCAAAATCAAATACGAAATCAATAATTATGTGTCTGAAAGACTTTAAAACAGAGCATTAATAACATGACTGAAAACAGTTTAAGATATTTTCTAAGTTATGAATTTCCAAGTTCGCCTCTTTCAGCATTTCGTTTGAAGACGGGAATATTAAGAACATAGAAGATTTAAAATACCTAGATTATTATTTTTTTTAATAAAAAAAAATATATATATAGTATATAAAATGCTTTTTTTTTTATTTATTTAATGAGAATTAGATTATCCAATCCGGGCATTCCCGGGTTATGGAACATAGATGAAAATCAATTTTCTTTATATTGTTATTGGAATCTATAATAAATATTTTACATTTAAAGTGCTTTTTTTTTTTTTTTTTTTTTTTTTGTCGTTTTAAATTGCTAACCAGCACTATCAAAAAGCATTTTTTAACGAAAAATATCAACAATGCATTCAAATAAAGTTTTTTTAATTTATTAAAAAATATACTTCCATATTAGTCGCGTGCCAAAAGTTAATAACCGAAGAAATTGCCAAAAATTGCTACTTACAGCAGCTCTTTTGATTCTGATAATTTCAGTGGTTTAAGCGGGTAATTCAATTACATGTCTGTTAATTTTGTGTTTTGTTTTATTTTATTTTATTTATTTATTTATCTAATGATAAAGTTTCAATTTTGCTATGGAATATTAGCCGGAAACAAATGGTGAACTATTTATAATGTTTTAAGTACAAACGGGTTAATCTTTCTTAATCGGACTGCACGCGATAGAGATAGATAAAAAAAATCATGCTAAAAAATTATTTAAAAAATCATTAAAAACAGCAAATTAAAATGCAGTTGTCAAACAAATTGCATTTCAAAGAAGATTCTTTTTCTCTATTCGACGGTATAAGAAAATGAAGCTGTGCGATGTTTAAAAATTAAGAAATTGCATTAAAAGCGAAATTTATTAATCACTGTTGCCACCATCAATATAACGTCAGCGTAACTCATGGACATGAATTTATAATATAAAAATAAATTCTTAATACATTCCAGCCCCACACAGAAATGGGAATAAAACAGAAATATTTCAGAAATTACTATTTATTTTACTTACCCATGATACGTAGTATAGAGTAAATCTTGTAATCGTTTTGAAAATCGAAAAAATTTTTTTGACGGATTTACAAGTTTCAGACACTGGGGATTCCGAAAAACATTTTTAGAAAAAAAATTTGCCGTCCGTCTGTGTGTATGTCTGTAAACGCTCTAGCTTCCGAACAAATTGAGACAGAGACTTGAAATTTGGTATTACTTAGTATGTAATAATGGAAAGAAGCTGAATTTCAGTAACGTCGATTATCCTGAACTATTTTTTCGGACTCTCGAAATATTCGTTCTGATAAAAGATATATAAAAATTTTCGAAATTGTTTATTTTATGGAGTGAATATAAAAGACAATAAAAAAACATAAATTTTACATAAAGAATGAAGTCGATCGGATAATTAGTTGGCGAGATATTTGTATTCCTATTTTCCACATTCTTTGATTTTTCATGACACTGTATTTTATTCAAATTTCAAATCAAAGATATATTTTAATTGGAAATGAGACGCTTAATCCGACGCAGTAAACCGTTAGTTAATATGATTATCAGTTTTGGAGTTATAAGGATGTTTCTTTTACGCAATTCAGTAATAGAGCATTTAAAGTGTATGACGTCCTCAAGCCACGATTTTATTCGAATTGTAATGCATTTTTTAAATAGTTTACACATGTTTTATTTTCATATTTTACATTATATCCATGATGGGTAAGTATTACGGTGGCCCCCAACGACCAGTTTTGCAACCATTTTGCAAAACTAAACCATACAAAAACAATGCCTTCTTACTAACATTGCTTAAAATGTCTAATTTTTATTTTCATGTTTCACAAACATATTTCTAATGGGTTGAACCGCATTACATAGATACATCGATACTTCTGTTTTTGGAAGAAATTAAAAACTAAGATTTTATGACTTACACAGAAAAAAATAAAACCCAATTTGGGTCGAAAAATTCTTGGGTATGTGCCCAATTTGGGTCGAAAAATTCTTGGGTATGTGCCAAAATTGCGTATTTTTTTTTTCTTTTTTTTGAAAATGGACATTTAACAGTCCCCAAAATGGATACACAGTGGTAACCAAAACAGGCATGACGCAATTTGGGCACATACCCAAGAATCTTTCGACCCAAATTGGGTTTTATTTTTTTCTATGTAGCTAAATACATTTTTTTCAAAATTGTTTTTTTTTTTCGATATTCGAAACTTGCCAGTGTAGTTACTAACTTTTAACAATTTTTGTTACCACTAAAATTCAATACACATTTTTAGGTTATTTAATTACCGAAATCGGCGATTAAATGAGGCAAAATTTACTATTAAATTTTAGTGTCAAGAACAAAGCGTAAAAGTTAGCACCTATGCGTTTGAGTACATTGTTTGAAGATGTGAATGTTTAGTAAGGCTGTTGTCAAACCCAAACAGTCTACTTTCTGACACATTTAAATTCATTTTTGTTCGCAAACGTATCAAGCTGGGAGGTGCTCTCATTAAAAAACTATTTAATGAAACTGGTTTTTTTTTTCGGTTTTCTGTAAAATCAGAAGATTTTTTAGAAAATGCTTTGTCAAAGTGAGCTTTTTGAACCGAATTTCCGGGTACGACAGAAAAAAAATTGCCATCCTGAGACAACAATCGCTGATAACAAGGCTTTTATGTTTAAAAATGAGTCAAAAAATATGTCAGGAAGTACCACGTTGTTGAGCGGGGGTAGATTTTGTTTAGACCCTCCTTAAGACCGTGCTCAAATCCAAAGAAGTTAATTTCTGAATTCTGAATCACATTTCCGAATTCATTTTTGTTCGAAAATGCATGAAATTGGCAGGTGTTCTTAATAAAAAAATATGTAATCGAATGAAGTTTTCCCTTTTTTGGTAAAGGTAGACGTTCTTGTAGAAAATACTGTCAAATTTGGCGTTTTGAACCGAATTTCTGAACGCGACTGCGCAAGAAAAGAGAAAAACCTTTCGTCACGTTAGAACAATTGCTTATGACTCGATAAGTAATCAATCAAAACAAATAATAAGGTACCTGTCATCAATAAGTAATCAATAAACCTGAGCGAAAAAAACCTTTTGAATGAGAATATAAGTTCGTAGTACATTCCATTCGCATGCAGAAATGGGGAAAAAAAAAGCGATTTCTGAAATTACTATTTATTTTTCAGAAACCAATTTGCGAAAAGAATCCAAACATGAAATCTCCTTCCCACTAACATTGCTCAAAATGTCTATTTTTTTTCTGCTTCTTCTTTCTGTACCACCAACGCATCTCCAGTGGGTCGAACCGCAATTACATCCCAGCCCCTCGTTCCGCCGATAGCAACAGACGATGAAATGAAATGAAACACCCCCAGCTCCCTGGAGCTAAAACACACTCCGGCAACACCAATTCCATATTTCATATTTTTCGAACAACTTTCGAGAACCCCCGAACTCAAATCATTCCAGGGCAACGAATTTCTCTCACTTTTTCGAATAAAAGTAACTTACATGGTCGGAGGAAGTAAGGGGAGGAGGGGGAGGTTGGAATGGAACGTAAAGTATTCCATAATACTTTATACGTTCGCATCTTATCATGTCTGCAGTGTCTGCCTTTGTCAAAAAGAAAGCTTTTTGGAAAATTCTGGACGACTATAATAAAGAAGGCAGAGGTGCCTTTTATAGTTGAAGTCTGGAGATAGATGTAATATAGGGACCAGAAGGTTAGAGAAAGAATTTCAAAGCGCAAAAACGTATTATGATAAAGAAAACATTTGTAACAATATTTTTCTTACTAGCCGCCACTGGCGACCAGTTTGGTCTCCATTAAATGCATATTAAGCATTGTAACACGTTACTTTTATTCATAATTTATTTATTTTTTAATCCTTCGCCAAGCCGGAAAATTTTAATAGACAAATCAAGAACTTTTACCATCATGGTAGCATTTCACATAATTTTTGTTGTTATATATTTCATCTTTCTTGACAAAAACCGCTTAACCAATTTAAGCATTCATGCTTCAGGACCGTTTGCTTATAAGTTGCAATATATTCGCTAATGCGGAGATTCTTAAACATATTAAGTAATTTTCCGTAATTGGGTCCATTGCCAATTGGCGTATTTTAGTTAATGCGATTTGATGCAATGAAGTCTATTTTGTGAAGTTTTTTTGAAATACCATATTGTTGCTAATATTTTTTTTTTCGCTAACTTTGGCTGTATACTCGATTTCGGAAGATTAGAAAATCTATCATTATTAACTTCTGAAACGTCTTGAATAATTTGCCATAATCGGGCTGCATATTATTACACGTAATTTTGGGTACAGCTGTCGCAGACGCACCGGTGTATCATTATGGTGATTTTATTCGTGGGCAACCCGGCAGTTTCGGTTAGATTTTGCTTGGTAAGGCAACCCGATAGAGCAGATTCCGTATGTTTTATAATGAATTAAATATTGTGTGTTTAATAATAAATTGATCATTGTGTATGTTTTATAATAAAATTGTGCTTTTTAATATAAAATAAAATATTTCATAATAAAATAAAAGTAACATGCTGTTTTAGCAATCTCTAACAGGTACCTGAAAATAGGGTTTTCTCTCCAAAATGGCGCAAAACAAAAATCGCGCCAGCCCCGATGCGTCTGCGAAAGGTGTTCCATTTGAAAAATGCTATTGGCGTTATTTGCGCCCAAATAACATAAAAGTACTTAATGATGCTATGTATTTTATAAATGTATATTAAATTACTGTTTTGAACGCGATTTGTCATTAACAATGGTAAATATGATTCTTGACTAATAATCATTTTCGGCGATTCTCTTCCTGGATCTCTTTCCATAATACTTAAATACCAAATTAACTGACAAATCCTTTCTAAATTTGATTCATTAAATATTATTTCATAAATTGTATTTGTTTACACTCAGCTTAAAGAAAAGATCCGGAAGGAAGTTGAGTTGTATGGCACATAATTATGGTAAACTTTGATTGTCTCACTGGTGCGAATTATTTCTTTTTTTGTTTGACACCAGGTAGCGGTCCAAAAATTCATTCGCGGAGAACTTGCTTTACGAACGATTACCTCCATGGTTTAATATTTTAAGCGTTCACGACGGATGAATGTTTTTAACACTTTCCAACCTAGTTGAAAAGTGTTTATGACTTCGGTTTGTCTGCCGTCTGCCGTCTGTCCGTGCTCTAACTCCCGTAAATATGCTCGGATTGCCCTGCAATTTTTATATGTTATTGTCGTTATCTATAGCATGTTCCCTATTTCAACTGAAGTGTATAGCCCTTATAGTTTTTTTACAGGGTCACTCAAAAGAATTCCGTTACATTACGGTGTATGGGGAAAAATCTTTTGCGGGTTATTTTAATGATGTTACGCAAATTCAAAGACATTGTAATTGATATATATCACTAAGGTGCATTACAAGAAGCTTAATATGGAATAGGGTGTGCATAGCACTTATAGTTACTTTACAGGGACAATCAAAAGAATTCCGTTACATTACGTCTATGGAGAAAAATCGTTTGCGGTTTAATTAAATAATGTTTCACTATTTTAAATGCATTGAAATTTATATGTATCACTAAGGTGCATTACAAGAGGCTTACTACAGAATAGTGTGTGTATAGCAGTCATCGTTCATTTACAGGGACACACAAAAGAATTTTCTACTGTCTGTTAAAAATAATTCCTGGAAGTGCGTTTTGTTTTAAGTTTCTGAACGCGATTTTAAATTTAACTCACTTTTTGTCTTGGTGTGTATAAATTCTGTATTTCATATACAGGCAGCACAAAAGTTTGCGAACACATTTCCGTTTATTGACAGAAACTACAGAAGTAGAATTTTAAACTGTGCTACGCGTTTCCAAACTAAACTAATATTTAGCATCCTATGTAGTATATATACAAATCTATAGATCCTATACAGCGCTGAATAAAAGTATTAGGATAATTTTCCGAATATTGTATACGTTGGAAATTCCTGAAATTACGTTTTTAAATGTGTTATGCGTTTTCCAAATGGTTTACTTAGATGTTATCTTTCAGCTTATTAAACAGTAATGATTTGTAAAATTATTTTGGAAGCGTTGGAAAGTGTTACATAATCTATGCTTGACGCATGATTTTTCGTTCTCGTTCTTTTTTTGTTGTGGTTTACTTTCATGGATAGAGAATTTGAACTGCGAACCTAATTTTAACTGAAGTTATTGCAGAATATATACATAATTGAATGTAAGTTGTCTCTCAAATATTAATTTATTTTGAACGATATTCCCAAAAATGTTACTTTCATGAAATTTTATTTGAAAAAATAATTTTTAATAAAAATGGCCGCCTGGCATATGAAAAATGAAATGGACATCCCGGAACTGTTGATGACAGTCACGTGACTTGCGGTTTTATTATATAGATGGTTGTTCTCAAATCCAAATTGGTACATTTGGCATATTTTTCAATTCATTTCGTAATTCGTCTTCTTAATTCAGTTTTGTTCTCAAACATATCAAATTAGAGGATGCTGCTTTTAAGTCTGTTCTCAAATCCAAAGAAGCTATACTTTCTGACACAGTTTTGAATTCATTTTTGTTCAGAAACGGATGAAATTGGTAGGTGTTCTTATTCAGAAACTTTATAACTGAAACATGTTTTTCATTTTTTGGTAAAGGCAGAAGATCTTTCAGAAGATACAGTCAAAGTCGGCGTTTAGAACCGAAGTTCCGATGTCGGAGCACAAGAAAGCAGAAAAACGTGTCGTCACGTGACACGAATCGCTTATAACTCGATAAGTAATTTATTTAGAAAAAAATTGGAAAACACATTTTGATTCCAAATCCCTTTAATAGTCAGGCATGCCAATCTTATGCCTTTGCGTTTAAAAATGAGTCAGAAAATGTGTCAGAAAGTTCCGCGTTCTTGAGCAGTTCATTTGAGAACCATCTTAAGACTGTTCTCAAATCCAAACTGGCACATTTGTACATTTTTCAATTCATTTTTCAATTTGCTTTCCTATACATTTTTAAAAATCATTTTTGTTCACAAACATATCACATTAGCAGATGATCTTATTAAGAAACTATGTAATCGAACTGTTTTTTTTTCATTTTTTGGTAAAGGTAAGTTGTTTTTCAGGAAATTCTGTCAAAGTTCACGTTTTGGACCGAATTTCTGGATGCGACAGTGCAGAAAAAAAAAATTGCCTTTTTGAAACAAAAATTGATTATAAATCAAGATGAGTGAAAAAAATAAATAAATAAATAGTTGATTACAAATTACTCAACGATGAGATTTTGCTTAGTATGGCAACCCGGTAGAGCAGATTCCGTGTATTTTATAATAAATTAAATATTGTGTATTTTATAATAATTTAATCATTATGTGTGTTTTACTATAAAATAATTTGCTTGTGTTTATACTAAAAATTGTGTGCGCTTTATAATAAAATTGTGTCTTTTAATGTAAAATAAGCTGTTTCATAATAAAATAAAACTAACATATTCTTTCAGCAAGCTCTAACAGGTACCTGAAAATGAAATTTTCTCGCCAAAATGGCGATAAACACAAATCGCGCAAACTCCGGTGCGTCTGCGACAGCTGTTCCATGAAGTGCTTTTGCGAACAATCCACACTCCATCGTTGAGCTGAAAACAAACATTGAACATGACATTAAAAAAATAAGTGTTCCAACATTGAGAAAAGTGGCCTCAAATTGGAAAAAAAAGTCTTTGTATCCGAGAAAAAGGGTCACATTTTGAATATCTGTTGTAACAATGTTAATTCTCGCTCAGTTTTGTGTCTCAGTATTGTTAATCTTTCAATTTAGCTCATGTTAGTAAACAAAATATTTTTCAAGGGTTGCACGACTTTTCAATCACCCTTGTACGTACATGTTACATTTCGAAAATGACTGCTGTAACAATATCATTTTCTAGCAGGACACTTAGACGAAAATTCAAATACATCCACATATTGTCTGTGGACGTGTTAACATGCATATTGATGAAGTCATTAAATTTTGCCAAAATCTTAACATGAAAGTTATACTGACTCTTGAAAGCTCATGACAACGTAATCGTATCTTTATGCGAATTTGCATAATCTATAAATTTTCTTATTTGTTCATCACTATTTTTTCGAATAATATTTATAATAATTGTCATAATATCTTAAAATATAAAGTACATGATTTTTTTTAATATCACAGTTATTTTTTTAGAAATCGGATAATAAAACAAGTATGAAGACAATATTGGGTCAGTATTTTTAAATCTATATCGTGGCCTATATTGAGAATATGTTGGCTATATCCTGGTCATCAATATTAGCAATAATTGGCATGAAATGTTGCCCAAACTTTGGAATGTTTGTTTACATTTTGATAAGATTAGAGTAATATTGGTAAGAAATATTTCGTCATTTCTTAACAGTATTTCTAATGCAAACCCATATTTATTGCAATATCAGTGTGTTTCATTGCCAATATTTCCAATGTAAAGTAAATATTTTATGTAATATCAATGTTTCATTCCAAATATTTGCAATGAAGGTTAATATTTCTGTAATATCGGTGTTTGATTGCAAAAAATTCTGTTCTAAAACTTGTGTTTCTGTAAATAATGGCATTTCATTACAAATGTTTTCAATATAAAGTCGATATTTCTGTAATATTGGTGTTTCATTACCAAAATATCCATAGTAAAACAAATGTTTCCTTAATAGCGGCATTTCACTGCAAATATTTCCAATGTAAAGCCAATATTTCTACAATATTGCACTGTGAAAATTTTGTGCAAAGTATCCGGTAATTCGACCGTTTTTATAGAAAACGGTTATATAATCGTAATTTAACAGTATTCTGACCACAATATCTGCAATATTATGTTCAGAATAGCGTTAAATTTCGGTTATGTAACCGTTTTCTATAAAAACGGTCCAATGACAGGATACTTTGCTGCAAATTTTTTACAGTGTGCGTTTCATTGCAAAAATCTCCATTGTAAAAGAAATGCTTAAATATTTCCAATGAATTCAATATTGGCGCACTTTTTGAGCTCAATATAACCAACATTGGTTCGTTAGCAGGGATAATTCTCAATATTAAAGTAATGAGAATTATCCCTGCTATGACTTCTCAGTTCTTTTTTTCTTTTTTCTTTTTTTTTAAAACACAATTTAGTTAAAAATATCCTGAAACTCCACTTCAAATATTCAGATTTCCCATTCTAAATAAAACTCAACTTTATTTACTTTATTTTCATTAAACTTTTAAGTCTAGGGATTTATAAGTTTTCAGAAAATTCCCATCCTGCTTTCCTCTCCCTGTACACGCACATTTTGAAGCACACCTCCTATATTCCGCTTGCCGTTCAAGTCTTCTAGTAAGCTTCAAGATCTAAGTATTTATTTCTTCCTGTCAATTTTTAATGCAATTATTCCACTTCGTCGAAAGTTTTGCGTGGGAAACTTTCTACAGAAAAATTGCCTTGATGTATTCACAATGTTAAATCTTTGTCAGGGTATGGAAACGATGAAAGAATGTTGAGAAATATCGTTAAACATCTATAAAATAACACATGTTTATGTGATCATAATATTATTTAAGGTAATGGTAAGTTAATTATAAGACTATGCCTTGTATTTACATATAGAGCCGATAAAAAAACTAGTCGTTGGGGGCCACCGTAATACTTACCCATCATGAATATGCATAATATAAAATATGAAAATAAAACATGTGTAAACTATTTATAAAATGCTTTGCAATTCGAATAAAATAGTGGCTTGGTGACGTCATAAACTTTAAATGCTCTATTACTGAATTGCGTAAAAGAAACATCCTTATAACTCCAAAAATGATGATCATATTAACTAACGATTTACTGCATCGGATTAAGCGTCTCATTTCCAATTAAAATATATCTTTGAATTTAAATTTGAATGAAATACAGGTTCATGAAAAATCTAAGAGTGTGTAAATAGGATTACAAATATCTCGGCAACTCATTATCCGATCGACTTCATTCTTTATGCAAAATTTATGTTTTTTTATTGCCTTTTATATTCACTCCTTAAAATAAACAATTTCGAAAATGTTCATACACCTTTTATCCGAACGAATATTTCGAGAGTCCGAAAAAGATAGTTCCGGAAAATCGAGATTGCTGAAATTCAATAAACATCTTTCCATTATTACATACTAAGTACGTACCAAATTTCAAGTCTCTATCTCAATTTGTTAGGGAGATAGACCGTTTACAGATACGCACACAGACACACACACAGACGGACGGCACTTTTTTTTTTTCTAAAAATATGTTTTTAGGAATCTTCAGTGTCTGAAACGTGTAAATCCGTCAAAAAAAATATTCGATTTTCAAAACGATTACAAGACTTACCCTATACTACTTATGATGGGTAAGTAATAACTAATTATTAGAATTATAGAATAAGAAACTTTAGTACTCAGTGATTGCTTTAATGAAACAAGTTTTACCCAGCACCAGTTAACTTACAGATTACTCTATAATGGATTGATGGGTTTTAAAATTGAATAAGTAAACGATGACAGCTTACTCTTGCAGGAGAATCATGGGCAAAGTCGGAAATTTCTATAATACGCTTCCTTGTTTTAGTTCCAAATATCCCTAATAATTGGCGCTGTACTGTCTGAAACTGTAATAATATTTAAAATACCTTTGTAAGTTCAAAACGTAAACCAATATTTTGGCGTTTCAACAACATCTAAACAGAATGAAGAATAAAAACTGGGTGAAATTTGATCCATCATTATACGTTAATTTGAATATACTAACTTTATAATTTTATTTTTATGTAATTTTATGCAACTTCGCTACTTATAAATTCGCTTTATGAGTGCGTCTATGATAAACCACTGAACCATAATAAATGTAAATAAACGAGACACACGTATTCGATAAATTCACCATAATATACAGTTCTAAATATTAAATGAAATGCTATCATTCGACGATCCCTAAAATTTGGATGAACATCTTGAAATAGTTAATTACGCTTTTCTTTATTTTAAATTTCTTCATTAATAATACATTTACAGCAGTTAGATTTTTGTCCGTTAGGAGATGCTTCTGCATCGTTTCTACTTGTGGTTGATTGGTGCGATGGTTGAGTGTTACCCTTGTTAATTTTTAATTTATGGACAGCAATAATAATGTGACAACGGACGGATTGTTTTTCGCATTTGAAACTTTAAAAGCAATATAAGAAAATTTTCCTGAAGATGACCATAGATGGTGTCGAAACGTCGATATTTTTAATATTAATGTATGCATAAAATTTTAAATTTGTATACACCATTCAGTAAAAATATGTGATGTTTTATATTCACTTCTTTAATGTTGTAAAAAATTTTATTTTTTGCAAAAATCCACTATTTGATAAAAAAAATAAATGGCAGTTTTTTATGGAAAAAAATTGATTAAATGAATTTTAATAAAGCATGTATCCAACCCTACTTGTAATGCATTTGTGTCATCGACTTTCCATATTGTCAATTAAGTTGTTGGATACTGAAATGAGAAACAACGCCCATACATGGACCAACGCTTGTCTCAGCTCATTTAACGACTTTTTCGGAGGACTTGCGGCAGCCAACTGTCTTCCGATGTAGTCCCAAAGATCCTCTATGGGATTAAGGTTCGAAGATTGAACTGGACATTCCATTCGCTCCTGATCCTGACTTTGATCCTGAAGATATTCATCAACGACTCTAGCTTGGTGCGATCGGACACTATCATTCTTTAAGATGAATTCATCACCAGTAGTACCAGCATATGGTGTGATATACGGAGCAAGAATCTCGTCCCGATATCCTACAGCAGTCAGAGTTCCTCCCTGGCATACATGGAAGTTACTGTGGACATCAGAATGATTCCGGCCAAAACCATGATTTCACCTCCTCTGTTACTGTGTCTTTCAACAATTTTACATTGGTAGTATCTGATGCTTCGTTCTATCCAGATCAGCATACGAACTAAATCACCCTTCAAAGTAAACCGGAACTCGTGAAGAGTACAGACGACCATCGTTGTCTGGTTCAGGTAACGTGCAATCTTGGCCAACATAAACCGGCACTTCTGTGTTGTGGATTAGGAGGGACACACACAACTGGTCGTCTTCCATAGAGTCTTTGATTGTGAAGACGTCTGCGCGCCGTAATGGCAGAAATTGTCATTCTTGTTGCGTTATGATGATCTGAAATGATCCTTCGGGCCAAAATAGCTAGAAAGACATCTTGTGCGGGAATTGTAACCCGTTAACAGTCTGGTACAAGCCTTATTGATACTGAACTTTTGGATTCAAATTGATCCCAGAGTCTTTGGACCACACGAAGAGACATATTAAGACGTCTACCAGAATCAACGTGGAATAACCCCATTTCCATCCAACCGATTGCTCGCCATATTTACAAATTAGGTAAATGACAGCTCCTAGATATGGAAAACAATATTTTAGTACCAACAATTGAAGATCAACAAGCATAAAATAAATTCCACGCAAATTACAAAATTAGGATATTCATGGTTTTCCCTTGACTGCCATATAAATGCCCAATTCTTAAAAAAATATATAGAGATGGGTATAAATGTTTCAAAAGATTTTATTAAAGTTGCTTATGATCATTCATATGATATTTTTAACCTTTATTTTCATTCTTTTAATAGTGAGCGTCGAAAACTGGTTGTACTTTAACTTTTGAAGGCCAATGTATTTTATCAGTGATACAGTTGTACTCAAAAGGAAACGGGCAGATTCAGGTTCTAATTTTTTAATAAATTTTTTGAAACACTATATCATTAAAAGCATCTGTTATTTCATTTTGTTAACTCCACCTCACGATTGAGTAACTAGATAGTGTGAATGATCAAATCGAGCTTTATAAACGCAGGTGGTAATTCCTTAAAGGATGAGAACAGTTTGTCAATTGGAACACTTTTTGTACAAGCAATTAAATCGGAACAAAATCTCTTTTGTACTTATTGCATATGAATGAGAGTTGTGAAGCATTCTTTAAATAGTTCTTGCGTTTTAAATGCAACACAGTTGCAAAAAAGTAGCAATTAATTCTTGTCATCTCTACAAAGTCATATTAATTCCGATTGTATCATTGATGATTTGTAGAAGTCATTGTTAATGAGCCGCTGATGATTATCTAGAGATGATCATCAGCTCTGAGAAGAAAAAAAAGTTAAAAACATTTTTCTCTGAAGTCAGGGACATCCTTCTTTGATTGATAAGAGATTTTTAAGGCCAGATGTTTTTAAAAATACACATAATTAAGGTCTTGCGGTAATTATAATTCATTTTAAATATGAAATTTGTAAGTTTGATGAATCATTTATTTAATTCTTGAACAATTGAGAAACAAAAATTGTTTAGATAATAATTTATTTTTATTTGCTTGATGCTATGAATTACGTTTATTTAATAAACTTCCTGTTACAGGAAACAACAAGATGTCAAAATAAACTACACAGTATTATAATTAAAGTCGTGCAGCGTTTTTAAAACATGAACATGCACACAGGTATAGTTGATATAATTTGCATAATAGACATGATTAAAACTGAATGTTGTTGACCAAAAAAGCATACTGTATAGAAATTTAATGAAGGAAAATAATTTGTGATTAATTAACATATATTTCATCTATCAAGTTTCAAATATTGCTTAAGTATTTCAAAGTAAACAAAGAAAAGAGAAAGAAATAAGATTTTAGATAACTTGTTCATTTCACTAAAATCAAAAAGAACATATTTAATAGCTTATCTCACTTCATATACAAAGCCAATCAAAAAGCAGCTATTCGATTTTTCACAATTATGTGTTTTGCGAATATACGTAAGCGTATATACTTGCATTTATAATCACCCGATAGATCAAGCAAAATTCAAGTAAAATAGTAAATTTTAATAGTACATATGTGTACCACTTATCGTAGCCAATGGTGGCTATTTTTTACATGCTTTCTTTTACTTTACAATTATGTATGTATGTGGCAGTCAAATCTTGTCACTCATTTTTCACCTACTTCCTGTTGACACAGAGCTTTGAAATTTGGAATATATATATGTAGCATTTTGACGAGGTTGAGATATTACGATGAATAATATTCGATGAAAAGATGGCAGTCCTTCAACGATATAGCAAGTTGCAGTCGATCTTAGCGAGTATGGCGAAGTAGAAGGCAATGAAATGATTCCACCAAAGTTTTCCAATAAATCCAGCCAATCTCCAGACGAATAATTTTATTAGAAGACGAACAACACAGAACAATTCCCAAAAGGTCTAAAACTTATAGCCCTCGGGCTAACGTTGCTTCACTTCATTGAATTAAGATGTTACTGGGCCAGATGAATATTCTACGGAATTAAAAATACCAGACACATATTTGTTTAGCTTCCGAAAACGTCAAAAATCTCTCTCTCCGACCGGTGCGGGCGAGTTTTGTTCTCTCCGCGGAAACATACACAGAATTACGTCACGAGCGCACAACCCAATGAGTGAGAAGCTAGCTCCAGTCCAACGAATGAGGCTAGAGGGCGAGGCTAAAACAGTAAAGAGTCCCTTACTTGGGTGCGGACCCATTTAGAAGTTAAAATCCCAAGCGCGCGAAAAATTCAGAGCAATAATAATAATAATAAAAAGAAAATGGCTTTAAAAAACATTCGAAATGAGAACGCGTCTCAGAATTTTATAGATTGGGGAACTGATAAAAGTTACGAATGATCTTAAATTTTAGATTAAGATTTGGAATAAAATAATTATTAATATACGGATATTTACTTTTAAAAGGACTTTAAATAGGAATAGATATTATTAAGAATTAAGGAAATACTGACTATGACAGAAGTTAGATTAATTTTA
Organism: Maratus michaelseni; assembly: GCA_963931845.1. Taxonomy (NCBI): domain Eukaryota; kingdom Metazoa; phylum Arthropoda; class Arachnida; order Araneae; family Salticidae; genus Maratus; species Maratus michaelseni. The sequence continues at coordinate 110,031,302 of OZ007595.1, forward strand.
AAAGATTAATGCGAATAAAATTGAAGGATACGAAGGAAATAAATTTTTATATAACATATATATGTATTCCTGAGGACAATATATGAATTTAACATTGATTTTTTAAAAATTCGATCCCTAAGTAAGGGAGAGGGGGGGGGGGAAGTCGGCCCAAAAGTTGTATTTTCCCCATAGAAATAATGTTGCGATTGCTTAATATTAAAATGGTGGCTATTTTTTACATGCTTTCTTTTACTTTACAATTATGTATGTATGTGGTACTCAAATCTTGTCACTCATTTTTCACCCACTTCCTGTTGACACAGAGCTTTGAAATTTGGAATATATATATATATGTATTCCTGAGGGCGATACATCAATTTAACATTGATTTTTTAAAAATTCGATCCCTAAGTAAGGGGGGTGGGGGGAGTTGGCCCAAAACTTGTATTTTCCCCATAGAAATAATGTTGCGATTGCTTACTATTAAAATGGTGGCTATTTTTTACATGCTTTCTTTTACTTTACAATTATGTATGTATGTGGCATTCAAATCTTGTCACTCATTTTTCACCCACTTCCTGTTGACACAGAGCTTTGAAATTTGGAATATATATATATGTATTCCTGAGGGCGATACATGAATTCAACATTGATTTTTTTTTAACCTTTTAAACGCCAATGTTCCCGAACGGGAACATCAAATTTAAAATTCATTAAAAAAAAAAGTTTCGCTTCTATGGACTTACAAAAATTATTATTTATTAACAAAAGTACATTTATTTTTTTAGACTAAAAACTATTTATGTTATATAATTATTTAAGCTTAAAAAAAATTCGTAAAAAAGTCATTTTTTGTCAATTTTTACTAGGATTGTTAAAAAAATTCACATAAAATTTTTAAAAGATGCAAAATTCATGAAATTTCAGAGTTATGATAAATAAGTTCCATTTTAAAGAATAAGCATGCTAAATAACAGTTTTCAATAAAAATGCGTTTGCTATAAGATATCAAATTCTATTGTTCCCGTTCGGGAACATTGGCGTAATTCACTATACAGAATTCGATCATTTGCACTGTTGATCTATTTTCCTAATTTGTAATATTGAGAGTCTCAGAATTATACTGAATCTCTTTTGCTGTGTTTAAAAGCAGGTCAGTGGCTTTTCGAATTCCACTTACACCCTTTTCACCCCTCCCCCCTTCTCTTGCTTTCTTCGCTCACTAGTGCGGGGGTGAGAGTTTTGTCCAAACAACTGTTTTGCTCAGGACTGAGGATGTTTATGACTTTTTCTAAGTATCCCGCGAAGGGTGCTATTTGTTAGCAATAATTTTTACTTTCTTATCGTATGTAAGAGTTTTGAGATAGATCTCGTGGTTCAGCACCCGCCCAGTTCTTTTATTTATTTATTTTTTCCTTTTCTCTTTCTGAATTTTTTGCATCGTTCATTTTGTAAGTAATAGAGGGTGAAGCTAGAACGATATTTTTACTTTGCTTCTTTGATAGATATGGCTAATCGTGAAAGATTTTTAACAGTACAGGAAGCTATTGAATATTTTAACTCTTTATCAGATTCAGATGCTTCGGTTGATTCTGTTATAGATATTTGCCAATTGCCTCCTGATGAAAGTGGTGCTATAACAGATGAAGAAGATGTAAATGAAAATGAATTTCAAAAAATTATGCCTGCAGATGTATGCGGACAATTAGAAGTTTTTACACATAGATCAGTTGATGTATCAGATGATGAAACGATTGTTTCTGTACCTTCTACATCAAAAACCGAATCAAGTTTGAAGAGAAAGAGACTATCAAAGAAAGACGATATGAAGCCGAACTGGAATAAAAATGCATCTTTCAAAAAATCTTTAGAAACCATAAGTAATATGAAGCTTTGCGAATCGTTTCCCGAATTAGCAAATTTATCGCCAGCTGAAATTTTCAACAAATTTTTGCCGATGGAATATTTAGCACATTTATCAGAAATGACAAAACTGTATGCAATGCAAAAAGGGGAAAATATTGAAGTAGACGAAAAAGATATTGGGCAATTTTTTGGGTTACTCTTATTTAGGGGCTACCATACTGTTCCTGGTGAGGATTTATATTGGAGCACTTATGAAGATTTGTCCGTTCCAATAGTTGCTTCAGTTATGTCTAGAGCCCGATTTAGGAAAATGAAGAAATATTTTCATATTATAGATTCAAATGATTTGAAAGCAGGAGATAAATTGGGCAAAATTTCTCCCTTTTATCAAGAACTTGAAAAAAAATTTCGGCAGTTTGGAATCTTTCACAGAAAACTAAGCATTGATGAATCTATGGTTCCATACTATGGTCATCATTCAGCAAAAATGTTCATAAAAGGTAAGCCTATAAGATTTGGTTTCAAAATTTGGATGCTTTGTTCGCATAATGGTTACCCATATGCAATGAAAATTTACGGTGGAAAAAGTCCGGAAAGGAGTAATATTCCCCTTGGATCAAGAGTTGTATGGGAACTTTTATCGTGTATTGAAAATCCGAAAAAAAACGAAATATACTTTGATAATTTTTTCACGTCTTATAAACTTTTGGCGGATTTATCAGACAAAGATTTTAAAGCAACTGGTACAATTCGGGATACTAGAACAGGACAGTGTCCTTTGCAAACATTAAAAAAAATGTCCAAATGCGAGAGGGGAAAGTACGATTTTCAGTGCGATGGAAAAGTTTATATGTGCCGATGGAACGATAGTTCAGTTGTTACAATAGCGTCAAATTACGATACTCATGAACCTATGGGTAATGCAAAACGATTTTGTCGTAAAGAAAGAAAAAAGGTAGATGTTTCACAGCCACATCTTGTAAAGTGCTATAACGAAGGTATGGGTGGAGTTGATTTGTTAGACAGACTTCTTGGAAGTTACCGTCCTATGTTCCGCAGCAAAAAGTGGTACTGGAACTTATTTAGCAATGCCCTAAACATGGCTGTTGTTGCGGGATGGATTGTACATACTGAATTACACCACAACTCAACATCAGAACTGTCACACCTGAATTTTCGAAGAGAGGTGACTTTGAGTTTACTTCGAATGAAACCCAAGATTCATTGTATTCCAGGTCCACGTGCCCATCCAGTAGAGTCTGCACGGCAGTCAGATACGCACTATTTGGTATCATCATCTCAAGGACGCTGTGTAGTTTGCCAGAAAAATACAAGGAAAATGTGCTTTGAATGCCAAAAGCGACTGCATGAACATTGTTTTCCCTCTTATCACGGACAGTGATGCAAACTATAAAATAATAATAATAATAATTTGGTAAGATAATTTGTATTTTATATAATTATTATTTATAGTTTTATGTAGTTAATATTTGTAATACATATAATTATTTTATCATTAACTTTCAAGTAGTTATTTGTGCTTTTCTATAGTTGGTTTAAACATTTTTACTAATTCTATTTATATCTATGCACATATATATTATTTAATTCTTTCTTTGTGTTTGGTTGTTTTTATAAAGTATAATATTCAACACACGAATTTCACTTAAAAATTTTTTAATGTTATTAAATCTGTCAAATATTATTCATACTTATAAAATTCTAGCATAAGAACCATAAAATTTAATCTATTGAAAAATATAGTAAAAACTTAATGAATCACGCCAATGTTCCCAAACGGGAACATACCCGAAATCGTACATAAAATTTTTTGGGGGGGGGAAATTTCTTCTTGCATTGTTTAAATAGATGCATTTAAATCTTATTTTCACAAAGAAATAATATTTTTTATTCTTGGAACACAGAGCGGCGTTTAAAAGGTTAATTCGATCCCTAAGTCAGGGGGGGGGGGAAGTCAGCCCAAAACTTCTATTTGCCCAATAGAAATAATGTTGCGATTGCTTAATATTAATTGAAAAAAAAAATAGCTCCATTGTTACAGCATTCATCCATTTTAATCACATTGTTGCCCAAATCATTACGACACCCATATTTATATGATATATATGAATGAAATGAGTTTGTATTGATGAATATATATGAATACAATGAGTATTTGTTGAAAAGTACTAATGACAGGGTTACCATAATAGCGCCAACCTTGCGAGATATCGCTAAATTTGGCGACAAAAATAAGTTGCTAAATATGAAGCCAACTTGACAATAGCTGGCTAATTTTTGAAATTCCCATTCAAATCCATTAATCCTCCATAATCTTCTTCCATTGACATAGCCTACTATTTTCTATAAAGTGCCATAAAACAAAAAAAATTAAGTCCATTATACTAAAAAGTCCATAATACTTATTTTATTATTTTTCTAACCACTATTCACAAACAATAATCTTCATCGTAAATTTCTACTAGAAATATATACTCAAGATTATTATACGTAAATGGTGGTAAATGAAATCGTAAAAAAAAAAAGTCCCCTTCGTCAATGCTGCGTAGAAAGTTATTATACTTAGAACAGAGATAATCTGTAATGAGTCTATATGCTCTTTATTGAAATAAAATGGATACATTGAAAAGTTTTTGATTTCTCTACATTTATTACATTAGAAAAAATGGATATAAAATATTTAAAAAATCATTGCATCCCAGATAATAAAATGATTATTATAAAAATGATATGGCTATAATCAATATATATGAACCAGAGTGAACTATCCCACATTTTTTGTGAACATGAGTTGGATGTAGGAAAGCATTGTATGTCATGCTATCTATTGGCTCTATAATGAATTTTATTAATTTCGAAACTTTTCAAGTGATAGTGCCAGTTTAACAGATGGTCCAACGTAACTTGGATATCAAGTTGACAGTGCAGGAATGGATGAAGTGGCTTGGTCCACTATGGCACTGCCAACTTAATCACCATATGCTTGCTGAACAAGCTTGGTCTCATCTGGCACTGGGCAGAAGGAGTTTGACAAAAAGGGTATAGCCAAGTGAGGTTTCCTATTAAAATATGCCCTTGAGTCAACCAGATCGAGTCCTACATGAATCGATAGCCCTTCAATAGCGATGTGTTTTTGCCAAGTTTGAAGCATATATCTCAAACCCATGGGCAGTTACGACTCTTTATGTGCGTTTTGGAAAAAGGTGCATTGTGAAGAAAGTAGTGATCGAATTTCCCCGAAAAAAATCAAGGATGTGTAATATTAAAATACAAATAGTGGATATTATTTTCAGATTATTTTCTGCAAAATAGCCAGTTTTATAAATTTTTTCTTGTTTTTAATTTAACTTTTTAATTAAGAATATATCGAAATTTTTCAGTGACCACCTTCATGTTTTCCTTCAGTGACCACCTTCATGACAACCTTCATACCAAAAATACTACGATGTATATTTGGTGTGAGTTTCAACTCTCTACGATGGGTGCATTATAGAAAAATAATTAAAAATGTGTTCCAGGGATGGGGGAGTAGCAAATTGCGTGTGTTATTACAAGTTCATACACAGTTCTATGTACAGTTTATGTATGTAGTTATGTTGTTGGTGGCAATCATTTGAAGGATACAATTGTGTTTTGTTAGTTGATAGTTGACGGATTTTTTTAATAGTTTTCGGCTCAGTTTCACTTAACACTTGTTAATTAATCGAAAACAGTGTTAACACACTGAGGTTCCACCAGTAAATTTTAGTAGACATTTTTGCCTTATTTAAACGCTCTAGTCACAAAAAAATTACTGTCTTGAATAAGAACGAAATTTCTCTACATGTTTACTGGTGGAAAATTATTCCGTTGGTATTCAGGCTCTGAACAGGAGACATGAATTCACGTCTTTTGGAGATCTGTAATGCAGAACATGGGCGGTGCTTTTGTGTTTCATATGTTACATTATTTCTCAAAGAAAATACACAAAATTCGCATTTTTACAATTAGAGTACTATGCATATTAATAGTTCGATTAGAAACTATACCACTATTACATACATTTTTTTAATAATAGAAACACATGGTGATAAAAATTTTTGTTAAATAATGGAAAAAGCAAATGTAACGCTCATAGGCGGGGCTACATGTTTAAAAGACGAAAAGCAATGTGTTAAGTAAAACTACGCAGAAAACTAAAAACAAAATCAGTCAACTGTCAACTAACAAAACAAAATGCTTTTCTTCAGATGATTGCCACCAACAGCATAGCTACATGCGTAAACTGTACATAGAACTGCGCATGAACTTGTAATAACACATGCAACAACTCCCCCCACCCCTGGTAAAAATTTTTAATTTTTTTTCTATGATGCACCCAGCGTAGAGAGTTGAAACTCACACCAAACATACATCATACCTAGTAGTATTTTTGGTAAAAACATGAAAGTGGTCACTGAAAAATTTCGATATATTCTTAATTAAAAAGTTAAATTAAAAACAAGAAAAAAATTATAAAACTGGCTATTTTGCAGAAAGTAATCTGGAAATAATAGCCACTATTTGTATTTTAATATTACACATCCCTTATTTTTTTCTAGAAAATTCGATCACTACTTTCTTCACAATGCACTTTTTTCCAAAACGCACATAAAGAGTCATAACTGCCCATGAGTTTGAGATAGATGCTTCAAACTTGGAAAAAACGCATCTTTATTGAAGGGCTATCGATTCATGTAGCACTCATCGATCTGGTTGACTCAAGGGCATATTTTAATAGGAAACCTGGCTATACCCTTTGTACAAAATTTGCAAAGCATTTGTCTCGAAATCACAGCTGGGGCGAGGTTGCTCCACTCTGGTTCTCAACGCCTCATATATATGTATATATTTTTGCCGCTCCAGAATAATCTATTTTCTGCAAAACTTATTCTAATTCACAAACAGAACTGTGTAATAATCACATACTATTCAGACACTGGTTGTGTCAGTAAGATTGCTCAAAGCAGTTTCTGTTTTTTAGTTTAGGTAATAACAACAGCCAGAGTAAAACTGTATGGTAGAACTAAGCTATTTTCTATCTCGAATAAGACCTCTCATTAATGATTTAAAAGTACTATTATCAATTAAATCATGTTTCGGAATACATTTTGAGTTATTATTTTTTTATAATTATGTATTCATAATGATTATAATTAAATTTATCCTATCCCGACCACTTTAAAACATGTTCTGTGTGCTAAATAAAAATGAAAAATGGGATATTTGTTTTATAAACCATGGGAAAGAAATTTCAGAAAAAAAAAATAGTACAAATCTCAGCCACTAGTTGAAAACACGGACTAAAGAGGAATACTTAAAAAACAACAAAAATCAGCCTGAAACAAAAAAACTTTATTCAATCTCTGGATGTCTTTAACTTATGCTCCTTTAGCGTTTCAGGCATAGTATAGCATGTTGAATCATAGTGCGAAGGACCTCTTCCGGAATTTCAGCAACATAGAGCGGTGTGCAATTCTGGCTTCTCAATCTCTTCTTACATAAATACAATCTTTTAGAAATCCCCATAACCAGAAATCACAGGGATTAGAGCTTGGTGAACAAGACCGCAAAGCATCTTGAAAATTTTTGGCTATTACAGGATCCTCGCCAAAGTTAGCACAAAGCCATTTCTTAGCTTGTTTCCGAATGTGGGGAGTTACTCCATTCTACAGGTAGTTTGTAAATATTGCCGTATATATCATTTTCCACTAAAGCAATTACATTTTGAATTTTAAGTTATTGTTATCTCATGAGGTCAGTTTTTATCCTTCCACGCGTTGTCGCATCTAGAAATTCGGTACAAAAATCCAAATTTGACAGCATTTTCTAAAATATTTACTATATTTTCTGAAAAAACGAAAAAAAAACTTATTCGATTACATAGTTTCATAATAAGGGCATATGCCAATTTCATAAAAAAAATAAATGCGTTTGCGTGCAAAAAATAATTCAGAAATGTTGCAGAAAGTGGCTAGTTTAGATTTGAGAACGGCCTGGGGATGACAACAGTTTGTCATTTGTAACTCTTTTTGTACAAACAATTAAATTAGAATAAAATCTTTTTTTGTACTTATTGCATATGAATGAGAGTTATGAAGAATTCTCTAAATAGTTCTTATGTTTCATATTCAATAAAGTAGCAAAAAAGTAACAAAAAAGTAGCAATTAATTCTTATCACTTCTACAAGCCATTTTAATTCCAATTGTGTCATTGATATTTGCAGAAATCATTGTTTATTTGTACTAGCCAGTTTCGATTTGAGAACAGTTTTAAGAGCCTACACTAGTAACGCGAAGACACTCGCAAACAAATTATAAACCAATGCGAACGTTCTTTTCAAATTTCTCGTTCGAATTTCAATTTTTTAATACTTTTTTTGCATAAGGTATCAGAGGTCGATGTCTAACCGAATACTTTTGTAGTCTTTTGATTTTGGTTGCAGATTTCTTTTCTCGTGACACTTTTTGTTTAGGAACCGGCTCCGAAATTGTGTGTCCGCAGCAAAAATCTGCAACCAAAATAGAAAAAGCACGAAGTCAGATATTCTGTGCAAACAACTCATTTACAAATACTGAAATGCGTACTAGAAATTTTAAAAGAACACCTCCGTTTGTTTAGCATTAGCTTCTGAGTGTCTTCGCTTTCCAAAACCATACCAGCAGCAGCTATTCTCGTCAACAATAGGAGAGTAAAATAGTGCAGTTGTCTGGGTCTTCAGGTACATTTATTGCATAATGTAGATCTTATGTGTTCCAATTTTAAAAAGAATCGTAGAACTTTCCTTATTGTAGATCAAGAGATGGACAACTTGCGTGACACAATTGAAGCACTTATTCAAGAACTTCAATTCTTGTCAATCATAGCAACAGTAACTTCCCAATTTCCTTTGTAATCTATTACCGTTCTCTTCCTGGCAGCACTCTAATTCCCCCAATTTCTTTAAATTTCGAAATCATGATTTTACCGTACTTTTTTACACAGGTCTTTATAGAAATCTTTTTAAAAGTCAATTTCCACGCAATGCAGTTAACTCTAATAGTGCAGCAATTGATGTGACGTCATCGTGACATTACAGATGGTGACATGTGTCACAGTCATAACGGTAACCAACATGTGATAACTTTAATTTTTCATATTATGACTCTCAAGTGATCGCCACTTCTTGACTCTGTAAAATCAATTTGACCAATTTCTGAGTTACTTGCATCTCTTAACAAAATAGGTCATATTGACTTCCATAGTGACGTCGAAATTATTATTTATTCAAGTAACGTTACGGCAACTTGGAAAGTAAGAGCTACATTTGGATCGCGCTGCTTTCGCATTTTGTTGGATTTCGGATTAGGGAAGTTATTTCAGCAGTTCTGAAAACAATTAACAGCAAAGTTTATTTTTTTCTTTTCAAAGGGCATATTAGTTAAGTGTCTTTATATGCTCTTTGAATAAAATCTAAAAAATTGTAGAAGTTCTATGAACAATATTTTGTTCAGATGACAATGCGTTTCAGATGGTAATGGGCACTGTTGCTATGACAACAATGAGCACCGCCAATGCAAAATAAACCATGTTCTCAACTTTCTATTAGTTCGAACGCAAAATGAGAAAGTCTTTCAGTAAGCGTGAAAGAATGGCTTGAAGGGATGCCGTTTTCGAGAAGTCCACAGATCCATGTAGCTTCGACATTTACTCTAATAAGGCATCTCAAGTCAACAGTTTTTTAGTTGCTACAAACAATGGCAATAATCCTTTAATCACTATACTGATGCTCAAGGATTCTTCTTTTTAAAATATTGAGTGTATTTTGACCTACTGTTAATAAAATATATTTTCCAGAATTATTATGTAATTATAAAATTATTATATAATATTTTTGGACTTTTAAATCTTATTTACATGAATGATTTACCAAGCTGCTACAATCTGTCCGCAAAAGCATAGAATGCGAATACTAATATCAGCGACTGCGTATGAAATAAATAATCCGGAAATATCTTTCAGACACATCCACTTCACAATGACGTCGAAACGAAATGATTAATTTTTCATGTCACGTGACAGCAATATGGGAAATAAAAGCTTCATTTGGGTCATGGTACTTTCACATTTTGGTGAATTCATTACAAATTTCTTGGTTATTTCTTTACAATTCTTAAAAAAATACAAGATCAGCACAAATAAAAAAGACTACCCTGGGCCCAATTTTTTTTACAGATATATAAACTCAAAGATTTTGGTGGTATGAATTTTAATCAAACACTCGACATATGCAACACCTGTTATAGTAGGTCGACCACAAGAATACCGCAATTGGATTTTGAATACTACTATTTTCTTATAATAATATTCCCTTATTTAATTACATAAATTCTAGATTTAATACGGTCATTCCTTGATAACCCTGTCTAGAAAATCCTTTTCCTTGATCACAGATGCACCTAGTCTCACTAAATGTTTTATATTGATTCAAAACGGATTTGTATGCAGATGAAACCACATCAAAATTTCGTTCGAACTCACACTTGCACTCTCCCAATACTGCTTATTTTCTTTGCGACAAAATGCATTTGTAGTTAAATAAAAGTTCACCGGAAGGCCTCCTGTAACAGATGGTGCACACAAGGAATATTTGTGATTCAAATTCATAGCACTAAAAATGATGAGTGTATGCAACTATAAAACAAATTTGGGCCGGATAGTCCTTCCGATATAAAAACAGGAGTGTCCCTGTGGTCACCCTGTATATATATCTTTTAATATTACTTTGAAAATCGATGATATTTAGAAGTCTGTAATGTTAACCGATAACACTGTATTAATATCATAATCAACACATTAGTATACATAAAAAGAAAACTGTATCTTTTCTATCACATAAATATTATTTAAATTATTACAATCTATAGACGAAGCTAGCTGCGTGTAGCTTCATTGTTAAGATACAAAACAGACCATTTCGAAACATCTTCGAACAAACTCATCTCCGTTCTTAACAAAATAAAACCACCTATTCAAATTCTAATCACACTTTATATATAACACCAGTCAAAAAGCAACTAATCGGTCTCATCTCATTAGCCCTATCCCCCCCCCCCTTTGCGATTGGATATTAAACCTCCGCATATATCTGTAATCGCGCCGATAGATCAGTTCGAGCCAAATCTAATCAAGGGCAGCACTTTACTAATGCGCCATTTAGATGCAGGCGGCAGCTCCTTAAGGGGTGACAACAGTTTGTCATTCGGGACACTTTTGTGCAGGTGATTAAAACAGAGCCCTGAGTGAAGATGAATCCTCATTAGTCGGCTAACACTGGTGTTGGGGGGAGGGGGGGGTGCGAAGGATTCTTCGAATATTCTTGACACTCGGATATTCATTAAAGTGAAAAAGAAAGCACGATAAACTATACTGAACATTATACAGTCATTTAGATTCTAAGATGAGTATGTGATGATCTGAACATGCTGTCATATTATAATACTGTTTTTCTAATTCGAAAATTCAGCTGATACAAAGCAGCCTTTTGATGATGACGGATATAATACATATAGTACTGATTCAAAAAGAATCAATTCAGATATCATGTACAATGTACAGAGAAATATAAAGTATATGAGAGGAACTCTTTGAACATTTTTGGGATTATGTAAGTTACAATATTGGCCAAATGCATTGGAGCATCGTTCAAAAATTTTTTAAAGGATTACCTCAAAAGAATGTGTAAGTCAAATACGTATATTAACCGAAAGAAGCCTTGTGTGAAGGTGATTCCTCATTTGTCCACTAGGGAGATGCGAAGGAGTCTTCCAATATTCTTGACACTCGGATATTCATTAAAGTGGAAACGAAAGCACAATAAACTATAGAAGTGATGGAACAGTGGCGCAGCACTTGGGCGATTGTCACCACTAAATTTTAATAGAAATCTTCGAGCTGAAAAAAAAATCTCAGAAATTGTATCCTTAAACAAGATTACTTAAATTTAGCTGTGCCAATTGATTCATTGGTGCAACACTGTTGTATCACTGCTATAGTGAGCATTATACAGTCATTTAGTTTCCAAGACGAGTGTCTCATGGTCTAAAGTTACCGATATATTGAAATGCTTTTTTTTAGTTCGAAAATCCACTTGATGTAACACTTTTTTGATAGTGCGCAATGTTTTACAGAGATTTTCATCTTACATAATGTACAGCAAGTAAAATTTTTTGTGAGTACAATTATGAAAGTTGAAACTATTTCTGATATACATTGCAACACCGTTTATATATTTATTAAAAAATTTTCTTTAAAAAAGTATAATTGAAAAACGTATACACAAACGAAACTCTGGGGAAGAAATGAAACCTCATTAGTTGGGTAGCACTTGAAGATGTGAGGGATTCTTTGAATAGTCTTGGTAAAATGTTTTATAGAGTTTTCATCTTGTTTAATGTACAGATCTTATGCAAATAAAATTTTTGGCCTTTGTTTAGGATTGTGAAAGCTAAAAGTATTGCTGATGTACATTGCAACACCGTTTGTATATTTATAAAAATAATTTTCTTATAAAACGTGTAAGGGAAAACGTATACACAAACGAATTTCTAGGGAAAAAATAGAATCTCATCAGTTGGGTAGGACTTGAAAATGCGAGGGATTCTTTAAATGTTCTAAATGTTCTAAGTAAGATGTTTTATAGAGTTTATCATCTTGTTTAATATATAGATTTTATGGAAATAAAATTTCTGGTATGTGTTTAGAATTATGAAGGTTAAAACTATTGCTGATATACAAGAAAATACCGTTTATAAATTTATCAAAGATAAAATTTTATAATAGAAAACATATAAATAAACAAAACCCCGATTGAAGATGAATAGTCATTAATCGGCTATGGGAGGATGCGAAGGATTTTTCGAATTCTTAACACTCGAATATTTATTAAAGTTGAATAGTTAAGCACGATAAACTATATTGAACATTAGACAGTCATTTAATTCTAAGATGAGTGTCTGATGATCTAAAGATGTTGCCATATTGAAATGTTGTTTTTCTTATTCGAAAATTCAGTTGAGGCAAAACACTTTTTTGATGGTAGCAAATTATTTTACAGTTTTTCATTGTATATAATGTACAGGTGTTATGCAAGTAATATTTCTGGCATGCATTCAAAATTACAAAAATTAAAACATTGCTGATATACCTTGCAACATTATTTGTTATATTGATCAAAGATTTGTCTCTAAAAACATATTATTTAAAAACGCATTTAAAGAAACGAAAATTCATTATCATTATATGGCTAATATTAGAAAGATGTGAAATAGTTCTTCACACTTGGATATTCATTAAAGTGGAAAACGAGAAACTACAGTGAACATTATGTAGTCATTTTGATTCTAAGACGAGTGTCTGATGATCTAAATATGCTGCCATATTAAAATGCTATTTTTCTAATTCGTAAATTTAGTTGAAGCAAAACATTTCTTTGATGATAGCAAAAAATAAGTATGAAGTTTTCATGTTGTAAAATGTACAGCTCTTATGCGAGTAAATATTTTTCGTGAGATGCTTAGGATTATAAAAGTTAAAATTATTGTTGATGTACACTGAAACACTTTTTATATATATTTATCAAATAATTTTCTCTAAAAACATATGCACAAACGAAACCCAGAGGAAAAAGGAATTCTCAGTAGTTGACTACTTTTTTTTATTTTTAGTAGTAGTACTGTGTGTATTGGGGGTAGGGGTAAGAGAGGATGGATGCAAAAGACTCCCTGAATATTCTTGATACTTGAACGCGGGTATTTAATCAGGTGGAAAAGAAATCCTGACAAACTACAGTGAACATTATACAATCGGTTACATTCTAAAACGAATACGTAATGATTTAAAGGTTCTTCCATATTAAAACGCTATATTCTAACGCGGTATTACAGTTGATACAACGATATAAAAAAAAAATTATGACATTGACAAAAAAATAAAACAAAAAACAATGTTTAAGAAAAAGTTCAATTAGGGATTTTCATAATGACCCTTATAGAACTAAAAAAATTGTGCATGATTGGATAATAAAAATTGTCGATTTATATTGAAATATCATTTATATAATTATAAAATTTGGCTCTAAAAACATACAATGGGAAAAAAGACATTTAAGTAAATGAAGTCTTGTGTGAATATGAATCCTCATTATTCAGCTAGTATTGGGAGAAATCTAAGCATTTTTTTTTTTTAATATTCCAACAAAACAGGAAAATCTTCAGTGAATATTATACAATAATTTAGATCAGTAGTTCGCAACCTTTATTTGGCCTCACCACACCTAAGCATTTCTAAGTTCATGATGCCGCCCCCCCTCCCCCCCTCACTCTATAGCAAGCAATATTTATTATTTAAAAAATATATTTTTTGTTCATATGGAAGTAGTCTAAAGAAACATTATTGACAAACAGATCCAGATCCAGAATCATTTCTTCATTTTCATCTTTATTATTTTTAAGTAGATATTTTCCCCCTTTCACAATGATTCTCTCTATAAGTGGACATTCCCTTACCCATTATCGTCAGTTGATCGCCGTGTATAAACTGATTTTAAATTGTAAAATGTTTATGTCATAATGTTTATGTACATACTGTATATGATATCTGCAACAGAGTTTATTAACCCATTTCGTTCTGTGATGCCCTTTAGTAATTTATTAATTTTATAATGTTGATAAAACCTCGTTTAGATATCTCAAATCTGTTTTAGGTTAAATGTGTTCAAGTCAGTCAGTTTTTGATATAGATTGTAGTAGTTTCACGTGTAAAAGTTTCTTTTGTGACATATTCAGAGTGAATAGAAATGCTGGTCTTATTCAATAAAAAGTCAAAAAATATATTAAAAAATTCTGGAATACCAATGCAACCACAGAAAAATTATAGAAATTTTTAAATAAAATAATGGTGTCAAAATATCATCAAAAGTTTTTCATACAATTATTCTGGTACATGTTGTAATTTGAACTTCTGTATAGAAGCTTAAATTTGAATAAAAATTTGAATAAAAATTTTAGGATTTCATTTTATTTTTAAAATCTCCATATATTATTCTTGTTTTTCAAACAATATGTTTCCAAAAAAGAAAACACTTACAAAAATTACAGGGGATAAAATAATAAGAATCCTGGAATTGACCCCCTTAAAAATCAAATGCCCCCCCCCCCCCTGGGGGGCGTACGCCCCAAGTTTGTTACAATTTGTTTAGATTCTAAGATACTCTGATGATCTAAGACTGGTTGCCATCTTAAAATACCATTTTTTTTCTTTCAGGAAATATAGTTAATATAAAATATTTTTTGTATGATTTCCAGGAATGAAAAGAGGAATGAAATGATGAAAAGGGAAGAATACGTTTAATTAGAGATATTTATTTTATGTAATTCACAGCTCTTATAAAAATAATGCATTTTCTAAAGATTTAAGGGATTATGAAAGTTAAAGCTATTGTCCATACATAGTGAACTACTGTTTATACAGGGTGTCCATAATTAAACAACCCTACTTTAAAGTTGTCTACAGACGAAACTATTGGTCAGAAAGTTGTTAAATTTTGTGAAGGACATAAGGAAGGAATGGGAATTCGTTTAATCTAAAAAAAAAGAGTTTAAAATTTTGCCACCAGATGGCGTTTTTAATGAATTACACATTTAGTATACATTTACGATAGTTTACATATTTTATTGCAACAAAACATGTTCCATGGCACATGACGGCCATTATTTTAAACGACCATCTGGAATCGTAAGATAGTATGTTCCACAGTTGACCGCAGTGTATTCTGGAAAATATTACAAACGTGTGAAAAAATTTTGTTGAACCTCTTTTGTTGTAATAAAATTTGTAAACTATCGCAAATGTATGCTAAATGTGTAATTCATTAAAAACGCCATCTGGTGGCGAAATTTTGACTTAATTTTTTTTATTGTTTAAACAAATTCCCATTCCTTCATTATGTCCTTCACAAAATTTCACAACTTTCGGACCAATAGTTTCGTCTGTAGACAACTTTAAAATAGGGTTGTTTAATTATGGACACCCTGTATATTTACCAAGGGACTATCTCTAAAAATATCTCTATCTCTAAATATTGCAAAAATACAAACAAATGAAACTTGAGAATAAATTAATTATCATTAAACAACTAGTACTTGGAGAGAAATAATGGCATCGAATGTTCTTGACACCATTTAGTATTGTCTATATTCATTAAAATGAAAAAAAAAAGTATGACAAATTGTAACAAATATTATGCAATCACTTAAGACTTGGGTTCTTATATGGGTGTCTGATGCTCCTTCTATTTTCATGCGTGCCAGCTGAAGGAAATCTAGGAAAGGGTAAGGTAAGGTATTATATTTTGGAGACATTTTCTGTTTTATTATAACAAATATAAGTATGATTACTGGCAACCAAAATCTGGGTATTAATTTTTAATTATTTTAAGTCATTTAAGAAAAAAAAATATTTTTAAAATCATTAAAGATAAAGAAATCTTAATAAAAGTTCGATATGCAGGGTTAGCCATAGCTCTTCCCTGCTGCCCCCCCCCTCCCCCAACCTCCTTCTCGTTGCTCATTACTATGTAGAAATGTTGCTTTTCTAATTTAGATGTTTTATTCTTGTATAATGTGCAGCTATTAAGAGAAAATTTTTGTATATATTTTAGTTCATAATATTTTTTACTAATTAATAAGCTCCCCTGGCTTCTACTTTCAAACACTTCATTCGACCAAATACAGCTTTTGGGAGCATTTAATATACTGATAGTATTGATTTACCTATGCAAAATGTTTATACCCTATATAAATTAATTAGGTATAAAGAAATAGATAATGAAATCTACTGCGATGACAACGCTCAAGATATTTTTCACATCCAAATTTTAATGAATCTTCTTAAACGCATAGAGGATGCTCTCCGAAAACTATTTTATATCTGAAAATACGAAATAAAAACATTTTAATTGTCAATTACTATGCAAAATACATTGCCAACTGCCATTACTCAATGTGTTTATTATTATTATTATTATTATTATAATCTTTTCCTATCT
Organism: Maratus michaelseni; assembly: GCA_963931845.1. Taxonomy (NCBI): domain Eukaryota; kingdom Metazoa; phylum Arthropoda; class Arachnida; order Araneae; family Salticidae; genus Maratus; species Maratus michaelseni. The sequence goes on from OZ007595.1 coordinate 110,048,275, forward strand.
CCATTTCTGCAACGTATAAAAGGTGCTTTACTTTTATTGTACGTGATATGAAAATTATATTATGAGAAATAAAGTTCTGAAAATAAAGTTAATGAAAATAAAGTTATAGAAATAGATAAATTCTGTTTAACCCTGTAGCTAAAACCACTTTTCGTCCGCCTGGTACGAATATATATTCTGGAGAAAAAAAGGGAGATGCTCTAAAAAAAAATAAATAAATAAAAGAGGAAGATTTTTTGAGATTACCATTAAGTTACAATATAATTGATTTCATTTTGACTTGGTTATTCCACTTGTAATATTTAAAGTTGCATTATACCGCTTTATAATTACTATTAATAACTTCTAAGTGGTTAAAAATATATAAAATTTTTAATTTTAGTTGAGTTTTAAAATGATGGTTTCCATTAAAGGCATCAATACACATAACTTCAACTATACTGCATCAATCAAAATTCTGATTGTTTAAACTCTCGTGATACGCCAAAATCAACCAAACGTACAAATATGATCTAATCAGAAAAATGGCTTCAAACGCTTAATTTGCATTCAGTACATTCAGTCACTAGTGTCACTATTGCGTCATTACTGCTTCTGTGTGCGAGAATGCAAGTCAAAAGAAATGGCAATCCAGATGAAATATTTCTTTTTTATAGATCGTTAATATAATTCATAACTTTCTCCTGCTGGTGGTAAGAGAACGGATAATTGCTAAAATAATGATTTTTTTTATTTATGGCTTACCTTCTACTGGATGAATTTTGAATACATTTTACCCGATACCTGCACCGAATTGTACTTAAATAAAATGAAAATACATTGAATAAGAAAAATAAGGTATTACATTTCAGCAACATTGTCTTTTTTGATGGCAATAAAATATTGATCAATATCAAAAACTAGTCGTTGGGGGCCCCCTTATTACTTACCCATCATGGATATGCATAATATAAAACATGAAAATATGACATGTGTAAACTATTTATAAAATGCATTGCAATTCGAATAAAATCCTGGCTTGATGACGTCATAAACTTTAAATGCTCTATTACGCCAAAATTGATAATCATATTAACTAACGGTTTACTGCGTTGGATTAAGCGTCTCATTTCCAATTAAAATATATCTTTGAATTGAAATTTGAATGAAATACAGGGTCAGGAAAAATCGAAGAATGTGGAAAATATGATTACAAATATCTTGGCAAATATTTATCCGATCGACTTCATTTTTTATGCAAAATTTACGTTTTTTTATTGTCTTTTATATTCTTTCCCTAAAATAAACAATTTCAAAAATTTTTATATACCTTTTATCAGAACAAATATTTTGAGAGTCCGAAAAAAATAGTTCCGGATAATCGAGGTTACTGAAATTCAATAAGCTTATTCCCATTATTACATACTAAGTACGCACCAAATTTCAAGTCTCTATCTCGATTTGTTCGGGAGATAGAGCGTTTACAGACACACAGACGAACGGCAAATTTTTTTTTCTAAAAATATGTTTTTCGGAATCTCCAGTGTCTGAAACGTGTAAATCCGTCAAAATTTTTTTCTCGATTTTCAAAACGATTACAAGACTTACCCTATACTACGTATGATGGATAAGTAATAATAGAACTTGGAAACATTCGAAATTCACAAATCAATTTTTCTAGTGATAGTTAGCTTATATTAATCGCCGAAAAAACAGTCGTATCATTTTTGATAAAGCCTTATTAAAATAGTCTCATTATTCAAACATCTTAATTCATATTCGAGTGAGCCACCTGGAATTGTTGACTGGATAAACAAATTGTGACCCATAGTTCCACATACAAAAGATGGTTGCTGTTCTCTTAAAGCTTGTACAGAAACTTCTAAATCATTAAAAAGTAAGGAAATTTAAATTTTTATCTTTTTAAGTTTGAAAAAATTATTCCCTTTAAAAGAAATCAAGACAAATAGCTTCAATCGTACTGCATTAATCAAAACTCTCATCGCTAAAACTCTCGTGACACGCCAAACTCAACCAAACGTACAGATATGATCTAATCAGAAAAATGGCTTCAAACGCTCAATTTGGCATTCTGTCATTCTGTCACTGGTGTCACTATTACGGCATTACTGCTTCTGTGTGCGAGAGTGCCAGCAGAAAAAATAGCAATCCAGATGAAATATTTCTTTTGTAGCTCGTTAATGTAATTCATATCATTCTTCTGCCGGTGATATAGGAACTGATAATTGGTAAAATAATGATTTTTTTATTTATGGCTTACCTCCTACTGGATGATTATTGAGTATATTTTACGAGATACCGGAAGCGAATTATGCTTAAATAAAGTGAAAATACATAAGTAAAATAATCTTTTATGTTTCAGTAACATTGTCTTTCTTGATAGAAATAAAATTTTGTTCAGTTTACAAAATAATGACAACTGGAAACGAGTCATTGAAAATGGAAACAAACCACGTTTTTTTCTAGCGATAGGTTGCTTTTAATCTCCGAAAAACATTGTTGGTATGTAAACCGTTTTGGTAAACGTAACCTCCCGTTTTTGGTATGTAAAACATTGTTAAAAAGCTTCATTATTTTTAAAGTTATGAACGAAAATTCGAATTCAGATCCGAGTTAGAGATCTTGAATTTTTGAATGATTTGACATCTTGTATTTTTGATGAATTGTGACCCTAGTTTCCAATACAAAAATTGTTTGTTGTAGTGTGCACCATTTTTCTTGGAGGACGAGGAGGAGGGGGGGGGGGGATAGTCAAACTTTTGTGGACCAAATTTTTATTTGATCTTGTTGTGAACATCTGAGAAGCAATTAATACAGTTTTATTTAGGGCCAGCCTTAGGAGGGCTGGGGCCCGATTTGGAACGATTTTGGTTAGTTTCAGTTCCAGGGTGTTTAGAGTTGCTTTTTTTTAAGAATCACTATTTTTGAATAGTAATCTCCATCTTATTTAATTGAATTGGCGGGGCCCAGTTAGAAGCAATCGGCGTGGCTGGCCCTGGTTTTATTAACACAAATATTTTTTAACGTAACCAAAGTACTCATTAATGACAAATTTGTCTAACTTTTAAAGTGTTGCAATACCAAGGCTTCGGAAAATACTGTTGATAACTTTTAATTGCTGTTCTTAAAGTGTTTATTTAATAATAATTTTTATATTTTAGTCAATTCTTACAAGATACTTTAGGTTTTGAGCTATTTTTAATTTCTTCTTTGAGTCTGACATGTGATGACTAATATCTATACTAAAATATCAAATTCCTTTCGGGGTGGGGGGGGGGGCTATCCCCTAGCTATCCCAAAAACCTGCTATCCCCCTGGTACTATCACACATTAAAGTCCAATCTTTTTTAATCACTCTGAATTTATGATTGAGAACGTCTAAGTGGTTAAAAAGTATGAAATTTTTAATTTTATCTTTTTAAAATTAACAAGTTGGAAATTGTACGTCAAACGTGACAAATGAGATGCGTTCGTGCTGTTATTATTTCAGTGAAATGAATTATATCGTCTGTTATTATGATATGATTAATTTCCGTAACAAAATAAGTACATTTTAGGCTGGCAACATTTTATTTTTTGTTGACATTTACTGAAAATTCCAATGGGAGACTTAAGCCTAGCTCTGAAAATTTCAGAACTTGAAATCCAGATTTAGATTCTTTTTTTTTTTTTTTATTTAATATATATTTCTCTGGAAACATCTATCCAAAACACTGTCGGTAGATTATAGGATTGCTATAATTAAACAATTTTAGTATACAAATTCGGTTTTTAAATTCAGGAATACATAAATAACATGACTCCATGTTAAATATGACGTAATCACCATGGCAACCTGGGATCATTACCTATCATGGGATATCACTGAACTAATTACGATAATACGATATAATAGAATGAAGAAAACCTTTATTAATATCTTGTAAGTTTTGATTCAATTTTCATAAAATTTGAAATGACTCGACAAAATTCTGCAACGAAAATACATATTAAATTTCAAACCATTCGGTTGGGTAGTTTTTGCGCTGTTATATGCGGACAGACGGACAGATCAGACGACGACTATAAGTGTTACGTATTTATATAATTACGAATGCGCCTAAAAACGATGATTCCCTTTTAACACATTGACTGCCATGGTACACAAATATTGTTTCAGCTATATTTCGTGAGGCGCTATACCACACGAATACGTGCGTCATCAGTATTTTCATTGAAGACAATGTATTGCTATGAAATGGAACTATTGATAATTTATAACCATGTATTTTTAAAAAAAGAACCTCCCCTGCCGCATGTTTAGTGATTTCAGTTTGGCGATAAACGTGTAAAAATAACTAAAAGTGGATACTTTTGGATTAAAAATGTATAAAATTAACAAACATTACGGCGATTGGGAATTGTGATCGACTCGATAGACACTGAAAACCGCTTTGTCACAGTCTGCGTCAACCGTACTGCATTAATCAAAATTCTCATCGCTAAAACTTGTGACACACCAAATACAATCAAACGCACAGATATGATCTAATTAAAAAAAATGGCTTCAAATGCTCAATTTGGCATTCTGTCACTAGTTTCACTATTACGTCATTACTGCTTCTGTGTGCAAGAGTGCCAGCCGAAAAAAATTGCAATTCAGATGAAATATTTCTTTTGTAGTTCGATAATGTAATTCATATCTTTCTCTTGCCGTTGGTATGAGAATTGCTAATTAGTAAAATAATGACTTTTTTATTTATGTGGCATACCTCCTGCTGTATGGTTATTGAGTATATTTTACCTGATACCGGAAGCATCTAAATTACGAATTATACTCAAATAAAATGATAATGTATCGAGAAAGAAAACTAATGTATTGCGCTTCTACAACTTTGCCTTTCTTGTTATAAGTAAAGATGTTGGTCAGGTTACAAATGGTACGGATGTAGAAAACAAACCATGATTTGTTTTTAGCGATGGAGTTGCTTATTGCTTTTGATGGTGAAAAAAAAAGTCATATCATTTTCGGTAAAGCACCTTATTATGGAAAATATATTGTTGTATTATTGTCGTATTGTGTGGAGGAGAATCTATTATTGATACTTTTCTACATTCATTCTACATTCATCAGTTTCTTATGTTTCAAACCGGAAAAAATGTAATTATTTAAACTATATTAATTAAAATTGTATAGACATTTTTTAAAAGTCAGCCACAAGTATTAGAGTTAAATTTCCGTTCAAATCATGCAAAAACTAAGAACGCTCATCAAAAATTAATACCTGGTATTAGGAGGGTTCAAAGTTAAACGTTATCAATTTTTACATCAGAATAATAGATTTATTAAATTATAGCTGAATCAGGATTATGAGAGATATCTTATTAGACATTATTATTTTCATTTGTAGGAAAAAGTGTTGTGATTATCTATTGTAAATATTAAAAGTTGTTACAATGTGTCCATTTTTACAGCCAGAAAGCTCCGGAATTTCATGAAATTACACGTATCATAACTCGGTGAGTTTTGGTCATACGAGAATAGGTTTTTTACTGTTTTACTTCTTAGAGCATGGAGGAACTTTTTCTAAATAAACTTTATTGGGCTCTTCTTTACTAATATGTTTCCACCTCCATGCATTCACCTGCTTCCAGCCTCTCATAGAGATACTACTATATTCAATATGGCCAACTTATTCTAAATATAATGTATAGTGTATGAAAGTGTAACTTTTTGAAAATTAACGTCAAAACTATTTCATTAACATAGTCATAAGTCCTACCTTATTTTGAGCACCTTTTCAAATTACATTGCCTACGTACCTTCAACAAGTAAAAAATGAACGCGCGTTTCAATCCTACTGGAGTACCCTGTATGCTTATATACATCCTTTCCTTCTTTACTTATTATATGCTTACATATTTGCATCTTACATACAGGCTTGCGATCACATACGCAAACTTCCACCATTTATATTTACATTCATCTTGCAGTATGCATAAATACTTAAAAAATGTCCTAAAAAAGACTGAACATTTATAAACTTCAATAACAAATAAACGCTGACTGCTATTGTAATATTCTTGCAGAGAGTAATATACGAAGTCAGAAATTTCTTTACTGCTCTTCATTATTTTACTTCTAAATCTCACCGATAGATGGTGCTGCACTGTCTCATATTGCGCAATACTACTAAAAATAACGTTACAATTTTAAAACACAAGCCATTTTATGGCTTTTTAAAAAATAAACTGAATAAATGTTTAAATCTGGGTGAACTTTGATATAGGTCAGTTTGAATGTTTGAAAGTTCTAACATTTGAAGACAGCGCATCACCATCTATCGGTGATATTTTAAACTAAAGTAAAGAAGCGTAGTAAAGAAATTCCCGACTGCACACATTAATCTCCTATAAGAGAAATTTCAGCAGCTGTCATCGCTTACTTGTTATGTATGGAGAACATGTTTCAACATATAACTTATAGGACCCAGGGACCCAATAAATATTTAAAACTCTAACTTTTTGAAAATTAATGGCAGGGCTATTTCGTCAACATAATCTAAATTCCTACCTAACTTTTAACACTTTTGTAATTTTCACTGCCTACGTATCTCCAAAATGTAAAAAATTAAATGGTATTTCAATCTTTTTGGGTCACCCTGTATAGAGATAATGTATAAAGTATAGAGTATTCAGCATGGAATTAATTTAAAAATTAATGAAATATTCGTTAATCTTAACCTTTTTGGCACATAATTAAAAGCTCCCAATAAGACTTCCAATTTTTATCCACTTTTTTATCTCAAAAAGAGTAATTGTATTTAGCTAATTTACTAATTTTGTAAAAGAGATATCGTTGGCTGATTAGTTGGTTGATATTTATTAATGCAACTAAAGATCTGCTTATAAGTATTGCTTTATAAGCTGCTTATAAGCTTTAAAGTATGATGCTTTCACCGTAATTATAACGTATTTTCAAATATAAGTTAATCAGAAAACTGTTTATTAATGCAAATAAAGATCTGCTTATAAGAGCCACAGACGAACGGTTAAAGTACTATGCTTTTACCGTAATTATAACGTATTATCAAATATAAGTTAATCAAAAATCTTTTTTACCACGAATTACACTGAATATCAGTGGAATAAGCTATTTTTTTCTTACACAGACATTGCATATCCTCATATAACTTCGATTAGCTAATTACTAGTCCAGCAATTAAGTTTCATGTTTAATATAAGATTGGTTCATCTATTTTGAAAATTTTAACTTTTTACGATAACAACCCAAGTTGCACAGCCCTGTTGGCAGAAACGGTTGGGAAGCTGTAGGGTTGATATGCCAACAATCGGCCAACAGAGACCTCTTTATTTGAAGCACCGTTCGTCCAACTAAAAACGGTTTCTTCGTGTCACATCGAATTGTAGGAATATCTGAGCAGCTAATGTTTGGGACACTACTATTTGACCTTTGTTGGCAAAAAGTACATTGGACATTACTTATTGCTGACCAATATGTGACTCCACAATTAGCAAACATTGTCCTAACAGTTTTGCATTACTGGGGAAAGTTTTGAGGATACATTTTTTCACAGCACATAAACTAAAACAAACTTTCTAAAATTTAGGATTACGTTACACTAAATAATGTAATTTAGTAAATCATCGCAATGATTTATTGTAAAATTTCCTTAAAATAATAGTGATATGTTAACACTAACCGGTTTAAATGCCGTACTGATCTTTAGTATTACTTCAGCAGCACAGTGCTTTAACCTTAAATTCATAAAGTATGTGAAGCCGTGCATCATATGGTCCAGGATTTTACTTGACGGAATCGTTCTAATATTTTTCAGCCAACTCAAAATTAAAAAACATATATATAATTAATAGGGGCATCCATAAATAATGTCGATTTTGTGTGTGACGACTTTTGTGTTTTCTCGGGATTTCTATCACATTCAGCTCATTCTAACTTCAGTTAGTGTATATGCGTTCTACTTTTAACTCAGATTTTTTTTGTGTATGAAATATCTTTCGCAAATTGCAATAACAATAATTTTGGAGGCTATTAAATATTATATGCAGTGATGAATTCAGTGGGTTGCCCGCGATGTTTGTAAATTGATGCTTATTACGTTTCAGCAGTGTAACCGCCCCCTCCACCCCAGAATTCCATCTTCTTGTGTCTGAGTTCATACTGCTTATATGAGATTTCAATTTAATTTGTAATTATACCTTAACGGCAAGCGAAAACCAATGAAATTTATGCAAACTACTTAGACTTTCATCAGTCATATTTTTCAGGATTCATAATATTTTTACATGGATGCGATGATTTATAAAAATAAAGTAAAGTAAAACTGTTTAGTATTTTTTTTTTCAATACAATTTATGCGATGCATTAATAATGAAACCTACAATTTGCGACATATCTGTAGATTTGAAATACAGGATTCATTCATCGTTAGTTCTGGATTTCCGAGAAGAAAAGAAAGTTTCCAGTACTGTAAGGAAAAACAGAAGGAGAAAATTAATTAAATATAGGGACCAAAAATATAACCCTTTTAAAGATTAGAGCTTAACATCTAGGAATTCTATTCAAAATTTGTCATAAGTTGTCATAAGAATAAAGTGTCCGGTTCTGTAATGAAGAGTTGACGATAAAAAGTAAATAAATTTACTAATAAAAATATAGAGTTTTTAGAAAATAATGATATGTGATTTGTGAATGGTATTCATTGTTAGTCGTAGGTTACAGAGAATAGAGTATCTTGTTCTGTAAGGATTAGTTGATGGCGAAAATAGCTAAATGTCCTGAAAAAATTGTATAATTTTTCAAAGGTTATGTAACATCTGTCAATTCTTTTCATCATTTGTCACAAGTGTCGGAGAAAAGTTGTCTAGATCTGAAATGAAGAACTGAATGTAAAAAAGAACTAAATTAGATGACAAAAATATATACCTTTGCAAAAATAATTAATACAAAATCTCTGAAGCCTATTAATCGTTAATCGGAAGTTTTCAAAGAAAAAAAAACCAATTCTGTAATGAAGAATTGGACGTAAAATTTAATTAAATATCAGGAAAAAAATATGTCACTTATGATAGATCATAGCTATAACATCAGTAAATTTTATTCATCGTTAGTTATAGGTTTTCAAGAAAAACTTCAATTTCTGCAATGAAGACCTGAAAAGAAAAATAAATTAAACATGATAACAAAAACATATCACTTTTGAAAGATTATAACTATAACAACTGTAAATTTCATTCATCGTTAATCACAAGTTTTCGAGAAATGTTTCCAGTTCTGTAATGAAGATATGGAAAAATATATGTATGGTCCTATTTGAAAGTACATAAATATAACATCTGTAAATTTTATTCATCGTTAGTCATTGGTTTTCAAGAAAATTTAAGTTCTGTAATGAAGACCTGGAAAAGAAAACTAATTAACTGCAATGATAAAAATATAACACCTTTGAAAGATTATACATATAATATCCCTGAATTTTATTCATCATTAGTGACCAGTTACTGAGGAAAATTTCCACTTCGTATTTTTAAAGAACCCCCTCCCCCCCAAAATAATAATAATAATAATAATAATAATAATAATAATAATAAATAAATAAATAAATAATAATAATAATAATAATAATAATAATAATAAATAAATAAATAAATAATAATAATAAATAAAATAAATAAAATAAATAAAATAAATAAATAAATAAATAAATAAATAAATAATAATTAAACAGGGTACCAAAAATATATCACTTTTGAAAGATTAAAAATATAACATCTGTGAACTTTATTCACCGTTAGTCATGGGTTTTCGAAAAAAATTTCCAGTTTTGTTGTGAAGACCTGAAAAAGAAAATAATGAAACATGGTTATAAAAATATATAACTTTTGAAAGACGTGTAACTTCTCTGAATTTTATTCATTATTAAACGTTTTCGAAGCAAATTTAGTGGTAAAAATATATCGCTTTTCAAAGATAATGAATATGATATCTATATGATTTCTATTTATGGTTAGTTGTAGATTTCTCAGGGGAAAAAAGTTCATAATTTTATAATGCAGAGTTGAAAGTAGAGCTTTAAACATATAACGGCGGAATGTTTCAATCAGTGAGGAATGACATCATAAACGTACACTTTCTTTCATAAAACTCAAAAATAAAAAATATCATTACAATTATGTCAAAATGACGTCCATTTTCAGTGATTTTTTTCGTTTCACCATTCTGTGTTTAGGCTCCAAAGTAACAAAAAGGCATCACTTTAAAAATATTATAAATATAAGAACTGCGAACTGCAGATTTTTACTGATAGAATTTGAATTCTTATAAAATTAAACCTCTTATACTTTATGTTCATAATATATTTGAAAAGAAAAAAAAATGATTAATCAAAAATAAATAAACAATGTAGCACCTTAGTTTTCATATAGCAGGTCTCGCACGGTTCATCTAATTTATTGGTGTCTAATTTATTGGAACTTAATCTAATTCAATTTCAGAAATTCTGCAATTAAATAAAACTAATATTATTATTCGGAAACAGTGGTACTCAAAACTGAGAACCGTATAACCTCTGACATAGTCTAAAAAAGAAAACTGTGTTCATTAAGGAAAATACAAATAAAAAAAAAAAACTTTTATATTTCAGATTAAATTTTGACTTTTACTTGATGCTTTAATCAGCCTTAACGTATTAATTTTTCATTACCATAACCTGCGATAGTTAAACTCCGAGAATTTGAAACTTTAATAATACATTTTTCCCTTTCGTTTATTTTTAATGCAAAAGTTAGACTCCTTATCGCGCACTTAATATTTCAGAGAGCGAATAACAAGTTCAAGATATCGCCTTATCTGAAATATTATGCATAAAAATTGCTCCATTTTGTAAGCACATCTTAAAAAAAAGAGAAAGTGGGGAAAAAATAACCTACCTTTTTGACATAACGCCCCGTGCATAGACTGAGCACCCAATTAATGCCCTTTCTCTCGTTCTCATTATGCCGTTGAGCGTATGCAGAGTTAACAATTTGCCTTAGCCAGAAGTTCTCGTAACGATGCTTGCCTTCGCGCTTAATAAGGCAATAGAAATTCCTATCACTAGACCCTTGTGTCACCCGGTCATAAAAATTGCTAATAAGCTGCAGGCTGTTAACATTTCTTTTCATCTTAGGTTTTTATGAATTATTTAGTGGGAGGGGGGTATTCGTAAATTATTTATCAAATTTTGGTGGCATTAATTCGTTGATAAGACAGTATAATGTTTGTGGGTAGAGGTCTTTAGATAAGGTTTGACGAACTGTTTTCCAAAGAATGTGGTAGGTAAGAAATGTTTTTGTTCTTGAGAGGCATTCTGTTGAAGGGTGATTTTAATTCTTTTTCTAGCTTTACAAGTTCGACATCAGATTACGAAGTGGTATACATTTTTTGAATGTAGTTATTTAAACGTGTTACTTACAACCAGATAATAAAATGAGCCAAGAAAGAAAAAATACTTACAGATGGATTATAGAACAATTTCTGTTGAAGGATGATTCTAACTCTTTTTCTAGTTTAACAAGTTGAGTAGCTGATCATAAACTGATATAAACTTTTGAATGCAGTTATTTATCATTACTTACAACCAGATAATAAAATTAGCCAAAAAAGAAAAACCAAATACTTACAGATGGATAAGAAAATTTCTGTTGAAGGATGATTTTAATTATTTTTCCAGTTTAACAAGTTGGTTTTGAATGCAGTTATTTAATCGTGTTACGTACAACCAGATAATAAAGTTAGACAAGAAAGAAAAAACCAAACAATTTCAGATGGATTATAGAAAACTTTCTGTTGAAGGATGGTTTTAATTCTTTTTCCAGTTTAACAAGTTGGACATCAGATTACGAACTGATATAAATTTTTGAAAGTAGTTATTTAACCTTGTTACTTACAACCCGATAATGCAGTGGGAGGGGGGTATTCGTAAATTATTTATCAAATTTTGGTGGCATTAATTCGTTGATAAGACAGTATAATGTTTGTGGGTAGAGGTCTTTAGATAAGGTTTGAAGAACTGCTTTCCAAAGAATGTGGTAGGTAAGAAATGTTTTTGTTCTTATGAGGCATTCTGTTGAAGGGTGATTTTAATTCTTTTTCTAGCTTTACAAGTTTGACATCAGATTACGAAGTGGTATACATTTTTTAATGTAGTCATTTAACCGTATTACTTACAACCAAATAATAAAATTAGCCAAGAAAAAAAAATACTTACAGATGGATTATAGAACAATTTCTTTTGAAGGATGATTCTAATTCTTTTTCTAGTTTAACAAGTTGAGCAGCAGATCATAAACTGATATAAACTTTTGAATGCAGTTATTTAACTATATTACTTACAAATAGATAAAAAAAATTAGCCAAGAAAGAAAAACCAAACACTTACGGATGGATAAGAAAATTTCTGTTGGAGAATGATTTTAATTATTTTTCCAGTTTAATTAGTTGGCTTTGAATGCAGTTATTTAATCGTATTACGTACAACCAGATAATAGAGTCGGACAAGAAAGAAAAAAACCAAACACTTATAGATGGATTATAGAAAAATTTCTGTTGAAGGATGATTTTGATTCTTTTTCCAGTTTAACAAGTTGGACATCAGATTACGAACTGATATAAATTTTTGAATGTAGTTATTTAACCTTGTTACTTACAACCAAATAATAAAATTAGCCCAGAAAGAAAAAAAAGACATTTACAGATGGATTATAGAACAATTTCTGTTGAAGATTAATTCTAATCCTTTTTCTGGCTTAGCAAATTCGACTTCAGATTACGAACTGATATAAATTTTTGAATGCAGTTATTTAAACGTAATACAACTAGAAAATAAAGAAGCCAAGAAAGAAGAAAACACACTTACAGATGGATTATAGAAAAATTTCTTTTGAAGGATGATTTTAATTAATTTTCTAGTTTAACAAGTTGCGAATCAGATTAAGAATTGATGTAAATTTTTGAATGCAGTTACAACCTTGTTACTTATTGAATGCAGTTATTAAGTTTTTGCTCCTTGTTACTTATAACCAGATAATAAAATTAGCCAAGAAAGAAGAAAAAAACACTTCCAGAAGGATTATAGAACAATTTCTGTTGAAGAATGATTCTAATTATTTTCCTGGCTATACAAGTTGAACATCAGATTACGAACTGATGTAAATTTTTGAATGCAGTTATTTAACCGTGTTACGCACAAGCAGATAATAAAGTTAGCCAAGAAAGAAAAACCAAACACTGACTTACAGGTGGATTATAGAAAATTTTCTGTTAAAGGGGGATTCAAATTATTTTTCTAGCTTTACAAGTTGGGCATCAGACTACGAACTGATATACATTTTTGAATGTAGTTATTTGACCGTGTTACTTACAAACATATAATTAAATTAGCCAAGAAAGAAAAGAAACAGTTACAGATCGATTATAGAACAATTTCTGTTGAAGGATAATTCTAATTCTTTTTCTGGCTTAGTCAATTGGATACCAGATTACGAACTCATATAAATTTTTGAATGTAGTTATTTAACCGTGTTACTTACAAATAGATAATAAAATTAGCCAAGAAAGGAAAAAAGTATCAGTTACAGATGGCTTTTAGAACAATTTCTCATTTACTCACAGCCTGTTGTCAACAGACCTTTGAATTATTCGCACTTAAAAATTGCTAATAAGCTGCAGTCTGCTAACATTTCTTTTCAATTTAAGTTTTTATGAATCATTTAGTGGGAGGTGGGTGTTCGTAAATTATTTGAAATAAAATTGGTGGCATTAACTCGTTGATAAGACAGTATAATACTTGTGGGTAGAGATCTTTAGATAAGGTTTGAAAAACTATTTTATAAAGAATGTGATAGGTAAGAATAGTTTTTATTTTGAGAAGCATTCAGTTGAAGGATTTTTTTTTAAATAGGATTTGTAGAGATTTTTTTTTCAAATTTAACCTTCCTAATACCATTGGGATCTTATTTGACTCCATTATTTTTTGTTTTGAAGTTTTTTATGTTTCGAACCTGCAAAAAATAATAATAATTTAGAGTTTATAAATAAAATCATATAAATATTTCATAGACTTTTATTGTTAAACTTCTATTTCATTATTATATTTTTAAATATTTTTATTTAATTTTTTACTTTTAAAATTTTTTACGGCTCCCTATTTGCCTTGCAAGTCGATTACCTATAACTTAGAAGTTTAGTTGGTACGCAACTATAGGTATTCCATCCTGCTAACTACATTTTCCATACATTTCATAGACAGAATTAAATTTCTGGTTAAAATTATGCAAAACTAAGAACGCTCATCAAAATTTAAAACATGGTAGTAGGAGGGTTAACTGGTTGCACATCTAACTACGAATTGATAGAAAATTTTTAATGCAGATTTTCATTTGTGTTACTTGCATTCAGGCAACTCCAGATAATTGTTAATTACATCCAGATATATTCGTAAATTATTTATCAAATTTTGGGGGCATTAATTCGTTGTTAAGATAGTATAATGTTTGTGAGTATGTCTTTAGATAATGTTTGACAAATTGTTTAATAAATAATATGGTAAATCAGAAAAGTTTTATTTTTGAAAGTCATTCTGATTGAAGGATATTTTTAACCATGTAGGATTTTAGAATATAATTTTTTGATGCCTTATATAACAGTACACCAGATTACAAATGAACAAACTAATTCATTAATTAATCAAAAGAGAATTTCGAAAGGAGATTTATTTGTGTTACTTGCATCCAGATAAGATAGTATGATGTTTGTAGGTAATTGTCTTTCGATAGAGTTTGCCGAACTGTTTTACAAAGAATATGTAGAACAGAATTTCTTTTATTTCTGAGAGACATTCTTTTGAAGGATATTGTGTTACTTCCATTTTAGGTGTGTTCGTAATTATATAAATACGTAGCACCTATAGTCGTCGTCTGGTCCGTCCGTCCGCATATAACTGCGCAAAAACTACCCAATCGAATGGTTTGATATTTAATATATATAATCGTTGCAGAATTTTGTCGAGTCATTTCAAATTTTATGAAAATTGAATCAAAACTTAAAAAGATTTTAATAAAAGTTTTCTTTATTCTATTAAATCTTATCAAACGTAATCTATATAATAAAAGCGTAAGTCATATGTGACTGAGGAAAACAAATACGGTCTAACCACTTCTTTTTTCATATGCCAGGCAGCCATTTTTATTCAAAATTATTTTTTTCGAATAAAATTGTATAAAAATTACATTTTCAGAAAGATCGTTCAAAAAAATTGTTTGTTTGAGAGATGAGTTACATTAAAAAATGCTGGGATAACTTTAGTTGAAATCAGGTTAACAGCTCAATATTTATCCCAATATTTATTAAAGTAAATAAACACAAGAGATTCGTTCATCGTAAATCATAGAAATATTAAACCATGGAGGTGATCATTCGCAAAGCCAGGTCTCCGTGGTGAATTTTGCAGCGCTGTCTGGTGTCGCAAAAAAAAATTCACATCTGTAAACGTGGCATACCTATTAAGAAAAAAAAAAGGCATGCACATTTCGCTCATGACAGACAATATAATTCATGTCACTGAAATAATAACGATGATTTTTTTTTTTTTTTTTTTTAACATTGTAAAACTAGTTATTCTAGTTATAGTACATTTGTCACGTTTAACGTACAATTTGCAACTTGTTTAATCATGTAGGATTTTTAAATACATTTTTTTGTGTCTTAACTATTTGTACACTAGATTACAAATGAAAAAATTATTTTTTCAAAAGAATATTTTTTATTTCTGTTACTTGCATCCACACAAATAAATTGGCAAGAAAATAAAATGATTATAGTTAAATAGCAATGAACTTTTTACACAAATGTTTGTGTCATATTAGTTGTTCTGTCTTTGTAAATTACTAATTTAAAACATAAAATAACGCTAACTAAACTGCACTATGGTAAGTAACACATAAACATTTATTATTCAGATGTACACATCTTCACACAAACTAACACTTACTAGATCCTAAACCATTTTACAACTGTTAAGTAAGTAGTTCTTGCAACAGTTCGCGTATGAATTTTAGTAAAGTATTCTACCGAGAATTTTAGTGCTGTCATCTACATGTTTTATTGTAAGCAAACACTCGACAAACATTGTTATAAATTATCATTAATTAAATAATTTCACTGTGACAAACGCTGTCGTAAAACACTTAAAAGTAATAACTTATACAGGGTGAGGCAAAAGTACTTAGACAGACAAGTTGTAAATTTGAAACTGGACGAAAAATGTCCGGGCCAGGATTCGAACCTGGGATCTCTTGGTTGAAGCTCTGATTCCACCACGTTTACTGGAGTTTCATTACCTGCAATCTATTCTGTTGAGCTGTTTAAAATATCAGACCAGATGCTATGATCAATAAGGTTAACTGGATGAATTATGGTCTCCAGTTTCGACCGGGTCAGCTCAGTTGGTAGAGCATGGAAGCTTCAGCCACGAAATCCCAGGTTCGAATCCTGGCCCGGCCATTTTTCGTCCAGTTGGAAATTTACAAGTAGTATGATTTCTTTACCAATTTGAATAGTTGTGTTAAAATAGATAGACTTCAAACCTAAATCAGACTTAAAGAAACAAGCCATTTTTACCAAAAATAAATAAATAAATAAATAAATAATAAATAAAATAAAAATCATTGCCAATTGTTATAATGAACATTTGTAGTAATTATTAATATCCATTCTAATGAATAATTTACACTACTTTATTTTGTTGCATTTAAGACATAAAAATAATTATATTAAAATTATATATAAAGTATAAATCCTTAATATAAATCATTTCAGTTAAATCATGAATATATATCGACAGGCATATAGACAATACTAAAATGATCGGCTCTAAAATGATTACGGAAGATTGAATTATAATTAAACGATCCTGTAATCGGGTTTCCATTTCTTTGACTGGGGGATTTTAAGACCGAATCAGCTGCTGTCGAAACAGCTAACAACGGTTTTCGTGATTGATTAAATAAGATCAATTAAACATTTCAAAAGCAACTTATGTAAAATGGCTAAGTAAATAATATCGCGGCATCGGATAATTTTATAACGATGGTATAAGAAAATTGTTTTCAGTAAGACGTTTTAAATGTATCGTTTCCAATACGACGTAATTTTCAACAAATTTTTCTTCCTAATATTAAACGTAAAAATCTAGTTTTTAATGGAAGGGAAATATTATTATTTACGTTGTTCTAAAATTTGCAACAACAGGTGAAAGATTTTGTCGAAATAAATGAATCTCTCGTGTAAATATATTTTTAAATTGAAACTGTTTGGAAATATTGATATTTGAACATTTTAAATATGGCGCAAGTTTCTCCATTTAATACTTTGAACGCGTAATATTTGATTATTATTTTCAAGTTTTATTTCTCTTTTTAATATTCACGCGCAAGTACATTTTTTATAATGTAATTTGCTCCATGTACTGCTTTTAACACGTGATCATTTAATTATTATTTTAAAGTTTTATTTCCGTTTTTAACAGACACGTGTGTAAATACATTTTTTAATTAAAAGGGAATGTACCTGTGTGCGCGTACTATGTACGTACTATGAATATACTATGTACGCGATTTTACAAATTGGCAACAATTTAAATAGATAATAGTTTTTTCGAAATATGAAATAACTCAATTAAAACGATGAAATTTTGAATAACAAATAGAAAAAAACTCTCAAAACATTAGTCAAATTAAAAAATAATAATTACACACTGCATACCACAACTGTATCCTTTCAAAATATTATTAAATTCCTAATCATACACTAGACTGATTTTAACACAATTATTCAAATTGGTAAAGAAATCATATAAGTTGCAATTTTCCAACTGGACAAAAAATGTCAGGGCCAGGATTCGAACCTGGGATATCTTGGCTGATAATAAGGTTAACTGGATGAATTATGTCCTCCAGATTCGACCGGGATAGCTCAGTTGGTAGAGCATGGCAGCTTCAGCCAAGATATCCTAGGTTCGAATCCTGGCCCGGACATTTTTCGTCCAGTTGGAAAATTGCAACTAATATTCCTAATCATTGTTTTTGTTCCTATAAAACTTTTTTAAGGGAACTCTTTTGACCGACTTTAATATTAAATATATCTTTAAATAATTTTTCTATTTAAAAATTGTCTACTTCAGCGTGTTTATCGAACATTTCTCTATAAAAATACCAATTTTCGTATTTTATATGCAATAATTTTCTAATTATTAGCCCAGAAAGACCTCAAGACACAAAAAATTCATTGACAGCGTAGACGGTGATTACCTTTTTTTTTTTAACATATAGAGACAATTTTACACACAACCCTTGCAATTACTATTTTACGATGTTGAAGTGAATGAGGTGGCTTCATATATTGCGCATGGCTTTACAAAATCTCTCAAAAAGAAAAGAAGAAGAAGAAAACCCTCTATTTTATTTTATTACAATAGAGCGTCCTACGCGACACACACTTTTTTTTTTTTTCTGGTTAAAAAATTACCCGGTATTCCCGTTTGAAATCACCCAACACATAGTAAAACATCGTTTCAATATTGTCATACATATATTTAAATATAGTATGTAGCGGGGATAGAATTACTACTCTGATAGTATCGTCATGGTATGAGAGAAATTTGACATTTCTACGATGAAACCCAAAGATTCTACAAAAACGTCGGTTGACATCACGTCATGTTACTCTGTTATTCGATGTGTGCCTATCTATATTTATTTCAGCAGGTTGTAACGTTTACGACAGGTTAGTCATCCATTTTTGATAAAAAGTGGCAATATACCTTTCATCTTTTGTAAGAAGCTGAGAAATGAGTAGTCATTTTTTTACCACTCTTACGTGAAATATCGCAGAATATTCTGTCTGATGTCAAACTTAACCCCACCGTAGAAGTCGGTGCATTTACTAACGCCATTTTCTTTCCATGTGAAACTGAATTAGTATAATTCTAGAAAAAATTATAACAGGATTTTTTTGTAAAGATTTTTGAAGTAACGTATCATATATTATTTATATTATGACCAAATTGATTCATATTTTCGGCTGAGTTTTCTTCCTTTATGTAATACAAATCTTCTAAGAGTTATACTACGGCAATTAGTTGAACACGCTGTTCAACGCTGTTTCAGCTGTGTAAACTGGTTTTATACATGCAAGACTAACAAAATAATACTAATTTCAATGTTAATGTTAATGCTGTTAATTTATCATGTTTATCTGTAGAAATTTTGTTGAACATGAAAATGTTTACTTGAGAATAGATAGAATCCGAGAAACTTATATTTCAAGTGAAAGAAACTAATTAATGTGCTATAAAAACTTCTAGGAAACATTTCCGACAGTCAGTGGAAGCAAAGGAAACTGATTTTATAACTGCTCCTTTAAGTCTGTTCTCAAATGACCTGCTCGACAACACGAAACTTTTGACACAATTTAAGACTTATTTTTGAAAGCAAAAGCATAAAATTAGAAAGCCTGACTATTGAAATGATTTGGAATCGAAATGAGTTTTCCATTTTTTGATAAACAAATTACTCATCGAGTTATAAGCAATTCGTATTACATGACAACATGTTTTTCTCCTTGCTCGCGACGCCATGGCGGGAATTCAGTTCAAAACGTCGACTTTGCCTGTACTTTCTGAAAGATCTTAATACATTATAGCCATATATACGTAACATTTTTTCTTTTCTTATATATTTACAACCACTTTATGTATTTCCATACAATTTATAACACATATGCATATTTACATACAACAGATTTGAACCCACACGCTGCTAAACATTTCTGTAAAAACACGAAAAAGAAACAGAGAATCTCGGTAAATTTACACTGGTTCTCGGTTAAAATCATTCCGTCAAGGTTATCGATCATTAGTTCATAAGAAGAAATTAGTGATTACACCAGAAATTTTATACAGTAAAAGACAAGAGTTGTAATTAAATTAAAGTTTAACGCATTTTATGTTATCTTAATGTATTTTAAACTCTATTTAAATGGTTCTCTCAAGATATCATACACATTTACTCATATTCTGGGAGTTGAGTTTTACAAACTAGGTATCCCATTGAACATATCATCTGTTCACCTGTTCAATTTATAGCTGTGGTAAAACAGTTTTCGATTTATTGCAAGTTTCTATAACAATAAATTTCACGAGTATTTTTCAGAAAAAGGGTCGCCATCTGTAGTAATACGATGGCACGAAACGCCCACATAAAATGAGTTATAATTTGCCCACAATTTTCACAGCAAATCTTAAACCGTCTTAGTATTTTACTGATACAAAATTATAAAATGTTCAATATTTTTATGCATGTAAATGTACAGAGTCTTAGGTATTATTATAAATGTAAATTTAGATATTCTCCTGTAAATTTACAGAATAGTTTTTTAACAGAATCTCTGTTTTCAGCCTTCTGCAAATTTACATAAGATGTAAGATATGTTATTACTAGTACCTTCTACATTATTTCACAGATTTTTTTTTAATGTCCAAAATGAATATAACAACACTTTCAACAATTAAAGAATTAGTGACTAAGGTGTTAAGGAATCTCGAATAGTCCTAATCCGTCGCGCTATTCGCCTTTTTCATGATCAGGGTGCTTTTATTCTAAACAAAATAAGTTTTTTTTTTCAATATCTATATATGTTACACTTTGCAACAAATCGAAGAAACATAATAGCAAACGCATCCAATTTAATGCAGTCGTAATTTGGGTTTTCATATCAACAGCCGAGTAGTGTAGATTGTAGAGAAGATAAAACAAGATGACAATCAAACCCCTCCTATTAAAACATAATCCTTTCTAGATTCAGAGAAAATGCTCTCTTTAGATATTGATAAATTCGATAACGCTCTATAGAAGAACATCATTTTATATACCAATTCGAAGCAACCGTTTATTTTAACTACACTTCGGTGACAAAATCCCACTGATCTCTCTGCGTCTCTGCGTCCAGTCGATTTTGCTGCGCTTGGATATTTAAGTGAATCACGCGCAAAGGGACAATCAAGTCACCTGACTTCCCTACTCCAATCATAATCGCTTTTAGAGGGACTTATTAACAGTTCCGGTGAATTAATCTTGAAGTAAATTTGTTTCCGGGGCGCGAAAAAGACCTTCTAGAACAATCTAATAGCCTCGAACCAAGTATACGTGATGTAAACAAACAATAAGATCTGATTTTGAGAATGCTGCTAAAAATAGATTTCAGACGACGCTTTTAGCTTGCGCTACAGAAAAACAGAAAAGGGAAAAAAAAGAACTTACTGATGCGGAATAAAAATTAAAATATTAAAACATTGAAATATTGTAAGAGACATTTTGATAATTTAATTAAAGAATGATTTTAAATAAATAGGTTTTTTAGATCGGGATAATTTAGAAGTTATGACATTTGAGCAATTAAGTAAAGAATTTAGATGGATTTGATGTATATGGGAAATAATAGTGAATTTTAATAGGGATTTAAATAATAAAAGGGTTTTATTTAAGGAATATAAGTAGTTAGCGTTATTTTTAGATTTAAGCAATTTGGAATAAATATTAATAGGTGGATTAATATCTTATACCTTTACATATGGAGATTGATAGATTAGTTTAAGAATGGGTTTTAATTTAATAAACCGGTATAATATATGGAATATTATTAAAAGGAAAATTTATATAGAATAATGTTAACCTTGGCGAAACAACATTTAACTTTTGTAATATATATATACAGAGTTGCCAAGTCTCCGGCTTTTTGAACACCAGTAATTGTTTAGAGAAAATGTTGTTCTTTTAAATCGCAAAATGCTCCGATTAAATAAAACAACATTTTCTGTACTAAATTACTGGTATCCAAAAAGCCGGAGACTTGGCAAGTCTGTATATATAGTGTCCACGTATAACCTGACCGACCTTTATTTTCGCAACCGTTGGTCCTAGATGCATACTTCCAATTACAAAAATGGTTTAAATAAGGTAAAGAATTATTTTTAAAGCGATTTGGGTATAGAAAAACATTTATTTAAAAATTACGAAATTTAAATTTTTATACGGTCCCCCGGTCCTATAAGTGATATTTAGTAAAAATTTACTGTGACACTAACAATTAAGACAAAAAAAAGTCCCATTCATCTAACATTAAAATTAACCGAGATATGAAACTTTGAAATGCATGACTTATACCACTTTTTTGCATCTCAAAACAGATGATTTCGCCCATTCTTTCAGGTGTCGTATATAAAGTACTTAAACTTATTTCAAGGTATCTGCGCTTTAAAAGAAATCGTACAACTATTACGATTGATTAACTAAGAAAGGGTTTTAGATTAGATAACATAAACATGCGGTGGTTGTGTTTTTTAACTTTTATAGTTACCTTTTATGTATTTTTTAACGCTGAATAAAAAAATTACCTTCTCTTTTAACCATCATGTCAGGATTTTTCGCAAATCGTAAATTTCAAGGTTAAATAAAAGAGAAAAATCTTATACTATAAAATAGGTGCAAGACTTTTTTATTCAGTTTAATTTTATTTAATTCAATATATTTTTTTCAATTTTTCGGCTTTACTGGGTTTCTTACAGCTAAACAGCTCAGGGGTCCGATGAGGTTTAGAGGGGAGGGGGGGATCAGTTTTAATTTTGAGCTTTTTAACTTTGAAATTTGCGATTTGAGAAAAATCCTGACGTGATGGTTTAAAGTAAAGGTCATTTTCAGATTCAGCGCTAAAAAATACATAATAATCAATTTCCAAAAGATAAAAAACATGTCACAACCCAAATTTTGCAAGACAGTGTAATCTAACAGCATTCTAAAATCTGTATCATTTTGTAAAGAAATGAGGCTGTTGTTTTTCATCCTTTTATTTAACAAAAATTCTGTTATTTTTATCCTCTTATATGTTCAGTACAAATTGTATATTTTGCATTAATATGTCAGAATGATTATAGATTTTACATTTATATTAGATTGCAATGTTAATTTTGCTCTCAACTTTTTTTTTTATATATCTGACGATTATTTATATCTCTACTACATTTGTGAATGACCCCCATTTCGCAGCAAAAAATATACTCCAACTTTAAACAGCTATTACTCGGTCAGTTTTAATGTTAGATGAATGGAACTTTTTTTGTCTTACTTGTTAGTGTCACAGTAAATTTTTACTAAATATCACTTATAGGACCGGGGGACCGTATAAAAATTTAAGTTTCGTATTTTTTTAATAAATACTTTTCTTGACCCAAATCGCTTTAATGATAATTCTTTACCTTCTTTAAACCATTTTTGTACTTGGAAGTATGCATCTAGGACCAACGGTTGCGAAAATAAAGGTCGGTCAGGTTATACGTGGGCACCCTGTATATATATATATAATCGAAAGCAATATTCATTCAAAATAATATTTTTCCCTGATCAACAATGCAAAATTTTCTAACACGTTTCAAGCATAAAACCATGATACTTGCGGGTAAAATTGAAGAGCATTGAAGTGATTTGTAATCGGATAGTTTTTTCTCCTATTCTAATAAATGAATTACATCTTTAGTTGTGAGCAATTATTGTCTCAGGACAGCAGTTTTTTTTCTTTCCTGCTCTGTCGCGCCCAAAAATTCGGTTCAAAATGCCAACTTTGACAGCATTTTCTGAAAAATCTACTGCCTTTACGAAAAAACGGGAAAAAAAAGTTCGAATACATAGTTTCTTAATAAGAGCACCTGCCAATTTCATACGTTTGCGAAAAAAATGAATTAAAAAATTTGACAGAAAGTAGCCAATTTGGATTTTAGAACGCCTTAAGAGCCTGCATCAGTCATGCGAAAAACGCGCAAGCTAATGTTAAGTCTATGGGAAGGTTCTTGGCAGATTTCTCGCTCGCATTTTAAGTTTTTTAAATGATTTTATTTTGCATAGGATAGCTGAGGTCGATCTCTAACGTTGTTAGTTTGGATTTTTTCTATTTTGGTTCCAGTTTTTTTTTATATAAGGATACTTTCACTTTCAGAACCGGTTTCAAAATTGAAAGTGTCTGCTTATTTAAAAAAAAAAAAAAAAAAAAAAAAAAAAAACTGTAACCAAAATTTAAAAAGTAAAAACTAACAACGTTAGAGATCGACCTCAGCTATCCTATATAACAAAAATCATTTAAAAATATTAAAATGGCAGCGAGAAATCTGCCAAGAACCTTCCCATAGACTTAACATTAGCTTACGCGTTTCTTCGCGTGACTAGCGTAGGCTCTTAAGAGCCTGCATAGTCCTAATCCATAACACAATGACTTTTTTTTTATTTTTTTTATTTTCATGATAAGGGTGCTTTTATCTTAAACGACACGATGTTTTTTGATAATCGAAAACAATACTGAAGTCTTACGCTTAACAATATAGAACAAGTCTATTAACTAAATAAAAGAAACAAAATGGCTGCATATTAAGTTTGTTTTCTAAACCGCCGTTGTCTAGCTAAGATATACTATTATTTCGTGAAGTATTAACTAAATCCAATATGTTCCATTCTAAAGTCAAACATGCGTCAGAAAGAGAAGAAGACGCAAAAAAAAAAACAGACTTTTCAGCGACATTTCGTCGTATGCATATATATGAAGCTATGAAAAAAAAAAAAGAAAGAAGAGGGAAAAAAAAAGGTGCCGAAAAAGGCTGAGAGGGTTACTGCTTATATATTTATGGCTAGCCGAGGGGTCATCGAAAATGAAAGCGACTCGCAGAAAAAGCAACGCGAAAACCCAAATCAAAACATGAATTATTCAGAACCTTTTTTATCTGGCGGCAGTCCTTCTCTGTGCCTCAAAAATCCTCCTCTATGATAAATAAGTAAATAAATAAAGCAGTCGCAAAGGGAAATGTGATGGAATTTTTGAAAGGTTTTTTTTTATTTACTTTTTTTTTCCCTCTCTGTGAGGTGTGAGGTACTGGTAATCAAAACATGTCCCGGGCCTCACATACACTGTAGAATGAGGAAGATATAGACAAGGACATAAGACATTGAAGTGTCCCGAAATAATTATTATTTGTTGTTATGTGTAGTTTGCGAAATTGTCAAAATTTTGTATCCTCTTAAAATTGCATATACATAGTCTATTAAGAGGTTATTTCTTTCTCTGTGATATGTGACGCATTCATAATTATCATTATTGTAATACGAGCAATTCTTGTGTGTGTATATTGCAAAATTTATCTGAAAAACAGCTCTAACGATTTTGATTAAATTTTGTATCTTACCACTTTGTGGCACGAGTTGATCAATGGGTTAGGTGTTCGAGAAAATTTTATTAGTGGGTCATTTTTGGGTCACTACGGGACAGTGCATTTCAAGGGGAATGAAGGTTGAAATATTAAGTTGTTGAACATTTGGCAGTAAACGAAGTCACAAAGTTGGCAAAATTTCACCATGTTAGCGAGATTTGGCGGGAAAATCGACTTTCAAGATTACCAATGCCAAAACACATGCTTAGCGCCAAATGGAAAAATATCACCAAAATTGCGAGTTTTCGCCAAATTTTCGCGACATTTGGCGAAAAAAATTAGCTTTTAGAATATGAAGAAATTTTCTTGAAATTCCCAGTAGGAGCCGAGATACATGATTCAACCAATCTGAGTCCATATGAACGATATGAATCCATAGAACGCTCGGCCCCACCAGTGGCTGAGAGGTTCTGCCCTCGAAGCTGGTAGACGGGAGGTGCTGGGTTCGATCCCAATCGCGCCCGTCGGCCTAATCGTTCGGAGTTTTCATGGTTTTCTTCGAGCCGTGGATTTATCCATGTGTAAATACGGGTTAGGTTCCCTTAGAAAGACCCCCACGAAGGGCACTCCCCCCGGGACTATATCCCAAGTGTAGATAATTGGCCGTCAATAATCAACCCAACCCAACCCATAGAACGCTCGCTAATTTTAATCGAGCATAGCTCGGTCTTAACCGCTGGTAATAATTATACCACGTCTTACATGCATTGCAAAATGTGCGAGATATGAAATAGAATATAAAATACTAAAGTGTATGAAAACAGTTTCCATTCGTTAGCATTCAAAATACTGAAATAAATAAGTAGTCTTAAAGGGAAAAGGGATGGAATTTTTGGAAAAAAAAAATTACTTACTTTTTTCTGTGTCAGGTGCAAGGTACTGGTAATCAAAATTTATCCCGAGACTTACATGTTACTACAGAATGAGGAAGATATAGACGAGGGACATTAGAATAACCCTAAATAATGATTATTCGATATTATAAATGTATTTTGTTTATTTCTTTAAAAAAAAATCTTAAATTAAAGTTATTAATTAGATTTATCTGGTGAGTATTTCCATTTTATTTTCTCTATCAGGTGTGATGTACGCACTGGCAGTCAAACATGCCTCACGTTTTACATACAGTGAAATATGATCAAGATCGCTATGAATGCAAAAAAAAAAAAAAAAAAAAAAAAAAAAAATGAATATTTAAAATATTGTAAAATATAAAAGATTTGACGAAATTTAAAATATTCATGCTCATTCATGGGCGTAAGTCCAGTCTCAGGACTGATTTAAGTCTTAGAGAGTTTTTTCACTAATAAGTCATTTTACAAGCAAAAACTTTTAATCACTTTCTTTTTATTTTTTGTTTAGATTTTATTCCCCAATGGAAAAGCATTTTATATGCCTACACAGCTAAAATATTATATGATAAATATGCATATTTAATAGAAGCTAAGCCTTGTACTAAACTTCCGATCTACTAAATAATTGTTTTAATTGTGTTGCCATTTCCAGAAATATGTGTGTTTATGACTAGGAAAAGCAATATATGTTTATTCACACTATAATAAGCAAATGCTCAAGGAATCAATCAAATATATGACGTTAACAGTTTCCCCATTGTCGATTTGATAATAGCCTAGTCATAAAATCAGAATTTTTGGAATAAATTTACAAATCACATCAGCTAGCTTTTCGTAAAAATTATTTCAACCATTTTTTTAAGACTAATAAATAGCACACATTTCTCTTTTCTAATACTTTACAAATTAATTAAAAGTTTTACTTAATTATTCAAAAAAGAAAAAAAAACTAACCATTTTTCCAAAAAACAGAAAAAAACCAACATATTCGATTTTTTTTTCCTTCCCGAAAAAACAAAATGCACCCTATTTAGAAACACACATACTTTCTGTTATCCACACAGCTGTGAAAGAACGAACTTATATAGCGAGAGTGATCCATCTTATAAACCGAGAGTTTTAAAAGCGTTTCATATATAGGGGCAACTTCTCAGACGTTTGCAGGTGTTGCTACAACAGTGATGAAAAGACGTTATTAATCACCCCGCTTAAGTGACGCACTAATTAAGGAAAATTTTTGCATTTTTCCGGCATTCTTCAACAAGTTTTGTGATGGGGAGAAAGTGGATGACTGGAGTAAAAGTTTTCCCGGAAAATTCCGTGATCACTAAATAATTACAAGAGCCTCTTTTTCATGAGAGAACCCCCTAGAAACACTTGCGTAGTCTCAAGGGGTTGAAAACGCGACGTCTATGATAGAGATGGTATGGGCACAGTGCATGCTATCATTGAAGAATTTGCGAACATACAGAGGTAGTTGTAAAGAGATGAAGATGTTGTATTTTTATGATTGGAAACTTGAAAAGAATTTGATGGATTGGTGTTATCAGGTTTAAAAGACATTAGAGGTATTTTTGTAGAATTTTGACGGCTTTTAAACGTTGCGAGTTGTTTGATTGACAGATGGAACAAGATATTCAAGAATTTTCATTTAAAGAGTGCTAAGTGATTTTTACTTAAAATAGTAATGTACAACAAGAATACATCTCAAAAATGGTCCAACTTAAAAGATCGAAAAACATTTCGGAAACTAAAAAAAGAATTAAAGCAATAACTTGATTAAAATTGTCTTTCTGTATAATAATGTTTTTATGTAATTGGGTTTTTTTTAATTTAAACTGGCAATATTCATAGAGATTGAAACAAATTTTTTTACTGTCCTCATAGATTCTGATTTATAAATTAGAAGTCTTCCCTCTCTAACTTACAAATGACATTGTTAAGGTGTCTCTGGAATCTCGCGTCCGGGACAATCACAGACGTGTGATAAGCATAAGTTTACTTGAAGAAGTTAAAAAAATTGTATACATTTGCTCGTGGTTTTTATCAACATTCAAAATTACCTGTGTGGGAAAACTTCCTACAAAATGAAATTTATTACAAGCTTTGACA
Source organism: Maratus michaelseni (assembly GCA_963931845.1). Taxonomy (NCBI): domain Eukaryota; kingdom Metazoa; phylum Arthropoda; class Arachnida; order Araneae; family Salticidae; genus Maratus; species Maratus michaelseni. The sequence continues at coordinate 110,076,599 of OZ007595.1, forward strand.
ATTGCAAACTGATGAGCATTAGAGATGAGACCGACTCAGTCCGAGCCTGTGAGCTTAGGCCCGATCCCGGGCTCGATCTCAATTTTTATACCAGTCTAGGCTCAACTGTGTTGTGCTCAAAATGAAAATTTTATTTATTCACAAATAGAAAAATTGAAAAAATCTTTCTGTTTGAGAAACTTAGACTATAACAAGTTTCTTAAAGTGTTTTACAATCCTTTAAAAATCAGTTTTTAAGAGAATTGAGTTGTTATAGATGGATTATAAAAAGAAATGTTCTATCTTAATTGTAACATTCGCACAGTCAACGTTAATAAAATAAAAGTGGGATCCTCGTTTTCTATTTGAAGTTTTTTTTGTTTTTTTTTCCCCAGAATAACTGAAAATCAGAGTTAATGTATTTCTGTCATCGTTGTACAATGATATTTTAAAAATACAAGCTGGGAAGACCGAGTTATGTTCGGTTAAAATTAACACTGCACAGTGTGAAGCGAGAAATTTGGGTACAAACTTCAATCGTTTCGTAGACTTCTAAGTACTTTGCAGATCGCAAGATTGACAATCAACTTCACAGAACACTCACCAACTTCCTTATATAGGTGTTGGATTAATTGCGAGAAAGTTCTATGTACCCTGATTGGTTGGATTCTGTTTTCGAGAACGTTCTATGGACTTTGATTGGTTGAATCATGTATCTTCTATTGGGAATTTTTAGAAGATTCCTTCACATTCTGAAAGCCACTTTTTTCGCCAAATGTCTCCAAAATTTGGCGAAAAGACGCAAACATGGCGAAATTCTTTCATTTGGCTCTAAGCATGTGTTTTTGCATTGGCAAACTCAAAAGTCGATTTTCTCACAAAATATCGCCAAGATTTAGATAAATATCACCAAATTTGGTGAAATGGTGCCAATTTTGCGACGTCGCTTACTGCCAACTGTTCAACAACTTAATAGCTGTTTCAACCTTTTTTCCCATTGAAATTCAGTGATCCATATTGATCCTAAAATGATCTCCTAATCGAATCTTCTCGAACATGTGACCTAGCCCAATGGTCTTCCCAAAACGGTAGGATACATAATTCAGTTAAAATAGTAAGAGCCGTTTTTCAGATAAAATTTGCATATATGACAATATTTGCTCATATTATAATATATGATAAGAATTGTGACTTTTCAGATTTGTGCTAATGGTTGAGTATAACTAACAAAATTGCTGTTTTAAACAGATTTTCAGGGACATGAAAATTATGAAACGTTGTCATACGGGAGTATTTAGGATTAATAATTTATTTTATGTAAGAAGAGATTTTTAAATAAGAAAATTAATCTTGAAATTTTTTTTAAATGTTATTATTAACAGTTTTCTAGTACTTACTTTCGATATCGGTATCGGGCGGCGTCTTCGGGCTCTGATGACACAGTACTTAAAAAATTATTTAAAAAAATTAACGTTTCTACATTAAAATGATAATGTTTTAATAAAAGTTTATAGATTTAAAAAAAAAAAACAGTTTTCGAATTTTTTGTCTTTTAAAAATGTTGTCGATAAACAAAAGATTTTTTGATGTACTGAGTCCCCTTAATACCGTGTAAAGAAAGTTTTATCATTATTGTCATTATCAATTTGATTCTTTGTTATTTTAACTTTTTGATGGGTTTTGTCATAAAATTTTGTATATTTTTAAAACTTTTTATGACATTTTCTAAAAATAAAGAATTTAATAATGCACATTTTTTTCCTCTTTTATAAAAAAGATAAGTTTCTAAAAAACAAAAAGTTTTTTTTTTAAAAAACTCATTAATAAAAACTTTTGTAGAACTTTGAAAGATAATGTTCGAAATTGCCTTTTATGATTCCCTTAAAAAAGATCGGAAAAATGAAACTTTTTGAAAAAAGAAAAGATATTTTAGCCTCTTCTGCCAGGAATTTTGTTACTTCCTATCGTAAACAAGGAATATTTATACCTCCAATTAAAAAATAGAATTGAGTTTTTCAGGAAGGAAAAGAGGAGATAGGAAAAAATGTTAAACTAAAGCTTCCATCACTCTATTATGCTACAGGGGAAAAAAAATCAAAATCCGTTTATTCATCTTTCATATCTTATGTAAAATATATCCTATTTTACATCCTGAATATAGGTTTTTACAGCTTTTTATATAGCTTTAAAAACTTATTTTATAAGTTTTATATTCTTTATTATAATCTATTTGTATATACATACAAAGTGATTATATTGGGATGTTCGGAAAGTTCCTTCCGTTTGGGAAAACCAACTCGTACCTGAAAATTCTGCCCGTCAATTATTAGACAATGGAATAATGTAGTTAGCAGACTCATACATTCATACCTTATGGACCGTTTTTTTTTTTTTTTTTTTTTTTTTTTTGAGTCTGCATCAATAATATACTATCTACGCTCTACCATATACTCGCAGGCATTCTCCAAAGCTCCGTCCTGGGCCCTACTCTTTTTAACATATTTTTTAACGATATCCCTCGCATTTTGCGTACTTTACTTGTCCTGTACACGGACGACACGGCAATTTACGCTTCTGCACGTCATCCTTATACTCTTTCTAAAAATCTTCAAAAACACATAGATTACTCCACAAGCTGGTGTACTCAATGGCGCGTTAGACTTAATGAACAAAAAACTGCTTCTATATATTTTTCTAAAAAATTCACTTACACTAACCATCAATAATATTACTACTATTCCCTGGACTAACAATACTAAACATCTGGGGCTTACCCTTGATAGAAGACTTACCTGGAATAAACATTTTAGAAATATTAGAGGCAAAGTCGCTGGTATCTCATCACTTTCACCTCTCCTCCAAAGTAATACTCTTTCTATTAAAAATAAAGTTATTTTATATAATGCATGCATTCGATCTATCCTCACTTATGCTTATCCAATCTGCGGCTTTGCTATAGTAACACCAATATGAATTATCTATACAGAGCCCCATAATAAAAATCTTAGAATTATCAGGAATGGCCACCGTTACCTAAGAAACACTGCTATCCGCAGAGATCTCTGCACCACCTCTTTAAAAAACGAATATGTCAATTTTCCAAAAAAATTTATAAAACTTATTTACACCATCCCTAACGAAATTATAGCAGAATTGCCAGATTATGAGGTCTCCGAAATGGTCTCTGTAAAGAGTCTTTTTTTTTCTTTATTGAGATGGGTTCAACCCTCGATAGGTTTCGTCTGTCATCTTCTTGGATCTAATGGGAATTTTTTTATTTTATTTACTTTTTTACTTTTTGTTGTTAATCTTCTATTTCAGTATTATATTTTTAAATATTTTTGTTTAATTTTTAAATTTTTCACGGCTACTTTTTGCCTTGCAAGTCGATTACCCATAACCTGGAAGTTCAGTTGGTACGCAACTAGGTGTTCCATCCTGCTACATGGTTTCATTGTTGTAGTTAGCAGATTGGAACGCTTAGTTGCGTAGAAACTGAACTTCCAGGATAAATGTAAGCGACTTGCGAGGCAAATTAGTAGCAATGAGAAATATAAAAAGTTAAAATGAAAATAAAAATATAATATAATAAAGAAATATAAGTTTAACATTAAAGAACTAAAAAAATTCCATTATATCCAAGATGGCAGACGAAACCTGCCGAGGGTCAAACATATCTCAAAAAGAAGAAAAACAAGAAAGAAAAATCATGCGTCAAGCATAGATTATGTAACACTTTCCAACGCTTCCAAAATAATTTTACAAATCATACCGTTTGATAAGCTGAAAGATAACATCTAAGTAAACAATTTGGAAAACGCATAACATATTTAAAAACATAATTTCAAGAATTTCCAACGTATACAATATTCGGAAAAATATCCGAATACTTTTATTCAGCCCTGTATATGATCTATAGATTTGTATATATACTACATAGGATGCTAAATTTTAGTTCAGTTAAGAAACGCGTAGCACAGTTTGAAATTCTCCTTCTGGAGTTTCTGTCAATAAACGGAAATGTGTTCGCGAACTTTTGTGCTTCCTTGTATAGGATCTACAGAATTCATACACACCACGTAATAAACAAAAAGTGAGTTAAATTTAAAATCGCGTTCAGTAACTTAAAACGCACTTCCAGGAATTATTGTTAACAGACAGTAGAGAATTCTTTTGTGTGTCCCTGTAAATGAACGATGACTGCTATACACACAATATTCTGTAGTAAGCCTCTTGTAATGCACCTTAGTGATATATATAAATTTCAATTCGTTTAAAATAGTGAAACCTTATTTAAATAAACCGCAGACGATTTTTCTCCAAAGACGTAATGTAACGGAACTCTTTTGACTGTCCCTGTAAATTAACTATAAGTGCTATGTACACTCTATTCCATATTAAGCTTCTTGTAATATACCTTAGTGATATATATCAATTACAATGTGTTTGCAATTGTGTAACATCATTAAAATAAACCGAAAATGATTTTTCCCCATGGACCGTAATGTAACGGAATTCTTTTGAGTGTCCCTGTAAAAAAACTATAAGTGCTACACACTTTAGTTGAAATAGGGAGCGTGCTATAGATAACAACAATAACATATAAAAATTGCAAGGCAATCCGAGCATATTTGCGGCAGTTAGAGCACGGACAGACGCCAGACGGCCAGACGCCAGACGGCAGACGGCTAGACAAACCGCAGTCATAAACACTTTTCAACTACGTTGGAAAGTGTTAAAAAAGACTCCTTACAGAGACCATACATTTAGTTTAAAAGTTACAAAATAATAAAATTTAGGAAAAATAGAAGCCACTATGCAGACTTTAGATATCGGAATTAATGTCTAATAAATGGTAGAATTTTTCGGTTCGAACCAATTTTCCGAACAACCCAATAGTTAAAGTTTCAGTTTGAAGCATTTATAAAATAATAACTACTGAACAAAAATCTACGAAATTTGGAAATATTATAAAAGTGGTCATTGAATTTTGTGTCCTGCAAACGAAATAAAAAAAAATAGTTTAAAATGTCGTCATCAGGAGGAAAATGGTACTTACACTGTTAAAAAAAATGTTGCGCTGTGTAGAACCAACTTTTGGTACTGCGGTACAACTGCGGTACCTGCTGCAACCATAAGATGGTGAAATCTCGTCAAAGCATTTGGGGCTCCGGTTGAACCATAGTTCCAAACTTTTGAATGAAATTTCATCATTGTGTGGTTGCAGCTATTGCAGTGATAACAGTTGGTTCAACTCAGCACAAAATTTTAACAGTATAGGATCACGGTCTGATCAACTGTATGAGGGTAACGGGGCACACAAATCATGAAGATGGCCCTTTTCTCAAGAAAATCGCATTATAAACACAATAAACAGCTTTATGTGTAGTTTAAAATTTAAACCATAGTTTTAAGATAAAATAATGTATTATAGACACACGTAAAAATACATTAAAAAATTATGGGAAGGTAAATTTTTTGCACAGCAATATGCTATTTAAAGTAAGTGAAACTCGAAACCTAAGAGATAGAATTAAACATGGTTAATGTAATATTCATTCTCAGAATTTAGAAGTTTACATCACGTTTCATTGTTGTTAGTGAAGAACCACTGAGATAGTTGTTTACATCAATGGAGAAAATTCCTTTTTTCTATAAATTATAAATGAAAATTTGCATTAATTTGTATTTTCAGAGAGTGGACAAAACGCATTTTGGGGCACCCTGAAAATGTGGACCCGAGGCACATGCCCTGTGTGCCCCTGTGATGATCAGGCCCTGTATAGGGTATGCTGTACCATGCCTTTTACTTTATGAGCAGTATTTATGCCAATTAATAGTTAATGGGCTTATTAAATGAACTATCACACTTTATAAATGTATGCAAATTAGCAATTAGCTTCTCAAAGAATAGCTACAAGCATTAAAAAAAAAGAAAAAGAAACTTTGCATATTTATGCAACTGTACAGCTTTATTATTCCAGTTATTTTTATTGTAATGTTTTGTAATTTTAACCATAAAATTCCGTATTTTGTCTTTTTTTAAACTTTTTAATGACATTTTCCATAAATAAAGAAATTTATAAACTACATTTTTTTTTTCTTTTACGAAAAAGTTGTATCTCTATAAATCAAAAAGTTTTTCTCACTTTAAAATTATTATTTAAACTTATAAAAAAAAAACTCTCTCTAGAACATCGAAAGATAATGTTCGAGATTGCTTTTTGTTATTCGTATAAAAAAGTTTCAAAGTAAAACTTTCTGATAAAAAAATGTAGATATTTTAGCCTTTTGTTCCAGGAAATTATTATTTACTATCGTAAACAAGGAATGTGGATACTTTCAATTAAATAAAAAAAATAAAAAATGGTTGAGTTTTTCAGAAAGAAAAAGAGTAGATTTAAAAAACTGAAGAAAAGTGAAACTAAAGCTTCCTCTCTATTATACTGCAGGGGTAAAAAGATATATCAAATTCCGTGATGTACATTAAAATGGAAGGTTCTTGATATACTGCCTAAAGTACATGTTACTTTACATTCTTAGGGACTCCAATTCGGTCCATTTTGTGAACATCACTGTTTTAAAACAAAAAATGTTCCTTTAGCCCAGCAGCCGTACTCAACCTGCGGCCCAGCGACCTTTTATATGCGGCCCTAAATATAAAATCAGTAACCTCTATTTATTAAATTAATTGAGATGTGCATAAATGTTTTTAAGACCTTCACTGTTTTTTTATACAGAAGGTCGTTCAAACTTTATGAAAACGATTTTCACAATTAATTTCTAAACACATATGCTATATTCTTTGCGACAACTTTACTCTTCTGTATAGCCCTGATTCTTGATTATAATTCTGGATCGAAATTTCCATCATAGTCGATTTTTTTCCTAGTACAATCATATGAACTTTCTCCCATACACCTCTCGGAAAACTTTCCAAAGTCATTTGAATGTTCGTGAATTCATTTAAACAAGCCAAATGCAGAAAAAGGCCATTGAGGAGCAGAGTGAGGGTCCGTCAGCTGATTTTACATGTATTTCTTCAATTGGGACACAATTTATTTCCGTTTGGGATTCTTTCTTTGCTAAATATGCATCAGTTGAGTTACGGGAGAGTGCCTGTGAGACTTTGTACATATGAAGCTCAAATAATGACTTTTTCATGTAAAGCTAGAATTTCTTCTTCAAAAATGAGTTCTAAAATATTTTACTGATAATAAAGTGAAATCATCTTTGCTTTTACCACAATTTTTACCTTTAATTTAATTTTATAACAAAATCCAGTAGAAATCATGAATCCTTTTGGAATTTTTTCTTTACATTCACAAACCCATTTTTTTTCTATTAATTGATGAAAATTCTCTTCTTTTGATATACTCACTTAAATAAATCCACGTTTCATCCAGTATTAAGATAAATTTTTATTTATCACCACCTATGTGTTTATTAAAGCGAGCGTTAGAAACCGCTATTCACAACATTGGAAAACTTTGGAAAGTTTTCCAAGAGGTGTGGGGGAAAATTCATATGATTGTACTGTGAGAAAAATCGACTATGATGGAAATTTCGATCCAGGGTTATAATCAAGAATCAGGGCTATACAGTACATTAAAATTGTCGCAAAGAATATGGCAGATATGTTCAGAAATTAATTGTGAAAATCGTTTGTGAACGACCTTCTGCATATTTTTATGGGAAGACAAAATCTATCCTGTTGGTTAAAATTAATAATTTAAAATTACCTTAAAACATCTTTAATATCGTTTTCTTAGTCAAAAGTTCTTTTTACATATAGTTCTATTTGTGCTATAATGGTGTATACATTTCTTAATCTTCAACACTAAACTAATATTATTTCAAATTTATTACATTTGCACTAGACATTTCTAAACTTTAAAAACAACTTTTGTATTGAAAAAACGACTGATTTATTAAAAGAAATTACCTGATTTTTTTCCTTTAGAACTTAGAAATGCTGCCTTATTATACGTTTAACTTATAATGGTTATTAGGGTTGAACGTTTACTGCGGAAAAATTAGCAGTAAAATGTTTCATACCACTATTTCCAAACAAAACTTTTCGTACTATATTTCTACATCATTTGCAATTGAAATCTGCCAAGAAGTTTATTGTTTGAAATAGTGATGTTACAATTTTTTGGTAAGATTTCTTTTGTGATAAACGTTCAATCTTACTAATTATATTAACTTTATTATATATGCTTGTTATACTACTTTTTTTATATTACTATTTAAATTATCCTTTTCTTTCTACATTATAAAGAATTGTGTTGCGGCCTGCGAGAAAAAAAGGTTGAGAATAGCTGCTTTATACCTACACTGCGCAGCGATGCGTGTATGAATCATTTAAAATTTAACTTTTAAGAAATAATTCAGTTTCAATAAGCAACCACTGTATTTAAATAAACGCATTCATCTTACGTAATCTCAGGAGTCTGCTATTAAATAAACCAAAGAATTTCTCCTTAAATTTTCTGGTATATAACCCTAAATATGAGTATAAAAAAACATACTTTCAAAAGAAAAATTAGTGCATTGTATGATTAAGATTTCCCTTGAAAATTTTGTAGAAATGTATCCAGGAGGTTATTTCTATAGAAAATGTTGCAAAAACCTACTACGAAAATTATACTTCGGAATTACTGGTATTCAAAAAACGGACCATTCTATATATAGAAATTTTCAATATTTATACTGCTTGAAATAAATAATTATTTAATCTTTATAATCTTTTTCATTATGTATTTATTTCTACAAAGGGAAAACCATAAAAGAAATCTCATAATTTGCATAGATTATGTGGCACTTTTAATTTCGCCCAAATATTGTATAAAATGGATAAAACATGATGCATCATAAATCCAGAGTGCTCCATTTATTTGGAAATAAGATAATTATGTAAGAAGTTGAATAATGGACGGCAATAAATCAAATAAAAACGTAAACCGGAAAAAAATAGCCAAAAATATTTACTTAAAATTTTTTAAGTAAACTTAAAAAAAAGTAAGTTACTTATTTTTTTTTTTTTTTTTTTTTTTTGTAACAGACTTTAAAATGATATATGATGCTTTAATAAGTCTGCTTGACTGTGCCTCTGAGCTTGTTAACGTTGTTAGAGAAAACGTAGATAACTCACTTTCTGATATCAAACTATATTCAAGGTTTAATCAATTGTTTTATTTTAAAGTCCAAAGTGCAATCTAAGTATTCCTTATTGTTAGAAATATTAGTGTTTTTCCGACGTATGGCCTGACAATTTTTTGGAAAATGAAAAAATAACAATAATTAATTTTCTTTAGTAACATCCTTGTTGATGTTACTTTCCACAACCTTTATTTTACTTCTACAGGGTGGCCACTGGTCAGGGGCTGTCCATAAATGATGTCACACTTTTTTTCAATATATTTCCCTTCCCTCCCCCCCCCCCCTTAATCACAAAGTGTCACACTTCAGCATACCCCCCCCCCCTTGTCACATGTCACGCTATATTACATAGACATATACTTGCAGTTCAGAAACAAAGCACTACGTTATAGATCAAATTTCAAATTTTATTTTTAAACTTTAACTAATGACATTTGTGAGCATAACAATAGAAATGATTCGTGTACTTATTTGTATGAAATAAGATTAAGGTTTACAACAGAAAACATAATTAATATACAATACAGTAATACAATTAGTAATAAAATATTAATATATCTTTTTTAAAAGAAAGGAATATAAGTGAAAACAAATCACATGAAAGTTGTTTTAGCCCCGATTAAAAAATACCCTCAAATTCTGGTAATTTCAAAAATAACTTCAAAATTTAATCTGCTGATTTTCAATGATTTTATTTTAACCAAAATGTGCGACGTCACATTTCTGCTTACCCCCTCCCACCCCCTTGTCACAAACTGTCACAATTTCATGAACTCCCTTCCCCCCCTCCAAGCGTGACATCATTTGTGGACGGCCCCTGAGGGAATTTTTCAGGAGAAATACCACAAATGTTTTGTAGATAAATTTGCCTTACTTAAATAATAATTTTTAAATAAAGCGATTAAATAAAGCAAATTTTCTATAATAAAATACTGGTATTTTCCTTGAAAAAATCCCTGACTGGTGGCAACCCTGTTCTACTTTACAGTTACTGGCTGCATTTAAAATATTGACACAAAATTAAAAAAGAAGCAGTATTTTAAAATTTATAACAAAAAAATTACATTTTGCAGTAAAACAATACTTGACAAGTTAATTTTTTTCCCAATTAATTAATAATTTTTCAGTAGCCGTTTAATAGAAACCAAATTTTATTCTTTAAATAAATGTTACTCATAAATACATTTTTTTTAAGCACCGAGTTATTTTGTTATCGTGTAAATAAAGGTTTTATTTGTATTATTAATCTTTTGACATCTTGACATGTTCATTTTTTATGTTTTGTTATGAAATTCCGTACATATATATTAAATTTGCTATTTTCTAAAAATAAAGATTTTATAAAGCATTTTTTTTTTTTTTTTTTTTTTTTTTTTGCCTTTTAGAAAAAGTTATGTTTTTTAAAAGTTTTTTACATTTTTTAAAAATTTCTCATTGTATAAAAATAAAGAATTTTATAAAGCAGTTTTATTTTCTTTTACGAAAAAGTTAAGTTTCTTCAAAGCAAAAAGTTTTTATATCTTTAAGATTGTTATTTAAACTCATAAAAAAATCCTCTGAACGACACTGAAAGATAATGTTAAAAATTCCTTTTTATTATTCACATAAAAAAGTTTCAAAATAAAACTTTCCAATGAAAAAAAAAAAATACATATATTTTAGTCTTCTTGTCCAAAAATTTGTTACTTACTATCGTAAACAAGGAATATGGATACTTCCGATTAAAAAACAGGATTGAGTTTTTCAGGAAGGAAAAGAGCAGATAGGAAAAACGGAGGAAAAGTGAAACTAAATCTTCCTTTCTATTATGCTACAAGGGAAAAAAAAGAGATATCAAATTCCTTTTACTTGAAAGTATACGATTTTTGATATCCTGTGTAAAATAGATTTTACTTTACATTAAATGTATAGAATTTATCAGTGTTTTTACTGCTTTAAATGATTAGTTTTTTTTTTTTTTTTTTTTTTTTTACTTTTATAATCTTTATCAGTGTGTAATTCATACATATGTAAGGAAAAACAAATTAAAACTACTATGGTGCGACTATCACAAAACTTTCTTCTATATAAATCAAATGAATTAAGAGGGTCCGATACATATTTTGAAAACATTTTTATTTATTGAATTAAAATTTGGAGGGTTTTTTTCTGATTGTTAACAATATAATTTGTAAACAAATCAAATTACAAAACTTTTCAAAGTTAAAAAAAATTAATTTAATTTTTTTTAAGTAATTTAAAATCGTTATAACTCGAAGTATCATGCATCAAATTTCAAATTTTTTTAATTTATTCAAACAGAAATATATAAGTTTTAAATATGATTCAGCAGTTTTAAAATTATTAATTTAAAAAAAAATAATAAAAATATTTAAAGTAAAAATTTTTAAAAAATGACGTAACTTAATTTTTTAAAATCATATTTTCAAAAGTAGTTTTTTTTTTCAAATTTTCTAAATCAAAATTAAAGTAAAATAATTGAAAAAGACATGTTCCAAGTTTGAACCATTTATCTTTTATGGTTCTTGACTTATAAGAATTTAAAGACGAGAATTGGTGAAAAAACTCATCACGCAGAAAAACGCAAAAACGTTTCCATGACAACCAGTATTTTAAAGTTACATTTTGAAAACAAATATATATATATATATATACATATATATATATATATATATATATATATATATATATATATATATATATATATATATATATAATATGTAATATATATATATATATATATATATATATATATATATATATATATATAATATGTAATATATCATGTTCTAATTAAGATACAAACATGATTTAAACGTCATTTTAAGCGGAAAGAAACCCAAAATTGTTTAATCCATTAAAATATTTTTCAAAAATTTGAAGATTTTTGTGTCCCGGACACCCTTAAATGATTTAAATAGTACAATAAATTCATCATTCAACATCGATTAACATTGATTACATCGATCACATCGACTTGACAAATAGGCTTTATACACAATGTATCCCCATATTCAGGATGCTGAGCGTGAAATTTTGTTGAATTCCCTGCATTTAAGCTAGTGATATAAGCATCGCATATTTCAGACAAATCGGCACAACCTCTTAAATGACCACAACCAAAATCGAATGACAATCTATTTCTTTCACGAGGGTTCTAAATTTGATGTTTCGTTGAATTCTACGTACATAAACTGGAAATATAAACTTTGCATAAATCAAACAAATCATCGATTTGCGGTACCCCTCTTAGAGAATTTTGCCCAAAAACTAACCAGCATCAGCTCACATAAGGAAAGAACTTTATTTGGAATTTCATCCTATTCTGCGCATTAGTTCGTGATTTAGAACGCCCACAAAATTTTTGTCAAATCCAGACGAACAGACAGAGAGAGATACAAACTTACGGACATTTTCTAAAAACAGTCAAATCGTGTTTCCGTCAAAAACCGGAAGTTGGAATTTATCAGTCATCCAACACTGTTAAAAATTTGCAGCAAACTGTCCAGTCATCTGACCGTTTTTATTGAAAACGGTTACATAACCGTAATTTAACTCTATTATGAACATATTATTGCCCATATTATGGTCAGAAAAGAGTTAAATTACGGCTGTGTAACCGTTTTCTATAAAAACAGTCAAATGACTGGACAGTTTGTTGAAAATTTTTAACAGTGAATACTTTTCTTTTGTGTAGATAGAAAAAAGTAAAAACCATAATTTTGCTTAGATCAAAATGCACTTTTAATTTCGTTTAACTATATCATTGAGTATCGTTACTTAACCCATTAAAGCCTAGCGGTACCATATGGTACCAGATAAGTTTCAACCATTTTTTTTTGTTTATACACCAATATTTTTTTACGGAAACATTATCTTTATTTTATGACTCCAAGTTCTTGATAAAGCAAACAAAAATTGCTAATTTAAAAATACTGGTGTGAAATGTAAATTATGCATTTTAAAGACGAAAATAATTCCGGCTTTAATGGGTTAATATTGTTCTTTGTAGAAATACATAAAAATATCAAAGTTAAATTCATTAAAATTAGCACATATAAATGCTAAAAATAACTTATAATACGACACTGTAAAAAATATCCATCAATTAACAGGCAGAGCCTGGCAGTAGAAATTCCAGGCAAAGCCATTATAATATCAAGTTTTCTCTGTATAATTTCGGGTTTTTCTCGCGAAAACTAAAGCAGAACTGTTTTTACGAGCAAAACATCTTATTATACGGCCGAAATCCGTTATTTTACGGGCTTTGCCTGGAATCTCTGCTTTCGGGTTTTGCCCATCATTTTACTTGAATATTTTTTTACAGTGTTTTAAAAAATAGTCTCTTACGCTGGCGGCATTCTCTATAAAAAAATATAAATAAAACTAACCAAACGGTATTACTTATTATAGCAAATATTCGATAGAGAAAGTGTGACGCTGTGTGACCAGCGATATATTATATTTGTTTGAACTTGAAAGTATACATATAGATGAAGTTCAATATAATTTTGCACAGATCATGCACACTTTCAGTTTGGCTTAGTTATTGCGTAGAATAATGTTCCCTATAATATTGTTCCTGTTAAAAGGGTTATTAATTAGAAGCATTAAGTTTAAATTCATTAAAATTGGGACGTATTGGTGCATAAAATTAAATAATTGATTAATTAAAATAATCCTAAATATATTCTTTCACATGACATTCACATTTCAAATTTTCAAATTAACCCAAGCCATGATATTTAATTTAAATGGCAGAGAACATTGTACAACATATCAAATTATCCCATTTGTTTGAACTTGAAAAAGTTTAAATCTAGGTCAGTGGTTCCCAACCTTTTTTTAGCCGCGCCCCACAAAAACATCTCTAAAATGATGATGCTCCCCCCTATAACATGTAATTCTCATAAAATTTTAAAAGAATTGAGTAAAAAGCATTTAACATTGATCCTGAAACGTGCCGAAGGTAATGGATGAATCAAATATTTTTTTATAATCATCTGATACCCCTCGTAGTTTACTGGCACACGGTCGCCACGTATGCGTGATGTATAGAGTGCTCAGAATCCTTGATTAGAAAAATCAATAATTTTGAATAAAACATTTTTGTCTTATTTAATCACAGAATTTCTGCGATTAAATTACTAATCAATTTATAATCAGAATAAAGCGTGATAAAGGATTCGGTAAAGGAAGGTCGTCAAGTAATTGTTAAATATACACTTGAATAGTTTCATGTGTAAAACTGATTTTCATGTGACATATTGCAGTGCGACTCATTCAATAAATAATCGAAAAAGTTGTTTAAAATTCTAAAATACTTATAAATCAGAAAAATTATAAAGAATTTTTAAATATATAAAAGTATCTAAATATCTTAAAATGTTTTTCTCTATAATTATTCTGGTAGGATTCTATTTAAAACTTTTGAATGGATACTTTTGAAAAATTGAATAAAAAACTATTTTTTTTTAAATTTTGTTTTTGAAATTTGAATGTGTAACTTTTATTTTCAGTCTACAACATTACTATTAGAAAAACAATTCAGAAGGTATGGGTTCACAGAAATTCTGAATTGTCCCCTTGAAAAGTTAAATTGCCCCCCTGAAAAGTCAAAATGCCCCCCTGTGGGGCGTACGCCCCCCGTTGGGAACCACTGATCTAGGTGGATTTTAAAAAAGGAAATAAAAATGAAATAAAAAAAATCGTACATGGAAAGATAATTAAGTGCTGCCAAGTTTATAAATAATGACAGAAAATATAAATATTTTATATTATGGAAAATTTCTGGTAGCAACGTAAAAAGACGTAAAAAGTTTCAACTGTATATTAATGTCATTTTATTCAAAACATATCACACGGATTATTATTAGAGGACAGAAATATAGAAACTATCGGAATAACATATAACTCCGTTTAATACAGAAATCATGTGGTCAAGATGTAATCAATGGTTATGTTTCCAAAACATTTAATCTGATCACCTAATATCAAAATGAAAAGAATAATTTTCCTAAGCATCATGATACGCGAATAGACAATTATTTTTAGAATAAAAAAAAAAGAAAAGAAATAAAAGAAAAGAACCTAAACTAACACATCTTTGGCGTTAAAAGTCGTATATATTTAGAAAATGTTGAAATTTCAAATATTCAAATTCGTTACTAAAGTTATAAATGTGTAAATAGAAATATATATGTCTATATACTTTGGTCCGAAGAATGACATATAACAGTAATTAAAATTACTAATTTGTTATCAGTATTTTCCAATTGATAAACCAGTAAAAGAATGTGCATTATATCTGGTCAATTAAGATGTTTTATTTTAATATGGTGTGTATCATCTCTTAGGATAGTGCCGTAATGGGTTTAAAAAGAAAATATGTTTAATCTTATTATGGTGACATCCATTATCTCTGGAGAGAGGATCTCAAGCGGTTATAAAAGAACAGAGGACGATGTTTAATCGTAATATGATGCCCATTATATCTGGAAAGAGAACCACAAAAAGTTGTAAAAGAAAAGATGGCAATGTTTAATTATAATGTCAATTATCTCTGGAAAGAGGACCACATGAAGCTGTAAAAGAAAAGATAGCTATCTTTAATCGTTATATGATGTCTATGATCTTTGAAGAGAGGACTACCTGAAGTTGTAAAAGAAAAGATGGCGATAGTTAATCGTACTATAATGTCTATTATCTCTGGAAAGAGTATCACAAGAAGTTGTAAAAGAAAAGATTGTGATTTTAAATCGCAATATGATGTACAGTATCTCTGGAGGGAGGACCACAAGAAGTTACATAAGAAAAGATATATCTGTTTAATCGTAATATGATGTCCATTATCTCTATAAAGAGGACCATAAGCAGTCGAAAAAGAAAAGACGGTAATATTTAATCGTACTGTGATATTCATCAGCTCTAGGGGGACAACCACAAGATCTTAAAACATATTTTGATAGGTTTTCTTAAATATAAACTCTTTCCTGATCAAAATTTCTCCCCTTTCTTCCCTGATACATTTATATAAACCCTTTCCTGATTAAGGCAATCTAAACTTTCTGCACCCGAACATTTGAATTAGCATTGACCTGTGTATTATGTCCCACAATTTCGGCAGCCCCCTTTCACTCCCAAATAAAAATCAATTGCAACTTTAAACCATCTCGGCACACAATTGGCTTCCCTTTTCAAATTTTTTGTCGCCGAAAACGATCATCCCCCCCCCCCCATCTCCTTCATTTTTACTTCCTTTTCTCCTTCTGTCGGCGTAGGCGTTTGGTGGAGGGGTCGTCAATACCCCCCCCCCTTTCATTACCCCCCTTTTCCCCCCTTCCACATCAGAATAACCCTTTCACAATCATAATATTTCAATATTTACTCTTACAAGAGTTTGTTTGCACATTTGGCGGAATTTTTCCCTTTGCTTGAAAAGCGCGATTTCTCTCTCTTTTTTTTTTCCTCTTTCATTCCGAATATTTGGAACAAAAGATGTAAAGGGGGTTTCAGGGGTTTAGGGGGGCTGCACAGCGTTTAATGGAACGCGTAGAATATATGCCTGAAAGCGATTGAAAGGCCGTCATGTATTCCTCACATACAACGTCATGTATATTTGTTGTTGTTATTTCGAGAAAAACTTTAAATGGCCTTTCCGCACGATCTGTGAATGCAGATTGTGATAAAAGTGTTATAAGAATTGAGTATTTTTACACAAATCCATAATGTCTCACGCCATTTCTTATTCTTCTAACTCTTCCCTGCTGAGTTTTGACAGACGTTATTTGTTGCAACGTGCGCTTGTGTCTGTCTGACATAAAAAAAAAATAATAATAATAAAGAGGGCAATCGTGAAGAGCTCTATTTTGAAGGTGGATGTTTTTGACTTTCCGATGATGTTTTGTTAATTAAGAAATACTTGCGAAATATATATTAAATCTTATTAATTAAAATTCTATTTTTTTTTATGCACACTCATTTTTGTTTGGCTTAATACAACATCTTTATGAGGTATAATAATAGACAGAAATTCAATTCGGAGTGAGAGCAAGAATAATTCTTATTCTCTGTTTTTTGCCATTTTTGTTTTCCAAAATAGATGTCCTACAAAAATAAGCACAGTTATCCAAGTGATTCAAAATTAATTAAATTTGTATTTTTATTTCAGCAAATGTTGTTAGCACGATCTACAGATAATGAGAAAAAGATCCGAGCAAAAATAACTCAAAGAATTATTAATTAAATGAGATTTACATACCCGATAACAGACATGTTTTTGTAGGTATTCTCTTCTTCTCGAAATAGTCATTTGTACTTGCATTTTAATTGACAGGATAGCTTGTCAGCAAAAAGGTAGTTTTCTGTTTTTAATTAAATTGTTTGAGAGTTATTTAATGAAAAATTTTATCAAATTTATTTCTGAGAACGTACTAACAATAACATCAAATTATATTTATACATGCGGAAAAAAGTAATGAAGAAGCCAGACCAATAGTTTAACAGTGTATTGTTGGCATATCCGTTGATTTTTCCATTAAGGGTGCAGGTCATGTAAAATATGGTTCAAAAATCCTATTTAATGCAATATAGATTCAAAAATCCTACTTAATGCAATATAGGTTTCAAAATCCTATTTAATGCAATATAGATTCAAAAATCCTACTTAATGCAATATAGGTTCAAAAATCCTACTTAATGCAATATAAATAATAATGAATAGAAAATTCAAACAGCAAGCAAAGACCAGAAGTGTAAATCAGTCGTTTAAAAAGAGTAATTTATAAAATAAATGCAAGACACGTTTTACTAGAGATGAGTCGGGCTAGTTTTCGGGAGCTCGATCCCAAAAAGCTTTGTGTCATCAGAGCCCGAGCTCGCTAGTAGAAAATTGTTAACAGCATTTTAAATTTGTTTCAAGATTAATTTTCTCATTTAAAAATATCTTCTTAGATAAGAAATAAGTATTAATCCTAAATACCCCCCATGACAATGTTTCGTGAATTTCATGTCCCTGAAAATCTCTTTAAAAAAGGAAAGTTGTTATTTATACCCAACCACTGGCAGAAATCGGCAAACCTCACAAATCTTATTCTTTTAAAATATCATTGTACAGCTATGACAAAAATACATAAGTTCTTTTTTCCAGTAATTCTGGAAAAGGACTGGAAACAGAATGCGAGAAGAGACAAGAGATATCCCACATCTTCTTTATGTTCCTAACACGGATTATGCACAGGCTTGAAAATCAGATAGATTATTTCTTATTACATTCCATCAATAACAATTCAATTCCCTTTCAAACTGATTTTTTGCAGGATTTGTAGAACACCTTAAGAAACTTAGATTACATTCTTGTTTCTCAAATATAGCAAGTCTTTTTTCCCTTTTTCACAATTTGTGAATATATAAAATTTTCATGTGACCCTGATACCGAAGATCGGCATGAAAATCGAGCATCACTCCAACTCCGCTTTGGGCGTGCACTGTAAAGCATTTTGGTCAAGAATTACGGTACATATACTGGCAACTTTCTGACCAGTATATATACCGTTATTTAACTTGACGGTATATGTATCGTATACTATTTAAAGTATATGTACCGGCTGCACTCCCCCCTCTCCTCAGGCCTGCATGTAACAACAGCAAGAGCATCATTTCAGGGGTTGCCGTACACCAAGGCGGGGATACCAGCTTTTTCCTTACTGAAAAATAATTATTTTACGGTATAAATAGCGATTTTTTACTGAAAAACACTCATTTTACGGTATAAATACCGTTTATAATCGAAATGGCACATATACGGTTTATTTACGCTTAATATACCTTAGAAGTACGGTACTCATACCGTAAAGATTGAAAACGGTACAAGTACTGTTACTTTACAGTACATCTACTGAAAATTTATGAAATTTTTTTACAGTGCGGGCTTTGGTTGAATCCGTCTCATTTCTAATGTTTACTACAAGCATTCCATGAAACGACAGTTCATTTATTGGAGCATGCAAATCCTGTCAAGTCTAACATTTCATTTTTACAGTGCGGGCTTTGGTTGAATCCGTCTCATTTCTAATGTTTACTACAAGCATTCCATGAAACGACAGTTCATTTATTGGAGCATGCAAATCCTGTCAAGTCTAACATTTCATTTTTACAGTGCCGGCTTTGGTTGAATCCGTCTCATTTCTAATGTTTACTACAAGCATTCCATGAAACGACAGTTCATTTATTGGAGCATGCAAATCCTGTCAAGTCTAACATTTCATTTTTACAGTGCGGGCTTTGGTTGAATCCGTCTCATTTCTAATGTTTACTACAAGCATTCCATGAAACGACAGTTCATTTATTGGAGCATGCAAATCCTGTCAAACATTTCATTTTTACAGTGCGGGCTTTGGTTGAATCCGTCTCATTTCTAATGTTTACTACAAGCATTCCATGAAACGACAGTTCATTTATTGGAGCATGCAAATCCTGGCAAGTCTAACATTTCATTTTTACAGTGCGGTCTTTGGTTGAATCCGTCTCATTTCTAATGTTTACTACAAGCATTCCATGAAACGACAGTTCATTTATTGGAGCATGCAAATCCTGTCAAGTCTAACATTTCATTTTTACAGTGCCGGCTTTGGTTGAATCCGTCTCATTTCTAATGTTTACTACAAGCATTCCATGAAACGACAGTTCATTTATTGGAGCATGCAAATCCTGTCAAGTCTAACATTTCATTTTTACAGTGCGGGCTTTGGTTGAATCCGTCTCATTTCTAATGTTTACTACAAGCATTCCATGAAACGACAGTTCATTTATTGGAGCATGCAAATCCTGTCAAACATTTCATTTTTACAGTGCGGGCTTTGGTTGAATCCGTCTCATTTCTAATGTTTACTACAAGCATTCCATGAAACGACAGTTCATTTATTGGAGCATGCAAATCCTGTCAAACATTTCATTTTTACAGTGCGGGCTTTGGTTGAATCCGTCTCATTTCTAATGTTTACTACAAGCATTCCATGAAACGACAGTTCATT